>CM060905.1:670671709-673171709 GCA_030737815.1 Allium fistulosum
ATAACGACTATGCTGAACAATTTTCCTTAATTTGATTTACAAATTAGGGTTTACAACTTTGTGAAATTAAGAAAACACAAGTCTGGAATGAATGAAATCGGATCCCCTAAAACAGAGCCCATGGGTCTTATTTATAGATGCAGGTTAGAACCTTTCGACCTAGTGCTTTTGACCCGGTCGAAAGGTGGCTTCAGATGCCTTTCGACTCCTTTGGCGCTTGCGCACCCCTCTACAAAGCTTTCAAATGGTTTTGAGTGCCTCCATCTTCATCGAAAGGGGTGGTTGCGTCTTTCCTCTTTATGTTGATTTGTTGTCACACGAAAGAAGGGTAGGAGCTTTCAACTCCGTCGATAGGTATTTCTCAGATGTCTCGAAGGTGTTGAAATTCTGAAGGTTTCAACGCTATTAGTTACTTCCGAATGTATGCTTACGAATTGATGCGCAACCTTCCTTGGATGTTAAAGGCTTCGGCCGGTTCGAAAGGCTTGCTTATGCTTTCGAAATGGTTGTTCTGACCAAGGCAAGTTTCTGAATAGTTTGAATAAAGGCAAAACCTTTGGTTTCGAAAGGTTTGGCGCACATATGAATGGTTGTCATTCATTGTCTTCGAAAGGTGCTTCTTCAACTCATTTGAAAGGTCTTCATGAATGCGGAAGCGCTTGCTTCGAAAGGGCATCACTGAAGCGAAAGGGTGCTTTCGACCCTTTCGACCTATTCGAAAGATTGTAATACTTCTAGTCTTTGGCTGTAACATCCATTCGACTCCTTCGAAAGGTCTTGCTGGAGGTACTTTCTCTTGTTCTTCTTTGTCTTCCACTCAATTAGGTTTCGACAAGGTCGAAAGGATATTAGGTAGTAACATTTGCTCCCCTTGTGAAGGGATGTACTTGACTTTTCAAGATAACCATCTTGAAACTTTGAATGTTTCCCTCCTTTTTGTATTCCAATGTGAATCTGGGCCGTTCATTTAAATTTGATCCGGCGGTCTGCTATGTTTGCTAACTTTTCTTATAAACCACGTTCTCCTCTCCCCCTCTTTCATTTATCTGAAACCAAAATTAACTTCATGAAAAATCAAAGCTCTCAAACTCGCAAATAAACTTTATCTCCAACAATCAAAAAATTAGATCTAAATTAAGTTTCTATCGTCTCTCTTTTTTGAATTTTCTTCTCTCTTTTTTTTATAGCGAATGTCAACTTCTCAAACTTTCATAGTTCAGATTTTGAATTATTGTTTTGATTTATTTGAGACTGTTTAAGTTTTTAATTGCCTGAGAGCATCCTTTAATTCAGTTTCATGGTTTGATTCGATTTACTTTTCTTGTCAATCTTCATCTTAATCCTACCCGGTTCAGATTTTATTGTTATTGTTGTTTTTAGAGAATTTGAATTTTTCAACTTAAAGATTTTAAAATTTTAAGTGGTTGATTCCTATCTAAATCCATTTGCTTATTAGTTTTTGAATTTCTTGGTTGAAATAGGGTTTGGGGAAGAAGAAAGTTATCACGTACTTTGCCTAGAAGCTTTGAGCTGTACGAATCATAATTCTGCGCCATAATTTTACCTTTCTACTCCTTTGAAAGTGATTAAGGCGAAAACTTTTGATTAGCTTTCTTAGCCTCTTTCGATGGGATCGAAAGGTAACCTTGCACTTCATTTGACTGACCTTGTCGAAAGGTTATATAGTATAGTTAGTATGAAGACAACCTTTTCAAAAGCAGTTCTATATTTTAGCATTTTCAAGTGCATTTTGAAGTAGTTGGCCATTGTATCTTATTAGATAATTACCTAACACATTCTTTCGAAAGCATAAACTTTGTCTTATAGGTTTCACAACCTTTGGTATATACTTATTTCCAATTTGTTTAAGTTAGGGTTACATATATTTTGTAAACAGGGTTGAAGAAAGATACTTTGTATAAGTTATGAATCAAGTCAAACGTATCGACTTAGACGAAACCTACTGTATTCGATTTAACCGAAACCTACTATGTTGATTCAAATTTTTATTGTTGTTATGCTTTCAAAACAATATACCACCTTTCGATTCTATCGAAACCTTTTATAACTAATTGAAATTTAATCATTATCTTTTACCAACGTCGTCGAAACATCCCGTGTTCTTTTATTTTCTTATCAATAAGTTTCAAACTCAACAACTTTCGACTAAATTAGCATATAAAGTTTCAACAACATTCACATTCCCTTAGAAGAACTAAGTTCATGGGTTTCGATAGTGTCGAAAGATTCTTTCAAACTGTTTATTGAATGTTTGTAGCGTATGTTTCATTAAAATTTGTTATGTTGGTTTTAACTTCTTTCTTTTTAATAACAAAACTTCTATTGGGCTTTCGACTTTGTTGAAATGTGTTTATTGGATGTGTACTTTTATCCTCCCTTTCGACTCTGTCGAAAGCCTGGTAGATTTTATCCTAAGGCTTTCGATATGTTGAAGGGTGTTAACTTCTATTTTCTCTTTAAAATCTATCGAAAGCTCCGTAAATCTTATTTTTATAACTTCAACATTCATTTCATGTTTTTCTTTTTATTCAAATTGTTATGACAAGTTTTCAATACCTTTGAAAGAATGTTTACTCCATAACATACTATAATTTCTAACGTAAATGATTTCACCTGGCAGAATCATGAGTTCACCCAAGAAGATAAGGCTATCTCCAAACACTCATTAATATCCACCCAGGATGAGGTGGATACGATCCTCAATGATTTTGGAATTACTGGGGTAGAAGCCATCCCCCTTTTGAAAACAACACCATTCACAATCCTATAGAAGGGTTTTTTGCCTATACAACAATCCACATCTGGCATGGAGGATTCCTTCCCTTTCCGGACTTCTTATCCCAGTTCTTGGCCTATCTGGGATTGCTCCCACTCA
Source organism: Allium fistulosum (assembly GCA_030737815.1). Classification (NCBI taxonomy): domain Eukaryota; kingdom Viridiplantae; phylum Streptophyta; class Magnoliopsida; order Asparagales; family Amaryllidaceae; genus Allium; species Allium fistulosum. Next base: position 670,674,606 of record CM060905.1, read on the forward strand.
GCTCTCACATATTGTTTAGACATATCTCCTTTCTCTAGAACTTATGGCATTGGAATTTGGAATTCCTTTGCTCAATCCTAAAGTCTTGAATTGTAACACCTCGCATTTATAGATAATTAAATAATCAAATAATTATAAACAGTGAAAATGAGCTTTTTTGGAATTGTTAGAATATGGCCTCGAAACTTATACCATTGTGTTCATGGCAATTTTATGATTAATTTACATATATAATATGCCTCGAACGAACTTCATATGAAAAAGTTATCGACGTTCGAAGTTCCATGTCGAAAAATAATTATACGTGTAAATGTGCATAAATATATTTGTTTATAAATATATGCACGTATAAATTCAAAAAATTACGTGCGTTTGAATTTCAAAATAGACACGCATCATAAAGAAAATTAATTGACATAAGCAATTAGAGGTAATTAATTAACATTAGTAGGCAATGTTGATCAAAACAACAATTTAGGGAAATTAATTTACATTAATTAGCAACGTTTGAATTAAAAAATAAACATGTGTAATAAATGGAATTAAATTTGCAATTGATGGAAATTAATTAGAATGAATAGGCAACGGTTAAAAGTTAATGTTTAATAATTTATGTAATTTTATTTTTACGCAATCCGAAGCGTCGTTTTCTGGATCCAATGATTCGTAGCGAGCTTGTGATGTGGTTACACCAGATTCAATCCAAAATTCCAACTATTTGAGATCCCCAAACTCCACTTTAAATAGAACCTTAGGCCAAGCTATTTTCTCACAATCAATTTTTCTCCCAATTGGGTTCACTGCATGAGGCCGGACCGCAAAAAGAAAATATTTCTAAGGAGAAGATCTTCTTAATAAAAATATTAGACACCTTAGAAGGGGATCCAGGAAGGCCATGGAGCAAAGCTAAGAACGACAGGTAAGTGAATTTAAATTATATATCTTTTACGTTTATGATATATTATCGTTAGATTCCCGTTAATTATTTAATTCAACATTTATTTCAATAATTAGTTCTCTTAATTAGTTATGTTGAAGCTATAAATTTTATAAGAGAACTTATATTTAATTATTATTCATATGGAAAAGAAAGGAAGAAATCCAATTAAATATGAATAATACGCTTATCAGTTATAGAGAAAGGCATAAGCCTAAAAGTAAGAAATTTACTGTAAATTGTGCTAAAATGGGAAAAATGAATTTAAAAAAGGAAAATTTAATAACTTGATTTGGAAGTTAGTAATAGATTAGTTAGTTAGTTTATAAAAGAGAATCATTTCCATAGTTTAATATTGTAAGAATAACGATAAACGTAATTGCAAGAATAAAAGCTAGAAAATGGGAACCAGTGCAAAACAGAGACATTACTGTATTTTGCATTACCCAAAAATTAAAGAAACAATAAAAGAAATATATTGCAGCTACGGATTATTATTTATAGCATTATTTAATATTAGTATTTGGAAATGAATTTTTACACAGTTTTTGTAACCAACCAAATAGAATAGAACCACTTCCTAGAATAAAAGAAAACAACGTGAAACGTTAAAGAAGTTAAAGAAGAGAAATAATTAAGTTAAATATTTGACAAGACTAGAAATAATAAATAGAAGATGTGACTAGATCTGCATTTACTACGCAGATAGTAGAATAAAAACAAAGCAGTTATTATGATAAGTAATTTGTGACAGTTGGACGTAGTCCCAAGCTAAGATGTCATATAATATAAGAGAACTCAAAGGAATTTAGAATCATAATAAAAGAAGACAAACTAGAATAGAAGAGAGGCACTAGTAATTACACTTATAACATGTAAGTTATAAAAGAATGAAAAGAATATAGAAGTAACAATTGCAAGTACAATTGTAACACGTAAGTTGTAATAAAAAAGAAAGAAGAGGCTTATTTTATCAAATTTAGATCTTGGATTAAGTTAATAAGCAAAATAATAGAAGTGGCCCTTACCGGCAACATTCCCTTTCAGTCAGGAACTGATGGTCTCACAATAGTTAGGTGGGGCTGGGCTTGTTGATTAGGGTAAATATGTAGCCAACAGAATAAGAAAAGTAAACTAAATGCATAATTAAAGATTAGATGTAGGGTCTAATAAAATAGTAAGATGCGTTTGGAGTAGCCCAAAGGATGAAGAGCCTAACAAAGTAGTCCATCACAGATTTTTAGCAAGGAAAGAGCATGTCCAATGTAACAACCCAAAACTTAACCCGTAATAAATAATTCGTTAATTAAATAAATAATAAAATAACTTTGTGAAATTATCAGAATTGAGCAACGGGAGTTGCACCATTGTGTCCGTGGAAATTTTCTGGTCAATTTTCATATATAGAACGTCAGAATCCGAGCTAAAATAAACGAGATATTAATTAAACAAAATAAACAGTAAAAAAATATAGGCCAGGTCGACCGTCCGGTCGACCTGAGCACAAGGGCGGTCGACCGCCCGGTCGACCTGCCTTGTTTTTTTAGCAAACGAACGAACGTTCGTTCGAACGTTAGTGATAAGAAAAGATGAAAACTCATGTGTAGATAATTACAGAAATTATAATTGTTTCATATAAGTGGATTTAACGGTAGTACCTTGGAATAAATCTAACGAAAGACTTTGGTAAGGAAATGGGATTTCCAAGGTTTAAGAAAAGTACTCCTAGGTTAGTAAGGAAAAAATCCACTTTATGCCAAGCCCAATAAAATGAAATTTTTGAAATTTAAAAAAGTGGAAAAAAATGTAGTTGTTAGAATTGGAAATTTTCATTGATATTTTCTTTTCGAAAATAAATATGGGGTTTTTGAAGAATGGTATGAAATTTAAGTTGGTTTTTATATAATGAAAAATTGGAATTCTTTTTGAAGAATTATGCAGTATATATATAACTCACTAGTTTCATTGTAAGTAAACAATGATTTTAAACATAAAAACCTACACTGTATTAAGTATTGAAAACGTAGATTACAATTTTTATTGTTGTAATAAACATTTTTGTGAAAAATAAGTGGAGCATAGGCTATAACACTATTGTTATAGTAAGTGACTCCCAAGAGAAATATTTTTACATAGGTATATGAGATTCGTATGACACTGTACTCTGACTTGTGAGTAGGTTTTAGAGAGTAGGACCCAAAAGGATAGTCGCATGCAGAGATCAAGCCATCATCAAGCAAGAGCGAGTTCAGGAAAGACTCGAGTTAAACCAACATGCCAATAATTCTTCCACTATCGAGACATTGGATGAGGGACACAACCAATTAAATGTTTAGATTGTTTGTAGTATGGCACAACCACTTAGCTCTTTAGAGGACTTTCGATTAGTTGAGGGGTGGCTGCGTGGGGCCATAGCCAAGATGAGAAAAGAGACAGACCAAGTAGAATACCTATATTGTAGGTCTAACAAAGCTGTCCTTTACAGATATAGAAAATCCCCGACTGAGTTCTGTACAAGGTAGACCTTGTTGGTGGCATTCAACGAGTAGATAGAACGATTACGTATAGTCCTCAAGGTACGCACTGGGTGGTACATTGTGGTTGTCCGAGCATTAGTATAGGCTAGTGCGGACACAGTTTTACGTTTTCATAGTAGACGACGGAACATCTGTATTGTAGGCCTCACGAAGCTATCCTTTACAGATGTAGTTAAAGTACGCTCTAGCAACGAGGCGATGGAGTCCTTTTCGAAGAGGATACGGAAGGTACTATGGGTAGTACCTAGGACTGATGCGGTCGTTTGGCATATAGCTACATATATATTACTTATTAGGTTTTAATCTACTAGGGAGTAGATAGGTACGATTCGCGCATAGAGGCGAGAGTATTATAAACCTAGTAAACCTAATATAACAGAAAATGGAAATAAAACGGTACATGTAGAATTAAGCATAGAAGTGTATAATTTGTCCATTCACCAGAACTTTAGTTCTGACCACCTTCTTATAACATCCTACATGTTAGATAGATGACATAGACTTTCCTGATTTGAGACACTTGTTTAGAAAGTGTTATTATCTTGGTGAGTATTTACTTACTATTATATTTTAGTTAGTTCCGTTGTAAGATATTTATTTGAGCTCAGATATATTTGTCTTTGCCTATTTGCAGGATACCAAACACCCAACTCGGGCTTCAGTGGGCTTGGATTTTAGCATTTTTGTGAAAACTCCGGACCCACTGGAATTCAGGTTGTTACATTTGGTATCGGAGCCTAGGTTTAGGGTTCCTAGGTAGATAGTGAGTGAACGTATTTGTATTTTTAAATAAATTATAAATATGTTATGTACTAAAATCCAAATAGTCACCAATTATAGACTTTAACATATGGAAAGTTTTTAGAAGTACATTTGTGCATTGTTTGCTAGTTCGGTTTAGGATGACCCAAGGGTGTTGAGCCCTAAGTTATTACCGATTTATAGTGTACAATAAGCAATGTTTTGAGAGAAGATTAATATCCATATGTTATAAGAAGTGGGAAATTTCCCTAGGGATAATAGGGAGAGTATTTATTTTGAAAGGAATAAGAGGTTTTAGTAAATGTGTAACAACCCGAAATTTAACCCAAAATAATTAATTCGTTAATTAACTAAATAATAAAATAAATTTGTGAAACTATCAGAATTGAGCAATAGGAGTTGCACCATTGTATCCGTGGAAATTTTCTGGTCAATTTCCATATATAGAACGTAACAATCCGAGCTAGTATGGAGGAGAAAAGGAATAAACAAAAAATCAAAGGAAAAGAAAAATAAAATAAAAATAATGAGGGGTCGACCGGCGGGTCGACTTGGCACTAAGGGCGGTCGACCTGAAGGTCGACCCGCCTACGAGAATGAAGCAGAGGAAGAACTCCTTCGTGCTATGCGATTTTACCACAGTTTTTAGCTTTCTTTTAATCAATTAGGTCCTTCCGTGCTTCCATCCAATGGCTCCTATTCAGCCTATGACGTGGTTGCGTCCTATTCAATCTCCAAATCCAACGGTCTGAGATCCACTTCTACCCCTATAAATAAGACCTAAGGCCTAACACTTTTTATCATTCTAGATTTTCTCCGCTTGGGTTCACCTTTTTAGGAAGGACCCTAAAAGGAACAATTTTCCAAGGAGAAAATCTTTTTAATAAAAATAATTTTACAAACCCAAGTGGATCCGTGAAGGCCTAAAGGGAAGAGCTAAGGACCAGAGGTGAGTGATTGTAATTATTTTAAGATTTCTTTAAGTAATTTAAAATAATAGGGTTTCCAATAGTTGTAGTTTTACTACGATTTTTTGAATGACCTATTTAGCAGTTTTATTTAAAGTTTTTAGAATTATTTTCAGTCTATTTATTTCTAGCTATTCCTTTTAGTTAATTTTAGTTATTTCTATCAATTATAGCTTTTCCATTTATTTACAGTTTATTTACTATATTTTAATTTATTTACTGATATTTACGCGTTATTTACATCTTCTTCCTATGCCTTGGATTTTCTTCTATTTTTAGTTTTCTTTTATTTCTCCTTCTTCGCATATGGATTAGAATAGAAATAACGTGAAATTGGATTAAATTATAAGAATTCTGAAATAACGAAAGATAAGATGTAAATCATAAAGACTATAATAAAATGAAATTAAGACTAAAAATATGCCTAATTATGATATTAATTGGACCGAATTAAAGAGATTGGCCTATTTATAATTGTGAGATGTAAATTATAAAGACTGTAATATAAATGGAATTGGACCGAAATTATGCCTAATTATGATTAGAATTGGATTAATTAATTTGCTTAGTTATAACGTAGAATTATAACTAAAAAAGAGTAAAAGATGAAAGAGCTTATTTTCACACTTAGACCTTGGGTTAAGTAATAAGCATGATTATAACGTAGGTTATAATAAGAAATAGAAGAGAATGACAGTTATTTTAAGACTTAGGATAAATTAATAAGCAAAGATAGTAGGGAAAATTATAAAGGCTTAGTTAAAATAATTTATCTAAGTTAATAAGCAAAGATGAAAGTAGAACCTGTACCGTATAGCATTCCCTATTAGACAAAATGGTGTCTCACATTAGCCTGAAGTGAGATGAGGGCGCGCTTATGCTAATAATGGTAGTGATTGGTCAAATAGAAGTCCAAATCATGGGGGATTTGGATAAGGGGCGCAACTAGATATTGTTTGGATGACGGGCCAATACCAACAGCATTTCCCATATAGATTCTATGGACACACGGTGATCTCACGCTAGTCTGAAGTGGGATGAGGGGCACGCTTATGTTGGAGTTTGAGGTAATAAAAAGAACCAATAGGTGGAGCAAAAGGTAGCATGGGCATGGTGGCAGTTACGCGTGCGACTTCCATTCTGGTGCACAGTAATCGCTATGAGTTCCAAGCGCTTAGTATGGGTGTCTTTCGTAGATACCATTGCCTTCTGTGTAGGGAGCTATATATGTCATCCGGATCCATAGTGGGTGCTTTGTGTATCTTTCGTAGATACCATTGGCTGCTATGTAGGAGTTATATAGCGTCTTGTCCGCAGTATGGTCTATGAAGTAGTAGGCCGATCAAAAAGGGTAGAATTAGGACTACATCCTAATTACAGGATTAGGAATTCAGCCTAATCAAAACCGAAATCAAGAACAAGTGCAAGCACTCAAAATTAACCTATCTTATAGTTAATCGTATTTATTTCCACTTTATCTCTCCTATTTCTTTTATTTCCTTTTATATATACTAGAACTTTGAAGAGTCTATTACTTTTACTTTGCTTAAAGATTCTAGTAGTTACTATCACTCACCAGACTTTTAGTCTGACCCACTCCTCTATTTTCCCCCATTTCCCCCATAAGCTAGCAAGGGAGAGGGCAGTAGATCGTAGTGCTCGAAGGTTTCTTGGAGAAGATTCTACTTTGTATTTCCCTACTTTTTCAGCTTTTGGTTCTTTCTTTGTACTGGCACTTAAGAGGGATATTTGTACTCTGATTTTTGTTGAGACTACGATTTTTTATTTCATGAGATATGTTGGGCATTGAGATATGTATACTGTATTTGGATTTTGACTTATTTGGTTTATGAAGAAATTATGAAGCTTTTGTTTTAAATAAGTTATTATTTTAGTTTCCGCTGTTTTTACCTATTTTGTCTTGTGAATCTTAGTCTTTGTTAGTTTCAGATATACCTACAACGCACCACGCCTTTTATTGTGTCCTTTTGGGTATGTTAAGGAGTGTGGGGGTGTTTTACTTGGTATCTGAGCTTAAGGTTACAGGATTCCATAAAAATTATTTTCAAAATAACTTCTTTTAAAAATTATTTTCTAGAAAAGAACTTTTAGAAATAGTTTTTAAGTATAAAAGGGTTTTTATAAAAATCCCCTCAAAAGTCCAGTTCAATCTCCCTTCGACTCTTTCCTAAACTATCATTTTCTTTTCGTAGAATGGCAGATGCCCCGAACCTTCTCGAAGGCATTCCAGTCCCAGCCTGGTTTGGTAGGTATCTACAACCAACGACTCCTGAGGTGCATGGGCAAGCGCCCAACCCAGCACCAGCGGGTGGGAATCCCATCAACTCACCTGCCGCCATCAATTTCTCTAAGTTTTGTAAGGATTCTGTGAGTTTGGGTGGAAAGTCTTTTTCTGGCATGGAGAATTCAAAGGAGACGCAAGCTAGGTTGGAGAATATGGACAATGGTTTAGTCGGTTAGGTTTGGAGGACCGACAGAGTGGTCAACCTATATCTTGGCAGCTAGAAGAAGAGCTTAAGGGGGTTCCTATAAGCTCTAAGAAGTCATGGTGGAAGGGCAAGAAGGATAAGAGGAAAAAGGAAGGCCCTTAATAGTGAATCAAGAAAAGTGGGAGATGTAAGCGTTGTAGAATGACTAGTCATTACGCAAGAGACTGCAAGAGAGAGAAGGCAAAGAAGTGTTACTACTGTGGACAACCCGGTCATCTTAGTAAGTTTTGTCCTCAGAAGATGGGGCAGGGAGCGAGTGCACATGCACCGCAGATTTAGGCTTTGGATGCAACACCTTCCAGCAGCGGACCAGATCGAGGTAGGAAAATTTGGTTTCTATTTATGATTTTCTCATTTGGACTCTTTTCGATCCTAGAACATCACACTCTTTCATCTCTAGTTCTTTGATAGATTTTTTGCACTTAGGCATCTCTTTAGTAGTAGACCCCATTGTTGTTTCAAACCCTATGGGAGGACCGACACTCTTGTCTATGGTTTGTAGGGGTTTGAAAATTTATATCCTAAGCATAGAATTTGACTATGATGCCTATATTTTGGGATTTCTGGGTATGGGATGATTTTGGCAATGGATTGGCTATCCACATATGGAACTATATTAGATTGCGAGAGGAGAGTCGTTAGACTAGAGACATGCATCAGTAGGACTCTCGAGATTTCTTGCGACCCGCAAGGGTCAGTTATGTTGACTTCCTTTATTCCCTCGATTCATCATCATCAGAGTTAGATTCGGTTCCTGTCTTCAGAGATTTTTCCAGACATCTTTGAGGAGGTTAGGGGACTACCCCCCAAGAGAGAGATTGACTTTAGGATTTAGTTTGCTAGCCTGTAGCGTTACCCGTAGGGCATATGGCGCCTTGGGAAAGGAAGGGATTGAGCAAGCAGATCCGTAAACTTTGGAGAAAGGTTTCATAAGAAGAAACATGTCAGAATATGGAGCGCCAGTCGTCTTTGCTACCAAAGCAGGTGGTTATCTTCAACTTTGCATTGACTATAGAGAATTGAATAAGCTCACAAAGAAGAACCATTATCCACTCTCTAGGATAGATGATCTTTTCAACCAGTTTGTTAGCTCTTTAGTATTCTCCCAGCTTGATTTAGCCACAGGATTTCATAAGCTTAGGGTCGCTGATGATAACATTGATAAGACCGCATTTAGGACACCAGACGGATTCCTTGAGTGGTTAGTCATGACTTTTGGGCTAACCAATGTCCCAGCCTATTCTATAGATTTGATGAACCATGTTTTTAGAGATGTCCTAAAATAAAGTTTGTGGTGGTATTCGTGGTCGACATTTTGGTGTTTTCCAAGAAGTATGGAAGAGCATGTTATTCATCTAAATGGAGGTTCTTTGTACGCTTCATGTTCATCAGTTGAAAGAAGAGTTCTTGAAGTATCACTTTTGAAGTGCATTTATTAGAGCTTAGAGAATGTCTACACATGGTAGGGATTTAAGAAACGGTTTTGTACATTTAGGATTGGGATTATGGAAATCCAAAGAGAGGCAGGCAAAGGTTAGATTTGTACAATAAAATTCAGTAGATAAGCAGAGAAGAAAGTCCACGTATAGGTAATTGCATAAATTATAATTGTCTTAGACAAGTGGATTGGACGGTGATGCCTTAGAATAAATATGAGTATACAAGAGGAATAAGAGTAAAAGCCTTTAGTTTAGGAAAATTACTCCAAGGGTATTAAGTAGGAAGACCAACTTTATGCTAAGCCCAATAAAATGAAAATTTCAAAATTTAAAAAGTTGAGGAAAAAAAATTTTGGAATTGAAAATTTTCATTGGTAATATTTTCTTTCAGAAAATAAACATGGGGTTTTTGAAGAATGGTATGAAATTTAAGTTGGTTTTTATATAATGAAAAATTGGACTTCTTTTTGAAGAATAATGGAGTATATATATAACACACTAGTTTTATTGTAATTAAACAAAGATTTTAAACATAAAAACCTAGAGTGTATCAAGTATCGAAAACGTAGATTACAACTTTTATTGTTGTAATAAATGTTTTCGTGAAAAATAAATGGAGCATAGGCTATAACACTATTGTTATAATAAGTGACTCTCAAGAGAAATATTTTTACATAGGTATATGAGATTTATTGGTATTTATTTAATTGAATCCATACACTAGTATTTTTTTTGGGTTGTAGTAACGGTGTTTCACGCAACATCCGTTTTAACACAAATAAAAATGTATTTTAAAAGGTAATTTCTAAGCATAGAAACAAAATGGTTTGTGAAGTACACTTATTATTAATAAGTATAAGGAATTGTTTTGGCAGTTATGGAAATATTAAAACAGTTTTGAAGATGAGTTTTTCTGGAAGGAAAATGTGTAAGTTAGATATTAGAAAATATTTATCATGGAAGAATATAATTTAAACATATTTTAATCTATGGAATGAAAAGAATAATGGTATGATTTTCTACGAAACCAATAAAAATGTTTTGTGCAAATTACAAGGAATACATGAAAGAGATATACAAGGTATGAAAAGCACCATATTTTGTATAGCCTATTTCAAAAAATATAAATTAAGTTCCTTGTAATTTCATATAAACATGAAACTCTCTTTTAAAAGGTTCATAGAATATTTTAGCGTTAATAGTTTCTCATTTGAGAAAGTAGTTCCAATATATTAAGGTATGAGACCGTAAGGTATAATAAGAAGATGTTTTGAAACACATAAAAATAGTTTAAAGATATTTTAAAAGAAAATGGTTTGGTAAAAAAGTAATTAAGAAGAACAGTAAAATGGAGTTAGTGAAAATTGTAAGACACGCATGGTTGAGAATGGATATTCCTGATTTTGGAAGAACTTGGGTAAAGCATCTTCATATATTGGAATTTGCATAAGATAGTAGTTCTCAAGCTAGCATTGGAGTGACACCTTTCGAAGCTCTTTATAAAAGACCACGCAAGTCGCCTTCGCGTTGGATAGGGTCTATAGAGGGATTGCCTTGGTTCCGACATAGTTAAGAAGAATTCAGGGAGGATTGGTTTGATTGGGAGAAAATTCGTATTTCATATCCACATTCCTTTGATAATAAGTTTTTAGAATTTCCTATTTCCATCTTTAGTTTTGAATTGGTTCTTTCCTTATTATCCTTTGAGAGGGTAGAACTTAGGATTTAACCTATGGATGGTAGGATTTGATGTATACATGTTAATAGAACATGTTATAAATGATGTATGCTAGTGATTGCAAGTGTTTGCTAGTGGATGCTAATGGACGCATATAGGTACACTAGGCACTATTATTCTTTAGGGATCGGTCTAACTAGGACACTAGAGCAAATGCATATGGATGTGTGCGCATTTTATTCTATTTTCCATGGTTGCTATAAATGGATGATTTTCACATGGTTGTTGCATTTGGATGATGTTTGTAGCACGCATATAGAATTATCAGTTATCATTAGGAAATTTTCGCATTCATTTGGATACATGGCACGGACATGATTGCATAAAAGGAGATCAACTGAATCAGTGGACTGCCTAATCTTTTGCGTTAGTTATGGACATTTACACTACACTAATTGCATAAGTATAATAAATTGCATTAGAAAAAGTTAAGGACAATGGATGAATGGTTAATAATTGAGTAGTTGGTTGTAGAAGTGGATGGAAACATTTAGTACATTCTTTTATCCTTAGAAATTTCGGGGATGAAATCCCTTAAGGAGGGGAGAATGTAACAACCCGAAATTTAACCCATAATAATAATTCGTTAATTAACTAAATAATAAAATAACTTTGTGAAATTATCAGAATTGAGCCATGAGAGTTGCACCATTGTAACCATGGTAATTTTATGGTCAATTTCCATATATAGAATGTTAGAATCCGAGCTAGTATGGAGGAGAAAAGGAATGAACAAAAAATCAAAGGAAGAGAAAATAAAGGGGGGTCGACCTAGAGGTCGACCATCCCAAGGTCCAGGTTGACCGGCCGGTCGACCTAGCACCAAGGGCGGTCGACCCGCCTACGAGAATGAAGCGAAGGAAGAACTCCTTCGTGCTGTGCGATTTTACCACGTTTTTTTGTGTTCTTTTAATCAATCCGGTCCTTCCGTGCTTCCATCTGAAGGCTCTTATTCAGCATATGACGTGGTTGCATCCTATTCAATCTCCAAATCCAACGGCCTGAGATCCACTTCTACCCCTATAAATAAGACCCTAGGCCTAACACTTTTTCTCATTCTAGATTTTCTCCGCTTGGGTTCACCTTTTCAGGAATGACCCTAAAAGGAATAATTTTCCAAGGAGAGAATCTTTTTAATAAAAATATTTTAACAACCCAAAGTGGATCCGTGAAGGTCTAAAGGGAAGAGCTAAGGACCAAAGGTGAGTGATTGTAATTATTTTAAGATTTCTTTAAGTAATTTAAAATAATAGGGTTTTCAATAGTTGTAGTTTTATTACGATTTTTTGAATAACCTTTTTAGCAGTTTTATTTAAAGTTTTTAGAATTATTTTCAGTCTATTTCTTTCTAGCTATTCTTTTTAGTTAATTTTAGTTATTTCTATCAATTATAGCTTTTCCATTTATTTATAGTTTGTTTACAGTATTTTAATTTATTTACTAATATTTATGCGTTATTTACATCTTCTTCCTACGCCATGGATTTTCTCCTATTTTCAATTTTCTTTTATTTGTCCTTCTTCTTTGCATATGGATTAGAATAAAATTAATGCAAAATTGGATTAAATTATAAGAATTCTGAAATAACAAAAGATAAGATGTAAATTATAAAGATAGTAATAAAATGGAATTAAGACTGAAATTATGCCTAATTATGATATTAATTGGACTGATTAAAGAGATTGGCCTATTTATAATTATGAGATGTAAATTATAAATACTGTAATATAAATGGAATTGGACCGAAATTATGCCTAATTATGATTAGAATTGGACTAATTAATTGGCTTAGTTATAACGGAGAATTATAACTAAAAAGGTGTAAAAGATGAAAGAGCTTATTTTCACACTTAGACCTTGGGTTAAGTAATAAGCATGATTATAACGTAGGTTATAATTAGAAATAGAACATAATGAGGCTTATTTTAAGACTTAGGATAAATTAATAAGCAAAGATAGCAGGGATAAATTGTAAAGGCTTACTTAAAATAATCTATCTATGTTAATAAGCAAAGATGAAAGTAGAACCTGTACCGTATATCATTCCCTATTAGACAAAACGGTGTCTCACATTAGCCTGAAGTGAGATGAGTGCACGCTTATGCTAAGAATTGTAGTAATTGGTCAAATAGAAGTCCAAATCATGGGGGATTTGGATAAGGGGTGCAACTAGATACTGTTTGTAACAACATCATTTCCCCTATAGATTCTATGGACACACGGTGATCTCACGTTAGCTTGAAGTGGGATTGGGGGAACGCTATTGTTGGAGTTTGAGGTAATAAGAAGATCCAATAGGTGGAGCAAAAGATAGCATGGACATGGTGGAAGTTACGCGTGCGACTTCCATTCTGGTGCTCAGTAATCGCTATGAGTTCCAAGCGCTTAGTATGGGTGTCTTCGTAGACACCATTGCCTTCTGTGTAGAGAGCTATATATGTCGTCCGGATCCACAATGGGTGCTTTGTGCATCTTTCGTAGATACCATTAGCTGTTGTATAGGGAGTTATATAGCGTCTGGTCCGTAGTATGGTCTATGGAGTAACAGGCTGATCAAAAAGGGTAGAATTAGGACTACATCCTAATTACAGGATTAGGAATTTGTCCTAATCAAAGCAGAAATCAAGGACAAGTGCAAGCAATCGAAATTAACCTATCTTATAGTTAATCGTATTTTTTCCACTTTATCTCTCCTATTTCCTTTATTTCCTTTTATATATACTAGAACTATTGAAGAGTCTATTACTTTTACTTTGCTTAAAGATTCTAGTAGTTACTATCACTCACCAGACTTTTAGTCTGACCCACTCCTCTATTTTGCTCCATTTCCCCCATAGGCAATCAAGGGAGAGGGCAGTAGATTGCAGTGCTCGGAGGTTTCTTGGAGAAGATTCTACTATTTAGTTCCCTACTTTTTCAGCTTTTGGTTCTTTCTTTGTACTGGCACTTAAGAGGGATATTTGTACTCTTATTTTTGTTGAGACTACGAGTTTTTATTCATGAGATATGTTGGGTTTTGAGACATGTATATTGTATTTGGATTTTGACTTATTTGGTTTATGAAGCAATTATGAAGCTTTTGTTTAAATAAGTTATTAGTTTAGTTTCCGCTGTTTTTACCTAATTTTGTCTTGTGAATCTTAGTCTCTGTTAGTTTCAATTATACCTACAACGCACCGTGCCTTTTAATGTGTCCTTTTGGGTATGTTAAAGGGTGTGGGGTGTTTCAAAATGAGATTTCCAAGGTTTAGGAAAGGTATTCCTAGGGTAGTAAGAAGAAAATCCACTTTATGTCTAGCCCAATAAAATGAAACTTTTGGAATTGAAAAGTTGAAAAAAATATAATTGTTAATATGTTTGAGGAAGTAAATATTTGGTTTTTGAAAAAAAATGTGGTATGAAATTTAAATTGGTTTTATATGATGTAAATTTTGTTAAAAGTGAAATTCTTTTCGAAGAATTATAGAGCATGTATAGCTCGCTAGTTTCTTTGTAGGTAAATAAAGATTTTAAATATAGGAACCTAGAGTGTGTTAAGTATCGAAAACATAGGTTATAACATTTGTTGTTGTAATAGATGTTTTCAGGAAAATAAAAGAAGCATAGAATATGACACTATTGTTATAGTAAGTGACTCCCAAAGGAAATGTTTTTACATAGCATATGGGATTTATTAATATTTATTTTGATTGAATCCTTATACTAGTATTTTTGGGTTGTAGTAACGGTGTTTTACGCAACATCTGTTTTGACTCAAATTAAAATGTGTTTTGTAGATAATTTCTAGGTATAGAAATAAAGTGGTTTGTAAGTACATTTCTTATTTAAATAAGTATATGAAAATATTTTATAGTATATTAAAACAGTTTTGAAAATAAGTTCTTCTGAAATAATGTAAACTAAATATTATGAAATTAATGAATTTCGTAGGAAATGTCTATTGTAAGTGAATATAGATTAAACATACTTTAATCTATTGGAATGAAATGAATAATGATATAATTTTCTGTGAAACCAAAGCATAAATAAAGATGGTTTGTGCAAGTTATAAGGAATACGTGAAAGAGATGTACAAGGTATGGAAAGCACCATATTTCGTATAGCCTATTTCGATAAATTATAAAATAAGTTCCTTGTAATTTCACATAAACATGAAATCCTCTTTTAAAGGATTTATAGAATGTTTAATCGTTAATGGTTTCTATAAGAGAAAGTAGTTCCAATACATTAAGGTATAAATCCATTAGGTGTAATAAGAAGTGTAACAATTAGAGACAGTGTTAGTTAGTAGGGATATTATAGAAAGCCTTAGTAGGAAAGCTAAGCATTGGAAATTTCATAATTTTTCCATTGATTATGTGCAGTGGTTGCTTGCCTTTGTAGATAGTCCTCATTGGTAGTAAGTTAGAGATTCCTCCAAGGTTATGTAATTAGAAGAGTAGGAATGTTAAGGGATTTTTGATAAAATAATTGTTCTTATCTACTCCAGTTTTTGTAAATTTGAAAACCTATGAAAAGAAAATGTTTTGAAAACATGTTGCACATTTTTGGAAGAAAAGAAAAATGTTTTAAGAATAAGCGAGGCATGTTTTAAAGAAAAATGATTTGGTGAAAAAGTAAATAAGTATTTGGAAAAAAAATTAAACTTAGTAAACAGTTAAATTTAAAAATCCAATTTTTTATTATGAAAATCTGTAAAGGTCTTTAAAAGGAATAGAGGAATAAGTTTTGAACTTAGAATTTGTATGTTTTCCTCTTTAGGTTTGGGGAATAATTTAAATTCAAAGAACTATAAAGATAAAGTGTTTAGTAACCAAGTACCTTTTCAAAGTAATACTTTTAATGGAAAGAATTTTGGGATTTGATGTTTCAAAAAAATTTAGAAGCTTAATTTAATTCAACATTTATTTGAATAATTATTTCTCTTAATTAGTTATGTTGAAGCTATAAATTTTATAAGAGAACTTATATTTAATTATTATTTATATGGAAAAGAAAGGAAGAAATCCAATTAAATATGAATAATACGCTTATCAGTTATAGAGAAAGGCATAAGCCTAAAAGTAAGAAATTTACTGTAAATTGTGCTAAAATGGGAAAATTGAATTTAAAAAAGGAAAATTTAATAACTTGATTTGGAAGTTAGTAATAGATTAGTTAGTTAGTTTATAAAAGAGAATCATTTCCATAGTTTAATATTGTAAGAATAACGATAAACGTAATTGCAAGAATAAAAGCTAGAAAATGGGAACTAGTGCAAAACAGAGACATTACTGTATTTTGCATTACCCAAAAATTAAAGAAGCAATAAAAGAAATATATTGCAGCTATGGATTATTATTTATAGCATTATTTAATATTAGAATATGGAAATGAATTTTTAGCACAGTTTTTGTAACCAACCAAATAGAATAGATCCACTTCCTAGAATAAAAGAAAACAACGTGAAACGTTAAAGAAGTTAAAGAAGAGAAATAATCAAGTTAAATATTTGACAAGACTAGAAATAATAAACAGAAGATGTGACTAGATCTGCATTTACTGCGCAGATAGTAGAATAAAACAAAGCAGTTATTATGATAAGTAATTTGTGACAGTTGGATGTAGTCCCAAGCTAAGATGTCATATAATATAAGAGAACTAAAAGGAATTTAGTATCATAATAAAAGAAGACAAACTAGAATAGAAGAGAGGCACTAGTAATTACACTTATAACACGTAAGTTATAAAAGAATGAAAAGAATATAGAAGTAACAATTGCAAGTACAATTGTAACACGTAAGTTGTAATAAAAAAGAAAGAAGAGGCTTATTTTATCAAACTTAGATCTTGGATTAAGTTAATAAGCAAAATAATAGAAGTGGCCCTTACCGGCAACATTCCCTTTCAGTCAGGAACTGATGGTCTCACAATAGTTAGGTGGGGCTGGGCTTGTTGATTAGGGTAAATATGTAGCCAACAGAATAAGAAAAGTAAACTAAACGCATAATTAAAGATTAGATGTATGGTCTAATAAAATAGTAAGATGCGTTTGGAGCAGCCCAAAGGATGAAGAGCCTAACAAAGTAGTTCATCATAGATTTTTAGCAAGGAAAGAGCACGTCCAATGTAACAACCCAAAATTTAACCCGTAATAAATAATTAGTTAATTAAATAAATAATAAAATAACTTTGTGAAATTATCAGAATTGAGCAACGGGAGTTGCACCATTGTGTCCATGAAAATTTTCTAGTCAATGTCCATATATAGAACGTCAGAATCCGAGCTAAAATAAACGAGATATTAATTAAACAAAATAAACAGAAAAAAATATAGGCCAGGTTGACCGTCCGGTCGACCTGAGCACAAGGGCGGTCGATCGCCCGGTTGACCTGCCTTGTTTTTTTAGCAAACGAACGAAGGTTCGTTCGTTCGAACGTTAGTGATAAGAAAAGATGAAAACCCATGTGTAGATAATTACAGAAATTATAATTGTTTCATATAAGTGGATTTAACGGTAGTACCTTGGAATAAATCTAACGAACGACTTTGGTAAGGAAATGGGATTTCCAAGGTTTAAGAACAGTACTCCTAGGTTAGTAAGGAAAAAATCCACTTTATGCCAAGCCTAATAAAATGAAAATTTTGAAATTTAAAAAAGTGGAAAAAAATGTAGTTGTTAGAATTGAAAATTTTCATTGATATTTTCTTTTAGAAAATAAATATGGGGTTTTTGAAGAATGGTATGAAATTTAAGTTGGTTTTTATATAATGAAAAATTGGAATTCTTTTTGAAGAATTATGGAGTATATATATAACTCACTAGTTTCATTGTAAGTAAACAAAGATTTTAAACATAAAAACCTACACTGTATTAAGTATCGAAAACATAGATTACAATTTTTATTGTTGTAATAAATATTTTTGTGAAAAATAAGTGGAGCATAGGTTATAACACTATTGTTATAGTAAGTGACTCCCAAGAGAAATATTTTTACATAGGTATATGAGATTCGTATGACACTGTACTCTGACTTGTGAGTAGGTTTTAGAGGATAGGACCCAAAAGGATAGTCGCATGCAGAGATCAAGCCATCATCAAGCAAGAGCGAGTTCAGGAAAGACTCGAGTTAAACCAACTGTTAGCACCAAAATTGGTCACTAACCTTGTAGAGAAAGATTGTGTAGAGATATAAGTGATGAAAGTAAATTAAACAGAGAAGACAATGCTAATCTAACTGCAGAAAGTAAGAACACCAAATTTATAGTGGTTCAGCGTAATTGCCTACGTCCACTTTGAGGTTAAACTTTATTGATCTTCTTTATAGTTGATTACAAATACAATTCGTGAATCAAATGCTTGAATGAAGTTGTTAAGTAGAGAAGATGAGTCTTGAAAATGGCAGAGTCTCCCTAGTGTTCTCTCTCCCAAAAAAGGATCCCTTTCACTGTGACCCTGCCCCTCTATTTATAGGCAAATATGGGCTGGACTTCCCAAGTGGGCTGGATAGCCGAACGCTCTAGCCCCAGTACAGTGGTCGCCGTATGCCGAACCAGGTGTGCCGAACGCCCTGAGGCCGAATAGTCCTTTCTATGCCGAACGATGTGGTTGATGTTTGGGGAGTGCAGGATGTTTGTCAGGAGAAGTCGAACGCTCTTCTAGACGCCGAGTACTCTTGTTGCCGAGTACTCCTGATGCTACCGAGTACTACACCGAGTACTCCTGAATGCCGAACTCCAGATTCTGCCGAGTTCTCCTTGATGCCGAGTGCTCTTGTATGCCGAGCAGTCTTGTATGCCGAGTAGTCTTGATGCCGAGCAGTCTTGATGCCGAGCACTCTTGAATGCCGAGCAGTCTTGATGCCGAGCACTCTTGAATGCCGACCACTCTTCCTGCCGAGTATTGGTTGACGCCGAGCAGTCTTGATGCCGAGCGTTCTTGTAGCCGAGTTCTCCTATTACCGAGTTCTAATGATGCCGAACACTCCTGGTCGCCGAGCACTACGGATGCCGAACGCTATGGATGCCGAGTCCCACTGGATGCCGTGCGCTTCGCCGAACACTCCCGGATGCCAAGTGCTTCGCCGAACACTCCTGGATGCCAAGTGCTTCGCCGAACACTCCTGGATGCCGGACACTCTCTGATGCCGAGTGCTACCTGATGTCGAGCACTAGTTGCCTGGTCAAATCTCCAGGAAACACTTGCCCCCCAAAGTGTATTGCGTGGCCGAACGTGATGCGCTTTGAATCTGGTTCAATTTTCCTTGATGATGCCTTCTCGAGGATGTCTGTAACGGAGGTGTGTGGCGAACGTGGCCTGGATGACGAACGATACGCTCGAAGCCGAACAATTCTCGTGTGCCGAACGTCACTATGCTATGATGCCGAACACTCCGATATTGACCGGTTCTACCGGGTATAGCCTTTTCAACTTCTACCTTCCCCCTATATAACCAGGTCCTCTTCTTCTTCTCCCCTTTTACTTTTTACTTCTACCGTTCTTGCAGTTCTGTCCAGTCGTCCTAATTCGAGACTTAACTACACCCTCTCAATCTCCAATCTGCAAACTTAGGTATTTTTCCTCATTCATTCAAACGAGATGTTCGAACGATGTCGTGTAGAAGGTTTTTGTGTAGCTCGCCTGCATTGCCGAACGACATAGCGAGGAGGAATGATTAGGAGTATGTCCACTCATTGTCTTAGCTTCATCGTGTCGAACCGAAGTTAAAGAGAAGAGGATCGAATGAAGGTGTTGGAGGAGGTAAAGGTGTTGTTCGCTGCTTCGGCGTATGTCGCCATGCGCCGGACGGTGGAATGGGAAGTCGCCGAGCACTACCCTGGCCGGACAATCCCATGTCGAACGCTTACTAACATTTGAAACTATAATCGAGCCGAACGAACTAAAGCCGAACAATACCCAAATGTCGAACAACTGACATGCCGAACATTGACTTCAGGCCGAACATTGAATTCAGCCGAACAATCCTTAGGTCGAACCATGACTTTAGCCGAACAAAACAATTGCCGAACATTCCTTAGTTCGAATAATGTCTTTAGCTGAGCAATACAATTGCCGAACAACATTAAAATGCCGAACGGAACCAAGACCAAGCAGTATAATTGCCGAATACCATATATGCCGAACATTACAAACGCCGAACCAACACAGTTGCCGAACCATGCGAATGCCGAACACTTGTTAACCTTGCCTATTCATATAGCAAAACAAAATCCAAGACCTAAGCACATTATCACATGAAACTGACCCGGATTACTAACTCCCTAGCGTTAGTAGTCACGAATCAGAACTTAGATTAACATTCGTTTTCTGAATTTAAAACCGTAACCACCTCAAGGCGAGCTTTTTGAGACGGTCAGCGATGACGGTCTTCGAAGGCGATGATTCGAAGCTCATTTTTATGTCTTTAAAATCTTATTGCTTGTACACAATTGCTTGCACTAGTTTACACACCACGTGGGGGGAAAACTCATGTTGCTAATTCTAATGTTCAACGTTTTTTAAGTATAGTTCTCTCAAGCACTTAGCCAGGTTCGTTATTTATTTGGGATGTCGAGAAAATCTAGCTCCGCCACTATATCCGACAGGCCTGGGCCGTCATCAAGGCAGGGAGCCGCCGATACGTCTAATCCGTCGACTTCTCCTGCTCATAACTTAGCACCTGATGCTCTAGAGGCAACAATCTTACTAGACAATCCGATCGATTCACAAGCCTCGAAGATCAACGAAGCTGCTCTATGATGGATATGCTCCATTCATGGGATTCCTTTTGCCGACGTGTTAGTTCCTTCGAGACACGATCGTCCTCATCTGCCCCCAGTCGGGTACACTACCTGCAACAAGTTCATGTGTTGGATGGGCAGCGTGCCTCCGTTCAATTTATTTCTCCGGGATGTTCTGCAGTACATAGACATGGCTCCATCGCAGCTGCACCCGAACGGCCATGCATTTCTATATGGGACTTACTTACTTTTCATGGCTGTCTTCTCCAGACCTCCAACCGTCGGTGATATCAGATACATTTATATGTTCAAGAGACGGAAAGACAGTCCTTCCTTTATGTTCCTCGAGCCATACCACAAATGCCAGATCTTGACAGGGGCATGTAGTAAATTCGCCCTGTACAAACAGGAATGGTTCTATGTGCGCTGCCCTTCTGGTTTCGCTAGGAGATGGGTTGAAGGCAGTAAGTCTCTCTGCTGAGTCACTATTCGTATTTAATTGGAGTCATGCTTTTCCTAACTCTTCATTTCATCTTTTCAGGTATCAACCCGCGTCCGGAAGGCCGAGGATATTCTGAGGCTGTTGAAGCCATTAGAGCTCTTCCTGCTGAGGATCGAGACATCCGGACTATCATTATAAATGAATCGCTGTCGGGGTTTGGCTTGCTAGCCCCTGGTCGTCGAATCAGCCTTCCAGAAGGTGTCACCATTCCCAAACCTTCGTCCGGTAAAGGAAAAAAACAGGCCAGATCGTCGTCGCGTTGCACTCCCGATACGCACGGAGAAGGTGAGTGCAGAGAAGATGATGTTCCTGAGACTCAAGGCGAGAACGTGTGTCCCGCTTGGAATCCGGCAATCGAGGTTCAAGATATTGAGACGTCATCCTCCCCTTCGAAGGGGAAGAAGAAGTTAAAATATACAGTTCAAAAGGAGAAAGTTGGTGGCACTTCAAAAGTTACGCCTATCCCGCCTGAGAAAGAGGCTTCTTCGCAGCATCTGGAAAGCTCCTTGAGGGGTCTATCGAACCTTTCTATTCCCGAAGACATACTTAATTATGGGTTTGATGATCCTGAAGCCCACAAATTTTCTTCACCCGCTAGAGGCAATGCGGGAGTTCAACTCCCGGTCTAAGGAGATAACACCCCGATTAGTAAAGATAAACGAACTGGTCCGTCGGGGGGGGGGGGGAACACTAGGACACACACGCACATATGCATTCCATCATACACTTCAAGTTTTTCCTCATCTCACGGACTTTTCTTAACTCGTTGTTATCTCCATTCTTTGCAGGTGATATGGGGCGTTCTCATGGACTCGATCGTCTTCAGGGCTCTTCTGTATTTCATCACTCTGGACGGGATTCTGGTTCAGGCAGACGCAGGGACAGAGGCGATTATGAAGATAGGGACAATCGTCCCCGCGAGTCGTCTCACCGCAAGAAGGCACACTCCCAATCTTCCCAGTCCCGTGATCTTCCTCCTCCAACTGAAACGGATAGGGAGAAGTCTTTATAGAAGGGTTATCAATCTGATGCTCCTCGAGAACAACATTCCAGTTCATCGAGTACAAGGCAAGTTCGAGAGCAACAGAAAAGAACGGAATTCTCAAAGCCTCCTCCTTCTACTCCTGCGGTGGACCCAACTGTCGCGGAAAAGATGGTCGACCTTAAGGCCAAGTTTCCGAAAATCTGCTTTGACGGCTTGAAGTTCCTCCCAGCCATCCATCATATTCTCGGGCACGTGAAGCAAAGTGCCATTGCCTGCAATAACGACGTCAATGTTCAACATGACGCGTTTGTGCACTTGGTGGAGAAGATCTCGGAAGTGTCCGTCGAGCGTCAACACGAGATTGATCGCCTGAACCTAGAGGCTGGCAGCGATAAGAAAATCATCAAACTCCAAGACGAAGAGCTTGCTTCGTATAAGTCGAAGCTAGAAGCCGCTGAACAAAGCGCAAAAGATACTGCTGAGGCAGTTACTCGTTTAGAGGCGGCTCACAAAAAAGAGCTTGACGAAGCAGTCCAGCGTAGTGGCGCCCTCGCCCTAGAAAAAGACTTTGTCCAAAAGGAAAGGGATGCGCTCGCCACCTAAGTCAAAGAGCTGAAAGAATTACTCTCCAAGGAGAAGGAGGATAAGGTAGCAGCTCAAGAAGAATCACAACGATACTGTGATGAGATCGTTGCTACCCGACTCCTGAAAACAAAGCTCGATGACGAACTCGCTGGGGTTGAGAAAATGAAGGATGAGGCCCGTGAGGAGGGCAAAAGAGAGGCTGCGGAGGAGATTGATTCTCGCCTCAAGGCGGCCGCAGAGGCCGGCAGGGAAGAGTTCAAAAACATGTTTGACCCGCTGATTGCTGAATATGGAGCCCGCGTCCTTATGCATCATGACTTAACATTCTTCGGCGACGGCTACCTTGAGTCCATAGCTGAGGCCTGGGAATCCTTGATAAGGATCAGGAAGATCGAGTCAGGCTCCGAAGAGGTCGATGAGGAGGCCTTGGTGAAGGAGTTCCTTAGGAGGAACGAGCCATCAGATTTATCCGCAGCATTGGCACTTTACATCAAAGGATCTCCCCTTCCAAAAGAGAAAGATGATGAAGCTGGCCCGTCCGGGACCAATGTTACTGTTCTTCACACTACTGCTCAATCCGCCGCTCAATCGGCCGGTCGACCGACACTTGATCCATTCGAGCAGCATGTTGGTTATGACCCCGAAGACCCCGGGCTTGGTGCTCATGTGCTATCACCTATCCTGGAGGGTGAAACTCTACGTGCCACCGATAGCCAACCGGAACTTGGTAGGAAATTCTTCTTTCTCTAGAAGTTGAAAGATCCCGACTTTTTTCGGCAGTGGCTACTCGTTCTAACGCTCATTCTTTATGTTTTCGTGCAGGTTGTTCTGACGCCGAGCAAACTCCGGGGAGTGATGACGCAAAGGAGGAGGCAAGGAAAACAAGTGATGCTGTCCACGTGGGAGTACTCCCTGGTCCCGATGCTCAGGTGATCGGGGCGCTGGATGATGATAAGCTCGATGCTTCATCTTCTGCCGAAGGGGACGATGAAATTGAAATCACCGGCGCCACTGAGCATACCTCGCATATGAGCATGAAGGACCGTCCTGCCGAAGAGGAGAAGAAAAAGGCCGAGGTCAAAGTTGAGCCTGGAATCCTGGAACTTACCGACCCGCGGAACAGACCTTTGAAAATCATCCTCCCGGGCAGGTCCAAACCGCTAGATGTTCCGTCTCCTACTCCTGACTCCGCCTCCTTAGCAAGAAAGAAGTCCAAGAAAAGGCACGAAGGAGAGGAGTCATCGGGAAAGACGAAGGAAGACAAGAAGAAGAAATCGAAGAAATGATCGATATACTCGTTCAACGAGCTTCTTCCTTAAGTCTTGTAATCGCTTTTATCTTCCGTAGCTTGTAGTTTGTATAGACGGGTCTGGATTTTGTAGGAGTGATCATGTAATCCCATTTTGAACTTATTGAATAAAGTTTAGTTTCTTTTTGTTTGAATGATTCCCTTGTCTTTCTTCGGTTTGCTGACTAATTGTAGCAATAACTCAAGTTCTTATGAGTTGCATCATCTCCCGGTCCATTCCCGTGTTGTTCAAACATTTCTGGACATGGAATACTTCTCGTCCCGCATTTCTTGAGTACTTGGACTTTTTGCTGACTCTGTGCTCCGGGGACTTGGAGACTTGAAACCGTTTGTACTCTAGTCCGCGCCCTGGGGACTTGGAGTACTCCGCTCCGCACTCTGGGGATTCGGAGATTTGGAATCGTTTATACTCTAGTCCGCGCTCTGGGGACTTAGAGTACTCCGCTCCGCACTCTGGGGATTCGGAGAGTTGGAATCGTTTATACTCTAGTCCGCGCTCTGGGGACTTAGAGTACTCCGCTCCACACTCTGGGGATTCAGCGATTTGGAATTGTTTTATACTCTAGTCCGCGCTCTGTGGACTTAGAGTACTCCGCTCCGCACTCTGGGGATTCGGAGAGTTGGAATCGTTTATACTCTAGTCCGCGCTCTGGGGACTTAGAGTACTCCGCTCCGCACTATGGGGATTCAGAGATTTGGAATTGTTTTATACTCTAGTCCGCGCTCTGGGGACTTAGAGTACTCCGCTCCGCACTCTGGGGATTCGGAGATTTGGAATCGTTTATACTCTAGTCCGCGCTCTGGGGACTTAGAGTACTCCGCTCTGCACTCTGGGGATTCGGAGAGTTGGAATCATTTATACTCTAGTCCGCGCTCTAGGGACTTAGAGTACTCCGCTCCGCACTCTGGGGATTCGGAGATTTGGAATTGTTTTATACTCTAGTCCGTGCTCTGGTGACTTAGAGTACTCCGCTCTGCACTCTGGGGATTCGGAGAGTTGGAATCTTTTATACTCTAGTCCGCGCTCTGGGGACTTAGAGTACTCCGCTCCGCACTCTGGGGATTCGGAGATTTGGAATTGTTTTATACTCTAGTCCACGCTCTGGGGACTTAGAGTACTCCGCTCCACACTCTGAGGATTCGGAGAGTTGGAATCGTTTATACTCTAGTCCGCGCTCTGGGGACTTAGATTACTCCGCTCCACACTCTGGGGATTCGGAGATTTGAAATTGTTTGTACGAGTACGTACGTTGTACAAGATAATGTAGTTCGTCATTCAACTGTGAGATACAGAAACATTAGTGATTCATGGAAAATGCGGCTTCAAGCCTTTATTAATGAAAATTAACTAAACTGCTTGATTACAACTTTAAAAAGAAACTACGTTATGACTGAACGGAAACATGCAGGAAATAACAGTGCCTGAAATAAGAAAGGAAACATGCTAAATGTAATAGTGCCGCAGATGTTCACTGTTCCATGCTCGGGGGAGTGTCGTGCCATCAATGGTCGCTAGCTTGAATGTTCCTTCTCCAAGCTTCCGTTCAATGGCGTACGGACCTTCCCAGCTAGGATTCATGCATGATGGTACCGGGAAGACTCGTTTCAGAACGAGATCACCCACATCAAAGATTCTTGGGCGGACTCTGCAGTCGTAGTAACGCTTGACTCGATGTCTGTGCGCTGCCGCCCTTAATTCAGCTTCTTCACGCTTTTCGTCGATGCAGTCCAGTGATTCCAGCAAGAGGTTTTGGTTCGTCTTGGGATCATAGTATGTCACTCGGTGCGATGGAACTTCAAGTTCCACAAGTATAACGGCTTCAGAGCCGTATGCCAAGGCGAATGGAGTGTGGCCGGTCGCGGACTTGTGGGTAGTTCTATACGCCCATAATGCTGTCGGGAGTTCATCTACCCACTTGCCTCCAACCTTCTCCAGACGCTTCTTCACTATGGACTTGATTATTTTGTTAACGGCCTCGACTTGTCCGTTAGCTTTCGGGTGTGCCACGGCGGCAAACTTCTTCTCGATGCCATACTTTAAACAGAACTCTTTGAACTCTCTGCTTTCAAATTGCGTCCCGTTGTCCGTAATGATGGTGCGTGGAAGGCCAAAACGGCATATAATGTTTCGTACAACGAAGTTTATGACCTTCTTAGAGGTGATTGTGGCCAAAGGTTCTGCCTCAGCCCATTTTGTGAAATAGTCGACTGCAACTATCGCATATTTCGCGCCACCTTTGGATATAGGCAAAGAGCCGATTAAGTCGATTCCCCAGATCGCAAATGGCCAGGGACTAATCATCTGTGTAAGTTCCGTTGATGGAGCCCTCTGGATTTTCGCATATCTTTGACACTTGTCGCATTTTCTTGCGTAGTCCGCGGCGTCCCTGTTTACGGTGGGCCAGTAATATCCATAGCGGAGGATCTTCTGTGCTAGCGTTTGCCCCCCAGTATGGTCGCCACATTCCCCTTCGTGAAACTCTCTTAAGACCCGCTTTGTCTCATCATGAGCGATGCATCGCAATAATGGGACTGAGAATCCTTTCCGGTACATCGAACCATCCTGCATTACGTATCGCGCGGCCTTCCGAAGGACCTGCCGTCTTTCGCTTCTTTTTTCTAGTAAAGCCCCGGTCGTTAGGTACAGTTTGAATGGGGTTATCCACGATTCCTTTTCGATTTCTGTCTCCAACACGAGATCGACTTTCATCCCATCTATGCTCGGGGCATGCAAGACTTAGACGGGATACAATCCCATTTGTTGCGCATCGCCGGTACTTGCAAACTTAGCCAATAAGTCGGCTTCTTTGTTCTGTTCGCGCGGGATATGTGAAATGTCATAACGCTCAAGATTTGATAGTAGCTCTTGGACCTGAACGAGGTACGGAGCAAGCTTTCGTCCCTTTGCTTGGTAGTCCCCCCGTACTTGGTAAACCACCAACTGTGAGTCACAAAAGATTTCGACTGATTCGATTCTGAGTTCTCTGATGAGCTTCAAGCCAGCGATCAGTGCTTCATATTCGGCTTCGTTATTTGTAGCCGGGAAGTCGAGCTTCAGGGCATAAAAGATTGATCGGTTTTCCGGAGTTATAAGAACTATGCCCGCGCCAGAGCAGCGGTCGTTTGATGCACCGTCAGTGTATAATTTCCATCGAACGGGGGGGATGATGTCGTCGTCATCCGGCTTGATGGGTATGGTAAACTCAGCAATGAAGTCCGCTAATGCTTGCCCTCGGATGGCTCTCCGCGGTAAGTATGCGATATCGAATTGGCTCAACTTGATGTTCCATCTTAACAATCTTCCAGAAGTTTCCGGCCGTTGGAGTACTTGCCTCAGGGGTTGATCGGTATAAACGCCGATTGAATGTGCTTGAAAGTATGGGCGAAGCTTTCGTGATGCAATCACCAAGCAATAAGCCAATTTCTCGATTTTAGGGTAATTCTTCTCTGCCCCTGTTAAACGCTTGCTAACATAGTACATCGGCTTCTGGACTCGATCCTCCTCACGAACCAAAGCCGCACTTATCGCATGTGGGGATACTGCCAAGTATACATATAACATTTCATGGTCAACTGGTTTTGACAGCATTGGTGGACTCTCCAGATGCCTCACCAGATTCTGGAATGCTTCCTCACAACTAGACGTCCATTCAAAATTTCTCTTTCCTTTCTTTATTATATCGAAGAATGGGATGCACTAGTCAGTTGCCCTGGATATAAATCGACTTAGCGCAGCTACTTTTCCATTCAAGCTCTGTACTTGCTTTATGGTCCTGGGCGCTTGCACATCTCGAATTGCATGGATCTTTTCTGGGTTGGCTTCTATTCCCCTAGCATTGATGATGAATCCCAAAAACTTCCCTGATGCAACGCCGAAGGAACATTTCAAAGGGTTGATCTTCATCCCATAAAACCTGAGTATGTCGAACATTTCAGCCAAGTCTTGAATGTGGTCGTTTGACCGTCGTGACTTCACGAGCATGTCATCCACATAGACTTCCATCATTCTACCCAGCTGGTCCTTGAACATCCGATTCACTAAATGCTGGTAAGTCGCTCCTGCGTTCTTCAATCCAAAGGGCATCACTACATAGCAATACAGCCCGACATTTGTAACCAAGCTGGTGTGTTCTTGGTCCGGAATATGCATCGGGATTTGGTTGTACCCTGAGTACGCGTCCATGAATGACAGCAGCTCGTGTCCTGCGGTGGAGTCGACCCACTGATCGATCCTAGGCAGTGGGAAACTGTCCTTAGCGCATGCTTTGTTCAAGTCGGAATAATCTACGCAAGTTCTCCATTTCCCATTCGCCTTTTTTACCAGCACGGGGTTGGATACCCACTCAGGGTAGAGGGCGTCGCGGACGAACCCATTTGCTTTGAGTTTGTCCACCTCCTCTCCGAGAGCGGCGGACCTCTCCGGATCCATTCCTCTCCTTTTTTGTTTAACTGGGACGTACTTCGGGTCTATGTTCAACATATGACTCGTGATGGCGGGAGAAATCCCACACATATCAGAATGCGTCCAGGCGAAAACATCAAGATTCGCCCGGAGGAAGTCGCTAAGGTCTTCAGTCATCTCGGAACCAAGCTGTGATCCGATTTTCAGAATTCGCGAAGGGTCGTCACGGCTAACTGAGATGTCATTTGTTAATTCAGCCGGTGCCGCCTTCTCTTCCCTGGGTTTCTCATCGTCGTCTCTCGGATCTATATCTCCGAAGATCTGAGAACTATGCCCGAGCCAGGGCTCGGGCACTACTTGTCAATTATCCGCATTAAGGATGCGGACGGGATTGTCCGCAACCTTTCCCTTCTCCCTCCGATGGGCTTCTCGGAGCTCAGCCACATAACAGGAACGACCAGCTGCTTGATCGCCATGAACAATACATACTCCTTTGTCAGTCGGGAACTTCAAAGTTAAACACCACGGGTCTAGCGCTGCCCTAAACTCAGCCATGGCCGGCCGGCCCAAGAAAACGTTATACGGAGAATCCACATCCAAAACTACGAAGGGTAGAATTCGTACCCTCCGACGCTCGCCCTGTCCCAGTTCAACTGGTAACTCAACATACCCCACGACATCGGTTGCTACGCCGTTAAAGCCGTGTATACGAGCCTTGGACGGTTTCAGGTCCTTTGTTTCTAGTCTCATTTGATCGTAAGCCTTCTTGAAGATGATGTTGACTGAACTTCCACAATCAATCAGAATTCTTTTCACATATGTTGGTCCGATCGTTGCAGATATGACCATGGGGTCGATGGTCGGAGCCTCTATCTGATCAGCGTCTCTACTTCTGAACACAATATCGTCTGTCATTACGCGCTGCTGCTTAGCAGGGGCCCCGTCCTCCGTGTTAGAACAGCACTCGAAATCTGCATGTTTCAGGGAACTTGCATATCGCTCCATTTCTTGCCAGTTCTTATCTGCGGGGTGAGGTCCGCCGATAATTGTATTTATGACTAGTCTTCCTATGGTTCAGGCAGGCTCCTCGGGATGACACGGAGCTGGTGCACGACCTGGGTTGGACGTTCCCTGTCCTCCTTCCTGTGGGTCCTTCACAAATTCTTGCAACTTCTTCTGCCTTATCAACTTCTCGATAGCGTCATGCAGGTGTCTGCACTCCTCCGTGTTGTGCCCATAAGTCTCATGGAAGCGACAATATTTCCCGGTTCGCTTCTGTTCCTCGGTTGATTCTTTCGGTCAGGGCTTTCTGTATTGAAAGGTATTGCAGGTGGACAGGTAAATGTTCTCAAGTGGCGTGTTCAGCGGAGTATACTCGCTGTAGCTTGGAATCCT
This sequence comes from Allium fistulosum, assembly GCA_030737815.1. NCBI lineage: Eukaryota > Viridiplantae > Streptophyta > Magnoliopsida > Asparagales > Amaryllidaceae > Allium > Allium fistulosum. The sequence continues at coordinate 670,704,396 of CM060905.1, forward strand.
CGACTTCCAGTTCCCCGCTTCTTTCCTTTTTCCTTGACTCCTTCCTCCGGACTCCTTGGGTTGCCCAGGCTTGTTCTGGACATTGACTTGGACCTTTCCCGAGCTGTCTCCAGACTGCTTCACAGCAATGTTGCTCTTTATTGACTCTTGGATAGGTCCTGGCGCCTTATCTCGTCGTACCCATCTAGCTTCCTCTCTTCTTATGAACTGGTGTGCCTTAGAGTAGAAACGTTCTAGCGTAGCCGGAGGTTTTCCTGCCAGCCAGTCTCCAAACTCAGAGTCCGGATCCACACCTCTCATTACAGCCATCAGAATTGCATGGTCATTGGGATTACTGACTTTAGTTGCTGCTACGTGAAATCTTTGTAAATATTCCTTCAACGACTCCCCGGGATTTTGGATTACACTTGACAGAGACATCACGTCCTTTGGGCGCGTAGTGTGTATCCTGAAGTGCTCAATAAACTTCTTTGCCAATTCCTCGAAATTTGATACGGATCGCGGAGGAAGTCGGGTGAACCACATAGTAGCGATCCCATATAGAGTAATCGGAAAGCACCTACACTTGGTGGCATCATTCGCTCTAGCTGAATCCATCATCCATTCGTACCTCATGACATGCTGTCTGGGGTCAGTCCTCCCTTCATACGCAGGGATAGTAGGCATACTAAACTTCCTGGGGTACGCCGCTTGCAACACAACATCCGTGAACGGAGTATGACTTCTTGACACTCCCCAATCATCATTCGATAACCCCTGATTTTCCCTCATCAACTGCCTGATCATGGCTGTCAGATCTGGTGTCTGTATGGAAGGTGGAAGGTTAGTGTCTGTTCTACGCGCCTGTCCATGCTGATGCCTCCTCTCCTGGCGGTCTGCCAATCGTGCGTCTTGAGGTTCGACATCGTTAGCATTTTGATGATCCGGACCTCTATCCTCCATATGTACCCCGGTTCTGAAGTTTCCAGCTCTTGCTTGGTCATAGTCTCCAGATGTTTGAACAGCAGCTTCTGCTCGTGCAACGTCAGTCTTGCGACGTCTGCGCCTGGGAGGTTCATCAGAGGAGGTTGAGCTGTCAGATGAAGAGTAAGGAGCGGGATTGCCCCCAGCATTCTGTTGCTGCTGTTGAGTGAGTTGTGCCATCAGGTTGGCGTTAGCTTGCATCTGCTCTCCTAGTTGTCTCCTTCTTTCCTTGAGTTCTCTCATCAAGTCATTGAACTCTATTCTAGTGACAACTGGAGTTTGTTCTTGAGCGGCAACTCCTACATTTGGAATTGCTGGTTGATTGCTAGGCCCTGCTTGTTGCACGCTAGCAGTCTCGTGGGCATCCGCATTATGAGAAGCTGACCTGGTACGTGGTCCTGCCATTGTAGAGTTATTGGTATGAACTCTGAGTAGAATCAACGGATGTCCTATCAGTGAGTCGGATTTTCTTTGGGGGATTTGTTCAATCCAGTGGCTTCAAAGCAGATCCTTGAGGTCTGAGAATTCAACTCTCAGTGAAAGCACCAAAGTGTTAGCACCAAAATTGGTCACTAACCTCGTAGAGAAAGATTGTGTAGAGATATAAGTGATGAAAGTAAATTAAACAGAGAAGACAATGCTAATCTAACTGCAGAAAGTAAGAACACCAAATTTATAGTGGTTCAGCGTAATTGCCTACGTCCACTTTGAGGTTAAACTTTATTGATCTTCTTTATAGTTGATTACAAATACAATTCGTGAATCAAATGCTTGAATGAAGTTGTTAAGTAGAGAAGATGAGTCTTGAAAATGGCAGAGTCTCCCCAGTGTTCTCTCTCCCAAAAAAGTATCCCTTTCATTGTGACCCTGCCTCTTTATTTATAGGCAAATATGGGCTGGACTTCCCAAGTGGGCTGGATAGCCGAACGCTCTAGCCCCAGTACAGTGGTCGCCGTATGCCGAACCAGGTGTGCCGAACGCCCTGAGGCCGAACAGTCCTTTCTATGCCGAACGATGTGGTTGATGTTTGGGGAGTGCAGGATGTTTGTCAGGAGAAGTCGAACGCTCTTCTAGACGCCGAGTACTCTTGTTGCCGAGTACTCCTGATGCTACCGAGTACTACGCCGAGTACTCCTGTATGCCGAACTCCAGATGCTGCCGAGTTCTCCTTGATGCCGAGTGCTCTTGTATGCCGAGTAGTCTTGTATGCCGAGCAGTCTTGATGCCGAGCACTCTTGAATGCCGAGCAGTCTTGATGCCGAGCACTCTTGAATGCCGACCACTCTTACTGCCGAGTATTGGTTGACGCCGAGCAGTCTTGATGCCGAGCGTTCTTGTAGCCGAGTTCTCCTATTACCGAGTTCTAATGATGCCGAACACTCCTGGTCGCCGAGCACTACGGATGCCGAACGCTATGGATGCCGAGTCCCACTGGATGCCGTGCGCTTCGCCGAACACTCCCGGATGCCAAGTGCTTCACCGAACACTCCTGGATTCCAAGTGCTTCATCGAACACTCCTGGATGCTGGACACTCTCTGAAGCTGAGTGCTACCTGATGTCGAGCACTAGTTGCCTGGTCAAATCTCCAGGAAACACCAACAGGCCAATAATTCTTTCACTATCGAGACATTGGATGAGGGGCACAACCAATTAAATGTTTAGATTGTTTGTAGTAGGGCATAACCACTTAACTCTTTAGAGGACTTTAGATTAGTTGAGGGGTGGCTGCGTGGGGCCATAGCTAAGATGAGAAAAGAGACAGACCAAGTAGAATACCTATATTGTAGGTCTAACAAAGCTGTCCTTTACAGATATAGAAAATCCCCGACTGAGTTCTGTACAAGGTAGACCTTGTTGGCGGCATTCAGCGAGTAGACAGAACGATTACGTATAGTCCTCAAGGTACGCACTGGGTGGTACATTGTGGTTGTCCGAGCATTAGTATAGGCTAGTGCGGACACAGCTTTACGTTTTCATAGTAGACGGCGGAACATCTGTATTGTAGGCCTCACGAAGCTATCCTTTACAGATGTAGTTAAAGTACGCTCTAGCAACGAGGCGATGGAGTCCTTTTCGAAGAGGATATGGAAGGTACTATGGGTAGTACCTAGGACTGATGCGGTCGTTGGGCATATAGCTACATATATATTAGTTATTAGGTTTTAATCTACTAGGGAGTAGATAGGTACGATTCGCGCATAGAGGCGAGAGTATTATAAACCTAGTAAACCTAATATAACAGAAAATGGAAATAAAACGGTACATGTAGAATTAAGCACAGAAGTGTATAATTTGTCCATTCACCAGAACTTTAGTTCTGACCACCTCCTTATAACATCCTACATGTTAGATAGATGACATAGACTTTCCTGCTTTGAGACACTTGTTTAGAAAGTGTTATTATCTTGGTGAGTATTTACTTACTATTATATTTTAGTCAGTTCCGTTGTGAGATATTTATTTGAGCTCAGATATATTTGTCTTTTCCTATTTGCAGGATACCAAACACCCAACTCGGGCTTCAGTGGGCTTGGATTTTATCATTTTTGTGAAAACTCCGGACCCACTGGAATTCAGGTTGTTACATTTGGTATCAGAGCCTAGGTTTAGGGTTCCTAGGTAGACAGTGAGTGAACGTATTTGTATTTTTAAATAAATTATAAATATGTTATGTACTAAAATCCAAATAGTCACCAATTATAGACTTTAACATATGGAAAGTTATTAGAAGTACATTTGTGCATTGTTTGCTAGTTCGGTTTAGGATGACCCAAGGGTGTTAAGCCCTAAGTTATTACCGATTTATAGTGTACAATAAGCAATGTTTTGAGAGAAGATTAGTATCCATATGTTATATGAAGTGGGAAAGTTCCCTAGGGATAGTAGGGAGAGTATTTATTTTGAAAGGAATAAGAGGTTTTAGTAAATGTGTAACAACCCGAAATTTAACCCATAATAATTAATTCGTTAATTGACTAAATAATAAAATAACTTTGTGAAATTATCAGAATTGAGCAACAGGAGTTGCACCATTGTATCCGTGGTAATTTTATGGTCAATTTCCATATATAGAACGTCACAATCCGAGCTAGTATGGAGGAGAAAAGGAATAAACAAAAAATCGAAGGAAAAGAAAAATAAAATAAAAATAATGGGGGGTCGACCGGCTGGTCGACTTGGCACTAAGGGCGGTCGACCTGAAGGTCGACCCGCCTACGAGAATGAAGCAAAGGAAGAACTCCTTCGTGCTATGCGATTTTACCACAGTTTTTTGCGTTCTTTTAATCAATTAGGTCCTTCCGTGCTTCCATCCAATGGCTCCTATTCAGCCTATGACGTGGTTGCGTCCTATTCAATCTCCAAATCCAAACGGTCTGAGATTCACTTCTACCCCTATAAATAAGACCCAAGGCCTAACACTTTTTATCATTCTAAATTTTCTCCGCTTGGGTTCACCTTTTTAGGAAGGACCCTAAAAGGAATAATTTTCCAAAGAGAAAATCTTTTTAATAAAAATAATTTTACAAACCCAAGTGGATCCATGAAGGCCTAAAGGGAAGAGCTAAGGACCAGAGGTGAGTGATTGTAATTATTTTAAGATTTATTTAAGTAATTTAAAATAATAGGGTTTCCAATAGTTGTAGTTTTACTACGATTTTTTGAATGACCTTTTTAGCAGTTTTATTTAAAGTTTTTAGAATTATTTTCAGTCTATTTATTTCTAGCTATTCTTTTTAGTTAATTTTAGTTATTTCTATCAATTATAGCTTTTCCATTTATTTACAGTTTATTTACAGTATTTTAATTTATTTACTTATATTTACGCGTTATTTACATCTTCTTCCTATGCCTTGGATTTTCTTCTATTTTTAGTTTTCTTTTATTTCTCCTTCTTCGCATATGGATTAGAATAGAAATAACGTGAAATTGGATTAAATTATAAGAATTCTGAAATAACGAAAGATAAGATGTAAATCATAAAGACTGTAATAAAATGAAATTAAGACTGAAAATATGCCTAATTATGATATTAATTGGACCGAATTAAAGAGATTGGCCTATTTATAATTGTGAGATGTAAATTATAAAGACTGTAATATAAATGGAATTGGACCGAAATTATGCCTAATTATGATTAGAATTGGATTAATTAATTTGCTTAGTTATAACGTAGAATTATAACTAAAAAAGAGTAAAAGATGAAAGAGCTTATTTTCACACTTAGACCTTGGGTTAAGTAATAAGCATGATTATAACGTAGGTTATAATAAGAAATAGAAGAGAATGACGGTTATTTTAAGACTTAGGATAAATTAATAAGCAAAGATAGTAGGGAAAATTGTAAAGGCTTAGTTAAAATAATTTATCTAAGTTAATAAGCAAAGATGAAAGTAGAACCTGTACCGTATAGCATTCCCTATTAGACAAAACGGTGTCTCACATTAGCCTGAAGTGAGATGAGGGCGCGCTTATGCTAATAATGGTAGTGATTGGTCAAATAGAAGTCCAAATCATGGGGGATTTGGATAAGGGGCGCAACTAGATATTGTTTGGATGATGGGCCAGTACCAACAGCATTTCCCATATAGATTCTATGGACACACGGTGATCTCACGCTAGTCTGAAGTGGGATGAGGGGCACACTTATGTTGGAGTTTGAGGTAATAAAAAGACCCAATAGGTGGAGCAAAAGGTAGCATGGGCATGGTGGCAGTTACGGGTGCGACTTCCATTCTGGTGCACAGTAATCGCTATGAGTTCCAAGCGCTTAATATGGCTGTCTTTCGTAGATACCATTGCCTTCTGTGTAGGGAGCTATATATGTCATCCGGATCCATAGTGGGTGCTTGTGCATTTTTCGTAGATACCATTGGCTGCTATGTAGGAGTTATATAGCGTCTGGTCCGCAGTATGGTCTATGAAGTAGTAGGCCGATCAAAAAGGGTAGAATTAGGACTGCATCCTAATTACAGGATTAGGAATTCAGCCTAATCAAAACCGAAATCAAGAACAAGTGCAAGCAATCAAAATTAACCTATCTTATAGTTAATCGTATTTATTTCCACTTTATCTCTCCTATTTCCTTTATTTCCTTTTATATATACTAGAACTTTGAAGAGTCTATTACTTTTACTTTGCTTAAAGATTCTAGTAGTTACTATCACTCACCAGACTTTTAGTGTGACCCACTCCTCTATTTTCCCCCTTTTCCCCCATAAGCTAGCAAGGGAGAGGGTAGTAGATCGTAGTGCTCGAAGGTTTCTTGGAGAAGATTCTACTTTGTATTTCCCTACTTTTTCAGCTTTTGGTTCTTTCTTTGTACTGGCACTGAAGAGGGATATTTGTACTTTGATTTTTGTTGAGACTACGAGTTTTTATTTCATGAGATATGTTGGGCTTTGAGATATGTATACTGTATTTGGATTTTGACTTATTTGGTTTATGAAGCAATTATGAAGCTTTTGTTTTAAATAAGTTATTATTTTAGTTTCCGCTGTTTTTACCTATTTTGTCTTGTGAATCTTAGTCTTTGTTAGTTTCAGTTATACCTACAACGCACCACGCCTTTTAATGTGTCCTTTTGGGTATGTTAAGGAGTGTGGGGTGTTTCACTTGGTATCAGAGCCTAAGGTTACAAGATTCCATAAAAATTATTTTCAAAATAACTTCTTTTAAAAATTATTTTCTAGAAAAGAACTTTTAGAAATAGTTTTTAAGTATAAAAGGGTTTTTATAAAAATCCCCTCAAAAGTCCAGTTCAATCTCCCTTCGACTCTTTCCTAAACTATCATTTTCTTTTCGTAGAATGGAGGATGCCTCGAACCTTCTCGAAGGCATTCCAGTCCCAGCCTGGTTTGGTAGGTATCTACAACCAACGACTCCTGAGGTGCACGGGCAAGCGCCCAACCCAGCACCAGCGGGTGGGAATCCCATCAACTCACCTGCCGCCATCAATTTCTCTAAGTTTTGTAAGGATTCTACGAGTTTAGGCAGAAAGACTTTTTCTGGCATGGAGAATTCAAAGGAGACGCGAGCTAGTTTGGAGAATATGGACAATGGTTTAGTCGGTTAGGTTTGGAGGACCGACAGAGTAGTCAACCTATATCTTGGCAGCTAGAAGAAGAGCTTAAGGGGGTTCCTATAAGCTCTAAGAAGCCATGGTGGAATTGCAAGAAGGATAAAAGGAAAAGGGAAGGCCCTTAAGAGCAAATCAAGAAAAGTGGGAGATGTAAGCGTTGTAGAATGACTAGTCATTACGCAAGAGACTACAAGAGAGAGAAGGCGAAGAAGTGTTACAACTGTGGACAACCCGGTCATCTTAGTAAGTTTTGCCCTCAGAAGATGGGTAGGGAGCGAGTGCACATGCGGCGTAGATTTAGGCTTTGGATGCAACACCTTCCAACAACGGACCGAATCGAGGTAGGAAAATTTTGTTTCTATTTCTGATTTTCTCATTCGGACTCTTTTCGATCCTAGAACATCACACTCTTTCATCTCTAGTTCTTTGGTAGATTTTTTGCACTTAGGCATCTCTTTAGTAGTAGACACCATTGTTGTTTCAAACCCTATTGGAGGATCGGCACTCTTGTCTATGGTTTATAGGGGTTTGAAAATTTATATCCTAAGCATAGAATTTGACTTGATGCCTATATTTTGGGATTTCCGGGTATGGGATGATTTTGGGAATGGATTGGCTATCCACATATGGAACTATATTAGATTGCGAGAGGAGAGTCGTTAGACTAGAGACATGCAACAGTAGGACTCTCGAGATTTCTTGCGACCCACAAAGGTCAGTTATGTTGAATTCCTTTATTCCCTCGATTCATCATCATCAGAGTTAGATTCGGTTCCTGTCTTCAAAGATTTTTCCAGACATCTTTGAGGAGGTTAGGGGACTACCCCCCAAGAGAGAGATTGACTTTAGGATTTAGTTTGCTAGCCTGTAGCGTTACCCGTAGGGCATATGGCGCCTTGGGAAAGGAAGGGATTGAGTAAGCAGATCCGTGAACTTTGGAGAAAGGTTTCATAAGAAGAAACATGTCGGAATAGGGAGCGCCAGTCGTCTTCGCTACCAAAGCAGGTGGTTATCTTCGACTTTGCATTGACTATAGAGAATTGAATAAGCTCACAAAGAAGAACCATTATCCACTCTTTAGGATAGATGATCTTTTCAACCAGTTTGTTAGCTCTTTAGTATTTTCCCAGCTTGATTTAGCCACAGGATTTCATAAGCTTAGGGTCGCTGATGATAACATTGATAAGACCGCATTTAGGACACCAGACGGATTCCTTGAGTGGTTAGTCATGACTTTTGGGCTGACCAATGTCCCAGCCTATTCTATAGATTTGATGAACCATGTTTTTAGAGATGTCCTAAAATAAAGTTCGTTGTGGTATTCGTGGTCGACATTTTGGTGTTTTCCAAGAATTATGGAAGAGCATGTTATTCATCTAAATGGAGGTTCTTTGTACGCTTCGTGTTCGTCAGTTGAGAGCAGAGTTCTTGAAGTATCACTTTTGAAGTGCGTTTATTAGAGCATAGAGAATGTCTACACATGGTAGGGATTTAAGAAACGGTTTTGTACATTTAGGATTAGGATTATGGAAATCCAAAGAGAGGCAGGCAAAGGTTAGATATGTACAATAAAATTCAGTAGATAAGCAGAGAAGAAAGTCCATGTGTAGGTAATTGCATAAATTATAATTGTCTTAGACAAGTGGATTGGACGCTGATGCCTTAGAATAAATACGAGTATACAAGAGGAATAAGAGTAAAAGCCTTTAGTTTAGGAAAATTACTCCGAGGGTAGTAAGTAGGAAGACCAACTTTATGCTAAGCCCAATAAAATGAAAATTTCAAAATTTAAAAAGTTGAGAAAAAAATTTTTGGAATTGAAAATTTTCATTGTTAATATTTTCTTTCAGAAAATAAACAATGGGTTTTTGAAGAATGGTATGAAATTTAAGTTGCTTTTTATATAATGAAAAATTGGACTTCTTTTTGAAGAATAATGGAGTATATATATAACTCACTAGTTTTATTGTAATTAAACAAAGATTTTAAACATAAAAACCTAGAGTGTATCAAGTATCGAAAACGTAGATTACAACTTTTATTGTTGTAAGAAATGTTTTCGTGAAAAATAAATGGAGCATAGGCTATAACACTATTGTTATAATAAGTGACTCTCAAGAGAAATATTTTTACATAGGTATATGAGATTTATTGGTATTTATTTAATTGAATCCATACACTAGTATTTTTTTTGGGTTGTAGTAACAGTGTTTCACGCAACATCCGTTTTAACACAAATAAAAATGTATTTTAAAAGGTAATTTTTAAGCATAGAAACAAAATGGTTTGTAAAGTACACTTATTATTAATAAGTATAAGGAAGTGTTTTTGCAGTTATGGAAATATTAAAACAGTTTTGAAGATGAGTTTTTTTAAAAGGAAAATGTGTAAGTTAGATATTAGAAAATATTTATCATGGAAGAATATAATTTAAACATATTTTAATCTATGGAATGAAAAGAATAATGGTATGATTTTCTATGAAACCAATAAAAATGTTTTGTGAAAATTACAAGGAATACATGAAAGAGATATACAAGGTATGAAAAGCACCATATTTTGTATAGCCTATTTCAAAAAATATAAATTAAGTTCCTTGTAATTTCATATAAACATGAAACTCTCTTTTAAAAGGTTCATAGAATATTTTAGCGTTAATAATTTCTCATTTGAGAAAGTAGTTCCAATATATTAAGGTATGAGACCGTAAGGTATAATAAGAAGATGTTTTGAAACACATAAAAACAGTTTAAAGATATTTTAAAAGAAAATGGTTTGGTAAAAAAGTAATTAAGAAGAACAGTAAAATGGAGATAGTGAAAATTGTAAGACATGCATGGTTGAGAATGGATATTCCTGATTTTGGAAGAACTTGGGTAAAGCATCTTCCTATATTGGAATTTGCATAAGATAGTAGTTCTCAAGCTAGCATTGGAGTGACACCTTTCGAAGCTCTTTATAAAAGACCACGCAAGTCGCCTTCGCGTTGGATAGGGTCTATAGAGGGATTGCCTTGGTTCCGACATAGTTAAGAAGAATTCAGGGAGGATTGGTTTGATTGGGAGAAAATTCGTATTTCATATCCACATTCCTTTGATAATAAGTTTTTAGAATTTCCTATTTCCATCTTTAGTTTTGAATTGGTTCTTTCCTTTATTATCCTTTGAGAGGGTAGAACTTAGGATTTAACCTATGGATGGTAGGATTTGATGTATACATGTTAATAGAACATGTTATAAATGATGTATGCTAGTGATTGCAAGTGTTTGCTAGTGGATGCTAATGGACGCATATAGGTACACTAGGAACTATTATTCTTTAGGGATCGGTCTAACTAGGACACTAGAGCAAATGCATATGGATGTGTGCGCATTTTATTCTATTTTCCATGGTTGCTATAAATGGATGATTTTCACATGGTTGTTGCATTTGGATGATTTTTGTAGCACGCATATAGAATTATCAGTTATCATTAGGAAATTTTTGCATTCATTTGGATACATGGCACGGACATGATTGCATAAAAGGAGGACAACTGAATCAGTGGACTGCCTAATCTTTTGCGTTAGTTAGGGACACTTACACTACACTAATTGCATAAGTATCATAAATTGCATTAGAAAAACTTAAGGACAATGGATGAATGGTTGATAATTGAGTAGTTGGTTGTAGAAGTGGATGGAAACATTTAGTGCATTCTTTTATCCTTAGAAATTTCGGGGATGAAATCCCTTAAGGAAGGGAGAATGTAACAACCTGAAATTTAACCGATAATAATAATTCGTTAATTAACTAAATAATAAAATAACTTTGTGAAATTATCAGAATTGAGCCACGGGAGTTGCACCATTGTGTCCATGGTAATTTTATAGTCAATTTCCATATATAGAATGTCAGAATCCGAGCTAGTATGGAGGATAAAAGGAATGAAAAAAAAATCAAAGGAAGAGAAAATAAAGGGGGGTCGACCTAGAGGTCGATCATCCCAAGGTCCAGGTCGACCGGCCGGTTGACCTAGCACCAAGGGCGGTCGAACTGCCTACGAGAATGAAGCGAAGGAAGAAATCCTTCTTGCTGTGCGATTTTACCACGTTTTTTTGTGTTCTTTTAATCAATCCGATCCTTCCGTGCTTCCATCCGAAGGCTCTTATTCAGCATATGACGTGGTTGCATCCTATTCAATCTCCGAATCCAACGGTCTGAGATCCACTTCTACCCCTATAAATAAGACCCTAGGCCTAACACTTTTTCTCATTCTAGATTTTCTGCGCTTGGGTTCACCTTTTCAGGAATGACCCTAAAAGGAATAATTTTCCAAAGAGAGAATTTTTTTAATAAAAATATTTTAACAACCCAAAGTGGATCCGTGAAGGTCTAATGGGAAGAGCTAAGGACCAAAGGTGAGTGATTGTAATTATTTTAAGATTTCTTTAAGTAATTTAAAATAATAGGGTTTTCAATAGTTGTAGTTTTATTACGATTGTTTGAATAACCTTTTTAGCAGTTTTATTTAAAGTTTTTAGAATTATTTTCAGTCTATTTCTTTCTAGCTATTCTTTTTAGTTAATTTTAGTTATTTCTATCAATTATAGCTTTTCCATTTATTTATAGTTTGTTTACAGTATTTTAATTTATTTACTAATATTTATGCGTTATTTACATCTTCTTCCTACGCCATAGATTTTCTCCTATTTTCAGTTTTCTTTTATTTGTCCTTCTTCTTTGCATATGGATTAGAAAAAAATTAACGCAAAATTGGATTAAATTATAAGAATTCTGAAATAACAAAAGATAAGATGTAAATTATAAAGACTGTAATAAAATGGAATTAAGACTGAAATTATGCTTAATTATGATATTAATTGGACTGATTAAAGAGATTGGCCTATTTATAATTATGAGATGTAAATTATAAATACTGTAATATAAATGGAATTGGACCGAAATTATGCCTAATTATGATTAGAATTGGACTAATTAATTGGCTTAGTTATAATGGAGAATTATAACTAAAAAGGTGTAAAAGATGAAAGAGCTTATTTTCACACTCAGACCTTGTGTTAAGTAATAAGCATGATTATAACATAGGTTATAATTAGAAATAGAACAGAATGAGGCTTTTATTAAGACTTAGGATAAATTAATAAGCAAAGATAGCAGGGATAAATTGTAAAGGCTTACTCAAAATAATCTATCTAAGTTAATAAGCAAAATGAAAGTAGAACCTGTACCGTATATCATTCCCTATTAGACAAAACGGTGTCTCACATTAGCCTGAAGTGAGATGAGTGCACGCTTATGCTAAGAATTGTAGTAATTGGTCAAATAGAAGTCCAAATCATGGGGGATTTGGATAAGGGGCACAACTAGATACTGTTTGTAACAACATCATTTCCCCTATAGATTCTATGGACACACGGTGATCTCACGTTAGCTTGAAGTGGGATTAGGGGAACGCTTATATTGGAGTTTGAGGTAATAAGAAGACCCAATAGGTGGAGCAAAAGGTAGCATGGGCATGGTGGAAGTTACGCGTGCGACTTCCATTCTGGTGCTCAGTAATCGCTATGAGTTCCAAGCGCTTAGTATGGGTGTCTTTCGTAGACACCATTGCCTTCTGTGTAGAGAGCTATATATGTCGTCCGGATCCACAATGGGTGCTTTGTGCATCTTTCGTAGATACCATTAGCTGCTGTATAGGGAGTTATATAGCGTCTGGTCCGTAGTAAGGTCTATGGAGTAACAGGCTGATCAAAAAGGGTAGAATTAGGACTACATCTTAATTACATGATTAGGAATTTGGCCTAATCAAAGCAGAAATCAAGGACAAGTGCAAGCAATCGAAATTAACCTATCTTATAGTTAATCGTATTTATTTCCACTTTATCTCTCCTATTTCCTTTATTTCCTTTTATATATACTAGAACTATTGAAGAGTCTATTACTTTTACTTTGCTTAAAGATTCTAGTAGTTGCTATCACTCACCAGACTTTTAGGACCCACTCCTCTATTTTGCTCCTTTTCCCCCATAGGCAATCAAGGGAGAGGACAGTAGATTGCAGTGCTTAGAGGTTTCTTGGAGAAGATTCTACTATGTAGTTCCCTACTTTTTCAGCTTTTGGTTCTTTCTTTGTACTGGCACTTAAGAGGGATATTTGTACTCTTATTTTTGTTGAGACTACGAGTTTTTATTCATGAGATATGTTGGGTTTTGAGACATGTATATTGTACTTGGATTTTGACTTATTTGGTTTATGATGCAATTATGAAGCTTTTGTTTTAAATAAGTTATTAGTTTAGTTTCCGCTGTTTTTACCTATTTTTGTCTTGTGAATCTTAGTCTCTGTTAGTTTCAATTATACCTACAACGCACCGTGCCTTTTAATGTGTCCTTTTGGGTATGTTAAAGGGTGTGGGGTGTTTCAAAATGAGATTTCCAAGGTTTAGGAAAGGTATTCCTAGGGTAGTAAGAAGAAAATCCACTTTATGTCTAGCCCAATAAAATGAAACTTTTGGAATTGAAAAGTTGAAAAAAATATAATTGTTAATATGTTTAAGGAATTAAAATTTGGTTTTTGAAAAAAAATGTGGTATGAAATTTAAATTGGTTTTATATGATGTAAATTTTGTTAAAAGTGAAATTCTTTTTGAAGAATTATAGAGCATGTATAGCTCGCTAGTTTCTTTGTAGGTAAATAAAGATTTTAAATATAGGAACCTAGAGTGTGTTAAGTATGGAAAACGTAGGTTATAACATTTGTTGTTGTAATAGATGTTTTCATGAAAATAAAAGAAGCATAGACTATGATACTATTGTTATAGTAAGTGACTCCCTAAGGAAATGTTATTACATAGCATATGGGATTTATTAATATTTATTTTGATTGAGTCCATATACTAGTATTTTTGGGTTGTAGTAACGGTGTTTTACGCAACATCTGTTTTGACTCAAATAAAAATGTGTTTTGTAGATAATTTCTAGGTATAGAAATAAAGTGGTTTGTAAGTACATTTCTTATTTAAATAAGTATATGGAAATATTTTATAGTATATTAAAACAGTTTTGCAAATAAGTTCTTCTGAAATAATGTAAACTAAATATTATGAAATTAATGAATTTCGTAGGAAATGTCTATTGTAAGTGAATATAGATTAAACATACTTTAATCTATTGGAATGAAATAAATAATGATATAATTTTCTATGAAACCAAATCACGAATAAAGATGCATTGTGCAAGTTATAAGGAATACGTGAAAGAGATGTACAAGGTATGGAAAGCACCATATTTCGTATAGCGTATTTCGATAAATTATAAAATAAGTTCCTTGTAATTTCACATAAACATGAAATCCTCTTTTAAAGGATTTATAGAATGTTTAATCATTAATGCTTTCTCATAAGAGAAAGTAGTTCCAATACATTAAGGTATAAAGCCATTAGGTGTAATAAGAAGTGTAACAATTAGAGATAGTGTTAGTTAGTAGGGATATTATAGAAAGCCTTAGTAGGAAAGCTAAGCATTAGAAATTTCATAATTTTTCCATTGATTATGTGTAGTGGTTGCTTGCCTTTGTAGATAGTCCCCATTGGTAGTATGTTAGAGACTCCTCCAAGGTTAGGTAATTAGAAGAGTAGGAATGTTAAGGGATTTTTGATAAAATAATTGTTCTTATCTACTCCAGTTTTTGTAAATTTGAAAACCTATGAAAAGAAAATGTTTTGAAAACATGTTGGACATTTTTGGAAGAAAAGAAAAATGTTTTAAGAATAAGCGAGGCATGTTTTAAAGAAAAATGATTTGGTGAAAAAGTAAATAAGTATTTGGAAAAAAAATTAAACTTAGTAAACAGTTAAATTTAAAAATCCAATTTTTTATTATGAAAAGCTGTAAAGGTCTTTAAAAGGAATAGAGGAATAAGTTTAGAACTTAGAATTTGTATGTTTTCCTCTTTAGGTTTGGGGAATAATTTAAATTCAAAGAAATATAAAGATAAAGTGTTTAGTAACCAAGTACCTTTTCAAAGTAACACTTTTAATGGCAAGAATTTTGGGATTTGATGTTTCAAAAAAATTTAGAAGCTTAATTTTTTTTAAATGAAATGATAAATACCAAACCAAACTTTGAAATATGGAGTAGATAGGAATCATTTCCATACGTATGATGGGAAAAGTGTAAGGCTATAGCAGTGACTACTTTTAGTAGTAATAATAAAAATTCCCGTAAGGTGTACAAGACACTAGTGAGAACCTAGGAATGTTGCTTCATGTGTGTAGACTATAGAAGAATAGTGAAGTGATATTAGTAAAATGGTAAGACACACATGTTTGGGATAGGTAGACTTTAGTTGGGGAAAAACGAAAGGTAAAAGCAAAAAGAAAAATTTCCCTAAGCTTAGTTGCCCTTTTAGATAGAGACTGCATAGATTGAAATCCTTATTCGTTGTAGTAAATGAGACTTGGTTATTCCATTTTGAGTATGAAATGAAAGAGATGAATAGATCTTATTCATCGTGAGTAGTACAACGTAAGTTAGTAACAAGTAATAGGCAGTAGGAGGAGCATATGCGTTACTTGGATTCCTAGAGTAGGACCATTCTGTGTCAGAGTAGACATGGTCCTAGGCATCCTAGCCCTAGATGATAGCTGTGTTTAGCTGCTATATTAAATGAAAAAGTAAAAGCAGATAATAGTAACTAAAAGAAAAATAGTAAGATCTAAAGAAAGCGACTGAAACGTCTATAGAAATAAATGAGAATTGCAAAACAAAACTACATTTTTCCCATAAATAAAGCTTTGAAAAAGTTTTAAAAGAAATTTTTTTCTTATGTAAACCGTGCTTGGGAAAGAAAATAGAGATTTTATAGAATAGTGGTATAAGTTCCAAGTACGAAGAAAGAGGTGCGCAAAAGTAAAACGGTAAATGTGTGATTTTTCATTTTCTACCTTCTTTCTGACATAAGAAATCAAGTTCGAAAAATTAGATTTTTCTGAAATTCGAATATTAAAAGTTGCGTGGTAGGATTTGGATGTTAAATTCATTGAACTATGCCCCTATTTAGTAGGAGTGGGAAAAATTGGATGAAAAACGTTTTGAGTTTACAAAAGATTGCATTCATATAAAAATTGCAAGTATATTTAGGATGTGTGCATCATATTTTAAAAATAGTTTATAAAGAAGAAAAACATTCATATAGGATGCAGCGCATAGAAATTCATGTACATGCATATAGTTTATGTTGAATGACACTTAGCACAAGGACACGGATTGTCGCAAAATTGAATGTACACAAAATGGATGTGATTGATGCGAGGAATTACATAGTTTTACCCTTGTCGAATTTCGGGCATGAAATTTCCTAAAGGGTGGGAGAATGTAACACCCCGCATTTTTAGATAATGAAATAATCAAATAATTATAAATAGTGAAAATGAGTGTTTGTGGAATTGTCAGAATATGGCCTCGAAACTTATATCATTGTGTTAGTGGCGATTTTCTGATTAATTTACATATATAATATGCTTTGAACGGACTTCGTAAGAAAAAGTTATTAACGTTCGAAGTTCCCTATCGAAAAATAATTATATGTGTAAATGTGCGTAAATATATTTGTTAGTAAATATATGCACGTATAAATTCCAGAAATAACGCGAGTTTGAATTTCAAAATAGACGCGCGTCATAAAGAAAATTAATTGACATCAGCAATTAGAGGTAATTAATTAACATTAGTAGGCACTGTTAATCAAATCAGTAATAAAAGGAAATTAATTTACATTAATTATCAACGTTTGAATTTCAATATAAACATGTGTTATAAAGGGAATTAAATTTGCAATTGATGGAAATTAATTAGAATGAATAGGCAACGATTAAAAGTTAATGTTTGATAATTTATATAATTGGTATTTTACGCAATCCGAAGCGTCGTTTTCTGGATCCTACGATTCGCAACGAGCCTATGACGTGGTTACACTAGATTCAATACAAAAATCCAACCGTCTGATATCCCCAAACTCCACTATAAATAGAACCTTAGGCTTAGCTATTTTCTCACAATCAAATTTTCTCCCAATTGGGTTCATTGCATGAGGCTGGACCTTAAAAAAATATTTCTAGGGAGAAGATCTTCTTAATAAAAATATTAGACGCCTTAGAAGGGGATCCAGGAAGGCCATGGAGCAAAGCTAAGGACGACATGTGAGTGAATTTAAATTATATATCTTTTACTTTTATGATATATTATCAATAGATTTCCATTATATATTTAATTCAACATTTATTTCAGTAATTAGTTCTGTTAATTAGTTATGTTGAAGCTGTAAATTTTATAAGAGAACTTATATTTAATTATTATTTATATGGAAAAGAAAGGAAGGTATCCAACTAAATATGAATAATAGGCTTATCAGTTATAGAGAAAGGCATAAGCCTAAAAGTAAGAAATTTATAGTAAATTGTGCTAAAATGGGAAAAATGAATTAAAAAGTCAAAAATTTAATAACTTGACTTGGAAGATAGTAATAGATTAGTTGGTTAGTTTAGAAAAGAGAATACATTTCCATAGTTTAATATTGTAAGAATAACGATAAATGTAATTGCAAGAATAAAAGCTAGAAAAAAGTAACTAGTGCAAAATAGAGACATTACTGAATTTTGCATTACCCAAAAATTAAAGAAACAATAAAAGAAATATATTGCAGCTACGGACTATTGTTTATAGCATTATTTAATATTAGAATATGGAAATAGATTTTTAGCACAGTTTTTGTAACCAACCAAATAGAATAGAACCACTTCCTAGAATAAAAGAAAATAACGTGAAACGTTAAAGAAATTAAAGAAGTGAAATAATCAAGTTAAATATTTGACAAGACTAGAAATAATAAACAGAAGATGTGACTAGATCTTTATTTAGTGCGCAGATAGTAGAATAAAAACAAAGCAGTTATTATGATATGTAATTTGTGGCAGTTGGACGTAGTCCCAAGCTAAGATGTCATATAATATAAGAGAACTAAAAGGAATTTAGTATCATAATAAAAGAAGAAAAACTAGAATAGAAGAGAGGCACTTGTAATTACACTTATAACATGTAAGTTATAAAAGAATAAAAATAATATACAAGTAACAATTAAAAGTATAATTGTAACACATAAGTTATAATTAAAAAGAAAGAGGTAGAAGGGGTGTATTTGATCTAACTTAGATCTTGGATTTAGTTAATAATAAAAATAATAGAAGTGGCCCGTATCGGCAGCATTTCCTTTAAGTCAGGAACTAATGGTCTCATAATAGTTAGGTGGGGCTGGGTTTGCTGATTAGGGTAAATAATTAGCCAACAGAATAAGAAAAGTAAACTAAACGCATAATTAAAGATTAGATGTAGGGTCGAATAAAATATGAAGATGCGTTTGGAGCAGTCCAAACGATGAAGAGCATAACAAAGCAGTTCATCACAGATTTTTAGCAAGGAAAGAGCATGTCCAACTTAGTTAGTTTGAGCTAGAAGGAAGTACGAGACTTCAACGAGACGTGAGGGTACTCTAGAATGGCCCTCTACGGTAGGCCGAATGAAGCTGCACCCCCGGAGGCAGGTCTGTAGGTGTTCCATCAAGAGAGTATGCCTTGAATGCTTTTGCATTGCACGCCTAACAAAGCAGACCTTTGTAGGCAGTCAAAAGGTTGATGAATGGAGTAGGATATTCGTATGACACTGTACTCTGACTTGCGAGTAGGTTTTAGTGGGCATGACCCAAAAGGATAGTCGCATGCGGAGATCAAGCCATCATCAATCAAGAACGAGTTCAGGAAAGACTATAGTTAGACCAACATGCCAATGATTTTTTCAATATCGAGATATTGGATGAGGTGTGCAGCCAATTGGATGTTTAGATTGTTTGCAGCAGGGCACAGCCACTTAGCTCTTTAGAGGTCTTTAGATTAGTTAAGGGGTGGCTGCGTAGGGCCATAGCCACGATGAGAAAAGAGACAGACCAAGTAGAATATATATATTGTAGGCCTAACGAAGTTGTCCTTTACAGACATATAAGATCCCCGACTGAGTTCTGTACAAGGTAGACCATGTTGGCGGGATTCAGGGAGTAGACAAAATGATTACGTATAGTCCTCAAGGTACGCACTGGGCGGTACATTGTGGATGTCCGAGCATTAGTATAGGCTAGTGCGGACACAGTTTTACGTTTTCATAGTAGATGACGGAACATCTGTATTGTAGGCCTCACGAAGCTATCCTTTACAGATGTAGTTACAGTACGCTCTAGCGGCGAGATGATGGAGTCCTTTTCGAGGAGGATACAAAAGGTACTAAGGGTAGTACCTAGGCCTGGTGTGTTCGTTAGGCATATAGCTACATATATATTAGTTATTAGGTTTTAATCTACTAGGGAGTAGATGGGTACGATTCACGCATATAGGCGAGAGTATTATAAACCCAGTAAACCTAATATAACAGAAAATGGAAATAAAACGGTACATGTAGAATTAGGCATAGAAGTGTATAATTTGTCCATTCACCAGAACTTTAGTTCTGACCACCTCCTTATAACATCCTACAGGTTAGATAGATGGCAGAGACTTTCTAGCTTTGAGACACTTGTTTAGAAAGTGTTATTATCTTGGTGAGTATTTACTTACTATTATATTTTAGTCAGTTCCGCTGTGAGATATTTATTCGAGCTCTAATCTATTTGACTTTGCCTATTTGCAGGATACCAGACACACAACTCGGGCTTTAGTGCGCTTGGATTTTAGCATTTTTGTGAAAAATTTGGACCCATAGGAATTCGGGTTGTTAGATGAATTATCTAGTTCATTTAGTTAAGCTAAGCAATTTAAAAGACCAAATCTTCAGAGCTAATCCTCTCAAAAAGTTGATTTCTGAGGGGATGAATAAGTTTAGAGATTGGGAAACACAATTTTTCAATGTTAGATGTTTTCCCAACATTAATAAGGCTTTCTCTTCTCCATGTAAGTTAATCTCATATTTTATCTTCCTATTTATGTAATTCCATTTTCTAACCTATGCTTTTTGTTAGATGTTTCTGCTAAAGAGCTAAATGAAGAAAATCAAAAGACAGTAAAGTTGCTGATCGCCGCTTCAACTAAGATTCGAAATATATTAACCTGCTGAATTCCACAAACTTATAAAAGCACTCTCTCTTGCCTTTTGGTCAGAGGATACTTAGCCAACCTCCTCTGGTCCAGCATACATCCCGAACAAACGCTTCCTTTCTTTGGGAGATCCACAAAACTTCTCCCCAATGTCACCAATCTGCCCTGATCACTCTGGTAAGTTTAAATGTTGTACCTATAGTTTATTTCTGTGTTACTTCTCAGATTTCTTTTCCGACTTCTAATTTTTTTGATTTTTCTATAGTTGCTCTTCAAGTTGAAAAACCAACAAGTGATCTGGCTCTCCATTCCTCAACTTCTCGTGCGCCATCTTTTTCCCAAGCCATTGCTAGATCGAAGATGACCACTAAAAGAAAATTAGAAAAAATGACTGTGGTGGAACCATCACCAAAGAAGGTCAAAATTATCAAAGTTCAGATTCTCCACCGCTAGTAGAAGGAGATTTTATTAATATTGACAAATCTATGGAAAGTCCAACCATCAAAGCTTCTTGCGATCAACCTGAGAAGACTCTAACAAAGGTTCATCCACTTTCTCGCATCATCATCATCCCATATATCAAGTATGGGATTCTCTATTTAAACATCTTTCGCATCCAAGATAGTAATAGTTTAAATCATTTATTTTAGATGAAAAGGAAATCTGTTCACCTTATAAAACAAAGCTTGAAAGAAAACAAGCAGAAATAAATAATTTACATAGGGAGTTAGATAAACAATTGAAGGAGCACAACATCCTCTCCATTAAATATCATATAATAAATAGAAGTGCAGTAGTGTTAGCATCCTTCAAATATCAAGAAGCTACCCCACGACTAAGGAGGGCGCGCCTTCGATATGACGGTCTACTAAAAGAGAATTGGGAATTGATCACACTTTTTTGGATGTTGATTGAGGAAACAAATATTCTGGTGGATTTTCTACATAAAGCCTATTGTACACACCCAACCATAGATTTCTCTTACTTAGGTGATTTTAGTAGGGGTTTACTTATGCATCTGCACAAAAGATACTTGGACAAATTTGGTTCTGACCCACATTTTGGAGCATGCTGGAACTTGCCATGAGTCAGATCAATTCCCCAAGACTTGCCTTTTGATAAACTTAAATATTATAAGGACAAGTTTATTTTGGAATTATTTACAAAGTCAATTCTGTATGAAACAGGTGAATAGTCGTAATTATGTAATATTGATTGTGAATGTTTGTTTTAGTTTTTCTTTTGTACTTAGCTGTAACATCCCCTATCTAGAGGCCCAAAACTAAGTGCTACAGATGCTGCAGTGATCTACAATATTAGCTTCCGACGACTAAATAAATACGGCTATGTTAATGGTATCTTTAATATCAAAAGCACTTGATTATGAAACCAAAAACAAATTTCAAAACAACATTTTCTTTATTACAGTCAAAATCGATGTTCCATATTCATTTTACATAATTCCCAATATGTTCCGAGGCACAGATAAAATATACTTATTACAAAATACGCCAAGAGTGGTATATGAACATACCTTCTAGGATGATCAGAGTCGTATAGTCATAATTGACATAATACAAACACAGCGGAAATACAACAAGACATAAAACTGCAACTCCTAAATAGCTATCCATTTGCCTACTACATGCCTTCGGTAGCCTTATTTGTCATCTTACTAATACCTAAAAAAGACCTTAACCCCTAAGCCTACTTTATTCAATTTTGAGCACTCAAGAGTTTAAGGGGAAAACATAAACTTCGAGTAAGACATAAAGCCTGGTGTGAATAATAATATACAACCCAATTTAATATGTTAAGTAAGACCACACTGCTTAACGGAATGGGATTCCCCTTACTAACATCCTTTTAAAACATATCTTTGCAAAACCTTTTCTTGCAGCCAAAACTGGTTAAATACTGTAAAGAATCATTATGTAAACATACATAAATATCAGGTAATAACTGAACTATCTTTTCAAACACACAAGTTTTGTTTGGCTAACTTTTATCCTTTGGCTAACTCGGGCATACCGGACAATTTAAACAAATTTAATCTAAATTATCTTAGATACTCCTCTTCTGGATGGTCTGTCCTTAACTTCTGTTAAATACTTCTCTTCTGGACGGTCGTCCCTAACTTAATCATCTCCCAGGTCTTCCTGATCCTAATGGTTTTTTAGGCTCACCAATAACCTATCTAAATACAAACATATATTCCTTTTGGTATGTAATCATAATGTTAACCATAAAAACTACATGAAGGTAGAAGTATGAAAGAAGGATAAAAAAATTTAAGTTTTGATGAAGAACCAGTCCAAGTCATCATGAAAGACTTGAAAAGGATGTTCAGAAAGTCCAATTACTCATACAGTGCAAAAGCTTTTGACCCAGATGAAAACAAACAAAACCTCCCTCCACGATCAATCTTTCGACACCGATGAAAAAGCAATTATGAATTTAGAACTCCTTTCAAAAGCAATCAATGATGATCTCTCAACTACACATCAAATCTTTCGAAGCCGAAGGTTTCACCCCAGAATAACTTTTTCGAAAGCGTAGTAGCCTTTCGAAACGGTACAGACATATCCAGCATACCTTTCAACAGCGTTGAAAGGTTCTATGAAGAAAGCAACACTCAAGTGAAGACAAACCTTTCGACAAGGTAAAAAGGTTCACAAAAGATGTAAAAGGCAAACCTTTCGTTGAAGTCGAAAGGCTAATGAAAGCTTAAGAGTGGAAAACTTTCGATAATGGTGGACGGTTCATAATGGCATACGAGGACAAACTTTTCGACAAGAATGAAAGGTTCATAATGAGGCAAACCTTTTGATGCGGTCGGAGGGTTTATAACAGCATGAGGGAGGCAGACCTTTCGACAAGGTCGAAAGGTTCACACATTATGCAAAGAGGAGACCTTTTGACAAGGTGGAAAACAAGGAACCAAAAGAGATAAGCCAAGAAGCACAAGAGACTCATAACCTTTCGACACAGTTGAAGGGTTCATAACCTTTCGATGAAGTCGAAAGGTTCAAGGCAGCATATGAAACGGGGACCATTCGACTCAGTCGAAAGCATGAAGTCGAAAGGTGGGCCACCTGCATCTATAAATAAGAACCAAGGGTCTAGTTTTACGGGCCGAATTCTGGATACTGAATTAATCTTCTTTTCTCCACTTTCATAGAGATAATTTTACTTGTAAAAAACCCTAAATTGAATTGGGGAGAGAGCTTAATTTCTTGTAACTCATTTTGGATATGAATAAAATAGGGTTGGCACGTTCATGATGGATATTGGCAATGAGGAGGATCATTAAGATCATTAGCTAGACTAATGATCAATTCCACATGATTTCAACCTTTTTCTCATAATCTCTTTTGATCTATACTCTATATATAAGATAAACTTAGATATTCCCCATTGCAGCGCGTCATCATTGAAATCCATACTTAATGTAAAGTGATGATGACGTGTTGCATAAGAAAAACACATGGTTGTGGGAATAACTAAATTGATCTTATAAAGGAAAAGTAAAAAGGGGTTAAAGATATAATCTGGGACTGCTTCGAAAGGAGGAAAACCTTTCGACTTAGTCGAAAGGTTTACTTCCTAATGGAATCCTAGGTTATATATATATATATATATAAATATCTTATAACCACTCATTATGGACTTCATTCGAAGGGAATCAACTTCCTTAAGCATTATTAAACCCTTCGAACTAATTCCATAGAAAGAAAATGGACATCAATAGGGCTAAAAGCAATTAAGGTTGGCAATGAGCTTTGTATCTCCTTAAAACAATGTCGAGAAGTTTCACACTTTACCTTTCGACACAGTTAAAAAAGAAGTAGTAGACGTCGACTGTAACTACTTTCGACTCTAAGGAGAGGTGGAACTCATCAAATTAATAATTTCTGAAAGCTAAACGACTAAGAATTACTTCAACCTATTCGAAAGGTTGGAGAAGTCTTGTCACACCTTTCGACAAAGTCGAAAGGTCTGGCAACTTACATCTGTTCCAACCTGGTCGAAAGGTTGGAGTGATCCTGTTAACAACCTATCGACAAGGTCGAAATGTTGGACTAGTTCCCATCACCCCAACTTAGATCGAAGGTTGGGAAGGTCATGCCTATATCCTTTCCACAAGGTCGAAGGGTTTGACTATCAAGAATATTATCGACCTGGGCGAAGGTCTATAGTAGCCTCATTTACCTATCGACAAGGTCAAAAGGTATGATTACTCACCATTCTTTTCTCCCAGATTAATTTGATTAAGACAATTTATTCAAAGATACATTTTCAAAAGTGAGAATTATCTCAACCACATGGTTATGTCCAAACCAAATTATCTTACCAAAGCATTGGAGATGTTGACAAGTTTTCTATGTAACATTTTTGGCACTAGAAGGAGGGCTTGAACCTCCACCCCTATCACTATTTATAGACTAATTATGGCTCATTTCTCTTGCCTAGGTAAAATGAGATCAAAAAACTTAAGTGGACTCAATGAGGAAGTAGTGCACGCTTCCAATCTTGAGGAGAATGTTGGTCCAACTTTCAATCTGGATGGGGTCATCCCAGGTCAAACTTCATCACCAGCACAGCAGAATGAGAATACAGAGAAAATCAAGCTCTTGGAGAATCGATTATAAGAAATGCAAGGTTTGTTAAAGATGGCTTTGTCTTAAAGATCGTCAAAAACTCCATGGCAAACTCAAGGAGAGGAAGTAGTTTCTCCTAGAAGAAATCTGAAAACCCATTCCAAGGAATGCAAAGATAAGATAGAGTTGACCTCCTCAAAGAATAAAGAGCTTCCACAAGTAAAAGCTAATCATCAAGGGAGAATTCTTGACAAATCATTAGAGCAGTCTGGCAGCTCAACTTCTAACGAATATCACCCGAATCATAAAAATTATGATAATGTTGAAGCTTTCCTTAAGGACGCCACTGAGAAGAAAATCAAGAACATCATGAACTCGAAAGAAAAAAGAACCATGGATGCAAATGTAAATGACAATGTGATGGTGCTGCCATTTACTGATGAGATCATGGCAACAATACTTTCTCCTTATGTCAAAATCCCGTTTATGAACTGCCATGGGAATATAAATCCTGATAACCACCTTATGGCTTTTGACAGCTAGATGGACCTATACAATGCTTCTGGGGTAGTCATGTGCCGACTGTTCCCTTTTACTCTCCAAGGGGCAGCAGCCAAGTGGTACAGACAGTATAGAGAAAAAACCATCTACTCTTGGAAATAGTTCTCTTATGAATTCTCAGCACAATTCTGTATTTGCAAGGATCCAACCATTGATTATACAGTCTTGGCCAACATAAAGCAAAGACAGGGTGAATCTTTGGGAGATTATTTGAAAAGATTCAACATAGAAGCTCTGAAGGCTAAGGACATGAATGACCGAGACAAACTCATAGCCATCCATTTTGGTCTAATTGAAAGTAATCCTTTCTGGAAGCAGCTATTCGTCAATGGCTGCAAGGATCTCCAAGACTTCCACTTTCAAGTAGATAAATTCATTCGGATGGATGAGCTTTACTATTCTAAGAGAAAGACACTTCCCAGAAAGGAAGGAGGAAAATTTGGCATTAATCGTACCCACAAAAAGGTCAGGTGGGAGGAGCCAACCGCTAATGAAGTCGCTTTAAATAGGCCACTGTCTTACGTATATGCTACAGCAAAGGAAAGTGTCAACTTTCCGACCTCCTACAAAGCTAAAATTCATCCAGAGCAGAAGAAGGGGGAGACTACCGTGCCTGTCATAAAGCAAATGACCATAAAACAGATGAATGCAGAGTGCTAGCTGGCATAATTCAAAAGGTAATCCGAGAAGGCCATCTGAAAGAGTTTATCCAAGATTAGTGTTTGCGCCAAAATTGGTCACAAACACCCAATTGTCGATGAAGGCACCAGTTCACAATCACAGATTACAGATAACAAGTATGTGGAGAATTAAAAATGAAGAACAATCAGAAAATTAAAAGTAAAGCAGTAAAGAACACAGAGTTTATAGTGGTTCGACAATCCGGCCTACATCCACTTTGAAGTTGATGATTTTATTGATGTTTTCTTGCTGACTACAACGAGTTACAACTGATTTCAACAACAAATTTCGAGTTCAATGATGGTTCCAGCAGAGTCTGGACGTAGAGGAATCTAAAGTCCCTTTTCTATAGACTTTGGGATGCTATTTATAGGCGTAGGCTGCAAATATCTCGCTCAGATCTCAGGAGACCTCTTCTGGCACGTGCACGGGCCCACGCGATCGAATCCCATGTGATTTTGACTTGATCCGTGATCGATACGAATGAATTTCGTATCGATCAAGATCTTGCCCAAATTAGAGTCGAGATCGATCATGAACATTCTTTAGGTTGTACGCAAGCTCCTGTGAAAATTTGGTGGCATTTGGACTTGTAGATTGTGAGATATGATCGATGCAAGTTCGTGCTTTTCAAAGGCTGTCTTCTTCGCAACGATCACCTCTGCCTTGTTCGTATCGATCGCCTCTGCCTTGTTCGTATCGATCACCATTGCACTATTCGTATCGATCGTGATGGATATAAATGATGACCACTTGATGGATATAAACCAATATAGTCGATGGATACGAACAATAGAGGATTGATGTATACAAACAGTTGATGGTTGATGGATACGAACAGTTGAGGCCTGATGGATATGAACAGTAGAGGATTGACAGATACGAATAATTGATGATTGATGGATACGAACAGTTTAGGCCTGATGGATACGAACAGTTGAGTCCTGATGGATACGAACAGTAGAGGATTGATTGCTTGAATTGCATCGATCATATCTTGAGCATACGAACTCCGATTGACTTGAAATTTGGAACGTTGGCTTTCACGGCTTTGCTTGTCATGTCTTGTCAATTATAGCTCGATCTGGACTCAGACAAAATTCATCGATATCCATAGTTAGCCTGCGTATAACCGATCTTCAAGACGAATTGTCGTTGATTTCCAGTTTGTTTTATTTGTGTCACGGCCTTGCCAAAAGGCGGGATAACACTTGCCCCCAAAAACATGCCTTGCGATAGGAAGGTGTGTTTTCTAGTTCGATAGGCTAGATGTTCCTATCCTGTTTCTGACCTGCAAAGAAATTGATAATCTTATCTGACTGTGACTAGTGACCGTTCACGATCGTATGTCGTTCGGGGTTGTATGACCGTTCGCGGTCGGATGCTGTTTGCGGCGAATTGTGATCGTTCGCGATCGGGCGTCGTTCTAGACGAATTGTGACCATTCGCGATCGGGTGTCGTTATAGACGAATTGTGAACGTTTGCGATCGGGTGTCGTTCTAGATGAATTGTGACCGCGAGTGTCGTTCTAGACGAATTGTGACCGTTCGCGGTCGAGTGCCATACGAGACGAATTGTGATCGTTCGCGATCGAGTGCCTTTCGAGGTGAATTGTGACCGTTCGCGATCGAGTGCCGTTCGAGGCGAGTTGGGACCGTTCATAGTCGGGTGTCGTTCGAGGCGAGTTGTGACCGTTTGCGGTCGGGTGCCGTTCGAGGCGAATTTTGACCGTTCGCGGTCGGATGTCGTTCGCGGCAAGTTGTGACCGTTCGCGGTTGGGTGCCGTTCGCGGCGAGTTGTGACCGTTCGCGGTCGGGTGCCGTTCACGGCGAGTTGTGTGTGTCTGGGGGGGACTTGGTATCATTAACGTCAGATTTCACGTTCGAGTGAGTTTCGGAGTTGCTTGTTATGGCGGTTTATCGCCATCTCTGAGCATGCCTGAGGATCGTTCGCGATCCCATACATGTGTAAGTAGCTTAGCCATTATAGAATCACAAATAGCGGATTTTCATTCAAAATAAGTATTTTAACAGAAATGTTCAACAAAATCAAGTTCAAACGTGCGAAATAGAAAACAGAAGCAAAACAGAGACGTCAAAGTGCAAACACCTACACTGACGCGATTGGCAGTCATATCAGAGCATGCTTGAGGATCGTTCGCGATCCTGTAAATGTGTAAATGACTTTATCGTGTTGGTGTGGAGTTTGCTACTTATTCGTCATTATTTCAATCAGTTGATGACAAGCTGATGCCTCGATCCTGCGCTGTTCCATGTTGGTGCAAGTGGTGGTTATTCT
Source organism: Allium fistulosum (assembly GCA_030737815.1). NCBI lineage: Eukaryota > Viridiplantae > Streptophyta > Magnoliopsida > Asparagales > Amaryllidaceae > Allium > Allium fistulosum. The sequence goes on from CM060905.1 coordinate 670,732,716, forward strand.
TGCTCCACTGTTGGGGCTCGCCTCCTTACATATTGCGATAGTAAGCCATTCCGGATATGTCCCTCTATTTCATCCCTTAAGTGCCTGCAATCATTGGTACCGTGGTCGCTTAGCTCATGGAATAAGCAGTACTTATCTAATTTCCTCTCATTGCTGGTCGGGTCCCTTGTACATTGCCTCCGATCTGCCCCTCGAGTTCACGAGTGTTTGTTGGAATCTGCTCTTCTAGACGAGCATCCGCTCCTCTGTTAGCTCCTTGTATCCTAATCTCAGCCGGTATCCTGCCTAAGGTTGGATCAACACGCTCCTGGGGTGCCACCTAGTTCAGGGGATGCCCCTGATGGTCCCGCTCTTTCTGGTTCCCAGTTTGGTCCTCCCAGTCTTGCTTCGTTGGTTTGAACTCCAATAGCTCCAGCTGATCCTGCTTGCTCAATACGTTTGAGAATGTTCTACATCATCTCTTCTTGCCTTTTGAATAGCTCTTCATGCATGGCTCCCATCATCATCTCCATCTCATCCCTGGTGATGAAAGCTGAAGTTCAATTAGCCCCTGAGGAGGCTTCTTGAGTCCCTTCATGATGACTCCTCTCCGTTCTTTGTCTTCTTGTTGATTGCCTCGTCATAGTTGTCCAGATCTAAGTCTTCAAGCCTTCAAATTTGAAGTCCAAGCGGTAGAATTCCTGAATGCTAGTGCTCTCTGTGAAAGCAACAAAATGTTTGCGCCAAAATTGGTATCAAACACCCAATTGTCGATGAAAGCACCAATTCACAATTACGGATTATAGATAACAAGTATGTGGAGAATTAAAAATGAAGAACAATCATAAAATTAAAAAGAAAGCAGTAAAGAACACAGAGTTTATAGTGGTTCGGCAATCCAGCCTACATCCACTTTGAAGATGATGATTTTATTGATGTTTGCTTGCTGACTACAACGAGTTACAACTGATTACAACAGCAAATTTCGAGTACAATGATGGTTCCTGCAGAGTCTGGACGTAGAGGAATCCAAAGTCCCTTTTCTGTAGACTTTGGGATGCTATTTATAGCCGTAGGCTGCAAATATCTCGCTCAGATCTCAGGAGATCTCTTCTGGCACGTGCACGGGCCCACGCGATCGATCCCATGCGATTTTGACTCAATACATGATCGATACGAATGAATTTTGTATCGATCAAGATCTTGCCCGATCGAGTCGAGATCGATCATGAACATTCTTTAGGTTGTACACAAGTTCCTGTGAAAATTTGGTGGCATTTGGACTTGTAAATTATGAGATATGATCGATGCAAGTTCGTGCTTTTCAAAGGCTGTCGTCTTCCCATCGATCACCTCTGCCTTGTTCGTATCGATCGCCTCTGCCTTGTTGGTATCGATTACCATTGCAATGTTCGTATCGATCGTGATGGATATAAAATGACGACCACTTGATGGATATAAACCAATATAGCCGATGGATACGAACAGTAGAGGATTGATGGATACGAACAGTTGATGATTGATGGATACGAACAGTTGAGGTCTGATGGATACGAGCAGTTGAGGCCTGATGGATACAAACAGTAGAGGATTGATTGCTTGAATTACATCGATCATATCTTGAGCATACGAACTCCGATTAACTTGAAATTTGCTGTTGTAATAAGTTGTAACTCATTGTAGTTAGCAAGCAAACATCAATAAAATCATCAACCTCAAAGTGGATGTAGGCCGGATTGCCAAACCACTATAAACTTTGTATTCTTTACTACTTTCCTTTTAATTTTATGATTGTTCTTCATTTTTAATTCTCCACATACTTGTTATATGTAATATGTGATTGTGAACTGGTGCTTTCATCGATAATTGGGTGTTTGTGACCAATTTTGGCGCAAACAATTAGCATAAGTTACAAAGAACTGAAAGTGCTCCCTAGAAGTGTCCGGGCAACACAGTGAATGTTTTGGAAGATGAAGACCCCCTCAGCTTAAGCCCACCGATTAACAGGATTGATGTGATCCACGGCGGGCCACATCTGGCAGGAAATACTAAGGGAGCTCGAAACATATATATCAAGGAAGCTAAGGAGGGAATTTATTCTGTTCATGAAGAGCGTCCAACGAAGAGCCCTCGACTTAATATTCAGATGCCAAATTTGGTGGTCACTCCGCATGAGCCACGCAAGGGAGTCCATTATCCATATAACGACCTCCTTATGATAACTGCACAAATCGGACCGTCAATTGTCTCAAAAATACTGGTCGATACGGGGAGTGCACTCAATGTCATCTTCAAACATGCTTTTGATCAAATGAATATTCCAGAGCACAAGCTAGAGTAAAGCTCCAAACCGATATTTGGGTTCAACAACAAAGGATCAACTCTGGTGGGGGAAATAAAGCTTTTAGTACAAATGAGGGTGCCTCCCCACATGCCGAACAGTTAAAACCATCTTTGTGTTAATTGGCCAACCCTCCTACTACAATGTTTTCTTCGGCAGGCCAGTCCAGGATGAAATTGATGCCTTCGTCTCACCAAATTATCTCATGGTGAAGTTCTTGACAAAGCGAGGCTGGGGGAAAGTGCGGGGAGAACAATTCAGCTCTTGCGAAATGCACTTTTGCACTCTCGATCAATATAAAAGGGAGTATTCTACGTATTTTGATTCTTCTATTATTTTATAGCCTTCAGATGATGGATCTCTACATCCAACATTCGAAGCGAAGATTAATGATAAGAAGTATAATAAGCGTATGAATCAAAAGTATATTTCTACAGGAAACAAGAGAAAAAGGGTTGATACTAATTCAGCGGAAGAAGGTCCAATAGTAACAGAGTTTGATTGTTGGGGTGCGACAGAAAGAATAAGGCCCAGAGAGGACCTTGAGGAAACCCATACAGATTTTGAAGATGTTTCTAAAGTGGTCAAAGTAGGAAAAGATGTTGATGGCGAGTTAAAGAAAGATCTGATTCAATTCCTCAAAAACAACAAGGATGTATTTTCTTAATCACATTCCGATGTGGTGGGGATTGAACCGACCGTTATGTGTCACGTCCTTAATATCAAACCTAGGAGCAACTTGTAGGGCAAAGAAAGAGGCAATTGGATAAAGTTTGAAAAAATGCCCTGAAAGAGGAAGTTGATAGGCTCCTTGAAAATGGATTAATCTGGGAAGTATGTTACCCCAAATCGTTAGCCAACCCAGTTCTGGTGAAAAAGTCAAATGGAAAGTGGAAAACATGTGTCGATTACACAAATTTAAACAAAGCATGTCCGAAAGACTATTTCCCGTTGCCACGAATAGATTAGTTGGTAGATGCAATGAGTGGACACAAGTTGTTATCTCTTATGGATGCATATTCAGGGTACAATCAAATACCGATGTTCAAGCCAGATGAAGACCATACTAGCTTCATAACAGAGTGGAGAATTTATTGTTACAGAGCCATGCCATTTGGTCTAAAGAATGCAGGGGCCACTTATCAAAGATTGGTTAATCGAATGTTTAAGGAATAGATCGATAGAAATATGGAGTTTTACGTTGATGACATGCCGGTAAAATCAAGCGAGCCTAAAAACCATCTCAAAGATCTAAAGGAAAGGTTTGAGACATTATGAAAGTATTAAATGAGGTTAAATCCACAAAAGTCCTCTTTTGGGGTCCATTCTGGAAAATTCTTAGGCTACTTGGTAAGTGCTCAAGGAATAGAGGCAAGTCCCAATTAGATTCAAGCTATAAGGGATATGGCCGAACCAAAAACTAGTAAGGAAGTGACGAGCCTAAATGAAAAAGTAGCCGCCCTAATCAGGTTCATCTCCAAAGTTACTGATAGATGCATACCTTTCCTCGATGTAATTAAGAAAAGGAAGAACATCGAATGGGGTGAAGATTGCAAAAAAGCTTTTTTGGAATTGAAAAGCCATTTGGAGAAACCACCAATACTCTCAAGACCCGAGAATGGAGAAACTTTGTATCTATATATGGCAGTATCGGAACATGCGGTTAGTTCAGTGCTCATTCGGGAGGATAAAGGGGCACAACTCCTGGTATATTATGTAAGCAAGCGGTTAAAAGATGCAGAAGTCTAATACCCAGTTATAGAGAAATTAGCTTATTGCTTGATTCTTATAGTTCAATAGCTTATAGCATATTTCCAAGCACATTCAATCAAGGTATTAACAAATTTTTCTCTTAAGCAAGTTTTCAGTAAGCCTGAGACTTCAAGGAGATTGGAAAAATGGGGGATTGAACTCAGCCAATATGAAATAGAGTTTCAACCAAGGGCTGCAATCAAAGGCAGAGCACTAGCTGTAACACCCCGATATTTTACGGGAAATATAATTAAAAGGAAATTAAAAGTGCATTTGGTACAATGGTAAAGGAACATGTTGACTTCCTTAGTGACCAGGGATCAAGTCCCGTTGTCGCTCAAAATCTGGAGCAATTTTTTTTAGCTGGTTCGTTTCCAGCGATTTTCCTATATATTTCAGCGTAGTTTCTGACATGTGGCGGCTTCTCATTCGCTCCAGTGATGTAATAGGACGTGATGGCTAAATTTTATTGGTTGAGTGATGTGTATGGGCTAGAATGGATAACCATTAAGTGTATGAAAGAACCAGATTTAATATAAAATAATTTAATGGATTATATTCACTCAAACAATCAATAGATAAACCATCTAACCTAAACCTAATCTCTTATTCGGCCGTCGCCATAATTCTACAGTAAAATTAGAATTATCTATATATATTCAAGCAATTTGGGGAATTTAGAAGAATCAAAGGGAGAAAGAATAAAGCAAAGCTTTTTTAAAATTTATGCAAGCTCAAGTGCCAGGTGAGTGGGAATTAATATGAAATAGAAAAATAAAGTAGTTCAATTTCAGTTCATTTCTGGCACGTTAATATGAATTAATTTATATTAGTAATTGAGAATAGATGTAAATTATTGCAACTTCTTCTTCTTCCATTTCTCAAATCTAGTTCATGTTTGGTTTAAAATATGGGACATATAAATTGTCTATTCACATTTTATAGCATAAATAAGATTGAAATTTATGTAAATTATTGCCTATTCTTCTTCTTCCACTTCTCAATTCTAATTCATGTTTGTGTTGAAATTTGGAACAAACAGATTGTTATTCACGTTTTATGGCATAAATAAGATTGAAATTTATGCAAACTTTTGTATCTTCTTCTTCCACTTCTCAATTCTAATTCATGTTTGGGATGAAATTTGGAACAAACAAATTGTTATTCACGTATCATGGCATAAATAAGATTGGTTTAATTAAATTGAATTAGAATTGTTATTCAATTTCTAATGGTAGAACAGGTTAGTTGAATAAACTCATAATATGTTACTTGAATAAAATTATGGTTTTGATTGATATAATTACATAATTTTGAATATAGTTTTGGAACAAAATTGGGAAGTCTAATTGGCATAATTGTTTGTTTCATATGTGGCCAAAAAATGTAAAAGTGGAGTTTTATGTAATTAAATGGTTTGTGGCTATTGGATAAAATTTTTGTACAGATTAAATCTCTAAAAGGAGAATGTAAATTAAGGTGGAAAAAATGTAAATTAAATGGACTCTAAAGGCTAGGGTAAATTTGTAACAAAATGGCATAAAAATTACAGACAAACCATACGGACTGAACAGACATGTAATTGAGATACCAGTTTTGTAAGAAAAAGGGAAAATGTAAAATAACCAAATCAGATGTAAAAATGGCTTAAAGAAGATTAATGGAAATAAATAGTATGTAGACTGTAACAGTAAAATTAATTAGTTTGGAAGTGATTTGGTAGGCAGACCTTGTAAAGGTCTGGATAGGTGTTTCGTGCAGTTAAGACCAAAATATAGTTTTGGTTGTACGTACTAGGAGAGGGAAAGTAGGTTCGCAAGGATGTTTGTTACCTTTCATAGGTTGCTAGTACGTAGGATTGATAGCATCCGCAATCGTAGGCTTCTTCAGGCAGATCGACACGGATGGAACAGAACAAGTGTGCTCCGACATAGTCTTCTTTAGGCAGATCATTGGAGGATTTTGCGTAGGCGCCCCGGCTGCGGGCGCTCTTTCGGAGGACCGACATTTTGGATAGGGGTAAGTCCACGTTGGTCAACGAGGAGAGAGGAGGATAGAAATCCAGTTTGGAGGAACCTGAGCGCAACTTCGGGGTCTGGCAAGGTTGTTTGAGTTGGCGTCGGTCAGAGGTAAGAGACATTTAGTCATAGTGCATGGGTGAAGAGCATGACTTTCATGCTATAGCACGTGGATAGGTAAGGACAGCAGGTCTTACAGGCCGATTGACGTTTAGTATTACTGCATGGTTGACTTCCCTAGAGTGACCACAGACTTTGGCTTCTTAGGAACGATATCTAAGAAGGATTCTTTACATTATATTATTCATCCTCTGCGATATCCAAGGAAGACCTGGAATTAAACTGCTTTATTCTTTCTACTTCATTTTATTTCTCATTCTCCAGACTTTATGTCTGACCCATTCCTATTTTTCCTATTTTCCCCAAATCACAGGAGGGTAGGTCTAGGTTGCAGTTCTTTGCAGCTTGGAGGGTCATTGGAGCAGTTGTTATCTTCATATTTTTTTTCTTTAGTTTCATGTACTTTGTTTCTCTTTTCCGTACTTTTCTCTATGTATGGGGACCTATATTGTGAACTTTTTTATGTTCTATGTTTTGGTGGAGACTACTTGTTAATTTTGTTTTCAGAAATAAATTTGGGATAATATTGTTTTTAATGATGCTTTTTTGCTATTAATTTTTAATTAGTGAAAGTTTTCTTCCGCTATAATATTTTAATCATTTTATGCTTTTGCCTTAGTCTCTGTGCTATGTTATGGATTTTTATTTCACCCGACCACCCATGCTTCTAGTCATGTCCGATTTTTGGGGTACCTAGAGGTGCGAGGTGTCACAATTGGTATCATAGCCAAGGTTTCGATAATCGTAAAAATATTTTAACAATATAAAGTTATTCGAATAATTTTTAAAGGATATTCCAAATAATACTTTTAAAAGTATATGTATATATTTTGGAAAAAAAGAAATTTTAGAAATGGGTCCCTCATATCTCTTCCTCCCTATCTATTGAACTATTTGTGTAGCACCTAATCCCATCTTTTTAATATCCATAGATAGAAATGTCTGAATTGCAAGATATCCCCGAAGTTCCAGGCCTTAATATGCCTGCATGGTTCAGACGTTATTTTCAGGCTACTGTACGAGCAGAGCCACCAGCTAGGCATGCTGCTCCGGTGGAAGGGGCTCCAGCCCATCTGCCAGGCATTCCCAATTTTCCAAAGTTATGCAAGGACTACACCAGCTTAGGAGGCAAGCCGTTACTTGGCACCGAGTCATATACTGAGGCGAGAGCTTGAATCCATAGTTGTGAGCAGACATTTGGACTCATAGGATTGGAGGACTTGGATCAGAGGCAGTTGGCTTCATGGTAGTAGCAGGGAGAGGCTCTATGTTGGTAGGAGATTGCGGAGGCTGATAATTTGACTTAGGCGAATTTTCGTACTAGGTTCGAGAGGAAATTCTTATTGCAGGTTGAAGAGGGAGTGAAGCTAGAGAAATTTATACAGCTCAAGCAAGGGGATATGACATTTAAGGAATATGTTAATCAATTCAATGAGCTTACCAGATTTGGATTAGACCTGATCAATACTCCTCACAAGAAGGCGCTAAAGTTCGCAAACGGTTTGAGTCAGCCACTGTAGAGTTTGGCGGTGAGCCATATTCCGATGGGAGCCACTTTTGAGGGATTGGTAGAGATGGCTTTACTTGCTGATAATGAGAAGAAAGGAGATGTGGCGTAGAAGAGTTATGGGAAGAAGCAGTGGAAAGGAAAGAGGAGAGGAGGAGGAGGGTCAGGTGAAAAAAAGGAAAGTTCCAAGGAAGGACTAGAAGTGCAATACTTATGGGAAACCAGGTCATCTTGCTAAGGATTGTAGAGGGGCGGGAGAGCGACCGAGACCGAGGTGCTATCTTTGCGATCAAGTGGGGCATATGAAAAAAGACTGTCCGTCGAAGCCTAAGGACAGTTCACAGACACCTTCATAGCCTGCTCAGGCTTATGCTTTAGAGGCAGCTCCTTCCTCTAGTACTCGTCCGGTTGTGGACAAGGGAAAGAAGGTATGTTATCTATCCCTGATTTTCCTGTTCGTACCCTATTTGATTCTAGAGCTTCACACTCTTTTATATCTAGTACTCTAGTAGAAGGTCTTGGTCTTGATGCTTGCTTAGTGACCGACCCGGTAGTAGTATCAAACCCCGTAGGAGGATCTGCCTTTTTGTCCATGTTATGTCGGGATTTGAAATTGTTTATTTTAGGGGTTGAGTTTGACTATAGTTCCTTTGTATTGGGCTTTTCCGGGTTTGGGTTGATTCTTGGTATAGATTGGCTATCCACATATGGTGCTGTTCTTGATTGCGACAAAAGGGTAGTGAGGTTAGGCACTTGTAGTGGACGTACCTTGGAGGTATCTTGTGATCCTAGAGGATCAATCATGTTGAGCTCCCTTTATTCTCTTGACTTATCGCCCGATATTTTGAGTTCGGTACCCATTGTTGGAGACTTTCCAGATGTGTTCGAGGAGGTTGCTGGCCTTCCACCTCGAAGAGAGATCAAGTTCAAGATTTATCTTGTCGATAATGCCAATCCGGTTGCTTAACCGGTAAGGCATATGGCTCCTAAGGAACATCGTTAGTTGAGCAAGCATATTGGAGAGCTTTTGGAGAAGGGCTTCATTCATAGGAGCATTTCTGAGTGGGGGCGCACCGGTCATCTTTGCCACTAAGGAGGATGGCTCTGCCAGGCTTTGCATGGATTATAGGGAGCTTAATAAGTTGACGAAGAAGAATCATTATCTCTTCCCCGTATAGACGATCTCTTCGACTAGCTAGTAGGAGCCAAGGTATTTTCGCAGCTCGATTTGGCCATGGTATTTCATCAGTTGCGTATGGCGGAGGATAGCATCGAGAAGACGGCGTTTAGGACTCCGAATGAGTTATTTGAGTAGTTAGTCATGCCATTTGGGCTAACCAATGCTCTGACATATTTTGTGGACCTAATGAGTTAAGTATTTCGCGAATCGTTGAACAAGTTTGTGGTGGTGTTTGTCGATGACATTTTGGTTTATTCGCGAAGCAAGGAGGAGCATACTGTTTACTTGGAAGAAGTGCTTAGGACCCTGCGAGAACATAAGTTGAAGGCGAAGTTCTCCAAGTGCCACTTTTGGGGGGATGAGGTTCGCTTTTTGGGACACATCATTTCGGAGGATGGACTTAAGTAGATCCGACGAAAGTGGCAGCAGTACAAGATTGGCAGACTCCTAAGAATGCCACGGACATAAGGAGTTTCCTTGGTCTTGCGGGCTACTATAGGAAGTTCATTAAGGAATTCGCTAGGATATCCACTTAGATTTTGTTTGGGATGCCAAGTGTGAGGACGCCTTTGGTCGATTGAAGGAAGCTTTGACTACCGCGCCCATATTGGTATTACTGGATGGGACCAAGCCTTTCTCAGTTTATACGGATGCTTGTGGTACGGGGCTAGGGGCAGTACTGATGCAAGAGGGTAGGGTAGTGTGCTATGTGAGTAGACAGTTGAAAACGCGTGAGAAGAACTACCCGAAGCATGATCTTGAGTTGGCAGTTATAGTTTTTGTTCTCAAGTCTTGGAGGCATTATCTCTTAGGAGAAAGATTTGAACTTTTCACGGATCATAAGTCTTTGAAGTATCTATTCTCTCAGGATGACTTAAATTTGAGATAGCAAAGATGGATGGAGTTTTTAGCCTCGTATGACTTTTAGATTTCCTATACCCCTAGCAAGGGTAATGTAGTGGCAGATGCGTTGAGTAGACGCAAAGTGGTTTTATGTCCTCTGTTTTTGGAATGGAAGCATTTGGAGTACATTGGTACCTTTGATTTTAGACCTCCATCGGATTTAGCTCCGGGATTGTTAGCAGCCCTCGACGTCCAGCCTACTTTGATGGAGCAGATTGGAGTAAGGCAATGTGAGGACGAAGAGTTAAAGGACATTTTAGATATGCTTGGTAGAGGAGTGCCATCACCACATCTTAGGCGCTATACCATGGACACTAGAGGATAGCTTAGAAGGGACGGCAGACTTTGTGTTCCCCATAGTGAGGATTTAGTAGATGTGGTGTTAGTCGAGTCACATCATTCTAGGATGATAGTGCACTCCGGTGCTGATAAGATGTACCAGGATATGAAGAGGGTATTCTATTGGCCTGGAATGAAGAAGAGGGTGGCGTAGTATGTATCGAAGTGCATCACTTGCCAAATGGTAAAGGCGGAACAGAAGAAGCCCGAAGGACTGTTGCAGCCATTGGATATTCCATTATGGAAATGGGAGAGCGTCTCTATGGACTTCGTGGATTGATTACCAAGGTCACGGAGAGGGAACACGAGCATTTGGGTCATTGTGGATAGACTGACGAAGAGCGCTCATTTTATACCCATTAAGAGTAATAGGACGACAGCTTCTTTGGCGACTCTTTATGTAAGGGAGATAGTTAGGCTTCATGGAGTTCCCGCCAGCATTGTGAGCGACAGAGATCCATTATTCACCAGCGAGTTTTGGAGTAGTCTTCAGCAAGCCCTGGGAACAGAATTGAATCTGAGCACGGCATATCACCCTTAGACAGATGGACAGACTAAGAGGGTAAATAGGGCTTTGGAAGATTTACTTAGATTGTGCATCATTGACTTTGGAGGCTCTTTGGAAGACCACCTACCTTTGGTGGATTTCGCGTATAATAATAGTTATCAAGCAAGCATTGGGATGGCACCGTTCGAGGCCCTTTATGGCAGACCATGTAGATCACCAGCCTGTTGCTAGGATACCACCGATAGGATCTTGCTTGGACCAGACTTGGTGAGGGAAACTTCCGAGAAGGTGAAGAATGCACAAGATAGACAAAAGTCATATGCCAACAGAAGACGTTCAGATTTGGAGTTTAAGGTTGGAGATATTGTTTTTGTCAAGGTTTATCTTCTGAGAAACTTTATGAGATTTGGCTCAGTGGGTAAGTTGGCACCGAGATTTGTAGGACCCTTCCCTATTACCGCATGGATTGGAAAAGTGGCATATAGAGTTGATCTTCTAGATAAGTCGGCAGGAGTTCGCGATGTTTTTCATGTTTCGCATCTGAGGAAGTTCTACATGATTCCACAGTAGTAGTAGAACCCGATCAGCTAAGGGAAGTGGAGGTAGAGAGCGAATCACTTGTGTGTCGTACACCCACCCGTATATTGGAACACGGCGTCAAGAGATTACACAACAAGGATGTTCGTCTAGTGAAGGTTCAGTTGGGAGATGACCCAAAGGAGTGCACATGGGAATCTGAGGAGAGAATTCACACTTATTATCCTTTTCTATTTGAAGGTACAGTTCAAATATCCTATCTTTGATCCTTGATCTTTCCTTAGTTAGGGTCTTTTCGATAATCTTTAGGTGAAACCTATGGATGGTAGCTTGGTTGTAAACATGTCATTAGGGCATGTTATGTTTGATGAATGAAAATGATTGCAAGTGGATGCCAATGTTTGCAAATTGATGCATTGCATGCACTAGATAGATATTTATTAGGATAATCGACCAACTAGGTACACACACCTGCATATGCGTGCCTGTTATCTATTGCATTTGCACATGGTTGATATATATATGTGTGTGTGTATATAAATGGATGTTGCATATGGATGGTACATTTGGGTGAATAATTGAAACATACATATATAATTATCAATTATACTAGGGTAAGTGTATACATTTTGTTGCATGGCATAAGCATATTTGCATTACATGAGGTCAACTGAATCAGTAGACCGACTACCTTTTCGCATTAGGCAAGTTCATATGCATTTCAATTTGCATAAATCATAAATTGCATTAGTTAAAAATAAGGACAATGGTAGAAATGGATGATGGTTGAGTAGATGGATGTAGTTCTTGGATGCTGGTTATTAATTACGTTCTTCCATCTTTTGAGTTTTTGAGGACGAAATCTTTTAATGGGGGAGAATGTAACACCCCGATATTTTACGGGAAATATAATTAAAAAGAAATTAAAAACGCATTTAGTACAGTGGTAAAGGTGCATGTTGTTGGGTACGTTTCTATCACTACCAAGTCCAGATGAGGAAGGGGCCACCGGGAGAAAGTAAGGAGCGAACCAGCCTCTACCGGACCATACCTATTCAAGCATCACCGAACCATCCCCATAGCCGAACCAGAATTTCACCGAACCACCGGACCAACCTACTTCCACCGAACCACCGGACCAACCTACTCACCTCCTTCCACCGAACCAAGTACCACCGGACCAACCTACTTCCACCGAACCACCGGACCAACCTACTCACCTCCTTCCACCGAACCAAGTACCACTGGACCAACCTACTTCCACCGAACCACCGGACCAACCTACTCACCTCCTTCCACCGAACCAAGTACCACCGGACCAACCTACTTCCACCGAACCACCGGACCAACCTACTCACCTCCTCCCACCGAACCAAGTACCACCGGACCAACCTGCTCCCATCGAACCAGAGCAAACCGGACCAGCTCCACTAGGCCAGATTGCGTCAGCCCAGGCCCGCCAGCTGCTATATACCTCCAAGACCCCTACCCCCAGCCTCACTCTATAAATAGAGGGGCAAGGGTACAACAATGGGGGACAAGTTTGAGAGCTCAAGCACGGAGAGAACTTTCAAACAACTTTCTTTTACTTGTATCAAAGCTTTGTACTTGTAATCAAAACAAGAGAAGAGAAATAACATATAAAGTGGACGTAGGCACATTCTGGCTGAACCACTATAAATCTGCATGTCTTTTTACAGTTTAGCCCCTGCTTTTCATATATTTGCATAAATCACCCAAATCACTAAGAACAAGATAAGATCTATTAAATCATACAACTTTGAGGTGTTTGTCCATTTTTTGTGCAAACATTTTTGGTGCTTTCACTGAGAACTAGAAGCTCGAAGCTTCAGCTTCTTCCACTTAACCTTTTTCCTAACAGCATCGTTCATCGCTTGGAAAACATGCCTCCCAAGCAGAAGAAAGATGTTAACAAAGGAAAAAACATCGCAACCAGTAGTCTTCCAGATCCAGTGGACACAGATCAAGTAAATCGTCCCCCTCCAGCAGCAGTACCAAATGAAGGACAGGCTAATCCGACCACTCATGCCACAGAACAGCCCGCAGCAATTACTAGGGCAGATCTAGACAGGGTTGTGGCTGAAGTAACTAACCGCTTCACGTCCCAGCACGAAGCCTTGGTGGACCATCTCATGTCACTCTTAAGGGATGCTGAAGTGTCCAACCACAACACTAAGTCACGGGGTGAATCCCAGTCTGGAGGATCTCAGAGACAACAAAGATCTTCCTTCTTCGAAGGAGCTAACGGCAGAAGCAGCCATGGTAGGAGCCGAGATCGAGCACAGCCTGAAGTTAGGCCTAAGGAAACGCTTGGAACCGAACCCAACGGGGGAGGTACCGGGCGGAGGTCAACTATAGCTGAGCCTGTCGTACTGCCTAACCACAGAAACGCCAATGAACGGGGTCGAGCTAGAATCCAGCCCGAAGTTGGACCCGAGGAAGCACTTAGATCAGAACCCAGAAGGGGAAGATCAAGGCAAGGGCCAACTGTAGCTGACCCTAGCATGCTCCCAGAACACCAAAGGCAGCCACTGGAAAATATGAGGAATGATAGACGGTACCATCCCTACAGGTCATCTGGACGGAATCAATCCCACAGAACAGAACCGAACTCATTTCTATCTGCTCCAAATTCTGATGAAAGGATGGCATGCTTGTTCAGAGAGTGCGTCCAACGGGATCAAAGAGATCGACGGATTGGCGCTAGGGTAACCAGCCCTTTCGCCTGCAATATCGAAATTGCTATCACCCCCCGAGAATGGAAGATGCCAACAATGGAACCTTACAAAGGAACCTCCGACCCCGTTGTACACTTACAGAGATACACACGGCATATGCTCATGAGGGGAGCAACAGAGGGAGTACTATGAAAATGCTTTCCACTATTCTTAGCAGATCTAGCTACCTCCTGGTTCTGCCATCTACCCCAAGGATCCATCAGCTCGTGGGAGATGTTGAAAGAAAAGTTTATCAGCCAGTTCCGCATTCATGTGGAACAACCCAAGGACGCTTATTCCTTATCCAATATCAAACAGAAACCTGGAGAGAAGCTGCAGTAATATTTAACTCGATTCAATGCCGCAGCGGCCGCAGTCCAAGATGCTGATGAGAAGCTTGTTTTAATGGCCCTCTGTAGTGGTGTGCATCCGGATACTAAATTCGCTAGAAGACTAACAAAAGAAAAACCAGCTACTCTACCCGATTTCTTCCATGAAGCCGGGAAATATATGAGGCTTGAAGACGCTGCCACTGAGGGGCAGTCAGGGCAACAAAATAAGGCAACTCACAGTAACGCGCCCGCTGTAGCAAAGGATGTTCGAAGAAATGATTCTAGAGACAATGCTGGGGGCAAGAAAGGACCGAGATTCGACACTTACACTCCTTTGAATGAAACCGTCGAAAAACATCTTCATTGCCACCCAAGGCGAAGTTAGATACGAACGCCCACCATACGAGAAGGAATCAGATAACGCACAGAAGTCTGGAAAGTTCTGCCGCTTCCACGAATCTCATGGGCATGATACCAATGAATGCCATCATCTCTGGGACTTGATTGAAGAACACATCAGAAGGAAGAAACTACAACGCTTTCTTGGGAAGGCCAGCCATGTCTGACTTCCAAATTGTCCTAGCCCCATAGTGCCTAAAGATGAAATTTCCAACGGACAATGGAGTAGGGGAAGTAGAGGGAGACCAGGACGTTGCTCGAGACTGCTATGTAACTGAACTTCACAACAACCACAGGAAGGATAAAGGGAAGAGTGTAGAGGTTGCCCTCTGCACAAAAAGTTTGGAAGCATAGTAACTAAAGAAAGCCCCTCCTCTTCGATATACCAGCGATCCCTTCAATGAATTAGGCCCCAGGGACAGGGAGGAGGAGGCCACCGCGGAGCCTGCAGAGGCTATGGAATTTGTATCTATAGGCAAACATGACTCGAGTAGACTATTGAAAATCGGGTCCCAACTAAAACAGAGTTGAAGGAACAACTCATTGACTTTCTCCGCCACAACTTGGATGTATTTGCATGGTCACATGCTGACATGACTGGAATCTCCCCTGACATAGCATGCCACATACTAAACTTGAGAAGCTAGCATACTGTTTACTAATCACATCATGGAAACTGCGTCACTGCTTCCAGTCCCATTCCATCAAAGTTCTGACCGACCAACCACTGAGGCAGGTACTCCATCGTCCCGACACTTCTGGGCGACTACTTAAATGGTGCATTGAACTAAGTCAGTATGATATCACCTATCACCCTCGCACCGCTATCAAGGGACACGCCATGGCCGATTTCATTGCAGAATTCACTACCAACGAAAGTAAGGAGCAATCAGAAATAGCAGAAGATATCAAGTGGAATCTCTTTGTGGATGGTGCATCAAACGAACAAGGCTCGGGGGCAGGCGTGGTAATAATCACTCCCAGGGGAAACAAACTGCACTATGCTATAAGGTTGGAGTTCGCTGCCACCAACAACGATGCAGAATATGAAGCAGTGATAGTTGGACTAGAAATTGCCATAGAAATCGGAGCCAATTCTTTGTGTCTTCATAGCGATTCTCAACTTATTGTTAATCAAATACTAGGAGAATTCCAAGCTCGAGAAGAATGACTCATAGCATATCTAAAGAAGACCAAGTTACTTCTCAGCCGATTGGACCACTACTTAGTCAAACACATCCCTTGGGAAGAGAACCGAGAGACCGACGAATTGGCAAAGCAAGCAAGTGTGAGAGACTTCACCATCTTCGGGGAAGTAACCATCTCAAAGCAACTGGCCCCAAGTTTTGAGAAAGTGAATCTGATAGCTGCAACCGAAGAAGCAACTTGGATGACTCCCATCCGAGACTACCTACAAAGTGGCACACTACCCAACGGGCGTAACGAAGTCAAGAAAATCTTGAGGAAAGCTTCCCGCTACACAATATAAGAGGACACCCTCTATCGACGCGGATTCTCTAACCCCCTATTAAGGTGTGTCGCTGGAAGGGAAGCCAAGGAAATCTTATCCAACATTCATCAAGGAAGCTGCGGAGATCACACTGGAGGGAAAACTTTAGCAAAAAAGATACTCCGATATGGATATTTCTAGCCCACCTTAAGCAAGGACGCCTTAGATTTCGTCAGAAAATGTGACAGATGCCAGAAGTTCTCTAAAATTCCGCGGCTACCAACAACTGAGGTTACTCAAATGACCAGCCCATGGCCCTTTGCAGTATGGGGAATTGACTTAATCAGCAAACTACCAATGGGCCGAGGCGGGGCCAAATATGCTATAGTGGCAGTCGACTATTTCACCAAATGGGTGAAAGCAGAACCCCTGAATAAAGTATCTTCTGCAAAAGTTATTAATTTCTTGATCAAAATTGTTCTGTGCAGGTACGGAGTCCCATTCAAAATCATATCAGACAATGGACTTCAATTTGACAGCGAGGAATTCGCCAACTGGTGCCAAGAGAACGGAATTCACAAAAGCTTCTCATCCGTAGCGTATCCCCAGGCAAACGGACAAGTCGAAGCCGTCAACAAAATTCTGAAAACTCTAATAAAAAAGAAACTCGAAAAGTCAAAGGGCGCTTGGGTGGATGAACTCCCTACGGCACTGTGGGCTTATCGCACATCTTTCAGAACATCAACAGGGCATACTCCTTTCTCTTTGGCATACAGATCGGAAGCTATGCTCCCAGTTGAAACCATCGTGCCTTCCCACCGTAGGATCCACTATAACCCAGAAGAGAACGAAGAACTCCTTCACGTGTCTTTGGATCTAATTGAGGAGAGAAGAAATGATGCAGTCCTCAAAGCAGCAGCCCATAAGCAAAAAGTGGCAGCACAATACAACTCCAAAGTCAAGCATCGTACCTTACAAGAAGGGGATCTTGTCCTCAAGCGAATCTTCCCTCGCCCCGGAGCACTAGATCCAATCTGGGATGGACCATATGTAATTCATAAAGATCTCCACAATGGAGCTTATATTTTGTCAACAGTGGACGGGGAGGTGTTCCAGAGGGCATGGAACATCCAACACCTTCGTCGATACTTTACTTAACTTGCACTGCCCATATGAAGCGAAATAACAAAGAGAATCAGTGGACGTAGGCATTTTCGTGCCGAACCACTTTAAAAAAAACCTTGTCTCTTTTTTAACTTGTTCCTTTATATCTTGGCTGCTTGTTAACTTTATCCATTTCTGCTGAACAAAATCCTGTGCAAATAGCATTTCCATTCAAGGCGCTCCACAGCGCGACTTCTCCTGGACAAGACCTAACAGGTACTATATGAATCTATGCCCTCGCCAATGAGACACTTTTGCTCCGGCATCCCTCTGCTGCGGGTTAACTCATTGCTCGCGACGGCCCTCAAAGCCAACTGTAATGAGCCGATTATAAGCCACCGAGAAGGCCGACTATAGCCGAGGCAGCTCATTACGGCGTTCGGCTCGCCGGCAACTGTGAACCGACTATAAGCCCCAACATAAGGTGTGGCCAGCCAAGGGCAGTTCACGGTTGACGATCAGCACCCACGCTAGCCGGCCACAGTAAATCGAATAATACCCACGATTACGGGCCATAATGGCCCGGGTAGTTACTGTGCGCGATCACGGCTCCGATGTGTCTTAAGTGCGGCTGTGGTAAAAAAGAATTAACTCCCCGCGGAGGCGTAAGATGGGTGACAAATGTCTCCAAGACCCACAGCTAGGGAAAGTGACTACAAGGCCCGTTTGCCACGAACTTAAGCACATCGAAGGCCTTCCGTGATTGGAAGTTTTACTATTTCTCATATTTCAATTTTTTTTTTGAAAAAGGGGCTCAAATTCTCTATTAATATAAACCAGGTCCAAACAAACCAAAATACAAAGGCAATAACAGGCCCAAGTTCAAAGACAAAACCAACATGTACAAACAATAAAAGAAAAACTAAAACGAAGCCCAAAGCCTAGAAGGCAGCCCGTAGACTGAAAGGCTCCAGATACTTCCACACTCATCTCGTAGGATAGAAGGAAATCCGACACTTCTAACTTCATCTCTCCATACTTTCCAAAACAGCCTAGAGGAAACAAAAATGGCTGCCAACTAAGAAGACGAACTCCTCCTTAAAACTTCGCTGAGACGAAACTAGCAGCCTCACTTCAAAGTATCAACTATAACAGCGAGCTACGATCCCTCCAGAAAACATAAGGTATGCTTTCTTTCTCAATTATCTTCGGCTAAAAAGTAGATCTACCAAAACTAACAATAAAAATTGTTAACAGGATTGTTGTACAGATCTGAATTCTCACAGATCTAAAGTTTAAGCAAGGCAAGCAGACAGTAACTCTTCCTCAAGTCGATAACAAACAAGATAAGATTTTTATCACCCAAACCATATCTTTTAACCTCAGTAAAGATGTAACCTTGAAATCTTCTAACTTTTCTTCAAAATTGTTCAATGTCTTTCAATCCAGGTCGAGATCAACTGCCACTTAGAGCAACCTGCAGACCTATATTCTTAAAATCTACTGAGAAGTTTTAGATGAAAGTAAATAATAATGTAAAATTAGAGAGAGGGAAAGATAAAAACTTGTAAATAAAACAGGTACTCAAAAAATCTGGATCCAGAGGAGTAGGATCAGACAAGTGGCAAAGGAAAACAGAAATTATGAAAGAATCCCCAATTCAGCGTTGGGAGGTAAAACCCCATTTCTTAGCAATATCTGTATTCATGCCAGTGATGTTCTTGTAGTATTTAGATTTTGCCATTCTAATGTTCAACGTCTGGAAAATTTTTAAGCAGATTTTCGACCCATCTGTATAACATTTTTGAAATATCCTTTCGTTCCTTTCTTTCCAAATATGCCAGACACAAATTGAGAGCGAGAGTTGAAACAAATCTGAGTCGAAATTATGAGAGCTAGAGAAAGAAACTATTTTCAGTAAATCTTCCTTCAAGGAAAATGAAAATAAACTCTTCGGCTTAACAAAAAACTTTTTACAACTCCAAAGCCAAATCTTTTGTGAAAACTCACATTTAAAGAATAAATGGTCTATAGTTTCAATGTGACTCTTACAGAAAACACAATTCTGATCCACCACAATGTGTTTCTGAATTAATCTTTCTTTAGTCAAGAGAAAATCATTTATGGCTTTAAACAGGCAGACCGCCATTTTAGGAACGTGAATTTTGTTCCAGACCATAGGCGCCCAAAACTTAGTTTCAAACGAAGATCGTACCGAATTCCAAACTTTTTTAAACTGGTAATTACCATCCTTAGAACACTTCCAGGTCCAGAAATCCCTCTCCTTGTTGTTGTGAATTTTAACATCTTCAATTTCAGTCTGAATTTGAAATAAAAAACTATACACGTCCCACTTCCACTCGCCATTTTTTAAAATCCTACCGAGAGACACATTTTCTGTACCTGTTCTAAAAGCAGTATCCCTTCCAATGCGTTCCATAATAGAACTTCCGTTTAACCATGGATCATACCATAACGAAGTGGTTTTGCCATCTACAATGTTAAGGGAAAGGCAATTCAAAGCTTCACGTCTATTCTTCAAAATGAATTTCCACACTCCGGAGTCATCCGAACGCTGTTCAATATCCCAGAAACTTTTAAGCCCTATATATTTGTTATGCATAAAAACAGCCCAAGAACCTTCTAAGTTGATTACTTTCCAAATCTATTTGATGTATAACGCTCTATTCATCTCCTCTAAGTTTCTCAGTCCCATACCTCCTTCTTTTTTATGTTTACATAAGATCTCCCAAGGGATCTTACTACTACGACTTTTCCAAAGAAAATTTAAAATCAGGTGTTTGATCTTTTGAAAAGTAGCAACTGGAAGACAAAAACATTGCATCCAAAATTGTATTATAGGATATACAGTAGATTTAATAAGTTCCAGTCTCCCTGCTAAGCTCAGCATCTTAGTTTCCCATCTACCAATCCTAGTTTTAATCTGTTCTATTAGAGAGGAACAATCCTTATCCCTCAAGTTAGCACTAGACAGAGGTATACCCAGATACCTAATTGGGAGGGTTGATTGTTGAATATTGAGGATCGAACAGATGTCTGTGTCACATTCCACCCCTTTCCCAAAAAAGATGTTGGATTTCTCAACACTTAATTCCAAACCAGTAACCATTTTCAAAGTTTTAAACACTTCGTTAATAGCATACGCAGTTTGAACATTAGCTTTAGTAAAGAGAATGATATCGTCAGCATAAATCAGATGAGTAAGTTTATTACCAAAATCTGTAACAGGAGAGATCAGACCTCCCCTAACTTTCTCCTCCATTAGTAACGTAAAGTATTCCATAACCAGAGTAAAAAGAATAGGGGAAAGCGGGTCTCCTTGTCTAAGACCATTAGAACTTTTAAAGTAACCATGCGCTTCTCCATTAACAAAGATAGAGAAAACTGGAGTCTTAATTAAGTTTTCAATAATTTTTGTCCATTTATCTGGGAAACCCAAACTTCTTAACATATGAATAACAAAATCTCTGTTAATCGAATCGTAAGCTTTCTTTAAATCCACTTTGATACACATGAATTTGTTGTCCTTTCTTCCAAGGCCTCTAATAAGTTCATGAGCTAACAAAATACCATCCCCTATAGATCTACCTTTGATAAAAGCCGACTGGTTTTGGGACACTAACTTATCCAAAAAAGGACCCAGTCTATTACACAAAATTTTGGATAAAACCTTATATAAAGTGTTACAGCAGGCAATAGGTCTAAAATCTTGAATACAAGAGGAATGATCCTTTTTAGGAATCAAATGAATAAATGTGTGATTCCATTCTTTTAAGATACAGCCCTTTTGAAAAATATCATTTAAAGCTTTATAAATAATATCTTTCGAAAGATTCCAATGAGTTTTGAAAAACAACGAGTTGAAACCGTCCGGACCTGGAGAAACAGAGTCTTTGATATCCCACAAGGCATATTTGATTTCTTCCAACGAGAAACTCTCATTTAAAAAATTAGCCCCAAACTCAGTAATAACCATTTTGCAAATAACTTCAGGAAAATGAACACCTAGAGGCTGATTGTAAATTTGTTTGAAAAAATCGATAGCCGTTTCGACAAACTTATTTTCGGAAACCACGTTACCGTCAACAGTTAAATTAGTCAAACAATTTCTGCTTCTTTTGTTAGACATTTTAGCGTAGAAAAAAGACGATCCCTCATCACCCATCATCAGCCAATCACATTTAGCTTTTTGTTTGGCAACCAGAAATTCTTTTTTAAGAGCTATTTCCAAATTAATCTTGGCATTTTGAAATTCCAAAGCTAAGGAGTGATCATTCGACTTTTCCAGAAGTTTCTGAAGTCTAGAACAGTTCTCTCTTAGAACATTCACCTCTTGTTTTAAATTACGAGAATTAACACTCCATCTCTTAAGTTCTCTCTTAATATTTTTAAGAATGTTAATAACTTGGAACAAAGGTCTGTCAAAATGATTAGTAATCCAGAATTTCTCAATCAAAGGAAAATACTGATCACAAAGAGGCCAATGGTTCATATATCTAAAAGGGCTGTTCTTAACCCTAGAGATAGAGTTAAATAATACAAGAATAGCGTTATGGTCACTAACCGAAGGAGGTAAGAATTCAACCGATAATTCAGGGAATAAATTAATCCAATCTAGGTTTGCAAACACCCTATCAATTTTAGAGAAAATATTACGACATGGACCCGACCACCATGAAAATTCAAAACCTTTAATATTAATCTCATTAAGACCAGTATTTAACGACATTTCATCTAATTCAAACAAATTATCAAAAGAAACTGGATTACCTCCCTGTCTTTCTGAGGGTCTGCGAATGCAGTTGAAATCCCCGAGGACCATCCAAGGCCTATAAATAGATATATCATCCTCCTGAAGATTCTTCCATAATCTTTTCCTTAATTCAACAAAATTTTGGGCATATACAAAAGTCAGATTACTTCTGCAATTCAAGGAATCAATCAGTTCAATGGTAATGTGTTGATCACTCATGCTGACAAAATTAAAATCCCAAACATTTCGGTCTAAAAGAACCATAATCCTACATTTATAATAACAAGATATATTACTTATTATTTTCCATCCGACTTTCAATGATTTTTCCAACTTTATAATCTCTGGAAAAAGCAACTTATTTTCCAAAATACCAAAACAGCTAATTTTGTACTTATCAATGACTTTTCTCACTTCTCCCATTCTATTAGGGTTATGGAACCCTCTGACGTTCCAACAGGCTACTGACATTATAAAACCTTATTATTTCGGGTCCTCGAAAACCTACTGCTCGAGGACTCCCCATTATCTTCTGAAGGAATGCCTAACATCTGAACCCACTTGGGGTTTTTACGGACCAGTTTTTCCTTCTGAATATTATCAAACTCTATATCTTGAGGCTTCGGAAGGACCCGATCCTCCGTGACCTCCTGAACTGGGTCAGCAATATCATGAAATTTCTGTTCCTCTGCCACTTTATTTGAACCTATATCTTTATCCAGATTGTCTTGAACCTGTAATAAAAGACAAGGATCAGTACCTCTCCTAAAATTAACATTATTATTCATACAATCATCAATAACTAGATCATTAGTATATAAGGATATAGGAGACAAATTGTAATCCAATGATGACAAAGGGCGTTTAAAAGAAATGTGAGTAGATGGCGATTTTGGTGGAGATGAACTCAGATCTATGGCTCCCGGGGTAGTTGTAGAAGCAGGATAGAATGGCTCCCTGGCTCCTTGATCAGGAGGAACTTCCGACCTGGCCAGAGGAACATTGGGGCAATCTTCCCTGACTCCTATTACGGTTGTAGTAGCATGATCTGGCTCTGAGACTTCTGAAATTGCCCCCTCATCTCGCTCTACTGAGGATACTACTTTTCCCAAAATCTGAACCTGTGGTGAAATTTCTGAACCATTTGTAGATTTTTCCTTTCCATTTGAAACTTCCGTCCCAGCCTCCTTACCTGGGACTTCCATCCCTGCATCGAAATTGATTTCGATGTCAGAATTACCAGTAACGGAGGGACCTTCAACAACCGGCTCCTCTTCGGGAATAATTGAGAACTCAGAACCACATTCAGCTATCCCAGGATTATCTAAGGTGACGGCTTGGGTCTCCTTAGGAACCCAAGACTTAGTCATAGGACATTCAGCAGTAATATGACCGAAACAAACACACTTGCCACAGATGGGAGGAGGATTTTCATATTCTACTTCCTGAATGAAACTCCTCCCATTCTCATCTCTACCTTCAATGGATTTGGGCATTCCATAATTAACATTAACCTCAACCAAAACTCTAGCAAAGGAAAGTCTAGATTTGTTTTTCGTAGCCTCATCCATCTTTATAGGGACTCCTATGGTACTAGTTAAAGCACTAATGGCCTTATTGCCCCATAACTTAAAACTTAAACCAGGAAGTCTAACCCACATAGGCAAAGATGTAAGCAGATCCCTATCTGTTTTCATATCAGGGGACAATCTCTTCATAATAATCAAGTTCCGATCCATAAACCACGGACCTGATTTTAAGATCTTATTACAATCCTCCTCCAAACCGAACCTCACTACGAAAAAACCATTATTCCTTGAGTGGACAGAAAACGGTTTCTTTGTTACCCAGACCCTGTTGGCATAACCCTCAAACGTTCGGAGCCATGGTTTATACCCAACCACATACAATAAAATGCATAAATCCCAACCTCCCTCCGCTTCTTTGATCGCGTCAGAAGAAAGAGAACCTATCCTTTTACCATCCGCTACCGTAGGCTCTATAAACTCCAGATCCAAGTTCCCTAAATCACCAACCGCTCCTACTTTCACTGCCTCGCTGTACGAAATTTTTTTTGCATTCTCCGAAACAGTGAAGATAATTTTTGACTTTGCTCCTGACTGCGGAATTTTCTGCTTTGTTTTTGTTTGGACTGTCTGCCCATCATAAACCGGAAGCCCCTTCCTACCCGGGATTTTTCTTTGACCGCCTAGGTTAATCCTCTGATCTGGACCCGTTGAAACTGGCGCCTTACCCCTTTTCCTTCTCACCTCCTCCCATCCTTCAGCATCACGAAGAGGTCCCATGATCTAATTTAGAGGAGATAGAAGTGAAGATTGGAAAGAAAATAACGGAGGAATAGAGAAAATTAGGAAGAAAACGAAGAAGAAAGGAGAATAGGGAGAAACCCTAGTCTCCAGATCTAGATCTGGAAGCCGCCATTAATTTTTGTTAGTAAAAAATAAGATTATGTTTACACGTGACAATCCAGATCTAGATCTTCAATTTTATTTTAAAAAAATTTCTCCTATCCTCTATAACAATCCCTGAAGTACAGGACACAAAACAAGAAACATTCGCTAATGGAAGCGGATACTCACAGCAAGATACTGGACCGCATTCCATACTTGGTCACACAAGACATTCCAAACTGCCATCTACAAGCAAAATATAAAGGGCGGTATTTCCTTCTTTCATGTGTAAACACGTGACTATAATTTGTTCACACCTCACACTAACATTGCAAGTCATGAAATTATGTTTTAAACAAGAACGTGACGTCAAACACAATTTAATTACAAGAATATACATAGCTATATTTCTCATACGACATGTCAAAATAGCAACAAACATTCGGAAGACGACAAAATCAGCTTAAGTTAAAGAATTACACATCAAGAATAGAACTATTTATTACAAGTAGCAAAATAATACAACCTAAAAGCTACTTTATTGTTTTAAGACTAACATCTACAACCCTGTCAAGTCCACAAAAAGAGTTTTTCCAGGTATAATCAAGGGGCCGGCTGCATTGGAGTTTTTTCCTTGTCCTATTGCCCACCTGTCCAGACAGAGAAGGGATTCATTAGGGAGAAGCAACCAAGTTAATGGGGAAACTAAAGAGGAAGACTTACCAACATCTGCTTCTTGGCCATCTTGGTCGTCATCATCTACTTGCACACCTGCCTCCTCAACAGCAAGCAACCGCATACCCTCCTTCACCGCCACCTTCTCCCCCTTGGCAAACTGGGAAGTGACCACATCCATGCTGAAGGCCACGCCACCATCTTTATCCGCATCGGCCTTGGCCTCCTCCAGAGCCCGAAGATAGATCTTAGCCATGACCCTAGGATAATCATCCATCTAGGATAAGTTGCCCTGCTTCCAGGTTCGGAAGTACATGTCCTGAAGCATTTCGTCCATCATCCCCTCATTCTCCTCAAACTCCCTCATCCGGGCCTCGGAAGCCGACAACCTTTCAACGACAGCATCTCTCTCCGATCGGTATCTCGAGCAGTCAACCAGAAGGGATTCCCGCATTGCCTCCATCTCCTCCCTCAACTTGGCTTGAGCAAGCTCTGCAGCCTCAAGTTTCCCGGACAACTCCTCTACCTGCTCAAGATCCGCTTTCCGAACCTCGTCCACCGTGGCAATAGCCATGTCGTTCCGTTCTTTGCAAGTAGCTTCCATTTTCCGCAGTTCGGCCTGGCTGGCCTCTTCCATGGTTTTCTTTAGTCGTCCAAAAGCAGCCTCATGCTGAGAAATCTGAATGGCCTGATCAACGAGCTGTTTGGCCTGATCCGAAACCACCAATCGTAGTCGGATGTTGGCACTCCCAATCTCCTCTCCAGCCTTAACCAGCCGGGCATGATGCCTCATCAGCTTCCTAGTCTCCTCCGCCACCCGATCAAAATTAGCCTTGGCCTCGTCTCCCATGGTAATTATCCGA
The DNA here is from genome assembly GCA_030737815.1 of Allium fistulosum. Classification (NCBI taxonomy): domain Eukaryota; kingdom Viridiplantae; phylum Streptophyta; class Magnoliopsida; order Asparagales; family Amaryllidaceae; genus Allium; species Allium fistulosum. The sequence goes on from CM060905.1 coordinate 670,758,646, forward strand.
GTAGTAAGTAAATCGAGATCTAAGGACTTAGCCTCGTCAAGCACCCGTACCATGGGATTGCGGGGAAGAAGGTGCTCACCGGTAACCTCGTCAAAAGTAATATCATGGGAACTTGGATCCAAGTCAGGATGACCCGCAAATGGATTCCGAACCAAGTCAGGACGATCAATCCGAGTGACGGTAGGATTTTCAGACAGGTGCGGAGAGAGTGCGAACTCAGTATCCTCCTCTGTGATATCATGAAGAGGCTGAATTGGGGGCTGGGGACCAAGTGAAGGTTCGGATAAGGGATGACTCCTCTTTCTCTTCTGTATACCCTCTTCAATAACCCCGAGAAGAGGACGATAGTCGACTACATCCCCGGAACGGTGGGTCGGAGTCTTCGGCTTGGCGGAAGCTTTGGAGAGCTTGTACTGTTCAAGCCTGTGCCGAAGATCTGAGGCCTTGGCCGTTTTACCTGCTCATGATATGAAGAACAAGTGTCACAAGCTTACATTGATCCATAATTCGAGAAAATACGGTAAATTAAAAGTTAAAAGAAGAAAGAAAACACATCTGTGGTTGTACAAACCCTGGGAGGGAGTAGGATACTGCAATGAGTCCTGAATTTCATTCCAGGACGGGAGCGGATCATAAAATATTCCTAAGTCCCTATCATAAATGGAGCCCGCAGGAGTCAAAAGTTCACCTTGAGTCATCGGAGCCACCTTGGCTGGAATAATCTGAGGAGGCTCGCTTGCACCAGTCCCAGCCTTGTCAGCTTTCTCAGATTTCTCTATCAGAGCCGGTTCCCCGTCCAGCCCCTCGAAAGCTTGGTGGAATGCATCATCCGTCCACTCCTGAATCTCGCCTGCTTGCCCAGGAAGCAAGGCCCCGATGCCATCACCACCGTCGCCACCTTCCCGGTCATGTCCACCCTCACCTCTCTCCTCCTCCACATCTTCCTCCCCTGGGTAAGTGGACAATTGCTCGGGGAAGGACCGTCCGACTTCTTAAGTTTCTTACCTCCGACGGCTGGAGGTTTTGTGAAAGGTTTTCTCTTACCACTCTCTATCGTGACACCTCCCTTAGCCTGAGCAGTCGCCCTCTCCTCCGCCATTTCCCTCAGCTTGACTACTGACTGCTATGGAAGGATCAAGTTACACTCCAGAAGGGTCGCGTTTCTGATCAGGGAGGCAGCTGATCTATCTCTCCCAGGGATAGCTTCTATCTCAGCCGCCGTCTGAACCAGGCGATCAGTCTCCACAACCGCAAAGCCACCTGTCGCTAGCAAAAATGAAAACGTATGAGAAGAAGCATCGCAATCAGAATGGAGATTATAAATAAAGCATCGACTTACATCCAGAAGTAAAACGCCGAATAGAAACAGAATCGTCCCTGACGAAGAACCACTCCTTCTTGATCATGCTGAATTTGGAATACAGATCCAAGACCGGCTTGAAGGTTACAGCTTACTCCAAGCTGATGTATGGGGACCCCTTCTTATAGCCCCTCAGATTATATAAGTACCGGATCTCCCGGTTGGAAGGAGCACGACCATACTTCCTCTGGAAGATGACGAAGAGGCTCACCAGTATAGCATAGGAGTTGGGTTGAAGCTGGAATGAGGCCACCTTTAGATATGTAAGGAAGCTGGCTACCCAAGCATTAAGAGGCGGAATGGCACCACACATGCAGTGGTATCTGCTGTAGGCAAAGTACCCTTCGGGAGGGTCATATGGCATAACGTCTCTCCCTGGCAACCGCATGCGCGCCCTATCAATTCCGAAAGAACGAGAGATGACATCGAGCTGCTCCTCCTTAAGGGAGCTGGGAAAGCAATCGGGCGGGGAGTTCAGAAGCTCCTGAGGGCCGTACCCATCCACTAGTGATCTCGGGGTAGATCCGTGACGTTCCGGTCCCGGTTGAGCAGGGGGCACTGCGGAAGATTCTCCTTCGCCCTAGGACTTCTTTTTATCTGATCGAGTTTCTGCTTTTCGAGACATTTATCTGCAAACACAAAGAAGTGCGTCGTTAGAATAAAGGAAGTAAAGAAGCGAGTGTGTGCAGTCTAGAATTTCACTCATAAAATCAAAATGCTCAAATTCCTACTGTCATTCGGTAAGGTGAAGGTTAAAAGTCATTCGGTATTCAGAGTTCATTCGGCACCCATGCTACAAGCTCATTCGGCGTTTACAACTAGAGTTCATTCGGCACCCATGCTACGAGCCCATTCGGCATTCACAACTAAAGTTCATTCGGTACACACAAGTTTCATTCGGCGAAGGGATGTTAAGTACCTGATTCGGCAGGCTAAAGCGGTTCGGTAGAAGGATAAAATTTGATTCGGCTATGCAACTGATTTGGCTCGACTGCTTCGTTCGGTAGGAGATAACAAAGGCCCTAGTTCCGTACTTATAGACGAAGGTAGACCTCCGGACCAACCGGTTTGGTACTAGAAGTCGAAGGGGAACGTCGAAGTTGGGTAACTTGAAACAAAGCACGGCATATATCAACATATGCCCTACTTTGGGGGGCAAATGTTGGGTACGTTTCTATCACTACCAAGTCCAGATGAGGAAGGCGCCACCGGGAGAAAGTAAGGAGCGAACCAGCCTCTACCGGACCATACCTATTCAAGCATCACCGAACCATCCCCATAGCCGAACCAGAATTTCATCGAACCACCGGACCAACCTACATCCACCGAACCACCGGACCAACCTACTCAACTCCTTCCACCGAACCAAGTACCATCGGACCAACCTACTTCCACCGAACCACCGGACCAACCTACTCACCTCCTTCCACCGAACCAAGTACCACCGGACCAACCTACTTCCACTGAACCACCGGACCAACCTACTCACCTCCTTCCACCGAACCAAGTACCACCGGACCAACCTACTTCCACCGAACCACCGGACCAACCTACTCACCTCCTCCCACCGAACCAAGTACCACCGGACCAACCTGCTCCCATCGAACCAGAGCAAACCGGACCAGCTCCACCAGGCCAGATTGCGTCAGCCCAGGCCTGCCAGCTGCTATATACCTCCAAGACCCCTACCCCCAGCCTCACTCTATAAATAGAGGGGCAGGGGTACAACAATGGGGGACAAGTTTGAGAGCTCAAGCACGGAGAGAACTTTCAAACAACTTTCTTTTACTTGTATCAAAGCTTTGTACTTGTAATCAAAACAAGAGATGAGAAATAACATATAAAGTGGACGTAGGCACATTCTGGCTGAACCACTATAAATCTGCGTGTCTTTTTACAGTTTAGCCCCTGCTTTTCATATATTTGCATAAATCACCCAAATCACTAAGAACAACATAAGATCTATTAAATCATACAACTTTGAGGTGTTTGTCCATTTTTTGTGCAAACACATGTTGACTTCCTTAGTGACCAGAGATCAAGTCCCGTTGTCGCTCCAAAATCTGGAGCGATGTTTTTTAGCTGGTTCATTTCCAGCGATTTTCCAATGTATTTCAGCGTTGTTTCTGACATGTGGCGGCTTCCCATTCTCTCCAATGATGTAATAGGACGAGATGGCTAAATTTTATTGGTTGAGTGATGTGTATGGGCTAGAATAGACAACCATTAAGTGTATGAAAGAACCAGATTTAATCTAAAATAATCTAATGGATTATATTCACTCAAATAATCTATAAATAAACCATCTAACTTAAACATAATCTCTTATTCAGCCATCGCCATAATTCTACAGTAAAATTAGTGCGTATTATTCTTCCTCCTTTTCTCTACTAAATAAACAAATCACTACCAAATTAAATTATCTATATTTATTCAAGCAATTTGGGGAATTTAGAAGAATCAAATGGAGAAAGATTAAAGTAAAGCTTTTTTCAAATTTATGCAAGCTCAAGAGCCAGGTGAGTGGGAATTAATATGAAATAGAAAAATAAAGTAGTTCAATTTCAGTTCTTTTCTGGCATGTTAATATGAATTAATTTTTGTTATTAATTGACAATAGATGTAAATTATTTCAACTTCTTCTTCTTCTTCCACTTCTCAAATCTAGTTCATGATTGGTTATAAAATATGGGACATATAAATTGTCTATTCACGTTTTAAGGCATAAGTAAGATTGAAATTTATGTAAATTATTTTATCTCCTTCTTCTTCCACTTCTGTATTCTAATTCATGTTTGGGTTGAAATTTGGAACAAACAAATTATTATTCACGTTTTATGGCATAAGTAAGATTGAAATTTATGTAAATTATTGTATCTTCTTCTTTTTCCACTTCTCAATTCTAATTCATGTTTGGGTTGAAATTTGGAACAAATAAATTGTTATTCACGTTTCATGGAATAAATAAGATTGGTTTAATTAAATTGAATTAGAATTGTTATTCAGTTTCTAATGGTAGAACAGGTTAGTTGAATAAATTTAGAATATGTTACTTGAATAAAATTATGGTTTTGATTGATATAATTACATAATATTGAATATAATTTTGGAATAAAATTAGGGCGTCTAATTGGCATAATTGTTTGTTTCATATGTAGCCTAAAAATGTAAAAGTGGAGTTTTGTGCAATTAAACGGTTTGTGGCTATTGGATTAAAATTTTGTACAGATTAAATCTCTAAAAGGAGAACGTAAATTAGGGTGGAAAAAAATGTAAATTAAACGGACATTAAAGGCTAGTGTAAATCTGTAACAAAATGGCATAAAAATTACAGAAAAACCATACAGACTGAACAGACATGAAATTGAAATACCATTTATGTAAGAAAAAGGGAAATTGTGAAATAACCAAATCGATTGTAAAAATGGCCTAAACCAGATTAATGGAAATAAACAGTATGTAAACTGTAACGGTAAATTAACTAATCTGGAAGCGATTTGGTAGGCAGACCTTGTAAAGGTCTGGATAGGTGTTTCATGCAGTTAAGACCAAAATATAGTTTTGGCTATACGTACTAGGAGAGGGCAAGTAGATTCGCAAGGATGTTTTTTTAACTTTCATAGGTTGCTAGTACGTATGATAGATAGCATCCGCAATCGTAGGCTTCTTCAGGCAGATCGATAAGGACAGAACATGACAAGTGTGCTCCGACGTAGGCTTCTTTAGGCAGATCGTTTGAGGATTTCGCGCAGCCGACCTAGCTGCGGGTGCTCTTTTGGAGGACCGACATTTTGGATAGGGGCAAGTCCACATTGGTGACCAAGAAGACATGAGGATAGGAGTCCAGTTTGGCGGAGCCTGAGCGTAACTTCGGGGTCCAACGAGTTTGTTTGAGCCAGTGCCGGTCAGACGTAAGAGGCATTTAGTCACAGTGCATGGGTGAAGAGCATGACTTTCACGCTGTAGCACATGGATAGGTAAGGATACCAGGTCCGACAAGCTGATTGACGTTTAGTATTACTGCATGGTTGACTTCCCTAGAGTGACCATGGACTTTGGCTTCTTAGGAATTGTATCTAAGAAAGATTAACTGCATTATATTATTCACCCTTTGCGATATCAGAAGAAGACCTGGAATTAAACTGTTTTATTCTTTCTACTTCATTTTATTTCTCATTCACTAGACTTTATGTCTGACCCATTCCTATTTTTTCTATTTTCCCCAAATCACAAGAGGCTAGGTGTAGGTTGCAGTCCTTTGCAGCTTGGTGGGTCATTGCAGTTCGATTGCACTACGCCATGAAACTGGGATTTCCTACAGCCAACAATGTTGCAAAATATGAGTCAATGGTAGGGGGACTAACTTTGGCATTAGAATTGAAAATTCCCCAAATACAGATTTTTAGTGACTCACAGCTAATGGTCAATCAAGTGAAACAGATATATCAAACAAAGGATCCTAGGTTATCTTTCTATGTGAAGAAGATATTGCAAATGCTTGCCTTGTTTGAGGATTTTTGAGTAAATCAAGTACTAAGGACAGAGAATGCACAGGAAGACTCTTTGGCAAAATTGGCCAGCTCAAGGGGAGCCCCAGAAACACGAATTGTTCCCATTGGATATCAGGAAAAGCTGAGCATTGAGAAAGAAACATCTGAACAAGGAAAAGAATTGCTTGTGATGACTGGATCTCAGGTTAAATCTCAGAAGGGAGATGAAGAAGGAAATGGTCAAGAATTAACAAATGAATGGATGAATCAACCCAGTCCAAAAAGTACATATGATGTTACATGGATGGCGCCCATTGAAGAGTATTTAATTAAAGGAACATTGCCATCCGATAAAGGAGAAGCAAGGAAAATCAGGAGGCAGGCTCCAACTCTTCTCATGATAGACGACATCCTCTACAGGAAGGGATATGCTCTACCTTATCTTCGATCTGTGAGCACAAATGATGAGATGAGATTAATGACTGAAGCTCACGAGGGCTTTCGTAGTGATCATTCAAATGGAACAAAACTTACAAAGAACGTAATGAGGCAAGGATTTTATTGGCTGCACTTGGTAAGCCAAGCTATAGACTATGTGAAAAGATGTCAAAAATGCACGAAGTTTTCAAAAATACCCAGGTTTCCTCCAAGTCAATTCACTCCGATCCCAAGTCCATGGCCCTTTGATGTTTGGGGAATAGATTTGATTAGCCTATTGCCAATTTCAAAATGAGGAGCTAAATATGCCGTAGTGGCTATCGACTATTTTACCAAATGGGTTGAAGCCGAACCACTTCCAAAAATCACTTCGGGAAAAGTATTGAGATTTTTCATTAAGAATATCATAACCAGATTTGGAATTCCCTAAAAGATAATCGTTAACAAGGGGACACAATTTGAAAGTGAAGAATTTTCTCGATCCTACCACAAAAATGAGATTATTTAAAGTTTTACATCTGTCGCTCATCCAAAAGCTAATTGAGTAGTTGAAGCTGCAAATAAGACCATAAAAACCATTCTTAAGAAACGACTGAATAAAGCAAAAGGAAATTGGGTAGAATAACTACCATTAGTGTAATGGGTCGGCCGAATGTCTACAAAGACAGCTACGGGATGTACCCCGTACTCTTTGACATATGGGTGTGAATAATGCTTCCAATTGAGATTGAAAAACCCTCTCACTGAATAATTTCCTATATGTTTGACAAAATTCAAGAATTGAAGAAATAATCACTGGACTTAATACATGAGCTAAGAGATGAAGCAGCGGTTAGAATAGCCGAATATCAGAGGAGAATCGCTAAATATTACAACTCAAGGTTAAGAGCTCGATCATTTCCAGAGGTGATTTCGTACTCCGCAGAGTAATGGCCAATACTAAGAATCCTGTAGATGGACCTCTAGGACCAAACTGGGAAGGGCCATTAATCATATGCAAAGTAATCCCACTAGGAGCTTACAAACTATGTCGCCCTGATGGTAATATGGTGCCTAAGACATGAAATGCCAAACATTTAAGGCCATATTTTCCAAAGATGGATTAATAAAGAACTTCTTTTGGTAGAGAGAAAATCTACATGGTTGGTAGTGAAATGCTCCTCAAATTTGGATACTACCTAAGATGGTAGCCTACCTAAGATGGTAGAAAAGCCTTTGTCCACGCCAAGATGGGTAGGGTAGAGCACCTCCTGGAGGGAGGACGGAGTAAGCCTTTATCCGCATCTAAGATGGCCATGGTAGAGCACCAAACAAGCCCTTATCCGTGCCATGCTATGGCCAGGTTAAGGCATATCTTGGAGGGAGGACGGAGTAAGCCTCTTTCCATGCCATAAGATGGCCAGGGTAGAGCACCGAACAAGCCCCTGTCCACGCCGCAAAAAGGCCAGGGCAGGGCACCTCCTGTAGGGAGGTCAGTAAGTCCTTGGTTCCAGCCTCTAAGATGAGCTAACCAAGAGCACCGGACAATGGACTAAGATGTTCAAGCCAAAAAAGAGGCCCATCAAACAATGGACTAAGATGTCCATGCCCAAAAAGAGGCCCATCAAACAATGGTCTAAGATGTCCAGGCCCAAAGAGAGGCCCATCAAACAATGGACTAAGATGTCCAAGCCCAAGTGAGGCTCATTCAATACTGGACTAAGACGTCCATGCCCAAGAAGAGGCTCAATAAATAATGGACTAAGATGTCCAAGCCCAAGAGGTGGCACAATGAACTAAGGACTAAGATGTCCTAGCTCAGATAAAGGTGGATTATCTAATTATGGACTAAGATGTCCAAGATCAAGAGGCAGCTATTCAAATTATTTCTATGCGAAACCTGAAGGGTTCTTATATGTTGGAAAGGACAAAAACAAAGGAGTGAGATGAATCTCTATTGATTATTGCATGAATCCGGGTTTCAGGACTTTCTTGAAGTCATCTATTAATGCCCGAATCTAGGCTTCTGGATTCTCATATATGAATTTCGAAAATCTAATTCCCGAATCCGGGTTTCGAGATTTTTGTTTTTGGATTTCAAAATCTAATACCCGAATCTGGGTTTCGGGATTTTATCAATCGCTATCTTTACTAAGCCCAAATCAAGGTATGAGAATATTGTTGGTTACTACAGTTCTTAGTACTCGAACTTGAGTTTCGGAATTATTATCCAACTTCGCCAAAATACCCTAATTTGGGTCCATGGCATCTGCTATAAAGACTATTTTCATGAACTTATGTTTATTTAAAATACGCCCTACTGCAAGCAAGGGAATTCTATTTTAACAGTCATCCGCCTATGCAAATATGTGCCCTAATTTGGGCCGAAGATTCTTTCTGCAAAAAGAATCGACTCAAATATGTCCTGATCTGGACTCAAAATTTAATATGGGAATCATACTGCTAATTCTTGTTTAATTGACCATAAAAACCTGAATCTAGGTTTATAAATGCCATATATAAAACTATTCGGGGGATACTGCTATCTTGATACTAAATATCATATTATCAATATCTAAACTTCACAAGTTAATGCCCTAATCTGGGTAAGATTTCAAGGATGATATCATGTAACCGAGTCTATTGCAAGGAACCAAAAATCCCAAACTAGTCTTCTTAATGCCAAAATTGAAAGTGGGTATCTCTGAATTTCAAAAAATGCTTATCAGGCGGATAAGGACATTGGTATGCTGATCAACTATTGAATATACATGTAAGAATGTTAGTAAAAATGGAAATTTTAACGTTGGATTTTGCAGGAAACTCAAAATTATGAAGAATAGGGGAGCTATGAAAAACTTTGTCCTAAAGAACAAAAGCTTCTTTCATATAAGGGGGAGGGCAAAATGTTAACCATTAAATCTACATGAAGGCAGAAGTATGAAAGAAGGATAATAAAATTGAAGTTTCGATAAAGAGATCGTCCAAGTCATCATGAAAGACTTAAAAGGATGTTCAGAAAGTCCAATTACTCATAAAGTGCAAAAGTCTTTGATCTAGATGAAAACAAACAGTACCTCCCGTCACAATCAATCTTTCGACACAAATGAACAAGCAATTATGAATTTAGAACTCCTTTCTAAAGTAATCAAAGATGATCTCTCAACTACAAATCAAACCTTTCAAAGCTGAAGGTTTCACCCTAGAGTGACTTTTTCAAAAGCATATCAAGCCTTTCGAATCGGAAAAGACACATCCAGGATACCTTTCGACAGCGTCGAAAGGTTCTATGAAGAAAGCAACACTCATAAGTTAGCAAAGAGTGAAATCAAACTCTCGATAACATTGAAGAGAAGCATTGCTCTTAACAACATTCAAGTGAAGACAAACCTTTCCACAAGATCGAAAGGTTTACAAAAGATGTAAAAGGAAAACCTTTTGTTGAAGTTGAAAGGTTAATGAAAGCATAAGAGTGGCAAATCTTTCGATAATGGCGGAAGGTTCATAATGGCATATGAAGGACAAACCTTTCGACAAGAACGAAAGGTTCATAACGAAGCAAAACTTTCGATATGGTCGGAGGGTTTATAACATCATGAGGGAGGCAGACCTTTCGACAAGGTCGAAAGGTTCACAAAGTATGCAAAGAGGAGACCTTTCGACAAGATGGAAAATAAGGAAGAAAAAGAGATAAGCCAAGAAACACAAGAGACTCCTAACCTTTTGACACAGTTGAAGGGTTAATAACCTTTCGATGAAGTCGAAAGGTTTAAGGCAGTATATAAAAGGGGGACCTTTCGACTCAGTCGAAAGCATGAAGTCGAAAGATGGGACCTAAGGGTCCAGTTTTAGGGGCCGAATTCTGGATACTGAATTCATCTTCTTTTCTCCACTTTCATAGAGATAATTCTACTTGTAAAAACCCTAAATTGAGTTAGGGAGAGATTTCATTTTCTTGTAATTCATTTTGGATATGAATAAAATAGTGTTGGCTTGTTCATGATGGATATTGGTAATGAGGAGGATCATTAAGATCATTAGCTAGACTAATGATCAATTGCACATGATTTTAACCTTTTTCTCATAATCTCTTTTGATCTGTGCTCTATATTTATATAAGATCGACTTAGATATTCCCCATCGCAGCATGTCATCATTGAAATCCATACTTAACGTAAAGTGATGATGACGTGTTGCATAAGCTAAACGTATGGTTATGGGAATAACTAAATTGATCTTATAAAGGAAAAGTAAAAGGGGGTTAAAGATATAATCTGGGACTCCTTCGAAAGGAGGAAAACCTTTCGACTTAGTCGAAAGGTTTACTTCTTAATGGAATCCTGGGTTATATGTATACATACATACATACATACATACATATATATATATATATATCTTAAAACCACTCATTATGGACTTCATTCGAGGGGAATAACTTCCTTAAGCATTAATAAACCCTTCGAATTGGTTCCATAGAAAGAAAATGGACATCAATGGGGCTAAAAGGAATTAAGGTTGTCAACGAGCTTTGCATCTCCTTCCAGCAATGTCAAGAGGTTTCATACTTTACCTTTCGACACGATTAAAAAAGAAGTAGTAGACGTCGACCGTAATAGCTTTCAACTCTATGGGATGGTGAAACTCATCAAATTAATAATTTCTGAAAGCTAAACGACTAAGAATTGCTTCAACCTAGTCGAAAGGTTGGAGAAGTTTTGTCACACCTTTCGAAAAAGTCGAAAGGTCTGCCAAATTACATCTATTCCAACCTAGTCGAAAGGTTGGAGTGATCTTGTTAACAAGCTTTCGATAAGGTCGAAAGGTTGGACTAATTCCCATTACCCCAACTTAGATGGAAGGTTGGGAAGGTTATGCCTATAAACTTTCGACAAGGTCGAAAGGTTTGACTATCAAGAATGCTATCGACCTACTCGAAGGATCGTAGTAGCCTCATTAACCTTTCGACAAGGTCGAAAGGTACGATTACTCATCGCTCTTTTCTCCCAGATTTATTTGATTAAGACAATTTATTCAAAGATACACTTTCAAAAGTGAGAATCATTTATACCACATGGTTATGTCCAAACAAAATTATCTTACCAAAGCAATGGAGACGTTGACAAGTTTTTTTGTTAACTCTTTTCTTTTTTGTATGCTTTTCGAAACCGTGGTTCCCTTACAACCTTATCGAAACCTTCTGTAACTTAATGAGTCGAAACCCTCTATAAACACCTTTTTCCAGCATTGTCGAAACGTTCCAAGTTCATATGACTTTAACGTAGTACCTTTCGACTCAATGGGTATATAAGGTTTCGACGGCATTCATATTTTCCCTACAAAAGCTCAAACTATGGGTTTCGACAGTGTCGAAGGGTTTTGTTACCTTGTTTATTGAATTTTAGTAGTGTATACACTTAAGTTTATTTTAATCATTTCCTTCTAGCAACATAGTTCTTGTTGAGCTTTCGACATTATTGAAGGGTACTGATTAGACACACATTCTAACCCTCTCTTTCGACCTTGTCAAAAGCTCAGTGAATGTTCATATTTGAGCTTTTGACACCTTCGGAAGATGTTTGCTAAATGTTAATTTTTTCATCCCTTTTGACTCTATCGAAAGATCTTAATTTCTAATTTTCCTTAACTTTAACATTCTTGAAAGAACTTGAAATTTCACGTTTAGTTTCATGTATAAGTTGCCATAATAGGTTTTTCCCAATTCTTGAAAGAATGCTAAGTTCATAATAAATTGAAAATTTTAATTGAAACGTTTTCACCTGGCAGAACCATGAGCTCTTCAAAGAAAATCGAAGCCACTTCCAAGCATTCTCTCATATCTATACAAGACGAAGTAAATGCCATCCTGAATAACTATGGAATCATTGGTGTGGAAGCTATTCCTCCTAAGGAATCTGACACCATCAGCAACCCTCCCGATGGGTTCTTTGCTTATACTTCCATCCATATATGGCATGGAGGCTTCCTCCCTTTTCTAGAGTTCATGTCTAGGTTCTTTTCCTATCTCAGAATTGCGCCAATCCAGCTATCCCCGAACGTGTACACATACCTTCTGTCTCTGGAGTTGATGGCATTGGAGTTTGGACTCCCTTCTTTAAATGCTGAAGTGTTGAACCACTTGTTCCGACTGGTCAAGCTTAGCAATCTCAATAGCCAAATATTTATAGCAAACCCTCTGAAGAGCGTGATATCAGAAGGGGTTAACAAGTTTAGAGACTGGGAGAACCAGCTCATCTCAGTTAAGTACTTCCCAAATATCAATGGGACTTTCTTTACCCTCCGTAAGTATAGATTTTTATTATTTCCCTTCTATTCAATGAATGAAGAGGAGTTGAGTGGAGTGTTAGGGTATTAGATGGGTTGGTGGGCTGAAACCCAAACCCAAAGCCCTAAATGAAAATATCAAAATTCTACTCAACTCCAAACATATCATGTTTATACTCAAAAAAGTTGTAAACGTCATTTTGGACTCAATGGAAGTGGTCTCGAGTCCCAATTCGACTGTTTACAAAAAGTAGCATTTCGGACTTTAATCCGATTAACGATGCTATATTCAAATAAAACATTTAAATATACAATCATGAAACATGCGGGTTGTTACACTGGGAATCGATAAAATGCAAGGGGAAGGGAGGCTCTTTTGAGAAAGTTTCGGAGGAAGAAGAGGAGGACATCGCCGCCAAATTTTTTGTTGATACTACCGGCAACGACAGTACTCCTGAAAAGAAGCAGAAACAACTAACCAAAGGTGGAAAGGGTAGTTGTGGCAAGAAGCTTGAGCGGCTGGACTTGATTTTGGCTGAAAGCTTGCGTGAAAAACCGACTTTTTTTATTTCATTTTGAGTTATTTTGTTCAAGTGTAGAGTCTGTACTTTGCATCTTTACTGTAGAGTCTGTATTTTCTTTTTGTTGGCTGTTGTTGTATGGGTACGATCCCCACATTCTGAACATGTGTACAGAAAATTTTAAGCAATACATTAATATTTTGACTGTACTTTTATCTCTCTGTTCTTATATGTTCTGTGTACTTATGCTTGTTTTATTTCATACCTCTCTAGTTTTGTGATTATAGTCAAAGCCCTTCATTCGAAGTAACAGAACTTAGAGATTATCAGCACTTTGGAAGTTAATAGAACTTTAGAAATTATCAGAACTTAGAGAACTTTTGTTTAGAAATTCATAACACTTCTAAAACTCTAAAACTTCGAAATTTTTGTTTAAAGTTTTAAAACAGATATAAAACTATGAGGCAGAACTTGAGGACTTGTTGTTGTTTGGAGTAACTGAACTTGTGAAATTATTGTTTTCACGCGTTACTCTCTCCGTACAGGTGTATGCCCCCTAGTACATAAGCCTGTTTACTTCAAACTATTTTCAAGTAGCCCATAACTTAGGGTTTAGATGATCTTTGTTCAAAATTTGGCTAAGTTACAAATTGGTTCTCCATTTTTATTTTTTATTTTTGGAAGTTTTGCAACTTCAACATGTAATCTAAGCTTCTTGTGATATTTCAATGAGTATGCGTATTTCAAATGCGCACAGTGCATAGGTTATTTGAAGGCAGCTTTAACCATTAAGTGTCTATAGTCGAGCTTTTCATTTGGTTTGTAGCATTTCGATTTTGTTAGAATTGCATTCATAATTCCCGGCTATAGGAGCGGTTGGCGCTGATTGTGAGATGTGTGGTTTCTTGCGCTCTTAGATGTTGCCTATCTTCGGGCAACGCGAGGAGTTGGAATTTTGGTGTGTGGCTTAAGAGATGCACCGCTTTTGTTTTTCCTCGGTGTTGCCTATCTTCGGGCAACACGAGGAGTTATAATTTTGGTGCATGGCTTATGAGATGTGCAGCTTTTGTTTTTCCTCGGTGTTGCCTATCTTTGGGAAACACGATGAGTTATAATTTTGGTGCGCGGCTTATGAGATGTGCGGCTTTTGTTTTTCTTCGGTATTGCCTATCTTCGAGCAACACGAGGAGTTATAATTTTGGTGCACGGCATATGAGATGCGTGGATTTTGTTTTTCCTCGGTGTTGCCTATCTTCTGGCAACGTGCGCGGGTTATGAAATGCGCAGATTTTGTTTTTCCTCAGTGTTGCGTATCTTCGGCAACACAAGGAGTTATAATTTTCATGTGTGGCTTATGAGATGCGCGGCTTTTGTTTTTACTCGGTGTTGCCAATCTTCAGGCAACACGAGGAGTTATAGTTTTGGTGCACGGCATATGAGATGCACGACTTTTGTTTTTCCTCGGTGTTGCCTATCTTCGGGCAGTACGAGGAGTTATAATTTTGGTGCACGGCTTATGAGATGCCCTGCTTTTTTTTCCTTAGTGTTGCCTATCTTCGAGCAACACAAGGGGTTATAATTTTGGCCCTCTCGATGCTGCTGGAGCAGCACCGATTTTCAGAGGGCAAAGTTCTGGTTCCGCCGATCCAACGGTTTGAGTCGATTTGCTTCCGTCGATTCGGCGGGTAATTATTATGAACACAGTTTGGTTGGTTCAAGAAGATAACTTTATTAAGGAAAGCATGGCAGATTCTTTGCCTATTTACAATGCCTCCGGCATTTCTGGGGTGGTTTATTTGCTGAAAAATAGAAAATACATAAAGTAGTTTCTTAAGTGAAATACCGGCAGAGCAATTCGCTATTCCAAGCTTTGGGAATTGCGACCCTGTCAACGTTTGTTAGCTTGAAATTCCCATCCTTGAGCTTTTGATTAATGATTTATGGTCCTTCCCAGTTCGGTCCGAAGGCCTCAGGGACAAAGTAAACTCGCTTGAGCACAGGATCTCCAATTTCAAAGGTTTGATTGTGAACTTTGGAGTTGAAATACCGTGTGACCCTTTTTTGTTGAGCAGCAGTTCTCAACTCTGCTTCTTCTCTTTTTTTGTCAACCATGTCTAGCGATTCGAATATGAGCTGTTAGTTTTGCCTTTGATTGAAATTCTACCTCCGGTGCGAGGGGACTTCTAATTCAATAGGAATCATCGCCTCTGAACCGTATGCCAAGGCGAACAGGGTATGGCCAGTTGCCGCTTTGTGTGTTGTACTATATGCCCATAGTGCGAGTGGAAGTTAGTCAACCCAATTTAATTTTTCTTTTGTTAATAACATTTTGATGGTGGATTTATTGATCTTGTTTATTGCTTCAACTTGCCCATTTTCTTGCAGATGAGCCCCTGCTAAAAACCATTTTTCGATTCGAATGCTCGTACAGAAGTCTTTGAACTCGGCACTTTCAAATTGTGTTTCATTGTCAGTGATGATTTTTTGCGGCAAGCCAAACCTGCAAATGATGTTTTTAGTAACAAAGTTATTAACTTTTTTTGTGGATATGGTGGCCAGCAGCTCCGCTTCGGTCCATTTTATGAAATAATCTATGACAACTATAGCATATTTGGCTCCTCCTTTTGCTATTGGAAGGACACTAATCAAATCGATCCCCCATATCACAAACGGCCATAGGCTAACCATCTGCATCAGTTCCGTTGAAGGAGTTCTCTTAATTTTATTTAATCTTTGACATCAGTTGCATCTTTAGCGTGATCTGCGGTGTCACAATTTATTATTGGCCAGAAGTATCTGTATTGAAAGACTTTCTTTGCCGAGGTCTGCCCTCCAGTGTGGTCTCTTCAATCGCCTTTATGTACCTCCTTCAGGATTCGTCGTGCTTCATCATCGCTCACACACCTAAGAAGAGAGGTCGAGAATCCCTTTCAATAGAGTATCCCATCTTGTATCATGAACCGTGGCGCCTTATGGAGGAGATTCTTCCATTAATTTCGGTCAGTTGGAAGGGTTCCTAGAAGTAGACAGTCCTTTATCGGTGTCACCCATGTAACTAGTTCGATAGTGGTCTTGAAAATCCAGTCTACGTCCATTTAGTTTATGCTTGGGTTGGTTAGAGTTTCAACTGGGACCAACCCCAATGACTGAGCTTCCTCGGAGCTTGCCAACTTAGCCAAATAATCTACCTTGGTGTTTTGCTCCCGTCGGATGTGAGTTATAGTGTAGTGCTTAATGTCGCTTACCAGTTCTTGCACTTTGGACATATACGGGGCAAGATTTTCTCCGCGCGCTTGGTACTCCCCTTTCACCTTGACATACGATAAGCTGGGAGTCGCTGTAAATGTGGATAGATTTTATTTTAAGTTTCTTCACAACCTTCAGTCCGGTGATTAGTGCTTCGTATTCCGCTTCGTTATTTGTAGCTGGGAATTTCAGGTGCAAAGCATAGCTAATGGCTCGCCACTTAGGGGTTTCGAGTACTACCCTTGCACACGAACAGAAGTTGTTTGTTGCAGCGACGACTAAGAGCTTCCATCGCACATCAGTTTCCGACTGAACTTCTTTCTCGTCATCCCGTATCGTAAATTCGGCAATGAAGTCGGCCAATGCCTGCCCATTGATTGCTTTCCTTGGGTGGTATGTGACATCATATTGACTCAACTCTATGTTCCACTTGAGTAGTCGTTCGGAAGTTTCGGGCCGATATAAAACTTGCTTCAGGGGCTGGTTAATCAATACTTTAATTGGATGAGCCTGGAAGTATGGTCGTAATTTCCAGGACGAGATCAAAAGGAAATCTGCTAGCTTCTCTAGTTTTGGGTAATTCTTCTCAACGCCGGTGAATCGTTTGCTAATGTAGTACACGGGTCGCTGGATTCTTGCTTCTTCCCGCACGAGAGCGACGCTCAGTGTGTGTGGGGAAACAACTAAATAAACGAATAAGTCTTCTCCATCGACTGGTTTTGATAAGATCGGGGGAGTTTCCATGTGTCGTAGCAATTCCTCGAAAGCTATTTGACAATCTTCACTCCATTCAAAGTTTTTCTTTCCCTTCTTTAGCGCATTGAAGAATGGTATACACTTATCTATAGCTTTCGAGATGAATCGACTTAGTGTTACGACTTTTCCATTCAAGATTTGAAGTTCCTTCTTATTTTTAGGGGCTTGGAGTTCCCGTAACACTGTTATTTGCACTGGATTTGCTACGATGCCCTGAGCACTTACTATGAATCCAAAGAATTTCCTAGAGGCTACTTAGAAGTGACACTTGAGTGGGTTAAGTTTCATTCCATACTTCCGGAGTATTTCAAACATTTCAGCGAGGTTATAAAGATGGTTAGCAGCTACTTGGGATTTGACTAACATATCGTCCACGTAAACTTCCATAGTCTTCCTAATCTGGCGTTTGAACATAGTATTCACTAGTCTTTGGTATGTTACCCCTGCATTTTTCAAACCGAATGGAATTACTCTGTAACAGTACAGTCTCAAATCGGTAAAAAAGCTGTTGTTCTCTTGGTCTGGTTCATGCATCAGGATTTCATTATAGCCCGAGTACCCATCCATAAATGACAGCAGTTCATGTCTTGTTGTTCCATCCACCAGTTGATCAGTTCTAAGGAGCGGGAAGCTATCCTTTGGATAGGTATTATTGAGGCCCTGAGAAATCAATACAGGTTTGCCATTTTCCATTAGACTTATTGACTAGGACTGGATTCGATACCCATTTAGGGTAAGTTGCATCTCGGATGAAGCCGTTGGCCATCAGTTTATCTACTTCTTCCCTCAATGCCTTGGACCATTCGAGGCCCAAGCTGCGCCTTTTCTGCTTTACTGGTGTAAATTTGGTGTCGATATTGAGCGCATGGCAGGCAATTTCAGGTGACACCTCACACATATCAGAGTGTGTCCAAGAAAATACGTCTAAATTGGTGCGGAGGAATTTGGTTAGTTCCGACCGCATCTTATTTCCAATGTGCGACCCGATCTTCAGGACCCGCATTGGTCATCCATATAGACTGGGACTTACACCGTCAATTCTGCCGATGCTACCCGTTCCTCCCTTAAGCTCTTCTTTCTGGGGTCTAAGGCCTTGTCGAATCGGTTATGGTCCCTAACCCAGGGGCGGCTCTGTAGTTGCTATTCGGAGGGTTCACGAATGTGGAGTGTTTTCCCTACATCCTTTCCTTTTTCCTTTCTTTTTTAGTCAAGCAATTCTGCAATATAGCATTCTCGGTCGACGCTTTGGTCTCCTTTCACAATACCGACTTCGTGCTTGGTAGGGAACTTCATTGTAAGGCACCATTGGGCCAATGCTATTCTGAAATCGGCTAGTGTGGGTCGTCCCAAGAATGCATTGTATGATGACCTTTCATCCACGACCATAAAAGTCTGAATGAGGGTGACCTTTCGCTCGCCTTCTCCAAGCTCTACCGGTAGGTCAATTGTTCCCATCGGTTGTTTGGGTTCTCCGGTAAACCCTTGAATCTTTGTTTGGCACACGGACAAGCTTTTCATGCCAATCTCCATTTGATCGAAAGTACGTTTGAAAAGTATATTGATTGAACTACCACTGTCAACCAGCACTTGTCGGACTATGGCAGGTCCGATTCCTATTATCACCACCATTGGGTTAGAAGTTAGAGCATTGATCCCTTCGGTGTCCCGATTTCGAAACACTATGTCATCGCTCAAAACCTTTTGAAACTTGATCGGAGTCTCAACATCTATTACTAAACACGATCCCTTCGGGGCGTGGTTTAACGAACTTGCATATCGCTCCATCTCTCTCCTAACTTCTATGCATGGGATGTGGTCCCCCAGATATTGTTCCAATAATAAGACTCTGGTCGGTTCGTTTTGACCCTTCTTGGCTAGTTCTAGCTTGATTTCTTCGTTCTCTAGGAGGTTGAAGGGCCACCAGTTGATTGGGTTTTTTTGTGGCTTTTTCATGTATTGTTGAAGCTTGTTGTTTCCAATCAATTCTTCAATGAGATTCTTTAGGTGGCGGCATTCGTTTGTCTTGTGACCATGTGTCTCGTGGAAGCGGTAGAATTTCTTTGAGCGCTTTTGCTGCTCGGTTGCTTCTTTCCTAGGGGGTTTTTTATATTCTTCGATCTCCTGTGTTGCAAGATAAATATTTTTCGGAGTGTCATTCAGAGGGGTATAGTCTTCCTATCTAAACTCCCTATATCTTTTGTTGTTGCCACTATTATTGTTAGTCCTTGAGAAGGATGGTTTTGATGGCAACAACCTTAGGACCTGTTATAAAATATAAATACTAACATTATAGCTTAGATATATATATATATATGTATATGAAGGATATAAACATGCAGGTACCAAGAATGAAGACTGTACAGTATAGAGATACAAGACTAATGATTTTAAAGATCAAAGATATCAAGATTGAAGACTCATGAGTGTCAAGAAATCAAGTTATCAAGAGTTCTAAATTTTAATAGTACAAGATAAGTATTGAGTCTAGAATTATGTTAAAACTTCTTAAAAGCACTTACATCTTTATTCGAAATTTATTCGTGGAATGGAATCCACTTCCAGCCCGTTAAAGGGATGGAACCCTAGTGGGATTGAACCCACGACAATATCTAGTGGAACATATAGTGGTCATATTTTGATATCCACTAATTTTATAAAAATGTTTTTCAAAAATATCTCTTATTTTAAATGTTTTCAAAACCTTCTTTTCAAAAAGACATCTCTCTTGTTTGAAATATTTTAGCCTCAAAACTATCTTTACCATTTTTAATATTTTGATTTCAAAATTGTCATTGATTTTAAACTATCTCTTGTTTAAAATATTTAGCTTTTAAATATTTACTCAGATTTTAAATCACTTTATAGATTAAGATTATATATATTAAAAATTTACTTTCTAAACACTTTTATATGTTTAAACTATATTCAAATATATTTACAAAGTTTAGAAATCGTTTTAACAAATTATAGAAACCAATTTTAATAAGAAAATCAAAATCACCAATTTTGCCTAGAGCATGTCGACATCCCTCAACCCCCAATGTCGACTTGGTGCCTTTTAAATTCAAAATTCAAATTATCAAAAGAAGTGTCTATTCGTCGTATCCTTTCACGAATAGATATGGCTATTGATTTCCTATAAATACCAGTAGTTTAAACGAATTTATCATCATTTTTCACTTGTTTTCTCTTCTCTTCATCTTCCACATTCATCCTAAAGAATCCCAAACTATACTCTCCCGAAATACCAAGTGAATCAAACTTGATTTTCTCTTGTTTGATTCTCTGCCACTCTCTCCATAAGATCTCAGTGCTATTCAGAGTTATAGATTATTTGTAAATCAAACTGTTGAGTAAAAGGTGCGGTTGAGCCTTGAAATCAATTGGGTGTGATTGTTGCCCCGGAAATCAATTAGGTGATCTTGTGGCCTGGTAAACCAAGAGAGTTTGCCCCGGACTCGAATATAGGAGGGTGTACCTCGTGTCCTTGAAATCGAGGGTGTAATCTAGGAGATTATTTTTGATAAGAAATCCGTACGTTTGTATGGGGATGGATGTAGGGTAACTCCGAACCAGTATAAAATACTGGTGTGTTCTTTCCTTTACTACTTTTATTTATTATTTGTATCTGTGTCTGATTCTGTGATTATATCTGTGTCTATGAATTGCATTTGTTGGTGATTAAATTTACATAAGTTTCAAAAAGATTTAGAAAATCCACAAAACACTATTCACCCCCCTCTAGTGTTATTCCAGCCTTAAGATCCGTAATCCGCATTTCTCACATTTGGTATCGGAGCAAGGTTTTCAAAGTTTTCATAATCTGAATTTTGAAAAAGTTTTTAAAATGGCTATTTTTGGGGATTTTGTTAACACTAGTTTAAAACTGTTCAAATCATCATTGTATCATAAGTTTGCATATAGTTATTATAGAAAACCAAGTTATCTACCAAGTTCTTATTCCATGGAGAAAGAAAAATGTTATATGGCCTTTGAAGAATCAACACTCAATGGACAAATTGTGCAAATCAAGAAGAATAAGTGGATACTTGATAGTGGATGTTCAAGACACATGACTAGTAATCCAGATATGCTGAATGATATTATCTATAAAGATGGAGGACTAGTTAATTTTGGAGACAACTCAAAAGGATATGTGATTGGCATCGACAATGTCGGTAACTCTAAAACTCCTACTATTTCTAATGTTTTATTAGTTAAGAATCTGAAACACAATCTGCTTAGCATTAGTCAACTTTACGATAATGAATACAAGATTAAATTTGAAAAAGATAAGTGTCACATTGAAGATAATAATTCAAATATTATATTTGAAGGAATTAGGAAGAAAAATATTTACATCCTTAGTATGAAAGTTTCAAATGATAAATTATGTCTTTTACATGTGACCCTTGGATTTGGCATAAAAGATTTGGTCATTTAAATTTCAAACTGTTATCTAGGTTATCAAAACTTGACTTAGTTAGAGGTCTTCCCAAGTTAAACTTTAAAGTAGATAGTATATGTGATGCTTGCCAATTAGGAAAACTTAGGAAGAGTTCTTTCAAATTAAAAGATATGATTTCAACTTCAAAACCTCTTGAGTTACTTCATCTAGATTTATTTGGTCCATCTCTAATTCAATCAATAAATCACAATAAATATGTCTTTGTAATTGTAGATGATTATTCTAGGTTTACATGGACAATTTTTATGTAACATAAAAGTGATACTTTTGATTCATTTAAATTTTTTACAAAAAGACTTCAAAACCAACTTTCTTTAAAAATTATAACTATTCGTAGTTATCACGGTGGGGAATTTGAAAATGAAAATTTTGAGAGATTCTGCAATAAAAAGAGAATAACTCATAATTTCTCTTTTCCAAGAACTCCACAACAAAGCGGAGTGGTAGAACATAATAATAGAACTATTCAAGAGTGTGCTAGAACAATGCTTTCTGATAGTAACTTACCTAAAAACTTTTGGGCTGAAGCAGTTGCTACAGCTTGTTATATATTAAATACGATTTTAATTAGACCATTAACTAATAAAACACCATAAGAATTACTTTACTATAAGAAACACATAGTAGCTTATTTTAAAGTTTTTGGTAGTAATTGTTTTATTCTTAATACAAAAGATAATTTAGATAAATTTGAACCTAAATCCGACCAAGGTATCTTCATCAGATATTCTAATAGAAGTAAAGCATTTAGAGTTTATAATTTAAGAACTAACACTATTGAAGAAACAATGCATGTATCTTTTGATGAAAATTTTAAAGATACTATACAAATAGAAGATGAAGAAGATTTTGTAACTTTAAATAATGAACCTAATGAAACTAATTGTGAAATCATTCAACCTAATAAAAGAATTAGGCTATTAAAAGATCATCCTATAGAAAATATAGTAGGAAATATAGAATCTGTTGTTAGAACTAGAAATAAACTAAATAACATGAGTAATGTAGCTTTTATATCAACTATTGAACCTAAAAATACAAAGGAAGCATCATCTGATGATTCATGGATTCTTGCTATGCAAGAAGAATTGAATCAGTTCACCAGAAATGATGTTTGGGAACTTGTTCCTAGACCTGAGGAAAAAAGTATAATTGGAACAAAATGGGTTTATAAAAATAAAATGAATGAACTTGGTGAGGTCGTGAGAAATAAAGCTCGATTAGTCGCACAAGGTTATTGTCAAGAAGAAGGAATAGATTTTGATGAAACCTTTGCACCCATAGCAAGATTAGAAGCCATTAGAATTCTACTTGCTTTCGTAAATTATAATAATTTCAAATTATTTCAAATGGATGTTAAAAGTGATTTTCTAAATTGATTTGTTAAAGAGGAAGTTTATGTTGAACAACCTCCACTCTTTGAAGATGAAAGATTTCCAAACCATGTTTTCAAACTTAAGATAGCTCTATATGGTCTAAAACAAGCTCCTTGAGCATGGTATGACAGACTAAGATCTTTTTTATTACAATCAAATTTTGAAATTAGTAAAACATATAATACTCTTTTCATTAAAAGAAATAAAAATGATATTCAACTAGTACAAGTTTATGTCGATGATATTATTTTTGGTTCAACTAATCATTAAATGGATAAAGAATTTTCTGAATAATGACAAAAGAGTTTGAGATGAGTCATATGGGTGAATTTCCTTTCTTCTTAGGTTTACAAATAAAACAATTAGATAATGGTATCTTTATTAGTCAAGAAAAATATGCTAGGGATCTAGTGAGTAAATTTGGTATGACTACTGCGAGTGGAAAACCCACTCCCATGGCAACCAATGAAGCTTTAAATAAATAAGATATTTCAAAAGATGTAAAATAAAACCTATATAGGGGAATGATTGTATCACTACTCTATATCACTGCGAGTGGACCTGATATCATGCATAGTGTTTGTCTGTGTGCAAGACACCAATCTCAACCCAAAGAAACTCACTTAAAAGCTGTGAAACGTATCATAAGATATGTTAAACATACTTTTGACTAAGGTTTATTGTACCCAAAAAAATGATTCATTTGATTTAATTTATTATTGTGATGCTGACTATGTTGGTTGCAAATCTGACCGAAAAAGTACAAGCGGAACTTATCACTTTTTGGGGCATTCTCTGGTTTCATGGTTTAGCAAAATACTGTTTCTTTATCAACAACTGAAGCAGAATATATCTCTGCTGCTTTGGCTTTCTCCCAAGTCATTTATATCCAACAAACTCTAAAAGATTTTGGATTAACAATTTCAAAATCACCAATTTATTGTGATAATTCTAGTGCAATAAATTTGTCTAAAAATACTACTCAACATGCTTGGACTAAACATATTGATATCAGACATCATTTTCTCAGAGATAATATAAGTAAAGAGATTATTTCTCTTGAATATATCAACTCCGAGAATCAAATTGCTGATATTTTCACCAAACCCTTAAATCAACCTATATTTACTAAATTAAGAAGAGAATTAGGCATTTGTTCAATTACTGAGATATAGAATATAGATATAGTAACATATATATACAAGAAAATCAATTTTTTCATAAGGATGTCGACATACTCCTACCACCCATGTCGACATACAGCGGAAAAAATTTTAAAATTTGATTTTCCCACTAAAATTAGTTTAGTAGTTATATAAACCTATGTATTTTGAATTTTTCTATCTTCTCACTTTTCTTTCTTTGAAATATAACTTCTGTGAATTAAAATTAATGGCCTCCTCCACTGAATCAAACCGAATTGTCACCATTTCTTTCCCTTCTCCTCATTCTGGTCCATTCCAACGCACTACACTGGCACGTGTGATAAAGATTGAAGAATCTATGAAGGATGCCATGCAAATGTTGACTGAATTTCAAGTTGTGCAACTAAGGATGGCAAAAGAACAAGAAAAGCTAGGCAAAATTCTTCGGAATTTACAAAAATTCCTAATGGATAATCACGCAAATCCTATTGTGATTGAAGAAGATTCTCCCAACATTCACGTGCATAATCCTTTAGAGCACACCGAAGAGGAAGAAGAAGAAGAGGAAGAAGAAGAAGAGGAAGAAGAAGAAGAAGAGGAAGAAGCACCTATGGAAGAAGACGACAACGTGGTCTGTGTAGGCGATGTCTGTTTTGACAAAGATGGGAATTTGGTTGAACAATGTGGAAACTTTTGTTTTCATTATCCAAATTGTTCGATTCACAAATCTCCATTTGTCAAAAACTCTCGGTAGTATTCTTATTCTATAATTTATGTACTTAAATATATTTGTATGTTTATGTTTCATATACACATGTAAATATAACATCATATATAATAAAATATTTGT
Source organism: Allium fistulosum (assembly GCA_030737815.1). Classification (NCBI taxonomy): domain Eukaryota; kingdom Viridiplantae; phylum Streptophyta; class Magnoliopsida; order Asparagales; family Amaryllidaceae; genus Allium; species Allium fistulosum. The sequence continues at coordinate 670,783,557 of CM060905.1, forward strand.
TTCACTTATTATACTTCCTTATTAGTATTTAATTTAAATAGTATTAGATTAAGGTGGAGTTTAGGATTAGTTTTTGTTGATGACAAAGGGGGAGAAATATAAAATAGAGTAGTTAGAGTAGTTAGAGTAGTTAGGCTTAGATTAAGGGGGAGTTATTAGTTTTAGGGGGAGTTATTGTGAAGGAGAAGTATATTTTATAAACATAGGTTGTCATCATCAAAAATGGGGAGACTGATAGTACTTGAGAAGGATGGTTTTGATGACAACAACCTTAGGACTTGTTATAAAATATAAATACTAACATTATAGTTTAGATATATATATATATATATATATATATATATATATATGTATATGCATGATATAAACATGCAGGTAGCAAGAATGAAGACTGTATAGTATAGAGATACAAGACTGATGAATTTAAAGATCAAAGATATCAAGATTGAAGACTCATGAGTATCAAGAAATCAAGTTATCAAGAGTTCAAGATTTTAATAGTACAAGATAAGTATTGAGTCTAGAATTATGTTAAAACTTATTGAAAGCACTTACATCTTTATTCGAAATTTACTCGTGGAATGGAATCCACTTCGAGCCTGTTAAAGGGATGGAACCCTAGTGGGATGGAACCCACGACAATATCTAGTGGAACATATATTGGTCCTATTTTGATATCCACTAATTTTATAAAAAAAATTTCAAAAATATATCTCTTATTTTAAATATTTTCAAAACCTTCTTTTCAAAAAGACATCTCTCTTGTTTGAAATATTTTATCCTCAAAACTATCTTTATCATTTTTAATATTTTGATTTGAAAATTGTCATTGATTTTAAACTATCTCTTGTTTTAAACATTTAGCTTTAAAATATTTACTCAGATTTTAAATCACTTTATAGATTAAGATTATATATATTAAAAATTACTTTCTAACTCTTTATATGTTTAAACTATATTCAAATATATTTACAAAGTTTAGAAATCATTTTGACAAATTATAGAAACCAATTTTAATAAGAAAATCAAAATCGCCAATTTTGCCTAGAGCATGTCGACATCCCCCAACCCCTCATGTCGACATGGTGCCCATTAAATTCAAAATTCAAATTTTCAAAAGAAGTGTCTATTCGTCGTATCCTTTCACGAATAGATATGGTTGTTGATTTCCTATAAATACCAGTAGTTCTAAACGAATTTATCATCAGATTTCACTTGTTTTCTTTTCTCTTCATCTTCCACATTCATCCTAAAGAATCCCAGACTATACTCTGCCGAAATACCAAGTGAATCAAACTTGATTATCTCTTGTTTGATTCTCTGCCACTCTCTCCATAAGATCTCTGTGTGTTAATGCTAAAAATGTACGCTAACACCCCAGTGTGAGTTGTGATATAGCGAAAGCACCACCCATTGGTACGGGAACTAAAAGCGAGCAGAAAATAGCAGATAATAGTAAAGAGGCAACAATTTTTATAGTGGTTCGGCTCAAAGTCAAGCCTACGTCCACTTAATCTCTTCTATTACTGATTTAATTACAAACTTTACAATAATTCTTCAATTACGACAAAATTAAGACAGGTAGTTAGAACTTTGATGCAGAAAAGCTCTTTGAATTCATGTTGAATGAACTTGATCTTTTCCGATGGCTCTTTGAAGTGTCTTTTGCATTTGGAGAGTTGGAACAAGTGTAGAAGTCGTGAAAACAGCAAAGTCTTGGTGCTCCAAAAAATCATCCAAAATTCATCCCCCTTGAAGTGCGGAGTAGGCTGGGTATTTATAGGAGAAGTTGGTCTTAGGTCGGCCATGCCATAGGTCGTGAGCGACTTAGGGAGTTGCGACCTAAGAGCGATCTCGAGGTAACATAAGTCGTTAGCGACCTAGTGGAGCCATCCTGGACGAGATATATGCTGTGAGCGACTTAGCATGTGTAGCACAGGAGTTATCTCGGCTTGCTTAGGTTGTTAGCGACCTAATGGAAGAGGCATTGCGCATGCGGCTTAACTCTGAAGCTTGCTAGGTCGTTAGCGACCTAATGGAAGAGGCAGTGCGCATGCGGCTTTACTCTGAAGCTTGCTAGGTCGTTAGGTCGCTCTTTCCTTAACTCGTTAGGTCGTTGCCTTCATTGAGTTGCTAGGTCGTTAACCCGTTGAATCGCAGGAGTCTTTAGGTCGCTAGGTCGCTGGAGCTCCTTAAGTCGTTGAGTCGTGCCATATTGAGCCATTCTGTGCTTTAGGTTGTTAGGTCGTGCCCTGCTATAAGTTGTTAAGTCGTTTATGCCTTGGATAGTTAAGTCGCTTATTCCCTTAGGTCGTCAAGTCGAATAGGTCGCTAAGTCATGAATAAAAGAGGTGTTAACACTTGGCTCTCGAAGTATACGCCTAGGGCCTAGGTCGTGTGCTTTGATGCCTCTTAACTCGCGCAATCCTGAGTCGCTAAGTCGTGAGCTACTTATGAGAGAGCTAGGTCGTTTGCGCCGATTCGAGTTCCATTGCCCCTGTATATAAGTCGCTTAGGTCACTCCTTCTTCTCATCATCTTCTCCAACACTCTAACCCGCCATTGAAGAATCTCCGAGCTCTTGAAGACGAATTCAAACTAACCAGTCGTTGATCATCTTCACCATCACATTACGTAAGTGAATCTGATCATTATCCAACCACGACCATCACCGAATCGTGAATCCCCCATTTTCCGACCCTAATCCTATTTCATGTGCCGCATTTCACCACGAGTCATGTTACGATCGATTTTTGATCATCATTGGACATGTTGTTGTTGTAATTCATGAGAACATAGCAGTGCATCGGATCTATGATGGATCTGAGGCGATTTGAATCGGCCTTGGATGATTTGGCGGTGTGGAGAGATGATGGATTTCATTGTGGAGATGCTAACGGGTTATTGGGTTACGAGTTAATGGGTTAGCGAGTTGTTGAATGAAGAGGAGTTAGCAGGTTAAGGAGAGTTGGAAGTGCTCGACTTAGGAGCTTCGAACGACCAAGGGCTTAGCAGTTTGGACATGAATCGCACGACTTAACTTAGTGAACGACTTAACGACTTAACACCCAAACTCTGAACGACATAAGGGACTGCGACTCATATGACTTGCGACTTAACTTGCCAGAATAACACATGACTTAAAGCAGAACGACTTAAAGAATCAGCACGCCCTAATTTAACCCGCAGCATAACTTTAACTCCTAGGAACATGACAGATGAACTCCATAACTCGAGCATAGCGACTTAGGGAAGCCCGACCTATGTTAAGTCGTTTGGATATGATCTGAACGACCTAAAGAGTCGCGAGCTAACTTAAGTCGTTCCTACGACTTAAGGAATGAACAGGACTTGAACACTTGTAGAATTTGACAGAACTTGATTGAATTTCGAACTTGAACTGCCAGAATGAACATGCTTGAACTTGTTGCACTCTTTCACAAATTGTATTAACTTTTAAGCTAACAACCTGTTAAATACAACATTTGCAAAAAACTAGGACGAATATACTCATCATCGACTGCCCACATCGAGCGATGGATTAGGTCAAAGAGGTAATATTTTACTTAAGTAAAATAATATGAATCTAATTAAAAATGAAATGATGTGAATCAACTGACTTAAATGAAGCATCAATGCAAAATTCATACAGTTATAACTGCTTATCGCTGAATATTGTCTGCATTGATACTACACTTAATTTTGATCCAATAACAAGCCTTGAATCTTCCTGAATTGACGTGCGCCAACCAGTATTATTTCAAGTTTTACTACTTATTTACTTGTTATTTCAGTAGCTTTGCACAACACTTCACACGCTTTTAGGAAACGTACACCTTCATATTTGAATATCCAGTTCCTTGTGTAGAATGGCTTCTCAACAAGTGCAAGAAGAGATAGTAGAGCGGGCCGATGAGGTTTTCCCAATTGCTGACCCTTTGGAGAATCCTCCGGAAAGAGTTTCAACTACACTGAAACAACGGGCTTTCAGCCAGCTATGTATTCAATTCGGTATCGCTGAAGCAGATGCTCTGCTTCCTGGGGTAAATGACACTGCCGATAGGCCGCCACCTGGCTTCATTGCAGTCAATCGTCAAATGTGTCTGAATGGAGCTATTCCCCCCTTCAACGATTTTCTTAGAACACTCCTCCTTCAACTAACTATTTCTCCATTCCAGTTGCACCCTAATGGCTATGCCATTCTGATGGGGTTGTGCGTACTATTTAGGAGGACGCTTAACCGCCTCCCAAGCTTCGAGGATATTTGCTATTTGTGTTCATTCGGGAGGAACAAAGATCACCCTTCCATTACTCTTGTTAGGAGCGCAAGAAACCGTAAGCTGATTACGGATCTGCCCGAGAGCGCTCACAGGTTTTTAAACCAGTTTTTCTTTATCCGTTGTCCCCCGTGATTCTACGGTATCTGGAGAGAAGGAAGTAATACTACCTATCTCCATTTACTTCATTTCTGAGCCTTTCAAAATTCGAGTCGTCAAGTGCTAACTTCATTCTTTACTTTTGCAACACTTCCTCCTCCCTCTAAAGATTCTAGTCACAAATCGACTTTCGAAAGATTGAGTGCCGTAGCTATCAATGAGAGAAGTATTAAGTTTCTACAGAAGAACGAATTTTTGCAACAATTCGGACTCTTGCACTCTTCTCGATCCATTCAGTCCCGTGATGCCCCCAGCTCTCAAGCAGAAGCGTTAGATGCCCCAGCCCCCGCAGAGGAATTCGCACCGAAGGCACCTATTGTAGAGACTTCATTAGTGAAATTCTCCAGTTCTGTTGACGGTGTGGGGTTACCTGGCACATCTAAACTTCCCCCAGTTATTGAAGAAGAGGAATTTCCTCAACATTCTGGGAAGGCTACTAGAGAAGCTGATGAGGGAGCTGAGAAAGAAAGTTCCGTTACGAAGAGTGTAAAACGTGCTGAAGAGGGCACTGCTGATATGACCCATTCCGTTGGGCATGATGGTGATGATGTCTTCGGAGGACTAAGCGATCTTATGGTGACTTCCCATGAGCTCTTTAAAGATGACACCACCACTTCTAAGCTTGTTTCTCCAGCAATCGAAGAGACATCCGCCTTGCGATCAATTCCATCAACCCAAGAGTTGACTCCTGCTGCAAAAGCCGACATCACTTCTAAGCCAAAGAGTGGTTTGTAGCTCGACGCGCGTAGTTCGCATGCCACACACACACTTAGGATTTTTGGCAATTATGCGCACTTAGCTTCTTTATTTCGAGGATTTCTAAATTTTGTCTCTTCTTCACTTTCAGGTTCTCCCATGGTACGCAATAGCTCATATTATGATGACTTTCAATGCTATGCGAGGCGTGATTCTTATGACCCCAGGCACCATCTTCCTACCCCTAGGGAGACTGATGAGGAACGAGCAGCTAGGAAAGCTCGTGAAAGGCAGGCTTATGAGGAGCGTTATGGAAGAAGAGATGACCGACATGACTCTTACCAGAGGGATGATGACTCCCATAAGAGAAAGTCTCATGACGATAAGGGGAAGAGTCATGTAGCTGAAGATTCTAGCAAGCGAGCCAAGCTCAGCGAAAAGTTTACATATGAAATTTCTAAAGTGCCTGCTGCTTCTATCTCTCTAGACATGCCTTCTAGCTCTCCTGCCCTTAAAAGAGCTGAAATTCAAGCAATCATTAATAGGCCTCCTTATCAAGTTGAGAAGCCTCCGTCTGCACTCCAAAGTCGATTTCCGCATTGGTGTTTAAAAGGCGTACGTTTCAATCTGGACTTGGTTCCAATTGATAAACATGCCATGTTAAGAAATCTCGATGCTGTCAAGCTTGATATTGAAAGAATGTCCGACTGGCAAAAGCTAGTTGATGAGCTTCAAAGAGTAAATCATTTAAATCTCGAGGCTATGCTGACCATGGAAAGCGATAAGTCTGAGTGGCAAAAAGTTCTTGATCAGCATGATACAGAGATGAAGAACATCACCGCCCATAACGAGAAACTAGAGGCTGAAATCAAGAAGCTTAAAGATGATCTTGCCACCTCTTCCACTTCTTATACTCAAAAGGAAGAGGTTCTTCAAAAGCAACTAAGAGATGCCCACGCTACTCAACGAGATGCTGAGGCTAAACTTGAGGTGGAGCGGAAAATCGTGGAAATCTACCGCAATGATGCTGCTCAGCTATGGGAAAAGACTAGCTCCCAAGATTTGGAGATTACAATGTTAAAGGCCCAGCTTTCTAAGGCTGAAAAGGAGCATGACGAGGCCATCGCTAGAAAAGCAGCAGCTGAACAATCACATGAGGCGACTAAGGCCAACATTAGTTCCACTCTATTTGAGTTTTATGTTCTCAGCGTCTTGGGGCGTGGCAGTCTTTCATTTTTGGGCCCAAAGTATGAGGTTACCCTGGCTGAAGTGTGGGAGATAGCAATTGAAACGCTTAGAGATGATGGCTACGCTGAGGAGGATCTTGAGGCTCATTATTTGGATGATGAGGGTCGTGCCGCCCTTGCCAGAGGGAAAGAACAACTTGCCAAGGAACGAGCCGAAGCGGCGGAAGGAGAGGATCTAGGGAAGGCACCTTTGGCCGACCCAACTCGTCCTTCGGCTTCGGTCGACATCGATATTATTGGCTCCAGTTCCCACTCTCCGCCTCCTACCAAAGCCGAAACCGAAACTACAGCTGCTCATGCCGAAGACGAGGCCCAAGAAGACACCGAAGCCCATGATTTTGAAATTGACGTGATAAAGCCAATCTCTCCAGGTAACTTCAACACTGATCCAGCTTAAGTGGACTACTCGTTTGCTTCACATGAGCTCGATGAACTTTTTGCTTATTACTTAAGCCTCGACATGCCACTATCTCCTCTCTTTGCGAGGAATACTGATGTTTAACTTTCTTCTTCTGTAGTGAAAACAACAAGCGTTGTACAGGCTTCGCCTCCTCCAGCTGTTGCCCCTCCACCTCTTCAAGTTACTCCTTCTTCTGCTTCTCAACCGGGGTTGCAAGAAGAACAAATAGGAGCTCTTCAAGGCTTAGATGACCCGGCCGTTTCACAAGAGCAGAAAGCTGAAGAACTTGAGGAGGGTGAGAGACCCTGGAGAAATTTACTGCCAATGATACAAAGCTGATTGATCTTATCACTCCGGGCAACGAATCTTCTTCAAAGAAGAGGGGAAAGCATGGAATTTCGAAGAAAAAGAAGGGCACTTCTACTAGCAATGAGAAAGCGGAAGTGGACCCAAATGCACCTCTTTCTCCTTCTTCCCCGACCATTTCAGGCCGACTCAAGAAATTAACCATTAGGCCAGGCGAGGGCTCCAAAGGCGGCGGGAAGAAGAAGTAATGAGTTTGGTTTTCTCCTTCTTGTTCTGCTTTTTTGCTTTTTGCTTGTATATAAAGACTTGTATCGACCGAAGATTGTGCGGGTACTAGCCCCCGCTTTTTGAAACCTGCACATGTATACAAATCTTTTATAGTATGGAATAGAATGACCCTTTTTTACTTGTACAATCTTTTGTCTGTATTTATGAATGCATTTATTCCTTATTTTCGCACAAGTTTCTTTATTTTCTTTGTACGATACTGCAGTGAGCTCATGGTATGCTGCTTGAGCGTTGCTTTTATTAATGTAGCTATATTGCCCCCATACCACGGCTTATTGCAATCTTCTCCATTCTGAAAAGACTTGTACTCTGACTCTGGAGAATAATTCTTCCATTTCGACGAATTATTATTCTGCTCTAGTAGAGTGTGCCTTGTATCGGAGAAGTTTTCTGTGTTTTTTTAGAAAAAGTTTTTACACTTCAACTTTCGGAGATGGTCACTTTTATTATTGAGAAGTGGACTCCCCTACGCGATGAAGCGGGCCTCCGAAGAAGGCTTTGATTTGTTTGCCAGAAAGTTATATCTCATCGCTAAGTGGGCCCACGGGACAAGCATCAACTGCTTTATCGGATATTTGTTTGCACAAAAGATCGCGAGCAGTTAGCTACGGCCTAGAACCTTCTTTTTGAGAAGGTGCCCCTTCGGTGGTTCCATCAAAGATTTTTTCAAGAGATAACATTTCATTTTTGGGCGTGCCTCGTTAGAGGGCTTTATTTGGCACTTCAACTTTTTTGGGGAAGAATGTTCTCATTATGGAGAAATTGATTTTCACTTGAGAGTAGAAGTGTGCCTCCGAAGAGGGCTTTTTAGTTTGCCTGAAAGTTACTTCTCATAGTTAAATGAATCCACGGGTCGGACGCAAGCTACCTAATTGGATGTTCGTTTGTACGGACGATCACAATTTGTTAGCAAGGGCCAGGTGCCTTCATTTTGGGAAGGTGCCCCTCCGGTGGTTCCACCAACTTTTTTGTTTAAGAAAAACATTTCATTTTTCGGCGTGCCTCGTTGGAGGGCTTTCTTTGGCACTTCAACTTTTTTGGGGAAGAATGTTCTCATTATGGAGAAATTGATCTTCCCTTGAGAGTAGAAGTGTGCCTCCGAAGACGGCTTTTTTGTTTGCCTGAAAGTTACTTCCCACAGTTAAATGGATCCACGGGGCGGACGCAAGCTACCTAATTGGATGTTCGTTTGTATGGACGATCACAATTTGTTAGCAAGGGCCCGGTGCCTTCATTTTGGGAAGGTGCCCCTTTGGTGGTTCCACCAACCTTTTTGGTTGAGAAAAACATTTCATTTTTCGGCGTGCCTCGTTGGAGGGCTTTCTTTGGCACTTCAACTTTTTTGGGGAAGAATGTTCTCATTATGGAGAAATTGATCTTCCCTTGAGAGTTGAAGTGTGCCTCCGAAGAGGGCTTTTTTATTTCGTTTGCCAGGAAGGTTGCATCTCACATTTAAGTGGATCCACGGAACAGACGCAAACTACCTAACTGTATGTTTGTTTGGACAAACGATCACAATTAACTAGGAAGGGCCTGGAACCTTCTTTTTGAGAAGGTGCCCCTTCGGTGGTTCCACCAACCTTTTTTGTTGAGAGACAAGATTCCATTTTGGCTGTTTTTGTCTGCTTGCCCATGTCTTTTCACCATCTGTCCCTCAGCGATTCCTCGTTATCACCTCTAAGTACATGTTCCTTTCTTTTGTAGGTTGTTTGATTTTTCCAGAGAAGTGTACTTCATTGTTAAGTGAATCCACGGGGCAGGCGCAAGCTACTTAACCAGATGTCTGTTTGCACAAACGATCGCAATTAGTTAGCAATGGCCTGGAACCTCCATGTTAGGAAGATGCCCCTTTGGTGAAATCACCAACTGTTTGTGAGAAGCACTTCTTATATAGGAATTGAATATGGAATTTTTGTGGCTTGACATTTGCTTGTTGAGTGATTTGTTGGAATCGCTTGGCCTTGTGATGTGTTGAATAGGTAAGCTTTGCTTTGATAGCCTGCAATATTAAATCGACATTTTAGCAACATATTTAAGATATTTGCACATCGAAATGAAACATGCATTTTATAGTAGTAGAGAATACAAGATTTATAGTGGTTCGGCCAAGAATTGGGCCTACATCCACTTTATAGTTCTTATTATTGATTCACACTGATTTTTCAATGGCTTACAATACAAGACTGATACATCCATAATCATTTTACAAATTTAAGCATAGCTTCTAAGTAAAATATGGACGCAAGTGATTGTTGTTCCAGTCTCTCGGAATTGGATCTCCTTCGACAGTTGTGAGCTTGAAAGTGCCACCAAGAAGTTTTTTGCCTATGACATTTGGCCCTTCCCAGTTTGGCCCAAACAATCTTGTTGCTGTCATGACCCTTTTCAAGACTAGATCCTCAATTTCAAAGCAGCGTTGGCAAACTTTAGAGTTGAAGTGCCTGGCTATCCTTTGCTGATGAGCTGCAACTCTGAGCTCAGCCTCTTTCCTTCTTTCATCAAGAAAGTCAAGTGCTTCAAGTTGCAGCTTTTCATTTTCAGTTTGGTTGAAATGAATTCTCCTGTGTGAGGGGACCTCTATTTCCACTGGAATCATTGATTCTGATTCATATGCTAATGAGAATGGAGTGTGCCCAGTCGCAGTTTTGTAGGTAGTTCTATATGCCCAAAGTGCCAGTGGTAGCTTATCGACCCAACCACCTTTTGCTTTTTCCAGATGTTTTTTTATGGTTGATTTGATAATTTTGTTCACTACTTCCACTTGCCCGTTTGCCTGCGGATGAGCCACTGTTGAGAAGCTTTTTTGGATCTTGAATCGCCTGCAAAAGTCCTGGAATTCTTCGCTTTCGAATTGGGTACCGTTGTTTGTGATTATCTTCTGAGGCACACCATACCTGCAAATGATATTTTTAGTCACAAAGTTTATCATCTTTTTAGAGGTAATAGTAGCCAATGGTTCAGCTTCAGCCCATTTAGTGAAATAATCAACAGCAACAATAGCATATTTGATTCCGGACTTGGCAATCGGCAAAGGCCCAATGAGATCTATCCCCCAAATGGAGAATGGCCATGGACTGACCATTTGTGCTAGCTCGGTGGAAGGTGCTATTGGGATTTTCGCAAATCTCTGGCATCTGTCACACTTTCGGGAGTAGCTACCAACATCTCGATTAATATCTGGCCAAAAATACCCATAGCGGAGAATTTTCTTTGCAAGAGCTTGGCCACCTGAATGATCCCCACACTCTCCTCCGTGCACCTCAGCTAAAATTGTCTTAGCCTCTTCCTTGGTTACACATCGGAGTAATGGCATCGAGAATCCTCGTCTGTACAAATGACCGTCTTGAATTACATATCTCGGGGCTTTTCTTAACAGCTTCTGGCGCTCTTTTGAGTTTTCTGGCAGGGAGCCGTTGAGTAGATATTCCTCGATCGGGGTTATCCACGACTCCTGCTCTTGAGATACTGCCATAATCCAGTCAATATCCATCTCATCGGTACTTGGAGCTGACAAGACTTCCACAAGGACCAATCCCAATAATTGAGCTTCGCCAGAGCTTGAATATTTTGCGAGAGAATCTGCCTTCATGTTCTCTTCCCGGGGTATATGGCTTATTGTATAATGATCAAAATCATCTAGAAGCTCCCAGGCCTTTGACAAGTATGCAGGCAGATTTCCTCCTTTAGTTTGAAACTTTTTCTTGACTTGGCATACAATAAGCTGGGAATCACTGAAGATCTGCAATACTTTGATGTTCAGTTCTTTAGCAATCTTCAAGCCGGCAATAAGAGCTTCATATTCTGCTTCATTATTTTTCGAAGGAAATTCTAATCTCAATGCATAGCACAATGACCGCCCTTCGGGGGTTTCAAGCACAACCCCAGCTCCGGAACAATAGTCATTTCTTGCACCATCAACATATAATTTCCATCAGATCGGGATATCATCAGTCACCTCTTCCTCACTGCCACCTTTATCTGTGTATTCTACAATGAAATCTGCTAAAGCTTGTCCATTGATTGCTCTTCGGGGATGGTAGGTGATATCGTATTGGCTGAGTTCAATATTCCACTTTAGAAGACGACCCGGGGTTTTAGGGCGAAATAGGACTTGCTTTAGAGGTTGATCAATGAGGAGTTTAATAGGATGAGCCTGGAAATATGGCCTCAACTTTCTGGATGCAATCAGCAGACAATAGGCGAGCTTTTCCAGCTTTGAATAATTCATCTCTGCCCTAGTGAATCTTTTGCTGATGTAATAAACCGGGCACTAAACTTTTGTGTCTTCCCATACCAATGCTGCACTGAGAGCATGAGATGAAACCGCTAAGTATATAAAAAGATCTTCACCATTGCTGGGTTGAGAAAGTACTGGAGGCATTTCCATGTGACGAATCAGTTCATCAAAAGCTTTCTGACATTCAGGAGTCCATTCAAAGTTCTTCTTTCCTTTCTTTAGAGCGTCAAAGAAGGGAATGCATTTATCAGTGACCCTGGAAATAAACCGACTCAAAGCAGCGACATTCCCGTTGAGGCTTTGCAATTCCTTCTTTGTTCTATGGGATTTGACTTCTCTTAAAGCAGTATTCTGAACAGGATTAGCTTCGATGCCCCTAGCACTCACAATGAAACCCAAGAATTTTCCGGACTCTACCCCGAATCAACATTTCAGAGGATTTAGCTTCATCCCATACTTTCGGAGGACTGCGAACATTTCTGCCAAATGATCCATGTGGTCTACTGCCTTCTTCAATTTCACCAACATATCATCAACATATACTTCCATAGTCTTGCCAATCTGGAGTTTGAACATGGCATTAACAAGTCTTTGATAAGTTGCCCCCGCGTTCATTAGTCCGAAGGGCATGACTTTATAGCAGTAAAGACCAACATCAGTGATGAAGCTCGTGTCCTCCTGATCTGGCTCAAGCATCATGATTTGATATATCCTGAGTAAGCATCCATAAAAGACAATAATTCATGCGCGACTGTTCCATCCACTAACTGGTCAATCCTGGGCAACGGGAAACAGTCTTTGGGGGCATGCTTTGTTCAAGTCTGAAAAGTCGATGCATACTCTCCACTTCCCATTTGCTTTTTTAACCAACACCGGATTAGAAACCCAATTTGGATAAGTGGATTCTCTGATGAAGCCATTTTCCATGAGCCGATCTACTTCTTCTTTTAATGCTGTAGACCTTTCAAGACCCTGGGTTCTTCTTTTCTGCTTTACGGGTGTGAATTTTGGATCAATATTCAAAGCATGCACTGCGATTTCTAGAGATATTCCACACATGTCATCATGACTCCAAGCGAATACGTCCAGGTTTGCTTTTAAGAATGATATCAGCATATTATGAACCGTCACACCGAGTTGTGAACCCACATTCAGCACCTTGTTTGGATCATTCAGGTCAACAGGTATTGGCACCGTCACTTCCACCAGCACCACTCTACTCTCCCCTGCACTGGTTTTTTCTGGGATCAATCTCTTTTCGTGCATCACTATGATCACCAGTGCAGGGTCCACCCCGTAATTGCTACAAGGTGGGCTCTTTGATGCGGAGCGGAGCTACCGCACCCTTACCAATTTCTCTTTTCTTTCTTTCTCGTAACTCTATGAGATAGCATTCTCGCCTGGCATTTTGGTCCCCTTCACAACACCGACGCCATTATCAATGGGGAACTTCATAGTCAGGCACCATGGGGTGAGAATAGCCTTGAATGCGGCAAGAGTCGGTCGAACTAAGAAGGCATTGTAAGCGGAGAATTCATCAACAATCACAAAAGTTTTTTTTCGGACCACCTTCTTTTCCCCTTCTCCGAGCTCTACAAATAGGTCAATAGTCCCAATAGGCTGTTTTGGTTCTCCAGTGAACCCAACAATTTTCTATGAGGAAGCTTGGACATCAGCCATGGAAATTTTCATCTGATCAAATGTCTTTCTCAAGAGGACATTGCAAGAGGCGCCGCAGTCAACAAGCACCCTTCTTACAATGGCTGATTCGATGCCTGCAGACATCACCAAGGGATCCATGGTGGGAGCCTCAACACCAACAGAGTCTCTAGCCTGGAATATGATGTCATCGTTAAAAGTCCTTTGCTGTTTTAAAGGTGCAGCAACTTCCAAGACAAAAACATTTTCTTCCGCCGGGGCATACCTCAAAGCGTGAGCATATCTCTCCATCTCACTCCAACTTCTGCCCGCTGGGTGAGGACCCCCTGTGATAACATTAATGACAGGCCTCTCAGATTCCTGCGCTGCAGTCCTCTCAACTGAGTCGGATTGGTGAGCAAGAACTTACTGCCCCTGTGTAGATGAGGTCGGGTCACTTCTGTTTCTCTTCACATATTGTTGTAGTTTATTCTGTCTCAACAGCTCTTCAATTAAATTCTTTAAATGGCGACATTCATTAGTGTCGTGGCTAGGTTGATTGTGGAACTGACAGAATCTCCCATTATGCACAACATTTTTCCCAGGTTTCATCTCAGGTGGTTTGGGGTATTTGACAACATCCTTGGTTGTGAAAAAGATATTTTCTGGAGTATCAGTTAAGGGAGTAAAATCTGAAGGTTTAAGGAAGCGAGTTTTCTTCACATCTTTCTGCTTTTTCCCACCATCATTTTCCCTCTTCTGACTACCAGACTCTTTTTTGTTAGAAGCGACATTTTTATTCTTAACTTCAGCGACGTCTACTTTTGCTGGCACAGAAAGACTTTCTAACCGCATGAATTCATCGACCATCTTGTAGAACTTCTCAAGTGAATTTGGCTCTTTCATCTTTAGCCATTTTTCGAATTCACTTGATTTGTCAATAGCTCGCATCAAGTAAGTCAGAATCATCCGAGGCTCTGCATTATCAACTTCGGCCAAGGCTATATTGAAGTGCTTTAAGAAAGTTTTGATAGACTCTCCGGGGCTTTGTTCGAGGCTAGATAATGACATTATGTCCTTGGCCTTCGAAGCATATAACCTGAACTGATCTTTGAATTTCCGAGTTAGATCGAAGAACTGATCGACGAATCGAATTGGCAGATTCGTGAACCAAAGCAGGGCCACTCCCTCCAAGTACACAGGAAATTATCTGCACTTGATCTCGTCTGTTGCTCTAGCACTTGTCATATGCCAGTCATACTTGTATAAGAACTGGTTAGGATCGCGTGTCCCCCGATAAGCTAGAATAGTGGGGGGAACAAACTTCTTTGGAAATTCAGCCTTCAGAATTCTTTCAGTAAAAGGAGTTTTGCTTGGAGCAAACCCCCAGTCACTTTCATCTTTCTCCCTTCGCATGCTCTCCTTCATAATTTGTCGAATCATTCCAAAGAGGTACTCCTCATCGTTTAGAGGCTACGCAGGACAGACGTCAGCTACTTTTTCGGAAGTTTGCCTGGACAAACATTCACGAAGAGTTGGTTGCGGCCTTGAACCTCCAGCTTGGGAAGGTGCCCCTTCGACGATGCCAGCTGCCTTTTGAGGAATACTTTTCCCTTGGGAATCATGAACATCCTCAGCGAAGGTTTCTTCATTATTTTCTGGTTGCTGGTTAACTCCAAGCAAAGCATTCAACTTGTCCAACATCAAAGTGTTCTGGGCTTCCATTTGTTGATACAACCCAGACACTACAACATCCAATTCCTCCCTTGTGACTCCAACAATAAGAGCCGCTTGATTTGACGCGGGAGAAGTGGCGGTGTTGTCATGAGCATTTCCAGATCTAGTAGATTTACTTTTCCTTCCAGGAGCCATAATTTCGGATAGACTTCTGGTTCTTAGGGAGAGTCTTTCCACAAATGTTTGTGAAGCAATGATTAGAGCACCCCTGAGTTCAATTCTCAGTGAAAGCACCAAAAATGTTAACGCTAAAAATGTACGCTAACACCCCAGTGTGAGTTGTGATATAGCGAAAGCACCACCCATTGGTACGGGAACTAATAGCGAGCAGAAAATAGCAGATAGTAGTAAAGAGGCAACAATTTTTATAGTGGTTCGGCTCAAAGTCAAGCCTACGTCCACTTAATCTCTTCTATTACGGATTTGATTACAAACTTTACAATAATTCTTCAATTACGACACAATTAAGACAAGTAGTTAGAACTTTGATGCAGAAAAGCTATTCGAATTCATGATGAATGAACTTGATCTTTTCCGAAGGCTCTTTGAAGCGTCTTTTGCATTTGGAGAGTTGGAACAAGTGTAGAAGTCGTGAAAACAGCAAAGTCTTGGCGCTCCAAAAAATCATCCAAAATTAATCCCCCTTGAAGTGCGGAGTAGGCGGGGTATTTATAGGAGAAGTTGGTCTTAGGTCGGCCATGCCATAGGTCGTGAGCGACTTAGGGAGTTGTGACCTAAGAGCGATCCCGAGGTAGCATAAGTCGTTAGCGACTTAGTGGAGCCATCCTGGACGAGATATATGTTGTGAGCGACTTAGCATGTGTAGCACAGGTGTTATCTCAGCTTGCTTAGGTCGTTAGCGACCTAATGGAAGAGGCAGTGCGCATGCGGCTTAACTCTGAAGCTTGCTAGGGTGTTAGCGATTCAATGGAAGAGGCAGTGCGCATGTGGCTTAACTCTGAAGCTTGCTAGGTCGTTAGGTCGCCCTTTCCTTAACTCGTTAGGTCATTGCCTTCATTGAGTTGCTAGGTCGTTAACCCGTTGAATCATAGGAGTCTTTAGGTCGCTAGGTCGCTGGAGCTCCTTAAGTCGTTGAGTCATGCCATATTGATCCGTTCTGTGCTTTAGGTCGTTAGGTCGTGCCCTGCTATAGGTTGTTAAGTCGTTTATGCCTTGGATAGTTAAGTCGCTTATTCCCTTAGGTCGTTGAGTCGAATAGGTCGCTAAGTCATGAATAAAAGAGGTGTTAACACTGTGCTATTCAGAGTTATATGATTATTTGTAAATCAAACTATTGAGTAAAAGGTGCGGTTGAGCCTTGAAATCAATTGGGTGTGATTGTTGCCCCGGGAATCGATTAGGTGATCTTGTGGCCTGGTAAATCAAGAGAGTTTTCACTGGACTCGAATACAGGAGAGTGTACCTCATGGCCTTGAAATCGAGGGTGTAATCTGGGAGATTATTTTTGATAAGAAATTAGTACGTTTGTAAGAGATTGGATGTAGGGTAACTCTGAACCAGTATAAAATCCTGGTGTGTTCATTCCTTTACTACTTTTATTTATTATTTGCATCCGTGTCTGATTCTGTGATTATATATGTGTATGTGAATTGCATTTGTTGGTGATTAAATTTACATAAGTTTCAAAAAGATTTAGAAAATCCATAAAACACTATTCACCCCCCTCTAGTGTTATTCCAGCCTTAAGATCCGTAATCCGCATTTCTTACAATTATTTCTTTTATCAGAGTTCTGGTTTCTTCTTTCCTGGTTTCCGCTCTTTCCCACGACTCCTAGAGTAGTTCGAGCATTGCATGTGTTTTGACCTATCGCCACATCATTTTGTCCGTTATTCATCTGTTGTACATTGGCAGACTTCCTCTCCAAGTGTTGTGCTTCCTCCAACCTCAAGTACTGGCTTGCTTTGTGATTGAAGTCATTCCTGGTGGTAGGTTGCTTCATTTTAATCCATTTTCCGAAATCCATTTTCGGCTGAATAGTGCGGACTAACGCCATAAAAACCATATCCTCGTTAGGGTTGCTTACTTCCATTACAACGGTACTGAACCGGTTCATGAAAGATTTCAGTGATTCGTTGCATCCCTGGACCAACCCGGATACAGACATGACATCCTTTGGTTGCGCGGTATGGAACCTGAACTGGTCCAGAAATTACGTTGCAAGTTGGTCAAAAGTAGAAATAGATCTTGGAGGAGTCTGGTGAACCATATAGACGTAACTCCTTCTAGAAAAATAGGGAAACATCGGCAGCGAAAGACCTCTGGAGCATTGGCTCCATCCATATACTAGCTATACTTGTATAAATAGGGTTTTGGGTCCTTTGTTCCATCGTAGGAGGGGATAGTTGGCATAGTGAATTTGTCTGGGTACCTTTCATTCAGGATTTCGTCGGTAAAAGAGGACCGACTCGGGCCAAATCCCCATTCATCGTCCTTTCAGTTTTTACTCTTGTCCATCGGCCGCTTGACTAAGTCTACTATGTACGCCTCTGATGTCCGTAAGTCCTGGTGGTAGCAATCAGTCACTACACCAAGTGTTTGGTTCTGCAAATGGTCTTGGCGTGTGGATTGAAGCCAAGGCTCTCCTATCTTGGGAGAGCCACTCCTGTGGGACCCCGTTGGCTTGTAGTTGGCCTGATTGGTGCAGTTTGCATATTTCTGGCATCATCGAATGCATTGACGTTCTCTTCCAGCTAATTACCTTGCTCTCCATCTTCTGAATCGAAGAGATTCACAGCTATATACTCCTATGGGGTTTTGGCCCTTTGATTCTAGGTTTTAGATTGAAAGCACAAACCTTGTTTTTACAGAGAAATTTCACAGGTAAAAGATATAGAAAAAGAATAGTAAAAGAAAGAGGACAGAGGATATTTATAGTGGTTCGGTTGTAAATGAAGCCTGCGTCCACTTTATAGTTTTATTAAAGACAAATTGCTATTTTAGGAGATGTTTGATTACAAGGCTTTGATTATCTTTAGCTAGGTTGAATCCACAGAATTGGAATCCACTGGAGAATCATAGTGAATTTCTTTGGAATTGTTGTGATGGAGGTGGAGAGTGAAGAATAATTCCAGTAGAGCTTCAACAACCAGTCTAGAAGAGATCCCGTTTATGTTGCAGGTAGGATGGTATTTATATGGATTGGAGAGCTTCTAGGCCATGCCACTTCATCACCAGCTCGCAGGTGTGTACGAAAAGACCCAGGGAGAGTTTGGCTCACAAAACGAGGTAAAGCCATGGGTCGCTGGTGACCCATGGTCTATGGGTCGCTGGCGACCATAGACTTGGCTCATTTGTGAACCAATGTCTTGGCCTCTTTTCATAGTATTCTTTGGCTAGTTTGTTTGAAGGTTTATGGAGAGGTATGGGTCGTTGATGATCCAAGCACTTAGGGTTTTTCTGGGGTTTTGAATTGGAGACCTTTCCATAGTCTTTTATCGTAGTTTCTTTGTTTTGATGGCAATTTACTAGCTGTTTGCGCTCAGTTGTTGATTGGGCTAAAAGAATGTTGATCTCTTAGCTTCGTTGATCCCAGTCGTTGCTTTAGCCATATAGCTTGGCCCTTGTTAATCCCTTGTCTTAGCTTTTCTGGTTAAGTTTTGAACCATCCTCTTTACACGAGGTTGTTCTGTTTCCTATTGGCTCCTGCTAGGTTAAAAACATGAATAACAAGTGATTTCAACTGTGTCGAGTTGGTCCTATCAATGCAGGCGAAACCTAGAATACAATAGTGAATCCAAAAAAAGCTTAATGAAACAGTAAAGTAATCTAAAGTATTAGAGACTTCCCTTTTCAAACTAAGAAAAATTTATTTCTTTAAATCCCCAATCAACTCTCTAATTGGGGTTTACAATATTTTTGGTAAGAGTATACAAGATGAGAATCAGAAGAATCGGATCCTCCAAAACATGACCACTTGGTTCTTATTTATAGATGCGGCCCGGCACCTTTCGACTCTGATGCTCTCGACTGGGTCGCAAGGTGCCTGCCGAAGGGCTTAGCAGGTTGCCGCCTTTGTCAAAAGGTATAGTGGTATTCCGCCTCTTTGAGTTGTCTTGTAAGTGCTTATGACTTTGTCGATCGCCATTGCTTATTGGTTTCGATGATGTTGATTTCGCCTAAGCTCTTGTTTCGGCTTTAATGCGAAACTCTTTCGAGACTATATTGGTTTTGACTGATTCGAAAAGCTTACTGTAGCTTTCGAAGGGGTTGCTTAAGATAATACTTATCTTTCAGCAGTTTGATGAAGGCAAAACCATTGGTTTCAAATGGTTTGGCATATGTTCAAAGAGCTATTCTTCATTATCTTCGAGAGGAGTGGTTTTGACTTAATCGAAAGGTCTTTATCTAGTCGAAAAGTTTTAAATGAAGGTGGAAGGGTGCTTTTGACTCCTTCGTCTTCTTTGAAAGGTAAGTACCCTCTGAATCTTGGATGTAAAGAACCTTTGACTTCTTTGAAAGGTTCCAGAACTTCTAGACTTTGTTGATAGCATCCCTTCGACTCTTTCGAAAGGTTCAACTGGAGCTCTTTTCTCTTGTTCTTTGCTTGAAGAGGTGTCGATTTAGTCGAAAGATGGATATTTGTAGTAACATTTGCCCCCCCCCCGCGAAGGGATACACTTGACTTTTCAAGTCAACTTTGTCGAAACCTAGAAGCTTCTCGCCTCTTAGTCTTCTCGCATGAATCTGGGCCATCAATTCTAATCTTATCTAGCGGTTGGAAATTTTGGGTGACTTTTCTTATAAAGTACGCTTCTTCTTCTTCCTCTTTTACTTTTCTGTAATCAAAATTCCAAGCACGAGTAAAATGGCTCTAAAAAATTTTAAACTTCCATTTTGCTTCCAAGAATCAAAGTAATCATCAAATCTAATTCGTAAGTCTAGATTTAACTTTATTTTGCTAGTTTTTCATCGAATTTACTTTTTTAGATTTCAAATTGAAATTCGATTTTGAAATGTCTAAACCTCGATTTTTTTAAAACAGTTTTGGATTGTTTCTCGTTTATAATGTTGGAATTGACAGTGGTTGATATTGAAATTTATCCCCTTATCGGGTTTGGATTATCATTTCAAAATTTTCTATTTTTGTTCTTCATTAGTAAATCCGGATTTCCTGATTGATGGTACTTTTTATACTTTGAAATCGACAAAGTTTGATTTTTGTTAAAATCAATTTTCCTAAAAGTTTAATTTTTTTACTTTAAGAAATTTTGGAAACGTAGATTTTCAATAAGGTTTGGGGGAAGATGGTGGAACATGTTTTCTTCACCCGGAAGTTCCAAATGAATGGATGAAAAATTAGCGCCGCAAAATGAACTTTCTACCCTTCGAAAGGGATTGAGATGGCGACATTGGTTTTGCTTCCTTAGCACCTTTCGATGGGGTCGAAAGGTGTTGTAGTGCAAATTTGATCAACCCTGTCGAAAGGATATGTTTTTAAGTAGAGAGTAGCAACCCTTTCGATTACGAAATGTTTCGACTTAGTCGAAGCCCCTTCTATTTTGATTGTAATCCATCTTCCTTAGTTGATTTTAGGAACCATCATAAGACCCCTTCGACTCCTTCGACACCACTTTAATCTACTGAGTCGAAATTCTCTAGTGTGGTTTTTGTCTAGCATTGTTGAAACGTCCTAAGTCCATATAAGTTTAACTTAGAACTTTTCGACTCAATGGGTATGTTACGTTTCGACAGCATTTGTTTTTTTCTTAGGAAATATAAGTTATTGGTTTCGATAATGTCGAAGGGACATGTTACTTGGTTTATGAAATGTTTGTAGTGTAAGTTTTTACACAAGTTCTTAGGTTAACCTTAACTTCTACCTTTTAATAATTGGGTTCCTGTAGAGCTTTCGACATTGTCGAAAAGTGCTAATTTGAACAAATATTTTGACTAGTCCTTTCGACCTTGTCGATAGCTTCACCAATATTTTTATTTAGGCTTCTGACAACGTCGAGATGTGCTTGCTAAGTGTTGATGTCTTTTTCCATTTGACTTTGTCGAAAGCCTAATGTTTTTTACTTTTAACTTAAACTTTTACAAAAATTTTGAAATTTCAATTTTGGTTCATGTTTAAGTTATTTGAATTGATTTCCAGACTAATTCTTAAGAGAATGCTATGTCCATATCAAACTCAAAAATTTTAACTTAAATATTTTCACCTAGTAGAGTCATGAGTTCCCTGAAGAAAGTTGAAGCTACTTTAAAGTACTCTCTAATATCCACTAAAGATGAAGTGGATGTTATTCTCCACCACTTTGGAATTACTTGAGTGGAAGCCATTCGGCCTATATAAAATGACACCATCCGCAGCCCTCCTGATGGGTTCTTTGCATATACAGCTATACATATATTGCATGGAGGGTTCCATTCATTCTCGGAATTCCTATCTAGGTTCATGGCTCATCTTAGAATTGCCCAGATTTAGCTATCTCCGAATGTATACACGTACCTTCTCTCCTTGGAGTTATTGGCGCTTGAATCTGACATCCCTTCTTTGAGTGCAGAAGTATTGAACTACTTGACTCGATTAGTCAAACTGAGCGTTCTTAATCATCAAATCATCAGAGCTAACCCCCCGAGGAAGCTTATATCAGATGGTGTCAACAAGTTTAAAGACCGGGAAAACCAGTTCTTCTTTGTCTGATGCTTCCCAAATATTAGTGGGACGTTTTCTTCTCCCTGTATGTTCAAAATTTCATTCTATATCCTTCATCTTATTACTTCCAGTGTCTAATCTTAATATTATTTCAGGCTCTCCCGTAAAGGAACTAAACGAAGAAGAGAAAAGAATGGTGGAATGTCTTATCGCAGCTTCCACTAAAATTGGGAATAGACTAAAGCTACTGATACCCTCAAACTTGAGGAAACATTCCTTTCTTCTTCCTGGCCAAAGAGTTTTGGGATTACCTCCTTTGGTCCAACATACTGCGAAAGGAAAGCGCTTTCTTGCCCAGGGGAATTCTGATCAATTTTCTCCCATGTCGCCCATCTGTGCAAACCATTCCAGTAAGTTATAGGCCAAGTACTTGTTTTCTATCTCTGTTGCTTCCTGAATTATCTTGCTGACTTTTAATCTGCTCGAACGTTTAGAGCTACTTCTCAAGACCTAGTGCCCGTTAGCGGTGCCGCTCCCCCTCATGCAACCTTTGAAGCGTCATCTACCATTGAATCTCTTGCCAAATACAAAAGAGATTTCAAAAGGTAGTTGATGGAGTCTTCCGATGTTTGCACAAAAAATGGACAAACACCTCAAAGTTGTATGATTTAGTAGATCTTATGTTGTTCTTAGTGATTTGGGTGATTTATGCAAATATATGAAAAGTAGGGACTAAACTGTAAAAAGACACGCAAGTTTATAGTGGTTCAACCAGAATGTGCCTACGTCCACTTTATATGTTATTTCTCTTCTCTTATTTTGATTACAAGTACAAAGCTTTGATACAAGTAAAAGAAAGTTGTTTGAAAGTTCTCTCTGTGCTTGAGCTCTCAAAACTTGTCCCTCATTATTGTACCCCTGCCCCTCTATTTATAGAGTGAGGCTGGGGGTAGGGGTCTTGGATGTATATAATTGCTTGTGGGCCTGGGCTGACGCGATCTGGCCTGGTGAAGTTGGTTCGGTAGTAGGTGCACCGGTGGTTGGTCCGGTAGTTGGAGTGGTAGGAGGGTTGATTCGGTAGTAGGTGGACCGGTGGTTGGTCCGGTAGTTGGAGTGGAAAGAGGGCTGATTCGGTAGTAGGTGGACCGGTGGTTGGTCCGGTAGTTTGAGTGGAAAGAGGGTTGATTCGGTAGTGGGTGGACCGGTGGCTGGTCCGGTAGTTGGAGTGGAAGGAGGGTTCGGCGAAGGCTGGTCCGGTGAGGTCATGGATCGGCGAAGGTTTGGTTCGGCAAGGATGCTTTGGAGTTGGTTTGGTGGTAGTGGAGGTAGCTGGTTCGGTGATGAGAGTTGGAGTGGAGTGGGGTTGATTCGGCGGTCTTGGTCTGGTGGGATTTCGTCCAACATTTGCCCCCCAAAGTGGGGCATATGCCAGCATGTGCCTCGCTTTGTTTTTAGTTCATTCGGTTTCGCTTATCGAGCTGGTTGGTTCGGTAGTCCAGATTTGTCTATAAGTATGGGACATATGCTTTCGTGGTTTCTTGCCTAAACGAGATAGCCGAGCATTGACTTCTTGCTGAAACAGGAGTGTCGCCAACGTGTTTAACCGGACCAAAGCTTTAGCCGAACCAAGGTGCTTTGCCGAACCAAAGTGTTAGCCGAACCAAAGTGTTTCTTTTCACCGAATCAGGTATTGATCCTCTCCCTTTTTGCCGAATGGGTTTTCACCAAATGGACTTGGTGACTCCGAGTGCCGAATGAAATCATATTTTTGTTTATATCCTCTGTTCTAACGACGTGCTTTTCCGTGTTGCAGATAGATGTCTCAAAGAGTATAAACCCGATCAGAGAAAAAGAAGTCCCAGGGCGAAGGAGAATCTTCCGTAGTGCCCCCTGCTCGGCCAGGACCGGAACGTCACGGAACTACTCCGAGATCACTGGTGGACGGGTACGGCCCTCAGGAGCTTCTGAACTCCCCGCCCGATTGCTTTCCCGGCTCCCTCAAGGAGGAGCAGCTTGATGTCATCTCCCGTTCTTTTTGAATTGATAGGGCGCGCATGCTGTTACCAGGGAGAGAAGTTATGCCGTATGACCCTCCCGAAGGGTACTTTGCCTTCAGCAGATACCATTGTATGTGTGGTGCCATCCCGCCTCATAATGCTTGGGTAGCCAGCTTCCTTACATATCTAAAGGTGGCCCCATTCCAGCTTCAACCCAACTCCTATACTATACTGGTGAGCCTCTTCGTCATCTTCCGGAGGAAGTATGGGCGTGCTCCGTCCAACCGGGAGCTCCGGTACTTATATAACCTGAGAGGCTATAAGAAGGGGTCCCCATACATCAGCTTGGAGTTAGATGTAACCTTCAAGCCGGTCTTGGATTTGTATTCTAAGTACAACATGTTCAAGAAGGAGTGGTTCTTTATCAGGGACGACTCTGTCTCTATTCGACGTTTCACCTCTGGATGTAAGTCGACGCTTTATTTATAATTTCCATTCTGGTTGCGATGCTTTTTCTCATACGTTTTCATTTTTTGCTAGCGACAGGTGGCTTTGCGGTCATGGAGACTGATCGCCTGGTTCAGACGGCGGGTGAGATAGAAGCTATCCCCGGGAGAGATAGATCAGCTGCCTACCTGATCAGAAATGCGACCGTTCTGGAGTATACCTTGATCCTTCCACAGCAGTCAGTAGTCAAGCAGAGGGAAACGACGGAGGAGAGGGCGGCTGCTCAAGCTAAGGGAGGTGTCACAGTAGAGAGTGGCAAGAGGAAACCTTTCACAAAGCCTCCAGCTGTCGAAGGTAAGAAACTTAAGAAGTCGGACGGCCCCTCCCCCCATCAATTGTCCACTTACCCAGGGGGAGGAAGACGTGGAGGAGGAGAGAGGTGAGGGTGGAGATGACCGGGAAGGTGATGATGGTGGCGATGGCATCAGGGCCTTGCTTCCTGGGCAGGCAGGGAAGATTCAGGAATGGACGGATGATGCATTCCGTCAGGCTTTCGAGGGGCTGGACAGAGAAACGGCTTTGGTAGAGAAATCCGGGAAAGCTGACAAGGCCGGGACCGGTGCAAGCGAGTCTTCCCAGGCTATTCCAGCCAAGGTGGCTCCGACGACTCAAGGTGAACTTTTGACTCTTGCAGGCTCCATTTATGATAGGGACTTAGGAATATTTTATGATCCGCTCCCGTCCTGGAATGAAATCCAGGACTTATTGCAGTATCCTACTCCTTCCCAGGGTTTGTATAACAACTGTGTTTCCTTTCTTCTTTTAATTTTTAATTTTCCGCGTTTCTTGAATTATGGATCAATGTAAGCTTGTGACACTTGTTCTTCATATCGGGAGCAGGTAAAACGGCTAAGGCCTCAGATCTTCGGCACATGCTTGAACAATACAAGCTCTCCAAAGCTTCCGCCAAGCCGAAGCCTTCGACCCATCGTTCTGGGGATGTAGTCGGCTACCGTCCTCTTCTCGGGGTTATTGAAGAGGGTATTCAAAAGAGAAAAAGGAGTCATCCCTTATTCGAATATTCACTTGGTCCTCAGCCCCCAATTCAGCCTCTTCATGATATCACGGAGGAGGATACTGAGTTTGCACTCTCTCCGCACCCGTCTGAAAATCCTACCGTTACTCAGATTGATCGTCCTGGCTTGGCTCGTAACCCATTTGCGGGTCATCTTGATCTGGATCCGAGTTCCCATGATATTACCTTTGACGAGGTTACCGGTGAGCACCTTCTTCCCCGCAATCCCATGGTACGAGTGCTTGATGAGGCTAAGTCCTTAGATCTCGATTTACTTACTACTCGGTTAGTCACCATGGGAGACGAGTCCAAGGCTAATATTGATCGGGTGGCGAAGGAGACTAGGAAGCTGATGGGGCATCATGCCCGGCTGGTTAAGGCTGGAGAGGAGATTGGGAGTGCCAACATCCGACTACGATTGATGGTTTCGGATCAGGCCAAACAGCTGGCTGATCAGGCCATTCAGATTTCTCAGCATAAGGCTGCCTCCGGGCGGTTGAGGAAGACTATGGAGGAGGCTAAAAAAGGCGGAATTGCGGATGATGGAGGCTGCCTGCAAGGAGCAGATAAATATGGCCATCTCGACAGTGGACGAGGTTCGGAGGGCGGATCTTGAGCAGGTAGAGGAGCTGTCGGGGAAGCTTGAAGTCGTAGAGCTTGCTCAGGTCAGGCTAAAGGAGGAGATAGAGGCGATGAGGAGGACCCTTCAGGCTGACTGCTCGCGATACCGACTGGAGAGGGATGCTGCCGTTGAAAGGTTGTCGGCTTCCAAGGCCCGGATGAGGGAGTTTGAGTAGAATGAGGGGATAATGGACGAAATACTTCAGGACATGTACTTCCGAACCTGGAAGTAGGGCAACCTATCCTGGATGGATGATTATCCTAGTGTCATGGCTAAGATCTATCTTCGGGCTCTGGAGGAGGCCAAGGCCGTTGCGGATAAAGATGGTGGCGTGGCCTTCAGCATGGATGTGGTCACTGTCCAGTTTGCCAAGGAGGAGAAGGTGGCGGTGAAGGAGGGTATGCGGTTGCTTGCTGCTGAGGAGGCAGGTGTGCAAGTAGAGGATGACGACCAGGATGGCCAAGAAGCAGGTGTTGGTAAGTCTTCCTTTTTAGTTTCCCCATAAACTTAGTTGCTTCTCACTAATGAATCCTTTCTCTGTCGGGACAGGTGGGCAACAGGACAAGGAAAAAACTCCAATGCAGCCGGCCCTTTAATTATACCTGGAAAAACTCTTTTTGTGGACTTGACAGGGTTGTAGATGTTAGTCTTAAAACAGTAAAGTAGCTTTTAGGTTGTAATATTCTGCTACTTGTAATAAATGGCTCTATTCTTTACGTGTAATTCTTTAACTTAAGCTGATTTTGTCGTCTTCTGAATGTTTGTTGTTATTTTGACATGTCGTATGAGAAATATAGCTATGTATATTCTTGTAATTGAATTGTGTTTGATGTCAGGTTCTGGTTTAAAACATAATTTCATGACTTGCAATGTTAGCGTGTGGTGTGAATAAATTGTATTTGTACACAAAAGAAGAAAATACCGCCTTTCATGTTCTAATCATAGATAGCAGTTTTGAATATCTTGTATGACCGAGCATGGAACGCAGTTGAATGCCCTACCATCCAATTGTGAGTCCCTACACCCATTGGCGAGTATCTCCTACTCTGTATCCTGTACTTTAGGGATTGTTATAGAGGATAGGAGGAAAGCTTTTTAAGTAAAATTGGAATATGTGAAATAGTAAAACTTCCAATCACGGAAGGCCTTCGATGTGCTTAAGTTCGTGGCAAACGGGTTTTGTAGTCACTTTCCCTAGCTGTGGGTCTTGGAGACATTTTTCACCCATCATACGCCTCCGTGGGGAGTTAATTCTTTTTTACCACAGCCGCACCTAAGACACATCGGAGCCGAGATCGCGCACAGTAACTACCCGGGCCATTATGGCCCGTAATCGTGGGTATTATTCGATTTACTGTGGCCGGCTAGCGTGGGTGCCAATCGTCAACTATGAACTGCCCCTGGCTGGCCACACCTTATGTTGAGGCTTATAGTCGGTTCACAGTTACCGGCGAGCCTAACGCCGTAATGAGCTGCCTCGGCTATAGTCGGCCTTCTCGGTGGCTTATAATCGGCTCATTACAGTTGGCTTTAAGGGCCGTCGCGAGCAATGAGTTAACCCACAGCAGAGGGATGCTGGAGCAAAAGTGTCTCATTGGCGAGGGCATAGATTCGCATAGTACCTATTAGGTTTTGCCCAGGTGAAGTTGCGCCGTGGAGTGCTTTGAGTGGAAATGCTATACGCATAGGATTTTGTTCAACAGAAAAGGATAAAGTTAACAAGTATCCAAGATATAAAGGAACAAGTTAAAAAAGAGACAAGGTTTTTTAAAGTGGTCCGGCATGAAAAGGCCTACGTCCACTGATTCTCTTTGTTAATTCACTTCATATGGGCAGTACAAGTTAAGAAAAGTATCGACGGAGGTGTTGGATGTTCCATGCCCTCTGGAACACCTCTCCGTCCACTGTTGACAAAATATAAGCTCCATTGTGGAGATCTTTATGAACTACATATGGTCCATCCCAGATTGGGTCAAGTGCTCCGGGGCGAGGGAAGATTCGTTTGAGGACAAGATCCCCTTCTTGTAAGGTACGATGCTTGACTTTGGAGTTGTATTGTGCTACCACTTTCTGCTTGTGGGCTACTGCTTTAAGGACTGCATCATTTCTTCTCTCCTCAACTAGATCCAAAGACATTTGGAGGAGTTCTTCATTCTCTTCTGGGTTATAGTGGATCCTACGGTGGGAAGGCACAATGGTTTCAACTGGGAGCATAGCCTCCGATCCGTATGCCAAAGAGAAAGGAGAGTGCCCTGTTGATGTTCTGAAAGATGTGCGGTAGGCCCACAGTGCCGTAGGGAGTTCATCCGCCCAAGCGCCCTTTGACTTTTCGAGCTTCTTTTTCATCAGAGTTTTCAGAATTTTGTTGACTGCTTCGACTTGTCCGTTTGCCTGGGGATATGCTACGAATGAGATGCTTTTATGAATTCCGTGCTCTCGGCACCAGTTGGCGAATTCCTCGCTGTCAAACTGAAGTCCATTGTCTGATATGATTTTGAGTGGGACTCCGTACCTGCGCAGAACATTTTTGATCAAGAAGTTAATAACTTTGGCTGAAGATACTTTATTCAGAGGTTCCGCTTCCACCCATTTGGTGATATAGTCGACTGCCACTATAGCATATTTGGCCCCGCCTCGGCCCATTGGTAGCTCGCCGATTAAGTCAATTCCCCATATTGCGAAGGGCCAAGCGCTGGTCATTTGAGTAATCTTAGTTGTTGGTAGCCGCGGAATCTTAGCAAACTTCTGGCATCTGTCACACTTTTTGATGAAATCTAAGGCGTCCTCGCTTAAGGTGGGCCAGAAATATCCATATCGGAGTATCTCTTTTGCTAATGTTTGCCCTCTGGTGTAATCTCCGCAGCTTCCCCGATGGATGTTGAATAAGATTTCCTTGGCTTCCCTCCCAGTGACACACCTTAATAACGGGTTAGAGAATCCGCGCTGATAGAGGATGTCTTCTTGTATTGTGTAGCAGGATGCTTTCCTTAAGATTTTCTTGACTTCGTTACGCCCGTTGGGTAGTGTGCCACTTTGTAGGTAGTCTCGGATGGGAGTCATCCAAGTTGCTTCCTCGGTTGCAGCTATCAGATTCACTTGCTCAAAACTTGGGGCCAGTTGCTTTGAGATGGTTACTGCCCCGAAGATGGTGATGTCTCTCACACTTTCTTGCTTCTTCAATTCGTCAGCCTCTTGGTTCTCTTCCCGAGGGATGTGTTTGACTAAGTAGTGGTCCAATCGGCTGAGAAGTAACTTGGTCTTCTTTAAATATGCCATGAGTCTCTCTTCTCGAGCTTGGAATTCTCCTAGTATTTGGTTAACAATAAGTTGAGAATCGCTATGAAGACACAAAGAATTGGCTCCGATTTCTATGGCAAGTTCTAATCCAGCTATCACTGCTTCGTATTCTGCATCGTTGTTGGTGGCAGCGAACTCCAACCTTATAGCATAGTGCAGCTTATTTCCCCTGGGAGTGATTATTACCACACCTGCCCCCGAGCCTTGTTCGTTCGATGCGCCATCCACAAAGAGATTCCACTTGATGTCTTTTGCTATTTCCAATTGCTCCTTATCTTCATTGGTAGTGAATTCTGCAATGAAATCAGCCATGGCTTGTCCCTTGATGGCGGTGCGAGGGTGATAGGTGATATCATACTGACTTAGTTCAATGCACCATTTAAGTAGTCGCCCAGAAGTGTCGGGACGATGGAGTACCTGCCTCAGTGGTTGATCGGTCAGAACTTTGATGGAATGGGATTGGAAGTAGTGACGCAGTTTCCGTGATGTGATTAGTAAACAATATGCTAGCTTCTCAAGTTTAGGATATCTGACTTCTGCCCCGGTAAACCTCTTGCTGATAAAGTAAACTGGCCACTGCGTGCGGTTGTCTTCCCTTACCAAGGCAGCACTTAGGGCGTGAGATGACACAGCGAGGTACATGTATAATTCTTCTCCTTCGCTTGGAGTTGATAGTACCGGTGGTTTCTGGAGGTGTTCGATTAAGTTAAGGAAAGCGGTCAGGCATTCGTCGGTCCATTCGAACTTTCCTTTGTCTTCCTTTAGAGCTTCGAAAAAGGGGACACACTTGTCCGTTGCTTTGGAGATGAATCGGCTTAGGGCGGCCACTTTTCCATTCAGGCTTTGCATTTCCTTTCGAGTGGAAGGTATCTTGATATCCCTTAGCGCTCGGACTTGTTCAGGGTTTGCTTCAATCCCCCTGGCATGGACGATGAATCCTAAGAACTTTCATGATGATACTCTGAAGGAGCATTTTAGAGGATTCAACTTCATGCCATACTGGCGAAGTAATTGAAACATCTCGCCTAGGTGGCTTACATGATTGTCAGCTTTCCTTGACTTTACCTGCATGTCATCCACATATACTTCCATAGTTTGTCCTATTAGCCCTGCAAACATCTTATTGACGAGGCGCTGGTAGGTGGCTCCTGCATTTTTAAGTCCGAAGGGCATTACCTTATAGCAGTATAAACCCCGGTCGGTGATGAAACTAGTGTTGTCTTGGTCGGGAGCATGCATAGGAATTTGGTTATATCCTGAGTATGCGTCCATAAAAGATAGGAGCTCGTGCCCGGCTGTGCTGTCTACAAGTTGGTCGATTCGGGGAAGCGGGAAGCAATCCTTTGGGCAGGCGTCGTTTAGGTTGGAAAAGTCAATGCAGGTTCGCCACTTCCCATTAGCCTTCTTTACCAGTACCGGGTTGGCGAAGTTCAGTCACATAGCAGTCTCGAGCAACGTCCTGGTCTCCTTCCACTTCCCTTACTCCATTGTCTGTTGGAAATTTCATCTTTAGGCACCATGGGGCTAGGACAATTTGGAAGTCAGACAAGGCTGGTCTTCCTAAGAAGGCGTTGTAGGCCGAATGGTTCTCTATAAGCACGAACGTCTGCTTCCGTACAATGGAGTGGGGATGGCTTCCAATCTCAACAAAGAGGTCCAGTTGCCCGAGGGGCATCTTAGCATCCCCAGTGAAACCGTGTAGTGGTTTATCGCAGGGAGATACATCCTTCATTGATAGCTTCATTTTGTCAAATGCGTGTTTGAATAGGATGTTACTGAGCTTCCAGTGTCTACCAGGATTCGGTAAACTTTGGCGGGACCGAGTCGGGCAGAGATGACCATGGGATCCATGTGAGGGTACTGCCTTCCTTCTAGGTCACGCTTACCGAATGTGATGTCATCACTTTCTTTTCGCTTCAGGTGGCGTTCTTCTATAACCGAATTGACATAGTCTTTATTGTCTCTAAGCGACTTTCCGTATCTTTCCATCTCTTTCCAGCTTCTGTCTGCGATGTGCGGCCCTCCTGAGATGGTATGGACCACTATCTTCTCTTGACTAGAGCTGCTAGCATTGCGGTTTCCTCTGTCGGCCCCCGGTGAGGGTAGCCTTGGGTTTTCATTGGCAGGAGCTGGGGTCCTGTCCTGACCTTTTACATAACGTTCCAGTTTCTTCCTTCTGATGTGTTCCTCAATCAGATCTCGGAGATGATGGCATTCGTTAGTATCATGCCCATGAGATTCGTGGAAGCGGCAGAACTTTCCAGACTTTTGTGCGTTATCTGATTCCTTCTTGTATGGTGGGCGTTTGTATCTAACTTCACCTTGGGTGGCAAGGAAGATATTTTCGACGGTCTCGTTCAAAGGAGTGTAAGTGTCGAATCTCGGTCTTGGCCGATATAGGCGCTTTTCTCCCTTCTTGCCCCCAGCATTGTCTCTGGAATCATTTCTTCGAACGTCCCTTGCCACAGCAGGGGCGTTGCTATGGGTTGTCTTATTTTGCTGTCCTGACTGCCCCTCAACGGCAGCATCCTCAAGCCTCATGTATTTCCCGGCTACATGGAAGAAATCGGGTAAAGTAGCTGGTTTTTCTTTTGTCAACCTTCTAGCAAATTTAGTGTCCGGATGCACAACACTACAGAGGGCCATTAGGATAAGCTTCTCAACGGCATCTTGGACTGCGGCTGCTACGGCGTTGAATCTGGTTAGGTATTGCTGCAGCTTCTCTCCAGGTTTCTGTTTGACGCTGGATAAGGAATAAGCGTCCTTAGGTTGCTCCACATGAATGCGGAACTGACTGATAAATTTTTCTTTCAACATTTCCCACGAGCTGATGGATCCCTGGGGTAGATGACCGAACCAGGAGGTAGCAAGATCTGCTAAGAAGAGCGGAAAGCATTTGCACGGTACTCCCTCTGTCGCCCTACTCATGAGCATATGTTGCGTGTACCTCTGTAAGTGTACAACGGGGTCGGAGGTTCCTTTGTAGGGTTCCATTGTTGGCAACTTCCATTCTCGGGGGGTGATAGCAATTTCGATATTGCGGGCGAAAGGGTTGGTTACCCTAGCACCTATCCCTCGATCTCTTTGCTCCCGTTGGACACACTCTCTGAATAAGCGTGCCATCCTTTCATCAGAATTTGGAGCAGATAGAAATGAGTTTGGTTCTGTTCTGTGGGATTGATTCCGTCCAGATGACCTGTAGGGATGGTATCGTCTATCATTCCTCATATTTTCCAGTGGCTGCCTTTGATCTTTTGGGAGCATGCTAGGGTCAGCTACAGTTGGCCCTTGCCTTAATCTTCCCCTGCCGGGTTCTGATCTAAGCACTTCCTCGGGTCCAACTTCGGGCTGGACTCTAGCTCGGCCCCGTTCACTGGCGTTTCCGTGGTTAGGCAGTATGACAGGCTCAGCTACAGTTGACCTCCGTCCGGTACCTCCCCCGTTGGGTTCGGTACCAAACGTTTCCTCAGGCCTAACTTCGGGCTGTGCTCGGTCTCGGCTCCTACCATGGCTACTTCTGCCGTTAGCTCCTTCGAAGAAGGAAGATCTTTGTTGTCTCTGAGATCCTCCAGACTGGGACTCGCCCCATGATTCAGTGTTGCGGTTGGATTCTTCAGCGTCCCTTAAGCGTGACATGAGATGGTCCACCAAGGCTTCCTGTTGGGACGTGAAGCGGTTAGTTACTTCAACCACAACTCTGTCCAAATCTGCCCTAGTAATTGCTGCAGGCTGTTCTGTGGAAGGAGTGGTTGGGTTAGCCTGTCCTTCATTTGTTACTGCTGTCGGAGGAGGACGGTTTACTTGATTCGTGACAGCTGGATCTGGAAGACTGCTGGATGTGATGTTTTTTCCTTTGTTAACATCTTTTCTCTGTTTGGGAGGCATGTTTTCCAAGTAGCGAACGATGCTGTTAGGAAAACTGTTAAGTGGATGAAGCTGAAGCTTCGAGCTTCTAGTTCTCAGTGAAAGCACCAAAAATGTTTGCACAAAAAATGGACAAACACCTCAAAGTTGTATGATTTAGTAGATCTTATGTTGTTCTTAGTGATTTGGGTGATTTATGCAAATATATGAAAAGGAGGGACTAAACTGTAAAAAGACACGCAAGTTTATAGGGGTTCAGCCAGAATGTGCCTACGTCCACTTTATACGTTATTTCTCTTCTCTTATTTTGATTACAAGTACAAAGCTTTGATACAAGTAAAAAAAAGTTGTTTGAAAGTTCTCTCCGTGCTTGAGCTCTCAAAACTTGTCCCCCATTGTTGTACCCCTGCCCCTCTATTTATAGAGTGAGGCTGGGGGTAGGGGTCTTGGATGTATATAATTGCTGGTGGGCTTGGGCTAACGCGATCTGGCCTGGTGAAGTTGGTTCGGTAGTAGGTGGACCGGTGGTTGGTCCGGTAGTTGGAGTGGTAGGAGGGTTGATTCGGTAGTAGGTGGACCGGTGGTTGGTCCGGTAGTTGGAGTGGAAAGAGGTCTGATTCGGTAGTAGGTGGACCGGTGGTTGGTCCGGTAGTTGGAGTGGAAAGAGGGTTGATTCGGTAGTGGGTGGACCGGTGGCTGGTCCAATAGTTGGAGTGGAAGGAGGGTTCGGCGAAGGCTGGTCCGGTGAGGTCATGGATCAGTGAAGGTTTGGTTCGGCAAGGATGCTTTGGAGTTGGTTTGGTGGTAGTGGAGGTAGCTGGTTCGGTGATGAGAGTTGGAGTGGAGTGGGGTTGATTCGGCGGTCTTGGTCCGGTGGGATTTCGTCCAACATCCGACATTGAGCCACCTAAGAAAGTTGCTAAAGTGGTTTATGTGGAGGAGGAAGAGGAACGTCTATCTCTTAAAAAAGTTTCGAAGAGCCCTGTTGTTGAAGCCCCCAAAGAAAAACCGGAGCAAACTCCTCATATTCCCGACCCTCTTTCATGCATCTCTATTGCTGATTCTCCAGCTTCTCTTGAGCAGATGTAGCTGGCTTTGTTGACGACTCCTTCCGTAAAACAAATTCCTCCAAAGCCATCATCTTCTTCCCCTCCTTCCCTTAATTTTGAAGAGATAACCGAGTCCATCCTGCATTCTGAATCTTCCACCTCTATTCGCCCGCCTTCTTTCACTCCAGATTTGGCGGGGCATTGCCGCTCTCTAATAAAGCAGCAACTGGTAAATTTCCCTTCAATTGACCTTCTTATCATTAGTTTTCTCTAAATCGCTAATTTTCATTTCATTTCTTCTTTCATATTTCTAAGAGTTGGCTAGCTTGAACATACATCAAAGTCCTCTGCTGAATCCTCCAAATTTCAAAAGGAAATTTTCGACCTTAAAAATCCCTCCCTTTCCGCTGCTAAAGATGAAGCCTCCTTAGAGCTAGATCGATTAAGAGCTTCTCTTGCTCAAGCTAAAACTGATCTCATGGCAAAAAGACAAGCTCATCAACTCCTTGCTGATGAGAAATTTGCTATGGAGCTCACTTTACACGATTCTCAAGGCGTGAAAGCCTACTTAGCCGCAAAGAACATTTCTCCGAAGGAAAAGTTTAAGAAGACCAGGGCTTTATTGAAACTAGCTGTCAACACAATTACTAACACTAAGCAGCGAGTGTCTCAATTTTTTGGAACTACACTTAGGTAAATGCAACTGAAATCTCATTGTAACACCCCACACCCCTTAGTGTACCCAAAAGGACACACTAAAAGATGTGGTGCGTTGTAGGTATAAATAAAACTAGCAGAGACTAAGATTCACAAGACAAAATAGATAAATACAGCGGAAACAATTAAAATAATAATTTGTTAAAAGTCAAACTTCATAATATAGAATTATAAAACCAAATACATCATATGTCTCAAAATACCAATATATATCACATGAAATCAAAACCTCGGTCTCATAAATACCAGAGTACAAACTATCCCTCACAAAGTGCCAGTACATGGAATAAGCTAAAAACCGAAAATAAAAAAGAGAAATAGATAAGAAATCTCTGCCAAAGAAGTTTCCAAGTGTCTGCAATCTATCGTCCTTGCTCTTACTAGCCTATGGGGTGAAAAAGGGAAAATGGAGGAGTGAGTTCGACTAAAAGTCTTGTGAATGATAGCAATTACTTGAGTCTTTAAGCAAAGTAAAAGTAATAGACTCTATAACAGTTCTAGTATATAAAGAGGAAACCAGGGAAATAGGAAAGAGATAAACTGGAAATAAATATGATTAACTATAAGATTGGTTAATTTCGATTGCTTGCACTTGTCCTTGATTTCTACTTTAGTTAGGCTGAATTTCTAATCCTATAATTAGGATGTAATCCTAATTCTACCCTTTTTGATCGGCCTGCTACTCCATAGACCTTACTATGGACCAGCCGCTATATAACTCCCTACACAGCATCCAATGGTATCTATGAAGGATGCACAAAGCAACTACTGTAGATCTGGATGACATATATAGCTCCATACACAGAAGGCAATGGTGTCTACTAAAGACACCCATACTAAGCGCTTGGAACTCATAACTATTATTGAGCACCCGAATGGAAGTCGTACGCGTAACTGCCACCATGCCCATGCTACCTTTTGCTTCATCTATTGGGCCTTCTTATTACCTCCAACTTCCAGAATAGCGTGCCCCTCATCTCACTTCAGGTTAATGTGAGATCACCGTGTGTCAATAGAAAATATGGGAAATGCTGTTGGTACAGGCCCTTTATCCAAACAATATCTATTTGCGCCCCTTATCCAAATCCCCCATAATTTGGACTTCTATTTGACCAATTACTACCATTCTTAGCATAAGCGTGCCCTCATCTCACTACAAACTAATGTGAGACACCGTTTTGTCTAATATGGAATGCTATTTGGTACAGGTCGTACTTTCATCTATGCTTTTTAACTTAGATAAATTATTTAAATAAGCCTTTATTATCATCTTTATTTCTACGCTTATTAATTTACCCCAAGTCTTAAAATAAGCCTCATTCTACTCTTTTTCTTATTATAACCTATGTTATAATCATGCTTATTACTTAACTTAAGGTCTAAGTGTGAAAATAAGCTCTTTTGTCTTTTACTCTTTTTTAATTATAATTCTACGTTATAACTAAGCCAATTAATTAGTTCAATTTAATTTATATTACAGTCTTTATAATTTGCACCTCATAATTATAAATAGGCCAATCTCTTTAATTCAGCCCAATTAATATCACAATTAGACATATTTTTAGTCTTAATTCCGTTTTATTACAGTCTTTATAATTTACATCTTATCTTTCGTTATTTCAGAATTCTTATAATTTAATCCAATTTCACGTTAATTCTGTTCTAATCCATACGCGAAGAAGAAGGAGAAATAAAAGAAAACTGAAAATAGAAGAAAATCCAAGGTGTAGGAAGGAGATGTAAATAATGCATAAATAACAGTAAATAAATTAAAATACTGTAAATAAACTGTAAATAAATGGAAAAGCTACAATTAATAGAAATAACTAAAATTAACAAAAAAGAATAGCTAGAAAGAAATATACTGAAAATAATTCTAAAAACTTTAAATAAAACTGCTAAAAAGGTTATTCCAAAAATCGTACTAAAACTACAACTATTGGGAACCCTATTATTTTAAATTACTTAAAGAAATCTTTAAATAATTACAATCACTCACCTGAGACAAAAGCTAGAATCCCTTTTTTTTACAGCAACCAAAATTCTCTAGAAATCTCCTCTAACTTGTATGATCTCCATTTTTATTTGAATGTGTATATATAATATAATTTTATTTTATAAATGAAGAATGTAGGTAAATATTTGAGAGAGAGAAATGGAGGCTAGGTTTTGATTATAGAGTGAAAACCTAGGTTAGTTTAGGTCCTATTTATAATGTTTTAGGTGTGCTTTCAACCGTATATTAGAATCTCTAGAAACTTCTGCTGACTCATTGGTGTGTCAAATCATACAATGCGTCTTGTCAGCGCCTTATCTTATATTTAATTTAATTAATTACACCCTCAATAATATACAAACTATAAATAACGTTTTCTTCTCCTCAATTAATTTCTAATTTGTGACATTTTATTTCATATTAAATTTCCATGTGTCTCTCTTTATTTGCATGTTTCATTTCAGTTTTCAACATCCCATTTAATTTACATGTTTACGTCTGAAATAAATAAATAAACAACATATCAATATCTTTCCACATTTACATCTGAAATAAGTAAATTAACATGTCAATATTTCTCCATGTTTATGTCTAAAATAAATTAATAAATAACTAGAAATTCTTATGCCAGTATTGTACATATTAACGTTTAAATTAATTGGATGAATAACATGTGAATTGTTATGTCTACATTTTTTTTCAATATTCACATCTGTTGTAATTAGATAAATAACATATGTCCACAAACATGTATATATGTTGTGTATTAATTAGTAACCTAAATCTTTACCTTTAAATGGAGCAATCAATTACATTAATTGATTGATATTAATGTTTTTATGTTTAAAAATCAAACTGACCCTTATTATTTACTAACAAAGAAATAACATACCTTATATTTTCTGTAAGAAATGTAATCCTTCCATAATACACTCTTTCCTTTCCTGTTCAAAATATAATGTTTATTTTATTAAATGCCTTCTTTTTAAAAATATATGGTTACATTTTTTCTCATTTACAATAACCCATCTCATTTGAACATCGTCATCTAAATTTATAAAAGTGGATGCCTTCATTTTAAATACACTGTTATACCTTTTTCTCCTTTGTAACAAAATAAACTCCCTGTTTTTAAAATCATACATATATTCAAAAATGAGAAGTTTATTTTATTTATCTCAAAACATGCATTTATTTTTATTTAAAATGTTCATTCCATTTTGACACAAATGCAATTTCTTATATTAAACTCAATCATTACAATTTAATTCCTTTTTCCCTTTCTAATTGAAACATTTCAATAAATCTACTGCCAATTAATTTCAATACTAATTTCAAACGAATTCTAATTATAAACACTATTTCTTTTCTCCTCGAAATCTCTAAGGATAGAAGAATGAAATACAAGTTTTCATCCAAGTTCTACAACCAACTACTCAACCATCACCCATTACATCCATTGTCCTTAAGTTTTTCTAATGCGATTTATGATACTTATGCAACTAGTGTAGTGTCAATGTTATTAACGCTAAAAATTGAACGCTAACACCCTGGTAAGTAGAGTAATAATGTGAAAGCACCACCCGTGATACGGGAACAAGAAACAAGCAGTAAAGTAGCAGAAAACAGTAAAAGACAGCGATTTTATAGTGGTTCGGCTTAAGATCAAGCCTATGTCCACTTTGAATTCCTTTATTTCTGATTTTGGTTACAAGTTGATACAGTGCACTTTAAAATACAATACACTTTGATCACAAAAACACTCTAGACTAGTAGCTCAAACTTCGATGTGAAAAGACTCTTTGAATCTATTTCGGATATGCAAGATTTCTTTCAAAGCTTGTTGTAGTGTCTTGGAGTTCTTCAAATGTTGGACGAGTTAAGAATTATGCAGAGTAACGGCGC
This sequence comes from Allium fistulosum, assembly GCA_030737815.1. Classification (NCBI taxonomy): domain Eukaryota; kingdom Viridiplantae; phylum Streptophyta; class Magnoliopsida; order Asparagales; family Amaryllidaceae; genus Allium; species Allium fistulosum. Next base: position 670,822,128 of record CM060905.1, read on the forward strand.
CTCAAAGAATGGTTGGCCAAAAGTCCTTTCACCGTTGGAATGGCTCTGGTATTTATAGGTGTAATTCTGGGTGGAATCCGATTGCACAAGTTTTAGGTCGTTCACGACCTAAAGTAGGTCGTAGGTCGTAGGTCGTAGGTCGGCAGCGACCTAGAAGATGGGGTCTGTCTTATATTCATTGTGCTTAGTTCCTTATCAGCAAATTATTAGGTCGCGCGCGACCTAATATAGGTCGTAGGTCGCTGAGACCACTTTTGTTAGTTAGGTCGCTAACTCCTTAGCTCGTTAAGTTGTCTCTGTAGTTAGGTCGTTTAGCTTCTTAGGTCGGTAGGTCGTGGACTCCTTAAGTCGGTAGCTTCTTAGGTCGGTAGGTCGTGGCACGTTTTAGGTCGCATATGCTTTAGCTCGTTAAGTCGGCTCTGTAGTTAGGTCGCTAACTCCTTAGCTCGTTAAGTCGCGAATCAAAAGAGGGTTAACATTTGCACCTCGAAGTACACGCCTGGGTCGTAGGTCGTGTGCTTCGATTTTCTTAGCTCGCTCTCTGATGAGCTTGTTAGGTCGTGAACGACTTAAGATAAGTCGTAGGTCGTAGGTCGTGCGTGTCGATTCACATTTCGCTACCCCGGGGTATAAATAGCTTAGGTTGCTCTTTCTTAACTTCACTTGTTCTATCATTCCGTTCAGCCATTAGCAAGTACTCGAGCTCTCGAAGATGAATTTCATTACTCAATCATCAGTTATCCTTAGCATTATATTGCTTAAGTGAACCTGTTTTCTATTCAATCCTCGATTGTCACTGAATCATGAATCCCACTTTTCATCTCCGACCCACTTTTTATGCCGCGCTTCATCACGATCCTTGTTTCAATCGATTGCGAATGGATTAGAGGTGGATTGTCCGGGCTTTAGACAATTTGTGAGAACAAGGCGATGGGTTACGACGCTTTTAGGCTAATTGATTTGTGACTTTAGAGGAGATGAAGGAATTGTTAACGGGTTATTGGGTTTATGAATCTCGAGTTGGCTGGTTGATGAGTTACTGAACTTCTCAGTGGAGAGGAAGGTGATTGGTAAAAGGAGGTGAGGTTTCAGTTCGAGCAGGAATAGCTCGAGATTCCATCAGAGACGACCTAAAATATTCACGATCTAACAACTTGTCCGATTCAAGAACTCTCGCGACATAACTGTTTGAACGACCCGATTTTTCCTGCGACCTAACTCTCCTGCGACTTAATTAGCTTGCGGCATAGGCCTTAGGTCGTGGCCGAGCTAGGACTTAGAGAAATTCGTGTCGTTCTGTCTTGAGACCTTTTCCTTCATATGCAGTGCGACTTAAGAGGTCGACGACTTAACTTAACTCGTAGCTCATCCTTTAGGTCGTGGACGAGCTAATACTTGAGTGAACTGTCTAAACTTGAATTATCAACTTGGAGCATAATTTCGACATGAATTCCTGACTTGAATTTCTGGAATAAACTGCCTAATTTTTGAACTGCTTGAATTCCAAACTGTTTGAACCTCTTTGCAGATTATCTCTAATGCTAATAACCTGTTAAACACAATATTTGCAGAAAACTGGGACGAATATACTGCCATTGACTGCCCATATCAAATGACAGATTAGTCGATAAAGAATAATCAACTTAACGAACTACGTGAATGAAATGCTATAAAACAACCAATTCAAGTGAAGTATTAAAGCAAAACGAAAATAGTTAACTGAAGATGATTTGTTTGCATTAATACCGCACCTGAGTCTTTCAAATTAACAAGTCCTGAAATTTCATAATCGACCAATTGTCAACTAGTTTAACTCCAGTTACATTTGCTTGTTATTTTTATTAGTTTTGCACAACACTTCACACTTTTTAGGAAACGTGCACCTTCATATTTGAACATCCAGCTGCTTATGTATAATGACTGCTAAACAAGAAGAGACAATGGTTCAAGCTGGAGAAGCCATTCCCATTCCTGCCCCATTGACTAATCCCCCAGAAAGAATTTCGACCACTTTAACATATAAAGTTTTCCGACAACTGTGTACTCAGTTCGGCATTGCTGAAATAGATGCCATACTGCTTGAGAGGAGCGACACTGCTGACATACCACCTCATGGTTTCGTCGCCGTTAATCGCCAAATGTGTACGAACGGAGCTATTCCTCCTTTCAACGATTTCCTTCAGCAGCTTCTTCATCGACTGTCTATCTCTCCCTTTCAGTTACATCCCAATGGCTACGCCATCCTGATGGGACTATGTGTGCTATTCAGAAGGATGCTAGATCGTCTCCCGAGTTTTGACGAAGTTTGTTATCTGTGCTCATTTGCCAAAAATAAAGACCATCCTTCTATCACACTCATGAGAAGCGCTAGGAACCGCAAACTGATCATTGGTCTTCCTGACAGTGTTCACGGGTTCTTGAGTCAATTTTTCTACGTTCGTTGTCCTCCGGGATTTTATGCTATCTGGAGAGTAGGAAGTAAGATCATTCATCTTTGTTCCTGATGTTTTCTGAATTTTTCGAAGTCTGAGTTATCAAATATTAACTTCGCCCGTTACTTTTCAGCGCTTCCTCCTCCTTCTAGGTATCTGAGTCACAAACCCACTTTTGAGAGGCTCATGGCCGTGCCGGTTGAGGAGAGGAGCGCTCAAGTTTTGTTGAAAGACGAGTTTTTACATCAGTACAAACTTCTGCACTCTTCTCGCTCTTCTCAGCCTCATGAAGTCCCTGATTCTCCATCAAAGATATCAGATGCCTCAGCTCCTGTCAAAGAACTTATATCGAAAGAACCTACAACTGAGACCTCAATAGTGAAGTGTTCTACTTCTACCGATGTTGCGGGTTCATCTGGTAAATTATCGCTTTCCCCGGTGATCGAAGAAGGAGTTGAAAGAGAAGACTCTGCTGAGCACAACGGCGGAGTTACTTTTGATGGTCTAAGCGACTTAATGATAACTTCACAAGAACTCTTTAAGGATGACCTTAGTACAACCAAAGTTATTTCTTCAGCGATTGAGGCGACATCCGTCTTGCAGCAAACTCCATCAACCCAAGGGTTAACGCCAGCTGCAAAAGTTAACGTTACCCCTAAGCCGAAGAGTGGTTTGTAGCTCGATGCGCATAGTATACATGCCGCACACACTTAGAATCTTTCGGCACTTATACGCACTTAGCCTCCTCTTTCTGAAAATTTCTAAATTCTACTTCTTTTTCATTTCCAGGTTCTCCGATGGGGCGAAGCAGTTCATATTATGATGACTTCCGTTGCTATGTAGGGCGCGACACCTATGACTACAGGCGCTATCTTTCTACCCCCAGAGAAACCGATGAGGAGAGAGCTATTAGAAAAGCTCGTGAAAGACGAGACTATGAGGAGCGCCACAGAAGAGGAGACAAACGTCATGACTCATCTCAGAGAGAGGATGATTCTCATAAGAGGAAGTCTTATGATGATAAAGGAAAAAGTCATATCGTCGGCGATCCAAGCAAACGAACCAAGCTTAGTGATGCGTCTGCCATTTCTGAAAAGTCTGATGCTCCTACCTCTGCAGAAATTCCATCTAGTTCTCCAGCTCTCAAGAAGTCTGACATTCAAACAATTATCAACAGGCCTCAGTACCAAGTCGGGGATGGTCCTCCTACACTTCAAAGCCGATTCCCAAATTGGTGCTTAAGGGGAGTACGCTTCGACTTAGACTTGGTACCGATTGATAAGCAAGCTATGTTGAGGAACCTTGATGCAGTCAAACTTGATATTGAGAGGATGTCTGGCTGGCAGAAGCTTGTTGATGAGCTCCAAAGAGTTAACCATATGAATCTTGAAGCCATGTTGACAATGGAGAATGACAAGACAGAATGGGATAAAATCTGCAAGCATCATGATGCAGAGATGGCGAGCATTGCTGACGACAATGCGAGACTTGAGTCCGAAGTTAAAAAACTCAAGGAAGATCTCGCCGCTTCTTCCGCTTCGCACTCTCAAAAGGAAGAAGTGTTTCAAAAACAAGTGCGGGATGCGCATGCTGCTCAAAGGGATGCTGAGATGAAACTTGCGGCTGAGCAGCATGTTACTAAAGAATATCGCAAAGATACTGCTCAGCTGCGGGAAACAGTTAACTCCTAGAACATGGAGATCGAATTGTTAAAGGCTCGACTTTCTAAAGTTGAGAAAGAGCGTGATGAGGCTGTTGCTGGTCAAGTTGCAGTTGAAGAATCCCATGAGGCAACCAAAGCCACTGTAATGACCCTAATTCTTAACCAAATTTTTTTTTATCATACTTAGCTAAGACTACCTAGGGTCATCCTTCCCTATTCTCATATTATCCAGGATCTTTCACAATATAAAAATATTGTTTTAAATCTAAATCATTCCTAACATACATATATGAAGAAATCTATGTTATATTCTACTAGAATCAGAGCATGATAATATGTAAGTAGAAATCCTTTTAAATCTATTAAAATGTGATAATTCCCTGATAAAAGATTAATTATTGTATCCTGATTTTTGACCATAGAATCCACTGGAAACATGTACTTTAGTCTGTTATTCTAATTAAGAAATGATCAAGTAATAATCAGGTGGAAGAAAGCTTTTAATATGGATGATTGTGTTAAAGTCTGTATAGTATCAAACTCAGGCTAAAAGAAAGTGGATCATAAGTGAACACAAGCAACATCTAGGCGTAATGGAAACGCGCCTAACTTACACATGAGAGGTCACGAGTTCGAGTGCTATGCTGGTCGGTTCAAACCCAATTTTTGTTTTTCTTTTTATTTTTCTCCTGTATGGTTTAAAATCTGATATCTACCTATATCTACACATATATACTTAATTTTTGCCTATAATCTAACATACAAAACAATATTTCTTGCTTTATTATTTTTGAAACCCATTCCTACAACTGTTCTAGGAATTTATATTTATATTTTTGCCCAAATATCAACATGTACACAGATATACATGTACATGTCAATGTCTTTGCTCATTTTCCAGAAAACTGGGTTCAAATGGTTCCTTGCTTCATTGATTTGAAGTGAACATTTGGCCTGACCTATGGTCTAACCATGTGGTTAATCTGAACATTCTTTTATTTGCATTTTACAAACCAGAATCTACCCAAAACATTGACACTCCTTCTTTTCAAAAGCATGTTTATATATGTATGAATCAGACACCTTGTGATCAGATTTATATCATCCTTCCTAACCATAATTCTCTTTTAAAAATGCATATTCAGGGTATATACACTTTTACTTGCATTTGGACATATATCAATATCATGACTTGAAAATATAACAGTTATAATTCTTTCTGGATTTTCCCAATATGATTTCCTATATATCTATCTTTTGAAAGGACTTAGGATGAACTATAATCATCATAAAATGATTATGCTTATAAAATCCAGGTTTTTTTTTCCTCTAAATCAAAAACAACTTTAGCAAATAGATTTTCAAATTAGTTTAACATCAATATCCTTAATACATACCAGACCAGAAATAACCAGAAACAACATAACACGTATTTCTAACAAGTTCTTCCTGCTTAATACATTTAGATAGCCATATCAATCAGAAAATACATGCATGAATTAACACATTGTAGCTCTTATTTCTAATTATCTTAGCATTCTCTATTCCATATCTTTTTAATCTTGCTTACTTAGCTCCATCATAACCTGCAAAAGCATTAGTGGCTGCCCCATTATGAATGAGACACCCCCATGTGCCATGAGCAATAAGGGTCAGATCTATGATCTGGTGTGAGCATTTCTAACATATCCATGATATTAAGCTAAGGATACAGCATAAATGTACCTTGCATAACTTGACAGGTATTATCATGAATGATTAATGTATAAATTGATCAGGTATTCCCATATACATACATAAGAGCAAACATATGCATTAAAACAATTTTTATCTGGAACTACTAAGGTTCCTCATACCAACCCTAATCCCGGAAAGACCCAAGTTTCCTATATCATCATTTAAGGTTTCCTTTTCTTCTTATAAATTCCTGGCCTCATCTGCTATAAGGAATCAAAGGGACACATTGCCATGAACTAATTAACATCATGGCACAAAGATCTCAGGACTTAAACAAGCCATGTGTCAACTTGTCTACTTCAAATAGGACAAGCATTCCAGCAGCCTTCTTGGCACAAAATCCTTAGTTATATTACTAAGTGTATTCATGTTCATTTTATCAATGATAGCTAGGTGTACAGACCACTTATATATATGAAACATACTAGTTACCTTGCAGACATAATATTGCAAGCAAGTTAAAGGTTACTTTCTAGAGGTATAACACCCAGTCATTCCATCTCACATTATTTAGCATATAAACACCCTATTCAAACATATACCAGAATGTTTGCAACTGAGAATAAATGCATGGCTCTATTGGGTTTATTTTGATTTTGCAAGCAACTATGTTTAGCCAGATTTTTAACCTTGTTTAAACATAATTTTTAGGCTTGTAAATTTTCTGTTTGGTTTAGGGCTCAGCACTTATAGAGAAAGACTCCATTGCACCCTTAACCAATTATTTCAAGCCTCAGCACTATACCATTGTATATGCAGCTCATAGTTTTTTTTTCTTCATTCTTTGTCTTAAGCCATGATTCAGACTAGTTACAAATACTCTCTTACATGTTTTTTTTTAAGGTTTTGGTATAACATACAGGGATGAAAATAGAACAACAAAGTTATACATCCATCATAGCAGATCATATCTCATCAAGCATTCATGAAACCATCAGTAGTCAACATGGTTTGTAAATCAAAACATGCAAAATATAGCATATAAAAGCTTGGCTGCCTAATCTCAGGTCTTAATGCCATGTATATGAGTGAGGATACTCACCTAAATGCTTACACAAGCTTAATCCAGAAAACCTCTCAAATCTTTAGCCTTTTCTTCCTCTTCTTCCTTAGGTTAATTAATTCAGTGAGAGAGTAGTTTTCTGGTTAGGCTCTTGATTTATATAAGGGTTCTACCTAGGGTTTTGGGTGATGAAAAATCCCTATTTTAGCCCAAACCAGAATCATGCATTTGGCATTGCATATTCTCTCCCTCCTAACCCTTAATGTCCCGGCCAATATTTTAAAACAAGGCTAAGTTGTGCCCATTTTCTTTCCTTTTCAGAAAGTGATTACTTTAAGTATTTTTATTATACTTACCTCAAGCATGATAATGGTGTGACTTTCTATTTTCTGCCTTTATACATTTGCTTTCTTGCACTTTGGTTCTTACTATTTTAGTGCTTCTTTTACTTATTTTTCCTTTATTAATTTTCTGCTCAAATAATATCTGTATATATATACATTTATACAACTATGGGTGTTAGTTTAACTTTAACCTTCTTTTATTTGCAGAAAACATGTGAATTCTTATATGCATTTCTACACTCCTATTATTCAAATAAAATTTCACTTATTCATTATAAATCAATATTCTCTTCTGTCTTAATTTCCAGACAAGTCATACATATGCATATATATATAGATATATATATATACATATCCTCAGGAATTTTAATATTCATGTCTAGGCCTATATTTCCTTTATTTAAAACATTTTATCTAAATGTTTTCCTTCTTTGTTTTATTATTCAGGAATTCTGGATTTTCTCTTAGTGCCATAACTAGTGTGCACGTGCACACATGCACACAACCTTGCACCACTGAAAATCCCACCTATATAATAATTCTGATTTTCCCCCCAGAATTTTAATCATTTATTTAAAAGAATTTTCCTCAAAATCTTGGGGTATTACAATCACCCCTTCTTTTAGGAATTGTGTCCTCACAATTTGCAACATAATCTTTGGAGTACTTCTAATTTCTTAGGGAAAAATTATTCAGCATATGCATGAGCAAATCAATTAGTCACTGTCTATCATACATATTAAACTTTCTTAGTAATCTAAGAATTTACCTTTTAAATTTGCAAAGAGCCTAGGGTAATCCATCCTGATTTTATCCTCTAGCTCCCAAGTACAATCACTAGGATCTATACTCCATTGAATCTTTACAAGCTTCAATGTCTTGTTTCTTAATTTCTTTTCTTCCCTTGCCACAATTCCCACTGGCTCTTTCTCATAGATTAGATCTGGATTAATCTGAACTTCAGTAGGCTTTTCTAAGATTTCCTCCTTGTCATGTACCCATCTCCTTAGTTGTGACACATGAAACACATTGTGCATTGCACTCATCCCCTCTGGAAGCTCCAGCTTATAGGCTAGTGAGCCTATCCTCTCCAAAATCTTGTATGGTCCAACATATCTGGGTCTGAGTTTCCCTTGCTTGCCAAATCTCAAGACTTTCTTCATTGGTGAAACCTTAATGAAGACATAATCACCTACTTTGAATTCCACTGACTTCCTCTTTGCATCAGCATATTTCTTTTGCCTATCTTGAGCTGCTGCCATCCTCTTTCTCACCAGTCCTATTTTCTTTGTGATGTCCTTGACATATTCTGGCCCTAGGATAGCTTTCTCTCCTGCCTCAGCCCAACACATAGGTGATAGACATGGCTTTCCATATAGGGCTTCAAAGGGTGCCATTCCAATTGTGCTTTAGTGGCTATTATTGTATGTGAACTCAGCCAAATGGAGATGGTCCTCCCAATTTCCTCCAAAGTCTAACACACATGCTCTAAGCAAATCCTCTAAAATCTTGTTTACCACTTCTGTTTGCCCATCTGATTGGGGGTGATAAGCAGTGCTTAGGCACAATTCACTCCCCATAGCTTCTTGGAAGCTCTTCCAGAATCTTGAAGTGAAGATTGTATCCCTATCACTCACTATAGTTTTAGGAACACCATGCAACTTTACCACTTCTCTCATAAAAGTTTGGGCTAGCCTAGGTGCATTTCTATCTGCTTTTACTGGTATGAAGTGGGCTACTTTAGTCAGCCTATCTACAATTACCCAAATACTTGTATTTCCCTTCTTGGATCTAGGAAGACCATCTATAAAATCCATAGATATGTTTTCCCACTTCCACTGTGGTATGCTAAGTGGCTGCAACAACCCTGAAGGTCTTTGGGTCTCAGCTTTTATTTGTTGACAAACCATGCACTTAGCAACATGTCTTGCTACATTAGACTTCATTCCCTTCCACCAATAGTCCCTTTTTAAGTTTTGGTACATCTTGGTGCTGCCTGGATGTATGGAATATTTGCTCCTATGGTACTCATTAAGGATTTCTTCTTTCAATTCTATGATGTTTGGGACACATATCCTACCCTTGTACCTTAGGTATCCTTTTTCATCAATGTGATAATCCTTCACTTCCTCCTTCTTTAATAGGAGAGACCTCTTTTCTGCTAAGTCTTGATCTTCTTCTTGCATCTTTGCCACCTTCAAGACCAAATTTGATTGTAAAGTAATTAAACTTAACCTTCCTTTAATCCTTTCTTCCTCAACTATCTCCATACTTATCCCACTGCTCTCATCTATTTCCAAATCAGTGAGCATGGTCAAGTCTCTAAACTCCTCCATCATCAACATGGCCACTTTTGCATGCTGCCTACTCAATGCATCTGCCACTTTATTAGCCTTGCCTGGTGTATAAAGTATATCTAAGTCATAAGCAGCAAGAAATTCAACCCATCTGTGTTGTCTCATATTCAAATCTTTCTGTGAAAAGAGATACTTTAAGGCCTTGTGATCAGTGTATAAAATGAACTTTGCACCTAATAAGTAATGCCTCCAGAGCTTCAAGGCATATACTACTGCTGCCAACTCAAGATCATGAGTTGCATATCTAATTTCATGGGGTTTTAGTTGTCTAGATGCATAGGCTATGACCTGATCTTGCTGCATCAACACAGCCCCTAGCCCTGACCCACATGCATCTGTATATACAACTAATCCCTCATTGCCTTCTGGTACTCTCAACACTGGTGATTTTACCAAAGCCTCCTTGATCTGGGTGAAAGCTTGTTCACACTTATCAGTCCATATAAACTTTTGGTTCTTCCTAGTCAGGTTAGTGAGTGGCATTGCTATTTTAGAAAATCCTTGTATAAACCTCCTATAGTATCCTGCCATCCCCATGAATGACCTAACTTCACTAACATTGTTAGGCTTCTTCCATGCTTAGATTGCTACTATCTTATTGGGGTTTACAGAAATCCCTCTAGCAGAGACAACATGTCCAAGAAAATGTACTTCCTCTTGCCAGAACACACACTTAGAGAACTTTGCTTTCAAATCTTTTTCTCTTAATCTAGATAAGACCAAATGTAAGTGGTTCTCATGTTCCTCTATTGTTTTAGAATAGATTAGAATGTCATCTATAAAAATCAGAACAAACTTGTCTAAGTAGTCTCTGAATATCCTATTCATTAGGTCTACAAAGTAAGAAGGGGCATTTGTTAGCCCAAATGGCATAACCAGAAACTCATACAAACCATATCTTGTGTTAAATGCTGTATATTTAACACTTAAATCCTCAACCTTCATCTGATGAAACCCAGATGCCAAGTCTAGCCTAGAAAACACTTTAGCTCCACTGAGTTGATCAAAGAGATCATCTATCCTGGGTAATGGGTATTTGTTTTTGATGGTTACTTTGTTTAATTCTCTATAATCTATACACATTCTTAAGGTACCATCATGCTTTTTAACAAATACTACAGGAGCACCCCAGCATGAATTACTTGGCCTTATAAACCCCTTGGCTTCTAATTCTTCCAGCTGGTTCTTTAGCTCCTTTAATTCACTTGGCCCCATCCTTGTAGGCTTTTTGATAATTGGGCTAGCCCCAGGCATAAGGTTAATCTGGAATTCAACAGGTCTATGGTGTGAGACACCTTTTACTTCCCCAAATACATCCAAGTATTCTTCAACTATGGGGATTTCATTAATAGCTATTTCCTTGGGATTATTTTCTAATTCAATTAAATGATTTAGCCTGTTTTCTTTGATAGGTTCACACAGAATTGTAACCCTTTGGCCATTAGAATTTTGTAGTGAAATGGTGGATGCATCTAGGTCAATTATGGCTTTGAATTGTCTTAGCCAATCTGCCCCTAATATAACTCCTATATTTGGGAAATTTAGAACATATAAATTGGAAACAAATGTGTTTCCCCCTATGTTCAAATTCACATCCACACAAATCATATCTAATACACTAGAACTTCCTAAAGGGCTTTGTATTAACAGAGGTATTTCAGCCAAATTGCAGTTCATTTTCAACCTTTTAACTATTTCATGGGAAATGAGTGAGTGGGTTGCCCCGGTATCATATATTACAGCTAAAGGTATGGTACAAATAAATAGTGTACCTTCCACTTGACCATGGTTTTCAGCATTAGCCTCAATTATGGCCTTGCCCCTACCTTCCAGGTTTGCCACTTTCCCTTGTTGCTTGTATTCTGGGCAATTTCTTTTCATATGCCCTTCCTTCCCACATAGAAAGCATTGGAAAGCTCCCCCTTTAAGCTCTGGGCATCTTGGCTTAATATGGCCTTCTTTCCCACAATGGTTGCAAACTATTTTTCTTTTGGCTTCATTGGGTTTTGCATCTACTGCCTTCTTACCATCTGCCTCTCCTTTCTTCTTATCATAAGGATGGTACTTCCCTTTGTTCTTCTTGTTGCTATTGTTTTTGAAGCTCCTAAACTTATCTCTTTCCTTGTCATGCTGCTCAATCTTCAGAGCCAAATCTATCACTTGATCAAAAGTTCTGTCAGCATAAGGTAATATAGCCCTGCTAAGCCCTGGGTTCAATCCCTTGATGTATCTATCATTTTTGGATGCTTCATCAGCCACTAACATTGCCCCATAGGTTGACAATCCCTCAAACTTCTGGGTGTATTCTGTGACGTTCATAGTCCCCTGTCTAAGTTTGATGAACTCCTCAAGTAAAGTGGTTTTTGCTGAGGCTGGAACAAACCTTGCCTCTAACATCTCCTTAAATTGATTCCAATTAATATCATTTTCATTCCGGCCAGCTATGATCACCTCCCACCAACTCAAAGCTGCACCTTTTAATTGCCTTGAGGCCACTTGCCTCTTCCTTTGGTCATCTAGTTGCATATCAGTGAAGATCCTCTCTAATGTCCTCAGCCATGCTTGAATCTCCATTACACTTTCAGTTCCTTCAAAGCTCTTGCCTCCCAAATTGGTATAAGTCTTCACTAACTTGAAGAGCTCCTCATATGGGTTCTCAGGTCTGTGCCCAATTCCATCTCTCAAAACTCTCACAAATTCCTACATGTCAAGCATTTGTGGTGTGCTAGATCCTCCTTGATGATGAGACCCTCTTCCTACCATATTTCTAAAAGTATATGTATTTCATTATATTAGTTTATAATACTTCGCTTTAATTTTAAATTGGTTGTATCTTTCCTATTTAATCATTGTGTATGTCACATGCACACACATACATTCAGGGAATACTTATAAACAGTCAAATATATCACAAACAAACCTAGTATAAACATAAGCATACAAATATTTTGCTATGTTAATTAAAACATAGCTCTGATACCAAATGTAATGACCCTAATTCTTAACCAAATTTTTTTTTTATCATACTTAGCTAAGACTACCTAGGGTCATCCTTCCCTATTCTCATATTATCCAGGATCTTTCACAATATAAAAATATTGTTTTAAATCTAAATCATTCCTAACATACATATATGAAGATATCTATGTTATATTCTACTAGAATCAGAGCATGATAATATGTAAGTAGAAATCCTTTTAAATCTATTAAAATGTGATAATTCCCTGATAAAAGATTAATTATTGTATCCTGATTTTTGACCATAGAATCCACTGGAAACATGTACTTTAGTCTGTTATTCTAATTAAGAAATGATCAAGTAATAATCAGGTGGAAGAAAGCTTTTAATATGGATGATTGTGTTAAAGTCTGTATAGTATCAAACTCAGGCTAAAAGAAAGTGGATCATAAGTGAACACAAGCAACATCTAGGCGTAATGGAAACGCGCCTAACTTACACATGAGAGGTCACGAGTTCGAGTGCTATGCTGGTCGGTTCAAACCCAATTTTTGTATTTCTTTTTATTTTTCTCCTGTATGGTTTAAAATCTGATATCTACCTATATCTACACATATATACTTAATTTTTGCCTATAATCTAACATACAAAACAATATTTCTTGCTTTATTATTTTTGAAACCCATTCCTACAACTGTTCTAGGAATTTATATTTATATTTTTGCCCAAATATCAACATGTACACAGATATACATGTACATGTCAATGTCTTTGCTCATTTTCCAGAAAACTGGGTTCAAATGGTTCCTTGCTTCATTGATTTGAAGTGAACATTTGGCCTGACCTATGGTCTAACCATGTGGTTAATCTGACCATTCTTTTATTTGCATTTTACAAACCAGAATCTACCCAAAACATTGACACTCCTTCTTTTCAAAAGCATGTTTATATATGTATGAATCAGACACCTTGTGATCAGATTTATATCATCCTTCCTAACCATAATTCTCTTTTAAAAATGCATATTCAGGGTATATACACTTTTACTTGCATTTGGACATATATCAATATCATGACTTGAAAATATAACAGTTATAATTCTTTCTGGATTTTCCCAATATAATTTCCTATATATCTATCTTTTGAAAGGACTTAGGATGAACTATAATCATCATAAAATGATTATGCTTATAAAATCCAGGTTTTTTTTTCCTCTAAATCAAAAACAACTTTAGCAAATAGATTTTCAAATTAGTTTAACATCAATATCCTTAATACATACCAGACCAGAAATAACCAGAAACAACATAACACGTATTTCTTACAAGTTCTTCCTGCTTAATACATTTAGATAGCCATATCAATCAGAAAATACATGCATGAATTAACACATTCTAGCTCTTATTTCTAATTATCTTAGCATTCTCTATTCCGTATCTTTTTAATCTTGCTTACTTAGCTCCATCATAACCTGCAAAAGCATTAGTGGCTGCCCCATTATGAATGAGACACCCCCATGTGCCATGAGCAATAAGGGTCAGATCTATGATCTGGTGTGAGCATTTCTAACATATCCATGATATTAAGCTAAGGATACAGCATAAATGTACCTTGCATAACTTGACAGGTATTATCATGAATGATTAATGTATAAATTGATCAGGTATTCCCATATACATACATAAGAGCAAACATATGCATTAAAACAATTTTTATCTGGAACTACTAAGGTTCCTCATACCAACCCTAATCCCGGAAAGACCCAAGTTTCCTATATCATTATTTAAGGTTGCCTTTTCTTCTTATAAATTCCTGGCCTCATCTGCTATAAGGAATCAAAGGGACACATTGCCATGAACTAATTAACATCATGGCACAAAGATCTCAGGACTTAAACAAGCCATGTGTCAACTTGTCTACTTCAAATAGGACAAGCATTCCAGCAGCCTTCTTGGCACAAAATCCTTAGTTATATTACTAAGTGTATTCATGTTCATTTTATCAATGATAGCTAGGTGTACAGACCACTTATATACATGAAACATACTAGTTACCTTGCAGACATAATATTGCAAGCAAGTTAAAGGTTACTTTCTAGAGGTATAACACCCAGTCATTCCATCTCACATTATTTAGCATATAAACACCCTATTCAAACATATATACCAGAATGTTTGCAACTGAGAATAAATGCATGGCTCTATTGGGTTTATTTTGATTTTGCAAGCAACTATGTTTAGCGAGGTTTTTAACCTTGTTTAAACATAATTTTTAGGCTTGTAAATTTTCTGTTTGGTTTAGGGCTCAGCACTTATAGAGAAAGACTCCATTGCACCCTTAACCAATTATTTCAAGCCTCAGCACTATACCATTGTATATGCAGCTCATAGTTTTTTTTTTCTTCATTCTTTGTCTTAAGCCATGATTCAGACTAGTTACAAATACTCTCTTACATGTTTTTTTAAGGTTTTGGTATAACATACAGGGATGAAAATAGAACAACAAAGTTATACATCCATCATAGCAGATCATATCTCATCAAGCATTCATGAAACCATCAGTAGTTAACATGGTTTGTAAATCAAAACATGCAAAATATAGCATATAAAAGCTTGGCTGCCTAATCTCAGGTCTTAATGCCATGTATATGAGTGAGGATACTCACCTAAATGTTTACACAAGCTTAATCCAGAAAACCCCTCAAATCTTTAGCCTTTTCTTCCTCTTCTTCCTTAGGTTAATTAATTCAGTGAGAGAGTAATTTTCTGGTTAGGCTCTTGATTTATATAAGGGTTCTACCTAGGGTTTTGGGTGATGCAAAATCCCTATTTTAGCCCAAACCAGAATCATGCATTTGGCATTGCATATTCTCTCCCTCCTAACCCTTAATGTCCTGGCCAATATTTTAAAACAAGGCTAAGTTGTGCCCATTTTCTTTCCTTTTCAGAAAGTGATTACTTTAAGTATTTTTATTATACTTACCTCAAGCATGATAATGGTGTGACTTTCTATTTTCTGCCTTTATACATTTGCTTTCTTGCACTTTGGTTCTTACTATTTTAGTGCTTCTTTTACTTATTTTTCCTTTATTAATTTTCTGCTCAACTAATATCTGTATATATATACATTTATACAACTATGGGTGTTAGTTTAACTTTAACCTTCTTTTATTTGCAGAAAACATGTGAATTCTTATATGCATTTCTACACTCCTATTATTCAAATAAAATTTCACTTATTCATTATAAATCAATGTTCTCTTCTGTCTTAATTTCCAGACAAGTCATACATATGCATATATATATAGATATATATATATATATACACATATCCTCAGGAATTTTAATATTCATGTCTAGGCCTATATTTCCTTTATTTAAAACATTTTATCTAAATGTTTTCCTTCTTTGTTTTATTATTCAGGAATTCTGGATTTTCTCTTAGTGCCATAACTAGTGTGCACGTGCACACATGCACACAACCTTGCACCACTGAAAATCCCACCTATATAATAATTCTGATTTTTCCCCTAGAATTTTAATCATTTATTTAAAAGAATTTTCCTCAAAATCTTGGGGTATTACAGCCACCATCAGCTCTACTTTGTTTGACTTTTACTTGCACAGCGTTCTGGGGCGTGGTAGTCTCTCCTTTTTGGGCCCTAAATACGAGATTACTCTGGCCGAAGTATGGGAAGCCACAATTGATATGTTCGGCAGTGCTGGCTATGATGAGGCAGAGCTTGAGGCACGTTATTTTGACGACGAAACTCGTGCCGCTCTTGCTAGAGGAAAAGAGCAACTCGCTAGAGCACGAGCCGAATCAACGGGAGAAGAACATCCAAAGGAAGAAGCGCCTTTAACTGCCCCCATCCACGCTTTGATTTCGGCCGACGCAAACATTATAGGCTCCAGTTCCCATTCTCTGCCTCCTGCTAAGATCATAACTGAGATTACAACTGCACAAGGCGGAGATGAAGACGAAGAAAGCACCGAAGCGCAAGCTTATGAGATCGTCACTACAAAGCCAACTTCTCCAGGTAACTTCAAAGTTCAACCGGGTCAAGCAGATTACTTTTTCGCTTCAACTGATTTTGATGAATTTCTCGCCTATTACTTAAGTTCCGATGAACCAATATCTTCTCTTTTTTCGGAGAATACTGATTTTAACTTCTTTTCTTCTATAGTGGAGGCACCGAGCGCTGTACACACTTCTCCTCTTCCAGATGTTCCTCCTCCAACCCTTCAAGTCACTCCTGCTTCCCAACCGGGTTCGCAGGAAGAGCAAATAGTAGCCCTTCAAGGCTTGGAGGATCCACTCGCTTCACAAGAGCAGAAGGCTGAAGATCTTGAGGACAGTGAGAAGACTCCGGAGCAGTCTCTTGATGATAACACGAAACTTTCTACGCTGCTTACTCCGGGAAGTGAGTCTTCTTCGAAGAGGAAAGGGAAGCGCGCCATAAGGAAGAAGAAGAAAAGCACTTCAGCTGGAGAAGATAAAGTAGAAGAAGATCCAGCCACACCTTCTTCTCCTTCTTCTCCGACCCATCCACGCCGGATTCCGAAACTAGTCATCAAACCGGGCAAGGGTACTAAAGGTGGCGGGAAGAAGGAGTGATAAGCTGGACTCTACCTTCCTTATTTTGCTTTTTGCTTGTGTCGACCGGAGATTGTGCGGGTACCGGTCCCTGCTTTTTTTTGAGATCTGCACATGTAAAGAATTTTCACAGTATTGAATAAAATAATTCTTTTACTTGTACAAATTCTTGTGTATGTAAGAATGTATCTATTTCTCATTTTAGTGTAGAATAAGCGATTCTTTTTACTTGTACAAACTTTTGTCTGTGTTTGAGAATGCATTTATTCCACATCTTTTCTGCGTGATATTGTAATGAGCTTGTGGTATGTCGCTTGAATACTACTTTTATTGATGTAGTTGTATTGTATGATATTGCCCCTATACCACAAGTGCATTGCAATATCTTTTTGCTTTGACGAGACTTGTACTCTTGTTTTTGGAGAATAACTATTCCATTTTTGAGGAAACAATTATTCTACTTTAATGGAGCGTGTCTCGTTTTTGGAGAAGTTTTTACGCTTCAACCTTCGGAGATGGTCACTTCATATTTTTGAGAAGTGAATTCTCCTACGCGGTAAAGCGGGCCTCTGAAGAGGATTTTACTTAGCACTTCAATTTCTGGGGAAGAATTTTTCAAGATGAACAAGTAGATCTTCCTTGAGAGTTGAAGTGTGCCTTTAAGGAGGGCTTTCTTTCTTCTTTTATATTTGTCGTGTTCACTTGAAATTACTTTCTCGCAGTTGAATGGAACTACGGAGTGGGTGCAAGTTACTTGATTGGATGTTCGTTTGTACAAGCGATCACAGACAATTAACAAGGGCCCTGCGCCTTCATGTTGTGAAGGTGCTTTTCCGGTGGTTCTGTTAACTTTGTTGTTTGAGAAGAGTATTTCATTCTAGGACGTGCCTCCGAAGAGGTCTTGTGCCTCCAGAGAGGTCCTGTGCCTCCGGAGAGGTCTTGTGCCTTCGGAGAGGTCTTGTGCCTCCGGAGAGGTCTTGTGTGCCTTGGGGAAGGTCTTCTGCCTCCGAAGAGGGCAGTGTGTGCCTTTAGGGAAGGCTTGTGCCTCGTAAGAGGGCTTGTAGTGCTTCGGGAGAGGTCTTATGCCTCTGGAGAGGTCTTGTGCCTCTGGAGAGGTCTTTATTTGATTGCCTGGAAGTTACTTTCTCACAGTTAAATGGATCCACAGGGCGGACTCAAGTTATTTAATTGGATGTTCCTTCGCACAAACGATCGCAATTAGTTAACAAAGGCCTTTTGCCTTAGTGGTTCCACCAACCTTTTTGTTGAGAAGAGTGCTTCCATTTATTGGCGTGCCTCCGAAGAGGGCTTGTGCCTCCGTAGAGGTCTTTATCCTCTGAAGAGTTGCACCTCCAAAGAGGTCTTGTGCCTTCGAAGAGGGCTTTTGTTGATTAGCTCGCCCATGTCTCTTTGTTGTTTGCTCATTAATGGTCCCCTGTTATTGTCTCCGAGCCCGTATTCCTTTCTTTTGCAAGTAGTTTGCTCTATCCAATGGAGTGTACTTCACTGTTAAGTGATTTCATGGGACAGGCGCAAGTTATCTAATCAGATGTCTGTTTATACAGACGATCGTAATTAGTTAACAAGTGTCTGGTTCCTTTTCTTTGGAAAAGTGTCCCTTCGGTGGAATCATCAACTTTTGGTGTAAAGTTCATCTTATGTTGGATTTGAACTTGGAACTTTTTGTGGCTTGAAATTCGTTTATTGAGTGATTTACGGGGCTCACTTGGCATTGCGATGGGTAAGCTTTCTTTTAATGACCTGTAATATTAAATCGATATTTTAGCAATACATTTAGAGTATTTACACATCGAAATGAAACAGGCATTCTATTATAATAAAGAACACAGAATTTAAAGTGGTTCGGCCAAGAACTAGGCCTACATCCACTTTATAGCTCTTTTATTGATCATCACTGATTTTACAATGGTTTACAATACAATTGATGCATCCATTATCATTTTACAATTTCAAGCGTTGCTTTTAAGTAAAATATGGACGCAAGTGATTGCTGTTCCAGGCTCTTGGGATTGGATCTCCTTCGACAGTTGTGAGTTTGAAGGTGCCATCAAGAAGTTTATTGCCTATGACATATGGTCCTTCCCAATTTGGTTCAAACACTCCAGTTGCTGTCATGATCCTTTTCAAGACTATGTCCCCGATTTCGAAGCTTCGTTGACGGACTTTAGAATTGAAGTGCCTTGCTATCCTTTGCTGATGGGCCGCAACTCTGAGCCTAGCTTCTTCCCTTCTTTCATCAAGAAAGACAAGTGCTTCGAGTTGCAATTTTTCATTTTTAGCCTGGTTGAAGTGAATTCTCCTGTGTGAAGAAACTTCTAGTTCTACTGGAACCATTGATTCTAATCCGTATGCCAATGAGAATGGAGTGTGCCCAGTCGCAGTTTTATGGGTCGTTATGTATGCCCATAGTGCTAGTGGTAGCTTATCAACCCACCCACCTTTTGCTTTTTCAAGCTGCTTTTTGATGGTTGACTTGATAATTTTGTTTACTGCCTCCACTTGCCCGTTTGCCCGCGGATGAGCCACTACTGAGAAGCTTTTTCGGATTTTGAATCGCTTGAAGAAGTTCTGGAACTCTTCGCTTTCGAATTGAGTACTGTTGTCTGTGATTATCTTCTGTGGCACACCATACCTGCAAATTATATTTTTAGTCACAAAATTTATCATCTTTTTAGAGGTAATAGTAGCCAAAGGTTCTGCTTCAGCCCATTTAGTGAAATAATCAACAGCAACAATAACATATTTGATTCCCGACTTAGCAATTGGTAAAGGTCCGATTAGGACTATCCCCCAAATGGCGAATGGCCATGGACTGACCATCTGTGTTAGTTCGGTGGAAGGTGCTCTTGGGATTTTTGCAAATCTCTAGCACTTGTCGCATTTTCGGGAGTAGATAGCAGCATCTCGATTAATACCTGGCAAAAAATACCCATACTGGAGAACTTTCTTGGCAAGAGTTTGGCCACCTGAATGGTCCCCACATTCTCCTCCGTGTACCTCTGCTAAAATTGTCTTAGCTTCTTCCTTGGTTACACAACGGAGTAATGGCATTGAGAATCCCCGCCTGTATAACCGACCGTCTTGAATTACATATCTCGATGCTTTTCTTAACAGCTTTCGGCGTTCTTTAGAATTTTCCAGCAGGGAACTGTTGAGTAGATATTCTCTGATCGGGGTCATCCATGACTCTTGTTCTTGAGATACAGCCATGATCCAGTCGATATCCATTTCATCAGTGCTTGGCGCTGACAAGACCTCCACAGGAACCAATCCCAATAACTGAGCTTCTCCAGAACTTGAATATTTTGTGAGAGAATCCGCCTTCATATTTTCCTCTCGAGGTATGTGGCTTATCGAATAGTGATCAAAATTGTCAAGGAGGTCACAAGCCTTTGACAAGTAAGCAGGCAGATTTCCTCCTTTAGCTTGAAACTACTTCTTGACTTGACATACAATAAGCTGAGAATCACTGAAGATCTGTAATGCTTTGATGTTTAGTTCTTTTGCAATCTTTAATCCAGCAATTAGAGCTTCATATTCTGCTTCATTATTTGTAGAGGGAAATTCCAGTCTTAATGCGTAACATAATGATCGCCCTTCGGGGGTTTCAAGCACAACCCCAACTCCGGAACAGTAATCATTTCTTGAGCCATCAACATATAACTTCCATTTGGCTGGGATGTCAACTGTAATCTCTTCCTCACTGTCACCCTTATCTGTGTACTCTGCGATGAAATCTGCTAAAGCTTGTCCGTTGATCGCTCTTTGGGGATAATAAGTGATATCATATTGGCTAAGTTCAATATTCCACTTCAGAAGACGGCCCGAAGTTTCAGGGCGAAATAGGACTTCCTTTAGGGGTTGATCAGTGAGGACTTTGATAGGATGAGCTTGAAAATACGGCCTCAACTTTCTGGAAGCAATCAGTAAACAATAGGCGAGCTTTTCTAACTTTGAATAATTCATTTCTGCCCCAGTGAGTCTTTTGCTGATATAGTAGACCAGGCGCTGAACTTTTGCATCCTCCCGCACCAGTGCTACACTCAGGGCATGAGATGAAACTGCCAAGTATATGAAAAGGTCTTTGTCGTTGTTGGGCTTGGAAAGTATTGGAGGCGCTTCCATGTGACGGATTAATTCATCGAAAGCTTTCTAGCATTCAGGTGTCCATTCAAAGTTTTTCTTTCCTTTCTTTAAAGTGTCAAAGAAGGGGATGCTTTTATCAGTGGCTTTGGAAATGAACCGACTCAAAGCAGCAACTTTCCCATTAAGGCTCTACAGTTCCTTCTTTGTCCTAGGGGCTTTGACTTCTCTCAGAGCAGTAATTTGAGCAGGATTAGCTTCAATGCCCCTAGCGCTTACAATAAACCCCAAGAATTTCCCAGACTCTACGCCAAATGAACATTTCAAAGGGTTGAGCTTCATCCCATATTTTCGGAGGATTGCGAACATTTCTGCTAAGTGATCCATATGGTCAACTGCTTTCTTTGATTTTACCAACATATCATCGACATAGACTTCCATAGTTTTCCCAAGTTGTGATTTGAACATTGCATTAACAAGCCTTTGATATGTTGCCCCTGCATTCTTCAGTCCGAAGGGCATAACTTTGTAGCAGTAAAGACCAACATCTGTTACGAAGCTCGTATCCTCCTGATCCGACTCATGCATCATAATCTGATTATACCCGGAATAAGCATCCATAAAAGACAACAATTCATGCCCGGCTGTTCCATCTACCAGCTGATCAATCCTTGGCAACGGGAAGCAGTCTTTGGGACAAGCTTTGTTTAAATCTGAGAAATCGATGCATACTCTCCATTTTCCATTTGCTTTCTTAACCAGTACTGGATTTGAAACCCAATTTGGATAGGTGGACTCTTTAATGAAACCATTCTCCATGAGTCGATCTACTTCTTCCTTTAGCGCTACTGACCTTTCTGGACCCTGGGTTCTCCTTTTTTGTTTCACAGGTGTGAACTTTGGATCGATATTCAGAGTATGTACAGCGATCTCTGGAGATATTCCACACATATCGGCATCACTCCAAGCGAATACGTCCAGATTTGCTTTCAAAAATGATATCAACATATTTTGGACTGCCACACTGAGTTGTGAACCCACATTTAGCACTTTGTTTGGGTCTTTAAGATCAACAGGTACTGGTACCTTTACTTCCATTGGAACCACTCTATTTTCCTCTGCACTGGCCTTTCTGGGGTCCATTTCTCTCCTTGCACCACTATGCTCGCCAGTGCAGGGACCACCCTGTATTTGCTACAAGGTTGGGTTTTTGATGCGGAGGGGGGCTGTCGCATCTTTTCCCATCTCTCTCTTCCTTGCCTCCCAAAGCTCTATAAGATAACATTCCCGCCCAGCATTTTGATCTCCTTTAATGACACCAACACCATTATCTATGAGAAATTTCATAGTTAGGCAGTACGGGGCGAGAATGGCTTTGAACGTAGCTAAAGTTGGCCGACCCAGGAAGGCGTTGTAGGCAGAAAATACACCAACAATTACAAAAGTCTGCTTCCGAACTACCTTTTTCTGTCCCTCTCCAAGTTCCAGAAACAAGTCGACAGTTCTAATTGGCTGCTGCGGTTCCCCAGTGAACCCAACAATCTTCTGCGATGAAGCCTGAACGTCAGCCATTGGAATCTTCATTTGATCAAATGTCTTCTTGAAGAGTATATTGCAGGAAGCACCGCAATCAACAAGCACTCGTCTTACAATAGTTGGCCCAATTCCTGTAGAAATAACCAAGGGATCTATGGTTGGAGCTTCGATACCCATAGAATCCCTAGCTTTGAACACAATATCATCATTAGAAGTTTTCTGCTGTTTCAGGGGTGCAGCGTCTTCTAAAACAAAAACATCTTCTTCTGCTGGGATATATTTCAAAGCATGAGCGTATCTTTCCATCTCACCCCAGCTTCTGCCTGCTGGGTGTGGGCCTCATGTAATCACATTGATAACAGGCCTTTCAGATTTATGTGCGATAGTGCCCTCACCCGAGCCATATGGATGAGTAGAGGGTTGCTACCCCTGAGCAGACGAAGTTTGGTCATTTCGGTTCCTCTTAACATATTGTTGCAGCTTGTTTTCCCTTAACAATTCTTCAATTAAGCTCTTCAAATGACGACATTCGTTGGTATCATGACCGGGTTGGTTATGAAATCGACAGAATTTTCCATTTCGCATAGCACTCTTTCCAGGCTTTATCTTAGCTGGTTTAGGATACTCCACAGCATCTTTGGTGGCAATGAAGATATTCTCCGGAGTGTCGGTTAAAGGAGTGAAATCTGAGGGTTTAAAGAAGCGAGGTTTCTTTATATCCTTTTGTTTCTTCCCATCATTATTTTCTCTTTTCTGACCTTCGGAATCTTTCTTAGTTGAAGCAGCAATGTTATTCTCCACTCTTGTCGCCACCACTTTCATTGGTGCCGGAAGATTTTCCAAGCGTATGAACTCATCAGCTTTCTTATAAAATTTCTCGAGTGAATTTGGCTCCTTCATTTTCAGCCATTTCCCAAATTCACTTGACTTATCGATAGCCCGCATTAGATAAGTCAAAACCATCCGTGGTTCCGCATTGTCGACTTCAGCCAGAGCTATATTGAAGCGATTCAGGAATGACTTAATAGACTCTCCAGGATTCTGCTCAAGACTAGACAATGACATTATGTCTTTCGCCTTTGAAGCGTACAGTCTGAATTGCTCTTTAAACTTCCGGGTTAAATCCGAAAACTGGTCTACATATCGAACAGGAAGCTTGGTAAACCAAAGAAGTGTCACTCCTTCCAAGTATACCGGGAAATACCGGCACTTAATCTCATCTGTTGCTCTAATGCCGGTCATGTGCCAGTCATATTTGTACAAGAATTGATTCGGATCACTTGTCCCCCGATAAGCAGAAATGGTAGGGGGAACAAATTTTGTGGGAAACTCAGCTTTTAGAATCCTCTCAGTAATCGGAGTTTTACTCGGAGCAAATCTCCATTCGCTCTCATCTTCATTTCTCTGCATGCTTTCTTTCATTATTTGCCGAATCATGCCGGAGTGATATTCCTCATTGTTTAATGACTTTGCGGAGTAGACTTCGGCCATTTTCTCGGAAGTTTGTCCGGGCAAATGTTCATGGAAAATTGGCGATGGCCTGGATCCTTCAGCTTGGAGAGGTACCCCTTCAGCGGCACCTGATCCCCCTTGAGGAATATTTCTTCCTTCGGAGTTTTGAAGAGCATCAGCAATGTTTTCTTCATTATTTACTGGCCTTTGACTAGCCCCGAGCAAAGCATTTAAATTCTCCATCATTAGAGTATTCTGAGTTCAATTTGCTGATACAGCCCGGACACTACAGCATCTAACTCTTCTCGCGTCACTCCAACGCTTGGAGCTGCCTGACTTGGAGAAGGAGAAGTGGCAGTATTATCGTGAGCATCTTCAGATCTGATGGACTTGCATTTTCTTCCAGAAGCCATTATATCCAACAGACTTCTGGTCTTGAAAGAAACTTTTTCAACGAACTTTTGTGAAGCAATGGTGAATGTATTCCTGAGCTGGATTCTCAGTGAAAGCACCAAAATGTTAACGCTAAAAATTGAACGCTAACACCCTGGTAAGTAGAGTAATAATGTGAAAGCACCACCCGTGATACGGGAACAAGAAACAAGCAGTAAAGTAGCAGAAAACAGTAAAAGACAGCGATTTTATAGTGGTTCGGCTTAAGATCAAGCCTACGTCCACTTTGAATTCCTTTATTGCTGATTTTGGTTACAAGTTGATACAGTGCACTTCAAAATACAATACACTTTGATCACAAAAACACTCTCGACAAGTAGCTCAAACTTCGATGTGAAAAGACTCTTTGAATCCATTTCGGATATGCAAGATTTCTTTCGAAGCTTGTTGTAGTGTCTTAGAGTTCTTCAAATGTTGGACGAGTTAAGAATTCTGCAGAGTAACGGCGCCTCAAAGAATGGTTGGCCAAAAGTCCTTTCGCCGTTGGAATGGCTCTGGTATTTATAGGTGTAATTCTGGGTGGAATCCGATTGCATAAGTCCTAGGTCGTTCACGACCTAAAGTAGGTCGTAGGTCGTAGGTCGGTAGTGACCTAGAAGATGGGGTATGTCTTATATTCATTGCGCTTAGTTCCTTATCAGCAAATTATTAGGTCGCGCGCGACCTAATATAAGTCGTAGGTCGCTGAGACCACTTCTGTTAGTTAGGTCGCTAACTCCTTAGCTCGTTAAGTTGTCTCTGTAGTTAGGTCGTTTAGCTTCTTAGGTCGGTAGGTCGTGGACTCCTTAAGTCGGTAGCTTCTTAGGTCGGTAGGTCGTGGCACGTTTTAGGTCGCATATGCTTTAGCTCGTTAAGTCGGCTCTGTAGTTAGGTCGCTAACTCCTTAGCTCGTTAAGTCGTGAATCAAAAGAGGGTTAACAAATGTCCTTAACTAGCAAAATATTAGGCGGTCCACTGATTCAGTTGACCTCCTTTTATGCAATCATGTCTGTGCCAAGTATCCAAATGTATGCAAAAATTCCCTAATGATAACTGATAGTTCTATATGTGTGCTACAATCATCATCCAAATGCAACAATCATATTATAATCATCCATTTATAGCAACCATATAATAAAATAAAATGCAATTGCGCACACATCCATATGCATATGCTCTAGTGTCCTAGTTAAGCCGTTCCCTAAAAGATAATAGTGCCTAGTGTAAGTATATGCGTCTATTAGCATCGACTAGCAAACAATTGCAACCACTAGAATCCATCATACATAACATGTTCTAATAACATGTTTACATCAAATCCTATCATTCATAGATTAAATCCTAAGTTCTACCCTCCCAAGAGATGATAAAGGAAAGAACCTATTCAAAACTAAAGATGGAAATAGGAAATTCAAAATTTACTATCAAAGAGAGATGTGGATAAGAAGTATGCATTTTCTCCTAATCAATTTAATCTTCTACAAAGTCTTTTTAACCTCTGTAGACTCTATCTAACACGAAAGCAACTTGTGCGGTCTTCCATAAAGAGCTTTGGAAGGTGCCATTCCAATGCTAGCTTGAGAACTACTACCTTATGCAAATTACACTAGAGAAAGATGCTTTTCACAAGTTCTTCCAAAATCGGGAATATCCATTCTTAACCATGCATGTCTTACAATTTTACGAACTCCATTTTATTGTTCTTCTTTAGTCTGCTCACATGAATCAACATTCCTAGGTTCTCACTAGGGTCCTATACACTCTACGGAAACTCTATTATTACTTCCAAAAGAAATTACTGTTGTCTCCTTTGTAGCCTTACACCTTTTCCGTTACACATTTTCCGTTACACCTAGGAAATGATTCCTATCTACTCCACATTTAAGAGCTTGGTTTGGTATTTATCACTTTATTTTAAAAAGAAACCGAGGTTACTAACTTTTTAAAACATCAAATCCCAAAATCTTTGTCTTTAAAAGTGTTATCTTTAAGTTCCTATTAAATTCAAAAATACTTGGTTACTTAACATTATTCCCCAAACCTAGAGGAGAAAACTTCCAAAAATTTAAGTCTAAAACTTATTCCTCCTTTTCTTTTAAAGACTTTTATAGCTTTCTATAAAAATTTGATTTTCAAATTTTACTTTTATTAAGTTTTTCGTTTCCAAAAACTTATTTACTTTTTCACCAAACCATTATCCTTTAAAATATCTTTAAACATCTTCTTATTACACCTAACAGTTTTATACCCTAATGTATTGGAACTACTTTTTCTTATGGGAAACTATTAATGGTAAAACCTTCTATGAATTCTTTAAAAGAGGATTTTATGTTTATGTGAAATTACAAGGAACTTATCTAATATTTTTCAAAATAGGCTATACAAAATATGTTGCTTCCTATACCTTGTATATCTCTTTCACGTATTCCTTATAACTTGCACAAAACATCTTTATTTATAATTTGGTTTCATAGAAAATTTTATCATTATTCATTTTGTTCCAATAGATTAAAGTATTTTTAATTTATATTCTCTTACCATAGACAATTTATATGAAATTTACTAATTTCCTAATATTTAACTTACACTTCTCTTTTCAGAAAAAATCATGTTCAAAACTGTTTTTAATATATCCATAACTAGAAAACATTTCCTCATACTATTTAAATATTTATTGTACTTAAAAACCACTTCATTCCTATACTTGAAAATTTTCCCCAAAACACATTTTTATGTGGCTCAGAACAGATGTTGCGTAAAACACTGTTACTACAACCCAAAAATACTAGTGTATGGATTCCATTAAAATAAATACTAATAAACCTCATATATTATGTAAAACATTTCCTTTGGAAGTCACCTACCATAACAAAAGTGCTATAGTCTATGCTCCCTTTACATTTCAAGAAAACATCTATTACAACAATAAATGTTGTAACCTACGTTTTCGATACTTAATAACCTCTAGGTTTTTATATTTAAAATCTTTGTTTATCTACAAAGAAACTAACTAGCTGTAATTCTTTAAAAAGAATCTTACTTTTAACAAAATTTATACCATATAAAAATGAATTTAAATTTCATACCATTTTTCAAAAACCCAATATTTATTTCCTAAAAGAAAATATTAACAATGAAAATTTTCAATTCTAATAATTATATTCTATTGAGCTAAACATAAGGCGAATTTTCTTCTCACTACCCTAGGAGTACCCTTCCTAAATCTTGGAAATCTCATTTCCTTACTAAAGTTTTTTACTCCTATTCCTCTTTTATGCTCATATTAATTCCAATGTGCTACCGTTAAATCCATTTATCTGAACCTAAATGTACAAAACCATTTCTCAAACTCTTTCCATGAGTTAACCTTCTCTATGCCCCAAAAAATGCACTTCCTTACTCCAAAACTGACACTTGAAGAATTTTGCCTTCAACCGATGAATGCGAAGTGTACAAAGTACCTCCTCAAAATGTTTGGGAAATATTTAACGACTGGAACAGAATCTAGCTCTCATAGTAATGAATAAAGGGAATAAAGGAAGCTCAACATGACTGACCCATATTAACGACTCCCTTCTCGCAGTCTAATATCACACCATAAGTGGATAACCAATCCATCCCCAAAACTATCCCATACCCCGAAAGTCCCAGTACACATGCATCACAATCAAACTCTACGCCTAGTATAAAAATTTTCAAACCCCTACAAATCATAGAAAGTGTGTCGATCCTCTATGGGATTTGAAACAACAATGGGTCTACTACTAAAGAAATGTCTAAATGCAAATAATCCAAAAGAGAACTAGAGATAAAAGAGTGTGATGCTCCATAATCGAATAGAGATCGAATGGGAAAATCAGAAATAGAAATCAAATCTTCAACTATGACTTTCCTACCTCTATCCGGAATGCTGCCTAAAGATGCTGCGTCTAACGCCTGAATCTGCGCGACTGGTGTACTAGCTCCTTGTCCTGTCTTCTAGGGACAATTCCTACTCAAGTGACCGGGTTGTCCGCAAGTATAACACTTTCCCTTCATCTTTTTTTCTTGTGGTTTCTTGCGTAATGACCAATAATCCCATAACTATGGCACTTCGCTCCCTTCTTGATTTGCTTCTGAAGGCCTTCATATTTCCTCCTATCCTTATCTTTCTTGTCCTTCCACCACTGTTTCTTAGAACCTGTAGGAACCTCCTTAAGTTCTGCCTTCAGTTGCCAATACGTAGGTTGAATTCACTATCGGTCCTCCAAGCCTAACCGCCTAATCCTTCGCTCCATATCCTTCAACCTAGCTTGTGTCTCCTCGAAATCCTCCATGCTAGAAAACGTTCCACCCCCTATGCTAGCGAAGTCCTTGCATAACTTAGAAAAATCGGTTGGTGTAGGTGGATTAAAGGGATTTCCACCTACCGGTGTTGTATTGGGCACTTACCCTTGCACCTCTTGTACAGTAGCTCTACGGAACCAGTCAGCCATACTATGCAAAGAAAAGGAAACTTAGGCTTGAAAGAATCGAAAGAAGGTTGAACTGGACTTTGAGGGGATTTTTATAAAAACTCTTTTATACTTGAAAACTATTTCTAAGAGTTTCTTTTCTAGAAATACTTTTTAAAACAAGTTATTTTGGAAATTACTTAATTTTTAATACAAATTTTTAGGAATCATGTAACCTTAGGCTTTGATACCATATGCAACACCCTACACCCCTTAGTATACTTGTTATAGCGCCTTTTGGTCAAGGCCGGGATATCCACAAATTGGCTGGAAAGGATGGATATCAGGAATGGAGATCAATTGGAAACAAGGCTACGATCAATGTCATCAAAATTTTACCGGGCTTCAAACAAGACAGGATTGATTGGGAATGATGCACAAGGCTAGGAGAGGCTACGTTTCAAATTTCAGGTCAATCGGAGTTCGTATGCTCAAGATATGATCGATGCAATTCAAGCAATCAACTGAAAGGTCTTGTTCGTATCCATCAAGCCTCAACTGTTCGTATCCATCAACTGAAATGTTTTGTTCGTATTCATTAAGTGGTCGCCATTTCGTATCCATCACGATCGATACGAACAATGCAATGGTGATCGATATGAACAAGGCAGAGGTGATCGATGCGAAAGAGTCAGCCTTTGAAAAACACGAACTTGCATCGATCATATCTCACAATCTACAAGTCCAAATGCCACCAAATTTTCACAGGAGCTTGCATACAACCTAAAGAATGTTCATGAACGATCTTGACTCGATCGGGCAAGATCTTGATCGATACAAAATTCATTCATATCGATCACGGATCGTGTCAAAATCGCATGGGATCGATCACGTGGGCCCGTGCACGTGCGAGAAGAGGTCTCTCGAGATCTGAGCGAGATATTTGCAGCCTACGCCTATAAATAACATCCCAAAGTCTATAGAAAAGGGACTTTTTGATTCTTCTATGTCAAGACTCTGTAGGAACCATCATTGCACTCGAAATTTTCTATTGTAATCAGTTGTAACTCGTTGTAGTCACCAAGCAAACATCAATAAAATCATCAACTTCAAAGTGGATGTAGGCCGGATTGCCGAACCACTATAAACTCTGTTTTCTTTACTGCTTTCCTTTTAATTTTCTGAATTTTTTTCATTTTTAATTCTCTACATACTTGTTATCTGTAATCTGTGATTGTGAATTGGTGCTTTGATCGAAAATTGGGTGTTTGTGACCAATTTGGGCGCAAACATTTTGGTGCTTTCACTGAGAACGCTAAAGCTCAGGAATTCTACAACCAGGACTTCAGATCTGAAAGCTTAAAGACTTGGATCTGGAAAGCTATGGCAAGACAAGCAATAAGAAGACAAAGAGCTGGAAGGAGTCAGCATGAAGGGAGCCAGGAGGCTTCCTCTGGAGCAAATCATACCTCAATCTTCATCACCCGGGACGAGATGGAGAAGATGATGGAAGTTATGTAGGAAGGAATGCTGAAAAGAAAAGAGGAGATGATGTAGAACCTACTCCAACAAGCTGGACAACCCAGTATGCAAAATCAAGTGAACGTTGTTGTACGAGATGCTGGAGATAGACATCAGGAGCGCGGAACAACCAGAGTTCAGAATGGAGCAGGACCATCAGGGGCAGCACCAGAACTTGGGGGCACCCATCCGGAGGACGTTGATCCAACCTCAGGTAGGATACCAGGTGGAGCTGTTCAACAAGGATTTGGTAAAGGAATGGATGCCTGTCCAGGAGACACGATTCTAGGATCCCCTTGTGAGAAATGCGGATTAAGGATCTTAAGGCTAGAATTAACACTAGAGGGGGGGTGAATAGTGTTTTAAGAAATTTGTTGATCTTTTTGAGTTTATCTTAATTTGTTAACAAAGTATACACTAATCAGACACAGATATGAACACAGAATCAAACACAGATTCAAATATAAAGTAAAAGCAGTAAGGAAAGAACACACCGGATTTTATACTGGTTCGGAGTTACCCTACATCCAGTCCCGCACAACTAAGTACGGATTTCCTTTCAAAAGCAATTCAACAATTACAACCCTCGGTTTCAAGGCTACGAGGTACACCCTCCAGAATCACAATCCTCTGGGTAGAGATACTTGATTTCCGGGGCAACAAGTTCACCTAATTGATTTCCAGGGCTACAATCACACCTTCTCTCGCTCAATTGATTACAAAAAGTATATAACTCAGATTAGAACTTGGATCTTGTAGAGATAGTAGAGAGAATCAAAACCATAAATTATCTAGTTAGATTCGATATTGATTTCGGAGGAGTAATGGTGTAATTTGTAAATAAGAAAGTGGAGAAGAAGAAGAGAAGTTAAATCAGAGAAAAAAGTGATTAAAATTCATTGAAAATACCCTTTATTTATAGAAGATCAATAGCCATGTCCATTGGTGAAGGGATGTGGCGAATAGACACTTCTTTTTAGAAAACAATTTAACTATCACTATGTCGACAGGGGTACATGTGACCATGTCGACATGCCCTTGTAATTTTTGGTAATTTGTTTTTCTTTGAAAATAATTTCTATATTATATTATACTTATATTTAAACTTTAAAATATACTTATATATAGTTATAATACATAAATAGCTATAGAGAACAATATTAAAATATATATAATAATTTTCTATACTTTTATATTTAAATCTTATGTATAAATATAAAACAGCTAAATATATTAATATCAGAATTATAGTTTAAAAAACTTAGGATAATAATTTAAAATCAAAGTTATTTTAAAATTAAGGATATTTAAAACTAAGTATATTTTTGAGGCTAAAATATATTGAAAAACCAGGACAGATGATTTTGGTTTTTAAATAGGAATATTTAAAGTCATTTTGAAAAACAAGCTATATATATTTTGAAAATCATTTTGAAATAAAAGTAAGTGGATACAAAAAGATGTTCCACAAGATTTTTCGTAGGTTCCATCCTACTTAGGGTTCCATCCCTTTAACGAGCACGAAGTGGATTCCATTCCACGAATAAAATAGATTTTAAGATGTCAATGCCTTTCTATGAGTTTTAACAATATTCCTAACTATATAACTTATCTTGGAAACTTGAACACTTGAAATTCTTGATAATCATGAGTCTTGAATCTTGATATCTTCAATCTTTGATCTTGAATCTTTATACTGTACAGTTCTTCATTCTTTAGTACCTGCAAACATATCTATATATATCTACACAATAATATTAGTATTATATATTTTATAATCTAATTCTAAGTAAGGTTGTTGTCATCAAAACCAACTCCTTAGGGAATAACAATCTCCCCCTTTTTGACGATGACAACCTTTGTTTATAAAATATCACTTCTATCCTAATACTTCTAATAACTCCCCCTTAATCTATGCCTAACTATCTTATTTTATACTTCTCCCCCTTTGTCATCAACAAAAACCATATAATTCCCTAATACTATATAACTCTATATAACTCCCCCTGAAACTAAGACTACATTACTTGTGATTATAATGATAGTGTTATCATAAATAATCAATACTTAACTTTAAACTAAACTCTTAATAACTACTTTTCCTAACTACTAAACTATTTATTCAAAAGATAAGAGAATATACGAATAAGAGAACACAATTTATTATATAATGTTATATTTATATGTGTGTAAACTATGTAAACAGATATACACGTGTTTTTAATATAAACAACTATATATACAATGATACGAATGAAAGAATGAAAGAAAGAACACTAAGGAGTATTCTTGACAATAGGAGACCTATGAATCGAACAATTAGGATAGTGGAGACAGAAGTTTCCACGATGTTCGACAAGGTTTCCATCCTTATCAAAACATACTTCACCAATGCAAACTACGGTGTCGTCGTATTCAACTTGCACTTCATGAACAGGTGCGTCCTCTTCTTCCAAGGGTGCTTCTTCATCTTCCATTGGCTCTTCTTCGCTGTCCTATTGCTTATGGTCACTAGAAGACTCTTCTTCGATCAAGATCGGGTTCGCTTGGTTATCCATTAGGAAATTCTGCAAATTTCTAAGGATTCGACCTTGCTTCTCTTGTTCTTTACTCATCCGAATTTGTTTGACTTGAATCTCAGTCACCATTTGCAGAATATCCTTTGTGGTATCCTCTAATTTTATCACACGAGCGTGAATGGAGCGTTGAAGAGGGAGTAGGAGAGAGAAATGAGAAAGTCGAGTTTATGTTTGAATTTGATGGAGAAGCCATTATTTTCTTTGTTTCAGAAGTTAAACCAGAAGAAAATGGGAGAGAATGAAGAGAAAGTCGAAATATGGAAGAATATATAACCAATTTTTCAAATTTTGGTGGAATTTTAATTTTCAAAAAATACCGTTATATGTCGACATGGTGGGATATGGGGTTGTCGACAGGGTATTTTAATTTTGGCTTCTAATTTATTTTTAATTTATTTAATTATACTTGTTATATATTTATGTTTTATATTTCAGTTATTGAACAAATACCTAATTCTCTTCTTAATTTAGTAAATATAGATTCACTTAATGGTTTTGTTAAGATATCAGCAGTTTGATCCTTAGAGTTTATATATTCGAGAGTAATTCCTTCTTTATTTATATTATCTCTAAGAAAATGATGTCGAATATCAATATGTTTAGTTCGAGCATGATGAGTAGGATTTTTAGATAAATTTATTGCACTAGTATTATCACAATAAATTGGCGATTTTGAGATATTTAATCCAAAATCTCTTAAGGTTTGTTGCATATATATTACTTGAGAACAAGCCAAAGCAGCAGAAATATACTCTGCATCAGTTGTTGATAGAGAAACTGTATTTTGCTTTTTACTAAACCAGGAAACCAGAGAATGTCCCAAAAAGTGACAAGTTCCACTTGTACTTTTTTGGTCTGATTTACATCCAGCATAGTCAGCATCACAATATGATATTAAATCAAATGAATCATTTTTAGGATAAAATAAGCCATAATTAGAGGTGTGTTTAATATATCTTATGATACGTTTTACAGCTTTTAAGTGAGTTTCTTTAGGATGAGATTGATATCTTGCACAAAGACATACGCTATGCATGATATCAGGTCTACTAGCAGTGATATAGAGCAATGATCCGATCATTCCTCTATACAACTTTTGATCTACATCTTTCGAGAGATCTTATTTACTTAGATATTCACTTGTTGCCATGGGAGTAGGTTTTCCACTCGCAGTAGTCAGACCAAATTTATTAACTAGTTCTTTAGCATATTTTTCTTGACTAATAAAAATACCATTATCTAACTGTTTTATTTGCAATCCTAGAAAGAAGTTTAATTCACTCATATGACTCATCTCAAACTCTTTGCCATTATTTCAGAAAATTCTTTATTCATTTCGAAGTTAGTTGAACCAAAAATGATATCATCTACGTATACTTGAACTAGTTGGATATCATTTTTATTTCTTTTAATAAAAAGAGTATTATCTATTTTACCAATTTCAAAATTTGATTGTAATAAATAAGATCTTAGTCTATCATACCAGGTTCTAGGAGCTTGTTTTAGACCATATAAAGCTTTCTTAAGTTTGTACACATGGTTTGGTAAATTTTCAGCTTCAAAAAGTGGTGGTTGTTCAACATATACTTCTTCTTTTACAAATCCATTTAAAAATGCACTTTTAACATCCATTTGAAATAATTTGAAATTATTATGATTTGCGAAAGCAAGTAGAATCCTAATGGCTTCTAATCTTGCTATAGGAGCAAAGGTTTCGTCACAATCTATACCTTCTTCTTGACAATAACCTTTGGCGACTAATCATGCTTTATTTCTAACGACCACACCTTGTTCATTAATTTTATTTTTATAGACCAATTTAGTTCTAATTATAGTTTTATCTTCAGGTCTAGGAACAAGTTCCCAAACTTCATTTCTAGTGAATTGATTTAATTCTTCTTGCATAGCCAAAATCCATGAATCATCAGTTGATGCTTCTTTAGGATTTTTGGGTTCAATAGATGATATAAATGCTACATTACTCATTTTACTTAGTTGATTTCTAGTTGTAACAATAGATTGCGTATCTCCTATTATATTTTCAATAGGATGATCTTTTAAAAGTTTAATCCTTTTATTAGGATGATTAATTTCATTATTAATTTCGGTTGATTCCTGATTTTGAGTAATTAAATCTTCTTCATCATTTGTAATTTCAAACTCTTTTAAATTTTCATAAAATGAAACATGCATTGTTTCTTCGATGGTGTTAGATCTTAAATTAAAAACTCTATAAGCTTTACTTCTATTAGAATATCCAATAAAGATTCCTTTGTCGGATTTAGGATCAAATTTATCCAAATTATCTTTTGTATTTAAAATAAAGCATTTACTTCCAAAAATTCTGAAGTATGATAACTTAGGTTTCTTTCCATGAAGAAGTTCATAAGGTGTCTTATCAGTTAAACGTCTAATTAAAATTCTATTCAAAATATAACAGGCGGTAGCAACAGCTTCTGCCCAAAAGTGTTTTGGTAAATTACTATCTGAAAGCATAGTTCTCGCACACTCTTGTATCGTTCTATTTTTACGTTCAACTACTCCGTTTTGTTGTGGAGTTCTTGGAAATGAGAAATTGTGAGTTATTACCTTCTTATTGCAGAATTCCTCAAATTTTTCATTTTCAAATTCACCACCGTGATCACTACGAATAGTTATAATTTTTAAAGATAATTGATTTTGAATCCTTTTTTTAAAGTTCTTAAAACATTCAAAAGTATCACTTTTATGTTTCAAAAATATTGTCCATGTAAATCTAGAATAATCATCTACGATTACAAAAACATATTTACTATGATTTATTGACTGAATTTGAGATGGACCAAATAAATCAAGATGAAGTAACTCAAGGGGTTTTGAAGTTGAAATCATATCTTTTAATTTAAAGGAACTTTTTCTCTGCTTTCCTGATTGACATGCATCACATAAACTATCTAATTTAAAATTCATTTTAGGGAGATCTCTTACTAGATCATATTTTGACAGTCTAGATAAGAGTTTGAAATTCAAATGTCCAAATCTCTTATGCCAAATCCAGGGGTCACTTGTATTTGCCAAAAGACATAGGTTATCATTTGAAACTTTCATACTAAGAATATAAATATTCTTTTTCCTAGTTCCCTCAAATATTATGGTTGAGTTATTATCTTCAATATGACATTTATCTTTTTCAAATTTAATTTTATATCCTTTATCACATAGTTGACTTATACTTAGCAGATTGTGTTTCAGATTCTTAACTAGCAAAACATTAGTAATAATAGTAGTTTCAGAGTTACCGACATTGCCGATGCCAATCACGTATCCTTTTGAGTTGTCTCCAAAGTTAACCAGTCCTCCGTCTTTGTATATAATATTATTCAGCATATCCAGATTACCAGTCACGTGTCTAGAGCATCCACTATCAAGTATCCACTTATTCCTTTTGATCTGCATAGACTGTCCATTGTGGATTGATTCCTTAATACCCATAAAGCATCTTTCTTGCACAGTATAAAATTTGGGTAGACAACTAGAATTTGAATAACATTCATATGCAGACTCATGGAACAATGATGATTTAAACAATTCTAAACTAGTTTTAACAGATTTTTCAAAAACAGCCATTTTAAAACTTTTCAAAATTCAGATTATGAAACTTTTGAAAACCTTGCTCTTATACCGAATGTGAGAAATGCGGATTAAGGATCTTAATGCTAAAATTAACAATAGAGGGGGGGTGAATAGTGTTTTAAGAAATTTGTTAATCTTTTTGAGTCTATCTTAATTTGTTAACAATGTATATAGTAATCAGACACAGATATGAACACAGAATCAAACACAGATGCAAATATAAAGTAAAACGAGTAAAGGAAAGAACACACCGGATTTTATACTGGTTCGGAGTTACCCTACATCCAGTCCCGCACAACTAAGTACGGATTTCCTTTCAAAAGCAATTCAACAATTACAACCCTCGGTTTCAAGGCTACGAGGTACACCCACCAGAATCACAATGCTCTGGGTAGAGATACTTGATTTCCGGGGCAACAAGTTCACCCAATTGATTTCCAGGGCTACAATCACACCTTCTCTCGCTCAATTGATTACAAAAAGTATATAACTCAGATTAGCACTTGGATCTTGTAGAGATAGTGGAGAGAATCAAAACCAGAAATTATCTAGTTAGATTCGATATTGATTTCGGCAGAGTAATGGTGTAATTTGTAAATAAGAAAGTGGAGAAGAAGAAGAGAAGTTAAATCAGAGAAAAAAGTGATTAAAATTCGTTGAAAACACCCATTATTTAAAGTAGATCAATAGCCATGTCCATTGGTGAAGGGATGTGGCGAATAGACACTTCTTTTTAAAAAACAATTTAACTGTCACCATGTCGACAGGGGTGTGACCATGTTGACTTGCCCTAGTGATTTTTAGTGATTTTTTTTCTTTGAAAATAATTTCTATATTATATTATACTTATATTTAAACTTTAAAATATACTTATATATAGTTATAATACATAAATAGCTATAGAGAACAATATTAAAATATATATAATAATTTTCTACACTTTTATTTTTAAATCTTAAGTTGAAATATAAAACAGCTAAATATATTAATATCAGAATTATAGTTTAAAAAACTTAGGAAAATAATTTAAAATCAAAGATATTTTAAAATTAAGGATATTTAAAACTAAGGATATTTTTTAGGCTAAAATATATTGAAACACCAGGACAGATGATTTTGGTTTTTAAATAGGAATATTTAAAGTCATTTTGAAAAACAAGCTATATATATTTTGAAAATCATTTTGAAATAAAAGTAAGTGGATACA
The DNA here is from genome assembly GCA_030737815.1 of Allium fistulosum. Lineage (NCBI taxonomy): Eukaryota > Viridiplantae > Streptophyta > Magnoliopsida > Asparagales > Amaryllidaceae > Allium > Allium fistulosum. The sequence goes on from CM060905.1 coordinate 670,860,095, forward strand.
AAAATATGTTCACTAGATTTTTCGTAGGTTCCATCCTACTTGGGGTTCCATCCCTGTAACGAGTACGAAGTGGATTCCATTCCACGAATAAAATAGATTTTAAGATGTTAGTGCCTTTCTATGAGTTTTAACAATATTCCTAACTATATAACTTATCTTGAAAACTTAAACTCTTGAAATTCTTGATACTCATGAGTCTTGAATCTTGATATCTACAATCTTTGATCTTGAATCTTTATACTGTACAGTTCTTCATTCTTTAGTACCTGCAAACATATCTATATATATCTACACAATAATTTTAGTATTATATATTTTATAATCTAATTCTAAGTAAGGTTGTTGTCATCAAAACCAACTCCTCAGAGACTAACACCCCTTATGAGCTCGAGGGGCAGGTCGGAAGCAACAGACAAGGGCTACAGCTTGACGACAGTGACAGATTGGCGGAGATGGTTAGACGATCCATGAGAGGTGGACTAGTGAATAGAGATCTGGAAGATGTGAATAGGAGTCCCTTTGCTCCTATTATCAGGCAAGCCAGGAATCCACCAGAATTCAAGTTACAAACACTGGAGATGTATGACGGGAGAACGGATGCCGCTATTCCCTTGACAAGGTACATGAGGCATATGGAAGTACTGGGAGCATCAGAGGAGGTCATGGCACGATGCTTCCCTTTGTATCCGATATAGCGGCTTTATGGTTTAGATAGCTGTAGAGTGGCTCTATTGACACATGGACGGAGTTGATTGAAAGGTTTATGAGACAGTTTCGGGTCCACATAGCCAGACCCAAGAATGTGATGACTTTAACATCAATGAAACAATGAAAAGGAGAATCATTTAGAGATTTCTTGACCAGATTCAATGTGGCAGTGGCTTCGATGGATCGACCTGATCCGTCGATGGTTTTGATGGCAGCGATTTCAGGAATTGCAAACAATTCGGATTTCAAGATATCATTGGAACGGGACCCACCGAGGGATCTTGGAGTGTTCTATCATGGGGCGGAGAGATTTTTAAGGCAGGAAGATGTGCAGGCTGAGAGAGAAGGGAGAGAGGCTTAAGCTTATGCGGTAAGGGATGGAGGTCCACCTAGAGAAAATCCAAACAAAGATGACAAAGGCAAAAGGAAAATGAATGATGATGGTAGCACTTCAAAAAGGCCACGGAGGGAGTCAAAGTTTTCTTCTTACAAGGATCTGACAGGAACTCTAGAAAGGATTTATTTGGACACTCAAGAGCGCCTCCTGTATCGAAGGACAACAAGAAGGGAACCTTCTGATTCCGAACGGGCATCGAGAAGGAATTGCCTATTCCATAAGCTGGATGGGCACAACACGAACGACTGCAGGCATTTGAGGGATATCGTTGAGGAGTATGTAAGGAATTGTCATCTACAATAGTATGTAAGGAATCAAGCTGTGGCAGTGGAACAGGAACGGCCACCGCCCACCTCGAATGAGGATGGCATTGGACCTAGGAAACGTCAACTGGTTATCAACTAAATAGATTTATGGCTTGGAATAAGTAGTAGAACTCGAAGTAATGCGACTAAATCACTTACACATGTAAGGGATCGAGGACGGTCACTAGACATGCTCTGAGACGATGATAAACCGTGTTGCTCGAGTCTGTGAAATCCTGTTTTTCTTTTTCGTTTTGCTGAAAACTTTGGTTTTTTCCTTGGATGTACAGACATTTATTTGGTATCCCTGGCTTTAAAATCTCTTATTATGAATCTTTGGATTTGGATTAATGTAATGAATAATACAGGTCGCGCAATTATGGTCCCGACCGGAGAGACGAGGTAGTAATCGCGAATTATGAGTCCCTTCCCCGGAGAGTGATGAAATGGACTCAAACACGATATAAAAGTCCTTGGCCGGAGAGCCGAGGCCGAAGAATATAAAAGTCCTTGGTTGGAGAGCCGATGCTGGAGAATGTAAAAGTCCTTGGCCGGAGAGCCAAGGCCGGAGAATATAAAAGTCCTTGGCCGGAGAGCCGAGGCTGGCGAATATAAAAAGTCCTTGACCGGAGGGCCAAGGCCGGAGAGCATAGAAGCCCTCGAACGGAGAATCGGAATCAGAGTAGAACAACGAGACACGACGAGGTCTATGGTTTTGAAGTCAAACCCGGAGAGATCATGGATTCAGATTTCTACTTTGGATAAATGGACCCGGAAGGGTCTCGGATTTGGCAAAGGACTCGGAGCGGTCCCGAATTTGGATATCAACTCAGAAATGTTATGGATTTGGTTATTGGATATAGATGGATTAAAGCACGGTTGATGGATTTGGATAACTATGGAATTGTCTAAGGATTTGGTTATTGAATTCGGAATCAGACATCGACTCGGAGCAGTCGCGAATTTGGATCTGGTTATGGCTGCGACACTCGGATAGGATGGCTTGGTAATGGATTGGACTAAGAATCAAATGATATGGCTATGGATGAAATATGCACTTCGGATGCCGAATTTGGAGCTTTTCAAAACATACCTTCTTACCACAAGGCATGTTTTGGGGGGCAAATGTTATCCCGCCTTTTGGTCAAGGTCGGGATATCCACAAATTGGTTGGAAAGGATGGATATCAGGAATAGAGATCAATTGGAAACAAGGCTAGGATCGATGTCGTCAAAATTTGACCGTGCTTCAATCAAGACAGGATTGATTGTGAATGATGCACAAGGCTAGGAGAGGCTACGTTTCAAATTTCAGGTCAATCGGAGTACGTATGCTCAAGATATGATCGATGCAATTCAAGCAATCAACTGAAAGGTCTTTTTCGTATCCATCAAGGTTCAAATGTTCGTATCCATCAAATGATAGGTCTTGTTCGTATCCATCAAGCCTCAACTGTTCATATCCATCAACTGAAAGGTCTTATTCGTATCCATCAAACCTCAATTGTTTGTATCCATCAACTGAAAGGTCTTGTTCGTATCCATCAATTGAAAAGTTTTGTTCGTACCCATCAAGCCTCAGCTGTTCTTATCCATCAACTGAAAGGTCTTGCTCGTATCCATCAAGTGGTCGCCATTTCGTATCCATCACGATCGATACGAACAGTGCAATGGTGATCGATACGAACAAGGCAGAGGTGATCGATGCGAAGGAGACAACCTTTGAAAAACACGAACTTGCATCGATCATATCTCACAATCTACAAGTCCAAATGCCACCAAATTTTCACAGGAGCTTGCGTACAACCTGAAGAATGTTCATGATCGATCTCGACTCGATTGGGCAAGATCCTGATCGATACGAAATTCATTCGTATCGATCACGAATCGAGTCAAAATCGCATGGGATTGATCGCGTGGGCCCGTGCACGTGCGAGAAGAGGTCTCCCGAGATCTGAGTGAGATATTTGTAGCCTACGCCTATAAATAGCATCCCAAAGTCTACAGAAAAGGGACTTTTTGATTCTTCTATGTCCAAACTCTGTAGAAACCATCATTGTACTCGAAATTTGCTATTGTAATCAGTTGTAACTCGTTGTAGTCAGCAAGAAAACATCAATAAAGCCATCAACTTCAAAGTGGATGTTGGCCGGATCGCTGAACCACTAAAAACTCTGTGTTCTTTACTGCTTTTCTTTTAATTTTCTGAGGATTCTTCATTTTTAATTCTCTACATACTTGTTATCTGTAATCTGTGATTGTGAATTGGTGCTTTCATCGACAATTGGGTATTTGTGACCAATTTTGGCGCAAACAATACCCAAAAGGACACACTAAAAGATGTGGTGCATTGTAGGTATAACTAAAACTAGCAGAGACTAAGATTCACAAGACAAAATAGATAAAAACAGTGAAAATAATTAAAATAATAATTTGCTAAAAGTCAAACTTCATAATATAGCATTATAAAACCAAATACATCATATGTCTCAAAATACCAATATATGTCTCTTGAAATCAAAACCTCAGTCTCATAAATATCAGAGTAGAACTATTCCTCACAAAGTGCCAATACATGGAATAAGCTAAAAACTAAAAATAAAGAAGAGAAATACATAAGAAATCTCTGCCAAAGAAGTCTCCAAGTGTCTACAATCTGTCATCCTTGCTCCTGCTAGCCTATGGGGAGCAAAGGGGAAAATGGAGGAGTGGGTTAGACTAAAAGTCTGGTGAATGATAGTAATTACTAGAGTGTTTAAGCAAAGCAAAAGTAATAGACTATACAACAGTTCTACTATATAAGGAGGAAACAAAGGAAATATGAAAGAGATAAACTGGAAATAAATACGATTAACTATAAGATAGGTTAATTTCGATTGCTTGCACTTGTCCTTGATTCCTGCTTTAGTTAGGCTAAATCCTAATCTTGTAATTAGGATGTAATCCTAATTCTACCCTTTTTGATCGACCTGCTACTCCATAGACCTTACTGTGGACCAGCTGCTATATAACTCCCTACATAGCAGCCAATGGTATCTACGAAAGATGCACAGAGCAAATACTGTGGATCCGGATGACATATATAGCTCCATACACAGAAGGAAATGGTGTCTACTAAAGACACCCATACTAAGCACTTGGAACTCATAGCTATTACTGAGCGCCCGAATGGAAGTCGCATGTGTAACTGCCACGATGCCCATGCTACCTTTTGCTCCATCTATTGGGTCTTCTTATTACCTCCAACTTCCAGCATAGCGTACCCCTCATCTAACTTTAGGCTAATGTGAGAACACCGTGTGTCCATAGAAAATAAGGGAAATACTGTTGGTACTGGTCCTTCATCCAAACAATATCTAGTTGCGCCCCCTATCCAAATACCCCGTGATTTGGAATTCTATTTGACCAATTACTACCATTCATAGCATAAGCGTGCCCTCATCTCACTTCAGACTAATGTGAGACACCATTTTGTCTAATAGGGAATGCTATTTGGTACAGGTCCTACTTCATCTTTGCTTATTAACTTAGATACATTATTTAAATAAGCCTTTATTATCATCTTTACTTTCTACGCTTATTAATTTATCCTAAGTCTTAAAATAAGCCTCATTCTATTATTTTTCTTATTATAACCTATGATATAATCATGCTTATTACTTAACCTAATGTCTAAGTGTGAAAATAAGCTCTTTCGTCTTTTACTATTTTTTAGTTATAATTCTACGTTATAACTAAGCCAATTAATTGGTCCAATTCCATTTATATTACAGAATTTATAATTTGCATCTCAGAATTATAAATAGGCCAATCTCTTTAATTCAGTCCAATTAATATCATAATTAGGCATAATTTCAGTCTTCATTCCATTTTATTACAGCCTTTATAATTTACATAATATCTTTCGTTATTTCAGAATTCTTATAATTTAATCCAATTTCGCGTTAATTCTATTCTAATCCGTACGCGAAGAAGAAGGAGAAATAAAAGAAAACTGAAAATAGAAGAAAATCCAAGGTGTAGGAAGGAGATGTAAATAATGCATAAATAACAGCAAATAAATTAAAATACTGTAAATAAACTGTAAATAAATGGAAAAGCAATAATCAATAGAAATAACTAAAATTAACTGAAAAGAATAGCTAGAAATAAATATACTAAAAATAATTCTAAAAACTGTATATAAAACTGCTAAAAAGGTTATTCCAAAAATCATAGTAAAACTACAACTATAGGATACCCTATTATTTTGAATTACTTAAAGAAATCTTAAAATAATTACAATCACTCACTTGAGACAAAAGCTAGAATCCCTTTTTTTTACAGCAACCAAAATTCTCTAGAAATCTCCTCTAATTTGTACAATCTCCATCTTTTATTTGAATGTATATATATATATATAATATGTTTGTTCCAAAATTGGGCACAACACTCTTCGGAAGTTTTTGAATAGATAAAGTGAAGAAATTAAATGGAAAAAGAGGATTATCTAAGAAAAACTCCAAATTAAAGATATGAAAGCAATTAAAATGCACAGAGACACAAGAATTTAGAGTGGTTCGGAGTACTGCCTACGTCCACTATGAAGTTGTTTGCTTTATTGATCTTTCTTTGATGATTACAAGTGAATTCAGCGGGTTACAGCAGATAATTATTATTTACAGTAGTGAATTTCTTTGGTAGCAGCAACAATGGAGTTTAGATCTGGATCCGGTAGAGTCTGGGCGTTGGAGAGCTCCAAGAAGAAGAAGATCCTTTTTCTGTATGTCTTGGGGCTCCATTTATAGGTATAGGACGCTGATATTTCGCTCAGATCTCGAGAGACTCCCTCTGGCACGTGACTAGGCCTGCGGGCCCAAGCCCGTGAAGTTTCTGTCCGATCCGTGGTCGATACAAACGGATTTCGTATCGATCAAGATTTGTGTCCGATGGAATTGAAATTTGGTGTGGACATTCCTTAGCATGCATGTAAGCGTCTGTGAAAATTTCATAGCATTTGGACTTGTAAATTAGGAGATACGATCGATACGAACTAGGATCTTCGGTTGGCTATTTCGTTCGACTCCCTCATTTCGACTCGATCCTATTCGACTCGATGACGTGGCGCTTGAATCTCTGGATTACTCCGCCTTTGATGCCGAGTTCGCTGAGTCATTCTTGGACATTTCCTTTTTCGAATCGATCAACAGCTTGTTTCCTTTGCATCGATCTGTAGCATGCCTTGTTTGAATCGATGGAGGTGGCTCGTTCGTATCGATGATGGTGACTCTGTTCGCATTGATGAAAGGTGCACAGTTCGCATCGATGGTTATGCTCTGTTATGTGGATACGAAGTGGTCATTGGATGATCGAGTCGAACTGTGGCTTTCTGATGGAGGCGAAGCAGATCGAGTCGAACAGATGCTCTCTGATGGATGCAAAGAGGATCGAGTCGAACAGAGGCTCTCTGATGGAGGCGAAGTGGATCGAGTCGAACAGATGCTCTCTGATGGATGCAGAGCGGATCGAGTCGATCAGAGGCTCTCTGATGGATGCGAACTGGATCGAGTCGAACAGATGCTCTCTGATGGATGTAAAGTGGATCGAGTCGAACAGATGCTCTCTGATGGATGCAAAGCGGATCGAGTCGAACAGAGGCCCTCTGATGGAGGCGAAGTGGATCGAGTCGAACAGAGGCTGTTTTTATCCAATTTTGCATCGATCGTAACTTGAGCATACGAACTCGGATTGGCCTGAAATTTGGAACGTCGGCTCTCATAGCGTCGCTTGTCATGTCAGATCAACTTTAGCTCAATCCAGAATCGGACAAAATTCGTAGATATCCATAGTGAGCCTGTGGATAACCGATCTCTAGGACGGACCGTCATTGGTTACTAGTCAATTCCTTGGTGTCACGGCCTTGCCAAAAGGCGGGATAACATTTGCCCCCCAAAGTACGTCTTGTGGAAACATGACATGCTTTGAAATGCTGCAATCTTCATTCTGAATAGTTATCGTTTTTTCGACGAAGGTTGTAACCTTTGGCTGATTTCCTTGATAACGTAAACTGTTGACTATTAACTGATGTACCCTGTATTGTTGCAACTGATTGCTGTATGCTAGTGATTAGCCGTTTGTTGTTGTAATCGTTATCAAATGAGTTTCTAATTCCTGTAAATTTGGAATATTGAATATTAGTCTGACGCATATGCATATACGTTAATCTGACTCTTGCTGGCGTTCCCGAGTCGTTGTCAGTTTATTTCATATTGAATTCCGTATCGATCCTCTCCTGAACCGGCGTGAAATTCGTTGTAACAACGTTCGATGGTTGTTTTTGAATGTTCCTTCGTAACGATTCCCTCCTGAATCGATGTGAGAGGTTGAAACACTGTCTTTGCATCGGTTTTCATTGCATTTATGGATGCAAAATGAGCTTTTCGAATCGATGGATGTGTGACTTGATGGATACGAAGCGGTCGCTCGTATCGGTGGGTCTGAGATTCGATGGATACGAAATTGACTTTCGTATCGATGGTCACGAACTTTGGTGGATTTCACTTTTGAATCGGCGCGAGCCACTAAAATGGATAAGAAACGTGCCTTTGTATCGATAAATATTGACCCCTGGATGCCGTGGTTCGATGGATTCGAACTACACACTTCATGTCGCTAAACTGGGGATGGAGTCGAAGATGATCGATACGAACAGTGGTTTCGTATCGATGGATTTGGTGAAGATTTCGTATCGGTGCAGACTCGATTTCATGGACTCGAACAGCGCAATGCTCAATGGATTCGAACAGAAGTCCCACGATCGATACGAAATAGTAGTCGTTTGAGAGTTGATGGGTTCGAAGGGCTTGTTCGAATCGACCCTGTGGTGACGTTTTGCAACCGGTCGAATCTACGGGGATGCGAATCGTTTTTTGCCTTCATGCTCTAGTCCATATAAATACTGTGGACTTAGCCGCTTTTCACTTTTCACTTTTTGTGCCTAGCTTCCGTATCGCTCCAGAGCCTCACAAAAGAAAAACCCTTGTCTTCGAATCGATTCAGAACCTTTTAACCAGCTATCAAAATCAGGTAAATGATTGAACAAAGTCACCCCTGAAATGACGAGAATCAAATTCTCATTCCCTTCCATTCGAATCCATGTCCAGACGTGGTTTGGGGAAGTAGATATTACGCGAGGTCGAGGAAGGTGAAGATGGAGTTTGAATAGATCTGGGGTAAAAGGAGTGTTGTGGAAGATGGCTTGGTCCTCGTTTTCGTGTCGATCTGGAGGGCTTCGAGATGATGAGATGGAGGCCTTCGTATCGATCGATGGCGAAGCTGTTGCATTGAGTTGGGATGATCGATGTGATTGTCTCGAGCATGTTGATCGATGCGAAGGGGTTGCATCTGATGGATTCGAAACCCAGGGTTCTCGATCGATTCGAATTATGCACCAGGGATCGATACGACGGCGGCCCAATTGATGGATGCGAACACTCACCCTGGATCGATTCGAAGTCTTCAGCCTTTTGACCGAGTCAAACTCGCACGCAGATGAACATGAACTATCGATACGAACATGGCTCTGTCGATCGATACGAATTGAACGTTAAAAAATTTGTAATTCCTTGCACATTCGAACAACTGACTCCGACGAGCTTCAAACTTGCATAATTTGGACTTAATCGTTTCACCGCATATCCGATTGCCTATCGAAACTTGTCGACGAAACTAGAACTTAACAAAATTATAACAAATTTTAACTTGGACTGATTGCTAATTTCAGGATGGCACAGTTGTGACGGTCAGCGATGACAGTCACTTCGACTGAATTTCAAAGTCTTGTCGTTTACATGCTTTCTTTAATTCTGTAGAACTTCTCAAGTGATATACATTACTGAACTGCACAACACACTCACACACTTTACACTGGGGAATGCACGAGCGTTATTGTCTGTTTAACAATGATTTTTCATAAGCTAGTTAGTCATGGAACCCTCAAGTTCACAGCAGCAGGAACTCCCGAGTTCAATTCCTTCAACCATCAAGATACCGGTCATTGAAGCCGAAGTTATAGACCCAGCTCCGGACGAGCGTCCAGGTGCCCGGTTCATTTGTCATCCACAAGATTTTGTGTCATCCGGTATCTTCGAAGATATGCTGGGATGGATTTGTTTAAGGCACGGATTGTTGCTTGATGACGTGTTACTGCCTGGGCCAAATGATAGGCCACATGATCCCCTGGAGGGGTTTACTGCTTTTAACCGTCATGCGTGTACGGCGGGAACACTTCCTCCTTTCAATCAATATATAAGGGAGATGTTATCATTTCTTGGAATAGCTCCATCCCAGCTACACCCCAACAGGTACGCTTTGTTGAATAGCACCTTTATTCTGTTTATGGAGATTCTCTTTCGACCGCCAAAGCCGATCGAGATCAGATATCTATTTAACGTTAAGAGTCGTGGAGACAGCCCTTCTTTCACCTTCTTGGAAGCGGTCAGGAACTGTCACATTGTAATGGGCTCCTGGGGAAGGCTAAGATAGTTTAAGACTGAATGGTTCTACGTTCGGTGCCCCCTTGGATTTTCCAGGCGATGGTTAGATAGACGTAAGCATTGCCATCTTTCTCTTGAACTAGCGAGATAATAATAACCGACTTCAAAACTGGCATACTTCTCTTCTTTTACAGCCGCAATTTCTCGACCCGATGGTGGATATTTTAGAGAGCTAGTTCGGATCCTCCAAGCGGTTCCGGGAGAAGAGAGGCATATCGACTTGGTTCTGACTGATAGAAACTTGAGGACTGTCGGGCTAATTGAACGGAGGCAAATTATACGGCTGGAAGGGACACTTAGAGTGGTCTCGAAGAAACGGGTGAAGTGCAAAGCGCCCAGAGTCGTAATAGCCGAAGAAGTTGATCCAGAGAGAACGCTTACCGATAACGAGCTCCAAGCTGGGCCTTCTTCCGACGTCCAGGATTCAGGAGGAAGGATAAAAGGCAAGGCTGTTCCTCACAAGCGTTCTAAATCCGAGAGATTAAAATCCATGGTTGTGTCCTTGCCCGTCCCGGGGATTATAATTTCGGAGGCCCCTCCCCCACCAGTAGAGAATCCTTTTGAAGGGCTTGCTGATATTCTGATTCCGGATTATGTGTCGTCTCAACACGACACCGGGATGGAGGAGCTTGACAATGCTCTTGAGCTGAGCGGGTCACTTGCTATGAGTATGGCCGTCATTTCCTGTTGGTCAGGGGGTTGCACTTGCATACACTTCACTGCACTACATGATTCCTAACTATAAATCATCCAACTTACGAAACCACTAACTTTTCCTTCGTCTCTCATTTTCAGGTACGATGTCCGGAAGAGGATTAATACGTGGGAATCTTCGCTCGGCCCGAAAGGCTTCTTCCTATTTTGATTCCCGTAGGAGAGACTCCGATAGAGACTGCGATAGTGAGTACTCTAACCAGGATAGATATGGGCGTGACAGGGATAGAGAATTCAGACATCGGTCTAGATCACGCTCTCCTCCTCTTATACTCCAATCTCCACCTCCCGTTCTTGTTCCACACCCGCTAGAGCCTCCTCGTCACAGACCATCTTCTCACACTTCTAGATCCAAGACTCATCTCCAGAGAGTCAAGACCACGGCCTCCATAATTACAGAGCAGGTCCCAGCTGAGCCCACAGGAGAATGGGCCCTTAAATTGGCTTGAGGAAGGATTTTCCGAACATATGCTTCGATGGTTACATCTTTCCACCTAACTTAAAGAGAATCCCATCTGGAGTGGAAAGCACGATGCATGATTACCTTCATGACTTCTACACTCAGTATAAAGAGTGGGTAAAGGTTGCAGAGAAAGCTTCTAAGGTGGCCTTTGAGCGAGCCAAAGTGCTTGAGAAAATGGAGACCGTACTCGCTCAAAGGGACTGGATCATTCAAGTGCTCACTGTTGAGGCCGAGTCTTCTCGGAAATCTGAAATTGAGGCCACCAAAAAAGCTGACGTAGCGAATGTGGCAATGGAGAGGTTAAGGCAGACACATGTTGCCTTGGTGGAGGAGATGGGCCATCGTAATACTACAGTTACTGCCGAGCGGGATGCGACGGTCAAGGAACTCAATGAGCTTAAAGCTAAATTTTCCGACATGTCCAAGGAAAAGGATAATGCAAACAACGCAACCCAGGAGGCGTGCGAACAAGCTGTTCTGCTTAGGGGTGAACGGGATGCGGCCGTGGCTAAAGTATGCAAGGTGGAGACTGAGGTCGAGGAGAAAGTGATGTCGGTCGAGTCCAGGCTAGAGGCTAATATCGAAGACCTTCTCGTTGTTTACAACGCTAATGTGCTGAGGCACAAGGGTCTAGCCTGGCTCGATGACTATCCGATGCATCTGTACAACGCCTGGGGCCGACTAGTTGAAGAAGAGAAGGATGCGCATCTGGGTGAGTCTGTGGATGAGTTTGAACTCGAGAATCGCATTCTGAATGAAGATGAAAGAAAGATTCTTCACGAGTTAATGATTCTGCATGAAAAGGATAGACTCGGTGCCCAGCACTTCGAAATAGGAGAGGGTTCGGGGGTTGAACATCATGAGGCGAGTCTTGAAGTTCTAGTGTCAACCCAGCCCGAACCCTCGTCTGCGGTCGATCCCCAAGTTGTTCCTGCTTACAATTCGGATCAGCCGTAGATATCTCTGGCTACAGAGCAAGTTACTGAAGCAATTCTGCCGCCGACAAGTCAAACTGAGGAAGGTATTCTGAACATTCCACATATCTGCCTTAGGTCGGAATCTTTATTCGAATTAAATTCTAACAGTTCTCTTATTCTTTGTCCAGTGATCGATGCTGCACATGTCGGGCCTCCTGTTACTCAAGAATCACATCTGACACAGGAGGCTATCGTTACCGAAGCGATCACCATAACCAAAACTGCCCCACTTGACGATATGCAGGGAAGCACGATTGTGTTTGATGAGCAGTTGATGGAAGAACTCTTTCGCCGTCATGGCGATCCTTTAGCTGACTAGCCATTTGTCATGGGTGGAAGCGCTCCTGCTACAAGTTCTTCAATGCCAACTACTGATGCCCCTGGCAAAGCTCGTGCGGTTACCGAATAGGAGATGTTTGCCCAAATCGATGCCGAAATGGCAACAGCGGCTCGTGGTGGCAGTTTTGGAGGTGGGATGGCAGCACTGGGACCAGCTCCGCTTAGAATGATATCTCCTAGTGGCATTGTTTTCATCACCAGCGTGCCCATTCCACCTTCTGTAAATGATCCTGTTCCTCTGACTCCGCCCACAGGAAGCATCCCTATTCACTCGAGCTCGGAGGAGGATGTCGAGATTTTTCCATTGCCCGGAGACCGACCACCAAAAGGCAAAGGCTCAAAGAGGAAAAATAGTGGCGGCTCCAGCGGGTCTACACCGAGAAGAAAGCGAAGGAAGAAGAAAGATTAGACATGCTTCCCCGGTTTATTTTGACTTGCATTTTGTTGGCCGTGTATAGATGCGGGTTCAGCCCCTGCTAGTAAGAATTTTTTTTTGGAACAAACTTGTACACGAATTTCTTTCATGAATAGTAGAAATGAAACTTTTTCTTTTTGAGCTTCTTGTTTATTTGCTTAAGTGTTTCAATGTTTGAGATGCACTTGTAAAGTTTCAGCTTTTGAATCAAGTTTGTCTCTTTGCACCAAGTTTGGAAACTGCGGACATGGTTTGTGATTGGGAAGCGAGTTGAATTTTGACGTCGCACCGCTTCAGTCGATGGTCGATGCTTAAGTCCTGCCCCCCCAGTCTTGGGATGAGTTGTAGAACATCAGTCAGCGATTGCTTCTTACTCATAACATGTTGGGTCTAGTGCCACTGAATGGATATTTGAGACAAGCGGAGATTGAGCGGTTTATTCACGCTTGTCCGGTTGCCGACGATCATATCCGCACTCCGGGGATTCTCATTTGTTTATTGGCGGTTGGTCACGCCGGCCTAATTTTAAATCATACGTCCGCGCTTTGGGGACTCGGAATCGATATTTATGCTCCGACTCACACTTTGGGAGTTTGGAGTTGATATTTATACTTCAATTCACGCTTTGGGAACTCGAAGTTGATGTTTATACTCCAAATCGCACTCTGGGAGTTCGGAGTTGTTATTTATACTCCGTTTCGCACTCTGGGAATCCGGAGTTGATGTTTATACTCCGACTCGCAATCTGGGAGTTCAAAGTTGTTGTTTATACTCCTTTTCACACTCTGGGAATCCGGAGTTGATGTTTATACTCCAACTCGCACTTTGGGAGTTCGGAGTTGTTGTTAATACTCCGTTTCGCACTTTGGGAATATGGAGTTGATGTTTATACTCCAACTTGCACTCTGGGAGTTTGGAGTTGGTAAGCAGACGGTCTGTCACATCTGTTGTATGTTTTTTTATTTCGCTTGCACTCTAGGAATGAAAGGTGTATCAGGATCGTGGATGGTCAGATCACATCCACCCCGGGTTAACAAGTGAGGTCGTTAGATGGACGGGTCCACCCTTCTCAAACTTGGTTCAGATACGGACGAAGTCGTTAAGCGGACGGATCCACCCTCTTCGTAGACGTATTTTAATACTCTAGTTCGCACTCTGGGAACTAGGAGTTAAGTGAGGGATTGTCGTGTATCAATCCGTTTTTGACTTTGATGTGATGGCTTGTCCCCGAGCTCGGGTTTCACTTAGCGAGTGACCGGTTGCATTACAGCCACTCCCTATTTGAATAAATTCCACCGTATGGTGAAACTTAGCTCTCCGTGCATAGTGATGATCATATGAAGCATTTCAAGTAAATCACAACTCTGGCTCAAAGAGATTGCATTTTATTACTGAAATAAGAAAATATGGCAAAGACAGTTGCCTTATTACAAATTCTAATTTCGAAATGCAGAAACAAATTGCAGAAGGGAAAATAAACTAAATGAAATAACATAGCCTGTCATGTGTAGTAGCGACGAAGACTCTCGCTATTCCAGGCTCTTGGCAGAGTAAGACCGTCAACGGTCGATAGTTTGAATGTGCCATCTCCGAGCCTTCGTTCAATAACGTACGGTCCTTCCTATGTCGGCTTCATATGCAAAGGAACCGGATAAATTCTTTTCAGGACGAGGTCGCCTAGTTCAAAGGTTCGCGGGTGAACCTTGGCGTTGTACAATCGGGCGACTCGACTTCGATGCGCGGCTGCCCTCAAATCAGCCTCTTCACGCTTCTCATCTAGCAGATCGAGAGATTCAGCAAGCAATATAGCATTTATCTTTGGATCATAGTATGTCACACGATGATAAGGTACATCTAGCTCAATCGGAATAACGGCTTCTGAACCATAAGAGAGAGAGAATTGAGTGTGACCGGTCGCGGTCTTGTGGGTTGTTCGGTAAGCCCATAAAGCCATAGGAAGTTCATCGACCCACTTGCCCCCGACCTTTTCCAGTCGTTTTTTTAGAATGGCCTTTATAACTTTATTAACCGTTTCGACCTGTCTGTTCGCCTGAGGGTGTGCAACTACGGAGAATTTCTTTTGGATGTGAAATCGTTTGCAGAAATCTTTAAATTTAGCACTGTCGAATTGGGTTCGGTTGTTTGTAATAATGGTGTGTGGGAGACCGAATCAACAAATGATGTTGCGAACTACAAAGTTGATTACTTTCTTCGTCGTTATGGTAGCAAGAGCTTCAGCTTCAGCCCACTTTGTAAAGTAATCAACTGCGACGATGGCGTATTTCGCGCCACCTTTTGCCAGAGGTAGAGTACCAATGATGTCGATGCCTTACATTACGAACAGCCATGGGCTGACCATTTGTGTTATCTCAGTAGGAGGGACTCTAGGAATTCGAGCAAACTTTTGACACCTATCACATTTCTTTTCATAATCCGACGCATCACGGTTCACGGTCGGCCAGTAATATCCGTACCGAAGTATTTTCTTGTCAAGTGCTTGCCCCGCGGTGTGATCGCCACATTCTCCCTCGTGTACATCGTGCAATACTCGTTTAACTTCATCGTGAGCGATACACCGAAGTAAAGGGACAGAGTACCCTCTTCTATACATGACTCCATTCTGAATAGTGAATCGTGAGGCCTTCCGAAGGACTTGTCTCTTTTCACTCCTGCGCTCCGGCAGGGTTCCGTGCTCAATGTAATTTCTGAGTGGAGTCATCCATGAATCCTTTTCGGGGACGATTTCGCATACCCAGTCTATTTCTATCTGGTCAATGCTTAGAGAAGATAACGTTTCTACGGGAATGAGTCCCATTTGCTGAGCTTCACCTGTGCTGGCTAGCTTTGCCAATGAATCGGCTTTTTGGTTGCGTTCCCGAGGAATACAATAGATGGCGTAATAATCAAACTGATTCAGTACTTCCTAAACTCGAGCTAAGTAAGCAGCCAGCCTTCGATCTCTCGCTTGGTACTCTCCTCGTACTTGACACACAACTAACTGTGAATCACAATAAATTTCCACAGCGATAATTCTCAAATCTTTATCAAGTTTCAAACCAGCTAAGAGGGCTTCATATTAAGCTTCATTATTAGTCGCATGGAAATCAAACTTCAAAGCATAACATATAGATTGGCCTTCGGGGGTTTCAAGTACAACACCAGCGCCCGAACACCGGTCGTTTGATGCACCGTCGGTATAATGCTTCCAGACATATTCGGGAGATTCACTAGTTTCGGGCAAGTCCTCTGAAATGGTAAATTCAGCTATAAAATCGGCTAGGACTTGTCCTTGAATGGCTCGTCTTGGAGTGTAAGTGATATCAAACTGGCTCAGTTCGATGTTCCACTTGAGTAACCTACCAGACGTCTCAGGCCGCATAAGGATCTGTCATAATGGCTGGTCGGTGTAAACAACAATGGGATGTGCCTGGAAATACGGTCGGAGTTTTCTTGATGCAATAACAAGGCAATAAGCCAACTTCTCTAATTTCGGATAATTCTTTTCAGCCCCAGTCAATCGCTTGCTGATGTAGTATACTGGCTTCTGTACCCTGTCTTCTTCTCGAACTAAGGCAGTGCTGATAGCGTTTCCTGATATCGCCAAGTATATGTACAACTTCTCATGATCAATAGGCTTTGACAGGATAGGTGGTGTGGATAAATGTTGAACTAGTGCTTAGAAAGCGCCCTCACACTCCATGGTCCATTCAAAGTTTTGTTTTCCTTTTCGGATCAGACCCAAGAAGGGAATGCATTTGTCTGTGGACTTTGAAATGAACCTGCTCAGTGCCGCTACTTTCCCATTGAGACTCTGGACTTTCTTTATAGTTTTCGGTGTTTCTAGATTTTCTGATTGCCCAAATCTTTTCAGCATCAGCTTTGATTCCCCGAGCGTTGACGATAAACCCGAGGAATTTTCCAGATGCAACTCCAAAGTGACACTTCAGTGGGTTGAGATTCATTCTGTATTCTCGAAGTATGTTGAACATAGTTTCTAGATCTTTAACATGGTCAGTGGAAAATCGTGACTTCACAAGCATATCATCTACATATACTTCCATCGTTTTCCTGATTTGATTGGCAATCATCCGATTAACCAATCGTTGATAAGTAGCCCCGGCATTCTTGAGTCCGAACGGCATAACTTTGTAGCACTAGAGTCCCAGATTGGTTACGAAGCTGGTATGTTCCTGATAAGGTAAATGCATCGGTATCTGATTGTAGCCAGAATACGCGTCCATGAAGGATAAGAGCTCATGCCCAGCTGTTGAATCTACTAGCTGATCAATTCTGGGAAGCGGAAAACTGTCTTTCGGACAAGCTTTATTCAGATCGGAGTAATCGACACATGTTCTCCATTTTCCGTTTGGCTTTCGAACGAGCACGGGATTCGACACCCATTCAGGATATAGAGCATCTCGAATGAACCCGTTCGCTTTAAGTTTTTCTACTTCTTCTTTAAGGGCGGCAGATCTCTTTGGATCCATACAACGCCTTTTCTGTTTGACCGGGACATGCCACGTGTCAATATTCAGAGTGTGGCTCGCGATGTCCAGCGAGATCCCACACATGTCAGAATGTGTCCAGGCGAACACGTCAAGATTCGCCTATAGAAATTCAACCAATTCCTCTTGAGTTTGCTGTCTTAGCTGAGACCCAATCTTTATCATTTTCAAATCATCGTCATCATCAATTGGGACATCAATCGTCGGTTCGGTCGGGGATGCTTGACTTTCTTTAGATTCTTCTTCGTCTTCTATTTCTCTATAGTTAAGATCCCTTTGGAATTGGCTGGGGTGCCTGGACCTAGGCCTAGGAGTTAATTGTCAATTATCAGCAAAGCGGACGTAGAGAGATTCCTCTACGTCCTTTCTCCTTTCGCTGCGCCTCCCACAACTCTGCGAGACAACAGGCTCTTCCAGTAGCTTGATCCCCCTGAATGATTCCCACTCCATGATCAGTGGGAAATTTTAAAGTCAAACACCATGGGGCAATGGCTGCCCTGAATTCAGCGAGGGCCGATCGGCCTAGGAAAGCATTATAAGGGAGTCTATGTCCAACACAATGAACTGTAACATCCGTACTCTCTGACGTTCTCCAACTCCCAACTCTACTGGCAGTTCCACCATTCCAGTGGGTATAGTAGCACTTCCGTTGAAACCATGGATTCGGGATTGACAGGGTTTCAAGTCCGTGGCCTCCATTCTCATTTGATCAAAAGCTTGCTTGAACAAAATATTCACAAAGCTTCCACTGTCAACTAAGATCCTCTTTATCCAAGCAGGACCTACTTGAGCTGAGATGACCAGTGGATCAATGGTGGGGGCTTCGAACTTATCAGCGTCTCTGTTTCTGAACACGATGTCATCTGTCATCGTCTTCTGTTGCTTAGCCTGAGCCCCTTCATCTAGACTACTATAGCACTCGAAGTCCGCATGCCTGATAGAGCTGGCATACGACTCCATTTCCTTCCAGCTTTAGTCTGCTGGGTGAGGACCACCACTTATTGTATTAATAACCAACCTTCCGCCAGTACGAGCGGGTTCCTCTTGCCTTTTCGGATTTGGCGCACGATTCTTATTTGATAGGCCCGCACCACCTGACTACGGTGCCCGCACATACTGATCCAACATACGCTCACGTATCAGTTTCTCAATGAGATCTTGTAAATGACGACACTCGTTTGTGTTATGGCCATAACTCTCATGGAATCTACAAAACTTCCTAGTCTGAACTTGTCTTTCTGTTGACGGTTTCGGGGCAGGCCTTTTGTATTGCATGGTGTTACAAGTCTGCAAATACACATTTTCCAACAACGTGTTTAATGGAGTATAGTTATCATACATGGGAGCCCTACGTCGTGGACCACGATTCTGATCTCGCTTCTTGCCCTGATTTCCATTGTCCCTCTGGTGATTCTGTTTATTTTGCACGTTCAACTGCACTTTCCGAGAACTCTCTCCAGATTATTTAACGGCGATGTTACTCCGAATTCCTTCGATGTTGGGCCCTGCATCATCCTGCTTCCTTGACTGTTTCGCATCCTCCCTTCTCAAGAATTAGGCTGCCTTGGAATAGAAATGGTCCAATGACGCAGGTGGCTTCCCAGCTAACCAATTTCCGAACTCGGAATCAGCATCAATCCCCTTAGTCAATGCCATCAGGATAGAGTTATCATTGGGATTGCTTATCTCTGCACATGTAGCGTGGAATCGCTCCAAGTAACGTCTGAGTGTTTCTTCGGGAGCTTGTGAACACTAGATAGGGTGTTAACGTCTTTAGGCCTCGCCACGTGCATACGGAATTGTTCAACAAACTTGGTGGCCATTTGATCAAAGTTAGAGATGGATCGTGGTGGCAAACGAGTAAACCACATGGTGGCAATGCCCCCTAGGGAAATAGGGAAACTACGGCACTTTACTGCATCATCAGCTCTTGCGGCATTCATTAGCCATTCATACTTCAAGATGTGTTGATTGGGATCAGAACTTCCTTCATAAGCTAGCAAAGTTGGCATCTTGAAGCGCCAAGGTGGTTCAACATACAATATGTCATTGGTGAAAGGGGTACGACTCCGAGAGATTCCCCAATCGTCATTAGAGATACCTTGACTTTCATGAATCATTTGCCGGATCATCGTTGGTATATCCGGCATTCGGATATTTAGGAGAATGCTGTGCCAAGGTGTGGTCGGGTTCCATAGCGCGAGTCTGGATCGGACGCGGTCGACGGTCCGTGCCTCGCCTCCTTGGTTCAACATTCTCAGGGACATAAGGCTCTGGAGTATGCTCTCGCTGGCTTTGATGAGGATCGGTTCAGTTTCCAGCATCAACCCCTTGTTCAGTAGTGGTGGTGGTAGCAATGTTGCCTGTGACATGATAAGGGGCAGCACTTTCTCGGGATGAAGGTCCTGTATGATGACTAGTGGATGGTCTAGTTCTGGGTTGCCCAAGATTCGATGATGACCATCAGATGAGGCTGAACTCTCTGTGGAAGAATAAGAACTTGGGTCTCTTCTGGATCTTCTGCGCCCTTGGCGATTTAGCTGGTTGGTCAGCTCCGTGTTGGCACGCAGTTGTTCAGTTAGCTGTTGTCGACTCTGGGTCAATTTCAGGAGCAACATCTAAAACTCTTGTCTGGTAACCGGGCCTGCTGGAGCTGAAGGTCCGGTGGCATCTTGGTTTGATGGAGGTAATTGCACAGGATTCTGCCTGTCCCGTCCTCCTTGATCAGCAGATGTAGAGGTAGTTCGTGTACTTACCATGGTTAATTAATGAAAGTCCTTTCCTAGATCTGATGTGGATCTGAATAGAATGGAAGGGCTTCAATGTTCTAGATCTGGATCTTCTTCTTGGACTTATGCAATCCGATATAGATAGGAGATCCAAAGAGCAGGAGAAAAATTAGGTTTTCTCTCAGTGAAAGCACCAAAGAGTTTGTACTAAAATTGGGCACAACACTCTACGGAAGTTTTTGAAGAGATAAAGTGAAGAAATTAAATGGAAAACGAGGATTATCTAAAAAAACTCCAAATTAAAGATATGAAAGTAATTAAAATGCATAGAGACACAAGAATTTAGAGTGGTCCGGCGTACTGCCTACGTCCACTATGAAGTTGTTTGCTTTATTGATCTTTCTTTGATGATTACAAGTGAATTCAGCGGGTTACAGCAGATAATTATGATTTACAGCAGTGAAATTCGTTGGTAGCAGCAGCAATGGAGTTTAGATCTGGATTCGGCAGAGTGGGCGTTGGAGAGCTCCAAGAAGAAGAAGATCCTTTTTCTGTATGCCTTGGGGCACTATTCATAGGTGTAGAAGGCTGATATTTTGCTTAGATCTCGAGGGACTCCCTCTGGCACGTGACTAGGCCTGCGCTCCCAAGCCCGTGAAGTTTCGGTCCGATCCGTGATCGATACGAACAGATTTCGTATCGATCAAGATTGTGTCCGATGGAGTCGAAATTTAGGCGTGGACATTCCTTAGCATGCACATAAGCTTCTGAGAAAATTTCATAGCATTTGGACTTGTAGATTAGGAGATATGATCAATACGAACTAGGATCTTCGGTTGGCTGTTTCGTTCGACTCCCTCATTTCGACTCGATCCTATTCGACTCGATGACATGGCGCTTGAATTTTTGGATTACTCCGCCTTTGATGCCGAGTTGGCTGAGTCATTCTTGGACCTTGCCTTGTTCGAATCGATCAACAACTTGTTTCCTTCACATAGATCTGTAGCATGCCTTGTTTGAATCGATGGAGGTGGCTCATTCGTATCGATGATGGTGACTCTGTTCGCATTGACGAAAGGTGCACAGTTCGCATCGATGGTTATGCTCTGTTATGTGGATACGAAGTGGTCATTGGATGATCGAGTCGAACTGTGGCTCTTTGATGTATGCAAAGCAGATCGAGTCAAACAGATGCTCTCTGATGGATGCAAAGAGGATCGAGTCGAACAGGGCTCTCTGATGGAGGCGAAGTGGATCGAGTCGAACAGATGCTCTCTGATGGATGCAGAGCGGATCGAGTCGAACAGAGGCTCTCTGATGGATGCAAAGTGGATCGAGTCGAACAGATGCTCTCTGATGGATGCAAAGTGGATCGAGTCGAACAGATGCTCTCTGATGGATGCAAAGCGGATCGAGTCGAACAGAGGCTCTCTGATGGAGGCGAAGTGGATCGAGTCGAACAGAGGTTGTTTTATCCAAATTTGCATCGATTGTAATTTGAGCATACGAACTCGGATTGACCTGAAATATGGAACGTTGGCTCTCATAGCATCGCTTGTCGTGTCATATCAATTTTAGCTTGATCCGGACTCGGACAAAATTCATCGATATCCATAGTGAGCCTGTGTATAACCGATCTCTAGGACGGACCGTCATTGGTTACTAGTCAATTCCTTGGTGTCACGGCCTTGCCAAAAGGCGGGATAACAACATAATTGTATTTTATAAATGAAGAATGTAGGTAAATATTTGAGAGAGAGAAATGGAGGCTAGTTTTTGATTTTAGAGTGAAAACCTAGGTTAGTTTAGGTCCTATTTATAGTGTTTTAGGTGTGCTTTCAACCGTAGATTAGAATCTCTAGAAACTTCTACTGGCTCATTGCTATGTCAAATCTTATAATGCGCCTTGTCAGCGCCTTATCATATATTTAATTTAATTAATTACACCCTCAATAATATACAAACTATAAATAACGTTTTCTTCTCCTCAATTAATTTCTAATTTGTGACATTTTATTTCATATTAAATTTCCATCCGTCTCTCTTTATTCGCATGTTTCATTTCAGTTTTCAACATACAATTTAATTTACATGTTTACATCTGAAATAAATAAATAAACAACATATCAATATCTTTCCACATTTACATCTGAAATAAGTAAATTAACATGTCAATATTTCTCCATGTTTATATCTAAAATAAATTAATAAATAACTAGAAATTCTTATGCCAGTATTGTACATATTCACGTTTGAATTAATTGGATGAATAACATGTGAATTGTTATGTCTACATTTTTTTCCCATACTCACATCTGTTGTAATTAGATAAATAACATATGTCCACAAACGTGTATATATGTTGAGTATTAATTAGTAACCTTATTCTTTACCTTTAAATGGAGCAATCGATTACATTAATTGATTGGTATTAATGGTTTTATGTTTATAAATCAAACTGACCCTTATTCTTTACTAACAAAGAAATAACATGCCTTATATTTTCTGTAAGAAATGTAATCCTTCCATAATACAATCTTGCCTTTTCTTTTCAAAATATAACGTTTATTTTAATAAATGCCTTCTTTTTATAAATATATGGTTACATTTTTTTTTTATTTACAATAACCCATCTCATTTGAACATCGTCATCTAAATATATAAAAGTGGATACCTTCTTTTTAAATACGCTGTTGTATCTTTTTTTTCTCTTTTGTAACAAAATAAACTCCCTGTTTTTAAAATCATTCATATATTTAAAAATGAGAAGTATATATATTTATCTCAAAACATGCATTTATTTTTATTTCAAATGTTTCCATTTTGACACAAATTAAGTTCTTATATTAAACTCAATCATTACAATTTAATTCCCTTTTCCCTTTCTAATTGAAACATGTCAATAAATCTACTGCCAATTAATTTCAATACTAATTTCAAACGAATTCTAATTATAAACACTATTTCTTTCACTTAAAATTATTTATTAATTCCTCCTTAAATTTTGGGTTGTTACACATATGAAGAAGCCCTCATGCTTCACTATGCCGACAACTTCAAGAAATGTCTGGACTTTGGCTTTCATTTACTTGATTCTGCTCTAATCGATAGATCGATGGGCAAGCTTAACCAGATAAAGTAGGGAATTGAAGCCGCAGATGAGAAAGAAATCAATGCCACTGAAATTCTTTCTTTTGATGTCTCCTCCTTCGAAATAAAATAAGACTCTGAGGATGAGGGTGACAAAGATGAAGCCACCAGAGATGAAGGTGAGGATGATGGCGATGACAATGATGATGACAACAATGATGATGATGATGATAACCTTGTTGGCGATCATGGTTCTAATGGAGATAGATTTGGTCCTTTTGGATGATTTTTGAGGGATGGTGGCGACAACGCTAAATCTCTAGAAAAAGAGTCATCTCCCCAGGAGGATGCTCCGCCTGAATCCCCCCCGGCCTTCTGCTCCTTTGGAGTATGAGCCTACTCCTGCGAATATTGAAGAGTTTAAAGGGAGAGAGTAGGCTTCCCAAGCTTCTGTCCTAGTATAGTAGGTATGAAATTCTTTGTTTAAATATCTCTTACTTCAAAGTTAATAATTACATAAGTTATTTATTTTAGATAAGGAAGAAGTCCACCCTTTCCAATAAGACAAAACATGAAAGACAACAAGCCAAAATAAACAAGTTATATAGAGAGTTAAACAAACAGATAAGGGAGCATAACGTACTCTCCAAAAAGTATCATAGGCTTGACAGGAGTGCCTTAATGTTGACGTCTTTTAAATATTAGAAGGCTGCCCCCTTATTAAAGAGAGCGCGCCTCCAATATAACACTCTCTTAAAGGAAAATTGAGAGTTGCTTACTTTATTTTGGATGCTAATTGAAGAAAGAGACATCATAGTTAATTTTTTATATAAAATTTATCATAGACATTCAATTACTGAGTTCTCGTACTTAGGCGAATTCGGTGGGGGTCTACTTAGAAGTTTTCACAAGAAACACTTAGATGAATTCAGATTTGACCAGCATCCGGGAGCTTGTTGGAACTTACTACGGGTCAGATCGATTCCTTAAGATATCCCTCATAAAAAGCTTAAATATTATAATGACAAGTTTGTATCTGAGTTATTCACTAAGTCTGTTTTGTACGAATCAAATAAATAGTTGTAAAGAAATGTTATAATGTATCAATTTCCAAATGTTTGTTTCAGTTTTGTCAATTATGCTTAGCTCTATTTTATTATGTTATTTCAGATTGACTGTTCATTAGGTCGCCTTGTTTCTAGAGACCATTTAAGTCCATACGTGAAATTGAGGCGATTTTATCTCGAAAAGGCATCGATTTTAAAATCCTCAAAATTAGCAAGATATTGCTTTCTTAGAGATTTACAAAAAATTTACTTGGAGTATCCTTGACTCCGATTTGATTTTCTTGGTGATGAGAAAGAGACATTTCTTAAAGAAATTAGCACATTCCAAAAAAACTTAATTTGCGGTCGTGATAGTCCTCCAGCTGGAAAGTGGGACTATAGCAAATGTCCCTCAGTGTTAACCCTGAAGGGGCTAAATATTCCCTTTGAGTCTTCAGTTAATCTTTCCGCCAAATCATTAGAAAAAATTAGAAATGTAGTTTCCAAACTTTAGATGTAAACCGATTGTTTTTTTGTATTTTCTTTGACTTCATTGTTTTTCGAACTATAATCTTTTATTGTAGTAATTAAGAGATTTTTCCTTCTGATTTTGACTTTATTTTATTTCTTTTGCTTAAATAGGAGTTACAGTATCCACAGTTTCTCTTCCCCATGATTTCTCGTCGCGCGTCGATGCTCTTAGGGAGAAATTGTTGAAATCAAGTGAGAGAATTCTGCTCAACGACGATGTCTTATTAGAATGCTTTGGTGGCAATACTGAAGCTATGAAATGGCACAAGGGATATTTTGTATACAAAACCATGGCTAGAAATCGAAAGGATCATATTGCCTATCTTGAGGGTGAAACTAAAAGTAAAGATCAAACGATCACCGCACTTGAGCAACTAGTGAAGACAAATCCCTCAATTGACTTTGATCACAAGATGCCTGAACTTATTCGATAAATAAGTGACTTGGAACTGAATTAAAGGATAGTCAGGCACAGTGTGCTTCTTTGGACTTCATGATGGGGGACAAGATTTCAAGTATCGATTTTCCAGTCCCTCACACTACTCTTCGGCTACTAAGCCAACAAGGTCGAAACTCCTTGTGGCGTAGAAATTCCCTACCTTGTTCAACCCTCCCCCGGGCTAAGATGAAAATGTTGTGGGGAATTGGTGTCGCAAAGTTAAATTTGAGATAGCCAAATATTTTGACGAGCAATAGAAAGCGAAATATTCTCAAACTATCAATGAGTAGGCTGCTAAGAACCAAAAGCTCGAACACGATATCTATTTCCTTTAGAAGCATGTCGCAGAATTAGAAAGGGATAACATGACCCTTAGGGCTGTGAATAGGGCTTTTAACCAAGCTTTCAAGACTAACATTGAAGCGATTGATGACGTGAATAGAGCAAGGAGGATAGAAAAGAAACTTAAAGAAGTTCCCAGCGCTGCGATTCGTTATGTAGTGGACCCTTTAGTTTCTAAGACTCTTCACAAGGCTGCTAAAGACTTGTAATTTACTTGTATGTCTGATTTGAATAAACTTGTTTTGCATATATATGTAATATCTTTATAGTCTTGCAAATTATCTCATGACTTATGTAAATTATATAAATTTTGTAAATATCACCTAATTTGTAATCCTTGTAATGTCACTTCTGAAATGTTTTCTGATAGCTCATTCATTACTTCCGAATTTGCTGAATCTTTTATTTTTCCTTGCTATGTTAATTTTCTGGAAAAGTATGAAGCAAACATTATTTGCTAATTGTTAGCTTGAAATTAACACACCAGTCTATGTATATCATTAAGCTTTAAATTAACAAATCATCTTGTTAATTGCATAAAAAGTAGTATATATTAAACATTTAAATCCCATCTTCAACCGTGATGAGAAATGCTCAAGAATTTAACTTCAACCATTTGACTGGGATATCTGAAATTTGTCGATAGGAAATCCTGTCTTAAGACATGGGTATAAATATTTGATAGCAATTTAATTCAGAAACCATTGTCTAAATATTTTAATAGAATCTTGAAAACCCATTCTCGGGCTTTAGCAATATTTGAAAACTTAGTAATATGAGACCCAGATTCGGGCATTAATGAAATCATATAATAATGATCTTCTTGAGAGTATTTTTTGACCTAGATTTGGGCAATTTTGATGAATAGAAATCCATTATCAAAATATTACACCCAGATTAGGGCTTAAATAAGTAGTATCAAGTTTTGATACCCAAATTCGGGTTTGACAAAGTCACTAATAGAAAGAGATCCGAAACTTAGACTTGGGCATTAGTAAATGAAGTCCTAGAATGAATGTCGAAACCCAAATTCGGGTATTAATTGATGAAATTCAGATGCGAGAGACCAGAAACCCAGATTCAGGTATTAAAAGATGATACTTAGAAATGAGATTCTCGAAACCCAGATTCAGGTAATAATAGGCGGAGTTTTATTCCACTCCTTTGTTTATGTCCTCTTTGACATGCGTGAACCCTTCAAGTTTTGAATATGTAGAAATAATCTGATTAGCTGCCTCTTGAACTTGGACGTCTTAGTCCCTAATATTATGAGCCTCTTCTAGGGCTTAGATATCTTAGTCTATTACTGAATGTGCCTTATTTTTGGTTTGGACGTCTTAGTCCAGTTGATAATGAGCCTCTTTTCAGGCTTGGACATCTTAGTCCATTATTTGATGGACTACTTCTTGGGCCCGGACGTCTTAGTCCATTGTTGTTTGGTGCTCTTAGATAGCTCATCTTAGCGGCTGGAACCAAAGACTTACCCTACCCCCCATAGGAGGCGCCCTGCCCTGGCCCTTTTATGGCACGGACATGGGCTTGTTCGGTGCTTTACCTTGACCATTTTATGTCATGGACAAACGCTTACTCCTTCCTTCCTCCAGGAGGTGCATTACGCTGGCCATAGTGTGGCGCGGATAAGGGTGTGTTCGGAGCTTTAACCTAGCCATCTTATGGCGCGGCTAAAGGCTTACTCCTTCCTCCCTCTAGGAGGTGCCTTAACCTAACCAGAGGGGCGGCCAAGGGCTTGTCCGGTGCTTTAACCTGGCCATCTTATTGCGAGGCTAAAGGCTTACTTGCCCTCCCTCCATGAGGTGCTCTGCCCTAGCCAACTCGGCACAAACAGAGAATTTTTCGCCATCTTAGGTAGTAACCAAATATAAGGAGCATTTCACTACCAACAACATAGATTTTCTTTTTATGAAATGTAGTTCTTTATTGATTTTGTCTCAAATTCTTTTTACAAACTCTTAAATTTTTCCTTGTCGGAAGAAGTTTATGATAATAACCTCCAGGTCTCTACAATGGTTTGTTTCATGACCATTCATCATATGGTTATGGCAATAGGATCCTCCCGAATTCCTTTCATATTTTGGCCTTTTCTTTTGTGATGGCCAATAATCAAGCTCATCCTTAGTGAGCAAGTAGACGTTTTCTATGGAAGTTGTCAAGTTGCACTCATTTAGAAGTCTAGACTTGAAACTTGATTCTTACGGATGGCCTTTTGACCTTTTATTTCTTGGTCTTATGTTTTCATGTTCTTCAGTTGCTTTTCTTTTTACCACCCTTTGAATTTCTTGAGTTGGAAGTGTTCTTGTTGTAGTTGGTTGCCACTTATGTCCAAAGGCATTATTATCATCCATTATCTCTTTCTCAAAGATGGTGCCTTTGGAATAGTGTTGATGGTTCTTCTCATGTGATTGAATACATTATCACTTCCACTTGTTTACTTTCCCAATGCAAAGATAGGGGTGATGCCGATATGAAAAGGATTTAAGCTTCATCCCTTAGGATCATATGATTTCGCTTTCTTCTTGTTTAGAATTCTAAGAGCTTCTAGCCTTAATCTTTGCTCTTTATTTTGGTTAGAACCCTTAATGATTATTGGGGAGAATCATTTCAAGTGGGGTTCAGATGACCCTTGTTCAGATCTCTTAATTCTTCTAGCCATGATTTACCAAAGTAGATAAACTTGAAGTAGGATTGAACTAGGTAGGGTTAGAGAATAGCAGTGTTTGGGGTTTATCCAAGTTGGAGTTTCAGGCCCTCCTTCTAGCACCAGAAATGTTAACAAGATTTCTTGTCAACACCCCAAAATTTTGCTAAGGAATACAAATTATTCTTTAAGCAAATAGTGTAGAAAGGAAGGAATATATCCTTCTTGAATTTCCTTTCAAATAGGCTTTACTAGGCGAAGATTGCTTAGATGGACCTTTCGACTATGTCGAATGGCTTAGGTTCCGTGATAAGTGACCTTTCGACCCTGTTGAGCTAGTGTAGATCCTTTCCAAAAGTTTCCTTTTTAAAGTTTTGATCTTGTCAAGGGCCTTGAGGATTGTGTTGTTAGGGCTTATTCTAAGAATTCTGATAAAAAGGTTCCGACCCTATCAGAAGTGAGGTAATCTTAATGGTAAAGCTTGAACCAGGAAACTAGAGTTGGGTTCTGACCTTGTCCAGAGCTTTAGGCTATTGAATAGATTGGACTTGGGTAAAGGGTTAAAAACGAGGGTTTCGACCTTGTCGAAAGTCAAGCCATTAGGCTTCTAGTGTTAGCTAAGAATTTAAGTGAGTAGTGACTTGGTTCCGGCCCTGTTGAAGGCGATGATTCAAAGGAGAAGTAATTCAGAGTAGGTTTATGTAATTATTTGATTATAAGTGATTTTGACTATGTCGAGAGGGTCCTATCGATGCAGGCGAAACCTGGAATACAAAAGTGAATCCAACAAAAGCTTAATGAAACATTAATCTAAAGTATTGGAGACTTACCTTTTCAAGCTAAGAAAACTTTATTTCTTTAATTCCCCATATCAACTCTCTAATTAGGGTTTACAATATTTTTGGTAAGAGTATATAAGTTGAGAATCAGAAGAATCAGATCCCCCAAAACATGACCCCTTGGGTCTTATTTATAGATGCAGCCCGACACCTTTTGACTCAGATGCTTCCGACTGGGTCGGAAGGTGGCTTAGCAGGTTGCCGCCTTTGTCGAAAGGTATAGTGGTGTTCCTCCTCTTTGAGTTGTCATGTAAGTGCTTCCGACTATGTTGATAGCCTTTGCTTATTGGTTTCGATGATCTTGGTTACGCTTGTGCACTTTTTTTCTGATCTGATGCGGAACTCTTCCTAGACTATATTGGTTTTGACCGATCCGAAAGGCTTACTATAGTTCGAAGGTGTTTCTCAAGATAACACTTGTCTTCCAGCAGTTTGATGAAGGCAAAACCATGGGTTTCAAACGGTTTCGCATATGTTCAAAGAACTATTCTTCATTGTCTTCGAGAGGAGTTGTTTCGACTTAATCGAAGGATCTTCATCTGGTCGAAAGGTTTTAAATGAAGGCGGAAGGGTTCTTTTGACTCCTTCATCTTCTTCGAAAGGTAAGTACCCTCTGGATCTCGGATGTAAAGACCCTTCGACTCCTTCGAAAGGTTCCAGAACTTCTAGACTTTGTTGGTAGCATCCCTTCGACTATTTTGAAAGGTTCAGCCGGAGCTCTTTTCCCTTGTTCTTTGCTTAAAGAGGCCTTGACTTAGTCCAAAGGTGAATATTTATAGTAACACACCTTATTCTAGATGCTGATTGAAGAGAGGTATATTTTAGTTAACTTCTTATAAAAGGCCTATTGTAGACACCTAATTGTTGACTTTTCATATTTAGGTGAATTTAGTAGGGGTCTACTTAGATGCTTTCATAAGAAATACTTGGATGAATCCGGATCTTACCCGCACCCTGTAGCTTGTTGGAACTTACCACGAGTTCGATTCATTCCCTAAGATCTCCCTCCTGAAAAACTTAAGTATTATAAGAAAATTTTGTCTTTGAACTATTTTCTAAGTTAATTTTGTACGAACCAGATGAATAACTACAAACATGCAATAATATATATTAATTTGTAAATATCCGTTTTAGTCTTGCTTTTTATGCTTAGCTTCATTTTATTATATTATCATAGAGTGATTTTTCATCTTGCCAAATTGTTTCTAGAGACCATTGAAGTCAATATGTCAAACTGAGATTATTTTATCTTTAAAAGGCATCAATTTTAAAATGTTCAAAACTAGCAAGACACTGCTTCCTTAGAGATTTACAAAAAGTTTACTTGGAATATCCTCATCTTCGCTTTGATTTTCTCGGTAGTGATAAAGAGAAGCTTCTTAAGGAAATTAGGACATTTAATATTAAGTTAAATTGGGGCTGTGGTAGTCCTCCAATTGGTAAGTGGGACTATAGCAAATGTCCACCGATTATTACTCCAAAAGGAGTCAATATTCCTTTTGATTCAATAGTTACCATCTCCGTTAATTCATTAAATAAAGTTAGAAATGCAGTTTCCTAACTTTAGATATAAAAAATTGTCTATTGTATCTTTTAGTTCCGTTAATTCATTAAAAAGAGATTTTTCTTTCTGATTTTGACTCCATTTTGTTTCTTTTCGTATTTAAATAGGAATTACAATTATCAGCAGCCCCTCTCTCACTCGATTCAACATCTTGCTTTACTAATCTTAGAGATAAGTTGCTAATAGAATTTGAAAGAAGTAGACTTCTCGAAGATACCTTACTTGCACCTTTCACGGCAACGCCGAAGTCTTAAAGTGGCACAAGAGATACTTTAGAAAACTATCATTAGCAACCTTAAGGATCAAGTTGCCAGCCTGGAGGCTGATATCAAAAGCAAGAAGAAATGATTTCTTCACTGAAGCGACAACTAAATTCGAATCCTTCAATCGACTTTGATCAGAAAATGTCGAAACTCCATCAACAAATAAGTGATTTAGAGATAAAACTGAGGAATAGCCAAGCACATTGCGAATTGCTGGAGTATATTATGGGGAATAATATTCTGTGTATCGATTTACTGGCTCCCCGCGCTACTCCTACCATTACCAGACCTACAAGGTCTACTTCCCTTGCTGCTAAGAAATTTCCCATGATGATTAATGCCCCTCCTATCTTAGACGAGAGGGTAGTGGGTAAATGTTGTATGAAAGTTCGGTTTGAAGTGGCAAAGTATTTTGATGAATGGCAAAGGGCTATATATTCACAACGTATAAATGAGTATGTCGCTAGAGTTCAGGACTTGAACGTGGAAACTACTTTCTTCAGAAATGCATTGCAGAATTAGAAAGAGAGAATAAAACCCTTTGAGGTGCAAACAGAGCTTTCAACTGCACTCTGAAGACTAACATCGATGCAATCGACGATGTAGATAGGATACGGAAGATAGAAAAGAAACTCAAGGAGGTCCTCTGCATCACAATCCATCACATAGTTGATCCTTCGATTGTTGAGAATCTGAACAAGGCTACCCAAGACTGATAGTAGATTTGTATTTATGAAATGTATATACTTATCATGTATATTTGTAAAGAGTTTCATAAGTCATATAAATCATATAAACTTTGTAAATATCACTTGATTTGTGATTCTTTCCTGTAATGTCATTTTTGCAATGCCTATTTGAGAGCCTATACTATTATTTCTGTATTTGATGAGTCTTTGTTCTTCTTTATTGTTTCGATTTCCCTGAAAAGTATGAAGCAAACAATATTTCAAATTGTTAGCTTGAAATTGACATATAATTCTATGTATATCATTTGTGTAAATTAATAAATAATCATGTCGACTGCATGAAAAGTAGTTTATATTAAATGTCTAAATCTCATCTTCGACCATGATGAGAAATCATTTAGAATTTAACTTAAATCATTTTCTTGGAATGCCTGAAGTCTGTTGATAGAAAATCAAGCCCTGAAGCAGGGGTATTAATGCGAGAGAATCATTCTCTTGAGATAGTTAATAAATAGCTAAATATGGAAGAATCTAGAAATCATCATCTGAATATTTGTAAAAGAAACCCAATGACCCGTTCTCGACTATTAATGAAATTTGAAAACTTAGAAATCCAAAGCCCATATCTGGGTATTAACGGAAACTCATAATAATGATATTCTTGAGAATATTCTTTGACCCAGATTCGGGCATTTGTGATGAATAAATACAAATCCATAATAGAAATTCATAACAAAAATCTCAAGCCCAGATTAGGGCATTAATAAGTAATAGTCTCGAGACACAGATTCAGGTATGAATAAGATAGTTATTGATTGATAAGGACGTAAAACCCAGATTCGGGTATTAGTAAATAAATTTTAGAAATGAAAGTCCCGAAATCCAAATTTGGGTATTAGTTAATGAAGTTTAAAAATGAAAGTCCTGAAACCCAGATTTGGTTATTAATATATGAAATCCAGAAATGAGAAACCCGAAACCCAGATTCGGGTATTCAATAGACGGAGTTCCGTTATACTCCTTAGATTCTGTCTTCCTTGTAATGTGTAAACCTTTTAGGCTTCGTATATATAGTGATGATCTGTTCGGCTGCTTCTCAAGCTTTGACATCTTAGTCCATAATCTCATGTACCACTTCTTTGGTCCGGACATATTAGTAAATTGAAGATTTGTCGTTTCTTAGGATGGACATCTTAGTCCATCAATAGATAGGCCTCTTCTTAGGCTTGGACATTTTAGTCCATTATTCAATGAGCCTCTTCTTGGGCTTGGACATCTTAGTCCATTATTCAATGAGCCTCTTCTTGGACTTGGACATCTTAGTCCATAATTTGATGATCCTCTTCTTGGGCTTAGATATCTTAGTCCATTACTTAATTAGCCTCTTTTGGAGCTTGGACATCTTAGTCCATTGTTGTCTGGTGCTCTTGGTTAGCACATCTTGGAGGCTGGAACCAAGGACTTACCCGAACTTCCTCCAGGAGGCACCCTGCCTTGGCCATAACGTAGTGCAGATATGGGCTTGTTCGGTGCTTTAACTTGGCCATAATATGGTACGGATAAAGGCTTATTTCTCCCTCCCTCCAGGAGGTGCCCTACCCTGGCCATGGCGTGGCGTGGATGTGGGCTTTTTTGGTGCTTTATCTTGGCCATAATATGGCGCGGATAAAGGCTTACTCAATCCTCCCTCCAAGAGGTGCCTTGACTTGACCAAAGGCGCTGCCGAGGGCTTGTCTAGTGCTTTAACCTTTCCATAGCATGACGTGATTAAAAGCTTACTCTACCCTTCCTCCAGGAGGTGTTCTGCCCTAGCTAACTCGTCGTGGACAGAGGCTTTCTCTCATCTTAGGTAGACTACCATCTTAGGTAGTATCCAAATACAAAGAGTATTTCACTCAAAACCATGTAGATCTTTCTTAGAAAAGTAACTCTTTATTGGATATTCACATGTTCTCTTTATAAATTCATTGATCTTTCCTTGACGGAAGAAATTGTTTATCATCCCCTCTAGGGATATGCAAGGATACGTCTCATGTCCGTTCATCAAGTGATAGTGACAGTAGGATCCTCTAGATTCCTTTCATGTTTTGGCTTCATTTTCTGTGATGGTCAATAGTTAAGCTCATCCTTAGTTAGGAAGTACACATTCTTTATTAACGTTTTCAAGTTGCATTCTTTAGGAAGTCTAGACTTGTAACTTGATTCTTGAGGATGGCTTTTTGATTTTTTTTGTTCCTTGGCATTGTAGTTTCACACACTTCGATCGCTTTCCTTTTTTCCACCCTTTGTAATTCTTGTGTTGGAAGTGTTCTTGTTGTAGTTTGTTGCCACTTATGAGCAAAGGCAATGTAGTCAGCCATTATTACTTTTTAAAAAATTGTGCCTTTGGAATAATGTTGAATAGTTCTCTTCATTTGACTGAATACATTGTCACTTCCACTTTCCCTTTTTCCTAAGGCAAAAATAGAGATGAGGCCAACATGAAAAGGATTTATGCTCCATTTTTCTGGATCATATGATTCTGCTCTTTTTTCTTTCATAATCCGTAGAGCTTTCAATCTTAGAATTTCCTCTTCATGTAGTTTGGGATCTTTAATGGTTCTTAGAGTGGATCCTATCAAATGCGGTTCTAATGATCCTTGTTCTGATCTTTTGATTTTTCTATCCATGATGTTATTGGACCAAAGTAGATAAGCTTTGGAACAGAGTTGGGTTAGGTTAGAGACAAGTGGTATTGGATGTTTAACCAAGTCGGAGGTTAGGGCCCTCCTTCTAGCGCCAAAAATATTAACAAGAAATTTTGTCAACACCCCAAAGTTGAGTTAAGAAAGAAGGTTTATCGCTGTTTGATTTTCTTTGATTAGGTTGAGGGGAATGAGGTATGAGTATCCTCCTTGGATTCCCTTTCGAATTGGTTGTTGTGGAGTAAACTTGACTGAATCAACCTTTCGACCCAGTCAAAACAACTGATTTCTTTTCTTATTAGCCTTTCGACCTCATTGAGAAAATGTGGTATTCCCTGTGAATGCTTTCCTTTCGATTCAGTTGAGATACTCAAATGAGTTCTTAAGAAGCTTCTGGATAAGGCTTGGCTTAATGGGTTTCGACCCAGTCGAAGGCTTAAATTGTTGAGTAGTTAGGGTTTGACATAGAATTTGAGGTTGTGGTTTCGACCTTGTCGAAAGTTATATCCTCTGGCACTTAGTGTAGGGTCTGGATCTCAAAGGTTTAAGTGGATTGACGCTTGGTTTTGAACTTGTCGAGAGCTGAAGTCCAAAGGAAATTATATTTAAGTTTATGGATGAAGTTACTTTAATATATCAGGTTTCGATTGGGTCTGATGGGACCTTTCGATACAGTTGATACCTGTAACACAAGGTTAGATCTGACAAAAGCTTTAGATATAGTAAAGTAATTAGAAATATTTGAAGACTTCCCTTTATTAACTCAAATATGCTTTATTAGTCAATTTCCCTAATTTGATTTACAAATTAGGGTTTCTCAGCTCTTACGATTAAGAAGTACAAGTTTAGAATGAATGAATTCGGATCCCCTAAACCTGACCCCTTGGTTCTTATTTATAGACGCGGGTCAGAACCTTTTGACCCAATGACTTTGTCCTTGTTGAAAGGTGACTACCATGTTGAAACTAGTATGCTTCCACCTTTGTCGAAAGGAAAGGTTGCGCTTTTCTTCTCTATATTGCTTTGTAAGAGCTTTCAACTATGTCAATAGTCTTTATTCAGTGGTTTAGAAGATGTTGAGATGTTGATGGTTTCGATGCTATTGGTTTCTTTCGAACTCTTGCCTGTGACTTGATGCGGAACCTCTCTAGACATTAATGGCTTCGACCGATTCGAAAGGCTTAGTTTGGAATTCGAAAGGGTTGTTCTGGGCAATGCATGCTTTCGAGTGGGTTGATTGAAGGCGAAATCTTTGGTTTCAAATGGTTTGGCGCATGTGTGAAGAGCTATCCTTCTTTGCCTTTGAAAGGTGTTGCTTCAACTCATTCAAAAGGTCATCATACATATAGAATCATCTTCTTCGAAAGGTAGTCACTGAAACGGAAGGGTGCTATCGACCCCTTCGAAAGGTTCTTAAGCTTTTGAACTTTGGCCGTAGCATCCCTTCGACTCCTTCGAAAGGTCTAGCTGGAGCTTTATCCTCTTGTTCTTCTTTATCTTCTGCTCAAACAGGTTTCTACTAAGTCGAGAGGAATTTTTGGTAGTAATACGACCATGTAACAGAAGTCAAGAGATCATTGTCTGAATACTTGTGGTAGAAATCCAATGACCCACATTCGAGTATTAATAAATGAAATTCAAAAGTTTGGAAGTTTGGAACTCAAATTAGAGTATTAGTAGATAATATCCAGAAATCTGTGATAATCCCTTCAATAGAAGTCTTGTGCCCAGATTCGGGCATTAATAAGTGAAATTCAAAAATGATCTTCATAATAAAACTCTCAAACCCAGATTTGGGTAGTAGTGGTGGATAATTAGAGATACATAATGATTTTGTTCACCATAGAATCTCAAGCCGAAATTAGGACATTATTAAGTGAATTCCGATAATATTTCGAAACCCAAATT
Organism: Allium fistulosum; assembly: GCA_030737815.1. Taxonomy (NCBI): domain Eukaryota; kingdom Viridiplantae; phylum Streptophyta; class Magnoliopsida; order Asparagales; family Amaryllidaceae; genus Allium; species Allium fistulosum. The sequence goes on from CM060905.1 coordinate 670,896,231, forward strand.
CGAGTGTGATGAACTAAAAGATCTGTAACCCAGATTATGGTATTAATGAGTGAAGTCTCATATTTCAACAACGAGTGACCCAAAACCCATATTCGGGTATTAACGGATGAAGTTAAAAAATAAGAAACCCGAAGCCCAGATTCGAGTATTAATAAGTGGAGTTCCTTTCTACTACTTAGATTTTGTCTTCTTTGACATGTGTAAACTCATTAGGCCTTGTATGCTATTGCGGTTTGATTGGCTGCTCTTCGAGCTTGGACGTCATAGGCAATCATTTTATATGCCGCTTCTTGGGCTCAGATGCCTTAGTCCATTATTGATATGCCACTTGTCGGCACCGGACATTTTAGTCCATGGTTTGACATGCCTCTTCTTGGGCTCGGACATCTTAGGCCATGATTTGATATGCCTCTTCTTGGGCTCGGACGTCTTAGTCCGTTATTGTCTGGTGCTCTTGGTTAGCTTATTCTCAAGCTAGAACCAAGGACTTACCCAACCTCCCTCCAGGAGGCGCCTTGACCGGGACATAGCCTAGCCCTGCCAATAGCTTGTTGATGCTTTAACCTGGCCATAGCATGGCGCGGGAAAAGGCTTACACTCCTCCCTCTAGTTATTGCACTGCCTTTGCCATAGCGTGGCGCGGACAGGGGCATGTTGATGCTTTATCCTAGCCATAGAGTGGCGCGGATAAAGGCTTACACTCCTTCCTCCAGGAGGTGCCCTGCCCTGGCCATAACGTCGTGCAGATAGGGGATTATCGATGCTTTATCCAAGCCATAGAATGGCGCAGATAAAGGCTTACACTCCACCCTCGAGGAGGTACTCTCCCCTGGCCATCTGGGTGAAGACAGAGGCTGTAACATCCCGTATCTAGAGGCCAAAATTTAAGCGCTACAGATGTTGCAGTCATCCACTGTATTAACTTATGGTGATGAAATACGGTAATGCTAATGGCATCCATAATATCAGAAGCACTTGAATATGAAAAAAATCACAGATTTCCAAAAACAATAATTATAGTGATTACGTTTCAAACAAAATCATATCCAAGTTACAAAATCCCCAAAACGTATTCCCAAGCAATGATCAAATATAATTTACAATAATACGCCAAGAGCGACATATGAAGATGCCCCTTTCGATGATCAAAACAAAATAGACACAACCATCTTAATACACAATGGAAACAAATAAATAGAACAGAATTTCCTAATTAGCTATCCATCAGCAAACTGCTCATCTCCGGATGCTTTATTTGCCAAAACTGCAAATACCTGAAAACCTAAACCCTCAGCCTACTCAAATCAAATTTTGAGCACCCGATAATTTAAGAAGAAACAAAATCTTTGAGTCAGAAATAAAGCCTAGTATGAATAATTTTGTTACATCTCTGTTTACTGATATTTAATGAGACCACGCCGCTTAGCAGAACGAGTTTCCCCTCACTAATATCCATTTTCAAAACATACATTTTGCAAATCCATTCCTACAACCAAATTCGTTAATCAAACTGATTATAATAATATGGCAAGATCCGTTATGCTAAAAAAGGAAATAAATAGACTAACTGCCTGGAATTTGGACTAACTATCCTAAAACTGATTCTACCAAAATAGCAATATCCTTTATCCTAATAAATGGACTATCTGTCCAAAACAGGTAAAAAGTGGACTAACAGTCCTTAAGAAATAGCTAGGTCCATTATGCTAACAAATGAACTATTTGTTCATAAACTGGGCTGACTAACCTAAACTGGACTAACTGTCCTCTGGGATGACTGCCCTCAAAATGGACTAATTGTCTGAATTTGAATGAGCTAACTGGCCGAAATTTTCTTAGAGTTAACTACCCTTTAAAATTTCCTTGAAAACCTTTCCAAAATGATTTAGACCGTCAAATCATAAATATATAGAAGGAAAATATATCTTTAGCTTTACTCTAAGCTACTTTTGCTATCTTATATGTACTTTACTCAAAAAAATGTTGATGATGTTCAATAAGGATTAACTATCCTTTTAAAATAAGTTAAAGTCCTTTATAACTTAAAAGCCTTAGGCTATCTGCCTATTCATTATATTCGAAACCTTTGTTTAAAATCTTTAAACAACCCTTTCGAAACCATTGAAGGTGACTCCTTCGAAACCATTAAAAGACCCTTTCGAAATCATTGAAGGTAACTCCTTCGAAACCATTTAAACATTGCTTTTCGAAAACATTGGAAAAACCTTTCCTTTCTTTTCTCCAAAATCTTCAAAATATCAGACACCCTCCTTTTAAAACCTTTTAAATATCGCCTTTCGAAAACATAGGAAAAACCTCATTTTCATCCTTGTCGAAACCCTAGGGAACCACCCCCTTCAAAACCATTCATAAAATCCTTTTGAAACAGTCAAAATAGTCCTTTCGAAAGCACTTTGGTTCAATTTAAAACATGTGGATACCTTTCGAAACCATTCGAAGTTAACTACTTCGAAACAACTTTTAAAATGTTTTGACCAAAACATTTGGATTATGCCTTCAAGTAGAGCAATAGGATCAGAGAACCAATAGAGTCGAAAGCATCTGCTTTGAAACCATTTCTTCAACAATAAAGTGAAGGTGTTGAAACCATCCATTCGAAAGTAATGGAGAGGTTGTAAATTTTAGAAAACAAAAGATCCTCTTTGAAACCATCTGGATCGAAAGGTAGGAAGCGGCAGCTTTGTTTTGACCATGTCCAAAGCACTTATTTAAAACAAAACGGCAACCCAATCGAAACCATTCATTTTAAACCATTTGACTAAATCGTAAGCATCTAGGTTGAAAGTAACTTATTCAAAAGTAAGTAGGCGTATTTTCCTTAAAACCAAAACCAAGCTTCTCCTCTTTCAGAACCCCATGGTTTTGACCCTATACCTTTCACCCTCTTCCAATTTGGTACGTACCAGTTACTTGATACCATATGTATTGGTTTCGACTATGTCAAAAGGGGAGGAACAGAGGTAGAACCTGGTGGAAAGGAGGCGAAACAATTAAAAGCCTATTTATTTGTACTTTAAAATAGTTCTTTTGTACCTAACCTCCCTTGTTTGTCTAAATCTGATTCGTTGCCAGATTTTTCTTTTCAAAAGTGTTGCCGACTTTCTATATTTAGCATTTTAAACATTTTTATAAAAATCCCTATATCCTCGATAATTACATAAAACATTTAAGTCGCATACCATAAATAATTTTATATAATCATTAAAAAACTTAAGAAAAATCTGGAAAAATTCCAGAAAATCACTTTATATATATTCTCCAACATATTAAAATTTCAGATCCAAATAATTAAATATTTTCTCGTAAATAATTTATAATCCAAAATACCATTTTCTTTACTAGAAAATTCCTATTACATCCACAAAAATTCAGAAAAATCTGAAAATTGTAACCCATCTCTAAAATATCATTTTAGATTCTCATAAAAATTCGCAAGGTAATTATGTCGTTTAATAGGGTTTTCATCTCAAAACATGTCATAAAATCTATATGAACATTCATAAATCATCAACAAGTATATATAATCATTTTATCATTCAAAAACATGGAAAATACTTGCAAAATATTCTGATTTAATCTTAAAACCGAAACCAATAAAAATTTGAGATTTAAACATTACTCACCTTAGCTTTAGAGACTAAAGGAGCTTGAGATTTGAATGGATTTGATTTTGAATTAGCTTTTCCTTTAGCTTTTCTTACTTCTTCTTCTCCTTTCCTTGTTAATGGTGGCCGGCCTTGTTTTATAAATTTTTTTGAAATGAAATGAACGTGCAACATTATACACGACCTAAGGAATAGATATAGGACTAGCCTCTTTCCCATATTACCCCTCCTCTAATTCATTTTAAACCCATCTTTAATTTAATTTTTTAATGGCACACCTACCTTAATTAAAATCAAATCTCAATCCCCAAATCAACACATTATTTTATTTAGTTTAAATAGCTAAATATCCTAAATAATGTTACCAAAAATATGGGTTGTTACAGACTCACCTCCTTAAACAATTTCGTCCTCGAAATTTCGTTAAATCACACGATAAATCAAACAAGAAGGTAAAACATACCATCAAACAAGTCAGTATAAGTATTTCTAATACTACTCTCAACCTCCCAAGTATAGTCCATGTCATCGTCACTCCACTAGATTTGACTAGTCTGACTGCCTTGGTTCTAAGCCTCTTCTCATCTCTCACAACAATGCGAATTGGCTTCCTCACTATGGTCAAGTCCGGTTCTACCACTAAACCGTCTAGCATAGTCAATGCAATAGTAGACTTCGGGTATCTAACACACTTTTTGAGATGAGAAATATGAAAAACATTGTGGACACCTACTGTGACGCCCCACCTCTATACCCATGCTAGCCAAGAACACTATGGAGTAATGCCGTCAACTAGCGCGGAGAATAAGGCTGTTGAGGAGCGACCATCCATGTAATTGCATTGTGCGAGTACCGATATGCCAGATAAAAATATAACTTTTCATCTCAAGTGGAAATCCGACATACCGATACAAACTCAAAACTACTACATGGTGGCTATGTATATATACTTCGGAAACAAATATAGAAATAAACATAACACAAATCAGTCACAAACAATTCATATCACAAAGGCGGAAATAGATATGAATAAACACATGAAAGTGTACATCATAGTAGTGGTCAAACAAGACCCACAATAACAAAAAGAATAGATACAAGTGCTAGACAACAGAATATGTATACATCAATGAGTCAATATATCGAATGTATACAACCAAAAACTACAATGCTAAAGTAGTTAGCCAAAAGTCAAATGATAGTCCCGGATAAGAAGTCATGAGGAAGCACCTGTAAAATCTCAGTCTGACCCGAGTATTATTTAAGAAGAAAATAATAAACGGACCAGTCTAACTATAAATATCAGATAAAGTGATATAGAATAAGAGATATGACAAAAACGTATGATAACGATAAAGCCATACTGTGATAAGTATCTAATCGAAAATCAATCCAGAGATTAATCAATATCACAAGAATCTTCTCAAAGATTAAAAAGAATGTCATATTCTTAATTTAATTCACCAAGCCACAAATAACCACATACATTTCAATGCCAATTTGTAAAAGTTGGTGAAGCACAAATTCTAGAAATCGGTCAAATAGAAATCCAGAAATCACAAGAAAAGAGGATGGCCATTCCCATAAACTGAACATCGACGCACCTAGAAAGATTCGCCCCATGTAAAGTCTAGCATCGATACACCTAGAAATATGTACCCCATGCAAAGTCGAACATCGACGCACCTAGAAAGATACACCCCATGCTCTAGCATCGACGCACCTAGAAAGATACGCCTCGTGCTCTAGCATCGACGCACCTAGAAAGATACGCCCTATGCATAAATAAACATCGAGGCACCTAGAAAGATACGCCCTATGTAATGTCTAACATCGATGCACCTAGAAAGATACACCCCATGCAAAGTCGAACATCGACGCACCTAGAAAGATACGACCCATGCATAGACGAACATCGACGCACCTAAATAGATACGCCCCATGCCCCGACTTATTGAGCCGATTGCTCCACAAAGTAAATAAACATCGACGCACCTAAATAGGTACGACCCATGCGAGAAGTGAGACGAAGCTCAATAAAACGAGGAACAGTCCTCCACGTGGACAAAGAGACATCGCACATTGCAAGTCTAAACCATAAAGTGATCATCATCGATCATCAAGAAGTGTCAATTACACTAAGCTAGTAAATATATGAGTTTAGCTTCATGTCCCATAACCATTTGCTTAACTTAAATATTTACGAACAAAGTGTAGGTCTTCACTAGAAAATTGTCACAAGAGGTTCAGTCGAACAAGTCCAAGAATTAACCGACGAAGCAAACGCAAGCGTTTCATACCACTTGTTTTACTAAGCCGTTTAATTAGATTTCTAATCCGAGTGAGGTAAAGGTTTGTATATACTAATAGATTGGAAAATGGTTTTATAAACGAGTTTGGTATTGAAAATAGAGTTGAAATCATTTTGATGAAAGAGTTTTGATATTTACTACTAGTATTGAAACCTTTATATTTTTAAAGTGACAAATCACAAAAATGATTGTAGAACAATCAATCACCAAAATTCACATTCAAAGACGTGAATAAAATCCAAAGAAATCGATACCGAATCCATCAAAATGGATATTCCCAAAAATCATGAAGAAAATGTAATCAAAGCCGATAATAAATGATAATAACAAAAAGGGAATCAATACGAATCGATTAAAGTTGGAAGTTCAAGCTCAATAGGCAAATAGGTAAAAGACTGAAGATTCAGACGTCTGATATCAAGGATTCAGACATCTGAATCTGGAAAATAAAATATTTTCCAGAATAGAATTCGGACATCTGAATCCTTGATTTCAGACGCCTGAAATAGGCACTTCTTAGCCTATTTCCTTTCTGGTTCAAAACGAACCAATTCAGACGTCTGAAACGATAGATTCAGACGTTTGAATCTGGGAATAAAAATCTTCTCAGTATAATATTCAGACGTCTGAATCTAACGTTTCAGACGTCTGAAACTGTGGTTCAGGGCATTCCCTGAACCTAGACCAAATATGGCCAAATGAATACCGGAAGCGATCGATCGAGCGACAACGACTAAGGATTTACGCCAAGCGACAACCCAGCCTTAACGGCTCTTCGACACGCCTCAAATATCAATGTCCAAATATCCATAAAAGGATTTTCATAGATTTTGATTTCAAAACACCAAAAATTGGAATATACACCAAATCAATCCAAACCAAAATCAATTGCACAAGAATAAGTGTTAGGAATTCATACCTAACAATCGAAGATAATTATAGACTAAGATGTGAGATAAAAATCTCACCTTTAAACTCAAAACAAATGAAGAAGAAGCTATAGAGCAATGGCAAGAGAAATCACACTTCAATTCCAACTCAACAACCTTGAATCTAGGCTAAAAAGAGAAACATTTCCTAAATTAGGTTTAGGAATTTTTGAAATTGATAAGAGAATGAGTTGGAGAAGAAGAAGAGGAGACTTACCAAAGCTTCTTCTACAAGTTTTGGAGCTAGAACTTGATTTGTAAAAGAAAACTAGGGCTTGGAGTTTTAATTTCCCATTCCTCTCTCCATTGTTGTAAAAGCTTAAGTGTTAGGAAATGAAAGTGAAGTAATGAAGAGGAGAGGGAGTGGAGCTTGAGTTAATGAAACCAGAATTGGGCAATTGGGCTGAACCAAACCCAAAGTCCAAAGTGAAAAAGTAGCAAAATTCTACTAACTCCAAACCAATCGAAGGTTATACTCAAAAAGGTCGCAAACGGCATTTTGAACTCAATGGAAGTGGTCTCGAGTCCCACTTCGACTGTTTGCAAAAAGTAGCTTTTTGGACAAAAATCAGACCAACGATGAAATATTTAAATAAAATATTTAAATATAAAATCGATAAATATGCGGGTTGTTACAGACTCCCCTCCCTAAAGAAATTGCATCCTCGCAATACTTAAGAAGAAGATAAGTAGTAACAACCATAAAAGCATATCAACACAAAAGAAAATTTGAAATAAGAAGTTCACCAAAAAGAGCACGAAAGAGTAAACCCGGACGAGTTCGCTTGATGAATTCTCTAGATTTCCCAAGAGCAATCCTTGGGATTAGAGAACCGTTGAACTTTCACAAGAAGAACATCTTTATTTCGAAGGCGCTCAACCTCCAAAGAAATGATGCGAACAGAATGTTGCTCAAAAAGTCAAATTTGGTGAAACTTCAATTTCCACAATAATACCGGGCTCAAGAATAAAAATCGGAATCCCTAAGGTATTTCCGTAGTAGAGAGACGTTGAGAACGTCAAGAATAACAAAAGATTGAGCCGGTAATAAAAAGGCGATAAGCCACGGAACAAATACGTTCGGTGACGGGAAAGGGGCCAACATATTGAGGTGTTAATCTTCCCGATCGACTGAAACACACAACACCCATCATAGGTGAAACATGAATGAACACCAATAAGATCTGGATCTAAAACCAGCTTCTCACCGGCTTCAAGCTAACACAAAGAGAATCGGCATGGCCTTCCGTAGAGTGGCTCGAAAGGTATCATACCAATACAAGATTGGAAGCTATTATAGGAAGAAAACTCAACAAGAGAAATATGATCTTCCCAACTTCCATAAAAATCGAGAACGCAAGAACGAAAGAGATCTTCAAGAGTCGATTCACACGCTCAGTTTGTCCATCGGACAAAGATGATAAGCGATGCTAAAATTTTAAGCTTTGATCCTAAAGCTTTTGAAGACCTTACCAAAATCCACTAGTAAAATAATGGATCACGATTGCTAACAATAAAAGTAAGAACTCCATGAATTTAGCTTGACATAGAGTTTAGCTATAAAAAAAGTATATTCCCAAAAGAAGGATGAGCCTCCAGGCTACACAAAACAAGAGACGAACATAAATTGGATTCACGATCTCGAATCTCACAAGTGGATAAAGTCTCGAGATCATTCCATCCGGAAACCATCAAAGAAACAACTACTTGTTGCTTTCGGCTAAGGACATCGGCAACACGATTACCCTTTCCCAGAGTATAAAGAATATCAAGATCATAAGATGCAAGGAACTCGAGCCAACACTGTTGACGCAAATTATGTTCCTTTAGAGAAAATAAACATTTCAAAGATTTATGATCGGAGTGGAGAACAAATTTCTTCCCCAAAATAATGATGCCAAACTCTAAAAAGTGAAAACAATAGCCGCGAGCGCTAGATCATGAGTGACATATCTAGTCTCGATCGGCTTTAATGATTTAGAAACATAAATGATAGCACGTTCTCTTTTGCAAGGGAACGGCATCCAAACCAATACGATTAGCATTGGTACAAAAGAGAAAATCTTAGTTCCCTTCAGGAATCACAAGGATAAGAGTATCGGAAAGAAATAATTTCTTTTAAATAATCTTCTTTCCCGAAAAGCTAAAACTTTCAAAATTACATTTATCTTTATGTAATAATCTTTCTAGAAAAATTTACATTTCTACCTTTTTATAAGTCAATTTATTGTGTCAAAGTGTCTCATCAAAGCGTTTAAGAAATTCCTATCGATAACGTTGATCAAGCGCATCGACCAGAATTCTTAAAACACTCAATGGGCAATACAATCACAAAATCATCTTCTATATGATAAACATGTTTCTTAAAACCTTTAAGAATATTCTTTGCTCGTTTAAGAGCAAAAATCAAATTGTACTTATAAATAAATCTTATGAAAAAGATTTGCAAAATTTTAAATTGCTGTTTTCATCCAAAATCAATATATACAAGAATGGAGTCATCGATCGTAGAATACTCGATTCATAAAATGGATGAAATAAGCTGGACAAACTGAATGACATAATAAGTCATTCATAAGTTTCATAACGAGTGCGGAATGCGGTAAATGGAAAGCTAACTCCCGCAACTCGTAGCAAATGAAAATCGGTGGCAAGATCGAGCTAAAAAGACCTTATCACCACTCAAAAGATTGCTTAGGTGATAATCTTAAAGCAAACTCAAAATACCGGAAAATTCTCAAATTACATGAATGAGAGAAATAACATTTTCCTCATCATGTGAGCTTAAAGAATAAAATGATGCCATCAAATTGGAATCAAAATCATAAAGGAAAAACTGAAATCTTCTTAACAGATTGAAAATGTCGAAGATGAATAGCCCACACGGGACAAAGGATATGGCTTCATAATGATTAAGCCAATCCTTTCACAAAAATTAATTCCGGAGCCTAAGTAGGAATCAGCTTGAAAAAGAGAAATCGCATAAAATAATTTCGACATTAACAAAAAGCAAATTGAGTGTTGCGGATCCATCAATCCGGATTCGCAATCCTCAAAGATGTTATCAAGCCCAAAAATGTTTAAAGAAAAAGAATCACAAGTTCTTTTGATATAAAAATGATGAGATGAAACCCATATCAAAAAGAACTCGAATAAGATAATCATAAAATAAATGTCATCAAGGATAGAATAGATACCTTGACCAAGAGAAGTGCTAGTAGAGGCTTGCACAACCTTTAGCTTTCCCTCCTTCTAGCTTGAAGTATGTGACACACAGATATATGATGACTCAAACTTTTGCAATAGCGACAATAGAGGGGTTGCGGACACTCCTTTGCATAATGGTCCATAGAATCACAATTGTAGCATCGTCCACGACTAGTGGTAGGAGTCTTTGCTACAGAAGTTTCTTATTTCCCTTTCTTGTCGGGATTGGGACCTTTAAACTTAATAGGCCTCTTCATGTTATGGTTGAAGTTCTGTTTGGCACCCACAACTTCAACATTACTTTCCTTATCGGCCTCTTCAAGACGAAGAGTGATATCAATAAGCTGATCGAAAGAAACTTCCAATTTCAGAAGTAATGGCTTCTTGAGATTCTTGTTCAAGCCATAAACAAATCTCTGATTTTTCTTCAATGGGGTATTAATGTATTCAACCCCGTATTTAGAAAGAGATTCGAAAGATGCGACGTAGTCCGTCACAGAAGATTCAACTTGAACAAGGTCGATAAAACGCCGAGCCAAAGTTACTTTTTCAGCCTCCGGCACAAATTTTAATTCGAATCTTTCCCGGAATTGCTCCTAAGTGAGATCCGCTTCAACGATTTCAGAAATAAGAAGCTCATACCAATCCAATGCTCTTTCTTGGAGCATGCTAAAAGCCACCTGGACTCGGTGGAGATCAACAAGATTCATGCGAGAAAAGATGCGGTCACATGATCTAAGCCAAGCTTTAATTTCAATGACACTCTCGGATCCCCGGAATGGCCTTCCACCTAAATCGGTATAATATCTACACAAGCATGCAAAACCGGATCTAGGATGACTAGGCTCTGGAATGGGTCCGATAGCTTGGGCATTCTTAACAAGATCTAGAAGCTGCTGGGCAGACATAAATACTCCCTCCTGAGGAGTAGCACTGGATTGACCGACGTTGGTACAGCCAGATATAACCATTTCTCTTCTTTAATAAAGAAAGAAAGAAAAAGAAAAGGTTACTCTCAAAACAAATATCAAGCTAACTTGATTGATAAAACAAGGAATCATAAAAGAAAATAGGATAAAACGGGTCCAATTGACTCAAATAAAATCCTAAGGCACGACTCCTAAGTAGGACTTAGGACAATGATCCTTGTTAGATTATTCTATATAGTTCCGATGTTTGGCTCTGATACCAAGCTGTGACACCCCACCTCTATACCCACGCTAGCCAAGAACACTACGGAGTAATGCCGTCAACTAGCGTGGAGAATAAGGCTGTTGAGGAGCGACCATCCATGTAATTGCTTTGTGCGAGTACCGATATGCCAGATAAAAATATAACTTTTCATCTAAAGAGGAAATGCGACATACCGATACAAACTCAAAACTACTACACGGTGGCTATGTATATATACTTCGGAAACAAATATAGAAATAAACATAACACAAATCCGTCACATACAATTCATATCACAAAGGCGGAAATAGATATGAATATAACACATGAAAGTGTACATCAGAGTAGTGGTCAAACAAGACCCACAATAACAAAAAGAATAGATACAAGTGCTAGACAACAGAATATGTATACATCAATGAGTCAATATATCGAATGTATACAACCAAAAACTACAATGCTAGTAGTTAGCCAAAAGTCAAATGATAGTTCCAGATAAGAAGTCATGAGGAAGCGCCTGTAAAATCTCAGTCTGACCCGAGTATTTATTAAGAAGAAAATAATAAACGGATCAGTCTAGCTATAAATATCAGATAAAGTGATATAGAATAAGAGATATGACAAAAACGTATGATAACCATAAAGCCATACCGTGATAAGTATCTAATCGAAAATCAATCTAGAGATTAATCAATATCACAAGAATCTTCTCAAAGATTAAAAAGAATGTCATATTCTAAATTTAATTCACCAAGCCACAAATAACGACATACATTTCAATGCCAATTTGTAAAAGTTGGTGAAGCACAAATTCTAGAAATCGATCAAATAGAAATCCAAAAATCACATGAAAAGAGGATGGCCAATACCATAAACTGAACATCGACGCACCTAGAAAGATTCGCCCCATGTAAAGTCTAGCATCGATACACCTAGAAAGATGTACCCCATGCAAAGTCGAACATCGACGCACCTAGAAAGATACACCCCATGCTCTAGCATCGACGCACCTAGAAAGATACGCCCCATGCTCTAGCATCGACGCACCTAGAAAGATACGCCCCATGCTCTAGCATCGATGCACCTAGAAAGATACGCCCCATGCATATATAAACATCGACGCACCTAGAAAGATACGCCCCATGTAATGTCTAACATCGATGCACCTAGAAAGATACACCCCATGCAAAGTCGAACATCGACGCACCTAGAAAGATACGACCCATGCATAGACGAACATCGACGCACCTAAATAGATATGCCCCATGCCCCGACTTATTGAGCCGATTGCTCCACGAAGTAAATAAACATCGACGCACCTAAATAGGTACGACCCATGCGAGAAGTGAGACGAAGCTCAATAAAACGAGGAACAGTCCTCCACGTGGACAAAGAGACATCGCACATTGCTAGTCTAAACCATAAAGTGATCATCATCGATCATCAAGAAGTGTCAATTACAATAAGCTAGTAAATATATGAGTTTAGCTTCCTATCCCATAACCACTTGCTTAACTTAAATATTTACGAACAAAGTGTAGATCTTCACTAGAAAATTGTCACAAGAGGTTCAGTCGAACAAGTCCAAGAATTAACCGACGAAGAAAACGCAAGCGTTTCATACCACTTGTTTTACTAAGCCGTTTAATTAGATTTCTCATCCGAGTGAGGTAAAGGTTTGTATATACTAATAGATTGGAAAACGGTTTTATAAACGAGTTTGGTATTGAAAATAGAGTTGAAATCGTTTTGATGAAAGAGTTTTGATATTTACTACTAGTATTGAAACCTTTATATTTTTAAAGTGACAAATCACAAAAATGATTGTAGAACAATCAATCACCAAAATTCACATTCAAAGACGTGAATAAAATCCAAAGAAATCGATACTGAATCCATCAAAATGGATATTCCTAAAAATCACGAAGAAAATGTCATCAAAGCCGATGATAAATGATAACAACAAAAAGGGAATCAACATGAATCGATTAAAGTTGGAAGTTCAAGCTCAATAGGCAAATAGGCAAAAGACTGAAGGTTTAGACGTCTGAAATCAAGGATTCAGACGTCTGAATCTGGAAAATAAAATATTTTCTAGAACAGAATTCAGACGTCTGAATCCTTGATTTCAGACGTCTGAAATAGGCACTTTTTAGCCTATTTCCTTTCTGGTTCAAAACGAACCAATTCAAACGTCTGAAACGATAGATTCAGACGTCTGAATCTAGGAATAAAAATCTTCCCAGTATAATATTCAGACGTCTGAATCTAACGTTTCAGACATCTGAAACTGGGGTTCAGGGCATTCCCTGAACCTAGACCAAATATGGCCAAATGAATACTGGAAGCGATCGATCGAGCGACAACGACTAAGGATTTACGCCAAGCGACAACCCAGCCTTAACGGCTCTTCGACACGCCTCAAATATCAATGTCCAAATATCCATAAAAGGATTTTCATAAATTTTGATTTCAAAACACCAAAAATTGGAATATACACCTAATTAATCCAAACCAAAATCAATTGCACAAGAATAAGTGTTAGGAATTCATACCTAACAATGAAAGATAATTATAGAATAAGATGTGAGATAAAAATCTCACCTTTAAACCGAAAACAAATGAAGAAGAAGCTATAGAGCAATGGCAAGAGCAATCACACTTCAATTCCAACTCAACAACCTTGAATCTAGGCTAAAAAGAGAAACATTTCCTAAATTAGGTTTAGGAATTTCTGAAATTGATAAGAGAATGAGTTGGAGAAGAAGAAGATGAGACTTACCAAAGCTTCTTCTACAAGTTTTGGAGCTAGAACTTGATTTGCAAAAGAAAACTAGGGCTTGGAGTTTTAATTTCCCATTCCTCTCTCCATTGTTGTAAAAGCTTAAGTGTTAGGAAATGAAAGTGAAGTAATGAAGAGGAGAGGGAGTGGAGCTTGAGTTAATGAAACCAGAATTGGGCAATTAGGCTGAACCAAACCCAAAGTCCAAAGTGAAAAAGTAGCAAAATTCTACTAACTCCAAACATATCGAAGCTTATACTCAAAAAGGTCGCAAATGGCATTTTGAACTCAATGGAAGTGGTCTTGAGTCCCAATTCGACTGTTTGCAAAAAGTAGATTTTCGGACAAAAATCTGACTAACGATGAAATATTTAAATAAAATATTTAAATATAAAATCGATAAATATGCGGGTTGTTACACCTGCCAAACTGCTCAATAACTCAAGTCTATACGCGAGCTTCCCAATCTTCTCATAAATAGGAAAAGGCCAAATGAACCTCGGCGATAACTTCCCCAATTTCCCAAATCTAATCACACCCTTCATCGGTGAAACCTTGACAAAGACCTGGTCTCCAACTAAGAACTCTAAGTCTTTCCATCTCTTATCTGCATAACTCTTCTTCCTAGACTGAGCCACCTTCATTCTTGCCCAAATGACCTCAATCTTTTTTGCAACCTCTCTTACAAGATCTAGACCAAGAATCAACCTATCCTCGGTCTCCAACCAACAAACGGGAGATTTGCATGGCCTTCGATACAAAGCTTCAAATGGTGCCATCCCAATACTAGTCTGATAACTGTTGTTATACGGAAACTCGACTAGAAGCAAATAGTCCTCCCATGATCCCCTGAAATCTAGAACACAAGACCTTAACAAATCTTCCAAGATTTTGTTAACTCTTTCCATTTGCCCATCGGTCTGCGGATGGTAAGCGACACTCATCTTAAGCTTGGTTCCTAAAACTTCTGGCAGACTCTTCCAAAACTCACTAGTGAACAAAGGATCTCTGTCACTAACTATATTACTAGGAATCCCATGAAGTTTAACCACATTATTCATGAACAACCTTTTTAAAACAGATGCCATCCTGGTTGACCTAACTGGAAAGAAATGGGCACTCTTGGTCAATCTATCCACTATGACCCATATACTTTCATTTCCTCTGTTTGACCTCGGCAACCCATCAATGAAGTCCATAGAAATAGAATCCCACTTCCACTCTAGAACGTCTAACGGTTGAAGCAAACCACTTGGCTTCTGGTGTTTGGCCTTTGCCTGCTGGCAAATCATGCACTGCTTCACACACCAACCAATATCTCGATTCATACCGTCCCAAAAGAAACCCTTTTCAAATCTTGATACATCTTAGTACCTCCTAGATGAATGGTGAACTTCGAACAATGGCATTCCTCCAAAACTTCTTTCCTTATGTTTCCTACCCTCGGAACACATAATCTTCCTTTCTTTCTCAACTACCCATTCTGGTCAAGATTGAAATCTTTCAAGTCATTGCTCTCGGTTCCTTCTATATGCTTCCTCATCCACTCATCTAACACTGGATCCTCCATCTGCTTAAAAGCAATCTGTTCGATCAACACAGGTCGAACTTCCAAACAAGACAATACAACTGTATCCCCACTAGACCCAGCCTTGGATCACCACTGAACACTGCAATCTGGCAGTGCTTCCAAATCTTTTCACTTAGCAATCATCGCCAAAACTGCATTCTGATGCTTCATGCTAAGTGCATCTGCAACCTTGTTGCCTTTCCCAGGTGTGTACTCAATCCCAAAATCATGAGCGGCTATAAACTCTAACCACCTCTACTGTCTCATGTTCAGCTCCTTTTGAGAAAACAAATACTTCAGCGACTTATGATCTGTATATAGCTCAAACCTCTCACCCAAAAGGTAATGCCTCCATACCTTCAAAGAAAAAATAACTACAGCCAATTCCAAATCATGCGTCGGATATCTGACCTTATGCAGTCTAAGCTGTCTAGAAGCATAGGCAATCGCTTTACCACTTTGCATTAGCACTGCTCCTAACCATGTTTCACATGCATCGGTATAAACCACCAAATCCTAATTTCACTTTGGAACAACTAACATAGGTGCATGGGTCAATAAGTGTTTCAAAATTTGGAATGCTTCCTCACACTTATCGGTCCACACAAACTTCACATCCTTTCTCATTTGCTTGGTCATCGGTGCCGCTATCCGCGAAAAATCCATAATGAATCTCTGATAATAACCAACCAACCCTAGGAAACTCTTTATCTCGGTTACTGTCTCGGGTCTCTTCCAACTATTCACTGCCTCGATCTTAGCCGGATCTACTGACAACCCTCTCTCTGAGACTACATGACTAAGAAAATTCACTTCCTTCTTCAAGAAGTGACACTTCAAAAACATAGCCTTCAGTTAATGCTGCTCAGCGTCTCAAGCACCACCCTAAGATGAACTTCATGCCCTCTTTCATCCTTAGAGTAAATCAAGATATCATCTATGAAAACTAACACAAACCTATCCAAGTGCTCTCGAAAAATCCGGTTCATCAAATCCATAATGAAAGACGGCGCATTCGTTAGTTCGAATGGCATAACTAACCATTACGACCCATATCGGGTCCTAGACGCTGTCAAAGGTATACTATCTTTTGCTACCCTTAGCTTATGGAACCCTATTGTCAAATCCAATTGAGATAATACATTTTCTCCACTTAACTGGTCGAACAAATCGTCAATCCTGGGAAATGGATATCGATTCTTTATCGTCCTCTCATTCAACTTACGATAATCGATACATAGCCCTAACTATCCATCCGGCTTCTTAGCAAACACTGCCGATGCATCCTAAGGCGAACTACTCGGCCTGATAAAACTCTTTCTCTCTAAATCCACCAACCGCACCTTCAACTTGCTCATCTCTAAAGGGGTCATCTGTGCATAAACTGGGTTGACTGCCCTAAACTGGACTAATTGTCCTCTAGGCTGACTGCCCTCAAAATGGACTAACTGTTTGAATTTTAATTAGCTAACTGCCCGAAATTTTCTTAGGGTTAACTACCCTTTAAATTTTCCTTGAAAACCTTTTTAAAATGATTTAGTTCGTCAAATCTTAAATATACGAGGAAAATATATCTTTAGCTTTACTCTAAGCTACTTTTGCCAAGTTATATATACTTTACTCAAAATAATGTTGATGATGTTCAATAAGGATTTACTATCCTTTTAAAATAAGTTAAAGTCCTTTATAACTTAAAGCACTTAGACTATCTACCTATTCATTATATTCGAAACCTTTGTTTAAAACCTTTAAACAACCCTTTCGAAACCATTGAAGGTAACTACTTTGAAACCATTGGAAGACCCTTTCGAAATCACTAAAGGTAATTCCTTCGAAACCATTTAAACATTGCTTTTCGAAAACATTGGAAAAAAACTTTCATTTCTTTTCTCCAAAAGCTTCAAAATATCAGACATCCTACTTTTAAAACCTTTTAAATATTTCCTTTTTAAAACATAGGAAAAACCATCCTCTTCATCCTTGTCGAAACCCTAGTGAACCACCCATTTCGAAATCATTCATAAAAACCTTTCGAAACAGTCAAAACTGTCCTTTCGAAAGTACTTTGGGTTCAATTTAAAACATGTGGATACCTTTCGAAACCATTCAAAGTTAACTACTTCAGACCACTTTTAAACGTTTCGACCAAAACATTTGGATTATGCCTTCAAGTAAAGCAAAAGGATAAGAAAACCAATAGAGTTGAAAGCATTTGCTTCGAAACCATTTCTTAAACAATGAAGTGATGGTGTGAAAACCATCCCTTTGAAAGCAACGGAGATGTGGCAAATTTTAGAAAATACAGATCCCCTTCGAAACCATTTAAATCGAAAGGTAGGAAGCGGTAGCTATGGTTTCGACCATGTCAAATGTACTTATTTAAAACAAAATTAGAAACCCAACCGAAACCATTCATTTTAAACCAGTTGACTTAATCGAAGGCATCTAGGTCGAAATCAACTTATTCGAAAGCAAGCATACGTATTTTCATTAAAACTAAAACCAAGCTTCTGCGCTTTCAGAACCCCTTGGTTTTGACCTTAAACTTTTCACCCTTTTCCAATGCACTACGTACCAGTTACCTGATACCATGTGCATTGGTTTCGACTATGTCGAAAGAGGAGGAATAGAGGTGGAACCTGGTGCCGAAGGAAGTGAAACAATTAAAAGCCTGTTTATTTGTACTTTAAAATAGTTCTTTTGTACCTAACCAGCCTTGTTTGTCTAAACCCGATTGGTTGCTAGATTTTTCTTTTCAAAAGTGCTGCCAACTTTCTATATTTAGCATTTTAAACATTTTTATAAAAAGCCCCATCTTCTCTATAATTACATAAAACATTTAACTCCCATTCCTTAAATAATTTTATATAATCATTAAAACACTTAGGAAAAATTTGGAAAAATTCAATAAAATAACTTTATATATGTTCTCTAACATATATAAATTTCAGATCCAAATAATTTATCATTTTCCCGTAAATAATTTATAATCCAAAATACCGTTTTCTTTACTAGAGAATTCATATTAAATTCACGGAAATTCAGAAAAATTTGAAAATTGAAAATCATCACTAAAATATCTTTTTAGAACTTCATAAAAATTCTCATGGCAATTGGATGTCATTTAATAGGGTTTTCATCTCAAAACATGTCATAAAGTCAATATGAACATTCATAAATCATCAAAAAGTATATATAATCATTCTGTCATTCAAAAACATGGAAAATACTTGCAAAGTATTTGGATTTAATCTTAAAACCGAAAGCAATAAAAATTTGGGATGTAAATATTATTCACCTTAGATTTAGATATTAAAGGAGCTTGAGATTTGAATGGATTTGATTTTGAATTAGCTTTTCTTACTTCTTCTTCTCCTTTCCTTGTTAATAGTGGCTGGCCTTGTTTTATAAATTTTTTTGAAAATGAATTGAACGTGTAACATTATACACGGCCTAAGGAATAGATATAGGAATGGCCTCTTTCCTATATTACCCCTCTTTTAATACATTTTTAACCCTTCTTTAATTTATTTGTTCTAATGGCACGACTACCTCAATTAAAATCAAATTTCAATCCCCTAATCAACACATTATTTTATTTAGTTTAACTAACTAAATATCCTATATAATGTTACCAAAAATTTGGGGTGTTACAAAGGCTTTGACCGTTTAAGGTAATGTCCAAATGAAAGGAGCATTTCACCCCCAACCATGTACGTTTTTTTCTCAGTAAAGTTGTTTTTATTGACTCCTTTCATGATCTCTTTACATACTCATTGATTTTTCTTGATGGAAAAGGTTGATTATTATCCCTTCCAGGGCGCTACAGTGATTAGTTTCATGTCCATTCATCATAAGGTAATGGCAGTAGGATCTTCCCAGATTCCTTTCTTATTTTGGTTTCTTCTTTTGTGATGGCCAATAGATGAGCTCATCTTTAGTTAACAAGTAGACATTCTCAATAGATGTTGCTAAGTTGCATTCTTTTGAATGTCTTGACTTGAAACTTGTTTCTCGAGGATGATTTTTTGATTTTTTATTACTTGGCTCTGGAGTTCCACTTATATCAACTAGTTTTCTCTTTAAAGTTCTTTTTAGTTCTAGTGTAGGTAGTGTCCCACTTTTTACTCGATCCCATTTGTGTGCAAAAGTGTTGTAATCGGCTGTTATCCCTTCTTCAAAGATTGTTCCACTGGTATAATATTGAATTGTTTTCCTCATTTGATCAAACAAGTTGCCACTTCCTTTTATCTTTTCTCCTTAGGCAAGGATAGGGGTGGGGCCTATATGGAATGGATTTAAGCTCCATTTTTCTGGATTATACGATTCTGCACTTTTCTTCTTTATGATCCTTAGACCTTCCAATCTTAGCATTTGCTCTTCATATAGTTTGAAACTTTGAGTTGTTCTTGGGGAGACCCGTATTTGACATGGCTCTGAGGAACCTTGCTACGATCTTTTGATTTTGTCGATCATGATGAAGTGAAGTCAAACACGAGTAAGCTTGAAATAGAATTTGATTAGAGGAAAATGTTGTTGGATGTTTAACAAGATCGGAGGTTCAAGCCCTCCTTCTAGTGCCAAAAATGTTAACAAGAAAACTAGTCAACACCCCAAAGTTGATTTTAAAGAAAAGATTAGTCCTTTTTATTCTCTCTTAGTTAAGTTTTGGAAGATAGGATATGAGTACTCCCTTTGATCCAACCTTTTGAATAGGTTTCTTTTGTGAAAACTTTCCCTTATTGACCTTTCAAGCCAGTCAAAAGACATATATTCCCTTCTTTTTTGGTCAATCAAGCTAACTAAAATAATTTGATTATCCTTTGAAACCTTCCTTTCGAAATAGTTGTGGAACACTAAAGGCTGGCTTTAAGGATTCATTGCTAAGGTTTGACTTGGTGGGTTTCGACCTTGTAGAAAACTAGGTTAGTTATTGACTTAGGTTTGGTTCTAGAATCTAAGGTAAACCAGCTTGGGTTAAGGCACCGACTCACTAAAAGGTGAGTGTTTAGTGAATGGTGGTTTATAGTTAAGGACTTAAATTACTTGGAAAGGCAGGGGTTTCGAATCACTCGGAAGGTTCCTTTCGATGAGGTCGATACCTATAAAATACAGTTAATTCCAGTAAAAAGCCTTCAAACAACTATATAATCAGAAATATTGAAACCTTCCCTTTATTAATCCAACAATGACCGTGCTGAACAATTTTCCCCAATTTGATTTACAAATAAGGGTTTACAACTTTGTGAAAATAAGAAAATACAAGTATGGAATGAATGAACTCGGATTCCGTAAAACAGACCCTTTGGGTCCTATTTATAGATGCGGGTTGGCACCTTTCGACCTAGTGCTTTCAACCTGCTCTAAAGGTAGCTTCAGATGCCTTTTGACTTCTTTGATACTTGCGCACCGTCTACAACGCTTTCAAATGGGTTCAAATGCCTCTGTCTTCATCAAAAATGGGTGGTCGCGCCTTTCCTCTTTTTGTTGCTTTGTTGTCACAAGGAATAAAGGTAAGTGCTTTCGACTCTGTCGATATGTATTTCCCAAGTGTTTCGAAGGTGTTGAAATGATGATGGTTTCGACGTTGTTAGTAAATTCTGAATGCATGCTTGTGTACTGATGCAGAACCTTCATCGGATGTTAAAGGCTTCGACTGATTCGAAAGGCTTGCTTATGCTTTCGAAAAGGATGTTCTGATTAAGGCATGTTTTTGAGTGGTTTGAATGAAGGTGAAACCTATGATTTCGAAAGGTTTGGCATGCATAAGAAGGGTTGTCATTCATTGTCTTCGAAAGGTGTTTCTTTGACTCATTTGAAAGGAATGTGGAAGCTCCTTCTTCGAAAGGGGACCACTGAAGTGGAAGGGTGCTTTCGACCCTTTTGATCCCTTCAAAAGGCTACAATACTTATAGTCCTTTGTTGTAGCATCCCTTCGCCTCCTTCGAAGTGTCTTGATGGAGCTATTTTCTTTTGTTCTTCTTTGTGTTCTACTCATTCTAGTTTCAACAAGATTAGAAGGGTTTTTGGTATTAACACCCTAATATTTTCAATATTTTCAAACGGAGGAAGATTTACGTTTTCTTAACACAATAAACCCGTTCCTAAGGTTCTTTTATAAATATCTAAAACCATTTAGAAAACTCTTTTTACCCTTTATCTAATCTTCCCTTAAGTTTCCAATCCATGTTATAAAACTACTCTTATAAAATCTAAATCTGTTTATAAAGCACTATTTATAAATCTCGAAATCATTTATAAATAAATTCCAATCATTGAATTTAAAGCACTATTACATAATAATAAACATTATACATAAATAATAATTAATTTCCAAAACAGTATTAAAAAATCACTATTATTAATTTCAAATCATATTATTATTTAAATGATTAACTTTTCAAAATATTAAAATATTGAGAGATAACCTTAAAACAACATTAAATATAAATAATTTACTTTTTAAACAATATTAAATAATAAATAAATAACTTTTAAATTAATACTAAACATAGTAGGACATTTTAAATCATTTCTAAATAATTCAGAAAGGATAGATAAAAGGTTAGAGTAAAATAGAAATTTAATTCATTTAAAAATAAAAATATTTTTGAAATCCAAATTTAGATTTTTAAATCTTTCTCCATCTCAAAAACCTATTCCAACTCAAAAGGCAATTTATAGTATTTCGATTTTCTAATTTGAGGTCAATAGCTACCAAAAATTTAAACAATATCAATATTGATTTTCAATCACTACAAGGTTTAAGTCTTGAATATATAACAATGTCATAATCAATAAAGAAAATAATCAGTTTTTAATACCCAATAATTCATATGACATGAATGTTATTGAAATTAAAATCAACAATAGTGAGGAATCCTGTTGGATTCCTCCAACCTGTCCCCCTTCATCACAAACATTATATAATTATATTATATGGGTCATCCGCTACCAGGTAGATATATATAAAAGGACACCCGCTCCAGGAGCGGAAAATAAACCAAACCAACTGATAAAACAGTAAACCATCCAACATTCAATCAAAAAAATTTATCTGGTTAACCAAAAAGGTGATTTTAACTCATAATTATTCCAGTTGCCACCGAGGTGTTCCGTTTTGCATTAAAACCGAATAAGCATCAAATTTTAACCCAATTTCCAATAGATCCAAATCGATCCAATCTAACTCCATATCGTAGCATATGCTGGTACAATCGCAACGCAAATTGTCACGTTCAATTTCGACCTCGTTTGAATTAGATATGAATTAATCAATGTTTAAGATTATTTAAAACATAATTAACTTTAATTAGTTAAATTTAAATCTTAAATTACCTTCTCTCCCTCTAACTCACACTCGTACACAACCAGGCATGCAAAAACCCACTCTACCTCGTCTCTAATGCCTCATCGCCACTGTTACCCTTCATTAGAGACCGCGTCATTCACCTTGTCGCCGCGCCTGGCCAAGGCAACCCCAGTGCCATCGGCTTCGTTGCACCAATCACCATTGTTCGCTAGAAATTGGCCCAAAAATGTTACGAATTTGCACCAAAAATGATGTCGCCATCATCAATGATAGCCCAATCCAACCGTTGAATGTCTTCGTCTTGGCATCGCGCGCGTTTCGTTAGTTGAAGACTTCGCCTGATTTTGCTCTTGGTGGCGTCAATGATCTCAGGCCGTTGGATGAGGCTGTTCTTTAATTCAAAATTCGAATCATTCTCTAGTTGCATGCAAATTACATAAGGGAAAGGTGTATGGGTTGGAGAATGTGAAGGTATGGCAGCAAGAGGGGTATGGCCGGTATGGGTTAGGATGGTGAATATACATATACATATACATATACATATACATACATATATATATATATACACACACATACATACACATATATATATACACATACATACATATACATATATATAAATAATATATTCGAAAACATCTAGCTTTAAACTACCGAAAATCTCGAACTCCTATAAAGACGTGCCGCTTCGTGTTCTATGCTAAATACCAATGTTCCAAACACAAACAGAACTAGTCTCTTGACTTAATTCGATCATATAAAGAAGATAGCTTTTCAAACTCAATTATAATATATAAATTCCTAAAATTAATTTATATGCGTTTCAAACTCGTACGACCACACGATACATCTAATTGCTATGAAATTCGTCGGCATGAAATAGTTTATTATTACGGATCCAGTGACACTAGTTTCGTCAAAATCCGAGACATTGCCCTAGAAGGCTATTTTCATACGTTAATTAAAACGAATTATTATAAAACAAGTTTAACCGCATTTAAATTCAAATTCAAAAGTTTGCTACCTTCACTCTTGCCCAATAGATTTAAATCAACTTTCGAAATCACTTCCATTCATATAAATTTAAAGATTTAATTACTAAAACAATTATAAACATTCAAATAACCATTACATTCGAAATTCAAGTTGTTTTACTTTTAAAACTAATATTTCAATATTTAAAATCTATTAAATATTTCAAAATCAGTTGACTAAAATTCTAAGACGTTACAAATTCCATCCTATAGCTATTGCCATTACAGGTACGATGCAAAATAATCGCCTCAATTGTACCTCATATGAACAAGTTATTTATTTTATAAGTTTTGAATAAAAAATTATATAATTATTCCACTTTACAACTTAATTAAGTAACTAATCACCTTTTAAATCAAATTCCCTCCCTCTTAACCTTTCTTCCTTCCTTCCCCATAGATCTTCACATGAACATGACCTTCCTAAGTGTGCATGCACGCATGAACTTCAACCTTACTTCACGAAATCGCCCCATAATAGCTCTGGCAAACTCCCCTTCACCTCCTTCTTTGCATCCTGCACCATCAATCGAAGCTCGATGCCTTTAAATGTTTTTCGACCTACTACCTTTCATGCAGGACAGTGTAAAGTCGCATAACCCAATACCCAAACACGACCCCTTAAAGTCGGCCACCAGATGTTATCTCATTGCAGAAACTCAAAACAACCAACGATGTGGCCAATCGATGGCTATAACTCTTGAAAACCCTAACCCTTGATCCATTGCTCTTCATAGCAATCATCACCTTCACTGTCGCAGAAGACAAATATAATCGATGCGTAGATCTCTTCACTCTAATTCCAAAGTTACATGTTTTTCATTTTTTCGATGAATAGATTTTGAGATTTTGATTTTTGATGGTTGAGCTTTCTTTTTCTTTCACTGTTTGATTGACAAAATAGAGAAAGTTTTTACGCCAAAAATGACCACAAACCCCAAATATTGTGAAAGCACCAGTTTATGAACACAAATCAGCAGTATGTAATCGCAGATCACAGATCTAAGTAATGTAGAAGATAGAAAATGAAGAATAATAAACTGAAAACGGAAAGGAGTAGACAGAGACACAAGAATTTAGAGTGGTTCGGCGTATCGCCTACGTCCATTATGAAGTTGTTAGCTTTATTGATCTTTCTTTGAAGATTACAAGTGAATTCAGTAAGTTACAACAGATGATTATGATTTGTAGCAGTAAATCTCGTTGGTAGCAACAGCAATGTAGTCTAGATCTGGATCTGGCGGAGTCTGGGCGTTGGAGATCTCAAAGAAGAAGAAGAACTCATTTTCTGTTGGATTTGGGGGTCTATTTATAGGTGTAGGAGGCTGGTATTTCGCTAAGATCTCGGGAGACCCTCTCTGGCACGTGACCAGGCCCGCGCGCTCAAGCCCGCGAAGTTTCGGTCCGATCCATGATCGATACGAACAGATTTCGTATCGATCAAGGTTTCATCCAATGGAGTCAAAATTTGGCGTGGACATTATGTAGCATGCACGTAGTCTTCTGTGAAAATTTCATAGCATTTGGACTTGTAGGTTAGGAGATATGATCGATACAAATTGGGATTCTCGGTTGGCTGTTTTGTTCGACTCCCTTGTTTCGACTCGCTCTTGTTTTACTCGGTCTGGTTCGACTCGCTGTTTGACTCGCTTTCGTTTGAATCGTTGTTCGACACGGTCTTATTTGATAGGTGATCGGGTCGAACTGTTGTTTTCTGAGGGATGCGGAGCGAGTCGAAGTAGACACCTATGATGGAGGCGAAGCAGAGTGAGTCGAAGTAGGCTTCCATGATGGATTCGAGTAGAGCGAGTCAAAGTAGACACTTATGATAGAGGCAAAGCGGAGCGAGTCGAAATGGGGCGAGTCGAAGTAGGCTTCCATGATGGATTCGAGCAGAGCGAGTCGAAGTGGGCTTTCCTGAGGGATGCGAACTGAGCGAGTGGAAGAAGGCTATTTTTAATCAATTTTGCATCGGTTGTAACTTGAGCATACGAAGTCAGATTGACCTAAAATTTGGAAAGTTGACTCTCATAGCTTCGCTTGTTGTGTCATATCAATTTAAGCTCGATCCGGACCCGGACAAAATTTGTCGATATCCATAATGGGCCTGCATATAACCGATTTTCTTAAACGAACTGTCTTTGGTTTCTAGTCATGTTCTTGGTATCACGGCCTTGACAAAAGGCGGGATAACATTTTCCCCCCAAAGTACGTCTTGTGGGAACATGATGTGCTTTGAAATGCTGTAATCTTCATTCTGAATAGCTACCGTCTCTTTGATGAAAGTTGTTGCATTGTAGTTCCATGAGCTGGATGTTCATATCCTGTTGATGACCTACAAAGAAATTGATAGTTTTATCTGACCGCGAATGACGATCGTTCGGGATCGTACGTCATTCGTGGTAATACGTGACCGTTCGGGGTCGGATGCTGTTCGCGGCGAATGATGACCGTTCGCGATCGGGGTGCTGTTCGAGGCGATTTTCTGATCGTTCGCGATCGGGTGCCGTTCGAGGCGAATTGTGACAGTTCGCGGTCGGGTGCCGTTCGAGGCGAATTGTGACCGTTCGCGGTCGGGTTCCGTTCGAGGCGAATTGTGACCGTTCGCAGCCGGGTGCCGTTCGTGGCGAATTGTGATTGTTCGCGGTCGGGTGCCATTCGAAGCAAATTGTTACTGTTCGCGGTCGGGTGCCGTTCAAGGCGAATTGTGACCATTCGCGGTCGGGTGCCGTTCGAGGCGAATTTTGTTGACCCGGGGGGACTTAGTATTAACAATGTCAGATTTCACATTCGAGTGAGTTTCTGAACTGTTTGTGGTGGCGGTTTATCGCCATCTCAGAGCACGCCTGAGGACCATTCATGATCCCTTACATGTGTAAGTGGCTTAGCCGTTGTGGAATCATAGGTAGTGGATTTTCATTCAAAATGAGTTTTTTCAATAGAGATGTTCAACAAAATCAGGTTCAAACATTAGAAATGGAAAATAAAAGGAAAACTGGGACGTCAAAGTGCAAACACCTACACCGTTGCGATTAGTAGTCGTATCAGAGCATGCCTGAGGATCGTTCGCGGTCCTGTACATGTGTAAATGACTTAATCGTGTTGGTGTGGAGTTTTCTACTCATTCGTCATTTTCCCAATCAATTGATGACAAGCTGACGCCTCGATCCTGAGTCGTCCCCAGCAGGTGTAGGTGGTGGCCGCTACCGTTCCACCGTTGTTGTTCCCCTTCTTACACACTGCGATAGCAAACCATTCCGGCTATGTCCCTCAACCTCATCCCTCAAGTGTCGACAATCATTCGTGCTATGACCATTCAGCTCGTGGAATAAGCAGTACTTGTCTGACCTTCTTTCGTTATTGGTCGGATCCCTTCTCATCGGCCTTCGGTAGGGAATCTGCCTCTTAGTATCATGGTAGATTCGCTCCAAAGTCTCATTCAACTCCGTATAAGTGGTGAATCTTGGTTCCTTTCGCGGTCGTGCCGGTCCATCGCCATTATCCTCAGCTTTTTGTTTCCCCTTACCATTTCCTGAATCTGTTTTAGGAGGATTTTCACTCTTGACTGCATAAACATCAACTCCTTCTCCTTCCTCTCTTTTAGCATTTGCATCCTCTAATCGCAAAAATCCTTCATCCTCATGATAAAATTCTCCTAGATCCATAGGTGGATCCCTTGTTAGTGAATTCTTGAACTCTGTGCCATCAACTAAGCCAGATACAGCTGCCATTAAAACCATGGATGGATCGGGTCGATCCACCGATGCTTCCGCTACATTAAATCGCATCAGAAAGTTCCTCAAAGACTCCTCGGTTCTTTGCTTAGTGTTGCCAAACTCATCACATTTTTGGGTCTTGAAATGTGAACCCTGAACTGCCTCATGAACCTTTCAATCAAATCGGTCCATGTTCGAATGGAACCGCTCTCCAGTTGTCTGAACCATAATGCTGCTATGTCTGCATGGTACAGTGGGAAGCACCGGGCCATGACCTCCTCTGATGTCCCCAGCACTTCCATGTGCCTCATGCACTTCGTTAGATGAACCGCAGGATCCATCCTCCCATCATACATGTCCAATGTTGTTAACTTGAATTCTGGTGGGTTCTTGGCTTGCCTGATCGTAGGAGCAAAGGGACTCCTATTCACATCCTCCAGAGATCTATTCACTAGTCCGTCCCTCATGGCTCGTCTGACCATCTCCGCCAATCTGTCACTATCTCCAAGTTGTAGTCCTTGTCCGTTTCCGATTTTCCCCCCGAGTTCACGAGGGATTCCTGGAATCTTCTCTCATGGCTGAGCATTCATTTCTCTGTCAATGTTGCGTTGCACAGTACCACCTGGTATTCCACCCGGGATTGGGTCAACATGCTCTGGGTTATTGCCCCCTAGCTCTAGCGCTGTGCCAGATGGTCCTGCTCCGCTCTGAACTCTGGTTGCTCCTTGATTTTGCACTCCAAGTTGCCCGATCTGAAGAAGCAAGTTCTGGATCATTTCCTCTTGTCTTTTCATCATTGTCTCTATCTCATCCCTAGTGATGAAGATTGATGTCAGATT
This sequence comes from Allium fistulosum, assembly GCA_030737815.1. Lineage (NCBI taxonomy): Eukaryota > Viridiplantae > Streptophyta > Magnoliopsida > Asparagales > Amaryllidaceae > Allium > Allium fistulosum. The sequence goes on from CM060905.1 coordinate 670,924,731, forward strand.
TGTACCTAAGGAAGCCTCTTGACTCCCTTCAAGTTGACCTCTCTCTCGCCTTTGTCTTCGATTCGATTGTCTTGTCATAGCTTTTCAAATCTGAATTCTCTAAGCCTTCAAATTCAATTTCCAAATGATAGAATCCTGAGTTCAATTCTCAGTGAAAGCACCAAAGTGTTTGCGCCAAAAATGGACACAAACCCCAAATATCGTGAAAGCACAAGTTTATGAACACAAATCAGCAGTATGTAATCACAGATCACAGATCTAAGTAATGTAGAAGATAGAAAATGAAGAATAATAAACTTAAAATGGAAAGGAGTAGACAAAGACACAAGAATTTAGAGTGGTTCGGCGTATCGCCTACGTCCAATATGAAGTTGTCAGCTTTATTGATATTTCTCTGAAGATTACAAATGAATTCAGTAAGTTACAGAAGATGATTATGATTTGCAGGAGTAAATCTTGTTGGTAGCAGCAGCAATGGAGTCTAGATCTGGATCTGGCTGAGTCTGGGCGTTGGAGATCTCAAATAAGAAGAAAAACCCATTTTCTGTTTGCTTTGGGGGTCTATTTATAGGTGTAGGAGGCTGGTATTTCGCTCAGATCTCGGGAGACCCTCTTTGGCACATGACCAGCCCCGCGCGCCCAAGCCCGTGAAGTTTCGGTCCGATCCGTGATCGATACGAATGGATTTCGTATCGATCAAGATTTCATCCAATGGAGTCGAAATTTGGCGTGGACATTCTCTAGCATGCACGTAGTCATCTGTGAAAATTTCATAGCATTTGGACTTGTAGATTAGGAGATATGATCGATACGAATTGGGATTCTCGGTTGGCTGTTTCGTTCGACTCCCTTGTTTCGACTCGCTCTTGTTTGACTCGGTCTATTTTGACTCGTTGTTCGACTCGCTTTCTTTTGAATCGCTGTTCGACTCGGTCTTATTTGATAGGTGATCGGGTCGAACTGTTGTTTTCTGAGGGATGCAGAGCGAGTCGAAGTAGACACCTATGATGGAGGTGAAGCGGAGCGAGTCGAAGTAGGCTTCCATGATGGATTCGAGCAGAGCGAGTCAAAGTAGTCATTTCTGATGGAGGAGAAGCGGATCGAGTCAAAGTAGTCATTTCTGATGGAGGCAAAGCGGAGCGAGTCAAAGTCGACACTTATGATAGAGGTGAAGCGGAGCGAGTCGAAATGGAGTGAGTTGAAGTAGGCTTAATCGCGTTGGTGTGGAGTTTTCTACTCGTTCGTCATTATCCCAATCAATTGATGACAAGCTGATGCCTCAATCCTGAGTCGTCCCCAGCAGGTGTAGGTGGTGGCCGCTACCGTTCCACCGTTGTTGTTCCCCTTCTTACATACTGCGATAGCAAACCATTCCGGCTATGTCCCTCAACCTCATCCCTCAAGTGTCGACAATCATTCGTGCTATGACCATTCAGCTCGTGGAATAAGCAGTACTTGTCTGACCTTCTTTCATTGTTGGTCGGATCCCTTCTCATCAGCCTTCGGTAGGGAATTTGCCCCTTAGTATCATGGTAGATTCGCTCCAAAGTCCCATTCAACTCCGTATAAGAGGTGAATCTTGGTTCCTTTCGCGGTCGTGCCGGTCCATCGCCATTATCCTCAGCTTTTCGTTTCCCCTTACCATTTCCTGAATCTGTGTTAGGAGGATTTTCACTCTTGACTTCATAAACATCAACTCCTTCTCCTTCCTCTATTTCAACATTTGCATCCTCTAATCGCAAAATCCTTCAGCGTATGATAAAATTCTCCTAGATCCGTAGGTGGATTCCTTGTTAGTGAATTCTTGAACTCTGTGCCATCAGCTATGCCAGATATAGCTGCTATTAAAACCATAGATGGATCGGGTCGATCTACCAATGCTGCCGCTGCATTGATCACGTAAGAAATTTCCTCAAAGACTCCCCGGTTATTTGCTTCAGTGTTGCCAAACTCATCACATTTTTGGGTCTTGAAATGTGAACCCTGAACTGCCTCATGAACCTTTCAGTTAAATCGGTCCATGTTCGAATGGAACCGCTCTCCAGTTATCTTAACCATAATGCTGCTATGTTTGCCAGGTACAGTGGGAAGCACCGGGCCATGACCTCCTCTGATGCCCCCAGCACTTCCATGTGCCTCATGTACTTCGTTAGATGAACCGCAGGATCCGTCCTCCCATCATACATGTCCAATGTTGGTAACTTGAATTATGGTGGGTTCCTGGCTTGCCTGATCGTATGAGCAAAGGGACTCCTATTCACATCCTCCAGATCTCTATTCACTAGTCCGCCCCTCATGGCTCGTCTGACCATCTCCGCCAATCTGTCACTATCTCCAAGTTGTAGTCCTTGTCCGTTGTTTCCGATTTGCACCCCGATTTCACGAGGGATTCCTGGAATCTGCTCTCCTGGTTGAGCATTCATTTCTCTACCAATGTCGCGTTGCGCAGTTCCACTTGGTATTCCGTCCGAGATTGGGTGAACATGCACTGGGTTATTGCCCCCTAGCTCTGGCGCTGTGCCAGATGGTCCTGCTCCGCTCTGAACTCTGGTTGCTCCTTGATTTTGCGCTCCAAGTTGCCCGATCTGAAGAGGCAAGTTCTGGATCATTTCCTCTTGTCTTTTCATCATTGTCTCTATCTCATCACTGGTGATGAAGATTGATGTCTGATTTGCACCTGAGGAAGCCTCTTGACTCCCTTCAAGTTGACCTCTCTCTGGCCTTTGTCTTCGATTCAATTGTCTTGTCATAGCTTTTCAGATCTGAATTCTCTAAGCCTTCAAATTCAATTTCCAAATGATAGAATCCTAAGTTCAATTCTGAGTGAAAGCACCAAAGTGTTTGCGCCAAAAATGGCCACAAACCCCAAATATCGTGAAAGTGCCAGTTTATGAACACAAATCAGCAGTATGTAATCACATATCACAGATCTAAGTAATGTAGAAGATAGAAAATGAAGAAAAATAACCTTAAAACGGAAAGGAGTAGACAGAGTCACAAGAATTTAGAGTGGTTCGGCGTATCGCCTACGTCCACTATGAAGTTGTTAGCTTTATTGATCTTTCTCTGAAGATTACAAGTGAATTCAGTAAGTTACAGCAGATGATTATGATTTGCAGCAGTAAATCTCGTTGGTAGCAGCAGCAATGGAGTCTAGATCTGGATCTGGCGGAGTCTAGGCTTTGGAGATCTCAAAGAAGAAGAAGAACCGATTTTCTGTTGGCTTTGGGGGTCTATTTATAGGTGTAGGAGGCTGGTATTTCGCTCAGATCTCGGGAGACCCTCTCTGGCACGTGACCAGGCCCGCGCGCCCAAGCCCGCGAAGTTTCGGTCCGATCCGTGATCTATACGAACGGATTTCGTATCGATCAAGATTTCATCCAATGGAGTCGAAATTTGGCGTGGACATTCTCTAGCATGCACGTAGCCTTCTGTGAAAATTTCATAGCATTTGGACTTGCAGATTAGGAGATATGATCGATACGAATTGGGATTCTCGGTTGGCTATTTCGTTCGACTCCCTTGTTTCGACTCGCTCTTGTTTGACTCGGTCTGGTTTGACTCGCTGTTCGACTTGCTTTCGTTTGAATCGCTGTTCGACTCGGTCTTATTTGATAGGTGATCGGGTCGAACTTTTTTTTTCTGAGGGATGCGGAGCGAGTCGAAGTAGACAACAATGATGGAGGCGAAGCGGAGCGAGTCGAAGTAGGCTTCCATGATGGATTCGAGCAGAGCGAGTCGAAGTAGTCATTTCTGATGGAGGCGAAGCAGAGCGAGTCGAAGTAGACACTTATGATAGAGGCGAAGCGGAGCGAGTCGAAATGGAGCGAGTCGAAGTAGGCTTCCATGATGGATTCGAGTAGAGCGAGTCGAAGTGGGCTTTCCTGATGGATGCGAACTGAGCGAGTCGAAGAAGGCTGTTTTAATCAATTTTTCATCGATTGTAACTTGAGCATACGAACTCGGATTGACCTAAAATTTCGAACGTTGACTCTCATAGCTTCGTTTGTTGTGTCATATCAATTTAAGCTCGATCCGGACCCGGACAAAATTTGTCGATATCCATGATGGGCCTGCGTATAACCGATTTTCTTAAACGAACTGTCTTTGGTTTCTAGTCAAGTTCTTGGTGCCACGGCCTTGCCAAAAGGCGGGATAACATTTGGCCCCCAAAGTACGTCTTGTGGGAACATGATGTGCTTTGAAATGCTGTAATCTTCATTCTGAATAGTTATCGTCTCTTTGATTAAAGTTGTTGCTTTGTAGTTCCATGAGCTGGATGTTCATATCCTGTTGATGACCTGTGAAGAAATTGATAGTTTTTTCTGACCGCGAGTGACGATCGTTCGAGATCATACGTCATTCGGGGTAGTACGTGACCGTTCGGGGTCGGATGCCATTCGCGGCGAATGATGACCATTCACGGTCGGGGTGCCGTTCGAGGCGATTTTCTGATCGTTCGCGATCGGGTGCCGTTCGAGGCAAATTCTGACCATTCGCGGTCGGGTGCCGTTCGAGGCGAATTGTGACCGTTCGCGGTCAGGTGCCGTTCGAGGTGAATTATGACCGTTCGCGGTCGGGTGCCGTTCGAGGCGAATTGTGACCGTTCGCGGTCGGGTGCCGTTCGAGTGAGTTTCTGAACTATTTGTGGTGGCGGTTTATCGCCATCAAAGAGCATGTCTGAGGACCGTTCACGATCCCTTACTTGTGTAAGTGGCTTAGCCGTTGTGGAATCATAGGTAGTGGATTTTCATTCAAAATGGGTTTTTTCAATAGAGATGTTCAACAAAATCAGGTTCAAACATTAGAAATGGAAAATAAAAGGAAAACTGGGACGTCAATGTACAAACACCTACACTGTTGCGATTAGTAGTCATATCAGAGCATGCCTGAGGATCGTTCGCGGTCCTGTACATGTGTAAATGACTTAATCGCGTTGGTGTGGAGTTTGCTACTCATTCGTCATTATCCCAATCAATTGATGACAAGCTGACGCCTCGATCCTAAGCCGTCCCCAGCAGGTGCAGGTGGTGGCCGCTCCCGTTCCACCGTTGTTGTTCCCCTTCTTACATACTGCGATAGCAAACCATTCCGGATATGTCCCTCAACCATATCCCTCAAGTGTCGGCAATCATTCGTGCTATGACCATTCAACTCATGGAATAAGCAGTACTTGTCTGACCTTCTTTCGTTGTTGGTCGGATCCCTTCTCATCGGCCTTCGGTAGGGAATCTGCCCCTTAGTATCATGGTAGATTCGCTCCAAAGTCTCATTCAACTCCGTATAAGAGGTGAATCTTGGTTCCTTTCGCGGTCGCGCCGACCCATCGCCATTATCCTCATCTTTTCGTTTCCCCTTACCATTTCCTGAATCTGTTTTAGGAGGATTTTCACTCTTGACTGCATAAACATCAACTCCTTCTCCTTCCTCTCTTTCAGCATTTGCATCCTCTAATCGCAAAAATCCATCAAGCTCATGATAAAATTCTCCTAGATCCATGGGTGGATCCCTTGTTAGTGAATTCTTGAACTTTGTGCCATCAGCTATGCCAGATACAGCTGCCATTAAAACCATGGATGGATCGGGTCGATCCACCGATGTTGCCGCCGCATTGAATCGCGTCAGAAAGTTCCTCAAAGACTCCCCGGTACTTTGCTTTAGTGTTGCCAAACTCATCACATTTTTGGGTCTTGAAATGTGAACCCTGAACTGCCTCATGAACCTTTTAGTCAAATCGGTCCATGTTCGAATGGAACCGCTTTCCAGTTGTCTGAACCATAATGTTGCTATGTCTGCTAGGTACAGTGGGAAGCACCGGGCCATGACCTCCTCTGATGCCCCCAGCACTTCCATGTGCCTCATGTACTTCGTTAGATGAACCGCAGGATCCGTCCTCCCATCATACATGTCCAATGTTGGTAACTTGAATTCTGGTGGGTTCCTGGCTTGCCTGATCGTAGGAGCAAAGGGACTCCTATTCACATTCTCTAGATCTCTATTCACTTGTCCGCCCCTCATGGCTCGTCTGACCATCTCCGCCAATCTGTAATTATCTCCAAGTTGTAGTCCTTGTCCGTTGTTTCCGATTTGCACCCCGATTTCAAGAGGGATTCCTGGAATCTGCTCTCCTGGCTGAGCATTCATTTCTCAGTCAATGTCGCGTTGCGCAGTTCCACCTGGTATTCCGTCCGGGATTGGGTCAACATGCACTGGGTTATTGCCCCCTAGCTCTGGCGCTGTGCTAGATGGTTTTGCTCCGCTCTAAACTCTGGTTGCTCCTTGATTTTGCGCTCCAAGTTGCCCGATCTGAAGAAGCAAGTTCTGGATCATTTCCTCTTGTCTTTTCATCATTGTCCCTATCTCATCCCTGGTGATGAAGATTGATGTCTGATTTGCACCTGAGGAAGCCTCTTGACTCCCTTCAAGTTGACCTCTCTCTGGCCTTTGTCTTCGATTCAATTATCTTGTCATAGCTTTTCAGATCTGAATTCTCTAAGCCTTCAAATTCAATTTCCAAATGATAGAATCCTGAGTTCAATTCTCAGTGAAAGCACCAAAGTGTTTGCGCCAAAAATGGCCACAAACCCCAAATATCGTGAAAGCGCCAGTTTATGAACACAAATCAGCATTATGTAATCACAGATCACAGATGTAAGTAATGTAGAAGATAGAAAATGAAGAATAATAAACTTAAAACGGAAAGGAGTAGATAGAGTCACAAGAATTTAGAGTGGTTCGACGTATCGCCTACGTCCACTATGAAGTTGTTAGCTTTATTAATCTTTCTCTAAAGATTACAAGTGAATTCAGTAAGTTACAGCAGATAATTATGGTTTGCAACAGTAAATCTCATTGGTAGCAGCAGCAATGGAGTCTAGATCTGGATCTAGCAAGTCTGGGCAATGGAGATCTCAAAGAAGAAGAAGAACCCAGTTTCTGTTGGCTTTGGGGGTCTATTTATAGGTGTAGGAGGCTGGTATTTTGCTCAAATCTCGGGAGACCCTCTCTGGTATGTGACCAGGCCCACGCGCCCAAGCCCGCGAAGTTTCGGTCCGATCCGTGATCGATACGAACGGATTTTGTATCGATCAAGATTTCATCCAATGGAGTCGAAATTTGGCATGGACATTCTCTAGCATGCACGTAGTCTACTGTGAAAATTTCATGGCATTTGAACTTGTAGATTAGGAGATATGATCGATACGAATTGGGATTCTCGGTTGGTTGTTTCGTTCGACTCCCTTGTTTTGACTAGCTCTTGTTTGAATCGGTCTGGTTTGACTCGCCGTTCGACTCGCTTTCGTCTGAATCGCTGTTCGACTCGGTCTTATTTGATAGGTGATCGGGTCGAACTATTGTTTTCTGAGGGATGCGGAGCAAGTCGAAGTAGACACCTATGATGGAGGCGAAGCGAAGCGAGTCGAAGTAGGCTTCCATGATGGATTCGAGCAGAGCGAGTCGAAGTAGTCATTTCTGATGGAGGCGAAGCGGAGCGAGTCGAAGTAGACACTTATGATAGAGGCAAAGCGGAGCGAGTCGAAATGGAGCGAGTCGAAGTAGGCTTCCATGGTTGATTCGAGCAGAGCGAGTCGAAGTTGGCTTTCCTGAGGGATGCGAACTGAGCAAGTTGAAGAAGGCTGTTTTTAATCAATTTTGCATCGATTGTAACTTGAGCATACGTACTCGGATTGACCTGAAATTTGGAACGTTGTCTCTCATAGCTTCGCTTGTTGTGTCATATCAATTTAAGCTCGATCCGGACCTGGACAAAATTTGTTGATATCCATAATGGGCATGCGTATAACCGATTTTCTTAAACGAACTGTCTTTGATTTCTAGTTAAGTTCTTGGTGTCACGGCCTTGCCAAAAGGCGGGATAACAGAAAGAAAGAAAGAAAGAAAGGTCAGAGTACGTTGAATTGTCCAAGTGTTAGGCTATACTTATCTTGTGATTTCTGACACATCGCTGCACAAAATTTCATTCGCGTACGAACAGCAAATGACGAAACAAAAATATGATCATGAACAAAAATGTTACTCGATCCCCAAATAATTAAAATATACACTGGTTATGATATTTTGTAAAATCACAAAAATATCGTCATCTGCCAAAAAATCATCAAATGAAATTTAAATATTTCCCGAACTAAAAAATTATAGAAGAAACAAATAAATTAAATAAAAAATACATCAATAAAAATTGAGTTATTATATTAAAAATTAGTTTTCTTAGTATTTATCCAAGCTAGTTACTACTATAAATATATTTACAAAAGGAATTTACCATTATTATTTATTAACCAAAATATGTTAAATAAGATAACTAAATCCATTTAATTATACTAAATTCATAATTCAAATATTTAAATAACCTCTATATTTGAGTTCAAGCTATTAAACTTTTAAACCAATGTTATAATATTTAAAATAAATTAAATACTCAAAATTAAAAGACAAAATTTCGAATTGCTCCAAATCATAGAACTCATGGGAAACGGTTCTATGAATCATAAGATCTTCTAAGGGGTTAGATGTATTAAGTGGTTACTTGAGGGCCTACCTCTTTCCTAATTAAAAAGTATTATATGGTCTGAATTATCAATTAATAGCGATAGAGAATACTTGGGAAGGGTCCGCTTTGGGTTTGAGGTATTAAGTGACTGATATAGGGACCGCCTCTCTCCTATAAAGAAGTACTACGTGTCCCGGTTAGTTTCAAGCAATGTCAATTAGGCTGTACTAGTGAGTAGTCTGCTTTGGGGTTAGGTATTAAATGACAAAGGCCTATCTAGAGTATAAGTATTATATGGTTAAGGGTCTACCTAGTCCTTGCTAATAAGGTATTAACTGGCTTGTGGGTTGTCTCTGACATGGTTAAGACTTTAATGATGATATATGTGTTAGTAATATGGCTATTACGTATTATAAATCTATAAATACTGGTCAAAGGTATCTATAACTAGGGCCAACAGACCAACGATGATGAAGCTTGGAGCCCGCCTCATATTTGGAAGTATTAAGTGGCTGATATAGACTTACTTCGGTATTTTGTACCTTGGGAAGTGTAGGTAGGAAAATTGTGCTAGGTAGGAATATCATGCGTGCAATATTAGGTTGCTTTGGTTAACTTTAGAATAATAGACATAACAATTAAATGAAAACCAGTCCGAATAAATTTATGTCATGGACACTGTATAGATTTTTCAATCACCAGAACTTTGTTCTGACCCCTTCCTTATTGCAACTCATATGATAGATTTAGAGGAACATTTCACTGGAGCTGGAAGTGATTGATTGTTGAAAGTCTCCTTTTATCTCATTCTCGATGCTGATGTGGTGATCTGATATCTAAGGAATACCATTGATTCCAAGGTAGTAGTCATGGTCAATATTTATATCCTATTATTGTTTCCACTGTGAGTTTAGATTTTTATCAATCTTTGATAATGTTCATGCTTATTTACAGTTACCAAATCCAACAAAATATGCATTAATGGACTTGGGTTTCGACATTTGTTAAAATTTAGGCTCATTAAAGTACGAGTTGTTACATAGTAAAGGAGCCATGAAGTGCTGGAATTCATTTCACGGAAGCAATTTTAGATGGAGAAAGAGCAGGCCGAGCTTAGTGGAGATGGTGGTGAGGGTGCTGGCATGTCAAGTTCATGAAGTGGGATCATTTGGCGGTGGTGTTTTGTCAATATGGTGGTGGAGTTTGCGGTGCACGTGCACGCCATGCTTGTTTGAGTACACGTAGGATGAAAAGTGGATTTTGAATGGAGGAGCACTATTATTTTCGGGTCGCATTCGAATTAATGTGGGATGAGCCGTTAAATGGGTGAGAATTTATATAATTTGTTTGTTTAATTATTTAAAATATATGTGTTGAGTTTAAATTTTATATCTTGCTCATTTTAAATCTATTGAACACACGGTTTTTTGCTTTAGATTCATATTAACAAGTACAATACTATGTATAAATAGTTGATAGTTTTGACGAAGTATAAATTTGTGATAAAATAGTAGTGATTGATATAATTACATTTATTTTAAATAATAACGTAGTTAAATTAACTATACTTTGTTCATCATAGCTATTTGGTAGAATAAAACATTGTTCTACTATAATTAAATTGAATAGATTATTTTGGACATCTATTGAGTAGAATAAATCCATGTTATATGCTTGCGAAGTAAAAAGATGATTTTTGAAGTTAATTAATATACGGATTAATTAATACTGGACAATGATCTGTTAAATGTTGATTGTTAATATTTGAGTGCCAAAAGCCAGGTAACCTAGGCGTATTGGGGGTGACATTTATAAATGTTAAAAGTTGAAACTTTTTAGTAATAAAGGTAATATTATCATGGGTTAAATGCTATGGTAGCTCTAGGCCTCATTATAGTATTCTGAAATAATATTATTTGCTATTTTGATTAAAAATGGTTTTAATGAGAAAATTGTTGTTTAAAGTTAATTAATATTTTATTAATGATGTCTATATTTGATTACTTATTTTATAAATAATGTTTAAATTTGATTAGTTATTTTATTTATAATGTTTAAAGTTATTTATTTATTTATGATGTTTAAAGGTAATTAATTATTTCAATAAAGATGTTTATAAAAAATAAATTGTTTTATAAAAGGAATTTTACTTAATAAAATGTATTTACTAAAGGAGATTTACAAATGATATTTTGTAAAGGAGATTTACAAATGATATATTGTATAAGAGAGGTCTATAAATGGTATATTATAAATAAAATGATAATTTATAAAGAAAAGAATGGATTTATATGTAATGTTTTAATAATAGCGAGGAATTGTGTTCAATATATATAAGAATTATAAAAATGAGTTTGGATGTTTATAATAGGACCTTTATAATAGATTTTTATAAATGATTTTTATAAGGAGATTTATAAAAGGAGTTTTATAAATAATTTTGGAGATTTATATGCTTTATAAATAATTTTAGAAATTTATAAAAGAAGTTTTATAAATTAAATCGGAGATTTATAGAAGGATTTATAAATGTGAAATGAGTTTATAAAAATGGAATTTTATGAAAGGAATGAGATTTGATTTTGATAAATAATCCTTCTTAATTATGGTGGTATGAAAGCATTCTTTCCATACTTAACTTTGAAGGAAAAGTGGTTTGGTTTTATAGCAACAATGTTTTATAATGTCATTTGATTTGGCCCGATAAATACGATTATAGGAAATTGGAAAATGTTTCCTAAGTATTGAAAGTGAAATGGTTTGTAAATTTACCTACACCGTTGAGATAAGTATATGAATAATTTTCAAGTATTTTCTAGGTGAATTTTAATTAATGAAAAGATTAATCAAAGAGGCTCGGTGGTTGCTTATATGTTCAACCATGCTAGGTTTCTTATGAAATTAAACCTCTAATTCGGTTGATTATTTATTTGATAATTAAATAACCGACTATCAAATCTTGACCAATTTTTAACTTTTTAAATATTTAGAAGAGACATGAGAATTATATGATACGGTTATCTTTGGTGATGCTATATTGTACTTATAAACTCGTTTTGCTCATATAGGACAAATGATAAGAAAATCCGTTCGCTTAAACAGTTAGGAGGTGATCTATACACTTATGTACTGTCTATTTATTTCCAAAAGAATCGGAGTTGAGATTATCGAAATCTATCAAATGTTGATTCGGAGAGACCGGGATCGAGTATGTTACCCGAAAACCACTTCGAACCGGCATAAGCATTTGAATTGAAGACTTCTTGAAGATGATCAAAGAAGAAGTTCTTTGAAGTGAAAGGCTTACTTGCTACTAATCCTGAGGTTGATTACAAAATGAATGTAGTAGAAGTAATGCCTATGGTTTGTTGATATTCTAAACAACTTGTATGGATGGATGTTGGCATTGCATTATTGATTGGAAGGCATTGTTAGCATTCCAAGAGGGATTTGCCAAGAGTGGAAAAAAGTAATCATGACCTCACAAGCCTTGCAACCCGAAATGACTAAAACAGGGAATATTCTTTAGATCTGTGTGATTTTCTACAATTAGTAGCATCATTCCTCAATCTTGAATCAATATTTATGGATTTGGTATGCGTACACATGGGAAGAGTGAGGCCATGGCCTGGTGCATCTATTTGCATCCTTGGTTCCTAGGAAATGATGTATTCCAACTTGTCATGTTAAAGCGACAGGCCGGCTCTAATTCGTAGGGGTCGAAAGGATTTTAACCTCGGTACATTGTCTAGAGATGTATTGTGGCAGATGGTACCCTAGTAGCATTGTCATTGATGGAATCCAATTTCCAATATGTGCCTTTACGGATTTAGTTGTATACCTACTATGCTAGAATGCAATTAATTTGGCCATGATTAATATTTATTTTAAACCCTGGACATTATTATGAAATCAATGGTTTTCCTATAAAAATGGTTTGGTTATCGTAAGGTAAAAATTCATCCATATCTATGGCCTGATCTTACAAGATACCTTTATTTTTGAAAGGTTTTATAATATTAAAAATCCATTTGATTGTGTTTATTATGATGGTTTACTAGACTGACCCGGACATTATATTCTTATATTGCTCAGGTCAACCTGAGCATATTTCCAGATTCATTTATGAATGCTTTGGAGCTTCAAGAGATGAAATGGATGCCTCCAAGTCGTATTTACGTATCTTTATTTTCATTGCAACATTTGGGTTGTATTTATCAGCATTTGTGAGGATATGCTATTATAACCATCCGAGTTGACGAAGATTAGTTTACATTGATTATGCTATGTATATTACTGTTTTTTTGTAATGATTATTGCTAATTACATATTACTCATCACATTATAAGATTTTGTTTTGTCTTCTCTTTCTTTCACCCCAACAAACTGTTTTTCCAGCACCTAGATGCTCGGCACACTAATACCGTGGATGTATTGACGTCGACTTTTGAGGATCGAAAAGGCAGGTCGTTACAAATGTGATTTTATATTTAGGTAATTACTTATAATTTTGAACATAGCATTCATCTCAAAATCTATGATGCTTAGAAGTCATAATTTTACTCCTTAGTGTTTAGTTGATTGTACTCATTAACATATTTGTCCATAAATCAGTTTGAGGTATGTGAAGGTTATATTTCTCGTAATTGGATTTATGTTGTAGCCTTTTCTACTTCTATCTATCTTATTCATTATATTGATTTTTTTATTATTATTGCTATATATGTATTGACCTTACATTTTTTGTACAATTTTTTTTGCAGCTTTAGATATGTTCATGGTTAGGATGGACTTAGTTGATTCAAGGATATGTCACTTATCATTTTTAGTAGATTATAGTGTTTTTATTTTATTCTTTTGGTTGACCTTAGTTTTTTAGGATTGAGGTTTTCTTTTAATTATTATTGTTTATATTGTATGGGCTAGGTACCGCTACCTACAACACATGTTCACCGTTATATTTTTTAGTACAAAATAAAATTACATGAGTGCTCTCCTCTTCGGATACAGAATCACTCATTTCTCTCAAAAAAAAATAGTAAATGATAAATATTAGCCTTAGTTATTGATTTTTCTTCTAATTATTTAATATTAATCGTTAATTATTAACTATTAAATAATCAATATTAAATATTAAATGCTAGATATTAGTTATTAAATATAAATTATTAATTATTAATTATAAACAATAGTTATTTAATATTATTTATAAATTACTAATTATCAGTTATTTAGTGTTACTCCACAAAATCCATGTTTTGACTTAGTCGAAGCCATTCGAAGCAAAGAACAAAGTGGAACAATAGAGAAGAGCTCCAGCTAGACCAGTCCAAGGAGTCGAAGGGATGCTACCGCCTAAGTTTCAATGTTGTAGGACCTTTCGAAGGTGTCGAAGGGTTTTTGTGATTCATTGGGTTCTTACCTTCTGAAGGAGTCAAAGGAGTCGAAAGCACTCTTCCGCATTCAGTTGCCACCTTTCGACTGGATCATTCTATATGAATGATGACCTTTCGATTGAGTCAAAGCGGTACCTTTCGAAGAAAATATGTACAACAATTTGCATATGCACTAAACCTTTCGACACTAAAGGTTTCGCCTTCATGTGAAAGCAAGCATAGACTTGAACAACCCCTTCGAAACCTCTGGTAAGCCTTTCGAACCGGTCGAAGCTAATGTGGTCCAGGAGGGTTCCACATTAAATCAGGAACAAGAGCTTAGAAGTAAACAACATCGCCGAAACCATTAGACAATGCCTATCGTCAGGGTCAAAAGCACTTACAAGGTAACACAAAGAAGATAGGTGTAGCCCTTCCTTTCAGCAAAGATAGAGCACACTTGAGTCATTTGGCAACCACCTTTCGACCACGTCGGAAGCATCAAGGTCGAAAGATGCTGACCCACATCTATAAATAAGACCCGAAGGGTCACGTTTATGGGATCCGATTTCTTCCACTCTAAACTTGTATCTTTTGAATGAAAAGTGTTGTAACCCTAATTACGAAATTGATTTGGCAATTTGGAGGAATAAAGTTTTCTTTAGCTTGATAATGGGAAGTCTCAAATATTTTAGATAATTTTATTGTTGCATTGAAGCTTTTGTTGGGTTCACTCTTGTATTTTAGGTTTCACTTACATCGAAAGGGAACTGTCGACGCAGTCGAAACCCTGCAGATTCAAAAAACATCGTTTACCAACGTCATCCTATCTTCCCATTGAGAGACTACTTTCAACAAGGTTGAAACCAAGTCACAACTTACTTAAACCTTCAACTAACATAAGGAATTCAAGGACCCAGCTTTCAACAAGGTCAAAACCCATCTCCAAAACGATGTAGCTTGAGAATACTAATTCAAACCTAAGCAAGTTAAGCACACAGCTTTCGACAAGGTTGAAACCCTTACTCTTGATCCTTAACCTTAGTCCAAGCCATCCAACTGCTTAAGACCCCCAACCAGGTCAAAACAAACAAAGGCAAACCTTATTAAGGATATCCCAACAGAATTAAAAGGAAAGCTTTAGAAGGTGAATCCATACTGACTCAATTGGGTTGAAAGATCATTAAGCACAAATACCAACCCATTCAACTGAATCGAAAGGTTGTTCTGAGTAACTTCTATCTACTAAGGCCTATTCGAAAGGAAATTAAAGAGGGATATATACTTTCCTTCCTAATCTACTTGCCTAAAAGATAATCTTCATTCCTTAGCACAACCTTAGGTTGTTGATAAGATTTCTTGTTAACATTTTTGGCGCCATAAGGAGGGCTCGAACCTCCGACTTTTAAATTCCCAACAATACTATTCTCTAACCCTACTCAACTATATCTCATGTTTATCTACTTTGGTTAATCATAGCTAGAAGAATTAAGAGATCTGAACAACAGTCGTCTGAACCACACTTGAAAAGAGTCTCCCCAATAATCATCAAGAATTCCAACCAAAACGAAGAGCAAAGGTTAAAGCTAGAAGCTCTAATAATTATAAACAAGAAAAAAGTAGAATCATACAATCCTGAGAAATGGAGCATAAACCCCTTTCATGTTGGCCCCACCCCTATCTTTGCACTAGGAAAGAAAACAAATGGAAGTGATAATGTATTTAATTAAATGAGAAGAACCATCCAACACTATTACAAAAGACACCATTTTTGAGAAAGAAATAATGGATGATTATAATGCCTTTGCACATAAATGGCAACCAACTACAACAAGATCACTTCCAACTCAAAAAATTCAAAGGGTGGAAAAAAGAAAAGCAATTGAGGAGCATGAAACTATAAGGCCAAGAAACAAAAGGTCAAAAAGTCATCCGCAAGAATTGAGCTTCAAGTCTAGACTTCCAAAGGAATGAAACTTAATAACATCTATAGAGAATGTCTACTTGCTTACTAAGTATAAGCATAACTATTGGCCATCACAAAAGAAGAAGCCAAAACATGAAAGGAATCTGGGAGGATCCTATTGCTACTACCATATGATGAATGGTCATGAAATCAATCATTGCAGAGCCCTGGAGAGGAAGATCATAATTTATTCCGACAAGGAAAGATTCGTCAAATTGTAAAGGGAACTTAGGAAAAATCAATAAAGAGATACTTTTCTAAGAGAAATCTACATGGTTAAAAGTGAAATGCTCCTTATATTTGGAAACAACCTAAGATGGTTTCTACCTAAGCTGGTAGAAAAGCCTCTGTCTGCGCCGAGTTAACCAGCGCAGAGCACCTCTTGGAGGGAGGGCGGGTAAGCCTTTAGCCACGCCATAAGATGGCAGGTTAAAGCACCGGACAAGCCCTTGGCCACGCCTCTAGTCAGGTCAACGCATCTCCTGGAGGGAGGATAGAGTAAGCCTTTATCCATGCCATAAGATGGCTAGAGTAAAGCATCGAACAGTCCCTTATCCACGCCACACTATGGCTAGGGTAAGGCACCTCCTGGAGGGAGGACGGAGTAAACCTTTATTCATACCATAAGATGGCCACGTTAAAACACCAAACAAACCCCTGTCAGAACTGCAAAAGGGCCAGGCCAAGGCACCTCCTAGAGGGAGGTCGGATAAGTCCTTGGTTCCAACCTCTAAGATGAGCTAACAAAGAGCATTGGAAAATAATGGACTAAGACATCCAGGCCTAAGAAGAGGCCCATTAAACAATGGACTAAGATGTCCAAGCCTAAGAGGAGGCACATTCAGCAAGGACTAAGATGTCTAAGCCGGAGAAGAGGCTCATTAAATCATGAACTAAGTTGTTCAAGCTTGAGAAAAGGCATTTTTAACTATGGGCTAAGACGTCTAAGCTTAAGAGGCAACTAATAAAATGACTTCGATACAAGGCCTGAAGGGTTCGCACATTAAAGGAGTAGAATAGAGCTCCACACTTATTTATACCCGAATCTTGGTTTCGGGACATTCATTGTTAACATCATCTATTAACACCCGAATATGGGTTTCTGTAACATCCCGCCGTTTTGGAGCGTTCAAATCAACAATAAAACCACACATGTCAGACTTGAATAATTCAAAACAATAGACTGTTAATAAAATTTGGGGCAAATAAAATCAATCACAGAATCACAAACACAGAATATTAAAATAACTCGCAGCGGAATAAAATAACTATAGTAGTTCATGAAGCTACTAGATACAAAGTCTAAAAACTAATACATAGTACCAAAGTCTGAAACCAATACATTTGGAAATTCAAGGTACATAAGTTCTCTACTATAAAAGCAAAAGCTGAGTGGAAATAACTGGAATAGAAATATCAGGTAGACAGCTAAATCTCCGGTGGATCTCTAGCTCCAAAAAGATGAAACCAAAGCTGTAAAATTCAAGCTAACCCGAGCGTAAAGCAAAACACAAAACACTCAAGTCAGGACATACATACTTATAAAATGTAAATCAACTCAAGTGAACAATAAAAGAGATGCATCAGTAACTTAAAGGATGCTTGGGATCACCCATCTTCTAAGGATCCGTTAAACTATCTACTATGTAGTAATATACGCTATTATAATAATGTCCAAAGTAAAGTAAACTATTAAAATAGCAATAAGGCATTACATTTCCCCCTTAATGCATTTTTATGATGCCAATAGTCTATACAGTACCGTAACTCCACTTAAACTGGAGCCTCCAGAGGATACCACATTGGTACGACATAAAACAAACTCGTAGAAGGCGCGCTAGGGTAGGTGACATGGCACAACTAGGCAATGCCAAGGTAGACATACCAATTACACTTCCGGACTGTTGGTAACGCATAGCCGCAACTACCGCCCAACTCGATCCACACTCCCGAATCAAAGGTGCGCACCAAATCAATCACAAAGTAATAGAATGGCTAACTATGAAGTGTGTCCGATTAGAGGAGCTACCTCCTTGGCCCGTCGATTGCTCTTGTTTTAGCCACCTTACGCTAACTCACGGGAGATAGGTCCACGTAAATATACCTTTAGGATCAACGACACCATCCTACTTCATTTTGGAATCTCCATCGTGTACACAGTTGTTAAAGTGGTTTTCAGCATCGACAGAGAGTATGCCCATATCTGATCCCGATCTCTTTAACAACCAAACGTTATTATAACCTGTGGTTATTCAATTTCAAATGGTTTATTTATTTCATATCAAACATATTCCTTTCCAAACCATATAAATTCCATATCATTATTCTTTAAAATATTATTCATTTTTCAAAAGTTGTAACACTTCCAAATTCATTTAATTATAACCCCTTTGAAACGTAAAAATTTAGAAATCATAGCACTTTAAAAATGTAACCTTTAGAACCATACATTCGGAACTATAACCCTTTAGAAATTTTGTACCATTTTGAAAATGTCACTTTTAAGAAACGCAGCAGTACAGAAGTGCTACTGTAAGAATTCGCAGCAGTGTAGAACTGTTACGGTAAGAATTCGCAGTAGTGCAGAAGTGCTACTGTAAGAATCCGTAGCAGTGCAGAATTGTTCAATAAGAAACTACAGCGGTTTTGAATTGCTACCGTAAGAAATCACCGCAGTTTTGAATTGTTACCGTAATACTTCTTACTACAATAGTTTATATGATCAAATAGTATATATATTTTCAGTTTTCTCATAGTCATTCTATCATTCTTATTATATTACTCAAATTTAGCTATTTGGTCATTAAAGAAACTACGCCTTTAGTAAAATAACTTTCTTACTAAAATATCAAATTTTAAAGCAGAAATCCTTATGCCAAGTTAAAAGTATTTTAACTTACACTTTATTTTCTTTTCAGTAAATAACATTTTATCATTTTTATTTCCCAAATGATACCATTTACATTAGTTAAAACTTGCATTTTTTTCCACAAAACATTAATCATTTTAATTACTATTATATAAATTAAAACTTACAATTTATAGGTTAGAATAAAATACCATTATTAGGTCAAATCAGATTATTAAATTTTTAATTAACCTTCATATTGTAATTAGATTCCAAAACTTTACATTTCCAACTACTTATTTCTTATAAAATTTTTAACACATGTAGACAAATTTACAGAAATCCTTGCATTAAATTTTAGTTGAAATTTATATATAGAAATCCAAAATACTTAATAATATTTAGAAAATCATTTTAAATCAACCACGGAGTCTGTATAAAATTTTCTACCCTAGGGTCGAGTAAATACAGACATATATCATTTTCATCCGCAATTTATTAATTTTCCGGGTTTTATATCATTTCAAACCCGCAATCCCAAGTTAAATAAAATTGCTCAAGCCTATCATTTCAGCCCATAACCATTTACCTTAATCTAAAGATCGTTCGGGTATATATCGTTTCAACCCATAGTGAAGGAACTTGTAGTGTGATTACAGAATATGAAATAAACATAACAATATCCAATATATCATGGCATATGATCATAACAGGTAAAATATGGTATGAAATAACATAATAATATTCAACATATCATGGCATATGATCATAACAAGTAAAATATGGTATGAAATAACATAATAATATTCAATATATCATGGCATATGATCATAACAAATAAAATATGGTATGAAATAACATAATAATATTCAATATATCATGGCATATGATCATAACAGGTAAAATATGATATGAAATTACATAATAATATTCAATAGTGAAATTTCTTAACTTGCATATACAAATCCATACAATTCTATTGTCATCAATTCACCAAAATATAAATACGTTGTCAAGAGTGATTATTCACCTTTCTTTGGTTAGCAAAGTGATTCAAAGCGCAACAAGCACGACAAATTATGGGCAATCTTGAGTGAGAGGAGAATCCAAATCCGATGCTTTGAAAAATAAAATAAATTCCATACGTAAACAAATAATTTACATAGAAAAAAATAGAAAAAATATATATATATTTTTGCAAAATACAATAGAAGAGGCTTGTTTAAGGGGTGCATAGGCTAGGGTTTAGAGGTGGTTTGGGTTAGGTTAGGCTCGGCCATAGGAGTTTGGGTTAGGGTTAGGCTCGTCCTAGGGCTTTTGGACTTGGTTTTGTGGTGCAAAGGCTAGGGTTTTTGTGGAGAAGGCTCGGGTTTGGTTAGGTTCGGCTAGGCTAGGGTTTTGGAGAGGTGGAGGCTCGGGTTTGTGGTGGCAAGGCTCGGCATTGGTAGGGTTTTGATGAAGTGGTGGCTGAATATAGAGAAGGGGTAATGGAGGCCGAAATTGGTGAAGAGAAGAGGGGGAAAGGAAGGAGGAAAAAAGGGTTTTGGTTGGAGTTTGGTGATGGGGAGGTGATGAAATAGGTGTGGCCGAAATTTCTAAGGAGAGGAGGAGGAAAATTGTAGATGAGAAGAGGAAGAAGGTCTAGAGTTTGGAGGAGAAGGATGAAGAAGAAGAAGATTTACATAATTCTCTATGGAGGCACAAATGAAGGATGAGGAGGATAACTAAAACCCTAGGAGATGTTATATAGGCTATTCAATAGGTGGCTTCTCACCTACTGCAAGGGTTATCAGTCCATTAGTACAAGCCCACATCAAAATATAAGTAGGATACTGGTTAAGAGAAAACAACTGCGTGTAATATGCTGAAAACAACAAATTGGGAGAAGTAGAAATCAAAATTTAACAAAATGAAAAACCAGGAAAATGTTAGAATTAAATCCATCTTCATAAAAAAATGTTCAAAATTCAAATTTTAAAACTTTCACAGAAAGTCAAACATTGACCAATGTTGACCAAAATTTGCATTTTAAGAAAAATCTTTATTTTATAAAATTTGGATGAACATTTCACATCAAAACTCAAAATATTACATTAAATTTCCTAATTTATCAATTTTACAATAATTATATTCAAAATTTCAAATAAATTTTCATTTAAAATATTTTCAAAATTTGCAGGTTGTTACACTCTCCCCCACTCAAAACTTTTCATCCTCGAAAAGGAACGAGACATAGAAAACAAAGAAGGATAAGGTTGGGTAACGAATAATACCTGGAACAAACAATTCCGGATTCGAAGCATGAATTCTCTCTTCCGTTTCCTAAGTACAATCCTGATCATTAGTGCTCCATTGCACTTTGACTAGGTTGACAGATTTTCTTCGAAGCTGCTTCGTACCTCTATCGATAATACAAAGTGGCTTCCTCTCGACAGTAAGGTTAGGCTCGACATCCAAACTCTCGAGAGCAGAAGGCTGAAAATCAAAGATGGATCATGAAGATACCGACGAAGATGCGAAACATGGAACACATTATGCACTCCAGGAAGTTTCTCAGGCAATTCCAAATGATAAGCTAAGGAACCAACTCTCTCTAAGATGTAAAAAGGACCAATAAACCTAGGAGCGAGCTTCAATCTCCGACCAAAACGAATCACATTTCTTAATGGAGAGACCTTAAGAAAACCTCATCACCAACAGAAAACTCCAAACTCCTCCTATGCCTGTCAGCATACTTCTTCTAATCATCTGGAGCAATCCTCATCTTTCTCCTAATCTCCTCAACCTTCTCAGATGCTTCTAGAATCATATCCGGACCAAGAACCAAACGATTACCGGATTCAATTCAACAAGATGGAGATTTGCAAGGCCGTCCATAAAGAGCAGCAAATGGAGCCATTTCGATACTTGCCTGATAACTATTGTTATAGGTGAATTCAACGAGATGGAGATGTTCTTCCCAAAATCCTCCATAATCAAGGACACAGGCACGAAGAAGATCTTCTAAAATCTGATTTACCCTTTCGGTTTGACCATCGGTCTGCGGATGGTAAGCAGTGCTCAGATTCAGACGAGTACCTAAAGATTCCTGAAAAGCTTTCCAAAACTGACTGGTAAAGATGGGTCTCTATCGCAAACAATGCTAACAGGAACACCATGAAGATGAACTATCTCTCTCATATAAATCTCAGCTAAACTAGAAGCAGAACGGTTAGACCTAACCGGAATGAAATGACCTGACTTGGTCAATCTATCCACAATTACCCAAATACTCTCATTACCTCTCCTAGTTTTTGGTAATCCACCAATAAAATCCATAGAAACCTGTTCCCATTTCCAATTGGGAATCTCAAGAGGCTGTAATAATCAAGCGGTCTTCTGATGGTCAGCCTTAACCTGTTGACAAGTAGCACATCTACTAACAAAAAGAGAGATATCACGCTTCATACCACTCCACCAATACAGCTTCTTCATATCATGGTACATCTTCGTCACACCTGGATGAATAGAAAGTCTAGACCAATGATTTTCCCAAAGTAACTCTTGCCTCAATCCATCGAATTCGGGACACAAATCCGATTATTAATCCTCAAAATCCCTTTGTCATCGATCTGAGCTCCACTTCCATCTTGGCTATTACCACCAACTCTGTTATGAACATTCTCCTTAATAAGCCTAATTATCCTAGCCTCATCCTGCTTAGCAACAATATGATCCATAAGATGAGAAGAAACAACAAGCTGACATAACATCGCCTTCTTTCAACTCAAAGCATCAGCTACAACATTAGCTTTCCCTGGGGTATAGTTGATGTCGAGGTCATAAGAAGCTAGAAACTCAAGCCACCTAACTTGCCTCAGATTCAAGTCCTTCTGGGTGGAATAAATTTCAAAGACATGATCCGTAAAGAGCTCAAACTTAGTTCCCAATAGACGATGTCTCCAAAGCTTCAAAGCAAAAACTATAGCAAGCAATTCCAAATCATGGGCTGCATAATTGGCTTCATGAGTCTTCAACTAGAGACTAGCATAAGCGATAACCTTCCCATTCTGCATCAGAACGGCAGTGTATACTGTTAATCCCTCATTTCCATTTGGAACGGTAAGAACCGGTGCGGAAGTAAGCTTGCGCTTCAACTCATTGAATGCAGCTTCACACTTATCATTCCATCTAAACTTAGCATTCTTACGAGTTACAGCGGTGAGAGGTGCAACAATCCGAGCAAAATTCTAAATGAATCTCCGATAATAACCGGCAAGGCCCAGAAAACTACGGATATCATATGGAGTCCTAGGAATTTCCAATTCTAAAATAGAATAGGAAAAATAAGAACTGAGAAAGAGATAGAATAATTAATGTACAAAGGAAAGAAGAGAAGATAGATTTACATTGATCGCGGCAATCTTAACTAGATCAACGGAAACTTCATTATCAGAAACAATATGTCCAAGAAATCAGACTTCATCTTTCCAGAAATGGCATTTCGAGAATTTGGCTTTCAACTAATGACTTCTGAGAGTCTTCAGAACAAAATTCAAATGGGTTTCATGTTCCGCCTTAGACTTAGAGAAAACAAGAATATCATCGACGAAGACTAGAACAAACTTATTAAGAACCTCACGGAAAACCTGGTTCATAAGGTCGACAAAGAAGGATGGGGCATTAGTTAAACCAAAAGGCATAACTAACCTTTCAAAAAAACCATCCTCAGAATGAAAAACAGTTTTGGTAATACTTTCCTTAGCAATTCTGAGCTGGTGGAAACCTGTGGCAAGATCAAGCTGAGAGAATACGGTAGCTCCATAAAACTGATCGAACATATCATTAATACGAGGCATCGGATATCTGTTTCTCATAGTGAGCTTGTTCAGCTCCCTATAATCAAAATCAAAACACATTCTCAAAGAACCATCGGACTTAAAAGGAAAGATTCAGACTAGAATGGAAATCTTAATCAAAGAATTCTATTAAACAAGGTGGATTCGAAAAGAAGGGAAATTCTATGGAAAATTAGATTTTAAAACAAGAAAATTTTTATATCCAAAATAATCCTTTAAAAATCCTTCAAAATCATTTTAAAATCATTTTATACTTAAAAATACGTTCTCTCACAAGGAATGATTCCAAGACTGATTTCACTCATTCTAGGGTATTTCTACCATCTCTCTAATGCCCCGTAGGCTAAGGTTTGCCTAAAACTAAAGCTCTGATACCAACAGTAACATCCCGCCGTTTTGGACCATTCAAATCGACAATAAAACCACACATGTCAGACTTGAATAATTCAAAACAACAGACTGTTAATAAAATTTGGGGCAAATAAAACAATCACAAAATCATAGACACATAATATCAGAATAACTCGCAGCAGAATAAAATAACTATAGTAGTTAATGAAGCTACCAGATAAAAAGTCTCAAAACTAATACATAGTACCAAAGTCTGAAACCAATACATTTGGAAATTCAAGGTACATAAGTTCTCTACTAAAAAAGCAAAAGTTGAGTGGAAATAACTAGAATAGAAATATCAGGTAGACAGCTAAATCTCCGGCGGATCTCTAGCTCCAAAAAAATGAAACCAAAGCTGTGGAACTCAGGCTGACCCGAGCGTAAAGCAAAACAAAATACACTCGAGTCAGGACATACATACTTATAAAATGTAAATCAACACAAGTGAACTGTAACACAGATGCATCAGTAACTTAAAGGATGCTTGGGATCGCCCATCCTCTAAGGATCCGTTAAATTATCTACTATGTAGTAATATATGCTATTATAATAATGTCTAAAGTAAAGTAAACTATTAAAATAGTGTTAAGGCGTTACATTTTCCCCTTTAACACATATTTATGATGCCAATAGTCTATACAGTACCGTCACTCCCTGCAAATTGGAGCCGCCAGAGGATACCACGTAGGTACGACATAAAACAAACTCGTAGAAGGCCCACTAGGGTAGGTGACACAACACAACTAGGTAATGTCAGGGTAGATATACCAATTACACTTCCGGACCGTTGGTAATGCATAGCCGCAACTACCGCCAAACTTGATCCACACTCCCGAATCAAAGGTGCGCACCAAATCAACCATAAAGTAATTGAATGGCTAACGATAAAGTGTGTCCGATTAGAGGAGCTACCTCTTAGGCCCGTCGATTGCTCCTGTTTTAGCCACCTTTTGCTAACTCAAGGGAGTTAGGTCCATGTAAATATACCTTTAGGATCATCGCCACCATCCTACTTCATTCTGGAATCTCCACCACGTACACAGTTGTTAAAGTGGTTTTCGGTATCGACGGAGAGTATGCCCATATCCGATCCTAGTCTCTTTAACA
This sequence comes from Allium fistulosum, assembly GCA_030737815.1. Taxonomy (NCBI): domain Eukaryota; kingdom Viridiplantae; phylum Streptophyta; class Magnoliopsida; order Asparagales; family Amaryllidaceae; genus Allium; species Allium fistulosum. The sequence continues at coordinate 670,949,770 of CM060905.1, forward strand.
ACCAAACGTTATTATAACTCGTGGTTATTCAATTTCAAAAGGTTTCTTTTTCATATCAAACATATTCCTTTCAAAACCATATAAATTTCATATCATTATTCTTTAAAATATTATTCATTTTTCCAAAGTTGTAACACTTCCAAATTCATTTAATTATAACCCCTTTGAAACGTAAAATTTAGAAATCACGGCACTTTAAAAATGTAACCTTTAGAACCATACATTCGGAACTATAACCCTTTAGAAAATTTGTAGAATTTTGAAAATGTCACTTTTAAGAAACGCAGCAGTACAGAATTGCTACTGTAAGAATTCGCAGCAGTGTAGAACTATTACGGTAAGAATTTGCAGTAGTGCAGAAGTGCTACTGTAAGAATCCACAGCAGTGCAGAATTGTTACAGTAAGAAACTGTAGCAGTTTTGAATTGCTACCGTAAGAAATCGCAGCAGTGCAGAATTGTTACTGTAATACTTCTTACTACAATAGTTTATATGATCAAATAGTATATATATTTTCAATTTTCTCATAGTCATTCTATCATTCCTATTATATTACTCAAATTTAGCTATTTGGCCATTAAGGAAACTACACCTTTAGTAAAATAACTTTGTTACTAAAATATCAAATTTTAAAGCAGAAATCCTTATGCCAAGTTAAATGTATTTTAACATACACTTTATTTTATGTTCAGTAAATAACATTTTATCATTTTTATTCCCGAAATGATACCATGTACATTAGTTAAAACTTGCATTTTTTTTCCACAAAACATTTATCATGTTAGTTGCTATTACATGAATTAATACTTACAATTTATAGGTTAGAATAAAATACCATTATTAGGTCAAATCAGATTATTAAATTTTTAATTAACCTCCATACTTTAAATTAGATTCCAAAACTTTACATTTCCAACTATTTATTTCTTATAAAAATTTTAACACATGTAAACAAATTTGCAGAAATCCTTACATTAAATTTTATTTGAAATTCATATATAGAAATCCAAAATACTTAATAATTTTTAGAAAATCATTTTAAATCAACCACGGAGTCTGTATAAAATTCTCTACCGTAGGGTCAAGTAAATACGGACATATATCATTTCAATCCGCAATTTATTAATTTTTCGGGTTTTATATCATTTCAAACCCGCAATCCCAAGTCAAATAAAATTTCTCAGGCCTATCATTTCATCCCATAACAATTTCCCTTAATCTGAAGATCGTTCGGGTATGTATTGTTTCAACCCATGGTGAAGGAACTTGCAGTGTGATTACAGAATATGAAATAAACATAACAATATTCAATATATCATGGCATATGATCATAACAGGAAAAATATGGTATGAAATAACATAATAATATTCAATATATCATGGCATATGATCATAACAGGTAAAATATGATATGAAATTACATAATAATATTCAATAGTTAAATTTCTTAACTTGCATATACAAATCCATACAATTCCATTTTCATCAATTCACCAAAACAAGTATGTTGTCAAGAGTGATTACCCACATTTCTTTGGTTAGCAAAGTGATTCAAAGCGCAACAAGCACGACATATTATGGACAAACTTGAGTGAGAGGAGAATCCAAATCCGACGCTTTGAAAAATAAAATAAATTCCATACGTAAAAAAATAATTCACATAGAAAAATAAAATAGAATATATATATATATATTTATATATATATTTGCAAAATACAATAGAAGAGGCTTGTCTAAGGGGTGCAAGGCTAGGGTTTAGAGGTTGTTTGGGTTAGGTTAAGCTCGGCCATAGGAGTTTGGGTTAGGCTCGGCCTAGGGCTTTTGGACTTGGTTTTGTGGTGCAAAGTCTAGGGTTTTGGTGGAGAAGGCTCGGGTTTGGGTAGGTACGGCTAGGCTAGGGTTTTGGAGTGGTGGAGGCTCGGGTTTGTGGTGGCAAGACTCAGCTTTGGTAGGGTTTTAGTGAAGTGGTAGCTAAAAATAGAGATGGGGAATGGAGGCTGAAATTGTTAAAGAGGAGAGGGGGAAAGGAAGGAGGAAAAAAGGGTTTTGGTTGGAGTTTGGTGATGGGGAGGTGATGGAATATGTGTGGCCGAAATTTCGAAGGAGAGGAGGAGGAAAATTGTAGAGGAGAAGAGGAAGAAGGTCTAGGGTTTGGAGGAGAAGGATGAAGAAGAAGAAGACTTACATAATTCTCTGTGGAGGCATAAAGAATTATGTAGAGGCTAACTAAAACCCTAGGAGATTTTATATAGGCTATTCAACAGGTTCCTTCTCATCTACTACAGGGGTTCTCAGCCCATTAGAACAAGCCCACATCAGAATATAAATAAGATAGAGCTTAAAAGAAAACAACTGCATGTAATACGCTGAAAACAACAAATTTGGAGAAGTAGAAATCAAAATTTAACAAAACAAAAAACTAGGAAAATGTTCGAATTAAATCCATCTTCATAAAAAAAAGTTAAAAATTCAAAATTTAAAATTTTCACAGAAAGTCAAACTTTGACCAAAGTTGACCAAAATTTGTATTTTAAGAAAAATCTTTATTTTATTAAATTTGGAAGAACATTTCACATCAAAACTCAAAATATTACATTAAATTTTCCAATTTATCAATTTTACAGTAATTATATTCAAAATTTCAAATAAATTTTCATTTAAAATATTTTCAAAATTGGCGGATTGTTACAGTTTTGAGTCTCTCATATCGAAATTTCGTCTATTAATACCCGAATCTTGGTTTTGGGTCTCTCATGCTAGAATTTCATCAATTAAAACCCGAATCTGTGTTTCGGGACATTAATTTCAGAACTTCATTTACTAATACCTGAATCTAGATTTTGGGTCTCTATCAATCATCAAAACATATTTATCATGCTCGAATCTAGGTCGCAAGGCTTTTACTTATCAATGCCCTAATTTGGGCTTGGAATTTCTATTATGAATCTCTATAGCGGATTCCTATCACAAATGCTCGAATCTGGGTCAAAGAATACTCTCAAGGAAGTTTCCTCTAATGCTCGAATCTAGGTCTTGGGTTTCTATGCTCTCAAATCTCATTAATACCGGTTAATGGGTCAATGGGTTTCTACCATAGGCATTCAAATAATGATTTCTGGATTGAGTGCAATTATTAAATCTCTCTTCAAAATATCTGTCTAACATTTATTCCCTTGCGATGGGGCAGGATCGTCAATCGACAAATTTCTGATATTCCAGCCAAATGGCTGAAGTTAAATTCTTGATTATCTCACATCATGGTTAAAGATGGGATTTAGATGTTTAATATAAACTACTTATCATGCAATTAACAAGATGATTTGTTAATCTAAGAAAATGATACACATAGACCGGTATGGCAATTTCAAGCTAATAATTAGAAATATTATTTTCTTGATACTTTTAAGGGAAATCAGCACAACAAAGAGAGTTGAAAGATTCAGCAAATACATAAATTATGAATGAACTATCTAAAAGCATTTCAGAAGTGACATTATAGAAAGGGGATTATAAATCAGGTGATATTTACAAAATTTATATGATTTACACAAGTCATGAAATAATTTACGGAACCATGAAGTTATTCACATATATACAAAATGAGTTTATACATTTCAAAGACATAGACATATCATAAGTCTTGGGTGGCTTTGTTAAGATTCTCGGTAACTGAAGGATCAATTACATGACGAATTGCAGCATAGAGAACTTCTTTCAACTTCCTTTCCTTCTTCCTGATCTTGTCCGCATCATCGATTGCGTCAATATTTGTCTTCAGAGTACGGTTGAAAGCTCTTTTTGTACCCAAGGTTCTTATTATCACTTTCTAACTCTGCTACGTGCTTTTGAGGAAACAGTTATCACGTTCAACCTCCTGAATACTGGCAGCATAATCATTAATACATTGCGAGTATTTTTCTTTTTGCTTCTCATTAAAATACCTAAGAATTTCAAATCTTACTTTCCTACACAAGTTACCCACAATGTTCACATCTAAACCAGGAGGAGGGGTGAGCATTATGGGAAAGTTCTAGGCAATAATAGAAGTGGACCTTGTAGGTCTAGAAACGGAGGGAGTACTGCGAGGAGCTGGTAATTTGATACTTGGAATTTTGACTTCCATGATATATTCTAACGATTCACACCGAGCCTGATTTTTGGATAAGTTTTGACATCTTATGATCAAAATCAATTGAAGGGTTTGCTTTTACTTGTCGCTTCAGGGGCAAAATTGTTCCATCTTTATTTTTAATATCGGGCTTGAGATGGGCAATTTGATCTTTCAGGTTGCTAGTAATGGTTTTATGAAAAATATATCTTTTGTGCCATTTCAAGGCTTCAACGGAAGCGTTCCAGTAAAACATCATCGCTGAGTGCACTCATCCTACTAGATTTAACAATTTCTCCCTAAGATTAGCAATGCGTGATGATAAATCAAGGAGGAGAGAAATTGTAGATAGTTGTAGCTCCTATTTAAGCAAAAAGAAATAAAATTAAAGTTAAAATCAAGATGAAAAGTCTCTTTATCTAATGATACAATAAACTATTGATTTACATTTAAAGCTGAGAAACTACTTTTCTAATTTTATCTAATGAGTTAGCGGAAAGGGTAACTGTTGAATCAAAAGGGATATTGACTCCTTCTGGAGTGATAACTGGTGGACATTTGCTATAGTCCAACTTCCCAGTTGGAGGACTATCATGACTACAGATTAACTTAGAGTGAAATGTTATGATCTCCTTAAGAAGTGTTTCCTTCTCATCACCAAGAAAGTCAAAGCAGAGATGAGGATATTCCAAATAGAGTTTTTGTAAATCTCTAAGAAAACAATATCTAGCCAATTTTGAAAATTTCAAAAGTGATGCCTTTTCAAGATAAAACCTTCTCAGTTTAACATATTGGCTTAAGTGGTCTCTAGAAACAAGTTGACCTAGTGGACAGTCACTCTATGATAATATAATAAAACGAAGCTAAGCATAAAGAGAGAAACTAAAACAAATATTTGTAAATCAATACAATGTTGCATGTTTACAACTACTCATCTGGCTCATACAAAACTGACTTAGAAAATAACTCAGACACAAATTTGTTCTTATATTACTTAAGCTTTTCGACAGGGGGCGAGATCTTAGGGAATCGGCCTGACCCGTGGTAAGTTCCAACAAGCTCCAGGGTGTGGGTTAGATCCAAACTCATCCAAGTATCTCTTATGAAAACATCTAAGTAAACCCGCACTAAATTCACCTGAGTATGAAAAATCAATTATTGAATGTCCACAATATCCTTACATAAAAAGTTTATTAGAATGTCCCTTTCTTCAATCAGCATCCAAAATAGAGTGACTAACTCCTGGTTTTCTTTTAAAAGAGCACCATATCGGAGGCATGATCTCTTCAATAAGAGGGCATCCTTCTGATGTTTAAAAGATGCCAGCACCAAGGCACTTCTATCGAGTCTATGATACTTATCAGAAAGTATATTATGCTCTCTTATTTGCTTGTTTAACTCCCTATATAACTTCTTTATTTCAGCTTGTTTCCTCTCAAGTTTTGTTTTATAGGGGAGGGTGGACTTCTTCCTTATCTAAAATGAATGATTTACACTATTATAACCTCCAAAGTGAACGATATTTAAACAGAGAATCCCATACCTGTGATATCGGGATAGAGGTCTGGGAAGCCTGCTCTTTTCCTTTAGACTCTTCAACGTTAACAGGAGCAGGCTCATCCTCTTGAGGAGCAGAGAGCCCAATAGATTCAAATGAGGCAGGTGTAGGATGAGTTGGCTCTTTCTCTTAAGCTTTGGTGTTTTCATCCCCATCCTTATAAGAGGCTTCGTTGTGATCTTTGCCATCTTTACCTGAGCCCTGACCACCATCAACGTTGTCACCATTTCCATCATCATTATCGTCATTTTGGTCATCGTCATCGTCTTTATCATCACTATCTTCCATGGTAGCATCACCTTGTCACCCTTATCCTCAGATTTGGATTTAATTTCAAAGTTGGGGACGTCGAAGGAAAGAATCATGGAGGCATCGATTTCCTCCTATTCTGCAACTTCAATCCCCTGCTTTATTTGATTAATCTTGGCCTTTACTCTATCAACCAGGGCAGAGTCGAGCGAGGGGAAACTTAAATCAGGGCACTTCATGAAGTTATCAGCATAAGCAGGCATTAGGGCTTCTTCATAAGAATTTAGCATGATTTGCCTAAGAGTAGTGGTAAGAAATAGAGATACTCACTGCTTGGCGTCGGAGATGGTGTCGACAGCGAGTCTCAGGGAGGCCCTATTATTCTTGAACTTCTCCTTCAAAGAAATGTTTTTTGCTCTATGTGGGTTTTCTCCTCATCAGAATCTTTTAAAGTTAGCTCTATAGCGAATTTTTCGTTGACAAGAAGTTGACAAGCCTTTTTTTTCTTTTTGAAGATCAGTTTCTGCTCGGGCAAGGGAAGCTCTTAATTGTTCCAGTTCTGAAGTCGCTTCAACTTTTGCCGCAGAAAGAGAGGACACTTGGTTCTTAAGAGCAAAAATTTTATCTTGAAATTCAGAGGACTCAGCAGAAGATTTTGATGCTTGCTTATTCAAAACTAACCAACTCTTAGAAATCTGAAAGAAGAAAATGCAATGCAAGTTAGAGATTTTGAGAAAATAAATAATGATAAAGACAGTCGAAGAAAAACTCACCAAAAATTGCTGCTCAATCAAAGAGCGATAATGCCCCGCCAACTCAAAGACAATTGAAGGCGGGTGGATAGAGGTGAAAGATTCAGAATGCAAGATAGACTCGGCTATCTCTTCAAAATTTATGAAGGAGAGGAAGAAGGCGACGACCTCGAAGGAATTTGATTTAAAGAGAGAGTCATCTGTAGAGCAAGTTGCATTTGTTCGAGTGCAGCTGGAGAATCAAAAATGGAAATGTGAGAAAGAGGATCGGTCATAGTTGGAGTCTGCTCCAGTTTTTCTTTAGAAGCTTCTATGATTGGGCTCTTCGGAACTTTATCAAGAAATGGATCCTCCTCTTCCTCTATATCAAGAACTTTTGCAACCTTCTTAGGTGGCTCTATTTCAGATGATGGCACCAATTTCCTTATGAAGGCCCTCTTAGTTTTAGCAAGAGATTCAATGATAAAAGATGCTGCAAATGTTGCAGGAAGAGGAGCGGCACCGCTACTAGACTTGAGAAGCAGTTGAAAAGTCAGCAAAATGATTCAGAAAGTGATAGGAATGGAAAACAAATGATGCGCCTATAACTTATCAGGGCGGTCTTAGCAAATAGGTGACATGGGAGAAAAATGTTCAGAATCTCCCAAGGAGAGGAAACATTTTCCCTTTGATGTGTGTTGGATAAAAGGGGGTAGTCCTAAAATCCTTTGACTAGAAGGAAGAAGATAATGCTTCCTCAAGTTGGAAGGAGTCTGGAGCTTCAATCGATTTCCTATCTTTGCAGAAGATGCGATTAAAGACTCCACTGTCCTTCTATCAGCTTCGTTAAGTTCTTTGATAGGAGAACCTGATATAAGATGAAGATTAGACAAGAGAAGTAGCAAGATAGAAGGAATATAATAAAAATTTGAACTTACAAGGAGTAGAGAAGATCATATTGATGTTTGGGAAATATTTATTAAAGAAAAACTGGTTTTCCTAGTCTTTGAACTTGTTAACCCCATCCAATATCAATTTCTTTGGGGGTTGGCTCGGAAAATCTAATGATTGAGAGTGTTGAGTTTAACTAGTCGTGTCAAGTAGTTCAGAACTTCAGCGCTTAAAGAAGGAAGTCCGGACTCTAGTGCCATCAACTCCAAAGATAAAACGTAGGTATAGACATTAGGGGATAGCTAGATTGGAGAAATCTCAAGGTGAGAATGAAATCTGGATAAGAATTATGTTCGTACCAAAATTGGGCACAACACTCTTCAGAAGTTTTTAAAGAGATAAAGTGAAGAAATTAAATGGAAAAAGAGGATTATCTAACAAAAACTCCAAATTTCAGAAATGAGAATCATCAAAATGCAAGGAGACACAAGAATTTAGAGTGGTTCGGCGTATCGCCTACGTCCACTATGAAGTTGATAGCTTTATTTATCTTTTTTTGAAGGTTACAAGTGAATTCAATGAATTACAACAAATAATTATGATATGCAGCGGTGAATTTCGTTGTTGGCAGCAGCTTATGGAGTTCAGATCTGGATCTAGCGGAGTCTGGGCGTTGGAGATCTCAAAGAGGAAGAAGAACCCCTTTTCTGTTCGCTTTGGGGGTCTATTTATAGGTGTAGGAGGCTGGTATTTCGCTCAGATCTCGAGAGACCCTCTCTGGCACGTGACCAAGCCCGCGCGCCCAAGCCCCTGAAATTTCGGTCCGATCCACGATCGATACGAACGAATTCCGACTCGATCAAGACTTGCTCCGATTGAGTCGAAATTTGGCAGGAACATTCTTCATGTAATTTGTAAGCTGTTGTGAAAATTTCATAGCATTTGGACTTGTAGATCTCGAGATATGATCGATGCAAGTTGGAGTTTTTCTATCCGCGATCGATACGAACGAATTTCGACTCGGTCAAGACTTGCTCCGATCGAGTCGAAATTTGGCAGGAACATTCTTCATGTCATTTGTAAGCTGCTATGAAATTTTCATAGCATTTGGACTTGTCGATCTCGAGATATGATCGATGCAAGTTGGAGTTTTTCCATCCGCGAGCGATACGAACGAATTTCGACTTGGTCAAGACTTACTCCGATCGAGTCGAAATTTGGCAGGAACATTCTTCATGTTGTACTTAAGCTACTATGAAAATTTCATAGCATTTGGACTTGTAGATCTCGAGATATGATCGATGCAAGTTGGAGTTTTTCCATCCGCGAGCGATACAAATGAATTTCGACTCGGTCAAGACTTGCTCCGATCGTGTCGAAATTTGGCAGGAACATTCTTCCTATTGTACTTAAGCTATTGTGAAAATTTAATAGCATTTGGACTTGTAGATCTCGAGATATGATCGATGCAAGTTGGAGTTTTTCCATCCGCGAGTGATACGAACGAATTTCGACTCGGTCAAGACTTGCTCCGATCGAATCTAAATTTGGCAGGAACATTCTTCAGGTCATATTGAAGCTGCTGTTAAAATTTGGTGCCATTTGGGTTTGTAGATCTCGAGTTATGATCGATGCAAGTTTGGATTTCTCAACCGTGATCGATCAATATCTTGAGCATATGAACTCCGATTGATATGAAATTTGGAACGTTGGCTCTCATAGCTTTGTTAGTCGTGTCATATCAATTTTAGCTCGATCCGGGCTCGAAAAATATTCATCGACATCCATAGTGAGCCTGCGTACAACCGATCTCCAAGATGAACTGCCCTTGGTTTTTAGTCAAGTTCTTGGTGTCACGGCCTTGCCAAAAGGTGGGATAACATTTGCCCCCCAAAGTACGTCTTGTGTGAACATGACATGCTTTGAAATTCTGCATCCTTCATTCTGAAAAAGTTCTATCTGATTCGTTGAGTAGTTGCTATCTTTTTGTCAAAAGATGTAACCTTCGATTGATTTCCAGTAATATAAATGTTGATTTGTTGACTGCCAATGATTATGTAGTGCATTGTTGTAACTGAGTGTCGAGTGCTAGCGATTTGTTGTTCACTGTTGTAATTGTCATCAGGTGAGCATTCAATTCCTGTAAATTTTGAAAATTGAATATTAGTTCGTCATACGTGTACGTATGTTAACCTGACTCCCGTCAACGCTTGCACGTTCATGGGTCGTTGTCAAGATTTTTTTTATCGAGTTTCGTAACGATCCTCTGCTGGATCGATGTGAAATTCGAGTTGTAACAACGTTCGATGGTTGTTTTAAGTCCTTCCTTTGTATCGATCCTCTCCTGGATCGATCTGAGATGTTGGAATGTATGCTCCGTATCGATGGATACGTCATATTGGGTCTCGGACTGGCGGATACAGGAGTAATTCTTTGTATCGATGGAGTCGAACGATCGAGACATAATCATGCAGTGATGCTTCACGGAGGATATGCCATTTCTCATTCCTTTATTCAATAAGAACCCCGATTGTGGATAATCTTTGATAGAAGTCATCCATGACTCTTTTTCTAGATATGTCCCCAAGATCTAGTTGATCTTCATATGTCAATGCCTGGAATAATAAGCATTTCAACTGAGACAAAGTCTATTTGTCGCGCATCCCCAGAACTGGTTAGCTTGGCGAGCGATTCGGCCTTTTCATTTTCTTCATTGAGATTTGTGTAGTGGTGCAATAGTCGAAGTCGGCTAGTAGCTTTTGGACCCGGTTGAGATAAGTAGCAAGATGTTGCCCCCTAGTCAGATAATCTTCCCTGACTTGGCGTACTACTAACCAGTAATCACATAAGACATGTAAAGTTTCCACTCCTAGTTTTCTTGCAAGTTTGAACGCCAAGGCTTCATACTCAGCTTCGTTATTTGTTGCAGGGAAGTTGAGTTTCAGGGCGTAGCAGATCGTTCGTTCCTCAGGAGTCATTAATGCAACTTCGATGTTAGAAAGCCGATTATTGGAAGTTCCATCGGTGTACGTTCTCCATCGGTTGGATGGTTCTCCACTGTTCTTCGGATAATCGTCCGATGTAGTGAATTCAGATATGAAGTATGCTAATGTTTGACCATGGAGAGCTCTCCGAGAGAGGTAAGTGATATCAAATTGGCTTAGCTTGATACTCCATTTGAGTAACTTTTCGTACATCTAAGGTTTCTATTGGACCTATCGTAACGGTTGGTTGATATGGATGTTAACGGGGTGAGCTTGCCAATAGCCAGCCTTCATCATATACGGGTCTTTGGATTCGTTTCTTTTCACATAGCATTGCGACGCTTATGGCGTGTGTTGACAAGGCCTAATTGATGTATAAATCTTCGCGATCCAAAAGTTTAGGTAAAATGGGAGGTCTCTTTAAGCGATCTATCAGAGCTGCTTGGTTGTCCTCGGTACATGGGTGTCTCTAATTGTACGAATTTTCTAGAAATTAGTCTTGATTCCATGAGAATTGATGATGAAAACAAAGAATCTTTCTGATGTAATGGTGAGAGAGCATTTCGAAGGATTGAGTTTGATCCTGCATTTTCTAGAGAGCACTGGATATCTCTGCTAAGTCATCGATGTGGTTGTTTGATAGTCATGATCTCACGAGCATATTAACCACATCTACCTTTATCGATCGGTCGATCTAATTTTTGAATGATCTGTTAATCGTCCTTTTGTAAGTAGCACAAGTGTCCTTAAGTTTGAATCTATAGATTGCAGCATAGCACTATTAGCCCAGGTTAGTAGCGAAACAGTTATATTCCTGGTCTGGGACATGCTTCAGTATCTGATTGTATCTGGAGTTTGCATCCTTGGATGTGAGTAATTCATGTCTGATGGTCGAGTCCATCAGTTGGTTGATCATTCGAAGTGGAAAGCTGTGCTTTGTCATACCCCATGCAAATCTGAGTAGTTGACGTATGTCCTCCACTCCCTGTTTGTTTTTCTTATAAGTAAAGGATTGGATACTCATTTTGGTTGGAGGGCATCATGGATAAACCCACTGGTTTTGAGCAGATTCACCTCCTCTTTAAGTGCAACAGATCTCTCTGGATCCATGTCACATCGCTTTTGTTCATCGAGACATGCCTCGGGTCGACATTTAATGTAGGGTTCTTCATGGCTGGCGAGAGTCCATATATATATATATATATATATATATGAGGTCGAGTCCAAGCGAACACATCAAGATTCACCTGAAGTAAAACAGTTGACTCTTTCTTCATCATTGTGCGGAGTTGTGATCTGATCTACAATACTCGTGATGGGTTGTAGGCGCCTCATGTGTTTATTTTCAATGGTAAATGATCAGGCTTATAAGGATGTTGAATCAAAGGATTAGTTGAACTTAGCCTTGTACTGCTTGCTGCTACATAGCTGGCTCCAGCTTTGAGATTGAATTTACTTATGTTTCTGAATGATGCGCTTTTCATGCAATGTACCTGCGATCCATTGCTCATTGGAAGGGTCAGAATGATGATCAGTTGCCCATAAGTCCGGGTATTGAGCTGATGACTCTATCTCTGGCATCCGTTTGGTCGCAACCTAGAGTTGTTATGAATAACAGGCATGGGTCATATGTTCAAGTTGTCATAGTCAACTCTCGGATAATTACTCTTTTGCCCCCAGTCTCGGGTTGGCGGATGCATTACGCAGACGGTCTAGTCCCGTCCTAGCTATGTCTATACTGTGGTTCAAGCTTTAAGAACCAGAGTTGACTTATGAATGGTTGAATCATATTATCTTATCTTCTTGTTCGTGCCCCCAAGTCTGTGGAATATCTCGGTAAGTGGTAGGTTAGATAATGTCTGCTTCAATTTTGTATTCTATCCCATTGAACCATGGGATCGAGTTAACCGATGGAAGGCTGAGTCGTGCATATCCTGTATTATGTTATAGTTCTTTCCTCTTAGTGGAATACATTGTTATTTTGCCAACATTCGGGCATAAGCTAGATTCTGGACGGTCAATGACATTCACTTTGCCGCTTAGGTCGCCATAATTTGGGCAAAAACTGAAGAGTGAATCGTCCAATCAGATCCAATGCAGGATTGATGCTTCCCTTATCGAATCTAGGGTAAGAATCAGTGTGCAGATGTTTAGGTTGCATTTGTTTTGAATTACTCTTTTAGTCGAATCATGGTAAGAGTCAATGAATGAATGGTCGCATTGCATTCATTTGGAGTTGGTTGACCAACCATGTCCATTTCGATTTACGTTCTCCCGTCAGATCTAGGGATAAAGTAAACTCAAATGCAGTCATGTCATGCTCATTTGGTCTCATGCTCTTCCTGACGGATCGAAGGAAGGCGACGGAGGACGAATGGTCAAGTCACACTCGTTCGTGGTTTATTCTTCTATCCGTTCTTTGTTGGTCAAAGGTATTCGATGGATGTTCGAGTCACATCGATTTGTAGTCGAAGAGGACCGATATTGACCGCCGATTCAATGGTACAATGTGAAAGGTGTAGATCGATATTGCCCATCGATCCGGCGGTACGATATAATTGGTTGCCCAGAACTTCGGGCATCATTCTGATTGGTTAGGATTAAGGTCTCCTTGTAGTCATTTCCTTAAGTTGTAATGGATGCTAAGCTGGAGATGTAGCGAGCCACCTTTCTCTTCTTTCAGTGATTTGTACTTCTTCCCCCAGTCTTGGGTTAGCAGAGTTAGTTCGTGGATGGTCTAATTGCACCTGTGGGGAGTTTATACTCCTCATGTCGAGTTTAGGGCAGAGTTGGTGAATGAATGGTCGAATCACATTCATCTGTTTGTCTATTCTAGTAGCCCACTACGGGGATCAAAGTAAGTTGAAGGGCCATTAACCACACCTATTTGATGTTTATACCCCTGTCCACACTCTGGGGACTAAGTTTTTTTTGTAGAAAATGGTCAGACCGTGTTTTCCTCGGTCAATTCCTCTGCCCCCAGTCAAGGGCAAAAGTTGAAGTGTGGCCGGTCAAATTACAACAACTTTAGTTTGATGCTTCTCCCACTGAACTGTAGGAAGGAATTGATTGGTGGATGGTTAGGTCACATCCATCCATGTTGCACGCACAACCCGTCGGTTCACTAGCGAGAGTTAGCAGATGAACGGTCATGCCATGTTCATTTGCGGTTGGATTGTAGCAATATCAATTCAGAATGGGACATCCAGCTAGGTCTGTTTTTCGAATCTACGCCTCCCTGTTGAATCAAGGAAGAATTTTTGTCTTGTAGGGTTGGAGTGCATCCCTATAAATTTATGTTATGGGTCCCATGCCGGGGACAAGAGTTGATGCATGGACGGTTGTGTCACGCCCGCTTAGTGCTGGATGGTCGTATCGCATCCAATTTTGTGTGTTAAGTGTGCCCCCATGTCAGGGGAAGATTGGAGTGTAGACGGTCGAACCACATCCGCCTTTTGTACTAAAGAACTTGATGAGGAACCATAGCCGATAGATGGACAGTCGAATCACATTCCTTTTGGTATTCATATTCTAAACCATGCTTTGAGGACTGGAGTTGGTTGATGGGTTGTTAGTCACACCCATTTGATGTTTATACTCTAGCCTGTGCTCTCGGGACCGAAGCAAGTTGATGGGTGGTCATTCGCATCTAATTGGTGTTTATACTCCAGTCCACACTCTGGGGACTTAGAGTTAGTTGAAGTTTATTCTCCAGTTCGCACTGTGGGAATCTGGATTTGCTGATGTTTATACTCCAGTTCGCACTTTGGGAATCAGGAGTTAGTCGATGTTTATACTCCAGTTCGCACTCTGGGAATCTGGAGTGGTTGATGTTTATACTCCAGTTCGCACTCTGGGAATCTTGAGTTGTTGATGTTTATACTCCAATTCGCACTCTGGGAATCTGGAGTTAGTTGATGTTTATACTCCAATTCGCACTCTAGGAATCTGGAGTTAGTTTATACTCCACTTCGCACTCTGGGTATACGGAGTTGGATGTTTATACTCTGCTTCGCACTTTGGGAATACTGAGTTGGATGTTTATACTCCACTTTGCACTCTGGGAATACGGAGTTGGATGTTTATACTCCGACTCGCGCTCTGGGAGTTCGGAGTTGGATGTTTATACTCCGCTTCGCACTTTGGGAATACAGAGTTGAATGTTTATACTCCGCTTCGCACTCTGGGTATATGGAGTTGGATGTTTATACTCCGCTTCGCACTCTGGGAATACGGAGTTGGATGTTTATACTCCGCTTTGCACTCTGGGAATACGGAGTTGGATGTTTATACTCCGACTCGCGCTCTGGGAGTTCGGAGTTGGATGTTTATACTCCGCTTCGCACTCTGGGAACACGGAGTTGGATGTTTATACTCCGACTCGCGCTCTGGGAGTTCGGAGTTGAATGTTTATACTCCGCTTCGCACTCTTGGAACACGGAGTTGGATGTTTATACTCTGACTCGCGCTCTGGGAGTTCGGAGTTGAATGTTTATACTCCGACTCGCGCTATGGGAGTTCAGAGTTGATGAAGGATTGTCGTGTATCAATCCCTTTTTTGACTTTGATGTGATGGCTTGTCCCTGAGCTCGGGGTTTCACTTAGCGAGTGATCGGTGGGATCCTGATTAACTTCCACTTATAGGCCCCTCAACGAAGGATGAGATTTAGTTTATGGACGGTTGGATCACGTCCATGTTCGTTTGGATTCCACTTTTGCTAAGCCTAAGGAGTAAGATTAGTGTTCTGGCAAGCTTTGTGCTCGAGCATAGGAAAGGATGGTCGAACTACATCTACTTTGAGTTGTATATTTTCCCTTAAGTCGGGTGCAAGAATTGGAGAGCAGACAGTCGAGTCACGTCCAATTTATACTTTGCATTCTTTTGATCGAGCTAAGGAAGAGAGTTGAAATGATAGCTCATGATGGTTAGCGAGTAGGCAGTCAGTCGTTGATGACTTTAAATTGAGGGTTGGACCTTTAAACATGTGTTCCCTCAAATAATCCCAAATGTCTAATGTAGGATTGGATGCACTACGCCATAGATGACCTTCTGCAACATTTTTGCAAGGTGTTGCCAGCTCAAATGTTGCGATAGATATAAAAATTTGATCCTACTGCAACGTTGTATTTTTGGTGTTACCTTAGCCATAAAAATGTGTTGCTCTAGCTAAACAAGTGTAACACGATGCAACATTTTTATATAGTGTTGTTATAGATGTATTCAAATTAAAAAATTAATAAAATTAGCAATCCACGTGAATACGATCCAACGGTCTATATTTAATCTGATTGTAAAAATGGATCACCGCTACAATTTGCCCCAAAATTTCGTTTTCCCGCCTGAACTCCAGTAGATCCCTTTCAGTTTTCATTTCTCAAATCAAAAAGCAAATAGAATACTTCAATGGAATTTCGAAAATCCTAAAATGATTACTCGCACTGTGTTCATCGATTTGAATCGCAAACATCACCGTTCAAATCATGGAATCTGTAGCCCTCTCCTCTTTCAACACCCTCTTCTTCTGCCGCCCTATTTCTCAAATCGCGAAAAGAACGTGTATTTCTCAAATCGAAATAAAAAACACTCAATCCAAACTTGTTCGCACCTAGACAAAATTCTCAATCAAAATAAAATTGTTTGATTCAGGCGACTTAGGTGATTTAAGGTTTAGGGTTCGAAGAATTTGAGGTTGCGGTTCAAGAGTTTCTGGAATTAGAGGGGGCACGGAGGTGGTTTTAGATTTGTAGATCGTGAATTGGGTCTGGTCACGAATGCAATCGGCGATTTGTGGCTTGATGATTTGTGGTTTGAATGAAGTCGGTAATGGAATCCGGTTTAGGTCGTTTGGATTTTTTGTGTTTTTTTTTGTTTTTTTTTGAATTGGTGGTCGGGATTGCTGAGAAGATGGTCGATGTAGACAGAGTGAAGGCTGTTGTGGTGGTAGACTGTGAATGTAGGTGTCGTGAATGCTGTGAGGTGGTTTGAGGGTTTGGGTTGTTTCAGCTGGGATGAAGGAAGTGTTGAATGGTGATGTATGAAGGCAGTGCTGGTTTATTGTATGATATTCAACATGTCTGATCACACTGTCTTCTTATAGATTGTTGGTTTTGTCATTGGACTAATACCTCAAATCAAAAACACATTGATTGGTGAAGGTGCTCATGTTCGTGTAATTCAAAACTCTGCTTCATTATTAAGGCATTTTCTACTTAGCTAGTGTTGATTATTTTCCAAATTATTCAATGTAGTGATGGAGCAATTCCTGCTACCACTCTGATAATGGGAGGAAACCCTATCAAAGGTGAAGTTTTTATTAGTCAAGCAATGTTTCTTTTTTATAGAAAATGATGTGATAAAAATTATGTTTTTAATAATATGATTTTCAGGTTTAAGGGGATCAAACCTTTGCTTATCGCTCATATTTGGAGTTCTAGCTGTTCGTTATATTTTGCTGCCTTTATTCGGCATAGTTATAGTCAAGGGAGCAGTGCATATAGGACTTGTGCATGCTGATTCATTTGTGCATCATTTTACGTCGTTTCAAAGAAGGCTCGATCTTCCGAAATCGGATGAATCGGGCGGTGCCCACTTGTGCATGCTAATTCATTTGTGCATCATTTTAGGTCGATCCCCGCCGGGACTGCGGTGCCCCGGACCCCCGCCGGCGCTGCGCCCAGACCCGCTACTCGGCTCGCCTTCGGCTCGGCACTCGGCTCGTCATATATTTGTTAGTGTCGGTGTCTGTATAAATTGAAACTGCATATGTAATGAGTGAACTGAGTGATGTAGTGAGGAATATATGTATATGTGAATATTAGTGTTATATATCATTGAATTTTAAAATAGTGGAGTCAGGAATTTGTACTATTTTAAATGGTGAAATAAAATATTTATTTAAATAAATTACTGTTTGAATATCAAATTCTGTGCAATAGCATTTTATTAAATAAATATTTATTTCTATTAAAAAATCAAATATGCTCTACATTGTGGGCCCCACAAATTCAGAAAGTTAATATCTATAGTAACATTTTGGAATGTTGGTACAAACACCTATGGATGTTGCTATAGACCCAAATAGGGTTCTATTGCAACAATATTTCTTATGTTGCCTTAGATAGTCAAAATGTTGCCTTTGAGGTCTGCGGCAACGCGGCAAAATGCATCACCGAGAAAGTGTTGCCTTTGCCCTTTTTTAGCTTACAGCAACATTTTTTGGCACTTCCTGCATCACTTCTTTGGTGTTGCAGTATGCAATCTATGGCGTAGTGATGCATGGGTGGTGAAATCACGTCCACCCTTGGTGTGATTCCGATTTTATCGGGCATTAGAAGAAGCATAAGTATTTTGGCGAGCTTCAAATACGAGATGGAGAGTGCATTGTTGGGACATATAACTCCAAGTCTTTCTAATTAAATTGCATAGGCGGATGAGTGGATGGTCGGTTGCATCTACTTTGTACTAGAGTCTTGACCTTTTCGGTCTCTTCCGCTTTGATGCCTTGCCCCCAGTCAAGTGCATATAGTAGCCGATGTGTGGTTCAATCATGCTCGTCATGATGATACCTCGATGATTTGATCATAGTCCGCGGAGGTTGTTTTGCACCCAATCTTAAGTACTCAGTTACCAGCATCATTTGCAAGTAGTTTAATTCAAGTAGGTCCTATTTCGCAACGTAAATGAAATTGAATTAGAAATAATTCAAAAGAGATCAGATCAAATCTCATTGATAAGTGAGGCAGCGTCGTATGCCAGCTATTGCACTTCTGTCCAGCCCTTCTCAGTTGGAAGTCTAACGCAAATGATTCAATTTGATCAAAGTCCTTGATCGATAGGGGTCGGATGTTCCCGGTCCTTCGTTTTATGGGGCTTGCACATATTGTCGGAGCTATCCTTCCCGGAGCAGCCTTATGGCATTGGCGTTAACGGTAGCCATTCAGAGAAGAGGAGTTTTCCGATCTAGAGTATGGAGCAGGTCCCCTCCTTATCTTGCTATGTTGATCCTTCACCTGATTCATCAACTCAAAATTGGCCCAGACATGTTGGTGTAGTTGTCGGCGGCGGTCCACCAGTTCTCTTGTTAAAGTCTGGAAATAAGCGCTGGTGATCAATTCATTTATGGGTATCGGCAGCAACTGGCTGCGGGCTTTGGATAAATTTGTTGGATGCCAGCTTCTTCATTCACTTCAACAATATGAGAAGTATAACTGGTATGTCTAACCGTGATTGACGGTCTTATTTGAGGAATGAGGGAAGACATCTGCGTTTGATTGCACTCATCACCCTTGGAGAATTCCACGCGTCATTCACACTTCATAAGGTAGTGTCGGGGTCGTATTTCCACAGTAAACCGACATAGTTAACATGCTGAATTTTCATTGGAAATTCTGCATGTAGGATGGTTTCAACGGATAGGTCTCGACTGGGAAGGATTCTCCAATTGACATTATGAACAGGTCCATTTTATTGCCAAGGGGTCTTGTAACATTGGTGAATGATGTATGCACGATTGTCCAACGTTTGAGTGGCTGGTAACGCCGATTGGACGTCGAGTTGGTTAAAATGGGCTAATAGATTGGTGTTTATCCCAAACTTTCATCCAGATAGGAGACCTATATAGGGTATTAAGGAAATCCTCTTGAGGTCGTATGTCATGCTTTTAGTCATGTGGACGTGGAATGATTAAGATGCGGGCATTTGAAGATGGTTCAGCGGTGACCAGCTATGTTTTGAGTTGGCAGAGTAGACATTGTAGGGCAGCCGTCATATTAGCCATCGTACCATAGTTGTCAATTCAGGAGTTTAAAAGCTGGTTAATTGGAGGAAGTTGCATTCCACCTTAAAAGCATGATATATTAATCAACTACAGTTCTTGGCATATTAGCTAGGTTCTCCAGCCTCTGGGAGTACGGTTGAGTAGTATTTCTTTACCCATTCCTTGATTGCAACTCAACATTTGTTGTTGTGATCTCCTATGTCTTGTTCAGTCATGGAACAATTAGAAGCATGGATGGAATGTTCCTTCACTAAATTGGTGATTGAACTCACTATGCGGGTGCCCTGCGCTGCGGCTAGGGTTCGGGGTCTTTTTTTTAGCCTCTTTTTAGGAAACCTGGGTCGTATCCGAAAAATATTTTTTTTTGAAATTTTGCATCGATACGAATTGGATGCAGATGTATCGATATGAACAGCATATGAGTATCGATATGAATTGGAGCAGTTGCGATCGATACGAACAGAGCACATGCGATCGATACGAACAGAGCGATGCGAAGCAGATCGAGTCGAACAGAGGCTCTCTGATGGATGCGAAGCAGAGCGAGTCGAACAGTGGCTTCGCCAATGGAGTCGAACGAGTCACTTCTGATGGTTGCAAAGCGAGTCGAAGTGAGCGCGTCGAAATGGTCACTTCTGATGGCTGTGAAGCGAGTCGAAGTGAGCGAGTAGAAATGGTCAAATCTGATTGTTGTGAAGCGAGTTGAAGTGAGCGAGTCGAAATGGTCACTTCTGATGGCTGGGAAGCGAGTCGAAGTGAGCGAGTCGAAATGGTCACTTCTGATCGTTGCGAAGCGAGTCGAAGTGAGCGAGTCGAAATGGTCACTTCTGATGGTTGCGAAGCGAGTCGAAGTGAGCGAGTCGAAATGGTCATTTCTGATGGTTGCGAAGCGAGTCGAAATGAGCGAGTCGAAATGGTCACTTCTGATAGTTGCGAATCGAGTCGAAGTGAGCGAGTCGAAATGGTCACTTCTGATGGCTGTGAAGCGAGTCGAAGTGAGCGAGTCGAAATGGTCCCTTTTGATGGATGGGAAGCGAGTCGAAGTGAGCGAGTTGAAATGGTCACTTCTGATGGCTGTGAAGCGAGTCGAAGTGAGCGAGTCGAAATGGTCACTTCTGATTGTTGCGAAGCGAGTCGAAGTGAGCGAGTCGAAATGGTCACTTCTGATGGCTGCGAAGCGAGTCGAAGTGAGCGAGTCGAAATGGTCACTTCTGATGGATGGGAAGCGAGTCGAAGTGAGCGAGTCGAAATGGTCACTTCTGATTGCTGTGAAGCGAGTCGAAGTGAGCGAGTCGAAATGGTGACTTCTGATGGCTGGGAAGCGAGTCGAAGTGAGCGAGTCGAAATGGTCACTTCTGATGGCTGCGAAGCGAGTCGAAGTGAGCGAGTCGAAATGGTCACTTCTGATGGCTGGGAAGCGAGTCGAAGTGAGCGAGTCGAAATGGTCACTTCTGATGGTTGCGAAGGGAGTCGAAGTGAGCAAGTCGAAATGGTCACTTCTGATGGTTGGGAAGCGAGTCGAAGTGAGCGAGTCGAAATGGTCACTTCTAATGGCTGGGAAGCGAGTCGAAGTGAGCGAGTCAAAATGGTCACTTCTGATGGCTGGGAAGCGAGTCGAAGTGAGCGAGTCGAAATGGTCACTTCTGATGGCTGCGAAGCGAGTCGAAGTGAGCGAGTCGAAATGGTCACTTCTGATGGCTGCGAAGCGAGTCGAAGTGAGCGAGTCGAAATGGTCACTTCTGATGGCTGTGAAGCGAGTCGAAGTGAGCGAATCGAAATGGTCACTTATGATGGTTGTGAAGCGAGTCGAACAGAGCACTCTTGATCGATACGAACATGAAAGTGGCGATCGATACGATCAGAGCGATGCGAAGTAGATCGATACGAACAGAGTACTTTTGATCGATACGAACTTTGACATATTTTCTGGATACGAAATGATGGATACGAAAATTATCATATTTTATGGATTCGAGAGCATGGATACGAAAATCACCATATTTTCATGGATACGAAAATATGGACACGGAAATTACCATATAATCTGGATACGAAGACATGGATATGAAAATCATCATATTTTCTAGATACGAAAATATGGATACGAAAATTATCATATTTTCTGGATTCGAGAGCATGGATACGAAAATCACCATATTTTCATGGATACGAAAATATAGACACGAAAATTACTGTATTTTCTGGATACGAAGACATGGATACGAAAATCATCATATTTTCTGGATACGAAAACATGGATACGAAAATTACCATATTTTCATGGATACGAAAATATGGTAACGAAAATCTTGATGAATGCAGTTCCTCTTAGATCTGGAGCAATCTGAATAAAATAGATGGAACCACTTGACGATAGATCCGGATCTCCTCCTTAGTTTTTGCAATCCAACTACGGTAGTAGATCCACGGAGCAGGAGAAAAGCAAGGTTTTCTCAGTGAAAGCACCAAAGTGTTTGTACCAAAATTGGGCACAACACTCTTCGGAAGTTTTTGAAGAGATAAAGTGAAGAAATTAAATGGAAAAAGAGGATTATCTAACAAAAACTCCAAATTTCAGAAATGAGAATCATCAAAATGCAAGGAGACACAAGAATTTAGAGTGGTTCGGCGTATCGCCTACGTCCACTATGAAGTTGATAGCTTTATTGATCTTTCTTTAAAGATTACAAGTGAATTCAATGAATTACAACAAATATTTATGATATGCAGCGGTGAGTTTCGTTGTTGGCAGCAGCTTATGGAGTTCAGATCTGGATCTAGCGGAGTCTGGGCGTTGGAGATCTCAAAGAGGAAGAAGAACCCCTTTTCTATTGGCTTTGGGGATCTATTTATAGGTGTAGGAGGCTGGTATTTCGCTAAGATCTCGGGAGACCCTCTTTGGCACGTGACTAAGCCCGCGCGCCCAAACCCGTGAAGTTTCAGTCCGATCCGCGATCGATACGAACGAATTTCGACTCGGTCAAGACTTTCTCCGATCGAGTCGAAATTTGGCAGGAACATTCTTCATGTCATTTGTAAGCTGCTGTAAAAATTTCATAGCATTTGGACTTGTAGATCATGAGATATGATCGATGCAAGTTGGAGTTTTTCTATCCGCGATCGATAAGAACGAATTTCAACTCGGTCAAGACCTGCTCCGATCGAGTCGAAATTTGGCAGGAACATTCTTCATGTTGTACTTAAGCTTCTATGAAAATTTCATAGCATTTGGACTTGTAGATCTCGAGATATGATCGATGCAAGTTGGAGTTTTTCCATCCGCGAGCGCTATGAACGAATTTCGACTCGGTCAAGACTTGCTCCGATCGAGTCAAAATTTGGCAGGAACATTCTTCATGTTGTACTTAAGCTGCTGTGCAAATTTCATAGCATTTGGACTTGTAGATCTCGAGATATGATCGATGCAAGTTGGAGTTTTTCCATCTGCGAGCGATACGAACGAATTTCGACTGGGTCAAGACTTACTCCGATCGAGACAAAATTTGGCAGGAACATTCTTCATGTTGTACTTAAGCTGCTGTGAAAATTTCATAGCATTTGGACTTGTAGATCTCGAGATATGATTGATGCAAGTTGGAATTTTTCCATCCACGAGCGATACGAACGAATTTCAACTCGGTCAAGACTTGCTCCGATCGAGTCGAAATTTGGCAGGAACATTCTTCAGGTCATATTGAAGCTGCTGTTAAAATTTGGTGCCATTTGGGTTTGTAGATCTCGAGTTATGATCGATGCAAGTTTGGATTTCTCAACCATGATCGATCAATATCTTGAGCAAATGAACTCCAATTGATATGAAATTCGGAACGTTGGCTCTCATAGCTTTGCTTGTCGTGTCATATCAATTTTTGCTCAATCCGAGCTCAAAAAAAAATTCGTCGACATCCATTATGTGCCTGCGTACAACCGATCTCCAGGATGAACTGCCCTTGGTTTTTAGTCATGTTCTTGGTGTCACAGCCTTGCCAAAAGGGCGGGATAACAAATTCAGGGAAGGACATAAATCCTCCGTGCCATATGTGGATGGTAGTGTAAGAAAAAAACCTTTCGGGTGGGTTATTGATTATTTAATTCCTTGGGAGGAATAGCTTCCATACCAATAATTCAGAATTCTTTGAGGATGGCGTCAACCTTGTCCTGTGAGTATACCAAAGAGTGCTTTGAAACAACGTCATGTTTCATTGGAGAGCTCATGATTCTGCCAGGTGAAAATGTTTCAGTTAAAATTTACAAGTTTATATGAACATAATATTCGTTCAAGAATTAGTTAAAAACCTACTTGAATAACTCAAACAAAAACTAAAATGAAATTATAAATTTTTGGAAAAATGTCTAAGTCAAAAGTAAAAGATATTAGGCTTTCGATAGAGTCCAAAGGAAAGGGAGGATGACACTTAACAAAAACCTCTCGACACTGTCAAAAACATAAATAGGAGTGTTCATGAAGCTTTCAACAGAGTCCAAAGGAAAAAGGAGTTAAAATTTAACCACAACCTTTCGACAGTGCTGAAAGCACAAATATGAGCAATCGATGGGCTTCCGATGTGATTGAAAGAAAAGATGAGAATGTAAAATGGCACTTTGTAGAAAGCTTCACATGAGCCAAATTGTTAAAAGGAAGTAGTCCAAGTTAACTTAAAACTTGAACAAAAATGTACACTACAAATAATTCATAAACAAAGTAACAATACCCTTCGACACTGTCGAAACCTTTGGCTTAAGTTTCATAGTAGGAATACGAATGTTGTCGAAACCTAATATACTCATTGAGTCGAAAGGTTCTAAGTTAAACTCATATGCACTTAGAACGTTTTGACAAAGCTGGACAAAAACAACTCTAAGGGGTTTCGACGCATTAGATACAAAGGGATTCGAAAGGGTCGAGGGAGCATTATGTTTCCAAAAATTAACTAAGGAAAATGGACTGCAATTGAGACAAAAGGTTTCAACCGAGTTGAAACATTTTGCTATCGAAGGGCTTACTACGCTCAACCTAACTACATAGCCTATCGGCAAGGCCGATTAAATTCATGCTACAACACCTTTCGACTCCATCGAAAGGGGCTAAGGAAGTAAAACCAATATTACCACCTCAATCCCTTTCGAAGGGGAAGAAATGTCATTTTGTTGTGCCAATTTTTTATCCGTACACTTGAAACTTCCGGGCGAAGAAAATAAATACTTCTATCTTCCCCAAACACGATTGCAGATCCAGGATTTCAAAAATTTGTTAAATAAATAAACTAAACACGATAAGGAGATGGATTTCAACATCAACCATTTTCAATTTGGAAATTATAAACGAGAATTCAAATTCTTTAAAAAATAGTAGAAATCCTGAAACACTAAAGAAAATTTAAAATGAGGAACAAACCTTATATGTTCAGGAAATTGAATTGCAAAATTTTCTTAAAAATGAAAATAAATCAAATCGAACAGTCTTAGAAAATTGAATTGAACATATTTTTAGAAAGTTAAAGTTTGCACAGTTTAAAATTGAAATCTAAATTTTAAGATCTGGGAAATCAAAATCCAACTGAAACATGAATAACAAAGAAGAAAAATTAGTAAAACAGAGATGAATCTAAACTTACGAATTAGATTCGATGTCTACTTTGATTTCTGAAAGCAGAAAGAAAATTTGAGAATTTTTGGAATTCTTTTAGTCATGCTTAAATTTTTGATTGCAGAAAAGTGAAAGAAGAAGAAGAAGAAGAGCATACTTTATAGAAAAGTCGCCAGAAACCGTTAGCAGCTAGATCAAATTTGAATGAACGACCCAGATTCACACGGGAAGGCTAAGAGGCGGGAAGGTTTTAGTTTTCGACAAGGTTGACTTGGAAAGTCAAGTGCATCCCCTCGCAAGGTGGTTAGGGCAAATGTTACTCCAAAAAATCAACCTTTCGACTTAGTCGAAGCCATTTGAAGCCAAGGACAAAGAGGAACAAGAGAGAAGAGCCTAGCTAGACCTTTCGAAGGAGTCGAAAGGATGCTACCACTTAGGTTTCAAAGCAACAGGACCTCGAAGGTGTCGAAGGTTTTCCGCAATCGAGATTCACTTGGTCTTACCTTCCGAAGGAGTCAAAGAAATCGAAAGCACTCTTCCGCCTTCAGTTGACACCTTTCAATTAGATCATTTCATATGCATGATGACATTTTGATGGAGTCAAAGCGGCACCTTTCGAAGATAATGAGAACAACTATTTGCATATGCTCCAAACCTTTCGACACTAAAGGTTTCACCTTCACGCGAAAGAAAACATAGACCTGAACAAACCCTTCAAAAGAAATGGTTAGCGTTTCGAACCGATTGAAGCTAATGTGATCCACGAGGGTTTCGTATCAAATCAGAAATAATAGCTTAGATGTAACCAACATTGTCAAAACCATTAGACAGTGCCTATCGTCAAGGTCAAAAGCACTTACAAGGCAACACAAAGAAGAGAGGTGCAGACCTTTCTTCCGATAAAAACAAAGCAGACTTGAGTCATTCGGCAAACACCTTTCGTTCAAGTTGGAGGCATCAAGGTTGGAAGGTGCTGACCCATATCTATAAATAAGACCCAAGGGGTCACGTTTGGGAGATCCGATTTCTTCCACTTTAAACTTGTAGCTTTTGAATGAAAAGTGTTGTAACCATAATTACAAAATTGATTTGGGAATTTGGAGGAATAAAGTTTTCTTTAGCTTGGTAAAGGGAAGTCTGAAATTTTTAGATTACTTTATTGTTTCATTGAAGCTTTTGTTTGGTTCACTCTTGTATTTCAGGTTTCACTTACATCAAAAGGCTAATGTCGACACAGTCGAAACCCTGCAGATTCAAATAACTTCGATTACTAACGTCATGCTATCTTCCTATTGAGCCATACTACCTTCAACAAGTTCGAAACCAAGTCACAACTTTCTTAAACCCTTCAACTAACACAAGAAATTCAAGGACCCGGCTTCCGACAATGTCAAAACCCATCTCCAAAACACTGCAACTTGAGATTACTAATTCAAACCCAAGCAGGATAAGCACACAGCTTTCGACAAGGTCAAAACCTTACTCCTGATCCTTAAACTTAGTCCAAGCCATCCAACTGCTTAAGCCCCCTGACCTGTCAAAATAAACAAAGGCAAACCTTATTCAGGTTATCCCAATAGAATTAAAAGGAAAGGTTTTGAAGGTGAATCCATACCGACTCAACTAGGTCGAAAGATCAATAAGCACAAATACCAACCCGTTCGACTGAATCGAAAGGTCATTCTGAGTAACTTCTTTCTAGTAAGGCCTATTTGAAAGGAAATTCAAGAGGGATATATACTTTCCATCCTACTCTACTTGCCTACAAGATAATCTTCATTCCTTAGCATAACCTAGGGGTGTTGACAAGATTTCTTGTTAATATTTAGTAGTAATTATTTAACAGTAATTAATAATTACTAAAATTAATTATTAAATATAAATTATTATTCCTTAGTTATTAAATCTTATTTTTTAATTATTAAATATATTTATTATAACATTAATGAAAAAACAGTTGATAAAAATCATAACTAAGACAACTTTTGAGAAAAATTTGTTATAATAAATATTTACAACGTTTTAGAAAAAAAACATTGTTAAATTAACCTCCCCTATTTTGTTATTAATATTTGACAACTATTGCTATCATTTTGATGAATAGTATTTGATAATTAGTATTTTGTTTAAATAAGGGAGAATTTAAATCTTGATGAGACTATTGTAGTCGTTTTCCATTTGTTGTTTGAATTCAAATTCAAATATAATTTGCGCATATCATTTTATGAATGGGGCACTGCCCCACACCCCGCCTGGGCAGGTTGCCGCCTCTAGTCCCTCCCCTTAGGGGCAAACAATTTATATAATTTGATGAAAAAACATTCAACAATTTGTTTATCTTTTGGTAGCTAATGTGTGACATATATACCTATTGTTGGATATAACTGTCACATATTTGATGGTTTTGACAATATTATTGTGGGATATATAAAAGGTGGAACCCAGTGCACGAGTCTCCCGCATGATAGCGGGCACTGGGAGGTCGATAATGTACGCAGCCTTTCCCTCGCATTGCAAAGAGGCTATTTCCAAACTCGAATCTGGGTGCCCAGATTACCAGCGGGTGACCTAACCGTTGAGCGAAGGCTCCACCTCCTATTAGGGGATATATAATTAAATTTTTTTATTAATAATTTGTAAATATATAAATTCATTTAATTATGTTATTTAAAAAGTAAGTAAAAGAAAATTAAACTATAAAAAAAGAATTATTCATAAATTATAAATAATATAAATTCATTCAATTTTATTATTTAACAATAATTAAATTAAATAATAATGATAATGATAATGATTAGTAATTATTATAATATTTTCTAGAAATTTGTAAACATACTAAAAAATTAAGACAAATTCAACATTTTCCAATAGCAAACATTTACTCAAAAAATGTTATATGATCATTTACAATCTATAAATAAAACAGTGTCTATAGAAGGTTATTATAGATTAATAGTAACAATGTTTTCGAGGTAAAACATCCAAAAAAGGTTGTTACACAATGCTATCCATAAAATATTCTCAAGAGTGAAGGTATGAAAAAAGAACCAATAGCACTAGTAAGGTTCTGAAAGCATTAGAATGGTTTCCCTAAACGTTTAAACAAGGCTTTCGACAAGAATGAAAAAGAAGAATTTTCAAAGAGAAAGAACAATCACAAAGCTTTTCGAAGAGGTCAGAGGGATGCTTCAGCAATATGATGGATAAGCAAGGAGCTTTCGAAGAGGTCAAAGGAACCTTTCGAAGGCAATGGATAACAAATTTTTCGTGTGTGCCAAACCATTCAAAAATGACTGGTCTCATCTTCATTTACCTCCACCAAGAGAACGTTTGACCAAGGGAACCCTTTCGAAAGCAAATATTATCCTTTCGAATTGGTTTAAACTATCCATACCTATGAAGAAAAATTACATGAATTCAATATAGCGTCCTCAAACACAAAAAGTTGAGGTTCCGCACTAGCCAGAGAGGATGCTTTAAAATAGAATCTTTTGTGGCAAAGCTTTCTACGGTGTTTCAGCTCATTCGAAACCTAAAAGAACATGTTTCGACATCGTCCAAGGTAAACGCCCTTGCTAACTTACATAGCACATTAACAGCTAAGTGAAGAGCGCTTCTATATACCTTTCGATGGAGTCGAAAATGATCAAGCAATATACCTTTCGATGAAGTCGAAAGCAAACAAGCAAAATAGAAGAAAGCCTAAATTTTAGCAGCAGTGAAAGGTCGTCAAGATGAACCTTTCGACTGGGTCGAAATGTTTGATTCAAAAGAGTAAATGAAAAAGTACGAAAGGGAAAGGTTAGGATAAAAGTCCCTTCGACTGCATTGAAGGGATGCGCATGAAAGGATGGAAGAAGGCCTTTTGACTACATTGAAAGAATGAAGGCGAAAGGTGGTCAACCAGCGCCTATAAATAAGATCCTAGGGGTCTTGTTAGGGGGGTTCGAATTGGTTCACTCTTCTCTTATACTTTCTTAAATTTGTAAACTTGTAAACCCTAATTTGGAAATCATACTGGGAGAAATTAATCAATTTGTATATCATTAGTTTAACAAAGGCAAGATTATGATATTGGTTACTAAGCAACTGTTTCGAGACCATTAATTGTTTCAATTGAGTTCTACTTGCGTCAACTTAATCCAAAGGATACTTTTCGATTGAGTCGAAACCCCTTACTTACCAATAATCTTAAGTCTTTAGCTCCAAACGACTATTCACCAAACGCTTACTTTTTTAGCGAGTCGAAACCTTAAGCCCAGCTTGTTTTCCTTTGATTTCAGGATTGAACCCAAGTCATTTATAAGACTAGCTTTTGACGAAGTACAAACTTGTTAAGTCAATCCGTACTCTTTAATCCTTAGTGCCAACCTTTAGTGCTCCACAACCGTTTCGAAAGGAGGTTTCACAAGGGTGACCCAACAACTTTAGCAAACATGGAAGACTTAAAAGAAAAGGATATAAGTGTGTCGACTTGGTCGAAAGGTCTTAAAAAGAAAAGTTTTCATAACAAAGACTTATTCAAAGGGTTAATCAAGGAAAGCTATAAGATCCTAATCTTTTCTACTTAATCAAGACAAGCTTAGGAGAACATTTCTGCACCTTTAATTCTACTTTAGGGTGTTGACAAGTTTTCTTGTTAACATTTTTGGTGCTAGAAGGAGGGCTTGAACTTCCGATTCCTATAAATTTCATCACAGATTAATTATATAGAGTTATTCATTCGGAAGAAGAAAATGGTAAGAGCGAGGGTTAATAACAACATCCCTAACTAAGAAGCTTTAGAACAATCAACTTTGGAAAATAATATAGTTCCAAACTTCAACATAGAGAATATGGAAATTAGAAAACCTTCGACCCTAACAGGATTGGAAAACAACGATATTAAAGTCCAGAATCAACAAAAACAAATGATAGCTATGTAAGAACTTCTTGAAGGAGCACCATCTCAAGGATCATTGAAGGTTATGGAAGGAGAAGATGAAGCACAATATCCAAATAAAGACCAATATAAGAATCA
This sequence comes from Allium fistulosum, assembly GCA_030737815.1. NCBI lineage: Eukaryota > Viridiplantae > Streptophyta > Magnoliopsida > Asparagales > Amaryllidaceae > Allium > Allium fistulosum. The sequence continues at coordinate 670,979,675 of CM060905.1, forward strand.
AGAATGTCGGGCTAAGAGAAGCATTTAGAAATCAAATTGTTTAACCTTGGAAGACAGTGAAGATCACCACAACAACATTCTCAACCAAATCACAAGGGATGCTATAAAGGATGTACTCCATAAACTAGAGAAATATGTTATCCTGCAAAAGGCTTCTTTTTCAGAAGAAATTATGGCAGTTAGCATCCTTCCTCACATTAAAATTCCCCCTGCTAAAGTATGATGGAACTACCCATCCAGATGATCACCTTGTAGCTTTTGAAAGCTAGAAGAACCTATATAATGCTCTTGGGCCAGTTCGTTGCAAATTTTTCCCTGTAACCTTTCAAGGAGTAGCTATTAAGTGGTAAAAGAATTACTAAGTAAAAACCATTCGTTCCTGGGAACAATTTTCTTATGAATTCATGACACAATTTTATGTATTCAAAAATCCAACTATGGATTTTAGCTTGTTAACTACTATCAAACAAAAACCAGTAGAACCACTCAACAAATACTTAAAGAGGTTTGATACAGAAGCATTAAAAGATGAAAGTGCAACCGATAGAGACAAGCTCATAGCAATTCAGTCAGGACTAATCGACCAAACACCTTTCTGAAAAGAACTTCATATTCATAGATGTAGAGATCTACAAGACTTCTATTTTCAAGCCATGAAATTTATTTAGATAGAGAAGAGGCATCCTGCTGCATGGGAATCCCAACAAAATCAAAGAGAGGAAGAGATTAACTCTGAATTCCCTAGTAAAAAATTGAAAGGAAAGAAAGGTAGAAGAAAGAGTCAGGGAGAGATTTATAAATTCAACTATATGAATTTGAACAAACCCCTTTCTCTTATTTTTGCCGTAGCAAAAGACTCTGGAAGTCTTTCAATTACTCACAAAATATCAAGCCATCCCAAGCAAAGCAAAGGGAAGGATTATTGCGAACAAAGTGGATGGACATAAGACTGATGAATGTCACGACCTATCAAGGTTGATCCAAAACACGGTCGAGTAAGGATCTCTAAGAGAGTTCATTAAAGAAATTTAGAAGACTTCTTGTGCTAAAAAGAGAATGGCCTAGATGTTTAAGAACTAACTTTTTCTGCAAGGGAATAGCGGCCAAGCAATTTATTAAGCCAAAAAGTTCTACAACATATGTTTACTATGAGCTTTCCTTGTTCATAAGTTTTTAATTTAATTTGTATTTAAAAATCGATCATGTATTAATACAAAATTCGAGTGATTTTACAGGTAAAAACAAAATACATTCGACAGACTCTTAAAGCACAACAAATTTCTAGCCACTTAAGAAAGACTACTCAAATGCCTGGAAAGAAATAACTCACCCTTATCTCAAATCATGGATCAATGTAGTGAGCAAACTACTCTCATGGAACATTGAATTATCGTTAAGCTTCAATTGTATGCTCATTCTTGATGAAAGATCACGGACAAGACATCCCTTTTTGCTGAGCAAAACCCGAGGAAGTATAGCCATATGTATTCTATACATTGATTCTATTTTCAATTGGTTACTATACTATTTGGGGATAATTTCCGTAAATATGTTTTCAAGAAAGCTATTTCCAGAATTCAAAAGGGATCATCTCTAATTACCCTATAAATAAGGAAAATTAAATATTCGTTTATTTTAAAAATAAACCTACACGATCTTTAAAGAAAATCATTTGGCATTAGTTAATGTGCACAAAAGGTTTTGAACTGAGCACTTCTTGACAAAAACATTTTCAAAGTTTTTTAAAGCTATTAAGGAGAAGAGAATCTACACTTGTTCAAAGAAAAATTTTGAGCAACGAAAGCTCATTATAAAAATTATAGCAAGAAAGACTTATCCTTGATTAAAGAACTATTAGTTCATGAATCATGATCAATCAGTCCCTCTTTTGAGATTTGGATTTCTATCACAAGAATGATTTAAAAGCTATCTTTGGTGACAGTGCTAAGAATGAACTTCTTCATCAAAAAATTCTAATGTTCAAATTCTTTTAAAAGAATGATCAATTTCAAGAATGGATTCAAGATTTATCAAAGAAAATCCTACTTCAAAATTTCTATGGACAAATAAAAAGTTTTCACAAGTATTTTAAGAACAATTCTCTTAAATAAAGTTTCCAAAACTTTTTCAATACCTTCTAGGGAGGGTCAAAGTTACTTTCATACCTCATGAGAGAGGGTAAAAAAAATTTTTTTTTTGGGAATGAGACTTTAACGTCCACTCCAAAGTAAAATATTTTTGAGAATGAGCCTCGGATGTCCACTCTAGAGCAAAATGTTTTTGAGAATGAGCCTCCGATGTCTACTCCAGAGCAAAATATTTTTGAGAATGAGCCTCCGACGTCCACTACGGAGCACCTCCTAGAGGGTGGGATAAAACCACTAACGTTCAGTTCACCTCTTAGAGGGAGGGTCGGGTCTAGCACTCACTAGCTGTTATCCCGCCATTTGGCAAGGCCGTAACACCAAGGAATTGGCTAGTAACCAGTGACGGCCCGTCCCATAAATCAGTTATATACGGGCTTACTACGGATATCGATGAATTTTGTCCGAGTTCGGATTGAGCCAAAATTGGTAGGACATAACAAGCTAAGCCATGGGAGCCAACGTTCAAGATCTCAAGAAAATCCGAGTTCGTATGCTCGAGTTATGAGCGATACAAGAATGGACGAAGATCAACTGCCAATCGACTCGCTCCTTCGACTCGCTCCTTCGACTCGCTTCACAACGTCTAGGAATGGCAACTTCGACTCGCTTCGCTCAGAGGCCAACTTTGAGTCAACCTGGTTCGACTCACTCCGCATCCCCCAGAGTTGCTCACTTCGACTCGCTCCAGTTCGAAAGCATCGAAAGCACACGCATCGACTCGCTCCCCATTTCGACTCGATCTCCCAGTGATAGCTTCGACTCGCTCAACCAATTCTAGCTTCGACTCGCTCGAAACAATGCTTGCTTCGACTCGCTCGACCAACACTTGCTTCGACTCGCTCGAAGCAACGTCCAGGACAAAGTGGGAATCGAATGCCACGCCATCGATTCGAACGGAAGCGAGTCGAAACGGGAAGCGAGTCGAAGGAAACAGCCTGCCGAGAACTCCATTTCGTATCGATCATATCTCCCAATCTACAAGTCCAAATGCTATGAAATTTTCAAAGAAGACTACATGAATGCTAAAGAATGTACACGCCGAATTTCGACTCCATTGGATGAGATCTCGAGCGAGTCAAAATCAGCTCGTGTCAATCACGGATCGGACCGAAACTTCATGGGCTTGGGCATACAGGCCTGGTCATGTGCCAGAGAGTGTCTCCCGAGATCTGAGCGAAATATCAGCCTTCTACACCTATAAATAGACCCCCGAAGCCAACAGAAAAGGGGTTCTTCTTCCTCTTTGAGATCTCCAACACCCGGAGTCCGCCAGATCCAGATCTAAACTCCGTTGCTGCTGCCACCAACGAATTTCACTGCTGCAAATCATTGTTATTCACTGTAATTTGTTGAAATCAATTGTAAACATCAAAGGAAGATCAATAAAACAAACTACTTCATAGTGGACGTAGGCAATACGCCGAACCACTCTAAATTCTTGTGTCTCCCTGCATTTTAGTTATTCTCATTTCTAAAATTTGGAGTTTTTGTTAGATAATTCCTCATTTTTCATTTAACTTCTTCACTTTATCTCTTCAAAGACTTCCGAGGAGTGTTGTGCCCAATTTTGGTACAAACACTTTGGTGCTTTCACTTAGAAAAACCCGATTTTTCTCCCACTCTTTGGATCTCCTATCTATATTGGATTGCATAAATCTAAGAAGAAGATCCAGATCTAGAATCCTTCCAATCTACTCAGATTTGCAATCAGATCTAGGAAAGGACATCATCAATTCATTATGGTGAGCACACGTACCACCTCTGCAGCTGATCAAGGAGCACGGGACCGACAAAACCCCGTGTAATCACCTTCATCCAACCAAAATGCTACAGGACCCTCAGATCCATCAGGTCTAATCACTAGACAAGAATTTCAGACATTGCTTCAGGAGTTGACCCAAAGTCGACAGCAGCTAACGGAGAAACTACACGCTAACACGGAGTTGACTAACCAGCTAAATCACCAAAGGCAAAGAAGATCTAGAAGAGACCAAGGTTCTCACTCCTCCACAGAGAGCTCAGCCTCCTCCGATGGCCAAACTAGATCCACACGTCCACGGTTGGGTGGAAGCTACATCCAGGCCGCGGGACACCAACCTTCTTCGAACCATGGGCAACCTAGAGCTGGACCATCCGTTAGCCTCCGCACAGAACCTTCAACTCGGGGAGGAGCTGCTCCTTATCATGTTACCGGCAACATTGCTACTACCACCACTGCTGGGCGAGGAGTTGACGCTAGGAACCAAGCTGATCCTCAACATAACCGACGAGAGAAGACTCTTGAACCTTATGTCCCAGAGGATGTTGAACCAAGGAGGTGAGGCACGGACCGTCGACCGCGTCCGGTCCAGACTCGCGCTGCGTAACCCGACCACACCTTGGCACAACATGCTCCGAGTGTCCAAACGACAGATATACTAGCGATGATTCGCCAAATGATCCGTGAAAGTCAGGGTCTATCAAATGACGACTGGGGAATTTCCCGAAGTCATACCCCTTTCACCGATGATGTTTTATATGTTGAACCACCTCGGCACTTCAGGATGCCAGCTTTGCTAGTTTATGAAGGGAATTCTGACCCCAATCAACACGTCCTGAAATACGAATGGGTGATGAATGTCGCTAGAGCTGATGACGCAGTAAAGTGCCATAGCTTCCCCATTTCCCTAGGGGCATTGCTACCATGTGGTTCACTCGTTTGCCACCGCGATCCATCTCTAACTTTGACAGATGGCCACCAAGTTTGTCGAACAATTCCGTATGCACGTGGCAAGGCCGAAAGACGTTAACACTCTGTCTAGTGTTACACAAGCTCCCGAAAAAACGCTCAGACGTTACTTGGAGCGATTCCACGCTACGTGTGCGGAAATAAGCAATCCCAACAATAACTCTATCCCGATGGCTCTGACTAAGGGGATTGATGTTGATTCCGAATTCGGAAGTTGGTTAGCTAGGAAACCACCTGCGTCATTGGACCGTTTCTATTCCAAGGCATCCCAATTCCTGAGAAGGGAGGATGCGAGACACTCTAGGAAGCAGGATGACGCAGGACCCAACATCGAAGGTATCTAGAGTAACGTCGTTGTTAAACAGTCTGGAGGTAGTTCTGGAAAAGTTCAGTTGAACGTCCAAAATAAACAGAATCAGCAGAGGGACAATAGAAATCAGAACAAAAAACGCGATCAGGATCGCAGACCACGACGTAGAGCTTCCATGTACGAAAACTACACTCCATTAAACACGTCGTTGGAAAATGTGTACTTGCAGACCTGCAATACCATGCAGTATAAGAAACCTGCCCCGAAACCACCAACTGAAAGACAAATCCAAACAGGAAAGTTCTGTAGATTCCATGAGAGTTATGGCAACAACACCAATGAGTGTCATCACTTACAAGACCTCATTGAAAAACTGATATGAGAGCGGAAGTTGGATTAGTATGTACGGGTGCCGCAATCCGGTGGTGCGGGCCCATCAAATAAGAATCATGCCCCGAACTAGGAAAGGCAGGAAGAACCCGCTCGTGCGGATGGGAGGTTGGTCATTAATACAATAAGTGGTGGTCCTCACCCAGCAGATCAAAGCTGGAAGGAAATGGAGTCGTATGCCAGTTCTATCAGGCATGCAGATTTCGAGTGTTGCAGTAGTCTTGACGAGGGGACTCCGGCCAAGCAACAAAAAACGATGACGGATGACATCGTGTTCAGAAGCAGAGACGCAGATAAAATCGAAGCTCCCACTATCGACCCACTGGTCATCTCAGCACAAGTAGGTCCCGCTTGGATAAAAAGGATCTTAGTTGACAGCGGAAGCTCTGTGAATAGTTTGTTCAAACGAGCTTATGATCAAATGAAGATGGAAGCCGCAGACTTGAAGCCTTATCAATCTCGAGTCCATGGTTTCAACGGAAGTGCCACGATTCCCACTGCGATGGTGGAACTGCCAATGGAGTTGGGAGTAGGAGAACGTCGGAGAGTACGAATGTTGCAATTCATCGTTCTGGACATAGACTCCACTTACAATGCTTTCTTGGGCCAACCGGCCCTCGCTGAATTCAGAGTAGCCATTGCCCCATGGTGATTGACCTTGAAATTTCCCACTGATTATGGAATAGGAATCGTTCATGGAGATCAGGCCACTGCTTGGGCCTGCTATGTTGCTGAGCTACGGGAAGCACAACAGAAGGAGAAGGGAAAGGACGTAGAGGAGTCTCTCTGCGTCCGTTTCGCCGATAATTGACAATTAACGCCCGGGCCCAGGCCCGGGCACCCCAGCCAACTCCTCAAGGACCTCGACCCGAGAGAAACTAAAGACGAAGGAGAATTTAAAGAAAGTCAAGCATCCCCAACCAAACTGACGATTAATGTCCCGATTGACAATAACGATAATTCAAAGATAATAAAGATTGGATCTCAGGTAAGCCAGCAAACTCAAGAGGAATTGGTTGAATTTCTACGAGCAAATCTTGACGTATTTGCCTGGACACATTCTGATATGTGTGGGATCTCGCCGGACATCGCGAGCCACACTCTGAACATTGACCCGCGGCATGTCCCGGTCAAACAAAAAAGGCGCGGTATGGATCCAGAGAGATCTGCCGCCCTTAAAGAGGAAGTAGAAAAGCATGAAGCGAACGGATTCATTCGAGATGCGCTGTATCCTGAATAGGTGTCAAATCCCATGCCCGTCCGAAAGCCAAACGGGAAGTGGAGAACATGTGTCGACTATTCCGATCTGAATAAAGCATACCCCAAAGATAGTTTTCCGCTTCCAAGAATTGATCAGCTAGTGGATTCGACGGTTGGACATGAACTCTTATCCTTCATGGACGCGTATTCAGGCTACAATCAGATACCGATGCATTTACCCGATCAAGTACACACCAGCTTCGTAACCAATCTGGGACTTTACTGTTACAAGGTTATGTCGTTCGGCCTCAAGGACGCCGGAGCTACTTACCAACGATTGGTCAATCGGATGTTCGCCGATCAAATCGGGAAGACTATGGAAGTATATGTAGACGACATGCTTGTGAAGTCGTGACTCTCCACCGACCATGTAAAAGACCTGGAAACTATGTTCAACATACTTTGGGAGTACCAGATGAAGCTCAACCCGCTGAAGTGTCGCTTTGGAGTTGCGTCCGGAAAGTTCCTCGGGTTCATCGTTAATGCCCGGGGAATCGAAGAAAATCCCGAAAAGATTTGGGCAATCAGAAATCTTGAAACTCCCAAAACTATAAAGCAAGTCCAGAGTCTCAACGGAAAGATAGCAGCATTGAGCAGGTTCATTTCAAAGTCCACTGACAAATGCATTCCCTTCTTCGATCTGATTCGAAAAGGGAAACGAAACTTTGAATGGACCACATACTGCGAGGGCGCTTTCCAAGCACTAGTCCAACATCTGTCTACACCACCGATACTGTCGAAGCCTATTGATCATGAGAAGCTATTCATATATCTGGCGATATCATAAAATGCTATCAGCGCTGCATTAATCCGAGAAAGAGACAAGATACAGAGGCCCGTATACTATGTCAGCAAACGATTGACTGAGGCTGAAAGAAATTATCCAAAGTTGGAAAAGTTGGCTTACTGCCTTGTCATTGCATCAAGAAAACTCCGACCATACTTCCAGGCACATTCCATTATTGTTTACACCGACCAGCCGTTACGACAAGTCCTCTCGCGGCCTGAGACGTCTGGAAGGTTACTCAAGTGGAACATCGAACTGAGCCAGTTTGACCTTACTTACGTTCTGAGGCGGACCATACAAGGACAAGTCCTAGCCGATTTCATAGCTGACTTTACCATCCTAGAGGACTTGCCCGAAGCCAGTGAATCCCCCGAGTACGTCTGGAAACTTTATACTGATGGAGCATCAAACGACCGGTGTTCAGGCGCTCGTATTGTGCTCGAAACTCCCGAGGGTCGATCCATATGTTATGCATTAAAGTTCGATTTCCATGCGACTAATAATGAAGCTGAATATGAAGCCCTCCTAGATGGCCTGAAACTCGCTAGGGATTTGAGAATTATCACAGTGGAAATCTATTGTGATTCACAATTAGTTGTGTGCCAAGTACGAGGAGAGTATCAAGCAAAATATCGAAGGTTGGCTGCTTACTTAGCTCGAGTTAAAGAAGTACTGGACCATTTCGATTACTATGCCATGTACAGTATACCTTGAGAACACAACCAAAAGGCCGATTCGTTGGCAAAGTTAGCCAGCACAGGCGAAGCTCAACAAATGGGACTCGTACCCATAGAGACGCTATCTTCCCCAAGTATCGACCGGGCAGAAATAAACCGGGTATGCGAAACTATCCTCGAAAAGGATTCATGGATGACTCCACTCAAAAATTACATTGAGCACGGGACCCTGCCAGAGCGTAGGAGTGAAAGAAGACAAGTCCTTCGAAAGGACTCAAGATTTACCATCCAGAATGGACTCATGTACAGAAGGGGGTCCTCAGTTCCCCTACTCCGATGTATCGCTCACGATGAAATTAAACAAGTGTTACGCGATGTACACGAGGGAGAATGTGGCGATCACACCGGGGGGAAAGCACTTGCCAAGAAAATACTTCGCTACAGATATTACTGGCCTACAGTGAATCGCGATGCGTTGGACTATGCAAAGAAATGTGATAGGTTCCAGAAATACGACCGAATCCCTAGGGCTCCCCCTACTGAGATAACGCAAATGGTCAGCCCATGGCCGTTCGCAATGTGAGGCATTGACATCATCGGTGCTCTACCTCTGGCAAAAGGTGGTGCGAAGTACGCTATCGTCGCAGTTGATTACTTTACAAAGTGGGCTAAAGCCGAAGCTCTCGCTACCATTACAACGAAGAAAGTAATCAACTTTGTGGTTTGTAACATGATCTGTCGATTCGGTCTCCCACACACCATAGTCACGGACAACGGAACCCAATTCGACAGTGCTGAATTCAAAGATTTCTGCAAACGATTTCACATCCAAAAGAAATTCTCCGCAGTTGCACACCCTCAAGCGAACGGACAGGTCGAAGCAGTTAATAAAGTCATAAAGTCCATCCTGAAGAAATGACTAGAGAAGGTCAGGGGCAAGTGGGTTGATGAACTTCCTATGGCTCTATGGGCTTACCGAACAACCCACAAGACCGCGACCGGCCACACTCCATTCTCTCTTTCTTACGGTTCAGAGGCCGTTACTCCAGTCGAGCTAGAATTACCTTCTCATCATGTGACATACTATGATCCGAAGACAAGTGCTATATTACTTACTGAATCTCTTGATCTACTCAATGAGAAGCGTGAAGAGGCTGATTTGAGGGCAGCTGCGCATCGAAGTCGAGTCGCCCGATTGTACAACGCCAAGGTCCGTCCGCGAACCTTCGAACTAGGCGATCTCGTCTTAAAAAGGATCTATCCGGTTCCTTCACACATGAAGCCGACATGGGAAGGACCGTATGTTATTGAACGAAGGCTCGGAGATGGCACATTCAAGTTATCGACCGTCGACGGTCTTACCCTGCCAAGAGCTTGGAATAGCGAGAGCCTTCGCCGCTATTACACCTGACAGGCTATCTTTATCCATTTAGTTTACTTTCCTTTTCTGCAATTTGTTTACGCATTTCGAAATTAGAACTTGTAATAAGGCAGCTGACTTAGCCATACTTTCTTATTTCAGCAATAAAATGCAACCTCTTCGAGCCAGAGCTGTGATTTACTTGGAATACTTCGTACGACCATCACTATGTACGGAGAGCTAAGTCTCATCGTACGGTGGGATTTATTCAAATAGAGAGTGGCTACGGTGCAACCAATCACTCCCTAAGTGAAGCCCGAGCTCGGGGGCAAGCCATCACATCAAAGTCAAAAAAGGGATTGATACACGACAATCCTTATCCAACTCCGAATTCCAAAAGCGCGAACCGGAGTATAAACATTCAACTCTATATTCCCGTAGTGCGAAGTGGAGTATAAACATCCAACACCGAATTCCCAAAGCGCGAACCAGAGTATAAACATTCAACTCCATATTCCCGGAGTGCGAAGTGGAGTATAAACATCCAACTCCGAATTCCCAAAGCGCGAACCGGAGTATAAACATTCAACTCCATATTCCCTGAGCGCGAACCGGAGTATAAACATTCAACTCCATATTCCCAGAGTGCGAAGTGGAGTATAAACATCCAACTCCGAATTCCCAAAGCGTGAACCGGAGTATAAACATTCAACTCCATATTCTCGGAGTGCGAAGTGGAGTATAAACATCCAACTCCAAATTCCCAAAGCGCGAACCGGAGTATAAACATTCAACTCCATATTCCCGGAGTGCGAAGTGGAGTATAAACATCCAACTCCGAATTCCCAAAGCGCGAACCGGAGTATAAACATTCAACTCCATATTCCCGAAGTGCGAAGTGGAGTATAAACATCCAACTCCGAATTCCCAAAGCGCGAACTGGAGTATAAACATTCAACTCCATATTCCTGGAGTGCGAAGTGGAGTATAAACATCCAACTCCGAATTCCCAAAGCGCGAACCGGAGTATAAACATTCAACTCCATATTCCCGGAGTGCGAAGTGGAGTATAAACATCCAACTCCGAATTCCCAAAGCACGAACCGAAGTATAAACATTCAACTCCATATTCCCAAAGTGCGAAGTGGAGTATAAACATCCAACTCCGAATTCCCAAAGCGCGAACCGGAGTATAAACATTCAACTCCATATTCCCGGAGTGCGAAGTGGAGTATAAGCATCCAACTCTGAATTCCCAAAGCGCGAACCGGGGTATAAACATTCAACTCCATATTCCCGGAGTGCGAAGCAGAGTGTAAACATCCAACTTCGAATTCCCAGAGCGCGAAGTGGAGTATAAACATCAACTCTGGATTCCTAGAATGCAAGTGCCAATTCCAAGTCTCCCGATCGCAGACAAATGATCAGAACTTAAGCCAGCGTAACGAGCCACTGATGAATGAATGGGAATCCCCGGAGTACGAAAATGATTATCAACAATCAAACAAGCTTGGACGCATCACTCAATCTCCGCTTTCTTCGGACATCCGTTCGGTGGCGCGAGACTCAACATGTTACAAGTAAGAAGCAATCGTCGGCTGACGGTTTACAACTCATCCCCAAGACTAGGGGGCAGGACTTAGGCATCGACCATTGATTGAAGCAATGCGATTGTCATAATTTAGCTCGCTTCCTGGTCACAAGCCATGTCCACAGTTCCCGAATTTGGCAAACCAAAACAAACTTGATTCGGAACCTGAAACTTCACAAGTGCATTTCAGACACTGAAACACTTAGACAAACACACAATGAAAAAAAAGTTTTATTTCTATTGATTATAGAAGACGTTCGTGTACAAGATTCCAAAAAATTCCTACTAGCAGGGGCCGAACCCGCATCTATACACGGCTAACAAAATTCAAAATCAAAATACGCCAGATGATCATGCCTAATCTCTCTTCTTCCTTGGCTTCCTCTTCAGTGCGGACCCGCTGGAGCCATCGGCAACCTTCCTCTTCGAGACTTTACTTTTCGGCGGTTGGTCTTTAGGCGAGGGCATTATTGCGACGTCCTCCTCTGAACTCGCGTGAATAAGAATGCTCCCTACGGGCGGAGTCGGAGGAACGGTATCAATTACAAAAGGTGGAATGGGCAGGCTGGTGAGAAAGACAGAACCACCAGGAGACATCATTCCGAGCGGGGCAGGTCCCGATGCTGCCATCCCACCTCCAAAGCTGCCGCCATAACCCGCTGCTGCCAGTTCGGCGTCAATCTTAGCAAACATGTCCCCTTTGGTTATTGCCTGAGCCCCGCCGGGGGTATCAACAGTCTGCATTGAAGAGCTTGCAGTAGGATCAGTTCCGCTCATAAAAGATGACAAGTCAGCACGAGGATCGCCGTGGCGGCGGAAGAGTTCATCCATCAGCTGCACGTCGAACGCGATCGTACCACCCTATAGATCGCCAAGCGGGCCAGCTATACTCATGGTGGTTACTTCGGTCACGATAGCCTCCTGCATTTGATATGACTCTTGAGTGGCAGGAGGCATGGCCGGTGCGGCATCGATCACTGGACAAAGAATAAAAGAATTGTTAGAACTTAAACTCGATCGAAGACTTCGACTCATGAAAGACGTATGGAATGTTCGGAGTACCTTCCTTAGTTTGGCTTATGAGCGACGGGGCGGCTTCATTCGTTTGCGCTGTCGTTGAAGGCATCTGCGGATGATCCGGGTTATAGACAAGAACAACTTGAGGATCAACCGCAGGCAAAGATTCAAGCTGAGTTGACACCGGAAGATCAAGACTTGCATCGTGATGTCCAACCCCGGAACCCTCTCCTACCTCCAGGTGCTGGGTTCCGAGCCTCTCCTTCTCATAAGAGATCATTGAATCATGGAGAATCTTCTTTTCGTCATCAGTTAACAGACGATTCTCAAGCTCGAATTCGTCCACAGACTCACCCTGGTGCGCCTCTTTCTCTTCCTCAACCAGTCGGCCCCAAGCGCTATGGAGATGCGTCGAATAATCATCGAGCCAAGCAAGGCCAGACCCCTGTGCCTCAGCACATTAGCATTGTAAACAACAAGGAAGTCCTCAATGTCGGCCTCTAACCTGGACTCGGCCAACTTCACCCTCTCCTCGACCTCAGTCTCCACTTTCTGGACTTTGGCCACCGCCGCATCCCGTTCTCCCCTGAGCAGAACAGCCTAGTCGCACGCCTTCTGGGCTGCGGTGTTCGCGTCATCTTTTTCTTTGACCAAGCTGGCGAATTTGGCTTTTAGTTCATTAAGCTCCTTGACCGCCGCATCCCGCTCGCCAATGACTTTGGTATTCCGGTGGCCCATTTCCTCCAACAGGGCAACGTGTGCTTGACTCAACCTCTCCATTTCTGCCTTCGCTTCGTCAGCCTTCTTAATGGCCTCAATCTCAAATTTCCGAGAAGACTCGGACTCAGCATAAAGTACTTGGATAATGCGATCCCTTTTTGCAAGCTCAGTTTCCATCTTCTCAATCTCTTTTGCCCGCTCGAAGGCCAATTTAGAAGCTTTTTCGGCACCCTTTGCCCACTCTCGATATTGGGTATAGATGTCATGGACAAAGTCATGCATCGTGCCTTCTACCGACGATGGAATTCTCTTGAAGTGGGGAGGGAAAACATAACCGTCGAAGCAAATATTAGGAAAATCCTTCTTCATTTGAGCCAACTTAAGGGCCCCCTCTCTAGTGGGATCAACGGAGACCTACTCTGTAACCATGGAAGATGTAGTCTCGACTCTCTGGAGATGAGTCTCAGATCTGGAAGTGTGAGAAGAAGGCCTATGACGAGGAGGTTCCGGTGGATGTGAAGTTTGAATGGGAGGAGGAGATGGAAGCCTAGGAGGAGGAGAGCGTGATCTAGAATGGCGTCGGTATTCTCTATCCCTATCGCGTCCATACCTATCCTGACAAGAATGCTCGCGATCGCGATCCCTATCAGAATCCCTCCTGCGGGAATCATAGTAACCAGAAGCCTTTCGGGCTGAACGAAGACTGTTCAGCATTGATCCTCTTCCAGACATAGTACCTGAAAATGAGAAGCAAAGAAAGAGTTAGCAACTTCCTAAGTTGGACGAAGTACAGTTGTGGATCATGTAGTGTAGTGAAGTGTATGCATGTGCAATCCCCCGACCAACCAGAAATGTCGGCCGCACTCATAGCAAGAGACCCGCTCAGTTCACAAGCACTATCAAGCCCTTCCATCCCGGCATCGTGTGGAGACGACACGAAATCCGGGATCGGAATATCATTAAGCCCTGCAAAAGGACTCTCCATTTGCGAGGGAGGAGCTTCTGAAATTATGATCCCCTGGAAAGGTAAAGACACGACGACGGATTTAAATCTCTTAGATTTAGGGCGTTTGTGAGTAGCGGCCTTGCCTTTTCTTCTTCCACCCGAGTCCAGGACGTCGGCAGAAGGCCCAGCTGGAAGCTCGGTATCGATGGGCGTTCTTTCTGGGTCAACTTCTTCGGTGATCATAACTGCGGGTGCTTTGCGCTTCACACGTTTCTTTGGGATCACTCTATGTACCACCTCCAGATGTATGCTCTGTCTCTGCTCTATTAGCTCGACAGCCCTCAAATTCTTGTCAGTCGGGACTAAGTCTATGTGCCTTTCTTCGCTCGGAAACGCTTGAAGAATCCAAACAAGCTCTCTGATGTACGCGCCGACGAGACGTGAGATTGCAGCTGTAAGAAGGGAAAAAGTGTGTAGGTTTTTGCAGTCAGTTACTAGTATCTCAATGACTCAAGAGAGAAGTGGCAACACTTATGTCTATCCAACCACCGCCCAGCAAACCCAGGGGGGCACCGAACGTAGAACCATTCGGTTTTATAATAACTTAGCCTTTCCTAGGAGCCCTGTACAATGTGGCAGCTCCTGACCGCTTCCAGGAAGGTGAAAGAGGGACTGTCTCCACGGCTCTTGACATTGAATAAATATTGGATCTTGATCGGCTTCGGTGGTCGAAAAAGGATCTCTATGAAGAGAACAAAGATGCTGTTCAATAAGGCGAACCCATTAGGATGTAGCTGAGATGGAGCTATGCCAAGAAACGATAACGTCTCCCTTATATAGTCATTGAAGGGAGGAAGTGTCCCCGCTGTGCAAGCGTGACAATTGAAAGCGGTATACCCCTTCGGGGGATTGTGTGGCCTGTCAGCTGGCCCACGTCGTCGAGCGACAAACCGTGCCTTAAGCAAATCCGTCCAAGCATATCTTCAGAGATACCCGATGGCACGGAATCTGATGGATTGAGTATAAATTTAGCACTCGAACGCTCATCCGGAGCTGGCTCTATGACTTCGGCTTCGATAATCGGTATCTCTATGGTTGGAGGAATAGAACTTGGAGTTTCTAGCTACTGAGAACTTGAAGGGTCCATGACTAGCTAGCTTATAAAAAATCAATGTTAAATTGACAAATAACACTCGTGCATCCCCCAGTGTAAAGTGTGTGAACGTGTTGTGCAGTGCAGTACTATATGTTATTTGAGATGATCAACAAGATTGAAGGAAGCGTATGAACGACGAGACTTCGGAATTCGGTCCAACGGACCATCACCGTTGACCGTTGCAACCATGCCATCCAGTTATTAGCTATCAGTCCGAATTAAAATGTGTTATTATTTTGATAAGTTCTAGTTTCATCGACGAACTTCAATAGGCAATCAGGTGTGCGGTGATACAATTAAGTCAAGTTAAGAGAATCTGAAGTTCATCGGAATTAAGTGGTCAAAGGCATTATAATTTTCAATATCGTCGAAATAAAACCAATGGTCAAACGTCAAAAGTTCAAGTTCAAGGCATGAATTCAGGTTCGAATTCAAATCGTTCACTAAGGCTCAAGGTTGAATCGATCGTTCAAGAGTATGCACTTCGACTCGATCCAAGACCATGTCCTTCGACTCGGTCCGGAGTCATGCACTTCGACTCGCTTCGAAGCCTCTGCTTTGACTCGATCAAGAGCTACGCACTTCGACTCGATCCTAGACCATGTCCTTCGACTCAGTCCGAAGTCACGCACTTCGACTCGCTTCGAAGCCTCTGCTTCGACTCGATTAAGAGCTACGCAGTTCGACTCGATCTCCAGGCACTCCTCTTCGAACAGTCCCAGGCCCGTACTTCGACTCGATCAAAAGATGCGCCTTTCGACTCGATCCAGGGCCATTGTTTCGAGTCCATTAGACACAGCCCCTTCGTATCGATCCACATGTCTAAAGCATTCGACTCAATACGAAGCTCCATCATCGATCGACACGAAGGCCTCCGCCTCATCATATCGAAACCACTACTCCAGATCGGCATGAAGCTAAGGCCAGGGACTCTTCGATCAATCACGAATCTGATAGAGTTAGTGTTAAAAATCGAGTCTCCTCGTTTACAAGATGTTTTCGCTCGATGGATTACCTCAATTCGTTAATTGGTTCGAATAGTTGAAGATGTAAAATCAGTTCGAAGGCGAGAGTATTTTTTCTTTTTTGTTTCTCTGAAGTCACAGAGCGATACTATGGCCAGGAAGGTAAGGACGAAAAGTAAAAAGTGAAAAAACGACTAAGTGCCAGATATTTATATGGAGTCGAAAGCAAGGGGGATAACCGATTCGAATTCCAGTAGGGTCGAACACGTGCTTCGAATCCCTCTTCAGTGTGCCGATACGGAGCTCCCTTTCGTATCGCTCCTTCGACTCCATCCCCGTGACTTATTCGACTCCCTCATGTAGCCATAAAAAAACATCGCTTCGACTCGCTCAATCGATGAACGTCTCGACTCGCTCCTCTGCCTCCTGTGTACTTCGACTCGCTTCTCTGCAATTCGATCCAAGACCGAGTCGAATGACCAGTTCCACTCCATCAAGGAGTCAACTTCGACTCACTCCACCTCGACTTGCTCGGTTCAAGTTCGTCATCAACTCAACATGCTTACTCCACATCCACAAATCCAATGAAAATTATCTTCGACGTTTCAATCCTTCAAAACGATTCAGGAGGGGATCGTTATGAAAGGACATTCGAAAACAACCGTCAAGCATTGTTACAACGACTTTCGTATCGGTTCAGGAGAGGATCGGTATGGAATCCAAAAACAATAAACTGACAACGACTCAAGAACGTACAAACGTCGGCGGGAGTCAAATTAGCATACATGCATGAATGACAGACTAATATTCGACATTCCAAATTTTTAAGAATCAGAAATTCATCTGGTAACGACTATGACAACAAACAGATAACCACTGGCATACAGCAATCAGCTGCAACAATACAGGGCACAACAGTCGACAGTCAACAGTTTACATTATCAAGAAGAACGGTCAAAGATTACAGCCTTCATCGAGAAGACGATAAATATTCAGAATAAAGATTGAAGCACTTCAAAGCACATCATGTTTTCACAAGACGTACTTTGGGGGGCAAATGTTATCCCGCCTTTTGGCAAGGCCGTAACACCAAGGAATTGGCTAGTAACCAGTGACGGCCCGTCCCAGAAATCAGTTATATACGGGCTTACTACGGATATCGATGAATTTTGTCCGAGTCCGGATCGAGCCAAAATTGGTAGGACATAACAAGCTAAGCCATAGGAGCAAACGTTCAAGATCTCAAGACAATCCGAGTTCGTATGCTCGAGTTATGAGCGATACAAGAATGGACGAAGATCAACTGCCAATCGACTCGCTCCTTCGACTCGCTTCACAACGTCCAGGAATGACAACTTCGACTCGCTTCGCTCAGAGGCCAACTTCGAGTCAACCTGGTTCGACTCACTCCGCATCCCCCAGAGTTGCTCACTTCGACTCGCTCCAGTTCGAAAGCATCGAAAGCACACGCATCGACTCGCTCCCCATTTCGACTCGATCTCCTAGTGATAGCTTCGACTCGCTCGACCAATTCTAGCTTCGACTCGCTCGAAACAACACTTGCTTCGACTCGCTCGACCAACACTTGCTTCGACTCGCTCGAAGCAACGTCCAGGACAGAGTGGGAATCGAATGCCATGCCATCAATTCGAACGGAAGCAAGTCGAAACGGGAAGCGAGTCGAAGGAAACAGCCTGCTGAGAACTCCATTTCGCATCGATCATATCTCCCAATCTACAAGTTCAAATGCTATGAAATTTTCACAAAAGACTACATTCATTCTAAAGAATGTACACGCCAAATTTCGACTCCATTGGATGAGATCTCGAGCGAGTCAAAATTAGCTCGTGTCAATCACGGATCAGACCGAAACTTCACGGGCTTGGGCGTACGGGCCTGGTCACGTGCCAGAGAGTGTCTCCCGAGATCTGAACTCCGTTGCTGCTGCCACCAACGAATTTCACTGCTTTAAATCATTGTTATTCACTGTAATTTGTTGAAATCAATTATAAACATCAAAGGAAGATCAATAAAACAAAGTACTTCATAGTGGACATAGGCAATACGCCGAACCACTCTAAATTCTTGTGTCTCCCTGCATTTTAGTTATTCTCATTTCTGAAATTTGGAGTTTTTGTTAGATAATTCCTCTTTTTTCATTTAACTTCTTCACTTTATCTCTTCAAAGACTTCCGAAGAGTGTTGTGCCCAATTTTTGTACAAACACTAGCAGCCTTTTAAAGGAATTTCAATTTAACATACACTATATCCCTTAGAATCAAGGGAAGCCCACAATAGGCACCAAACAAATGAAGAAGGACAAAGATGTCCGTAACTCAAAACAAAAGACAAGACCCATAGGAACAAGGGGTAAAAGGAATAAGGCCGCCCACCATCTAGAACAAAGATGAAAGCCAAGAAAAGAATAGACACAAAAGAAAAGGGATGAAGATGTCCGACACTATAGACAAAAACGAATAAGACATCCAAGACTATAATCAAGAAGGACAAAGTATCAGCAAGCAACCTTTAAAACATCTTATTCCTAAAAAGTGGCTCCCACAGCAAGAATTAAAGAACTTGCATCCTAAGAGGAAACACGAGACAAGTAAATGGATAGGGAGATCCGAAATTCGAAATGGAAAACAAAAATCTGTGTCAAAACTGAAGGAATGGAATAGATATCAAATTTTTGCTATAAGGATTAAAGTGACTGCATTCGATGAATAGATTAAGTAAACCACTCCTGAATCCTTAGAAATAAGGTGACCATTTAGGGTAGAAGAGTCTATATTATATATATATATATATATATATATATGTGTGTGTTACTTGGACCATGCACTGCTGAACGACTAAGCAGTAGGAAGGAACTTGCACAGCTGAACAACCGACTAGTCAAACGGGGCTTGCACTGCTGAATGGCCATTCAACTGAATGGAACAACTTGTTGAACGATTGAACGACTGAAAAGTTGAACAACCGAACAAAACTATCTACTAAACAGTTGACTGATCTAACGGAACTACTACTCCGAATGGTTGACTGGTATTACGGAACTACTATTTTGAATGATTGCATGGCTTTACGGAACTACTTGGCTCAAATATAACAATAATACTACTAACTTATAGGCACTTCAGGAATAACACATTTATTAATAGGATACTTTCCTTTGAATAACGAGAATCCCCGACCCTATTCAAGGAAATAATTTTAAATAAATCTTTGGTATAACGTTTTAGGTAGAACTTTAGAATTAGGGCCAGAAAGGATTAAGGATCTTTTACTTAGGTCTACCTAGATTATCATTACTAGAGTTTTCTAACCTTATGCTTGTATAGAATAAAATTTTGAAATGGTCTGTTCGCCAGATGAGATCTTGACAAATCTTTAACTTTGCAAACTTTCAATTTCCTTGATTTATTTCATGAAGACTTCATATTGAATTTTGAATTCTAAATTTCCCTATTGAATTTTATGACGATTTATGGATTTCATATTCCTGATTTCCTTGTTGGATTTTTGTAAAGACTTTACATTGAACTTCTAGTTTCGTGAACTAGATATTTCCTTATTAACTTTTAAGATGAATTGGGAATTTCATATTCTTGGTTTTTCTCATTGAATTTTCATAATGATTTCTTATTGAATTTCTAGTTTCATGAATTCTAAATTTCCTCATTGACTTTTATGATGATTTGTGGATTTCATATCTTTGATTTCTCTCTCGTATTTTTTGTTTGGACTTCCACTTTCTAAATTCCCTGATTTATTTTTAGGATGATTTGTAGGTTTCCTATTCTTGGTTTCCTTGTCGGATTTTTGTGATAATTTCTTATTGAACTTCTGGTTTTGTGAACTCTGAATTTCTTTACTGACTTTTATGATGATCTATGGATTTCATATTCTTGGTTTTCTTATTGGATTTTCATAATGGTTTCACGTTGAACTTCTGATTTATGAATTTTTGATTCCCTTGTTAAAATTTTATGATGATTTGTGGACTTCCCATTGAATTTTTAAATTTAAATATAAAGCAAGATTTTCTCAACATTGGATAGGCTTCCATTAAAAAATAGGGTAAAAGGAAAAGATAGCCTTCTAATCATCATATTATCAAGCAGCATTAGTACCAAATTATCTACTAATTTGTTAATGAATGGATGAAAGTTACTAACATACAGTACAAGATGAAAATAAAATTATATCAAATAGATGAGAAAAAGCCACCCAAAAGCAAGAAATTAATACCCACAGACTAAAGAAAACTTAGTCCAAAGAAATAGGATTTGAAGTGTATGGTAGCTTTCTTGGAAGTTTTATTTACTTAAACCAACATTTGCTAACCAGGAGATATTGTTCCATATTTCTATTATTAGTAATAAAAGGGTTTGGTCATACTCTACCCAATAGTATTACCAGATAGTATCTTGAATCTTAGAGGTACCCATCAAAGAGTCATGACAAGGTTATGATCCTAATAGAAGTTATTGTTTGTTTTGCATGAAACAAAAAAAGGAATTACATTGAAATTTGAGAAGTTCGAAAGAAATTCTTGGAATTTTTTCCTAAAGAACAAAAACTTCTTTCACACTAGAGGAGAGTGGCTAAATATTGTCCATAAAATATTCTCAAGAGTGAAGGTATGAAAGAAGGAGCAATAACACTAGTGAGGTTCTTAAGGCATTAGAATGGTTTCTGTAAACATTAAACAAGGCTTTCGACAAGAATGAAAAAGAAGAATTTACAAAGAGAAACAACAATCACAAAGCCTTTCGAAGAGGTGAAAGGGATGCTTCAGTAGTATGTTGGATAAGCAAGGAGCTTTCAAAGAGGTCGAAAGGTACCTTTTGAAGGCAATGGATAACAGGTTTTTCGCTTGTGCCAAACCACTCGAAAACGACTAGTTTCATCATTATTTACCTTCACCAGAAGAACGTTTGACCAAGGCAACCCTTTCGAAAGCAAATATTAGCCGTTCAAATTGGTTTAAACTATCCACACTTATGAAGAAAAAATTACTTGAATTCAATATAACATCCTCAAATACAAAAAGATGAGGTTCCGCACTAGCTAGAGACGATGCTTTCGAATAGAATCTTTTACGACAAAGCTTTGTACGGTGTTTCCACTCATTCGGAACCCAAAACGTACATGTTTCGACAGCGTCGAAGGCCAACGACCTTTCTAACTTACATAGCACATTAATAGCTAAGTGAAGAGCACTTCTATATACCTTTCAATGAAGTCGAAAGTGGCCAAGTAATATACCTTTCGATGGAGTTGAAAGTTAACAAGCAAAATAGAAGGAAGCCTAAATTTTAGCGACAGTGGAAGGTCTTCAAGATGAACCTTGCGACTTGGTCGAAATGTCTGATTCAAAAGAGTAAAGGCAAAAGTACGAAGGGGAAAGGTTAGGAGAAAAGGCCTTTTGATTGCATTAAAGGGATGCGCGAGAGAGAATGGAAGAAGATCTTTCGACCGCGTCGAAAATATGAAGGCGAAAGGTGGTCAACCAGCGCCTTTAAATAAGACCCTATGGTCTTGTTAGGGGATCCGAATTGGTTCATTATTCTCTTATACTTTCTTAAATTTGTAAACTTGTAAACCCTAAGTTGGAAATCAAATTACAGGAAATTAATCGGTTTGTACATCATTAGTTTAACAAAAACAAGATTTTGATATTTGTTTTATGCAACTGTTTTGAGACCTTTAATTGATTCAATTGAGTTCTGCTTGCATCAACTTAATCAAAAGGATACTTTTCATGTGAGTCGAACCCTCTTACTTACCAATACTTTTAAGTCTTTAGCTCCATACCACTACTCACCAAACGCTCAATTTTTAACGAGTCGAAACCTTAAACCTAAGTTTTTTCCCTAGATTTCAAGATCAAACAAAAGTCATTTATAAGACCAGCTTTCGACGAAGTCGAAAACTATCCAGTCAAACCATACTCTTGAATCTTTAGTGCTAACCTTTAGTGTTCCACAACCGTTTCGAAAGGAGGTTTTGCAAGGGTGACCAAACAACTTCAGCAAACACAACAGACTCAAAAGAAAACGATATAAGTGTTTCGACGGGGTCGAAAGGTCGTAAAAGGAAAATATTACAAAACAAAGACTTATTCGAACGGTTAATCATGGAAACAATAAGATCCTAATCTTTTCTACTTAATCAAAAGAAGCTTATGAGAACATTTCTGCATCTTTAATTCTACTTTGCGGTCTTGACAAGTTTATTGTTACACTACTAGAAAAATGCTAAATACCGACGATGGGGGGCAATGGCTTCCGACGGCCGATTTCCGACGGCTTCCAACGGGCCGTCGGAAGCCGTCGGAAATTTGCGAAATACAGGCTCAGCCGAGCCTTCTTCCTCCTCACTTTTCATACGAAAATAACTTACCCTAAATCCCCAAATCTCTTCCCCAAGCTTCCAATCATCAATTTCGAGCTTCCGGATCCTCCCCGGGTGCATAATCAACGTCTATTGCTCTCTAGGTCAGGTATAATCTCTTATTTTTGCCAAAAATCTAATTTTTACCCTAAATCTAGATTTGCATAAGTTGTTAAATTAGGGCTAATTAGTGATTGAAATTGTTTCCAATAGTGTTATAATAGTTTCTAGCATTCCATGGTATTCCTATTTCATCTTTTATCGTGAAATTGTGAAAAACATGTATAATTTGTGGTTGTTCGTGTATATGTAAATCATTGTATATGCCTTGATTCTACGATTGTATATGTGTGTAGCGCTGCTATCATTGTATTGTGTTAGTTGGAATAAGATAAATGAATGCACGAGCTAGGAATATATATTGTGCACGTATTGACTTATGCAACAACAAAAAATGCATCGAACGAGCCTTAAGTTGATGTAATACGTCGAATAAATGTGTTAAATTAAAATATATTTTTGTAAATGTGAACAGTTAGTAAAACTGTATTTTTTCGTAAAATGCGCACATTTAATTAACTAATGTCCCTTAGATAGTTTTTGGCCCCGTCTGACGAGTGTTGTACATGATCATTATATAAATAGTCGTTTTTTTCAAAAAACAACCATTTATATTCATCTGGTACAATGTTTGTTGGATTTGTCCCTGTATTGGACAAGTTATGAACACAGTAAGCATTTACATTTCGTATACTACTTCGTCTCAAACGGTTCATAAAATTTCGGCATAACTTTTCTTTTTTATTTCCTACGTACACGCATTTGTGTACAATGCAGGGAACAAAAGGGAAATGCTGCCGAAATTTTGTTGAATCGTTTGAGATGAAGTAATAAACGAAATGTAAATGCTTACTGTGTTTGTAATGGGAAGTAGGATGCCTGACCATGGATAAAAAATTTATACAATTTTTTATATCGATACGATAAAAAATAAAATGTGCCCTATTTGAAAATATTTTTAAATTTGTGAAGTTGTTCTTTAAATTCAAATATTATACGACCATGAAAATAATCTTTTTCGAATTTGTATTCTTGAAAATAAATATTAAATTTTGAACTTCTCATTTTCTCAAATAGGAAAAATGATTGATTATTTTGTTGATAGAAGGAGATGGATGTACCAAAGAAAATGACTGAGGGGCTCAATAAAAGAAGATTTTTATAATGGTATAAACGTGTTTGTTGAATTCGCTTAAAGTAATAACGGAAACGATCCAGAAATTCGTTGTCCGTGTAGTAGGTGTAGACATTTGAAGTATTTGTTACCAGATATTGTGAAAGTTCATTTGTGCAAAACGGTTTCGTACCCGAGTATTATGTTTGGGATCGGCATGGAGAAGTTGTAGCAAATACTTCTGTAGAGTCTGAAAGTGTCGTTAACGAAATAGTTAGGACGACCCGTATAGAAAATATGATCGAAGATGCAGCACGATCACTGTTTCCTATGGTTGAAGTTGACGACGATGATGGAATTGTTGAAGAACCAAATATTGAAGCAAATTTTTTTTTGATTTACTAGATGCTGCTAAGAAACCTATTTGGGATGGTTGTAAAAGCGGTACTCAGCTATCAGTAATCGCAGAATACATTGCGATGAAGTCAAAATACAACATCACTGAAGCTGGGTTTACGGCTGTTGTACAAGCTGCAAAAAGACATATGCCGCCCAATAATCTAATGTGTGAAAATCACTATGAAGTTAAAAAACTTATGTCGGCTTTTGGTTTACCTTATCAGAAAATAGATACATGTTTAAAAGGCTGCATGTTGTTTTGGAAAGAAGACGCAAACCTTAGAAATTGTAAAAATTGTAACCAGGAGAGATACAAACCAAGAAAAAAGAAGGGGAAGGAAGTTTCGTACAAGCGTATGCATTACTTACCCATAACTCCAAGACTTCAAAGATTATATGCATCTTCTGTAACTACATCTAATATGAGATGGCATAGTGTGAGAACGGAGGAAGAGGGTACGTTGACACATCCGGCCGATAGAGAAGCATGGAAGTATTTCGATAAAACGTATCCAAATTTTGTAGCGGAGAGTCGAAATGTTAGATTAGGATTATGTACGGATGGTTTTTCTCCATTTTCTCAATTTGGTTCTAAATATTCATCCTGTCCCATTATCGTCACACCGTATAATTTACCTCCATGGATGTGTATGAAAACGCAATATATGTTTCTTACTGTTGTCGTTCCTAGCCCCGACGATCCGACACAAGGAATCGATGTATATTTACAACCGTTGATTGAAGAGTTAAAAATACTGTGGAACGAAGGAGTAGAAACATACGATGTGTCCAAGAAGAAAAATTTTCGTATGTTTGCTTCTTTGTTGTAGACTATAAGTGATTTTCCTGCCTATGCAATGCTTTTAGGATGGAGTACCTCCGGTCGTCTAGCATGTCCATATTGCATGGATGAAACACGAGCGTTTTCTTTACCTCATGGTAAGAAAATTTCATGGTTTGACTGTCATCGATATTTTCTCCACGTAAATCATCCCTTCAGAGGAGACAAGAAAAACTTTTTAGCTAACAGAGTAGAAACCAGACAACCACCGACGATATGGTCAAGCGAAGACATATATGAACTCGTTATGGACTATCCAAAGATATATGAAACTGGAGAGCAAACAGAAATTAAAGGCAAATCAGTTGTTCATAATTGGTGCAAACAAACTATTTTTTGGGAGTTGCCGTATTGGAAACATCTTCTGCTTCGTCATAATATAGATGTGATGCACAATGAGAAAAATGTATTTGATAATGTTTTTACAACAATTTTGAATGTGAAAGGGAAGACGAAGGATGATTTGAAATCAAGACGTGATATAGAAGAATTATGCAAACGTCCTGAGCTTCATATGAAACCAAATGACAGTAAAAAAGCCAAAGCATGTTACGAATTAGATAACAATTAAGTTAAAGCTGTGTTAAAATGGGTAGAAGGGTTAAGATTTCATGATGGGATATCATCAAATCTTCGTAGATGTGTTGACTTTAAAAATGGTAGATTGAGCGGAATGAAAAGTCACGACTGTCACATAATGATGGAAAAATTATTTCCTGTTATGTTCAAAGAACTACTACCGTTAAAAGTTTGGAAGGTAGTAATGGAGCTTAGTATGTTTTACAAAGAGCTTTGTTCGACTACTTTAAAAGTGCAACGTTTACGTAAACTTGAAGTGGATATTCCTATATTGCTTTGCAAATTAGAGAAAATATTTCCGCCAGGTTTTTTTAATGTAATGGAACATTTACCTGTTCATCTCTCATCTGAAGCACAACTTCGAGGTTTTGTCCAATATGGATGGATGTATCCATTTGAGAGGTATGTAATATGTTATCACGTAATTTAATTGCATTTAAAAGATGAAGTTAATATAAATTAATTTTGCATAGATATTTGAATCATCTGAAGAAAAAAGTGAGGCACACAGCTAAATTTAATTTTTATTCATTTACAGAGATATGCACATACACTTACAGAGATCACACAGCTAAATTTAATATTTATTGCAGGCCAGCAATCAGAGACGGAGTCGGTGGAATATAGGTCAGAGCGATCTAGCAGATATAGAAGAATTGTGGACTAGAGTGTCCCAACTGGAGGAGCAGAACCGCCAACAGGCCATGCGGACCACACAGTTGTTAGAGTACATGCAGCAGTTTGGTGGCCGCTTCTCATCCTCGGCTAGCTCTGGATCTAGAGGAGATTGATTCATTGCTTTCTTGTTTTTTCAGGTATGTTTTTTTAGTTTTGTGTGATTATTTTTGATAAACTTGGTTGTGTGGTTGTATAATGATGTGGAGATTGATTTTGTGAATGTATAACATAGTATAACATTTATTGTTGGGGTTGTTGGAATGGTTATGTATATTATGTATTTTATTTTGATGTAATTTGGTATATTTGTGGGTTTGATTAATTTTGTGTAGTTTGGGTTTTGATATTTGGTTGGTATATTGTATATTGGATTGTGCAGTATTGGTGTAATAGTTTTTGGAAAAGAAATGTGTATGGAAGACTACATTTGCAGCACTAATAAAAAAACAGCACATTTCCGACGGTTTCCGACAGTTTACAGGTACGATATTTCCGACGGGTTCCGACAGCCTGTAGGACATTTTTGCCGACGGTTTCCGACATGTCCCGACACGTGTCGGAATCCGTCGGAAGCCGGCGGAAGCCGTCGGCAATAAATACGGCGTCCTCCGTCGGAAGCCGTCGGAAATACTACTCCCCGATGCCGTATATTCCGACGGCTTTTTCCGACGGAGGCCGACGATTTCCGACGGAGGCCGACGATTTCCGACGGCCGCCGACGGTTTTCAGCCGTCGGAAATCAGTGTTCTCCTTGTAGTGTTAACACACAATATTCAAAAAAAGTCGCCGAATAATATTAATTACAACTTACATAGAAAAATGTTAAAATACCTCATTTCTACAATGGTTCTAATTAAAATGTTGTAAAAAGATATTTTCTACAATGTTTGTCAGCCAAAGGTCGTAAAAAATTTTTTTACGTCATTTGTGTATTTAAAAGTTGTAGAAACATATTTTACACCTTTTATTTTAAAAACATGTAATCTGAAGTTTTAAAAGTTTTTTTACAATATTTTTTATAAACATTGTAAATTTGAATTTGCAATAAGAAAATTTTGTTACAGGGCATATTTAAAAGAAGATTTTATTATTGAGGAACTTATGGAGAGAAATAGATAAAAAAGATGAATTTTTGTTTAGGTATGTTTTTTTTATTCTTTCTCAAAGTAGGGAGAAATATTAGAGAAAAAATTAACCCGAGTTCCCTCTTTTTCTCTATATAAATAAGCGTTCATTACAGTAGAATACAAAAAGGTTATAAAATGAAAGGATGTAGATTTTTGTTCTAGTTATCTAACAATATTCATGCTATATTTTCACATAAACAGATATGTGTAGCCTTCTCTATGTGAAAAAAAGTTGACATGCTTGATGCTTGAATTATATCATATACAGAATATATGATCTAAGTGCACAACAAAATATGTTTTTCTATTAGTGATTTTAACTTCTTATGTTTACTTGCATTTATTACATGGTTAGTTATGTTTGAGCTGTAGATTGCAAATAACATACTATACAAGCAATAACATACATCCGAGATTATTTTGTCAGTTGACTAGCTATATCTCTCATGCCTCAGTATCTTATGTTCAATATCTCATTGATCTCCTTATCTGAAATAACCGTACTCGCAAAAAGTTTTCAGTGACCGTATAATTTTCAAACTAACGATTACACCACAAACTTTATTTCATTCATGCAGGCAAGAGCAACTGTAAAGAAGATTGTATTGAAAAATATAATTGTATTGATAGAATGAATAATAATACAACAGATAGCTTGTACAGTATTTATAATACAAATAACTGAGTGGGCTAGGCCCATATAATTAGCTATCCGCATCTCTTATGTATAAGCAATCATAGCCATAGGATGAAGTAATATCTGATGGTCGAGACATATCTGTTGTCATAACCCTATTTACTTCTAATTGCCGCCTTCAGTTTGACCTAGGGTTTTATTCTTTTCTTCCTTTATCCCAAATCTGCTCCCGATATCATCAATCATCAAACTAGCTTTGAATCTTTCAAAGTTGTGCTTCGATAGGGCTTTAGTCATGATATCGGCGATTTGGTGACTTGCTGGAATATGATTAACCACAAGTTCTCTTCTGATAACTTGTTCTCGAACGAAATACAAGTCGATTTCTATGTGTTTCGTTCGAGAATGGAGAACATGATTCGCTGAGATGGAAACAGCTCCGGAATTATCACACCATATCACTGGTTGATTAAAGGAATCAACTTTGATTTCCTTGAGAAGAGATCTGAGCCAAATGATTTCGGCTGCCGTGCTTGCCACGCTTCGATATTCGGCTTCGGTGCTGGAGCGAGATACAGTGGGTTGCTTCTTAGAGCACCACGATACTGGGTTGCTTCCAAGATAGATGCAGTAACCCGTTGTTGATCTTCTGTCATCTGAGTCTGATGCCCAGTCAGCGTCAGCAAACCCTTTGATAGATAAGTCTTTACATGTTTGTAGCTTTAGACCTTGATTGATAGATCCTTTCAAATATCTTAGGATATGTTTAACTGCTTTCCAGTGGAGATCTAAGGGTTTCTGCATAAATTGGCAAACTTTATTAACTGCGAATGATAACTCAGGTCTAGTAATAGTGATGTACTGTAAAGCCCCTACGATACTTCTGTAAAGTTTTTCATTATCGAAGTTTTCCCCTTTGTTCTTAGACAAGTGTATATTGGTAGACATAGGGGTAGGCATGGGCTTTACAGCACTCATTTTAGCTCTATTTAAAACTTCAGATATGTATTTCCTTTGACAAAGAATAAGTTCGTGTTCAGATTTTCTTATGACTTCAATGCCTAGAAAATATTTTAAATTGCCTAAGTCTTTCAGAGAAAATTTATTGTTTAAGTGATCAGTGACATACCTGATTTCCTTCATGCTGTTTCCTGTGATTATAATGTCATCCACATAAACAAGTATGAATACAGTAATATTGTTATAATTTTTAACATACAAGGAATTATCAGATTTAGTGGGATGATAGTTGAGATCAGTAAGAGTAGATTTGAGCTTTTCATACCAGACACGTGGAGCTTGTTTAAGTCCATATATAGCTTTGCTAAGTTTGCATACCCAGTCCTTCTTGTCACCTTGTATATACCCTGAAGGTTGTTGCATATAGACTTCTTCATGAAGTTCACCATTTAAAAAAGCGTTATTGACATCTAGTTGTTTTATTTCCCACTTATTGTGAAGAGCAATGGTGAGGATTACTCTTATAGTTGTGAGTTTGACGACTGGTGAGAAGGTTTCACTGAAATCTATCCCATATTGTTGAGAGTAACCCTTAGCCACAAGTCTGGCTTTATATTTGTCAATATTACCTTCAGAATTTCTCTTGACTTTATATGTCCATCTACATCCAATGATATTTTTATTTTTTGGTGCAGGAACAAGATTCCATGTTTCATTTTTGATGAGAGCATTGTATTCATCATCCATTGCAGCTTTCCATTTCTTATCCTGTAGGGCTTCATTGAAGCAAATAGGTTCAGAAGAGCTGTTGATGATATGATATGCTTTGGGTTTGAAAATGCCATGTTTAGATCTAGTTATCATGTGATGACCTGTTCCCTCCTCATTGAGATTGTCTTGATGAGGAGTGGTATAGCTTTGATTTTCTTGAGTAAAGATATCATTGGTGCTGGACTCATTATTGTTGTTGCTGTCATTATTGGAGTTATTTGAATCTTGACCTGATTCTTCACCTGATACTGTGAGTTGAGGTTCAAGTGGACTCTGATTTGTAGCTTCAACAATTTTGTTATGAGACAAAATGGGTATTTCAGGTATAACATTTTTTGTACTGTAGACCTTTGTAGTTGTTTTGATTTTTGCACTAGCAAATGGAAATATGGATTCGTTAAATCCAACATGTCTGGATATTATAATTTTTCCATCACTAGTCAAGCATTTATATCCTTTCTGATTGGTGGTGTAACCAATAAAGGTACAGGATGTTGATCTATTGCTTAGTTTATGAGAATTATAAGGTCTCATATAGGGAAAACAGAGACATCCATATGTTTTGAGAGCATTATAATCTGGTACAATATTAAACAGTGATTCTAAAGGAGTTTTATTATGTAGTACCTTGGTTGGCATTCTGTTGATGAGATGAACAGCTGAGTTGAATGCATCAGGCCAGAACTTGAGTGGCATTGAAGCATGTGTCAAGAGAGTGATGCCAGTATCAACAATGTGCCTATGCTTTCTCTCAACTAACCCATTTTGCTCAGAGGTATAGGGACAGGTAGTTCTATGTATTATTCCTTTTTCTAAGAAATAATCTTTTAATGGTTTGAATTCGGTTCCTCCATCAGTTTGCATTATTTTTAGTTGATGATTTAGTTGTCTTTCAACTTTAGTAATAAATTGAATAACTGCCCTATGTGTTTCTGCTTTAGTCTTTAGAAAATATATCCAAGTAAACCTTGAAAAGGAATCAACAAAGGAAATGTAATACTTGAATCCAAAATCAGAGTTTATTGGGGCTGGTCCCCATAAATCTGTAGCTACCATTTCTAATGGTTTGGTATATTTAGTTGATGAGTCAAGAAAGGGTAATTTATGATTCTTTCATATTTGACAAGCAGAACATATATAGGGTAGAGATATATCATTAACATTGATCTTATTACTCTTCAATACAGATTTTACAGTATTAATACTAGGATGACCCAATTTACAATGCCAATGATCAAATACTTTGTTATTTTTGATATTATTTTCAATATTTTCAACATTGTTGCACCATTTTCCAGAATTGATTACCCTATTGTGCTGCCTGAGATTGAATGAGTATAAGCCATTTTGCACATTACCCTGCAGTAAAATTGCTCTAGTTGATATATCTCTAACTAGACAAAGTTTTGGATAAAATTCCAAGTATACTTGATTATCTTTGGCAAATTGAGAAACACTTATGAGATTTTTCTTAATTTGAGGAACTCTAAGTAGGTTATTTAAGTGCAATTCTCTTTTGCCAAAGATTTTTGCACTACCAGTGTGTGTGATACCTATAGATTTACCATTACCTAAAAGGATTGATTGCATACCTTTGTATTCTTTGTTTCCTAGATTCAAATTTTCCAAATTGTTGGTAATGTGATTTGTGGCTCCTGAATCTGGGTACCATTCTTCATATGCTGCATCCTCATTCTTTGAGTGTTGTGCAGTATTTTGATTGCTGGTATCCACTCCTGTGTGTGCTATGTTGACATTTGGAGTGATTGATTTCTGATTGTTGTTGTTGTTGTTGTTGAGGGAATAGTTCTGATCGAATCTGAAATAACATTTTGATGCTGTATGCCCCATTCTCTCACAAATCTGACACTTTGGTCTATTGAGGTTGTTCCATCTGCCTCTTCCTCTACCTCTGTTACTTTGATTTCCTCCTTTAGAGCCTCCTGTCTGATTTCTGTTTGAGTTTTGAGGTATTTCTTGACTCTTCTTTTTATTGACAGAGGCATAATTGATAGAGTAGTCAGAAATTTGAGTTTTCTTTTGATCAATTCTTCCTTCATGTGCAAGGAGAGTTGAATGTACATATTGAATGCTTGGTAGATTCCTTTTAGCTGAAATGACAGCTACTATGGATTCGTAGTCTTCATCTAATCCACTTAGAATTGTGAGTATCTGCTCAGTTTCAGATACTTTATATCCTGTAGAACTAAGGAGATCACAGTAATTCTTGGCCTTTGTTAAGTATTCTCTCATTGACATATCATTCTTTCTTAAGTTCTGTAGCTGTCTTTTATAATGTATAATTCTTGCAGAAGATTGTGAATTGAAGAATTGATCAATTGCTTCCCAGATTTCTTGTGAAGTTTTGCATCCAACAATGTGAGATAAGATGCTTGTGCTAATAGATGACATTAGCCAAGTTACAAGAAGATTATCTTGTCTCTGATAGAATATGAATTCTTGATTAGGAATTACCTTTTCTTGACTATCAATCACTGTTTTTGGTGGGATGATCAGAGTACCATTAATATATTCTTCTAGTCCATGGCCTTTAATGGCTGTTTCAATTTGATATTTCCACATGATATAGTTGCTTTCATCTAATTGTACTGCTGTCTGACCTTTTAACTTTATTATTCCAGAGAAGATAGCAGCATTATTGGGTTTGAATCCTGATGTTGCAACCGTTTCACTTTCTTCAGTCATGATGAGATCGACAACAAGAACTGGCGAGGCAGATTTTTATTTGCAGCCAGACGTAGATTCAAGAAAATGAATCTTGAGAAGATATTCTCTGATTTGGGAATCAGATGAAGTAATGCTCTGTGAAGCTGAAAGCAACTGAAAGATGAGTTTGGGAATCTTGAAAAGAAAATAAGAACAGGTACAAGAGAGGGAAACAAGGCAGGAATCAAATGATGAAATGCTCTGTAAAACTGAGAGCAACCGAAAGATGGATTTGAGAATCTTTCTTTCTGGATGGCTCAATGATGATCACAGAGCTAATTCTGATGATCAGTCGTTTGACAATTTGGCTCTGATACCATAAAGAAGATTGTATTGAAAAATGTAATTGTATTGATAGAATGAATAATAATACAACAGATAGCTTGTACAGTATTTATAATACAAATAACTGAGTGGGCTAGGCCCATATAATTAGCTATCCGCATCTCTTATGTATAAGCAATCATAGCCACAGGATGAAGTAATATCTGATGGTCGAGACATATCTGTTGTCATAACCCTATTTACTTCTAATTAACTGCTTTATTATCATAGAGGATACCTTGGCTTTTTTTACAAGCAGTAATGCTTATATAAAGCCATAAACACTTAAATGGAAAATACAACCATACTAGACAAACCAGCAATATTTAATATATGACGTACTATAAGTTGGACCCAATTTCTTGAATTTGCTCCCAAATTTATGACTGGAGAAATTTAGTGTACCAACCGCTTGATTTTTTAGGAATTCGCGCAAGATCGTTTTTGAAGTCGACGTAGTGAAGCCCAAAGCGATTAGTGTATCCGGCCTTCTACTCAAAGTTATCTAGCAATGACCAAACAAAGTATCCTTCTACTTTAGCTCCATCCCTGTGTGTAAGATAAGACCACAATAAGTAATTCTTCTCTTTTCATCCCAAAACATTGCTTCCATTTTACGAAACAGATGTATTTCGTCATGTCATATATTTTTTACCTTAATGTCTAGCTCATGCATGCAATATGTTAACTTACTTTATAGCATCGTGAAGTTCTTTAAGATGAAGAATCATGTATTCAGTCCTATGGTCATCCGAGATTGCAATTTCTACTGGCAACTTCTTATCATCGAGATCAACCTGACATGTTCCTATAAGATTTCAACAACACAAAGCAAACTATTTTAGTTTAAATTTTTTTTCGTTATGTCATACTAAAAAGGTATGATTGGCATGATATTACTATGACATTGTTAAGCAAAATCTTTATGATGTCCCTGCATTTGAAATAGTTACCATTTTCCATGATGTAGATCTTAGGATCTTGATATTTTCTCCTTGTATAATCTATCAAGTCTCTTAGTCCATCTGGGACCATAAATACCCATGAACCATCCTGCAAGTATGATGAAAGTTAAACTCAGTAAACATTAAAGGTAAATTATCATTTGTTCTAAAAATTATGTTTGGACAGAAAGAAAGGTTGTTGAACAATAAAAGTTTGTTTGCTTACCGTTGGACCGATTGGCTCTTTGTCTTTGATTCCTGTAAAGAATAATGAAAAATGAAAAGGAATCGATAATGAACGTCAAAGCAACATGAATGAAAATAGTTCGTAAATAAAAAAACTAATTCTCCATCTTATGTTTTCTCAAGTTAGAATCAGTGTTACAGAACATTTGAATTTCAAATGCCAATCTTGTTTTTGTACTATGTGTAAATGGCATTAGACAGTACATAGAACAAACATACAAACCATTAAACATACCTAATTCTTTAACATAGGAGTCATGGAAACTGATAAGCGGCGTAAAAGATTCCTTAGGAATATTCTGTGCATACATTGTAGTGTAGTAATTCAGTCCTAAGAAATCAAACGATCCTTTCACCATCTCTGACTCATCTGCTGAGAATTCCGGAAGTCTTTTTCCGACCAATTTTCGCATAATGTATGGATATTCTCCATTCACTAACGGTTCCATGTACCTAATCACATAATAATACAGAGACTTCAGTATGAATTCTTGCTAGCATATATGCACAACCGTCTTTATTGCTTACTAACCATCCAAAAATAAATTCAAGTTGCCTATCTTTTGCATCATTATCTTCAATTGAATCTGAATATGGCTTGTACCATGTGCAATTTAGAACGATTCCAATCTCCCCTCTCTGTATAGACTGGAAGTAAAAAAAAGCGCAATGCATGAGAACAAGCAGATACCTTAATGCAAAGAATTATATAGGTTATTAATAATATAAACTCATAATTTGTTTAAATATGAGTAAAAATTACTTGGAAGTGGTTTCTATAAAGTTGAACAGCTGTTGCATGTGCTAATAGGAGATTGTGAGTAACAGTGTATGGTTCAGTCATAGAATCACCAACGGGGCAATTAAATTTTTCAAGCGTTGGAGTACAGTGTCCTGGGGCAATCATTCCGAGTCCATAACCAAGGGTAGAAAATGTCCATGGCTCATTCAGCGTTGCCCAATTTTTGACTCTATCTCCAAACTCTTGGAAGCATATTTGGCAGTAGTCTTTGAAATCATCCCTAACAAAACAATTATTTTCTATGTTATAAAACAATTTCATTGTAATGAGACTTAGTGAGATTGCAAGAATTTTGATGATTTTCTATGTTATAAAACAATTTCACTGTAATGTGCTATTTTATATATACTCACTTGATCTTTTTGTCAAGAAAACCACCGTATTTTTCATCTAAAGCAAGTGGGACATCCCAATGGAAGAGTGTGACAAATGGCGTTATACCTGCCATGCAAACATATTACATTAATGTAATAACTCGTATATTATTTGATAGACAAATTTTCTAGTACTGACCATTTTCTATTAGCTCGTTTATGAGATTGTTGTAATACATCACTCCTTCTCTATTTATTCCTCCTTTCAAGGTACCATCTGTTTTCACAAGACATATCAAACATGGTCAAATTTGAATGATTTGTAGAGTTATTTGGATCATGTAAGATTCAGTGATCACTTTTCTTCTAAATAAAAGATTGTTTTTTATGTTCATTTTTGAATTTCTTTTTGTTGGAATTCCTAAAGAACAAAATGAATGAAACATACATAAAGTCCCACATCGCCAAAATTGCTAAGCCATACTAGTTTATATATGGCTTTGCAATGAAGATGTTGGGGCCTAGGGGCACCCAAATGTATGCTTCGTTGTGAGGAGGGAGATCATGCATCTCCACCACACACGCGCGCGCGCCGCCGCCGTCCATCCGACCGAACCGAACCGAACCGGGCCGGGCCGGGCTCGGGTTTGGGTTTGGGTCTAATATGATCCTAATTTTGCTGCAAAACTGGGCCGGGTTTTTTAACAGTTGCAGGCTATGTGAA
Source organism: Allium fistulosum (assembly GCA_030737815.1). Taxonomy (NCBI): domain Eukaryota; kingdom Viridiplantae; phylum Streptophyta; class Magnoliopsida; order Asparagales; family Amaryllidaceae; genus Allium; species Allium fistulosum. The sequence continues at coordinate 671,015,378 of CM060905.1, forward strand.
CAGACACGACTGTTCATAAGCGGACGCGGCGAGCGAGTGCAACCTGACTGAAGAAGCATGGGCGAACAGAAGCGGGTGCGACCCGTTAGAGGCGAACAGGTGCGGCCCGACTGAAGAGACGCGGCCGAACATAGGCAGTAGCGAACGGGTGCGGCCCGTTAAACGAACAGCAGCAATGAAAGGAAACAGGTGCAACCTTTCAGGCAGACGCGACTGTTCGAAGGGGTGCGGACGAAATTATAAATAGGAGAGAATACTGATCACATTCTGATCCCATTCCAATCTAATTTCTTCTGCTTCTTTGCTCTACTGCTCAACATTCCATATATATCACAGAATAGACATACTCATTACAATCTCGTGCAGATTACGTCTGTTGTATCTTGGGAGAATTTTGAAATAAAATTCTTAAGGAAATCGTTACGACGAGCCTCAGACATATTCCGGTTAGAATTCTATATTCTATCCTTTATTTTGGTTGTACTATTTATTCAAAATAGTATAACGCTGTTGTTGTAATTTATTTACAACAATCATATTGTTATAATAATTAACACAGAATTCCAGTGTAGTGGAAATCTGAGTTATAAACTTGTGCGACGAGTTTATAATTGATTATTCTCTGTTTTGGTATACTAGACGTATAACATCTTAAGAATTTTACTGTTTTCTTACTAAAACAGAGATGGCAACAGTAGAATTTTCAAAAACTACTACTCACAACAGACCTGAACCGTTCAAGGGAGATGGTGACGATTTTTTAACATGGCAGAATCAGATGTTATTCTACCTCACCACACTCGGTCTGCAACGGTATCTCGAGGAGGAGGAACCGGTTTCTTCACCAGGCAAGGAAGCAGATGTTGCTACATGGAAACATTCCGATTTTCTATGCAGAAACTATATTCTGAATTGTCTCGACAAGGTGCTATACAAAGTATATCAACCTCTAAAGACAGCAAAAGCACTCTGGAATGCACTTGCTACGAAGTATAAGACGCAGAATATCAGTCTTAAGAAATTCATTGTAGACAAATTCATGGACTACAAGATGATCGACTCCAAACCGGTGACTGCTCAACTGCATGAACTACAAATCATTATTCATGAACTCGAGGCGGAAGGTCATAAGGTTGGAGAATCGTTTTTGGTTGAAGCCATCACGGGAAAACTGCCACCGTCGTGGAGAGATTACCCCAATTATCTGAAGCATAAAAAGAAGGAAATCTCTTTACAGGATCTCATAGTCCGATTGAAAATTGAGGCAGATAACCGTGGAATTACAAAACAAAGCGAGGAGGCATTTGTGGCTGAAGATTCAAAGACCAAAAACAAAAAGAAGAATTTCCAGAAGAAAAGGAAAGCTCCAGACAACAAACCAAAAGACAACAAACGAACCAAAAAAATTTAATGGTGAATGTTGGGTTTGTGGAAAAGTTGGACATGCCGCTAGAGATTGCAGACTCAAAAAGGACCGCAACAAAGAGGCAAATTTAGTAGACAACATGGAAGTGGATGAGTCCAACTTCTCGGCAGTTGTATCTGAATGCAATATGGTTCAGAATCCTAACCAATGGTGGGTGGACACAGGCGCTACTCGTCATGTCTGCTCTGACAAATCCATGTTTTCTACATATAAGAAATTCGATCATGAAGAGAAACTCTATATGGGTAATTCTGCAGTATCTATGATCGAAGGCAGTGGCACAGTTATCCTCAAGTTTACTTCTGGAAAAACTGTCAAGTTGAATGACGTGCTCCACGTTCCAGACATACGCAAGAATCTCATCTCTGGTGCAGTATTATCAAAGAAAGGATTCAGAATGGTGTTCGAGTCAGACAAGATGGTTCTGTCCAAAGCTGGAATGTATATCGGAAGGGGATATTTATGTGATGGCCTATTTAAGGCAAATGTAGCCGTTATCGGCAATAAAACTATGTATTCTGATTGTGCTATTAATAAAATTGAAGTTTCTTACTTGCTTGAGCACGAAATTTTACTATGGCATGATAGATTAGGACACATAAATTTCCGAAAAATGAAAATATTATCAAACTTGGGATTAATTCCAAAATTCCAAGTAGATAAGAACTACAAATGTGAGACATGTGTAGAAGCAAAAATGATTAAAAAACCATTTCAATCTGTTGATAGAAGCACCGAACCACTAGGTTTGGTTCATACAGATTTATGTGACTTTAAATCATTACCTACAAGAGGTGGGAAAAAGTACTTTATCACGTTTATTGATGATTATACGCGATATTGTTATGTATATCTTTTGAATAGTAAAGATGAAGCAATTACATCATTTATAAAGTACAAAGCTGAGGTAGAAAATCAGTTAAATAAAAAGATCAAGATATTGAGATCTGATCGAGGTGGAGAATATGAATCACCATTTGAACAGTTCTGTGCCGAAAATGGTATAATTCATCAAACAACAGCTCCATATTCACCACAACAAAATGGTGTAGCCGAGAGGAAGAACAGAACGTTAAAAGACATGATTAATGCCATGCTTTTAACCTCTGGTCTACCGACAAACTTGTGGGGGGAAGCCTTAAATATGTCTAATCACATATTAAACAAAGTCCCTCATAATAAAACAGGAACAATTCCATATGAGATATGGAAAGGACACAAACCAAGTTTTAAATACCTCAAAGTGTGGGGGTGCTTGGCAAAAGTTCCAGTTCCGCCTCCCAAGAAAGTCAAACTTGGACCAAAAACAGTAGATTGTTACTATTTAGGGCCAGCCCAAAATAGTAGTGCCTATAGATTTTTGGTATTCAAGTCTGATATAGCTGATATTCATGTAAATACAATCATGGAATCTAGAGATGCCTCATTCTTTGAAGACGTGTTTCCGCACAAAAGGAATGAAGGGAATAATGTCCCTAAAAGGACAAGAGAAGAATCAAGCAATTCATATGAAGATGAACCCCATCATGAGATTGAGGAAGTTGAACCAAGAAGAAGCGTAAGGGCTAGAATTTCCAAGACATTTGGTTCGGATTTTTTCACATATGTGTTAGAACATGAACCTCAAACGTACAAGGAAGCAATGTCATCTTCTGAATCTTCATGTTGGAAAGAAGCAATCCAAAGTGAGATTGATTCAATTCTAAGTAATAAAACTTGGGAAATTGTTGATATTCCACCAGGAATAAAACCTATTGGCTGCAAATGGATTTTCAAGAAGAAAATGAAAGCAGATGGCTCTATCGACAAGTATAAAGCCAGATTAGTAGCCAAAGGATATCGTCAAAAAGAAGGAGTAGACTTCTTTGATACATATTCGCCAGTAACACGAATAACCTCTATAAGAATGCTAATAGCAATTGCATCAATTTATGGTCTAGAAATTCATCAAATGGATGTAAAGACAGCATTCTTAAATGGAGATCTCGATGAGGAGATCTACATGGAGCAACCTGAAGGTTTTATTTCCAAAGGAAATGAAAACAAAGTCTGTAGATTAGTAAAATCATTATACGGACTAAAACAAGCTCCAAAACAATGGCACGCAAAATTTGATAGTGTCATGATGAGAAATGGTTTTCGTATAAATGAATGCGATAAATGTGTTTATTATAAACAAATTGGACAATCATATGTGATGATTTGTTTATATGTAGACGATATGTTAATATTTGGTCCAAATACTCAGGTAATAGAGACCATAAAGAAGATGTTAACTAACAATTTCGATATGAAAGATTTAGGAGTTGCAGACGTTATTTTGGGAATCAAAATAATAAGAACTCCTAATGGAATTGAATTGTCTCAGTCACACTATGTAGACAAAGTGATTGAAAAATTCCAAGACTATGGAATTAAAGGAGTGAGAACACCTTTTAATCCATCAGAAGTACTGCATAAAAACACTAATGAGAGTGTAATGCAACTGGAATACTCTCGTGTAATAGGATGTCTCATGTATCTCATGAATTGCACAAGACCAGATATAGCTTATGCAGTAAGTCGACTGTGCAGGTATACAAGCAATCCAGGAAAGGAACACTGGAAAGCACTAATGAGAGTGCTTGGATATTTAAAAAATACCGCTAACTATTCCTTACACTATGGAAAATATCCTGCCGTCTTAGAAGGATATAGTGATGCAAACTGGATTGCAGATTCAGAGGAATCAAAATCGACAAGTGGTTATGTCTTTACCTTAGCAGGGGCAGCAGTGTCATGGAAATCTACCAAACAAACATGCATAGCTCGATCCACTATGGAATCAGAGTTCATCGCTTTAGATAAAGCAGGCGAAGAAGCAGAATGGCTTCGTCACTTTTTGGAAGATATTCCATTCTGGCCTAAACCTGTACCGGCCATATGCATACACTGCGATAACCAAGCAGCGCTAAGCAGAGCGCACAACTTTGTGTATAATGGAAAGTCACGACATATTCGACGACGCCATAACACAGTTAGGCAGTTACTCTCTAATGGAACTATTTCCATAGATTATGTGAGAACAAATGATAACCTAGCGGATCCGTTTACTAAAGGTTTATCAAGAGAGAAAATTGACTGCGCATCGAGGGGAATGGGTTTAAAAGCCTAAACCACCAAGAGTTATCTTATACGGAAACCTATCCTAGCGACTGGAGATCCCACGGACTAGGATCAATAGGCAAACCAGTTCTGAATAACTCAAGACGTAATGCATTTGCGTGGACATAGTCCAACTCCATTCCTATGGTGCACAATATAAATGCATGCCTACAGAAGTATTTAAAGGTTAAAACTATGTTTTTTAATGATGACCATATCTTGGAAATAACAAGTGGGGTATATGTAGGATACTCTTAATGGTTGCGATCACCTATGTTAGTGTGAGCTGGGTCGGCTCTATGAGAATAATAAAAGGCTTTTATTCTCTAAAAACACTCGCAGAACCAAAAATTGTTCAGGACCAAAATGAACACAACCAAGAGATTGGATGAGAAGGGAATCAATGCTTCGTAAAGCTTATTGTCTGGATATACAATAAAGGCCGACGGTTCAAGATGAAATAATTCACCGATTAGCCAAGTAGATCCGATAAGTTTTAACTAGGGAAAGTTCAAAGTGAAATATCTACTTATCCACGATAAAGCATTATTCCATATGTACTCTGTGATATTTCGCTTTGTGTGGGGGATATGTATATTATCATTCATGTGGGGGATTGTTGGAATTCCTAAAGATTCCGATTGGCTCTTTGTCTTTGATTCCTGTAAAGAATAATGAAAAATGAAAAGGAATCGATAATGAACGTCAAAGCAACATGAATGAAAATAGTTCGTAAATAAAAAAACTAATTCTCCATCTTATGTTTTCTCAAGTTAGAATCAGTGTTACAGAACATTTGAATTTCAAATGCCAATCTTGTTTTTGTACTATGTGTAAATGGCATTAGACAGTACATAGAACAAACATACAAACCATTAAACATACCTAATTCTTTAACATAGGAGTCATGGAAACTGATAAGCGGCGTAAAAGATTCCTTAGGAATATTCTGTGCATACATTGTAGTGTAGTAATTCAGTCCTAAGAAATCAAACGATCCTTTCACCATCTCTGACTCATCTGCTGAGAATTCCGGAAGTCTTTTTCCGACCAATTTTCGCATAATGTATGGATATTCTCCATTCACTAACGGTTCCATGTACCTAATCACATAATAATACAGAGACTTCAGTATGAATTCTTGCTAGCATATATGCACAACCGTCTTTATTGCTTACTAACCATCCAAAAATAAATTCAAGTTGCCTATCTTTTGCATCATTATCTTCAATTGAATCTGAATATGGCTTGTACCATGTGCAATTTAGAACGATTCCAATCTCCCCTCTCTGTATAGACTGGAAGTAAAAAAAAGCGCAATGCATGAGAACAAGCAGATACCTTAATGCAAAGAATTATATAGGTTATTAATAATATAAACTCATAATTTGTTTAAATATGAGTAAAAATTACTTGGAAGTGGTTTCTATAAAGTTGAACAGCTGTTGCATGTGCTAATAGGAGATTGTGAGTAACAGTGTATGGTTCAGTCATAGAATCACCAACGGGGCAATTAAATTTTTCAAGCGTTGGAGTACAGTGTCCTGGGGCAATCATTCCGAGTCCATAACCAAGGGTAGAAAATGTCCATGGCTCATTCAGCGTTGCCCAATTTTTGACTCTATCTCCAAACTCTTGGAAGCATATTTGGCAGTAGTCTTTGAAATCATCCCTAACAAAACAATTATTTTCTATGTTATAAAACAATTTCATTGTAATGAGACTTAGTGAGATTGCAAGAATTTTGATGATTTTCTATGTTATAAAACAATTTCACTGTAATGTGCTATTTTATATATACTCACTTGATCTTTTTGTCAAGAAAACCACCGTATTTTTCATCTAAAGCAAGTGGGACATCCCAATGGAAGAGTGTGACAAATGGCGTTATACCTGCCATGCAAACATATTACATTAATGTAATAACTCGTATATTATTTGATAGACAAATTTTCTAGTACTGACCATTTTCTATTAGCTCGTTTATGAGATTGTTGTAATACATCACTCCTTCTCTATTTATTCCTCCTTTCAAGGTACCATCTGTTTTCACAAGACATATCAAACATGGTCAAATTTGAATGATTTGTAGAGTTATTTGGATCATGTAAGATTCAGTGATCACTTTTCTTCTAAATAAAAGATTGTTTTTTATGTTCATTTTTGAATTTCTTTTAACAGGTTTATTTAATTTTTGTGGGTTGGTTTTCACCTGGCAAAATTCTTGCCCAAGAAATTGAGAAACGGTATGAATTAACTCCCATCTTTTTCATCAGTTGTACATCTTCCTGCACATATTTGATGGTCATATCTGTTAATTTCCTATACAGGTTTATATGGACGGGTCAGTACACAATTGTTTTCCAATTCCAAATACTTACTTTGTATCTGTGGTATGAGTCTGTGGCAACATCTCCATTCTTCCCATCTTTGATTTTATCTACAGAATAAAATAGCATATCTGTGTTTAAAAGGCAATTTTTGGTATACGAATACCTTGCTAAATTACTAATTATTACTTAATTTTTGCAATTTTATTTTATATTATCCATTCTACCATTTCTTTCAAAACGTGTGCAATTGTAAGGTAGTGAAATATTATAGTTCAAGATAATATACGAGAAAACCAATCATATTCACATATTCTGCTTAGCTCAAGATAATATATGAGAAAACCAATCATATTCACATATTCTGCTTAGCAGTATGTGAGTTAAGAAAATAAAAAACAAAAATAAAAAAAGGAACAAGAATGAAAGAAGAGGGGAATTTACGGGGAAATTCGTGGAAGAATTCATCACAAATACTAGGTCCTTTTCCTCCTTCATTCCAAGCTCCCTCTACCTAAATTCATGTTGCAAATAGGACATGGTTCAATACACATTCACAACATGAAAAATCCTTCAATACTGTTCATCTATAAAAGAAATAAAGTACCTGATAGGCAGAAGTAGCAACACCAAACTTAAAATTTGGAGGAAACTGAGACCTCGGAATATCAACTTTGGCTGGATCTACTATTAGAATCTGTGGTTGGGCTATAGAAGTTGTATATCTGCCAACAGAGCATGCAATATGAATGTTTGACCTCTTGCTCCTATAAGTTATGCTCAGTTTCTTCTTCAAAAGAGAAAGATCGGCATTATGTTTACTGGACGCTAGAAGGAACAGATCGCTAGGCCTTGTTTGAGTATGCATGTTCAAAATCTGAGCAATGGTTTATGATTTTAAATTTTTAGTGGAAGGGCTTATTGTTTCTTGCTTGCCTTTCAGTAATGCAACTATGTGCATGCTTTTATAGAGGACTGGAGCTAGTAAAAATGGAATAGAATTTTGTTGACACTTTTTTTGAAGTGTGAACAAAACACTAACATATGAGGGCCCCCTAAATTCCTCCTGTAAAAGCCGAGTGTTTTGTTCACCCTTTAAAAAAAGTGTGAATAAAATCACACTTGTGAAAATGTATATCATTAATTCCAGTTTGTTTGTTAGTTGGTAATGCATCTTTACCTTATGCAATTACTGCGGAACAAAAATACCACATCATCAAACAAATGGTAGCGTTTTTGATTCATGAGTTAAGCCAACAAATCAACCACCTTACCACAAAAATGGTCTGATGGACCAGTCACTATGCACGGTTTAAGAATGGTAATATGCATGTTGGAAGAGTTTCTGAACAAGTATCTCAGCTCAGAGATGACAATCAATCAAAAAAGCCGTCTTCTTAGGTGGATATGACCAAAGCCGGAGGCTTCTACTCATATTTTGATTAAGCTATGTTGCACCTATGGTGAAAAATATAGGAAGAGATTTATCACCAATAATGAGCGGAAGTGATTTAACCATAATTAATCTAGTATTGTCTATATGAATACCAATACAAATTCAAAATCAACTATCATATCACACAAAATCAAATTGCAGAAAGAAAAGAGAGACAGAAGATTTAATGTGGTTCAGATTTATATCCTACATCCACAAAAATCCAACAACTATTTTATTTTAGTCATCCAACTCAGAGAGATTACAAGCACGATAAATGATTATAGAGTTACAAGATATGGAGACTCTTTCTAATTAATCACTCAATTGACGAATTACAATTTAGAGCACTGAAAATAGAAAACCCCAAATTTGATTTAGCTAGGGTTTTATCAATTTCAATTATTGGAATCTAATCCCATCATTAGAAAGATGATTAAGAGGCTAATATATGAATGCTCTAATCACTGTAGACCATCCTATCACTTCAAAAGAATTTGCACTACCAATAGAGAACAAACCAACACTGGATTGATGAAACCACCCACCAAAATTTGACTCGGCCATAACCCTCAAAAAAATTAGTTGCAACGACTTAGACGTCTGACCAAGCGAGTTAGTCGTTTGTTCAAACTCTTGGGATCGAACTTCTATCAACAAAGACGGCTGGACAAACTATCTAGATTCATAAATGCATGAACTCGGACGTCTGATTAATCAAGCCGTATGACTGAGTGTCTAATACTCTTCTGCTCTTAAACTCCATAGGCATTAAGACGTTTGGCTTGAAAATCCAGACTTCTGTTTGCCTGTTTCTCGCACTTCATCAACTTCTCTCTTCCATTTTCTTTTGCTTTCTTCCTCCAATCGACTTCTCGACTCGTCCAATACGAAGTTCTACACAACATCTTCAATTTGAAGCACTAATTGGCATATATTTGAATCACATAATAACAACACTCAATCTCGATTCAAATATGTAGGTCTCTTCAACAATCAACTAAGTAGCCATAGGAGTTATTGGGTCTTGTGCCCCTTGGTGTTCAAGTAACTGAAATCAAACCGATCAAGTTTGAGTAATGCTCAAACTTACCTTTAAAAAATGACTTTGTCATCATATCTGAAGGATTGTACATGGTACTTGTTAGTCATAAAATCTACTGATGGTGGAAATATGAAAGAAAGTTGATAAAATTGAGGTTTCAATGAAGAGGTAGGCCAAGTTATCATGGAGGACATAAGAACGAAGTTTCAAAGGCGTTAAGCAATTGTCGAAGGAGTCAACGGCATCAACTGCTCATACAGCACAAAGACCTTCGATCCAGATGGAAACAAATAATCCCTTCCACCACTACTAATCTTCGACAGAGATGAGCAAGCAATGTTGACTTCAGAACCCCTTTCGAAAACAATCGATAACTCTCCCCCAACTACACGTTAAACCTTCCGAAATCAAAGGTTTCACCCTCATAATAACCTTTTCAAAAGTTTAAAAAGCCTTTCGAACCAGTCAAAGATCCATATAGGATACCTTTCGACAATGTTGAAAGGTGGTATGAAGAAAGCAATACTCAGAAGACACCAAAGGTAGAAGAATAATAAGGGAACTTTCGACAATGTCGAAAGGAAGCCTGACCTTCGACAACATTGAAATGAAGCGTTGCTTTTGACAACATTGAAATAAAGCATGGCCTTCGACGATGTCGAAGGGAAACACCGCTTTCGACAACATCAAAAGGAAGTATAGCTTTCGAAAACGTCGAAGGAAAGCACCGCCTTTGACAACATCGAAGGAAAACATAGCTTTCGATAACCTATAGCTTCCAACAACATCGAAAGGAGATACAACTTTCGACTAGGACAAAAAGCTCGAAACATCATATAAGGTGAAGACCTTTTGTCCCAGTCGAAAGCAAAGAAACGAAGGGATAAACCAAGAAGCACAAGAAAATGCTTTTCGACGACGTCGAAAGGTTCATGACCTTTCGATTAAGTCGAAAGGCTTGAAGCGGCACATGAAAAAGGAGCCTTGTCGATCCAGTCGAAAGCAAGGAGTCTTGTCGACCCAGCCGAAAGGAAGGAGTCTTGTCGACATAGTTAAAAGCAAGGAATCTTGTCGACCCAGTTGAAAGCAAGGAGTCTTGTGGACCCAGTCGAAAGCAAAGGCGTGGATGGAGTCAACCTGCATCAATAAATAAGACCCAAGGGGTCCAGTTTTGGGGGCCGAATTATGGAATATTGAATTCATTTTCTTACTGTGCTTTCTTAGTGATAATTGTACTTAGAGAAACCTTAAGTCAAATTGGGGAGAAAGCTCAATTTCTTGTAATTCATTTTGGATTATAAATAAAAAACTGGAGGTAGCTAGTTCATGATGGATATCGGCGTTGTGGAAGATCATTAACTAGATTCATGATCAATTGCACATGATTCTAACCATTTCTCTTAATCTTGTTTGGTCTAAGCTATATATATAAGATCGACTTAGGCATTCCCAATCGAAACACATCATCATTGAGATCAATACCTAATACGAAAAAATAAAAGTGATGATAAGGTGTCGGTTATGATTGAATGCATGAGTATGGGAATATCTAAATTGATCTTATATAAGGAAAATAAAATTGATTGAAGATTATTAAACTAGGACTGCTTCGAAAGGAGGAACTCCTTTTGACCTAGTCGAAAGGTGTACTTTCAAAAGGAATCCTGGTTTATATATTTAATATCCTTATAGTTGAATTCATTCAAAGGGAATCAATCCATTTAGGCATCAGTAATCCTTTCAAAAGGATTCCATGAAGGGAATATTGATCCAAAAGGGTTGAAAGCAATAAAAACACACAAATAGTGTAAAATCTCCTTTCGACGGTCGAAAGGACTTGAATGTCACCTTTCGACGTGATCGAAAGGGGGTGAATGACGTTGATGATTGATTGCTTTCAACTCCTGGGTTGATGGGGACTCGATAAAGTGATGATTTCGAAAGCTATAAGATTGCAAATAACTCCTAGAGAAAATTTACTACTATTACAAACTGACCAAAATGTTTGAGTGATCTTGCTAATAGCCTTTCGACAAGGTTGAAAGTTTTGACAATTTAATGTATCATCAACATGATCGAAGGGTTGAGGCAGCCTCATTATTCCTCTCGACAAGGTCTAAAGGTATGGCAGTTCACTATTCCTTTCACCAAGATCCATTTGATTAAGTCATTTATTCAAAAGATACACTTTCAATGGCAAGAATCATCTCAATCACATGGGTATGTTCAAATAAAATTATCTTATAAAAGCATCGGGGATGTTGACATGATTTCTTCTTAACATTTTTGGCGCTAGAGGGAAGGCTTGAACCTTTGACCTTATCACTATATACTGACTAATTGTTGTTCATTTCTTTTGCATAGGAAAAATGAGATCAAAGTGTTTGAGTGGACATGCGGAGGGAGCAATACACACTACTGCCTTGGAGGAAAATATTGCTCCAACTTTCTACCTATGTGAGGTTCTTCCAGGGCAAACTTCATCATCCGTACGACAAGAGGAAAACACAGCAAAAATCAAGCATTTGGAACAATAGCTGCAAGAAATGCAGGAACTGCTAAAGATGGCTTTGTCTCATAAATCATCAAAAACTCCAAGACAGACTCCAGGAGAAGAAGTGATCTCACCTAGGAGAAATCTAAAGACCAACTCCAAAGATTGCAAAGATAAGTTGGACTTGAATTCCTCAAAAAAGAAAGAGCTTCCCCAAGCCAAATCTAATCATCAAGGGAGAGTTCTCGACAAGTCATTAGAGCAGTTTGGCAGCTCAACATCTAAAGAGTACTGCCCAAGTCAGAAAAATTACGGCAATGTTGAAGCTTTTCTTAAAGATGTTGTTGAGAAGGCTATCAAAGACGCTATGAATGCTAAAGGGAAAAGAACTATGGACGAGAATGTAAATGATAATAAGAGGGTGCCACCTTTCATTAATGAGATCATGACAGCAATACCTCCATATGTTAAAATCTCGTCTATGAAATATCATGGGGATACTGATCCTGATGATCGTCTTATGGCTTTTGATAGCCAGATGGACCTATACAATGCTTCTGAGGCAGTCAAATGCCAATTGTTCTCCGTTACTCTCCAAGTGGAGGCAGCAAAATGGATAGACAATACAGAGAGAAAACCATCTACTCCTGGAAGCAAATTGCTTATGAATTCTCATCTTAATTATGTATTTTCAAGGATCCTACTATTGATTGTACGGTCTTGGAAAACATAAAACAAAGGCAGGTTGAATCTTTGGGAGACTATTTGAGAAGATTTAATACAGAAGCTTTGAAGGCTAAGGACATGAATGACCATGACAAGCTCATAGCCGTCCACTCTAGTTTAATCGAGAATACTCTTTCTAGAAGCAGCTCTTTGTCAATTGCTCCAAAGATCTATAGGACTTCCACTTTTAGGCTGATAAGTTCATCCGGATGGAAGAACTTTACTATGCCAAGAAAAACCGAATCCTAAACAGGAGGGAGGAAAATTTGGCTCGGACCGTAACTATAAAGGGTCAGATGGGAATAACCGGTTGCTAATACAGTTGCTTTAAGCAAGCCACTGTCTTACGTCTATGCTACAGCTTAGGAAAGAGTCAACTTTCTGAACGTCTACAAAGCTAAGAATAATCTAGAGCAGAGGAAGGGAGGGGACTAATGTGCTTATCATAAAGCTAACGGCCATAAAACAGATGAATGTAGAGTTCTGGCCGAAATAATTCAAAAGTTGATCCGAGAAGGCCATCACAAAGAATTTATCCAAGATTAGCACAAAGCCGAACGAACTGAAAATGCTCCCCAGAAACGCCCGTGCAATGTTGTAAATGTGCTAGAGGATGAAGACCTCATAAGCTTAAGCACACCAATTAACAGGATAGATGTGATCCATGGTGGACCACATCCTCCAAGAATAGTAATAGGGCTCGGAGTAAATATATTAAAGAGGCCAAGGAGAGAATTTATTCGGATCAAGAGGAGACCCCAACGAAGAGATCATGTCTTAACATCCAAATGCCTAATCTTGTGGTCACCCCACAAGAGCTACACACAAAATTCCATCATCCCTATAACGACCCCCTTATGATTACTGCACAAATTGGGCAGTCTATTGTCTCCAAGATTCTGGTTGATATTGGTAGTGCAATTAATGTCATCTTCAAACATGCTTTCAACTAGATGAATATCCCAGAGCACAAATTAGAGTTGAGCACTGAGCCGATATTTAGGTTCAATAATAAGGGGTTAACTCTAACAAGGCAGATAAAGCTACTTGTACAAATAGGAGTCCCTCCAACTTGCCGAACATTTGAAACTATCTTTATGATAATTGATCAACCTTCCTACTACAACGCCTTCTTCGACAGACCAGCCTTGAATGAGATGGATGCTTTTATCTCCCCAAAGTACCTTACGGTAAAATCCTTGACAAAGCGAGGCTGAGGAACTGTCCGAGGAGAACAATTTAGCTCCCGTGAAATGTACTTTGCCACGCTTGACCAATACAAAAGGGATTATTCTGCTTACTATGGTTCTTCTACTATTTTACAGACTTCAGATGAAGGATTTTTACATCCAACATTCGAAGCCAATATTAATATTAAGAAGTCTAATAAGCATATGTATCAAAGGTACATTCTTGTAGGAACCAAGAGAAAGAGGGTTGACACTAACTTGACAGAAGAAGGTCCAATAGTCATAGAGTTTGATTGCCGAGGTGAGACAAAAAGAATAAGACCCATAGAAGACCTTGAGGAAACCCATATAGATCAAGAAGATGCTTCTAAAGTAGTCAAAGTGGGAAAAGGTCTTCATAGTGAGTTAAAGAAAGACTTGATTAAGTTTCTCAAATCCAACAAGGATGTTTTTCTTGGTCACATTCCGATATGGTGGAAATTAATCTGACTGTCGTGTGACATGCACTTAACATCAACCCAGGAGCAACCCCTATAAGGCAAAAAAGAGACGGTTGGATAAAATTCAAATAGACGCTCTAAAGGAATAAGTTGATATGCTCCTTGAAAATTAATTAATCCGGGAGATATATTACCTCGAATGGTTAGCCAACCCAGTTTTGGTGAAGAAGTCAAATGGGAAATAGAAGACATGCATCAATTACGCAGATCTAAACAAAGTATGCCCAAAGGATTGTTCCCGCTACCACGAATAGCTCAGTTAGTGGATGCAAGAAGTGGACACAAGTTGTTATCCCTTATGGATGCTTATTCAGGGTGTAATCAGATACCGATGTACAAGCCAGGTGAGGATCATACCAGCTTCATAACAGAATGGAAAATTTATTGTTACAAGGCCATACCATTTGGGTTAAAGAATGCAGGGGCCACTTATCAGAGATTGGTTAATCGAATGTTTAAGGAACAAACTAGCAGAAACATGGAAGTTTGTGTTGATGATATGTTAGTAAAGTCTAGCGAGCCCGAGAACTATCTTAAGGACTTGGAGGAAATGTTCAAGATATTGTTGAGGTATCAAATGAAGTTGAATCCACAAAAGTGCTCTTTTGGGGTCCACTCTGGAAATTTCTTAGGCTACCTAGTAAGTGCTCAAGGAATTGAGGAAAGTCCTGACCAAATTCAGACCATAAAAGACATGGTCGAACCTAAAACTAGTAAGGAAGTGATGAGCTTAAAAGGAAGAGTAGCTGCCCTAAGCAGGTTTATTTCAAAAGCTACTGATAAGTGCATTCCTTTCTTTGATGTGATTAAGAAAAGGAAGAACTTCGAATGGGGAGTGGTTTGTAGAAAAGCTTTCTTGGAATTAAAAAACCATTTGGAGAAACCACCAATACTCTCTAGACCCGAGAGCGGGGAAATAGTATGTATACATAGCAGTATCGGAATATGTAGTCAGTTCAGTGCCCATTCGAGAAGACAATGGGGCACAACTCCTGGTATATTATGTGAGCTGGCGATTAAAGGGTGCATAGGTTCGATACCCAGTTGTAGAGAAATTAGCTTATTGCTTGATGCTGACAGCTCAAAAGCTCAGAGCATACTTTCTGTCTCATTCGATCAGGGTATTGACCAAGTTTCCTCTTAAACAAGTTTTTAGTAATCCTGAGACTTCAGGGAGATCGGTGAAATGAGGGATTGAGCTCAGTCAATAAGATATAGAATTTCAACCACGAGCTGCAATAAAAGAGCACACACTGGCAGACTTTGTTAATGAATGCACCAGCTTTATAAAGGAACAATCGGAAAAAGAGAAAGACCAGAAGCCCATATGGCAACTATTTGTGGATAAGGGATCAAATGAACGACGCAGGGTATGTAATCATAACCCCGGATGGACGTCATTTGCACTATGCCCTGAAATTGGGATTTCCTACAACCAACAATGTGGCAGAATATGAGTCAATGGTAGCAGGATTAACTTTGGCATTAGAATTGAAAATCCCATAAATACATATTTTTAATGACTCATAGCTGATGGTAAATCAAGTGAAGCAGTTATAACAAATAGAGGACCCCAAGCTATCTTTATATGTAAAGGAGATATTGCAGATGCTTGCCTTGTTTGAGGATTTTTCGGTAAATCAAGTTCCAAAGGAAGAGAATGCACAGGTAGACTCTTTAACAAAATTAGCCAACCGAAGGGGAGCCCCAGAAATGCGAATTGTTCCCGTCGGATATCACGAAAATCCAAGCATTGAAAAGGAGACCTCCGAGCAAGGGAAAGAGTTGCTTGTTATGACGAGATCCCAAGCCATGTCTCAGAGGAGAGAGGAAATATAAAGTGGTAATGAATTAACAAATGAAAGGATGGACCAACCCAGTCCAAAAAGCACATATGATGGTACATGGATGTCACCAATTGTTGAGTATTTCGTTAAAGGGATACTACCGTCTGATAAAGGAGAAGCAAAAAAAATTAAAAGACAAGCTCTGACCTTTATTATGATGGATGGAATTCTCTATAAAAAGGGATATGCTCTTCCCTACCTTAGGTGTGTAAGTGTGAATGATGAGATAAAACTAATGGCTGAAGTATACGAAATATTTTATGGTGACCATTCAAATGGACCAAAGATCGAAAGGAAAATAATGAGGCAAGGATTTTACTGGCCTGACATGGTAAGCCAAGCCATAGATTATGTGAAAAGATGCGAGAAATGCTGAAATATGCAAAGATACCCAGGTTGCCCCCAAGTCAATTAACCCAAATCACGAGTCTATGGCCCTTTGATGTATAGGGAATAGATTTGATCGGACCATTACCAATTTCAAAGGGAGGAGCGAAATATGCCGTAGTAGCCATTGACTATTTTACCAAGTGGGTTGAAGCTGAACCACTTTAGAAAATCACTTCTCGGAAAGTATTGAAATTTGTTATCAAGAACTTCATAACCAGGTTCGGAATTTTGCAGAAAATAATTACTGACAATGGAATGAAATTTGAGAGCAAAGAACTCTTCCGGTTCTACCACAAAAACGGGATTATTAAAAAAATTTCATTTGTCGCACATCCAAACGATAATGGGGCAGTTGTGGCTACAAACAAAACCATAATTTTCTTTTGAAAAAGCGACTAAATAAGGCAAAAAGAAATTGGGTAGAAGAGCTGGCATTAGTGCTATGGGCCTACCAGACATATGCTAAGACAACAATGGGATATACCTCATATTCTTTGACATACGGGTGTGCGGCAATGCTACCCGTTGAGATTGAAATACCCTCACACCGGAGAATTGCCTACGCATTTGATAAGAATCAAGAGTTAAAAAGAGAATAAATGGATTTGATACATGAGCTAAGAGATGAAGAAGTGGTAAGAACCGTCGAATACCAGAGAATAATCTCAAAGTATTACAATTCAAGAGTAAAAATACGATCATTTCACGAGGGAGACTTGGTATTCCGTATAGTAATGGCCAATACAAAGAATCCTGTGGATGGACCCCTAGGACCAAATTGGAGGGACCATTAGTCGTTTGCAAAGTAATCCCTTCGAGAGCCTATATATTGTGTCGCCCAGATGGCAATATGGTGCCTAGGACATGGAATGCTGAGCATTTAAGGCCGTATTTTCCAGAAAATTAATCAATAAAAAGCTACTTTGTGAAAAGAGAAAATCTACATGGTTGGGAGTGAAATGCTTATTATACTTGGATACTACCTAAGATTATAGTCTACCTAAGATGGTAGAAAAGCCTCTGTCTACATCGAGATGGCCAGGGAAGCGCACCTCCTGGAGTGAGGGTGGGTTTGCCTTTAGCCGCGCCATAAGATGGCCAGGTTAAAGCAACGGACAAGCCATTGGTCGTGCCTCTAGTCAGGTCAAAGCTCCTCCTGGAGAGTGGACAGAGTAAGCCATTATCCACGCCATAAGATGGCTAGGCTAAAGCACCGAACAAGCCCTTATCCGTGCCACAAAAGGGCCAGGGCAAGGCACCTCCTGGAAGGAGGATGGAGTAAGCCTTCATCCGCGCCATAAGATGACCAGGTTAAAGCACCGAATAAGCCATTGTCCGTGCCGCAAAAGGGCCAGGGCAGGGCGCCTCCTAGAGGGAGGTCGGGTAAGTCCTTGGTTCTAGCCTCTAAGATGAGCTAACCAAGAGAACCAGACAATAATGGAGTAAGACTTCCAAGCCTAAGAAGTGGCCCATCAAATAATGGACTAAGATGTCCAGGCCCAAGAAGAGGCCAATCAAATAATGGACTAAGACGTCCAGGCCCAAGAAGAGGCTCATCAAATAATGGACTAAGACGTCCATGCCCAAGAAGAGGCACATTCAACAAGGGACTAAGATGTCCAAGCCCAAGAAGAGGCTCGTCAAATCATGAACTAAGATGTTCAAGCTCGAGAAAAAGCATATACAGTCATGGACTAAGACATCCAAGCTCGAGAGACAGCTAATCAAATTACTTCTATACAAGACTCGAAAGGTTCATGCATCAAAGGAGTGGAACGGAACTCCGCTTATTAATGCTCAAATATATGTTTTGTGACTTCCATTTCTAAAAATCATCTATTAATACCCGAATCTGGGTTTCAGATCTCTTATATATGAACTCCATCTATAAATACCAGAATCTGGATTTCGGAACACTGTCAATCTCATATGATCTTTATACCCAAATCTGAGTTTCAGGATTATCGTTTGATTTCACCTTAATGCCCTAATATGGGCTTGTGGCTTCTATTGTTAAGATAATTACCATTGACTTCTGGTTGTCCAACATATGCCCTAATCTAGGCAAAGGATTTGTACCTTGACGACAATTACTATGGACGTTTTCTTACACAACATATGCCCTAATCCGGGCCGAAGGTTCTTTTCATAAAGACAATTATCCAACATATGCCCTAATCTGGGCTTGGATCTTAATGTGAAGACAATTATACTAATTTATGGTTAATCTACCATAAATACCCTAATTTGGGTTAAATTTCACTATTCCCCAATCTCTATCTAATACCAAACCTGGGATATAAAGTAATAGAATTAAAATTGCTACATACAACCAGAAATTTCAATGTTGGTCTTCTTGATGCCTACATTATAGTTAATATTTTATAACTCTAAATGATGCTCATCAATACCATAACGAAGACTCCAAGATCATTCGAATCTTTGAGAAAGTTTCAAATAAATATTAGAGTAGATGGGTTACAGAAGCTAATTTTCTGATAACAACTCATAGACCATATTTTAAGCTATTGGTTATTTCCCGCAGGGAGTTCATGAACTACATTTATTATATGCATTAGAAGCTTCTGGTTTCAAGACTCATATAAGTTGGACCATGATTATGATCAACTAACTATCTAAATACGATAATCATTAGTATGCTGATCTATTATTAAGCATGCATGTAAATATAATAATGAGTTAACAACAGAAAATGTCACTCACTTTGAATTTTGCAGGATAAATAAGGTTATGAAGAGTGAGAAAGTTCTGGATTTTGTCCTAAAGAACAAAAGCTTCTTTCATATGGGGGGTGCCAAATGTTAGCCACAAAATCTACTTGATAGTGGGAATATGAAAGAAAGTTGATAAAATTCAGGTTTCAATGAAGAGATGGGCCAAGTTATCATGGTGGATATAAAAAGGATGTTTCGAAGGCGTTAAGCAGTTATCGAAGGAGTCAAAGGCATCAACTGCTCATATAGCACAAAGATCTTAGATCCAAATCGAAACAAATAATCCCTTCTGCCATTACCAACCTTTCGACACAGATGAGTAAGCAATGTTGACTTCAGAACCCCTTTCGAAGACAATCGATAACTCTCTCCCAACTACACTTTAAAACTTACAAAATCAAAGGTTTCACCCTCATAGTAACCTTTTCAAAAGCATAATAAGCCTTTTGAATTTGTCAAAGATCCATCCAGGACACCTTTCGACAATGTCGAAAGGTGCTATGAAGAAAGCAATACTCAGAACTCAGCAGACATGGAAGAATAATAAGGGACCTTTCGACAACGTCGAAAGGAAACCTGACCTTCGGCAACATTGAAATGAAATATGGCATTCGAAAAAATTGATATGAAGCACGGCCGTCGACAATGTTGAAGGGAAACATTGCTTTCGACAACATCAAAAGGAAGTATATGTTTTGACAACATCGAAGGGAAACACCGCCTTCGAAAACATGGAAGGGAAACATAGCTTTTTATAACCTATAGATTCTGACAACATCGAAAGGAGATACAGCTTTCGACTAGGACAAAAAGCTCAAAATAGCATATAAGGTGAAGACCTTTCGTCCTGGTTGGAAGCAAAGAAGCGAAGGGATAAACAAAGGAGCACAAGAAAATGCCTTTCGGTCAAGTTAGAAGGCTTGAAGCGGCACATGAAAAAGGATCCTTGTCGATCCAGTTGAAAGAAAGGAGTGTTGTCGACCCAATCGAAAGCAAGGAGTCTTGTCGACCCTGTCGAAAGCAAAGGCGTGGGTGGAGGTCAACCTGCATCTATAAATAAGACCTAAGAGGTCCAGTTTTTGGGGGAATTTTGGAATATTGAATTCATTTTCTTACTCTGCTTTTTTAGTGATAATTGTACTTAGAGGAAACTATAACGGCCCAAAAATCCATACCCTTTGAGTTGACAATTAACCACACATGTCTAGCCCATAGTGAACAGAAAGTCAGATCATCAAAAGTAAAATAAAGAAAATAGAAGAACATAATAGAATCTCACTCGAATGGAGTAACATATAATATTGAACAAATATCCTTACAGCTGAAAACTTTTATAAAACATATATCATAGTCTAACATAATTTCATCTTGGACAGTTATAAACATCTGTCCTTACAATTGCTAACAATCATCAATTAATGCAGAATAAGCAAAGCGGACAATAGAATACGTCCATACGTAAATGAATATCTCCAGCTTCCCTTTGGAAACTCCAACCGTCTTCAACTAAACCCGAAACTACTCGAATCTGACCCGAGTATTGAAAATACCCAGATCAGGCTTGAAAAACCAGCGTGATAAAAACTCAATAATAAATGACAGCTTCATATATCGGTCCTTGAATAAATTCCTTTGAAAAGAAAGAGTATCTCATAAGACCACGTACACACATAAACAAGGACGGGGTTTAACCTTATGATAACTAAATCTCTTTTATATGTAAAAACATTTGATATTATTTCTAATGACATTTATTTGAAAACATTTACAAATAAAGTTATCAATCTTAGCCGAAATGGTTACCCATGTAGCAATTCGGGGCTATTCATAACTCCAGATAAAAAAACTGTAAGTTCTTATTGGAGAATGAATTTCCATACAAATGACTAGGTGAAGGGACTAATGTCTGATGGGTACATCTCTAGATGGATGTCCCGAGGGCCACAACATGGGCACCACTACCAACATAAGACTAGCCTATCTTCTTATATCGAATAGGACATCTCCCAGTCGTTACCGACCTTTATTCGGGCACGCTCTAGCATACAAACCGCATTAATTAGTACCCAGGCTCCATAATGGGTAAAATTATATCTAGAAGGTGATGATCATACCGAAATTGGTTGCGAACCACTTATCTCTACTGCATCTGACCTTGTTTTGGTCATTTCTCGATTGATGAGGCTTGAGGTAATGATTACTTTTACACATAGCTCATCTCTTTCTACTTTGAATGCCAAATCGCCATTCCATAGTCAGATGACTGATTTCTGCAATCGTATAACTTCCTGAGCTCAAATGTCTCGGGAAAGGGTGTTAAGCTAAGAGAAGGTGTCTTCTCCGCCACCGACTAATATGCATTATGTAGAGACCACTCATTGTGATTTAGAATGCAAGGTCAACCACTCGTCCGTACAAGTTGTCCAAGAACATGAGAAACCGAATGCACTCTCCTACCACATCATAAGATTGATAGCAAATAGTCCTTGTGTTTCTGAGATTTTTGTAACAAAGAGACCACCGCTACTATATGTATTTCGGGAGTTATCCCTAATCAAATCAACAAGCAATCCTTTGTTACTATTCGTCTCAACATTCTTAGTTTCTGATCTTTTACTTCGAATATGTAGATTGGTTCGAAGTGGTCTTCGGATAGGAATCACCCAAGTCCGACGCCGGTTCCTTAAAATCTAATTACCGATAAACATTGAATATGAGTACACATGATTTATTAAGCCTTTTTCCCATTCATTTCTTTTGAGTTAATTATGAAAATTCCTTTCTAATCTTAGAGTAATTCTAAGGTAATTCTCTTCTCTTAGGAAAATATTTCCAATTTTCTTACTTAACATTCGATCAAAATTCTTCAACAATTAAGTAGGTCAGAAACAATGTTATTTAAGACATCACTTACTGCAAACCTAAAAATCAATCTTAGAAAACATTATTGAGTAAATAGGGTCATGGAAATTAATCTATTTTTACTCAATATCAATTTCCTTATTAAAAACGTGCTGTGGGCGAAATAACGGTGAAATCACCTTTTAAATTCCATGAATGGGACGAGTTCCCTCTTCGGACTTTAATACCAAGTATAACAAGACCATTTCTATGCAATCCAAGTTGTAATTTATAAATCAAAATCTTCTATACTTAACTTGCCTAATATTTGGAAAATATAAATTTTCTTTTATTATGAGAAAACTTAATATGATCTTTTTAGAGCATCTGGGTTTTTCCCTCGATCTGTTTCACCCCTCGTCTAAATGATAAAGCGAAGGCCAGGTAAGTTCAAGGCACTGGTTGCTCCATCCCTAACCTTGGTTACACACCTTGTTTTATCGTTTTAGCTCTCATAAATTGAATAAATGTACTAGTCGTTTCCGCACACTCAATTATTGATTAAATCATCTTAAGATTCCTTTATTATTCATTAAAAAACATTTCAAAATGATTTGGGAAAGAATCGCCATGTTTAGAATTATATTTTCAAAGTTATAGAAAACTGCTGCAAAAGAGTTGCAAAATTCGTTGCAAATGGTGTTTTAAACCTATATTGACCAAATTGACTTTTCTATCATTTAAAATCCTTTTTTTTCGACCTAGATCACTTTTAAAACATTTTAAAGGATTTTTAGAAATTTTTCCATATTTTTTTAAAATATTGAAAATATCAATTTCAAACTTTAGTCACTTTAACGCAAAAGCTCGATTTTTCTGAAAATTTGTTTTGGATTCAAAATATACAGGATGAAATCTTGAATTTCTTTTCCCATTTGAAAACTATGGATATAATAGTCAAAACAATTCTTTTTTCGAAAAAATACGACCTATATTCCACTCCGTATACTTATTTAAACTTTTCGACGTGAAATCGCGAACTACCGTTGCGCGACGCGACTAGTTTTGACTTATTTTTCTAAACTTGAAATGATTTCACCAAATATAATTTAGTTACGTATAAAATCATTACAAATCATTTCAAATTAATATTTCCACTAATTGGATAATTTAAAATCAATTTCCCCTTATCATATATTATAATATTATTTTATTCATAATATTTTTATATTAAAATTTCCAAATTCAATTTCTATCCAATTAAATTTTGAAGTCAAATTCTATTTCAAATTCAAACTTCAACTTAAATTCAAATCAATTCCAATTCCAATTTTTTTATTTCAATACCAACTTCAAAATTGATTTCAATTTCAATTTCACTATTCATCTCAATTTCGATTTCAAAATCAATTTCAATTTTAATTTCAATTTCACTATTCAAAGATAGTCTTAATAATTACAACATATACTTAATTTATCAAATTGCTCATTTATAACAAAAGGGATTACTTAATCACAATTGAGCATAATAACTTTCAATATTCATCAATAACATAATATCAATTCCCATAGCATAGTGATTAACAATTTTTGAGCATATTATCACAATTAAACTATCCAACCAACATATTCAAACATTCATTTTAGCAAAACGTCCATGTTATAAAATGGTGATAATTAACATAACATATAAACGGGATAATCATGATTATTATACATAATAAAACATGATTTAAAAAGCGGTGAGAATTTCTCACCTTCGTTTCCACTCCATCAATCTTTATACGAATTAGCATGCTTCCATCTTACGAACCGACACGTACTTTTCTTGAACTTGCCGCTTTGAATTTCTTTTTTTTTTTCTTTTTTTTGTGAAGGTTGTGAAGGGTGCTCGGCAAAGGGGTTCTCGGCCTTGTGGGTATGGGTCGGGTGTGGATGCATGTAGAGGGGGGTACAGTGGTGGTTGGGCTTGGGTATGTGAGTTTGAGGTAGGTATGGGGATGTAAGGGGCTCGGGTGGGCGAGTATGTGGAGTTGGAGGCTCGGGTAGGAGGGTGTTGGCCATTAAGTGCTAGGGTTTGTTAGTGTGGAGGCATGTAGGGTGTTGGTGCTCTCGAGTTTGGGGTTTGGGTGGTGATGGAGGTTGGGTGCGTGAGTTTAGGATGGTGTAGGGTGGAGTTTGGCTCGGGTATGACTGGTGTAAGTATGTGGTGATGCTTGGTGAAGATGGCAGAAGAGAAATGGAGGAAGAACTTAAGGAAATGAAGAGAATGATTTGTGAAAAATGAAGTGAATGTTATAGCCTATTTATACTTGAGCTTTGTATGGAAAATGACTTAAATGCCCTTGACTACTTTTTTGACTTTGTTTAAGCATGATATGAAGTGCATTAATGGTGGAAAGGATATTAAGATGTGATTTGTACTTAAGTAATGATGTTTGCTTCTTTTTCTTAATTTCTAAATTATTTAAAAACCCTTTTGTTCCTTTTTCATACTTGATAAGACTTGAGTATTAGCGGTGAGAAGATCTATTAGGATTTTTTAGTAATGATTATGTTCAGAAAACTTATTTAATACGAAAAATAGTCAAATCATGTTACTTTTGAATTATCTGTTTACTTTGACTTTTCAAAGTGAATTTTCATTTACATGAAAATATAAAGTGTGCAAAGTTTGTAAAGATGAAATATATATGTTATAAAGTGGATGTTTTCATATAACGTTGCGACAACTTGTTACGGTTGCAAACAACATTGTTATTGACAAATTTTACAGTCAAAATTTGACGTTTTTGTTTAACTATTCATTGATGTAAACCAACATAGAAATTGAACTTCCTGCTACATTTAATAAATTAAAACAAGTATATTTAGGTTAAAAATCCATATCATTATTGCTAATATCACTTTATTGAATTTTGGAGTTGAATTGACAAAATGTGACAAATTTAAAACATTTTTGTAAAACTATTATAAATATATTTTTCAAACCTATATTATACTTCCATTATCTTTATTAAGTGATTTCGATATAGTTTAATTTTTCAACTAAATATTTTAAACTATTAATTAAGCATTTATTTATTTTTAACAAAATCCAACTTTTGTCGATCTATGATAAAAACTCAAAAATCTAATTTCCCCGAATCAAATCTTTAAAATTGATTTTACCATTCTTACTTATCATATATAAGCATGTTTATTTTTTTTTTGAAACTCTTTATATTTTGAAATAATTAAAATTTCTTATTTTTTGAAGTGGCGAAATTACGGGTCATTACATTCTCCCCTACTTAAATGAATTTCGTCCTCGAAATTATACTGAATTTAAACTCAGTAGAGTTTCCCTAATGGATTAATTTTAAACTTAATTTTGTATGATATATATAGATCATCCATACGTGATATCTAATTTAATCTCTTATTCCAATCCACAACTTTTACTTCCGAACTAGTATCGATCCATCAATCCTCTAGTGCGCACTTTGATTAGACTTCTTGATCACAAAACCCTTGCTTTCCTTGCACAACTATGATAGAAAACTCAAGTGCATAAGCACAAACCCTCATCGATGTTCGCTGTCAAGAATCATGCGATAAATCCTTTCTCGAACAAGTGTAAACGCCTCAAAGTTCTGTACTTGAATCTTAGATCAAAATTTGTGTGCCGAAATGATCTTACGTATTTATTCATTTTCACATAATATATTTTCATTGATATTGATCCAATTCATAAAAATTTCCTTAAGTTTATAAACACCTATACATCCAAGTTTTTTTTTAATCTAAGTCTATTGCACAACTATTTACTTGCTACTAAATCCATTTTTGAATTATCTCTTGCATCATTGCTTAAGTATAAAATAGTTCATAATTTTAAATCTATATTTGGATAATATACCTTTACATCCTAAGGGTATAAATTCCTATGTGTCAAACTGTTTTACTTCAATTAGGGTTTTTAACAAATGTGGAATTTTATTATTATCTCAAATTAATAAGTTATAAGGCTTAATCCTTAGTTTTATTTACCTAAGGTCTTAATTTAGCTGACATTATTTATCTTATCCATATATCGATATGACAACTTTATTAAGTGTACATTCTTCCTTACTAATTTCATTATTATCTACTTAATTTAGAATTTTATTTACCTATTCCTTTTTCGAATCAAATTTCTTAACTTTAAATCCATCAAATACCTTACAGTCAAATTTTGAACCTTAATTCACATGGTATTTGTTATTTAAACATTTTCATCCAATAATCAACCTACTAACCATATTATTCCAAATTTTTATTTTAAAGACTTTTTTCTAATTTATCAACATTTGATATTTTCATTAAAATACTCTTCTATAAGTTTGTGAAATTCTAATCACAAAATGATTACATTTATATTTACTAATCTTGATTCCAATAATTCCTCTCTCTTATTATGGAACATCTTATAGTCAAATCGTGCAATTCTTATCACAAGATGTTCATATTTTACTAATCTATATTCCAAACAATCATTTATTTCCAAATATATAAAAATATTTCTTTTTATATAAAATATAAACCTAGGTAAAATTATTTCATTTACCATCTTTTTAAAACAAAACCATTTTTATAAAATTAACAAATATGCGCTCATATATAATATTCTCAACACATTCCAGGGTTTTAATAGCCCTATCTCTAATGAGTCACTCATCCTCGGATTTTACTTATCCTATCTCTAATGAGACCTACCACTATCAGGCTTCAGTGTTCGCTTAACCAAAAGCTTTGATACCAAATGTGACGGCCCAAAAATCCATACCCTTTGAGTCAACAATAAGCCATACATATCTAACCCAAAGTGAACAAAAAGTCAGATCATCAAAGGTAAAATAAAGAAAATAGAAGAACAGAATAGAATCTCACTCGAAGGGAATAACATATAATATTGGACAAATATCTTTACGGTGGAAAACTTTTAAAACACATATATCAGTCTAACCTAATTTCAGCTTTGACTGTTGTAAACATATGTCCTTACAAATGTTGACAATCATCAATCGATGCAGAATAAGAAAAGTGCATAATAGAATACGTCCATACGTAGAATAATATCTCCAGCTCCCCTCTGGCAACTCCAACCATCTTTAACTAAACCTGAAACTACTCAGATCTGACCTGAGTATTGAAAATACCTGGATTAGGCTTGATAAACCGGCATGAGAAAAACTCAATAATAAATGATTGTGTCATATATCAGCCCTTGAATAAAATCCTTTGAAAAGAAAGAGTATCTCATAAGACCACGTCCATACACAAACACGGATGGATTTTTACCTTACGATAACTAAATCGCTTTTATATAACAAAACATTTGATATTATTTCTAGTGACATTTCTTTGAAACCATTTGCAAATAAAGTTATCAATCTTAGCCGAAATGGTTACCTATATAGAATCTCGGGGTTATTCATTACGCCGGGCAAACCAAATCGCAAGTTCTTATTGGAGAATAGATTTCCATATAAATGAGCAAGTGAAGGGACTACCTTCCGATGGGTACACCTCAAGATGGATGTCCCGAGCGCCACAACATAGGCACCTCTACCGACACAAGTCCGGCCTATCTCCAAAAAATACTACCAAATATGTCATCCTCCGGTCGTTAACGACCTTTATCGAAGTGTGCTCTAGCATACAAACAACATTAATTAGTATCTCGAATCCATAACGGGTAAAATTATATCTAAAATTGGATGATCATACCCTAATTGGATGATCATACCTTGTTTTGGTCATTTCCCGATTGATTAGGCTTGAGGTAACGATTACCTTTACACATAGCACGTCTCTTTCTACTTTGAATGCCACAATGCCATTCCATAGTCGCATGACTAATTCTACAAACGTATATCTTCCTAAGCTCGAATGACTTGAGAATGGGTGTTAAGCTAAGAGAAGGAATCTTCTCCGCCACCGACTGATATACATTTTGTAGACACCACTCATTGTGATTTAGATTGCAAGGTAAGACACTCATCCATATAAGTTGTCAAGGAACAGGACAAACCGAAGGCACTCTCCCATCACATCATAAGATTGGTAGCGAATAGTCCTTGTGTTTCTGAGATTTTTTGTAACAAAGAGACCATCGCTACTATAAGTATTTTGGGAGTTATCCCTAATCAAATCAACATGCAGTCCTTTGTTACTAGTCGTCTCAATATTCTTAGCTTTTGATCTTTTACTTCGAGTACGTAGATTGGTTCGAAGTGGTCTTCGGATAGGAATCACCCAAATCCGGCCCCAGTTCCTTCAAAATCCAATTATCCATAAACATTGAATACGAGCACACATGATTTATTAAGCCTTTTTCCCATTCATTTCTTTTGAGTTAGTTATGAAAATTCCTTTTTTATCTTAGAGTAATTCTAAGGTAATTCTCTTCTCTTAGGAAAATATTTCTAATTTTCTTACTTAACATTCGATCAAAATTCTTTAACTTTTAAGCAGGTCAAAAATAATGTTATTTAAGACATCGCTTATTATAAACCCAAAAATCAATCTTAGAAAACATTATGGAGTAAATAGAATCATGGAAATTATTCTACTTTTACTCAATATCAATTTTCGTATTCACCAAGTGCTATGGACGGAATAACGGTAAAATCACCTTTTAAATTCCATGAAGAGGACGAGTTCCCTCTTCTAACTTTAATACTAAGTATAACAAGACCATTTCTATGCAATCCAAGTTGAAATTTATAAATCAAAATCTTCTATACTTAACGTGCCTAATTTTTGGAAAATATAAATTATCTTTTATTATGAGAAAACTTAATACGATCTTTTAGAGCATCCGGCTTTCCCTTTTATCTGTTCCACCCCTTGTCTAAAAGATAAAGCGAAGGCCAGGTAAGTTTAGGGCATTGGTTGCTCCATCCATAACCTTGGTTACATACCTTGTTTTATCGTTTTAGCTCTCACAAGCGGGATAAATGTACTAGTCGTTTATGCATACTCAATTATTGATTATATCATCATAAAATTCCTTCATTATTCGTTAAAAAACATTTCTAAATGATTCATGAGAGAATCGCCAAGATTAGAATCATATTTTCGAAGTTATAGAAAACTGCTGCAAAAGCGTAGGAAAAAGAATTGCAAATGATGTTTTAAAGCTATACTGACCAAATTGACTATTCTATCATTTAAAATCCCATTTTTTCGACTTAGATCACTTTTAAAACATTTTAAAGGATTTTTAGAGATTTTCCCGTTTATTTTTTAAAATATTGAAAATATTAATTTCTTACATTGGTCACTTTTCTACAAAAGCACAATTTTTCTAAAAATTTGTTTTGGACGTATTTCAAAATATACAAGATGAAATCTTGATTTTCTTTTCCCATTTGAAAACTATGGATAAAATAGTCCGAACAATTCTTGTTTCGAAGAAATCCAAGATATGTTCCACTCCGTATACTTATTTAAACTTTTCGACGCGAAATCGCGAACTACCTTTGCGCGACGCGCCTAGTTTTTACTTATTTTTCTAAATTTGAAATAATTTCACCAAATTTTACTTAATTACTTATAAAATCATTACAAATCATTACAAATCATTTTAAATTAATATTTCCACTATATGGATAATTTAAAATCAATTTCCCCTTATCTTATATTATAATACTATTTTATTCATATTATTTTATTATTAAATTTTCCAAATTCAATTTATTTCCAATTAAATTTTGAAATCAAATTCTATTTAAAATTCAAACTTCAAATTAAATTTAAATTAATTCCAATTTGAATTTTTTTCAATTCCAACTTCAAAACTGATTTCAATTTCAATTTCACTATTCATCTCAATTTCGATTTCAAAATCAATTTCAATTTCACTATTCAAAGATAGGCATACTAATTCCAACGTATGCCATATTTATAAAGTTGGTTATTTATAACAAAAGGGATTACTTAATCACAAATGAGCATAATCACTTTCAATATTCATCAATAACATAACATCCATTCCCATAGCATAGTGATTAACATTTATTGAGTATATTATCACAACCAAACTATCCAACCAACGTATTCAAACATTCATTTCGGCCAAACGTCCATATTATCAAATGGTGATAATTAACATAAAATATAAATGGTATAATCATGGTTATTATAACATAACAAAACATGATTTAAAAAGCAGTGAGAATTTCTCACCTTCATTTCTACTCCATCAATCTTTATACGAATTAGCGTGCTTCCGTCTTACGAACTAACGCGTACTTTTCTTGCACTTGCCGCTTTGAATTTCTTTTTTTTGTGAAGGGTGTGAGGCCCAGGGGTGCTCGGGTGGAGTGGGCACGTAGAGGGGGGTTCGGTGGTGGTTGAGATTGGGTATGTTAGTATGAGGTGGGTATGGGGTAGTAAAGGGCTCGAGTAGGCAAGTTTGTGGAGTTAGAGGCTCGAGTAGGTCGGTGTTGGCCGTTAAGTGCTCGAGTTGGTGAGTGTGGAGGCATGCAGGGGGTTGGTGCTCTCGACTTTGGGGTTTGGGTGATGTTGGAGGTTGGGTGCGTGAGTTTAGGATGGTGTAGGGTGGAGTTTGGCTTGGGTATGGTTGGTGTGAGGATGTGGTGATGCTTGGTGAAGATGGCAGAAGAGAAATGGAGGAAGAACTTAAGGAAATGAAGGGAATGATTTGTGAAAAACGAAGTGAATGTTATATCCAAAAAATACTTGAGTTTTGGATGGAAAATGACTTAAATGCCCTTGGCTACTTTTTTGACTTTGTTTAAGTGTAACGACCGGATATTTTTGACCATTCGCATCCGCACATGTCGGACTTGAATAATTCAAAATACCGAATTGTTAATTTAAATTTGGCAAAACTGAACATATACAGTAAATAAAATATTCACAGATCACAAACACAGAGTAATAAATGCAGCAGAAACAAAAGATAGTAGTTCATGAAGCTACTATAAACATATCAAAGTGAAATAAGGTACAACAGATGTCTCGAATACAATAATCAAATACAATATCAGAATACATCACTAGAATCAACTGAATATCTAAAAGCTGGATAGATAGCTGGATCCTCAAGCGAAGCTCTAACTCCAAAGGTGAGTCTCGAATACTGGTACACTCAGTCTGACCCGAGTGTAAAGCAAAACACAAAACACTCGAGTCAGGATTAACATTCTTATATCAATAAATCCAACTGAAGTGAAATAGCAACTAAAATACAAGTGTTTGCATAAAAAATGGACAAATACCTCCAAGTCGTATGATTTAATTGATTTTAGGTTGTTCTGAGTGGTTTGGGTGATTTATGCCAATATATGAAAACCAGGGACTAAACTGTAAAAGACACACAGATTTATAGTGGTTCGACCAGAATGTGCCAACGTCCACTTTATATGTTATTCTCCTTTTCTATTCAAATTACAAGTACAAAGCTTTGATACCAGTATATGAAAGTTGTTTGAAAGTTCTATCCGTGCTTTAGCTCTCAAACTTGTTCCCCATTGTTATACCCCTACCCCTCTATTTATAGAGTGAGGCTGGGGGTATGGGTCTTGGATGTGTATAGCTGCTGGTGGGCTTGGGCTGATGTGATATGGCCTGGCACGTCTTGGTCCGGTAGCACTTGGTCCGGTGATGGGTGATCCAGTCATGTCCTCCTTTGCTTTTGTTTCGGCAGTGGATGGAGGTACCTGGTTCGGTAGCATTCTGGTTCGGCTATGCATGGAAGTGGGGTTTGGACCGGTAGTGCTTAGAGAGGAGATGGTTCGGTGGTTGGTTGGTTCGGTGGTGATGTTGGTTGGTTGGTTCGGTGGTGATGTTGGTCCGGTTTGAGGTGATTTTGTGGCTCGTCCCTTGCTTCCTCGTGTTGGTTCGGTGGTGGTAGAAACGTACCCCACATTTGCCCCCCAAAGTAGGGCATATGTTAACATATGTCGTGCTTTGTTTCAGTTTGAACAACCATATTCGGCCGGAGAACCGAACCGGCTGGTCCGGCAATCCAACTTTCCTCTATAAGTAGGAGCCCCAGGCCTTCGTTTTTCCTTACCGAACGAGATAGCCGAATCAATTTCTGAACTGTCGAATCAATACGTGTCGAACCAATCTTAGCTGCCAGACCAGGCAAGTTCTCTTCTGCCGAATGACTTCTTAAAGTCCTTTATTTTACCGAATGAACTTAATACCGAATGGACTTGATACAGAATGGACTTGACACCGAATGGACTTGATACCGAATGGTCTTGATACCGAATGAACTTGAAAAACTTGCTTGTTTTATATTTCTACATCCTTCGTTTTAACAACGTGCTTTTCTGTGTTTGCAGATAAATGTCTCACAAAGTGGAAACCCAATCAGAAAAGAAGAGATTCTAGGACAGAGAAGAGCCTTCCGCCGTGCCCCCAGTCCAGTCAGGACCGGGACGTTATGGGCCCACCCCGAGATCATTGGTAGATGGATATGGTCCTCAGGAGCTTCTGAACTCACCTCCTGATTGCTTCCCTAGCTCACTCAAAAGCGAGCAGCTTGATGTTATTTCTCGCTCCTTTGGGATTGACAGAGCACGCTTGCTATTGCCGGGGGAAGGAGTGATGCCGTATGACCCCCCTGAAGGCTACTTTGCATACAGCAGATATCACTGTATGTGTGGTGCCATCCCGCCTCTCAATGCCTGGATAGTCAGCTTTGTCACATATCTGAAGGTGGCTCCATTCCAGCTTCAGCCTAACTCCTACGCCATTCTAGTGAGCCTGTTTGTCATTTTCCAAAGGAGATACGGGCGTCCTCCCTCCAACCGGGAGATCCGGTATTTGTACAACTTGAGAGGCTATAAGAAGGGGTCTCCATACATCAGCTTGGAATCAGTCGTATCTTTCAAGCCGATCCTGGACTTATATTCGAAGTTCAGCATGTTTAAGAAAGAATGGTTTTTTGTCAAGGATGACTTTGTTTCCATCCGTCGCTTCACCTCAGGCTGTAAGTCGAAGTTTATTTATGATTTCTGTTCTGACTGCAATGCTTCTTCTCATGTGTTTTTATTTCTTGCTAGCGACAGGTGGCTTTGCGGTCGTAGAGAATGACTGCCTGGTTCAGATGGCTGCGGAAATAGAAGCCATCACGGGAAGGGATAGGTCGGCCTCTTATTTGATTAGGAACGCTACACTTCTAGGGCACAACCTGACCCTACCACATCAGTCTGTGGTCAAGCAGAGAGACACGACGGAGGAGAGGGCTGCCAAAATCATAGGAGGGGCCACGACAAAGAGCGGCAAGAGGAAACCCTTCTCGGCGCATCCAGTCGCCGGGGGGAAGAAACTCAAGAAGTTTGATGGACCCTCTCCTAGCACACATCCAGATGTTCAGGAGGAGGATTGAGTGGAGGGGGAAAAAGCAAGGATGAAGGAGGTGAGGCGGAGAGCGGAAGCGGTGGAGAAGGTGACGGTGATCGTCACGGTGATGATGGTGGCGAAGGACATGGCGGTGATGGCACCGGGGCTTTGCCTCCTGGGCAGGCGGGCGTGATCCAAGAGTGGATGGATGATGCTCTCCGCCAAGCCTTTGAAGAGTTGGAGGAAACGGAGAAGTCCAAGAAAGCTGATAAGGTTGGGACCGGCGTCGATTTATCTTCCGGGAGTGCTTCTTCTAAGGCAACTTCTACGGTTCAAGGTGAATTTCTCTCTATTCTTTTTAATTCTCGAATGATGGCTCAATGCATGCTGGTGACACTTGATTTTTATTCCAGGAGCAGGCAAAACGGCCAAGACCTCAGATCTTCGGCACAGTCTTGAACAATACAAACTCCTCAAAGCTTCCGCCAAGCCGAAGCCTCCTACTAACCGTCCTGGAGACGTAGTCGGCTATCGTCCTCTTCTTGGAGTTATTGAAGAAGATATACAAAAGAGGAAGAGGAGTCGATCTACGTTTGAATCTCTTCCTGGCCCTCCGGCCCCACTCCAGCCTATTCATGATATTGAGGAGGAGGATACCGAGTTTATACCTTCCCCACATCTGTCTGAGAATCCAACCGTCACCCCAATAGATCACCCTGGCTTAGTTCGCAATCCGTTTGCGGGTCATCCGGACCTGGACCCGGCATCTCATGACATCTCCTTCGATGAGGTTACCGGTGAGCATCTTCTCCCTCGCAATCCTATGGTACGGGTGCTTGAAGAAGCTAAGTCCCTGGACCTTGATTTGCTTACTACCTGGGTTGTAACTCTGGGGGATGAGGCTAAGGCAAATATTGACCGGGTTGCTGAGGAGACCAGGAAATTGATGGGGCATCATGCCCGACTAGTCAAGGCCGGGGAGGAAATTGGGAGTGCCAACATTCGGCTACGGTTAATGGTCTCCGACTAGGCTAAGCAGCTTGCCGATCAAGACATCCAAATTTCTCAGCACGAGGCCGCATCCAGGCAACTGAAGAAGACTATGGAAGAGGTCAGCAGGGTAGAGTTGCGAAAAATGGAGGCCGCCTGCAAGGAGCGAATTGACATGGCCATCACGACGGTGGATGAGGTTCGACAAGCGGACCTTGAGTGGGTGCAGGAATTATCGAGAAGACATGAGGCCGCGCAGCTTGCTCAGTCCAAGTTGAAGGAGGAGATGGAGGCGATGAGGATATCCCTTCAGTCTGACCGCTCACGATACCGATCGGAGAGGGATGCTGCCGTCGCTAAGCTGCGTGCTTCTGAGGCCCGAATGACGGAGCTTGAGGAAAACAAGGGGATGATGGATGAGATGCTCCAGGATATGTATTTCCGCACCTGGAAGCAGGGTAATTTATCCTGGATGGATGATTACCCCCGAGTTATGGCCAGGATTTATCTCCGGGCTCTGGAGGAGGCCAGGGCTGATGCAGATAAAGAGGGTGGCGCGGTCTTCAGAATGGATTTGGTCACTGCCCAGTTTACCAAGGAGGAGAAGGTGGCGGTGAAGGAGGGTATGCAGCTGCTTGCTGCTGAGGAGGCAGGTGTGCAAGTAGAGGATGATGACCAGGATGGTCAGGAAGCAGGTGCTGGTAAGTCTTCCTTTCTAGTATTTCCGTTAACTTGGTTGCTTATCATTAATGAATTCTTTCTTTGACCGGACAGGTGGGCAACATGACAAGGATAAAACTCCGATGCAGCCGGCTCCTTGGTTTGACCTGGACATCTTTTTGTGAACTTGACATTGTTGTGTATGTTAGTCTCAGAACAGTAACGTAACTCTTAGGCTGTAATTATGCTAATTGTAATAAACAACCTTATTCTTGACGTGTAATTTTTTAACTTAAGCTGATTCTGTCGTTTTTGAATGTTTTTGCTATTTTGACATGTTGTATGAGAAATATAGCTATGCATATTCTTGTAATTCAATTGTGTTTGACGACAAGTTCTTGTTTAAAACATAATTTCATGTCTTGCAATGTTAGTGTGATGTATGAATAAATTATAGCCATGTGTTTATACATGAAAGAAGGATATACCGCCCTTCATATTTTGCTTGTAGATGGCAGCTTTGAATGTCTTGTGTGACCGAGTGTGGAATGCAGTCCAGTTTCTCGTTGTGAGTACCCGCTTCCATTAGCGAATGTCTCCTATTCTGTGTCCTGTACTTTAGGGATTGTTACAGAGGATAGGAGAATAGTTTTTTAAATAAAATTGAAATATGAGAAATAGTAAAACTTCCAATCACGGAAAGCCTTCGATGTGCTTAAGTTCGTGGCAAACGGGCTTTGTAGTCACTTTCCCTAGCTGTGGGTCTTGGAGACATTTGTCACCCATCTTACGCCTCCGCGGGGAGTTAATCTTTTTTACCACAGCCATACTTAAGACACATCGGAGCCGAGATCGCGCATAGTAACTACCCGGGCCATTATGGCCCGTAATCGTGGGTATTATTCGATTTACTGTGGCCGGCTAGCGTGGGTGCCGATCGTCAACCGTGAACTACCCCTTGCTGGCCACACCTTATGTTGGGGCTTAAAGTAGGTTTACAGTTGCCGGCGAGCCGAACGCCGTAATGAGCTGCCTTGTCTATAGTCGGCCTTCTCGGTGGCTTATGATCGGCTCATTACAGTTGGCTTTAAGGGCCGTCGCGAGCAATGAGTTAACCCGCAGCAGAGGGATGTCGGAGCAAAAGTGTCTCATTGGCGAGGGCATAGATTCGCATAGTACCTGTTAGGTCTTGTCCAGGTGAAGTCGCGCTGTGGAGTGCTTGAATGGAAATGCTATATGCATAGGATTTTGTTCAACATAAAAGGATAAAGTTAACAAGCAGCCAATATATAAAGGAATAAGTTTAAAAAGGGACAAGGTTTTTTAAAGTGGTTTGGCACGAAAATGCATACGTCCACTGATTCTCTTTGTTAATTCACTTCATATGGGCAGTACAAGTTAAGAAAAGTATCGACGGAGGTGTTGGATGTTCCATGCCCTCTGGAACACCTCTCCGTCCACTGTTGAAAAAATATAAGCTCTATTGTCGAGATCTTTATGAATTACATATGGTCCATCCCAAATTGGATCTAGTGCTCCGGGGCGAGGGAAGACTCGCTTGAGGACAAGATCTCCTTCTTGTAAGATATGATGCTTGACCTTGGAGTTGTATTGTGCTGCCACCTTTTGCTTGTGGGCTGCTGCTTTGAGGGCTGCATCATTTCTTCTTTCCTCAATTAGATCCAAAGGCATGTGAAGGAGTTCTTCGTTCTCTTCTGGGTTATAGTGGATCCTACGGTGGGAAGGCACGATGGTTTCAACTGGGAGCATAGCCTCCGATCCATATGCCAAAGAGAAAGGAGTATGCCCTGTTGATGTTCTGAAAGATGTGCGGTAGGCCCACAGTGCTGTAGGGAGTTCATCCACCCAAGCGCCCTTTGACTTTTCGAGTTTCTTTTTGATTAAAGTTTTCAGAATTTTGTTGATAGCTTCGACTTGTCCGTTTGCCTGGGGATAAGCTACGGATGAGAAGCTTTTGTGAATTCCGTGCTCTTGGCACCAGTTGGCGAACTCCTCGCTGTCAAACTGAAGTCCATTGTCTGATATAATTTTGAATGGGACTCCGTACCTGCATAGAACATTTTTGATCAAGAAGTTAATAACTTTCGCTGAAGATACTTTATTTAGGGGTTCTGCTTCCACCCATTTGGTGAAATAGTCGACTGCTACTATAGCATATTTGGCCCCGCTTCAGCCCATTGGCAGTTCGCCGATTAAGTCAATTCCCCATACTGCAAAGGGCCAAGGGCTGGTCATATGAGTAATCTCAGTTGTTGGTAGCCACGGAATCTTAGCAAACTTCTGGCATCTGTCACATTTTCTGACAAAATCTAAGGAGTCCTTGCTTAAGGTGGGCCAGAAATATCCATAACGGAGTATCTTTTTTGCCAAAGTCTGCCCTCCAGTGTGATCTCCGCAGCTTCCTTGATGAATGTTGGATAAAATTTCCTTGGCTTCTCTTCCAGCAACACACCTTAACAAAGGGTTAGAGAAGCCGCGCCGATAGAGGGTGCCCTCTTGTATTGTGTAGCGGGAAGCTTTTCTCAAGATTTTCTTGACATCGTTACGCCCGTTGGGTAGTGTACCACTTTGTAAGTACTCTCGGATGTGCGGTAGGCCCACAGTGCTGTAGGGAGTTCATCCACCCAAGCGCCCTTTGACTTTTCGAGTTTCTTTTTGATTAAAGTTTTCAGAATTTTGTTGATAGCTTCGACTTGTCCGTTTGCCTGGGGATAAGCTACGGATGAGAAGCTTTTGTGAATTCCGTGCTCTTGGCACCAGTTGGCGAACTCCTCGCTGTCAAACTGAAGTCCATTGTCTGATATAATTTTGAATGGGACTCCGTACCTGCATAGAAAATTTTTGATCAAGAAGTTAATAACTTTCGCTGAAGATACTTTATTTAGGGGTTCTGCTTCCACCCATTTGGTGAAATAGTCGACTTCTACTATAGCATATTTGGCCCCGCTTCGGCCCATTGGCAGTTCGCCGATTAAGTCAATTCCCCATACTGCAAAGGGCCAAGGGCTGGTCATATGAGTAATCTCAGTTGTTGGTAGCCACAGAATCTTAGAAAACTTCTGGCATCTGTCACATTTTCTGACAAAATCTAAGGAGTCCTTGCTTAAGGTGGGCCAGAAATATCCATAACGGAGTATCTTTTTTGCCAAAGTCTGCCCTCCAGTGTGATCTCCGCAGCTTCCTTGATGAATGTTGGATAAAATTTCCTTGGCTTCTCTTCCAGCAACACACCTTAACAAAGGGTTAGAGAAGCCGCGCCGATAGAGGGTGCCCTCTTGTATTGTGTAGCGGGAAGCTTTTCTCAAGATTTTCTTGACATCGTTACGCCCGTTGGGTAGTGTACCACTTTGTAAGTACTCTCGGATGGGTGTCATCCAAGTTGCTTCTTCGGTTGCAGCTATCAGATTCACTTGCTCAAAACTTGGGATCGGTTGCTTTGAGATGGCTATTGCTCCGGAAATAACACCGTCTCTCATGCTAGCTTGCTTCGCTAATTCGTCGGCCTCTTGGTTCTCTTCCCGAGGGACGTGTTTGACTAAGTAGTGATCCAATCGACTGAGAAGTAGCTTGGTCTTCTTTAAATATGCTATGATTCGTTCTTCTCGAGCCTGGAATTCTCCTAGTATTTGATTAACAATAAGTTGAGAATCGCTATGAAGACACAAAGAATTGGCTCCGATTTCTAAGGCAAGTTCTAATCCAGCTATCACCGTTTCATACTCTGAATCGTTGTTGGTGGCAGCGAATTCCAACGTTACAACATAGTGCAGCTTATTTCCCCTGGGAGTGATTATTACCGCACCTGCCCCCGAGCCTTGTTCGTTTGATGCACCATCCACAAAGAGGTTCCACTTGACGTCTTCTGCTATTTCTGATTGCTCCTTACCTTCGTTGGTAGTGAATTCGGCAATGAAATCGGCCATGGCTAGCCCCTTGATGGCGGTGCGAGGATGGTAGGTAATATCATATTGACTTAGCTCAATGCACCATTTAAGTAGTCGCCCATAAGTGTCGGGATGATGGAGTACCTGGCTCAGCGGTTGATCAGTCAGAACTCTGATGGAATGGGATTGAAAATAGTGTCGCAGTTTTCGTGATGCGATCAGTAGACAGTATGCTAGCTTCTCAAGTTTAGGATATCTAACTTCTGCCCCTGTAAACCTCTTACTTACAAAGTATACTGGTCGCTGTGTGCGGTTGTCTTCTCTTACCAAAGCAGCGCTCAGAGTATGAGATGATACAGCAAGGTATATGCATAACTCTTCGCCTTCGTTTGGAGTCGAGAGTACCGGCGGTTTCTGGAGGTGTTCGATTAAGTTAAGGAAAGCTGTTAGGCATTCGTCAGTCCATTCGAACTTTCCTTTGTCTTTCTTTAGAGCTTCGAAGAAGGGGACGCACTTGTCCGTTGCTTTGGAGATGAATCGGCTTAGGGTGGCCACTTTCCCATTTAGGCTTTGCATTTCTTTTCGAGTGGAAGGTATTTTAATATCTTTCAGAGCTCGGACTTGTTTAGGATTTTCTTCAATCCCTCTGGCATGGACGATGAATCCCAAGAACTTTCCTGATGATACTCCGAAGGAGCATTTTAGAGGATTAAGTTTCATTCCATATTGGCGAATTACTCGAAACATCTCGCCCAGGTGGCTTACGTGCTCGTTGGCTTTCCTTGACTTTACCAGCATGTCATCCACATACACTTCCATAGTTTGTCCTATTAGCCCTGCAAACATCTTGTTGACGATGCGTTGGTAGGTGGCTCCTGCGTTTTTAAGTCCGAAAGGCATTACCTTGTAGTAGTACAATCCCCGTTCAGTGATGAAACTAGTGTGGTCTTGATCGGGAGCATGCATGGGAATTTGGTTGTATCCTGAGTATGCGTCCATAAAAGATAAGAGTTTGTGCCCGGCTGTGCTGTCTACAAGTTGATCGATTCGGGGAAGTGGGAAGCAATCCTTCGGGTAGGCATCATTTAAGTTGGAGAAGTCAATGCATGTTCGCCACTTCCCATTAGCCTTCTTTACCAGCACCGGGTTGGCGATCCACTCTGGGTAGATGGCTTCTCGTATGAAGTCATTGGCAAGTAGATTCTTTACTTCTTCGTCGAGGGCTGTTGATCGTTCTGCCCCCATACTTCTCTTTCTTTGTTTTACGGGCGCCTTGGTAGGATCATTGTTTAGTACGTGGCATGCTATGTCAGGGGAGATTCCGGTAATGTCATCATGTGACCATGCAAATACATCCAAGTTGTGGCGGAGAAAGTCAACGAGTTGTTCCTTCAACTCTGCTTTTAGTTGGGACCCGATTTTTAATACTCTACTTGAGTCATGTTTGTCTACAGATACAAATTCCATAGCCTCTGCAGGCTCGGCGGTGGCCTCCTCCTCTTTGTCCCTGGGGTCTAATTCATTGAAAGGGTCGCTGGTATATCGAAGAGGAGGGGCTTTCTTTAGTTGCTATGCTTCCAAACTTTTTGTGCAGAGGGCAACCTCTACACTCTTCCCTTTATCCTTCCTGTGGTTGTTGCGAAGTTCAGTTACATAGCAGTCTCGAGTAACGTCCTGGTCTCCCTCTACTTCCCCTACTCCATTGTCCGTTGGAAATTTCATCTTTAGGCACCATGGGGCCAGGACAATTTGGAAGTCAGACAAGGCTGGCCTTCCTAAGAAGGCATTGTAGGCCGAGTGGTTTTCTATCAGCACAAATGTCTGTTTCCGTACAACAGAGCGGGGATGGCTTCTAATTTCAACAAAGAGGTCCAGTTGCCCGAGGGGCATCTTTGCATCTCCAGTGAAATCGTGTAGTGGTTTATTGCAGGGAGAAACGTCCTTTATTGATAGTTTAATTTTGTCGAATGCATGCTTGAATAAGATATTTACTGAGCTTCCAGTGTCTACTAGAATTCGGAAAACTTCGGCCGAACCGAGTTGGGCAGAGATAACCATGGGATCCACGTGATGGTACTGCCTTCCCTCTAGGTCACGCCTACTGAATGTGTTGTTATCACTC
This sequence comes from Allium fistulosum, assembly GCA_030737815.1. Classification (NCBI taxonomy): domain Eukaryota; kingdom Viridiplantae; phylum Streptophyta; class Magnoliopsida; order Asparagales; family Amaryllidaceae; genus Allium; species Allium fistulosum. The sequence goes on from CM060905.1 coordinate 671,056,507, forward strand.
TCTTTCTGCTTTGGGTGGCGATCTTCTATAACAGAATTAACACAGTCTTCATTATTTCTAAGCGACTTTCCATATCTTTCCATTTCTGCCCAACTTCTATCGGTGATGTGCGGTCCTCCCGAGATGGTATGGACCACTATCTTCTCTTGACTGGAGCCGCTAGTGTTGCGATTTCCTCTGCCTACCCCTGGGGAGGTTAGCCTTGGGTTCTCATTGGCAAGAGCTGGAGTCCTGTTCTGACCTTTTACATAGCGTTCCAGTCTCTTCCTTCTGATGTGTTCTTCAATCAAGTCCCGGAGATGATGACATTCATTGGTATCATGCCCATGGGGTTCGTGGAAGCGACAGAATTTTCAAGACTTAATCGTGTTATCTGATTCCTTCTTGTGCGGGGGGCGTTTGTATTTAACTTCGTCTTGGGTGGCAAGGAAGATGTTTTCAATGGTTTCATTCAAAGGAGTGTAAGTGTCGAATCTCGGTCCTGGCCGATATAGGTTCTTTTCTCCCTTCTTGCCCCTAGCATTGTCTCTAGAATCATTTCTTCGAACGTCCTTTGTTGCAGTGGGCGTGTTGCCGTAAGCTGCCTTATTTTGTTGCCCTGACCTCCCTCAGTGGCAGCGTCTTCAAGCCTCATATATTTCCCGGCTTCATGGAAGAAATCGAGTAAATTAGCTGGTTTTTCTTTTGTCAATCTTCTAGCAAATTTAGTATCCGGATACACACCACTACAAAGGGCCATTAAGACAAGCTTCTCATCGGCATCTTGGACTGCGGCCGCTGCGGCATTGAATCGGGTTAAATATTGTTGCAGCTTCTCTCCAGGTTTCTGTTTGACATTGGATAAGGAATAAGCGTCCTTGGGTTGTTCCACATGAATGCGGAACTGGCTGATAAACTTTTCTTTCAACATCTCCCATGAGCTGATGGATCCTTGGGGTAGATGACAGAACCAGGAGGTAGCTAGATCTGCTAAGAATAGTGGAAAGCATTTGCACAGTACTCCCTCTGTCGCTCCACTCATGAGCATATGCTGTGTGTATCTCTGTAAGTGTATAACAGGGTCGGAGGTTCCTTTGTAAGGTTCCATTGTTAGCATTTTCCATTCCCGGGGGGTGATGGCAATTTCGATATTGCGGGCGAAGGGGCTGGTTACCCTAGCACCTATCCCTCGATCTCTTTGATCCCGTTGGACGCATTCTCTGAATAAGCGTGCCATCCTTTCATCCGAATTTGGAGCAGATAGAAATGAGTTCGGTTCTGCTCTGTGGGACTGATTCCGTCCGGACGATTTGTAGGGATGGTATCGTCTATCATTCCTGATATTTTCCAGTGGCTGTCCTTGATCTTCTGGGAGCATGCTAGGGTCAGCTACAGTTGGCCCTTGCCTTGATCTTCCCCTGCTAGGTTCTGATCTAAGCACTTCCTCGGGTCCAACTTCGGGCTGGACTCTAGCTCGGCCCCGTTCATTGGTGTCTTCGTGGTTAGGCAGTACGACCGGCTCAGCTACAGTTGACCTCCTTCCGGTACCTCCCCCGTTGGGTTCGGTTCCAAGCGTTTCCTCAGGCCTAACTTCGGGCTGTGCTCGGTCTCGGCTCCTACCATGGCCGCTTCTGTTGTTAGCTCCTTCGAGGGAGGAGGATCTTTGCTGTCTCTGAGATCCTCCAGACTGGGACTCACCCCATGATTCAGTGTTGCGGTTGGACTCTTCAACATCCCTTAAGCGTGACATGAGATGGTTCACTAAGGCTTCTTGCTGGGATGTGAAGCGGTTAGTCACTTCAGCCACAACTCTATCTAGATCTGCCCTAGTAATTGCTGCAGGCTGTTCTGTGGCAGGGGTTATCGGATTTTCCTGACCTTCATTTGGTACTGCTGCTGGAACGGGACGATCCTCTTGATTTGTGACCACTGGATCTGGAATACTGCTAGTCGTGATGTTCTTTCCTCCGTTAACATCTTTCCTCTGCTTGGGAGCCATGTTTTCCAAGCAATGAACGATGCTGTTAGGAAGAAGGTTAAGTGGGAGAGGCTGAAGCTTCGAGCTTCTTGTTCTTAGTGAAAGCACCAAAAATGTTTGCACAAAAAATGGACAAACACCTCCAAGTCGTATGATTTAATTGATTTTAGGTTATTCTGAGTGGTTTGGGTGATTTATGCAAATATATGAAAAGCAGGGACTAAACTGTAAAAGACACACAGATTTATAGTGGTTCAGCCAGAATGTGCCTACGTCCACTTTATATGTTATTCTCCTTTTCTATTCAAATTACAAGTACAAAGCTTTGATACCAGTATATGAAAGTTGTTTGAAAGTTCTATCCGTGCTTTAGCTCTCAAACTTGCCCCCATTGTTGTAACCCTGCCCCTCTATTTATAGAGTGAGGCTGGGGGTAGGGGTCTTGGATGTGTATAGCTGCTGGTGGGCCTGGGCTGATGTGATCTGGCCTGGCACGTCTTGGTCCGGTAGCACTTGGTCCGGTGATGGGTGATCCGGTCGTGTCCTCCTTTGCTTTTGTTTCGGCAGTGGATGGAGGTAGCTGGTTCGGTAGCATTTTGGTTCGGCTATGCATGGACGTGGGGTTTGGACCAGTAGTGCTTGGAGAGGAGATGGTTCGGTGGTTGGTTGGTTCGGTGGTGATGTTGGTCCGGTTTGAGGTGATTTGGTGGCTCGTCCCTTGCTTCCTCGTGTTGGTTCGGTGGTGGTAGAAACGTACCCAACAACAAGTAACTCAATGGATGTTTGGAATAACCATCCTTTAAGGATCCGTTAAACTATCTACTATGTAGTAGTGTACGATAAGTAGATAACGCCTATCAGTAATATAAAGTATCAAAATAGTGTTAAGGCGTTACCATTATCCCCCTTAACACATTTATATAAGCGTTATAGTCTATACAGCACTGTAACCTCCATCGTAAACTAGTGGGATATCAGGGAGTACTCCATAGGTATAACAAAAAACAAATCGTAGTGGTCGCGTATACAGGGATACAAGTATGACAAGGCACATGAGGCAATACCCAAGGTAGTGAAACTACCGTTTGCCTGATCCGGACTGGTGAGAACGCATCGCCGCAACGATCGCAACACCGCGAAACAACACTCCCAAAATTTCGAGGGTGCACCAATCGATAACAAGTAATGAGTAGTTTACGAAGAAGTGTGTTCGCTCGAGGTAGCTAACCCCATTTGGCCCGGCACGGCTCCTGTTTTAGCCATTTCCAATTTGACACAAGTGTCAAGGCTATCCATTATCGTTCTCTTTCTTCGATCATCAACGTACATCATTCCAACCACTTCATTCTGGATCACACTCCGCGTATAGTTATTAAAGTGGTTTTCGGTTTAGACAGTGAGTATGTCCCTAACCTATTCCGGTCTCTTTAATAACTTCCGTAATTATTATACCGATTGGTCGTTTAATATATTTCAAAACCAAATCAAATTCAATTTCAAATAGAATTTGTAAACCAACATTCCATTTGTCTTTCTAAAACAATTCCCATAATTTACGTTTCAAAACATCCAAATTACCATCTCAAAATCTTATAATTCAAATTAAATATTTGATTTAAAACAATTCAAGTATTCATTTAAATTCGTATATAAGTTTCATTCTGAAATCATTTAAATTAACATTCAAATCAATTTAAATTCATTGATCGACTTCATTCAATATTCATTAAGTAAATTTGTCATTCAAAATAATTTCTATTTAATTTCTAATTCATTAAATCAATTACTTAAGTTCAACTTCATTATATCTAAACTTCAAATTGAATTAAATTAGATTCGTCAAATCAACTCTTTAAATTACAAGTCTTACATTCATTTCAATAAATCACATTTTTATTTCTTGTTAAAGAAAATTCAATTTCACTTATTTATTTACTTAGTTACAATTTCAAAGCTCAATTAATAAAGAAACTAAATTTCACTTATTCAAGAAGTTCAATTTCACTTATTAAAGAATTCAATTTTATTTAATTATTAAATAATTTCCAAACGTAATTATTTGCAATTTCAAAACTCAATTATTAATTAAATTTAAAACAACGTTCTTTCATCAACTACTATGTTAATATTTTGATTCAGATTATTAAATATTAACATTTCCTTTATTAAAATTCCAAATTCCAACTTTATTTCAGAAACTTATCATTTATTCAAATAAATCTTTATTTTATTTTTAAACCAAATCATTGACCAATCGGGTTTTATTTAATTCTCTATCCTAAGTCAAAGTTTTTATTTGATTATTTATCATTTCAACCCGATTCCATTTCAATTCAAAATCAAAGCATAGCAAAGGGAACTTGCAGTGTGATAACTGGGATGGTGTCAAAGTAAATAAACAAGCAATATCAACCATCAATAACAATCCAATAATTTATTCAAATAATCCCGAAATAATCGTATTAATTTATATTTGTTGTTAATGCAAATTAATATAATTATTTCTAGAATCTACACTATCATTTCATGTAGATTAAAGATTATTACACTAATATTTATACGGTTCTTCACTTGATATCCATTATTCAATTTTATACTACAACAATTTTTACAACATACATTTAAATGGTTCAAAGTGCAATCAACTATATTTCTACATGTCGATAAATTAAACATTTAAAGGGGTCATATTATACAAAATTTATCTAATCAAATTCAAAACATATATAAATTTCCAATTTTAACTCCTACGTCAATTTCAATTGTAGATTTTTATCACTTTATACTTAACAATTTAACGTTCAATATCAACATCAAACAATCAATCATTTATCAACCAAACTGGATTATCATCGTATAAATAACAGATAATGGTGTCAGATGTCATAGGTGAACTGATATAGGTAATAACATATATAATAGTGTAAATAACTAATAGCAGCATATTTCAATTATCATTTCAATTGAAATCAAATTTAATAAATAAAAGAACATTAATCCTGAGTGATTGCTCACCTTTCGAGGCTAGAGAGATTTTGATGACGAAACGAGTTACGAACCCGAGTAACGAATTCCAAAGCAAGTTAAGATTGGCATGAATTTGATGATCAAAGCTGATAGCAAAGAATAGACGAAATAAAATAAAAATTGGGTCGATGAAGATAAATAGTATAAGTGAACTCATATATAAATATACAACTATATATATAAAAATCTTAATTTAAATTCAAACACACTTATATTGAATATATATATTAAATACTTAACCATATTCTACCAACTTATACATTATTATATTAAAACCAAAATTATAAAACCCGCATACAACAAGTATCATCGTTCACAAGACACACCTGTATTATATAAAACAATTTAAAAATCACCATTTTATAAAACAAAAATACCACCCCTATATTTTAAAACAACATATATACAATTGAAATATAAACTGACCAATACATATATAGTCAAATAATGCAGACCCATACATAAATGATACAAAATATAAGCACACCCTTATAGACAAGCTACCAAATCATATATAGACTTCATATATACATCTAAACAAGTAGACATACCACCTATGCAAACAAACTATGCAGACAGTAAGTAGATATACATGCAAACAATCAGATATGCATACATCTCTTTATATAATGCACGAATGTATATTTCTGGAAGCCCAACACATGTCTACTTATATAGAGTTAGATTTAATTTATAGTAAATAGATATATACTAATACCTACCAACTATAAAATATATAAAAAAAACCAAAATACAAACTTCCATTAAAATATATACTTACATAACCGATATAAAACAATAACAATATATAAATATATGTATATTTTAAAATTCTATGCACCACTACACTATATATATATATATCTGCAATATAACAAGGTATAGAAAAGCTTCAGCCTATTTGAAAATATAGATATAAAACTTATAAGAATGCGCTTACTTATAGAACTGAAGGGTTTCGAAATTATATATCATATAACTTTCTTAACAACGTATATATACATAATACTTTAAAATATAAAGTACAAAACATATGCATAGTGCACACCTATACTACATATATAGATTTCAAGCTTTTTAATATGCACGCAACTCAACAAGCTTCGGCAAAACTGAGGACCACACTATATGCCTATATACTCACGTAATACGGTAGATAAAAATTTAAAGTCAACATATATCTTTGCATATACATGGCTATTACATAAAAAAAATGTACACATGAACCCTTAAAGAATATAAATGCACTGGACAGATAATCTATATATAGCCTACAGACCAAAAATGCATTCAAAAATAAACATCAACAGCTCCTATGTAAACTCACATACAACACATTGAAAATAGAATAACTTAATATGGTAAAGTATATAATATAATATATATAAACATTCATTGCAACCATTTTATAATTACACATGTGTAAGCTGACGTAAACAGGCCCGTATAAAATTTATATACGGCTGTTCCAAAGTTAATATTATACGTAACTTATATAATATATAAATCGAACTATGCATAAAACATATAATATATATATAGATTTGATATATAAAATATACAACAGCCTATATACACAATGCTAACATACTATAATTTAAAATAGAATATACCTCAGTGCAATAAAGTTTGTATCAAATTAACATACTATAACAGCAAACAAAACATAAACCTTGAATAATAATACTATTGTTATATTATAATACAATACCTACTTACTCAAAGAGGAAGCGAAGAAAATTGGTGAAGGCAATGGCGAGGAAAGGCAAGCCAAAGCGGTGGTCATGCAGAGGATGCTGGACGCACGTGTGATGGAGTTTGGCTGATGCAAGCTGAGGAAGTGGAGGCCGCGGGCTAGAGGAGCACGCAGGTGAAGGCCCGACGAATGACAAATTTGTGGGTTCGGCACTTGTGGTCGAGGAAAAACAGTCGAAGCCAGGAGTTAAGAGCATGGTGAAGAGGTGCTGAGGGACTGGACCCAAGGATATGCTTGGATCCAATTTCAGGATCCGTTATGTTGGAGAATGGAAGCATTTCATTATCTGGGTGGGAACTGCAATAGGCTTTGGGTTATATTGTAAATTTTGAAAAGAGAGAAACAAGATGGGCCATGAGCCTGAGGAGTTTTGGTGATAGAAAGCTAATATATTCCACTTCTTTCTTTTGTACAGATTGTTTCTAAATGAAGCTGAAAGAAGACGAGGCGGCTGAAAGAATTCGAATGAAGCAACGTATGATAAATTTAACATTGGGAATAGAAAAAGCTACGCACGAGAATTCAGAAATTAATAAAGCAAACGGCTGGATTTCTTGGAAAAATGCAAAGGTTATTAACACAACTTATTACAATGTCTGGGCTGCACGGTTCAAAGTTTGGAGAGCAAGAAAACTAACAGTCACAAATCTCGGTACGGTCGATGCACTGATTTCCCGTTCCACCGCGTACCGGACCATAAAATACAGAAATAAATATACTGCAGAGATCGGCACCTCGAGACGATCAAAACGGTATACAGATATCAGTGGTATGATTGAATTATAAAAATTCAAATTTTCTACTAGCGGAAAATGCAGCAAAAACGCAGAAAAATAAGATCGATGGACCTAAAGAAGTCGGAATTTGGAAAAACGAAAAATGACATCTTGCTCAGAAGATGATTTACAATTTTTCTATATAAAAATATTTAGTTTCGAAAACATTTTATTTTTATCAATTCCTAACTGATTAAATTGAAATAAAATTACACACGATAATAAACTTTCATATTTTTGGATGAAAATTTACCAGTTGCTATGTTTAACTAGACGCGTTTCAAATATTAAATTTGTATTTCAAAATTTTATTATTTAAAATTCCACAAAAATTCAATTAATTAAATAATTAAAACGACTAAAATTTACGGGTTGTTACATTAAGCATGATGTGAAGTGCATTAATGGTGGAAAGGATGTTAAGATGTTATTTGTACTTAAGTAATGATGTTTGCCTCTTTTTCTTAATTTCTAAATTATTAAAAACTCTTTTGTTCCTTTTCCATACTTGATAAGACTTGAGTATTAGTGGTGAGAAGATCTGTTTGGATTTTTTAGCAATGATTATGTTTAGAAATCTTATTTAATATGAAAAATAGTTAAATCATGTTACTTTTGAATAATTTGTTTACTTTGAATTTTCAAAGTGAATTTGCATTTACATGAAAATATAAAGTGTGCATAGTTTGCTATAGTTTGTAAAGTTGAAATATATAGGTTCTAAAGTGGATGTGTTCATATAACGTTGCGACGACTTGTTACGGATGAAAATAACATTGTTATTGACAAATTTTACGGTACAAATTTGACGTTTTTGTTTAACGATTCATTGATGTAAACCAACTTATAAATTGCACTTCCTACTACATTTAATAAATTAAAACAAGTTTGTAACATCCCCCTACTTATAGCCCCAAAACTAACAGCTACGGATGCTACAGTCATCCGTAGTTATTAATCTTCGGCGACCAAATACGGTGGTGCTAGATAAATTGATACACAGATCACAGAAATATGGTAAAAAAAATTACAATTCAAAAACATATAATTCCATATTCAAATCAAAACATTTCATGTTCATCACATAACCCCAAATTGTGTTGACCACGTTCAGCAAAATATAATTATTACAAATACGCCAAGAGCAACATATGAAGGTGCCCCTTTGGTTGATCAGAGTAAATAGTAAGGCTCATAAATCTGCATTTACAAACAAATGCAGTGGAAATAAAAACACTAAATAACTATCTGCCTCCTGCACGTCTCCGGAAGCTTTATTCGTCCAAGAAGAAAACCTGAAAACCCTAAACCTTAAACAACTCAAAATTAATTGGGTACCCAAGAGTTTAAGAGGAAAAACAAAAACTTCGAGTCAGACATAAAGCCTGGTATGAATAATAATTTAACATCTCAATCCTTTAGATATCTAGCGAGACCACACTACTTAGCGGAATGGGTTTTCCCCTAACTAGTATCCTAAAACCTTTATAAAACCATATTCCATGCTCCTGCATCCACAATGGTTAAAACATACATTTTAAAATATTATGATGATATGCATACTTGAAAATAATTAGGATTTCCCATTACCAGTTTAATTTGACATCCTGTCATATTTATAGTTTCTAGTGTCACTATTAACCTTTTTAGTTTTCATAGGTTTACTAATTACCTTGTTATAATTAATAGACTCCCTGTCCTATTTATAGTTTTCATGGGATCACTAAGAACCTGTAGGCTCCTACCAGTTAACTTAATTAATTCATGGGTCCTCCTAAACCTATTAGTCATTCCACTAACTAATCACCTTATCCTAGTTTTCATGGGTTGACTAGGAACTATGGACTTATCCAGTAACTCACTTCACATCGTAGTTTTCATGGGTTGACTAGGAACCTACTGATACTTCCATTAGCCACTCTTTTATCCTAGTTTTCATGGTTTTACTAGGAACCTATTGACTGATGTCAATTCTTAATCCGAATATAGTTTTCATGGGTTCACTACAAACCAATTAGCCCCTGCCAACTGTTCTTAATGCATAGTTTTCATGGGTTAACTATGAACCTTTTGGTATGCACCAATAACTACCTTATCATAGTTTTCGCGGGTATACTATGAACCTTTTGGTATGCACCAATAACTACCTTATCATAGTTTTCACGGGTTACTATGAACCTTTTGGTATGCACCAATATCTACAAAGTTTAGCATTCTATATTTTTGGTCACCCTGACTCCATGGATGCAATTCTACTCACTTAGGAGTTTAAGCCATTTATATTCACTGTTGAGTTAACCTACTGGTTCTTCTACCCCTTTTTCCAAAATACAGTTATGAGTATAATATGAATATATTCATATTTGAAGAAGCAAAACAAGAATCTAACAATACCACTCCTGTGGGTTTAAAGTTCTTGAATTACATATCATAACATGGTTAACACCTTTAACTTATATTTTGTCAAAGCAATACTTCCTTAAAATTTCATAGTTAAAGCCATTACAAAATTCCTTTATATAAGTCATGGGTTTTTCCTTTAAAAATTTAGAGTATGGGTTTATTTTCAAGCCTTTCGACCTTGTCGAAATGTCTTCAAAACAACCATTTGAATCCTAACCTTTCAAAACCATTGAAAACATCCAGCAATTTAAACCTTTCGAAAGCATTGAGCTATTAAAATATAAACCTTTTGAAACTATTGGATTTTACCTTTCGAAAACTTACTGGGTTCAAGTTAAAACATGCGTAAGGTCATCTTTTAAAACCTTTCGACTATAATGGAAGCAACCTTTTGACCTTATCGGAAGGTCTGCTTCGAATGCTTTAAAACTTTTCATTTAAAACAATAGGCCTCCGCCTTTAAAACAACTCCTTCAAAAACTTGGTTTATACTTTAATTGTTAAACAAGAGTAAAACATCTATGTCGAAGGCTTTGATACCCTTCGAAAGCAATGGAAGAAGCAGCTGGTTTTTAAAACAACTTAACCTTTCATCTTTGTCGAAAGCAACGACTTCGAAAGGTTGGAAAAACGGCTATAACCTTTCGATTCTGTCGGGGGGTTCAAAACAAAACAATGATAAGTGGCAATAACCTTTCGACTATGTCAAAAGGTTTCAAAACAAAATAGTGGCAAAGCAGCAGTAACCTTTCGACTGTATCGAAAGGTTTAGAACCTTTATTTCAAACATTTGACCTGGTTGAAAGCGAACAAGTCGAAAGCTCTAATTCTAAAGCAAAGCAGGTGAAAGCTTTAGTTTATAAAATAAACATACCCCAACCTCTTTGCCCATCAATCTTTTGACTAAGAACCCTTCGACCTTATCCAATTCATTACGTACCAAGTAACTTGATATCATATGCATTGGTTTTACCTTTTCGAAAGCTTTGAACCACTCTGCCTTGTCGGAAGGTTTGGGTCGGAAGGTTTAATGCTGTAAAAGGATAAAACATGCTAAAAGTACGATTTCTTTGGTTTTAACTTAAAGGGCTAATTTTCGAACTAACTTGCCTTTGTTTGTCAAATTCTCATTAGTTAACAAATACTTTTCAGAAAAGTGCTACCACTAATTTCAGAAATAAATAATAATTTTATTTTATAAATTGTCCCTTCTCCTTAACAAATATATAAAACATTTAAGTCCCATACCTTAAACAATTTTATATGTTCATCAAAACATTTAGGAAAATCTAAAAAAATACCAAAAAATCTATTTTAATATGTTTTCCAACAAACAAAAATTTCAAACCCAATTTATAATTATTTTAGCCGTAAAAAATTTGTAACCCAATAAATCATTTTCTTCACTAGAAAATTAATATAAATTCCACATAAACTCAGAAAGTTATGGAAATTGAAACCCATCTCCAAAATCATGTTTTCTATAACATAAAATTTTCCCATGGCATTTAAAAATCATTTAATCTTGGTTTTATCCTAAAACCATGTATATCCCTTATTAAACAACCTTGTTAAACACATATAAATCATAAACAAGCATATCATCATTCAATGTATTATAAAATATATTTATCCTTAAATCTGAAACCATATGATGTAAAAGTAAAAATAGAGATATAGAAATTATTATTCACTCTAGATTGGATAAGGAAATTGAAGTATGATTGAGATTGATTCCTTCTAACTTGAATCCTAGCTTTTAGTTGATTTTATCTTCTAATGGTCGGCCTTGCTTGCTTCTTACAGTCATAAGTTTTTGTTTTAAGTAAAATGAACATGTATGACCTAATGGGAATGGTATAAGGGTGGGAAGTATGGGGAAGCTATTTACCCTAATGCCCTTGTGTTAATTTCCTAACCATTTATATAAGTTTATTAGATTTTAAATAAGCACGGCCACCTAGTTTATTAATTAACCTCAATCTCCTTATCGACATTATTCTATTTAATTTACTCTAATTAAATTTCATGAATAGTGTCACTAAAATTAGGGGTGTTAGAGGGTCCCCATCTTAAAGAATTTCGTCCTCGAAATTCAGTAAAGACTAACTAGCAAGCATAGTAATCATCTGTAACATCTTCTAACAACCATACTAGCCTACCTGACTATCACAATCAATATAAGTCTGATATAGACATACCATCAAAGCAAATCAGGATAAGCCTCTCGAATCCAGCCTTCTGTCTCCTTAGTACAATCTTTCTCGTTGTTGCTCCACTGAACCTTTACCAACTTGACTATCTTGGTCCTCAATCTCTTCTCATCTCTCGCTACAACCCAAATTGGTTGTCTAACAAAAGTCAAATCAGGCTCTCATACCAAATCCTCTAACTCCGTATGTGGAATAGTAGACTTTGGATTGTGCACATACTTACGAAGATGAGATATATGGAATACATTGGACATCTGCCATACTTCTTAGAAACTCTATTATATAAGCAAGCTTTCCAATTCTTCCTATAATCTGGAATGGACCAACAAACCTCGGGGCCAACTTTCCTGGCTTTCCAAATCGTATTACACCCTTTATCAGTGATACCTTAATGTAAACCATGTCTCCCACTGAGAACTCTAAGTCTTTACGCCTCTTATCTATGTAACTCTTCTGCCTAGATTGAGGTTCCTTAATTCGTCCTCGGATTAACACAATCTTTTCTGATGCATTCCTAAACAAATCTGGACCTAAGACCAATCTGTCTCTAGTCTCTAACCAACATGCTGGCGATTTGCATGGTCTTCCATACAATGCTTCAAAAGGCACCATTCCTATACTAGTCTGATAACTATTATTATAGGAAAACTCAATCAAGTGTAGGTGATCTTCCCAAGATCCACTAAAGTCTAACACACAAGCTCTCAATAAATCCTCGAGTACCTTATTAACCCTCTCTGTCTGCCCATCCGTCTATGGGTGATAAGCTATACTCATCTTGAGCTTGGTACCTAATACCTTATATAGACTCCTACAAAATTCACTGGTGAATAATGCATCTCTATCGCTGACTATGCTACTAGGAATCCCATGAAGTCTAACTATATTCTTCATGAACAACTTTGCTAAAACAGGTGTCGTCTTGGTTGACTTTACCGGAACAAAATGGACATTAGTGGTCAACCTGTCCACTATAACCCATATTCTTTCATTTCCACTATTCGACCTTAGCAACCTATCTATAAAATCCATCGATATCGAATCCCACTTCCAAACCGGAATATCTAATAGCTGAAGTAACCCACTTGGCTTCTGATGTTCGTCTTTCACTTGTTGACAGCTAATACACCGCCTAACCCACAAGCCAACATCCCTCTTCATGCCTTCCCAATAAAAACTCCTCTTCATATCTTGATACATCTTGGTTCCTCCAGGATGAATCGTAAACTTTGATCGATGACACTCCTCAAGGACCTTTCTCCTTAAGTTCTCTACGTCTAAAACACATAACCGTCTCTTCTTTCTCAACCATCCTCTTTGGTCAAGATTAAAATCTTTTAGGTCATCAACCTTTGATTCTCCTTCAAGCCTTCTAATCCTCTTAGCTAAAAATGGTTCTTCATTTTGCTAAGAAGTTATCCTTTCAATCAGCACTGGTCGAACTTCGAAACAAGACAGCATGGAAATACCCTGATTTGAACTAGCAGTAGATCTAAACTGCATACCACAACTGGCTAAAGCTTCTAGATCCTCCCATCCTACCAACATTGCTAACACCACATTTTGATGTTTTCTACTAGGAGCATCAGCTACCTTATTTCCTTTCCCTGGAGTATACTCTATACAAAAATAATAAGCTACCAAAAACTCCAGCCATCTCTGCTGCCCCATATTCAATTCTTTTGAGAGAATAAATACTTTAATGACTTATGATCGGTATATAATTCAAATCTCTCTTCCAAAAGATAATGCCTCCAAATCTTCAAGGCAAAGATCACTACAGCCAACTCCAAGTCATGAGTAGGATATCTAACTTAGGGCGGTCTAAGCTGCTTAGGTGCATAAGCAATAACGTTGCCCTTCTACATCAATACTGCTCCGAATCCAGTACTACATGCATCAGTGTATACTACTAACCCTTGGTTACCATCCGGAACTACTAACACTCGAGCATTAATCAACAAATGCTTTAACTTAAGGAATGCTTCCACACATTTGTCGGACCAAACAAACTTATCTTCCATCCTGGTCAACTTAGTGAAAGGTGCTGCTATCCATGAGAAATCCTGGATGAATCTCCGGTAATAGCCAGTAAGTCCAAGAAAACTCCTGATCTTTGTTACCGTCTATGGTCTCTTCCAATTATTGACAGCTTCGATCTTAACTGGATTGACTGACAATCCTTCTTTCGAAACTACTTCACCAAGAAACTTAACTTCTCTCTTCCAGAAATGACATTTAGAGAACTTCGCCTTTAGCTAATTCTGCCTCAGCATTTCTAACACCACTCTAAGATGAATCTCATGCTCTCTTTCATCATTAGAGTACACCAAAATGTCTTCTATCTACACCAACACAAACCTATCCAAGTGCTCTTTGAAAACTCGGTTCATCAAATCAACTAAGAAAGAGGTGCATTCGTCAACCCGAATGGCATTACTAACCACTTATATGAACCATACCTAGTCTGAAATTCCGTCAAAGGAATGCTATCCTCCGCAACTCTCAACCGATGGAACCCCGTCACCAAATCCAATTAGGAGAATACTTTGGCTCCACTTAACTGATAAAATAGATCCTCTATCCTCGGTAGAGGGTACTTATTCTTGATCGTCCTTTCGTTCAACTTATGATAGTCGATGCACATCCTTAATCACCCATCTGGTTTTTTCACAATTACCGCAGTTGCTCCCCAAGGTGAACTGCTTGGTCTAATAAAATTCCTTCCTTCAAGATCCACTAGTTTCACCTTCAATTCCTTCATCTCCGTTGGTGCCATCCTACTAGGCGGTCTACTAATAGGTACTTCTCCCGGTACAAGGTCTATTCGAAACTCAACAACTCGTTACGGATGTATTCCAGTAACTGGTTCAGAGACATCTCCAAACTCCCTAGCCACACGAGCCTGACCAAGCTCTTCTCCAGCCTCTATGGCACTCAACAATGCACAAACAGTCTTACTGGAATTCTCCACCAAGAAAATGATTCGGTTATGACTATCTGGGTGTCTCAAAGATATTTCCCGATCCTAGCAAAATATCCTAGCCTCATACTTACCCAACCAATCCATACCTAAGACTATCCCGAAATCTACGAAATCAAAAACATACAAACTGCATGCTAACATATGACCTAGCAAATCAAGTTCTAACTGATCAAATCTCATCCAAAGAGTTGCATACCCTCCCATTGGATTTGCAACCCTTAAGGAAGTAACAAGGTAGGTGGTTTCTATACATAACCTATCAACCAAATACTGTGTTAAAAATGAATGCGATGCACTGGTATCAAAAAGTACCTAACTGCTATATTCTGAATCAAAAGCGTACCTTCCATCACAATTTTCCCTTTTGCTGCTGCAGTGGGTTTAGAAGAAGACGGTGGTCCAATAGCAAGCACCTTACCTCTGTCTACCCTAACTGGCTTTGGACACAGGTTCTTATAGTGCCTAACACGGTCACCATTGAAGCATTTCACATTCTTCTTCTCTACAAGATTCTTTTCTTTACTAGTCCTGCACTCGTGAGCATAATGGCCCTTCTTATCATACTTATAACACACCAAATCAGCCTTTTCCTTCCTAGCGGCCTCCCTTTTCTGGGCTCCTTTCTTTTTAAAGAATTTCCTTTTCCTTCCCTGAGAACCCTGGGACCTAACTGGCTTCTCCCTAGCTGAAATAGCAAGCATCTCCTCATATCGGACGGTCATCTCCACCATCACATGATAAGGTTCCCTAATATGAGTCATAGCCATTTTGCCTAGCTCCGGCCTCGGACCTCTAGTGAATCTCTCATTCCTCCTAACAACAGTGTCAACCAAAGCATAACCATATCGAGATAGCTCATCAAACTTAGCAGCATACTCGATCAAAAATATCTGTCCTTGGACAAGATCCATAAACTTCCTCATGAACGCCGATTTGGCAACCTCAGATAAGGACCTCTGCTCAAACCTCCTCCTGAAGTCAGCCCATGTTAACTCTTCCTCCGGGACTCCAACTGTCGCACTGTTCCACTAATGAAGCGCTGACCCTTGCAACTGTTTGGAGGCTAGCCTTCTCTTCTCTGCATTATTCAAGCCTAAGTCTGTAAAGATCCTTTTACAGTTCAGCAGCCAGTTTTCTACCTCAACAGAATCCTCTAATGCATGAAATGGCTTCCCACCAAGAATGATGTAGTCTCGACTCAGCTTAGCATAGTTATATCCAATCGAAACTACATGATTAGCTCCACAGACATTCTCATCAGCTCCTGCTTGCAAATGATTAGCCAACAACTAATACACAATCCCCACAGCTATTGGCGGATTTCCAGCACCTACATTGGCCTTAGCATTTTGATTAGCATTAGCCCATCGACCTTGGTTTCTCCGAGTATTAGATCGAGCATTTCCATTGGTTGTGGTGCTTCCACCACCAAGATTTCCTCTTCTGTTTCCTGCCTCTCTATCTTTTTTCTCGTATATCTGCATATGAGCCTTAGTAAGATACAGAAGAACGGTCTAAGAGAGAGGGGAATACGTACTTAGATATATACTATATATCAAATACAAGTACGTTACAAGGGCGTTAACCCATACCCCGATCTAAATTATAAATTCATTAGATTATGTTTGAAAAAACTTTTAGGTTTAACTTTTCTTTTAAAGTTTCATAAACCTATGCTCTGATACCAACTTCTAACATCCCCCTACTTGGAGGCCCAAAACTAATGGCTACAGATGCTACAGTCATCCATAGTTATTAATCTTCGGTGACCAAATACGACGGTGCTAGGTACATTAATACCCAGATCATAGAAAGATGGAATTTTTTTTTACAATTCAAAAACTTATAATTCCATTTTCAAATCAAAACATTTCATGTTCATTACATAATCCCAAATTGCGTTAACCACGTTCAACAAAATATAATTATTACAAATACGCCAAGAGCGACATATAAATATGCCCCCTTGGTTGATCAGTGTATATAGTAAGGCTCATAAATCTTCCTTTACAAACAAACACGGTGAAAAGCAAAACACTAAATAACTATTTGACTCCTGCACGTCTCCGAAAGCTTCATTCGTCTAAGAAGAAAACCTGAAAACCCTAAACCTCAAACTATTCAAAATCAATGGAGTACTCGAGAGTTTAAGGGGAAAACAATAACTTCGAGTCAGACATAAATCCTTGTATGAATAATAATCTAACATCTCAATTCTTTTAGATATCTAGTGAGACCACGCCGCTTAGCGAAATGGGTTTTCCGCTCACTAGTATCCTAAAACCTTTATAAAACCATATTCCATGCTACTGCATCCACAATGGTTAAAACATACATTTTAAAATATTATAATGATATGCATACCTCAAAATAATTAGGATTTCCCATTACCAGTTTAATTTGACTCCCATTCATAAATATAGTTTCTAGGGTCACTGTTAACCTTTTTAGTTTTCATGGGTTTACTAATAACCTTGTTATAATTAATAGACTCCATGTCCTATTCATAGTTTTCATGGGATCACTAAGAACCTATAGGCTCTAGCCAGTTAACTTAATTAATTCATAGGTCCTCCTGAACCCATTAGTCATTCCATTAACTAATCACCTTATCCTAGTTTTTATGGGTTGACTAGGAACCTATGGATTTATCCAGTAACTCACTTCACATCCTAGTTTTCATGGGTTGACTAGAAACCTACCGATACTTGCATTAGCCACTATTTTATCCTAGTTTACACGAGTTCACTAGGAACCTATTGACTGATGTCAATTCTTAATCCGGATATAGTTTTCATGGGTTCACTACAAACCAAATAGCCCCTGCCAACTATCCTTAACGCATAATTTTCATGTGTTAACTATGAACCTTTTGGTATGCACCGATAACTACCTTATACTAGTTTTCATGGGTTTACTGTGAACCTTTTGGTATGCAACAATGACTACAAAGTTGGGTAACCTATATTTTTGGTCACCCTGACTCCATGGGTGCAATTCTACTCATTTAGGAGTTTAAGCAATTTATATTCACTATTGAGTTAATCTACCGGTTCTTCTACCCCTTTTTCCAAAATACGGTTATTGATATAATGTGAATATATTCATATTTGAAGAAGAAAAACAATAATTTAACAATACAACTCATATGGGTTTAATGTCCTTGAATTACATATCATAACATGATTAACACCTTTAACTTATATTTTATTAAGGCAATACTTTCTCAAAATTTCATACTTAAAGCCATTATAAAACCCCTTTATATTAGCCATTGGTTTTTCCTTTAAAAATTTAGAGTACGGTTTATTTTCCAAACTTTCAAAACCAAACCTTTCGACCTTGTCGAAAGGCCTTCAAAACAACCATCTGAATCCTAACCATTCGAAACCATTGAAAACATTCAGCAATTTAAGCCTTTCGAAAGCATTGAGCTCTTAAAATATAAACCTTTCGAAACTATTGGATTTTACCTTTCGAAAACTTACCGGGTTCATGTTAAAACATGCACAAGGTCATCTTTTAAAACCATTCGACTGCAATGGAAGCAACCTTTCGACCTTGTCGGAAGGTTTGCATCGAAAGCTTTGATACTTTTCATTTAAAACAACATGCCTCTGCCTTTAAAACAACTCCTTCAAAAACTTGGGTTATCCTTCAATTATTAAACAAGAGTAAATCATCTAAGTCGAAGGGTTTGATACCCTTCAAAAGCAATGAAAGAAGCAGCTAGTTTTTAACACAAGTTAACCCTTCGTCTTTGTCGAAAGCAACGACTTCAAAAGGTTGGAAAAGCGGCTATAACCTTTCGACTATGTCAGAAGGTTCAAAACAAAACAATGATAAGTGGCAGTAACCTTTCGATTGTGATGGATGGTTTCAAAACAAAATAGTGGTAAAGCAGCAGTAACCTTTCGACTATGTAGAAAGGTTTAAAACCTTTATTTCAAACATTTGACCTAGTTGAAAGTGACCAAGTCGAAAGCTCTAATTTGAAAGCAAAGCAGGTGAAAGCTTTAGTTTATAAAACAAACACACCCAAACCTCTTTGGCCATCAACCTTTCGACTAAGAACCCTTCGACCTTATCCAATTCATTACGTACCAAGTAACTTGATACCATATGCATTGGTTTAGTCTTGTCGAAAGCTATGAACCTCTCGACCTTTTCGAAAGGTCTGGGTCGGAAGGTTTAATGCTGTAAAAGGCTGAAATATGGTAAAAGTATGAATTCTTTGTTTTTAATTTAAAATGGATAATTTTCCAACTAACCTGCCTTTGTTTGTCGAATTCTCATTGGCTAACAAATACTTTTCAGAAAAGTGCTGCCACTAATTTCAGAAATAAATAATAATTTTATTTTATAAATTGCCCCTTGTCCTTGATAAATATATGAAATATTTAAATCCCATACCTTAAACAATTTTATACATTCATCAAAACATTTAGGAAAAATCTGGAAAAATACAAAAAGTCTATTTTAATATGTTTTCGAACATACAAAAATTTCAAACCTAATTTATAATTATTTTAGCCGTAAATAATTTATAATCCAATAAATCATTTTCTTCACTAGAAAATTAATATAAATTCCACATAAACTTAGAAAATTATGGAAATGGAAACCCATCTCCAAAATCATGTTTTCTATAAAAATTTCCCATGGCTTTTAAAAATTATTTCATCTTTGTTTTAGCCTAAAACTGTGTATATCCCTTATTAAACAACCTTGTTTAAACACATAAAAATCATAAACAAGCATATCATCATTCAATATATCATAAAACAGATTTATCCTCAAATCCGAAACCATATGATGTAAAAATAAAAATAGAGATGTAGAAATTATTATTCACCTTAGACTGGATAAGGAAATTGAAGTATGATTGAGATTGATTCCTTCTAACTTGAATCCTACCTTTTAGTTAATTTTCCCTTCTCTTCTAATGGGCGGCCTTGCTTGCTTCTTACGGTTATAAGTTTTTGTTTTAAGTAAAATGAACGTGTATTACCTAATGGGAATGGTATAAGGGTAGGAAGTATGGGGCAGCTATTTACCCTAATGCCCTTGTGTTAATTTTCCAACCATTTATATAAGTTCATTAGATTTTTAATAAGCACGGTCACCTGGTTTATTAATCAACCTCAATCTCCTTATCTACATTATTCTATTTAATTTACTCAAATTAAATTTTCTAAATAATGTCACTAAAATTAGAGGTGTTACAAAGTCTATTTAGGTTAAAAATCCATATCATTAGGGTTAATATAAATTTATTGAATTTTGGAGTTGCATTGACAAAATGTGACAAATTTATAATATTTTTGTACAATGATTATAAACATATTTTTCAAACCTATATTATACTTCTATTACTTTATTAAGCGATGTCGATATATTTTGATTTTTCAACTAAATATTTAAGACCATTTATTTAAGAATTTACTTATTTTTTAAAAAAATCCTACTTTTGTCGATTCTATGATAAAAAATCAAAAATCTAAATTTCCTGAATCAAATCTTTAAAATTGATTTTACTATTCTTACTTATCTTAAGTAAGCATGCTTATTTGGTTTTGAAACTCTTTATATTTTTAAATAATTAAAGTATCTTATTTTTTCGAAGTGGCGAAATTACTGGTCGTTATAGAAACCCTAAATCAAATTGGGCAAGAAGCTCAATTTCTTTTAATTTATTTTGGATTATAAATAAAAGTGGACATAGCTTGTTTAGGATGGATATGGCGATGAGGAAGATCATTAAGATAATTAGCTAGACTAATGATCAATTTCACATGATTCTAAACTTTTCCCATAATCTCGTTTGGTCTAAGCTATATTTATAAGATCGACTTATGCATTCCCAATTGAAACAAACCATCATTGAGATCAATACCTAATATGGAAAAATAAAAGTGATGATGAGGCGTTGGTTATGATTGAATGCGTGAGTATGGGAATATTTAAATTGATCTTATATTAAGAAAATAAAATGGATTGAAGATTATTAAACTAGGACTGCTTCGAAAGGAGGAACTCCTTTTGACCTAGTTGAAAGGTGTACTTTTGAAAGGAATCCTAGTTTATATATTTAATATCCATTCATGGTGGAATTCATTCAAATGGAATCTTCCCTTTTATGCATCAGTAATCCTTTCGAAGGGATTCCATAAAGGTAATATTGATCCAAAGCGGCTGAAAGCAATAAAACACACAAATAGAGTAAGCATCTCCTTTCGACAAAGTCGAAAGTACTTGAATGCCACCTTTCTACTGAACGAAAGGGCGTGATTGACATTGACGATTCATTGCTTTCAACTCCTGGGGTGATGGGGACTCGATAAAGTGATTATTTCAAAAGCTATAAGATTGTGAATAACTCCTAGGGAAAATTTACTACTATACAACCTGATCAAAAGGTTTAAGTGATCTTGCTAATAACCTTTCGACAAGGTTGAAAGGTTTGACAATTTGATGTATCATCAACCTGGTCGAAGGGTTGAGGCAGCCTCATTATTCCTCTCAACAAGGTCAAAAGATATGGCAGTTCACTATTCCTTTCACCTAGATACATTTGATTAAGTCATTTATTCAAAGGATACACTTTCAAAGGCGAGAATCATCTCAACCCCATGGTTATGTTCAAATAAAATTATCTTATAAAAGCATCGGGGATGTTGACAAGATTTCTTATTAACAGTACTCACCTTCACCAACTTGACCTTCCTTCGTTCTTCCTCAAGCATAAGAAAGAATCCTCCGACATCAATGTTCTTCGTCTGAGAACTATAAACTTGATTCTATACAAGATGAATCATACTCTAACTAATTGAAAATAGCTCTACTATCCGTTGCACCATAGAAAGATCATCCAGTAGCTATAGTAAATACAATCCCTCCTTAGTTGCTTCTATAATAGATATCAATTCCGCTACGGTAGTCGACGAAGCTAATATAGACTGTAGCTTTGATTCCTATAAAATTGTGCATATGCCATGTGTAAAGACATAGCCCAACACCGACTTCCGTCCGTCTCTTTCCTCAACAAAATTTGAATCATAGTAACTTCAATGAGAGATGTCACCTTCTACTTCGCTATATAGAAAGTCAACTGATAAAGTTCCATGAAGATATTAGAGTGTACACTTCACTACTGGCCAATGCTCTTTGCTCGGGTTAGGCACATATCGACTCACAATACCCATTGCGTGGGCCAAATCTAATCTCATGCACATCGTAGCATACATGAGACTACCAACAACACTAAAATAAGATATATTTGCCATATAAATTTTGTCTTCATCCGATGAAGGTGATAAGTTTTTGACAGCTTAAAATGAGTGCCTAATGGAGTGCCAACCGATTTAGCTTTCTTCATACCAAATCGAGCGAGCACCTTCTCGATATATGTAACTTCCTCCACTTGGATGCCCAATACATGGATGTTGTAGTTATCCATAGCTATTAATCCTCGGCGACCAAATATGGTAATGTTAAGTACATTGATACACATAAACACATGATTATGGAAAAAAAAATAAAAATCAACAAACAGCATTCTTATTCCATTTCAAAGCTATTTCATATTCATTACATAATCCCAATACGAGAGCAACATTTAGAGAAAATATTTTTATTACAACATACGCCAAGAGGGACATATGAAGATGCTCCCTTAGACGATCAGAGCATATATATATGCAATTTAACAACTCTGCCTTTACAACAACAACACAATGGAATCAAAATAAAAGAGAACCCAAAGTAGCTATCATGCCTCTTGCACGTCTCTAGAAGCTTATTCGTCTAAAGAGGAACCTGAAAACTTCAACTCTCAAACTACTCAAAATCAATTGAGTACTCAAGAGTTTATTTGGAAAACATAAACTGTGAGTCTGACATAAAGCCTAGTATGAATAATAATCTACCATCTAAAACCATTTACATATCTAGTGAGACCATGCCCACTTAGCGGAATAGGTTTTCCCCTCACTAGTATCCTAAAACCTTTATAAAACCATATATTGTGCTCCTACATCCACAATGATTAAAACAATTCAAAACAATATGATGATATGCAAACAAGTAAATCAAATATGGATTTCCCATCCCCATTCATTTATAGTCACTATTAACCTATTAGTTTTCATGGGCTTATTATTAACCTGTTTAAATTTATGGAATCGCTGTCCTATTTCATAGTTTTCATGGGATCACTAAGAACCTATTGGCCCTTGCCAATAATATCATTGTTTCATTGGTTCTCCCTGAACCTATTAGTAACTCCAATAACTTCCTTCTTATCCTAGTTTTCATGGGTTGACTGGGAACCTATTGGCATCTGTCAATAACTTAATCCGAATATAGTTTTCATGGATTCACTACAAACCTTTTGGCCCTTGCCAATAACTCTTTCCAATCATAGTTTTCATGGGTTTACTATGAACCTTTCTCATTGACAACTTTTTTATACATAGTTTTCTTGGGTTTACTATGAACTTGTCTCCCTGACAACTTCTTTAATCAATATTTCAACATCCTACATTCTTGTCTTCCTGACCTCCTGCATGCAATTTTACTCATTCAGGAGTTACCTTAATTTATATTCACTATTCAGTCAACCTAGCTGGTTATTCTGCCCCTCACCAAAATACAGTTATGGGTTCATTACAATGTGAATATATACATATATGAAGAAGCAAACAAAATAACTTGGTTAATCCCTTTAACCTATTAATTAAGGAAAACTTCTTCAAAAACTCAATACTTAAAATGTTCCAAAACTCTTTATTTATGCTATGGTTTTCCTTTGAAATGAGATTGATTTATTTGTTTTGAAAACTAAGGCTTTCGAAACCTAAAAACATTACTTTCGAAACCCCTGGATAACTTCCATCGAAAGCATAGGAAACTTCTTTTCAAAATAGTAAATACAAACCTTTCGAAGCTCTTTAATCATCTCTTTCACAACCAAAATATACCTTTCAAATGTATTAAAACATTATTTAAAAATATTTAGAAATAAAGCTTTGAAACCAATGACAATGCCTCTTTCAAAACCATTGGGTTTGCTCAAAAATTTTTTTTGGATCAAAGTGAATATATACGAAAGTACCCCTTTTGAAACCTTTAACCTTCTTATAAAATTGTTTGGGGGTTGCTTAATGGCATCGACAGCATCCTTTCGAAAGCTTCAAAACAGTTAAGTAAAACATTGAAGGATAACATCGAAACACCCTTTTAATGCCATTACCTTCGAAACCCTTGAACGCTTTCGAAAGCATTTAGGAACTGGCTTAGAACATCTTTAAAACAAAAGCAACCATTATAAAGCATTGATGACTTCAATACACTCGAAAGGCAAAAGAATGGTAGCAAGGTTTCGACTAGGTCGGGACCATCATTTTCAAAAGCATTCTTTTATAAACAAAGGGTCTCATTCGAAAGCTCTATTTTTAGACAAAGAAAGGCGACAATAGGATCCAAAGCCACATAGTATGAACTTTGGTAGAAATCAACCTTCAAAAACAAGGCCGTCACATATCTTCTAAAAGTAACAAGGGTTTCGTCTCTATCGAAAGTAATGCTTTCGACACCCTGCCTTCCACCCTTCACCAATCCACTTTGTACCAATCTCAGTGATACCATGTGTACTGGTTTCGGCTTTAGTAGCTTTCGGCTAGGCTAGTTTCGACTGAGTCGAAGCGGAGGCGTTAGAGTCGAAAGGCGCTTCTAACAAAATCCGGAACTCAAATTTCTATGTAAAACTGATTTATTGCTAAGTAAAGCAAATACTTTCCAACTAACCTACTTACTTGTAAACATATGATTGGTTGCCACAACTTTTCAAATTATTTACAAAAATAACTTCCGTTTAATTTTAGATCTAAAGCAAGATTAATTCAACAAACAAGCCCTTCCATTAAGCAAAACAATTAAATCATTTAGGTCCTCCTTTCAGAATAATTTAATTTACATAGTAAATCAATTAGGAAAAATCCCAAAAAATTATAGAAATTCACTTTCAGTATGATATCTAACATATCTAAATTTAATACCAAAATTCTCAATATAATCTCTGAAATAAATTTGTAAATCCAATTAACCATATTTTCCTTTTAAAATTCATAATAATCTTTCCATAGCTTGAAATATTATCAAATTAAAACCCAACTCCAAAATCATGTTTTACATAATATAAAATTTTCCCATGGCATTTGAAATCATTTACAACCGGTTTTACCCTAAAAACCGAATAAATCCATTGATGAACAATTTGATATAAATCAAACAAGTTACAAATCCAAGCATATCATTATCCAAATCATCATTAAAACGAATTTAATCTTAAACCCGTTAAAAAATGTTTATAAACAAAATAAAGATGGTATAAATTATTAGTCAGCTTGATTAGGATAAGGAGATTGGATTGGGACATAAATTTATTTCCCTTGCTTTAATTCCAAAGCTTGATTTAATTTCTCCTCTTTTCTCCTAGTAATGGACGACTCCCCCTTCTATTGTTTACGTTTTATGTTTTGTAGAAAATGTGAAATGAACGTGAATGAATGGTAAGCCATGGATATATATAAGGGTTGTGGTAGTGCAACTATTTCTCAATATGCCCTTGTGTAAATTAATTAGCTTAAAAAACGTTCTTAAGCCCATTTATTTAATTAGCGGCCCTTAGCTTTATTTTCAAATCTCAATCCCATTATAACTATAATTAGTTACATTATTCTATTTAATTTATCTAATTAAATCTCCTAAATAATGTTACTAAAAATTAGAGGTGTTACAATATACTACGCTAGAGTGAGCCTCAATTCTCCCAAGTTCCTATATCTGAACATCTCCATTCCCAAAATTCATTTGTGCCTTTTCCAAATCATTCATATTAAACACCTTGTCAAGCTCCTTTTTCAACTCTGTAATTATGACCATTCTCCGAGATGCAATCAACATGTCATCAACAAATAACAATAGATATATCATATCTCCATCACACCTCCTCAAATAAATAAACTGGACTTTGAATCAAGTAACCCTTGCTAGATATAGAATTTCAATATAAAAATAATGCGTGACGCCCCACCTCTATACCCACGCTAGCCAAGGATACTACGGAGTAATGCCGTCAACTAGCGCGGAGAATAAGGCTGTTGAGGAGCGACCATCCGTGTAATTGCTTTATGCGAGCACCGATATGTCAGAGAAAATATAACTTTCATTTCATCTCAAGAGGAAATCCGACATACCGATACAAACTCAAAGCTACCACACGGTGGCTATATGGACTTCGGAAACAAGTATAGAAATAAACATAACATAAATCAGTCACAGACAGTTCATATCACAAAGGCGGAAATAGATATGAATATAACACATGAATGTGTACATTAGAGTAGTGGTCAAATAAGATCCACAATATCACAATTGAAAAGATGCAAGTGCAAGACAACAGAATATGTATACATCAATGAGTCAATATATCGAATATATACAACCAAAAACTACAATGCTAGAGTAGTTAGTCCAAAAGTCGGATGATAGTTCTAGATAGGAAGTCATGAAGAAGCACTTGTAAAACCTCAGTCTGACCCGAGTATTATTTAAGAAGAAAATAATAAACGGATCAGTCTAGCTATAAATATCAGATAAAGTGATATAGAATAAGAGATATGACAAAAACGTATCATAACCATAATACCATATTGTGATAAGTACGTAATTGAAAATCAACAAGAGATTAATCAATATCACAAGAATCTTCTCAAAGATTAAAAAGAATGTCATTTTCTTAATTTAATTCACCAAGCCACAATAAATGACATACATATCAATGCCAACTGAAAAAAAAAGTGGTGAAACAAAAATCCCAGAAATCAATAATTAGAAATCCAGAAATCACAAGAAAAGAGGATGGCCAATCCCATAAACTGAACATCGACGCACCTAGAAAGGTTCGCCCCATGTAAAGTCTAGCATCGATACACCTGGAAAGGTGTACCCCATGCAAAGTCGAACATCGACGCACCTAGAAAGATACGCCCCATGCTCTAGCATCGATGCACCTAGAAAGATACGCCCCATGCATAAATAAACATCGACGCACCTAAAAAGATACGCCCCATGTAATGTCTAACATCGATGTACCTAGAAAGATACACCCTATGCAAAGTCGAACATCGACGCACCTAGAAAGATACGACCCATGCATAGACGAACATCGACGCACCTAGAAAGATATGCCCCATGCCTCGACTTATTGAGCTGATTGCTCCACAAAGTAAACAAACATCGACGCACCTAAATAGGTACGACCCATGCGAGAAATAAACATCGATGCACCTAAATAGGTACGACCCATGCAAGAAGTGAGACGAAGCTCATTAAAACGAGGAACAGTCCTCCACGTGGACAAAGAGACATCGCACATTGCTAGTCTAAATCATAAAATGATCATCATCGATCATCAAGAAGTGTCAATTACACTAAGCTAGTAAATATAAGAGTTTAGCTTCATGTCCCATAACCACTTGCTTAACTTAAATATTTACGAACAAAATGTAGATCTCCACTAGAAAATTGTCACAAGAGTTTCAATCGAACAAGTCCATAAACTAACCGATGAAGTAAACGCAGGCATTTCATAACACTTGTTTTGCTAAGCCGTTTAATTATATTTTCTCATACGAATGAGGTAAAGGTTTGTATATACTAATAGATTAGAAAACGGTTTATAAACGAGCTTTGTATTAAAAATAGAGTTGAAATCATCTTTGTAAAGAGTTTGAATATTTACTATTAGTATAGAAAACCTTTATATTTTTAAAGTGACAAATCACAAAAACGATTATAGAAACAACCAATCATCAAAATTCACATTCGAAGACGTGAATAAAACCCAAAGAAATCGATACCGAATCCATCAAAATGGATATTCCAAAAATCCCAAAGAAAAGGTCATCAAAGTTGATAATAATTGATAACAATAAGTCGGATCAACAAAAATCGATAAACCTTGGAAATTTACTTGAAAATAGGCAAATTAGGCAAAACCAGCTGTTCCAAACGTCTAAAAATTATGACAGACGACTAAGTATGATTATAGACGTCTGAAAAGTTTTGTTCAGACGGCTTAGAGGTCTAAAATTGATACAGAGAGTAAAAAACATTCTGAACTATATTCAGACGTCTAATTTTTTATTACAGACGTCTATATTTGATTTCAGACGTCTGAATTTTGTTTTAGACGTCTGTATTTGGTTTCAGACGTTTGAATTTTTATTTCAGACGTCTGAAATTTTCTGCTAGGCGAAAATAAACAGCCTAGCTCAAAAACGACAAATCCAAACCAAAATGCGATCGAACGAGCGACGAGCACTAAGGGTTTACGCCAATTGGCAACCCAGCCCAATAGGCACTTCGACGCATCACCAAAAACATGTTCAAACATCCATAAAAGGATTTTCACAAAAATTAAACCAAAACACCAAAAATTGGAATAAAAACAAAATCAATCCAAACCAAAATCAAATGCACATGGACAAGTGTTAGGAATTCATACCTAACAACAAAGATAGATATAGACATAGATGTGAGATAAAAATCTCACATTTGAACCGAAAAATGATAAAGAAGAAGCTTGAAAGCAAAGGAGGATCAACCACTCTTCAATCCCAACTCAAGAAGCTTGAATCAAAGCTTTAAAAGGAGAACATTCCCAATGTTAGGTTTAGGAATTTCTGAAACTGAAGAAGGAAAGAGTTGAGAAGATGAAGAGAAGGCTTACCAATAGCTTCTTCTTTAATTTGGAGATAGAACTTGGATTTGCAAAGATGATTAGGGCTTTGAATTTCCTAATTCTTCCTCTCTTCCCCCATTTTTGATAAAGCTTGAGTTGTATTAGGAAATGGAAGTGAATGAAGAGAAGTGGGGGTGGAGCTAGGGGCTTGAGTCAGGATATAAGGCTGAAACCCAAACTAAAGCCCTAAGTGAAAAAGTAGCAAAATTCTACTATCTCAAAACATATCAAAGTTTATACTCAAAAAGGTCGCAAACGACATTTCGAACTCAATGGAAGTGGTCTCGAGTCCTAATTCGATTGTTTGCAAAAAGTAGCTTTTCAGACTTTAATCCGATTAATGATTCTATATTTAAATAAAAATATTTAAATATCAAATCGTAAAATATGAGGGTTGTTACAGACTCCCCTCCTTAAAGAAATTGCGTCCTCGCAATACTTAAGAAGAAATTAAAGAGTAACAACAATAAAAGCACATCAACACAAAAGAAAATTTGAAATAAGAAGTTCACCATAAAGGGCACGAAAGAGTAAGTCTGATCGTGTTCGCTCAACGAATTCTCTGGATTCCCAAGAGCAATCCTTAAGATCTGAGAACTATCGGACTTTCACAAAAAAACATCTTTATTTCGAAGGCACTCAACCCCCGAAGAAATGATGCGAATAGATTGATGCTCAAAAGTCAAATCTAGTGAAACTTCAGTTTCCACAATAACACCGGGCTCAAGAATAAAAATCGGAATCCCAAAGGCAATTCCGTAAATAAAAGACGTGAGAAAACGTCATGAATAGTAGAAGACTGAATCAGTGCAACGGCGTAGCACCAAGGAGGTATGCCCGAGAAACCGGAAACACGAATAACTCCGAACATCGACGTAGTACGATAACGGTACGTCCAATGAACGGAAACTCAAATAATTCGGAACACCGACGTAGTACAAGAACGGTACGTCCAATGAACCGAACACCATAAAAGAACATTGGACGCTAGTCCATAAAAGAAATGAGATGAAACTCAATAAAACGAAATATATCGAAACATCCGATATTGGTAAAATGATCATTCCATTTGGACATCATCAAAGAAACAACCACTTGTTGTTTACAACAAAGTGCATTGGCAACACGGTTCCTCTTTCCAGGAATATACAAAGAATATCAAGATCATAAGATGCAGGGAACTCGATCCAATATTAAGTTCCCTATGAGAAAATAAACATTCCAAAGATTTATACTCAGGGTAGAGAACAAATTTCTCACCCAAAAATAATGATGCCAAATTTTTAAAAGGGAAAACAATAACCGCGAGCACTAGATCATGAGTGACATACCTAGTCTCGATCGGCTTTAATGATTTAGAAGTACAAGTGATAGCACATTCTCTTTTGCAAGAGAACGACATCCAAACCAATACGATTAGCATTGGTACAAAAGATAAAGTCTTGGTTCCCATCGGGAATCACAAGAATAGAAGTATCGGAAAAGAATTCTTTCAAATAATCTTCTTTCCCGAAAAGCTAAAACTTTCAAAATCACAATTATCTTTATGTAAAAATCTTTCTAGAAAAATTTGTATTTTACAAGTCAATATATCGTGTCTGATTGTCTCATCAAAGCATATAGAAGGTTCTTATCGATAACGTTGATCAAGCGCATCGACCAGAATTCTTAAAGCACTCAATGGGCAATACAATCACAAAATCATCTTCTATAGGATAAACATGTTTCTTAAAATCTTTAAGAATATTCTTTGCTCGTTTAAGAGCAAAATCAAATTGTACTTATAAATAATCTTACGAAAAAGATTTGCAAAGTTTTAAATTGCTGTTTTCATCCAAAATCAATATATACAAGAATGGAGTCATCGAGATCGTAGAATACTCGATTCATAAAATGGATGAAATAAGCTTGACACACTGAATGACATAATAAGTCATTCATAAGTTTCATAACGAGTGCGGTATGTAGTAAATGGAATGCTAACCCCCACAACTCGTAGCAAATGAAAATCGGTGGTAAGATCGAGCTAAAAAGACCTTATCACCACTCAAAAGATTGCTTAGGTGATAATCCTAAAGCAAACTCAAAAATACCGGAAAATTCTCAACTTACATGAATGAGAGAATAACATTTTCCTCATCATCTGAGCTTAAAGAATTAAATGATGCCATCAAATTGGAATCAAAATCACAAAGGAAAAACTGAAATCTGCTTAACAGATTGAAAATGTCGAAGATGAATAGTCCACACGGGTCAAAGGATGTGGCTTCATAATAATTAAGCCAATCCTTACAAAAGTCAATTCCGAAGCATAAGTAAAAATCGGCTCGGAAAGAAAAATCACATAAAATAATTTCGACATCAATAAAAAGAAAATTAAGTGTTGCGGATCCACCAATCCCGATTCGCAATCCTCAAAGAAGTCATCCTGCCCAGAAATGTTTAAAGAAAAAGAATCACAAGTTCTTTTGATATAAAAATAATGAGATGAAACCCATATCAAAAAGAACTCGAATAAGATAATTACAAAATAAATGTCATCAAGGATAGAATAGATACCTTGACCAATAGAAGTGCTAGTAGAGGCTTGCACAACCTTTAACTCTCCCTCCTTCTTGCTTGAAGTATGGGACACGTAGTTATATGATGACTCAAACTTTTGCAATAGCGATAAGAGAGGGGTTGCGGACACTCCTTTGCATAGTGGTCCATAGAATCACAATTGTAGCATCGTCCACGACTAGTGGTAGGAGTCTTTGCTACAGAAGTTTCTTGTTTCCCTTTCTTGTCGGATTGGGACCTTTAAACTTAATAGGCCTCTTCATGTTATTGTTGAAGTTCTGTTTGGCACCCACAACTTCAACATTACTTTCATTATTTGCCTCTTAAAGACGAAGAACAATATCAATAAGCTGATCGAAAGAAACTTCCAATTTCAGAAGTAATGGCTTCTTGAGATTCTTGTTCAAGCCATAAACAAATCTCTGATTTTTCTTCAATGGGGTATTAATGTATTCAACCCCGTATTTAGAAAGAGATTCGAAAGATGCGACGTAGTCCGTCACAGAAGATTCACTTTGAACAAGGTCGATAAAACGCCAGGCCAAAGTTACTTTTTCAGCCTTCGGCACAAATTTCAATTCGAATCTTTCCCGGAATTGCTCCCAAGTGAGATCCGCTTCAACGATTTCAGAAATAAGAAGCTCGTACCAATCCAATACTCTTTCTTGGAGCATGCTAGAAGCCACTTTGACTCGGTGGAGATCAACAAGATTCATGCGAGAAAAGATGCGGTCGCATGATCTAAGCCAAACTTGGATTTCAATGACACTGTCGGATCCCCGGAATGGCCTTCCACCCAAATCAGTATAATCTCTACACAAGCGTGCAAAACCGGATCTAGGGTGAGTAGGCTCTGGAATGGGTCTAATAGCTTGAGCATTCTTAACAAGATCTAGAAGCTGCTGGGCAGACATAAATACTCCCTCTTGAGGAGTAGCACTGGATTGACCGACGTTGGTACGGCCAGATCTAACCATTTCTCTTCTTTAAGAAAGAAAGAAGAAGAAGTTATTATCAGAATGAATATCAAACAATCATGATTGATAAAACAAGGAATCATAAAAGAAAATAGGATAGAACGGTACGAAGACTCGAATTAAATCCTATGGCTCGACTCCTAAGAAAGACTTAGGACAATGATCCTTGTTAGATTATTCTACATTGTTCCGAAGTTTGGCTCTGATACCAAGCTGTGACACCCCACCTCTATACCCACGCTAGCCAAGGACACTACGGAGTAATGCCGTCAATTAGCACGGAGAATAAGGCTGTTGAGGAGCGACCATCCGTGTAATTGCTTTGTGCGAGCACCGATATGTCAGAGAAAATATAACTTTCATTTCATCTCAAGAGGAAATCCGACATACCGATACAAACTCAAAGCTACCACACGGTGGCTATATGGACTTCGGAAACAAGTATAGAAATAAACATAACATAAATCAGTCACAGACAGTTCATATCACAAAGGTGGAAATAGATATGAATATAACACATGAATGTGTACATCAGAGTAGTGGTCAAATAAGATCCACAATATCACAAAAGAAAAGATGCAAGTGCAAGACAACAGAATATGTATACATCAATGAGTCAATATATCGAATGTTTACAACCAAAAACTACAATGCTAGAGTAGTTAGTCCAAAAGTCAGATGATCGTTCCAGATAGGAAGTCATGAAGAAGCACCTGTAAAACCTCAGTCTGACCCGAGTATTATTTAAGAAGAAAATAATAAACGGATCAATCTAGCTATAAATATCAGATAAAGTGATATAGAATAAGAGATATGACAAAAACGTATCATAACCATAATACCATACTGTGATAAGTACGTAATTGAAAATCAACAAGAGATTAATCAATATCACAAGAATCTTCTCAAAGATTAAAAAGAATGTCATATTCTTAATTTAATTCACCAAGCCATAATAAATAACATACATATCAATGCCAACTGGAAAAAAAGTGGTGAAACATAAATCCCAGAAATCAATAATTAGAAATCCAGAAATCACAAGAAAAGAGGATGACCAATCCCATAAACTGAACATCGACGCACCTAGAAAGGTTCGCCCCATGTAAAGTCTAGCATCGATACACCTAGAAAGGTGTACCCCATGCAAAGTCGAACATCGACGCACCTAGAAAGATACGCCTCATGCTCTAGCATCGATGCACTTAGAAAGATACGCCCCATGCATAAATAAACATCGACGCACCTAAAAAGATACGCCCCATGTAATGTCTAACATTGATGTACCTAGAAAGATACACCCTATGCAAAGTCGAACATCGACGCACCTAGAAAGATACAACCCATGCATAGACGAACATCGACGCACCTAGAAAGATACGCCCCATGCCCCGACTTATTGAGCCGATTGCTCCACAAAGTAAACAAACATCGACGCACCTAAATAGGTACGACCCATGCGAGAAATAAACATCGACGCACCTAAATAGGTACGACCCATGCAAGAAGTGAGACGAAGCTCATTAAAACGAGGAACGGTCCTCCACGTGGACAAAGAGACATCGCACATTTCTAGTCTAAACCATAAAATGGTCATCATCGATCATCAAGAAGTGTCAATTACACTAAGCTAGTAAATATAAGAGTTTAGCTTCATGTGCCATAACCACTTGCTTAACTCAAATATTTACGAACAAAATGTAGATCTCCACTAGAAAATTGTCACAAGAGTTTCAATCGAACAAGTCCATAAATTAACCGATGAAGTAAACGCAAGCGTTTCATACCACTTGTTTTGCTAAGCCGTTTAATTAAATTTTCTCATACGAATGAGGTAAAGGTTTATATATACTAATAGATTAGAAAATGGTTTTATAAACGAGCTTTGTATTAAAAATAGAGTTGAAATCATCTTTGTAAAGAGTTTGAATATTTACTATTAGTATAGAAAACCTTTATATTTTTAAAGTGACAAATCACAAAAACGATTGTAGAAACAATCAATCATCAAAATTCACATTCGAAGACGTGAATAAAACCCAAAGAAATCGATACCGAATCCATCAAAATGGATATTCCAAAAATCCCAAAGAAAAGGTCATCAAAGTTGATAATAATTGATAACAATAAGTCGGATCAACAAAAAAAGATAAACCTTGGAAATTTACTCGAAAATAGGCAAATTAGGCAAAACCAGCTGTTCCAGACGTCTAAAAATTATGACAGACGGCTAAGTATGATTATAGACGTCTGAAAAGTTTTGTTCAGACGGCTCAGAGGTCTAAAATTGAAACAGAGAGTAAAAAACATTCTGAACTATATTCAGACGTCTATATTTGATTTCAGACATCTGAATTTTGTTTTAGACGTCTGTATTTAGTTTCAGACGTCTGAATTTTTATTTCAGACGTCTGAAATTTTCTCCTAGGTGAAAATAAACAGCCTAGCTCAAAAACGACAAATCCAAACCGAAATGTGATCGAACGATCGACGAGCACTAAGGGTTTACGCCAATCGGCAACCCAACCCTATAGGCACTTCGACGCATCACCAAAAACATGTTCAAACATCCATAAAAGGATTTTCACAAAAATTAAACCAAAACACCAAAAATTGGAATACACACAAAATCAATCCAAATCAAAATCAAATGCACATGGACAAGTGTTAGGAATTCATACCTAACAACAAAGATAGATATAGACATAGATGTGAGATAAAAATCTCACCTTTGAACCCAAAA
The DNA here is from genome assembly GCA_030737815.1 of Allium fistulosum. NCBI lineage: Eukaryota > Viridiplantae > Streptophyta > Magnoliopsida > Asparagales > Amaryllidaceae > Allium > Allium fistulosum. Next base: position 671,091,714 of record CM060905.1, read on the forward strand.
ACGATAAAGAAGAAGCTTGAAAGCAAAGGGGGATCAACCACTCTTCAATCCCAACTCAAGAAGCTTGAATCAAAGCTTTAAAAGGAGAACATTCCCAATGTTAGGTTTAGGAATTTCTGAAACTGAAGAAGGAAAGAGTTGAGAAGATGAAGAGAAGGCTTACCAATAGCTTCTTCTTGAATTTGGAGATAGAACTTGGATTTGCAAAGATGATTAGGGCTTTTAATTTCCTAATTCTTCCTCTCTTCCCCCATTTTTTATAAAGCTTGAGTTGTATTAGGAAATGGAAGTGAATGAAGAGAAGTGGGGTTGGAGCTAGGGGCTTGAGTCAGGATATAAGGCTGAAACCCAAACTAAAGCCCTAAGTGAAAAAGTAGCAAAATTCTACTATCTCCAAACATATCAAAGTTTATAATCGAAAAGGTCGCAAACGGCATTTTGAACTCAATGGAAGTGGTCTCGAGTCCTAATTCGACTGTTTGCAAAAAGTAGCTTTTCGGACTTCAATCCGATTAATGATTCTATATTTAAATAAAAATATTTAAATATCAAATCGTAAAATATGAGGGTTGTTACAGACTCCCCTCCTTAAAGAAATTGCGTCCTCGCAATACTTAAGAAGAAAATAAAGAGTAACAACAATAAAAGCACAACAACACAAAAGAAAATTTGAAATAAGAAGTTCACCATAAAGGGCATGAAAGAGTAAATCTGATCGTGTTCGCTCGACGAATTCTCTGGATTCCCAAGAGAAATCCTTAGGATCTGAGAACTATCGGACTTTCACTAAAAGAACATCTTTATTTCGAAGGCACTCAACCCCCGAAGAAATGATGCGAATAGAATGATGCTCAAAAGTCAAATCTGGTGAAACTTCAGTTTCCACAATAACACCGGGCTTAAGAATAAAAATCGGAATCCCAAAGGCAATTCCGCAAATAAAAGACGTGAGAAAACGTCATGAATAGTAGAAGACTGAACCGGTGCAACGGCGTAGCACCAAGGAGGTATGCCCGAGAAACCGGAAACACGAATAACTCCGAACATCGACGTAGTACGATAACGGTACGTCCAATGAACGGAAACTCAAATAATTCGGAACACCGACGTAGTACAAGAACGGTACGTCCAATGAACCGAACACCATAAAAGAACATTGGAGGCTAGTCCATAAAAGAAATGAGATGAAACTCTATAAAAAGAAGTATATCGAAACGTCCGATGTTGGGAAAATGATCATTCCATTTGGACATCATCAAAGAAACAACCACTTGTTGTTTACAACAAAGTGCATTGGCAACACGGTTCCTCTTTCCAGGAATATACAAAGAATATCAAGATCATAAGATGCAAGGAACTCGATCCAATATTAAGTTCCTTATGAGAAAATAAACATTCCAAAGATTTATGCTCAGGGTAGAGAACAAATTTCTCACCCAAAAATAATGATGCCAAATTTTTAAAAGGGAAAACAATAACCGCGAGCACTAGATCATGAGTGGCATACCTAGTCTCGATCGGCTTTAATGATTTAGAAGTACAAGTGATAGCACGTTCTCTTTTGCAAGAGAACGACATCTAAACCAATACGATTAGCATTGGTACAAAAGATAAAGTCTTGGTTCCCATCGGGAATCACAAGAATAGAAGTATCGGAAAAGAATTCTTTCAAATAATCTTGTTTCCCGAAAAGCTAAAACTTTCAAAATCACAATTATCTTTATGTAAAAATCTTTCCAGAAAAATTTTCATTTTACAAGTCAATATATCGTGTCTGATTGTCTCATCAAAGCATTTAGGAGGTTCTTATCGATAACGTTGATCAAGCGCATCGACCAGAATTCTTAAAGCACTCAATGGGCAATACAATCACAAAATCATCTTCTATAGGATAAACATGTTTCTTAAAATCATTAAGAATATTCTTTGCTCGTTTAAGAGCAAAATCAAATTGTACTTACAAATAATCTTATGAAAAAGATTTGCAAAGTTTTAAATTGCTGTTTTCATCCAAAATCAACATATACAAGAATGGAGTCATCGAGATCGTAGAATACTCGATTCATAAAATGGATGAAATAAGCTGGACACACTAAATGACATAATAAGTCATTCATATGTTTCATAACGAGTGCGGAATGCAGTAAATGGAATGCTAACCCCCGCAACTCGTAGCAAATGAAAATCGGTGGCAAGGTCAAGCTAAAAAGACCTTATCACCACTCAAAAGATTGCTTAGGTGATAATCCTAAAGCAAACTCAAAAATACCAGAAAATTCTCAACTTACATGAATGAGAGAATAACATTTTCCTCATCATGTGAGCTTAAAGAATAAAATGATGCCATCAAATTGGAATCAAAATCACAAAGGAAAAACTGAAATCTGCTTAACAGATTGAAAATGTCGAAGATGAATAGTCCACACGGGTCAAAGGATATGGCTTCATAATAATTAAGCCAATCCTTACAAAAGTCAATTCCGAAGCATAAGTAAAAATCGGCTCGGAAAGAAAAATCACATAAAATAATTTCGACATCAATAAAAAGCAAATTGAGTGTTGTGGATCCACCAATCCGGATTCGCAATCCTCAAAGAAGTCATCCTGCCCAGAAATGTTTAAAGAAAAAGAATCACAAGTTCGTTTGATATAAAAATAATGAGATGAAACCCATATCAAAAAGAACTCGAATAAGATAATTACAAAATAAATGTCATCAAGGATAGAATAGATACCTTGACCAATAGAAGTGCTAGTAGAGGCTTGCACAACCTTTAGCTCTCCCTCCTTCTTGCTTGAAGTATGGGACACGCAGTTATATGATGACTCAAACTTTTGCAATAGCCACAATAGAGGGGTTGCGGACACTCCTTTGCATAGTGGTCCATAGAATCACAATTGTAGCATCGTCCACGACAAGTGGTAGGAGTCTTTGCTACAGAAGTTTCTTGTTTCCCTTTCTTGTCGGGATTGGGACCTTTAAACTTAATAGGCCTCTTCATGTTATTGTTGAAGTTCTGTTTGGCACCCACAACTTCAACATTACTTTCATTATTGGCCTCTTCAAGACGAAGAGCGATATCAATAAGCTGATCGAAAGAAACTTCCAATTTCAGAAGTAATGGCTTCTTGAGATTCTTGTTCAAGCCATAAACAAATCTCTGATTTTTCTTCAATGGGGTATTAATGTATTCAACCCCATATTTAGAAAGAGATTCGAAAGATGCGACGTAGTCCATCACAGAAGATTCACCTTGAACAAGGTCGATAAAACGCCGGGCCAAAGTTACCTTTTCAGCCTCCGGCACAAATTTCAATTCGAATCTTTCCTGGAATTGCTCCCAAGTGAGATCCGCTTCAACGATTTCAGAAATAAGAAGCTCGTACCAATCCAATGCTCTTTCTTGGAGCATGCTAGAAGCCACTTGGACTCGGTGGAGATCAACAAGATTCATGCGAGAAAAGATGCGGTCGCATGATCTAAGCTAAACTTGGATTTCAATGACACTCTCGGATCCCCGGAATGGCCTTCCACCCAAATCGGTATAATCTCTACATAAGCGTGCAAAACCGTATCTAGGGTGAGTAGGCTCTGGAATAGGTCTGATAGCTTGAGCATTCTTAACAAGATCTAGAAGCTGCTGGGCAGACATAAATACTCCCTCCTGAGGAGTAGCACTGGATTGACCGACGATGGTACGGCCAGATCTAACCATTTCTCTTCTTTAAGAAAGAAAGAAGAAGAAGTTATTCTCAGAATGAATATCAAATAATCATGATTGATAAAACAAGGAATCATAAAAGAAAATAGGATAGAACGGTACGAAGACTCGAATTAAATCCTATAGCTCGACTCCTAAGAAAGACTTAGGACAATGATCCTTGTTAGATTATTCTACATTGTTCCGAAGTTTGGCTCTGATACCAAGCTGTGACGCCCCACCTCTATACCCACGCTAGCCAAGGACACTACGTAGTAATGCCGTCAACTAGCGTGGAGAATAAGGCTGTTGTGGAGCGACCATCCGTGTAATTGCTTTGTGCGAGCACCGATATGTCAGACAAAATATAACTTTCATTTCATCTCAAGAGGAAATCCGACATACCGATACAAACTCAAAGCTACCACACGGTGGCTATATGGACTTCGGAAACAAGTATAGAAATAAACATAACATAAATCAGTCATAGACAGTTCATATCACAAAGGCGGAAATAGATATGAATATAACACATGAATGTGTACATCAGAGTAGTGGTCAAATAAGATCCACAATATCACAAAAGAAAAGATGCAAGTGCAAGACAACAGAATATGTATACATCAATGAGTCAATATATCGAATGTATACAACCAAAAACTACAATGCTAGAGTAGTTAGTCCAAAAGTCAGATGATAGTTCCAGATAGGAAGTCATGAAGAAGCACCTGTAAAACCTCAGTCTGACCCGAGTATTATTTAAGAAGAAAATAATAAACGGATCAGTCTAGCTATAAATATCAGATAAAGTGATATAGAATAAGAGATATGACAAAAACGTATCATAACCCTAATACCATACTGTGATAAGTACGTAATTGAAAATCAACAAGAGATTAATCAATATCACAAGAATCTTCTCAAAGATTAAAAAGAATGTCATATTCTTAATTTAATTCACCAAGCCACAATAAATGACATACATATCAATGCCAACTGAAAAAAAGTGGTGAAACATAAATCCCTGAAATCAATAATTAGAAATCCAGAAATCACAAGAAAAGAGGATGGCCAATCCCATAAACTGAACATCGACGCACCTAGAAAGGTTCGCCCCATGTAAGGTCTAGCATCGATACACCTAGAAAGGTGTACCCCATGCAAAGTCGAACATCGACGCACCTAGAAAGATACGCCTCGTGCTCTAGCATCGATGCACCTAGAAAGATACGCCCCATGCATAAATAAACATCGACGCACCTAAAAATATACGCCCCATGTAATGTCTAACATCGATGTACCTAGAAAGATGCACCCTATGCAAAGTCAAACATCGACGCACCTAGAAAGATACGACCCATGCATAGACGAACATCGACGCACCTAGAAAGATACGCCCCATGCCCCGACTTATTGAGCCGATTGCTCCACAAAGTAAACAAACATCGACGCACCTAAATAGGTACGACCCATGCGAGAAATAAACAACGACGCACCTAAATAGGTACGACCCATGCAAGAAGTGAGACGAAGCTCATTAAAATGAGGAACAGTCCTCCACGTAGACAAAGAGACATCGCACATTGCTAGTCTAAACCATAAAATGATCATCATCGATCATCAAGAAGTGTCAATTACACTAAGCTAGTAAATATAAGAGTTTAGCTTCATGTCCCATAACCACTTGCTTAACTCAAATATTTACGAACAAACTGTAGATCTCCACTAGAAAATTGTCACAAGAGTTTCAATCGAACAAGTCCATAAATTAACCGACGAAGTAAATGCAAGCGTTTCTTACCACTTGTTTTGCTAAGCCGTTTAATTAGATTTTCACATACGAATGAGGTAAAGGTTTGTATATACTAATAGATTAGAAAACGGTTTTATAAACGAGCTTTGTATTAAAAATAGAGTTGAAATCATCTTTGTAAAGAGTTTGAATATTTACTATTAGTATAGAAAACCTTTATATTTTTAAAGTGACAAATCACAAAAACGATTGTAGAAACAATCAATCATCAAAATTCACATTCGAAGACGTGAATAAAACCCAAATAAATCGATACCGAATCCATCAAAATGGATATTCCAAAAATCCCAAAGAAAAGGTCATCAAAGTTGATAATAATTGATAACAATAAGTCGGATCAACAAAAATCGATAAACCTTGGAAATTTACTCGAAAATAGGCAAATTAGGCAAAACCAGCTGTTCCAGACGTCTAAAAATTATGACGGATGGCTAAGTATACTTACAGACGTCTGAAAAGTTTTGTTCAGACGGCTCAAAGGTCTAAAATTGAAACAGAGAGTAAAAAACATTCTGAACTATATTCAGACGTCTAAATTTTTGTTACAGACGTCTATATTTGATTTCAGACGTCTGAATTTTGTTTTAGCCGTCTGTATTTGGTTTCAGACGTCTGAATTTTTATTTCAGACGTCTGAAATTTTCTGTTAGGCGAAAATAAACAGCCTAGCTCAAAAACGACAAATCCAAACCGAAATGCGATTGAACAAGCGACGAGCACTAAGGGTTTACGCCAATCAGCAACCCAGCCCTATAGGCACTTCGACGCATCACCAAAAACAAGTTCAAACATCCATAAAAGGATTTTCACAAAAATTAAACCAAAACACCAAAAATTGGAATATACACAAAATCAATCCAAACCAAAATCAAATGCACATGGACAAGTGTTAGGAATTCATACCTAACAACAAAGATAGATATAGACATAGATGTGAGATAAAAATCTCACCTTTGAACCCAAAAACGATAAAGAAGAAGCTTGAAAGCAAAGGAGGATCAACCACTTTTCAATCCCAACTCAAGAAGCTTGAATCAAAGCTTTAAAAGGAGAACATTCCCAATGTTAGGTTTAGGAATTTCTGAAACTGAAGAAGAAAAGAGTTGAGAAGATGAAGAGAAGGCATACCAATAGCTTCTTCTTGAATTTGGAGATAGAACTTGGATTTGCAAAGATGATTAGGGCTTTGAATTTCCTAATTCTTCCTCTCTTCCCCCATTTTTGATAAAGCTTGAGTTGTATTAGGAAATGGAAGTGAATGAAGAGAAGTGGGGGGGAGCTAGGGGCTTGAGTCAGGATATAAGGCTGAAACCCAAACTAAAGCCCTAAGTGAAAAAGTAGCACAATTCTACTATCTCTAAACATATCAAAGTTTATACTCAAAAAGGTCGCAAACGGCATTTCGAACTCAATGGAAGTGGTCTCGAGTCCTAATTCGACTGTTTGCAAAAAGTAGTTTTTCGGACTTCAATCCGATTAACGATAATATATTTAAATAAAAATATTTAAATATCAAATCGTAAAATATTCGGGTTGTTACATAATGCCATGTGTGAAAACATCACAAAGGAATCAGTGCCAATAGGTCATATATGAAATATCAATAGTGCCGCACTTCATCACTTCGGCGTCATGTCCCTTCGGTAACGTATCTTTTCGGTGATGTATCTCACCGCACTTCGTATAAAGTTAATGACATGTCTCTTCGATGTCGACCCTCAACCACTTTGCACTTAATCACTTCTGATTCTCTAGCATCGCATTCCATTAACAAAGGAATAAGATCAGCATCACCATATCCCATAAAGAGATGTGATTCAACCAAGCTGCATTCCATATTATATTGAATTTTGTTATTACCATGATTGTCGTCAAAGGAGTTCGACCCGTTGCTTAGCCTCGACGTTCCGTCAATAAGTAGTATTAATGTAATAGAGTCAACATCAAAAAAAGAGCTATAATGGATGAAGTCGAAGACTTACGACGTGACATGAATACCATAAGCACCTATGGTAAACAACAAGCATGTAAAAGTAGATCAACATCGAAGATGTAGGATGATGCACTTCATCAATAAAAGAATGCAAGAGTACCAAATATAATAAACTTTGTAAGACACCAATAAGCATCAGAGTGACTCATAGCACAATTCTTTGAAGCTAAGTTATATAAGCATTGCAACTCGCCTATTGTGATCAAAATAGGGTCATTGCCGATAGCTATGGAAACCATCAACATTACATTGAAGCGGCACCGCACTTCACAAGCACTTCGAGAAATTTTTTTTCTACGATGATGTTAAATGAATACTAAGCCAAGCTGCTATTTGACCAATACCGCTCTTTGCCTTATATGTAGCGCAATTCTTCAATATTTGGAGGACGCCACATGTCAAAGCAAAGCAGTGCCGATGGTGAACACCGTCGATATCCACGAAGCACCTAATACTACTTTGCAATTATAATTGCTGAAGTCATCACTCGTTCATAATGGACATCGATCATCATAAATGATTTTGTTGGTGCCATAATTGGCCACTGCCACATATCTCCACTAAAGGAACAAAGAAGAAGCTTAGTGCATAGCATCACCAAGGTCACCAAAGTTGTTGATGACTCCATTGCCATAGCCAATGATGAAGTGCGCCGAAGTAATTAATGAATGCAGAAGACTCTGAAGCCACTCAACCCCTGTAAATATGTACCTGAGGGTGCCGTTTTGGGGGTACGATTTTTGTTTTTTCTCTCTTTTCTTAAATCAAAGCTTCGTAAACCCTAAATTGAATTAGGGACTGATAATATTTGATTATAAACATGCATACTTTATATGTTAACGGACTTGTACTTGCGTATTCACTTCCACCACGAACTTTTTTGAGAAAATTATTATTATGAGTACAATTTGGAAGCTCAACTTCTAAGGGTACAAACCTGGAAGAAGCAACTACCATAATGATGAATCTTATTTGAGAGACTTGGTAGGAAAAATTGCAAAAGAAATGCTTAATCTCAAGGGAAAGAGAACTCAAGATGATAGATTTAATGATAATCATCGAGAAGCTCCCTTTACAGACAAAGTCATGTCCGTAAAAAATCCCCTCTCATATCAAGATCCCATCCATCAGGTATAAAGGATAACTGATTCGGACGATCACTTATTAGCTATTAAGAGCTAGATGAACCAATACAATGCATCCAAAGCTTTGCGCTGTAGGATTTTGCCAACTAACTGTTAGGGTGCAATAGCTAAATGGTATGGATAATACTAAGAGAGGACTATATTTCCTTGGAAATAGTTGTCTTATTAATTCCGAGCGCAATTTTGTATCTATTCTCCATATAATTTCTCAGGAGGATATGGTTTCTATTCAAAGCTTCAAGAAGATGATGTCAAACCTCATTGTAAGAAGAAGTGACTAGGCCTTTACAATAACGAGTGTTATCACCAATACTGACTTCGAAGATGTAGAGCAGCTCTTTGATCACGTCGACTGCCATTATTATTCTTGAAAACACACAACTAGTAATATACTTACAGTGTCAATGATCAACTTCGAAAAAATAAAGATAGATGAGCATAAACGACATGTATTCAGTGTCCCATGTAACCAAAGAATCAAGGAAATCCACTATAGTCAACTTCGAAAGCTATCAATGAGTGTCGAAGTGACCATAGTGCCTTTCGTCAATGCTAAGTTATATTGACACCATCTTTTATGACGAGAAGCCGCACTTTGTTCATGTCGAAGACATACCATCCTCAATATATCAGTGGCTCCGCTACTTACTTATCGTGACCAAAGCTAACTTATCGACAATAACCCTAAAGGCTATAACACTATTTCCAAGCGATGACGTACTTCATAGAACTTCGAAGATTTTGCACTACGATGATGCCAAATGATAAAATGCTACACCACTCTTTGACCAATATTGCAATTTTCCTTTTAGACTGCGTGTTTCTTTAGCATTTAGTGAATGTCGTGTGTTTAAGCAATGTGGTGCTGATGGTTAACACCGTCGATATCGACGATGACAATAATACTGCCTTATGGTTATCATTGAAGAAGTCATCACCCGTTCATAAAGGACATCGATCGTCATGACTAATGCAGCCAAAGTCATTCCCGCATATCTCCAAAGGATGAAGTCGAAGTCTAACACCATTTTTTTCTAATGATGCTGCACGAAGTCATCAACATCATTGCTAATGCCACTACCTTTCCATGCTACTATTTTTCTATGCATATATGTGTTGGTACCTCACTTCATTGATTATTCAATAATGCATAGAATCATCAATGACAATGCCATACAAATTAAAGCCACTCTTCATCAAATATGCCACTAAAAACTAGTGGACATATCCTTAATGCAAGAGATCATCGAAGCCGAAGCTGTTGCTAAAGTGCACGGAGACCAAGCCTGCCGAAGGCGTTGAAGGCAAAGTGAAGCCACTCCACCCCTGTAAATACAAACCTAGGGGCGCCATTTTGGGGAACGAATTCTCTTATCTCATTTCTTACCTTTTTAACTATGTAGACCCTAAATTGATTTTGGGATTTTTAGATCCTATTGTATAATTTGAACTTGTACACATAAGAATTTGGGAATCAAATAATTGCATAGCATAGCGTATTGATTCGGTTCGAATTTGTGACTTATGAATTGTACGAACATCTGACTTCAAATATTCATGTATTTGTGTCCTGCATAGCATACTTAACTTTGAACTTACACAAGCATAGCATACATGACTTTGAACTTACACAAGCATAGCATACTTGATTTTGAACTAGTACTTGCATAGCATACTTGATTTCGAATTTGAATCTTAATATCATTTCTAACTTCGAATTTGAACTTATATAAGCTCATATGACTTCGAAGAAGATAAGTACACTAAGGTGTGTTATGGGACCGGAGCATTTTTTTGAACAAGATCTTCTTTCTACACACTTTTGGGGTTAGCGAATTTATTCAATAACATTTTGATACTAGAAGGAGGGCTCGAACCTCCAACTTCATTAAAATCCCAAGTTGAATTACCTTAGCCTGTATTGAACTACCTAGCCTATATATTTAGGGCTTAAAGAACTTACCCAACCAAGCATAACCTATTCCAAACCGACCTAAGTTCACTTCGGATATAATGTCGATCAATCATGTTAAGAAGTCCAAACAAGGATACTCTAAGCCAAGGATAACTAGGCCTGCCTATCAAATCACTAATGATCCCCGACTTCATGAAGAATGAGCATTGAAGATTATGGAATGTAAGAGAGGACAAGCAGCATCTTATAAACTAGACAAATAAAACTTGAATCCGTATCATCTAGGGACATCCCCAATTTTTGCTCTAGGAAAGAAATGCAAGAGTAATGATGTCTTCTCTAGAATTGGAAGAGAGGTTCAACTTCAAGCTTGGGAGACTATTTTCGAAAAAGAAATGACACATGATTTCGAATGTTTTACTAGAAAGTGGGAAATTATTCTTGGTACCTCCCAAGGACAAAATGGAATTTGTCAAAAAGAAATCTTGTCAACACCCTAAAGTTGAGTTTAGAAAAGTGGTTTAATCTTTTTTGAGTTTCTTTAATTAGGTTGGGGAAATAAGATATGTGATTTCTCCTTGGATTCCCTTTCGATTAGTTTGACATAGTGTAAACTTAATTGGATCTACCTTTCGACCCAGTCGAATCAGTTGATTCCTTTTCTTATAAGTCTTTCAACCTTGTTGAGATAATGTGATATTCCCTTCGAAAGCTCTCATTTTGATATAGTTGAGAAACTCAAAGAAGTTCTTTAGAAGCTTATAGATAAAGCTTGGCTTAATTGGTTTCGACCCAGTCGATGGCTTAAATTGTTGAGTGGTTAGGGTTTCGATTTAGAATCCAAGGTTGGTTCGACCATGTCGAAAGCTATATCCTTTGGGACTTGGTGTAGGGTTTGGGTCTCAAAGGTTTAAGTGGATCGAGGCTTGGTTTCAACCATGTTGAACGCAGAAGTTCAAAGGAAATTACTTTGAGGTTTATGAATGAGATTACTTGATTATATCCGATTTCAATCGAGTCGGAAGGGACCTTTCAGTGCAGTCGATACCTGAAACACAAAGTTAGATTTGACAAAAGCTTGAGAAACAGTAAAGTAATTAGAATCATTAAAGACTTCCATTTATTGGCTCAAAGAAGACTTTTTTACTCAATTTCCCTAATTTAATTTACAAATTATGGCTTTAAATCTTTAAGAAGTGATAAGTTACAAGTCCATAAAGTCTGGAATCGGATTCCCAAAACCAGACCCCTTGGGTCTTATTTATAGATGCGGGTTAACACCTTTCGACCCCAACGCTTTCGACTTAGTCGAAAGGTTGGTGCTATGTTTACACTAGTATGCTTCCACCTTTTTCGAAAGGAGCATTCGTGCTTTCCTCCTCCATATTTCTTTGTAAGAGCTTTTGACTCTGTCGATAGGCTTTATCCAGTGGTTTCGAAGATGTAGCTATACTGATGGTTTCGATGTTGTTGGTTGCTTCCGAACTCTTGCATGTGACTTGATGCGGAACCTCCATGGAAAATAATGCCTTCAATAGGCTCAAAAGGCTTGATTTAGCTTTCGAAAAGGTTGTTCAGGCCAATACGTGCTTTCGAGTGGATTGAGTGAAGGCGAAACCTTTGGTTTCGAAAGGTTTGGCACATGTATTAAGAGTTGTCCTTCATTGTCTTTGAAAGGTGTTGCTTCATCTCATTCGAAAGGTATTCATACATACGTAATCATCTACTTCGAAAGGTGGTATTTGAAGCAGAAGGGTGTTTTCGACCCCTTCGACCTCTTCGAAAGGTTCCAAAGCTTTTTAACATTGGCCGTAGCATCCCTTCGTCTCCTTCGTGAGGTCTGGCTGGAGGCTTTTCGTTCTTCTTTATCCTCTACCCAAATAGGTTTCGACTAAGCCGAAAGGAATTTTATGTATTAACATTTGCCCCCTCCATTTGTGATGAGATGCACTTGAGTTTCCAAGTCAACTTTGTGGACACCTGGAATCTTCCCGCCTTTTGGCATTCCCTCGTAAATCTCGGCCATTTTTTCAAATCCGATCTAACGGCCTGTCGCCTTCTCTGACTTTTCTTATCAAGTACGCTTTCTCTTTCTTCCTATTAACTTATCTGTAATCAAACCAACTCCAAGAAAAAAGCAAAGAGATCTCTAAAAATTTTCCATACCACTTTTCTTCAATCAAAGAAGAAATCATATCTAATGTAACTGAAAATCATTTTTGCAAATCTGTTAACGCTAAAAAGTGATCGCTAACACCCGGTGTGTGTAATAGAATCGTGAAAGCACCACCCGTGTGACGGGAACAGAATTTAAGCAGTAAACTGGCAGAAAAGCAGTAAAAGACAGCAGTTTATAGTGCTTCGGCTTGAGATTAAGCCTACGTCCACTTTGAATCTCTTTATTACTGAATTCGGTTACAAATCGATATAAATCTCTTATCAAAACAGTACAACTTGATCAAAAGAAACAATCTTGACTACTAGCTCAATCTTCGTCGATGAGATTCAATGAATCCATGTTGGATGTAAGGAATTATCTCTTGAAGATTGTTGTAGTGTCTTGAATGTTTGAGGATCTTTGATTGCTGGATGAATGGAGACTTCGACAGAGTAACGGCGCTTGAAGAAATGATTTGGCAAAAGTCCCTTGAATGTTGGAAGTGATGGGGTATTTATAGGAGCTAATTTCTGGGCAGGAATTTTGTCTAAGTCTTAGGTCGCGTACGACCTTAGTTAAGTCGTAGGTCGCGAGCGACCTAAGTTAGGTCGCTGTCCCCTTGCGGCTTCAGAAGTTAACTGGTAAGGCTGTGCTTAGCTTCATTTGATCAAGTAGTAGGTCGCAAGCGAGTTAAAGAATAGCTGTGGGAGCTCTAGGTCGTAGGGCGTTGAACATGCTTTATCAGTTAGGTCGTTAACCTCTTTAGGTCGTCAAGTCCCTTAGGTCGCTAACTACCTTAGGTTGTTAAGTCCTTTAGGTCACTAGCTACCTTAGGTCGTTGAGTTCCATAGGTCGCAATCCTTTCTATTGTTAGGTCGCGAGCCCTTCTGGATCTTAGGTCGCGAAGCTTTCCTGTAGTTTTAGGTCGCAAGGTCTTCTATTGTTAGGTCGCAAAGCCTTTCCATCCTTAGGTCGCGAACTTCTTATGCTGTTAGGTCGCGAGGTCTTCCTGGATGTTAGGTCGCAAAGATCTCTTAAGTCCTTAGGTCGCAAAGCCTTTCCATCCTTAGGTCGCGAACTTCTTATGCTGTTAGGTCGCGAGGTCTTCCTGGATGTTAGGTCGCAAAGATCTCTTAAGTCCTTAGGTCGCAAAGCCTTCCTTACAGTTAGGTCGCAAGCCTTTTCTAAGTCGCTGAATTCTCTAGGTCGTAGACTTTTCTTAGGTCACTTAGTTCTAGGTCGCTGAGATAAAAAGGATTAACATTTGCCCCTCGAGGCATATGACTATGCCATAGGTCGTATGCTTCGATTCACCCTTGCTAAGTCGCAAACGACCTATAACTTTACGCGCCTGTTCGCCTCCCACTCTTAGCTTCATATAAATTGGTTAGGTCGCACCTTCTTCCTCACCCTACTGTTTTGAGCCTCCATCGCCATTAGCAGTTTTTCGAGCTTCCAGAGACAAATTGGACCCAATCAACCAACGATTCCTCCTCGCCGATCATAATTCGTAAGTGGATCGGCTTTTATTCATCCATAATCATCACTCGATCACGAATCGCTGCTACCTGTCCCAAGCTTAATTTTGTGCATTGTGCTTTCTGAACGATTGTTTCCAATAACTTTTGCTTATCAATTGACGTGCCGTGGCGATTCATGATCGTATGAAAGCCTTTTAATATGGATCTGTGGGGTTTGCAATTGATTTGCTGGTTAATCGGTGGTGCGCTGGGGTAGGATGAAAGGGAGGATCAACTCTTTTTGAACTGACGGTATTGGGTTATTGGATCCGATATGATGTTGCTTGGAGAAGAAGCCAACAACCTATCAGATTTGAACGACCTAGGAGTTAGGTCGCGTGGGAAAGCTTAGCGACTTAATGCTTTTGCGATCTGACAACATTTGCGACCTAGAGAGTTCTCAACCTTAAACAATTGTGCACGACCTAGGACTTAGAGAAAATTGCCCCACCTTAATCCATTCAGTTGTAACGTGCAACCTACAGAAATCCTGACCCATAATAGGTCGCTAGACGACCTAATACTTAGACAATTTCTCACAGTCTTGAACTTTAAACCTGAACAACATAGCATAAGAACACTGTAACCTGTGTTAGCTCGTAAGCGACCTAACACTTAGAACTCTGAACAGCTTTTGACTGATTTTTTGAATTTGGATTCGAATTGTTTTGGACTTTGTACTTCTTTTCAGATTGCCTTAACTTTAATGCTGATAACCTGTTTGAAAGCAATATTCACAGGAAAATGGGACGAACATACTGCCATTGATAGCCCACATCAAACGACAGATTAGTTGGCAAAGAACATCAAACTCTAATGAACTTCGTGAATGAAATGCTATGAATTAACAAATTTAAGTGAAATATCAAAGCAAAATTGAAATGATCAACTAAAGCTGATTCATTTGCATCAACACAACACTGTTTTTGGACTTAAGACATCAAGCCCTGAAACTTTATAATTGACAAGTATCAATTAATTTAGTTTCATTTACATTTGCTTGTTATTGCATTAGTTTTGCACGACACTTCACTCTTTTTTAGGAAACGTGCACCTTAATATTTGATCGTCCAGTTCCTTGTGTAGAATGGAATCTCAACAGGAAGACTTGGAAACAGCTGGAGAAGGTTTTCCGATTGCTACTCCATTAAATGATCCTCCGGAAAGGACTCCTACCACTTTGAGTCATAAAGTCTTCCGACAATTGTGCATCCAATTTGGCATTGCCGAAGCAGATGCTTTACTTCCCGGGTCAAGCGACACTACTGACAGGCCGCCTCTCGGCTTTGTTGCTGTGAACCGTCAGATGTGTTCGAGTGGAGCCATTCCTCCATTTAACGACTGTCTTCGAGAACTTCTCCTTCAGCTATCTATTTCTCCCTTCCAACTACATCCTAATGGATATTCCATCCTGCTGGGATTGTGTGTGCTTTTCATAAGAACATTGAACCGCTTTCCCACTTTTGCTGAAATTCGCTTCTTGTGTACATTTGCAAAGAACTAGGACCATCCCTCTATCATACTTGTGAGGAGTGCCAGGAACCGTAAACTAATTCTGGACTTGCCCGAAAGTGCCCACAGATTCTTGACTCAATTCTTTTACGTTCGCTGTCCTCCGGGATTTTATGCCATCTGGAGAGTTGGAAGTAAGATTGCCTTTCACCGATTCATTTTCTAGATTTTTCAGAATTCAAACCGTCCAATGCTTAACTTCATTCTTTCTTTTTGCAGCACTTCCTTCTCTTCTTCGAGATTCCAGTCACAAGTCGATTTTAGATACTTTGAGTGCTGTTGACGCTGAAGAGAGGAGTGCCAAATTCTTGCTGAAAGATGAATTTCTGCACCAGTTTGGTCTTTTACATCCTTCTAGATCGACTCAGATTCATGAAATTTCTAGTTCTGATGCGGAAACGTTAGTTGCTTCAGGCTCTCAAGCTGAGGCCTCGAATGCACCATCTTCTGTAGAAGAAATTGCATCAAAAGCACCCGTCGTAGAGGCTGCTTTGATAAAATGTTCCGTATCCATCGATGCTGTAGGGTCAGCCAGCAAGTCGGCGCTTGCCCCAATTATTGAGGAGGAAGAGAATCCTCGAGTTTCTGAGAAATCAATGGACACGGAAGTTGAAAAGGAGAAGCATGCTGAGTTCCAGGGTGATGATACTTTTGATGGCTTGAGCGATATCATGATAACTTCTCAAGAGCTTTTCGGGGATAATAATCCAAAAGCGACTTCTCCCGTTGTTGAGGCGACTTCCACCCTAAAACAAACTCTGACACCTACTATGCCAGTCGTCTCTGTTTCCACAATAAAGCGTGGTCTGTAGTTTGACGCATGTAGCTTGCACGCCACACACACTTAGGATTTTTCAGCACTTATAAGCATTTATCCTCTTTTTCTGGAAATCTCTAAACTTTTACTTCTTTTCCGTTTTTCAGATTCTCCGATGGGACGTACCGGCTCATATTATGACAACTTTCGGCGCTATGGAGGGCGTGATTCTTACGATTATGGACGTTATCTTCCCTCCCGCAAAGAATCTGACGAAGAGCGTGCAGCTAGAAAAGCTCAAGAAAGGCGTGCTTACGAAGAGCAGCAAAGAAGGAGAGATGACGACTCTCATAAAAGAAAATATCATGATGACAAAGGGAAGAAGCATGTTACCGATGACCCAAGTAAGCGGGTTAAACTTGATGAGAAGGACGCGTCTGAAATTTCTGAAAAAACTGACGCTCCTATCCCTTCTGATATTCCGGCTGGCTCTCCTCCTCTAAAGAAGTCTGATATTCAAACAATTATAAACAGGCCACAATATCAAGTTAAGGACGGCCCTCCAATGCTTCAGAGCCGATTTCCAAATTGGTGTCTAAAAGGAGTGCGCTTTGACTTGGATTTGGTTCCGATTGATAAGCAAGACATGCTTAAAGGTCTTGACGCAGTCAGGCTCAATATCGAGAGGATGTCGCAATGGCAGAAACTTGTCGACGAACTCCAAAGGGTTAATCACATGAATCTTGAGGCAATGATGACCATGGAGAATGATAAGTCAGAATGGGACAAATGGCGCAAGCAGCATGACGCGGAGATGACGAGTATCGCAGACGACAACGCAAAGCTTGCATCTGAAGTCAAGCAACTTAAGGAAGATCTCGCCTCGTCTTCTGCATCGCATACCCAAAAGGAAGAAGTCTTTCAGAAGCAAGTGCGGGATGCACATGCTGCGCAAAGGGACGCCGAAATGAAGCTTGCAGCTGAGCAGCACATTTCTGAGAAATATCGCACAGAAAATATTGAGTTGCGGGGAACAATTGCGTCCACAAGTGCAGAAAATGAGATGCTGAAAGCTAAGCTTCTTAAAGTTGAGAAGGAGCGTGATGACGCGGTTGCTGGACAAGTTGCGGCCGAAGAGACTCACGACGCCACTAAAGCTAGCATCGATTCTACTCTATTTGACTTCTACATGCACAGCATTTTGGGCCACGGCAGCCTTTCATTCTTGGGTCCCAAATATGAAATTACACTTGCTGAAGTTTGGGAGACCATACTTGATACATTTGCCGGTTATACGGAAGCAGACCTTGCAGTGCTTTATCTAGACGATGAAGCACGTGATGCGCTTATTAGAGGCAAAGAGCAGCTTGCCGAAGCTAGAGCCGGGACAGCGGTAGAAGAATATCCAGAAAAGACAACATCACTACCTGCCCCTGTCCATACTTCAACTTTGACTGATGCTGATATCATCGGTTCCAGCTCTCAATCTCCACTTGCTGCAAAAGATGCTGAAGCTAAACTCGATACTTCCGAGACTCCTCTTTCCCAAATTGAAGAGAAGAGCCAGGAAGAAACTGAGGCCGATAAATATGAAATTGAACTTGCGAAGCCAACTCCTCCAGGTAACTTTGGCGAAGTTCCGGGTCTAACGAACCAGTTATTTGATTTAACCGAGTTTGATGACCTTCTTACTTGTTATTTGAACTTTGATGAACCGATACCTTCTCTATTTTCGGAAGATGTTGACTTTAACTTCTTTTCTTCTACAGCGGAGGCACCAAGCACTGCACAAGTTTCCACTCCTTCAGTTGCCATCCCTCCATCTTTACAGGTCACTCCTCCTTCTGCTTCCCAGCTGGGATCACAGGCAGAGAAAATCGAAGCCCTTCAAGGCCTGGATGATCCGGCAGCTTCGCAGGAACAGAAGGCGGAGGACCTTGAAGACGTCGAGAAGACCCCGGAGCGTTCCCTTGACGATGATACGAAGCTTTCAACATTGCTTGCTACTCCGGGGAGCGAATCTTCCTCAAAGAGGAAGGGGAAGCGCGGCATAAGGAAGAAGAAGAGAAGTGCTTCAACTGGGGAGGAAGAAGAAGTTGATCCAGCCGTGCCTTTTTCTCCTTCTGCCCCGACCTGTCCACAACGGCTCCAAAAGCTAATCATTAGGCCGGGGAAAGGCTCCAAAGGTGGCAGGAAGAAGGAATAACGAGCTAGACTTTCTACTTCTTACTTTTGCTTTTTGCATGTATCGACCGGGGATTGTGCGGGTACCGGTCCCTGCTTTTGCTTTTTGAGATATCTGCACATGTAAAGAATTTTCATAGTACTAAATAAAACAATTATTTTACTTGTACAAACTCTTGTGTATGTGAGAATGATCTATTTTTTATTTTTAGTGTAGAACAAACGATTCTTCTCGTTTGTGCAAACTTTTTTGTCTGCGTTTGAGAATGCATTTATTCCACATCATTTATTTTCCATGATATTGTGATGAACTCGCGGTATGTTGCTTGTATATTACTCTGTTCATGTAACTGAATCGTGTAGTGTTGCCCCCATACCGCAAGTGCATTGCAATATTCCTAGCTTTTTCAAGACTGATATTCTCATTCCAGAGAATAATTACTCCACTTTTAAGGGAAGAATTACTCTGCTTTTAGTAGAGTATATCTAGTCTTTGGAGGAATTTCTATTTTCTCTTTCTGAAGAACGCTTCAACTTTCGGGGATAATCACTTTTATTTATTAAAAAGTGAATTTTCCTGTGAAGTGAAATGGACTTTTCCGATATAATTTGGTAGTATTTCAACTTTTTTAGGAGGAATTTTTTGAGATGAACAAGTTAATCCCTCCTTTGAGAGTTGAATTGTGCTTCCGGAGAATGCTTTTCATTCGAGTATTCTATTTTGGGACATGCCTCCGGAGAGGGCTCCTCTTAAAGAGTTGTGCCTCCGAAAAGGGCTTGTGCCTCCGAAGAGGGCTTGTGCCTCCGAAGAGGGCTTGCGGTGCCTTGGAAAAGGGCTTTTGCCTCCGAAGAGGTCATGTGCCTCCGAAGAGGGCTTGCGGTGCCTTGGGAAAGGGCTTTTGCCTCCGAAGAGGTCATGTGCCTCTGAAGAGGGCTTGCGGTGCCTTGGGAAAGGGCTTTTGAGTGCCTGGAAGTTACTTTCTCATGGTCGGATGGGTCCGCGGGGCAGGCGTAAGTTGCTTGATTGGATGTTTGTTTGCACAAACGACCGCAATCAATTAACAAGGTGCCCCTCTGGTGGTCCCACCGATCTTTTTGATTGAGGAAAGCACTCCCATTTATTGGCGTGCCTCGTTAGAGGGCTTTGGTTGGTTGGTTAGCGTGCCGGGTAGGTTGCGTCTCAGGGGCGAGTGAATCCACGGGATGGACGTAAGCTATCTGATCGGATGCATCACGACCAGTTAGCGAGGGTCCTGTTACTTCCGCTTGGGAAGGCGTCCCTTTAGTGGATCTTCTGGCCTTCCTGTTGAGAGGCATACCTCCCTTTGTCTGCTTCTTTATTTGCTTGGCAACTTTCTTTCATCATTTGCCCATTAGCGATTTCTCATTATCTTTCCCAAGCACATCTTCTTTCCTTTCACAAGTAAATTGCTTTATCCGAAGGAGTGGACTTCACTGTTGAATGACTTCACGAGACGAACACGAGTTATCTAGTTGGATGTCCATTCATGACGACAATCTCAACTAGTGAACACAGGTTCGTCACAGTGGAGTTGCCAACTTTTATGTGAAGTTTTCCTTGCATAGGACTTGAGTTTGGAATTTTTGTCGCTTGGTTTTCGTGTAATAGCTGATTTATAGAGGTCGCTTAGCTTTGTGACGAGCAAGCATTGTTTTGATGTCCTGCAATTTTGAATCGACATTTTAGCAATACATTTAAAGTATTTATATATCGAAATAAAGCAGGCATTATGAAATAGTAAAGGACACAAGATTTATAGTGGTTCGGCCAAGAATTGGGCCTACATCCACTTTATAGCTTTCATTCATTCACACTGATTTACAATTTCTTACAATAAAACTGACACATTCATCGTTATTTTACAATTTTGAACCAAGCTTTTTCTTTTAAGTAAAATAAGGACGTAAGTGGTTGCTGTTCCAGGCTCTTGGAATTGGATCTCCTTCAACAGTTATGAGTTTGAAAGTGCCATCAAGAAGTTTAGTGCCTATGACATATGGTCCTTCCCAGTTTGGCCCAAACACACCAGTTGCTGTCATGATCCTTTTCAAAACCAAGTCTCCGATCTCAAAGCTGCGTTGGCGAACCTTAGAGTTGAAATGCCTGGCAATTCTCTGCTGATGAGCTGAAACCCTGAGCCTAGCTTCTTCTCTTTTCTCATCAAGAAAATCAAGTGCTTCAAGCTGTAGTTTCTCATTTTCAGCTTCGCTGAAGTGAACTCTTCTATGTGAAGGAACTTCTACTTCCACTGGAATCATTGCCTCTGATCCATATGCCAGTGAAAATGGAGTGTGCCCAGTCGCAGTTTTGTGAGTAGTTCTGTACGCCCACAGTGCTAATGGAAGCTTATCAACCCAACCACCTTTTGCTTTTTCGAGTTGCGTTTTGATAGTTGACTTGATGATCTTATTAACTGCTTCCACTTGCCCATTTGCCTGCGGATGAGCCACTGCTGAGAAGCTTTTTCGAATTCTGAACCGTTTGCAAAAATCCTGGAATTCTTCACTTTCAAACTGAGTACCGTTGTCTGTGATTATCTTCTGTGGCACACCATATCTGCAAATGATATTCTTCGTTACAAAATTTATCATCTTTTTAGAAGTGATGGTGGCCAAAGGTTCAGCTTCAGCCCACTTGGTGAAATAATCAACGGCAACAATAGCATATTTAATCCCTGATTTGGCGATCGGTAATGGTCCAATTAGGTCTATCCCCCAAATGGCAAATGGCCATGGACTGACCATTTGTGTGAGTTCGGTGGAAGGTGCTCTTGGGATTTTTTCAAATCTTTGGCATTTGTCACATTTCCTGGAATAAGTTGCAGCATCTCGATTAATATCCGGCCAGAAATACCCATATCGGAGAACTTTCTTGGCTAAAGTTTGACCACCTGAATGGTCTCCACATTCTCCTCCATGTACCTCTGCTAAGATTGTCTTGGCTTCTTCCTTAGTCACACATCGGAGTAGTGGGATTGAAAATCCCCGCCTGTATAATCGGCCATCTTGAATTATATACCTTGACGCTTTTCTCAATAATTTTCGACGTTCCTTAGAACTTTCTGGCAGGGAACCACTGAGTAAGTATTCTTTGATTGGAGCCATCCATGATTCATGCTCTTGAGACGTAGTCATAATCCAATCAACATCCATTTCATCAATGCTTGGAGCTGACAGAACTTCTACAGGAACTAATCCCAGTAATTGATCTTCTCCGGAACTTGAGTACTTTGCTAAAGAATCCGCCTTCATATTTTCCTCTCGGGGTATGTGGCTTATTGAATAGTGATCTAAATCATTGAGGAGTTCGGAAGTCTTTGTCAAATATGCAGGCAAATTTCCTCCTTTGGCTTGAAATTCTTTCTTCACTTGGCAAACAATAAGCTGAGAATCGCTGAAAATCCGTAACACTTTGATGTTTAGTTCCTTGGCGATTTTTAAACCGGCAATAAGGGCTTCATACTCTGCTTCATTGTTTGTCGAAGGGAATTCTAGTCTCAATGCATAACATAGTGATCGTCCTTCGAGAGTTTCAAGCACAACTCCTGCCCCAGAACAATAATCATTTCTTGAGCCATCAACATACAACTTCCACTGTATCGGAATGCAGTCAGTTGTTTCTTCCTTGATGTCATCTTTGTCAGTGGACTCTGCAATGAAATCCGCTAAAGCTTGTCCGTTAATTGCTCTTCGGGGATGGTAAGTGATGTCATATTGGCTAAGTTCAATGTTCCATTTCAACAGACGACCCGAAGTTTCAGGACGAAACAGGACTTGCTTTAGCGGTTGATCAGTAAGAACTTTGATAGGATGAGCTTGAAAATATGGCCTCAATTTCCTGGAAGCAATTAGCAAACAATAAGCGAGCTTTTCTATCTTCGAATAATTCATCTCTGCCCCAGTGAACCGTTTACTGATGTAATAGACTGGACGCTGTATTTTCATATCTTCCCGTACAAGTGCTGCGCTGAGGGCGTGAGATGAAATTGCTAAATAGATGAAAAGATCTTCACCGTCAGTGGGCTTGGAAAGAACCGGAGGTGTTTCCATGTGATGAATTAGTTGATCGAAAGCATTCTGGCATTCTGGAGTCCACTCAAAATTTTTCTTTCCTTTCTTTAAAGCGTCAAAGAAGGGAATACATTTGTTTGTGGCCTTGGAAATGAAGCGACTCAGAGCAGCGACTTTTCCATTGAGACTTTGCATTTCTTTCTTTGTTTTAGGGGCTTTGACTTCCCTTAGAGCCGTGATTTGAGTAGGATTGGCTTCAATGCCCCTAGCGCTCACAATGAAACCCAAAAATTTCCCAGATTCCACTCCGAATGAACATTTCAATGGGTTGAGCTTCATTCCGTACTTTTGAAGAATTGCGAACATTTCCTCCAAGTGCCCCATGTGATCTATAGCTTTCTTTGATTTTACTAACATATCGTCGACATAAACTTCCATGGTTCTACCAATCTGAGGCTTGAACATTGCATTGACGAGTCTTTGGTAGGTTGCCCCAGCATTTTTTAATCCGAAGGGCATAACTTTGTAGCAGTAGAGACCCACATCTGTAATAAAGCTTGTGTCTTCCTGATCTGGCTCATGCATCATAATCTGATTGTATCCGGAGTAAGCATCCATAAACGATAACAACTCATGACCAGCTGTTCCATCCACCAATTGATCAATTCTGGGCAGCGGGAAGCAATCTTTGGGACATGCTTTGTTTAGATCTGAGAAATCTATGCATACTCTCCACTTTCCATTTGCCTTCTTGACCAATACTGGATTTGAAACCCAATTTGGATAAGTGGAGTTTCTGATAAAGCCGTTCTCCATGAGCCGATCAACTTCTTCCTTTAGTGCTGTCGATCTTTCTGGGCCTTGAGTTCTTCTCTTATGCTTCACTGGTGTGAATTTCGGATCTATGTTCAGAGTATGCACAGCAACTTCCGGGGAGATCCCACACATATCAGCGTGACACCAAGCGAACACATCTAGATTGGCTTTTAAGAATGATATCAGTGTGTTTTGAACTGTTATACTTAGCTGTGAACCCACATTGAGTACTTTGTTCGGGTCTTTCGAGTCTACAGATACTGGTACCGTTACCTCCACGGGTACCACTCTATTCTCCCCTGTACTGGCTTTCCTGGGATCCATTTCTTTTCTTGCATTGCTGTGTTCACCAGTACAGGGGCCGCTCCGTAATTGCTATAGGGTTGGTTCCTTGATGCGGAGCGGAGCTGCCGCATCTTTCCCCATTTCTCTTTTCCTGGCCTCTCGGAGTTCTACAAGATAGCATTCTCGTCCTGCGTTCTGATCTCCTTTAATAACAGCAATCCCATTATCAGTAGGAAATTTCATTGTTAAGCACCAAGGAGCGAGGACGGCCCTGAAAGCAGCAAGAGTAGGCTGACCTAAGAAAGCGTTATAGGCGGAGAATCCATCAACAATTACAAAAGTTTGCTTCCGAGCCAACTTCTTCTGCCCTTCGCCCATTTCAACAAACAAGTCCACCGTTCCAATTGGCTATTTCAGCTCTCCTGTAAATCCGGCAATCTTGTGTGAAGAAGCATGTACATCAGTCATCGGAATTTTCATTTGGTCAAATGTCCTTTTAAAGAGGATGTTGCATGAGGCACCACTATCAACCAACACTCTTCTGACAATAGCCGGCCCAATACCGACAGAGACAACCAAAGGGTCCTCAGTAGGAGCTTCCACATTAACAGAATCCCTGGCTCTAAACATAATATCATCATGAAAAGTCTTCTGCTGCTTTAGAGGTGTTGGGTAAATTTCTCACCCAGAAGATATCAAGACCATGGAAAGCTAAAGTTCATTCGGCATCCTCACCACATCCGAACCAGCCACCACCGAACGAGAGACACTCGCCTCCTACCGAACCACCTCTTCCCGCCGATCCACACTTCCCACCGAACCACACTTCCCACCGAACCACACTTCCCACCGAACCAAACTTCCCACCGAACCACACTTCCCACCGAACCAAGCTTCCCACCGAACCACACTTCCCACCGAACCAAGACGATGCAGAACCAGATTTGCCAGGCCAGATTGTATCAGCCCGGGCCCATCAGCAGCGGTATACATCCAAGACCTCTACCTCCAGCCTCACTCTATAAATAGAGGGGCAGGGGTACAACAATGGGGGACAAGTTTGAGAGCTCAATCACGGAAGGAACTTTCAAACAACTTTCTTTTACTTGTATCAAAGCTTTGTACTTGTAATCAAAAGAAGAGAAGAGAAATAACATATAAAGTGGACGTAGGCACATTCTGGCTGAACCACTATAAATTTGCGTGTCTTTTTACAATTTAGCCCCTGCTTTTCATATATTTGCATAAAACTCCAAAATCACTAAGAACAACATAAGATCTGCTAAATCATACGACTTTGAGGTGTTTGTCCGTTTTTTATGCAAACATTTTTGGTGCTTTCACTGAGAGTTAGAAGCTCGAAGCTTCAGCTTCATCCGCTTAACAAGTTTTCCTAACAGCATCGTTCGCCACTTGGAAAACATGCCTCCCAAACAGAGAAAAGATGTTAACAAAGGAAAAAACATCGCATCCAGCAGTCTCCCAGATCCAGCTATCATGAATCAAGCAAATCGTCCCCCTCCAGCAACAATAACGAATGAAGAACAGGCTAACCCAACTACTCCTGCCACAGAACAGCCTGCAGCAATTACTAGAGCAGATCTGGACAGAGTTGTGGTTGAAGTAACTAACCGCTTCACGTCCCAGCAGGAAGCCTTGGTGGACCATCTCATGTCATGCTTGAGGGACGCTGAAGAATCCAACCGCAACACTGAATCATGGGGCGAGTCCCAGTCTGGAGGATCTCAGAGACAGCAAAGATCTTCCTTCTTCGAAGGAGCTAACGGCAGAAGTAGCCGTGGTAGGAGCCGAGACCGAGCACAGCCCGAAGTTAGGCCTGAGGAAACGTTTGGTACCGGACCCAACGGGGAAGGTACCGGGCAAAGGTCAACTGTAGCTGAGCCTGTCATGCTGCCTAACCACAGAAACACCAATGAACGGGGCCGAGCTAGAGTTCAGCCCGAAGTTGGACCCGAGGAAGTGCTCAGATCAGAACCCAACAGGGGGAGATCAAGGCAAGGGCCAACTGTAGCTGACCCAACCATGCTCCCAGAAGATCAAAGGCAGCCACTGGAAAATATGAGGAATGATAGACGATACCATCCCTACAGGTCGTCTGGACGGAATCAATCCCACAGAACAGAACCAAACTCATTTCTATCTGCTCCAAGTTCAGATGAAAGGATGGCACGCTTATTCAGAGAGTGTGTCCAACGGGAGCAAAGAGATCGAGGGATAGGCGCTAGGGTAACCAGCCCTTTCGCCCGCAATATCGAAATTGCTATCACCCCCCGAGAATGGAAGATGCCAACAATGGAACCCTACAAAGAACCTCCGATCCCGTTGTACACTTACAGAGGTACACGCAGCATATGCTCATGAGTGGAGCAACAGAGGGAGTACTGTGCAAATGCTTTCCGCTCTTCTTAGCAGATCTCGCTACCTCCTGGTTCTGTCATCTACCCCAAGGATCCATCAGCTCGTGGGAAATGTTGAAAGAAAAATTTATCAGTCAGTTCCGCATTCATGTGGAGCAACCTAAGGACGCTTATTCCTTATCCAGCGTCAAACAGAAACCTGGAGAAAAGCTGCAGCAATACCTAACCAGATTCAACGCCGCAGCAGCCGCAGTTCAAGATGCCGATGAGAAGCTTATCCTAATGGCCCTCTGCAGTGGAGTGCATCCGGACACTAAATTTGCTAGAAGATTGACAAAAGAAAAGCCAGCTACTTTACCCGATTTCTTCCACGAAGCCGGGAAATACATGAGGCTTGAGGATGCTGCCGTTGAGGGGCAGTCAGGACAGCAAAATAAGATGACCCATGGCAACACCCCTGCTGTGGCGAGGGATGTTCGAAGAAATGATTCCAGAGACAATGTTGGGGGCAAGAAGGTAGAAAAGCGCCTATATCGGCCAGGACCAAGATTCGACACTTACACCCCTTTGAACGAGACCGTCGAAAATATCTTCCTTGCCACCCAAGGCGAAGTTAGATACAAACGCCCACCATACAAGAAAGAATCAGATAGCGCACAGAAGTCTGGAAAATTCTGCCGCTTCAACGAATCTCACGGACATGATACCAACGAATGCCATCATCTCCGAGATCTGATTGAGGAACACATCAGAAGGAAGAAACTGGAACGTTATGTAAAAAGTCAAGACAGGACTCCAGCTCCTGCCAATGAAAACCCAAGGCTACCCTCACCAGGGACCGACAGAGGAAACCGCAACGCTAGCAGCTCTAGTCAAGAGAAGATAGTGGTCCATACCATCTCAGGATGTCCGCACATCGCAGACAGAAGTTGGAGAGAGATGGAAAGATATGGGAAGTCGCTTAGAGACAATAAAGACTGTGTCAATACGGTTATAGAAGAGCGCCACCCAAAGCGGAAAGAAAGTGATGACATCACATTCAGTAAACGTGACCTAGAAGGAAGACAGTACCCTCACATGGATCCCATGGTTATCTCTGCCCGACTCGGTCCCGCCGAAGTTTACCGAATCCTGGTAGACACTGGAAGCTCTGTAAATATCCTGTTCAAACACGCATTCGACAAATTGAAGCTATCAATGAAGGATGTATCTCCCTACGATAAACCACTACACGGTTTCACTGGAGATGCGAAGATGCCCCTCGGGCAGCTGAACCTCTTTGTTGAGATTGGAAGCCATCCCCGCTCCGTTGTGAGGAAACAGACGTTTGTGCTGATAGAAAACCATTCGGCCTACAACGCCTTCTTAGGAAGACCAGCCTTGTCTGACTTCCAGATTGTCCTAGCCCATGGTGCCTGAAAATGAAATTTCCAACAGACAATGGGGTGGGGGAAGTGGAAGGAGACCAGGATATTGCACGAGACTGCTATGTAACCGAACTTCGCAACAACCACAGGAAAGATAAAGGGAAAGGTGTAGAGATTGCCCTCTGCACAAAAAGCCTTGAAGCATAGCAACTAAAGAAAGCCCCTCCTCTTCGATACACCAGCGACCCTTTCAACGAATTAGACCCTAGGGACAAAGAGGAGGAGGCCACCGCCGAGCCTGCAGAGGCTATGGAGTTTATATCTGTAGACAAGCACGACTCAAGTAGGCTACTAAAAATTGGGTCCCAGCTGAAAGCTGAATTGAAGGAACAACTCATTAATTTTCTCCGCCACAACTTGGATGTGTTTGCTTGGTCACACGCTGACATGACCGGAATCTCCCCCGACATAGCATGCCACGTATTAAACATTGATCCTACCAAGGCGCCTGTAAAACAAAAAAAGAGAAGTATGGGGGCAGAGCGATCAGCAGCCCTCGATGAAGAAGTAAAGAATCTACTCGCCAATGACTTCATACGAGAAGCTGTTTACCCAGAATGGATCGCCAACCCGGTACTAGTAAAGAAGGCTAATGGGAAGTGGCGGACCTGCATTGACTTCTCCAACCTAAACGACGCCTGCCCAAAGGATTGCTTCCCGCTTCCCAGAATCGACCAACTTGTAGACAGCACAGCCGGGCACGAACTCCTATCTTTTATGGATGCATACTCAGGATATAACCAAATTCCTATGCATGCTCCCGACCAAGACCACACTAGTTTCATCACCGACCGGGGTTTATACTGCTACAAAGTGATGCCTTTCGGACTTAAAAATGCAGGAGCCACCTACTAGCGCCTCGTCAACAAGATGTTTGCAGGACTAATAGGACAAACTATGGAAGTATATGTGGACGACATGCTGGTGAAATCACGGAAAGCCAAAGATCACGTAAGCGACCTAGGCGAGATGTTTCAAGTACTTCGGCAGTATGGAATGAAGTTGAATCCACTAAAATGCTCCTTCGGTGTGTCGTCAGGGAAATTCTTAGGATTCATCGTTCATGCCAGAGGGATAGAAGCAAACCCTGAACAAGTCCGAGCTCTAAGGGACATCAAGATACCTTCCACCCGAAAGGAAATGCAAAGCCTAAATGGAAAAGTGGCCGCCCTAAGCCGATTCATCTCCAAGGCAACGGACAAGTGCGTCCCCTTTTTCGAAGCTCTAAAGAAAGATAAAGGAAAGTTCGAATGGACGGACGAATGCTTAACCGCTTTCCTTAACTTAATCGAACACCTCCAGAAACCACCGGTGCTCTCAACTCCAAGCGAAGGAGAAAAATTATACCTATACCTTGCTGTGTCATCTCACGCTTTAAGCGCTGCCTTGGTAAGAGAAGACAACCGCACGCAACGACCAGTTTACTTCGTCAGTAAAAGGTTTACTGGGGCAGAAGTCAGATATCCTAAACTTGAAAAGTTAGCATACTGTTTACTAATCACTTCACGAAAACTACGTCACTACTTCCAATCCCATTCCATCAAAGTTCTGACCGATCAACCACTAAGGCAGGTACTCCATCGTCCCGACACTTCCGGGCGACTACTTAAATGGTGTATTGAGCTGAGTCAATATGATATCACCTATCACCCTCGCACCGCCATCAAGGGACAAGCCATGGCTGATTTCATTGCAGAGTTCACTACCAGCGAGGATAAGGAGCAACTGGAAATAACAGAAGATATCAAGTGGAATCTCTTTGTGGACGGTGCATCTAACGAACAAGGCTCGGGGGCAGGTGTGGTAATAATCACTCCCAGGGGAAATAAACTGCACTATGCTATAAGGTTGGAGTTCGCTGCCACCAACAACGATGCAGAATATGAAGCAGTGATAGCTGGACTAGAAATTGCCATAGAAATCGGAGCCAATTCTTTGTGTCTTCACAGCGATTCTCAACTTATTGTTAATCAAATACTAGGAGAATTCCAAGCTCGAGAGGAACGACTCATAGCATATCTAAAGAAGACCAAGTTGCTTCTCAGCCGATTGGATCAGTACTTAGTCAAACACATCCCTCGGGAAGAGAACCAAGAGGCCGACGAATTGGCAAAGCAAGCAAGTGTGAGAGACATCACCATCTTCGGGGCAGTAACCATCTCAAAGCAACTGGCCCCGAGTTTTGAGCAAGGTAATCTGATAGCTGCAATCGAAGAAGCAACTTGGATGACTCCCATCCGAGACTACCTACAAAGTGGCACTCTACCCAACGGGCGTAATGAAGTCAAGAAAATCTTGAGAAAAGCGTCCCGCTATACAATACAAGAAGACATCCTCTATCGGCGCGGTTTCTCTAACCCATTATTAAGGTGTGTCGCCGGAAGGGAAGCCAAGGAAATCTTATCCAACATCCATCAGGGGAGCTGTGGAGATCACACCGGGGGGCAAACATTAGCAAAAAAGATACTCCGATACGGATATTTCTGGCCCACCTTAAGCAAGGACGCCTTAGATTTCGTCAAGAGATGTGACAGATGCCAAAAATTTGCTAAGATTCCACGGCTACCAACAACTGAGATTACTCAAATGACCAGCCCTTGGCCCTTCGCAATATGGGGAATTGACTTAATCGGCGAGCTACCAATGGGCCGAGGCGGGGCCAAATATGCTATAGTGGCAGTTGATTATTTCACCAAATGGGTGGAAGCAGAACCTCTGAATAAAGTATCTTCAGCAAAAGTTATTAACTTCTTGATCAAAAATGTTCTATGCAGGTACGGAGTCCCACTCAAAATCATATCAGACAATGGACTTCAGTTTGACAGCGAGGAATTCGCCAACTGGTGCCAAGAACACAGAATTCATAAAAGCTTCTCATTCGTAGCATATCCCCAGGCAAACGGAAAAGTCGAAGCAGTCAACAAAATTCTGAAAGCTCTGATCAAAAAGAAGCTCGAAAAGTCAAAGGGCGCTTGGGTGGATGAACTCCCTACGGCACTATGGGCCTACCGCACATCTTTCAGAACATCGACAGGGAACACTCCTTTCTCTTTGGCATACGGATCGGAGGCTATGCTCCCAGTAGAAACTATTGTGCCTTCCCACCGTCGGATCCACTATAACCCAGAAGAGAACGAAGAACTCCTTCACATGTCTTTGGATCTAATCGAGGAGAGAAGAAACGATGCAGTCCTCAAAACAGCAGCCCACAAGAAAAAAGTGGTAGCACGATACAACTCCAAAGTCAAGCATCGTACCTTGCAGGAATGGGATCTTGTCCTCAAACGAATCTTCCCTCGCCCTGGAGCAGTAGACCCAATCTGGGATGGACCATATGTAATTCATAAAGATCTCCACAACGGAGCCTATATTTTGTCAACAGTGGACAGAGAGGTGTTCCAGAGGGCATGGAACATCCAACACCTCCGTCGATACTTTTCTTAACTTGTATTGCCCATATGAAGTGAATTAACAAAGAGAATCAGTGGACGTAGGCCTTTTCGTGCCGAACCACTTTAAAAAACCTTGTCTCTTTTTTAACTTGTTCCTATGTATCTTGGCTGCTTGTTAACTTTATCCTTTTCTGTTGAACAAAATCCTAAGTATACAACATTTCTATTCAAAGCACTCCACCATACAACTTCACTTGGACAAGACCTAACAGGTACTATGCGAATCTATGCCCTCGCCAATGAGACACTTTTGCTCCAGCATCCCTCTGCTGCGGGTTAACTCATTGCTCGCGACGGCCCTTAAAGCCAACTGTAATGAGCCGATTATAAGCCACCGAGAAGGCCGACTATAGCCGAGGCAGCTCATTACGGCGTTAGGCTCGCCGGCAACTGTGAACCGACTATAAGCCCCAACATAAGGTGTGGCCAGCCAGGGGCAGTTCACAGTTGACGATCGACACCCACGCTAGCCGG
This sequence comes from Allium fistulosum, assembly GCA_030737815.1. Taxonomy (NCBI): domain Eukaryota; kingdom Viridiplantae; phylum Streptophyta; class Magnoliopsida; order Asparagales; family Amaryllidaceae; genus Allium; species Allium fistulosum. The sequence goes on from CM060905.1 coordinate 671,123,276, forward strand.
CCACAGTAAATCGAATAATACCCACGATTGCGGGCCATAATGGCCCGGGTAGTTACTGTGCGCGATCTCGGCTCCGATGTGTCTTAAGTACGGCTGTGGTAAAAAAGAATTAACTCCCCGCGGAGGCGTAAGATGGGTGACGAATGTCTCCAAGACCCACAGCTAGGGAAAGTGACTACAAAACCCGTTTGCCACGAACTTGAGCACATCGAAGGCCTTCCGTGATTGGAAGTTTTACTATTTCACATATTTCAAGTTTACTTAAAAAGCTTTCCTCCTATCCTCTATAACAATCCAACAAGTACAGGATACGGAGTAGAAGACACTCGCCAATGGATGCGTGGATCCACAATCAGATGGCAGGGCATTCAGCTACTTTCCATGCTCAGTCATACAAGATATTCGAAACTGCCATCTACAAACATAACATGAAAGGCGGTATTTTCTTCCTTTATGTACAAATGCATGACTATAATTTGTTCACACCACACACTAATATTACAAGTCATGAAATTGCGTTTTAAAACCAAAACCTGACATCAAACACAACTCAATTGCAAGAATACGCATAGCTATATTTCTCATACAACATGTCAAAAAAAAACAACAAACATTCAAGAAAATCAGCCCAAGTTAAAGAATTACACGTCAAAAATAAGACTATTTATTACAAGTGGCAAAATATTATAACCCAAAGACTACTTTACTATTTTTCGATTAACATATACAACCCTGTCAAACCCACAAAAAGAGTTTTTTCAGATATAATCAAGGTGCCGGCTGCAGTGGAGCTTTATCCTTGTCCTGTTGACCCCCTGTCTGGTCAAAGAAAGGATTCATTAGCAATAAGCAACCAAGTTGATGGAGAAACTAAAAAGAGAGACTTACCAGCGCCTGCTTCCTGACTATCCTGATCGTCATCCTCTACCTGCACGCCTACCTCCTCAGCGGCAAGCAACCGCATACCTTCCTTCACCGCCACCTTCTCCTCCTTGGCAAACTGGGCAGTAACCGCATCCATGCTGAAGGCCACGCCGCCATCTTTATCCGCATCGGCCTTGGCCTCCTCCAGAGCCCGAAGATAGATCTTAGCCATGATCCTGGGATAATCATCCATCCAGGATAGGTTGCCCTGCTTCCAGGTTCGGAAGTACATATCCTGGAGCATTTCATCCATCATCCCCTCGTTCTCCTCAAACTCCCTCATCCGGGCCTCGGAAGCCAACAACCTCCCAACGGCAGCATCTCTCTCCGATCGGTATCTCGAGCAGTCGGCTAGAAGGGATCCCCGCATTGCCTCCATCTCCTCCCTCAACTTAGCTTGAGCAAGCTCTGCAGCCTCAAGTTTCCCGGACAATTCCTCCACCTGCTCGAGATCCGCCTTCCGAACCTCGTCCACCGTGGCAATAGCCATGTCAATCCGCTCTTTGCAAGTAGCTTCCATTTTCCGCAATTCGGCCCGACTGGCCTCTTCCATGTTTTTCCTTAATCGTCCAGTAGCAGCCTCATGCTGAGAAATCTGAATAGCCTGATCCGCAAGCTGTTTGGTCTGATCCGAAACCACCAATCGAAGTCGGATATTGGCGCTCCCAATCTCCTCTCCGGCCTTAACCAGCCGGGCATGATGCCCCATCAGCTTCTTGGTCTCCTCCGCCACCCGATCAATATTAGCCTTGGCCTCATCTCCCATAGTGACTATACGAGTAGTGAGTAAATCGAGATCTAAGGACTTGGCTTCATCAAGTACTCGTACCATGGGGTTACGGGGGAGAAGGTGTTCACCAGTGACTACGTCAAAAGTAATATCATGAGAGCTTGGATCCAGATCAGGATGACCTGCAAATGGATTACGAGCCAAGTCGGGACGGTCGATATGAATAACAGAAGGGTTTCCGGATGGGTGCGGAGAAGGTGCAAACTCGCTACCCTCCTCAGTGATATCATGAAGAGGCTGAGCCGGAAGCTGAGGACCGGGCAAAGGTTCGGATAAAGGATGACTCCTCTTCCTCTGCTGAATACCCTCTTCGATGACCCCAAGAAGAGGACGGTAGCCGACTACATCCCCGGAGCGTTGGGTCGAGGGCTTCGGCTTAGCAGAAGTTTTGGAAAGCTTATATTGCTCGAGCCTGTGTTGAAGATCTGAGGCCTTGGACGTCTTGCCTGCTCCTGATATAAAGAACAAGTGTCACAAACTTACATCACTATATGATTCAAGAAACACGGTAAATTACAAGTTAAAAAAAAAGAAAAAGAAACACAGCTGTGGTTGTACAAACCCTGGGGAGAAGTAGGATACTGCAATAAGTCCTGGATTTCATTCCAGGACGGGAGCGGGTCATAAAATATTCCTAAGTCCCTATCATTAATGAAGCATGCAGGAGTCAAGAGTTCACCTTGAGTCGTCGGAGCCGCCTTGGCTGGAATGGTCTGAGAAGACTCACTTGCACCGGTCCCGGCCTTGTCCGCTTTCCCGGTTTTCTCTACTAAAGCCGGATTTTCGTCCAGCCCCTCGAAAGCCTGGTGGAACGCATCATCCGTCCACTCCTGAATCTCGCCCGCTTGCCCAGGAAGCAAGGCCCCGATGCCATCGCCACCTTCATCACCTTCCCGACCATCTCCACCCTCACCTTTTTCCTCCTCTATATCTTCCTCCTCCTGGGTAAGTGGACAGTTGCTGGGGGAGGGACCATCCGACTTCTTGAGTTTCTTACCTCCGACGGCTGGAGGTTTCGTGAAAGGTTTCCGCTTGCTACTCTCTACCGTAACACCTTCCTTGGTCTGAGCAGCCACCCTCTCCTCCGCCGTTTCCCTCAGCTTAACTACTGACTGCTGTGGGAGGATTAAGTTGTACTCCAGAAGGATCGCATTTCTGATCAGGAAGGCAGATGATCTATATTTCCCAAGAATAGCCTCTATCTCGGCCGCCGTCTGAACCAGGCGGTCAGTCTCCACAACCGCAAAGCCACCTGTCGCTAGCAAAAATAAGAGTATGAGAAGAAGCATCGCAACCGGAATAGAAATTATAAGCGAAAACTCAATTAACATCCAGAGGTGAAACGCCTAAAAGAAACTGAGTCGTCCTTGACGAAAAACCACTCCTTCTTGAACATGCTGAATTTGGAGTACAGATCCAAAACCGGCTTGAAGGTCACAGCCGACTCCAAGCTAATGTAGGGGGACCCTTTCTTATAGCCCCTCAGATTATATAGATACTGAATCTCCCGATTGGAAGGAGCGCGACCATACTTCCTCTGGAAGATGACGAAGAGGCTCACCAGTATGGTGTAAGAATTGGGTTGAAGTTGGAATGGGGCCACCTTTAGATATGTGAGGAAGCTGGCTATCCAAGCGTTGAGAGGAGGAATGACACCACACATGCAGTGGTATCTACTGTAGGCGAAGTACCCTTCAGGAGGATCGTACGGCATAACTTCTCTCCCCGGCAACAACAAATGCGCCCTATCAATTCCGAAAGACCGGGAAATGACGTCGAGCTGCTCCTCCTTAAGGGAGCTAGGAAAGCAATCGGGCGGGGAGTTCAGTAGTTCCTGAGGGCCGTACCCGTCCACTAATGATCTCGGGATTGGACCGTGACGTTCGGGATTCGGCTGAGCTGGGGGCACGGTGGAGGAACTTCCTTCACCCCCAGATTTCTTCTTGTCCGATCGAGTCTCTGCTTTGCGAGACATTATCTGCAACACTAGAAAAACATGCTGTTAGAACAAAGGATGTAAACAAAGAAACATCAGTAGCCCATTCGGTAATATGTAGTATAAGCTTTCATTCGGTGGTAAAGCAACTCACATGGTTCGGCTACGAGTGATTCGGCTACAAGTGATTCGGCGCACGTTGATTCGGCTACGAGTGATTCGGCTACAAGTGATTCGGCGCACGTTGATTTGGCTGCAAATTGATTCGGTTACAATGATTCGGCGCACGTTGATTCGGCTGCAAGTGATTCGGTTACAATGATTCAACGCACGTTGATTCGACTGCAAGTGATTCGGCGCACGTTGATTCGGCTAACAAGCAATATTCGGTGAAGAAATGCAAGGGCCTAAGCCTCCCATTTATAAGGGAGGTTGAGTCATCGAACCACATGGTTCGTTTCTGGAGCCGGATGAGATTGCTCAAACTCAAACAAAGCAGGACATGCGCGCACGCACATCCTACTTTGGGGGGCAAATGTTGGGTAAATTTCTCACCCAGAAGATCTCAAGACCATGGAAAGCTAAAGTTCATTCGGCATCCTCACCACATCCGAACCAGCCACCACCGAACGAGAGACACTCGCCTCCTACCGAACCACCTCTTCCCGCCGAACCACACTTCCCACCGAACCACACTTCCCACCGAACCACACTTCCCACCGAACCAAACTTCCCACCGAACCACACTTCCCACCGAACCAAGCTTCCCACCGAACCACACTTCCCACCGAACCAAGACGATGCAGAACCAGATTTGCCAGGCCAGATTGTATCAGCCCGGGCCCATCAGCAGCGGTATACATCCAAGACCACTACCTCCAGCCTCACTCTATAAATAGAGGGGCAGGGGTACAACAATGGGGGACAAGTTTGAGAGCTCAATCACGGAAGGAACTTTCAAACAACTTTCTTTTACTTGTATCAAAGCTTTGTACTTGTAATCAAAAGAAGAGAAGAGAAATAACATATAAAGTGGACGTAGGCACATTCTGGCTGAACCACTATAAATTTGCGTGTCTTTTTACAGTTTAGCCCATGCTTTTCATATATTTGCATAAAACTCCAAAATCACTAAGAACAACATAAGATCTGCTAAATCATACGACTTTGAGGTGTTTGTCCGTTTTTTGTGCAAACAAGAGGTGAAGCATCTTCCAGGATTAAGACACTTTCTTCGGTTGGTGCATACTTCAAAGCTTTTGCATACCTTTCCATTTCACCCCAACTCCTGCCAGCCGGGTAAGGTCCCCCTGTGATCACATTAATAACAGGTCTTTCCTTTCCAGTAGGCCTCTCTCCTGAATCAGATGAATTAGTTGGAGGTAACTGCCCTTGGCTGGACGAAGATAGGTCCTTTCTATTCCTCTTGACGTATTGCTGCAACTTATTCTCTCTTAGCAATTCTTCAATCAGGCTTTTCAAATGGCGGCACTCATTGGTATCATGCCCTGGTTGGTTGTGAAACTTGCAAAATCTTCCGCTTTGAACAGCATTCTTCCCAACTTTCACGGCCGGTGGTTTTGGAAATTCAACAGCATCCTTAGTGGCGATGAAAATATTTTCCGGGGTATCGGTCAGAGGAGTAAAGTCTGAAGGTTTAAGGAAGCGGGGCTTTTTGAAGTCTTTCTGCCTTTTCCCACCATTACTTTCCCTTTTCTGATCTGCCGGTTCTTTCTTGCTTTGAACGGTAGCATTATTTTCCACCCCCGTTGTCACAACTTTAGCTGGTACGGAAAGATTCTCTAAGCGTATAAATTCGTCAGCCTTTTTGTAGAATTTCTCGAGCGAATTTGGCTCCTTCATCTTCAGCCATTTTCCAAATTCGCTCGATTTGTCGATAGCACGCATCAAATAGGTCAAGATCATTCGTGGCTCTGCGTTATAGACTTCTGCCAGAGCTAGGTTGAAGCGGTTCAAGAATGACTTAATAGGCTCTCCCGGGTTTTGTTCAAGACTGGACAGTGACATTATATCTTTTGCCTTTGAAGCGTATAGCCTGAATTGCTCTTTGAATTTTCGGGTCAGATCGAAAAACTGATCTACAGATCGGACTGGAAGCTTGGTAAACCAGAGAAGCGCCACTCCTTCTAAATAAACTGGGAAATATCGGCATTTTATCTCGTCGGTTGCTCTTGCGCCGGTCATATGCCAGTCGTATTTATACAAGAACTGATTTGGATCACTTGTCCCCCGATAAGCAGGAATAGTGGGGGGAACAAACTTTCTAGGAAATTCAGCTTTCAGAATCTTCTCGGTAAACGGAGTTCTACTTGGTGCGAATCCCCATTCGCTTTCGTCTTCATCTCTTTGCATGCTCTCTTTCATTATTTGCTTGATCATACCAGAAAGATATTCCTCATTGTTCAGAGATTTCGCAGAGTAGACCTCAGCCATCTTTTCGGGAGTTTGTCCAGGTAAATGCTCATGAAGAACTGGTGACGGCCTGGATCCTTCGGCCTGGAGGGGTGCCCCTTCTGCAGCACCTGATCCCCCGTGAGGAATATTTCTTCCCTCGGAATTGGGAGCAGCATTAGCAAAGTTTCCCTCATTATTTACTGGTCTTTGATTCGTACCAAACAGAGCATTCAGCTTTTCCATCATCAGATTATTATGAGTTTCAATCTGCTGATACAGTCCGGATACGGCAGCATCTAACTCTTGTCGCGTCACACCGACGCTCGGAGCTGTCTGATTTGGAGAGAGAGAAGTGGCAGTATTGTCACGGTCATCGTCAGTCCTGACAGACTTTCGTTTCCTTCCAGGAGCCATTATGTCTGATAAATTTCTGGTTTTGTAGGAAATTCTTTCAGCAAACTTCTGAGAAGCAATGCTGAATGGTAGCCTGAGTTGTGTTCTCAGTGAAAGCACCAAAATGTTAACGCTAAAAAGTGATCGCTAACACCCGGTGTGTGTAATAGAATCGTGAAAGCACCACCCGTGTGACGGGAACAGAATTTAAGCAGTAAACTGGCAGAAAAGCAGTAAAAGACAGCAGTTTATAGTGGTTCGGCTTGAGATTAAGCCTACGTCCACTTTGAATCTCTTTATTACTGAATTCGGTTACAAATCGATATAAATCTCTTATCAAAACAGTACAACTTGATCAAAAGAAACAATCTTGACTACTAGCTCAATCTTCGTCGATGAGATTCAATGAATCCATGTTGGATGTAAGGAATTATCTCTTGAAGATTGTTGTAGCGTCTTGAATGTTTGAGGATTTTTGATTGCTGGATGAATGGAGACTTCGACAGAGTAACGACGCTTGAAGAAATGATTTGGCAAAAGTCCCTTGAATGTTGGAAGTGATGGGGTATTTATAGGAGCTGATTTCTGGGCAGGAATTTTGTCTAAGTCTTAGGTCGCGTACGACCTTAGTTAAGTCGTAGGTCGCGAGCGACCTAAGTTAGGTCGCTGTCCCCTTGCGGCTTCAGAAGTTAACTGGTAAGGCTGTGCTTAGCTTCATTTGATCAAGTAGTAGGTCGTAAGCGAGTTAAAGAATAGCTGTGGGAGCTCTAGGTCGTAGGGCGTTGAACATGCTTTATCAGTTAGGTCGTTAACCTCTTTAGGTCGTCAAGTCCCTTAGGTCGCTAACTACCTTAGGTTGTTAAGTCCTTTAGGTCGCTAGCTACCTTAGGTCGTTGAGTTCCATAGGTCGCAATCCTTTCTGTTGTTAGGTCGCGAGCCCTTCTGGATCTTAGGTCGCGAAGCTTTCCGGTAGTTTTAGGTCGCAAGGTCTTCTGTTGTTAGGTCGCAAAGCCTTTCCATCCTTAGGTCGCGAACTTCTTATGCTGTTAGGTCGCGAGGTCTTCCTGGATGTTAGGTCGCAAAGATCTCTTAAGTCCTTAGGTCGCAAAGCCTTTCCATCCTTAGGTCGCGAACTTCTTATGCTGTTAGGTCGCGAGGTCTTCCTGGATGTTAGGTCGCAAAGATCTCTTAAGTCCTTAGGTCGCAAAGCCTTCCTTACAGTTAGGTCGCAAGCCTTTTCTAAGTCGCTGAATTCTCTAGGTCGTAGACTTTTCTTAGGTCGCTTAGTTCTAGGTCGCTGAGATAAAAAGGATTAACAAAATCCATTTCTTTTTTTATGTTTTCTGTGTTTTTCGATGAATTTTTTTTAAGATTTTACGGTCAAAGTCTCAATTTTTGATTTGGTTTACTGAGTATCGTGAGTTTTAAAAATCAATTCTTTCATGAGAGATTTGCGATTCAGCTTAATGAATCGATAAGATTTATCTTTCATTTTGAACTCAATTTTAGTGTTTATGATTACTATTACTTTTTAGAGAATCTGAATTCTCGTTTTATAACTTTCGAAATTTAAAATGGTTTATTCGTGTTGAGATCTGTTAATTTAATGGGTTTAATTTACTTGTTTATTGAATTTTGGATTCTTAGATTTAAAATCGGGTTTGGGGAAGAAAAGGGGTTTCTGTTTCCATCGCCCATAAGCTTTGAGCTGTACGGATGTAAAATTAGTGCCACAGATTTATCTTTCTACCCATTCGGAAGGGATTAAGCCGGCAACATTGATTTTGCTTCCTTAGCTTCTTTCGATGGGGTCGAAAAGTATTGTAGCGCGAGTTTGACCGACTTTGCCAAAAGGCTATATGGTGAAGTAGGATGCAGTCATCCTTCTCGAAAGCAAAACATTTCGACCAAATTGAAATCTTTGTGCGGATTGAAATCCTTCTTTTTTAGTATGCTTTCGAAACCATAATTTCCTTTCAACCCTATCCAAACCTCCTGTAACTAATGAGTCAAAACCGTTTTACAATCTCCTTTCTCTAGCATTATCGAAAGGTTCTAAGTTCACATGATTTTAACTTAGGACTTTTCGACTTAACGAGTATATAAGGTTTCGACGACATTCTTATATCCCCTAGAAAAACTCAAGTCATAGGATTCGATTGTGTCGAAGGATCTTATTTTTTTTATGGAATACTAGTTGTATGTACTTTGCTCAATTTTTTAAGTCAGCTTTAACTATTTGCTTTTAACAACATGGTTCTTTATTGAGCTTTTGGCATTGTTGAAGGGTGTCGATAGGATATATACTCCAACCCACCCTTTCGACCTTCTCGAAAGCTGTAACAACCCATATCTGGAGGCCAAAAGCTAAGCGCTACAAATGCTACAGTCAACTATAGTATTAACTTTTGGTGACAAAATACGGTAATGCTAAATGGTAACCATAATATTAGATGCACTTGAATATGAACAAAATCTCAAATTTCAAAAACAACCTTTTATTGATTACATCCTAAAACAAATTCATATCCAAGTTACATAATCCCAAAACATTTGCCAGGCAATGATCAAATATATCAATTAAAAAATACGCCAAGAGCGACAAATTACGATGCCCCATTGGATGACTAGAATTAATATAGTTATATTTGACTTAATACACACAACATAAACGAATAGAATGAACTATAGCTCCTAGTTAGCTAAGCCACCTGCTTATCTTTGGAAACATTATTCACCAAAAACCAAAACCTATAAACCTCAACCCTCAGCCTACTCAATTCAATTTTTGAGCACCCGAGAGTTTAAGGGGAAACAAAAACTTCAAGTCAGACATAAAGCCTGGTGTGGATAATACTGTTACATCTCAGTTAGTTGATATTAAGTGAGACAACACAGCTTAGCGGAAGCGGTTTCTCCTCACTAACATCCTTTTAAAACATATTTTTGTAAATCTTTTCCAACAACCAAACTGGTTAATCAAATTGACTATAATAATAATAACAATGTCTGTTAAACTATAATCAGGTAAATAATGGACTATCTATCCAAAAACTGTGCTAACTGTCTACAAACAGAACTAACTGTCTACAAATTGGACTAACTGTCCGAATCAAAATGAACTTTCTATCCGAATCATTTTCTTTGGGTTAACTACCCTTCATCTTTTTTCCTTGGAACCCTTTTCAAAATGATTTAACCTTTTAATCATACCTATACAAGGAAAATATATTCATAGCATTACTCTAAGCTATTTTTCCGTGTTATATACTCAGAATAATGTTGATGAATTTTAGTGAGGATTACCTATCCCCTCAAAATAAGATAAAACCCTTTTTAACTTAAAAACGCTTAGGCTATGCTACCTAGTTAGTATACTCGAAACCTTTGTTTAAAAACTTTAAACAACCCTTCCGAATACCCTTGAAAGAAATCCTTTCGAAATAATTAAAAATAATCCATTTGAAACCATTAAAAGACTTACCTTCGAAAGCTTTAAAACATTAGACATCCTTCTTTACAGCCTTAAAACATGCCTTTCGGAAACATTGGAAAAGCCTTCCCTCTTAGACATTTCGAAACCATTGGAAAACCTTTCTTCACAACCTTTTGAAATCATTGGGGAACTACTCCTTCCAAACCTGCATTTAAAATCCTTTTTAAAGCATTAAAATACTAAACCATTCTAAAGCCTTTGTGTTCAATTTAAAACATATGGAAACCTTTCGAAACCGTTCAAAAATTTACTCCTTCGCAACCTTTGAAAACTGTTTCGGTCGAAACCATTTGGATTATGCCTTTAAGTAGAGCAAAAATATTAGAAACCCATTAAAGTCGAAAGCATTCCTATCAACATCATTCCTAAGTAAAGAAGTGATTGTGTCGAAACCTTCCATTTGAAAGCATTGGAGAAGTGGTTAAGTTTTAAAAAGCGAAGCAACTTCTTCGAAACCAATCTAGGTCGAAAGGTAGAAAGAGGCAGTCATGGGTTTCGACTTAGCCGAAAGCAATTATTTTAAAACAAAGGTGCCACCCAACCGAAACCATTTTTTTAAACCAATTGACTTGGTCAAAATACAACCCAGTCGAAAGCTATTCAGTCGAAATCAAGTAGGCGCATTTTCATTTAAAACCAAAGTAGCACTTAAACCCCTTTGAAACCCTTGGTTTTGACCCTATACCTTCCGCCTTATCCAATTCAATACTTATCAGTTACCATATACAATATGCATTGGTTTCGATGGAGATAGAGGCGAGGGTAAGGAGGCGAAAGCCTGGTGTCAAAAGCACCGAAACAGTAAAAGCCATATAGATTTGTCCTTTTTAAAAAAATTTCTTTGTACCTGACCTGCCTTGTTTATCAAATTGTGATTTATTGCAAGTTTATCTTTTCTAAAAATACTGCCAATTTCCAGAAATAACAATTTGAATTATTTACAAAATACCCCTTCTCCATTCTTTAAAATATATAAAACATTTATGTCCCTTAACTAAAATAACTTTATATATCCATTAAAACACTTAGGAAAATTCTACAAAAATTCCAAAAAATCACTTTTAATATGTTTACAAACATATACTAATTTCATACCCAAACCATTAATTATTTAACCATAAATAATTTTTGACCAAAAATAACATTTTATTCACTAGAAAATTCATATAAAATCCACAAGAATTCATAAAATTGTAACCAATCTCTAAAATATTATTTTTGTTTTGTATAAAACTTTGCAAGGCATTTGGATGTCATTTAATAGGTTTGTCGCCTTAAAACATGTCATAAAGTCTATATGAACAAACATAAATCATCAACAACTATATATAATCATTACATCATTAAAAAACATGACAAATCATGACAAATAGATTTAGATTTCGTATTAAAACCAAAAATAATAAGAAATTTGAGATGTAGTCATTATTCACCTTAGCTTTTAAGATTAGGGAGCTTGAGATTTGAATGGATTTGACGCAGCGGATTAATCAAAACGATGTAGATCGATGAAAGTAGCAACCGATGGATTGATGAATACTGAAATGCCCCAACTCGTTGATCCGAAGATATCGAATTCTAGCTATCCCGAACTCGTTGATCGCGCACGATACCGGGTTCAAAGATCTGCGATTCTTCACACGTTGATCAAGCGCACTTGATTCCGCGAATCGGCTTCAACAATCGAAGATTCGAGCGCACTCGATTGTCGAAGGTGGATATAGGAGATACACTCGACTACCAATTGTAATTGAAAGCACAAAGCTAACAAAAGAGAATTTTATTCAACAATCAACAACCATTACAAATGACTCACACGATCTATTTATAGGCGTTACAACTCATTCACAATTTTGTCCAAACTCATAAGTCGGTTCCGACTTATAGCCTCCGATCTAGCTCCCTCGACTTACGACTTAAGCGTAGATGACTCAAGACAACACATTTACAACACCTTACAACGACTCAACAAACATGGTCGACCTAACCTGGTACAACCTAAAAATTACAGTACTCCTTATTTACAAAGTACACGACTTAGTACACGGCGACTCAACTTAGGTCGGTAACGACCTAGCTACATCATTCAACGACTTACCAACATGTTACACAAAACATACGACTTAAAAGATGCGACCTACGACTTATAACAGAAAATACAACAGACAATTATTCACTTAGGTCGTTGCCGACTTAACAACTTATCATGACTCATCAATAGCAGTGACTTCAGAAACAACGGTCCAGATTAACTCGGCAGGAAATCCATGGCTTCAGGTTTCAGCTACATAAGATGGTTCGCTTTAAAACTATGCGATTTAACTACGTCGTAACTCGTTTTCGATTTATCACTTGGCTCGTTAAGTCGTTTATGACCTATCTCTTCATCAGTTTGCTTTGCCTTCTCACTGAGTAACCCGGTAGGTCTTCCTGGCGACTTAAGATCTTTGATAATCTGCACCTCTCCACGAGTTAGTTCTTCCAATCTCTTAAGTCGGTCACGACTTAAGTCTCCCATCATGTTAAGTCGGTCACGACTTACGCTTATGTCTTCTGTTTCCTTGAGTCGGTCACGACTCATAGCTCCTTCCATAAGTCGTGTACGACTTATGCCTTCATCCCTGGCCTGTGCTACATCATCCTCCCCAGGTTGAGAGAAATTCGACCTCGAATTTGTAAATTCTTCCACATCAGTTCGTTCATCCCCATGATATGGTACAAGATGTTTAACATTGAATACATCCGACGTGTACACACCCTCTGGCAGCTTCAATTTATAAGCGTTTTCATTAATTCGTTTCACGATTTTTACGGGACCAATTTTTCTGGCTTTCAACTTATTGTAAGAACCCACTGGAAAATGATCTTTCGTTAACACTGCATAAACTAATTCACCTTCATTAAAGTTAACACTTCTCCATTTCAAATCTGCAGATCGTTTGTATTTTCCATTTGCTTCCTCCAATCGTTCCTGAACGATTATATGACATTCTGTCAATCCTTCAACAAAGTCAGCAGCTTTCTTAACTGTCCCCTTCGAGTGTGGTATTATCGTTAAATCCAACGGTCCCTTCGGTAAGCTTGAATACACTATCTGAAATGGACTGAACCCTGTACTACGATTCACTACATGATTATGAGCAAATTGTGCTTGGCATAACTTCACATCCCAACTCTTCAGATTGTCTTGCACAAGACATCTCAGCAAATTTCCCAATGATCTGTTTACCACCTCAGTCTGTCCATCTATTTGCGGATGATAAGCGCTGCTAAAGTTCAACTTCGTTCCCACCATCTTCCACAAACTTAGCCAAAAATGACTCAGAAAACGAGTATCCCTATCCGACACAATAGATTCTGGTAATCCATGAAGTCGATATATCTCTTTGAAAAACAACTGAGCAACATGAACAGCATCCGCCGTCTTCTTACAAGCAATAAAATGTGCCATTTTCGAAAATCGGTCAACCACCACATAAATGGAATCATTACCACGCTGCGTTCTCGGCCACCCCAACACAAAGTCCATACTCACATCAACCCATGGTTTGGTTGGTACAGGTAACGACATATATAATACAGCATTAGTTGCAGTTCCTTTCGAAACCTGACATATATGACATTGCTCCACAAATCTCTCCACTTCTTTCCTCATCGATGGCCAAAAGTAAGACTGTGAAATCAATTGCAATGTACGATCTCTGCCAACATGTCCTTCTTCATGTAGCTCTTTTACAATCTTCATTCTCAAACTACAGTCAGGTATACATAATCGATTTCCTTTGAACAGAAAACCATCTACCATCAGAAACTCCTCCATCTTTCTCTCCTTAACTTTATCAACAAACTTTGCAAAGTAAGGATCATCGACAAATAATTCTGGTAAAACATCAAACCCTGTCACTTCAACTTTCAGTGTAGTCAACAAATGACTCCTCCTACTCAAAGCATCAGCCACACGATTCGTTACTCCTGACTTGTGTTTAACAACAAAAGTAAACTGTTGCAGATATGCAATCCATGCTACATGTCTTGCTGAAATCTTGTCCTGTCCTTACAAATGCTTCAATGCTTCATGATCAGTGTAAAGAACAAACTCCTTCTGAAATAGATAGTGTCTCCAATGCTTAATAGATTGCACAACAGCATAAAATTCCACATCATATGTATTGTATCTCATCTTTGCTCCTGATAACTTCTCACTGAAATATGCAATTGGACGTCCCTTCTGACTCAGTACTCCTCCAATCCCAACCTTGGACGCATCAATATGTAGTTCAAACACTAACTGAAAATCTGGTAGCACTAGAATTGGTGCAGACGTCACCAACTCCTTGATTTTCTCAAAAGCATCCCCTGCTTCCTCTGTCCATGCAAACTGTTTACCCTTCATACAATCTGTAACAGGTGCCATCACACTACTAAAGTGTGGAATAAACCTTCTATAAAATGAAGCTAACCCGTGAAAACTACGAACTTCTGTTATTGTCTTGGGCTGTGGCCAAATTCTGACTGCCTCAACTTTACTCTGGTCCACCTGTATACCTTCTTTCGATACAACATACCCCAGAAATAAAACACTCCTTGCCATGAAAACACATTTCTTTGTAGCAGCATAGAATAGTTCTTCACGAAGAATAATTAACACTTTCTTCAAATGTTGAACATGCTCCTCCGTACAAGCACTGTAGATCAGAATATCATCAAAGTAAACCACCACAAATTTCCCAATGTATGGCCTGAAAATCTGATTCATCACCCTCATGAACGTACTTGGTGCATTCGATACACCAAACGGCATTACCAGCCATTCATACAATCCTTCCCTCGTCTTGAATGTTGTCTTCCATTCGTCCCTTGGTCTAATGCGAATCTGATGATAACCGCTCTTCAAGTCAATCTTAGAAAATATTACAGACCCACTGATCTGATCCAATAAATCATCAAGCCTCGGCATCGGAAATCTGTATCTGACTGTGATCTTATTCAATGGTCTACTATCTGTGCACATCCTCCACGTCCCATCCTTCTTTGGTACCAATAAAGCTGGTACAGCACAAGGACTCAGACTCTCCTGCACACGCCCTTGTTCAAGCAACTCTTCTACCTGCCTTCGCAACTCCTCATGCTCTTTCGGACTTATTCTGTAGTGTGGTCTGTGAGGTAACACAGCTCCTGGGACAAGATCAATTTGATGTTGAATGTCCCTCAACGGTGGTAACTCCGTTGGCAACTCCTCTGGAAATACATCGTCAAACTCTTCCAGTACTGGTTTTACTTCTTCTGGTACTTCCACCACTTCTTGTCTCTCTCGACCAATCAACAAGAATACTTCAGGCTCTTCCTCAACCTCCTTAACAAACTCCTTCAAAGATAACAAGGTCTTCAGCTCCTCAATCTCTTCTGACTTACTTTCTCCTTGTGATCTTTTCTTTGGAACTAAGATAATCTTTGTACCTTCAAACATAAAACTGTAACTATTGGTCCGACCGTCATGCTGTATTGCTCGATCATACTGCCATGGTCTTCCCAAAAGTAAGTGGCAAACATCCATCTCTACTACATCACACCAGATTTCGTCTTTGTATTTCTTCCCAATAGAGAATGGAACACGAACTCGTCTATCCACTTTCACTTCTCCTCCTTTTCTCAACCATGCTAACTTGTATGGATTCGGATGTTTCTCTGTCTTCAACTTCAGCTTTGTCACAGCCTTGGTTGAAACGATATTGTCACAGCTTCCGGCGTCAATCAAAAATTTACACACCTTCCCCAGAATAGTACATGTCGACTGAAAGATATTACTTCTCAACCAACTAGCTTCTTCCTGCTTCGGTGTCAAACATGATCTTCTCAGCATTGGATTACAACATTCATCTCCTGACGCAATATCCTGCTCATCCTCCTCAACTGGACTAGAACAATCGCCATCAACATCCTCATCCTCAACTTCTGCAATCATGGTTCTCTTCTTTGGCTTTGGACACTCATTGCTTTTATGACCCAATTCCTGGCAATTGTAACATTTGAAACCATTGTTAACTTTCGCCTTCTCAGCCTCCTTTACCACGGGTTTACTGATAGTTTTCGAAACATTAGAACTCCCACTAACACCCTTCACTTGATTGTTGGAATTAGTAAACACACCACCTCCTCGTCTCCCTTGCTTCTCCCAAGCCAACGCTTTCTGATGTGCTTCTGCCACAGATTTTGGATCGAACATATTAACCATATCCTGAATCTGCATTCTCAATCCCCCAATGAATCTAGATGTCAGCTGCTCTTCCATTTCCATAATATCATTCCTTGCAATAAGCTGATAAAACTCATCCGCATACTCATTAACAGTTTTTGTGCCCTGCCTCAAATTCTGCAAACGTTGATACATCAAAGACTGATAATTGTAAGTTAAGAACGTTGCTTTCATAAATTTCTTCATATTCTCCCAAGATTCAACTTTTGACTTCCCCATTCGTTCACGTGTAAGTTTGGTTTGCTGCCACCATGCCAAAGCTCTACCCCTCAGTCTTGTAGCAACCAACTTCACTCTACGATGTTCTGGAACTTCCTTGAAGTCAAAAATTTCTTCAACATTAGCTACCCAATCTAGAAATTCTTCAGCTTGCATTCCACCTTTAAATTCTGGAATTTCTGTCTTCATTCCCGATTCCCACTTATGATCATATTCTGATTGGTTTCTTCCTTGGCCTCGTCCTTGAATACTACCACCATCATACTCTTCTTCAAATTCATAAGTATATCGTTGTCTATCTCGTCCACCCACATCGCTACTACCATCACGTCTTCCACCGTCATCCCTTCTATCTACATTCCTCCGTTCGCGATCATTCACGTTCCTCCCACGCCTTTGATCATCATCAATACTTCTCTCTCGATTGGATTGTGGTGAGACTCTACTTCCTCCATGGTTAGATTCAGGTGAAACCCTTCTCCGATTTTGATTCATTTCTAACATCATCTTCTCTAATCGCCCAATTCCTTCGTTAAGCTTCTCACTAAAGTTTTCGTTGATTCTTTGTTCCATCTCATTAGCTTCTTCTCTCCGATACAAAGCTTCTACGTTTTGGTGACGATTAGCTCTTCCTGGCGGCATACTTGAAATCTTCACAAACTCTTCAAATTCAAACACAATTCGAACTTTGATCCAAAATGAAATGGATCGAAACTTCCACTTTTGTTGCAAATCGCGATGAACACGATGAACACGACTTCTCCAAACTTCAAATTCTCGGCTAGACAATGCAATGATGCTCGGTCTACACTCTTCTTAGCTTGGCTTCTCTCTTCAAGCTCGACTATCACTTCAACTTCAAAAATGATTAGGCTCCAAGTCTCGATCTTGCTATGATTGGCTAGAACAAGCTCTGATACCAAAACTGACGCATCGGATTAATCAAAACGATGTAGATCGATGAAAGTAGCAATCGATGGATTGATGAATACTGAAATGCCCGAACTCGTTGATCCGAAGATACCGAATTCTAGCTATCCCGAACTCGTTGATCGCGCACGATACCGGGTTCAAAGATCTGCGATTCTTCACGCGTTGATCAAGCGCACTTGATTCCGCGAATCGGCTTCAACAATCGAAGATTCGAGCGCACTCGAATGTCGAAGGTGGAGATAGGAGATACACTCGACTACCAATTGTAATTGAAAGCACAAAGCTAACAAAAGAGAATTTTATTCAACAATCAACAACCATTACAAATGACTCACACGATCTATTTATAGGCATTACAACTCATTCACAATTCTGTCCAAACTCATAAGTCGGTTCCGACTTATAGCCTCCGATCTAGCTCCCTCGACTTACGACTTAACCGTAGATGACTCAAGACAACACAGTTACAACACCATACAACGACTCAACAAACATGGTCGACCTAACCTGGTACGACCTAAAAATTACAGTACTCCTTATTTACAAAGTACACGACTTAGTACATGGCGACTCAACTTAGGTCGGTAACGACCTAGCTACATCATTCAACGACTTACCAACATGTTACACAAAACATACGACTTAAAAGATGCGACCTACGACTTATAACAGAAAATACAACAGACAGTTATTCACTTAGGTCGTTGCCGACTTAACAACTTATTACGACTCATCAATAGCAGTGACTTCAGAAACAACGGTCCAGATTAACTCGGCAGGAAATCCATGGCTTCAGGTTTTAGCTACATAAGATGGTTCGCTTTAAAACTGTGCGATTTAACTACGTCGTAACTCGTTTCCGACTTATCACTTGGCTCGTTAAGTCGTTTACGACCTATCTCTTCATCAGTTTGCTTTGCCTTCTCACTGAGTAACCCGGTAGGTCTTCCTGGCGACTTAAGATCTTTGATAATCTGCACCTCTCCACGAGTTAGGTCTTCCACTCTCTTAAGTCGGTCACGACTTAAGTCTCCCATCATGTTAAGTCGGTCACGACTTACGCTTATGTCTTCTGCTTCCTTGAATCGGTCACGACTCATAGCTCCTTCCATAAGTCGCGTACGACTTATGCCTTCATCCCTGGCCTGAGCTACATCAGGATTTGATTTGATTTAGCTTCTTCCTTAGCTTTTCTTAATCTTCTTCCTCTTTCTCTTGTTAATGGTGGCCGACCTCAAGTTTAAAAATTTTAATAAATGAAAAATGAATGTGTATGGAGATACACGACCAAGGTCTAATGGAATAAGAATGGCCTCTTTCCTATTTTATCCCTCTTATATTTCATTTTAACTTTTTTTTAATTCATTGGTTAAATGGCACCGCTACCTCTTAGTAAAAATCAAATCTCAATCTCCTAATCAACACATTATTATATTTAATTTAACTAATTAAATATCTTAAATAATGTTACCAATAGTATTGGGTGTTACAAACTCCACTCCTTAATAAATTTCGTCCTCAAAATTACGATAAGGTACAAAACAAATCAAACAAAGAGGTAAAACATACCATCAAACAAGTCAGTATAAGTATCTCAAATCGTGCTCCCAATCACCTAAGTACAGTCTCTCTCATCGTCACTCCACTGGTATTTAACTAATATGTCTGTCATGGTTCTAAGCCTCTTCTCATCTTTTGCAACAATGCAAATCGGCTTTCTCACTATAGTCAAGTCCGGTTCAACCACTAAGTCATCTAGAACAGTAGGTGCAATAGTAGTATCTGGGTCTATAACACAGTTTCTGATAAGAGAAATATGGTAAACATCTTGGACTCTACCAAACTGCTTGGTAATTCAACTCTATACGCAAGTTTCCCGATCCTCTCAATAATTCGAAAAGGTCCAACGAATCTCGATGCCAACTTCCCTGATCTTTCGAATCTGATCACACCCTTCATCGGTGACGCCTTAATGAAAACATGATCTTCAGCCGATAATTCTAAATCTTTCTGTATTTTATCTACATAACTCTTCTACCTAGACTAAGCCTCCTATATCCTAGCTTGAATGACCTCAATCTTTTCTGCAGCATCTCTAATAAATTCAAGACCAAGAACGACTCTATTCCCCGGTCTTTAACCAACAAACGAGAGATTTACATGGCCTTCCACACAAAGCTTCAAATGGTGTCATCCCAATACTAGCATGATAACTGTTGTTATACTAAAGCTCGACTAAATGTAGACGGTCTTCCCATGATCCCCGTAATCTAATACATAATCTCTTAACAAATCTTCCAAGATTTTGTTAACTCTTTCCATTTACCCATCTATCTGCGGATGGTAAACAATACTCATCTTTAGCTTGGTTTCCAAAACTTCCTGTAGACTCTTCCAGAACTCAATAGTGAATAATGAATCTCTATCATTAAAAATACTACTAAGAATTCCGTGTAGTCTAACTATAGCTTTTATAAACAACTTCACTGAAACAAGTGCCGTTCTGGTTGACTTAACTGGAATAAAATGGGAACTCTTGGTCAATCTGTTCACTATGACCCATATACTTTCATTTCCTCTGTTTGACCTTGGTAACCCATCAATAAAATCCATAGAAATAGAATCCTATTTCCGTACCAGAATAATTTCGAACCCCACAAAATCAAACACATCCAAACTGCAAACAAAACCATGACCTAACAAGTCAAACTCTAATTGGTCACATATCAACCCTAGCGTTGCATACCCTCATATTGGATTCACAACCCATAAGGAAGTAACTAAATATGTAGGTTCTAGGTTAAGCTTTTCTATCAAGCATCTAGATATAAAAGAATGCGATGCACCAGTATCAAATAGAACACTAACATACATTCCATGAATCTAAAGCATACCTCCCAAAACTACCTTTCCTTTCTCCTGAACTGTTGGCTTCGAAGTAGTAGGCTCTAATGCATACACCTTGCCCTTTCCATCCTTAGCGGGCTCCTTGCATTTATTCTTATAGTGGCCAATCTGGTCGTAATTGAAGCACTATACATTCTTCTTCTCGGCCACCTACATTGCCTTTCCAGCACAACACTCATTAGAAAAATGCCCCTTCATGTCACACTTAAAACAGATAGCCTCAGACCCCCTTTTCTTAGCTGCTCTACCCTTCTGAGCACCCTTCTTAGGAAAGAATTTCCTCTTCTGACTCTGCCCAACCTGGACCTCCTTAGCCTTACTCTTCTCTAGAGAATCAAGCATATCCTCATGCCTTAAGGCCATCTCCACTAAAAAATCAGAAGGATCTCTAATATGAGGTAATGTAGCCTTTGCTAACTCTGGCTTCAACCCCTTGATAAACTTCTCATTCCTCTTCATCATAGTATCCACTGAAGCATAGCCATATCTGGCCAACTCTTCAAACCATCTAGCATACTCTAGAACAGACATCTCTCTCTGTTCTAACTCAGCAAACTTTCCTATTAGAGCAGACTGTGCATCATAGACATGAACATCTTCTGAAACCTCCCCTTGAAATCTGCCCATGTTAAGTATGTGAAGATTCTCTCACAGTGAGTCAACAAATTCTCCACCTCTACAACATCCTTTGTTCACAGAAATGGCTTCACTCCAAGCTTAGCGCAATCTCCTCTTAGTTGAGCATAATGGTTAACTACCGGAACTTCCAAAACTCTTGCTCCTATAGCATCTCCTCCCACCACTCCAGTTGAAATTCCAACATACATCATATTCACAAAAAGCTGATACATAGCTCCCATGTCCACTTGCGGGACTCTAGAACCCACATTCTCTACTTGTGCTTGACCTTGGGTCCTCCTTGTACTAGGTCTGGCATTCTCTTCGATGCCCTCCACTGCTTAGTTAACTCTTCCTCTACAACCCACATCTGTATTCAAACCTCATGAGATAAAGGAAAATAACCTAACAAGATAGGAGTCTAGAGATAAAGCATATACACATATATAGAAACTACATGTATGTTACTGTAGCATTATCCCATACCCCAATCTTACTCTAACTCCTTGAGATTATGTTTTCAACAATCATTTTTAATTAAAGTCTTTCATAAACTTATGCTCTGATACCAAGTTGTAACATCCCGTATCTAGAGGCCAAAAGCTAAGCGCTATAGATGCTACAATCATCTACAGTATTAACTTCCGGTGACAAAATACGGTAATGCTAATGGTAACCATAATATCAAATGCATTGGAATATGAACAAAATCTCATATTTCAAAAACAACCTTTTATCGATTAAATCCCAAACCAAATTCATATCCATGTTACTAATCCCATAACGTTTCTCAGGCAATGATCAATTATATCAATTACAAAATACGCCAAGAGCGACATATGATGCTGCCCCATTGGTTGACCAGAGTCAATCTAGTCATATTTGACTTAACACACACAATGAAAATAAACAAAATTAACTATAACTCCTGGTTGTCTACTCCGTCAGCCACCTACTTGTCTCTGGAAACTTTATTTGCCTTAAACCAAAACCTATTGATGCAGGCCAAGCTATAATTTTCCAAGGCCTAAGTCATGACCGACTTATTAGAACTGAAGACATATGTCGTGACCGACCTAACATGACCATAAGTCGTGACCGACTTAGAGAAGACCTTAAGTCGCCCCAGCGACCTAATATAACTCGACAACGACTTGGTGAAGACTTGCGAGTTAACAAGGTCCTTAAGTCGCCTGAACGACCTACCGAATTACGCAAGGGGAAAGCAGAGCAAATTGGCGAAGTGTTAGGTCGAGAGCGACCTAACGAATCAAAGAATAAGTCGTTAACGCCTAAAGCCGTGAATTCGTATGCCGCTTTAATCCAGGCCATTGATTCGGCAAAGCTGCTTGAGATAGGTCGCATACGAGCTAACGAAGGGGGCGTGCAAAGTTGTTCAGAAGGAGTTTTAGGTCGCTCACGACCTAAGTTAAGTCGTTCGACGACCTACGACCTGGTTAGGTCGAATGAAGATACTGGGTCTTTAGGTCGCATGGCTTTAGATCGGACAATAATAAGTCGCAGGAAGATGTGGGGAGATAAGTCATGAAGGCTTAGGTTGCGAGGTTTCTGATGCCGTTCATTTTTAGGTCGCGAAGCTCCGGATGCCGTTCATTCGTTAAGTCGTTTATCTGTGGTTATAAGTCGGAGGTGTTGATAGGTCGGCAACGACCTAAGTGTTGTATTTTTTGTTATGTTAAGTCGTATCTTTTAGGTCATATGCTTTGTTAAGTCGTAGACGACCTAAGAGTTGTATAGATTTTCTTTTGTTTTGTTTTGACTTGTAACCTCTATAAATAGGCCGGTGGTGCCATTTGTAATGGTTAGTTGATTTGAAATAAAACTCTTGTTTTGTTAGCTTTGTGCTTTCACCCAATTGGTAGTTGAGTGTAATCTCCTATCTCCTCTTTCGGTTAATCGAGTGCGCTCGATTCAACGATTGCAGAAGCCGATTCACGGAATCTAGTGCACTAGATCAACGTGCGAAGAATCGCAGATCTTTGAACCCGTTATCATGCGCGATCAACGAGTTCGGGATAGCTAGAATTCGGTATCTTCGGATCAACGAATTTGGGCAATTCAGTAGTCATCAATCCACCGATTGCTACTCTTCATCGTATCATACAATTTCAGAATATCCGCTGCGTCAGTTTGGTATCAGAGCTTGTTTAGCCAATCATAGCTAAATCGAGTCTTGGAGCCGAGAATTTGAAGTTTGAAGTGTAGATTTGAACACGGTCGAGAGTTTGAAGAATTGGGTCGTGCATTACTTTGAAGATTGAAGTTCGGATCTATCTTGTTTGGAGAAGTTGTTCATCGTGTTCATCATATTTGCAACAAGGTTGGAGTTTTCGATCCATTCCATTTTGGATCTAAGTTCGAATTTTGTTTGAATTTTAAGTGTGAAGAACTTCGGCCGAGATAAGCAAGTGAAGGCCGTGTACATCATTTGACCGAGAATTGAAGAGTTTTGTAAAGTTCAAAACATGCCGCCAAGAAGAGCTAATCGTCACCAAAATGTGGAAGATTTGTATATGCGGGAAGATGCCGAGCAAATGGAACAACGTATAAGTGACAAATTCAATGAGAAGTTGGATGAAGGCATTGGGCGATTAGAGAAGATGATGTTAGAGATGAATCAGAATCGGAGAAGAGTATCACCTGAATCTAACCATGCGGGAAGTAGAGTCTCACCACAATCCAATCGAGAAAGAAGTGTTGATGATGATCAAAGACGTGGGAGGAATGTGAATGATCGAGAATGGAGGAATGTAGAAAGAAGGGATGGTGATAGATGTGATGGTAGTAGAGATGTTGGTGGTCAGAATAGACAACGATATACATCTGATTTTGAAGAGGAATACGATGGTGGTAGTAGTCTAGGACGAGGTCAAAGAAGAAATTATTCAGAGTATGATCCCAAGTGGGAATCGGGAATGAAGACGGAAATACCAGAGTTTAAAGATGGTATGCAAGCTGAAGAGTTTCTAGATTGGGTAGCTAATGTTGAAGAAATTTTTGATTTCAAGGAAGTTCCAGAACATCGTAGAGTGAAGTTGGTTGCTACAAGGTTGAGGGATAGAGCTTTGGCATGGTGGCAGCAAACCAAACTTACACGTGAACGAATGGGGAAGTCAAAAGTTGAATCTTGGGAGAAGATGAAGAAATTGATGAAAGCAACGTTCTTACCTTACAATTATCAATCTTTGATGTATCAACGTTTGTAGAACTTGAGGTAGGGCACAAAAACTGTTAATGATTACGCAGATGAGTTTTATCAGCTTATTGCAAGGAATGATATTATGGAAACGGAAGAACAACTAACATCTAGATTCATTGGGGGATTGAGAATGCAGATCCAGGATATGGTGAATATGTTCGATCCAAGATCTATGGTGGAAGCATATCAGAAGGCGTTGGCTTGGGAGAAACAAGGTAGACGAGGAGGGGGTGTGTTTACTAATTTCAACAATCAAGCGAAGGGCGTGAGTGGAAGTTCTAATGTTTCTAAACCTATCAGTAAACCAGTGGTGAAGGAGGCTGAGAAGGCGAAGGTTAACAACGGTTTCAAATGTTATAATTGTCAAGAAGTTGGTCATAAAAGCAATGAGTGTCCAAAGCCAAAGAAGAGAACCATGATTACAGAAGCTGAGGATGAGGATGTTGATGGAGATTGTTCTAGTCCAGTTGAGGAGGATGAGCAGGATATTGCATCAGGAGATGAAGGTGGTAATCTAATGATGAGGAGATCATGTTTGACACCGAAGCAGGAAGAAGCTAGTTGGTTAAGGAGTAATATCTTTCAGTCGACATGCACTATACTGGGAAAAGTGTGTAAATTTGTGATTGACGCGGGAAGCTGTGACAATATCGTTTCAACCGAGGCCGTGACAAAGTTGAAGTTGAAGACAGAGAAACATCTGAATCCATACAAGCTAGCATGGTTGAGAAAAGGAGGAGAAGTGAAAGTGGATAGATGAGTTCGTGTTCCATTCTCTATTGGGAAGAAATACAAAGACGAAATTTGGTGTGATGTAGTAGAGATGGATGTTTGCCACTTACTTTTGGGAAGACCATGGCAGTATGATCGAGCAGTACAGCATGACGGTCGGACCAATAGCTACAGCTTTATGTTTGAAGGTACGAAGATTATCTTAGTTCCGAAGAAGAGACAACAAGGAGAAAGTAGGTCAGAAGAGATTGAAGAGCTGAAAACTTTATTATCTTTGAAGGAGTTTGTTAAGGAGGTTGAGGAAGAGCCGGAAGTATTCTTGTTGATTGGACGAGAGAGTCAAGAAGTGGTGGAAGTACCAGAAGAAGTAAAACCAGTTCTGAGAGAATTTGACGATGTATTTCTAGAGGAGTTACCAACGGAGCTATCGCCGTTTAGGGACATTCAACATCAAATTGATCTTGTTCCAGGAGTTGTGTTACCACATAGACCATACTACAGAATGAGTCCGAAAGAGCATGAGGAGTTGCGAAGGCAAGTGGAAGAGTTTCTTGAACAGGGGCGTGTGCAGGAGAGTCTGAGTCCTTGTGTTGTACCAGCTTTATTGGTACCCAAGAAGGATGGGACATGGAGGATGTGCACAGACAGTAGAGCATTGAATAAGATTACAGTGAGGTATAGATTTCCAATGCCAAGGTTGGATGACTTTCTAGATCAGTTGAGTGGGGCAACTATCTTTTCAAAGATTGACTTGAAGAGCGGTTATCATCAGATTCGCATTAGACCAGGGGATGAATGGAAGACATCATTCAAGACGAGGGAAGGATTGTATGAATGGCTGGTAATGCCGTTTGGTCTATCGAATGCACCAAGTACGTTCATGAGGGTGATGAACCAGATTTTTAGGCCATACATTGGGAAATTTGTGGTGGTTTACTTCGATGATATTCTGATCTACAGTGCTAGTACAGAAGAGCATGTTCAACATTTGAAGAAAGTGTTACTTATTCTTCATGAAGAACAATTCTATGCTGCTACAAAGAAGTGTGTTTTTATGGAAGGAGTGTTTTATTTCTGGGGTATGTTGTGTCAGCAGAAGGAATACAGGTTGACCAAAGTAAAGTCGAAGCTATCAGAGATTGTCCACAACCCAAAACGATAACGGATGTTCGGAGTTTCCATGGGTTGGCTTCATTTTATCGGAGGTTTATTCGACACTTTAGTAGTGTGATGGCACCTGTTACAGATTGTATGAAGGGTAAACAGTTTTCATGGTCAGAGGAAGCAGGGAATGCTTTTGGAAAAATCAAGGAGTTGCTGACGACTGCACCAATTCTAGTATTACCTGACTTTCAGTTAGTGTTTGAACTACATACTGATACATCCAAGGTTGGAATTGGAGGAGTGTTAAGTCAGAGGGGACGTCCTATTGCATATTATAGCGAGAAGTTATCAGGAGCGAAGATGAGATACAATACATATGATGTGGAATTTTATGCTGTTGTGCAATCTATTAAACACTGGAGACACTATCTATTTCAGAAAGAGTTTGTTCTGTACACTGATCATGAGGCATTGAAGCATTTACAAGGGCAAGACAAGATTTCACCAAGACATGCATCGTGGATTGCATATCTGCAACAGTTTACTTTTGTTGTTAAACACAAGTCAGGGGTGACGAATCGTGTGGCTGATGCATTAAGTAGAAGAAATCACTTGTTAACTACATTGAAGGTTGAAGTGACGGGGTTTGACATGTTGCCAGAATTATTTGCCAATGATCCTTACTTCGCAAAGTTTGTTGATAAAGTTAAGGAGGGGAAGACGGAGGAGTTTCTGATGGTAGATGGTTTTCTGTTCAAGGGAAATCGATTGTGTATACCTAATTGTAGTTTGAGAATGAAGATTGTAAAGGAACTACATGAAGAACGACATGTTGGGAGAGACCGTACCTTACAGTTGATTTCACAATCTTACTTTTGGCCATCGATGAGGAAAGAAGTGGAGAGGTTTATGGAGCGATGTCATATATGTTAGGTTTCGAAAGGAACTGCGACTAATGCTGGTTTATATATGCCGTTACCTGTACCGACTAAACCTTGGGTTGATGTGAGTATGGACTTTGTGTTGGGGTTGCCAAGAATACAGCGTGGTAACGATTCCATTTATGTGGTAGTTGACCGATTTTCGAAAATGGCACATTTTATTGCTTATAAGAAGACGGCGGATGCTGTTCATGTTGCTCAATTATTTTTCAAGGAGATATATCGACTTCATGGGTTACCAGCATCTATTGTGTCGGATAGGGATACTCGTTTTCTAAGTCATTTTTGGCTAAGTTTGTGGAAGATGGTGGGAACGAAGTTGAACTTTAGCAGCGCTTATCATCCGCAAACGGATGGAAAAACTGAGGTTGTGAACAGATCATTGGGAAATTTGTTGAGATGTCTTTTGCAAGACAATCTAAAGAGTTGGGATCTGAAGCTATGTCAAGCAGAATTTGCTCATAATCATGTAGTGAATCGTAGTACGGGTTTCAGTCCATTTCAGATAGTATATTCAAGTTTACCGAAGGGACCGTTGGATCTAACGATAGTGCCACAATCAAAAAAGACAATTAAGAAAGCTGCTGATTTTGTTGATGGATTGGCGGAATGTCATAAAATCGTTCAGGAACGATTGGAGAAGGCAAATGAGAGGTATAAAAAGGCTGCAGATTTGAAACGAAGGAGTGTTGAATTTAATGAAGGCGATTTGGTTTTTGCAGTGTAAACGAAAGATCATTTTCCAGTGGGCGCTTATAACAAATTGAAAGCAAGGAAAATTGGTCCGGTAGAAATTGTGAAACGGATTAATGAAAATGCTTATAAATTGAAGCTGCCGGAGGATGTGTACACGTCTGACGTATTCAATGTTAAGCATCTCGTACCTTACCACGGGATGAGCGTGTTATGGGGGAGGAAAGTGCAAATTCGAGGACGAATTTCTTTCGACCAGGGGAGGATGATGCAGGCCAAGCTATAATTTTCCAAGGCCTAAGTCGTGACCGACTTATTAGAACTGAAGACATAAGTCGTGACCGACCTAACATGACCATAAGTCGTGACCGACTTAGCGAAGACCTTAAGTCGCCCCAGCGACCTAATATAACTCGACAACGACTTGGTGAAGACTTGCGAGTTAACAAGGTCCTTAAGTCGCCTGAACGACCTACCGAATTACGCAAAGGGAAAGCAGAGCAAATTGGCGAAGTGTTAGGTCGAGAGCGACCTAACAAATCAAAGAATAAGTCGTTAACGCCTGAAGCCGTGAATTCGTATGCCGCTTTAATCCAGGCCATTGATTCGGCAAAGCTGCTTGAGATAGGTCTCATACGAGCTAACGAAGGGGGCGTGCAAAGTTGTTCAGAAGGAGTTTTAGGTCGCTCACGACCTAAGTTAAGTCGTTCGACGACCTACGACCTAGTTAGGTCGAATGAAGATACTGGGTCTTTAGGTCGCGTGGCTTTAGATCGGACAATAATAAGTCGCAGGAAGATGTGGGGAGATAAGTCGTGAAGGCTTAGGTCGCGAGGTTTCTGATGCCGTTCATATTTAAGTCGCGAAGCTCCGGATGACGTTCATTCGTTAAGTCGTTTATATGTGGTTATAAGTCGGAGGTGTTGATAGGTCGGCAACGACCAAAGTGTTGTATTTTCTGTTTGTATTTTCTGTTATGTTAAGTCGTATCTTTTGGGTCGTATGCTTTGTTGAGTATTGATCTTTGTTAAGTCGGAGACGACCTAAGAGTTGTATAGATTTTCTTTTGTTTTGTTTTGACTTGTAACCTCTATAAATAGGCCGGTGGTGCCATTTGTAATGGTTAGTTGATTTGAAATAAAACTCTTGTTTTGTTAGCTTTGTGCTTTCACACAATTGGTAGTTGAGTGTAATTTCCTATCTCCTCTTTCGGTTAATCGAGTGCGCTCGATTCAACGATTGCAGAAGCCGATTCACGGAATCTAGTGCGCCAGATCAACGTGCGAAGAATCGCAGATCTTTGAACCCGGTATCGTGCGCGATCAACGAGTTCGGGATAGCTAGAATTTGGTATCTTCGGATCAACGAGTTTAGGCAATTCAGTATTCATCAATTCACCGATTGCTACTCTTCATCGTATCATACAATTTCAGAATATCCGCTGCGTCACCTATAAACCTCAACCCTCAGCCTACTCAATTCAATTTTGAGCACCCGAGAGTTTAAGGGAAAACAAAAATTTCGAGTCAGAAATAAAGCCTAGTGTGAATAATAATGTTACATCTCAGTTACTTGACGTTAAGTGAGACCACGCGGCATAGCGGAACAGGTTTCCACTCACTTACATTCTTTTAAAACATATCTTTTGCAAATCTTTTCCTGCAACCAAACTAGTTAATCAAACTGATTATAATAGTAATAAAAATGTCTGTTAAGCTATAGTCAGGTAACTAATGGACTATCTGTCCGAAAACTGGACTAATTGCCCACAAGCGAGACCAGCTGTCTGCAAACTGGACTAACTATCTACAAACTGGACTAACTGTTCGAATCAAAATGGACTATCTATCTGAATCATTTTCTTCGGGTTAACTACCCTTCATTTTTTTCCTTGAAACAATTTTCAAAATGATTTAACCTTTCAAATCATATTTATACAAGGAAAATATATTCTTAGCTTTACTCTAAGCTATTTTGCCATGTTATATATACTTTACTCAAAATAATGTTGATGAATTTTCATGAGGATTACCCATCCCCTCAAAATAAGTTAAAACCCTTTTTAACTTAAAAACACTTAGGTTATGCTGC
This sequence comes from Allium fistulosum, assembly GCA_030737815.1. NCBI lineage: Eukaryota > Viridiplantae > Streptophyta > Magnoliopsida > Asparagales > Amaryllidaceae > Allium > Allium fistulosum. The sequence goes on from CM060905.1 coordinate 671,152,941, forward strand.
CTAGCTAGTATATTCGAAACCTTAGTTTAAAACATTAAACAACCCTTTTCAAACCCTAGAAAGTAATCCTTATGAAACCATTAAAAATAACCCTTTCGAAGCATTAAAAGCTTTTCCTTCGAAAGCTTTAAAACATTGGACATCCTTCTTTACAACCTTTAAACCACGCTTTTCGAAAACATTAGAAAAACCTTTCCTCTTAGACCTTTCGAAACCATTCGAAAACCTTCCTTCACAACCTTTTGAAATCATTGGGGAATCACCCCTTCGAAACCTACATTTAAAACCCTTTCGAAAACATTAAAATACTAAACATTTCAAAGGCCTTCGGCTTCAATTTAAAACATGTGGAAACCTTCTAAAACCATTCAAAAATTTACTCCTTCTAAACCTTTGAAAACCGTTTTGGTCGAAACCAATTGAATTATGCCTTCAAGTAGAGCAAAAGGATCAGAAACCCATTAAAGTCGAAAGAATTCCTTTCAACGTTATTCCTAAGTAAAGAAGTGATGGTGTCAAAACCATCCCTTCGAAAGCATTGGAGATGTGGTCAAGTTTTAAAAAGCAAAGAAACCCTTTCAAAACCAATCTAGGTCAAAAGGTAGAAAGACGCATTCATGGTTTTAAACTTAGTCAAAAGCAATTATTTAAAAATAAAGGTGCAACCTAATCGAAACCATTTATTTTAAACCAGTCGGCCCGATCTAAAATCAGCCTAATCAAAAGCTATTCAGTCGAAAGCATGCAGACACATTTTCATTCAAAAGCAAAGTAGCGCTTCAACCCCTTCGGAACCACTGGTTTCGACCCTATACCTTCCACCTATGTCCAATTCACTACATAATAGTTACCTGATAACATGTGCATTGGTTTTGACGGAGACGGGGGCGAAGGTAAGGAGGCGAAAGCCTAGTGCCAAAAGCATCAAAATGGTAAAAACCATCTAGATTTGTCCTTTTTAAACTATTTCTTTATATCTAACCTACTTTATTTTTCAAATTGTGATTGGTTGCACGTTTCTATTTTCTAAAAGTACAGGCAATTTACAGAAATAACAATTTGAATTATTTACTAAATACCCCTTCTCCTTTCTTTAAAATATATAAAACATTTAAGTCCCATACATTAAATAATTTTATATATCCATTTAGGTTTCGACAGAGACGGGGGTGAAGGTAAGAAGGCGAAAGCCTACCACCGAAAGCATCAAACTGATAAAAACCGTGTAGATTTGTCCTTTTTAAACTATTTCTTTATATCTAACCTACTTTCTTTTATCAAATTGTGATTGGTTGCACGTTTCTATTTTCTAAAAGTACAGGCAATATACAGAAATAACAATTTGAATTATTTACAAAATACCCCTTCTCCTTTCATTAAAATATATAAAACATTTAAGTCACATACATTAAATAATTTTATATATCCATTGAAGCAATTAGGAAAATTCTACAAAAATTCCAGAAATTCACTTTAAATATGTTTACTAATATATATTAATTTCAGACCCAAACCATATTATCTAACTGTAAATAATTTTTAACCAAAATAACATTTTCTTCACTAGAAGATTCATATAAAATGAACATAGATTCAGAAAATTTTGAAAATTGAAACCCATCTCTAAAATTTCATTTCCGGACTATATAAAAATTTGCAAGGAATTTGGATGTCATTTGATATGGTTTTCACCTAAAAGCATGTCATATAGTCTATATAAACAAACATAAATCATCAACAAGTATATATAATCATTCCATCATTCAAAAACATGGAAAATCATTGCAAATAGTTTCTGATTTCATAATAAAACCAAAAATAACAAGAAATTTGAGATGTAGTCATTATTCACATTAGCTTTAAATATTAAGGAGCTTGAGATTTGAATTGATTTCGTTTGATTTAGCTTCTTCCTTAGCTTTTCTTAATCTTCTTCCTCCTCTTGCTAATTGTGGTGTGCCTCAAGTTCAAAAATTTTGGTAACTAAAAAATGAATGTGTATGGAGATACACGGCCAAGGTTTAAGGGTATAAGAATGGCCTCTTTCCTACTTTATCCCACTTCTATTTCATTTTAACTCTTTTTTTTCAATTCATTGGTTAAATGGCATGGCTACCCCTTAGTAAAAATCAAATCTCAATCCCCTAATCAACACATTATTTTATTTAATTTAACTTATTAAATATCCTAAATAATGTTTCCAAAAATATGGGATGTTACAAAAGCTCAGTGGATGTTCATATGTAAGCTTTTGACATTGTCAAATGGTGTTTGTTAAAGGTTAATTTATCCTTCCCTTTCGACTCAGTTGAGAGCTTTATGTTTTGATTTTTACTTTAACTCTCAACCATGAATTTGAAGTTCCATATTTGGTTTTATGTTTAAGTTGCCATAGTAGGGTTTTCCCTAAGGCTTGAAAGAATATTTAGCTCATAATAAACTAAAATTTTTAACTAAAACATTTTCACCCGGTAGAACCATGAGCTCTACAAAGAAGGTCGAAGCCACTTCCAAGCATTCACTCATATCCATATACGATTAAGTAGATGCCATCCTCAGTGACTACGACATTACTGGTGTGGAAGCCATTCTTCCTAGGGAAACAGATACCATCAACAACCATCCCGAAGGGTTCTTTGCTTATATTGCCATCCATACATGGCACGGAGGATTTCTCTCTTTCCTAGAATTCTTGTCTAAGTTTCTTTCTTATCTCAGGATCGCTCCAATCCAACTACCCCGAACGTTTACACCTACCACCTATCTTTGGGGATGATGACATTGGAGTCTGGCCTCCCATCTCTAAACGCTGAAGTGTTGAACCAATTGGTCCGACTGGTCAAGCTTAGCAATCTCATTAGCCAAATATTTAGAGCAAACCCCAAAAGATGCTAATATCAGAAGTGGTTAACAAGTTTAGAGGCTAGGAGAACCAGTTCTTCTTCATTTATTACTTCCCAAATATCAGTTGGAATTTCTCTACCCCCCGTAAGTCCAGATTTCCATTATTTTCCTTCTATTTAGCGGTTTTCTTTTCTAATCTTTGCTTTTATCAGGCGCCCCTACTAAAGAGATCAATGAATAAGATAAAAGAATAGTTGAATCTCTAACCGCGGCTTCAAGCAAGGGAGTAGATTAATGCTGTTAACTCCATTAAATTTGCAAAAGCACTGCCTTCTACCAGTGGGGCAAAGGATCCATGGCAATCCACCTTCAGTCCAACACACCTCCCGAAGCAAAAGCTTCCTCACTCTTGGAAACCCATCAAATTTCTATCCCATGTCACCCATTTCTACTGACCAATCTAGTAAGCTATACATGTTGCATTTGTTACGTATTACTATGTCGTTTTTTCAAATTATTTCTACTGATTTATAATCTGCTTGAATTCTTTTTAGTTGCTCCTCAAGTTAAAAAGCCTGTTAGTGGTCTAGCTCCTCCTACTACTTCTTCTCATATGCCATCCATCGCTCAAACTCTTGGTAAGATTAGGATAGCAATTTTGAGAAAGTTGGGGTCCTCATCTGAAGTTGAACCACCTCTGAAGATAGCTAAGATGGTTGTTGTTCCTGATTTAGAAGAAGAGCAGTCGTTATCTCTTGATAAAGCATCGGAGAGCCCGACTGTTGAAGCCCACCAGGATAAATCTAAGCAGACTCCATCCACAGTCGATCTTCTTTCACATATCATAGTACTGAACTCTCCAACCGCTCTTGAAAAGATGAAAAAAGCTTTGGAGGTGCAAAAGCGCATTCCTTCGAAGCTGTCATCTTCTTCTCCTTCCATAAATTTTGAAGAGATAGCCCAGACTATCTTAAATTATGAGTTCTTTTCCACCATCCACCCGCCTTCCACCATTTCTGATTTGGCAGGTCATTACCGTTCTCTCATAGAGCAACATTTCTTGGTTAGTTCCCCTTTACTTTGAATTTATCATTGCTGTTCTTCTTTAAATTTATGACTTTTGTTGTATTTCTTCTTTAAGATTTCCAAGAGTTGGCTAGTTTTGCATGAGGAGGTATCCAAATCTTCCGTTGAGTCCTCCAAGTTTCAGGAGGAAATTTTTGCTCTAAAGAATCAAGTGTCTTCCCTTTCTACAACAAAAGATGAAGCAACCTCTGAACTGGAGCGATTGGGAACTTCTATTGCCTAGTCGAAATCTGCCATTTTTAAACCAAGTCAGTACACACTTAAATCCTCAAATAACTCAAGGAGCCTAAGGACCCAGCTTTTAACACGGACGAAACCCTCACTTCTTACCTTTTAGTTAAGTCCAAACTATTCAATGGCCTAAAGCTCTCGACATGGTCGGAACCGAGACACGGTTCCCTTGTTCAAGCTTAGTCATCAAGATCACCATGCTTCCGACAAGGTCAGCACCTCTGAATCAGAATTCTTGGAATAAGTCCTATCTACGCAACCCTTAAAGCTTTCGACAAGGTCAGAACCTTCAAAGGGAAAACTTTCTAAGATATCTCCATCAATTCAAAAGGAAGGCCTTCAAATGAAGGATTAACCCATCCCAACAAAGTCGGAAGGTCATTAATCACGAAATCTAACCCTTCCAACACAGTCGAAAGGTTTGTCCAAGTAATTCCCGCCTATTGAAGCTTATTCAAGAGGAAATTCGTAAAGGATTTATACCTTTCTTTCCACAATTCTTGCCTAAAGGATAATTCTCATCCCTTATCATAATTTTGTGGGTGTTGACAAGAAATCTTGTTAACATTTTTGGCGCTAGAGGGAGGGGCTTTAAACTCCGACTTGGATAAACCCAAAACACCAATATTCTCTAATCCCACTTAACCCCATTTGAAGTTCATCTACATTGGTTTAATCATGGCTAGAAAAATCATAAGATCTGAACAAGGATCCTCTGAACCTCATGAGATAAGATTCCCCTAAAAAAATTTCAGGAGTTCCAACCAAGATGAAGAGTAGAGGCTAAGGTTAGAAGCTCTAAAAATTATATATAAGAAAAGAGCAGAATCATACGATCCATAGAAATGGTGCTTAAACCCCTTTCATGTTGGCCTCACCCCTATATTTGCACTAGGAAAGAAAATAAATGGAAGTGACAATATTCAATCAAATGAGAAAAACCATCCAACATTATTCCAAAGGCACTATCTTTGAGAAAGAAATAATGGATGATTACAATGCCTTCAAACATAAGCGACAACCAACTACAGCAAAAGCACTTCCAACTCAAGAAATTCAAAGGACAATAAAAATAAAGCAGTCGAATGGTGTGAAATAATAAGGCTGAAAAAATAAAAAGTAAAAAGGCCATTCGCAACAATCAAGTTTCAAGTCTAGACTTCCAAAAGAGTGCAACTTGACAACTTCCACAGAGAATGTCTACTTACTTACAAAGGACGAGCTTAACTATTGGCCATTACAGAAAAGGAGGCCAAGACATGAAGGAAACCAGGGAGGATCCTATTGTCATTACCACATGATGAACGGTCATGAAAGTAACCATTGCAGAGCCTTGGAGAGGATGCTCATAAATTTCTTTTGACAAGGAAAGATCAAAGAATATGTAAACAAAATTTGAGAAAGAATCCATAAAGAGTCGCTTTTCAAAGAAAATTCTACATGGCTTGGAGTGAGATGCTCCTTATAATTGGATACTACCTAATATTGTAGAGTAGCCTATGTCCTCCTCGAGTTGTCTATGGTAGAGCACCTTCTGGAAGGAGGACGGAGTAAGCCTTTAGCCGCGTCATAAGATCGCCAGGTTAAAGCACCGAACAAGCCCTTATCTACACCGCGCTATGGCCAGGGTAAGGCACCTTTTGGAAGGAGGACAAAGTAAACCTTTAGTCGCGCCATAATATGGCCAGATTAAAGCACTGGACAAGCACTTATCAATGCCATGTCTCAACAAGAAATCTAGTCAACATCCTAAATGCTATTCATAAGATAATTCAATTCGAACATGACCATTTTGTTGAGGGGATTCTCTCCATCGAAAGCATGCCTTTCGATTAGAGTAATTTAGTTAGTAGGATTTGAGGTGATAGCTCTTGTTGTCGACCAAATCAACTTAATCGAGAGGAACAATAAAGTTGCCCAACCTTTAGACCAGGTTGATTTAGTCGAAAGAGTTAATGGTGCTACCCAAATCATTTGACCAGGTTGGTATAGCGGAATGGCCTCAATGGGTTAGCTTTGGGCCATAGCTTTTGAAATTATTATTTTATTAAGTCTCATCCTCCCAGTGAACCAAGAACAGCCAATCATCTTTGTTTTCCACCCTTTTCGATCATGTCCAAAGGTAATATTCAAGACCTTTCAGTTATGTTGAAAGGGGATGCTTACTTCACTAGTATGTGTTGGTTGCTTTCGACCCCATGGTTTTGTTATTCATACTATGGAACCCCCCTACAAAGGGGTTATTGATGTCCCAAATGGTTGATCTCCTTCAAATGAGTTCCACTATATATGACTGTTAGTCAAATATAAACTAAGATTTCTTTAAGAAGTACTCCTTTCGATTAGGTCGAGAGGGATTCTTCCTTTCGAAGCAGTCCTAGCTCATTATCGCTTACAATTCACTTTGTTTCCTTGTATAAGATCAATCTAGATATTCCCAAGACTCATGCACTCAACATGGTCAACATGCCATCATCGTTTTGGTTTTTAATGTTAAGTATAGGTTCCGATGATGATGTGATGATGTTTTTCGATTGGAAATGCCCAAATCGATCTTATACATGGCGTGGACAAAACGAGATCATGAGAATAGGATAGAATCATGTGCAATTGATCATTAGTCTAGCTAATGATCTAAATGATCCTCCTCGTCACCAGTATCCTTAATGAACAAGCCATTTGTCTTTTTTATTTGTAATCCAAAATGAGTTGCAAAATTTTGAGCTTTTTCGCTAATTTGATTTAAGGTTTCTTCCAAATACAATTGTCAAGAAGAATATAGAGTAAATAAAATGAATTAAAATTCCAAAATCCCGTCTCCCAAAACTGGACTACTTGGGTCTTATTTATAGAAGCAGGCCAGCCCCCTTCCGCACCTTTGCTTTCGACATGGTCGAAAGGACCGTTTTTTATATGCCGCCTCAAGCACTTTCAACCAGGTCGAAATACCAAGACCCCTTTGATTTTGTTGAAAGACATCCTCCTGTTCTTCTAGGTTTATGCTTTTGCCTCCTTTCTCTTTTCTTAGACCTCTCGACTTAGTCGAAAGAGGCCTTTGGCATCCTTTCGCCTTGTTGAATTCTGAGTCCTGCCTTCTCCATAACACCTTTTAAAACTGTCGAAATGTTTCCTGAATGATTCTCCTTCTTAGTTGTTATTGGAGGCAAATTTGAAGCTTCCTACGCTTTCGACATGTTGACTATATTGGTTTCGAAGAGATTCACTTGTCAATGTTTTCGATGATGTTGAGTAGCCCCTAAATATATGCCCATTAACTAACGTAGAACCTTCTCTTATTATTATGGACCTCGATCGGTTCGAAAGGCTTGTTGTGCTTTCGAAAAGGTTAATATGGGGGAAAACCTTTGACATTGAAAGATTTGGCATGTAGTTGGGAAAGCACTATCGGTTGCCTTTGAAAGGGAATCTGAAGTCGTCCTTGTGTATTTATCTATGTCGAAAGGTTGGAGGTGGAGGAAGGGTATATCTAGTTCCATCCGGGTCAAAAGCCTTTAAGTAGTTGGGGCCTTCGACTTCTTCGACACCGGCTCAATGCCTCCGAAACACCCCTTTTTATGTCCTCTATGATGCTTAATTCTATTCTTCATCGAAACCACAATCTTTTTTGTCTTCTTTCATACTTCTGCTCTAAAGTAGGTTTTATGGCTAACATTTTGCCCCCCTTGTATGAAAGAAGCTTTTATTCTTTAGGACAAAGATTCCATAACTTCTTTATTTTTAATAACTTTATTTTTCCTACAAAATTCAAAGTTAGTGATATTCGCTATCATTTGCCTATTATCATACTTACTTGCGCATTCATATTAATGCCTTCCTTCGCATTTTAATGTGCATTATTTGGAGCTAATAAACACCAACTCTAAAAATGCCATTAAGAAGTCCATCTTGAAGCCTTCATTTGACTGCAATAGACTCAATTTCTTTCACGTCATATTCCCGGTTTAGGATTTTATAACAATTAGGAAATAATAATATTTAACCCAGATTAGGGTATTAACTTGTGAAGTCCAGACCTAGATTGGTTGATAATGCGACATCCATCCAGATAAAAATACCACATAAATAGTTCTATATATGGCATTTCTAAGCCCCGATTCATTTTTTTATAGTCAACTAAATGTGAGTTAGTAAGTATTATCCTTATATTAAGCTTGGAGCCCGGATCAGGGCATATGTTGGCCAATCCATTTTGCAAAAAGAATCTCCAACCTTGATTAGGGCACACATTTTACAAGTAGACTTCCATAGTAGTCATTGTTAAAACAAAAATTCTTCACCCAAATTGGGGCATATGTTAAATAACTAGGAACCCTTAGGAATTAGATAGGGGCCACATCCCAAATTAGGGAACTAAAGTGAAATCGAATAATAGTCTCGAAATCTAAGTTGGAGTATAAAGACTGTAGGTGATTAATTATGTCCCAATACCAAAAATCGAGTATTTGTGATGGATAAATTGAAATTCATTATTGATGTTTTATACCCTGACTTGGGCTTAAATAAGTAATAGTGTTAATACCTAGATTTAGGTATATATTAAAATAATCAGTAATCGATTGAGACCCGAAACCCAAATAGAGGTAATAATAAATGGAGTTCTGAAATGAATATCCCGAAACAAAGATTTGGGCAATAATTGACGATATTTAGATATGAAAGTCCGGAAACCCAAATTCGAGTATTAATAGATGAAATTTTAATATGAAAGACCCGAGACCCAGATTCGGGTTTTTATAGATGCTGGTTAGAAATGACCAGGTGTATTGATAAATGGAGTTTTGTTTCACTCCTTTGCCTCTGTCTTCTTTGACATACATAAACCTTCTGGTTTTGAATACATAGAATTAATTTGATAAGTTGCCTCTTGAGTTTGGATGTCTTAGTCCATGATTGGATGATCTATTTCACCTGATTCGCCTCCTCTGGGCTTTGGACGTCTCAGTCCATTATGAGCTTCTCTTTGGCTTGGTCATCTCAGTCCGTTGTTGAATGAGCCTCTCCCTTTGGGCTTGGACATCTTAGTCCGTTGTTGAATGAGCCTCCTCCTGGGCTTGGATATCTTAGTCCGTTGTTGAATGGGCTTTTTCTTGGGCATGTACATCTTAGTCCGTTGTTGAATGAGCCTCTTCCTGGGCTTGGACATCTTAGTCCATTGTTGTCCGCTGCTCTTATTAGCTCATCTTAGAGACTCGAACCAAGAACATACTTGACCTCCCTCCAGAAGGTGCCATGCCCTGGCCCTTTTTGCGGCACTGGTAGGGGCTTGTTCGGTTCTTTACCCTGGCCATCTTATGGATCATATAAAGGCTTACTCCGTCCTCCCTCAAGGAGGTGTCTTACCCCGACCCTTTAACAACGCGGATAAGGGCTTGTTCGGTGTTTTACCCTGGCCATCTTATGGCGCAGGTAAAGGCTTACTCCATCCTCCTTCAAGGAGGTGCCTTGACCTGACCAGAGGCGCGGCCAAGGGCTTGTCCGATGCTTTAACCTGGTCATCTCATGGCACGGCTAAAGGCTTATGCACCCCCCTCCAGGAGGTGCTCTGCCCTTGCCATCTCGGTGTGGACAGAGGCTTTTCTACCATCTTAGGTAGTATCCAAATATATGGAGCATTTCAATCCCAACCATATAGATTTTCTCTTTAAGAGAAGAAGCTCTTTATTAATCCATCTTCAGAAAATATGGCCTTAAATGCTCAGCATTCCATGTCCTTAGCACCATATTGCCATTTGGGCGGCACAATTTATAGGCTCCTGGTGGGATTACTTTACATATAATAATGGCCCCTCCCAGTTTGGTCCAACGGTCCATATGGAGGATTCTTAGTAATGGTCATTACACTACGGAGTGCCAAATCCCCTTATTGAATTGATTGAGCTCTTACCCTGAATTGTAATACTTCAAGATTCATCTCTGGTATTCGGCGGTTCTTAATGCTGCATCATCTCTTAGTTCATGTATTAAATCCAGTGATTCTCTTTTCAGCACTTGATTCTTAACAAATGCGTAGGCAATCCTTCAGTGGGAGGATATCTCATTCTCGACCGGTAGCATCACCTCACACCCGTATGTTAAAGAATAAGGGGTATGTCCGGTTGCTGTCTTAACAGATGTTCGGTTAGCCCGTAGTACAAGTGGCAGCTCTTCTATCTAATTTTCTTTTTCCTTATTTAGTCACTTTTTCAAAATTGCCTTTATGGTCTTATTTGCAGCCTCAACTACTCCATTAGCATTTTGATGTGCGACAAAGGGAAAACTTTTAATGATCCCATTCTTATGGCAGAAACGGAAGAATATTCACTTTCAAATTGAGTTCCATTGCCAGAAATTATTTTCTGGGGAATTCTGAACCTAGTGATGATGATCCTGATAAAAAATCTTAATACTTTCCCAAAAGTGATTTTCGGAAGTGGCTTAGCTTCAGCCTATTAAGTAAAATAGTCAATGGCCACTTCGGCATACTTCGTCCCCTCCCTTCAAAATTGGCAATAGGCCAATTAAATCTATTGCACATACATCGAAGGGCCATGGACTTGTAATTGAAGTTAATCGACTTGGGGGCAATCTAGGTATCTTTGAATATTTCTGGCATTTTTCACAACTTTTCACATAGTTTATGGCTTAGCTTACCATATGGGGCCTGTAAAATCCTTGCCTCGTTATTTTCTTTGCCATCTTTATCCCATTTGAATGGTCTCCACAAAACCCTTTGTGTACTTCATTCATTAATTTTATTCCATCATCCATGCTCACACATCTCAAATAGGGAAGAGCATATCCCTTTTTATAGAGAATTCCATTCATTATTACAAAGGTTGGAGCTTGTCCCTTGATTTTTCTTGATTCTCCTTTATCGGAGGGGAGTATTCCTTTAACAAGGTATTTAACAATAGGTGACATCCAAGTATCATCGTATGTACTATTTGACCTTGGCTGGTCCACCCTTTCATTTGTTAACTCCTTACCACTGTCTTTTACCTCCCCCCTTGAGACTTGGCTTGAGAACTTGTCATAACCAAAAATTCCTTTCATTGTTCATATTTTTCATTCTCAATACTTGGATGTTCATGATATCCGACTAGGACAATTCGCGTCTCTAGGGCTCCTCTTGAGTTGGCTAATTTTGCTAAGGAGTCCGGTTGGGCATTTCCTGCCTTTGGAACTTGATTTATTGAAAATCCCTCAAACAAAGAAAGCATTCGTAATATTTTCTTCACATATAGGGATAACTTGGGATCCGTTGTTTGGTATATCTGCTTTACTTGATTCATAATCAGTTAAGAGTCACTAAAGATCTATATTCACGAGATTTTTAGTTGTTGCACCAAGGTTAATCCTGCTACCATTGACTCATATTCTGCCACATTATTAGTTGCAAGGAATCCCGGTTTCATGGCATAATGCAAACGATGTCCATCTGGGGTCATGATTATATATCCTGCTCCTGCCCCTTGTTCATTGGATGCTCCATCCACAAATAATTGCCAGATAGGCTTCTGAACCTTTTCTTTTTCTAATTGTTCCTCAATAAAGCTAGTGCAATCATTGACAAAGTCTACCGGTGCCTGCCCTTTGATCGGAGCTCGTGGTTGAAATTCTACATTGTATTGAATAATCTTGATCCCCCATTTCACCAATCTTCCCAAAGTCTCTAGCTTACTAAAAACTTGTTTAAGAGGAAAGTTGGTTAATACCCGATCGAGTGTGCCTAAAAGTATGCTATGAGCTTTCGAGCTGTCAGAATCTAGCAATAGGCTAATCTTTTATAGCTAGGTATCGAACCTCAGCATCCTTTAATCACTTGCTTACGATGTATACTGAAAGCTGTGCCTCTTTTTCTTCGCTAATGAGTACCAAAATGACCGCATGTTCTGATACTGCCATATATAGGTATAATATATCCCCATTCTTGGAACATGAAAGTATTGGTGGTTTTTCCAAATGGTTTTTAAATTCTAAGAAAGCATTCCTGCTATCTTCTCCCCATTTGAAGTTCTTCTTTTTCTTAATCACATCAAAGAACGTTATACACATATCAGTAGCTTTTCAGATAAACCTTTTTAGGGTAGCTACCCTTCCATTTAAGCTCATTACTTCCTTGCTGGTTTTAGGTTTGGCCATGTCCCTTACCGCTTGAATTTGGTCAGGACCTGCTTCAATCACTTGAGCATTTACTAATTAGCTTAGGAACTTTCTCGAGTGGACTCCAAAAGAACATTTTCATGAGTTCAACTTCATTTGGTACTTCTGCAATATTCTGAACATTTCCTCTTGATCCTTAAGGTGGTTCTCGGGCTTGCTACACTTTACCAGAATATCATCAACATAAACTTATATGTTTCTACCAATTTTTTCCTTAGACATTAGATTAACCAATCTTTGATAAGTGGCAACTGCATTCTTTATCCCAAGTGGCATTGCCCTGTAGAAGTGAATTCCCCATTCAGTTATGAAGCTGATATGTTCCTCATTTTGGTTGAATATAGGTATTTGGTTGTACTTGGAATAAGCATCCATGAGGGTAATAGTTTGTGTCCGCTTGTTGCATCCACTAGCTGATCTATCTGTGGTAGTGGGTACCAATCTTTTGGGCATGCTTTGTTTAAGTTTGTATAATCGATACGCGTTCTCCATTTCCCTTTTGACTTCTTTACCAAAACTGGGTTAGCCAACCATTTGGGATAATATATCTCCCAGATTAATCCATTCTCAATGAATCTATCAACTTCTTTTTTTAGAGCATCAAATCGTACTTTGTCCAATTGTCTCTTTTTCTACCTTATAGGTGTTGCTCCTGGATTGATGTTTGGGCACGCCACATGACAGTCAGATCAATTTGCACCATATCTGAATGTGACTAAGAAAACACATCCTTGTTGACCTTGAGGAACTGAACCAAGTCTTCCTTTAACTCACTATCAAGTTCCTTTCCCAACTTAACTATTTTAGAAACATCATCTGAATATATGTGGGCTTCTTCAAGTTCTTCTATGGGTTTTATCCTCTCTGTTTCGCGTCGGCAATCAACCACTATAACTATAGGGCCCTCCTCTTTTGAATTAGCGTCAATTATCTTTCTCTTACTTTCGGAAGGGATGTACCTTTGATACATACGTTTGTTAGACTTTTTAATGTTAATCTTTGCTTCCAATGTTGGATGTGAAAATCCATCATCTAAAGGCTATAAAATAATAGAAGAATCAAAGTATGTAGAATACTCCCTTTTGTATTGGTCAAGTGTAGCAAAGTACATTTCTTGGGAGCTAAATTGTTCCCCTACATAGTTCCCCAGCCCCACTTTGTCGGGAATTTTACCATAAGGTACATTGGGGAGGAAAAAGCATCAATCTCATCCAAGGCTGGTCTGACAAAGAAGGCATTGTAGTAGGAAGGTTGATCGATTATCACAAAAATAGTTTCAAATTTTCGGTAAGTTGGCGGCACTCCCATCTTTATGAGTAGCTTTATCTACCCTATTGGAGTTGACCCATTGTTGTTGAACCAAAATATGGGCTCTATGCTTGGCACTAATTTGTGCTCAGGGATTTCATCCGACTGAAGGCATATTTGAAGATTACATTGACCGCGCCGCCTGTGTCGACCAGAATCTTGGAGATAATAGATAGCCCAATTTGTGCAGTAATCATAAGGAGGCCATTACGAGGATGATGGCCCCTATGTGTAGCTCTTACGAAGTGACCACAAGATTAGGCATTTGGATGTTATGGCATGGGTTTTTCATTGGAGGCTCTTATTGAATAGAATAGATCCCCTCTTTGGCCTCTTTTATATATCTACTACGGGCCCCCTTACGACTTCCTACTGGATGTGGCCCGCCATGGATAACATCAATCCGGTTGATTTATGGGCTTAAGCTTAGTGGGTCCTCATCTTCTAGCATATTCACAGCGCTGCTTGGGCGCTTTTGCGGAGCATTTTCTATTCGTTGGGCTTTATGATGTTATTAAACAAATTCTTTTAGATGGAGTTCCCGGATCAGCTTTTGAATTATTCCAGCCAGAACTCTACACTCATCAGTTTTATGGCCATTAGCTTTGTGATAAGCATAGTAATCCCCTCCTTTTTTATGCACTAGATTATTCTTAGCTTTGAAGGAGATTGGAAAGTTAACTTTTTCCTTTGCTATAGCATATACGTAAGACATCGACTTGTTTGAAGCAACTAGTTCTTCCCATCTGGTCCTTTTGTGGCCACGGTCCAGGCCGAACCTTCCCCCTTCCTTTCTGGGAATTGTTTTCTTCTTAGCGTAGCAAAGCTCATCCATACGGATGAACTAGTCAGCTTGAAAGTGAAAGTCTTGAAGATCTTTGCAACCATTGACCAAGAGCTGCTTCTAGAAAGGGGTATTCTCAGTCAAGCCAGAATGGACAGCTATGAGCTTATCACAATCATTCATATCCTTGGCCTTTAAAGCCTTAGCATTGAACCTTCTCTGGTAGTCCCCCAAAGACTCTGCCCGCCTTAGCTTTATATTTGCTAGACTGTATAATCAATTATAGGATCCTTGCAGATGCAGAATAGGGCTGAGAACTCATAAGAAAATTGTTTCTAGGGGTATGTGGTCTTTTCTCTGTATTGCCTACACCATTTGGATGCCGCTCCCTAGATAGTAACAAGGAATAGTAGGCATCTGACTGCCTCAGAGGCATTATACAAATCCATCCGACTGTCAAAAGCCATAAGATGATCATTGCTGTCTGTAACCCTATGATATTTCATGGACTGGATTTTGACATATGGAGGTATTACCTTTTCCATGATTTCATCGGTGAAAAGTGGCACATGTTACATAAAAATCAACCTACCATCTAGGACAAAAGGTCTCTTAACAAAGATTAAGGAAAAGGTACACAGCCCAAACCTGCCAAAGGATTCGAAGTGATGCAGTCATCAGACTTCACTAGAATCAAACCTTTCGAATTAGTCGAAAGGTTTCGTCTCTAATATCCAGAGTGTTCTTACCTTTCGAAGGGGATGAAGAAGTCAAAGCAAGTGTGAGCAAGAATTTAATGACCTTTTCGAAAGCATATTAAGCCTTTCGAACCGGTTATAACACATCAAAGATACCTTTTGACAATGTCAAAAGGTTTATGAAGAAGAAAACCCTCACAAGTCAGTAAAAAAAGAAAGACAACCTTTTGAAGACATTGAAGGAAAGCACAGCTCTCGACAGTAATCAAGTGAAGAGCAACCTTCCAACAAGGTTGAGTGGTTTACAACAAGTAAGGGAAAAGCAACCTTCCGACCAGGTCGAAAGGTTCACAGCAGCATAAAGTAGGTAAACCTTCCAACCAAGTCGAAAGGTATGTGAAGGTGTAAAGAAAACCAAGCCTTCCGACAAAGTCGAAAGGTCTAAGGTAGTAGATGAAAGACAAACTTCCCGGTACAGTCGAAAGGTTCGCGGTCGCATATAAAAGGGGAACCTTTCGACCTAGTCGAAAGCATGTGGCTAAAAGGTTGACCATCCGTGTCTATAAATAAGACCCAAGGGATCCTATTTAGGGGATTCGATTTCTTCCATTCTAGTCTTGTATTTTCTTAATTTGAGCATTGTAACCCTAATTGAATGCTGATTTGGGGAATTTAATAAATAAAGCTTTTTCCCTGGGTAAAGAGGGAAGACTTAAACTTGGTCAATTAATTTACTATTTACTTGAAACTTTTTTGGATTAATACATATTTTCAGGTTAAACCCCTATGGTAGTTACTTGTCGACAAGATTACCAACAACTCTGTCATAAGTAACCTTTTCAACCCTTCGAAGACTCCAACTCTCCAATAAGAACCTTTTGATTAAGTTGAGGAAAAAATCAGCTCAACGTCACTAAACCTTCCGAATTTATTGAATCAAAGGACTAAACTTTTCGGCGAGTTTGATAATGCATCTAGTCCAAATACTAACTTCACCCTTTTTGAGTGATTAACTTAGAGCCCCAAACCTTTCGACTAGGTCGACGGCTCTTCTACTATAACAATCCCAATAACCTTTTGACATCATAATCCATGTCATCAAACCTTTTGGTAAGGTCAAAGTTGAAGGAGATCATTCACAAACCTTTCGACTAGGTTGAATCCAACTTCATACAAGATAATAAACCTTTGACAAGGCCAAAAGCTACTACCTATTCCCCAAGGAATTTGATAACTAGCTTAAACCTTAAGGTTGCTTCCATCTTCAAAAGGATTACCTCAGAAGAATCCAATTTATTCCAAAAAAGGAGAACACAACCTTTCGACGACGTCGAAAGGTCTGATTTGATATATGTATGCATATGTATGGATGCATATGAATGTATACATATATCTATGCATATGTATGTATACATATATGTACATATGTATGCATATGTATGTATACATATGTATGTATACATATACGTATGCATATGTATACATATATGTATGCATACGTATGTATACATATATGTATGCATACGTATGTATACATAGGTATGTATACATATATATATACATACATATATGTATACATATCTATACATATGTATATATGTATGCATACAAAAAAATCGCAAAGGCAATCCTTAAGGCTGTCAAAACCTTCATTCAAACCAGATTAACCACATCAGCTATAATAGTTTTGGGGTGTTGACCAAAAATTTGGTTAACTTTTTGGCGCTAGAAGGAGGGCCCGAACCTTTGAAATTATTTAGTTCCCAACCTAATCTTCTATTTGGATAAATTTCTTAAAGCTTATCAACTCCTCTTTTTGAACAAGAAAGGATCTATTTCTAATAAAAGACTCACAATTCTTCTAACTGCGTTGGAAGGATAAGGAATAGATTCAATGTTCGAAACAAGAGAAAGTTTTTGCAAAGGAAAATCAATTCAAGTGTCCACAGAACCTTTAGAAGTAAGGTCTAATTGTCATGTGGATCATAACTCGCACTTACTTGAAGTGCAAACCTCCGGCTTCAAGCTCTACAAGTTATTAAGAGGAAAGACAAGTTACACACAATGACCCTTTAAAATGGAGTATCAACCCATTCCATTTGGGATCAACCCCAATCTTTACTCTCAGAAAGGATAATTCGAGGAAAGAAGACCTATTTCTACAAATGGAAAGGACCATTCAGCCAAAGGACCATTTAGTCAAATTCCCATGGGACTGTCTTTGAAAAGGAAATAATAAAGGATTATGACAGTTTTGCATATAAATGGGGTAATATTATAAATGAAGCACACCATACTAGGAAAAAACATGAACATATAAAAAAATCCACAACAGAAGAATTGAGGATAGTAAAGGAATAACCAGATGAAAATATAAAGATTACTAAGAAAATTCTGACCAAAACCTTAAGATTGAAAGAAAGGCCCTTGAAAGAGGATCAACGAACAATGAAAAGGAAACCTAATCCTCAAGAAGAAGTACTTGAACCAAGTCACAAAAGAATTAGATGCCAGTCAAAGATGGCTCATAATTCGAGACTTCTGAGAGAATATAATCTTACTAGAAGAACTGAATTATTAGCCTTTTCAGAAAAGAAGCCGAGATTTGAAAGGAAACTTAAGGGATTATATTGAAACTTTCATATGATGGATGGACATGATACAAACAAGTGCAAGGTGCTTGAAAAGATGGTCCTACACTTCTTAAGACAAGGAAAACTTAAACAGTTTGTAAAGGATTGAACAAATCATGGAAAAAAATTTATATTCTCAAAATAAGAGAAGCATACATGGTCGGGAGTAAAATTCTCCTTAAACTTGGACTACCTAAAATGGTAGGCTACCGATAATGCTAGAAAGCCCTTAGTCGTGCCAAGATGGCCAGGTCAAGGCACCTTCTAGTGGGAGGGCGTAAGCCTTTAGCAGCGCCAATGTCAGAAATGGCCAGGTTAAAGCAGCATAAGCCCTTATTCGCGTCACGCTATAGCCAGAATAAGGCGCCTCCTAGAGGGAGGACTGGTAATCCCTTTGTCCCGCCACGCTATGGCCTGGCCAAGGTACCGACAAGCCCTTGTCCGCGTCACGCTATGGCCAGGATAAGGCGCCTCCTGTAGGGAGGACGAGTAATCCCTTGGTCCCTCCATGCTATGGCCTGGCCAAGCTACCTACAAGCCCTTAGCCACTTCACTCTATGGCCATGTTAAGGTGCCACTTGGAGGAAGGTCGGGTAAGTCCTCGGGCCCTGCTTGAGAATAAGCAAGCCGAGCGCATTAGAAACCCGGATTAAATTCCGGTGGACTAAGAAAGTTCCATACCTAGAAGGGCAACTACCAGAAATCGGCACTGCCTAAAATGGCAACTGCTTAAATAAACACAAAAATTGGACAAAAGAGTCCCTACCTGAAGCCAAAACAAATAAAGAAACTCGGGCCCGAGAAATAAAAAGCATTCAAAATTTCATCAAAGCCTAAAGATGGCGCATTAGCAAGAGAATCAGGAAGAAGTCACTGACTTCTTACCACGAACATCTGCCAAATTGGTTTTCTGGTCTTCTATTACTTATTATCAGAAATGGTATTCTGGTTTTCTATTACTTATTGCCAGATTGATTCTGTTGTCTTCTATTACTTATTGCCCGAATGGTTCTGTAACAACCCTATATTTTTGCAAATTTTTTTTTAATTTTAAATTAATTTTTTTTTCAATATTTTTTTTTAAAACATTTTAGAAGTATAGTTATAATTTTTCTAAAGTTAATTGTATTTTTGTTTGCAATTTTTAATCTAGTTTCAATATAATAAGCTATTTTCTTTATTTATTTTTATTTTCCTTTTATTTTTCCTATGAATAATTATTTATTTTGATTTTCACTTTATTTTTGTTTGTCTTTTATTTTTATTTACTGATTTTTATTTGTTTATATTGAATTAAAAAGAAAGTGGAAATTTGAAGACACTAAAGCTTTAAAACTTTTGACTTTTCGTTTGCTTGCCTCTTCACATGCTTGGCCGTTCAAAACTTTATTGTTGGCCGTGAGTTTTACTGTGTTTTCATGTGAGAAAACATTCTCATTCATCAGAAAGTTCGACCAACAACAATTCTAAAAATATTTGGTAATGGCTTCTCCTTTTTCTACTTTTCTCTTCACTTTTTCTATTTGTTTTACTTGATTTTTACTTGACTTCTTCATTGTTTTGCTCGGCATAGACCTCACCATCTCCTCCACCGACCACCACCAATTCCTTCCCCACATCATATATGACCTAACCACCATCTCCTCTGACCAGTTGAGGCCGTGACCACCCCTTGAACAAATTCCACAAAAACAATGCAAAAACTCCAAAAAAATGTGTAGCCGAGCCATGTATTCCATCACCACCTTCATCTTTGACCACGGCCACCACCTTTAGCCACCGCCACCAGCATGACATGAACCCTAACCATCATGACCTTACCTGTAGCAGCCTTGGACCGAGCCCACTTGACCTTTGGCCGAGCCTAGATGCAACCAAACCTTCCTCTATTAGCCTTGTCCCTTTGTATTCCCTTGTGTAACTCCTACCCCTTTGTATTCTCTTTGTAGCCGTGCCTTATGAGCCCAAATCAGACCCATTTCCACCAAGTAGACCATCATGGCCGAGCCTTAAGCATGTTATGGTTGAGAAAATGTAGTGTAGTGGTCAAGCAAAAGTGATTGAAAAGTTTGGTGATGTCTTTTACAATTTCAATTTCCATTTTTGTTTCAATTCATCATTGTATTGTTAAGGTATATTTATATTGCTTTGTTTATTTTTGAATGCATGATTTACATCTTGGCTATCTCTCCATTCAAATCTAGTCGTGCTATCGTGCTTTCTGGATTTTCATTTGTGTTTTTTATTTGCAAACTCCAGCGTAAATAGGTGAGTATTCACACATGACATTTATACTTATATAAATCGTGAAGTGACAACAAGTGAATGTGTATAAACTATTATATCATGTTATACCTGCCTGTGATGAAAATTATATGATGTTAAACTCTGTTATAAACTTGTCACATCATCTGTTATGTTTTATTTTATTATACTGTTTATTTATTTCTGTTAAATCACACCGCAAGTTCCCTGTCGAATAGAATCATTATGGGTTGAAATGATACATACCCGAACGGACTTTAGAAAAGGGAAAGATCGTTATGGGCTGAAATGATAAGCCTGAGCGATTTTTATTTAATTTTATTTACTTGGGATTGCGGGTTTGAAATGATAAAACCCGGATTTTCTTTGTAAATTACGGATTGAAATGATATATTATCAGCATCACTTGACTTAGGCTAGAAAATATTATATAGACCCGTGGTTATTTTATATATTTTTTTGGAAATTTTTAAGTATTTTAAAATGTAAAAATAGGATAATTTGATTTAAAATTGAATTTAAAATGATTTAATAAAGTGAAAATGATTTTTCTATGTATTAAAAGTGTTAAATAAATGAATTGAAAATTGTGATTTAAACATAACTAAATTTAGAAATTTGGGATTTGATTTTTATGGAAATTTAAGTTAATTAAATAAAAAATTGGAAATTGAGTTTTATTTTTGGAAATGGAAATTTAAATTTAAGTGTTAAAAAAATTGTTAAAAATGAAAAGAATGGGAAAATGGTACACTTGAATTTAATAAGTAAAACTTTGTAAAATTGAATTTTATTATAAAAAAATTACTTTATAAAATTCATAAGTTAAAGGGTATTTAAATGACATTTTGATGTGGAAAAATGTGATTTTTATAAGTTAAAATGATTTAAATTGAAGTTTATTTGCGGATGGAATTCTATTGAAAATCTGGAATTTATTTTAGTAGCACTTCAAAAATGCTATCATTGTTGAATTTAACTTAAAAATGAAGTAAATGATGCTGCAGCACTTTGTAAGTGCTGTGGTTGATGCAAATGAACTAAGGGCTACTATAGCACTAGGTAAGTGCTGTGGTTGCTGAATTAAAAACTAAGACCTGAAACTAATGAAAGAGCTATTGTAGCACTTGTTAAGTGGTGCAGTTGGCTGAAATGAGATTTTTGAATATAATTCAACTACTGCAGCAGTTTTGAAAAGCTGTCTTTTCTGAATTGAATTAAACCTTTTTAATTGAACCCTGAACTATTACAGCAGTTTTAAAATGATGTCTTTTCTGAACTGAACTTGTTTTTAAATGCAACTGAAATACTACAGTAGCTTTTAGATGCTATCTTTGCTGAAATGAATTGTTTTCAAATATAACTTACCACAACACTTTCTAAATGCTGTAAAAGCTGAAATTTCAATTTGTTTAATGTATTTAAGTGAAATAAATGAACACAGAAAAGGGTAAATTTTTTGGAATTGAATATTTGATTTAAAAGTATAATGGCTTCACTTTTAAATGGTCTAAATGAAGTATTTGATTTGAAATATAAACTATTTTGAAATTTATAACCACGGGTTATAATAACGATTGGTTGTTAAAAGAGACCGGGATCAGATATGGACATACTCTCTGTCGATACCGAAAACCACTTTAACAACTGTGTACGCGGTGGAGATTCCAGAATGAAGTAGGATGGTGGCGACGATCCTAAAGGTATATTTGCGTGGAACCAACTCTCGTGAGTAGGCATAAGGTGGTTAAAACAGGAGCGATCGATGGGCCAATGAGGTAGCACCTCTGATCGGACACACTTCTTCGATACCATTCTATTACTTTTGTGATTGATTGGGTGCACCCCTTGATTTGGGAGTGTAGCTCGAGGTGGGCGGTAGTGGCTGCTATGCATTTCCACTAGCCCAGATGCGTAATTTGGTATATCTACCCTGGCATTTCCTAGTTGTGTCGTGTCACCTACCATAGCGAGCTTTACTACGAGTTTCTATTTGTGTCGTACCTATGGAGTATCTTCTCATAGCCTTTCGTGGTATGCAGGTACTGTATAGACTATTGGCACTATTACGTGTTAAGGGGAATATTGGGTCACTCCTTAATGCTATTTAAAAGTATGTTTATTTTATTATTAGACATTATTATAATAGCGAATATTACTACATAGTAGATAGTTTAACGGATCCTTAAAGAATGGGCGATCCCAAGCATTCTTTAAGTTACTTGTACTTTTATTACAGTTCACTTGAGTTGGTATACATTATATAAGTTTGTATGTCCTGACTCGAGTGTTTTTTGTTTTGCTTTACGCTCGGGTCAGCCTGAGTATCAACATTGGATCTTACCTTTGGAGCTAGGACTGCTGGAGATCATCTTTTATCTAGTTGCTATCTATTTCAGTTCCAGTTGTTCTATTTCAGCTTTTGTATTAGATACTTATGTATTTGGGATTTCTATTGTACTTGTTTCAGAACTGTATTTGTCTTTAGACTATGTATTTTGTATCTGTTTTTGAGACTTTTTATTGTAGTGGCTTCATGAACCACTATTTATTTTATTTTCCGCTGCGAGCTATTCTGATATTTCTATGTCTGTGATTCTATGAATGATTTTATTTGCTCCAAATTTTATCACAATCGGTTATTTTGCATTATTCAAGTCTGACATGTGTGGATTATTATCGATTTGAATGGCCCAAAATAGTTGGTCATTGCATTTGGTATCAGAGCCAGGTTTTAGGCAAACCTTAGCCTATGGAGCAAAAACTCATTAGAGATAGGGTAGAAATACCCTAGAATGAGTGAAATCAACTTCAGAATCATTTCTTTGTGAGAGAACGTATTTTCAAAGTATAAAATGATTTTGAAATGCTTTTTCAAAGGATTTTTCAATGATTATTTTGATATAAAAAATTTCTTTTTTTAAAAAGAAAATTTTCTTAACTTCCTTCTTTTCGTATCTACCTTGTTAGAAATTTCTTTTATTAGGATATTCATCCAAGTGAATCTATCTTGTCTTATCTTATCTTATCTTCATCTTCTCCTTCTCAGAGGTACCCTATCGACTTATCTACCATTACCTGCTTCAAGTGTGATCGGAAGGGACACTATGCTAATAATTGCCCTACTTCAGTTGGTGCTACTGTTCCTCCACCTCAGGGTACCAGGAACAATCTCTGTCATGTCTGCCTTCAGCCTGGTCATTTTAAGAATGACTGTCCATTGTATCAGAAGGGCAAGTCATCCGGTATTTTTGTTGTTACCTCTACTTCTTCTCCTGCTGCACCTGCTCCTGCTCCTAGTGATGTTCAAGGTACTCTTCAGGGCACCTTTTCTTTATTTAATCATCATGTTCGTGTTTTATTTGATACTGGAGCTTTGCATAGTTTTATTTCTGTTGATTTGTGTGATAAGTTTGAGCATCTCCTTTCTCCTGAGTATGCTTATGTTCTTTTAGGTGTTTCAAATCCTATTGGGGGTCCTGCAAATCTTAATAGGATTTGTAAGCATGTGAAACTCTTTCATTCTGGTTATCGGTTTTTTGGAGATTTCTATGTTCTTGGTTTTGATGCTTTTGATTTATTGCTTGGAGATGATTGGCTTAATAGGCATGGTGCCCGTATCTCTTGCAAATCCCGAATTGTTTCTCTTGTGGGAGATAAGGGTGATCCTTTGATTATTCAGTGCCGCATGCCTCAAGATTTTGTTGGAAATTTTATCTATTCTTTGGATTCTTCTCCTGTTGATCTTTATTCGACTCGTGTGGTCAAACTTTATCCAGATGTATTTGGTGAAGTCACTGCTTTACCTCCTAAGCGAGAAATTGATTTCCGTGTTGATCTTATTCCTGGAGTTTGACCGGTAGTTCTTCCTCCTAGAAGGATGGCACCCCGCGAGAAGGTTGAGGTAAGGAAGAAAATTGAGGACTTGTCTTCTAAGGGTCTTATCAGACCTTGCTATTCTGAATGGGGGGCAATGATGGTTTTCGTCACTAAGTCCGATGGTTCTCTCCGGATGTGTTTTGATTATAGGGATCTGAACAAGCTCACTATGAAAAACAGATATCCAATGCCTCGCATCAATGATATGTTTGATCAGCTTTAGGGTGCCACTATTTTCTCTCATCTTGATCATGCCACAGGTTTCCAACAGCTCAGAGTTATTGAGGAAAGTATTCCCAAAACTGCTTTCCGTACTAAGAATAGGTTCTTTGAATGGTTAGTCATGCCTTTCGGTTTGACTAATGCTCCTGCTTTCTTTGTTGATTTGATGAATCGTGTCTTTCGTGATGTGCTTAATAAATTTGTTCTAGTCTTTGTTGATGATATCCTTGTTTTCTCTAAGTCTAAGGAAGAGCATGAGTCAAATTTGAAATCTGTTCTTGAGACTCTTAGAAATCATCAGTTAAAGGCTAAATTTTCAAAGTGCCATTTCTGGAAGGATGAAGTCCGATTCCTCGGGCATATTGTTTCTGGTAATGGAGTTTCTGTTGATCCAGTCAAGATCACTACGATCAATGTAAGTCTTTCTTTCCTTCTCTTTTCTTGTTTCATTCAATTTATTATATCTTTCCAGTTGTCCTTATTTATCCCTATTCTGTGTAGGATTGGGAAACTCCAAAGACTCAAACTGATATCCGTAGTTTTCTGGGCCTTGCCGGTTATTATTGGAGATTCGTTCAGAATTTTGCTCGGATTGCTGCACCTCTCACCGCTTTGACTCGGAAGAATGCTAAGTTTATTTGGAGTGATGAGTGTAAAGCTGCATTCAGTGAGTTAAAGTACAAGCTTACTTCCGCACCAGTTCTTACCATTCCAAATGGAAATGAGGGATTAACAATATACACCGATGCTTGTCGTGAAGGTTTGGGAGCTGTTCTAATGTAGGATGGTAAGGTGATTGCTTATGCTAGTCGTCAGTTGAAGACCCATAAAGTAAATTATGCTGCCCATGATTTGGAGTTGCTTGATGTTGTTTTTTCTTTGAAGCTTTGGAGACATAATCTTTTGGGTACTAAGTTTGAGCTTTTCACAGATCATCAGTCTTTGAGATATATTTTCACTCAGAAGGATTTGAACCAGAGACAAGTTAGGTGGTTAGGGTTCCTTGCTTCTTATGACCTCGACATCAACTATACCCCTGGGAAATATAATGTTGTGGCTGATGCTTTGAGTCGGAAGAAGGCTATGTTGTGTCAGCTGGTTGTTTCTTCTCCTCTTTTGGATCGTATCATGGCTAAGCAGGATGAGGATGAGATGCTTAGATTGATGAAGGAGAGTGTTCATAGCAGAGTTGGTAATAGTAGTATGGATGGCAGTGGTGCTCAGATCGATGATAGAGGTGTTTTGAGGATTAATAATAGGATTTGTGTCTCGAATGTTGATGGATTGAGACAGGAGTTACTTTGGGAGAATCATCGGTCCAGAGTTTCTATTCATATGGGTGTGACCAAGATGTATCAGGATATGAAGAAGTTGTATTGGTGGAGAGGTATGCGGTGAGATATCTCCATTTTTGTTAGTAGGTGTGCGACTTGTCAGCAAGTCAAGGCTGATCATCAGAAGACCCCTGGTTTGTTGCAGCCTCTTGAGGTTCCCAATTGGAAGTGGGAACAGGTTTCTATGGATTTCATTGATGGATTACCGAGGACTAGGAAGGGTAATGAGAGTATCTGGGTTATTGTGGATAGATTGACCAAATTAGCTCATTTCATTTCGGTCAAGTCTACCCGTTTTGCTTCTAGTTTGTCTGGGATCTACATGAGGGAGATTGTTCGTCTCCATGGTGTTCCTCTTAGTATTGTTTGTGATCGTGATCCTGTCTTTACTAGTCAGTTTTGGAAAGATTTTCAGAATTCTTTGGGTACTCATCTTAATCTGAGCACTGCTTACCATCCACAGACCGACGGTCAAACGGAAAGGGTGAATCAGATTCTAGAAGATCTTCTTCGTGCTTGTGGGCTTGATTATGGAGGATCTTGGGAAGATCATCTCCATCTTGTTGAATTCACCTATAACAATAGTTATCAGGCCAGTATTAAAACGTCTCTGTTTGCTGCTCTTTACGAACAACCTTGTAGATCTCCATCTTGCTGTATTGAATAAGGTAATCATTTGGTTCTTGGTTCTGAGATGATTTTAGAGGCTTCTTAGAGAGTTGATGAGATTAGGAGGAAGATGAGGATTGCTCAGGATAGGCAGAAGAAGTATGCTGATAGGCGTAGGCGGAGTTTAGAGTTTGCTGTTGGTGATTTGGTTTTCCTTAAGGTCTCTCCCTTAAGGAATGTCATTCGATTTGGTCGTAGAGGGAAGCTTTCTCCTAGGTTCATTGGTCCTTTCCACATTGTGGAAAGAGTTGGTTCTTTGGCTTATCGTCTGGATTTGCCCGAGAAGTTATCTGGAGTGCATAATGTATTCCACATTTCTCATCTATGTCGCTATCTGCATGATCAATCTCTTATTGTCCAGCCTTCTGCTCCCGATAGTTTGGATATTGAGCCTAATCTGACTGTCGAAAGGAAGCCACTTCGTATTGTCGACATAGATACGAAGCAACTAAGAAGGAAATCTATTAGTCTGGTCAAAGTACAATGGAGTACTGATGATCGAGACTGTACTTGGGAGACGGAGGAGAGCATTCATGCTTCGAATCCAGAATTGTTTATTTCAGGTACTATTTGCTTTTCTATCTTGTTTCTCTTTGTTTTCTTTGTTTCATTCTTTTCGAGGACGAAAAGATTTGAGTGGGGGAGAGTGTAACAACCCTATATTTTTGCAAATTTTTTTTTAATTTTAAATTAATTTTTTTTAATATTTTAGTTTTAAAACATTTTAGAAGTATAGTTATAATTTTTCTAAAGTTAATTGTATTTTTGTTTGCAATTTTTAATCTAGTTTCAATATAATAAGCTATTTTCTTTATTTACTTTTATTTTCTTTTTATTTTTCCAATGAATAATTTTTTATTTTCATTTTCACTTTATTTTTGTTTGTCTTTTATTTTTATTTACTGATTTTTATTTGTTTATATTGAATTAAAAAGAAAGTGGAAATTTGAAGAGACTAAAGCTTTAAAACTTTTGACTTTTCGTTTGCTTCCCTCTTCACATGCTTGGCCGTTCAAAACTTTATTATTGGCCGTGAGTTTTATTGCGTTTTCACGTGAGAAAACTTTCTCATTCATCACAAAGTTCGGCCAAAAACAATTCTGAAAATATTTGGTGATGTCTTATCCTTTTTCTACTTTTTCTCTTGACTTTTTCTATTTGTTTTACTTGATTTTTGCTTGACTTCTTCATTGTTTAACTCGGCATAGACCTCACCATCTCCTCCACCGACCACCACTACTTCCTTCCCCACATCATTCACGACCTAACCACCATCTCCTCTGACTAGGTTAGGCCATGACCACCCCTTTAACCAATTCTACAAAAACAATGCAAAACCTCCAAAAAAATCTGTAGCAAAGCCATGTATTCCATCACCACCTTCATCTTTGACCACGGCCACCACCTTTAGCCCCCACCACCAACATGACATGACCCTTGACCATCATAACCTAACCTGTAGCAGCCTTTGACCGAGCCCACTTGACCTTTGGCCGAGCCTAGATGCAACCAAACCTTCCTCTGTTAGCCTTGTCCCTTTGTATTCCCTTGTGTAAATCCTACCCCTTTGTATTCTCTTTGTAGCCGTGCCTTATGAGCCTAAACCAGACCCATTTCCACCAAGTAGACCATCATGGCCGAGCCTTAAGCATGTTATGGTCGAGCAAATGTAGTGTAGTGGTCGAGCAAAAGTGATTGAAAAGCTTGGTGATGTCTTTTACAATTTCAGTTTCCATTTTTGTTTCAATTTATCTTTGTATTGTAAAGGTATATTTATATTGCTTTGTTTATATTGTGAATACAAGATTTACATCTTGGCTCTCTCTCCATTCAAATCTAGTCGTGCTATCGTGCTTTCTGGATTTTCATTTTTGTGTTTTATTTGCAAACTCCAGCGTAAAGAGGTGAGTATTCACACATGACATTTATACTTATATAAATCATGAAGTGACAACAAGTGAATGTGTATAAACTATAATATCATGTTATACCTGCCTGTGATGAAAATTATATGATGTTAAACTCTGTTATAAACTTGTCACATCATCTGTTATGTTTTATTTTATTATACTGTTTATTTATTTCTGTTAAATCACACTGCAAGTTCCCTGTCGAATAGAATCACTATGGGTTGAAATGATACATAACCGAATGGACTTTAGAATAGGGAAAGATCGTTATGGGCTGAAATGATAAGCCTGAGCAATTTTATTTAATTTTATTTACTTAGGATTGCGGGTTTGAAATGATAAAACCGGTATTTTCTTTGTAAATTACGGATTGAAATGATATATTGTCTGTATCACTTGACTTAGGCTAGAAAATATTATACAGACCCGTGGTTATTTTATATATTTTTCTGAAATTTTTTAAATATTTTAAAATGTAAAAATATGATAATTTGATTTAAAATTGAATTTAAAATGATTTAATAAAGTGAAAATGATTTTTCTATGTATTAAAAGTGTTAAATAAATAAATAGAAAATTGTGATTTAAACATAACTAAATTTGGAAATTTGTGATTTGATTTTTATGGAAATTTAAGTTAATTAAATACAAAAAATGGAAACTGAGTTTTATTTGTGGAAATGGAAATTTAAATTTAAGTGTTAAAGAAAATTGTTAAAAATGAAAAGAATGGGAAAATGGTACACTTGAATTTAATAAGTAAAACTTTGGAAAATTGAATTTTATTGTAAAAAAAATTACTTTATAAAACTCATAAGTTAAAGGGTATTTAAATGACATTTTGATGTGGAAAATGTGATTTTTATAAGTTAAAATGATTTAAATTGAAGTTTATCTATGGCTCTAATTCTATTGAAAATCTGGAAAAAAAATTAGTAGCACTTCAAAAATGCTATCATTGCTGAATTTAACTTAAAAACTTAAGTAAATGATACTGCAGCACTTTGTAAGTGTTGTGGTTGATGCAAATGAACTAAAGACTAAAATGAACTAAGGGCTACTGCAGCACTTGGTAAGTGCTGTGGTTGCTGAATTAAAAACTAAGACCTGAAACTAATGAAAGAGCTATTGTAGCACTTGTTAAGTGTTGCAGTTAGCTGAAATGAGATTTTTGAATATAATTGAACTACTGCAGTAGTTTTGAAACGCTGTCTTTTCTGAATTGAATCAATCCTTTTTAATTGAACCCTGGACTATTAAAATAGTTTTAAAATGATGTCTTTTCTGAACTGAACTTGTTTTCAAATTCAACTGAAATACTACAGCAGTTTTTAAATGTTGTCTTTGCTGAAATGAATTGTTTTCAAATATAACTTACCACAGCACTTTCTAAATGCTGTGAAAGCCGAAATTTCAATTTGTTTAATGTATTTAAGTGAAATAAATGAACGCAGAAAAGGGTAAATTTTTGGAAATTGAATACTTGATTTAAAAGTATAATGGCTTCACTTTTAAATGTCTAAATGAAGTATTTGATTTGAAATATAAACTATTTTGAAATTTATAACCACGAGTTATAATAACGATTGGTTGTTAAAAGAGGCTGAGATCGGATATGAACATACTCTCTGTCGATACCGAAAACCACTTTAACAACTGTTTACACGGTGGAGATTCCAGAATGAAGTAGGATGGTGGCGACGATCCTAAAGGTATATTTGCGTGGACCCAACTCCCGTGAGTTGGCATAAGGTGGCTAAAACAGGAGCGATCGACGGGCCAATGAGGTAGCACCTCTGATCGGACACACTTCTTCGATACCATTCTATTACTTTCGTGATTGATTGGGTGCACCCCTTGATTTGGGAGTGTGGCTCGAGGTGGCCTGTAGTGGCTGCTATGCGTTTCCACCAGCCCGGATGGGTAATTGGTATATCTATCCTGGCATTGCCTAGTTGTGCCGTGTCACCTACCATAGCGAGCTTTACTACGAGTTTCTATTTGTGTCATACCTATAGAGTATCTTCTCATTGCCTTTCGAGGTATGTAGGTACTATATAGACTATTGGCACTATTACGTGTTTGTACCAAAAATGGGCAAAACACTCTTCGGGAGTTATTTGAAGAGATAAAATGAAGATTGTAAATGTAAAACAGAGATTATCTAACAAAAACTCCAACAAACAGAAATGTAAAATGCACAGACAAGCAATTTAGAGTGGTTCGGCGTATTGCCTATGTCCACTATGAAGTTTTAATGATTTTATTGATCCTATTTCAATGATTACAAACGATTACAGCAAACAACATCGGATTACAGATTAGAATTCGAAATTGACAGCAAAGGTAGGATGCAAATCTTAATCCGGCAGAGTCTGGACGCTTCAGAATCCAAGATCCTCTTTTCTGTAGGCTTTGGGGTGCTATTTATAGGCGTAGGAGGCTGATATTTTGCTGTAATTTCGGTAAACCACTTCTGGCACGTGAGGGGGCCCACATGTCCGGCCTCAGCAAAGTTGGGCCCACTTCGGGATCGATTCAAAATCCATTCGAATCGATCAAAGAATCATCCAATCGAGCTGAAATTTGGTGTGGACGTTCTTCAACATGTATGTAAGCTTCTGTGAAAATTTCATTGAATTTGGATCAGTGGATTTCGAGAAATAGTCGATACGAAATGGACTATTTCGGTGACTGTTTGGTTCGACTCCATAGCTTCGAATCGATGCCCTCGCATCGATTGTTGCACGTGTTTCTGAGATGATGTGGCGCGCACACTTCGCCTCGATCTGGTCTTTACTCCAAGTTGACTGTATCGACTCCATAAATCTCGCCTTGTTTGTATTGAGGGATGACACGTCACCCAGGTTCGCTGGCTTGATGGATTCGAATAAAACCTCACTCATGGATTCGAACAGCAGTCATTGATGGACACGAACTACTGATGGTCGATGGTTACGAACATGCCTTTCCTTGATGGATACGAACCACGTAGCTTCTCAATGGATACGAAGCCAATCGATGTGAACTGGAGCCTTTCGATGGATACGAAGTAAGGCTTCTATGATGGATGTGAAGCAGACACTGGCCAATCGTTACGAGGCACAACACTTGTTGACGGACACGAAGTCCATCGATACGAATTCGATGGATTCGAACACTGCCAACCTGATCGATATGAGCTGCTATTAACTGGTCAATGCGAACATGATCGATGCGAACCGAGTGTACCCTTGGTGGATACGAAATCAACCATAGTGATGGATACGAAGGCTGGGCCGTTTCCTCTAGATTAAATCGATCATAACTTGAGCATATGAACTCGGATTTACTTGAAACTTGGAACGTTGGCTCTCTTGACTTTGCCTACCGCGCCTTATCAATTATAGCTAAATCTGGACTCGGACAAAATTCATCGATATCCATAGTGAACCTGCGTATAGCTGATTTTCTAGACGAACTATCTTTGGTTTCTAGTCAAGTTCTTGGTGTCACGGCCTTGCCAAAAGGCGGGATAACATTTGCCCCCCAAAGTACGTCTTGTGGAAACATGATGTGCTTTGTAATGCTGTAATCTTTACTCTGAATAGCTATCGTTTCTTTGATGAAAGCTGTAACCTTTGACCATTCTTCTTGATAATGTAAACTATTGACTGTCGATTGTTGTACCATGTATTGTTGCAACTGATTGTTGTACGCTAGTGATTAGCCGTTTGTTGTTGTAATCATTATCAAATGAGCTTCCAATTCTTGTAAATCTGGAATATTGACGATTAGCCCGACATATACGCATATATGCTAATCTGACTTTCGCTGACGCTCACGAGTCGTTGTCAGCTTTTCTTTTATTGAATTCCGTATCGATCCTCTCCTGAACCGACGTGAAATTCATTGTAACAACGTTTGATGGTTGTTTTTGAATGCTCCTTCGTAACGATCCTCTCTTGAATCGATGTGAAGGGTTGGAATGTGTGCTTCATATCAGTGGACACGTAATATTGGGTCTCGGATTGATGGGTACAAAAGTAACGCTTTGTATCGATGGAGTCAAACGATTAGACATAATCATGCAGTGATGTTGCACAGAGGATGTGCCATTTCTTATTCGTTTATTCAAAAAGAATCCTCGATTGTGGATAATCTTCGATAGGAGTCATCCATGACTCCTCTCCTAGATCCATCTCTAAGATCTAGTTGATCTTCATATGTCAATGCTTGGAATACTAAGCATTTAAACCGGGACAAAGTCTTTTCGCCGTGCATCCCCAGAACTGGCAAGCTTGGCCAGTAACTTAGCCTTTTCATTTTGTTCTCCGAGGATGTGTGTAATGGTGTAATAGTCGAAGCCAGCTAGTAGCTTTTGGACCCGGTTGAGATAAGGAGCAAGACGTTGCCCCCTAATCAGATAATCTTCCCTGACTTGGCGTACTACTAACCAGTAATCACATAAGACATGTAAAGTTTCCACTCGTAGTTTTCTCGCAAGTTTGAGTGCCAAGGCTTCATACTTAGCTTCATTATTTGTCGCAGGGAAGTTGAGTTTCAGGGCGTAGCAGATCGTTCATTCCTCAAGAGTCATTAACGCAACTTCGATGTTAGAAAGCTGATTATTGGAAGTTCCATCGGTGTACGTTCTTCATCAGTTGGACGATTCACCACTGTTCTTCGGATAGTCATCTGATGTGGTGGATTCAGATCTGAAGTATGCTAATGTTTGACCATGGAGAGCTCTCTGAGGGAGATAAGTGATATCAAATTGGCTCAGCTCGATACTCCATTTGAGTAAATTTTCAGACATCTAAGGTTTCTATTGGGCCTATCGTAACGGCTGTTCGATGTAGACGTTAACGGGGTTGAGCTTGTCAATAGCCAGCCTTCATCATTTACTAGTCTTTGGATTAGCTTATCTTCACATAGCATTGCGACGCTTATGGCATGTGTTGACACGGCCCAATTGATGTATAAATCTTCGCGATCGAAAGGTTTGGGTAAAATGGAAGGTCTCTTTAAGCAATCTATCAGAGCTGCTTGGTTGTCCTCGGTACATGGGTGTCTCTAATCGTCGGAATTTTCTAGAAATTAGTCTTGATTCGATGAGAACTGATGATGAAAACAAAGAATCTTTCTGATGTAATAGTGACAGAGCATTTTAAAGGATCGAGTTTCATCCTGCATTTTTTGGAGAGCGCTGAATACCTCTGTCAAGTCATCGATATGGTCGTTTGATAGCCATGATCTCACGAGCATATTAACCACATCGACTTTCATCGATCGGCCGATATGATTTTTGAATGATATGCTAATTGTCCTTTGGTAAGTAGCATAAGCGTTCTCAAGTTCGAATTTAGGGATTTCAGTATAGCACTATAGGCCCAGGTCAATAGGAGACAGTTGTATTCCCGGTCTAGGACATGCTTCAATATCTAATTGTATATGGAGTTTGCACCCATGGATGTGAGTAATTCATGTCTGATGGTCAGGTCCATCAGTTGGTCGATCATTGGAAGTGGAAAGCCGTGCTTTGTCATACCCGATGCAAATCTGAGTAGTTGATGTATGTCCTCCACTCTCTGTTCATTTTTCTTATAAGTGAAGGATTGGATACTCACTTTGGTTGGAGGGCATCATGGATAAACCCACTGGTTTGAGCAGATTCACCTCCTCTTTAAGTGCAACAGATCTCTCCAGATCCATGTCGCATCGTTTTTGTTCACCGAGACATGCCTGGGGTCGACATTTAATGTAGGGTTCTTCATGGCTAGCGGGAGTCCATATATATATATATATATGAGATTGAGTCCAAGCGAACACATCAAGATTCACCTGAAGTAAAACAGTTGACTCTTTCTTCATCATTGCGCAGAGTTGTGATCTGATCTACAATACTCGTGATGGGTTGTAGGCACCTCATGTGTTTATTTGCAATGGTAAATGATCAGGCTTATAAGAATGTTGAATCAAAGGATCAGTAGAATTTAGCCATGTACTGTAAGCTGCTACATAGCTGGCTCCAACTTTGAGATTGAATTTACTCGTGTTTCTGAATGATGCGCTTTTCATTCAATGTACCTACGATCCATTGCTTATCGGAAAGGTCAGAATGATGATCAGTTGCCCATAAGTCCAAGCATTGATCTGATGACTCTATCTCTAGGCATCCTTTCGGTCGCAACCTAGAGTTGTTATGAATATTAGGCATGGGTCATAGGTTCAAGTTGTCATAGTCAACTCTCGGATAATTACACTTTTGCCCCAGTCTCGGGTTGGCGGATGCATTACACGGACGGTCTAGTCTCGTCCTAGCTGTGTCTATACTGTAGTTCAAGCTTTAAGAACCAGGGTTGACTGGTGAATGGTTGAATCATATTATCTTATCTTCTTGTTCGTGCCCCCAAGTCTGGGGAATATCTCGATAAGTGGTAAGATAGATAATGTCCGCTTCAATTTTGTATTTTATCCCATTGAACTATGGGATCGAGTTAACCGATGAAAGGCTGAGTCGTGCCTATCCTGTATTATGTTCTAGTTCTTTCCTCTTAGCGGAATACGTTGTTATTTTGCCAACATTCGGACATAAGCTAGATTCTGGATGGTCAATGACATTCACTTCGCTGCTTAGGTCACCGTACTTTGGGCAAAAACTGAAGAGTGAATCGTCCAATTAGATCCAATGCAGGATTGATGCTTCCCTTGTCGAATCCAAGGTAAGAATCAGTGTGCAGATGTTTAGGTTGCACTTGTTTTGAATTGTTCTTTTAGTCGGATCATGGCAAGAGTCAATGAATGAATGGTCGCGTTGCATTCATTTGGAGTTGGGTGATCAACCATGTCCATTTCGATTTACATTCTCCCATCAGATCTAGGGATAAAGTCAGCTCAAATGCAGACATGTCATGCTCATTTGGTCTCATGCTCTTCCTGACGGATCGAAGGAAGGCGATGGAGGACGAATGGTCAAGTCACACTCATTCGTGGTTTATTCTTCTATTCGTGCTCTGTTGGTTAAAGGTATTCGATGGACGTTCGGGTCACATCGATTTGTAGTCGAAGAGGATTGAAATTGACCATCGATTCGACGGCACGATGTAGAATGCTCGGACCTCATTTCCTATCGATCCAATGGTATGATATGAAAGGTGTAGATCGATATTGTCCGTCAATCCGGCTGTACGATATAATTGGTTGCCCAGAACTTCGGGCATCATTCTGATTGGTTAGCATTAAGGTCTCCTTGTAGTCATTTCCTTAAGTTGTAAAGGACACTAAGCTAGAGATGTAGCGAGTCACCTTTCTCTTCTTTCGGTGATTTGTACTTCTACCCCCAGTCTTGGGTTAGCAGAGTTGGTTCATGGATGGTCTAGTTGCACCTGTAGTGAGTTTACACTCCTCAAGACGAGTTTAGGTCAAAGTTGGTGAATGAATGGTCGAATCTCATTCATTCGTTTGCCTATTCTTGTAGCCACACTTTGGGGATCAAAGTTAGTTGAAGGGCTATTCATCACACCTATTTGATGTTTTATACCCCTGTCCACACTCTGGGGACTAAGAGTTTTAGTAGAAAATGGTCGGACCGCATTTTCCTCAATTAATCCCTCTAGCACTAGTTAATAGCGAAAGTCGAAGTGTGGTCAAACAAATTACAACAACTTTAATTTGATGTTTCTCCCACAGAACCGTAGGAAGGAATCAATCGGTAGATGGTTAGGTCACATCCGTCCATGTTGCACGAACAACCCATTGGATCATAGGGGAGAGTTAGCGGATGAACGGTCGCGCCACGTTCGCTTGCAGTAGAATGGGTAGTCACATCCATTTAGAATAGGACATTCAGCTAGGTTCGTTTTGCGAATCTACTTCTCCCTGTCGAGTCAAGGAAGAAATTTTGTCTTGTAGGGTTGGAGTGCATCCCTATAAAATTATGTTATGGATCCCGTACCGGGGACAAGAGGTTATGCATGGACGGTTTGGTCACGCCCGCTTAGTGCTGGATGGTCTGATCACATCCAATTTTGTGTGTTAAGTGTGACCCCGTGTTAGGGGAAGATTGGAAAGCAGAAGGTCGAACCACATCCGCTTTTTGTATTACAGAACTTGATGAGGAACTATAGCCGATAGATGGATAGTCGAATCACATCCCTTTTGGTATTCATATTTAAAACCATGCTTTGAGGACTGGAGTTGGTTGATAGGTGGTCATTCGCACCCAGTTGGTGTTTATACTCCGATCTACGCTCTCGGGACCAGAGTTAGTTGATGTTTATACTCCAGTTCGCACTCTGGGAATCTGGAGTTTGTTGACTAGATGGTCTGTCACGTCTATTATGAGTTTCCTTTTTTGTGTTCGCACTCCGGGAACAAGTGATGTAACTTGGCTGAGATATGGTCGAAGTTGTTAGGCGGACGGATCCACCCTCCTCGAAGCCGCATTTGTTTGATGCTTATACTCCAGCTCACGCTCTGGGAGTTTGGAGTTAGTTGTTGTTTATGCTCCGGTTCACACTCTGGGATCTCGGAGTTAGTTAATGTTTATACTCCAGCTCGCGCTCTCGGAGTCTGGAGTTTGTTGATGTTTATACTCCGGTTCGCACTCTGGGATCTCGGAGTTAGTTAATGTTTATACTTCACCTCGCGCTCTCGGAGTCTGGAGTTTGTGTTTATACTCCAGTTCGCGCTCTGGGAACTCGGAGTTGGATGTTTATACTCCACTTCACACTCTGGGAATACGGAGTTGATGTAATGTTTATACTCCGCTTCGCACTTTGGGAGTGCGGAGTTGATGTAATGTTTATACTCCGCCTTGCACTCTGGGAGTGCGGAGTTGATGAATGTTTATACTCCGCCTCACACTCTGGGAGTACGGAGTTGAGGTAATGTTTATACTCCGTTTCGCACTCTGGGAGTACGGAGTTAAGTAAATGTTTATACTCCATCTTGCACTTTGGGAGTACTGAGTTAAGGGATGTTTATACTCCGTCTCGCACTCTGGGAGTACGGAGTTAGTGAATGTTTATACTCCGCCTCGCACTCTGGGAGTACGGAGTTAAGGAATGTTTATACTCCGCCTCGCACTCTGGGAGTACGGAGTTAAGGAATGTTTATACTCCATCTCGCACTCTGGGAGTACGGAGTTAAGGGATGTTTATACTCCGTCTCGCACTCTGGGAGTACGGAGTTAGTGAATTTTTATACTCCGCTTCGCACTCTGGGAGTACGGAGTTAAGGAATGTTTATACTCCGCCTCGCACTCTGGGAGTACGGAGTTAAGGAATGTTTATACTCCGTCTCGCACTCTAGGAGTACGGAGTTAAGCAATGTTTATACTCCGTCTCACACTCTGGCAGTACGGAGTTAAGGAATGTTTATACTCCACCTCGCACTCTGGGAGTACGGAGTTAAGGAATGTTTATACTCCGCCTCGCACTTTGGGAGTACGGAGTTAATTGAGGGATTGTCGGGTATCTCCCCATTTTTGGCATTGATACGATAGCTTGCTCCCGAGCTCAGGGTTTGACTTAGCGATTGATCGATGGGTTCCCAACCGCTTTCCATTTATCTGCCCTCAATGAAGGATGAGATTTAGTTTATGGACGGTTGGATCACGTCCATGCTCATTTGGATTCCACTTTTTCAAAGCCTAAGGAGTAAGATTAGTGTTCTGGCAAACTTTGTGCTCGAGCATAGGAAAGGATGGTTGAACTACATACACTTTGAGTTGTGTAATTTCCCTTAAGTCTGGTGCAAGAATTGGAGAGCAGACAGTCGAATCACGTCCAATTTATACTTTGCATTCTTTTGATCGAGCGAGCTAAGGAAGAAAGTTAAAATGACAGCTCATAATGGTTAGCGAGTAGGCAGTCAATCGTTGATGACTTTAAATTGAGGGTTGGACCCTGATGAAGTTGGTTTAAGGCATGACTGTTTTGTCGAATTACAGTAGCAAGTTGGAGAGCGAACGGTCAAATCATGTCCACTTTAAACATGCATTCTCAAATAATCCCAAGTGCCTAATGTAGGATTGGATGCATGGATGGTGACCTCACATCCACCCTTGGTGTGATTCCGATTTTATCGGGCATCAGAAGAAGCATAAGTATTTTGGCGAGCTTCAAGCACGATATGGAGAGTACATTGTTGGGATATCACTCTAAGTCTTTCCCAGGTCTCCAATTAAACTGTATAGGCGGATATGGTCGATTGCATCCACTTTGTACTAGAGTCTTGACCTTGTCGGTCTCTTTCGCTTTGATGCCTTGCCCCCAATCAGGGGCATATAGTAGCCGATGAGTGGTTGAATCGTGCTCGTCATGATGATACCTCAATGATTTGATCATAGTCCGCGGAGGCTATATTGCACCCAATCTTAAGTACTCGGTTACCTGCATCATTTGCAAGTAGTTTAATTCACGTAGGTCATATTTCGCAATGTAAATGAAATTGAATTGGAAATAATTCAAAAAGAGATCAGATCAAATCTCATTGGTAAGTGAGGCAGCGTCGTGTGTTCGCTATTGCACTTCCGTCCTGCCCTTCTCAGTTGGAAGTCTAACGCAAATGGTTGAATTTGATCAAAGTCCTTGATCGATAGGGATCAGATGTTCCCGGTCCTTCGTTTTATGGGGCTTGCACATATTGTCGGAGATATCCTTCCTGAAGCAGCCTTATGGTGTTGGCGTTCGCGGTAGCCATCTAGAGAAGAGGAGTTTTCGGATCTAGAGTATGGAGTAGGTCCCCTCCTTATCTTGCCATGTTGATCCTTCATCGGATTCATCAACTCAATGTTGGCCTAGACATGTAGGTGTAGTCGTCAGCGGCTATCCACCAATTCTCTTATCAAAGTCGTGATTGATGATCTTCTCTGAGGAATGGGGGGAGACATCTACGTTTGATGGCATTCATCGCCTTTGGAGAAATCCACGCGCCATTTCCACTTCATAAGGTAGTGTCGAGGGTCGTATTTCCATAGTACACCGACATAGTTAACATGTTGAATTTTCATTGGAAGTTCTGCATGTAAGATGGTTTCAACGGATAGGTCTTGAATGGGAAAGATTCTCCAATCGACATTATGGTCAGGTCCATTTTATTGCCAAGGGGTCTTGTAACACTGGTGAATGATGTATGCACGATTGTCCAATGTTTGAGTGGATGGTAACGCCGATTGGACGACGAGTTGGTTAAAATGGGCTAATAGATTGGTGTTTATCCCAAACTTTCATCCAGATAGGAGACCTATATAGGGTATTAAGGAAGTCCTCTTGAGGTTGTACGCCATGCTTTTAGTCATGTGGACGTGGAACGATTAAGATGCGGGCATTTGAAGATGGTTCAGCGGTGACCAGCTATGTTTTGAGTTGGCAGGGTAGACATTGTAGGTCAGTCGTCATACTAGCCATCATACCATAGTTGTCAATTCAAGAGTTTAAAAGCTGGTCAATTGGAGGAAGTTGCATTCCACCCATTCCTTGATTGCAACTCAGCATTTGTTGTTGTGATCTCCTATGTCTTGTTCAGTCATGGAACCATCAGAAGCATAGATGGAATGTTCCTTCATTAAATTGGTGATTGAATTGACAATGAGGGTGCCTTGCGCTGCGGCTAGGGTTCGGGAGTTGAAACTTCGTATCGATACGAATTGGACACAGATGGATCGATTCGAACAGCGTGCGAGTATCGATACGAATTGGAGCAGTTGCGATCGATACAAACAGAGCACAGGCGATCAATACGGACAGAGCGATGCGGAGCAGATCGAGTCGAAATGATCGATTCGAAGAGAGTGATGCAAAGCAGATCGAGTCGAAATGATCGATTCGAAGAAAGCGATGCGAAGCAGATCGAGTCGAAATGATCGATTCGAATCTTGACATATTTTCTGGGTACGAAATTATGGATACGAAATCGATCGTATTTTCTGGATTTGAGAGCATCGATACGAAAATATGGACGAATGCAGTTCCTCTTAGATCTGAAGCAATCTGAATAGAATAGATGGAACCACTTGACGACAGATCTGGATCTTCTCCTTGGACGTTTTCCATCCGGTATCGGCAGTAGATCCAATGAGGAGAAGGAAAAAACTGGGTTTTTTCTCAGTGAAAGCACCAAAGTGTTTGTACCAAAAATGGGCACAACACTCTTCGGGAGTTATTTGAAGAGATAAAATGAAGATTGTAAATGTAAAACAGAGATTATCTAACAAAAACTCCACCAAACAGAAATGTAAAATGCACAGACAAGCAATTTAGAGTGGTTCGGCGTATTGCCTACGTCCACTATGAAGTTTTGATGATTTTATTGATCCTCTTTCAATGATTACAAACGATTACAGCAAACAACAGCGGATTACAGATTAGAATTCGAAATTGACAGCAAAGGTAGGATGCAAATCTTAATCCGGCAGAGTTTGGACGCTTCAGAATCCAAGATCCTCTTTTCTGTAGGCTCTGGGGTGCTATTTATAGGCGTAGGAGGCTGATATTTTGCTGTAATTTCGGTAGACCACTTCTGGCACGTGAGGGGGCCCACATGCCCGGCCTCAGGAAAGTTGGGCCCACTTCGGGATCGATTCAAAATCCATTCGAATTGATCAAAGAATCGTCCAATCGAGCTTAAATTTGGCGTGGACGTTCTTCAACATGTATGTAAGCTTCTGTGAAAATTTCATTGAATTTTGATCAGTGGATTGCGAGAAATAGTCGATACGAAATGGACTATTTCGGTGACTGTTTGGTTCGACTCCATAGCTTCGAATCGATGCCCTCGCATCGATGGTTGCACGTGTTTCTGAGATGATGTGGCGCGCACACTTCGCCTCGATCCGGTCTTTACTCCGAGTTGACCGTATTGACTCCATAAATCTCGCCTTGTTTGTATTGAGGGATGACACGTCACCCAGGTTCGCTGGCTTGATGGATTCGAATAAAACCTCACTCATGGATTCGAACAGCAATCATTGATGGACACGAACTACTGATGGTCGATGGTTACGAACATGCCTTTTCTTGATGGATATGAACCACGTAGCTTCTCAATGGATACGAAGCCAATCGATGTGAACTGGAGCCTTTCGATGGATACGAAGTAAGGCTTCTATGATGGATGCGAAGCAGACACTGGCCAATCGTTACGAGGCACAACACCTGTTGATGGACACGAAGTCCATCGATACGAATTCGATGGATTCGAACACTTCCAACCTGATCGATACGAGCTGCTATTAACTGGTCGATGCGAACATGATCGATGCGAACCGAGTGTACCCTTGGTGGATACGAAATCAACTATAGTGATGGATACGAAGGCTGGGCTGTTTCCTCTAGATTGAATCGATCATAACTTGAGCATATGAACTCGGATTTACTTGAAACTTGGAACGTTGGCTCTCTTGACTTTGCCTACCGCACCTTATCAATTATAGCTCAATCTGGACTCGGACAAAATTCATCGATATCCATAGTGAACCTGCGTATAGCTGATTTTCTAGACGAACTGTCTTTGGTTTCTAGTCAAGTTCTTGGTGTCACGGCCTTGCCAAAAGGTGGGATAACATTACGTGTTAAGGGGAATATTGGGTCACTCCTTAATGCTATTTAAAAGTATGTTTATTTTATTATTAGACATTATTATAATAGAGAATATTACTACATAGTAGATAGTTTAACGGATCCTTAAAGAATGGGCGATCCCAAGCATTATTTAAGTTACTTGTACTTTTATTATAGTTCACTTGAGTTGGTTTACATTGTTTAAGTATGTATGTCCTGACTCGAGTGTTTTGTGTTTTGCTTTACGCTCGGGTCATCCTGAATATCAGCATTGGATCTCACCTTTGGAGCTAGGACTGCTGGAGATCATCTTTTATCTAGTTGCTATCTATTTTAGTTTCAGTTGTTCTATTTCAGCTTTTGTATTAGAGACGTATGTATTTGGGATTTCTACTGTACTTGTTTCAGAACTGTATTTTTTCTTTAGACTATGTATTTTGTATCTGTTTTTGAGACTTTGTATTGTAGTGGCTTCATGAACAACTATTTATTTTATTTTCTACTGCGAGTTATTCTGATATTTCTATGTCTGTGATTCTGTGAATGATTTTATTTGCTCCAAATTTTATTACAATCTATTATTTTTCATTATTCAAGTCTGACATGTGTGGATTATTATCGATTTGAATGGTCCAAAATAGTGGGTCGTTACAAGTTCTTTGGTTTTATGATACTTATTACCAAAAATGGTCTTCTTTTCTTCCATTATTAATAATAGATTAGCAGATATGGATTTCTAACCTTACATTATCCATTACTGGAGATGGTATCTTAGCCACTAATACTTATTAACGGGAATGGTATTCTGATATTCTTTTACTGAAACTGGCGTTCCAATCATCCCACACATATTATAAAAGGATTTCAAAAGTTAACCTTCAACTTATCTTCCTTCAACTAATACCCGAATCTGTGTCCAATGACAGCTCATAAACTCTATCATTAACACCTAAATCATGGTGTCAAGACTGCATTTTATTTAAAACCCTAATTTGGGTACAAAATCTTTCGATTTCTATTCATCTCAAGTGCTCGAATCAGGGCCAAAGAATATTATTAAAGAGAATACTGATAAGACTCCTCGAATGGAGACTTCGGGCTTCTAACTATGTCAAAATAATATGGTATACTTCCAACAAGTCTTATGCATTCCGAATAGGTGGAAAGAGTT
The DNA here is from genome assembly GCA_030737815.1 of Allium fistulosum. Taxonomy (NCBI): domain Eukaryota; kingdom Viridiplantae; phylum Streptophyta; class Magnoliopsida; order Asparagales; family Amaryllidaceae; genus Allium; species Allium fistulosum. The sequence goes on from CM060905.1 coordinate 671,195,682, forward strand.
AAATCCATGATTACTTCTCATCATGGTTAAAGATGAAATCTTAACATTTTGAATAAATTACTTTTCATACGATTGGCAAGATGAGTTGCTAATCTAATTGAATGATATACCTAGACAAATATGTCAATTTAAAAGCTAACATTTAGAAGCATTATTTGCTACATGTTCCATAGGGAAGTCGGAATGGCAAGGAATAGCAAAGGATTCAGCAAGCACAAAAGTTGTTGAATGAACAGTTCAAAAGTATATCAAAGGTAACATCACAGAAAAGGATCACAAATCAGGTGATATTTACAAAATTTCCATAATTTATGTGAGTTACGTAGTCATTCACAAACAACAAAGTTATGTACTAGATATGTTTACATAGCCTAAATACATAAACGAATTACAAATCTTGAGATGCCTAATTAAGGGTCTCCACCACGGAAGGATTAACTACATGGTTAATTGCTGCGTGGAGAACTTCTTTAAGCTTTTCTCCTTTCTTCTAATTATATTCTCATCATCAATTGCCTCGATGTTGGTTTTCAAAGAAAAGTTAAAGGCCCTATTTGCAGCTCTAAGGGTCTTGTTTTCCCTTTCTAACTCAGCATCAAGTTTTTGGAGGAAATAAATATTATTTTCAAGGTTTTGATTCATGGTAGCATAATCCTTAATAGTCTGGGAATACGTGACTTTTTGTTGCTCTTTATACCGAGTGATTTCAAATATCACTCTCCGATGCTAGTTCCCCACCACATTGTCGTCCAAGCCCGGGGGAGGACTGAGCATGGTGGGAAATTTTTGAGCTGCAAGATGCTTCGATCTAGTAGTCTTCGCAATCGAAGAGGTTGCTTGTGGGATTGGAAGTTTAATCTTTGAAATTTTATCGCCTAAAATGAATTCCAAAGAAGCCCATTGTTCCTGACTATCTTTCAATTTTCACTCCAAGTCACTTATACCTGGATGAGCTTAGACATCTTCTCATCAAAGTCAATTGTAGGATTCGACTTCACTTGTCGTTTAAGCATAATAATCACTTCATCTTTTCTCTTAATCTCAGCCTCAAGATAGTCAATGCGATCCTTATGATTGTTGGCTATGGTCTTTTAGATAAGGTGTCTTTTATACCACTTCACGGCTTCGATGTTGCCACCAAAACGCTCGAGAAGGACTTCATCATGAATTACAATCTCACCACTCCTTGATAATAGCCTATCTCTAATGGCGTCGACACGAGAAAGTAAACTTTGAGGAAGATGAGATGAAGATGGCTGAATCTCCAATTTAGCAAAAAGAAATAAAATAGATAAAAATTAAAACAACATGACTTTATTATTATATCAATAAAGTAAAACTCAAGTAGCCCCAAAGTAAAAAGGAACAACAAATGCTTTCATTACATCTAAAGTTGAGAGACTACATTTCTAACTTTGCCTAAAGTGTGTACCGAAAGCATAACATTCGAGTCAAAAGGTATAGAAACCCCTTCACGGGTAATGACTGGCGTGCATTTACTATAATCCGATTTTCCGACAGGAGGGCTGTCGCGACCACAAATCAGCTTAGTGTGGAAGGTTCTGATTTCTTTTAAGAAAGTTTCCTTCTCTTCGCCAAGGAAGTCAAAGCAGAGACGAGGGTATTCCAAGTATAATTTTTTTAAATCCCGAAGAAAGCAATATCTTGCTAACTTTGAATTCTTTAAGAGTGGTGCATTTTTTGAGTAAAACCTTCCCAGGTTAACAAATTGACTTAAATGTTCTCTTGGGACGACACAACCTAAAGAACTGATATTCTAAAATAGCACATAAAAAAGAAGCTAAGTAAAGAGAGCATTACAAAAGCATGCATTCATGAATAAATTACTTATATATTTACAATCACTCATCTGGTTCATACAAGACAGACTTAAAGGAAAACTCAGAAACAAATTTATTTTTATAATTCTTAAGCTTTTCAGTAGGGAGATCTTGAGGAATTGATCTGACCCATGGTAAGATCCAACAAGCTTTAGGATGTGGTTCAGAACCAAAATCATCTAAATATCTTTTATGGAAACGTCTAAGTAGACCCCCACTGAATTCACCTAAGTATGAGAAATCTAAGATAGGATGTCTATAATAAACTTTATACAAAAAATTGATTAAGATGTCTCTTTCTTCAATCATCATCCAGAACATAGTTATTAATTCTCTATATTCCTTCAAGAGAGCGTCGTACCGAAGACGTGCCTTCTTTAGTAAAGGGGCCGCTCTCTGAAATTTAAAAGACGGTAGTGCAAAAGTCCTCCTGTCCACACTATGATATTTCTGAGATAGAGCATTTTGTTCCTTTATTAATTTGTCTAACTCCCTATGTAACTTGTTAATTTCTGCTTGTTTTCTCCCAAGTTCTATCCTATAGGGAAATTTTGACTTCTTCCTTATCCAAGACAAACGATTTATCACTAATTGTTATCTTCCAAGTGTAAAACATTTAAAAGAGAAGCCCAAACCTATGAACTAGAACTGAGGCTTGGAGGGCTTGTTCTCTCTCTTGCGGACCCTCAGAGTGGGCAGGAGCAATTTCCTCTTCCAAAGGAGCATTTTTCCAGGGGATGTTGGTGGCATATCTTTATAAGGTGATGGCTCTTTTTAAGGGGATTTGGTTGAACCACCACCATATGTTTCTTGTGCACCGAAGGACCTCCGAGAGGGTAATCATCGTCATCGTAATGATCATCAATATCCCAGTCCGTAGGATCATTACCCTCCTTCTCATTGGGATCTTTACTTTGGTCATCATCCTCTTCAGAGTCAGATTCAATATCAAAGGAGGGAATATCGAAAGAAATTGCCTTCTTGAAGTCAACTGACTCCTTTTTATCTTCGGACTCAGGAAACCGTTTAGATTGTTTAATTCTATCTACAACTCTCTTGGCTATAGCTAGGTGAAGTGGAGGAAAATAGAAGTCGGGACATTTATTACGATTGTCTACATAGGCCAGCACAGGGCATCATCATAATAGTTCAGCATCATGGGCTCCAGGGTGGAGTCAACAAAATCAGAAACATGTTTTTGGAAGTCGGAGAGGGTTTGAATGGCTTGCTTGAGTGAAGCTCTGGACTTCTTGAACTTATCTCTCAACAGAGTGTTCTTGGCGATCAAACGAGCTTTTTCTTCCTCTGAATCGTTTAAAGCCAGCTCCCATAAAAAAATTCATCGGAGGTGATACGATGAGGTCCCCTTTCTGCTTCTAAATCTCCCTCGACCCTAGCTTGGGAAGCCATAATTCGTTCAAATTCAGAGGAAACGGTATTCTAGGTAGCCGACAACAAGGCTGGCTGACTCTTCAACTTGGTGTTTTCCTCTTGAAGCTTAAAGGTTCCAATAGAGAGTTTGGAAACTTGCTCATTAAGGGAAACCCAACTCCTAGAAATCTGCAACAAGAGAAGAATCACATGTTAACAATTAAGGAGACCCAGTGATAGTAGAATTAATTGAATAGGATCTTACCAAGAGTTGTTTCTCCACAAGAGAGCGATGAATTTCAACGAAGTCTAGGCTAAAGGACAACAGAGGAGAAGAGGTAAAAGATTCAGACTAAAGAATGAATTTGACAAGATCGTCGAAGTTGGTTGGCAAAGCGGTGGAAGACGACGATTCTGGAAGAGTATGAGACTTATAAGGAGTCTAAAAAAGGGCAACCTGCATCTATGCCAGTGCAGCTGGAGAGACAGAAATTGAAATAGACGAAAGAGGAGCAGGTAAAGGAGGAGTTAGCTCCATTATATCTTTTGAAGCTTCTATAGTTGAACTTTATAAAGCTTTCTCTGGAGATGTGCGCCCTTCTTCTTCCTCAACATAAATAATCATTCCTATTTTAACTGGAGAGACCTCCTCAAGAGGCACTGCTTTTCTTCTTTTTAAAGATTTCTTGGAGCTAGCAAAATCCTCCGAAACTTGTGTGACATCCGTAGATGAGGAAGGAAGAGCAAATTCACTTAAAGGCACGACGACCTTGGGAAGAGATAGAGAAAATTCTAAAAGATACAAAATTAGTTAAAGCAAATTCAAAAATTCTATAGAAAGAGAACACTAAGTTAATGAGATACCTGAAGTGTCATAACCAGTAGGCGACAGTGAAGTAAAATGATCGGCATCACCTGGAGAATAGAAGCAGTTTCCCCGGGAGTTGCGCATGATAGTAGGCGGAGTGCCAAGAATATTTTGACCTGCTGATAATAAAGAATGCTTCCTTAAATTTGAAAGGGTTTGGAGCGTCAACATGCTCCTAAGTTGTTTTAGAGCTGCAGTTAATGAGTTGATAATTTTTTGGTCTGCATTGCTGAATGTTTCGGAGGGCTCACCTCAAAAAGATTTGAGATTAGTTAACAAGGAGCATAGCTGAAAGCAAAGACGACATTGAAATAAACTTACGAGGAAAAGCAAAGGCCCCGTGAACATCTGCGAAGCACTTGACAAAAAAGAATTGGTTCTCCCGATCTTCAAACTTGTTAGTACCGTCCAATATCAATTTCTTATATACGTTCACCCTGAAAATCTGCTTGTTAGACTTACTTGACCTTACCAATTTGGTCAAGGAGGTTAAAATTTCAGGGCTAAGCGAAGGAAGTCCAGATTCAAACACTAGCATCTTAAGAGATAGAAGATGGGTATAAACGTTGGGAGAGAGTTGTATCGGAGCAACTCCAATGTAAGATAGAAAGGAGCGTAGAAATGTAGGAAACAGATGAAAACCACCATGCCATATGTAGATGGGAGTGAATGCAAAGTACCCATCATGAGGATTGTCAATAGTATCGGTGGAGTTGGGAGGAATGGCTTCCACTTCTTTGATGCCAAGCTCTTTCAGAATGGCATCTACTACACTCTGGGAATCAATGAGAGAGTGCTTGGCAATAGCTTTAGTTATTGGGGAACTCATTGTTCTGCCAGGTGAAAACGTTCTAATTAAAAACCATTAACCAGTTATATATTTAGGTAGCAATCAAGAATATAAAAGTGAATAAATCTGCTTACATAAATTAAGCAAGAAAATATACATAAAGCTCCAAAAGGATGTGAATTTTCAAAAAAAAAACCAGCAGTTTAAGCATTCGACAATGCCGAAGGTTTTATGTAAACCTGGGCCTATTGCAAGAATAACATAAAGTTAAATGGAAAGACCTTTTTGTATGAACAAAATTAGAAATTTAAAATTTCCCAAATTGGAAAACATAGATATTGTTGATATTATCGAAAGGTCTGGTCAAAGGTGTTAAAATACGACTATAAGATTGGAGGATTTCAACCTTGTCGGAGGCATGTTGACGAAAGGTTTAAAATCCTTAATCTTGTCGGAAGCTCTTGGTTGGAAGGTTTCACCTTGGTTTGCCTAACCTTCCGACCCCAATGAAAAGGTAATGCCAAAATACCTTCTGACGTCATCGAAAGGTACAAAGAGAGGTAAACCTAATTTTTGCCGCCTCGGCTTCTTTCAATGGGTTAGGAAAGTCATTTTGCGTTACCTAACTATATGCTGGTAGGCCCCAGGCTACCATATCGGGTTTAAGAAAACCCGAACCCAATAATAAATGCGATTTCAATTTTTTCTTGAAGAATAAGCAAAATGAACCTGTTAACAAAATTACCATCATCTGGAATCGATCTAGTTCAATTCTACAGAATAGTATAATATTGTCAATAGATCAAAAATCAAATTTGAAAAACCGAAAACTAAATTTAAATACTTTAGGTGTAAAATTGAACCCGATAAGGGGATTTTCCCATGGCAAACATCGCCAGCATAAAATCTAAAACCAAAGATGACTTTTTTCTAAAAACTAATTTAGGAAAAAATGAATTTCCAATAAAACCAAATTCGATTTCAATTTAGGAAACTGGAAATTTGGTTAGAAACCAATAAGGATGAAAATTAAACTAATATTTTTAAAGTAAATTTAAGAAATAATTTGCTGCAGTTAGTCGAGAAATATAAATTTTTGAGAATTCTTTTACTTATGTGTGGTAATTTTAATTTCAGGTAAAAGTGCAAGAAAGAGAAGGAGCGCGCTATATACAAAATTCGCCCAAATTCTCAACTGTTGGATTGGATTTGAGTGAATGTTCCAGATCAACGCAGGAAGACCAAGAGGCGGGAAAATCTTATAGCAGTCGACAAAGATGACTTGGAAAGTCAAGGGCATCGCTTCGAATGGGGGGGGCAAATGTTGCACAAAAAATCAACATTCTGTCTAGGACGAAAGGTCTCTCAACAAATATTAAGGAAAAGGAACACCACACAAACCTACCGAAGCAGTCGAAGGGATGCAGTCATCAGACTTCACTAGCATCAAACCTTTCGAAGTAGATGAAAGGTTCCGTCTCTAGTATCTAGCGTGTTCTTACCTTTCGAAGGGGATGATGAAGTAAAAGCAAGTGTGAGCAAGAATTTAATGACCTTTTCGAAAGCATAATAAGCCTTTTGAATCGGTTATAACACATAAAAGATACCCTTCGACAATGTCAAAAGGTTTACGAAGAAGACAACCCTCACATGTCAGTAAAGAAAGGAAGACAACCTTTCGAAGACATTGAAGGAAAGCACAACTCTCGACAACAATCAAGTGAAAAGCAACCTTCTAACAAGGTCGAAGGGTTTACAACAGGAAAGGGAAAAGCAACCTTCCGACTAGGTCAAAAGGTTCACAGCAGCATGAAGTACGCAAACCTTCCGACCAAGTCGAAAGGTATGTGAAGGTGTAAAGAAAAGGAAGCCTTCCGACAAAGTCGAAAAGTCCATGGTAGTAGATGAAAGATAAACTTCCCGACAAAGTCGAAAGTTTCGCAGTCGCATATAAGAGAGGAATCTTCCGACCCAATCGAAAGTATGGGGCTGAAAGGTTGACCATCCTCGTCTATAAATAAGACCTAAGGGGTCCTATTTAGGGTATCTGATTTCTTCCATTCTAGTCTTGTATCTTCTTAATTTGAGCATTGTAACCCTAATTGAACGCTGATTTGGGGGATTCAATAAATAAAGCTTTTTCCTTGGATAAAGAGGGAAGACTTAAACTTGGTTAATTAATTTTCTATTTACTAGAATCTTATTTGGATTAGCTCATTTTTTTAGGTTAAACACCTCCGGAAGGTACTTGTCAACAGGGTTACCAAAAACTCTATCATAAGTAACTATTTCAAACCTTCGAAGACTCCAACTCTCCAATAAGAACCTTTTGATTAAGCTGAGGACCAAATTAGCTCAGCAGTCCCTAAATTTTCCGAATTCATTGAATTAAAGGACTAAACCTTTGGACGAGATTGATAATGCATCTAGTCCAAATACTAACTTCACCTTCCGGAGTAATTAACTTGGAGCCCCAAACCTTCCGACTAGGTCAATGGCTCTTTTAGTATAACAATCCTAATAACCTTTCGACATTATAATTCAAGTCATCAAACCTTTCGGTAAGGTCAGAGTTGAAGGAGACCATACATAAACCTTTCGACAAAGTTGAATCCAACTTCATACAAGCTAATAAACCTTTGGACACGCTCGAAAGCCAATGCCTATTCAACAAGGAATTTGATAACCAGCTTAAAACTTAAGGTAGCATCCATCCTCAAAAGGATTAACTTGAAAGAATGTTTACCGGCGAAATTTCTATCGTGTTAGAAAACCGCCGATAAATATTTATAATAAAATTTATACCGCAAGCGCACGGCGTACTATCGTAGTACGTAGTGAGTACGGGTCGATCCACATGGAATTGTTTATTTTAAAAATCTATTCAATCAAATTAACCAAAGATTTAGATAGTCTGAAGCTAAAAATGTAAGAAACTAACAAAAAGAAAGTGAGAAAAATATGAGAGTTAAATGATAATTTAGAGATATTTCCACTCTCTCTATCATATAGTTCAACAAAACATGAAATTATTATCTCTCTTTTTTCGTCATTATTAAGTTTAATTGATGTGTTTATCATAAGTAAGGCCCATTTGTGCTATTAATTAGCTCAACATAAGCCATCAAACTATAACACACCATTTAAACTATTTTTCAACTCTCATGAAAAATGACAACAAGTTGAAAGCAAAATCTATTTTAAGTATGGTCTATTAATTATTAATTAGAAATATAGACCATCGAATTTCAATTTCAACATTCACTTCTTTGCCATAATCATATTTAGATGAAGAGGCAATTTTTGTTTGTGATTGTTTAAGCATAGCCTATTTGTTATGAACAACATAGACTATTAAATTCATCATGAAACAATAAATCACATCAACATTCATTTAAGCACAAAAGACAGCAATAATTATCAAAATGTTGGAGCTACATGATTAGAGGCTTCATTACCCCTAAATTGAAGGGATTAGCCTCTCATTTGTGTTATCATATAAACACTTGTCGCTTGCAACTTGAAATAAAACAAGAGTAAAAAGATAGCAAAATGAAAAGAAAAGCTAAGTAAAAAGAAGTAAACACTAATCTACTTGCATGAATAGTAAACTACACTACTAACATAAGAAGAGAAGCATGTGAATGAAAAGAAAGCACTAATTAACATTGCATAAAAAAACGAAAGTTACATGAAAGAAATGGCTAAGTAGCCATGAAATGAAAGAAGAGAACTTGTGTTTTATTTTGAGCCTAAAACTAACTAAGAGGAAGAGAGGGTTACATGAAGATATGGGGTATTTATACATGCATAAAACCCTAATTCCATTTTTTAGGGGAATGCCCCAAAAGCCCTTATAGGAAGTGTGGTGGCCAAGTTATCATTAGCTTCAACAATCACATATTAAGTGTGCATGAAAGTGTAATGGCCATTAGCATGTGGATTAGCTTCTAATTTGTAAATGAAGGAAGGTGGGTAGGTGGGGTCCTCCAAGATCATGGCTTTGAATTATTTCCATCTCCATTCCTTTGTATTCACTCTTATGCATGTGGATATCTTCATGAAGCCACTTGTATATAAAGCCTAGTTCCTATAAAATAATATAGAAATTCCAATTAAATTTTCTCAAATTAATATACGCACAAAAATGACCATTTTGCCCTTGTATGGAGATAAATATGTGACAATTTGAAAAAAATTGAATTTTGGTTTAAGCAAGTTAAAATACCCGATATGATCATTTATTTAATTTAAATAGATTAAATATGGTGGTAAAAATATGCACATTTACGTGCACATTTAATACCCCCACATTTATTTTTTTATTCGTCCTTGAATAAAGAAAAACTAAGAAAAATCCGTTTTCGTAGGGAGCACGATTGCATTGAGCGTATGCAACAAGCCGTTAAACTTTTGGGTGTCCCCAGTAGGACGACTGTTGTCTCGTGAGGGTTTTCAGTGGATACTACTCACAAAATCCAAATGCAGGATGGAAATATTTACAAAATTCAAGATTTATTTACAAAGATGTGAATGCAAGATTTTGAAAATATTTACGAACGAAGGATTTACTTTTAAATTAACATAAATAAGTTAAATATAGGTTTGGTTATTATCCTTAAAATTTAAGTCATTTACTTGCCAAATTTTCCAACAAAAATGAAGTTATCAAAGAAAATATACTATAGTTTAACTCGTTGTTTCATTTGATAACACAGTGTAACTATGAAATGGATCCTTAGTTGATTATCAAAGTTTATCAAAGTGGTATTTCATTTCATTTCAATAACAAATCAAATCAAATAAGTTAAAATAATGCTTAGATTTCAATTGCTTACTATCTATTATTTTATTTTATTTTTTAAAATTTTATGGATATTAACAATATATACATATGCCTAACTCAAATAAACTGAGGCCAGATATATTACCCATGCACTGCCTTGCGGACTTATGTGATGGGAATACAGAGAGTGGCGAGTAAACACACAAGTGTGAACACTTATCGACTATAGGCGTTATTAGTAAAATAATTTTTATATACACACATACCTCAGATAAACTGAGGCCAGATATACCAATCGTGCACTGCCTTTTCGAGCTTATGTGAGATGGGTACAGAGCATGGCGAATGAACACACGAGTGTGAACACATGACTCTAGGTGCTTAAAATATATACATATATACAAATGTTTTTTTACTTATGTTTTTTGTGTGTGTTTTTTCCTTATATTTTTTTTTCAGAAAGAGAGAGAGTTTTGCAAAATCATCTTAGCACCGTTTAACTTAGAAGACAAAAAAAATGTTATATCGTTTTATTTGAATTCACCACTTTTCAAAACAAAGATTTTCAATTAGAATATTTCATAATTAACACGTATGAACCTTCCTATATACTAGTTAAACCATTATTATTTGTAATCAAACTTCATTTTTATTTTTGTTAAGATGAATAAATTTTCAAAAATTTCAATTTAATAAACCAAAACAATATATTTATCTTATAGTGTTTCTTTAAAAATAAATCAAAATGCTTAAAAAAAATTGTTTTTTAATTTATATATATATATATATATTTGAGTTTTGGAGGGAAAATGAAAAATTAATCATGAAAAACCAAAAAGAAGATGAGTCTCCCCCCACACGTGATTTTGACTGTGTCCCCATAGTCAACCCAAGTGAAAGGAGAAAAATAAAACAAAAATCAAAAGATGACCTATATTTACATAAAAACGAACGGTATTTACACGAGATCAGAAGTATATCGTCAAAAAGTAAATGAAATTGTCTTCCAAAGACCGATTCATTTGTCTCGTCACATATGCGAGACACAACTCAAGGTTGAAAAACCAAACCTTCAAAGATTTTAAAGTTGAATGTTGATATGGAAAAACGAATGTCGCTTTATTGAAAATCGTACGAGTTGTTTTATTTTCGATTGTTTTCGAGGTTGATAAAACGATTGATTGAAATTCAAGTTTATTTTCACCATCTTGAAATTCAAAATTTTCAATAAAACTTCTTCAAAATTATTGATTTCAAAATCAAAATGCTGATTTAAATCTTCCCATTCAGAACTAGACAACTCGTCTTCGAAAAGTCCAAAAAATTCGTGTTCATTAAATTCGTCTCCCTTGGTTGGATCATCAAAAACTTCATTGTGTATCTCAAGTTCAAAATCCAAAGTTGTTGCATTTAATTTTTTGAAATCGAGAAAAGGAAAATCAAATTTTAAATTTGGTTCCACACCCTCAAAAGAATTGAAATCCAACTCAATTACCGTATTTTCAACAACTTCATTAAGATTGTCGTTTTCAATTTTAGAAGTTGTTATTTGAAAATCGTCAATTGTGGTAAAAGATGGATTATTATTTGACTCGTTACATGTTGGGATTTGTTTTTGTTTTTCACGTTGTTTCATATATGTTTCAAACAATGAATCCATGTGATCATCGTAAATTTCGTTCATTTGCTCGAAAAAATAGAATTTATAGTTGTTAACTAGAGAATTTTTGATTTGGATTTGTTGAGAACAAAAATTTTCACTCGCATCATAGTCGAGATTATTCCCATTGCCAAAATTATTTGAAAAGTGGATCCCATTTTAGTTTTGATTTAGAAATTCATTTTGGAGTTCAAAATTGAATTGGCATGGGTTATAAATCGTTTGAATTTTGAATTGAATTCAAATTTTGAAATCCTTGACTCGAGTTATTACACAAATATGAATTACACAAATCATTTATACTTTGATTTTGTTGTGTAGAGATTTCAAGTAAAGACGAAATACTATTTTCAAGATTTGAGGGTTGCTCGTTATTTTGAAAACTTTGTGGTGCAAAATTCGAATCGTTTGAACAATAGTTGATGTTAAAATATCCATACAAATTTGGAGTGAAATCATATGGACTATATTGATTTTCACAACTAAATTCAAGTGAGTAAGGACAAGGAAACTCGGACTTTTCAAGATTATTTTTTTTCGGTTTTTTTTATAAAGGAAAAATAGTTACAAATAGAATTTTTTTTTCAAAATGGATAATTGATTTTTGTTTTGTATTTTGGTTTTTCAATTTTTTTGGTTTTTCAAAAGATTTTATTTTTTCTGGATTTTATTTTTCAAAATTTTTTGGATTTTTTGAATTTCGAAGGAAAAGGATTTAAAAATTTCTAAGAAGAAGAAAAGGAATATTTACAATTTTTTTTAGTATTGGATTTTTAAATTTTTTTTGTTTTTTTAAATATGCATGAACTAATGCAACTAAATGAATTCAAGGTTAATTACGAATTATTTATCCTAATCCAAAATTGTATAATCACACATTGTTTAAAATCAACAAGATATTTCTCGGCCAGGTAACGGACAGGATTTATCGGTGCACCACGAATCACCGTAGCAATGCAGCCGAAGGTTTAAATACCTTCAGAGAAACAATTCGGTATAATATTTATGAATCACTGTAATATTTATAACTGATTATTGCTCTTCCGTAGCCTAGACACTAAGAAATTAAATTGTCGAAAAAAGGCAAATTATCAATATATAATTAAAGGTTATCGATGTCTAACCGTTATTATTTATCAAAATTCTAGGATGAAATGCAAAGAAGAAATTAAACATGAATTAACAATGCAATTAAAATGAAGTTTTTTTTAAATATATGCAAGCAAACAATAATGCAAGGCAAATAAAAAGAATAGATATAGCAAGCAAGCAATTTTTATTTTGGCCAAGCAAGGCGTAGTAATTATTTTTGGCAAGCCAAGCAAAGCAGGCGACTCTTCCAATCTGCTTTGCCAACCTAAAAATAAAAACAAGGTATATATATACAGTTTTTTTATATAAATATATATTAGAGGAGAAACTAAATAAAAGATAATCAGAAACTACTGAATTCAAAAGAAACAAAACAAAAAATTTCCAAACAAAACAAAACAAAACTTATTTGTTTTTTTTGTTTTTGTATAAACTAAACAAATTAAAACTAAATAAAAAAAAGAAAGAAATTGAAATTCGAGCCCAAATGGCTAGCCCTGTAAACAACTGAAACACTCTCCCGTTTCTTTTAAACAGATAAAAAAACATAAAGGTTGAAACTAAATAAAAAAACAAAGCAAATTTCATGTTTTCAACTGGGCTCAAAACTATCAACCTGGCCCACACGAAATCGAGACCCGCAACTATTTGATAAAGAAAGGATTTTCAGTCTCTCAAATTCAAAACGCAATCGAAAGCGTTCAACTTTCGTTCAAATTCCCCAAATTTCAAATTTTCCCAAATTCAATTTCAGTTTATTCAAATTCGAATAACATGTTTCAAGCAGAGGGTCTGAGGCGATGTTGGTTTTGTTGCGTCAATGGGAGTGTGGTCTGGAGTTAAGTTTGATGTGATTGTTTGCTAAAATTGTTTGGTTCAACAAAGGGGGTTCAAGTGATGGAGTTCGGTGGGAGGTTCTCGGGGTGATGTAATGGTGGATTAGTAGTGATGAATTACAGTGGCAATTGGATTGTACTATGCAGGGGATTGCACAGAGGTGAGTGATGCAAGGGGAAATTGTTGATGATGGGAAGTTGTATGGTTTGCAGCAATGATTTGGCAAGCAGGTGATGGTCGAGGCGAAGATGAGGCCGAGTTGTTGTACTTTGATTTAATTACTGTCAGTCGATGTTGCGAGTTGGGTTGTCGCGAATTGGGTGGATTGGTGGTCGAATTGTAGATGAGGCAACTGAACCAAGGTGATGATTGCTATCAGTTAGTGGAAGTGGGAGACGATTATAGTTCATCGTGGAGATGGAGGGGATTGAGAGAGTTCTATAGGGAGACTGTACTGCTATATGGGTGATTGATTAGTGAGATTTTTTGTATGAAAATGGGAGGGGATTGACAGTGTTGAATGGATCAGTGGGTTAATTTGTAAATGAATTAGACAGGATTGTTGAAATGGTAGCAGTAGTTGCACAATGGAGGAGGTGGTATGTTATTGTTGCAGCAATAGTCAGTTGAGAGATAGCAGGAGATGAAGCTTGTTATCACTGTTGTATGTAGAGAGAATTGAAACAACTGTGGTGGTTGTTTAATATGCAGCAGCTTGGATTTTGTTTGGTCGTAAAAAATGGTGGTTATATCTATGATACAGGTTAGTTGAAAATGATGCAGAAGGAAGTATTTTGAACTGATGTTGTATCACAGTGATGTTGAGTTGCGAATTGAGGGTGGCAGTGGGTTTGTTGAAGGGTGAGCAGTGAGTAGGCTGATGATGGTGATCAGAGAGGGTAAGTGCAGTGTTAGTAATGGGGTGGATAACTAAAATACAGTGATTTGTGGCTATGGAAGTGGTTCATAGTGGTTTTGGAATGTGAAAATGAAGGTTGTGTGGGGTTTGGCACTGTGGTGAGTTGCAGTATGTTATGTGAGAGTTCAACAGAGTTGTAGCTGTTGTATTGACTGTAGTGTGGTGGTTGATGGTCTATAGTTGTATGTTGATATTTATGGTTGAGCTACCTACAACTGACGAGGATGGAAGTGATGAAGCGTGAAGTGTTAAATGCAGCAATGAAGTGTTAATGGCTGGTGGATGGTCAGTGGGAAGTTGAAGCAGAGGTGATGAATTGGATAATGGCAACAGTGAACGATGTTGTTTTAGTTGATATGTGAATGGGTAGCAGCAAGGGGGGTTGCAGTTTTGTAGTATTGGGTTTAAGTGGAAATGTGACCGTAATGTTGGTTATGTGTGCACAGGGATGGGTGAAGGAAGCAAGCACAATTTTGCTGGTGAGTTGAAGTGCTCAAGAGGGTGTGTGCAGGCTGTGTGCACAGTGAAATGGTAGAAAACAATGAATGAATTGAATTCAGATTGAGAAATGTAATAGAATGTAATCAAATTAAAACCGTGAACAGTGTATGAAATGATTTTTTTTTGAAATGTGTATGTTTTTTTTAATATGGAATGCAAATGAACAAAACTCTAGAAAACAACAACAAACACACAAACAAAATGTAAACAAAAATTAAACAACAAACACAACACTTTTTTTATAAATGCAAACAAACACACAAAATAAACACAATAAAAATCAAACAAAAATAATTCGAAGAATAGAAAATTAAAATCAAAACTATTCCCCGGCAACGGTGCCAAAAACATGTTTACCGGCGAAATTTCTATCGAGTTAGAAAACCACCGATAAATATTTATAATAAAATTTATACCGCAAGCGCACGACGTACTATCGTAGTACGTAGTGAGTACAGGTCGATCCGCAGGGAATTGTTGATTATAAAAATCTATTCAATTAAATTAACCAAATATTTAGATAGTGAAGCTAAAAATGTAAGAATTAACAAAAAGAAAGTGAGAAAAATATGAGAGTTAAATGACAATTTAGAGATAATTCCACTTTCTCTATCATATAGTTCAACAAAACATGAAATTATTATCTCTCTTTTTTAGTCATTAGTAAGTTTAATTGATGTGTTTATCATATGTATGGCCCATTTGTGCTATTAATTAGCTCAACATAAGCCATCAAACTATAACACACCATTTAAAACTATTTTTCAACACTCGTGAAAAATGACAACAAGTTGAAAGAAAAATCTATTTTAAGTATGATCTATTAACTATTATTTAGAAATATAGACCATCAAATTTCAATTTCAACATTCACTTCTTTTCTATAATCATATTTAGATGAAGAGGCAATTTTTGTTTGTGATTGTTTAAGCATAGCCTATTTGTTATGAACAACATAGACTATCAAATTCATCATGAAACAATAAATCACATCAACATTCATTTAAGCACAAAAGAGAGCAATAATTATCAAAATGTTGAAGCTACATGATTAGAGGCTTCATTACCCCTAAATTGAAGGGATTAGCCTCTCATTTGTGTTATCATATCAACACTTGTAGCTCGCAACTTGAAATAAAACAAGAGTAAAAAGATAGCAAAATGAAAAGAAAAGCTAGGTAAAAAGAAGTAAACACTAATCTACTTGCATGAATAATAAACTACACTAGTAACATAAGAAGAGAAGCATGCGAATGAAAAGAAAGCACTAATTAACATTGCATAAAAAGATGAAAGTTACATGGAAGAAATTGCTAAGTAGACATGAAAAGAAAGAAGAGAGCTTGTGTTTTATTTTGAGCCTAAAACTAACTAAGAGGAAGAGAGGGTTACATGAAGATATAGGGTATTTATACATGCACAAAACCCTAATTCCATTTTTTAGGGAAATGCCCAAAATGCTCTTGTAGGATGTGTGGTGGCCGAGTTATCATTAGCTCCAATAATCACCCATTTAGTGTGCATGAAAGTGTAATGGCCATTAGCATGTGGATTAGCTTCTAATTTGTACATGAAGGAAGGTGGGTAGGTGGGGTCCTCCATGATCATGGCTTTGAATTATTTCCATCTCTATTCCTTTGTATTCACTCTTGTGCATGTGTATATCTTCATGAAGCCACTTGTATACGAAGCCAAGTTCCTATAAAATAATATAGAAATTCCAATTAAATTTTCTCAAATTAATATAGGCACAAAAATTACCATTTTGCCCCTATAAGGAGATGAATATGTGACAATTTGAAAACAATTGAATTTTGGTTTAAACAAGTTAAAATACCCGCTAGGATCATTTATTTAATTTAAATAGATTAACTATGGTGGTAAAAATATGCACATTTACGTGCACATCAAAGAATCCACTTTAGCCCAAAAAAGGAGACAACAACCTTTCGACGACGTCGGAAGGTCTGATTCGAAAGATATATATATATATATATATATATATGTATATATATATATGTATGTATGTATGTATGTATGTATGTATATAAGCAAATTGCAAAGCCAATCCTTATGGCTGTGAAACCCTTCATTCAAATCAGACTAAGCACACCAGCTATAATTGTTTCGGGGTATTGACCATAAATTTGGTTAACAGCACACTATCGTTGTTATTGGTGTTTTCGTCCATAGTTCTTTTTCCCTTGGAATTCATAGCATCTTTGATAGCCTTCTCAGCAGCATCTTTCTTAAAAGCTTTGAAATTGCCGTAATTCTTCTGATTTTGGCAGTACTCTTTAGATGTTGAACTACTAGACTATTCCAATTATTTGTCAATAACTCTTCCCCGATGATTGACGCTTGTTTTGGGAAGTTCTCTCTTTTTCGAGGTGGTCAAGTCCACTTTGTCTTTACACTCTTTGGAATTAGTTATTAGATTCCTCCTAGGAGAGACCACCTCTTCTCCTTGAGTCTGTCTCGGGATCTTCGAGGACTTTTGAGATAAGGCCATCTTCATCAACTCCTGCATTTCTTGTAAATGTTGTTCCAAGCACTTGGCTTTTGCCGCATTTTCATCTTGTTGTGCCAACGATGAAGTATGCCCTGGAATGACCCCATCCAGGTTAAATGATGGAGCTATATTATCCTCCAAGGTGGTAGTGTGTATTTCTTCCTCCACAATTCCACTCAAACGCTTTGGCCTCATTTTCCTTGCAAGATAAATGAACCACAATTGGTCTGTATACAGTGAAAAGGTTGGAGGTTCAAGCCCTCTTTCAAGAGCCAAAAATGTTAACAATAAATCTTGTCAACATCCCCAATGTTATTCATAAAATAATTCAATTCAAACATGACCATATTGTTGAGAGGAATCTCTCCATCGAAAGCATGCCTTTCGATTAAAGTGATTTAGTTAGTAGGATTTGAGGTGATAGCTCTTGCTGTGGACCAAATCAACTTAATCAAGAGAAACAATAAAGTAGCCTAACCTTTCGACCAGGTTGATTTAGTCAAAAAAGTTAATTGGGCTACCCAAATCGTTTGACCAGGTTGGTATAGTGGAATGTCCTCAAGGGGTTAGCTTTGGGCCATAGCTTTTGAGATTATCATTTTATTAAGTCTCATCCTCCCAGTGAGTCAAGAACAACCAATCATCTTTGTTCTTAACCCCTTTCGATCATGTCGAAAGGTAATATTCAAGACCTTTCGATTAAGGGGATGCTTACTTCACTAGTATGTCTTGGTTGCTTTCGACCCTAAGATTTTTTTATTCTTACTATGAAACCCCTATTCGAAGGGGTTACAGATTTCCAAAAGAGTTGATCACCTTCGAATAAGTTCCACTATATATGACTGTCAGTCAAATATAAATTAGATTCCTTTCGGAAGTACACCTTTCGATTAGGTCGAGAGGGGTTCTTCCTTTCGAAGTAGTCCTAGCTCATTATTTCCTACAATTCACTTCGTTTTCCTTGTATAAGATAAACCTAGGTGTTACACAAAAAATAAATCTTTCAACTAAGTCGAAAGGTCAATCAACAAAAAAAGGAAAAGAAGAACAACCCAAACCTTTCAAAGTAGTCGAAGAGAAGCAGTCATCATAGTTTAACTGTCCCAAACCTTTCAATGGAGTCGAAAGGTTCCATCTCTTAGTATCCAAGGATTTCTTACATTTCGAAGAGGATGAAGAAGTCAAAGAAAGTATGAGCAACTCCATAGTGACCTTTCGAATGCATAGCAAGCCTTTCGAACAGGTTGAAACACATCCAGAGCACCTTTCGACAATGACGAAAGGTTTATGAAGAAATCAGCACTCGCAAGTCAGCAAAAAATGAAAGACAACATTTCGACAACATTGAATTGAAGCACAACTCTTGACAACATTCAAGTGAAGAGTAACCTTCCAACAATGTCGAAGGGTTCACAACAATCAAGTGAAGAACAACCTTTCGACATGGTCGAAAGGTTCACATTAGTATAAGGAAGGAAAACCCTTTAACAAAGTCGAAAGGTTCATGAAGGCATAAAGAAAGCAACTTTTCGACAAAGACCAACGGTCCGTAATAGCATATCAAAGGAAAAACCTTTCAACAAAGTCGAAAGATTCACAGTTGCATATAAAAGGGAGACCTTCTGACCCAGTGGAAAGCATGGAGTCGAAGGGGGGACCGCCCACATCTATAAATAAGACCCAGGGGGTCAAGTTTTAGGGCTCGTAATTCTCTCATTCTAATCTTTTATTTTCTTAATCAATACATGTAACCCTAATTGAGTGCTGATTTGGGGATTTAATGAAAATAAAGTTTTTCAAGGATAAAGAGGGAAGTCTTATGCTCTATTAATTAATTTACCGTTTTCTTATACTTTTGTTGGATTAACTCCTAATTACAGGTTCAATATCACTGAAAGGTTCTTGTCGGCAAGGTCGAAAACACTTTTTATATAGTTATCTACCGCAACCTTTTGAAGTCTTGAAACATACAATCTTAACCCTTCTACAAGGTCGACGACTTAAATTGGATCGACGTCTACTGGAACCTTCTGAAATCATTGACTTTATGGTTTAAACCATTCGACAAGGTTAATAATACATTTGGTCTAAACAACAATTGCAACCTTTCGGAGCGATCAACTTTGAGGCCTAAACCTTTTGACTAGGTCAAAAGTTATTGTGCTATAACAGTATCCGAAACTTTTCGGAGTTATAATCCAAGCAGCCTAATCGTTCGACTAGATCAAAGTCTCCACTTTAAATATAGATACCTGGACTTGCAAGGCCTAACCCAAAAGAGGCTGTCAATATACCTTTTGACAAGGATCAGGCATATATCATACAAGTGACCTAACCTTTTGACAAGGTTGAAAGCTTCTACATATCCACCAAGAAGTTTAATATCCTACACAAACCCAAAGAGAACTATAATCCCGACCTTTTGACAAGATAAAAACTAACCTCTAAACGACTTTAACATCCACCATCTAGAGGCCCAAAACTAAGCACTACAGATGCTGCAGTCATCCATATTATTAGCTTCCGGTGACTAAATACGGCTATGTTAATGGTATCAATAATATCAGAAGCATTTGAATATAAAATAAAACACAGATTTAAAAAAATTACTTCATTAAATATCAGAACCAATTGCTTCGCATTCACATCACATAATCCCAAATCTTTCCTAGGCACGGATTAATTATAATCATTACAAAATACGCCAAGAGAAGTATACAAAGATACCCCCTTGGTTGATCAGAGTCATATGGTCATAATAGACCTAATACAAAACAACACAACGAAAATTTCAAAAAAACACAACAAGAACTGCCACTCCTAAATAACTATCTCTTTGCCTCCTGCATGCCTCCTATAGCTTATTCATCATCCTACTATATCCTGAAAAATACCTTAATACCTTAGCCTACTCAAATTAATTTTGAGCACCCGAGAGTTTAAGGGGAAAACATAAACTTTGAGTCAGACACAAAGCCTGGTATGAATAATACTATACATCCCAGTTTAACATGTTAAGTGAGACCACACCACTTAGTGGAATGGGTTTCCTCTCATTAACATCCTTTTCAAACATATCTTTTACAAAACCTTTCATAAAACAATATGGTGATATGCATACTTGAAAAGAATTAGGATTTCCCCATCACCAATTAAAGTTCAATTATATCAAAGAGTGTCTACTTATTCCACATTCATTCTACTTAAGTTGATGTAGACTATACTTCTCACATCACATAGTTTTCCTAGGATGACTATGAACCCATCATTTTTCCACTTGATTCATGCTAGTCCCATGAATATATAAATTTCATGTTAGCCCCATGAACTTCAATGGTTTCAATTTAGCCCCATGAGTTTATTTATATCATGTTACTCCCATGATTATATTTGCCATTTGACTCATGCTAGCCCCATGAATCTATTTGTATCATGCTAGCCCCATGATTCTATTTCAATTTTCCATTTGATTCATGCTAGCCCTATGAATCTATCTGCATTATGTTAGCCCCATGATTCTATTTATATCATGCTAACTCTAAGATTAACCTATTTCCATTAGTATCCCTAGCTTAGGTCATATTCATTTATTGTTTCAATTGGTACCCTCAAAACCGTTATAATTCAAAACCTTTTGAAACCATTAAAGCTCAACCCTTCGAAACCATTGAAGCTCAAAACTTTCGAAACCATTGAAGCTCAACCCTTCGAAACCATTGAACCTCAAACCTTTCGAACCCATTAACTTCAAACCTTTCGAAAGCAATAAAACTTAAGACATCCTTTTTAAAACACTTGAAACATTGCCTTGGAAAACCTTTCAAAACCCTTCCATTTTAAACCTTCCAAAATAATTCAGAAATAAAAACCTTTCGACCCCTTCGAGAGGTAACCTTTCGACTCCATTGAAAGCTTAGCCTTCGACCCCTTCGAAAGCTTGCCTTCGACCCCCTTTTAGAAACATTAGGTAAACAAAACCTTTCGAAGGCATTAACCCTCTATAACCTTTCGAAAACTTTCTCGGTTCAAATTTAAACAGGTGGAAATCCTTCTTTTAAAACCTTTCAACTTCATTGGAAACAACATTTCGGCTAAGTCGAAAGTTCTGCTTCGAAATCTTTAAAGCATCTTTTAAAACAACTCCATCGAAAGATTTGGGTTATACTTCAATTTATAAAACAAGGATAAGTCACCTAAGCGGAAAGCTTCCTTTCAAAAGCATTAGGGAAATGGCTAACTTTAAAAACAGGTGAACCTTTCGACTGGGTCGGAAGGTTCAAAGTAAAACCTTTATAAAACAGTGGAAACCCTTCGACGATGTTGGATGTTTTCAAAATAGAGTAACGGTAGTAGCGTCTACAACTTTTTGGCACATCGGAAGGTTTTAAAGTCTTTCTTTAAATAACTTGACCTGGTCAGAAGTGACCAAGCCGAAAGCTCAAGTTCGAAAGCAAAGTAGGCGAAAGCTTTTCACTTATAAAATAACTATATTCCAAAAATATCGGCTATCAACCTTTCATCCTAAACCTTTCGGTTTATATTCAATTCATTATGTACCAATTTCTTGATACCTTACGCATTGAACTTTGACTTTATCGAAAGCTAACCCTTCAACTAGGACGAAAGGTCTGGGGCGGAAGTTGTTTAGCCGTATGGATTGAAACAAGGAAAAAGTTTGAATTTTGTCTTTAAACTTATAAAGGAAACATTTCAACTAACCTGCCTTTGTTTGTCAAATTCTCATTGGTCAATAAAATCTTTTCATAATTTTGTTGCCGTAATTACTGGGATTTATAAAACATTTTATTTTGCAAAATGCCCCTTCTCCTTTAAAAATATATAAAACATTTAAGTCCCATACCTTAAATAATTTTATATATCCATCAAAGTGCATAGGAAAAATCTGGAAAAATCCCAGAAAATCTATTTTAATATGTTGTTTAACATATAAAAATTTCATCTCCAAATAATTATTATATTATCCGAAAATAATTTATAACCCAATAAACAATTTTCTTCACTAGAAAATTAATATAAAATCCACCATGATTCGGAAAATTATGAAAATTGAAATCCATTTCTGAAATATCATTTCTGACCTATATTTAAATTTTAAAGGCATTTGGATGTCACTAAAAGGGTTTTCATGTCAAACATATCATAAAACAAGTATGAACATGCATATTTCACCAACCAATAAATATATCCAACTTTAATCATCAAATATAACATAAACTTGCAAAAACATTTCAGATTTTAGTCTTAAAATGGAAACCAAAAGATAATGGGATGCAGTAATTATTCACCTTAGATTTGAGATTATAGATGTGAGATTTGACGTTGATTTAGTAGATTATCCTCCTTCTATTGAATCCTAACTTTAGTTTTCTTCGTAAGAGTGAAAATGGTGGCCGACCTTAGTGTTTTTAGTTTGTGTAAAATGAAATGAATGTGAGTTCCTTTCTCCTAAGGGTTTAGGGTATAAGCTTCACCTATTTCCCATATTGCCCTTGTCATTTCCTAACACCTTTGTTTAAGGTTATTTTAAATTACTTAGCACCCTATTATGGCACGGCTACCCTTAGCTAAAACAAATCTCAACCTATTAATCTCCACATTAGTTTTCCAATTAATTATCCTAAATAATGTCATGAAACTATGGGGTGTTATAGACTCACCACCATAAAGAATTTCGTCCTCAAAATTACGATAAGGTACTCAACAAAACAATCAAAGGTAAAACCTACCATTAAATATGTCATGATAAGTATCCCTAGTCCTGCTCTCCGTCTCCCAAGTACAGTCTCTAGCATCGTCACTTTACTGAACCTTTACTAACTTGACTGTCTTTTTCCTTAACTTCATCTCATCTCTTGCCCAATCTGAATCGGCTTTCTAATTATGGTCAAATCCGGTTCTACTACTAAATCTTCTAACACTGTAGGTGGTATAGTAGTCTCCGGGCCACTAACACATTTTCTAAGATGAGGCATGAAACATATTATGGACTCTGGCTAAACTACTCGATAACTGTACTCTATAAGCAAGTTTTTCGATCCTCTCAACAATACAAAAAGGACCGATGAATCTAGGTGCTAACTTTCCTGACTTCTCGAATCTAATCACCCTTCATCGGTGAAACCATAGTGAACACATAGTCCCCAACAGAAAATTCCAAATCTTTTCCTTTTCTATCAGCATAACTTTTCTGCCTAGATTGAGCTTTCTTCATCCTAGCTCAGATTAACTCTATCTTCTCCGTAGCTTCTTTCACCAATTCCGGACCAAGAACCAATCTATCCCTGGTCTCTAACTGTTAACGTAAAAATCGACGCTAACACCTCGGTGTGAGTATTAGTAATGTGAAAGCACCACCCGTTGGTACGGGAACTAGAAATAATCAGAAAAGTAAAGAGACAGCAGTTTTATAGTGGTTCGGCTCGAAATTAAGCCTACGTCCACTTTATCTTCTTTATTGATGATTCGGTTACAACTCTTTACAATACACTTTGATTACAACACACTTTAGACGAGTAACTAGAACTTTGATGTAAGAGAGCTCTTTGAATCCATGTCGGATGTGTTAGATCTCCTCTTGAAGTTCGTTGAAACGTCTTTGATGTTTGAAGTGTCGGATGAGTCGAGAAAACAGCAGAGTATAGGTGTTCCAGAAATGATCCAAAGTCCTCTTTCCGCTGGAGCAGGCGGGGTATTTGTAGAGAAATTCTGGTGGCAGGTTGTAGGTCGTGAGCGACCTAAGGTTAGGTCGTAGGTCGTGAGCGACCAAAGGGACACGGGCTATGGCCTAAAGCGGCTGTGCTTGATCAACTGCTTATGCTGGTAGGATGTAGCGACCTAGGGGAGTGGAAAGCAACATAAATGTGTTGAGGTATCAAGTGGAGCGACCTAGGATAAGTTTAGGAATGGCAGCGACCTAGTGTTGATACGACCTATGATCTAACGGCATAGGAATATATGGCCTGTTATCTTGTTAGTTCACTGAGCTACTGACTCGCTAGGTCGCAACATGCTTAGATCGTTAGGTCGCCACATGCTTAGATCGTTAGGTCGCCAAACGCTTAGGTCGCTGGATGCTTTAGATCGTTAGGTCGCTTGATGCTTTAGATCGTTAGGTCGCTTGATGCTTTAGATCGTTAGGTCGTTAACTCGCTGAAATGCTTAGCTCGCTGGATGGTGCCTTCCTTGAGTAATTGAGTCGCCGTTCAGAATGGTGTTAACACTAACCAAGATACGAGAGACTTGCATAGTCTTCCATACAAAGCTTCAAACGGTGCCATTCCAATACTAGTCTGATATCTATTGTTATATGAGAACACGACAGGATGAAGATGGTCCTCCCAAGATCTCCCAAAATCCAATACACAAGATCTTAACAAATCCTCCAAGATTTTGTTAACTCTTTCCATCCGCCCATCAGTCTGTGGATGGTAAGCAGTACTCATGTTGAGCTTGGTTCCTAATGCTTCCTGTAGACTTCTTCAGAACTCACTAGTAAACAAAGAATCTCTATCACTTACAATACTACTAGGAATCCCGTGAAGTCTAACTACATTCTTCATAAATAACTTCGCCCAAATAGGTGTCGTCCTAGTTGACTTTACCAGAATGAAATGGGCACTCTTAGTATGTCTATCTACTATGATCCATATACTTTCATTCCCTCTATTAGATTTTGACAACCCATCAACGAAATCCATAGAGATAGAATCTCATTTCCACAATGGAACATCTAACGGTTGAAGCAATCCACTAGGATTTTGGCATTCATCCTTTGCATGTTGGCAATTCAAGCACTGCTTAACACATACACCTATGTCCCATTTCATACCTTCCTAGAAGAAACTTCTCTTCATATCATGATACATCTTCGTTCCTTCTGGATGGATAGTGAACTTCGAACGATGGCACTCATCCAAAACTTCCTTCCTCATGTTTTCCATATTCGGAACACACAACCTTCTTTTCTTTCTCAACCACCCTTTTTGGTCAAGACCGAAATCCTTTAGGTCATCGCTCTCCGTTCCTTCCCTCAACCTTTTGATCCATTTAACCAAAACTAGATCCTCCTCTTGCTAAGAAGCTATCTTCTCAATCATTACCGGCCTAACATCTAAACAAGACAATACAACACTTCTAGTACTAGAACCTTCCCCAGATCAAAACTGCACACTACAAGCTGAAAACGCTTCTAAATCTTTCCACTCAGCAATCATAGCCAACACTACATTCTAATGTTTCTGGCTGAGTCTATCCGCCACCTTGTTTCCTTTTCCGGTGTGTACTCAATTCCAAAATTATAAGCAACCATAAACTCGAACCATCTTTGATGTCTCATGTTCAGCTACTTCTGAGATAATGCCTCTACACTTATGATCAGTACTTCAACGACTTATGATCAGTATAAAGCTCAAATCGCTCTCCTAAAAGATAATGCCTCTACACTTTCAAAGCAAATATAATGGAAGTTAACTCCAAGTCATGCGTAGGATACCTAACTTCATGTGGTCTGAGCTGTCTAGAAGCATAAGCAATCACCTTACCTCTTTGCATCAACACAACTCCCTATCTTGTTCCATGCGCATCAGTATAAACTACAAAATCTTGATTCCCCACCGGAACCACTAACATCGGTGCATGGGTCGATAAGTATTTCAAGGTGTGGAATGCATCCTCACACTTATCAAACCATACGAACTTCACATCTTTTTGCATAAGCTTAGTCGTTGGTGCTGCTATCCGCGAAAAATCCTTTACAAACCTTCGATAATATCCAGCCAATCCAAGAAAGCTTTTTATCTAGGTCACTGTCCCGGGTCTCTTCCAATTATTTACCACCACAATCTTAGTTGGATCTACAGACAACCCTATCTTTGAGATTACATGACCAAGGAACTTCACTTCCTTCTTCCAAAAAGGACACTTCGAAAACTTATCATTCAACGTATACTCCCTTAATGTTTTGAGAACAACTCCAAAGTGAACTTCATGCTCCTTCTTATCCTTAGAGTATACCAGAATGTCATCTATGAAGACCAACACAAATCTATCCAAGTGCTCTCAGATAATCCTATTAATCGGATCCACAAAGAATGTCGGCGCATTAGTTAGTCCGAACAGCATAACTAACCATTCGTACGACCCATATCTTGTCCTAAACGCCATCAAAGGAATACTATCCTCTACCACTCTAAGCTGATGAAAACCCATAGCCAAGTCCAGCTGAGAAAATACCATGGTTCCACTTAGCTGATCGAACAAGTCGTCAATTATCCGCAATGGATATCGATTCTTTATCATTTTCTCATTCAATTTACGGTAATCGATACACAGCCTTAACTATCCGTCCAGCTTCTTAAAAAAATATGGCGGTAGCTCTCCATGGTGAACTACTTGGTCTGATAAAACTCTTGCCTTCCAAATCCACCAATTGCACCTTTAACTCTTTCATCTCGATGAGTGTCGTTTTACTCGACGGTCTACTCACCGGTTCTGCTCTAGGCACTAAACCAATCCGAAACACAATAGCTCATTTTGGTGGTGACCCAATTACCAGCTCAAACACATCTGCGAATTCTCTGACTACAAAGACTCGATGAAACTCATCCTCCAACTCCATAGTACCTAATAAAGCATACATTTCACAACTAGGGTTCTCTATGGTTTAAACTATCCAATCACTACAATTCGGGTGATTAAGTCATATTTTCCTATCATGGCAAAGTATCCTAGCATCATATTTACTTAACCAATCCATCCCAAGGATAATCCCAAATCCCCAAAAATCAAACACATGCAAACAACACTCAATAGTATGGCCTAGCAAACCAAACTCTAAATGGTCAGACCTTATCCCAAGCATTGCATAACTTCCTATTGGATTAGCAACCCTTAAGGAAGTAACTAAATAAGAGGGCTCTAGGTTAAGTCTATCTACCAAACATCGATAAATAAAAGAATGAGATGCTCCGGTATCAAACAATACCCTAACTGGTATGCCATGGATCCAAAGCGTACCATCCGTTATAGATTTTCCTTTCTCAGCAGTAGTTGGTTTAGAGGACGATGGCTCCAAAGCAAAGACCTTTCCCTTCCCAACCTTGGCAGCTTCAGGACATTTATTCATGTAATGCCCCATCTGGTTGCAATTATAGCATTGCACATTCTGCTTCCCCACAACCGACTTTCCATCTCCTGAACAACACTCCTTAGCGTAGTGACCCTTCTTATCACACTTGTAGAAAACTATATCTGCTTTCCCTTTCTTGGTGGCTCCTTCTTTCTGAGTGCCCTTCTTCTTGAAGAACTTCCTCTTATTCCCCCGAGGACCATTGAAGTTTCATGTTTGATTTTATATTTAAGTTGCTATAGTAGGTTTTGACTAATTCTTGAAAGAATGATAAGTTCATAATGAACTAGAAATTTTAACTAAAATGTTTTCACCTGGTAGAACAATGAGCTCTCCGAAGAAAGCTGAAGCCACTTTAAAGCAGTCTCTCATATCTACATAAGATGAAGTAGATGCCATTCTCAATGTCTATGGAATTGTCGGTGTGGAAGCGATTCCACCTAGGAAAATGACACCATCAACAACCCTCTGTAGGGTTCTTTGCTTATGTTGCCATTCATATATAGCATAGAGAGTTTCTCCCTTTTCCAAAGTTCTTGTCTAAGTTCCTTTCTTATCTCGAAATTGCTCCTATCCAGCTATCCCCGAACGTATATACTTTCCTTCTGTCTTTGGAGCTGATGGCATTAGAGTTTGGCCTCTCTTATTTAAAGGCTGATGGTTTGAAGCACTTGGTCCGACTTGTCAAACTCAGCAATATCGATAGCCAAATCTTCAGGGCGAACCCTCCAAGGAAGTTGATATTAGGAGTTAACAAGTTTAGAGACTGGGAGTACCAGTTTTTCTTTGTTTGATATCAAAAGTAGTTAACAAGTTTAGAGACAGGGAGAACTAGTTTTTCTTTATTAGATGCTTCCCAAATATCAGTGGAATTTTCTCTACTCCTCGTAAGTTCAAACTTTCATTATTTTCCTCCTATTTAGTGGGTTTCCTTGTCTAATCTTTACCTTATGTCAGGTGCTCCTTCCAAAGAACTTCATGAGACCAATAAAAGAATGGTGGAGTCTTTAGTCATAGCTTCTAGTAAGATCGAAAACCGATTGAAGCTGTTGAATCCCGCCAACTTGTAGAAGCATTCTCTCCTCCCGTATGATCAAAGGGTTCTTGGGCTACCTCCTTTGATTAAGAATACATCAAAGAGTAAATGCTTCCTTCCCTTAGGAGGTCCTGCGCACTTCTCTCCTATGTCACCCATCTGTGCTAAGCACTTCGGTAAGTTATAAATGTTGCACTTGTTATGTATTGTTGTGTTGTTTTTTTCTAAATTATTCTGCCGACTTATAATCTATTTGAATTCTTTTCAATTTCTCTATAAGTGGAAAACCCCACCAATGGTTCTGCTCCTCCTTCCTCGATTTCTCAAGCGTCATCTTTTTCTCAAGCCATTTCCAGGTCAAAGACGGTTGCTAAATGAAAACTAATCAAAAATGTACACGGTGGAACCACCCCAAAAAAATTAAAAGTGGTTGAGGCTCCAAATTGTCCACTACTGGTCGAAGGAGAATCTATTAATGTTGGGGAGTTTCTAAAGAGTCAGTCCATTGAAGCTCCTCATGTCTTGCCTAAGGAAACTCCTACCAAAGTCGATCCTCTCTCACACATCGTTTTCTCCAGCTCTCCAAGCGTAATTGAGCAGATGCAATAGGCATTGGGGACTTCGACCCATACTCAAGCTCTAAATTTTCCGGGACCGCTAGCTTCCACACCTCCGAGTGATTTCGAGAAGATAGTCCATTCAATTTTAAATTCCTCGTTATTTACTTCAATTCCAATAACGTCCTCTATTTTTGATTTGGATGGACACTATCGATCCTTCCTCGAACAACAACTCCTAGTTTGTGTTACGTTACTTAACATTATTATCTACATTTTTCTTTATGCTTTTAACTTATGTTGTTTATTTCTTTCAGATTTCTAAAAGCTAGTTCTCCCAGCATGAAAATGTGTCCAAATTATCTTCTGAAACATCTAAGCTTGGAGAAGAAGTTGCTGCCTTAAATAACAATGTTTCTGCCTTTTCCGCAAAGAAGAGCGAGACTTCAACAAAGGTGGAACGAATTAAAGCTTCTCTTGCTCAGTAACAATCTATCATCTTGGAAGAAAGGAAAGCTCGCCAACTTCTAGATGATAAGAACTTGGCTTTGTCAATGAATCTATGAGAGTCTGAAGAGGAAAAAGGACGGATGGCAGCTAAATAATCCTTGCTAAAGGAAAAGATGAAAAAGAATATGGCCTTCCTCGAACTGTCTATCGGCACCATTTCTGATGCAAAGTAGCGTGTGTCGCAATTCCTTGACTCGTCTCTTATAGACAATATTATGAACTCCTTTGAAGATGCCTTAGTGCTCGCCTATGCTAATAATGTTGGCAAATGCTTGGATTTGAGCTTTCCTTCGATCGACCCTGCTATTGTTCATAGGGTGATGAATTGAATCAAAAAGATGGTGCAGGGGATTTAAGTTGCCGAGAGGGAGGAAATCGACTCCTCTAAAATTCTTTCCTTTGAAGTTCCTACTTTTTAAGTTCCTTCCTTCGATGTCGAATCTGACTCCTAAGAAGAAGATGACAAAGATGAGGCTATCGAAGAGGAGGGGGTGGTAATGATGATGATACTGATGATGACAATGATGATGATGATGATAACAACAATAATGTCAGTCAAAGTTCAAGTGGCGATGGAGGAGGCCAGAACGAGACTTCTGACAAAGATGGAGATGATAATACCGGGGCTTCTGAAAATGATCCATCTTCTCATGGCAGAACCTGCCACACCTTCTTTCCTTCAAGAAGATCCAGCTTATGCTGATGCTGCGGTTTCAACGGAGAAGGAGCAAGCTTCCCAATCATCAGCCCCAATAATTCAGGGATGGGATTCTCTGTCTAAACAACTTTTACTTCAGGGGCAATACAAAGGTAAATCTTTTATTTAGATAGGAAGGAAATCGGTTCAGAAAATGATCATTAGCAATCTTAAAGATCAAATTTCCAGTTTACAGGCTGATGTCAAAAGTAAAGATGAAATGATTTCCGCACTGAAGCAACAAGTTAAATCGAATCCTTCAGTCGATTTTGACCACAAGATGTTAGAACTTATCTAATAAGTAAGTGATTTGGAGTTGAAATTGAAGGATAGCCAAGCTTAGTGTAAGTCATTGGAATATATTATGGGGGACACCATTCAGAGTATCGTTTTACCGGCTCCCCATGTTACTCCTTCAGTTATCGGACTTACGAGGTCTACTTCCCTAACTACACATAAATTCCACAGAATGACCAATCCTCCTTCTGGTTTATACGAGAAGGTTGAGGGGGAATGGTGCAGGAACGTTAAGTTTGAAGTGGCTAGATATTTTGATAAAAAACAAGGAGATAAATATTCCTAGATTATGAATGAGTATGCCGCTAGAATTCAGAATCCTGAATGCGACAACTACTTTCTTCAAAAGCGCATCATAGAATTAGAGAAGGAAAATAAAACCCTTAGAGGTGCGAATAGAGCTTTCAGTTGCGCTTTGAAGACTAACATAGATGCAATCGATGATGCATATAGGATAAGGAAGAAAGAAAAGAAACCCAATAAGGTCATATGCATCGGAGTTCGTCATATAGTTGATCCTTCAATTACTGAGAATTTTAGTAAGGCTACTCAAGATTTATGATAGATTTGTATTCATGAAACGTATATACCTATTATGTATATTTGTAAATAATTTCATAAGTCATGTAAATCATATAAACTTTGTAAATATCACTAGATCTGTGATTTTTCCTGTAATGTAATTTCGGAAGCACTTGTTTGATAGCTCGTACTATAATTTCTATATTTGCTGTATCTTTTATTCTTCTTTGTTGTTTCAATTTCCCTAAAAATTATGAAGCAAACAATATTTCCAATTTTGAGCTTGAAATGGACATATAAGTCTATGTATACCATTCGTGTGGATTAACAAATCATCATGCTAAATACATAAAAATTAGTTTATATCAAATGTCTAAATCCCATCTTTAACCATGATGAGAAATAACTAAGAATTTGACTTTAAACCATTTTGCCGGAATGTCTGAAGTCTGTTGTTAGAAAATCCTTCCCTGAAGCACAAGCATAAATGTGAGAGAGTCATTCTCTACAAATAGTTAATAAAGAGCTGAATATTGAAGAGTCTGGAAATCATTTTTCGAATATTTGTAATAGAAACCCAATGACCCATTCTTGGGTATTAATGAAACTTGAAAACTAAGAAATCCAAAACCCAGATTCAGGTATTAACAGAAACTTATAATAATGATCTTCTTAAGAATATTCTTTGACCCATATTCAGGAATTTTTGAAGGATGAATAAAAAACCATAATACAAATCCATAATAGAAATTTCAAGCCTAGATTATTGCATTAATAAGTAATAGTCACGCGACCCTGATTCGGGTATGATAAAGACATTTAGTAATTGATAAAAACGCAAAACCCAGATTAGGGTATTAGCAAATGAAGTTTATAAATGAAAGTCCCAAAACCCAGATTTGGGTACTAATAAGTGGAGTTCTGTCCTACTCTTTTTATTTTGTCTTCTTCAACATGTATAAACCTTTTAGACTTTGTATATATAGGAGTAATTTGGTTGGCCACTTCTCGAGCTTGGATGTCTTAGTCCACAATTTTCCATGCCACATCTTGGGCCTGGACACCTTAGTCCATTGGAGATATTCCGCTTCTTAGATTTGGACATCTTAGTCCATTAACTGATTAGCCTCTTCTTGGGCTTGGACATCTTAGTCCATTGTTTGATAAGCCTCTTCTTGGGCTTGGACGTCTTAGTCCATTATTGTTTGGTGCTCTTGGTTAACTCATATTAGAGGAAGAAACCAAGGACTTAACCAATCTCCCTCTAGGAGGCACCTTGACCTGGACAGAGGTGCGGCTAAGGGCTTATCTGGTGCTTTAACCTGGCCATAGTGTAGCATGGATAACCTGGCCGTAGGTATATTGTAGACTTTAGCATCTTTTAAATATAAGAGGGCGGCTCCTTTACTTAAGAAAGCGCGTATCTGATACGATGCCCCCTTGAAGGAAAATAGAGAGTTATCAACTCTATTCTGGATGATGATGGAAGAGAGAGATATTTTAATTAATTCTTTGTATAAATTATATTGTAGACACTCTATCATAGATTTTTCATACTTAGGTGAATTCAGTGGGGGTCTACTTAGACATTTTTATAAAAGATAATTAGATGAATTCGGTTTTGACCCGCATCCTGGAGATTGCTGGAATTTACCGCGGGTCAAATCGATTCCTCTAGATCTCCCTCCTAAAAAGCTTAAGTACTATAAGGAATAAATTTGTTTTACAGTATTTCTCTAAGTCTATTTTGTATGAACTGGATGAGTGATTTTAAATATGTATCAAGTAATCGAATTATGAATACATGCTTTTTTTACGTTCTCTATTCTTAGTTTCTTTTACTGTACTATTTCCGAATATCGGTTCTTTAGGTCATGTTGTCCCGAGAGATCGCTCAAGCCAATACGTTAACTTGAGGAGATTTTACTTTAAAAATGCACCAACTCTAAAGACTTCGAAGTTAGCGAGATATTGATTTCTTTAGGATTAACAAAAATTATATATGGAATACCCTCATCTCCACTTTGACTTCCTCGGCAAAGAAAAGGAATCATTCTTAAAAGAAATTGGAACATTCCATTCCAAGTTAATTTGTGGTCACGATAGTCCACCAGCTAGAAAATTGGATTATAGTAAATGTCCATCTGTTATAACTCCTGAAGGAGTCACTATACCTTTAGTCATGCTTTCTACTAATATTTTAGACAAAATTAGGAAAATAGTCTCTTATCTTTAGATATGATGAAAGTGTTTGTTGTACCTTCTGACTTAGTAGTTATTTCAATTGTAATCCATTACTATAACGATAAAGATACCTTTTTCCCCAATTATGATTATATCTAATTTCTTTTGTTTAAATAGGAGCCAAAATCATCTACAATCTTACTAGCTTGAAAATTAGTATCATACGTTGATACAATCAGAGAGAGATTATTAATAAAGAGTGAAGCAATTGTTGTTCAGAATGAAGTGTTATAAGAACGTTTTAGTGGCAACATTGGTGTCGTCAAATGGCACAAAAGATACCTTATTCAAAAAACCATTGCCGATAATCAAAAAAATTACATTGACTACTTTGAAGATTAAATTAAGAAAAAGGATGAAGTAATTACTTAGCTCAAATGATAGGTGAATTCGAATCCCACAATTCATTTCGACGAAAAGATGTCAGAACTCATTCATCAAATAAGTGATTTAGAGTTAAAATTGAAAGATAGTCAGGCTCAATGTGCTTCACTAGAATTCATTTTGGCCGATAAGATTTCCAAGATCTAACTTTCGATTCCCTAAGAAACTACTTCAGTTGTCAAGCCTACTAGGTCAAAACTTTTCATAGCTCAAAAATTTTCCACTATGCTCAACCCTTCCCCCGGCTTAGACGATAATGTAGTGGGGAACTGGTGTCGGAGGATAAAATTCAAAATCGCCTAATATTTTGATGAGCACCGGAAGATGAAGTATTCTCAGACTATCAAAGATTAAGCTGCTAAGAATCAAAAGCTAGAACGTAATAATTGTTTGCTCGACAAGCGGGTTGCAGAGATAGAAGGGGAAAATAAAACAGTCAGTGCTGCGAAAAGAGCTTTTAATCACGCCGTAAAGACCAATCTCGATGAAATTGATGATGAAAACCAAATAAGGAGAAAATAAAAGAAGCTTAAGGAAGTTCTCCGCATAGCAATCAATCATATCGCAAATCCTTCAGTGGCGGGGACTCTAAATAAAGTGGCTCAAGATTTGTAATTCATTTATGTATTTGAGTCATGTAAATCTATCTTGTACATATTTTTATCTTTTCTGAACGACTTCATAACTTATGTAAATTATAGAAATTTTGTAAATATCACCTGATTTGTGATTCTTTTCTATAGTGAAACCTTTGATATGCCTTTGAATTATTCATTCAACGACTTTTGCGCTTGCTGGATCTCTTGTTACTCTTTGTCATTCTAATTTTCCTGGGAAACATGTAGCAAACAATATCTTTAATTGTTATCTTGTAATTCACGTATTTGTCAATGCATATCATTTTCTTAAATTAGAAAATCATCTTTCCAATTGTATGAAAAGTCATTTATTCAAAATGTTAAGATCTCATCTTTAACTATGATGAGAAATGATTAAGGAGTTGGTCTTTCCACTTGTTTGGAATGCGCACAACTTATCGGTAGTAGATTCTACCTTATCATTAGGTCATGAATATTAGAATATAACTTTTATTCGATAAAGAACCTGATTCAGGAGTCAATGTCTAAAATTGAAGTAGTAACTCTCTCACCCATTCCTTGACATTAATGGGATTTAAAAAGTTAGAAGCCCAAAGTTCCGATTTGGAGGATCTTAATAATGGTCTTTTCGGCAATATTTTTTGGCCTAGATTTAGGCATTTGAAATAGATGGAAATCCAAAGATCATGTACCCAAATTAGGGCTTAAATAAATAGCACCCTTAATTCCCAGATTCGGGTATAGTAAGTGAGTGATTGTTAATAACTGAAACCCAGATTCGGGTGTTAGATGATGAAATCTTTATGTGAAAGACTCGAAACCCAGATTCGGGTATTAGATTTTGAAATTCATATATGAGAATCCCGGAGCGCAGATTCATGCATTAATAGATGATGTTAAGAATGTCCTAAAACCCAGATTCGGGTATTAGTAAGTGGAGTTCTATTCTCCTGTTCTACTTCCGTCTTCTTTGACATGTATGAACCCTTCAGATTTTGAATATACATAGGAATAATTTGATTGGCTGCCCCTTGAGTTAGGACATCTAAGTCCGTTATTGATTGAGACTCTTTCTAGGCTTGGATGTTTTAGTCCATTATTGAATGAGCCTCACTTGGGCTAGGACATCTTAGTCCTTTTTTGATTGGGCCTCTTCTTAGGCTTGGACATCTTAGTCCATTATGTAATGAGCCACACTTGGGCTAACATCTTAGTGCTTTTTTTGATTGGGGCTCTTCTTGAGCCTGGACATCTTAGTCCATTGTCTGGTGCTCTTGGTTAGCTCATCTTAAAGGCTGGAACCAAGGACTTACCCGACATCCCTCCAGGAGGTACCCTACCCTGGCCCTTTTGTGGCACAGATAGAGGCTTGTTCGGTGCCCTTACCAAGCTATCATAGGCACAGACAGAGGCTTACTCTGTCTTCCCTCCAGGAGGTGCCTTAACCTGGCCATACCGTGGCGCGGATAAGGGCTTGTTCGATGCTCTACCCTGGACATTATAGGCATGGATAAAGGCTTACTCCATCCTCTGCCCTGGCCATCTCGGCGCGGACAGAGGCTTTTCAACCATCTTAGGTAGTACTACCATCTTAGGCAATATCCAAATTTGGGGAGCATTTCACTCCCAACTATATAAACTTTCTCTTTTTAGAAAGCTGATCTTTATTAATCCTTTCTCGAGTTCTCTTTACAAATTCAGTGATATTTCCTTGTCTAAAGAAATTGATGATCATCCTCTCTAAGGCTTTGCAGTAGTTGGTTTCATGACCATTCATCATATGATAGTGACAAAAGGATCCTCCTAAGTTCGTTTAATGTTTTGGCTTTTCTATTGTGATGGCCAATAGTTAAATTCACCCTTTGTAAGATATTAGACGTTTTCCACTGATGTGGTTAAGTTGCATTCTTTTGGAAGTCTATACTTGAAACTTGACTCTTGAGGATGATTCTTTAGATTTTTACTTTTTGGCCTTATCATTTAATTCTCTTCAATTATCTTTCATTTTGCTACCCTTTGAACCACTTGGGTTGGAAGCGCTCTTGTTACTTTTGATTGCCATTTGTGTGCAAAAGTGTTGTAATCATTCATTATTTCTTTCTCAAAACTTATGCCCTTGGAATAATGTTGAATTGTTCTTCTCATTTGATTAAAGACATTGTCACTTCCATTGGTTCTCTTTCCAAGTGCAAAGATTGGGGTAGGGCTAATATGAAAGGGGTTCAGATCCCATTTCTCAGGATTGTAAGCTTCTGCTTTCTTTTTATTTATAATCCTTAAGGCTTCTAGCCTTAGTCTTTTCTTTTTATACTGATTGGAGCTTTTGTTGTCTACTTGAGAGAACATTGACAAATGTGCTTAAGAAGAACCTTGTTAGGATTTTTGAAACCTTATTGCCATGATAAAACCAAAGTGGACAGATTTGATGCCAGATTGATCCAAGGGGCGTTAGTGAATAGTAGTGTTAGGGTTTAACCAAGCCAAAGGTTCGAACCCTCCCTCTAGTGCCAAAAATGTTAATAAGATTTCTTGTCAACACCCCAAAGTTATTCCATGTAGTATGGATGGACTAGTTTGAGTGAAGGGTGTAATACCCTTAAGAATTGCCCTTACATCTGTCTTCACTTGTAGTTGAAACTTGGGTAAGAACTTTCGACGTCGTCGAAAGGTTTAGGTGTTGGGTTATGAAACCTTCTGACTTTATTGAATTAGTATAATATCTCCAACCAAAGCTTTCCTTTTGGTTAAGTCGAAGTTCCTTGAGTTTGTCCTTTTATGGTTTGTTTTTATCCTGTCAAAAGGTTAGGATGATTAGTCGCTTTAGGTTTAAGTAGAATATCAAATTCCTTGGGGAATATGTAGAAGCTTTTGATCTTGTCGAAAGGTTAAGTACTTATATGATGTATCTTTGATCCTTTTCGAAATGTTTAGGATCGGTCTCTTTTAGATTAAGTTTTGTAAGTCTATGAATCCATACTTGAAGAGCTGACTGCGACCTAGTCGAAAGGTTAGATCACTTGGATTGTAACTCCGAAAGGTTGCTGATACTTTTATAGCATAAGCACTTCTGACTTAGTCGAAAGTTCTAGGTCTCAAAGATAATCACTTCGGAGGGTTGTCAATGATGTTTAGGCCAAGTGTATTATCAACCTTGTCGAATGGTTTAATCAGTGGGATTAAGTGCTTCGAAAGGTTGTAGTAGTTTCTTATACTAGAAGTGTTGTCGACCTTGTTGACAAGAACCTTTCGGTGTTTTTGAACCTGAAACTAGACGTTAATCCAACACAATTATATTCAAATAGTAAAGTAATTAATAGAGCATAAGGCTTTCCTCTTTACCCATGTAAAACTATATTTTATTTAATTCCCAAATCAGTACCCAATTAGGGTTAAAATGTTTTGATTTAGAAAGTACAAGATTAGAATGAGAGAATTCGGATACCCAAAACAGGACCCCTTAGGTCGTATTTATAGATGCAGACGGCCTGATTGGAAGGTCTCCCTTTTATATGCAGCTTTGAACCTTTCGACTTTGTGGAAAGGTTTGCCTTTCATCTGCTATTCTGGACCTTTTGACCTAGTCGAATGGTTTTCTACTATTTATCCCTTCACCTCTCGACTTTGTCGAAGGGTTTGTATTCTTTATAATGCTGTGAATATTTCGACCTTGTCGGAAGGTTGCTCTTCTCTTGGTTGTTGTGAACCCTTTGACCTTGTCGGAAGGTTACTCTTTGAGAGATGTGCTTTCCTTCAACATTGTTAAACGGTTGTCTTTCGCTCTTTGTTGACTTATGAGTGTTGCTTCCTTTATAAACCTTTTGTCATTGTCATAAGGTAACTTGGATGTGCTTCAACTGGTTCGAAAGGCTTGTTATGCTTTCGAAAAGGTCACTATTTAGTTGCTCACACATGCTTTAACTTCTTTCTCCCTTTTGAAAGGTAAGAACACCTTGGATACTAGAGATGGAACCTTCCGACTGCTTTGAAAGGTTTGATGCTAATTAATTTCTGATGACTGGATCCCTTCGACTGCTCCGAAAGGTTTGGGCTATGCTCCTTTTCCTTTTCTTCTATTGAAAGACCTTTCGTCTAAGTCGAAAAGTTGATTTTTAGTGTAACAAGCGAGATTCAACTTTCTTCGAGATTTACAAAACTTGTACTGGGAATACAATTTGTGGTACAGAAAAGGAAGCATTCCTTAAAGAGATCAAAACATTTCACTCTAAATTAATTTGTGGTCGTGGTAGTCCTATAGCTGGGAAATGGGACTATAGCCAATGTTGGTAATAACCCCTGAAGGAGTTACTAGTCCTTTGATTCGAAAGTTTTGCTTTCATCTAACTCTTTTGATAAAGTTAGAAAAGTAGTTTATAACTTTAAGTGTTATCAAATTGCATGTTGTAACTTTTAACTTTGTTTCTGTATTAGTTGTAATCCGTTGCTAAAATAATAAAGATATCTTTTAGCTCTATCTTGATTTTTATTTCATTTTATCTCTTTTTCTAAAATAGGAGCTACTACTATCTACAACTCTTCCTCCTCGTAGTTTATCATCTCATGTCGATGCTCTTAGGGAAAAGTTGTTGACAGCGAGCAGAGGGATTGTGGTTAGTGATGATGTCTTACTTGAATGCTTCGGTGGTAACGTCGAAGCAGTAAAATGGCACAAGAGGTATTTTCTTCAAAAATCCATCGCCAGCGGTCATAAAGATCATATTGCCTGTCTTGAGGCTGAAATTAAGAATAAAGATGAGATGATCACCATGCTTAAACGACAAGTGAAGAAAAATCCCATGATCGACTTCGATCAAAAAATGTCTGAACTTATTCGGCAAATAAGTGACTTAGAATTGAAATTAAAAGATAGTCAGGCTCAGTGTGCCTCACTGGAATTCATCATGGGGGACAAGATTTCGAGTATTGACTTGTCGATCCCTCACTCTACTTCTATGGTTTCTAAACCCACCAGGTCGAAACTTCTTATGGTCGAAAAATTCCCTACTATGCTCAACCCTCCCTCGGCTTAGACGAGAATGCCTTGGGCAACTGGTGTAAGAGAGTAACATTTGAAATAGCCAAATATTTTGATGTGCAACAGAAAGTGAAGTACTCCTAGACTACTAATGAGTATGCTGCTAAGAATTGGAAGCTAGAGCATGACAACTACTTGCTTGAGAAGCGCGTCGCAGAGTTGGAAAGAGAGAATAAAATAGTCAGGGCTACAAACAGAGCTTTTAATCGCACGCTAAAGACCAACATTGATGCGATTAACGACGAGAACAACATAAAAAGAAAGGAAAAGAAAGTTAAGGAAGTTCTATATGCCACAATTCATCACGTTTTAGATCTTTCAGTGAAGGAATCTCTTGATAAAGTCGCTCAAGAGTTGTAATTCATTTACATGTTCGAATTATGTAAATTTATCTTGTATATATTAAAATAATTTTGTAGTCTTGTAAACAATTTCATAACTTATGTAAACCACATAAACTTTTAAAATATCACCTAATTTGAAATCCTTTTCTATAATGTTACTTTTGAAATGTCTTTGAATTGCTCATTTGTTGATTTTTGGACTTGTTGAATCTATTGCTATTCCTCGTTGTTCTGATTTTCCTGAAAAGCATGTAGCAAACAATTTTTCTAATTGTTAGCCTGAAATTGACATATTTTTATATGTATGTCATTTTCTTAAATTAACATACCATTCTATTAATTATGAAATATAGTTTATACTAAATGTTGAAATCTCATCTTTAACCACGACGAGAGATGATCAAGAATTTAACTCCTTCCACTTGGCTGGAAATTTTGAGATTTGTTGATAGAAAATTCCATTTTATCATAGGTGTATAAATATTAGAATATAACCTTTATTTACTAAAGAACTTGATTCAAAAATCAGTGTTTGAAATTTTGAAGTGGTAACTCTTCGACCCATTCCTCAACATTAATCTGATTTGAAAAGTAAGAAACCCGAAGTTCCTATTTGGAAACTCTTAGCAGCGATCTTTATGATAATATTCTTCGGCCTAGATTCAAGCATTTGGGATGAATAGGACTCCAAAGATCTTGCATCCAGATTAGGGTTTACTTAAGCAGCAGTCTTGATACCCAGATTCAGGTATAATAAGTTAGTGATTAATGAAGACCCGATGCCTAGATTCGGGCATTAGATGATGGAATTCATATATGAAAGAACTGAAACCCTCATTCGGGTATTAATAGCTGATGTTTAGAAATGGGAGTCCCGAAAATCAGATTCGGGTAATAATAAGCGGTGTTCTGTCCCACTCCTTTGCTTTTGTCTTCTTTGACATGTATGTACCCTTTAAGTTTTGAATATATAAGCCCAGGGGTGGTGGTCGGGGGCGGGAGGTTAATCGGCTTTGCTACTTGGCGCAAAACGTAATCTTAGTAGCGCAGAAGAGAGGACTTTAGACACTATAGGGAGCTCGTTAGTCTTATGTTTCTGATTAATTAAGCCTATGCAAGTTTTGAATGAGGCTTAGGGAAGTGAGCTAGACCCAGGTTCTTCCCTATGGTCCCTTCTGGTCTAGTGAGCTCTGAGTTAGGCTTCGTCGATTGAGAATAGGAGCCCCCTATAGTTAAGGGGGCGAAGGGGGGTGTACTTAGAGCCCGGGCCGGAGAGTGAGTCATGGCCCTAAGGCTATGGCGATCGTGGAGCAACGAGCCTGGGGGGCGGTGGTCGGGAGTGAGGATGGAGTGCCCTGCCGAGCCCGGCTTCCTGTATAGAAAACCTCTTCTCCAGCTTTTTTGAAATAATCCGATTGGCTGCCTCTTGAGCTAGGACATCTTAGTCCATGATCAGGTATTCTTTTTATTGAGCTTGAACATATTAGTTCATGATTTGATTATCGTCTTCTAGGGCTTGGACGTCTCGGTCCTTTATTGAATGAGCCTCCCCTTGGGCTTGGACATCTTAGTCCATTGTTGAATGGGTCTCCTCTTGGGCTTGGACATTTTAGTCCATTACTTGATGGGCCTCTTCATGGGCCTAGAAGTCTTAGTCCATTGTTGTTCGCTGCTCTTGGTTAGCTCATCTTAGAGGCTATAACCAAGGACTTACCTGACCTCCCTCCAGGAGGTGCCCTGCCCTGGCCCATTTGCCGCACAGACAAGGGCTTGTTCGGTGCTTTACCATGGCAATTTTATGTCACGTATAAAGACTTACTCCATCCTTCCTCCAGAAAGGGACTTAACCCAGGCATAGCGTGGTGTAGATAAGGGCTTGTTCGATGCTTTAACCTGGCTATCTTATGGCATAGATAAAGGCTTACTCCGTTCGCCCTACAGGAGGGTTCTGCCCTGGACATCTCGGCACAGACGTAGGATTTTCTACCAACTTAGGTAGACTACCATCTTAGGTACTATCCAAATAAAAGGAGCATTTCACTCCTAATCATGTAGATTTTCTCTTTACAGAGAATAGCTCTTTTTTAATTCCATCTCCAATTCTTTTTACAAATTCATGAATCTTTCCTTGTCGAAAGAAGTTTATGATCATCTCCTCTAGGGCTCTACAATGGTTAGTATCATGACCATTCATCATGTGAAAGTGGCAATAGGATCCTCACAGGCTTCTTTCATGTTTTGGCTTATTTTATTGTGATGGCTAATACTTGAGCTCATCCTTTGTAAGCAAGTAGGGGTTCTCAATTGATGTTGTTAAGTTGCACTCCTTTGGAAGTCCGGACTTGAAGCTTGATTCTTGTGGATGGCTTCTTGACTTTTTGTTCTTGGCCTTATTGTTTCATACTCTTGAATTGCTTTTCTTTTCACTACCCTTTGGACTTCTTGAGTTGGAAGTGTTCTTCTTACAATTAGTTGTTGCTATTTATTTGCAATGGCATTGTAATCAGCCATTATTTTCTCTCAAAGATTGGGCCTTTGGAATAATGTTGAATTGTTCTTCTAATTTGATTAAAGACATTGTCACTTATATTTGTTCTCTTTATGAGTGCAAAGATAGCGTAGGACCTACATGAAAAGGATTTAGACTTTATTTCTCAAGATTATAAGATTATGCTTTCTTCTTATTTATAATTCAAAGAGCTTCGAGCCTCAGTCTTTGCTCTTCATTTTGATTGGGATCCTTGATAATTACTTATGAGAACCTTGTTGAATGTGGTTCAGAGTATCCTTGCACTGTTCTTACGACTCTTCTGGCCATAATCAAACCACATTGGTTGAACTTAAGAAAGGATTAAGTTGGGTTAGAAAATAGTGGTTTTGGAGGTTTATCCAAGTCAGAGGTTCGAGCCCTCCTTCTAGTGCCAAAAATGTTAACAAGTTTTCTTTTCAGCACCCCAAAGTCATGCTAAGAAAGATGAATAATCTTTTACACGAATAGTGAGCGTGATTCCTTTTGGAATTGCCTTTCGATTTGGCTTTATTTACCGATGTTTCTCACAATAAGACCTCTCGACGTCGTCAAAAGGTATGTTGGCTGGGTTAAGTGACCTTTCGGTTCTGTTGAGTTATTATGAGCTCCCCTTCGAAAGCCTTCCTTTCGATTAGATTGAAATTCCCTGAGTTAAGTCCTTTAAATGTAGGTGTCGACCTTGCCAAAGGATTGGGTATTAGCTTTCCTTAAGTTTAGGTAGGGAATCATATGCTCTAGTGGATTTGGAGTAAGCTTCGAGCTTGCCGAAAGCTATGGGAATGATTTCCTTTGGATTAAATCTACAAGTCCAAGTTTTGGAGTTTAGAGAACAGGTTTCGACCTTGTCAAAAGATTTACATCATAAAGTTGTTGGCTTCGAAAGGTTACAGAAGTTGTCGGGGCCTGAAGAGGTGTCAA
The DNA here is from genome assembly GCA_030737815.1 of Allium fistulosum. Classification (NCBI taxonomy): domain Eukaryota; kingdom Viridiplantae; phylum Streptophyta; class Magnoliopsida; order Asparagales; family Amaryllidaceae; genus Allium; species Allium fistulosum. Next base: position 671,238,676 of record CM060905.1, read on the forward strand.
CTTTGACGATAGGTACCTTTCGATGGGGTTAAACCTAAAATATACTGGTTAATCCAACAAAAGCTTTAATAAACATTAAACAGATCAACAATACTCAAGACTTCCCTTTTGCCATTTAAAGAGATTTATTTCATTGAATTCCCAAATCAATAATCTCCAAATTAGGGTTATAATGCTTTGTTTAAGAAAAATACAAGTTTGGAATGAGAGAAATCAGATCCCCAAAACGTGATCCCTTGGGTCTAATTTATATATGCAAGCGGACCCCCTTCCATGCTCTTGCTTTCGACAACATCGAAAGGTGCTCCATTTATATGTTGTTGTGAATCTTTCGACCTATTCGAATGGTATGCCTCCTTTCGACGTTGTCGAAAGGTCCTCCTTTTATATGCTGTTATGAACCTTTCGATCTAATATAAAGCTATGCTTCCTTTCGATGTTGTCGAAAAGTGTCCTTGTTCTTCTTGTCATATTCAACCAATTCCTTCATTATCTCTTAACCTTTCGACCAGATCGAAAATCATGCCTCTTTTCGACGTCGTCGAAAGGTTTCCTTATCATTCTTCCGCCTCTGAGTATTGCTTTCTTCATAACACCTTTTGACATTGTCGAAAGGTGTCCTAGATAGGTCCTTACTTCCTTGTGATTAGTGAAGTAAGTTTGGAGCCTTCGACATGGTCAACAGGTTGACTACATTGGTTTCGAAGAGATTCAACTGTCATTGCTTTTGATGTTAATGTGTAATCCATGCCCTTGTTTTGATCTTATGCGGAACCTTTTCGGGACCATACCGTTTTCGACCGATTCGAAAGGCTCACTATAGCTTTCGAAGGGGTTGCTAATACTTGCTTCAACTTCTTCATCTTCTTTGAAAGGTATGAACTCCCTGGATGCTATGAGGAGGGACTTTCTAACACCTTTGAAAGGTCTTGAAGTCGCAGACATTGATGGTAGCATCCCTTCGACTCCATCAAAAGGTTTGGTCTGAATTCTTCTCTCTTTGTCTTTGTTAAAGAACCTTTCGACTTAGTCGAAAGGTGGATTTTTTGGAGTAACAACAGGGCTACCACTGAAATGAGCTGTTGAGTTTCAGATAGATCTTGTGCTAGGAGTTGAACCCATGAGTAGGCCACCTAGCATGTTGACACCGACAGAGATGAAGGAATTGAAGGTGCAGCTAGTGGAACTTGAAGGAAGGAATTTTATTAGACCAAGCAGTTCGCCTTGGGGAGCAGCCACGGTATTCATGAAGAAATAAGATTGGTTGTTGAGGATGTGTATCGACTAGATAAACGAAAGGACGATAAATAATAAGTATTCTTTACCGAGAATTGATGATCTGTTTGATCGGTTGAGAGGAGCCAAAGTGTTTTCCCAGCTGGATTTGACAACGGGTTCCATCAGTTGAGAGTGGAAGAGGACAGCATTCCTTTGACTGCATTTCGGATAAAATATGGTTCGTATGGCTGGTTAGTGATGTCATTCGGGTTGACGAATGCACCTGCTTTGTTGGTGGATTTGAGGAATCGAGTCTTCCGAAAGTATTTGGATAGATTCGTATTCGTGTTTATAGATGACATTTTGGTATACTCTAAGGATGAGAAAGAGCATGAAGATCATCACAATGTTGTACTAGAGACGCTAAGGCAGAATCAACTAAAGGCAAAGTTTTCCAAGCGTCATTTTTGGAAGATAGAGGTTAAGTTTCTTGGTCATGTGGTTTTAGAGAAAGGATTGTCGGTTGATCTAGATATGATCAAAGCTGTGAACAATTGGAGGAGACCAGAGATGGCGACTGAGATCAGAAGACTTGCTGGCTGTTATCGGAGATTCACCAAGGATTTCTCGCGGGTAGCAGTGCCTTTGACTAAGATTACCAGGAAGGAAGTGAAGTTTGTTTGGTCCGACAAAAGTGAGGAAGCATTCCTTAAGATAAATCATTTGTTGACCAATGCTCTAGAGTTAGTAGTTCCAGATGGTAACCAAGGGTTGGTAGTATACACAGATGCGTGTGGGACTGAATTGGGAGCAGTGTTGATGTAGAAGGGAAAAGTCATTGCTTATCTATCTAGGCAGCTTAAACCGCACGAAGTAAAATAGCCTACTCATGACATGGATTCGATAGCGGTGATTTTTTCCTTGAAGATTTGGAGGCATTATCTCATGGGGGAGAGATGTGAGTTATATGTTGTTAACTCCATTTTTTGAAGCGACCTAGCGACCTAACTTCGTAAGCGACCTAGCGACCTAGCAATCTAAAGGATATAGCGACCTAGCGACCTAAAGGATATAGCGACCTAAGAGGTTGAACACTACTAGCGACCTAAGGATGGAATGGCTCAACGACCTAAAACTCCAGCGACCTAAACTACCCAAAGGTTCCAGTGATCTAACGACCTAACGAGGTAAGAGGGGAGCGACCTACCGACCTAAGAAGCTTACGACCTAAGGGTTCCTACGACTTAGCGACCTAATGGACTAAGCGACATAGCAAGTTAACGACCTAGCCTAGGTCGCTACATTGGATATCTCAGCATTACTAAGTCGCCAAATACTCCCATAGGTCGCTCACGACCTACTAACTTGTTCAGACGAAGACCAAGTGCTGTTGAGATAAGTCGGCTTATATACTATAGGTCGTTGCCGACCTACGACTTACCTAAGGTCATTCACGACCTATGACTTGTCGATATGTTCAAGTGATCAAATGCATCCTGTTAAGCCGTAAACTGTGCCCACTAGGTCTCCCACAAACTACGACCTATCCATAGGTCGCTCATGACCTACGACCTAACTCCGAATTCTACTTATAAATACCCCACCTACTCCAACTTGAAGGGGGACTTTTGGCTCATTCCTGGAACGCCGATACTCTGCTGTTTTCTCAACTCAACCAACGCTTCAAGCACTCCAAACACCGAAGATGCTTGAAAGAACTTCAAGAGGAGATCAAACACATTCAACATGAATTCGAAAGAGTCTTCTACATCGAAGTTCTAACTACTCGTCTAAAGTTTGTTGTAATCAAAGTGTATTGTAAAGAGTTGTAACCGAATCATCAATAAAGAAGATAAAGTGGACAAAGGCTTGATTTCTAGCCAACCACTATAAAACTGCTGTCTCTTTACTTTTCTGCTATTTTCTGCTTATTTCTAGTTCCCGTACCAACGGGTGGTGCTTTCACATTACTAATACTAACACCGGGGTAATAGCATCGATTTTTACGTTAACATTTTGGTGCTTTCACTAAGAACTGAACTCAGGTGGATCTCACCATTGCTTCGCAAAGATTTGTTGAAAGAATCTCCTTAAAAACCAGAAGTCTATCTGAAATCATGGCTCCTGGAAGAAAGAGTAGATCTACGAGATCCGGAAATGCTAATGACAGGGCTGCTTCCTCTCCAGCGCCAAATCAAGCAACTCCTGCTGTGGGAGTTACAAGGGCTGAACTTGATGATGTTGTGTCGGGGTTATACCAACAAATGAAAACTCAAAATGCTTTGATGATGGACAGGTTAAACGCTCTGCTCGGGGCAAACCGACAACCAGAAAACAATGAAACAACCTTTGCCGAAGATGCCCATAATTCCCAAAAGAAAGATATTCCTCAAAGAGCAACTGGCACCGCCGAAGCGCCACCTTTCCAAGCTGAAGGTTCAAGGCCGTGGCCAACTCTTCGTGAACATTAGCCCAGGTAAACTTCCAAAAGAGTTGCTGACGTCTGCCCGGCGATGCCTCTGAACAATAAGGAGTATCTAACAGGGATGGTTCGTCGAATCATGAAAGAGAGCATGCAGAGGGAAGAAAATGAGAGCGACTGGGGATTTGCTCCAAGCAAAACTCCGTTTACTGAAAGGATCCTAAAAGCAGAATTTCCAAGGAAATTTGTACCTCCTACTATCCCGGCCTATAGGGGGACAAGTTACCCTAATCATTTCCTATATAAGTACGACTGGCATATGAACGGTGCAAGGGCATCAAATGAGATTAAATGATGATACTTTCCAGTGTACTTGGACGGAGTGGCTCTACTTTGGTTCACGAAGCTACCAGTTCGGTCCGTGGATCAATTCTCTGAATTAACTCGAAAATTCAAGGATCAGTTCAGGTTGTATGCTTCGAAGGCTATGGATATAATGTCACTGTCCAGCCTTGAACAAGCTCCAGGAGAATCTATTAGATCTTTCTTGAACCGTTTCAATACAGCCTTGGCCGAAGTGGATAATGCAGAACCCTATATGATCCTGACTTACTTGATGCGAGCCATCAACAAATCAAGTGAATTCAGGAGATGGTTAAAAATGAAGGAACCGAATTCACTTGAGAAGTTTTATAAACAGGCCGACGAATTCATGGGCTTAGAATGCCTTTCTGCGCCAGCGAAAGTAGTTGTTGCCGAAATCAAAAATAACGATGTAGCTGCTAACAAAAGAGAATCTGGAAACCAGAAAAGGGAAAATGACGAAGGAAAGAAGTAGAGAAATGAGAAGAAGCCTCGCCACTTTAATCCTTCAGATTTTACTCCCTTAACTGATACATCGGAAAATATCTTTTTCGCAACAAAGGATGTTATCAAGTATCCCAAACCACCTGAGATGGGGAGAGGTGCAGTGCATAATGGGAAATTCTGTCGATTTCACAATCAACATGGCCATGACACTAACCAATATCACCAGTTAAAGAATGTGATTGAAGAGTTGCTGAAACAGAATAAACTGCAACAATATGTGAAGAAAAACAGAGTCGACCCAACCTCATCCACTCAGGGGCAACAACTTCTTACTCATCAATCCGGCTCAAATGATAAGGCCGCAGTGTAGGAATCTGAGAGGCTTGTCATTAATGTTGTCACAGGGGTCCTCACCCAGCAGGCAGAAGTTGGGAATCAGAATGCTGCTAACTACCCACAAAGCTGCAACGGGGCACCTTTCATTCTGTCTGGCATATGGATCCAAAACAATGAATCCAGTGGAAATGGAAATTCAATCCCAAGAATCTGGAACAACAATCACCTGCATCCATATTTTACTTAAAAAGCATTGCTTAAATTTGTAAAATGATGATAGATGTATAACTCTTGTATTGTAAACCACTGAGAAATCAGTGCGAATCAATAATAAAGAACTTTAAATCTTGTGTTCTCTAATACTATACAATGCCTGTCTCATTTCGATATGCAAATATATTTAAAATGTTGCTAAAATGTCGATTTAATATTGCAGGCTATCAAGGCAAAGCATACCTATTCAACACATCACGAAGCCAAGTGATTCCTACAAATCACTCAATAAATAAATGACAAACAGAAGAAGTGCTATTCACAAACAGTTAGTGATTCCACCAAGGCGGGCACCTTCTTGACGAAAAGGTTCCAGACCCTTGCTAACCAATCGCGATCGTTTGTGCAAACGAACATTCGGTAAAGTAGCTTGCGTTTGCCCCGTGGATTCACTCAACGATAAAGTACACTTCTCTGGCAAAAAGAAAACAACTTGCAAAAGAATGGACATGTACCTGAAGTGATAACGAGGAATCGCTAAGAGGCAGATAGTGGAAGGACACGAGCAACAAAGCCCTCTTCGGAGGCCAAACGCTACTCTTCAGAGTCCAAATGCTACTCCTCTGAGTTCACGTGCTACTCTTCGGAGTCCAAATGCTACTCCTCGGAGTTCACGTGCTACTCTTCGGAGTCCAACTGCTACTCTTCGGAGTCCAACTACTACTCTTCGGAGTCCAAATGCTACTCCTCCGAGTTCACGTGCTACTCTTTGGAGTCAAAATGCTACTCCTCAGAGTCCAAATGCTACTCTTTGGTGTCTAATTGCTACTCTTCGAAGTCCAAATTGTACTCCTCTGAGTCCACATGACCTCTTCGTAGGAAAAAACTGCTTCGGAGGCGCAAGCCCTCTTCAGAGGCACACAAACAAAGACCTTTTCGTAGGAAGAAAACTGCTTCGGAGGCACAAGCCCTCTTCGGAGGCACACAAGCCCTCTACGGAGGCATACAAACAAAGACCTTTTTGTAGGCAGAAAACTGCTTCGGAGGCACAAGCCCTTTTCAGAGGCACACAAACGAAGACCTCTTCGTAAGCAAAAAACTGCTTCAGAGGCACAAACCTTCTTCGGAAGCACTAAACAAGTAAACTCCTCCAATACAAGGCGTACTCTACTAAAAGCAGAATAATATTTCCCAAAACGGAAGAATTATTCTTTAAAAAAGAGTACAAGTCTTTTCAGAATATTGCAACGAGCAGTGGTATGGAGGCATATGGCTACATTAATAAAAGCAATGCTTAAATAACATACCACTAGCTCACTGCAATATCACACAAAGTAAACAAAGAAACTTGTGCAAGTAAAAAGAATGGTTTTATTCCATACTATGAAATTTTTGTACATGTGCAGGTTTCAACAAGCGGGGGCCGGTACCCGCACAGTCTCCGGTCAATACATGCAAAAAGCAAAAAAGCAAAACAATAAGCCTAAAGTCCAGCTCATTACTCCTTCTTCCCGCCGCCTTTATAACTCTTGCCCGGCTTGATGATTAATTTTTGAATCCAGCGTGGAGGGGTCGGGGAAGAAGGTGAAGGAGGTGTGGCCGGATCTTCTTCCACTTTTTCTTCACCAATAGAAGCGCTTTTCTTCTTATTCTTCACAATTGCGCGCTTCCCCTACTTCTTTGAAGAAGACTCACTGCCCGGGGTAAATAGCTTAGATAGCTTTGTGTCATCATCACAAGGCTCCGGAGTCTTCTCACCTCCTCCAAGTTCCTCAGCCTTCTGCTCTTGCGAAGCGGGCAGATCATCCAAGCCTCGAAGGGCTTCTATTTGATCTTCCTGCGATCCCGGCAGAGAAGCAGGAGTGACTTAAAGGGATGGAGGAGGAACAGCTGGTAGAGGAGAAGTTTGTGCAGCGCTTGGTACTTCCGCTACAGAAGAAAAGAAGTTAAAATCAGTATTTTCCGAAAAAAGAGAATATATTGGCTCATCAGGACTTAAGTAATAAGCAAGAAACTCATCGAGCTCAGGTGAAGCAAACAAGTAATCCGCTTGACCTAGTCCAACGTTGAAGTTACCTGGAGAAGTTGACTTTATGATGTCAATCTCATAGGCTTGTGCTTCAGCGTGTTCTTCGCCTTCGTCTCCGCCCTGTGCAATTAAGTTATCGGTTTTGACTTTAGCAGGAGGTGGGGAATTGGAACTGAAACCTATGTTATCAACTTCAGCTGATACCGAAGTATGGACAAGGGCAGTTGAAGGTACTTCCTGTCCCGGATGCTCTTCTCCCGCCGCTTCAGCTCGCGCCTTAGAAAGTTGCTCTTTTCCTTTGGCAAGAGCCGCAAGGGCCTCGTCATCTAAATAACATGCTTCAAGGTCCGCTTTAGCATAACCGGCACCTCCTAGCATGTCAATTACCACTTCCCATACTTCGGCCAAAGTAATTTTGTATGTCGGTCCCAAAAATGAGAGGCTCCCGCGCCCCAAGATGCTATGGATGTAGAAATCAAATAGAGTAGAGCTAATTTTGGCCTTCATCGCCTCGTGCGATTGCTCAGCTGCTTCTTTTCCGGCGATGGCTGCTTCTTTTCCGGCAACTGCCTCATCCCGCTCTTTTTCAACTTTAAGAAGTCGAGCTTTTAACCTTTCAATCTCCATGTCTTGAGAACTAGTTTTTTCTCGCAACCGAGCAACATAAGTGCGGTAACTCTCAACAATTTTCTCGTGCGCCTCATATCTAGCCTCAGCATCTCGTTGACTAGCATGAGCATCCCGTACTTGCTTTCGAAGTACCTCTTCCTTTTGAGTAAAAGAGGTGGAAGAGGTAGCAAGATCTTCCTTGAGTTTCTTAACTTCAGACTCAAGTCTCACGTTATCATCAGCGATGCTCGTCATTTCTGCATTGTGTTGCTTAAGAACTTTCTTCCATTCCAAATGATCGTTTTCCATAGTTAACATGGCTTCGAGATTCATATAATTAACCCTTTGAAGCTTGTCAACCAGTTTTTGCCATCCAGACATTCTCTCGATGTCAAGCTTCACAGCATCGAGATTCCTTAGCATGGCCTGCTTATCGATGGGAACCAAATCCAAGTCAAAGCGCACTCCTTTTAAACACCAATTTGGGAATCGACTTTGAAGTGTAGGTGCAGCATCCCTGACTTGATACCGAGGCCTATTAATAATCGTATGAATGTCAGTTTTCTGAAGTGCAGGAGAACTGGAGGGAATGTCAAGAGAGGTAGGAGCAGCGGTCTTTTCAGAAATTGCAGACGCCGGTTTTTCACTAAGTTTGGCCCGTTTGCTCGGATCTTCAGCAACATGACCTTTTCCTTTGACATCATAAGATTTTCTTTTATGAGAGTCATCATCCCTTCTTCTTTGCCACTCCTCATAAGTTTGTCTTTCATGAGCATTTATGACAGCCCTTTCCTCATCGGTTTCCCTCGGGGCAGGGAGATAGCGCCTATAATCATAAGTGTCACGGCTTCCATGGCGTTGGAAATTTTCATAGTACGAGCCACTTCGCCCCATCGGAGAATCTGAAACTGAAAAAGACAAGTCTTAAAAATCTTCAAAGTAAAGAAACTAAGTGCATATAATCGCAAAAAATTCTAAGTGTGTGTGGCGTGTAGACTATGCGCGTCGAACTACAAACCACTCTTCGGCTTGGGAGTAATGTCGGTTTTTGCAGCCGGCATTAACTCTTGGGTTGACGGAGCTTGTTGCAAGGCGGATGTCGCCACAGTTGCAGAAGAAATAACTTTAGCAATGGTGATGTCATCTTTAAAGAGCTCTTGTGAAGTCACCACAAGGTCGCTCAGTCCAGCGAAAATGTCATCTTTTTCAACTCCTTCATCATCAGCTTTCCCGGAGTGTTGAGGAGGTTCCTCTTCTTCAATTACTGAGGAAAGTGTAAGTCTGCTAGGTGATCCCACAATATCAATGGAAGTAGAACACTTCACCAACGAAACTCCTACAGCAGTTTCCTTCGATGCTACTTCCTCGGTAGAAACCGGGGCAACTAATGTTTCAGTCTCGGAACTAGGGACTTCGTGAATCTGAGTAGATCGGTAGGGGTGTAAAAGTCCAAACTGGTGCAAAAACTCGTCTTTCAGCAAAAATCTAACGCTTCTCTCTTCAGCAGCCACAGCACTTAATGTTTCGTAGGTTGGCTTGTGGCTGGAATCTCTAGAAGGTGGAGGAAGTGCTATAAAAGTAAAGACTGAAGTTAAGAATCTGACAACTTGAACTTCGAAAAGCTCTGAAATGAAAAGAATGAAGATAAGCATTCTTACTTCCGATTCTCCAGACGGCATAGAACACCAGGAGGTAGCGAACGAAGAAAAATTGGCCTAAAAATCCATGTACACTCTCAGGCAAGTCTAGAATCAGTCTCCGGTTGCGCGTGCCCCTCACAAGTATAATAGAAGGATGGTCTTTATTCTTTGCGAATGTGCACAAGTAGCAGATCTCTTCAAAACTTGGAAGACGATCGAGCGTCCTCCTGAACAGCACACACAACCCCATCAAGATGGCATAACCATTGGGGTGTAGTTGGAAGGGAGAGATAGTCAATCGAAGAAGAAGCTGTCGAAGAAAATCATTAAAGGGAGGAATAGCTCCACTTAAGCACATCTGACGATTAACTGCAATAAAGCCGTGAGGTGGCCTATTAGCAATATCGTTTATCCTTGTAAGCTGGGCATCTGCTTCAGCAATGCCAAACTGAATACATATCTAATTGAAGACTCTGTGGTTCAAGGTGGTCGAAGTTCTTTCCGGAGGACCAATCAACGGGTTAGCAATTGGAAAAAACTCCCCAGCTTGTCCTGTTTCTTCTTATTGAGAAGTCATTCTACATAAGGAACTGGATATTCAAATATGAAGGTGCACGTTTCCTAAAAGTGTGTGAAGTGTTGTGCAAAACAACTGAAATGACAAGTAAATAAAATTAAATTTGAAATAGTATTGATTTATGCACGTCAATTCAGAAAGTTTTGTGGCTTGTTATTAAATCAAAGTTAAGTGTAGTATCAATGCAGATGATATTTGGCAATATGTAAGTTGTAATTGTATGAATTTTGCATTGACACTTCATTTAATTAGTTGAATCGCAATACTTCATCTTTAACCAAATTCATGCTGTTTTGCTTAAGTAAAATATCAGTTCTTTAATCTAATCCATCACTCGATGTGGGCGGTCGATGATGAGTATATTCGTCCCATCTTTCTGCAAATGTTACGTTTAACAGGTTATTAGCATTAAAGTTGATTTAATCTATAAAGAAGTTCAACAAAGTTCAAGTTCAAATAGTTCAAGCAAGCTCTTTCAAATTGTACAAGTGTTCCAATTTTGTTCATCTCTTAGGTCGTTCAGCGACCTAACATAGATCGAGTTCTTCTTAATTCGCACTGTGCAAGTCAAAGAGTTTAAGGCTTCAGGTCAAGGTGATGTAAATTCGTCCAAGTCGTAGCTCGGCCACAACCTAAAACCTATGCCGCAAAAAAAAGTTAGGTCGCAAGAAATTTAGGTCGTTAATTTGTTAAGTCATTTTGCTTTCAGCTTTACGTCATTCCAGCAAGTTAGATCGCAGGCAAGTTAAGTCGCAAGTGAGTTAGGACGTGCAATTCGCGCCCAAAACTCCTAAGTCATAAGTCGTTTGAAGATCCTAAGCCAAGAATTGTCTAACTCTCCTTAACCCATCTGCTCCTCTTTACTCAATAACTCGCAAGCCCGATAACCCGATATCACCCTCTTCGTAAAATCCATTATCCCTTCATACCACCAAATCACCCGAAAACCAATTCAAAACATCTTCGATCTATTATAGATCCAACTCATTGCTATGCTTTCGTGAATCACAACCACAACATAACTAATGGCGATCAGAAATCAATCGCAACACGATTCGAAAGAGAAACGCAACGTACAGAGTTGGACTGGGGTCAGAGGATGGGGATTCACAATTTGGCGGTGATTATGGTTGGATAAAGATTGAATTCACTTACGTAATATGTTGGTAAAGATGAATTGACGACTAAATAGGTTGTATTCGCCCTTGGAAGCTCGAAGATTCGTCAATGGCAGAGCTGGAAATCAGAGCGGTAAGGTAAGGAAGTAGCAGAGACCTAACAGTTTATATAGGGCAAAGAGAGGAAGATGAATGGGCACGCGGGTTAGCACAAGCTTTAAGTCGCTCACGACCTAGCGGAGTTATGTCGAAGCACACGACCTATGGCATAGCTCTGTACTTCGAGGGGCAAGTGTTAACTCCATTTTTTGAAGCGACCTAGCGACCTATCTTCGTAAGCGACCTAGCGACCTAAAGGATATAGCGACCTAAGAGGTTGAACACTGCTAGCGACCTAAGGATGGAATGGCTCGACGACCTAAAACTCCAGCGACCTAAACTACCCAAAGGTTCCAGCGATCTAACGACCTAACGAGGTAAGAGGGGAGCGACCTACCGACCTAAGAAGCTTACGACCTAAGGGTTCCTACGACTTAGCGACCTAATGGACTAAGCGACATAGCAAGTTAACGACCTAGCCTAGGTCGCTACATTGGATATCTCGGCATTACTAAGTCGCCAAATACTCCCATAGGTCGCTCACAACCTACTAACTTGTTCAGACGAAGACCAAGTGCTGTTGAGATAAGTCAGCTTATATCCTATAAGTCGTTGCCGACCTATGACTTACCTAAGGTCATTCACGACCTATGACTTGTCGATATGTTCAAGTGATCAAATGCATCCTGTTAAGCCTTAAACTGTGCCCACTAGATCGCCCACGACCTATGACCTATCCATAGGTCGCTCACGCCCTACGACCTAACTCCGAATTCTCCTTATAAATACCCCACCTCCTCCAACTTAAAGGGGGACTTTTGGCTCATTCCTGGAACGCCGATACTCTGCTGTTTTCTCAACTCAACCAAAACTTCAAGCACTCCAAACACCGAAGACGCTTGAAAGAACTTCAAGAGGAGATCAAACACATTTAACATGAATTCGAAAGAGTCTTCTACATCGAAGTTCTAATTACTCGTCTAAAGTTTGTTGTAATCAAAGTGTATTGTAAAGAGTTGTAACCGAATCATCAATAAAGAAGATAAAGTGGACGTAGGCTTGGTTTCTACCCGAACCACTATAAAACTGTTGTCTCTTTACTTTTCTGCTATTTTCTGCTTATTTCTAGTTCCCGTACCAACGGGTGGTGCTTTCACATTACTAATACTCACACCGGGGTGTTAGCGTCGATTTTTACGTTAACATATGCCAATCATGTCTTAAAGGTATATATTCTCTCAAAAAGAGTTGAATATGCGACATCAAAGGTGGTTAGAGTTTTTGGCTGCTTATGATTTTGGTATAGAGTATACTCCTTGGAAAGGAAATAAGGTAGCAAATGCTCTCATTAGAAGACATCAGAATGTGTTGTTGGCTATGTTTGCAGAATGGAAAGATCTAGAAGCTTTGGCCAGTTGTGGTGGGCAGTTATTATGTACTGGTTAACCAGAATGTTATTATGAACATTAGAAGTCGAGTGGTTAATTCAGCTTCTAGATATTCCAGTGTGGAAATGGGATTCGATATCCATGGATTACATTGATGGGTTGCCAAGGTCAAGGAGAGGAAATGAAAGTATACAAGTTATTGTGGACTGGTTGACCAAGAGTGCCCATTTCATTCAAATAAAGTCAACCAGGACGACACAAGTTTTGGCTAAGTTGTTCATGAAGAACATAGTTAGAATTCATGGAGTTCTTAGTAGCATAGTCTGCGACAGAGATGCTTTATTCACTAGTGAATTCTAGAAGAGTCTATAGGATGTGTTTGGCACTAAGGTCAAGATGAGTACCGCATATCACCCACAAATGAATGGGCAGACAGAGAGAGTCAATAAGATGCTCGAGGATTTGTTGAGAGCTTATGTGTTGGACTTTGGTGGATCTTGGGAAGATCACCTTCATTTGGTTAAGTTTCCTACAATAATAGCTACCAGACCAGTATAGGAATTGCGCCTTTTGAAGCTTTGTATTGAAGGCCATGCAAATCCCCTACATGTTGTTTGGAGACTGGAGACAGATTGGTCTTAAGAGGGAGGCGTCAGAGAAGATTGAGTTAATCTAAGAACGGATGAAGGAAGCTCAATCTAGATAAAAGATGTAATGCCCCACTCCAAGACCCTCATTAGCAAAGAGAATCACGGAGGTGATTCCGTCTGCTAATGCGGAGAATAGAGTATAATAGGAGCGACCAAATGTAACTATGCTATAACTATCTACCGAATACGTCGAAAGGTGGAATCTATTTAATTTTTTTTTCAATCAGGTGGTTCGACATATTCGATAAATACTTATAACGAAATTACAAATGGCTAAAGATCTATCAGAACAAAGCATAATAACATAATGAAATAGCATCACAGAAAAGTATCACATAACATCATAGAGTCTCAGAACAATACATCGTCAATATAGATCCAAATATATCATAAGGTGGGTACAAAGCCACCACTCACACAAGTGAGTCAAAAATATGTACATAAGAGACTGAATAATCAGAGTATTATTGGCATAACGTAAGCACAAATGCCAAAAACAAAAACATCTAAGTAGAGATGTATAATAAGCCTCATATCATCGGCATAACGTAAGCACAAATGCCAAAACAAAAACATCTAAGTAGAGATGTCAAAAAAACGATACATCTAAGTAGAGATGTATAACAGGCCATCTAAGTAGAGATGCCAAAAATGATACATCTATGTAGAGATGTATAACGGCCATCTAAGTAGAGTTGCCAAAAACGATACATCTATGTAGAGATGTATAACGGCCATCTAAGTAGAGATGCCAAAACGATACCTCTAAGGGAGACAGTTTGAAGACACTATCCCAAAGGTAATACAAGGAGTGTGTCACGAACTATTAGCAAGGAACCCGTAAAGTGTTAACGTGAGTCCCATATCCCACGTTCACACTAAACGGTTTACTAACCAATCGTAAGCTTCCACACTGAAAACAGTACAAAGTTCACCTTATGTCATCGGTAAACTAGGCCGAAAGGCCAAAACGATCAATCGAATAGGTCGGGGATTAACTAGAAAGGAAATACACACGGTTTCATAGGCTGGAGTTTTTCCCAACCGTTTAAGTACCTTTCCACTTCGCTCGAAGTGCTAAAGTGTTAGTGTGGGATTTTATTATAGAAAATAATTACGGAAAATGGATTTATAATTGGTTTGAAATCACTTTAAAATGGCCTTTGAAAACTCCCCTATTATTGAGTAATTAATTTATTAATTAAAAATAATATTATATAATAATTTCGAAAGCCATTTCGGAGTGAAAAATCCTTTTAAAACCTTTTTATAAGGCCCGAGTACAAAATCCAGCGACAAATCACAAAGAAATCGATAAAACCAGAAAATCACTGAAAATATTCTTAGTGTTGGAAAATAGTCCAAAACTAACGCGAACCCAAGTTCGGAAAATTATTCGGACCAGCAAACTGAATCCGAATGGCATGAAAATAGGTAGGAACGTAGTCCGACATTCCTACTTCAGAACGCAAAAAGAATTACTCGATTCCGACTTGAAACGAAGTCGCAGCGATGCTCCAAAATCAGACCCGAAAACAGTGAATACACAGTTTCAGGCTGAGATCCGGGTCCCTCTTCGACAGCAATTTCGAAGAGTCAGATGAACTCGGATACTAATCAAACTTCCTAGAGATGGAGTTCGGAACTCCAGCTTTCCAACGAGACCGAAATCGATGAAATCTGACAAAGGACGAGCCCGGGATGGCGTTGCAAAGTCGGGGTTCTGTACTAAAAACAACGGGAGAAAAGAAACTAAGGCCTATAATTATGCACTAACAGACCAGAGATGAAAAACCACAATTTTGGCATAGTAAACTTCCAATTCTAACAAAATGAATAAAATAAAATATGTAGCTTAGTTTCTATGCTTTCCGGAATGACCAAGATCGTCAAATTCCGATCGGGGATGAAAGTTTTATGACTAAAACAATTCTCAGATCTAAATTCTATATCACCATCAATGTGCTCTCGGGACAGTAGTAAGAATGCACAGTTTTGACCAAATTAACTTCGAAATTCCATGAAACTCAAAACATGAAAGTTTTAGCCCTAAATCTAAGGGCCCGTTTGGTTTCATTTTGCATTTTGAGTTTTGTGTTTTCAACTTGCACTAAGAAATAGCAAGAAATAAGAGAACAAGATTTATAATTCTTAGCTATTGCGACCACCAACGGAGAATGAAGGAGTTGGATTATTTTCGTGCTTTTGTTATCTCTCGAAACACGAAAAACAAAATAAACTTGTTTTCTATTTTACATGTTAATTTCATTTTTCAAAATTGTTTGTTTTTCAACAATACATACAACAGACGCTCTTTTGTATAGACGAAAACACAAAACTAAAAACGACAAGCCAAACAGGGCCTAAGCTTTCCAGAATATCCAAAATTATTAGATTTGAATAAGAAACGACTAACCTATGGCCAAATCAATTTCAGGTTTTTATTTTATCAACCCTGTAGTTTGTTGTCAGGTCAGCGACAAACAAACGTGATTTCGACCATTCAAACCACAAAATTAGGCAAAGCTCAAAACATAAAAGTTATAGCCTACAGAATAAGCTTTCCAGAACATCAAGAAAATATTAATTCCGATTTAAGATGAATGAGATATGCCTAATTTACTAACAGCAATAAACTAATTATAATTTCAGCTAGCATATATTACCTCTTTCCCAAGCAAGAAAAATATGCACAAACACTTGATGTGCACTCCAAAAGCTAGAGAGAGGAGATCAAGAGGATTCATAACAAAAATAAACCAAAAACCATGTACTAAAAATTAATTTTAGAAATTAGAATGAAGATTAGAGAGTGATTAGAGAAGGATTGCTTTACCTTTTAACTTGTATTAACCTAGATTAGCTATGTGGAGAAGAAAATGGATCTTCTACCAAATAGAGGCCATTAATTAGGTTTTGCTCTAGGGTTTAAGGGTTGATGGAATGAGATGTTGGCTGAAACAAATGGGTAGAAGATGGTTTATAGGCTAATGGAAGTGTGTTAGTGGGCCTAATACCCATTAGGACTTGGAATATATTCTATATCTCAAGTTAGCTAATTTCTCTAAATACAAACTACACATTATTTACCCATAAAATTTTAAAATATGTTAACAAAATAATTTATCTATAGTTATAAAATTTTACATCACAATATTTGCCAACTTACAATTTAACCCCTAATTATTCCAAAACATCTTTTAGTAAAAATTGCCCAAAAATCACCGTTTTGCAATTAAATTGTAAATTAAATTCCCAATTCAAATATTGCACTATTTTACACA
Source organism: Allium fistulosum (assembly GCA_030737815.1). Taxonomy (NCBI): domain Eukaryota; kingdom Viridiplantae; phylum Streptophyta; class Magnoliopsida; order Asparagales; family Amaryllidaceae; genus Allium; species Allium fistulosum. Next base: position 671,255,069 of record CM060905.1, read on the forward strand.
TATAAAATTTTGCAATATTATAAATTTCCATTTACCCTAATTAATTTCCATTAAATTCTCCATTTTACACTTAAGCCCAAAATATTAATTTATTCAAAATAACTAACTTTTGAACAAATTAGCCACATTAAAAATTCATTAATAGCTCCAATTAAATTAAAATCAAAATTTTAATTTATTATTTGGTAATTGCAATCGCGGGTTGTTACAGAAGAGTTACACAGATAAGAGGCGTAATGAGACATGGTTTTCATTAAAGTATCACCGATGAAGGGTGTGGTATGATTTGGAAAGCCGAGAAAGTTGGCCCCCGGATATGTTGGACCATTGTAGATTACAAAGAGGATTGGAAAGCTCGCATACAGAGTTGAGTTTTCGAGCAATATGGAAGGTGTCCATAACGTGTTTAATGTGTCTCGTCTTCGCAAGTATGTGCATGATCCAGAGGCCACCATTCCTCTGATAGAATTGGAGGACTTGGTAGTAGAGACTGATTTGACTTTTGTTAGACAACCAGTTCAGGTTGTTGCCAGAGATGAGAAAATATTAAAGAACAAGAGAGTCAAGTTGGTGAAAGTTCAGTAGAGCAACAACGAGAAGGACTGTACTTGGGAGACAGAGGACATGATTCGAGATACTTATCCCGATCTGCTTTGACGGTATGTCTATATTAGATTTATATATATATTTTCTAGTCAAGTAGAGTAGTATGGTTGTTAGGAGTCGTTACAGATGATTGCTATGTTTGATATTTAGTCCTTACTGAATTTCGATGATGAAATTTTTCAAGGAGTGGAGCCTGTAACACGCCTAATTTTTTATAACATTATTCAAGAGATCTAATTAGATAAATTAAATAGGATAATGTATATGAAAGTGATAAGGGGAATGAGACTTGAAATAATTAGTTAAGGCCATGCCTAATGAACTAATTAATGGGCTAAAAAAATAGTTTTTGGTTAATTAGATCACATAAGGGTATATTGGGAATTGCCGCCCTGGCTTACACCCTTACATATATTACGTTCCCACCTTCTTACTTCCCATTCACGTCATTTTAAAACGCAAACAAAATTATAGAGAACGGCCAGCCATTAAGAGAAAGAGAAAATTTAAATCAAAGCTAGAGATTCAAGCTTAGGGGAAATCAATCTCAATCCAATTTCTTTATCAGGAGGAAGGTGAATAATAATTCCATCTCTATTTTGGTTTTAAATCATATATTCTCATATTTAAGGGACAAATTCTTTTTATGATATATATTGGATGATGATATGCTAGATTTATGACTTATTTGATTTAAATAATATTTTTTAAAGGGGTTTTATACGGCTTTAGATCCAAACCGATATTAAATGATGTTAAAATGCCAAGTGAAAATTTTATGTTATAAGAAACATGATTTTGGAGTTGGGTTTCTATTTTGAGAATTTTCCAAGCTATGGAAAGATTACTAAGAATTTTCAAGAGAAAATGTGGTTATTTGGATTTATAATTTATTTTGGAAAATATATTGGGAATTTGGGTCTGAAATTTTGATATGTTCGATAACATGATTAAAGTGAATTTCTGGAATTTTTGGGAATTTTTCCAAAGTGATTTGTTATGCAAAATAAATTGTTTTAGAAGAGGGACTTCTTTGCAAAAATAGGAAGGGCTTATTTGATTAACATAACCATGGTTTAGGTCTGCATTAGCAGTAGTTATTTTTGAAAAATGAATCTAAAAAAGTTAAGACAACCAATCTAGTGTTAACACGTGGCATGTTAGTTGGAGAAAATTGGTTTCGCCTACATAGAAAAGTGTCTTTCGACACAATAGCATTTGCCTTCACCCTTGTCGTAACCAACTATGCCGAAACCAATACACAAGGTATCATTTTGGTGGTACATAGTGGATTAGGGATAGGGGGAAGGTAGAATGTTGAAATCAAAGCTTTCAAAGGGATCGAAACTTTAGTTTATTTTTTAAAATGAAATACCCCTACCTATATTTTGTTTTAAGCCTTCGATGGTGTAGAAGTAATTGGTGTTGAAAGTTGATTTAAAGAGGTTTGAAAGGGTTGCCATTAACTTATAATTGCTTTCGACTGGGTTCAGAATGTTTTGAAAGAAGAGGTTCCGACCTACTCAATACCTTGTTGCCATTTTATATCCTTTCGACGGTATTAAAGATATTAATGATGTTGGAAGATACTTTGTTTTATAAAGTTTAAGCCACTTCCTAAAGCTTTCGAAAGGGGTTTCGACTCCGCCCTTATAATGTTTTACCCAGTTGTTTTATGCTTTGGAAAGGGATGGTGCCGATGCGATTAAGTTTTCCCCAATATTTTTATCATATAAAAGATGGTCTCGAAACATATGCTTTTGACTATATTCACTTTGACCCAAATAAAGTTTTTAAGTATAAACCCAATGTTTTCAAAAAGTGCACTTTCAACAAGTTCCAAATATAAATCTTCTAAAGTTATATGCTAATACTTTGATATATTTGAAAGGTTTTGAAAGATAGAATTTAAAGAATCATAAGGCAAGAGAATAATATTTTTAAGAGCTTTCAAAGGAGGTTGCTCTATGAAGTCGAAAGCTAAGTTTCGAAGGTATCGAAAGTTTAATGATCCAAACCCTATTTTTAAAAGGAAAAACCCATGGCTATATTTTAAAGGAGTTTTTATAATGGTTTTAAGAAGAAGCTATCTTGGATAAATTAGAAGGTTAAAGATATTAACCATGATTTATATTAAACCCACAGGAGTGGTAAAGTTATGTTGCTTCTTCAAATATGAATATATTTACCTTATAATGGACCCATAACTGCATTTTGGGGATAAAGGGTAGGTGAACCAGTTAGGTTAACCCAATAGTGAATACAAAAAGAATAAACTGCTGAATGAGTAGAATTGCATTGAGGAGGTCAGAAAGACCAGAAAATAGGATTCTAAAATATAAATGAAAGATTGGTACGGGCCAATAGGCTCACCGCAATCCCATGAAAAACTGTATGATATTAGCAGGGGCCAAAAGGTTCATAGTTAGCCCGTGAAAACTATGTATAAAAAAAGATGTCAGATAGACAAGTTCATAGTTGGCCGATGAAAAATAAGTGTAAAGGAAGATGTCAAATAGACAGGTTCATAGTAAGCCCATGAAAACTATGAATGGATACAGGGAGGGCCAGTTGGTTCGTAGTTAGCGCATGAAAACTATATCCGGATGTAATATTGACATATGTCAATAGGTTCCTCGTTTACCCATGAAACTAGGGTAAGATGAAAGGATATTTCGATTACCAATAGGTTCCTAGTCAATCCATGAAAATAGGATAAGAATAATATTGGGGTTACCAATAGGTTAATAGTGATCCCATAAAAACTGTGTAACCAGACAGGGAGTCCTCAAATATTTAACTGGTTATTAGTTAGGCCATGAAAACTATTAGGTTAATAGTAATCCTAGAAACTATAAATGAGACAGATATTCTAAAATTGAATGGGGATGGGTAATTTAGAATTTTTTCAATTTTTTTGCATATCATCGTCTTATACTATTTGGAATTGTTTTAACCATTATGGATGCAGGAGCACGGTATATGGTTTTGTAACGGTTTTGAGATACTAGTAAAGGGAAACCAATTCCACTATGCGGCGTGGTCTCACTAGATATCTAATCGATTTGAGATGGTAGATTATTATTCATACTAAGCTTTATGTCTGACTCGAATTTTATGTTTTCCCCTTAAATTCTTGGGTACTCAATTGATTTTGAGTAGTTTGAGATTTGAGGTTTTCAGGTACCTCTATGACGAATAAGCTTCCAAAGACATGCAGGAGGCATGATAGATATTAGAGTTCTCTTTTCTTTTGATTCCACTATGTTATTGTAATGGAAAAGTTGTTATATTGTGTTAACGCTAAAAAGTGAACGCTAAGACCCTGGTGTGTGTAGTAATAATGTGAAAGCACCACCCGTGATACAGGAACAGAATATAAGCTGAAAATCACAGAAAAGTAAAGAGACAACAGATTTTAGTGGTTCGGCTCGTAATTAAGCCTACGTCCACTTTATATTCTTTTATTGCTGACTTGGTTACAAGTTGATACAATGCACTTCGAAATACAATACACTTCGATTCTGAAACACGTCAGACTAGTAGCTCAAACTTCGATGATGAGATTTGTTGAATCCATGTCAGATGTGTGAGATCTCTTTCAAAGCTTGTTGTAATGTCTTTGATGTTGGAGTTCTTCAAGTGTTGATTCAGTTGAGAAAGCGGCAGAGTATCGGTCCTTCAGAGAATGTTCGAAAAGTCCCCTTTACGTTGGAGTTAGGTTGGTATTTATAGAGAAATCCTGTGCCAGGGTCGTAGGTCGTGGCCGACCTAAGTTGGGTCGTGAACGATTCAACTGGTTACGACCGACCTAAGTTGTGTTGAGACTTCACAGATGTATGCTTGTTCATTTGGATATATCACAAGTCCCAGATCGTCCACGAGTTAGAAGGCCACCATGTGAATAATGCGGCATTGAGTTTGTTTGTTTAGATCGTGGGCGACCTATCATAGGTCGTAGGTCGGTCGCGACTTAAGTGCAGTTGCTAAGTCATTCAGTCCTTTCCGTAGTTAGGTGGTTACTCCCTTAAGTCGTAGGTCGTGGTTCCTTTAGGTTGTTAACCCGCTTAAGTCGTCACATTCCCTTAAGTCGTAGGTCGTCCAGATCTGAAGTCGTTAACTCGCTGAAGACATTAAGCCGCTTCATTTCTTAAGTCGTTAACTGCCTTAGGTCATCAAGTCCTTTTCCATTAGCTTTCTTAAGTCGTTAATTTCTCTTAGGTCGTCAAACACCTTAAGTCGTTGACAAAACGGGGTTAACATTTGCCCCTCGAAGTACACACCTAAGTCGTAGGTCGTGTGCTTCGATTTCTCTAACTCGTGCTTTGAAGAGTCGTTAGATGGCGGACGACCTATGAGAAAATAATGTCGTATGTGCCGATTCGAGTTCCACTGTCCTGGTGTATAAAAGGCTTAGGTCGCTTCTTCTTCACCTACTTGCTTCCGTGTTTACTTCCGCCATTATTGACCTTCGAAGCTTCCAGAAACGAATCCAATCAGTTTACCTCGTCACCAATCAAATTCCTACAATCTTCATCATCACACTACGTAAGTAAACTCATTACTCACTCGACTTCACGATTACCGCTACCTTTCGAACATGGACTTCTCAGTTTCTAACCCCAATCCATATCATCACACCATGCTTCATCTTGAATCACGTTACGATCGATTGCCGACAAACTTGGAGCGGTTCGATCAAGTTTTTAAATGACTTGCAAGGGGAAGACGATGGGTTACCATATTTCGAGTCAGTTGATCCGCGAATTTAGAGGAGACGATACTGTCCTATACGGGTTAACTGGTTAGGAGTTAGGAGGATGACTGGTTACTGATTTAAGAATAGGTCGGCCGGTCAAAGGAAGCATGACATTATCTTGGACGTGACTCAGTAATTTTGAGCGACCCAATAACCTCCGCGACTTAACTCTGGACCGACTTACCAGCCTTCGCAACTTAACTTTGGACCGACTTACCAACTTTTACGACATAAGTCTTAAGTCGTGGCCGAGATAGGACTTGGAGAATTTCACGTCGCTTCGAACTGAAGTCTTTTCCCCTTACTACGCCTTACGACTTAAAGAACCAACGACTTAAGGCATTAACGACTTAGAGCACAAACGACCTAACTTAACTCGTCCAACATTCTTTAGGTCGTGGACGAGTTAGCACTTCGAACTGTCATGAAGCATAATTCTGACTTGAACTTTAACTTGAATTACTGAAGTAAACTGCCTGAATACTGAATTGTTTGGACTTTAACCTGTTAAACTTTGTTGCATTCTTCTACAGATTGCTTCAATTTGTAAGCTAAGAACCTACTTAATACAATGTTTACAGAAAATCGGGACGAATATACTGCCACTGATTGCCCACATCAAATGACAGATTAGTTAACAAAGGATAATTAACTTAAATAGACTGTGTGAACGAAGTGCTGCAAAATCAACAAATTCAAGCAAAGGATTAAAGCAACACTAGAATAGCCAATTAAAGCTGACCGGTCTGCACTAATACTGCACCTAAATTTTAAATTAACAAGTCCTAAAATTTTGTAATTTATCAATTGCCGATTAGTTAAACTCCAGCTATATTTGCTTGTTATTTTTATTAGTTCTGCACAACACTTCACACTTTCAAGGAAACGTGCACCTTCGCATCTAAATAACCAGTTGCTTGTGTAGAATGACTTCTCAGCAAGAAGATGTAGTAGTTCAAACCGAAGAGGCCGCCCTTATTCCAGCCCCGTTAGTCAATCCTCCAGAAAGAGTCTCAACTACTTTGTCGTACAAAGTTTTTCGGCAATTGTGCACCCAGTTTGGTATCGCTGAAGCAGATGCCATTCTTCCTGAAAAAAGCAGCACCTCTGATGTGGCACCCCCTGGCTTTGTCAGAGTTAACCGGCAAATGTGCCTGAGCGGGGCTATTCCCCCTTTCAACGACTTTCTCCAGAATCTTCTTCATCGACTAGCCATCTCCCCCTTCCAGCTACACCCTAATGGCTACGCCATTCTGATGGGACTGTGTGTGCTATTTAGGAGGACACTTGACCATTTTCCAAGCTTCGATGAGATTTGTTACTTATGCTCTTTCGCCAGAAATAAAGATCATCCTTCCATCACTGTCGTGCGAAGCGCTAGAAACCGCAAACTGATCATTGGCCTTTTGGATAGTGTTCATGGGTTTCTAAGTCAATTCTTCTTCGTCCGCTGCCCTCCGAGGTTTTATGCCGTTTGGAGAGAAGGAAGTAAGATTATTCATCTTTACTTCTTCTATTCTTTGAGTTTTCCGAAATCCGAAATGTCAAGTGCTAACTTCATCTTTACTTTTCAGCGCTTCCTCCCCCTTTCCAGGGAACCCAGCCACAAGTCAACTTTCGAGAGGCTTATGGTTGTGCCAGTTGAGGAGAGAAGCATTAAATTTTTGTTAAAAGATGAATTTCTGCACCAGTTTGAACTTCTTCACCCTTCTCGCTCTACTCAGCCCCACGAAGTTCCTGATTCTTCAGAAAAGACGTCTAATGCCCCAGCTTTTGTCGAAGAACCTATACCGCAAGAACCTACCACTGAGGCTTCACTGGTGAAGTGTTCTACCTCTATTGACGTTGCGAGGTTGTCTGGCAAATCTACGCTCTCTCCGGTTATCGAAGAGGAGGAGCCTCCTCAATGCCCTGAGAAGGCATCCAATGAAGGGGTTGAGAAAGAGAGTTCCGCTCAGCACGACGGCGAAGACATTTTTGGGGATCTTAGTGACCTAATGGTGACTTCACATGAGCTATTCAAAAATGACGCTTCAAAAGCTATTTCTCCTGCTGTTGAGGCGACTTCTTCTTTACAACAAGTTTTGACACCTTCTACACCAGTCGTTGCCGCTCCCACACCAAAGAGTGGTTTGTAGTTCGATGCGCGTAGTTTGCACGCCACACACACTTAAGATTTTTTACGATTAAATTCACTCGGCTTCTTTACTTTGAAGATCTTTATCACTTGTCTCGTTTTATTTTTATTTTCAGATTCTCCGATAGGACGCAGTGGTTCATATTATGACAATTTTCAGCGTCATGGAAGCCGCAATACTTATGATTTTAGGCGCTATCTCACTGCCCCAAGGGAAACAGATGAAGAAAGGGCCATAGCCCTCGACAAGGTCGAACCCAAGTCAGTACACACTTAAATCCTCAAATAACTCAAGCAGCCTAAGGACCCAGCTTTCGACATGGACGAAACCCTCACTTCTTACCCTTTACTTATGTCCAAACTATTCAATAGCCTAAATCTCTCGACATGGTTGGACCCTAGGCACAGTTTCCTGGTTCATGCTTTGTAATCAAGATCACCATGCTTCCGACATGTTCAGAACCTTTGAATTAAAATTCTAGGAATAAGTCCTATCTACGCAACCCTTAAAGCTTCCGACAAGGTCAAAACCTTCAAAGGGAAAACTTTCTAAGATATCTCCATCAATTCAAAAGGAAGGCCTTCAAATGTTTGATTAACCCATCCCAACAAAGTTGGAAGGCATTAATCAAAAAACCTAACCCTTCCAACACAGTCGAAAGGTTGGTCCAAGTGATTCCTGCCTATTGAAGCTTATTCAAGAGGAAATTCATAAAGGATTTATAACTTTCTTTCCACAATTCTTGCCTAAAGGATCATTCTCATCCGTTATCATAATTTTAGGGTGTTGACAAGAAATCTTGTTAACATTTTTGGCGCTAGAGGGAGGGGCTTGAAACTCCGACTTGGATAAATCCCCAACACCACTATTCTCTAATCCTACTTAACCCCATTTCAAGTTCATCTACTTTGGTTTAATCATGGCTAGAAGAATCATAAGATCTGAACGAGGATCCTCTGAACCTCATGAGATAAGATTCCCCTCAAAATTCTTCAAGAATTCCAACCAAGATAAAGAGCAGAGGCTAAGGCTAGAAACATTGAGAATTATAAACAAGAAAAGAGCGGAATCATACGATCAAGAGAAATGGTGCTTAAACCCCATTCATGTTGGCCCCAACCCTATATTTGCATTAGGAAAGAAAATAAATGGAAGCGACAATATTCAATCAAATGAGAAAATCCATCCAATATTATTCCAAATGCACTATTTTTATGAAAGAAATAATGGACGATTACAATGCCTTCGCACATAAGCGACAACCAACTACAACAAAAGCACTTCCAACTCAAGAATTCAAAGGACGATAAAAAGAAAAGCAATCGGAATGGTGTAAAATAATAAGGCTGAAAAAATAAAGAGTCAAAAGGCCATCCGCAACAATAAAGTTTCAAGTCTAGACTTCCAAGAGAGTGCAACTTGACAACTTCCATATAGAATGTCTACTTACTTACAAATGATGAGCTTAACTACTGGCCATTATAGAAAAAGAGGCTAAGACATGAAGGAAACCAGGGAGCATCCTATTGTCATTACCACATGATGAATGGTCATAAAACTAACCATTGCAGAGCCTTGGAGGGCACGATCATAAATTTCTTCTGACAAGGAAAGATCAAAGAATATGTAAATAAAATTTGAGAAAGAATCAATAAAGAGTCGCTTTTCAAAGAAAAATCTACATGGCTTAGAGTGAGATGCTCCTTATATTTGGATAGTACTTAATATTATAGAAAACCATATGTCCTCCCCGAGTTGGCTACGGTAGAGCACCTCTTGGAGGGATGATGGAGTAAGCCTATAGCCACGCCATAAGATCGGCAAGTTAAAGCACCGAACAAGCCCTTATCTGCATCGCGCTATGGCCAGGGTAAGGCACATTTTGGAGGGAGGACGGAGTAAGCCTTTAACCTTTCCATAAGATGGCCAAGTTAAAGCACTAAACAAGCCCATATCCATGCCACGTGTCAACAAGAAATCTTTTCAACATCCCAAATAATATTCATAAGATAATTCAATTCGAACATGACCATGTTGTTGAGAGGATTCTCTCCATCGAAAGCATGATTTTCAATTAAAGCTATTTAGTCAGTAGGATTTGAGATGATAGCTCTTGCTGTCGACCAAATCAACTTAATCGAGAGGAACAATAAAGTTGCCCAGCCTTTCGACCAGGTTGATTTAGTCGAAAGAGTTAATGGCGCTACCCAAATCCTTTAACCATGTTGGTATACTGGAATGGCCTCAAGGGGTTGGCTTTGGGCCATAGCTTTTGAAATTATTATTTTATTAAGTCTCATCCTCCCATTGAGTCAAGAACAGCCAATCATCTTCGCTTTCCACCCCTTTCGATCATGTCGAAAGGTAATATTCAAGACCTTTCGATTATATTGAAAGGGGATGCTTACTTCACTAGTATGTGTTGGTTTCTTTCGACCCCATGGTTTTGTTATTCATACTATGGAACCCCACTACGAAGGGGTTACTGATGTCCCAAAGAGTTGATCCTCTTCGAATGAGTTCCACTATATACGACTGTTAGTCAAATATAAACTAAGATTCCCTTCGAAAGTACTCCTTTTAATCAGGTCGAGTGGGTTTCTTCCTTTAGAAGCAGTCCTAGCTCATTATCGCCTACAATTAACTTTGTATTCCTTGTATAAGATCAATCTAGGAATTCCCAAGACTTATGCACTCAACATGGTCGACACGCCATCATCATTTCGGTTTTCAATGTTAAGTATAGGTTTCGATGATGATGTTTTTTTATTGGAAATGCCCAAATCGATCTTATACATGGCATGGACAAAACGAGATCATGAGAATAGGTTAGAATCATGTGCAATTGATCACTAGTCTAGCTAATGATCTAAATGATCCTCCTCATCACTAGTATCCTTCATAAACAAACCATCTCCCTTTTTTATTCGTAATCCAAAATGAGTTATAAAATATTGAGCTTTTTCCCTAATTTGATTTAGGATTTCTTCCAAATACAATTGTCATGAAGAATGTAGAGTAAAGAAAATGAATTAAAAATTCCAGAATCCTGTCTCCCAAAATTGGACCCGTTGGGTCTTATTTATAGATGCAGGTCGGCCCCCTTCCACGCCTTTACTTTCGACATGGTCGGAAGGACCCTTTTTTATATGCCGCCTCAAACCCTTTTAACCAGGTCGAAAGGCGATGACTCCTTTTGATTTTGTTGAAAGACATCATGTTTTTCTTCTAGGTTTATGCTTTCGCCTCCTTTCTCTTTTCTTAGACCTCTCGACTTAGTAGAAAGAGGCCTTTGTCATCCTTTCGCCCTATTGACTTCTGAGTCATGCCTTCTCCACAACACCTTTCAACACTATCGAAAGGTTTCCTGAATGCTTCTCCTTCTCATTTGTTATTAGAGGCAAATTTGAAGCTTCCGACGCTTTCGACAGGTTGACTATATTGGTTTCGAAGAGATTCACATGTCAATGGTTTCTATGATGTTGACTAGCCCCTAAATATATTCCCATGAACTTATGTAGAACATTCTCTTATTTTTAAGGACCTCGACCTGTTCGAAAGGCTTGTTGTGCTTTTGAAAAGGTTAGTATGCAGGCAAAACCTCTGACATCAAAAGGTTTGGCATGTAGTTGGGAGAAATGGTATCCCTTGGTCCCGCCACGCTATGGCCTCACCAAGGTACCGACAAGCCCTTATCCACGTCACGCTATGGCCAGGATAAGGCGCCTCCTGTAGGGAGGACGGGTAATCACTTGGTTCCGCCATGCTATGGCCTGGCCAAGCTGCTTACAAGCCATTAGCCGCTTCACTATATGGCCATGTTAAGGCGCCTCCTGGAAGAAGGTTGGGTAAGTCCTCAGGCCCTGCTTGGGAATAAGCAAGCTGAGCGCACTAGAAACTCGGATTAAATTCCGGCGGAATAAGAACGGTCCCTACCTAAGAAGGACAACTGGCAAAAATCGACACTGCCTAAAATGGAAACTGCTTAAATAAGCAAAAAATTGGTCAAAAGAGTCCCTACCTAAAATAGGCCAAAACAAATAAAGAAACTCGGGCTCGAGAAAGAAAAAGCATGCAAAATTTCATCTAAGCTTGAAGATGGCGCATTAAACAAGAGAATAAGGAAGAAGTCGCTGACTTCTTACCATGAACATCTGCCAAATTGGTTTTCTGGTCTTCTATTACTTATTATCAGAAATGGTATTCAGGTTTTTATTAATTATTGCCAGATTGATTCTCTTATCCTCTATTAATTATTGCCAGAATGGATCTCTGGTTTTCTGATACTTATTACCGAAAATTGTCTTCTAGTCTTCGATTATTAATACTAGATTACCAGATATGGATTTCTAACCTTACATTATCCATTACCGGAGATGATATCTTAGCCACTAATACTTATTTCCGAGAAGGGTATTCCGATATTCTTTTACTGAAACTGGCGTTCCAATCATCCCTGACATATTATCAGTGGATTTCAAAAGGTAACTTTCATTTTTTCTTCCTTCCACTAATACCCGAATCTGGGTCCGATGACACCTCATAAAACTCTATCATTACCACCTAAATCTAGGTGTCAAGACTGCTGTTTATTTAAAACCCTAATCTGGGTACAAAATCTTTGGATTTCTATCCATCTCAAGTGCTCGAATCAGGGCCAAAGAATATTATTAAAGAGAATACTGATAAGACTCCTCGAATGGGGACTTCGGGCTTCTAACTATGTCAAAATAATGCGGTTTACTTCCAACAAGTCTTACTCATTCCGAATAGGTGGAAAGAGTTAAATCCATGATCATTTCTCATCATGGTTAAAGATGAGATTTTAAAATTTTGAATAAATTACTTTTCATACGATTGGCAAGATGAGTTGCTAATCTAATCGAATGATATTCATAGACAAATATATCAATTTATAAGCTAACAATTATAAGCATTATTTGCTATGTGTTCCATAGGGAAGTCAGAATGGCAAGGAATATAAAAGGATTCAGCAAGCACAAAGGTCGTTAAATGAATAATTCAAAAGTATATCAAAGGTTACATCATAGAAAAGGATCACAAATCAGGTGATATTTAAAAAATTTCCATAATTTATGTGAGTTACGTAGTCATTTACAAACAACAAAGTTATGTACTAGATATGTTTACATAGCCTAAATACATAAACGAATTACAAATCTTGGGATGCTTTATTAAGGGCCTCCACCACGGAAGGATTAACTACACGGTTAATTGCTGCATGGAGAACTTCTTTAAACTCTTCTCCTTTCTTCTAATTCTATTCTCATCATCAATTGCCTCGATGTTGGTTTTCAAAGAAAGGTTAAAGGCCCTGTTTGCAGCACTTAAGGTCTTGTTATCCCTTTCTAACTCAGCATCATGTTTTTTGAGGAAATAAATATTATGTTCAAGCTTTTGATTCGTTACAGCATAATCCTTAATAGTCTGGGAATACATGACTTTTTGTTGCTCATTATACTGAGTGATTTCAAATATCACTCTCCGACACTAGTTCCCCACCACATTTTCGTCCAAGCCTGGGGGAGGACTGAGCATAGTGGGAAATTTTTGAGCTGCAAGATGCTTCGATCTAGTAGTCTTCACAAACGAAGAGGTTGCTTATGGGATCAGAAGTTTAATCTTTGAAATTTTATCGCCTAAAATGAATTCTAGAGAAGCACATTGTGCCTTACTATCTTTCAGTTTTAACTCCAAGTCACTTGTTCGCTGGATTAGCTTAGACATCTTCTCATCAAAGTGAATTGTAGGATTCGACTTCACTTGTCGTTTAAGCATAATAACCACTTCATCTTTTCTCTTAATCTCAGCCTTAAGATAGTCAATGCGATCCTTATGATTGTTGGCTATGGTCTTTTGGATAAGGTGTCTTTTATGCCACTTCACGGCTTCGATGTTGCCACCAAAACGCTCGAGAAGGACTTCATCATGAATTACAATGTCACCACTCCTTGATAATAGCCTCTCTCTAATGGCATCGACACAAGAAAGTAAACTTTGAGGAAGATGAGACGAAGATGGCTGAATCTTCAATTAAACAAAAAGAAATAAAATAGATAAAACTTAAAACAACATGAATTTATTGTTATATCAATGAATTACAACTCAAGTAGCCACAAAGTTAAAAGGAACAACAAATGATTTCATTACATCAAAAGTTGAGAGACTACATTTCTAACTTTGCCTAAAGTGTGTGCTGAAAGCATAACAGTCGAGTCAAAAGGTATAGAAAGCCCTTTAGGGGTAATAACTGGCAGGAATTTACTATAATCCCATTTTTCAACAGGAGGGCTGTCATTACCACAAATCAACTTAGTGTGGAAGGTTCTGATTTCTTTTAAGAAAGTTTCATTCTCTTCGCCAAGGAAGTCAAAGCGGAGACGAGGGTATTCCAAGTATAATTTTTGTAAATCCCTAAGAAAGCAATATCTTGCTAACTTCGAAGTCTTTAAGAGTGATGCATTTTAAGAGTAAAACCTTCTCAGGTTAACAAATTGACTTAAATGGTCTCTTAGGACGACACGACCTAAAGAACTGATATTTTGAAATAGCACAACAAAAAGAAGCTAAGTAAAGAGAGCATTACAAAAGCATGCATTCATGAATCAATTACTTATATATTTACAATCACTCATCTGGTTTATACAAGACAGACTTAGAGGAAAACTCAGAAACAGATTTATTTTTATAATACTTAATCTTTTCAGTAAGGAGATCTTGTGGAATTGATCTGACCCGTGGTAAGATCCAACATCTCCAGGATGCGGTTCAAAACCAAATTCATCTAAATATGTTTTATGGAAACGTCTAAGTAGACCCCTACTGGATTAATCTAAGTATGAGAAATCAATGATAGAATGTGTACAATAAACTTTATACAAAAAATTGATTAAAATGTCTCTTTCTTCAATCATCATCCAGAACAGAGCTATTAATTATCTATTTTCCTTCAAGAGACGTCGTATCGAAGATGCGCCTTCTTTAGCAAAGGGGCAGCTCTCTGAAATTTAAAAGACACTAGTGCAAAAGTGCTCCTATCAAGACTATGATATTTCTAAGATAACGCATTGTGTTTCTTTATTAATTTGTCTAACTACTTATGCAACTTGTTAATTTCCGCTTGTTTTCTCCCAAGTTTTGTCCTATAGGGAAATTTTGACTTCTTCCTTATCCAAGACAAACGATTTATCACTAATTGTTATCTTCCAAGTGTAAAACATTTAAACAGAGAAGCCCATAACTATGAACCTAGAATTGAGGCATGGAGGGCTTGTTCTCTATCTTGCGGACCGTCAGAGTGGACGAGAACAATTTCCTCATCCAAAGGAGCATTTGTCCAGGGGATGTTGGAAGCATATCTTTATGAGGTGATGGCTCTTTCTCAGTGGATTTGGTTGAACCACCACCATCTGTTTCTTGTGCACCAGAAGGACCACCTTTGTTTCCCTCATGGCCCTGACCTCAGATAGGGTCATCATCGTCGTCATCATGATCATCAGTATCCCAGTTCGTAGGATCATTACCCTCCTTCTCATTGTGATATTTACTTTAGTCATCCTCCTCTTCAGAGTTAAATTCAATATCAAAGGAGGGAATATCGAAAGAAAGAACCTTCTTGAAGTCAACTAACCCCTCTTTTTCTTCGGATTCAGGACACTGTTTAGATCGTTTAATTCTATCTATAACTCTCTTAGCTATAGCTAGGTGAAGTGAAGGAAAATAGAAGTCAAGACATTTATCACGATGGTCTACATAGGCCAGTAGAAAGCATCTTCATAATAGTTCAGCATCATAGGCTCCAGGGTGGAGTCAACAAAATCAGAAACATGATTTTGGAAGTCCGAGAGGGCTTGAACGACTAGCTTGAGTGAGGCTCTGGACTTCTTGAACTTATCTCTCAACAGAGTGTTCTTGGCGATTAGTTGAGCTTTTTCTTCCTCCGAATCCTTTAAAGCCAGCTCCTTAAAAAAAAATCATCGGAGGTGAGACGAGGGAAGCCATAATTAGCTTAAATTCAGAGGAAACAGTATTCTGGGTAGCCGACAATGAGGCTGACTGACTCTTCAAATCGGTGTTTTCCTCTTGAAGCTTGGATGTTCCAACAGAGAGTTTGGAAACATGCCCATTAAGGGTAACCCGGTTCCTAGAAATTTGCAACAACAGAAGAATCACATGTTAACAATTAAGGAGACGTGGTGATAGTAGAATTAATAGAATAGGATCTTACCAACAGTTGTTTCTCCATGAGAGAGCGATGATTTATTACGAATTCCGGGCTAAAGGACAACAGAGGAGAAGAGGTAAAAGATTATGACTAAAGAATGAATTTGACAAGATCGTCGAAGTTGGTTTGCAAAGCGGTTGAAGACAACGATTCTGGAAGAGTATGAGACTTAGAACGAGTCTCAAAAAGGGCAACCTGCATCTGTGCCAGTGCAGTTAGAGAGACAGAAATTAAAATTGGCGAAAGAGGAGCAGGCAAACGAGGAGTTAGCTCCATTATATCCTTTTAAGCTTCGATAATTGGACTTTTTGAAGCTTTCTCCGGAGATGTGCGCCCTTCTTCTTCCTCAACATCGACGATCTTTGCTATTTTAACTGGAGGGACCTCCTTAGGAGGCACTGCTTGTCTTCTTTTTTTAAGATTTCTTGGAGCTAGCAAAAGCCTCCAAAACTTGCGTGACATCAGTAGATGAGGAAGGAGGAGAAACTTCACTTAAAGGCACGACGACCTTGGGAAGAGCTAGAGAAAATTCCAGAAGATATAAAATTAGTTAAAGAAAATTCGAAAATTCTATAGAAAGAGAACACAAAGTTAATGAGATACCTAAAGCGATAGAACCAATAGGCTACATTGAAGTAAAACGATCAGCATCGCCCGTAGAATAGAAGCAGTTTCCTCGAGAGTTGCGTATGATGATAGGCGGAGTGCCAAGAATCTTTTGACCAACTGATAATAAAGAATGCTTCCTTAAACTTGAAAGGGTTAAAAGCGTCAACATGCTCCTAAGATGTTTTGGAGTTGTAGTTAATGAGTTGATAATTTTTGGGTCTGCATTGCTGAGTGTTTTGGAGGGCTCACCTCAAAAAGATTAGAGATTGATTAACAAGGAGCATAGAGGAAAGCAGAGACGACATTGAAATAAACTTACGAGGAAAAGCAAAGGCCCCGTGAACATCTGCGAAGCACTTGACAAAAAGGAATTGGTTCTCCCAATCCTCAAACTTGTTAATACCGTCTAATATCAATTTCTTATATACATTCACCCTAAAAATCTGCTTGTTAGACTTACTTGACCTTGCCAATTTGGTCAAGGAGGTTAAAATTTCAGAGCTAAGCAAAGGAAGTCAAGATTCCAGCGCTAGCATCTCGAGAGATAGAAGATGGGCATAAACATTGGGGGAGAGTTGTATCGGAGCAACTCCAATGTAAGATAGAAAGGAGCATAAAATGCAGGAAACAGATGAAAACCACTATGCCATATGTGGATGGCAGTGAATGCAAAGTACCCCTCAGGAGGATTGTCAATATTATCGATGGAGTTGGGAGGAATGGCTTCAACTTCGGTGATGCCAAGCCCTTTCAGAATGGCATCTACTACACTCTGGGATTCAATGAGAGAGTGCTTGGCAATAGCTTCAATTATTAGGGAACTCATTGTTCTATGAGGTGAATATGTTCTAATTAAAAAACTTTAACCAGTTATATATTTAGATAGCAATCAAGAATATAAAAGTGAATAAATCTGCTTAGATAAATTAAGCACGAAAATATACACAAAGCTCCAAAAGGATGTGAATTTTCAAAAAAAACCAACCGTTTAAGCATTCGACAATGCCGAATGTTTTATGAAAACTTGGGCCTATTGCAAGAATAATCTAAAGTTAAATGGCAAGACCTTTTAGTATGAACAAAATTAGAAATTTAAAATTTCACAAATTGGAAAACATTGATATTGTTAATATTATCGAAAGGTCTGGTAAAAGGTGTTAAAACACGACTTTAAGATTGGAGGATTTCAACCTTTTCGGAGGCATGTTTACGAAAGGTTTAAAATCCTCAACCCTGTTGGAAGCTCTTGGTTGGAAGGTTTCACCTTGGTTTTGCTTGACCTTCCGACCCCAATGCAAAGGTAATGTCAAAATACCTTCCGACGTCGTCGAAAGGTGCAAAGAGAGGTAAACCTAATTTTTGCCGCCTTAGCTTCTTTCGAAGGGGTAGGAAAGTCATTTTGCGTTACCTAATTATATGCTAGTAGGGCCCAGGTTACCATATCGGGTTTAAGAAAAACTGAACCCAATAATAAATGCGATTTCAAATTTTGCTTGAAGAACGGGCAAAATGAACCTGTTAGCAAAATTACCATCATTTGGAATTGATCTAGTTCAATTCCAAAGAATAGTATAACATTGTCAATAGATCAAAAATCAAATTTGAAAAACCGAAAACTAAATATAAATACTTTGGGTGTAAAATTGAACCCGATAAGGGGATTTTACCATGGCAAACATCGCCAGCATAAAATCTAAAACCATAGATGAATTTTGTCTAATAACTGATTTAGGGAAAAATGAATTTCCAATAAAACCAAATTATATTTCGAATTTAGGAAACTGGAAATTTGGTTAGAAACCAGTATGGATGAAAATTAAACAGATTTTTGAAGTAAATTCAAGAAATAATTTGATGTAGTGAGTCGAGATATAGAAATTTTTTAGAATTCTTTTACTTGTGTGCGGTGATATTAATTTCAGGTAAAAGTGGAAGAAAGAGAAGTAGCACGCTATATACGAAAAGTTGCCCAAATTCTCAACCGTTGGATTGGATTTGAGTGAACGTTCTAGATCAACGCTGGAAGACCAAGAGGCGGGAAAATCTTATAGCTGTCGACAAAGATGACTTGGAAAGTCAAGTGCATCCCTTCGAATAGGGGAGGGAAAATGTGACACCAAAAATCAACCTTCCGTCTAGAATGAAAGGTCTCTCTACAAAGATTAAGGAAAAGGAACACAACCCAAACCTACCGAAGGAGTCGAAGGGATGCAGTCATCAGACTTCACTATCATCAAACCTTTCAAAGTAGCCGAAAGGTTTCGTCTCTAGTATCCAAAGTGTTCTTACCTTTCAAAGGGGATGAAGAAGTCAAAGCAAGTGCGAGCAAGAATTTAATGACCTTTACAAAAGCATAATAAGCCTTTCGAACCGATTATAACACATCAAAGATACCCTTCAACAATGTCAAAAGGTTTACGAAGAAGACAACCCTCATAAGTCGGTAAAGAAAGGAAGCCAACCTTTCGAAGACATTGAAGGAAAGCACAACTCTCGACAACAATCAAGTGAACATCAACCTTCTGGCAAGGTCGAGGGGTTTACAACAGGAAAGGGAAATGCAACCTTCCGACCAGGTCGAAAGGTTCACAGCAGCATGAAGTAGGCAAACCTTCTTACCAAGTCGAAAGGTATGTGAAGGCATAAAGAAAAGCAAGCCTTCTGACAAAGTCAAAAGGTCCATGGTAGTAGATGAATGACAAACTTCCTGGCAAAGTCGAAAGGTTCACAGTCGCATATAAAAGAGGAACCTTCCGACCCAGTCAAAAGCATAGGGCTGAAAGGTTGACCAAGGTCCTGTTTGGGGGATTCGATTTCTTCCATTCTAGTCTTGTATCTTCTTAATTTGAGCATTGTAACCCTATTTGAAAGCTGGTTTGGGGAATTCAATAAATAAAGCTTTTTCCTTGGATAAAGAGGGCAGACTTAAACTTGGTTAATTAATTTTCTATTTACTTGAAACTTATTTGGATTAACTCATATTTTCAGGTTAAACCCCTGCGGAAGGTACTTGTCGACGGTGTTACCAAAAACTTTGTCATAAGTAACTATTTCAACCCTTCGATGACTCCAACTCTCCAATAATAACATTTTGATTAAGTTGAGGACCAAATCAGCTCAACAGTCACTAAACCTTCCAAATTCATTGAATCAAAGGGCTAAACCTTTCAACGAGATTGATAGTGCATTTAGTCTAAATACTAACTTCACCTTCCGGAGTGATTAACTTAGAGCCCCAAACCTTTCGACTAGGTCGATGGCTCTTTTAGTATAACAATCCTAACAACCTTTCGATATTATAATCCAAGTCATCAAACCTTTCAGTAAGGTCAGAATTGAAGGAGATCATTCACAAACCTTTTGACTAGGTTGAATCCAACTTCATACAAGCTAATAAACCTTTCGACAAGCTCAAAAGCTGCTGCCTATTCAACAAGGAATTTGATAACCAGCTTAAACCTTAAAGTAGCTTCCATCCTTAAAATGATTAACTTGGAAGAATCCAATTTCGACCCAAAAAGGGGACCACAGCCTTTCGACGACGTCTAAAGGTCTGATTCGAAATATATATATATATATATATATATATATATATATATAAGAAAATCGCAAAGGAAATCCTTAATGCTGTCAAACCCTTTATTCAAACCGGATTAAGCACTTCAGCTATAATAGTTTCGGGGTGTTGACCATAAATTTGGTTAACCGCACACTCTCGTTGTTATTGACGTTTTCGTCCATAGTTCTTTTTCCCTTGGAATTCATAACATCTTTGATAGCCTTCTCATCAGCTTCTTTCAGAAAAGCTTTGAAATTGCTGCAATTCTTCTGATTTGGGCAGTACTCTTTAGATGTTGAACTACCAGACTATTCCGATGATTTGTCAAAAACTCTTCCCGATGATTTACTCTTGTTTTGGGAAGTTCTCTCTTTTTCAAGGAGGTCAAGTCCACTTTGTCTTTACACTCTTTGGAATTAGTCATTAGATTCCTCCTAGGAGAGACCACCTCTTCTCCTTGAGTCTATCCCGGGATCTTTGTGGACTTTTGAGATAAGGCCATCTTCAGCAACTCTTGCATTTCTTGTAACTGTTGTTCCAAGCACTTAGGTTTTGCTGCATTTTCATCTTGTTGTGCCAGCGATGAAGTATTCCCTGGAATGACCCCATCCAGGTTAAATGATGGAGCTATATTATCCTCCAAGGTGGCAGTGTGTATTTCTTCCTCCATAATTCCACTCAAATTCTTTTACCTCATTTTCATATGCAAGATAAATGAACCACAATTAGTCAGTATATGGTGAAAAGGTCGGAGGTTCAAGACCTCTTTCTAGCGCCAAAAATGTTAACAATATATCTTGTCAACATCCCCAATGCTATTCATAAGATAATTCAATTCGAACATGACCATATTGTTGAGAGGATTCTCTGCATCGAAAGCATGCTTTTCGATTAGAGTGATTTAGTTAGTAGGATTTAAGGTGACAGCTCTTGCTGTGGACCAAATCAACTTAATCAAGAGAAATAATAAAGTTGCCCAACCTTTCTACCAGGTTGATTTAGTCAGAAGAGTTAATTGGGCTACCCAAATCCTTTGACCAGTTTGGTATAGTGGAATGGCCTCAAGGGGTTAGCTTTGGGCCATGGCTTTTGAGATTATTATTTTATTAAGTCTCATCCTCCCAGTGAGTCAAGAACAGCCAATCATCTTTGTTCTCAACCCCTTTCAATCATGTCGAAAGGTAATATTCAAGACCTTTCGATTTTTAAGGGGATGCTTACTTCACTACTATGTCTCGGTTGTTTTCGACCCCAAGGTTTTGTTATTCTTACTATAAAACCCATGGTCGAAGGGGTTACAGATGTCCATAAGTGTTGATCCCCTTCAAATGAGTTCCACTATATATGACTGTCAGTCAAATATAAACTAGATTCTTTTCGTAGGTACACTTTATGATCTGGTCGAGAGGGGTTCTTCCTTTCGAAGCAGTCCTAGCTCAATATTGCCTAGAAATCACTTTGTTTTCCTTGTATAAGATAAACCTAGGTGTTACATGAAAAATCAACCTTTCAACTAAGTCAAAAGGTCTTTCAACAAAAACAAGGAATATAAGAACAACCCAAACCTTTCGAAGGAGTCGAAGGGATGCAGTCATCATAGTTTAACAGTCCCAAACCTTTCAAAGGAGTCGAAAGGTTCCATCTCTCAGTATCCAAGGATTTCTTACCTTTCGAAGTGGTTGAAGAAGTCAAAGCAAGTGTTAGCAACTCTATAGTGACCTTTTTGAAAGCATAGCAAGCCTTTTGAACTGGTTGAAACACATCCAGAACACCTTTCGACAATGACGAAAGGTTTATGAAGAAATCAGCACTTACAAGTCAACAAAGAATGAAAGACAACCTTTCGACAACATTGAAGGGAAGCATAGTTCTTGACAACAATCAAGTGAAGAGTAACCTTCTAACAATGTTGAAGGGTTCACAACAATCAAGTGAAGAACAACCATCCGACAAGGTTGAAAGGTTCACAGTAGTATAAGGAAGGAAAACCCTTCAACAATGTCGAAAGGTTCATGAAGGCATAAAAAAAGCAACTTTTCGACTAATACAAAAGGTCCGTAATAGTAGATTAATGGAAAACCTTTCGACAAAGTTGAAAGATTCACAGTTGCATATAAAAGGGAGACCTTCCAACCCAGTCAAGAGCATGGAGTCGAAGGGGGGCCGCCTGCATCTATAAATAAGACCCAAGGGGCCATGTTTTGGGGCTCGGAATTCTCTCGTTCTAATCTTGTATTTTCTTAATCAGTACATTGTACCCCTAATGGATTGCTGATTTGGGGATTTAATAAAAATAGAGTTTTTCATGGATAAAGAGGGAAGTCTTATGCTCTATTAATTACTTTACCGTTTGCTTATACTTTTGTTGGATTAACTCCTAATTACAGGTTCAATATCACCGAATGGTTCCTGTCGACAAGGTCGACAACACTTTTGATACAGTTATCTACTGCAACCTTTCGAAGTCTTCAAACATACAATCTTAACCCTTCAACAAGGTGGACAACTTAATTGGATCTACGTCTACAAGAACCTTTCGAAATCATTGACTTTATGGTTTAAACCTTCGACAAGGTTAATAATACATTTAGTCTAAACAATAATTGCAACCTTCCAGAGCGATCAACTTTGAGGCCTAAACCTTCGGAATAGGTTAAAAGTTATTGTACTATAACAATATCTGAAACCTTTCGGAGTTATAATCCAAGCAGTCTAACCATTCAGCTAGTTCAAAGTCTCCACTTTAAATAAAGATACCTGGACTTGCAAGGCCTAACCCAAAAGAGGCCTTCCCTATACCTTTCGACAAGGATCAAGCATATATCATACAAGTGACCTAACCTTTTGACAAGGTCGAAAGCTTCTACATATCGACCAAGAAGTTTAATATCATACACAAACCCAAAGAGGACTATAATCCTAACCTTTTGACAAGATAAAAACTAACCACTAAAGGACTATAACATCCCCCATCTAGAGGCCCAAAACTAAGCGCTACAGATGCTACAGTCATCCATAGTATTAGCTTCTGGGGACTAAATACGGCTATGTTAATGGTATCAATAATATCAGAAATTTGAATATGAAAAAGACACTGATTTTAAAAAAATTACTTCACTAAATTTCAAAACCAATTGCTTCACATTCACATCACATAATCCCAAATCTTTCATAGGCACAGATCAAATATTATTATTACAAAATACACCATGAGCGGTATACGATGATAACCATTTGGTTGATCAGAGTCATATGGTCATAATAGACTTAATACAAAACAACACAGCGAAAATTCCAACAAAACACAACAAGAACTATCGCTCCTAAATAACTATCCACTTGCCACCTGCATGCCTCCAGTAGATTATTCGTCATCCTACTATAACCTTAAAAGACCTTAATCCCACAGCCTACTCAAATTAATTTTGAGCACCCGAGAGTTTAAGGGGAAAACATATACTTCGATTCAGACACAAAGCCTGGTATGAATAATACTATACATCCCGATTAAACATGTTAAGTGAGACCACACAGCTTAGCGGAATGGGTTTCCTCTTATTAACATCCTTTTAAAACAAATCTTTTACAAAACCTTTCATAAATCATTATGGTGATATGCATACTTGAAAAGAATTAAGGTTTCCCCATCCCCAATTAAAGTTCAATTATATAAAAAAGGGTTTACCTATTCCACATTCATTCTACTTAAGTTGATGTAGATTATAATTCTCACATCACCTTGTTTTCCTAGGATGACTATGATCCCATCATTTTGCCACTTGATTCGTGCTAGCCCCATGAATCTATCAATTTCATGTTAGCTCCATGAACTTTAATGGTTTCAAGTTAGCCCCATGTGTTTATTTATATCATGTTAGCTCCATGATTATATTTTCCATTTGACTCATGCTAGCCCCGTGAATCTATTTGTATCATGCTAGCCCCATGATTCTATTTGAATTTTCCATTTGATTCATGCTAGCCATATGAATCTATCTGCATCATGTTAGCCCCATGATTCTATTTATATCATGCTAACCCCAAGATTAACCTATTTCCATTAGTATCCCTAGCTTAGGTCATATTCATTTACTGTTTTCATTAGTATCCTCAAAATCCTTAAAATTCAAAACCTTTCGAAACCATTGAAGCTCAACCCTTCGAAACAATTGAACCTCAAACCTTTTGAACCCATTGACTTCAAACATTTCGAAAGCAATAAAATCTTTGACATCTTATCTAAAAAACTTGAAACATTACCTTGGAAAACCTTTCGAAACACTTCCATTTAAAACCTTCCAAAATCATTCAGAAATAAAAACCTTTTGACCCCTTCAAGAGGTAACCTTTCGACTCCATTGAAAGCATAGCCTTCGACCCCTTCAAAAGCTTTGCCTTCGACCCCCTTTTAGAAACATTTGGTAAACAAAACCGTTTGAAGGCATTAACCCTCTAAAACCTTTTGAAAACTTTCTGGGTTCAAATTTAAACAGGTGGAAATCCTTCTTTTAAAACCTTTCAACTTCATTGGAAACAACCTTTCGGCTAAGTCGAAAGATCTGCTGTGAAATCTTTAAAGCATCTTTTAAAACAACTCCATCGGAAGCATTGGGCTATACTTCAATTTATAAAACAAGGATATGTCACCTAAGCCGAAAGCTTCCTTTCGAAAGTATTGGGGAAATGGATAACTTTAAAAACATGTGAACCTTTCGACTGGGTCGGAAGGTTCAAAGTAAAACCTTTATAAAACAATGGAAACCCTTCGGCGGCGCCGGAAGGTTTCAAAACAGAGTAATGGAGGTAGCATCTACAAATTTTCGGCACATCGGAAGGTTTTAAAATCTTTCTTTAAATAACTTGACCTGGTCGGAAGTGACCTAGCCGAAAGCTCAAGTTCGAAAGCAAAGCAGGCGAAAGCTTTTCACTTATAAAATAGTTATATTCCAACACTTTCGGCCATCAACCTTTCAGCTTAAACCTTTCGGTTTATATTCAATTCATTATGTACCAATTTCTTGATACCTTATGCATTGAACTTTGACTTTATCGAAAGCTAACCCTTCGATTGGGACGAAAGGTTTGGGGAGGAAGGTGTTTAGCCGTATGGATTGAAACACGGGAAAAGTGTGAATTTTGTCTTTAAACTTAAAAAAGAAACTTTTCAACTAACCTGCCTTTGTTTGTCAAATTCTCATTGGACAATAAAATCTTTTTAGAATTTTGCTGCCGCAATTACCAGGATTTATAAAACATTTTATTTTGCAAAATGCCCCTTCTCCTTTAAAAATATATAAAACATTTAAGTCCCATACCCTAAATAATTTTATATATCCAACAAAGTGCTTAGGAAAAATCTGGAAAAATCTAAGAAAATCTATTTTAATATGTTGTCTAACATATAAAAATTTCATCCCAAAAAAAATAATATATTAGCCGAAAATAATTTATAACCCAATAAACAATTTTCTTCACTAGAAAATTAATATAAAATCCACCATGATTCGGAAAAATTATGAAAATTGAAATCCGTCTCTGAAATATCATTTTCGAACTATATTTAAATTTTCAAGGCATTTGGATGTCATTAAAAATGGTTTTTATATCAAACATATCATAAAACAAGTATAAACATGCATATTTCACCAACCATTAAATATATCAAACTTTAATCATCAAAACATGACATAAACTTGCAAAAACATTTTGGATTTTAGTCTTAAAACCAAAACCAAAAGATAATGGGATGTAGTAATTATTTACCTTAGCTTTGAGATTATAGATGTGAGGTTTGATGTTGATTTATTAGATTATCATCCTTCTCTTGAATACTGACTTTAGTCTTCTTTTTAAGAGTGAAAATGGTGGTCGGCCTTAGTGTTTTTAGTTTGTGTAAAATGAAATGAACGTGAGTTCCTTTCTCCTAAGGGTTTAAGGTATAAGCTCCACATATTTCCCATATTGCTCTTGTCATTTCCTAACACCTTTGTTTAGGTTATTTTAAATTAATTAGCACCCTATTATGGACGGTTACCCTTAGCCAAAACAAATCTCAACCTATTAATCTCCACATTAGTTTATATATTAATTTAACCAATTAATAATCCTAAATAATGTAATGAAACTATGGGGTGTTACAGACTCCCCACCATAAAAAATTTCGTCCTCGAAATTACGATAAGGTACTCAACAAAACAATAAAAGGTAAAACCTACCATCAAACATGTCAGGATAAGTATCCCTAATCCTGCTCTTCGTCTCGCAAGTACAGTCTCTAGCATCGTCACTCTGCTGAATCTTTACTAACTTGACTGTCTTATTCCTCAACTTCTTCTCATCTCTTGCCCAATCTGAATCGGCATTCTAATTATGGTCAAATCTGGTTCTACTACTAAATCTTCTAACACTGTAGGTGGTATAGTAGTCTCCGGGTCTCTAACACATTTCCTAAGATGAGAAACATGAAAATCATTATGGACTCCAGCCAAACTACTCGGTAACTGTACTCTATAAGCAAGTTTTCTGATCCTCTCAACAGTACAAAAAGGACCGATGACTCTGGATGTTAACTTTCCTAACTTCCCGAATCTAATCACACCCTTCATCGGTGAAACCTTAATGAACACATAATACCCGACAAAAAATTCCAAATCCTTTCTTTTTCAATCAACATAACTTTTCTACCTAGATTGAGCTTTCCTCATCCTAACTCGGACTAACTCGATCTTCTCTGCAGCTTCTTTCACCAAATCCGGACCAAGAACCAATCTATCCCCGCTCTCTGACCAACATACGGATTAACTATTGTTATACGACAACTCGACTAGATGAAGATGGTCCGCCCAAGATCCCCCGAAATCCAATACACCAGCTCTTAACAAATCCTTCAAGATTTTGTTCTCTTTCCATCTGCCCATCATTCTGTGGACGGTAAGCGATACTCATGTTGAGATTGGTTCCTAATGCTTCCTGTAGACTTCTCCATAACTCACTAGTAAACAAAGAATCTCTATCACTGACAATACTACTAGGAATCCTGTGAAGTCTAACTACATTCTTCATAAATAACTTCACCAAACTAGGCGCCATCCTAGTTGACTTTACCTGAATGAAATGGGCACTCTTAGTTAGTCTATCTACTATGACCCATACTTTCATTCTCCCTATTAGATCTTGGCAACCTATCAACAAAATCCATAGAGATAGAATCTCATTTCCTCAATGGAACTTCTAACGGTTGAAGCAATCCACTGGGCTTCTGGCGTTCAGCCTTTGCTTGTTGGCAATTCAAGCACTGCTTAACACACACCTATGTCCCGTTTCATACCTTCCCATAAGAAACTTATCTTCACATAATCATACATCTTCATTCCTCCTGGATGGATAGTGAACTTTGAACGATGGCACTAATCCAAAACTTCCTTCCTCATGTTTTCCGTATTCGGAACACACAACCTTCTTTTCTTTCTCAACCACCCTTTTTGGTCAAGACTGAAATTCTTTAGGTCATCACTCTCCGTTCCTTCCTTCAACCTTTTGATATGTTCAGCCAAAACTAGATCCTCCTCTTGCTAAAAAGCTATCTTCTCAATCATTACCGGCCTAACTTCTGAACAAGACAATACAACACTTCTGGTACTAGAACCTTTCCCGGATCTAAACTGCACACTACAAGCTGACAACGCTTCCAAATCTTTCCACTCAGCAATCATAGCCAACACTACATTCTAATGTTTCCAGCTGAGTGCATCCTCCATCTTGTTTCCTTTTCTGAGTGTGTACTCAATTCCAAAATCATAAGTAATGATGAACTCCAACCATCTTTGATGTCTCATGTTCAGCTCCTTCTGAGAGAACAAGTACTTCAACGACTTATGATCAGTATAAAGCTCAAATCGCTCTCCTAAAAGATAATGCCTCCACACCTTAAAAGCAAATATAACGGCAGCTAAATCCAAGTCATGCGTAGGATACCTAACTTCATGTGGTCTGAGCTGTCTAGAAGCATAAGAAATCACTTTAACCCTTTGCATCAAAACGGCTCCCAATCCGGTTCCACGTGCATCGGTATAAACTACCAAATCTTGATTCCCCTCCGGAACCACTAACACCGGTGCATGGCGTGATAAGTGTTTCAAGGTGTGGAATGCTTTCTCACACTTATCAGATCATATAAACTTCACATCATTTCGCGTAAGCTTAGTCGTTGGTGGTGCTATCCATGAAAAATCTTTTATAAACCTTCGATAATATCCAGCCAATCCAAGAAAGCTTTTACTCTCGGTCACTGTCTCGGGTCTCGTCCAATTATTCACCACCACAATCTTAGTTGGATCAACAGACAACCCTTTCTCTGAGACGACATGACCAACGAACTTCACTTCCTTCTTCCAAAAATGACACATCGAAAACTTAGCCTTCAACTGATACTCCCTCAACGTTTCGAGAACAACTCCAAAGTTAACTTCATGCTCCTTCTCATCCTTAGAGTATACCAGAATGTCATCTATGAAGACCAGCACAAATTTATTCAAGTGCTCCCAGAAAATCCTATTTATCAGATCCACAAAGAATGTCGGCGCATTAGTCAGTCTAAATGGCATAACTAACCATTCGTACGATCCACATCTTGTCATAAACGCCATCAAAGGAATGCTATCCTCTGCCACTCTGAGTTGATGAAGACCCATCGCCAAGTCCAATTGAGAAAATACCTTGGCTCCACTTAGCTGATCAAACAAGTCATCAATAATCAGCAATGGATATCGATTCTTTATCGTTTTCTCATTCAATTTACGATAATCGATACAAAGCCTTAACGATCTATCCGACTTCTTAAAATATACGGTGGCGGCTCTCCATGGCAAACTACTTGGTCGGATAAAACTCTTGCCTTCTAAATCCACTAATTGCACCTTTAACTCTTTCATCTTGGTGGGGGTTGTTCTACTCGGCGGTCAACTCACCGGTTCTACTCCAGGCACTAAATCAATCTGAAACTCAATAGTTCATTTCGGTGGCTACCCAGTTACCAGCTCAAACACATCTACGAATTATATAACTACAAAGACTCGATGCAACTCATCCTCCAACTCCATAGTACCCAATAAAGAATACATTTCACAAATAGGGTTCTCTATGGTTTAAACTATTCGATCACTACAATTCGGGTAATTAAGTCATATTTTCCTATCAAGGCAAAATATCCTAGCATCATATTTACTTAACCAATCCGTCCCAAGGATAATCCAAAATCCCCCAAATTCAAATACATGCAAACAACAGTCAAATGTATGGCCTAGCAAACCAAACTCTAAATGGTCACACCTTATCCCAAGCGTTGCATAACTTCCTATCGGATTAGCAACCCTTAAGGAAGTAACTAAGTAAGAGGATTCTAGGTTAAGTCTATCTACCGAACATCGAGAAATAAAAGAATGAGATGCTACGGTATCAAACAATACCCTAACTTGTATGCCATGGATCAAAAGCATACCCATCCATTATAGACTTTCCTTTCTCAACAGCAGTTGGTTTAGAGGACTATGACTCCAAACGAAAAACCTTTCCCTTGCCTACCATGGAGGCTTCATGACATTTATTGTCGTAATCCCCATCCGGTTGCAATTATAACATTGCACATTCTACTTCCCCACAACTGACTTTCCATTTCCTGAATAGCACTCATTAGCATAGTGACCCTTCTTATCACACTTTTAGAAAACTATATATGCTTTCCCTTTCTTGACGGCTCCTTCTTTCCGAGCGCCCTTCTTCTTGAAGAACTTCCTCTTCTTCCCCCGAGGACCATCAAATTCAATGGGCTTCTCCCTAGCCAAAATAGCAAGCATTTCCTCATGGCAAATGGCCATCTTGATGCAGGCCAAGCTATAATTTTCCAAGGCTTAAGTCGTGACCGACTTAACAAAGTTGAAGGCTTAAGTCGTGACCGACTTAATAGAGTTGAAAGCCTAAATCGTGACCGACCCAACGTAGCTATAAGTCGTGACCAACTTAGCAAAGACCTTAAGTCGCCCCAACGACCTAGTGTAACTCGGCAATGACTTGGTGAAGACTTGCGAGTTAACCAGTCCCTTAAGTCGCCTGAACGACCTACCGAGTTACGCAATGAGAAAACAGAGCAAATTGGTAAAGTGTTAGGTCGTGAACGACCTAACGAGTCAAGAGATAAGACGTTGAAGCCTGAAGCCATGAATTCTTATGCCGCTTTAATCCAGACCATTAATTCTGCAAAGCCGCTTGAGATAGATCGCTACTGGAGTATAAGTCGTAAGTCATTTGTTTTAGGTCGCGTACGACCTAAGTTGAGTCGTGAGAAGTTGATAGGTCGGCAACGACCTAAGTGATGTATTTTCTGTTTGTATTTTCTGTTTGTTAAGTCGTAGGTCGCATTGGTTTTAAGTCGTCTGTTTGAGTCGCTACTGTTTAATTCGAGAGTCGTTGAATGTAAGTGTTAAGTCATCACCGACTTATGTTAAGTCGTATCTTTTAGGTCGTGTGCTTGTTGAGTCGTGGTCTTTGTTAAGTCGGAGATGACCTAAGAGTTGTACAGATTTTTGTTTTGATTTGTAACTTCTAGAAATAGGACGGTGGTGCCATTTGTAATAGTTTTAGTTGATTTGAATAAAAACTCTTGTTTTGTTAGCTTTGTGCTTTCACCAAATTGGTAGTTGAGTGTAATCTCCTATCTCCTCTTTCTGATAATCGAGTGCGCTCGATTCAACGACTGTAGAAGCCGATTCATGGAATCTAGTGCGCTAGATCAACGTGCGAAGAATCGTAGATCTTTGAACACGATATCGTGCGCGATCAACGTGTTTGGGATAGCTAGAATTCGGTATCTTAGGATCAACGAATTTGGGTATTTCAGCATTCATCAATCCACCGATTGCTACTTTCATCGTATCAATAATTTATTGTATAATCCGCCGCGTTAGTTTGGTATCGGAGCTTGTTTTAGCCAATCATAGCTAAATCGAGTCTTGGAGCCAATTCTTTGTGAAGAAGTTTTAAGAGATCAAGTCGAGCCAAGCAATATCATTCAAGGCCGAGAAGTGTTGTTCATCGTGCTCATCATATTTTTGCAACAAAGTGGAAGTTTTCGATCCATATCATTTTATATCTAAGTTCGAAAGGTGTTTGAAACTTAAAAAGCGAATTTATTGAAGTGTTTGAGAAATTATGAATCATGCCACCAAGGAGAGCTAATCGACATCAAAACGTTGAAGCATTGTATCGAAGAGAAGAAGCTAATGAGATGGAGCAAAGAATTAATGAGAATTTTAGTGAAAAGCTTAATGAAGGAATTGGTCGATTAGAGAAGATGATGTTAGAAATGAATCAAAATCAGAGAAGGGTTTCACCTGAATCTAATCATGGGAGAAGTAGAGTTTCGCCACATTCCAATAGAGAGAGAAGTAATGATAATGATCATAGAAGTGTGAGCCGAGACAGTTATAGAAATGTTGAAGATCGGGAACGTGATCGGAGGAATGCTAGTAGAAGGGATGGTGGTGGTAGACGTGATGGAAGCTGAGATGTTGGTGGTCAGAATCGACATCGATATACATCTTATTTTGAAGAGGAGTTAGATGGAGGTAGTGTTCATGGGCGAGGCCAAGGAAGAAATCAATTTGAGTATGATAACAAGTGGGAATCTGGGATGAAGACAGAAATTCCGGAATTCAAAGGTGGTATGCAAGCTGAAGAGTTTTTAGACTGGTTGTCTAATGTGGAGGAGATTTTTGACTTCAAGGAAGTTCCAGAACATCGTAGAGTGAAGTTGGTTGGTACAAGGTTGAGGGGTAGAGCTTTGGCATGGTGGCAGCAAACCAAGCTTACACGTGAACGAATGGGGAAGTCAAAGATTGAATCTTGGGATAAGATGAAGAAACTGCTGAAAGCCACATTCTTACCTTATAATTATGAATCGCTTATGTATCAGAGGCTGCAAAACTTGAGGCAAGGAACGAAATCTGTGAATGACTATGCCGATGAATTCTATCAACTGATTGCATGAAACAATATCATGGAGACAGAGGAACAATTGACAGCTAGATTTGTTGGAGGTTTGCGAATGTAGATTCAAGATATGGTTAACATGTTTGATCCTAGATCTGTAGCGGAAGCACACCAGAAAGCGTTGGCTTGGGAGAAACAGGGAAGGCAAGGTAGTGGTGTGTTTACAAATTCCAACAATCCAGTGAAGGGTGTTAGTGGAGGTTCTAATGTTTCAAAAGCTATTGCAAAGCCAGTTGTGAATGAGGTTGGAAAGATGAAAGTCAATAATGGTTTCAAGTGTTATAATTGTCAAGAAGTGGGCCACAAAAGTAATGAATGTCCAAAGCCGAAGAAACAAGCTATGATAGCAGAGGTTGAGGATGAGGACGAGGAAGGTGAATGTTCTAATTCACCACCTGATGAAGGGGAAGAAGAAGTGTCGGGGGACGAAGGTTGTAATCTGATGATGAGGAGGTCTTGTTTGACACCAAAGCTAGAGGAGGATTGTAGTTGGTTGAGGAGCAATATTTTTCAGTCGACATGTACTATTCTGGGGAAAGTTTGCAAGTTTGTTATTGATGCTGGAAGCTGTGATAATATAATTTCTGCAGAAGCTGTGAGGAAGTTGGCATTGAAGACTGAGAAACATCCGAAACCGTACACGTTAGCTTGGCTGAGAAAAGGCGGGGAGGTGAATGTTGGACGAAGGGCTTGAGTTAATTTTTTGACTGGAAAGAAATACAAGGATGAAATCTGGTGCGATGTAGTAGATATGGATGTTTGTCATTTGTTGCTGGGGAGACCGTGGCAGTACGATAGGGCGGTGCAACATGACGGACGTACCAACAGTTATAGCTTTATGTTTGAAGGCACGAAGATTACTCTAGTACCAAAGAAGCGACAACAAGAAGAAAACAAACTGGAGGAGATTGAAGAGCTGAAAACTTTATTATCTTTGAAGGAGTTTGTTAAGGAGGTTGAGGAAGAGCCTGAAGTGTACTTGTTGATTGGGCGAGAGAGTCAAGAAGTGGTTGAAATTCCAGAAAAAGTGAAACCAGTACTGAAAGAATTTGAGGATGTATTTCCAGAGGAATTACAAAAGGAGTTACCGCCACTGAGAGACATTCAACATCAAATTGATCTTGTTCCGGGAGCAATGTTGCCAAATAGACCACATTATCGAATGAGTCCGAAGGAACATGAAGAATTGAGGCGGCAAGTGGAAGAATTGCTTGAACAGGGGCGTGTGCAGGAAAGCTTGAGTCTGTGTGCTGTGCCAGCTTTGTTAGTACCGAAGAAGGACGGGACGTGGAGAATGTGCACTGATAGTCGAGCATTGAATAAGATTACTGTGAGATATAGATTTCCAATGCCGAGGTTGGATGACTTGCTAGATCAATTGAGTGGAGCTACTATCTTTTCGAAGATTGATTTGAAGAGCGGATATCATCAAATTCGTATCAGGCCAGGTGATGAGTGGAAGACTACTTTTAAAACCAGGGAGGGTCTATACGAATGGTTGGTAATGCCATTTGGCTTATCAAATGCGCCAAGTACATTTATGCGGGTGATGAATCAGATTTTTAGACCATTCATTGGGAAGTTTGTGGTGGTGTATTTCGATGATATTCTGATATATAGTGGAAGTCCCGAGGAACATTAGAATCATCTGAGAGAAGTGCTGATGGTACTGCGACAAGAACAATTTTATGCTACTACGAAGAAATGCGTGTTCATGATGCATAGTGTTTTATTTCTGGGGTATGTTGTATCAGAGGAAGGGATACAGTTGGATCGGAGTAAAGTAGAGGCGATTAGAGATTGGCCACAGCCCAAGACGATAACAGAGGTTCGGAGTTTTCGTGGGTTGGCTTCATTTTATAGAAGATTTATTCCACACTTTATTAGTGTGATGGCGCCTGTTACAGATTGTATGAAGGGTAATCAGTTTTCATGGTCAGAGGAAGCAGGAGATGCTTTTGGGAAGATCAAAGAGTTGCTGATGTCCGCACCAATTCTAGTATTACTAGATTTTCAGTTGTTGTTTGAGCTACGCACTGATGCATCAAAGGTTGGAATTGGAGGAGTGTTGAGTCAGAGGGGATGTCCGATTGCATACTTTAGTGAGAAGTTGTCAGGGGCGAAGATGAGGTATAGTACGTATGATGTGGAGTTTTATGCTGTAGTACAAGCAGTGAAACACTGGAGACACTATCTATTTTAGAAAGAGTTTGTTCTTTACACTGATCATGAGGCGTTGAAGCATTTACAAGGGCAAGACAAGATTTCAGCAAGACATGCATCATGGATCGCCTATTTGCAACAGTTTACTTTTGTTGTCAAACACAAGCCAGGAGTGACAAATCATGTTGCGGATGCATTAAGTCGAAGGAATCATTTGTTGACAACAATGAAGGTTGAAGTGACAGGATTTGAACTATTGCCAGAGTTGTTTGAGGGAGATCCATATTTTACGAAGATTGTTGAGAAAGTCAAGGATGGGAATACGGATGAGTACGTGTTGGTGGATGGTTTTCTTTTTAAAGGAAGTCGATTGTGTATACCGAAGGGTAGTTTGAGAATGAAAATCGTGAAAGAATTGCATGAGGAAGGTCATGTGGGTAGAGACCGTACTTTACAATTGATTTCACAATCTTTTTTTGGGCCATTAATGAGGAAAGAGGTTGAAAGGTTTGTGGAGCGATGTCATATCTGTCAGGTTTCGAAAGGAACTGCGACCAATGCTGGATTGTATATGCTATTACCTGTACCAACTAAACCATGGGTGGATGTGAGTATGGACTTTGTGTTGGGGTTGCCGAGAACGCAGCGTGGTAATGATTCCATTTATGTGGTGGTTGACCGATTTTCGAAAATGGCACATTTTATTGTCTGTAAGAAAACGACGGATGCTGTTCATGTTGCTCAGTTATTTTTCAAAGAAATCTATCGACTTCATGGATTGCCAGAATCTATTGTGTCGGATAGGGATACTCGTTTTCTGAGTCATTTTTGGCTAAGTTTGTGGAAGATGGTCGGAACGAAGCTGTATTTTAGTAGCGCTTACCATCCACAAACTGATGGGCAAACGGAGGTGGTTAACAGATCGCTGGGAAATTTATTGCGATGTCTGGTGAAAGACAATCTGAAAAGCTGGGATGTGAAGTTATGCCAAGCAGAGTTCGCTCATAATCATGCAGTGAATCAAAGTACGGGTTTCAGTCCATTTCAAATTGTATATTCGAGTATGCCAAAAGGACCGTTGGATTTAACGGTAATACCACACTCGAAGGGGATAGTTAAGAAAGCTACTGATTTTGTTGATGGATTAGCGGAATGTCATAAAATCGTTCAGGAACGATTGGAGAAACAAATGAAAAGTATAAACGATCGGCAGATCTGAAGCGAAGAAATGTTGAGTTTAATGAAGGAGATATGGTATATGCTGTGTTAACAAGAGTTCGTTTTCCAGTGGGCGCTTTTAACAAGTTGAAAGCCAGGAAAATTGGTCCTGTAAAACTCGTGAAACGAATTAATGAAAATGTTTATAAATTGAAGCTGCCGGAGGATGTGTACACGTCAGACGTATTCAATGTTAAGCATCTTGTACCTTATCATGGGGATGAGCGTATTGCGGAGGAGGAATGTGCAAATTCGAGGATGAATTTCTTTCAACCAGGGGAGGATGATGCAGGCCAAGCTATAATTTTCCAAGGCTTAAGTCGTGACCGACTTAACAAAGTTGAAGGCTTAAGTCGTGACCGACTTAACAGAGTTGAAAGCCTAAATCGTGACCGACCCAACGTAGCTATAAGTTGTGACCAACTTAGCAAAGAACTTAAGTCGCCCCAACAACCTAGTGTAACTCGGCAATGACTTGGTGAAGACTTGCGAGTTATCGAGTCCCTTAAGTCGCCTGAACGACCTACCGAGTTACGCAATGAGAAAACAGAGCAAATTGGTGAAGTGTTAGGTCGTGAACGACCTAACGAGTCAAGAGATAAGTCGTTGAAGCCTGAAGCCGTTAATTCTTATGCCGCTTTAATCCAGACCATTGATTCTGCAAAGCCGCTTGAGATAGATGGCTACTAGAGTATAAGTCGTAAGTCGTTTGTTTTAGGTCGCGTACGACCTAAGTTGAGTCGTGAGAAGTTGATAGGTCGGCAACGACCTAAGTGATGTATTTTCGGTTTGTATTTTCTGTTTGTTAAGTTGTAGGTCGCATTGGTTTTAAGTCGTCTGTTTGAGTCGCTACTGTTTAAGTCGAGAGTCGTTGAATGTAAGTGTTAAGTCGTCACCGACTTATGTTAAGTCGTATCTTTTAGGTCATGTGCTTGTCGAGTCGTGGTCTTTGTTAAGTCGGAGACGACCTAAGAGTTGTACAGATTTTTGTTTTAATTTGTAACTTCTATAAATAGGCCGGTGGTGCCATTTGTAATAGTTTTAGTTGATTTGAATAAAAACTCTTGTTTTGTTAGCTTTGTGCTTTCACCAAATTGGTAGTTGAGTGTAATCTCCTATCTCCTCTTTCGGATAATCGAGTGCGCTCGATTCAACGACTGCAAAAGCCGATTCACGGAATCTAGTGCGCTAGATCAACGTGCGAAGAATCACAGATCTTTGAACACGGTATCGTGCGCGATCAACATGTTTGGGATAGCTAGAATTCAGTATCTTCGGATCAACGAATTTTGGCATTTCAGCATTCATCAATCCACCGATTGCTACTTTCATCGTATCAACAATTTATTGTATAATCCGCTGCGTCACATCTCCACTACCACATTAGAAGGATCCGGAATATGGGCTATAGTCATTCTGCCAAGCTCTGGCCTCAATCCTCTAATGAATCTCTCATTCCTTCTGACATCCGTGTCAACCAAAGCTCAACCATATCGGGATAGCTCATTAAACCTTACAACATACTCTACCACTAACATTTGTCCTTGGACAAGATCCATAAACTTCCTCATTAACGCCGACTTGGACACCTCAGACAAGAACCTCTACTGAAAACTCCTTATGAATTTAGCCCAAATCAACTCTTCCTCTAGCACTCCGCCCGTCACACAGTTCCACTAATAAAGCGCTAAGACTTGCAACTGTCTTGAGGCTAGCTTTCTCTTTTCCCCATCATTCAAGCCTAGATTTGAAAGATCCTTTCACAGTTCAACAACCAATTCTCTACTTCAACGGAACCTTCCATTCTATCAAACGGCTTTCCTCCCAGACTGATATAGTCTCTATTTAGCTTAACATAGTTATATCAAACTAGAACTATAGGATTTGCCCCACCAACATTTCCAGCAGCTCCTGATTGCAAAAGGTTTGCCAACAACTGATACAAGGCTCCCACATCCACTTGAGGAACCCCTGCACCTACAATTTCAGCCTGAGCCTAACCTGGACCTCTTCTAGCATTGGGTCGGGCATTTTCGTTAGTAGTAGTGCACTCTCCTCCAATATTTACTCTGCCTCTTCTTCCTTCCATATCTGTACTCAAACCTCGTGAGATACAAATAATTATCCTAATTAAGATAGGAGCCTAGAGATATAGCGTATACTTGTATATATAACAAATACAAGTTCGTTACTATCATGCTATCCCATACCATGATCTTAACTTTAATTTCTAAGGATTATGTTTTCAAAATTCATTTTTAGTTAAAGTATTTCATAAACCATGCTCTGTTACCAAACTGTAACATTCCCTATCTAGTGGCCCAAAACTACGCTCTACAGATGCTGAAGTCATCCATAGTATTAGCTTCCGGTGACTAAATATGGTTAGGTTAATGGTATCAATAATATCAGAAGCATTTGAATATGAAACAAAAAACAGATTTTAAAACAATTTTTTTTTACTTTATTACATTTCAGAACCAATTTTTTCACATTCACATCACATAATCCTAAATCGTTCCTAAGCACAGATCAAATATAATTATTGCAAAATCGCCAATAGCGGTATATGAAGATACCCCCTTGGTTGATCAGAGTCATATGGTCATGATAGACCTAATACAATACAACGTAGTGGAAATTCCAACAAAACACAACAAGAACCGTAACTCCTAAATTGTTATCCGTTTACCTCCTGCATGCCTCTGGTAGCTTATTCGTCATCCTACTAAAACCTAAAAAATAACTTAATCCCTCATCATACTCAAATTAATTTTGAGCACCCGAGAGTTTAAGGGGAAAATATAAACTTTGAGTCATACATAAAGCCTCGTATGAATAATACTATACATCCCGGTTATACATGTTAAGTGAGACCACGCCGCAGGTTTCCTCTCATTAACATCCTTTTAAAACATATCTTTCAAAAAAACCTTTCATAAAACCATATTCTGGGCTCCTGCATGCACAATGGTTAAAACATATATTTATAAAACATTATGGTGATATGCACACTTGAAAACAATTAGGCTTTCCCCATCCCCAATTAAAGTCTGATTATATCAAAGAGGGACTACCTATTCCACATTCATTCTAGTTAAGTTGTTGTAGACTATCCATCTCACATCACATAGTTTTCTTAGGATGACTATGAACCCAACATTTTGCCACTTTATTCATGCTAGCCCCATGAATCTAACAATTTCATGTTAACCCATGAACGTTAATGGTCTCATGTTAGCCCCATGAGTTTATTTATATCATGTTAGCACCATGATTATATTTGCCATTTGATGCATGCTAGCCCCATGAATTAATTTGTATCATGTTAGTCCCATGATTCTATTTGAATTTGCCATTAGATACATGCGAGCACCATGAATCTATCTACATCATGTTAGCCCCATGATTCTATTTATATCATGTTAACCCCATGATTAACCTATTTCCATTAGTATCCCTAACTTAGGGCACAATCATTTATTATTTCCATTGGTACCCTCAAAACCCTTAGAATTCAAAACCCTTCCAAACCATTGAAACTCAACCCTTCGAAACCATTGAACCTCAAACCTTTCGAACCCATTGAACTTCAAACCATTCGAAAACAATAAAACCTTAGACATCGTATATAATACACTTGAAACATTGCCTTGGAAAACCTTTGGAAACCCTTCTATATAAAATCTTCCAAAACCATTCAGAAATAAAAACCTTTCTACCCCTTCAAGAGGTAACCTTTCGACTTCATTGAAAGCTTAGCCTTCGACCCTATCGAAAGCTTTGCCTTCGACCCCCTTTTAAAAACATTCGGTAAAAAAACCATTCGAAGGCATTAACCCTCAAAAACCTTTCGAAAACTTTCTACGTTCAAATTTAAACAGGTGGAAATCCTTCTTTTAAAACCTTTCAACTTCATTGGAAACAACCTTTCGGCTAATTCGAAAGTTCTGCTTCGAAATCTTTAAAGCATCTTTTAAAACAACTCCTTCGAAAGCTTTGGGTTATACTTCACTTTATAAAACAACGATAAGTCACTTAAGTTAAAAGTTTCCTTTCGAAAGCATTGGGGAAACGACTAACTTTAAAAATAGGTGAACCTTTCGATTGGGTTGGAAGGTTCAAAGTAAAACCTTTATAAAGTAGTGGAAACACTTCGGCGATGCGGGAAGGTTTCAAAACAGAGTAATGGTAGTAGTAGCTAAAACCTTGTGACACATCAGAAGGTTTTAAAGTCTTTCTTTAAATAACTTGACCTGGTCGGCAGTATTAGGTCTATTATGACAATATGACTCTAATCAACCAAGAGGGTATCATCATATACCGCTCTTGGCATATTTTTTAATAACTATATTTTACTTTGCCTAAGAACTATTTGGGCGTAAGTGTTGTGAATTTTAAATATTTGGATATGAAATGTAATGTATTAAAAGTGGTTTTCGAAATCTGTGTTTTGTTTCATATTCAAGTGCTTCTGACATTATTGATACCATTAACATGGTTGTATTTAGTCACTAGAAGCTAATACTATAGATGACTGTAGCATCTATAGCGCTTATTTTTGGGCCTCTAGATAGGAGATGTTACAGCTTGGTATCGATGATGGTTTATGAAATGCATCAACTAAAAATGATTTTTGAAAACATAATTCTTAGAAATTAGAGTTAAGATCGGGGTATGGGATAATTGAAAGTGAGCTATGGATCGTGTAATATGGATATATGATAATACAGAGTGTAGTGATGATAGCTATACGGTAAATAGTGCGGAATATAAAAGCAGAATAGTAAAAATGACACTAGAGATTTTTATACTGGTTTGGAGCATCGTCCTATGTCCAGTCCTAGACTCCTTCTGGAATTTCACTAAAACAATAACCCTCACTTAACCCGAAGAAACAGGTCTATACAACCCTTGAACACCCGAACAAGGACCTGAGCAGCAGAACATGATTTCGCCTCAGCAGCCGAAGAGGACTTCACACGCCTGAGCAGCAGAACACGACTTCAACAAATAAAAAAATAGTTTTGACTTTGTGTGTTCTTAATAACACAGATTTGTCACTTGTAGTACACCCTTCCTATAATCTTCTCCTCGAGTATAAATATATATATTTGAAGTATATGAAGAATAGAAAGGTCTAGTATTGCTTTAATGCAGAATAATTGAAAGTATATTGCAAATAGATAGAAGAGAAAAGATCAGAGAATTAGATTATGATTCAGTGATTTGAAATGAAGTTGAAGTATGTATTTATAAAGATTAGAAAGCAACGACTGTTGGTGAAGAGTTTCGATCGAACTGTTGCGTCCGAATCTTTTCGTTAGAGGTTCGCAACTCTTCACAAAAAGTCGTGTCTTTTCGAAAAGTGGCGGTTATAGAAATTCAGTCAACTGAGCCTCTGGATCAGTCGACTGAATATTCAAATGAATTTTTAAATATATATCCGTATATCTGTGCACCTATGCATTTTGCATAGAATTTCCAAGGTCAGTCGACTGAACCACCGGGTCAGTCGACTGACCTGATAAAATCTGTGCAATTTGCACAGTTTTGTAACAATCCATGATTGCGATTACCAAATAATAAATTAAAATTTGGATTTTAATTTAATTGGAGCTATTAATGAATTTTTTTAATGTGGCTAATTTGTTCAAAAGTTAGTTATTTTGAATAAATTAATATTTTTGGGCTTAAGTGTATATTGGAGAATTTAATGGAAATTAATTAGGGTAAATGGAAATTTATAATATTGCAAAATTGTATATGTGTAAAATAGTGCAATATTTGAATTGGGAATTTAATTTACAATTTAATTGCAAAAAGTAATTTTTGGGGAATTTTGACTAAAAGTTGTTTTGGGATAATTATGGGTTAAATTGTAAGTTGGCAAATATTGTGATGTAAAATTTTATAACTATAGCTAAATTATTTTGGTAACATATTTTAAAATTTTATGGGTTAATAATGTGTAGTTTGTACCTAAAGAAATTAGCTAACTTGAAATATAGAACATATTCCAAGTCCTAATGGGTATTAGGCCCACTAACCCACTTCCATTAGCCTATAAACCATCTTCTACCCATTTATTTC
Organism: Allium fistulosum; assembly: GCA_030737815.1. Lineage (NCBI taxonomy): Eukaryota > Viridiplantae > Streptophyta > Magnoliopsida > Asparagales > Amaryllidaceae > Allium > Allium fistulosum. Next base: position 671,296,501 of record CM060905.1, read on the forward strand.
AGCTAACATCTCATTCCATAAACACTTAAACCCTAGAGCAAAACACTAAATAATGACCTCCAAACCTAGAGCAAAGCTTCATTAATCTTCATCAAAGTCAAAGGGGTTTTAATCTAATCATTGGAAGGTAATAGCAATCACAAAACCCACCTCTTATCCATTGTTTAATTTCTGAAATTATTTTGTAATCCTTGTTTTTTTGTGCATTTTGATTGTTGAAGCTCTTTGATCTTCTTCTCATGGCTTGGGGATTTCATACTCTTGTGTTTGGTTATTCTATTGCTTGGGAAAGAGGTAACATTGCTAGTTAAATTAGGCTAAGTATTAGTGTTTCACCCTATATTCCAATCATACATCAAACTTCGCGACCTCGCTGCGAGCAGGTCCGATTTCGAATTTCGTCGGTTTTGGTCTCGTTGGAAAGATGAGATCGAGATCTTCAAATCCACAAAATTTGATTCAGATCTGGGTGCGTTTGATACTTCGTTTGTATCGCCGAAGTAGAACCCAGAAACTATGTAAAAACAGTGGTTATATTTCAGTGCAAACACCCAAATTGGTGACCTCGCTGCGAGCAGGTCCAATGTCGGATTTCATTGATTTTAGTCTCGTTAAAAAGATGTGGTCGAGATCTTCAACTCAGCAAAATTTGGTTCAGATCTGTACGAGTTTGGTACTCCGTTTGTATCGCCGAAGTAGCACCCAGAAACTGTGTAAAAACAGTGGTTATATTTCAGTGCAAACACCCAACTTCGTGACCTCGCTGCGAGCATGTCCAATGTCGGATTTCATCAATTTCAGTCTTGTTAAAAAGATGAGGTCGAGGTCTTCAACTCAGCAAAATTTGGTTCAGATCTGTACGAGTTTGGTACTCCGTTTGTATCGCCGAAGTAGCACCCAGAATCTATGTAAAAACAGTGGTTATATTTCAGTGCAAATACCCAACTTCGTGACCTCGCTACGAGCAGGTCCGATGTCAGATTTCATTGATTTCAGTCTCGTTGGAAAGATGAGGTCGAGATCTTTAACTATGTATAATTTAGTTCAGATCTGGGTGAGTTTTGTTACTCCGTTTGTATCGCCGAAGTAGCACCCTGAAACTGTGTAAAATAGTGGTTATATTTCTATGCAAACACCCAACTTCGTGACCTCGCTGCGAGCAGGTCCGATGTCGGATTTCATCGATTTTGATCTCGTTGGAAAGATGAGGTCGAGATTTTCAACTTTGCATAATTTAGTTCAGATCTGGGTGTGTTTGTTACTCCGTTTGTATCGCCGAAGTAGCACCCAGAAACTGTTTAAAAACAGTGGTTATATTTCAATGCAAACACCCAACTTCGTGACCTTGCTGTGAGCAGGTCCGAAGTTGGATTTTATCGATTTTACTCTCATTGGAAAGATGAGGTAAAGATCCTCAACTGTGCAAAATTTGGTTCAATTCTGGGTGCGTTTGATATTTCATTTTTATGGCCAAATTAGCACCCAAAACTGTGTTTAAACAGTGTTTATTTTCTGTTTTGGTCCGACTTTGAGACGTCGCCGTGACTTCATTTCTAGTCAGATTCAGACGGTTCTTTTTGCATTATGGAGCAGGGATGTGTTAGACTACATGCCCGCAAATTTTTAGACCTTTTAAATTCAAGTTGCGGGTCCAAATAAATTATTGAACTTTGGTTCACAGCACATTTTGACTGATTTCCAACACTTTGAATATTTTCTGAATTTTTCTGGAGTTTTATCGATTTCTTCGAGATTGTTCTTAATATTCGTGCACGGGTTTTATAAAGGGTTTTAAAGTGATTTTTTTTTACTCAAATGGCTTTTTGATATTATTATTTAGTATTATTTTTAATTATTAAATTATTTACTCCATAATAGGAGAATTTTAAAGCCTATTTCTAAATGTGATTTTAAACAATTAAAAATCCATTTTCCGCAATTATTTTCTAGAATAAAACTCCACACATACTCTTTCGCTCTTCGAGAGAAGTGGAGAGATGATTAAATGGTTGGGAAAAAACACGACATATGAAACCCGTGTGTTTTCCTTTCCGCTTAACCCCCGACCATTTCGATTGATCGTTTTGGCCTTTTGGCTTAGTTTATCGATGAGATGAGATAGACTTCTATACTGCTTTTGTTGTGAAATTGATAGAAGGTTAGGAAACCGTTCAGTGCGAATCGGTGGTTATGAGACATTGCGTTAACTCTTTTCGGGTTCCTCTCCGGATGTTGGTGACTCATCTCCTGAGTGAAAGCCAATATTGGACCTTGAGTGGTCATAACCTGAGTGGCACCTCCCTGTGTGACACTTGTTCTTGCGTGAGCAGGGTTTTAGGCATTAGTCTAAGTGACATCTACTCCAATGGGAGTACCGCCTACTAGCATATCGCTCCAGGGCGTACGCTATCTTTTACAGTACTTGGCAACAACAACTGAGTGTCGGAGCACGTGCATATTTTCCTGTGGATTTATACTTCACTTGAGTAGCGCCGTTCGGCGATGGTTTTATGGAACCACACGATGTAAGTGCGACTATCCTTTGGAGTTATAGTGTCGATGGACGCTATCTGCCTTGCTTTGTTGCATTGATTTTTGAGATATTTGTTATTCCTCGGTGGAGCTACTCTTTTGTTGTGGCATTGATTATGGATAGTGATCCATATTATTTTGTTATTTCCTTTGGGCACAATTTCGGGATTTCTTCTATATAGGAGCTATATTCCGTAAACCACTTTTGTTACTTATTGATTATGCCGATGAGATGAGGCAATGTTATTTGACATTATGTTATTATACCTCTCTTTGGGAGAGTTCACTTTGTGTAGTGGTTATGCTATCGTTCATTTTAGTAATGTGGTTATTTATTGCTCTTTTCTTTGGAAAAGTACTATACCATTATCTGTTACCGCATTATTATGTCTCAGTTTATCTAATTCATTTGTTTAGCTAGCCTGACCCGAGTATTTTATGCTCGGGTCAGACCGAGTTGTTTCAGGTTAGGTCGCTGAACTTAGCTTGCTCTTGTGCTTCCACTTTGGACATATCCGCTATAGATAGATAGCTTCTTTTATATAGTCCGTCTTTATGTCACTTTGTTATTGGGACTATATGATGTACATATTTTTGACTCACATGTGTGAGCGGTGGTTGTGTAGCCACTTATTACATTTTATTTGGACATGTACTTGATGATGTATTGTGCTGTGACTTTGTTATGATATCTGATGTTGTTCTGTGATGTTATTCGTCTATGTTATTATGCTTGTTCTGATAGATCACTAGCCATTTGTAGTTTCATTATAAGTATTTATTAAATATGCCGAACCACTGGACCTCGAAAAAAAAATAGATACCACCCTTCGACATATTTAGTAGATAGTTATAGCATGATTACACTTGGTCGCTTCCATTATACTCTATTCTCTGCATTAGTAGACGGTATTACCTCCGTAATACTCTTTGCTGATGAGGGTCTAGGAGTGGGGCGTTACAGTTTGGTATCAGAGCCAGGTTCGGGACTAAGCATAATAAACACATAACAGATATACTTAGTACAGTACATCCTAGTTTGATTCAAATATTACGAATCCCTTCCTTGTGCCTCTGGATAGATAAGTTAGGAATATGTTTAGGAATGCGTTTATATTCCGTAATATTCCTTAATGAATTATCTATCTTTGAATCGTGCTTAACTCATTTTTTCTCTTACTTTCAGTATGCCTGGAATAGGGAGGAACACTCGTCGCTCCGTTGCTGTAGGGCAATCCAGTAACCCACAACCGGAGGGCGTATTCATGACTACCGATCAGATCATGGAGCTGGTTCGGAATTCTCACTCCCAGACTTCTACTCTAGTATCTGATGCTCCGTGCAAGTCAGCTTTTGCACGTCTCTACAGCGATTTCACTCATCTCGGTGACAAGCCGTTTAGTGGCTCCGAGGCAGTTCTTGAGGTCCAATCATGGATCCGTGTATGCGAGCGCACCTTTACTCCCATGGGCATTTCTGATCATGACCGTGTTCTTGTTGCTTCCAGTCAGTCTTATTGCTGAGGTCGATGAGACCACACTTTCTTGGGCTCAGTTCCGTCACCGTTTTGAGCTCAAGTTCGTTCCAGAGTCCAAGAAGATTTCTCTAGCTCGCCGCTTCATTGATCTCAAGCAAGGGAAGTCTACTTTTCAGACTATGTTTCTTCTTTCGAGGCCCTATCCATGTACGGCCTTGAGTTCATCAGCACACCCTACAAGAAGAATCTAAAATTTATGGAAGGTCTTAAGAAATATCTTAAGAAGTCTTTGATGTTACAGATCAAGCTCTCCTTCGAAGAGCTTGTTGACTTGGCGCTTCACCTCGAAGTAGTCGAGAAGGAAGGGGATAGTGTTGAGCTTTCCGCGAACCCCAATAAGAAGAGGTTTCCTTTCCGCAAACCTGGTTCTTCTTCTGCTCCTAAGAAGAAGAAATCGATCATTTATGACTCTCAGCCTCAGTCCCAGACCAGTGGAACACCTTCCGTGAGGAAGTGTTTCAACTGCGGTTCTCCAGATCACTTTGTTAGAGAGTGTCCCAGACCCCTCGCTTGCCGCTATTGCAAGAAGGAGCTCTTATCTATGCTTGTCCTACTGCACCACCTAGATCTGGCAAGCTTAATGCTACCAAGGCTTCTACAAATTCTGCTCAGCCTCAAGGTACACATCCTTCCATTCTCGAAGGTTCTATTCTATTTCATGGAAGATCTATTAGAGTTCTCCTTGATACGGGTGCTTCTCACTCATTCGTATCAAAAGAACTAGTTGATGTTATGTCTTTGGATGTTTCTTGTTTGGTTTCTTCTCTGAGGATTGTGATTCCGATTGGTGGATCCACGACCCTTAGTCTCCTTAGTGAGAATGTTGATATTGAGTTATGTAGCTTTTCTTTCCTTGCGAATCTACACGTTATGGCTTCTTTGGGTTTCGACATGATTCTGGGTATGGATTGGCTCATTCGGTACGATGCCAAGATTATCTGTTCGGAGTGGGTATTATTTCTTCGTCACCCTGACTCATCCGCTCCTTTGGCTCTTGTTCTTGGGATGTTGAGATTTCCGAAGCTACTCTATTTGCTCTTGATTCACGAGATGATGAGTGTGCTATATCTCGTAGTCTAGTTGTTCGGGATTATCCCAATATCTTTGAGGCAGTATTGAGTCTACCGCCGAAGAGGGCTATTGAGTTCCGCATCGATCTCATTCCAGGCTCTCATCCAATTAGTCGTCCTCCCACAAGGATGTCTACGAAAGAGAATGAGGAACTCAAGAAGCAGTTGGTAGAGCTCGAGGCGAAGCAGTTTATTCAGTCCAGTTGTTCGCCATGGGGTGCTGCAGTGGTCTTCGTGAAGAAGTCTGATGGCTCTCTTAGGCTTTGCATCGATTACCGCAAGCTTAATGAGGTGACCATCAGGAATCGTTATCCATTGCCATAGATAGACGTTATGTTTGATCAGTTGAGCGGTGCGAAGGCCTTTTCTCAGCTTGACCTCGCCACCGGTTTTCATCTGCTCCGAGTCGTGGATGATAGCATTTCGCTTATTTCTTTCTACACTCGATATGGTTCATTCGAGTGGTTAGTCATGCCATTCGTTTTAACGAACGCTCCAGCTTTCTTCGTCGATCTTATGAATTGAGTATTCCGGGAATATCTCGATAAGTTCGTTCTGGTATTCATCGACGACATTCTGATATATTCTAGATCCGAGACAGAGCATACCCAGCACCTGAGGATTGTCTTGGATACACTTCGTCAGCATCAGCTTAAGGCCAAGTTCTCCAAGTGCCACTTTTGGGAGAGCAAGGTCAAGTTCTTAGGCCACGTAGTATCTTCTAAAGGCATATCTGTTGATCCCGCCAAGATCAAAGCCGTTCAGAACTGGAAGCGGCCTGAGAACGTACACGAGATTCGCAGCTTCCTAGGACTGGCGGGTTATTACCGTTGGTTCGTAAAGGATTTCTCACGTGTTGTTCTTCCGCTTACGAGCCTGACTCGTAAGGGTGTTCGTTATGTCTGGTCAAACAAATGCGAAGCTTCTTTTCATCGATTGAAGGAACTTCTCACTCATGCTCCTATTATAGTGGTTCCCGAGGGAAACCATGATCTTGTTGTCTACACCGACGCTTGTGGTAGCAGGCTCGGTGCCGTGCTCATGCAGAAGGATCGGGTGGTTGCTTATGCTTCTAGGCAACTGCGTCCGAATGAGGTTTGCTATCCAACTCATGATCTTGAGTTGGCTGTTATTGTCTTCGCCTTGAAGACGTGGCGCCATTATTTACTGGGCGAATGCTCCATTCTATACACCGATCACAAATCCCTGAACTATCTCTTCAGTCAGAAAGATCTCAATATGAGACAGCAACGGTGGCTTGAGTTCCTTGCCTCATATGACCTTGATATTCAGTATACCCCTGGCAAGGGTAATCGTGTGGCAGATGTGCTTAGTCGCAAGCATTTGGCTGTAGTTATATGATGATAGCCGAATGGGATATTCTCGAGACATTATCTATGTGTGATATTCGGGATCGAGCTCCGTCTTTTGATTCACCAATATTATTATTCAGTTTGGAGGCTCGACCTAGTTTATTGGATCGCATTGCCCATGCTCAATGGAAGGATCCGGACTTGTTGCATGTCATCCATCTTCTTGAGTCGGTATCCAGTGATGAGGCATCATTGGATTATTCTATTGATTCCCATCGGTGTCTTCGTAGGAAGAACTGTATTATTGTGCCCTTTGATTTATCGCTTAGGCATGACATTCTAGACGATTTTCATCGCCCTAAGTACACTATCCATCCCGGTTCGAGTAAGATGTATGCCGACATGAGTCGCTTATATTATTAGGAAGGTTTGAAGCTAGATGTTGCAAGTTATGTGAGCGGTTGCATGACTTGTCAACAGATCAAGGCCGAGCATCAGCGTCCTTCCGGTCTTCTTCAGCCTCTGGAGATTCCATTGTGGAAATGGGATCAGATATCTATGGATTTCATTGACGGTCTGCCTCGATCGGAGTCGGGCCATACTTCTATTTGGGTCATAGTTAATCGCTTGACCAAATCGGCTCATTTTATTCCGATTAAGTTCACTCGGACTACACCTTAGTTGGCCAAAATCTATGTGAAGGAAGTCGTTCGACTTCATGGCATTCCCAGTTCTATTGTTTGTGATCGTGACACGATTTTCACTAGTCACTTTTGGAAGTGTCTTCAGTCAGCTTTGGGCACAAAGCTGAACTTTTCTACTGCCTATCACCCTCAGACTGATGGCCAGACTGAGAGGGTGAATCGTGTTTTGGAGGATCTCCTTCGCTGTTGTATTCTTGATTTTGGAGGTAGTTGGGAGGACCACTTGTGGAGTTTTCCTACAACAACAGCTTTCAGTCTAGTATTGGCTTGGCTCCTTTCGAGGCTCTTTACGGAAGGCCATGTCGTTCTCCTTCGTGTTGGTTAGAATCTAGCGAGAAGCTTATTCTTAGTCCAGATTCGGTTCGGGAATCTTCTGAGAAGATTATTCTTATTTGTTAGAGAATGAAAGAGGCACAGAATCGTCAGAAATCCTATGCGGACAACCGTAGGAGGCCTCTTGAGTTCTCCATTGGTGATCTTGTATTCATTCGGATATCTCCTATGAAGGGGGTTGTGCGTTTCAGCTCCAAAGGGAAACTGGCTCCTCACTATGTCGGACCATTTACTATTACGGAACGCATCGGTCCCGTTGCTTATCATATAGCTCTGCCTGCTCATTTTTCGGGAATGCATGACGTATTCCACGTTTCTCAGCTTCACAATGTTATCCCGCCTTTTGGCAGGGCCGAGATACCAAGGAACTGACTGAAAGCCAAGAGTCACTCGTCATGGATATCGATGAATTTTGTTTGAGTCCGGATCAAGCCACAATTGATATGACACGACAAGCACAGCCATGGGAGCCTGCATTCCAATTATCAAGTCAATCCGAGCTCGAATGCTCGAGTTATGATCGATTCAGTCTGGAAGAAACGGCCTCATATTTGTATCCATCATTGAACCACGATTCGACTCGATCCAGTTCGTGTCCGTCACCCACTTCGCATCGATCAATTCCCCTTGGTTCGTATCGATCAAGTTGGCAGTGATCGAATCCATCTGGACAAAGCTATTCGTATCCATCGGGTGACCTTAGTTCGAATCCATCAGGCAACTGCTCTTCGTCTCCATCATGGAACCATGTTCGAATCCATGTGCGAAGACTTATTCGTATCCATCGAGTCAACAAGCCTGGATGACGTGTTATTCTTCGATGCGAGCAAGGCAAAATTCATGGAGTCGACCCGGTCAACTCGGAGAAAAGAATGGATCAATGCGAGGTATATGCGCCACATCACCACAAGAGCACGTGCAGGCGATCGATTCAAAGGAATCGATTCGAATCGGTCGATTCGAACCACACAGCCACCGAGAAACTCCATTTCGTATCAATGATATCTAGAGATCTACCAATCCAAATGCTATGAAATTTTCACAGAAGCTTACGTACATGTAGAAGAATGTCCACACCAAATTTCAACTCGATTAGATGATTCTTTGATCGATTCAAATGGATTTCGAATCCATCCCGAAGTGGGCCCAACTTTCCTAAGGCCGGGTGTGTGGGCCCCCTCACGTGCCAGAAGTGGTCTACCAAAATTTCAGCAAAATATCAGCCTCCTACACCTATAAATAGAGCCCCAGATCATTCAGAATGGGGATCGGACAATTTTGAGAGCTAAAGACCGCCCGGACCTTGCCAGATTTACTCCAGATCACCATTGCTGCCTTAGATTCAGACTTAAATCATAAAATCTATTGTATTATGCTATAAAAAATTGTGATCTTTAAGTAACGAGTAATAAAGTCATCAAACTTCATAGTGGACATAGGCGAAACGCCGAACCACTCTAAACTGTTGTCTTCTGTGCAATTTACTTTCTGTTATTTGGAGTTTTTGTTAGATAATCCTCACTTTCAATTTATTTTCTTCACTTTTATCTCTTCAAAAACTTCCAAAGAGTGTTGTGCCCATTTTTGGTACAAACACGCAAATGTGTTTGCGACCCTGATTCTGTTATTGATCCGCTTGTTGCACCGGATTTAGAGATTTCTACTGATTTATCTATTGAGCAACAACCTCTTCGTGTGCTTGATTCGGAGGTTAGACGCCTTCGAAACAAAGAGGTCCCGCTCATGAAGATTCAATGGTCGTCTAATCCTAAGGACTGCACTTGGGAGACCAGAGAATTTATCGAGCGTACTTATCCTGGTTTTCTATCTTCATATGTTGCTGGTGAGTATTTTTACTTCACCTTCGTTTGATTTATTTTGAGGATTAGATGTTATAGATAACTTCCATGATAGGGAATTGCAGGAATGCAATTTTCTTAAGGGGGGAGTCTGTAACAACCCGTGATTGCGATTACCAAATAATAAATTAAAATTGGGATTTTAATTTAATTGGAGCTATTAATGATTTTTTTAATGTGGCTAATTTTTCAAAATTAGTTATTTTGAATAAATTAATATTTTTGGGCTTAAGTGTAAAATGGAGAATTTAATGGAAATTAATTAGGGTAAATGGAAATTTATAATATTGCAAAATTTTATATGTGTATAATAGTGCAATATTTGAATTGGGAATATAATTTACAATTTAATTGCAAAGCGGTTATTTTTGGGCAATTTTGACTAAAAGGTGTTTTGAGATAATTATGGGTTAAATTGTAAGTTGGCAAATATTGTGATGTAAAATTTTATAACTATAGCTAAATTATTTTGGTAACATATTTTAAAATTTTATGGGTTAATAATGTGTAGTTTATACTTAGAGAAATTAGCTAACTTGAAATATAAAACATATTTCAAGTCCTAATGGGTATTAGGCCCACCAACCCACTTCCATTAGCCTATAAACCATTCTTCTACCCATCTATTTCAGCCAACATCTAATTCCATAAACACTTAAACCCTAGAACAAAAACTAAATAATGGCATCCAAACCTAGAGCAAAGCTTCATTAATCTTCATCAAAGTCAAAGGGGTTTTAATCTAATCATTGGAAGGTAATAGCAATCACAAAACCCACCACTAATCCATTGTCTAATTTCTGAAATTATTTTGTAATCCTTGTTTTTTGTGCATTTTGATTATTGAAGCTCTTTGATCTTATTCTCATGGCTTGGGGATTTCATACTCTTGTGTTTGGTTATTCTATTGCTTGGGAAAGAGGTAACATTGCTAGTTAAATTAGGCTAAGTATTAGTGTGTTCACCCTATATTCCAATCATACATCAAACTTCGCGACCTCGCTGCGAGTAGGTCTGATTTCGAATTTCATCGGTTTCGGTCTCGTTGGAAAGATGAGATCGAGATCTTCAAATCCGCAAAATTTGATTCAGATCTGGGTGCATTTGATACTTCGTTTGTATCGCCGAAGTAGAACCCAGAAACTATGTAAAAACAGTGGTTATATTTCAGTGCAAACACCCAAATTGGTGACCTCGCTGCGAGCAGGTCCAATGTCGGATTTCATTGATTTTAGTCTCGTTAAAAAGATGAGGTCGAGATCTTCAACTCAGCAAAATTTGGTTCAGATCTCTACGAGTTTGGTACTCCGTTTGTATCGCCGAAGTAGCACCCAGAAACTGTGTAAAAACAGTGGTTATATTTCAGTGCAAACACCCAACTTCGTGACCTCGCTGCGAGCAGGTCCAATGTCGGATTTCATCGATTTCAGTCTCGTTAAAAATAAGAGGTCGAGGTCTTCAACTCAGCAAAATTTGGTTCAGATCTGTACGAGTTTGGTACTCCGTTTGTATCGCCGAAGTAGCACCCAGAAACTGTGTAAAAACAGTGGTTATATTTCAGTGCAAACACCAAACTTCGTGACCTCGCTGCGAGCAGGTACGATGTCAGATTTCATTGATTTTAGTCTCGTTGGAAAGATGAGGTCGAGATCTTTAACTATGTATAATTTAGTTCAGATCTGGGTGAGTTTTTTTACTCCGTTTGTATCGCCGAAGTAGCACCCAGAAACTGTGTAAAATAGTGGTTATATTTCTATGCAAACACCCAACTTCGTGACCTCGCTACGAGCAGGTCCGATGTCGGATTTCATCGATTTTGATCTCGTTGGAAAGACGAGGTCGAGATTTTCAACTTTGCATAATTTGGTTCTGATCTGGGTGTGTTTGTTACTCCGTTTGTATCGCCGAAGAAGCACCTAGAAACTGTGTAAAAACAGTGGTTATATTTCAGTGCAAACACCCAACTTCATGACCTTGCTGTGAGCAGGTCCGAAGTCAGATTTTATCGATTTTAGTCTCATTGGAAAGATGAGGTAAAGATCCTCAACTGTGCAAAATTTGTTTCAATTCTGGGTGCGTTTGATATTTCATTTTTATGGCCAAATTAGAACCTAGAAACTGTGTTTAAACAGTGTTTATTTTCTATTTTGGTCCGACTTTGAGACGTCGCCGTGACTTCATTTCTAGTCAGATTCGGATGGTTCTTTTTGCGTTATGGAGCAGGGGTGTGTTAGACTACTCCGTTTGTATCGCCGAAGTAGCACCCAGAAACTGTGTAAAAACAGTGGTTATATTTCAGTGCAAACACCCAACTTCATGACCTCGCTGCGAGCAGGTCCGATGTCGGATTTCATCGATTTTGGTCTCGTTGGAAAGATGAGGTCGAGATACTCAATTGGGCATAATTTGGTTCAATTCTGGGTGTGTTTGATATTTCATTTTTTGGCCAAAGTAGCACCTAGAAACTGTGTTTAAACAGTGTTTATTTTCTGTTTTGGTCCAACTTTGAGACATCCCCGTGACTTCGTTTCTAGTCGGATTCTGGCGATTTTTTTTGCGTTATGGAGCAGGGGTGCTAGACTACATGCTTGCCATTTTTCAAACCTTTTGGATTCAAGTTGTGGGTCCAAATAAATTATTCAACTTTGATTCACAGCACATTTTGAGTGATTTCCAACACTTAGAATATTTTTTGAATTTTTCTGGAGTTTTATCGATTTCTTCGAGATTGTTCTCAAGATTCGTGCACGGGTTTTATAAAGTGTTTTAAAGTGATTTTTTTACTCAAATGGCTTTTTGATACTATTATTTAGTATTATTTTTAATTATTAAATTATTTACTCCATAATAGGAGAATTTCAAAGGCTATTTCTAAAAGTGGTTTTAAACAATTAAAAATCCGTTTTCCACAATTATTTTCTAGAATAAAACTCCACACACACTCTTTTGCACTTCGAGAGAAGTGGAGAGACGATTAAACGGTTGGGGAAAAACACGGCCTATGAACCCGTGCATTTTCCTTTCCGCTTAACCTTCCACCATTTCGATTGATCGTTTTGGCCTTTTGGCTTAGTTTATCGATGAAATGAGATAGAATTTTAGACTGCTTTTGTTGTGAAATTGATAGAAGGTTTGAAAACCGTTCAGTGCGAACCGATGGTTATGGGACATTGCGTTAACTCTTTTCGGGTTCCTCTCCGGATGTTGGTGACACATCTTCTGAGTGAAAGCCAGTACTAGACCTTGAGTGGTCATAGCCTAAGTGGCACCTCCCTGTGTGACACTAGCTCTTGCGTGAGCAGGATTATAGGCGATAGTCTGAGTGACATCTAATCTAATGGGAGTACCGCCTACTAGCATAACGCTCCAGGGCGTACGCTATCTTTTACAGTACTTGGCAACAACAACTGAGTGTCGGAGCACGTGCATATTTTCCTATGGATTTATACTTCACTTGAGTAGCGCTGTTCGGCGATGGTTTTATGGAACCACACGATTTAAGTGCGACTATCCTTTGGAGTTATAGTGTTGATGGACGCTATCTGCCTTGCTTTGTTGCATTGATTTTTGAGATATTTATTATTGCTCGATGGAGCTACTCTTTTGCTGTGGCATTGATTATGGATAGTGATCCATATTATTTTGTTATTGCCTTTGGGCACAGTTTCGGGATTTCTTCTATGTAGGAGCTATATTCCGTAAACCACTTTTGTTACTTATTGATTATGCCGATGAGATGAGGCAATGTTTTTTGACATTATGTTATTATACCTCTCTTTGGGAGAGTTCACTTTGTGTAGTGGTTATGCTATCGTTCATTTTAGTAATGTGGTTATTTATTGCTCTTTTCTTTGGAAAAGTATTATACCATTATCTGTTACCGCATTATTGTCTCTCAGTTTATCTAATTGATTTGCTTAGCTAGCCAGACCCGAGTATTTTATGCTCGGGTCAGACCGAGTTGTTTCAGGTTAGGTCGCTAGACTTAGCTTGCTCTTGTGCTTCCGCTTTGGACATGTTTGTACCAAAATTGGGCACAACACTCTTCAGAAGTTTTTTGAAGAGATAAAGTGAAGAAAATTAATGGAAAAAGAGGATTATCTAATAAAAACTTCTAATTACAAATATAGAAGCAATTAAAATGAACAGTGACACAAGAATTTAGAGTGGTTCGGCGTATTGCCTACGTCCACTATGAAGTTGATTGCTTTATAGATCTTTCTTTGATGATTACAATTGATTTCAGCAAGTTACAACAAATAACAATGATTTTTCAGCAGTGAAATTCGTTGGTAGCAGCAGCAATGGAGTTTAGAACTGGATGCGGTAGAGTTTGGGCGTTGGAGAATTCAAAGAAGAAGAAGCCCGTTTTTTGTATGCCCTGGGGCTCTATTTATAGGTTTAGGAGGCTGATATTTGGCTCAGATCTCTGGAGACTCCATTTGGCACGTGACTAGGCCCGTGCGCCCTAGCCCACGAAGTTTTGTCCGATCTGTGATCGATACGAACAGAGTTTGTATAGATCAAGATTGTGTCTGATGGGGTCGAAATTTGGCGTGGACATTCTTTACCATGCACATAAGCTTCTGTGAAAATTTCATAGCATTTGGACTTGCAGATTAGGAAATATGTTCGATACAACATGGTGATATTCAGTAGGTTGTTTCGTTTGTATCGATCACTTCGACTCAATGACTTCGAATCGATGGAGGAATGCGCTAGCAGGTTGACGTGGCGCGCGTCCTTCGCATCGGTCTATAGCATACCCAGTTCGAATCGATGAAAACAGTCTAGTTTGAATCGATGAAGGTTGCATAGTTTGTATCGATGAAGGCTGCATAGTTCGTATCGACTGTTGTGCTTTGCTTTGCCTTGTTGGGAGGCGTGCATTTCGTATCGATTGGTGATCGATCGATACGAAGAGAGCTATTAAGATTGAGTGATATGAAACAGATGAAAGTGTTTGTTGTCGATGGATACGAAATAGGATTTCTTAGATGGAAACGAAGTGGGCATTGGACGATCAAGTCGAATTGTAGCTTCCAGATGGATGTGGATCGATACGAAGTGGGCATTGTCTGATCGAGTCGAACAGAGCTTTCCCTGATGGGTTCGAACTCGATCATTTCGAACAGCGGCCACCTGATGGATTCGAACTATAGAAGTTTGATGGATTCAAACAAAGCTCTTCAGGCGATGGATGCGAAGTAGACTCAGGTGATGAATGTGAAGTGGTCACTGGCTGATCGATACGAAGTTGGTTCCGATGATGGATGCGAACTCGATCGAGTCAAATAGAGGCTTCCTGATGGATTCGAATGAGATCGAGTCGAATAGAGGCTAGTTGATGGATTCGAACTCGAGGTCATTCTTCATCCCATCTTGCATCGATCACATCTTGAGCATAATAACTCGGATTGACTTGAAATTTGGAACGTTGGCACTCCTAGCCTCGCTTGTTGTGTCATATCAATTTTAGCTTGATTCGGACTCGAACAAAATTCGTCGATATCCCTAGTGAGCCTACGTATAACCGATCTCCAAGACGAATTGTCATTTGTTTCTAGTCAAGTTCTTGGTATCATGGCCTTCCCAAAAAGCGGGATAACATTTGCCCCCCAAAGTACGTCTTGTGGAAACATGATGTGCTTTGAAATGCTGCAATCTTCATTCTGAATAGTTATTGCCTTTTCGATGAAAGTTGTAATCCTTGACTGATTTTCTCGATAATTCAAGCTATTGGCTGTCAACTGCTGTACCCTATATTGTTGCAACTGATTGTTGTATGCTAGTGATTAGCCGTTTGTTGTTGTAATCATCATCAAATGATTTTCCAATTCCTATAAATATAGAATATTGAAGATTAGTCCGACATATATGCATATATGCTAATCCGACTCTCGCTGACGTTCACGAGTCATTGTTAGTTTATCTTATATTGAATTGTGTATCGATCCTCTCCTGAACCGACATGAAATTCGTTGTAACAACGCTCGATTGTTGCTTTTGAATGTTCCTTCGTAACGATCCTCTCCTGAATCGATGTGAAGGGTTGAAATATTGTCTTTGCATCGATTTTCATTGCATTGATGGATACGAAATAAGCATTTCGAATCGATGGATGTGGGGTTCGATGGATATGAAGTGGCCATTCATATCGATAGTGTTCAATGCCTTCAGAAAAGCCCATGTTGTGTGTTTCGAATCGATGGGTCTGGTGTCATTGGACACGAATAGACAATTCGTATCGATGGGTTCGAACTGATCGTTCGTATCGCTGCACTGGAGATGGAGTCGAAGATGATCGATACGAATAGTGGTTTCGTATCGATGGATTCGAGCTGCACACTTCATGTTGCTAAACTAGGGATGGAGTCAAAGGTGATCGATACAAACAGTGGTTTCATATCGATGGATTCGAACTGTACACTTCATGTTGCTAAACTGGGGATGGAGTCGAAGGTGATCGATACAAACAATGGTTTCGTATCGATGGATTCGAACTGTACACTTCATGTTGCTAAACTGGGGATGGAGTCGAAGGTGATTGATACGAATAAGGGCTTCACATTGATGTATTTGGTGATGACTTCGTATCGATACAGACTCGTGTTCATGGATTCGAACAGTTGTTTCGAACTGATTCAGAGGTGACACACTGCAACCGGTCGAGTTTACTGGAATGCGTATTGTTTTTTCCTTTACTTTGGAGTCCATATAAATACTGTGGACTTAGCCACTTTCCACTTTTTACTTTTCTATTCTTGCGCCTTGCTTTCGTATCGCTCAGAGACTTGGGAAAAGAAGAAACTATTCTTGCCTTCGAATTGATTCAGACTCTCGATTACTCGAACAAACTGCCAGATTTAGGTAATCCACTAAGCGAGTCCAACGTGTAAACGATGAGACTCGATCTTTAACATCAAATCACCCAGAGTCGTGGTCGATCGAATATTCTTCAGCCTTTGCTTCATGTCGATCTGGATTAGGGGTTTCGAGATGATGAGATGGAGGCCTTCGTATCGATCGATGGCTGAGCTTTTGCATCGAATCGAGTGGTTCGAATATGTGGATCGATATGAAGGGGTTGCGTCTGATCGATTCGAAATCCAGAATTTTCGTTAGATACGAACCATGCGCCGGGGGATCGATACGATGATGGCCCAATTGATCGATACGAAATGGTGGCCTTGGATCGATTCGAAATGGTGGCTTGGATCAATTCAAAGTGGTGGCCTTGGATCGATTCGAAGTCCTTAACCTTAACCGATTCGAACTAGACCGTGAGCCTAACTTCGATGATATTGAAAACTCTTGTACATTGAACATCTAATTCTAACGAGCTTCATTTTAGCATAATTGGACTTGACCGTTGGACTGCACATTTGATTTCCCTTCGAAGCTCGTCGATGGAACTATAACTTTAACAAAATTTTAACAAACTTTAACTTGGATTGATTGCTAATAACTGGATGGCACGGTTGTGACGGTCAGCGATGATGGTCACTCCGACAAAATTTTGAAGTCTTATCGTTTTCATGTTTTCTCCAACTCTATAGAACTTCTCAAGTGATATACGGTTCTGCACTGCACAACACACTCACACACTTTACACTGGGGGATGCACGAGTGTTATTGTCTGTTCAGCAATGATTTTTCATAAGCTAGTTAGTCATGGAACCTTCAAGTTCACAGCAGTAGGAACTCTCGAGTTCCACTCCTTCAACCATCGAGATACCGGTCATTGAAGCCGAAGTTATAAATCCAGCTCCGGACGAGCTTCCAGGTGCCCGGTTCATTTGTCGTCCACAAGATTCTGTACTGTACGGTATTTTTGAAGATATGCTGGGACGGATTTGTTTAAGGCACGGCTTGTCACTTGATGACGTGTTACTGCCTGGGCAAAATGGCAGGCCACATGTTCCCTCGGAGGGGTTTACTGCTTATAATCGTCATGCTTGTACGGCGGGAACACTTCCTCCTTTCAATCAATATATAAGGGAGACGTTATCATTCCTCGAAATAGCTCCATCCCAGCTACACCCCAACGGATATGCCCTGTTGAATAGCACCTTCATTCTGTTTATGGGGATTCTCTTTCGACCACTAAAGCCGATCGAGATTAGATATCTATTTAACCTTAAGAGTCGTGGAAACAACCCTTCTTTCACCTTCTTGGAAGCGGTTAGGAACTGTCAAATAGTAATTGGGTTCTGGGGAAGGCTGAGTTACTTTAAAACTGAATGGTTCTACGTCCGGTGCCCTCTTGGATTCGATATGCGATGGTTGGATAGACGTAAGCGTTGCAATCTTTCTCTTGAATTATCAAGATTTATAACCGACCTCAAAAATGACATACTTCTCTTCTTTCACAGCTGCAATCTCCCGACCTGACGGTGCATACTTCAGAGAGCTAGTTCGGATCCTCCAAACGGTTCTGGGTGAAGAGAGGCATATTGACTTGGTTCTAACCGACAGAAACTTGAGAACTTTCGGGCTGATTGAACGTAAGCAAAGCATACGGTTGGAAGGGACGCTTAGAGCGGTCTTGAAGAAGCGGTTGAAATGCAAGGCACCCGGAGTCGTAATAGCTGAAGAAGTTGACTCGGAGAGAACGCCTACTGATAACGAGCTCCAAGCTGGGCCTTCTTCCATTGTTCAGGATTCAGGTGGAAGGAGAAAAGGCAAGGCAGTTGCTCACAAGCATTCTAAATCCATGAGATTAAAATATATGGTTATTTCCTTGCCCGTCCCGGGGATTAGAATTTCGGAGGCTCCTCCCTCGCAAGTAGAGAATCCTTTTGAAGGGCTTGCTGATATTTCAATTCCGTGTAATGTGTCGTTTCAACACGACACCGGGATGGAGGAGGTTTATAATGCTCTTGAATTGAGCGGGTCGCTGGCTATGCGTGCGGCCGACATTTCTGGTTGGTCGGGGGGTTGCACATGCATACACTTCACTGCACTACATGATTCATAACTGTAAATCATCCAATCCTAAGAAATCACTAACTTTTCCTTCATCCCTTCATTTTCAGGCACAATGTCAAGAAGAGGATCAACGCTAGGGAATCTCCGATCGGTTCGAAAATCTTCTACCTATTATGATTCTTGTAGGAGAGACTCAGATAGAGACCGCGATCGCGAGTATTCTAACCAAGATAGGTATGGGCGTGACAGGGACAGAGAATACAGGCATCGATCTAGATCTCGCTTTCCTCCTCTTAGACTTCCATCTCCTTCTCCTGTTCTTGTTGCACATCCACCAAAGCCTCCATCTCACAAGCCATCTTCTCATACTTCTAGATCCTAGACTCATCTCCAGAGAGTCGAGACCACGACCCCCATAATTGCAAAGCAGGTCCCAGCTGAGCCTACAGGAGAAGGGGCCATTAAATTGGCTCAGATGAGGAAGGAGTTTTCAAACATATGCTTCGATGGCTATGTCTTTCCACCTTACTTAAAGAGCATCCCATCTGGAGTGGAAAATACGATGCATGATTACATTCATTACATCTACACCCAGTATAGAGAGTGGGTAAAGGCGGCAGAGAAAGCTTCTAAGGTAGCCTTTGAGCGAGCCAAGGTGCTTGAGAAAATGGAGACCGAACTCGTTCAAAGGGACCGGATCATTCAAGTGCTCACTACTGAGTCCGAGTCTTCTAAGAAATCTGAGATTGAGGCCACCAAAAAAGCTGACGAAGTGAATGTGGCCATGGAGAGGTTAAGGCAGACACATGTTGCCTTGGTGGAGGAGATGGGCCATCAGAATACTACTGTTACCGCTGAACGAGATGCGGCGGTCAAGGAACTTAACGAGCTCAAGGCCAAATTTTCCGACATAGCCAAAGAAAGGGATGATGCAAACAATGCAGCCCAGGAGGCGTGCGAACAAGCTATTTTACTTAGGGGTGAACGGGATGCGGCTGTGGGTAAAGTCCGCAAGGTGGAGACTGAGGTTGAGGAGAAAGTGAAGTCGGTCGAGTCCAAGCTAGAGGCTGATATCGAAGACCTTCTCGTTGTTTACAATGCTAACCTGCTGAGGCACATGGGTCTAGCATGTCTCGATGATTTTCCGGCGCATCTATACAACACCTGGGGCCGATTAGTTGAAGAAGAGAAGGAGACGCATCTGGGTGAGTCTGTGGATGAGTTTGAACTCGAGAATCGCATTCTGACTGAAGATGAAAGGAAGATTCTTCACGAGTAAATGATTCTGCATGAAAAGGAAAGACTCGGTGCCCAGCACCTCGAAGTAGGAGAGGTTTTAGGGGTTTACCATCATGAGGCAAGTCTTGAAGTTCCAGTGTCAACCCAGCCCGAATCCTCGTCTGGGGTCGATCCCCAAGGTGTTCCTGCCTACAATTCGGATCAGCCGTAGATGTCTCCAACTGCAGCGCAAGTTACTAAAGCCGTTCTGCCGCTTACAAGTCAGACTAAAGATGGTATTCTGAACATTCCACATATATTTCTTAAGTCGAAATCTTTGCTCAAGTTAAGTTTTGACAGTTCTCTTATTCTTTGTCTAGTGATCAATGCTGCATCTGTCGGGCCTCCTATTACTCAAGAATCATACCAAACACAGGAGGCTATTGCTACCGAAGCGATCACCGTAACTACAACTGCCCCACTTGACGATACGCAGGGGAGCACGCTTCTGTTTGATGAGCAGTTGATGGAGGAACTCTTTCGCCGTCATGGCGATCCTTTAGCTGACTTACCATTTGTCATGGGCGGAGGCGTTCCTGCTACAAGTTTTTCGATGCCAACTACTAATGCTCCCGGCAGGGCCCGAGTGACTACTGAAGAGGAGGTTTTGGCAGAATCAGCGCCGAAATGGCAGCAGCGGTTCATGGTTGCAGTTTTGGAGGTGGGACGGCGACACTTGGTCCTGCTTCGCTTAGAATGATATCGTCTGGCGGTACATTTTCCAACACTAGTGCGGCCATCCCATCTTCCACATTTGATCCTATCCCTCCAACTCCGCCGACAGGCAGCATTCCTATCCACTCGAGTTCGGAGGAGGATATTGATATCATGCCCCCGCCTGGAGACCAACCATCGAAAAGCAAAGGCTCGAAGAGGAAGGGTAGCGGTGGCTCTAGCGGGTCTACTCCGACGAGGAAGCCGAGGAAGGAGAAAGATTAGACATGCTTCCCAGGTTTATTTTGACTTGCATTTTGTTGGACGTGTATAGATGCGGGTTCGGCCCCTGCTAGTAGGAATTTTTTGGAACAAACTTGTACATGAATTTCTTTCATAAATAGTAGAAATGAAACTTTTCCTTTTTTGAGCTTCTTGGGTATTTGTTTAAGTGTCTCAATGTTTGAAATGCACTTGTAAAGTTTCAGCTTTCGAGTCAAGTTTGTCTTTTTGCACCAAGTCTGGAAATTGTGGACATGGTTCGCGACGGGAAGCGATTTTAGTTTTGACGTCACACTGCTTCAATCAATGGTCGATGCTTAAGTCCTGCCCCCAGTCTCGGGGATGAGTTGTAAAACATCAGTTAGCGATTGCTTCTCACTTATAACATGTTGAGTCTAGTGCCACTGAATGGATGTTTGAGACAAGCGAAGATTGAGCGGTTCTTTCATGCTTGTCTGATTGTCGACGATCATATTCGCACTCGGGGATTCTCATTCGTTCATCGGCGGTTGGTCACGCCGGCTTAAGTTTAAATCATACGTCCGCGCTATGGGGACTCGGAATTGACATTTATACTACGACTCGCTCTCTGGGAGTTCGGAGTTGATATTTATACTTCAATTCACGCTTTGGGAACTTGAAGTTGATGTTTATACTTCGTTTCGCACTCTGGGAATTCGGAGTTGTTGTTTATACTCCATTTCGCACTCTTTGAATTCAGAGTTGTTGTTTATACTCCATTTCGCACTCTGGGAATCTTGAGTTGTTGTTTATACTCTGTTTTGCACTCTGGGAATCCGGAGTTGATGTTTATACTCCGACTTGCACTCTGGGAGTTCGGAGTTGATGTTTATACTCTGACTCACACTCTGGGAGTTCGGAGTTTTATCAGGATCATGGAAGGTCGGATCACATCTACCCTGAGTTAACAAGTGAGGTCGTTAGATGGACGGGTCAACCCTCCTCAAACTTGGTTCAGATACGGACGAAGTCGTTAGGCGGATGGATCCACCCTCTTCGTAGTCGTATATTTAATACTCCAGTTCGCACTCTAGGAACCGGGAGTTAAGTGAGGGATTGTCGTGTATCAATCCGTTTTTGACTTTGTTGTGATGGCTTATCCCTGAGCTCGGGTTTCACTTAGTGAGTGACCGGTTGCATCACAGTCACTCCCTATTTGAATAAATTCCACCGTGTGGTGAAACTTAGCTCTCTGTGCATAGTGATGATCATATGAAGCATTTCAAGTAAATCATAGCTCTGGCTCGAAGAGATTGCATTTTATTGCTGAAATAAGAAAATATGGCAAAGTCAGTTGCCTTATTACAAATTCTAATTTCGAAATGCAGAAACAAATTGCAAAATGGAAAATAAACTAAATGGATAAACATAGCATGTCATGCGTAGTAGCGATGAAGACTCTCGCTATTCCAGGCTCTTGGCTGAGTAAGACCGTCAACAGTCGATAATTTGAATGTGCCATCTCCAATCCCTTGTTCAATAACATAGGGTCCTTCCCATGTTGGTTTCATATGCAAAGGAACCTGATAGATTCTTTTCAAGACGAGATCACCTAGTTCAAAGGTTCCCGGACGGACCTTGGCGTTGTACAATTGGGCGACTCGGCTTCGATGTGCGGCTGCCCTCAAATCAGCCTCTTCACGCTTCTCATCTAGTAAATCGTGAGATTCAGCTAGTAGGATAGCATTAGTCTTCGAGTCATAGTATGTCACACGATGAGCAGGTACTTCTAGCTCGACTGGAATAACGGCTTCTGAACCATAAGAGAGAGAGAGAATGGAGTGTGACCGGTCACGGTCTTGTGGGTTATTCGGTAAGCCCATAAAGCCATAGGAAGTTCATCGATCCACTTGCCTCCGACCTTTTCCAGTCGTTTCTTCAGAATGGATTTTATAACTTTATTAACTGCTTCGACCTGTCCGTTCGCCTTAGGGTGTGCCACTGCAGAGAATTTCTTTTGGATGTGAAATTGTTTGCAGAAATCTTTAAATTCGGCACTGTCGAATTGGGTTCCGTTTTCCATAATAATGGTGTATGGAAGACCGAATCGATAGATGATGTTGCGAACTACAAAGTTGATTACTTTCTTCGTCGTTATGGTAGCAAGAGCTTCAGCTTCAGCCCACTTTGTAAAGTAATCAACTGCGATGATGGCGTATTTCGCACCACCTTTTGCCAGAGGTAGAGTACCAATGATGTCGATGCCTCACATTGCAAACGGCCATGGGCTGACCATTTGTGTTATCTCGGTAGGAGGGGCTCTAGGAATTCGAGCATGCTTTTGGCACCTATCACATTTCTTTGCATAATCCGATGCGTCGCGATTCACAGTAGGCCAGTAATATCCGTATCAAAGTATTTTCTTGGGAAGTGCTTGCCCCCCGGTGTGATCGCCACATTCTCCCTCGTGTACATCATGCAATACTCGTTTAATCTCATCGTGAACGATACATCGGAGTAGAGGAACAGAGTACCCTCTTCTGTACATGATTCCATTCTGGATGGTGAATCGTGAGGCCTTTCGAAGGACTTGTCTCTTTTCACTCCTGCGCTACGGCAAGGTTGCGTGCTCAATGTAATTTCTAAGTGGAGTCATCCATGAATCCTTTTTGGGGACGGTTTCGCATACCCAGTCTATCTCTGCCCGGTCAATGCTGTGAGAAGATAACGTCTCTACGGGAACGAGTCCCCTTTGCTGAGCTTCACCTGTGCTGGCTAGATTTGCCAATGAATCGGCTTTTTGGTTGTGTTCTCGAGGTATACAATAAATGGCATAATAATCAAACTGATTCAGTACTTCCTGATCTCGAGCTAAGTAAGCAGCCAGCCTTTGATTTCTCGCTTGGTATTCTTCCCGTACTTGACACACAACTAATTGTGAATCACAATAAATTTCCACAGCGATTATTTTTAAATCCCTCGCGAGCTTTAGTCCAGCTAAGAGGGCTTCATATTCAGCTTCATTATTGGTTGCATGAAAATCAAACTTCAAAGCATAGCATAAAGATCGGCCTTCGGGGGTTTCAAGTACAACACCAGCGCCCGAACACCGGTCGTTTGATGCACCATCTGTATACTGCTTCCAGACATATTCGGGAGATTCACTAGTTCTAGGCAAGTCCTCTAGAACGGTCAATTCAGCTATGAAATCGGCTAGGACTTGTCCTTGAATGGCTCATCTTGGAGTGTAAGTAATATCAAACCGGCTCAGCTCGATGTTCCACTTGAGTAACCTACCAGACGTCTCAGGCCGCGAAAGGACCTATCGTAATGGCTGGTCGGTGTAAACAATAATCGGATGTGCCTGGAAATACATTCGGAGTTTTCTTGATGCAATAACAAGGCAATAAGTCAACTTCTCTAATTTCGGATAATTTCTTTCAGCCTCAGTCAATCGCTTGCTGATGTAGTATATTGGTTTCTGTATCCTGTCTTCTTCTCAGACTAAGGCAGCACTGATAGCGTTTTCTGATATCGCCAAGTATCTGTACAACTTCTCAAGATCAATAGGCTTTGACAGGATAGGTGGTGTGGATAGATGCTGAACTAGTGCTTGGAAAGCGCCCTCACACTCTGTGGTGCATTCAATGTTTCGTTTCCCTTTTCGGATCAGATCGAAGAAGGGAATGCATTTGTCAGTGGACTTTGAAATGAACCTGCTCAATGCCGCTACTTTTCCATTGAGACTCTAGACTTGCTTTATGGTTTTTGGAGTTTCAAGGTTTCTGATAGCCTAGATCTTTTCAGGATTAGCTTCGATCCCCCGAGCGTTGACGATGAACGCAAGGAATTTTCCGGATGCAACTCCAAAGTAACATTTCAGTGGATTTAGCTTCATTCTGTATTCTCGAAGTATGTTGAACATAGTTTCCAGGTCTTTAATATGGTCAGTGGAAACTCGTGACTTCACAAGCATATCGTCTACATAAACTTTCATTGTTTTCCCAATTTGATTGGCAAACATCCGATTGACCAATCGTTGATAAGTAGCCCCGGCATTCTTGAGACCGGATGGCATAACCTTGTAATAGTAAAATCCCAGATTGTTTACGAAGCTGGTATGTTCTTGATTGGTAAATGCATCAGTATCTGATTGTAGCCAGAATACACATCCATGAAGGATAAGAGTTCATGCCCAGCTGTCGAATCTACTAGCTGGTCAATTCTGGGAAGTGGGAAACTGTCTTTGGGACAAGCTTTATTCAGATCGTAGTAATCGACACAAGTTCTTCATTTTCCGTTCGGCTTTTGAACGAGCTTGGGATTCGAAACCCATTCGGGGTATAGCGCATCTCGAATGAACCCGTTCGCTTTAAACTTTTCTATTTCTTCTTTAATGGCAGCAGATCTCTCTGGATCCATAGCACGCCTTTTTTGCTTGACCGGGGCATGCCGCGGGTCAATATTCAAAGTGTGGCTCGCAACGTCCGGCGAGATCCCACACATATCAGAATGCGTCAAAATGAATACATCAAGATTTGCTCGTAGAAATTCAACCAATTCCTCTTGAGTTTGTTGGCTTAGCTGAGACCCAATCTTTATCATCTTCATATCATCATCATGGTCAATTGGGACATCGATCGTCAGTTCGGCCGGGGATGCTTGACTTTCTTTAGATTCTTCTTCGTCTTCAATTTCTTTTAGGTCAAGATCACTTTGGAATTGGGTGGGTTGCCCGGGCCTAGGCCCGGGCGTTAGTTGTCAATTATCAACAAGCGGATGTAGAGAGATTCCTCTACGCCCTTTCCTTTCTCCTTTCACTGCGCCTCTCGCAGCTCGGCAACAGAACAGGCTCTTGCAGCAGCCCGATCTCCTTGAATGATTCCCACTCCATGATTATTGGGAAATTTTAAAGTCAAACACCACGGGACAATGGCTGACATGAATTCAGCGAGGGCCGGTCAGCCCAAGAATGCAATATAAGGGGAGTCTATGTCCAACACAACGAACTGTAACATCCGTACTCTCCGGCGTTCTCCAACTCCCAACTCTATTGGCAGTTCCACCATTCCAGTGGGTATTGTATCACTTCCGTTGAAACCATGGATTCGAGATTGACAGGGTTTCAAGTCCTTTGATTCCATTCTTATTTGATCATAAGCGAGTTTAAACATGATATTCACAGAGCTTCAACTGTCAACTAAGATCCTCTTCATCCAAGCAGGACCTACTTGAGCTGAGATGACCAGTTGGTCCATAGTGGGAGCTTCGACTTTGTCAGCGTCTCTATTCTTGAACACGATGTCATATGTCATCGTCTTCTGTTGCTTGGCCGGAGCCCCTTCATCAAAACCACTACAACACTCGAAGTCCGCATGCCTGATTGAAATGGCATACTCCATTTCCTTCCAGTTTCGATCTGTTGGGTGAGGACCACCACTTATTGTATTGATAACCAACCTCCCGCATGTACGAGCGGGTTCCTCATGTCTTTACTGATTCGGCACACGATTCTGATTTGATGGGCCCGCACCTCCCGACTGTGGCGCCCGGACATATTGATCTAACTTGTGCTCACGTATTAATTTTTCAATGAGATCTTGCAAATGACGACACTTATTAGTATTATGGCCATAGCTTTCGTGGAACCTGCAAAACTTTCCTGTTTGGATTTGTCTTTCCATTGGTGGTTTCGGGGCAGGCTTCTTGTATTGCATGGTGTTACAAGTCTACAAATACACATTTTCCAACGACGTGTTCAATGGAGTGTAATTATCGTACCTGGGAGCTCTACGTCGTGGACCACGATTTTGATCTCGTTTTTTGCCCTGATTTCCATTGTCTCTCTGCTGATTCTGTTTATTTTGTATGTTCAACTGAACTTTTCTAGAATTCTCCCCGGATTGTTTAATGGCGATGTTACTCTGGATTCCTTCGATGTTGGGCCCTGCATCATCCTGCTTCCTAGACTATTTTGCAACCTCCCTTCTCAAGAATTGGGCTGCCTTGGAATAGAAATGTTCTAATGACGCAGGTGGTTTCCCAACTAACCAATTTCCGAACTCGGAATCAAGGTCAATCCCTTAAGTCAATGCAATCAGGATTGAGTTGTCATTGGGATTGCTTATTTCCGCACACAGAGCGTGGAATCGCTCAAAGTAACGTCTAAGTGTTTCTCCGGAAGCTTGTGTAACACTAGATAGAGTGTTAACATCCTTAGGCCTCGCTACGTGCATACAGAATTGTTCAACAAAGTTGGTGGCCATCTGGTCAAAATTAGAAATGGATCGTGGTGGCAAACGAGTAAACCACATAGTTGCAATGCCCCCTAGGGAAATGGGGAAACTACGGCATTTTACTGCATCATCAGCTCTCGCAGCATTCATCAGCCATTCGTACTTCAGGATGTGTTGATTAGGATCAGAACTCCCTTCGTAGAACGGCAAAGTTGGAACCCTGAAGCGCCGAGGTGGTTCAGCATATAATATGTCATCGGTGAAAGGGGTATGACTCTGGGAGATTCCCCAATCGTCATTACTGATACCCTGACTTTCACGGATCATTTGACGAATCATCGCTGGTATATCCGGCATCCGGATAATAGGAGCATGCTGGGCCAAGGTGTGGTCGGGTTCCATAGTGCGAGTCTGGACCAGACGCGTCCATGCCTCGCCTCCTTGGTTCAACATTTTTCGGGACATAAGGCTCTGGAGTCTGCTCTCGTTGATTACGTTGAGGATCAGCTTGGTTTCTAGCATCCACCCCTTGTTCGGTAGTGGTGGTACTAGCAATGTTGCATGTGACATGGTAATAAGCAGCACCCCCTCGGGATGAAGGTCCTGTATGATGACTAGCGGATGGTCAAGTTCTGGGTTGTCCTAGGTTTGAGGCAGGTTGTTGCCCTATGGCCTGGGTGTAGCTTACATCCAGCCGTGGGCGTGTGGATCTGTGATGACCGTCAGATGAGGCTGAACTCTCTATGGAAGAATAAGAACCTTGGTCTCTTCTGGATCTTCTTCGCCTCTAAGGATTTAGCTGGTTGGACAACTCTGTGTTGGCGTGTAATAGTTCAGTTAGTTGTTGTCGACTCTGGGTCAACTCTTGAAGCAACATCTGGATCTTGTCAGGTGACCGGGCCTGATGGATCTGAAGGTCCGGCAGCATCTTGT
Organism: Allium fistulosum; assembly: GCA_030737815.1. Classification (NCBI taxonomy): domain Eukaryota; kingdom Viridiplantae; phylum Streptophyta; class Magnoliopsida; order Asparagales; family Amaryllidaceae; genus Allium; species Allium fistulosum. Next base: position 671,324,124 of record CM060905.1, read on the forward strand.
TTTGATGAAGGCAATTGCGCGGGATTCTGCCTGTCCCGTCCTCCTTGATCAGCAGCTGTAGAGGTAGTTCACGTAATTACCATGATGAATTGATGAAAGTCCTATCCTAGATCTGATGCAAATCTGAGTAGAATGGAAGGGCTTCAATGTCTGAGATCTGGATCTTCTTCTGGGTTTATGCAATCCGGTATCGATAGGAGATCCAAAGAGCAGGAGAAAAATTCGGATTTTTGTCGGTGAAAGCACCAAAGTGTTTGTACCAAAATTGGGCACAACACACTTCGGAAGTTTTTTGAAGAGATAAAGTGAAGAAAATAAATGGAAAAAAAGGATTATCTAACAAAAACTCCTAATTACAGATATAGAAGCAATTAAAATGAACAATGACATAAGAATTTAGAGTGGTTCGGCGTATTGCCTACGTCCACTATGAAGTTGATTGCTTTATTGATCTTTCTTTAATGATTACAATTGATTTCAGCAAGTTACAACAAATAACAATGATTTTCAGCAATGAAATTTGTTAGTAGCAGCAGCAATGGAGTTTAGAACTGGATCCGGCAGAGTTTGGGCATTGGAGAATTCAAAGAAGAAGAAGCCCCTTTTCTATATGCCCTGGGCTCTATTTATAGGTGTAGGAGGCTGATATTTTTCTCAGATCTCGGGAGACTCCCTCTGGCACGTGACTACGCCCGCGCGCCCTAGCCTACGAAGTTTCGGTCTGATCTGTGATCGATACGAACGGATTTCGTATCGATAAAGATTGTGTCCGATGGAGTCGAAATTTGGCGTGGACATTCTTTAGCATGCATGTAAGCTTCTGTGAAAATTTCATAGCATTTTGACTTGTAGATTAGGAGATATGATCGATACGAAATGGTGATATTCGGTAGGCTGTTTCGTTCGTATCGTTCACTTCGACTCGATGACTTCGAATCGATGGCGGCATGCGCTAGCAGGTTGACGTGGCACGCATCCTTCGCATCGGTCTATAGCATTCCCAGTTCGAATTGATGAAAACAGTCTAGTTCGAATCGATGAAGGTTGCAAAATTCGTATCGATAAAGGGTGCATAGTTCGTATCGACTGTTGTGCTTTGCTTCGCCTTGTTGGGAGGCGTGCATTTCGTATCGATTGGTGATCGATCGATACGAAGAGAGCTATTGAGACTGAGTGATGCGAAACAGATGAAAGTGTTGGTTGCCGATGGATACGAAATAGGATTTCTCGGATGGATACGAAGTGGGCATTAGATGATCGAGTCGAACTGTAGCTTCCTGATGGATATGGATCGATACGAAGTGGGCATTGTCTGATCGAGTCGAACAGAGCTTTCTCTGATCGGTTCGAATTAGATCGATTCGATCAGTGGCCACCTGATGGATTTGAACTATAGAAGTTTGATGGATTCGAACAAAGCTCTTCAGGCGATGGATGCGAAGTAAACTCAGGTGATGAATGTGAAGTGGTCACTGGCTGATCGATACGAAGTGGGTTCCGATGATGGATGCGAACTCGATCGAGTCGAATAGAGGCTTCCTGATGGATTTGAATGAGATCGAGTGGAACAGAGGCTAGTTGATGGATTTGAACTCGAAGCTGTTCTTCATCCCATCTTGCATCGATCATAACTTGAGCATATTAACTCGGATTGACTTGAAATTTTGATGTTGTGTCATATCAATTTTAGCCTCGCTTGTTGTGTCATATCAATTTTAGCTCGATTCGGACTCGGACAAAATTTGTCGATATCCTTAGTGAGCCTGCGTATAACCGATCTCCAAGACGAACTGTCATTAGTTTCTAGTCAAGTTCTTGGTATCATGGCCATGCCAAAAGGCGGGATAACAGGACAAATCCGCTATAGATAGATAGCTTCTTTTATATAGTCTGTCTTTATGTCACTTTGTTATTGAGACTATCTGATGTACATATTTTTGACTCACATGTGTGAGCGGTGGTTGTGTAGCCACTTATTACATTTTATTTGGACATGTACTTGATGATGTATTGTGCTGTGACTTTGTTATGATATCTGATGCTGTTCTGTGATGTTATTCATCTATGTTATTATGCTTGTTCTGATAGATCACTAGCCATTTGTAGTTTTGTTATAAGTATTTATTAAATATGTCAAACCACTAGATCTGGAAAAAAAATACATACCACCCTTCGACGTATTTAGTAGATAGTTATAGCATGATTACACTTGGTCGCTTCCATTATACTCTATTCTCTACATTAGCAGACGGTATTACCTCCGTAATACTCTTTGCTGATGAGGGTCTAGGAGTGGGGCGTTACCAGTTTACACAGGTATAGTAATATATATAACTTTAAACACTTTTTATATATTTTATATGCTTATATATATGTATAAAATATTTGAGAATAAGATGATTAAATATATAAGCTAATAAACATAATCGAGGAGAGATTTTAACAAAATTGACCTAAGACTCAAAACTAAAATAATATAATTGATGCACCGGTTTTGAAGTCTTGTCTCCTTGTAGTATATATTCTCTTTTTGTCGTAGCAGCAGTCGTCATATCTGTCGGTCGTAGTGATGGCTTTGTGTCATGAATCAAAACCAAGTCTCAACATTCTCCCCCTTTTTGATTGATGACAACCTGATATAGATTTCGACTGTATATATATAATAACATAAATACTTACTCCCTTGAATCGTTGACGTTTTATATCGTGCAATTCTGTTAGCAATAATATTTCTCCCTCTTTGTCATCGGAAAAAAGAAAAAATAATATGAAGTCATAAAGTAGAGAAGATATCAAAATAAAAAAAATTATCCATACATTTCACTTCCATAGTTAAGAGTGCTCAAAATAAACTAAAATGGCCATTTAGTACAAGCCATACGGAAATGAAAACAAATGTCTTGGATAAAAAGAAAAAGAACACCTTACGCCATTAGTTCCTTACCCCTACCACTGTAACCATCATCTCCATCATCATCACTACTACTTGCTTCATCGTCATCAGAAGAAGACCATGTAAAGATGGGTTGTTACCTGGATCGCCTATAGTAGCCGTTGATGTCCCGGACGAGAATGAGATCGCTTGCCATAATTTGGTGGAAAATCCTTTGACCTTATTTTTTATCAACTTTGATGATGTTTGAATATAGAATTTGTTGATTTCAGCAAATAATAGAGATGGATTCATGTGGTTGAAGACCCGGATTTGGAATTAAAATTTCTTCTTGTTGATGATGAGTTGATCTTTGACGAGATGGACGTTGAGATGGTTCGCCATGTTGTTGTGGTTGGTTTAAATGCCTTTGGGTCCATTCTTCAAAAGATATGATATGAGGGGGTCGGGCAATTGGTAGTTTCATCAAGGCTAAAGTCTGAGCATTCAAACATCCAATGGTAAAAATCGGTGAATCCGATTCCAGAACTTCACAAGCTTTTAGAAGGCGCATAATGTATTCAACATACTAAATTATATTCATTCTAACGTTGTTGAAACTTAAAAATTCGTCAAGAATTAAGCTTAGCTAGTTGACTTGAATGTTTCTAAAGATAGCATATAAAGCTTTAAATTTATTTTCGTAGATAAGTTCATAACTCCCGGTTCTAGGAGTTATGGTTTTCATTATAGCGCGGTGAATAATTCATGCCTTTGGTCGTAAAGACATCGATTTAAGTTGATGCATATCATCCTCTAGAAACAAATGGCTTATGTTACCTCGAACTACCAAGTCACAGTCAATAGTGGCTAATTCCACACCATCATTTTCCGTTTGCAAAATATGAGCCATGCGGTCTAAAAAAAAAGACGGGTTTTCCACATACAAGACTCCATACACAGTCTTGATGGTTTGGATCATTTTGGTGAACCGAATTTAGGTTTGTGTAGAACAACATCACCATTATTTGATTGATTTTGTGTTTGTTATCATTAATGTTAAATAGAGACTCCAAATTGCTTCGTCGAGCTAACTCTTGGATGTGATATGCGTAGAACCTTTGAAGATCCTGGAGTCTTGCATCCATCTCCACCTCTGAATTGCGGTGTCATCAAATAGCCACCATTGAATTTGTCCATTTGATGGAGGTTGAGATGAAGAGGAAGCTTGTCCCTTTTGTTTAGGAGCCATTAATTTTAATTTGAAGGAAAAAAAATTGAGTTTTGGAAAGAGTAGGGTTTTGAAAATTGTGGAAAACTGAAATGGTAATGGTGAAAAGAGTTGAAAGTAGAAGATAAAAAGGGTAAAGTGAGTAGGTGGGAGTAAATAGATGACTCGGATCTATGGCTCAGTCGATTGGCTCAGGGCTTCAATCGACTGAAGCTGAAGGTCGAAATTTTTCTACCTTCAGGTCCAGTCGACTAAGGCTCTGGGACAGTCGACTGGCTATGTTAATGTAAAACATTAACTTGTTGTGTCAGTCGACTAACCTCCTGGTTTAGTCGACTGACCAGGAGTATTTTCTACAACTGATTTCTTTTTCTTTGAAATGTTTATTTGGTTTTATTTTGTATATACGAATTTTTTTAAGTTATTTTATTTAATAGTTGTCATATTGATTAATGAACCAAAAATAAATTTATTTCAAGAAATAAATAAAACATACATACATATAGAATTTATTTGAAAAATACAACAAAAGATAATGATGACAACAAATATTTTGAGGGTCTAGGCGTCTTGAAATCTTTCTGTTGCTTATGATGAACATTTGATGCTTCATTGCGATCCCACGAATTCGGTGAGTACGGTGGTCGCGGTGGAGATGAAGTTGATGGTCGTCTGATAGGCGAAACAGCATTTTCGTCTATCGGATGTGACGATGCCCCACAAAATTTAATAGCGATATGTTCAATGATTCCTATTCGTCTAGAGTTTATTTTTTGTTCATAATACATTTCCCATTGTAGCATTAGAGATTCTTGCTGATAATAGTGGAGATCATCTATCTTTTGTCTTGTATTCGGAGAAATATTGGTCGTCTTCTTTCCCTTTTTCTTATCCGGAGTTTATCCGGTGTGATAAACAGATGATGGTGACATCTTATGATCTAGAGTTTTTGGAGAGTTGTTTGAAGCAATAATTTCGATAGAATCCGTTGAAGAGGAAGTTTACATTTTTCAACAAAGTAGTTGTGTATAAATGTTTTTTTTACTTCAGAGATAAATTCAAAAGATTGATTTTTAATTCGATTGCATAGGCAAAGGAGTATACATCTATTTATAGGCTTAGTTTAGGGGAAATAGGATAAAATTTGGTGGATTGTCTTAATTATATGCAAGAAATATGGTGAAACATTGGTTTTCTATTGGCTGAGTTATTTTGTATAATTTTAATATTTATAAAATTAGTAATGTAGATTCTAAAGTTAAATGTGACAAGTAATGTAGTATAAATTAATGTTACCATATAATAAGGTGGGCATACTAGACTAGAACAGAAAACATTAATAACTCAGGTGGTTAAGACACTTGGGCTATGCACAACAGGTCATGGGTTCGAGTCTCAGCATGTTAGAATATTGAATTTTTGTAAAAAAATTATTCTTGAGTTTTTAGTTAAAAATTTTATATTATATTTATATATCTTTAATTGACATTATACCATGCTCACGACACAATTTTATAAACGTATTTTCTAGTAGTGGTTTAGTAAAAATACCGGCTAATTGATTTTTTGATGGCACGTAGTCTAGATTTATTACTTTTTTTTCTATATTATCACGTAAAAAATGATGTTTAATATCTATATGTTTATTACTTGAGTGAGTTACTAGATTTTTAGATAGATTTATCGCACTAGAATTATCACAGTAAATTGTTGATTATGATAGATTAATTCCAAAATCTGTAAGTGTCTGTTGCATATAAATTACTTGTGTGCAAGCTAGTGCCGCAGAAATATATTCTACTTCACAAGTTGATAGTGAGACACATTTTTGTTTCTTTCTAAACCATGATATTAATGATTTACCAATGAAGTGACACGTACCGCTTGTACCTTTTCTATTTGTTCGTGATCCGCTGAAATCAGCATCACTATATGATACTAACTCGAACGAACACTCTTTTGGATAGAAAATTCCGAAGTTTGTAGTTTTACTAAGATAGCATAGTATGCGTTTTACGGCTCGTAAATGTGATTCTTTTGGGTCAGCTTGAAATCGTGTACATAGACACACACTCATCATAATATCTGGTTTACTTGCTGTTAAATAAAGTAGAGATCATATCATACTACGATATAGTTTTTGGTCTATACTTTTGCCATTTTCATCTTTATCAAGATGTGTTGTTGTGCTCATAGGTGTTGGTTTGGCCGAAGTGTTTTCCATTCCAAAACATTTGATAAGATTATTACAATATTTTTCTTGATTAATAAAAATTCCATTTGAAACTTGTTTTACTTGAAGTCCTAGAAAATATGATATTTCTCCCTATTTGTACCAAAATTGGGCACAAAACTCTTCGAAAGTTTTTGAAGAGATAAAGTTAAGAAATTAAATGGAAAAAGACGATTATCTAACAAAAACTCCAAATTTCAGATATGAAAATAATTAAAATGCAAGGAGACACAAGAATTTAGAGTGGTTCAGCATATCACCTACGTCCACTATGAAGTTGATAGCTTTATTGAACTTTCTTTGAAGATTACAAGTGAATTCAGTGAGTTACAGCAGATGATTATGATTTGCAGCAGTAAATTTCGTTATTGGCAGCAGCAAGGGAGTTTAGATCTGGATCCGGCAGAGTCTGGGCGTTGGAGCATTCAAAGAGGAAGCAGAGCCCCTTTTCTTTTGGCTTTGGGGGTCTATTTATAGGTGTAGGAGGCTGATATTTCGCTCAGATTTCGGGAGACCCCCTCTAGCACGTGACTAGGCCCGTGCCCAAGCCAGCGAAGTTTCGGTCCGATCCGTGATCGATACTAACAGATTTCGTATCGATCATGATTGCGTCCGATGGAGTCGAAATTTGGCGTGGACATTCCTTAGCATGCACGTAAGCTTCTGTGAAAATTTCGTAGCATTTGGACTTGTGGATCTCGAGATATGATCGATACGAAATAGGGACTTTTGGTAGTTCATATTGTTTGACTCGATCATTTCGACTCGCTCTCGTTCGAATCGATTGCTGCGTGTGACTATGAGGTGACGTGGCGCTCGAATCTCTGGACCGCTTTTCTTTCGATGTCGAGTTGAAGGAATTGTCTTTGAACTTCGCTTATTCGTATCGATGGTTCTGCCTTGTTCGTATCGATAAAAGATGCACAGTTCGCATCGATGGGGGCTTCTCTGTTCGTATCGATCTTTATGCTTTGTTCATATCGATTGCGGTTCCTAGTTCGTATCGATAAATGCACTCCACCTAGATGGATTTGAACAAAGGCTCTGTGATGGATACGAAGTAATGATTGTTCTATGGATACGAACTAAGGTCAACTGAGGGATGCCTACTACAGAAGCCTGATGGATTCGAACAAGGCTCTTCAGGCGATGGATGCGAAGTTGATCGAGTCGAACAGATGCTCTCTAATGGATGCGAAGCGAGTCGAACAGAGGCCCTCTGATGGATGCGAAGTGGATCGAGTCGAACATAGGCTATTCAATGGATTCGAACGCGAAGCTGTTTTTATCCAATTTTGCATCGATCGTAACTTGGGCATACGAACTCGGATTGACTTGAAATTTTGAACGTTGGCTCTCATAGCTTCTCTTGTCGTGTCATATCAATTTTAAATCGATCCGGACTCGGACAAAATTTGTCGATATCCATAGCGAACCTATGTATAACCGATCTCTAAGACGACCTGTCATTGGTTTCTAGTCGAGTTCCTGGTGTCACGGCCTTGCCAAAAGGCGGGATAACAGTTGCCCCCCAAAGTACGTCTTGTGGAAACATGGTGTGCTTTTAAATGCTGCAATCTTCATTCTGAATAGTTATCGTCTTTTCGATGAAAGCTGTAATCTTTGACTGATTTTGTCGATAATGTAAACTGTTGACTGCCAACTGTTGTACCATGTATTGTTGCAACTTGTTGCTGTATGCTAGTGATTAGCCGTTTGTTGTTGTAATCGTTATCAAATAAATTTCCAATTCTTGTGAATGTCAAAAATTGTATATTAGTCTGACGCATATGCATATACGTTAACTTGACTCTCGCTGGCATTCACGAGTCGTTGTTAGGTTTATTTTATATCGAATTCTATATCGATCCTCTCCTGAACCGACGTGAAATTCGTTGTAACAACGCTTGATGGTTGTTCTTGAATGCTCCTGCGTAACGATCCTCTCCTGAATCGATGTGGAAGGTTAAAACATTGTTTTTGCATCAGTATTCGTTGCATTGATGGATACGAAATAAGCATTTTGAATCGATTGATGTGGGGTTTGATGGATACGAAATGGTCGTTTTTATCGATAGAGTTCGATGTCTTCTGAACAGCCCCTGGTGTGAACTTCGAATCGATTGATTTGGAGTCATTGGATACCGACAGATAATTCATATCGATGGAGTTGGCTTTTGAGAGCCGTGATTCGATGGATTCGAACTGCACAAGAGACGGAGTCGTAGGTGACTAATAGGAATTGTGGTTTCGTATCGATGGATTTGGGTGACTCAGAAAAGCCTTCGTTGGCAACTTCGTATCGATAAAAACTCGTGTTGATGGATTCGAATGGCTTATTCGAATCGATCCATGGTGATGTCTTGTAACTGGTCGATTCCACCGGGATGTGAACCGTTTTTTGCCTTTGCTTTCGAGTCCATATAAATACTGTGAACTTAGCCACAATTCACTTTTCACTTTTTACTTTTTTTGCCTTGCTTTCGTATCGCTCCGGAGCCTCACAAAAGAAAAACCCTTGTCTTCGAATAGATTCAGAACCGTTTAACCAGCTATCAAAATCAGGTAAATGATCGAACAAAGACACCCCTAAAATGACGAGATTCAAATTCTCATTCCCTTCCATTCGATTTCACGTCCAGACGTGGTTTGGGGAATTAGATATTGCGCGAGGTCGAGGAAGGAAAAGTTGGAGTTCGAATCGATCTGGGGTAGAAGGAGTGTGGAGGAAGATGGCTCGGTCCTCGTTTTCGTGTCGATCTGGAGGGCTTCGAGATGATGAGATGGAGGCCTTCGTATTGATCGATGGCTAAGCTATTGCAGCGAGTCGGGATGATCGATGCGATTGTCTCAAGCGCGTTGATCGATATGAAGGGGTTGCATCTGAGGGATTCGAAACCTAGGGTTCTTGATCGATTCGAATTATGCACCAAGGATCGATACGACGACGACCCAATTAATGGATGCGAACACTCACCCTGGATCGATTAGAACTCTTCAGCCTTTTGACCGAGTCGAACTCGCACACAGATGAGTATGAACTATCGATGCGAACATGGCTCTATCAATCGATTCGAATTGAATGTTAAAATCTTGTAATCCCTTGCACACTTGAACGACTGACTCCGACGAGCTTCAAACTGGCATAATTTTGACTTAATCGTTTCACCGCATATCTGATTGCCTATCGAAGCTCGTCGATGAAACCGGAACGTAACAAAATTATAATTTTTTTAACTTGGACTGATTGCTAATTTCTGGATGGCACGGTTGTGACGGTCAACGATGACGGTCATTCTTACTGAATTTCAAAGTCTCGTCGTTTACATGCTTTCTCCAATTCTGTAGAACTTCTCAAGTGATATACAGTACTACACTACACAACACACTCACAAACTTTACACTAGGGGATGCACGAGCATTATTCTCTGTTTAACAATGATTTTTCATAAGCTAGTTAGTCATGGAACCCTCAAGTTCACAGCAGTAGGAACTCCCGAGTTCAATTTCTTCAACCATCAAGATACCGGTCATTGAAGCCGAAGTTATAGACCCAGCTCCGGAAGAGCGTCCAGGTGCCTGGTTCATTTGTCGTCCACAAGATTCTGTGCCACCCGGCATCTCCGAAGATATGCTGGGACGGATTTGTTTAAGGCACGGCTTGTCACTTGACGACGTGTTACTGCCTGGGCCAAGCGACAGGCCACACGATCCCCCGGAGTGATTTACTGCTTTCAACTACCACGCTTGCACAACGGGGACACTTCCTCCTTTCAACCAATATATAAGGGAGATGTTATCGTTCCTTAGAATAGCTCCATCCCAGCTACATCCCAACGGATACGCTTTGTTGAATAGCACCTTCATTCTGTTTATGGAGATTCTCTTTCAACCACCAAAGTCGATCGAGATTAGATATGTATTTAACGTTAAGAGTCGTGGAGACAGACCTTCTTTCACCTTCTTGGAAGCGGTCAGGAACTGCCATATTGTAATGGGCTCCTAGGGAAGGCTAAGTTACTTTAAGACTAAATGGTTCTACATTCGGTGCCCCCCTGGATTTGCCTAGCGATGGTTGGATAGACGTAAGCGTTGCCATTTTTCTCTTGAACGATCAAGATAATAATAACCGACTTCAAAACTGACACACTTCTCTTCTTTTACAGCCACAATTTCTCGACCCGATGGTGGATATTTTAGAGAGCTAGTTTGAATCCTCCAAGTGGTTCCGGCGAAGAGAGGCATATCGACTTGGTTCTGACCGATAGAAACTTGAGGACTGTCAGGCTGATTGAACAGAGGCAGAGCATATGGCTGGAAGGGACACTTAGAGTGTTCTCGAAGAAATGGGTGAAGCGCAAAGCGCCCGGAGTCGTAATAGCCGAAGAAGTTAATCCGGAGAGAACGCCTACCGATAATGAGCTCCAAGCTGGGCCTTCTTCCGATGTCCATGATTCAGGAGGAAGGAGAAAAGGCAAGGTTGTTGCTCACAAGCATTCTAAATCCGAGAGATTAAAATCCGTGGTTGTGTCCTTGCCCGTCCCGGGGATTAGAATTTCGGAGGCTCCTCCCCGGCCAGTTGAGAATCCTTTTGAAGGGCTTGCTGATATTCTGATTCTGGATTATGTTTCGTCTCAACACGACACCGGGATGGAGGAGCTCGATAATGCTCTTGAGCTGAGCGGGTCGCTTGCTATGAGTGCGACCGACATTTCAGGTTAGTCAGGGGGTTGGACATACATACACTTCACTGCACTACATGATTCCTAATTGTAATTCTTCGAACTTAAGAAACCACTAACTTTTCCTTCGTCTCTCATTTTTAGGTACGATGGCCGGAAGAGGATCAATGCTCAGGAATCTTCTCTCGGCCCGGAAGGCTTCTTCCTATTATGATTCCCATAGGAGAGACTCGGATAGAGACCGCGATCGCGAGTACTCTAACCAAGATAGATATGGGCGTGACAGGGATAGAGAATTCAGACATCGGTCTAGATCACGCTCTCCTCCTCTTAGACTCCCATGTCCACCACCCGTTCTTGTTCCACACCCGCCAGAGCCTCCTCGTCACAGACCATCCTCTCATACTTCTAGATCCGAGACTAATCTCTAGAGAGTCGAGACCACGGCCTCCATAATTACAGAGCAGGTCCCAGCTGAGCCCACATGAGAAGGGGCCCTTAAATTGGCACATATGAGGAAGGATTTTCCGAACATATGCTTCGATGGTTACGTCTTTCCACCTCACTTAAAGAGAATCCCATCTGGAGTGGAAAGCACGATGCATGATTACGTTCATGACATCTACACCCAGTATAGATAGTGGGTAAAGGCTGCAGAGAAAGCTTCTAAGGTGGCCTTTGAGCGAGCCAAAGCGCTAGAGAAAATGGAGACCGAACTCGCTCAAAGGGAGCGGATCATTCAAGTGCTCACTGCTGAGGCCGAGTCTTCTTGGAAATCTGAAATTGAGGCCACCAAAAAAGCTGACGAAGCGAATGTGGCAATGGATAGGTTGAGGCTGACGCATGTTGCCTTGGTGGAGGAGATGGGCCATCGGAATACTACAGTTACTGCCGAGCGGAATGCGGCGGTCAAGGAACTCAATAAGCTTAAAGCTAAATTTTCCGACATGGCCAAGGAAAAGGATGATGCAAACAACGTAGCCCAGGAGGCGTGCGAACAAGCTGTTCTGCTTAGGGGTGAACGGGATGCGGCCGTGGCTAAAGTCCGCAAGGTGGAGACTGAGGTCGAGGAGAAACTGAAATCAGCCGAGTCTAGGCTAGAGGCTGATATCGAAGACCTTCTTGTTGTCTACAATGCTAACGTGCTGAGGCACAAGGGTCTAGCCTGGCTCAATGATTATCCTGCGCATCTATACAACACCTGGGGCCGACTAGTTGAAGAAGAGAAAGAGGCGCATCTGGGTGAGTCTGTGGATGAGTTTAACTCGAGAATCGTATTCTGAATGAAGATTAAAAGAAGATTCTTCACGAGTCAATGATTCTGCATGAAAAGAAAAGACTCGGCACCCAGCACTTCGAAATATGAGAGGGTTCAAGGGTTGAACATCATGAGGCGACTCTTGAGGTTCTAGTGTCAACCCAGCCCGGATCCTCGTCTGCGGTCGATCCCTAAGCTGTTCCTGCTTACAATCCAGATCAGCCGCAGATGTCTCTGGCTACAGAGCAAGTTACCGAAGCCGTTCTGCCGCCGACAAGTCAAACTGAGGAAGGTACTCTGAACATTCCACATATCTGCCTTAGGTTGGAATCTTTATTTACATTAAATTCTGACAGTTCTCTAATTCTTCGTCCAGTGATCGATGGTGCACATGTCGGGCCTCCTGTTATTCAAGAATCACATCAGACACAGGAGGCTATCGTTACCGAAGCGATCACCATAACTACAACTGCCCCACTTGACGATATGTCAGGTGGCACGCTTGTGTTTGATGAGAAGTTGATGGAAGAACTATTTCGCCATCATGGCGATCTTTAGCTGACTTGCCATTTGTCATGGGTGGAGGCACTCCTGCTACAAGTTCTTCAATGCCGACTACTGATGCCTCCAGCGGGGCTCGAGCAGTTACTGAAGAGGATATGTTCGCCCAAATCGACGTTGAAATGGCAGCAGTGGCTCATGGTGGCAGTCTTGGAGGTGGGATGGCAGCATCGGGACCAGCTCCGCTTAGAATGATATCTCCTGGTGGCACTGTTTTCATCACCAGCGTGCCCATTCCACCTTCTGTACTTGATCATGTTCCTCCGACTCTGCTCGCAGGAAGCATTCCTATTCATACGAGCTCGGAGGAGGATGCTGAGATCATGCCCCTACTTGGAGACCGACCGCCGAAAGGCAAAGGCTCAAAGAGGAAAAATAGTGGCGGCTCCAGCGGGTCTACACCAAGAAGGAAGCCGAGGAAGAAGAAAGATTAGACATGCTTCCTTGGTTTGTTTTGACTTACATTTTGCCGGTTGTGTATATATGCGGGTTCGGCCCTTGCTAGTAGGAATTTTTTGGAACAAACTTGTACATGAATTTCTTTCATAAATAGTGGAAATGAAACTTTTTCTTTTTTGCCTTCTTATGTATTCGTTCAAGTGTTTCAATGTTTGAAATGCACTTATAAAATTTCAGCTTCAAAGTCAAGTTTGTCTTTTTGCACCAAATCTGGAAAAAATGGACATGGTTCGCAACTGGGAAGCGAGTTGAATTCTGACATCGCATCGCTTCAGTCAATGGTTGATGCTTAAGTCCTGCCCCCCAGTCTCGGGGATGAGTTGTGGAACATCAGTCAGCGATTGATTCTCGCTTATAACATGTTGAGTCTAGTGCCACTGAATGAATGTTTGAGACAAGCGGAGATTGAGCAGTTTATTCACGCGTGTCCGATTGTTGATGGTCATATCCGCACTCCGGGGATCCTCACTTGTTTATTGGTGGTTGGTCATGCCGGCTTAAGTTTAAATCATACGTCCGCGCTCTGTGGACTTGGAATCGACCTTTGTACTCCGACTCGCACTCCGAGAGTTCAGAGTTGATATTATACTTCGATTCATGCTTTGGGAACTCGAAGTTGATGTTTATACTCCGACTCGCACTCTGGGAGTTCGGAGTTGTTGTTTTACTTTGTTTCACACTCTGGGAATCCGAAGTTGATGTTCATACTCCGGCTCGCACTTTAGGAGTCCGGAGTTGATGTTTATACTCCGACTCGCACTCTGGGAGTTTGGATTTGTTGTTTATACTCCATTTCGCACTCTGGGAATCCGTAGTTGATGTTTATACTCCGACTCACACTCTGGGTGTTCGGAGTTGTTGTTTATACTCCGTTTCGCACTCTGGGAATCCAGAGTTGATGTTTATACTCCGACTCGCACTCTGGGAGTTCGGAGTTGTATCAGGATCATGGATGGTCGGATCACATCCACCCTGAGTTAACAAGTGAGGTCGTTAGATGGACGGGTCCATCCTCCTCAAACTTGGTTCAGATATGGACGGAGTCGTTAGGCGGACGGATCCAACCTCTTCTTAGACGTATTTTTAATACTCCAGTTCGCACTCTGGGAACCGGGAGTTAAGTGAGGGATTATCATGTATCAATCCGTTTTTGACTTTGATGTGATGACTTGTCCCCGAGCTCGGGTTTCACTTAGCGACTAACCGGTTGCATCACAGTCACTCTCTATTTGAATAAATTCCACCGTATGATGAAACTTAGCTCTCCGTGCATAGTGATGATCATTTGAAGCATTTTAAGTAAATCACAGCTCTGGCTCGAAGAGATTGCATTTTATTGCTGAAAAAAGAAAATATGGCAAAGTCAGTTGCCTTATTACAAATTCTAATTTTGAAATGCAGAAACAAATTGCGAAATGGAAAATAAACTAAATGGATAAACATAGCCTGTCATGTGTAGTAGCGGCGAAGACTCTTGCTATTCCAGGCTCTTGGCAAAGTAAGACCGTCAACGGTCGATAATTTGAATGTGCCATCTCCGAGCCTTCGTTCAATAACATACGGTCCTTCCCATGTCGGATTCATATGCGAAGGAACCGGATAAATTCATTTTAGGACGAGATCGCTTAGTTCAAAGGTTCGCGGGCGGACCTTGGCGTTGTACAATCGGGCTACTCGACTTCGATGCACGGCTGCCCTCAAATCAGCCTCTTCACGCTTCTCATCTAGTAGATCGAGAGATTCAGCAAGCAATATAGCATTTGTCTTTGGATCATAGTATGTCACACGATGAGAAGGTACATCTAGCTCAACCGGAATAACGGCTTCTGAACCATAAGAGAGAGAATAGAGTGTGACCGGTCGCGGACTTATGGGTTGTTCGGTAAGCCCATAAAGCTATAAGAATTTCATCGACCCACTTGCCCCCGACCTTTTCCAGTTGTTTTTTTAGAATGGACTTTATAACTATATTAACCGCTTCGACATGTCCGTTCGCCTGAGAGTGTGCAACCGTGGAAAATTTCTTTTGGATGTGAAATCGTTTGCAGAAATCTTTAAATTTAGCACCGTCGAATTGGGTTCCATTGTCCGTAATAATGGTGTGTGGGAGACCGAATCGACAGATGATGTTGCGAATTATAAAGTTGATTACTTTCTTCGTCGTTATGGTAGCAAGAGCTTCAGCTTCAGCCCACTTTGTAAAGTAATCAACTGTGACGATGGTGTATTTTGCGCCAACTTTTGCCAGAGGTAGAGTACCAATGATGTCGATGCCCAACATTGCAAACGGCCATGGGCTGACCATTTGCGTTATCTCACTAGGAGGGGCTTTAGGAATTCGAGCATGCTTTTGACACCTATCACATTTCTTTGCATAATCCGACGCATCACGATTCACGGTCGGCCAGTAATATCCGTACCGAAGTATTTTCTTGGAAAGAGCTTGCCCCCTGGTGTGATCGCCACATTCTCCCTCATGTACATCGTGCAACACTCGTTTAACCTCATCGTGAGCGATACACCAGAGTAAAGGGACATAGTATCCTCTTCTATACATGACTCCATTCTAAATAGTGAATCGTGAGGCCTTTCGAAGGACTTGTCTCTTTTCACTCCTGCGCTCCGGCAGGGTTCCGTGCTCAATGTAATTTCTAAGTGGAGTCATCCATGAATCCTTTTCGGGGATGGTTTCGCATACCCAATCTATTTTTGTCCAGTCAATGCTTGGAGAAGATAACGTTTCTACGGGAACGAGTCCCATTTGCTGAGCTTCACCTGTGGTGGCTAGCTTTGCTAATGAATAGGCTTTTTAGTTGCGTTCCCGAGGAATACAATAGATGGCGTAATAATCAAACTGATTCAGTACTTCCTGAACTCGAGCTAAGTAAGCAGCCAGCCTTCGATCTCTCGCTTGGTACTCTCCCCGTACTTGACACACAACTAATTGTGAATCACAATAAATTTCCCCAACGATAATTCTCAAATCTTTAGCAAGTTTCAAACCAGCTAAGAGGGCTTCATATTCAGCTTCATTATCGGTCGCATGGAAATAGAACTTCAAAGCATAACATATAGATCGGCCTTCGGGGGTTTCAAGTACAACACCAGCGCCCGAACACCGATCGTTTGATGCACCATCGATATAAAGCTTCCAGACATATTCGGGAGATTTACTAGTTTTGGGCAAGTCCTTTGGGACGGCAAATTCAGCTATAAAATCGGCTAGGACTTGTCCTTGAATGGCTCATCTTGGAGTGTAAGTGATATCAAACAAGCTCAGTTCGATGTTCCACTTCAGTAACCTACCAGATGTCTCAGGCCGCATGAGGACCTGTCGTAACGGTTGGTCGATGTAAACAACAATGGGATGTGCCTGGAAATATGGTCGGAGTTTTCTTGATGCAATAACAAGGCAATAAGCCAACTTCTCTAATTTCGAAGAATTCCTTTTAGCCCCAGTCAATCGCTTAATGATGTAGTATACTGGCTTCTGTATCCTGTCTTCTTCTTGAACTAAGGCAGCGCTAATAGCATTTTCTGATATCGCCAAGTATATGTACAACTTCTCATGATCAATAGGCTTTGGCAGGGTAGGTGGTGTGGATAATTGCTGAACTAGTGCTTGGAAAGCGCCCTCACACTCCGTGGTCCATTCAAAGTTTCTTTTTCCTTTTCGGATCATATAGAAGAAGGGAAAGCATTTGTCAGTGGACTTTGAAATGAACCTGCTCAATGCTGCTACTTTCCCATTTAGACTTTGGACTTGCTTTATAGTTTTCGGAGTTTCAAGGTTTCTGATTGCCCAAATCATTTCAGGATTGGATTCGATTCCCTAAGCGTTGATGATAAACCCAAGGAATTTTTCGGATGCAACTCCAAAATGACATTTCAGTGGGTTGAGTTTCATTCTGTACTCTCGAAGTATGTTGAACATAGTTTCCAGTTCTTTAACATGGTCAGTGGAAAATCGTGACTTCACAAGCATATCGTCTACATATACTTCCATCGTTTTCCCTATTTGATTGGCAAACATCCGATTAACCAATCGTTGATAAGTAGCCTCGGCATTCTTGACTACAAACGACAATACCTTTGTAGCAATAGAGTCCCAGATTGGTTACAAAGCTGGTATGTTCCTGATTAGGTAAATGCATCGGTATCTGATTGTAGTCAGAATACGCGTCCATGAAGGGTAAGAGCTCATGCCCAGCTATTGAATCTACCAGCTGATCAATTCTGGGAAACGGAAAACTGTCTTTGGGACAAGCTTTATTTAGATTGGAGTAATCGACACATGTTCTCCATTTTCCGTTTGGCTTTCGGACGAGCACGGGATTCGACACCCATTCAGGGCATAGAGCATCTCGAATGAACCCGTTCGCTTTAAGCTTCTCTACTTCTTCTTTAAGGGCGGCATATCTCTCTGGACCCATACCATGCCTTTTATGTTTGACCAGGACATGCCACGAGTCAATAATCAGAGTGTGGCTCGCGATGTCCGGCGAGATCCCACACATGTCAGAATGCGTCCATGTGAACACATTAAGATTCGCCCGTAGAAATTCAACCAATTCCTCTTGAGTTTGCTGGCTTAGCTGTGACCCAATCTTTATCATTTTCGAATCATTGTCATCGTCAATTGGGACATCAATCGTCATTTCGGCCAGGGATGCTTGACTTTCTTTAGATTCTTCTTCGTCTTCTATTTCTTTGGGATCAAGATCCCTTTGGAATTGGCTAGGGTGCCCGGGCCTAGGCCCGGGCGTTAATTGTCAATTATCAGCAAAGCGAACGCAGAGAGATTCCTCTACGTCCTTTCCTTTCTCCTTTCGCTGCGCCTCCCGCAACTCTATGACATAACAGGCTCTTCCAGAAGCCTGATCCCCCTGAATGATTCCCATTCCATGATCAGTGGGAAATTTTAAAGTCAAACACCACGGGGCAATGGCTGCCCTGAATTTACCGAGGGCTGGTCGGCCCAGGAAAGCATTATAAGGGGAGTCTATATCCAAAACAACGAACTATCACATCTGTACTCTTCGACGTTCTCCAACTCCCAACTCCACCGGCAGTTCCACCATTCCAGTTGGTATAGTAGCACTTCCGTTGAAACCATGGATTCGGGATTGACAAGGTTTCAAGTCCGTGGCTTCCATCCTCATTTGATCATAAGCTCGCTTAAATAAAATATTCACAGAGCTTCCACTGTCAACTAAGATCCTCTTTATCCAAGCAGGACCTACTTGAGCTGAGATGACCAGAGGATCAATGGTGGGGGCTTCGATTTTATCAGCGTCTCTGTTTCTGAACACGATGTCATTTGTCATCGTCTTCCGTTGCTTGGCCGACGCCCCTTCATCAAAACTACTATAACACTCGAAGTCCGCATGCTTGATAGAGCTGGCATACGACTCCATTTCCTTCCTGCTTCGGTCTGCTGGATGAGGACCACCACTTATTGTATTAATAACCAACCTCCCGCCAATACGAGCGGGTTTCTCCTGCCTCTCCGGATTAGGCGCACGATTTCGATTCGATGGGCTTGCACCACCTCACTGCAGCGCTCGTACATACTAATCCAACTTCCGTTCGCATATCAGTTTCTCATTGAGGTCTTGTAAATGACGACACTCATTTGTATTATGGCCATAACTCTCATGGAATCTACAAAATTTCCCTGTCTGGATTTGTCTTTCAGTTGGCGACTTTGAGGCAGGTTTTTTGTATTGCATGGTTTTACAAGTCTGAAAATACACATTTTCCAACGACGTGTTCAATGTAGTATAGTTATCGTACATGGGAGCTCTACGCCGTGGGCCACGATTCTGATCTCGCTACTTGCCCTGATTTCCATTGTCCCTCTGATTCTGTTTATTTTTTATGTTCAACTGAACTTTTCCAAAACTATCTCCGGACTGTTTAACAGCGATGTTACTTTGGATTCCTTCGATATTGGGCCCTGTGTCATCCTGCTTCCTAGACTGTTTCGCATCCTCCCTTCTCAAGAATTGGGCTGCATTGGAGTAGAAACGGTCCAATGACGCAGGTGGTTTCCCAGGTAACCAATTTCCGAACTTGGAATCAGGGTCAATCCCTTTATTCAATGCCATCAGGATAGAGTTGTCATTGGGATTGCTTATTTCTGCACACGCAGCATGGAATCGCTCCAAGTAACGTCTAAGTGTTTCTCCGGGAGCTTGTGTAACACTAGACAGAGTGTTAACATCTTTAGGCCTCGCTACGTGCATACAGAATTGTTCAACAAACTTGGTGCCCATTTGATTAAAATTAGAAATGGATCGTGGTGGCAAACGAGTAAACCACATGGTTGCAATGCCCCCCCAGGGAAATGGGGAAACTACTGCATTTTACTGCACCATCAGCTCTCGCAGCATTCATCATCCATTCGTACTTCAGGATGTGTTGTTTGGGATCAGAACTCCCTTCGTAGACTAGCAAAGTTGGCATCCTGAAGCGCCGAGGTGGTTCAGCATATAATATGTCATCGGTGAAAGGGGTATGACTTCGGGAGATTCCCCAGTGGTCATTACTGAGACCCTGACTTTCACGGATCATTTGACGAATCATTGTTGGTATATCCGTCATTCGGATACTTGGAGCATGTTGTGCCAAGGTGTGGTCGGGTTCCACAGCGCGAGTCTGGACCGGACGCGGTCGACGGTCCGTGCCTCGCCTCCTTAGTTCAACATTTTTTGGGACATAAGGGTCTAGTGTCTGCTCTCGTTGGTTACGCTGAGGATTAGCTTGGTTTCTAGCATCAACCCCTTGTTCGGTAGTGGTGGTAGTAGCAATGTTGCCTGTGACATGATGAGGAGCAGCACCTCCTCGGGACGAAGGTCGATATGATGACTAGTGGATGGTCCAGTTATTGGTTGTCCAAGATTCGAAGCAATTTGGTGCCCTGTGGCCTGGGTGTAGCTTACATCCAACCGTGGGCGCGTGGATCGATGATGACCGTCAGACGAGGCTCAACTCTCTGTGGAAGAATAAGAACCTTGGTCTCTTCGGGATCTTCTACACCTTTGGCGATTTAACTAGTTGGTCAACTCTGTGTTGGCGCGCAGTTGTTCAGTTCGCTGTTGTCGACTCTGGGTCAATTCTTGGAGCAGCATCTGAAACTCTTGTCTGGTAACCGGGCATGTTGGATCTGAAGGTTCGGCGGCATCTTGGTTTGATGGAGGCAATTGCGCGGGATTCTACTTGTCCCGTTGTTAATTCCTTTATCTCAGCGACCTAAAACTCTGCGGCCTAAGAGAAATTCGCGACCTAACAAACTCTGCGACCTAAGAGAAGTTCGCGACCTAAGGAATTCTGCGACTTAAGGAACCTTGCGACCTAAGGACTTAAGAGAAGCTTGCGACCTAAGGACTTAAGGAACCTTGCGACCTAAGGACTTAAGAGAAGCTTGCGACCTAAGGACTTAAGGAACCTTACGACCTAAGGACTTAAGCAACCTTGCGACCTAAGGACTTAAGAGAAGCTTGCGACCTAAGGACTTAAGGAACCTTGCGACCTAAGGACTTAAGGAACCTTGCGACCTAACTACAGGAAGAGCTTGCGACCTAAGGGACTCAACGACCTAAGGTAGCTAGCGACCTAAGGGACTTAACGACCTAAGGTAGTTAGCGACCTAAGGAACTTGATGACCTAAGGTAGTTAGCGACCTAACTATTAAAGCAGCTCAGCGACCTACGACCTAAGAGGCGAACGAGCTAAGACTTCAACGGCCTAAAGCTCCCACAACTATTCCTTAACTCACCTGCGACCTACCACTTGTTCAAATGAAGCCAAGTGCAACTTCACCAGCTAATTTCTTAAGTCGGGGGGAGACTGCGACCTAGCTTAGGTCGCTCGCGACCTACGACCTAACTAAGGTCGTACGCGACCTAAGACTTACGCGAATATTCTGCTCATAAAACAGCTCCTATAAATAGGGCTCGAACTCCAACGAGGAGAGGACTTTTGGCCATTCATTTCTTCAAGCGCCGTTACTCCGTCGGACTCTCCACTCATTCAGCAATCAAAGATCTTCAAACATTCGAGACGCTACAACAAGCTTCGAGAGAAATTCCTTACATCCAACACGGATTCATCGAGTTTCGTCATTGAAGATTGAGCTAGTAGTCAAGATTGTGTTTTGTGATCAAATTTTACTGTTTTCATAAGAGATTTGTATTGATTTGTAACCGGATTCAGTAATAAAGGGATTCAAAGTGGATGTAGGCTAAATCTCAAGCCGAACCACTATAAATTGCTGTCTTTTACTGCATTTCTGCTATTTTCCTGCTTGATTTCTGTTCCCGTCACACGGGTGGTGCTTTCACGATTCTACTACACACACCGGGTGTTAGCGTTCACATTTTAGCGTTAACATTTTGGTGCTTTCACTGAGAATTGAACTCAGGCTACCATTCACCATTGCTTCACGGAAGTTTGTTGAAAAAATTTCCTACAAAACCAGAAGTCTATCAGACATAATGGCTCCTGGAAGGAAACGAAAGGCTGTCAGATCTGAAGATGTTCATGATAATACCGCCACTTCTATTTCACCAAGTCAAGCAGCTCCAAGCGTTGGGGTGACGCGAGAAGAGCTAGACGCTGCTGTGTCCGGACTATACCAACAGATTGAAACTCAGAACAATCTGATGATGGAAAAATTGAACGCTCTGCTCGGCGCCAACCAAAGACCGGTGGGTAATGAAGAAAACACCGCTGATGCTCTTCGCAACTCCGAAGGGAGAAATATTCCTCAAGGGGGATCAGGTGCTGCTGAAGGGGCACCCCTCCAAGCTGAAGGATCTAGACCATCGCCAATTTTCCGCGAACATCTGCCTGGACAAACTTCTGAGAAAATGGCCGAAGTCTACTCCGCAAAATCTTTGAACAATGAAGAATATCTTTCTGGCATGATCAAGCAAATAATGAAAGAGAGCATGCAGAGAGGTGAAGATGAGAGCGAATGGGGATTCGCACCGAGTAAAACTCCGTTTACCGAGAAGTTTCTAAAGGCTGAGTTTCCTAGAAAATTTGTTCCCCCCACCATTCCTGCTTATCGGGGAACAAGTGATCCAAATCAATTCTTGTATAAATATGTCTGGCACATGACCGGCGCAAGAGCAATTGATGAAATTAAGTGCCGATATTTCCCAGTATATTTGGAAGGAGTGGCACTTCTCTGGTTTACCAAGCTTCCTGTCCGATCTGTAGATCAGTTTTCCGATCTGACCCGAAAGTTCAAAGAGCAATTCAGGCTATACGCTTCAAAGGCAAAAGACATAATGTCATTGTCCAGTCTTGAACAGAATCCGGGAGAGCCTATTAAGTCATTCCTGAACCGCTTCAATATAGCTCTGGCAGAAGTTGATAACGCAGAGCCACGAATGATCTTGACCTATTTGATGCGTGCTATCGACAAATCGAGCGAATTTGGAAAATGGCTGAAGATGAAGGAGCCAAATTCTCTCGAGAAATTCTACAAGAAAGCTGATGAATTCATATGCTTGGAAAATCTTCCGGCACCAATGAAAGTGGTGGCAGCAAAGGTGGAAAATAATATTGCTGCTTCGGTGAAGAAAGATTCCGGAGGTCAGAAAAGGGAAAATCACGAGGGGAAGAAACAAAAGGATACAAAGAAACCTCGCTTCTTCAAACCCTCAGATTTCACTCCATTGACCGACACTCCGGAAAATATCTTCTTCGCCACCAAAGATGCTGTGGATTATCCCAAACCGGCTGAGATAAAACCGGGAAAGGGCGCTATGAGAAATGGAAAATTCTGCCGCTTTCACAACCAACCCGGTCATGATACCAATGACTGTCGTCACTTGAAGAGCTTAATTGAGGAATTATTGAGGGAAAACAAGCTGCAACAGTATGTCAAGAAAAACAGAAGTGACCCAACTTCGTCTACTCAGAGGCAGCAACCCCCTACTCAGCCATCAGGTTCGGGTAAAGGTACTACGACACATGAATCTGAGAGGCCCATTATCAATGTGATTACAGGAGGCCCACACCCAACGGGCAGAAGCTGGGGTGAAATGTAACGATATGCTCATGCTTTGAAGTACATCCCAGCAGAAGATGTCTTTGCTATAGAAAATGCTGCACCCCTGAAACAGCAAAAGATTTCAGATGATGATATTATGTTCAAGGCTAGGGATTCTATTGGTATTGAAGCTCCCACCATAGATCCCTTGGTTATCTCTACAGGAATTGGACCGGCTATCGTAAGACGAGTGCTCATTGGTTGCGGTGCTTCCTGCAATATACTCTTCAAGAAAACATTTGACCAGATGAAGATCCCAATGACCGACGTTCAAGCTTCGTCACAAAAGATCGTTGGTTTCACTGGGGAACCACAGCAACCAATCGGAACTGTCGAGTTGTTCATGGAACTTGGAGAAGGGCAGAAAATGGTAGTTCGCAAACAAACCTTTGTAGTTGTCGATGGATTTTCTGCCTACAATGCTTTCCTAGGCAGGCCAACTCTAGCTGCATTCAAGGCCATTTTGGCCCCGTGGTGCCTAACTATGAAGTTTCCTACAGAAAATGGTGTTGGTGTCATCAAGGGAGATCAAAATGCTGGACGCGAATGTTATCTTATAGAGCTTCGAGAAGCCAGGAAGAGAGAAATGGGTAAAAATGCGGCAGCACCCCTCCGCATCAAAAACCCAACCTTATAGCAAATACAGGGTGGTCCCTGCACTGGCGAGCATAGTGGCGCAAGGAGAGAAATGGACCCCAGAAAATCCAGTGCAGAGGAGAATAGAGTGGTGCCCGTGGAAGTTACGGTACCAAGACCTGTCGACTCAAAAGACCCAAACAAAGTACTTAATGTGGGTTCGAAACTAAGTAGAACAGTTCAAAACACACTGATATCATTTCTAAAAGAAAATCTGGACGTGTTCGCTTGGTGTCATGCTGATATGTGTGGAATCTCTCCAACAATTGCTGTTCACACTCTGAATGTCGATCCGAAGTTCACACCAGTAAAACAGAAAAGAATAACTCAAGGTCCAGAAAGGTCAGCAGCGCTAAAGGAAGAAGTAGATCGTCTCATGGAGAATAATTTCATCAAAGAATCCACTTATCCAAATTGGGTTTCAAATCCAGTACTGGTTAAGAAGGCAAATGGAAAGTGGAGAGTATGCATTGATTTCTCAGATCTAAACAGAGCTTGCCCCAAAGACTGCTTCCCATTGCCTAGAATCGATCAACTGGTGGATGGGACGGCTGGACATGAGTTGTTATCTTTTATGGATGCCTACTCCGGATACAATCAGATTATGATGAATGAACGAGATCAGGAAGACACCAGCTTTATCACAGATGTGGGACTCTACTGTTACAAAGTCATGCCATTCGGATTGAAGAATGCAGGGGCAACCTACCAAAGACTTGTCAACGCTATGTTCAAACCTCAGATTGGCAGAACTATGGAAGTCTATGTTGATGATATGTTAGTAAAGTCAAAGAAAGCAGTAGACCACATGGATCATTTGGCGGAAATGTTCACAATTCTTCGAAAGTATGGAATGAAGCTCAATCCATTGAAATGTTCAATCGGGGTAGAGTCTGGAAAATTCCTGGGTTTCATCGTAAGCGCTAGGGGCATCGAGGCCAATCCTGCTCAAATCACAGCTCTAAGAGAAGTTAAAGCCCCTAGAACAAAGAGAGAACTGCAAAGTCTCAATGGAAACGTTGCCGCTCTTAGTCGCTTCATTTCCAAGGCCACAGACAAATGCATTCCCTTCTTTGATGCTCTAAAGAAAGGAAAGAAAAATTTTGAATGGACTCCCGAATGTCAGAATGCTTTCGATCAACTGATTCATCATATGAGAACTCCTCCGGTCCTCTCCAAGCCTAGTGATGGCGAAGACCTCTTCATCTATTTAGCAATTTCATCCCATGCTCTAAGTGCAGCACTTGTACGAGAAGATATGAGAATACAACGTCCAGTCTACTACATCAGCAAACGGTTCACTGGGGCAGAGATGAATTATTCAAAGATAGAAAAGCTTGCTTATTGTTTGCTAATCGCTTCCAGGAAGTTGAGGCCCTATTTTCAATCTCATCCTATCAAGGTCCTGACTGATCAACCTCTAAAGCAAGTCCTGTATCGTCCTGAAACTTCGGGTTGTCTCTTGAAGTGGAACATAGAACTCAGCCAATATGACATCACTTACCATCCCCGAAGAGCAATTAACGGGCAAGCTTTAGCAGATTTCATTGCGGAGTCCACTGACAAAGGTGACAGTAAGGAAGAAACAACTGACTGCATTCCAATAAAGTGGAAGTTGTATGTTGACGGCTCGAGAAATGATTATTGTTTTGGGGCAGGGGTTGTGCTCGAAACTCCCGAAGGACGATCACTATGTTATGTATTGAGACTGGAATTTCCTTCGACAAACAATGAAGCAGAATATGAAGCCCTTATTGCCGGATTAAAAATCGCCAAGGAACTAAACATCAAAGTGATACAGATTTTCAGCGACTCTCAGCTTATTGTTTGCCAGGTGAAGAAAGAATTTCAACCCAAAGGAGGAAATTTGCCTGCATATTTGACAAAAACTTCCGAACTTCTCAATGATTTTGATCACTATTCAATAAGCCACATACCTCGAGAGGAAAATATGAAGGCAGATTCTCTAGCAAAGTACTCAAGTTCCGGGGAAGCTCAATTACTGCGATTAGTTCCTGTAGAAGTTCTGTCGGCACCAAGCATTCATGAAATGTATGTTGATTGGATTATGGCTACGTCTTCAGAGCATGAATCATGGATGACTCCAATCAAAGAATATCTGCTCAATGGTCCATTGCCAGAAAACTCTAAAGAACGCCTAAAGCTGTTAAGAAAAGCATCAAAATATGTAATTCAGGATGGTCGGTTGTACAGGCGGGGATTCTCAATGCCATTACTTCGATGTGTAACCAAGGAAGAAGCTAAGACAATCTTAGCAGAGGTACACGGAGGAGAATGTGGAGATCATTTAGGCGGTCAAACACTTGCAAAGAAAATTCTTCGATATGGGTATTTCTGGCCCGATATTAATCGAGACGCAGCTATCTACTCCCGAAAATGCGACAAGTGCCAAAGATTTGCAAAGATTCCAAGGGCACCGTCTACTGAACTAACACAAATGGCCAGTCCATGGCCATTCGCTATTTGGGGGATAGATCTAATCGGACCATTACCAGTTGCCAAATCAGGGATCAAATATGCCATTGTTGCTGTTGATTATTTCACCAAATGGGCTGAAGCTTAACCTCTGGCCACCATTACTTCTAAAAAGATGATAAATTTTGTAACGAAGAATATCATTTGCAGATATGGTGTGCCACAGAAGATAATCACAGATAACGGTACTCAGTTTGAAAGTGAAGAATTCCAGGATTTTTGCAAATGGTTCAGAATTCGGAAAAGCTTCTCAGCAGTGGCTCATCCGCAGGCAAACGGGCAAGTGGAAGCAGTTAATAAAATCATCAAGTCAACCATCAAAAAGCAACTCGGAAAAGCAAAAGGTGGTTGGGTTGATAAGCTTCCATTAGCACTATGGGCATACAGAACTACTCACAAAACTGCGACGGGGCACACTCCATTTTCATTGGCATACGGATCAGAAGCAATGATTCCAGTGGAAGTAGAAGTTCCTTCACATAGAAGAGTTCATTTCAACGAAGCTGAAAATGAAAAGCTGCAACTTGAAGCACTTGATTTTCTTGATGAGAAAAGAGAAGAAGCTAGGCTTAGAGTTTCAGCTTATCAGCAGAGAATTGCCAGGCATTTAAACTCTAAAGTTCGCCAACGCAGCTTTGAGATCGGAGACTTGGTTTTGAAAAGGATCATGACAGCAACTGGTGTGTTTGGGCCAAACTGGGAAGGGCCATATGTCATAGGCAGTAAACTTCTTGATGGCACTTTCAAACTCATAACTGTTGAAGGAGATCCAATCCCAAGAGCCTGGAACAGCAACCATTTGCGTCCTTATTTTACTTGAAAAAGCTTTGCTCAAGACTGTAAAATAGTGACGAATGTATCAGTTGTACTGTAAGAAATTGTAAATCAGTATAAATGAATGAAAGCTATAAAGTGGATGTAGGCCCGATTCTTGGGCGAACCACTATAAATCTTGTGTTCTTTACTGCTTTATAATGTTTGTTTCATTTCGATATATAAATGCTTTAAATGTATTGCTAAAATGTCAATTCAAAATTGCAGGACATTAAAACAAGGCCCACTCGTCGCAAAGCCAAACGACCCCTATAAGCCACTTATTAAGCAAATTTCAAGCAACAAAAATTGCAGATTCACATCCCATAAAATAAGAACTTCACATAAAAAGTTGGCGACTCCACTGAATCTAGCGCTCGTTACCTGGTTGCGACCGTTGATATAAACAGACATCCAACCAAGTAACTAGCGTTTGATCGATGGAGTCATTCGACAGTGAAGTCTACTTCTTCGGATAAAATAATTAACCTGCAAAAGAAAGGAAAATGCACTTGGAAACAATGGTAAAGGATCGCTGATGAGCAGATGACGAGAAAACATGGGACGGCAAACATAAAAGCAGACAAAAGGAGGTATGCCTCTCAATAGGAAAACCGGAAGATCCACTAAAGGGACGCCTTCCCAAGCGGAAGGAACAGGACCCTCGCTAACTGATCGTGATGCATCCGATCAAACAGCTTACGTCCATCCCGTGGATCCACTCGCTCCTGAGACGCAACCTGCCTGGCACACCAACCAACCAAAGCCCTCTAACGAGGCACGCCAATAAATAGGAGTGCTTTCCTCAATCAAAAAGATCGGTGGGACTACCAAAGGGGCACCTTGTTAGTTAATTGCGATCGTTTGTGCAAACAAACATCCAATCAAGCAACCTGCGTTCGCCCCGTGGACCCTTCCGACTATGAGAAAGTAACTTCCAGGCAATCGACAAGCCCATTTCGGAGGCACAAGCCCTCCTCGGAGGCACAAGCCATCTTCGGAGGCATGCTTCACCATGCTTGAAGCATAAAATCAAAAGCCCTTTTCGAAGGCACAAGCCCTCCTCGGAGGCACAAGCCATCTTCGGAGGCACGCTTCACCATGCTTGAAGCATAAAATCAAAAGCCCTTTTCGAAGGCACAAGCCCTCCTCGGAGGCACAAGCCATCTTCGGAGGCACGCTTCACCATGCTTGAAGCATAAAATCAAAAGCCCTTTTCGGAGGCACAAGCCCTCTTCGGAGGCATAACTCTTCGAAGGAGCCCTCTTCGGAGGCATGTCCCAAAATAGGATGCTCGAATAAAAAGCCTTCTCCGGAAGCACAGTTCAACCCTAAAAGGAAGATTAACTTATTCATCTCAAAGAGTTCTTCCTAAAAAAGTTGAAATGCTACAAAAAAATTTTCAAGAGAAGTTCATTTCACCAAATAGGGAAATCTACTTTCTTTTTTGACAAATGAAAGCGATCATCCCCGATAGTTGAAGTGTTCTTCAGAAAGAAAGAGAAAGTAAAAATTCCTCCAAAAAATGAGATATGATCTATTAAAAGCAGAATAATTCTTCCCTTAAAAGTGGAATGGTTACTCTCTGAAATAAGAGTATCAGTCTTGTAAAAGCTAGAAATATTGCAATGCACTTGTGGTATGGGGGCAACACTATACAATTCAGTTACATTAACAAAAGTAATATGCAAGCAACATACCGCAAGTTCACTGCAGTATCGTGAAAAGTAGATGTGGAATAAATGCATTCTCAAACGCTTACAAAAAGTTTGCACAGGTAAAAAGAATCGTTTGTTCTACGCTAAAAATAAGAAACAGATGCGTTCTCACATACACAAGAGTCTGTACAAGTAAAATAATTATTTTATTTAGTACTGTAAGAATTCTTTACATGTGCAGAATATCTCAAAAAAAGCAAAAGCAGGGACCGATACCCGCATAATCTCCGGTCTATACATGTAAAAAGCAAAATTAGAAGTAGAAAGTCCAGCTTGTCATTCCTTCTTCCCACCACCCTTGGAGCCTTTGCTTGGCCTGATAGTTAATTTCGGAATCCGATGTGGGCGGGACGAAGAAGGAGGAGTAGTTGGGTCTTCTTCTATTTTGTCTTCCCCAGTTGAAGCACTTCTCTTCTTCTTCCTTATGCCACGCTTCCCCTTCCTCTTCGAAGAAGATTCGCTCCTCGGAGTATCAAGCAGTGTTGAAAGCTTCGTGTCATCATCAAGGGACTGCTCCGGGGTCTTCTCGACGTCTTCAAGGTCCTCTGCCTTCTGCTCCTGCGAAGCAGCCGGATCATCCAGGCCTTGAAGGGCTTCAATTTTCTCTGCCTGTGATCCCAGTTGGGAAGCAGAAGGAGGAGTAATTTGTGAAGATGGAGGAACGACAACTGAAGGAGTGAAAGCTTGTGCAGTGTTTGGTACCTCCGCTGTGGAAGAAAAGAAGTTAAAATCAACATCCCCCGAAAATAGAGAAGGTATCGGTTCACCAAAGTTTAAGTAACAAGTAAGAAGGTCATCAAACTCGGTTAAGTCAAATGACTGGTTCATTGGGTCCGGGACGACGCCAAAATTACCTGGAGGAGTTGGCTTTGCAAAATCAATCTCAAATTTCTCGGCTTCAATATCGTCCGGTGCCTCATCCTCAATAGGAGTGGTCGCAGTTTCTTGGGCAACTTTAGCTGGATGTGAAGAATGAGAACTGGAGTCCATAATGTTAACATCGGCTGAAGTTGAAGTATAAGCAGGGGCAGTGAAAGGAACTTCCTCTTTTGGAAGCTCCTCTCCCGTTGATTCAGCTCGTGCTTTAGCAAGCTGCTCCTTCCCTTTAACAAGGGCGGCATGAGCCTCATCATCAAGATAGCGTGCCTCAAGTTCTACTTCATCATAGCCGGCACCTTTAAACATATCAATTGCGACTTCCCACACTTCAGCCAGTGTAATTTCATAATCAGGACCCAGAAAAGCGAGGCTCCCACGACCCAGGATGTTGTGCAGATAAAAGTCAAATAAAGTAGAGCTAACATTGGCTTTTGTTTCCGCATGAGATTGCTCGGCCGCTTCTTTTTCGGCAATGGCTACAACTTGACCGGAAACAGCCTCGTCGCGCTCCTTCTCGACTTGAAGAAGCCTGGCTTTTAACATCTCAATCTCCGCGTTTTGAGAAGCAGTTGTATCCCGCAGCTCAGCATTTTCTTTGCGGTATTTCTCAGTAATGTGTTGCTCGGCTGCAAGTTTCATTTCGGCGTCCCTTAGTGCAGCATGTGCGTCCCGCACTTGCTTCTGAAAGACTTCTTCCTTTTGAGTGTGCGATGCAGAAGATGAGGCGAGATCCTCCTTAAGTCGCTTGACTTCAGATTCAAGCTTTGCGTTGTCATCTACGATGCTTGTCATCTCCGCATCATGCTGCTTACGCCATTTATCCCATTCAGCTTTGTCGTTCTCCAGAGTCAACATATTTTCAAGATTCATGTGATTGACCCTTTGGAGTTCATCGACAAGCTTCTGCCATTGCGACATCCTCTCAATATTAAGCCTGACTGCGTCAAGACTGTTAAGCATGTCTTGCTTGTCAATCAGAACTAAATCCAAGTCAAAGTGCACTCCTTTTAAACACCAATTAGGAAATCGGCTCTGAAGTGTTGGAGGGCCGTCTTTAACTTGATATTGTGGCCTGTTAATGATTGTTTGAATATCAGACTTCTTTAAAGGAGGGGAGCCGGCCGGAATATCAGAAGAAATGGGAGCGTCAGTCTTCTCAGAAATTACAGACGCGTCACTTGGCTTGGACCGCTTGCTAGATTCGTCAGCAATCTGAGTTTTTCCCTTATCATCATAAGACTTTTGCTTATGGGAATAGTCACTCCAGTGAGAAGAATCATATCGTTCAGCATCTTTTCTTCTCTGTCTCTGATCGTAATCCCGCTTCTCCTGAGCTTTCCTTCGAGCCCTTTCTTCATCTGTTTCGCTCGGGGCATCGAGATATTTCCTGAAGTTGAAAGATCCACGGCCTCCATGGCGATGAAATGAATCATAATATGAGCCAGTGCGCCCCATCGGAGAATCTGAAAACGGAAAAGAAGTAAAGTTTAGAAGTTTCCAGAAAAGAAGGATAAGTGCTTATAAGTGCTGAAAAATCCTAAGTGTGTGAGGCGTGCAAACTACATGCGTCAAACTACAGACCACGCTTTAGTGTGGAAACAGAGACGACTGGCGTAGAAGGTGTCAGGGCTTGTTTAAAGGTGGAAGTCGCTTCAACAACAGGAGAGTTCGCTTTTGGAGTATTATCCTTGAAAAGCTCTTGAGAGGTTATCATTATGTCACTCAAGTCATCAAAGGTGTCATTACCCTGGTGTTCAGCAGACTTCTCCTTTTCAACTTCCATATCAATTGATTTTTCAGAAACTCGAGGATTTTCTTCCTCCTCAATAATTGGGGCAAGTTCCGACTTGCTGACTGACCCTACAACATCGATGGATGCGGAACATTTTATCAAAGCAGCCTCTATGACGGGCACTTCTGATGCAATTTCTTCTACAGAAGCTGGGGCATTCGAAGCCTCTGCTCGAGAGCCCGAAGCAGCTAACGTTTTCACATCAAAATTAGATATTTCATGAATCTGAGTCGATCTAGAAGGATGTAAAAGACCAAACTGGTGCAGAAATTCATCTTTCAGCAAGAATTTGGCACTCCTCTCTTCAACATCAACAGCACTCAAAGTATCTAAAATCGACTTGTGACTGGTATCTCGAAGTAGAGAAGGAAGTGCTGCAAAAAGAAAGAATGGAGTTAAGCATTTGACAGTTCGAATTCTGAAAAGTCTAGAAAACGAATCAGAGAGAGGCAATCTTACTTCCGACTCTCCAGATGGCATAAAATCCCAGAGGGCAGCGGACGTAAAAGAATTGAGTCAGGAATCCATGGGCACTTTCGGGCAAGTCCAGAATTAGTTTACGGTTCCTCGCACTCCTCACAAGTATGATAGAGGGATGGTCTTTGTTTTTTGCAAATGTGCACAAGAAGCGAATTTCTGCAAAACTGGGAAAACGATCCAACGTTCTCCTAAAAAGCACACACAGTCCCAGCAGGATGGAGTAGCCATTCGGGTGTAGTTGAAAAGGGGAGATAGATAGCCGAAGGAGAATTTCTCGAAGACAGTCGTTAAATGGGGGGATAGCTCCACTCGAACACATTTGACGGTTAACTGCGACAAAGCCACGGGGCGGCCTATCAGCAGTGTCATTTATCCCAGGGAACAGAGCGTCAGCTTCGGCAATGCCAAATTGGATGCATAATTGACGGAAAACTTTATGACTCAGAGTGGTAGGAGTCCTTTCCGGAGGATCGTTTAATGGAGTAGCAATTGGAAAAGCTTCTCCAGCTATTTCCAAGTCTTCCTGTTGAGATGCCATTCTACACAAGGAACTGGACGATCAAATATTAAGGTGCACGTTTCCTAAAAAAAGAGTGAAGTGTTGTGCAAAACTAATGCAATAACAAGCAAACATAAATGAA
Organism: Allium fistulosum; assembly: GCA_030737815.1. Classification (NCBI taxonomy): domain Eukaryota; kingdom Viridiplantae; phylum Streptophyta; class Magnoliopsida; order Asparagales; family Amaryllidaceae; genus Allium; species Allium fistulosum. The sequence continues at coordinate 671,356,941 of CM060905.1, forward strand.
ACTAAATTAATTGATACTTGTCGATTATAAAGTTTCAGGGCTTGATATCTTAAGTCCGAGAACAGTGTTGTGTTGATGCAAATAAATCAGCTTTAGTTGATCATTTCAATTTTGCTTTAATACTTCACTTAGATTTGTTAGTTCACAACATTTCATTCACGAAGTTCATTTAAGTTTGATATTCTTTGTCAACTAATCTGTCATTTGATGTGGGCAATCAATGGCAGTATATTCGTCCCATTTTTCTGTGAATGTTGCTTCTAAACAGGTTATCAGCATTAAAGTTAAGGCAATCTGAAAAGAAGTACAACAAAGTCCAAAACAATTCAAATTCAAAATCAGTCAAATTTTTGCTTAAAATTCTAAGTAGTAGGGCGCTCACGACCTAACACAGGTTGCAGCGTTCTTAAGTCGTGTTGTTCAGATTAAAAGTTCAGGACTGTGGAAGATTGTTTAAGTGCTAGGTCGTTCAGCGACCTATTATAGGTCAAGATGTCTGTAGGTCGCACATTGCAACTGAATGGATTAAGATAATGCAAATTTTCTATAAGTCCTAGGTCGTGCACAACTGTTCTTAGGTCGAAGACTCTCTAGGTCGCAAATGTTATCAGATCGCAAAGGCTTAAGTCGCTAAGCATTCCCACGCAACCTAACTCTTAGGTCGTCCAAATCTGATAGGTCGTTGACTTCCTCTTCAAGCAACATCATATTGGATCCGATGACCCAATACCGCCAATTCAGAAGAATTCATCTTCCCCTTCATTCTACCTCAACATACCACCAAATAACTAGCAAATCGATTGCAAACCCCGCAGATCCATGGTGAAAGCTTCCATATGATCACGAATCACCACAACACGTCAAACGATGAACAAAAGACAATTGAAACCACCATTCAGAAAGCATGATGCACAAAATTAAGTTTAGGACAGGTAACAGCGATTCGTGATCGAGTAGTGATTATGGATGAATAAAGATTGATCCACTTACGAATTATGTTGGTGAGGAAGAATCGACGACAGAATGGGTCGAATTTGTCTTTGGAAGCTCGAAAAATCGTCAATGGCGATGGAGGCTCGAAACAGTAGGGTGAGGAAGAAGGAGTGACCTAAGCTATTTGTATGAAACTGAGAATGGGAGGCGAACAGGCATGCAAGTTCTAGGTCGTTCGCGACATAGCTAGGTTGAGTCGAAGTATACGACCTATGGCATAGTCATATACCTCGAGGGGCAAATGTTAATTCCTTTATCTCAGCGACCTAAAACTCTGCGGCCTAAGAGAAGTTCGCGACCTAACAAACTCTGCGACCTAAGAGAAGTTCGCGACCTAAGGAATTCTGCGACTTAAGGAACCTTGCGACCTAAGGACTTAAGAGAAGCTTGCGACCTAAGGACTTAAGGAACCTTGCGACCTAAGGACTTAAGAGAAGCTTGCGACCTAAGGACTTAAGGAACCTTGCGACCTAAGGACTTAAGGAACCTTGCAACCTAAGGACTTAAGAGAAGCTTGCGACCTAAGGACTTAAGGAACCATGCGACCTAAGGACTTAAGGAACCTTGTGACCTAACTACAGGAAGAGCTTGCGACCTAAGGGACTCAACGACCTAAGGTAGCTAGCGACCTAAGGGACTTAACGACCTAAGGTAGTTAGCGACCTAAGGAACTTGATGACCTAAGGTAGTTAGCGACCTAACTATTAAAGCAGCTCAGCGACCTACGACCTAAGAGGCGAACGAGCTAAGACTTCAACGGCCTAAAGCTCCCACAGCTATTCCTTAACTCGCCTGCGACCTACCACTTGTTCAAATGAAGCCAAGTGCAACTTCACCAGCTAATTTCTTAAGTCGCGAGGAGATTGCGACCTAGCTTAGGTCGCTCGCGACCTACGACCTAACTAAGGTCGTACGCGACCTAAGACTTAGGCGAATATTCTGCTCATAAAACAGCTCCTATAAATAGGGCTCGAACTCCAACGAGGAGAGGACTTTTGGCCATTCATTTCTTCAAGCGCCGTTACTCCGTCGGACTCTCCACTCATTCAGCAATCAAAGATCTTCAAACATTCGAGACGCTACAACAAGCTTCGAGAGAAATTCCTTACATCCAACACGGATTCATCGAGTTTCGTCATTGAAGATTGAGCTAGTAGTCAAGATTGTGTTTTGTGATCAAATTGTACTGTTTTCATAAGAGATTTGTATCAATTTGTAACCGGATTCAGTAATAAAGGGATTCAAAGTGGATGTAGGCTAAATCTCAAGCCGAACCACTATAAATTGCTGTCTTTTACTGTATTTCTGCTATTTTCCTGCTTGATTTCTATTCCCATCACATGGGTGGTGCTTTCACGATTCTACTACACACACCGGGTGTTAGCGTTCACATTTTAGCGTTAACACCCGTCCTCCCTGATCAGCAGCGGTAGAGGTAGTTCGTGTAATTACCATGGTGAATTAATGAAAGTCCTTTCCTAGATCTGATGTAGATCTGAATAGAATGGAAGGGCTTCAAAGTTCTAATCTGGATCTTCTTCTTGGATTTATGCAATCCGATATAGATAGGAGATCCAAAGAGCAGGAGAAAAATTGGGTTTTCTCAGTGAAAGCACCAAAGTGTTTGTACCAAAATTGGGCACAACACTCGTCGGAAGTTTTTGAAGAGATAAAGTAAAAAAATTAAATGGAAAAAGAGGATTATCTAACAAAAAATCCAAATTTTAGATATGAAAATAATTAAAATGCAAGGAGACACAAGAATTTAGAGTGGTTCGGCGTATCGCGTACGTCCACTATGAATTTGATAGCTTTATTGAACTTTCTTTGAAGATTACAAGTGAATTCAGTGAGTTACAGCAGATGATTATGATTTGCAGCAGTAAGTTTCGTTATTGGCAGCAGCTAGGAAGTTTAGATCTGGATCCGCCAGAGTCTGGGCATTGGAGCATTCAAAGAGGAAGCTGAGCCTCTTTTCTGTTGGCTTTGGGGGTCTATTTATAGGTGTAGGAGGCTAATATTTCGGTCAGATCTCGAGAGACCCCCTCTGGCATGTGACTAGACCCGCGCGCCCAAGCGTGCGAAATTTCGGTCCGATCCGTGATCGATACGAATGGATTTTGAATTGATCAAGATTGCGTCCGATAGAGTCGAAATTTGGCATGGACATTCCTTAGCATGCACGTATGTTTCTTTGAAAATTTCATAGCATTTGGACTTGTGGATCTCGAGATATGATCGATACGAAATAGGGACTTTCGGCAGTTCATATTGTTCGACTCGGTCATTTCGACTCGCTCTCGTTCGAATCGATAGCTACGTGTGACTGTGAGGTGACGTGGCGCTCGAATCTCTAGACCACTCTGCTTTCGATGTCGAGTTGAAGGAATTTTCTTTGAACTTCGCTTATTCGTATCGATGGTTCTGCCTTGTTCGTATCGATAAAAGATGCACAATTCGCATCGATGGGAGCTTCTCTGTTCATATCGATCTTTATGCTTTGTTCGTATCGATTGCGGGGCCTAGTTCGTATCGATAAATGCGCTCCACCTAGATGGATTCGAACAAAGGCTCTTTGATGGATATGAATTAATGGTTGTTCTATGGATACAAACTAAAGTCAACTGAGGGATGCGAACTACAAAAGCCTGATGGATTCGAACAAGGCTCTTCAGGCGATGGATGCGAAGTTGATCGAGTCGAACAGATGCTCTCTGATGGATGCGAAGCGAGTCAAACAGATGCTCTCTAATGGATGCGAAGCGAGTCAAACAGAGGCTCTCTGATGGATGTGAAGTGGATTAAGTCGAACAGAGGCTATTCAATGGATTCGAACGCGAGGCTGTTTTTATCCAATTTTGCATCGATCGTAACTTGAGCATATGAACTCGGATTGACTTGAAATTTGGAACATTGGCTCTCATAGCTTCACTTGTCGTGTCATATCAATTTAACTTGATCTGGACTCTGACAAAATTTGTCGATATCCATAGCGAACCTGCGTATAACCGATCTCTAAGACGAATAGTCATTGGTTTCTAGTCGAGTTCCTGGTGTCACGGTCTTGCTAAAAGGCAGGATAACACTCCCATATGGGACATTTCAAATTCTCTAGTCGTTATTTCAGAAAACTCAATACATAATTCATTATTAGTTGATCCTAATATAATGTCATCGAAATATATTTGAACTATTAAGATATCATTCTTAGAGTGTTTTATAAATAAAGTTTGATCTACTTTTCCTATTACGATTCCTGAGTTAATTAGATAGCTTTTAAGGCGTTCATACCAAGCACGTGGTGCTTGTTTTAAACTATATAAAGCTTTTTTTAGTTTATAGACATGATCTGGGTATTTTTCATGAATAAATAACGGAGGTTGTTCAACATAAACGTTTTCTTTAATATAGCCATTTAAAAAAGCACTTTTAACATCCATTTGATAGAGTTTAAAGTTATTAAAACATGTGAATGCCAATAAAATTCGTATTGCTTCTAGTCTAGCGACTGGAGCAAATGTTTCTTCATAGTCTATTCCTTCTTCCTAGTTATATCCTTGTCTTACTAGTCTTGCTTTGTTTCTAGTTATATTTCCTAATTCGTCTGCTTTATTTTTATAAACCCATTTAGTTCCTATAACAGTCTGATCGTTCGGTCATGGTACTAGTTCCCAAACTTCATTTTGTTCAAACTGATTGAGTTCTTCTTGCATAGCAATAATCCAATTTTCATCGGATGATGCTTCCTTAGTATTTTTAGGTTCTATAGTAGAGAGAAAAGCTATATTACCTATTTCATTTAGTTGATTTCTAGTTCGAACATTTGAATTTATTTCTCCAATTATATTTTCTGTAGGATGATTTCGTAAAATTCTTCGAGGAGATCTTATTATGTCTCTATTATTATTAACAATGTTTTCATCTTCTCTAGGATTATAAACAATATCATCATCATCTCTTGAATTGTTTATTATTATATTTGTTTTATTATTATTAAGTAACTCATTTTCATTATTTGTTTTAGAATTCTCATCAAAAGATACATGGAGGGACTCTTCGATAGTATTAGTTCATTTATTATAAATTCAATAAGCTTTGCTTCGATTCGAATATCCAAGAAATATACCTTCATCACATTTTGAATCAAATTTGCCAAGCTGATCTTTGGTATTTAATATAAAACATTTTGATCCAAATATTTTAAAATAGGTTATGTTTGGTTTTCTACCGTTAAAAAGTTCGTAAGGAGTATTCTTGGTGAGAGGTCTAATAGAAACACGATTCAAAACATAACAGGCAGTTGCAACAGCTTCATCCCAAAAATGTTTTGGTCATGCGCCTTCATTTAGTTAAGTTCTTGCACATTCTTGCAGAGTTCAATTCTTTTGTTCTACAACTCCATTTTGTTGGGGAGTTTTAGGAAACGAAAAATTATGAAATATTCCTTTCTTCTTACAATAGTTATCAAACTGTATGTTTTCAAATTCTCCTCCGTGATCACTTCTAATATTTTTAATTTTAATTCTAATACCTTTTAAATTTTGTATTTGTTTAACATAAGTTATAAAATTTTCAAAGGTATCACTTTTATTTTTCATAAAGATAGTCCATGTATATCTAGAAAAATCATCAACTATTACAAATACGTACTTATTATGATTTATGAATTGAATTTGGGTAGGGCCAAATAAATCCATAAGAAGTAACTCGAGTGGTTGTAGTGTCGAAATAACTTTCTTAGATTTAAATGAAGATTTTGTTAATTTACCTAATTGACATGAGTCATATATAATACTAACTTTAAAATTCATATTCGGTAATCCTTTTACAAGATTATTTTTAGAAATTTTATTTATATTTTTGAAATTGATATGACAAAATCGTTTGTGCCATATCCAGGGATCATTTTCTTTAGCTATTAAACACATATCAGAATTATGATTATCTTTCATATTCAAAATGTATATATTTTTATCTCTATTTCCTTCGAAAATAAGATTTTGATTTTGATCAAGAATACTACATTTATTTTCAGAAAATGATATTTTAAAACCATTATCACATAATTGACTTATACTTAATATATTATGTTTTAGATTCTTAACTAATAAAACATTTGTGATAAGAGGTAAATTAGATGTACCATAATTGCTCACATCGCCTTTGCCAACGATATAGCCCTTGGAATTATATTTAAAAGTGACAGAACCTCCATCTGAGTATATAATATTTATCAGCACATCTTTGTCTCCTGTTATATGTTTTGAGCAACCACCGTCAAGTATCCATTTTCCTCTTTTCTTTAGTGGGACCTGTAAAAAATATGAGATAGTGTTGGTACCCACCTTTTTAATAGGGTCCTAAGAGTTAGGTCTTAGGAAACCAAACCAAAGTGGGCTTAGTATCCCTTTTATAAATATAATTTTTATTATTATGAGCATCTTATATAAATGAACTAATATACTTTTTCCTTATTAATTTGTTATTAGATTTAGGTACCCATATATTTATAGTTTTAGAAACTAATCTATTTGAATATGTGGATGTTTTATCATACTTAACTTTATTTAAATCACTAGATTGTAAATCCTTGACTTTCTTCTTATATCCTAAACCATTTTTATTACTAACAGATTTTGAATTCTCAATAATTCTAGATAGATATTCTCTTCCTTTATTGAAATTGGAAACATTTTTAGTGATTCCATCTAGTTTGGTCTTTAGACTTGAATTTTCTAGTTCAACCATTTTAATATTAATTTTTAAAACATGATTTTCAGAAACAAGACTATCATTCTTTTTTTTTGAGTTTCAATTTCTTGACTCAATAATATAAGTTGAGAATTAACATTTGAAAGAGATTCTTGAGTTTTCTCAAGTTCTTCTTCCAATATGTTCTTCTCGTCTTTAAGCATATCTCTTTCGAATTCTGCCTTGTTTTGATTTTCTATAGCCTCTTTATATTTTCTGTTGAGACTTTTTAACGTATCTAATAATTCAAAATTTATTTCTATCATATCATCAAAAGTAAAATCACTAACCTCATTTGCTTTAGCCATAAAACATATGTTAGCTTGTTCATTATCGCTGTCACTTTCACTTCCAGAAGAAGAAGAGGAATCTGAATCATCCCATGTAATTGAAAAGGCTTTTCTTTTGAATTTGTCCTTCCTTTTATTTCGATATTCATTCTTTTGATCTGGACAGTCCTTCTGCTTATGCCCATTTTTGTGACAGTTAAAACACTCCATAAGTGATAAAGATGGTGGTTTATTGCTGTTTGAGGTTCTCTTGCCATTATTTCTGTTTCCTTTTCTATATTTCAAGAATTTCTTAAAGTTCTTGGCAATAAAGGCTAAGTCATCTTTGTTTGAATCTGATTCTCCTTGTTCTAAATGGAATGCTATATTCTTTTTATCTTGAGCCTGAACTCGTTTAGCCTTCAAATTCACTTCATAGGACATTAGATTTCCTATTAACTCTTCCGGAGTTATTTTGGAAATATCGTTTGCTTCTTCAATAGAGATAACTTTTCTTTCCCATTCTTCCGTTAAAGAGTTAAGGATTTTGCAAACAATATCAAAGTTTGAATATTTTTCTCCTAGTCCTACTAATGAATGGTAGATATCCTTAAATCTTGAATACATATCATTTATAAATTCATTTTCTTTCATCCTAAAGTTTTGAAACTGACTTTTGAGCATGGATATTTTGCTTTGTTTGACCTTGTTAGTTCCTTCGTGAGTAACTTTGAGTGTATGCCATATTTCATATGCAGTATTGCACATGCTAACACGGTTAAACTCATTTTTATCTAAGGCACAAAACAACATATTCATGGCTTTTACATTTGCTGTGACATCTAGTTTTTGTGTATTTGACCAAGTAGAATACTCTGTAGTAGGAATAGTATATTCTGACTGAGTTATATTCCATGAATCAAAACCATTTGCTTGCATATATATTCTCATTCGTGTGGCCCAATAGTTATAATTCATGCCATTAAATAGTGGTGGACGTGTAGTGGATTGTCCTTCAATGAAGCTTGTGTTAATGCTAGTGCTAGTACTAGTGTTAGTGTCCATATTATTAGATTATCAGATAACTGTGTTACGGTTATATGATGACCTTGCTCGGATACCAAATGAAAGTGTGCTATGGATCGTGTAATATGGATATATGATAATACAGTGTGTAGTGATGATCGCTATACGGTAAATAGTGCGGAATATAAAAGCAGTATAGTAAAAATGACACTAGAGATTTTTATACTGGTTCGGAGCACCGTCCTACGTCCAGTCCCGGAATCCTTCTGGAATTTCACTAAAAAAATAACCATCACTTAACCTGGAGGAACAGGTCTATACAACCCTTAAACAGCCGAACAAGGAACTGAGCAGCAGAACAGGATTTCGCCTCAGCAGCCAAAGAGGACTTCACATGCCTGAGCAGCAGAACAGGACTTCAATAAATACCAATATCGTTTTGACTTTGTGTGTTCTTAATAACATGGATTTGTCACTTGTAGTACACCCTTCTTATAATCTTCTCCTCGAGTATAAATATATATATATTTGAAGTATATGAAGAATAGAAAGGTCTAGTATTGCTTTAATGTAGAATAATTGAAAGTATATTGCAAATATATAGAAAAGCAAAGATCAGAGAATTAAATTATGATTCAGTGATTTGAAATGAAGTTGAAGTATGTATTTACAAAGATTAGAAATCAGCGACTGTTTGTGAAGAGTTTCGATCGATGTGTTGCGTCCGAATCTTTTCGTTAGAGGTTCGCAACTCTTCACAAAAAGTCGTGTCTTTTCGAAAAGTGGCTATTATAGAAATTCAGTCAACTGAGCCTCTAGGTCAGTCGATTGAATATTCAAACTAATTTTTAAATGTATATCCGTATATCTGTGCACCTGTGCATTTTGCACAGAATTTCCTAGGTCAGTGGACTGACCTGATAAAATCTGTGCAATTTGCACAGTTTACACAGGTATAGTAATATATATACTTTAAACACTTTTTATATATTTTATATGCTTATATATATGTATAAAATATTTGAGAATAAGATGATTAAATATATAAGATAATATACGTAATCGAGGAGAGATTTTAACAAAATTGACCTAAGACTCAAAACTAAAATAATATAATTGATGCAACGGTTTTGAAGTCTTGTCTCCTTGTAGTATATATTCTCTTTTTGTCGTAGCAGCAGTCGTCAAATCTGTGTGTCGTAGTGATAGCTTTGTGTCATGAATCAAAACCAAGTCTCAACAATAACGCTATAGTAACATACTTGTATTTGCTATATATATATATAAGTATACACTATATCCCTAGACTCCTATCTTAGTTAGGCTATTCATCTATATCTCACGAGGTTTGAATACAGATATGGAAGGAAGAAGAGGCAGAGTTAGTGTTGGAGGAGAGAGCACCACTACTAATGGAAATGCCCGACCCATTGCTTGAAGAGGTTCCAATCAGGCTCAAGCTGAAAATGTGGGTGCTGAGGTTCCTCAAGTGGATATGGGAGATTTGTATTAGTTGTTGGCAAAACTTGTGCAACTAGGAGCTGCTGGGAATATTGGTGGAGCAATTCATGTTGTTCCAACTGGATATAACTGGGCTAAGCTGAGTAGAGACTATGTCAGCTTAGGAGGAAGGTCGTTTGCTTGGAGAATTGGCTGCTAAAACTTGAAAGGATTTTTATGGATCTAGGCTTGAATAATGAGGAGAAGAGAAGGCTAGCCTTGAGATAGTGGCAAGGGTTAGCGCTTCATTGGTGGAATAGTGTCGCGGCCGAAATGCTAGAAGAAGAGTTGACTTGGGCTGAATCAGAAGGAGGTTTGAGCAAAGTTTCTTCTTTGAGGTGGCAAAGTCAGCGTTAATGAGGAAATTTATGGATCTTGTCTAAGGACAGATGTCTGCAGTCGAGTATGTTGTATGGTTCGATGAGCTATCCCGATATGGTTATGCTTTGGTTGACACGGATGTCAGGAGGAATGAGAGATTCATTAGAGGATTGAGGCTAGAGCTGGGCAGAATGACTATGACACATATCTGAGATCCTTCTAATATGTAGCGGAAATGGCCATCCGCCATGAGGAAATGCTTGCTGTTTCAGCTAGGGAGAAGGTCGTTGAATTCCATAGTCCTTAAGGGAAGAATAGGAAGTTCTTCATGAAGAAGGGCCCTCAGAGAGAAGGGGCCGCCAAGAAAGGGAAGGCAGATATACATTGCTACAAGAGTGATAAAAAGGGTCACTGTGCTAATGAGTGCCGTTCGGGAGATGGAAAGTCGGTTGTGGGGAAGCAGAATGTGCAATGCTATAATTGCAACCAGATGGGGCATTATAAGAATATATGTTCTTAGGCCACCAAGGCTAGAAAAGAAAGGTCTTTGCTTTGGAACCATCATCTTCAAAACAAACTCCTACTAAGAAAGGAAAGTCTGTGATGGAAGGTATGCTTTTGATCCACGGTATACCAGTAAGGGTATTGTTTGATACTGGAGCATCTCATTATTTTATTTTTCGAAGTTTGGTAGATAAGCTTAACATAGAACCCTCATATCTAGTTACTTCCTTAAGGGTTGCAAATCCGATAGGAGGTTATGCAATGCTTGGGATGAGGTGTGACCATTTAGAGTTTGATTTGCAAGGCCATAATTTTGAGTGTTGTTTGCATGTGTTTGACTTTGGGGGATTTGGGATCATCCTTGGGATGGATTGCTTAAGTAAATATGATGCTAGGATATTTGTCTAAGATAGGAAAATATCACTTAGTCACCCGGATTGTAGTGATAAGATAGTTTATACCGTAGAGATCGCTAGTTGGGAAATGAATTCTTTATTGGGTACTATAGAGTTGGAGGATGAGTCGCATTGAGTCTTTCATGTTACAGAATTCGTAGATGTGTTTTAACCGGTAAATGGTTTTCCACCAAAATGAGCCATTGAGTTTCAGATTGATTTAGTGATAGGAGCAAAACCAGTGAGCAGATCGCCAAGTAGAACGGTTCCGATCGAAATGAGATAATTTAAGGTGCGGTTGGTGGATTTGGAAGGTAAGAGTTTTATCTGACCAAGTAGTTCGCCATGGGGAGTTGCCGCTGTATTTGCTAAGAAGCCGAACGGATCATTGAGGCTATGTAACGATTATCATAAGTCGAATGAGAAGACGATAAAGAACTTATATCCATAGCCATGAATTGACGATTTGTTCGATTAGATAAGTGGAGCCAAGGTATTCTCTCAACTAGATTTGGCGATGGGATTTCACCAACTTAGAGTGGCGGAGGATAGCATTCCTTTGACGGCTTTTAGGACAGGATATGGATTGTACGAATGGTTAGATATGCCCTTCGGACTAACTAATGCGCCAACATTCTTTGTGGATCTGATGAATAGGATTTTCCAAGAGCACTTGGATAGATTTGTGTTGGTCTTCATAGATGACATTTTGATATACTCTAAGGATGAGAAGGAGCATGAAGTTGATCTTAAAGTTGTGCTCGAGGCATTGATGGAGCATCAGTTGAAGGCTAAGTTTTCGAAGTGTCATTTTTGGAAGAAGGAAGTGAAGTTCCTTGGTCATGTCATCTCAGAGAAAAGGTTGTCTGTAGATCCAAATAAGATTGAGGCGGTGAATAATTGGAAGAGACCCGAGAGGGTGACCAAGATTAAAAGCTTTCTTGGATTGGCTGGATATTATTGAAGATCTATCAAGGATTTTTTTTGAATAGCTGCACCCTTGACTAAGCTTACACGAAAATATGAGAAGTTTATATGGACTGATAGTGTGTGGAAGCATTCCAGACCTTGAAACACTTATTGACCCATGCGCCGGTGTTAATGGTTCCAGAGGGGAATCAAGATTTCGTTTTTTATACTGATGCGTTTAGAACTGGGTTGGGAGTTGTGTTGATGCAAAGAGGTAAAGTGATTGCTTATGCTTCTAGACACCTAAGACCACATGAAGTTAGGTAACCAAAGCATGATTTGGAGTTAGTTGCCATCATATATGCTTTGAAGGTGTGGAGGCATTATCTTTTGGGAGAGAGATTTGAGATTTATACCAATCATAAACCGTTGAAGTACATGGTTTCTAAGAAGGAGCTGAACATGAGACAGCAAAGATGGTTGGAGTTTAATGCTGCCTATGATTTTTGAATTGAGTTTACACTCGAAAAAGGAAACAATGTGCAAGATGCACTCAGCCGGAAACATTAGAATGTAGTATTGGCTATGATTGCTAAATGGAAAGATTTGGAAGCATTATCAGCTTGTATTGCGCAGTTTAGATCCGGGGAAGGGTCTAGTTCCGGAAGTGCTGTATTGTCTTATTTAGAAGTTAAACCAGTAATGATTGAGAAGATAGCTTCTAAGCAAGAGGAGGATCCAATTTTGGCTGCATGGATCAAAAGGTTAAGGAAAGGGATGACCTAAAGGATTTCAGACTTGACCAAAATGGGTGGTTGAGAAAGAAAGGAAGGTTATGTGTTCCGAATGTAGAAAACATGAGGAGTGGAGTTTTGGATGAGTGCCATCGTTCGAAGTTCACTATCCATCCAGGAGGAACGAAGATGTATCAGGAAATAAAGAGAAGTTTCTTCTGGGACGGTATGAAATAGGACATTGGTTTGTGTGTTAAGCAGTGCTTGAATTGCCAACAGGCAATGGCTTAACACTAGAAACCAAGCGGACTGCTTCAACCGTTAGAAGTTCCATTGTGGAAGTGGGACTCTGTCTCTATGGATTTTATTGATGAGTTTCCAAGATCTAATAGAGGGAATGAAAGTATATGGGTCACAGTATATAGACTGACAAAGAGTGCCCATTTCATTTCGATAAGGTCAACTAGGATTGCACCTATTTTGGCGAAGTTATTTATGAAGAATGTAGTTAGACTGCATGGGATTCCTAGTAGTATTGTGAATGACAGGGATTCTTTGTTTACTAGTGACTTCTAGAAAAATCTACAGGAGGCTTTAAGAACCAAGCTCAACATGAGTATCGCTTACCATCCGCAGACTGATGAGCAAACAGAAAGAGTTAACAAAATCTTTGAGGATTTGTAAAGAGCTCGTGTATTGGATTTCACGGGATCATTGGAGGACAATCTTCATCAAGTCGAATTCTCATTTGACAATAGTTATCAGGCTAATATTGGGATGGCACCATTTGAAGCTTTGTATGGAAGACCATGCAAGTCTCCCGTATGTTGGTTAGAGACTGGGGATAGATTGGTTCTTGGTTCTAATTTGGTAAAGGAAGCTACGAAGAAGATTGATTAATCCAAGCAAGGATGATGGAAGCTCAATCTAAGCAGAAAAGTTTTGATGATAGAAGAAGGAAAGATTTGGAATTTTCTATCGGAGAATTTGTGTTTATTAAGGTTTCACCGATGAAGGGTATAATTAGATTTGGAAATCAGGAAAGTTAGCACATAGATTCATTGGCCCTTTTTGTATTGTTGAAAGGATCGGGAAAATCGCTTATAAAGTAGAGTTACTGAGTAGTTTGGCTGGAGTCCATAATGTTTTTAATGTTTCTCATGTTAGGAAATGTGTTAGAGGCCCGGAGACTACCATAGCACATATAGTGTTGAAGGGTTTAGTAGTAGAACCGGATTTGATCATAGTTAGAAAGCTGATTCAGATTGTGGCTAGAGATGAGAAGAAGTTAAGGAACGAGACAGTCAAGTTAATAAAGGTTTAGTGGAGTGACGATGCTAGAGACTGTACTTGGGAGACGTAGAGCAGGATTCGAGACTCTTACCCTGACTTGTTTGATAGTATGTTTTACTTTTGATTGTTTTGTTGAGTAGCTTATCGTAATTTTGAGGATGAAATTCTTTAAGTTATGGAGTCTGTAATACCCCATATTCTCTTGACATCATTTAGGGCATTTAATTGTTTAAATTAAATAAATTAATGTAGAGATTAATGGGTTGAGATTTGTTTTAGCTAAGGGTAGCCGTTCCATAATAGTGTGTTATTTAATTTAAAATAACATAAAACAAAGTTGTTAGGAAATGACAAGGGCAATATGGAAAATAGGTGGAGCTTATACCGTAAACCATTAGGAGATAGAAACTCATGTTCATTTAATTTCACTCAAACTAAAAACACTAAGACTGGCCACCATTTTCACTCTCAAGAAGAAGATAAAACCAAGGATTTAAGAGAAGGTGGATAGTCTACTAAATCAACATCCAATCTCACATCTATAATCTGAAAGCTAAGGAGAATAATCACTACATCCCATTTTCTTTTAGTTTTTGGTTTTAAGGTTAGATCCGAAATGTTTTTGCAAATATATGCCAGGTTTTGATGACTAAAGTTATATATATGCATGTTGATAAATTATATATGTTCATGTTAGATTTTTATGATATGTTTGACATGAAAACCCAATTTAATGACATCGAAATGCCTTGAAAATTTAAGTATAGGTCAAAAACGATATTTTAGAGATGGGTATCAAATTTCATAATTTTATGAATTATGGTGGATTTTATATTAATTTTCTAGTGAAGAAAATTGTTTATTGAGTTATAATTTATTTTCGGTTAAAATAATAATTATTTGGGAGTGAAATTTGTATATGTTAGGCAACATATTAAAATAGATTTTCTGGGATTTTTCTAGATTTTTCCTATGTGTTTTGATGAATATATAAAATTATTTAAGGTATGGGACTTAAATGTTTTAGATATTTTATTAAGGAGAAGGGGCATTGTGTAAAACAAAATAATTATTTAAAATTAAAAATAGTGGTAGTACATTTCTGAAAAGAATTTATTAACTAATGAAAATATGACAAACAAAGCAGGTTTGTTAAAAAGATATTGTTAACGCTAAAAGTTGAACGCTAACACCCCGGTGTATGTAATGAAAAAGTGAAAGCACCACCCGTTGGTACAGGAACAAAATATAAACAAAGAAATCACAGAAAAGCAGTAAAAAGACAACAGTTTTATAGTGGTTCGGCTTAAGATCTAGCCTACGTCCACTTTAATCTCCTTTATTGATGATTCAATTACAATTCTTTACAATGCACTTTGGTTACAACACACTTTAGACGAGTAGCTAGAACTTGAATGGAGAAGAGCTCTTCAAATCCATGTTGAATGTGTTGGATCTCTTCCAAAAGTTTGTTGAAGCGTCTCTTGTGTTTGAAGTGTCGGATGAGTCGAGAAAACATCAGAGTATAGGCGTTCCAAAAGTGAGCCAAAAGTCCCCTTTCAGTTGAAGTAGGTGGGGTATTTATAGGGAGAATCTGGAGTTAGGTCGTAGGTCGTGAGCGACCTAGGGGTAGGTTGTAGGTCGTGGGCGACCTAGTGGGCACGGTTTATGGTTTAACAAGGGTGCACTTGATCACTTGAACATATTGGCAAGTCATAGGTTGTGAGCGACCTAGGAGAGGAGCGGCATAAGAAGTTGTCTTGGCCTAATTCTAGCTCGCGTGCGACCTAATGAAGGAGACAGAATGCATGTGATCTCTCTCTACTTTTAGTACGCCAGGTCGTTAAGTCGCTCCCCTTCTACCTCGTTAGGTCATTGGGTCCTTAGGTCGTTTATCCTGCTGCTTTGTTAGATTGCTGTAGAACTTCTTCCTCACTAGGTCGCTTGCGTGTTAAACCGTTAGGTCGTTTGGGTTGTTAAGTTGTTAGGTCGTGACGTCTTTAGGTCGCTGGGTTACTTCTCACTTTAGGTTGCTAGGTCGCTTCACACTTTAGGTCGCTAGGTCGCTTCACACTTTAGGTTGCTAGGTCGCTTGACCTTATAACTCATTAGGTCGCTGAGTCGTCAAAAGAGGGGTTAACACTTGCCCCTTGAAGTATACGCCTAGGGACTTGGTCGTGTGCTTCGATACTTGTTAACTCGCTCCTTACCGAGT
The DNA here is from genome assembly GCA_030737815.1 of Allium fistulosum. Classification (NCBI taxonomy): domain Eukaryota; kingdom Viridiplantae; phylum Streptophyta; class Magnoliopsida; order Asparagales; family Amaryllidaceae; genus Allium; species Allium fistulosum. The sequence goes on from CM060905.1 coordinate 671,372,851, forward strand.
CGCTAGGTCATGAGCGACCTAATGCTGGAGTTAAGTCGTTCGCACCGTTTCAGGTTCTACCGACCTTGCATATAAGTTGTCCATCTCCTTCCTCCTTCTCCTCACTTACTTCATTATTCAAAACCATCATTGACGAATTCTTGAGTTTTCGAAGACAAGTTTCATCCAACTAGCCACCGATCATCTTCATCATCACATCGGGTAAGTGGATCTGCTCATTATTCAATCCTCGATCACCATCAAATCGCGAATTCCCCCATTTTCCGTCCCTAACCCAATTTCATATGTTGCGTTTCACCAAGAGTCACACTACGATTGATTTTTGATCGTCATCGGGTGCGCCACCATTGTAATTCCTGTAAAGGTAGCAATGCATCGGATTCATAATGGATTTGAGGCGATTCGATTCGGTTTTTAGGTGATTTTGGTAATGTGGAGAGATGACGATGGGTTATCGGGTTGTGAGTTAGCGAGATAGAGGGTTATTAAGTGGAGAGGAGTTAGTGTGTTAAGGAGAATAAGGCATAGCGTTTTAGACAGGAAATAGCTTGAGATTGCTGAGTTACACCAGAAGCGACTAAGGGAATCTGAGCGACATACAAATCTTTACGACCTACTAAATTTGGCCGACCTAACGAACCGACCGACCTAAGAATTTTTGCGACCTAAGGATCCTTGCGACATAAAGAAAGATGAACAACCTTCGAATCTGCGACTTAAATTCCTGTAGCATCACCTTTTGCGATTTAACTTTTAGGTCGTGCTGGGATTCAAACGACCTAGGACTTAGCTCTTGCGATTTAACTTTTAGGTCGCACTGGGATTCAAACGACCTAGGACGTAGCTGAATTTGCACATGAATTCCAAGAAGGATGACTTAAGGAATAACCTGACCTATGTTAGGTCATTTGAATACAATCTGGACGACTTAAGAGATGAACAAACTGGAACACTTGTAAAATCTTGAAAGCACTTGATTGAACTGTTTGAACTTGAACTGTTTGAACTTTGTTGCACTTCTTTACAGATTATACTGACTTTTAAGCTAACAACCTGTTAAACACAACATTTGCAGAAAACTAGGGCAAATATACTGCCATTGACCGCCCACATCGAATGACAGATTAGTCGATAAAGAATAATCAACTTAAATGAACTTTGTGAATGAAATGCTGTGAATCAACAAATTCAAGTGAAGTATTAAAGCAAAGCTAAAATAATCAACTAAAGCTGATCTGCTTGCATCAACACTGTACTTGAATTTAAAATAACAAGCCCTGAAACTCTATAATCGACTAATGTTAACTAATTTGATTTCAGTTATATTTTCTTGTCATTTTACTAGTTTTGCACAACACTTCACACTTTTAGGAAACGTGCACCTTAATATTTGAATATCCAGTTCCTTGTGTAGAATGGCTTCTCAACAAGGAGAAATAGGACAAGCTGGAGAAGTCTTTCCAATTGCTAACCCGTTGAATGATCCTTCGTAAAGAGCTTCGACCACTTTGAATCACAGAGTTTTTAGTCAGTTATGCATTCAGTTTGGCATTGCTGAAGCAGACGCTCAGCTTCCCGGGATAAATGATACTGCTGATAGGCTACCTCAAGACTTTATTGCAGTTAACCGACAGATGTGCTTGAACGGAGCTATTCCTCCTTTCAATGACTTTCTTAGAACGCTCCTTCTCTGATTAACCATCTCTCCTTTCCAATTACACCCCAATGGCTACGCCATCTTAATGGGGTTGTGTGTGTTATTCAGGAGGACACTTGACCGTCTTCCGAGCTTCGAAGAAGTCTGCTACTTGTGCACATTTGCAAAGAATAAAGATCATCCCTATATTATACTTGTGATGGGCGCACGGAACCATAAATTGATTCTATACCTGCCTGAGAGTGCACACGGGATTTTAAGTCAATTCTTCTATGTTCGTTGCCCCCTGGGGTTCTATGCCATCTGGAGAATAGGAAGTAAAATTTCCGATTTCTTCTTACTTCATCTCTTTGAATTTCTTGGAACTCAAATTGCCATGTACTTAACTTCAATCTTTACTTTTTGCAGCACTTCCTCCTCCGCTTAGAGATCCCAGCCACAAGCCTACCTTCGAAACATTAAGTGCCGTGGCGGCTGAGGAAAGAAGCATAAAGTTTTTGCTGAAAGACGAGTTTCTACACCAATTTGGCCTTTTACATCCCTCTCGATCTACTCAGCTTCATAAAGCTTCTAGTTCCGAGACTGAAACATTAGCTCCCCCGGTTTCTACCGAAGAAGTCGCATCGAAGGAAACTGCTGCAGGAGCTTCATTAGTGAAATGTTCCACCCACGCTGATGTCGCGGGGTCATCCGGCAAGCTTACACTTTCCCCGGTGATTGAAGAAAGAGTTGAAAAAGAAAGCTCCACTGGCATGACGGTGACGATATTTACGGTGAACAGAGTGACCTGATGATAACTTCACGGGAGCTTTTTAAGGATGATCTTGTTACTACTAAAGTTATTTCTCCAGTAGTTGAGGCGACATCCGCCCTGCAACAAGCTTTGTCAGTCCAAGAGTTGACACCGGTCGCAAAAGTCATCACCGCTCCTAAGCCAAAGAGTGGTTTGTAGTTTGACGCGCATAGTTTGCACACCACACACACTTAGGATTTTTGGCACTTATACGCACTTAGCTTTTTTACTTCGAAGATTTTGAAGTTTCGTATCTTTTTCATTTTCAGATTCTTCGATGGGGCGCAGTAGCTCGTACTATGACGATTTCCGGCACCATGGAAGATGTGGCACTTATGATTACAGGCGCTATCTCCCTGCCCCTAGGGAAACCGATGAAGAAAGAGCTGCTAGGAAGGATCAAGAAAGAAGAGGCCATGAGGAGCGACATGGGAGAAGGGATGAACGATACGACTCTTCTCACAGGGGTGATGACTCCCAAAAAAGAAATTCCCATGATGATAAAGGGAAGGGTCACATCGTTGAAGATCCAAGCAAGCGGGCCAAGCTTAGCGACGCGTCTGCAATTTTTGAAAAGCCCGCTGCTTCTATTTCTATAGACATCCCTTCTGGTTCTCCCGCCCTCGAAAAAGCTAATATTCAGACGATCATTAGCAGGCCTCAATATCAGGTTGAGAAGGGCCCGGCAACTCTCCAAAGTCAGTTTCCACACTAGTGCTTAAAGGGAGTGCGTTTTGATCTCAATTTGGTCCCTATCGATAAGCAAGCCATGTTGAGGAATCTTGATGTCGTCAAGCTTGACATTGAGAGAATGTCCAGATGGCAAAAACTTGTCGACGAGCTTCAGAGAGTCAACCGCCTAAATCTCGAGGCTATGCTGACTATGGAAAATGATAAATCCGAGTGGCAGAAAGTTCTCGACCAACATGACATCAAAATGAAAAATATCACCGCTCATAATGAAAGCCTTGAAGAGGAAGTTGAAAAACTAAAAAATGAGCTTGCTGCCTCATCCACTTCCTATACTCAAAAGGAAGAAGTACTTCAAAAACAAGTTTGTGATGCTCATGCCGCTCAACGGTATGCCGAGGCTCAACTTGATGCTGAACAAAAGATGACATAAATCTATCACACCGACATTGCCCAGCTACAGGAGAAGGCAAGTTCCCAGGACTTGGAAATTATGCGGTTGCGAGCTCAGTTATTAAAGACTGAAAAAGAGCACGATGAGGCCATCGCTGGAAAAGAAACAACTGAACAGTCGCATGAAGCAACAAAGGCCGACATCAGCTCTACTCTATTTGATTTTTACATCCATAGCATCTTGAGGCACGGAAGCCTCTCATTTTTGGGGCCGAAATACGAAATCACTTTGGCCGAAGTATGGGAAGCGGTCATTGACATGTTCTGAGGTGCCGGCTATGCTGAAGCGGACCTTGAAGCATGTTATTTAGATGATGAGGCCCGTGCAGCTCTTGCCAAAGGAAAAGAGCAACTTGCTAAAGCGCGAGCTGGAGCGGCGGAAGAGGAGCATCCAGGGAAGGAAGCAACTTTAACTGCACCTGTCCATACTTCGATTTCGGTAGACATTGATATCATAGGCTCCAGTTCCCATTCTTCGCCTCTTGCTAAAGCCAAAACTGAGATTACAACTGCACAGGGCGGAGACGAAGGCGAAGAAAGCGCCGAAGCACAAGCCTATGAAGTTGACATTATAAAGCCGACTCCTCCAGGTAACTTCAACGTTGAACCAGGTCAAGCGGATTACTTATCTGCTTCAACTGAGCTTTATGAATTTCTCGCTTATTACTTAAGTCTCGATGAGCCACTGTCTCCTCTCTTTACGAGGAATACTTATTTTGACTTTTCTTCTTCTGTAGCGGAAATACCAAGTACTATACAAACTTCTCCTCCTCCAGCTATTGTTCTTCCTTCTTCTCAAGTTACTCCTCCTTCTGCTTCTCAACCGGGGTCGCAGGAAGAAAAAATAGAAGCTCTTCAAGACTTGGACGATCCGGTTGCTTCACAGGAACATAAGGCGGAAGAACTTGAGGAGGGTGAGAAGAATCCAAAGCAACCTTATGACGATGACACAAAGCTTTCTGCATTGATTACTCCGGGAAGTGAGTCTTCTTCAAGGAAGAAAGGGAAACGCATAGTTTCAAGGAAGAAGAAGAATAGCGCTCCTACTGGTGAGGGAAAAGTGGAAGCAGATCCAGCTAAACCTCCTTCTCCTTCTTCCCCGACCCGTCCATGCAGGCTTCAGAAATTAATCATCAAGCCGGACAAGAGCTCTAAAGGCGGCGGGAAGGAGTAATGAGCTTGACTTTATGCTTCTGGTTTTGCTTTTTGTTTGTATTCACAGACTTGTATTGACCGGAGATTGTGCGGGTACCGGCCCCCGTTTTTTTGAAATCTGCACATGTATAAAAGTTTCATAGTATGGAATAAAATGATTCTTTTTGCTTGTACAAACTTCTGTCTGTATTTGAGAATGCATTTATTCCTTATTTTTGTACAAGTTTCTTTATTTACTTTGTGTGATATTGCAGTGAGCTTGTGGTATGTTGGTTGAGTGCTGCTTTTATTAATATAGCCATATTATATCATGTTGCCCCTATACCACAAGCTTATTGTAGTATTTTCCATTTTATGGAGACTTTTACTCTTATTTTAGAGAATAATTATTCCGTTTTTGAGGAAGTATTATTTTGCTTTAATAGAGTGCGCCTCGTTTTGGAGAAATTTTACGCTTCAACCTTCGGAGATGGTCACTTTTATTTTAGAAAAGTGGATTCCCCTAGGCGGTAAAGCGGGCCTCTGAAGAGGGCTTTATTTAGCACTTCAATTTTTGGGGAAGAATTTTTTCAAGGTGAACAAGTTGATCTTCCCTTGAGAGTTGAAGTGTGCCTCCGAAGAGGGCTTTCTTCTTTTCATACTTGTTGTGCCTCATTGGAGGGCTTTTTTGTTCTGCTTTCTTGAAATTACTTCCTCACAGTCGAATGGAACCATGGGGCGGACGCAAGTTACTTGATTGGATGTTCGTTTGCATAAGCGATCGCAGCCAATTAACAAGGGCCCTGTGCCTTCATGTTGTGAAGGTGCCCCTCCGATAGTTCCGTCAACTTTGTTGTTTGAGAAGAGCATTTCATTTTGGGATGTGCCTCCGAAGAGGTCTTGTGCCTCCGAAGAGGTCTTGTGTGCCTTGGGGAAGGTCTTCTGCCTCCAAAGAGGGCAATGTGTGCCTTTGGTGAAGGCTTGTGCCTCTGAAGAGGGCTTGTGGTGCCTCGGGAGAGGTCTCATGCCTCCAAAGAGGTCGTATGCCTCCGGAGTGGTCTTGTGCCTCCGAAGAGGTCTTGTGCCTCCGAAGAGGTCTTGTGCCTCCAAAGAGGTCTTTATTTGATTGGCTTGCCAGGAAGGTTGCGTCTCTTGGTTTAGTGGATCCACGGGGCAGACGCAAGCTATCCGACTGGATGTTTGTTTGCACAAACAATCGCAATCAGTTAGCAAGGGCCTGGTGCCTTCATTTTGGAGAAGGTGCCCCTCTGGTGGTTCCACCAACTTTTTTGGAGAAACCCCCTTTTTGGCTGGTTTTGAGTCCGCTCGCCCATGTCTCTTCGTCATCTGCTCATCAGCGATTCCCTGTTATCGTCTCTAAGCACGTGTTCCTTTCTTTTACAAGTGGTTTGCTCCATCCAAAGAAGTGTACTTTACTGTTAAGTGATTCCACGGGGCAGACGCAAGCTATCTAATCAGATGTCTGTTTGTAAAGACGATCATAATTAGTTAACAAGGGCCTGGTTCCTTTGCTTTGGGAATGTGCCCCTTCGGCGGAATCATCAACTTTTTGCGTGAAGTTCATTTTATGTAGGATTTGAATCTGGAATTTTTTGTGGCTTGAAATTTGTTTATTGAGTGATTTACAGGGCTCACTTGGCATTGTGATGGGTAAGCTTTGTTTTAATAGCCTGCAATATTAAATCGATTAATATCTGGCCAGAAATACCCATACCGGAGAACTTTCTTGGCAAGAGTTTGGCCACCTGAATGATCCCCACATTCTCCTCGGTGTACCTCCGCTAAAATTCTCTTGTCTTCTTCCATGGTTACACATCGGAGTAATGGCATTGAGAATCCCCACCTGTATAACCGACCATCTTGAATTACATATCTCGAGGCTTTTCTTAACAGCTTTCGGCGTTCTTTAGATTTTTCCGGTAGGGAGCCGTTGAGTAGATATTCTTTGATTGGGGTCATCCATGACTCCTGTTCTTGAGATACAGCCATGATCTAGTCGATCTCCATCTCATCAGTGCTTGGAGCTGACAAGACTTCCACAGGGACCAATCCCAATAATTGAGCTTCTCCAGAACTTGAATACTTTGCGAGAGAATCCGCCTTCATGTTTTCTTCTCGAGGTATGTGGCTTATCGAATAGTGATCGAAATCATCGAGAAGCACACAAGCCTTTGACAAGTAAGCAGGCAGATTTCCTCCTTTAGCTTGAAACTCTTTCTTGACTTAGCATACGATAAGCTGGGAGTCACTGAAGATCTGCAACACTTTGATGTTCAGTACTTTGGCTATCTTCAAGCTGGCAATAAGAGCTTCGTATTCTGCTTCATTGTTTGTCGAAGGAAATTCCAATCTTAATGCGTAGCACAACGAGCGCCCTTCGGGGGTTTCAAGCACAACCCCAGCTCCACAACAATAGTCGTTTCTTGCGCCATCAACATATAACTTCCATCTGATTGGGATGTCAACTGTAACCTCTTCCTCACTGTCACCCTTATCTGTGTACCCTGCAATAAAATCCGCTAAAGCTTGTCCATTGATTGCTCTTTGGGGATGGTAAATGATATCATATTGGCTAAGTTCAATATTCCAGTTCAGAAGATGGCCCGAAGTTTTAGTGCGAAATAGGACTTGCTTTAGAGGTTGATCAGTGAGAACTTTGATAGGATGAGCTTGAAAATATGGCCTCAACTTTCTGGAAGCGATTAGTAGACTATAGGCTAGCTTTTCTAGCTTTGAATAATTCATCTCTGCCCCAGTGAATCTTTTGCTGATATAGTAGATCGGGCGTTGAACTTTTGCATCTTCCCGTACTAATGCTGCACTGAGGGCGTGAGACGAAATTGCTAAGTATATGAAATGATCTTCACCATTGTCGGGCTTGGAAAGTATTGGAGGCGCTTCCATGTGACGGATTAGTTCATCGAAAGCTTTCTGGCATTTAGGAGTCCATTCAAAGTTTTTCTTTCCTTTCTTTAGAGCGTCAAAGAAGGTAACGCATTTATCAGTGGCTTTGGAAATAAACCGACTCAAAGCAGCAACTTTCCCATTGAAGCTCTGCAATTCCTTCTTTGTCCTAGGGACTTTGACTTCTCTCAGAGCAGTAATTTGAGCAGGATTAGCTTCAATGCCCCTAGCGCTTACAATAAATCCCAAGAATTTCCCGGACTCTACTCCGAATGAACATTTTAAATGATTGAGCTTCATTCCATACTTTCGGAGGATTGCGAACATTTCTGCTAAGTGATCCATATGGTCAACTGCTTTCTTTGATTTCACCAACATATCATCAACATAAACTTCCATGGTTTTCCCAAGCTGTGGTTTGAACATTGCATTAACAAGTCTTTGGTAAGTTGCCCCCGCATTCTTCAGTCCAAAAGGCATGACTTTGTAGCAGTAAAGACCAACATCAGTGATGAAGCTCGTATCCTTTTGATCTGGCTCATGCATCATAATATGGTTATACCCGGAGTAAGCATCCATAAAAGACAACAGTTCGTGCCCAGCTGTTCCATCTACCAACTGATCAATCCTGGGCAACGGGAAGCAGTCTTTGGGGCAGGCTTTGTTTAGATCTGAAAAGTCGATGCATACTCTCCATTTTCCATTTGCTTTTTTAACCAGTACTGGATTTGAAACCCAATTTGGATAAGTAGACTCTTTGATGAAACCATTCTCCATGAGCCGATCTACTTCTTCTTTTAGCGCTGCAGACCTTTCTGGACCCTGGGTTCTTCTTTTCTGCTTCAGGGGTGTGAATTTCGGATCAATATTCAAAGTATGTACAGCAATTTCCGGAGATATTCCACACATATCAGCGTGACTCCAGGAGAATATATCCAGATTTGCTTTCAAAAATGATATCAACATATTTTGAACTGCCACACTGAGTTGCGAACCCACATTCAGCACTTTGTTTGGGTCTTTAAGGTCAACAGGTACTGGTACCGTTATTTCCACTGGCACCACTCTATTCTCCCTTGCACTGGCTTTTCTGGGGTCCATTTCTTTCCTCGCACCACTATGCTCGCCAGTGCAGGGGCCACCCTGTACTTGCTACAAGGTTGGCTCTTTGATGCGGAGCGGGGCTGCTGCATCTTTTCACATCTCTCTCTTCCTTGCCTCCCGAAGCTCTATAAGATAGCATTCCCACCCAGCATTTTGATCCCCTTTAATAACACCAACACCATTATCCATGGGAAATTTCGTAGTTAGGCACCACGGGGCGAGAATGGCCTTGAATGCAGCTAGAGTTGGCCGGCCCAGGAAGGCATTGTAGGCAGAAAATCCATCAACAATTACAAAAGTCTGTTTCCGAACCACCTTTTTCTGTCCCTCTCCAAGTTCCACAAACAAATCGACAGTTCCAATTGGCTGCTACGGTTCCCCAGTAAACCCAACAACCTTCTGCAATGAAGCCTGAACATCAGCCATTGGGATCTTCATTTGATCGAATGTCTTCTTGAAGAGTATATTGCAAGAGGCGCCGCAATCAACTAGCACCCGTCTTACAATTGCTAGCCCAATTCCTGCAGAAATGACCAAGGGGTCCATGGTTGGAGCTTCAACGCCCATAGAATCCCTAGCTCTGAACACAATGTCATCATTAGAAGTTCTCTGCTGTTTCAGGGGTGCAGCGTCTTCCAAAACAAAAACATCCTCTTCCGCTGGGGTATATTTCAGAGCACGAGCGTATCTTTCCATCTCACCCCAGCTTCTGCCCGCTGGGTGTGGGCCTCCTATAATCACATTGATAACAGGTCTTTCAGATTCATTTGCAGTAGTTCCTTCACCTGAGCCAGATGGGTGAGCAGGGAGTTGCTGCCCCTGAGCAGACGAAGTTGGGGCATTTCTGTTCCTCTTAACATACTGTTGCAGCTTGTTTTGTCTTAGCAATTCTTCAATCAAGCGCTTCAAATGAGGACATTCGTTGGTATCATGGCCGGGTTGGTTATGAAATCGACATAATTTTCCATTTCGCATAGCATTCTTTCTAGGCTTTATCTCAGCTTGTTTAGGATACTCCACGACATCTTTGGTGGCAAAGAAGATATTCTCCGGAGTGTCGGTTAAGGGGGTGAAATCTTAGGGTTTAAAGAAGCGAGGTTTCTTCATGTCCTTCTGTTTCTTCCCATCATTATTCTCCCTCTTCTGACCTCCGGATTCTTTCTTAGTTGAGGCAGCAATGTTATTCTCCACCTCTGTCAACACCACTTTCGCTAGTGCAGGAAGATTTTCCAAGCGCATAAACTCGTCAGCTTTCTTATAAAATTTCTCGAGTGAATTTGGCTCCTTCATTTTCAACCATTTCCCAAATTCACTTGACTTATCGATAGCCCGCATCAAATAAGTCAAAACAATCCGTGGCTTCGCGTTGTCGATTTCAGCCAGAGCTATATTGAAGCGATTCAAGAAGGATTTGATAGACTCTCCGGGATTTTGCTCAAGGCTGGACAATGACATTATGTCTTTTGCCTTTGAAGCATACAGTCTGAATTGCTCTTTAAACTTCCGAGTTAAATCGGAGAATTGGTCTACAGATCGGGCCGGCAGCTTTGTAAACCAGAGTAATGCCACCCTTTCCAAGGTCACCGGTAAGTACCAGAATTTAATTTCATCAGTTGCCCTGGCACCCGTCATGTGCCATTCATACTTGTACAAAAATTGGTTAGGGTCGCTTGCCCCTCGATAAGCTAGAATGGTAGGAGGAACAAACTTTTTTGGAAATTCAGCTTTTAGAATTTTTTCAGTGAACGGAGTCTTGCTCAGAGCAAACCCCCAGTCGTTCTCAGCTTCATTTCTTTGCATGCTCTCTTTCATGATCTATCGTATCATTCCCGAGAGGTATTCCTCGTTGTTCAGAGGCTCTACGAGGCAGACATCAGCCATTTTCTCGGAAGTTTTCCTAAATAAACGTTCATGGAGAGTTGGCTGCAGCCTTGTTACTCCGGCTTGGGGAGGTGCCCCTTCGGCAGTGCAAGTTGCCCTTTGAGGAATGTTCCTCCCTTCAGAGTTGTGAACAGCATCAGCAAAATTTTCCTCATTATTCGCTGGTTGACGGTTATGTCCGAGCATAGCATTCAACCTATCTAGCATTAAGGTGTTATGGGTTTCAATTTGCTGATACAACCCAAACACAGCAGCATCTAACTCCGCTCATGTCACTCCAATGCTTGGAGCTGCTTGACTTGATGAGGGAGAAGTAGTAGTGTTATCATGAGTATTGACGGATCTGGTAGACTTGCGCTTTCTTCCGGGAGCCATTATTTCTGACAAACTTCTGTTTTTCAAAGAAACTTTTTGCACAAACTTTTGTGAAGCAGTGGTGGTAATATTCCTGAGTTGGGTTCTTAGTGAAAGCACCAAAATGTTAACGCTAAAAGTTGAATGCTAACACCCCGGTGTATGTAATGACAAAGTGAAAGCACCACCCGTTGGTACGGGAACAAAATATAAGCAAAGAAATCACAGAAAAGCAGTAAAAGACAACAGTTTAAGATCTAGGCTACGTCCACTTTAATCTCCTTTATTGATGATTCAATTACAATTCTTTACAATGCACTTTGGTTACAACACACTTTAGACGAGTAGCTAGAACTTGAATGGAGAAGAGCTCTTCAAATCCATGCTGAATGTGTTAGATCTCTTCCAAAAGTTCGTTGAAGCGTCTCTTGTGTTTGAAGTGTCAGATGAGTCAAGAAAACAGCAGAGTATAGGCGTTCCAAAAGTGAGCCAAAAGTCCCCTTTCAGTTGAAGTAGGTGGGGTATTTATAGGGAGAATTTGGAGTTAGGTCGTAGGTCGTGAGCGACCTAGGGGTAGGTCGTAGGTCGTGGGCGACCTAGTGGGCACGGTTTACGGTTTAACAGGGGTGCACTTGATCACTTGAACATATTGGCAAGTCATAGGTTGTGAGCGACCCAGGAGAGGAGCGGCATAAGAAGTTGTCTTGGCCTAATTCTAGCTCACGGGCGACCTAATGAAGGAGACAGAATGCATGTGATCTCTCTCTACTTTTAGTACGCCAGGTCGTTAGGTCGCTCCCCTTCTACCTCGTTAGGTCATTGGGTCCTTAGGTCGCTTATCCTGCAGCTCTGTTAGCTTGCTGTAGAACTTCTTCCTCACTAGGTCCCTTGCGTGTTAAACCGTTAGGTCGTTTGGGTTGTTAAGTTGTTAGGTCGTGAGGTCTTTAGGTCGTTGGGTTACTTCTCAGTTTAGGTCGCTAGGTCGCTTCACACTTTAGGTCGCTAGGTCGCTTCACACTTTAGGTCGCTAGGTCGCTTCACACTTTAGGTCGCTAGGTCGCTTGACCTTATAACTCAATAGGTCGCTGTGTCATCAAAAGAGGGGTTAACAGATATCGTTTTAAGTTAAAAACAAAGTAATCATACTTTTAGCATGTTTCATCCTACGATAGCAGAAACCTTCCGGTCCAGAACTTCCAGGCCCAGACTTTCCGACCAGGTTGAGAGGTTCAAAGCTTTCAGTAAGGTCAAACCAATGCATATGGTATCAAGTAACTTTGTACGTAATGAATTAGATAAGGTCGAAAGTGTAGGATCTAGAATAACCCTAGAGGGGGGGTGAATAGGTTTATAGCAAATTTTCTCGAATCAAACAGAATCAATCACAGAAACAAACTACAGATAAGTAAATATGCAGAAAAGTAAATCACACACAAAATTTACCCAGCTTCGGCAAACCCTGCCTACTGCTGCATTCCCAGATTTCTATTAGAATTAAACAGTCTCACGCTTACAAACACTCTCACAGACTCGCAGACACTCGCTCCCGCTCACAAACACTCTACTAGACTCGCAGACACTCGCTCCCGCTCACAAACACTCTAATAGACTCGCAACCCCTGCTCCCGCCTTTAGAGCTTCGCTTACTCGCGAACTCTGCTCCCGCCTATAGAGCTTCGCTTACTTGCAAACTCTGCTCCCGCCTGTAGAGCTTTGCAAACTCGCAGCTCCCCCTGCTTACTGAACTAATTCTAACTAGACAATCTGACAACACCTAAACCCTAGGTGGTGATTAACCCTTCTTTTGATTTGAAAATAAAAAAAAACTGCAGATTTAAAAACCGGAGCAAAAATTAAAATATAGACTTGATTAAACAATTTTTTGCTCGATAAAATTTGATTTGAAAATTTGAAGCAAAGAAAAAATATCCTAGAAAAGTTAATCTCGAATTTTCAAAATCCTATTTTAAAACTTTCAAAAACAAAGGACTTTAAATAATTTATCTTTTAAAATTAAAATCCTTTAACAAAAATAACCTTTTTTTAAAACCCTTTTAATTAATACTAACCCTAACCCTAAACAAAACCGGCCGGCCCTATTTCCTTTATTCTTTAACCCGTTCCTTAATTTTCTCTGAAGAAAAAATGGTGGCTTGCGATCTGGAGAAATTAGGGCTTTGGCTCTTCGATCGATTGCTGGTCGTTCTTGTCTTGTGGTTAGTCCGTTCCTCTTTATCACTTGCTCTGGCAAGTTTGAAGCTTTGGAATTTGGGTTTTGGGTCTCTGGCGAAGTCGATTCTTTGTAGCTCTTGCGAATTGGACTTCGGCTTCGTCTCTGTCGATTGATGGAAGTTTGTTGCTCTGAATTAGGGCTTCGACTTGAAGCTTCGTTGCTCTGTAGAATGTGATGTTGATGCTTGCGGTTCCTCCTCTCGAGTTCGTATGTGATACCGGTACGTGATTTTTTCTTTTGCTATGCTGGTTATTACTTGATTGAACTCGATTGCCTTGGATGCCGATTAGGGTTTTTGCGTTCGAATGATTTGTCGTTTTAGCTCATAGTCGATGATGATACCTTCGGTTGCTTTTATATGGGTTCGAACTTTCCTGATATAGTGATAACTTGATTATCACGGCTTTGACTGATTCAAATGTGCGTATATTCGATATTGTATAGATATTACGATTTTCTCTTGACTGATTCAACTGCGTTTATTTTCGTATATACTACGTGATAGTCAAGGCTTGGATTTCTTGACTTGGTTTGTAATTATCGGCCTGTTTATCTCCGTGAATATACCTTTCTATTGACTTGTTCAACTTTGATTAAAAACATGGTTTTGAATTCCTTTGACTTTGAGATGAAAGATGACTTGTTCATTCACGGCTTTGTCTCTGATACTTGATTTTTCAAACATTGCATAATCTTTACTTTCTGATTCCATTTTGTCTTCGGCATTGAATGTGTAGATTAACTGGAGATTTTGAACTGAATTGTATTGTTTCATGTTGCCTTGGCATTTGCTGTTGGTTCACTTGGTCGCATTTCTTAGAGTCACTATGTATGTCTTGACTTTGATTGTTCATTTCTTTGCCTTGTTGAGTCAGTTGCCATTGTATGTGTTCATTCGATATTCTGATGACTGCACTGTGTGCATGTATATTGTTCTCTGACCTTGTCGATACATTGCACGTGTAGTTGCACTGTTTTCAGATGTGGTCTTTGTGGTTGTTGTCCAGTTTGTACTTGACTGTTTGATTTGTTGCAGTGATATTTTTGTCGAGATCATTTTCACTTGTGTTGAATCTGATATTGATTTGATCTTGTGCACTCGAGTTGGCGAGGCAGTGCACACGTGCATACGTGTGTACTGCAGCCACTCGTAATTCCCTGTCCCTGATATAAATACTGATATGCACAGATACTACACAATCAAAAATGATGATAGTTAACCCATATATCTGAGACAACGATAAAAACAAGTTTTATATTTTTGCAAATTCAAATTTGTTTATGTTCAGATTACTGCTGTAGTTTGTCAATTATACAGGTACACAGGAAGCAAGACAGATACTGGAACTGGACAGTGCAAATGCAGACAAACAACTGAGTGTATGAGTGATGTTGTGAGGACTGTTACTGTAAAATCAAATTGTGATGTATTCAGAAATTGAACAGTTATAGTGAGTCAGAATTTGTACCATTCAAAATTTGTAATAAAAGATTGTTTGAATAAAATTTCAGTTTGAATTCAAATTCTGTGTTGATAAAATTTCTGTTATTTCTGTATGTGTATAATCTGTAAACACATCTAAAATACGATGTATATATTTTGTTATCATCAAACACTAAACACACATCAAACAATCTCCCCCTTTTGATGATGACAAACATATATATTAAAGATTTTGAAATTCAGTAGATGTGTTTAAACATGACTATATTTAGCTCCCCCTACATGTATACTCCCCCTACATGAATACTCCCCCTACAACTGAGACTATTCCATATTCAGTCGAATAATAAAGAACTATAGAAAATAACTAACAACATTTAACAAATTTGGTAAATAAATATTCCAGAAATACTTATTTTCTTATCAAAATCTCTTCCTTCTCCCCCTTTTGTTATCATCAAAAGACTGACAAAAAATAATGAAACAGTAGGGGAAAACAAATGGAAAAAATAGGGAAAACCCATAATATATCATAACAAGATAAGAATTTCCACATTTTAGAGAATGGATCGATGATTTGGTTTTTATAATGAGAAGAGAGATGTTTTCTTCTATTTATTATAATTTTAAAAAGATTTGTCATTTAAGCACAAAAAAATAAGCACTTACTAATCACGCATAACCATAAGGACTTTTAAATGGGATTAGCAGTTACTTATTAGTTATCAAGCTCCATCCATGCATAACCATAAGGACTTTTAAATGAGAATGGAGTGATGATAACCTCTCATGATCCATCCATGCATAACCATAAGGACTTTTAAATGAGAATGGATACATAAGGAATATTTTAAAATTTTCTTTGATTTTTCCTTTTTAATTTAAAAAACAATTCACTCTACTCATTTTTCAAAACCATTATGAATGATAGAAAGATGGTAGAAATAGATATGGTCGTGGAATAAGTTACCAAATTAATCATATTATGAAATTTCATAAACCAAACGTATTTCCACTACTGAATACCATATTCGAATCAATCTTTGAATGATATCCAAAACAGGTTTGAATTCTAGAAATTGAAGTTGAAAATAAATATCCAAGAGTATTTCAACCAAAAATTGAAAAATGATTAGTCAATTTCCATAATCCCCAAATCCAAACGTAATCTGGAAAATCTGTCTTCGGGGAGGGGTTTTGTGAAAATATCAGTAAGTTGATTCTTAGTTGAAATGAATCCAATGCAAATGTTTTTCCTAGCAATGTGATTTCAAAAAAAATGGTGTTTCACATCAACGTGTTTCGTGAGTGAATGATGAACAAGATTATTAGACAATGAAATTAGTGAGTGTCCTAGCATGAAGCATGTCCTACTAGTACTTTTCCTGTCAACCAGTGAACCCGTATAATCAACATTAGAATAACAAACTAAATTAAAGTTTTCACACGAAAGATATCATAGTCCAAATTTGTGTGTGTGTGAAAAATATCTCAAAATTTCGTTTAGTGGTATTCAAATGTGATTCTTTAGAATTAAAGTGAAAACGTGCACACAAACACACAGAAAACATAATATGAGGTCTAGAAGCAGTTAAGAACCATTTCAACAGTATCAGATTCATCTTCAGAAATAAAACTACGGTGTTAACAAAACACACACAACTTTTTATCAAATGAAGAGCGAGTGTGTATACCTTCCGTAGAATTACAGTTAAAGCATTACTATTATCGCAAAAGCAATTTGAAGTTTTCACCAGTGAATCAGTAGTTTCAACAGTTTCTCAAAACTACCTTTTAGAGCATGAGCAATCAATCAATCCTCATAGTTTGACCAAACAGATTTAAGTTCATGAAAAATGGTTGATCAATTTTTAAGCACAGATTAAAGTCAAGTCATATAAGATTATATCAAGCAAATCAGAATCGATCAACCATCATGATTACTTCGAGTAAAAGATGATTAACAAATCAGAATTAACATTATCAATCATAACTGGCTGATTTAATTCAGATGCAGATTCTTACCGGTTATTTATCGTTTAAAAAACAACTACCTGTTTTACCTGTACGATAATCTTTCGTTGTTTGCTCATAGTGAATCTGTCACCTTTATACTAGGCTAAGGAACGTTGATTTGACACCCGTTGTATATCTGGAACAGCCAGAATCCAGATAACACCAATGTTGTTCCTCAGCCTGCCACCACACCTACATGGTTAAAGATGTATGTGACCTATTTGTTTTTATAGGTCCATGATAGTTAGTGGCAGAATAACTGTGAATAAATAATCCTTTTGGTACCCAAACTTGTTTTGTCTTTTCATTTTTATTCCAATAGACATGAAATTTGTTTGTAGAATTCTTAGGAACCCAAACTTGTATAAATCTCGTGTTCTTGTTCCTATGACTACAATTTTCAATATGATGTCCAACTATTTCACATTCAGTAAAGATGCCCTTTCCTTTTGCACTATCGTCAACCTGTGATTTACCAAAACCTAGCCCTTTTCGGTTGTTAGCAAACAGTTGATTGCCTAATAACATATTGAATGATTTTTCTCCTTTAGAAAAGTTATTCAATGATTTCTCAAGATCTAGGACTTTAGTTTTCAGTGTTGAGTTTTCAGACACAAGCGTAGTGCATCTATTTATAAAATCCTTTTTCCTAGTCTCAATAATTTCCTTTAGATTCAAGTTTTCTTTTTCAAGATTCTCAAAATTATTCTTCAGTTTTGATAATTCTAAATCTAAATTACAGTTTTTACATTCTAGGTTTTGAATTTTTTCAAGTTCAGATTCTAACCTAAAATTTTCACGGGCAAGTTCTCTCCTATCAGATTTCAGTTTTTCATTTTTAGAATCAAGAGCTTCAACATTTTTAGTAAGATCGAGGCACAAATAAACAAGATCTTTATAAGAGTAGTTTTTTACCTCATTGGATTCCTCTGAGCTTGCTTCTGAATCTGATCTTGATTCCTTTGAGCTTGCTTCTGAATCTGATCTTACCGTAAGACATAAATTAGCCTCCTCTGAGCTATCAGTTGAAACTTCCTCTCCTTCCTCATCATCCCAAGTTGCTGCGAAGGCCTTTTTCTTCTTTTTCTTTCCTTTGTTGGTTTTGAGAAGTGGACAGTTTTGTTTGAAGTGACCAGGCTTGTTGCAGTTATAACAGATTAGTTCGTTTTCAGAGTTGTCAGAATCTTTAGATGTATTACTACTGGTCTTCTTCTTTCGTGGCTTGTATTTCGACCACCTTCTGAAATTATTGACAGCCACTGCAAGTCCTTCAATTGGATCAACTTCTTCTTCATCGCTCTCTTCTCTGCTCTTTAAGGCAATCGTCTTCTACTTTGGTTCGGAATTGATGCGTTCCTCCTTTGCTTTCAACTCAAGCTCATACGTCATCAAATTTCCGATCAAATCCTCCATGCGTAGTTTACTCAAATCTTTTGATTCTTGTATTGCCGTGACTTTTGCCTCAAAGTTCATTGGTAAGACTCGTAGAATCTTCCACACCAGCTCTACTTCAGAGAATACCTTTCCAAGCGCTCTAGCATTATACACCAAGGTTGAGAAGCATCCAAACATATCCTTTTTGCTCTCGCCTTTGTCCATCACAAAGTTCTCGTATTCATTGCTGAACAGGGCTAGACGAGACTCTTTGACTTGAGAAGTTCCTTCGTGTGTCACCTCCAAAGTATGCCAAATTTCCTGTGCTGTTTTACAATGAGAAATTCTATTAAATTCAGTTTTATCAAGAGCACAGATCAGAGCATTTATGGCTTTAGCATTAGTAGTTTTTAACTTCTTATCGTTAGCATCCCACCTATCTCTCGGTTTAGGAATCTCAGTATCACCAATAGTTATAGTGGGAGGTGTATAGCCAGTTTCAATAATATCCCAAACATCATAATCAACAGAACTAAGATAAATACCCATCCTAACCTTCCAATACGCATAATCACTCCCATTAAACATTGGTGGCCTAACAATAGATTGCCCCTCAGAAAAAGCATTATTTGATAGATTCATGACTCTAGAGTTAAAAAAAAAAATTACCTCGCTCTGATACCACCTGTAGGATCTAGAATAACCCTAGAGGGGGGGTGAATAGGGTTATAGCAAATTTTATCGAATCAAACAAAATCAATCACAGAAACAAACTACAGATAATTAAATATGCAGAAAAGTAAATCACACACAAAATTTACCCAGCTTCGGCAAACCCTGCCTACTGCTGCATTCCCAGATTTTTATTAGAATTAAACAGTCTCACGCTTACAAACACTCTCACAAACTCGCAGACACTCGCTCCCGCTCACAAACACTCTACTAGACTCGCAGACACTCGCTCCCGCTCACAAACACTCTAATAGACTCGCAACCCCTGCTCCCGCCTATAGAGCTTCGCTTACTCGCGAACTCTGCTCCCGCCTATAGAGCTTCGCTTACTTGCAAACTCTACTCCCGCCTATAGAGCTTTGCAAACTCGCAGCTCCCCCTGCTTACTGAACTAATTCTAACTAGACATCTGACAACACCTAAACCCTAGGTGGTGATTAACCCTGCTTTTGATTTGAAAATAAAAAAACAAACTGCAGATTTAAAAACCGGAGCAAAAATTAAAATATAGACTTGATTAAACAATTTTTTGCTCGATAAAATTTGATTTGAAAATTCGAAGCAAAGAAAAAATATCCTAGAAAAGTTAATCTCGAATTTTCAAAATCCTATTTTAAAACTTTCAAAAACAAAGGACTTTAAATAATTTATCTTTTAAAATTAAAATCCTTTAACAAAAATAACCTTTTTTTAAAACCCTTTTAATTAATACTAACCCTAACCCTAAACAAAACCGGCTGGCCCTATTTCCTTTATTCTTTAACCCGTTCCTTAATTTTCTCTGAAGAAAAAATGGTGGCTTGCGATCTGGAGAAATTAGGGCTTCGGCTCTTCGATCGATTGCTGGTCGTTCTTGTCTTGCGGTTAGTCCGTTCCTCTTTATCACTTGCTCTGGCAAGTTTGAAGCTTTCGAATTTGGGTTTTGGGTCTCTGGCGAAGTCGATTCTTTGTAGCTCTTGCGAATTGGACTTCGGCTTCATCTCTGTCGATTGATGGAAGTTTGTTGCTCTGAATTAGGGCTTTGACTTGAAGCTTTGTTGCTCTGTCGAATGTGATGTTGATGCTTGCGGTTCCTCCTCTCGAGTTCGTATGTGATACTGGTACGTGATTTTTGCTTTTGCTATGCTGGTTATTACTTGATTGAACTCGATTGCCTTGGATGCCGATTAGGGTTTTTGCGTTCGAATGATTTGTCGTTTTAGCTCATAGTCGATGATGATACCTTCGGTTGCTTTTATATGGGTTCGAACTTTCCTGATATAGTGATAACTTGATTATCACGGCTTTGACTGATTCAAATGCGCGTATATTCGATATTGTATAGATATTACGATTTTCTCTTGACTGATTCAACTGCGTTTATTTTCGTATATACTACGTGATAGTCACGGCTTGGGTTTCTTGACTTGGTTTGTAATTATCGGCCTATTTATCTCCGTGAATATACCTTTCTATTAACTTGTTCAACTTTGATTAAAAACATGGTTTTGAATTCCTTTGACTTTGAAATGAAAGATGACTTGTTCATTCACGGCTTTGTCTCTGATACTTGATTTTTCAAACATTGCATAATCTTTACTTTCTGATTCCATTTTGTCTTCGGCATTGAATGTGTTGATTAACTGGAGATTTTGAACTGAATTGTATTGTTTCATGTTGCCTTGGCATTTGCTGTTGGTTCACTTGGTCGCATTTCTTAAGTCACTATGTATGTCTTGACTTTGATTGTTCATTTCTTTGCCTTGTTGAGTCAGTTGCCATTGTATGTGTTCATTCGATATTCTGATGACTGCACTGTGTGCATGTATATTGTTCTCTGACCTTGTCGATACATTGCACGTGTAGTTGCACTGTTTTCAGATGTGGTCTTTGTGGTTGTTGTCCAGTTTGTACTTGACTGTTTGATTTGTTGCAGTGATATTTTTGTCGAGATAATTTTCACTTGTGTTGAATCTGATATTGATTTGATCTTGTGCACTCGAGTTGGCGAGGCAGTGCACACATGCATACGTGTGTACTGCAGCCACTCGTAATTCCCTGTCCCTGATATAAATACTGATATGCACAGATACTACACAATCAAAAATGATGATAGTTAACCCATATATCTGAGACAATGATAAAAACAAGTTTTATATTTTTGCAAATTCAAATTTGTTTCTGTTCAGATTACTACGGTAGTTTGTCAATTATACAGGTACACAAGAAGCAAGACAGATACTGGAACTGGACAGTGCAAATGCAGACAAACAACTGAGTGTATGAGTGATGTTGTGAGGACTGTTACTGTAAAATCAAATTGTGATGTATTCAGAAATTGAACAGTTATAGTGAGTCAGAATTTGTACCATTCAAAATTTGTAATAAAAGATTGTTTGAATAAAATTTCAGTTTGAATTCAAATTCTATGTTGATAAAATTTCTGTTATTTCTGTATGTGTATAATCTGTAAACACATCTAAAATACGATGTATATATTTTGTTATCATCAAACACTAAACACACATCAAACAGAAAGGTTCTTAGTCGAAAGGTTAATGGCCAAAGAGGTTTGGGTATGTTTGTTTTATAAACCGAAAGCTTTCATCTTCTTTGCTTTCGGATTAGAGCTTTCGAATTGGTTTCTTTCGACAAGGTCAAGATGTTTAAAAAGAATGGTTTAAAACCTTCCGACACAATCGAAAGGTTTTTACTGATACTTTTTTTGAAACCTTCCGTCATAGTCGAAAGGTTACTGCCGCTTTATATAAATGTTTTGTTTTGAAACTTCTGACAAATTCAAAGAGTTTACTTTGATTGATGTCAATAGGTTTACTTGTTTTAAAAAACAAGCCGCTTCTCCATGCCTTCGAAAGGAAGCTTTTGCCTTAAGTGATTTACCCATGTTTTATAAATTGAACTATAACCCAAAGCTTTCGAAAGGACTTATTTTAAAAGATACTTTAAAGCTTTCGAAGCGGAACTTTCGACTTAGTCGAAAGGTTGTTTTCAATGAAGTCGAAAGCTTTTAAAAGAAGGATTTCCACCTGTTTTAAATTGAACCCAGAAAGTTTTCGAAAGGTTTTAGAAGACCCATACTTTCAAAAGGTTTTGTGTAATGAATGTTTTAAAAAACGGGTTAAAAGGTAAGCTTTCGATGGGGTCAAAAGGTTTTTGTTTCTGAATGATTTTGGAAGGTTTTAAATGGAAGGGTTTACAAAGGTTTTCCAAGGCAATGAACCAAGTGTTTTAAATTAGGATGTCAAAGGCTTTATTGCTTTTGAAAGGTTGGAATTTCAATGGGTTCGAAAGGTTTGAGTTTCAATTGTTTCAAAGGGTTGAGTTTCAATGGTTTCAAAAGGTTTTTATTTCTAAGGGTTTTGAGGGTACCAATGGAAGCAATAAATGAATATGGCCTAAGTTTTGGATACTAATGGAAATAGGTTAATCATGGGGATAATTTGATACAAATAGATTCATGGTGCTAGCATTAGTCAAATGGAAAATTCAAATAAAATCATGGGGCTAACATGATACAGATAGAATCATGGGGCTAACATTATACAAGTAGAAACATGGTATAAATAAACTCATGGGGCAAACATGAGACCATTAAATTCATGGGGCCAACATGAAATAATTAGATTCATGGGGGTAGCATGAATCAAGGGGCAATATGATGGGTTCATATTCATCCTAGGAAAACTATTTGTTATGAGATGGATAGTCTACATCAACTTAAGCAAAATGAATATGGAATAGGTAGTCCCTCTTTGATAAAATTAAACTCTAATTTGGGATGGGGAAATCCTAATTGTTTTCAAGAATGTGTATCACCATAATATTTTACAAATATATGTTTTAACCATTGTGGATGCAGGAGTATAGCATATGGTCTTGTGAATGGTTTTGCAAAAGATTTGTTTTAAAAAGATGTTAGTGAGGGGAAACCCATTCCGCTAAGCGCCGTGGTCTCACTTAACATGTTTAACATGGATATATAGTATTATTCATACAAGGCTTTATGTCTGACACGAAGTTTATGTTTTCCCCTTAAACTGTCAGGTGCTCAAAATTAACTTTAGTATGTTGAGGGATTAAGGTCTTTTTTAGGTTTAATAGGATGACGAATAAGGCTACTGGAGGCATGTAGGACGCAACGGATAGCTATTTAGGATTTGTAGTTCTTATTATGTTTTGATGTATTTCCGCTGTGATTGTATTAGGTCTATTATGACCATATGACTCTGATCAACAAAGGGGGTATCACTGTATACCGCTCTTGGCATATTTTGTAATAACTATATTTTATCTGTGCCTGGGAACGATTTGGAATTATGTGTTGTAAATGTGAAACATTTGGTTTTGAAATGTAATGAAGTAAAAGTGGTTTTTGAAATCTGTGTTTTGTTTCATATTCAAGTGCTTCTGATATTATTAATACCATTAACATGGGCATATTTAATCCCTGAAAGCTAATACTATAGATGACTGCAGCATCTATAGCGTTTAGTTTTGGGCCTCTAGATAAGGGATGTTACACTGTGAAACTGGAATGGAAGCCTGAGGGGATTTTTCTTTTTCTTGTGGATCCTTGGTATGAGTGGGAGCAGTTTACTCCTCTAGAGGGGCAGATGGATCAGGGGGTGTTGGTGGCATATCTTTTGAAAGGGATTGCTCTTTCTCTGGAGCTTTAACTTGATCACCACTATCCATCCCTAAATCTCCAGAAGGCCCTACTTTATCTCCACCAGGGCCATGACCTCCAAAGTGGTTATCATCGTTGCCATTATCATAGTCGCTATCCCAATTAATCTCATCATCATCATCTTTTTCCTTGGAATCCTTATCTTTATCATCCTCAACTTCAGAATCGGTTCAATGTCGAAGGAGGGGATATCAAAAGAGAGAGCTTCCTTTATATTAAAAATTTCCTCCTCACCTTCAAGATCGGTACCCTACCTAATTCGTTCAATTTTGCCAATGACTCTCTTCCCTAAAGTTGGGTCGAGAGAGGGAAAGCCAAAGTCAGGAGACTTCTCGCGATTGTCGGCATAGGTAACCATGAGTGCATCTTTATAATGTTTCAGCATCATGGGCCCCAAGGTGGCTTCAGCAAACTCAGAGACATGCTTTAGGAAATCGGAGAAGTTTTGAAAAGCTAGCTTAAGTGAATCTCTGGTCCTCTTGAATTTATATCTCATTAAAGTATTCTTAATTACCAAACAAGCTTTTTCCTCTTCCGAATCCTCTAAAATTAGCTCCTTCGTAAATTTTTCATCAGTTGAGAGTTGGTGAGCCTTCCTTTCGGCTTTGAGATCATCTTCAGCCTTAGTGTGGGAAGCCTTGGCTCCCGCTAACTCAGAGGAATTGTCATTTTGAGTAGCCTCCAATGAAGCTAGTTGATCTTTAAGTTCAGCATTTTCCTCCTATAGCTTGGAGGATCCACCAAAGAGTATGGAGACATGTTCATTTGATGGAATTCAATTCTTGGAAATCCGCAACAAGGAAAAAGAAACACACGTTATAGATTAGAAAGATACAATGAAAATAGAGTTAGTTGGGAGAAAACTTACCAAAAGTTATTGCCCCATGAGAGAGCAATGATTTTCTGCCAAGTCAAGACTGAATGACGGCAGAGAAGAAGAAGTGAAAGATCCCGAATGAAGAATAAGTTCGACGAGTTCATCAAAACTGGTCGATGGAGGAGCAGAAGATGACGAGTCCGAAGGAAGTTACATCTTAGAAGCAGTCGTCATTAGAGAAAGCTGCATCTGCGCTAGGGCGGTTGGGGAATCAGTGATAGCAGCATGAGGAAAAGGTACCGGGGTAGGTGGAGTTTGCTCTGTTTGGTCTTTAAAGGCTTCGGCGATGGGGCTTTTTAGCAATTTTCCAAAAGATAAATGTTCCTCTTCCTCCTCCACATTAGTAATTTTTGCAACTTTCACCGAAGGGGCATCTTTAAATGGCTCCATTAGTCTTCTCTTAAGAGAACTTTTGAATTTAGCGAAAGCCTCCTAGATCGATGTTACATCCGAAGATGATGGAGGAGGGGCAGCACCAAATGAAGATACAATAGCCATAGAGGGAGCTAAAACAAATTCGAGCAGATAAAAAATCAGTCAAAGTAATTAAAAGAATTCTAGAGACAAAGAAAGAAATTTCTAAACAAATAGTATACCAGAAGTTTCAGCATATATAGGCGGCATTAAAGTGAAGTGCTCGGCATCGCCTAAGGAAAATAAACGTTTGCCACGAGAGTTGTGCATAACGGCGAGCGGAGAGACTAGAATCCTTTTCCGAGGCAGTAGCAAAGAATGTTTCCTTAAATTCAATGAAGTTAGGAGCGTTAAACTGCTCCCAATTTGTTCTGAAGCAGCAGTTAAAGAATCGATGATCTTCTTGTTAGCATCGTTGAGTTTCTTGGAAGATTCACCTGTAAGAGTTAGAGATTAGATAATAGAAAATGAAGAGTAAAGCAAAAAAACATTAAAATAAACTTACGGGGGGGTGGGGGGACAATGGCCATGTGAATGTCCGCAAAGAACTTGACGAAGAAAAATGGATTTTCCCAGTCCTTAAACTTATTGATGCCATCAAATATTAGCTTCTTATATACCTTAACTTTATAGATCTGCTTATTAAGTTTGCTTAACCTTGCTAGCTTGGTAAAGGAGTTTAGAACTTCAGGATTGAGTGAAGGAAGTCTGGATTCCAATGCCAGAATTTCAAGAGACAGAAGATGGGTATAAACATTTGGAGATAGCTGTATTGGAGCAACTCCAACATAGGATAAGTAGGAAAGCAAGAACTCAGGAAATGGAAGAAAACCAACGTGCCATATATGGATGGCTGTGTATGCAAAACATCCTTCTGGAGGGTTGTCAATGGTATTTGTTGGTTTAGGGGGGATGAATTCGATCCTAGTTATACCAAAGTCTTTGAGTATGCCATTAACTTCGCTCTGAGGTTCGATGGAAGATTAGTATGCAAAACATCCTTCTGGAGGGTTGTCAATGGTTTCTTTTGGTTTAGGGGGGATGAATTCGATCCTAGTTATACCAAAGTCTTTGAGTATGGCATTAACTTCGCTCTGAGATTCGATGGAAGATTACTTAGCAGTGGCTTCGATTTTTAGACAGCTCATGATTCTGTTAAGTGAAAACGTTTTAGTTAAAACCCTCGATCAATTATGAATTTAAAATGTAATCTAGAGTTCAAAAGTAAATAAGTTTGCTTAGATAGCTTAATTGTGAAAACATACACAAAGTTCTAAATTAATGCAAAAAGTTTGAGTCAAAAAGTTGATAGAAGAAGATTTCGATAAAGTTGAAAGGTTATAATAAATGCTTTCAACAAAGTCGAAAGGTTATAGTAAAGGCTTTCGACAAAGTCGAAAGGTTTATAGATCAAGCTTACGATAATGTCAGAAGGAATGATGACATTGATCATAACCATTAAACTCCAAAATTATTGAAAACCTAGAAAGTGAATAAATAATGGTACAAATTCTTTAAGCTTATGACAAAGTCGAAAGGTAGAGATGAAATATTAACCCATTCATTACCTTTCGACAATGTTGAAGGCTCTATGGAAACCTGGATATACTTCAAGTGTAACACAAAGTCAAGTGGAAAGACCTTTCGACATGGTTGAAACCAAAACCTTAAGGTTCTTAAGTTAAAAGTGTTGATATTGTTGATTTTGTCGAAAGGTATGGTCAATATTGTTAAAACACGTTCTACCCATCAAAGACGAAAAGATTCAAGTTTAACTCATGTGTACTTTAAACATTTCGACCAAAATGGGCAAAAGCAGCTCTAAGGTTGAAGAGTTCCAACCCTGTGACAGCTGGTAGTCGAAAGGTTTGAAATTCCCCAACCTTGTCAAGAGCTTGTTATCGAAAGCTTAAAGTTAGACAACTTAATTATCTAACTTTTTGACGACAATGGGAAAGTTAATATCACAATACCTTTCGACACCATCGAAAGGTATAAAGAGGGAAAATCTATTATTGCCGCCTCAATCTCTTTCGGAGGGGTATAAAGTTCATTTTTATTACCAAATTTTACATGAATGGGTTCCACGTTATCATATTGTGTTTAACCAAACCCAAACCCGATAACAAATACAATTTTTAAATTCTTCTTGAAGAATAAGTAAAAAATCCATTAACAAAACTGGTTTCATCTGGAATCGATCTAGTTCGATTTCGAAAAAGAATAAAAATTATCAACAGGTCAAAAACCTAGGATTAAAAACAAAAAACTAAATTTAGAGACTTTGGATTAAAAATTGAACCCGGTAAGGGGTTTTTCCTTTATCAAACATCACCAGCTTAAAATTCAAAGCCACCGATGAATTTTGTTAGAAACTGATTTAGAAGGAAAAAATTTCAATAAACCAAACTAACATTTTTATCGATTTTTGCTTTAGAAAACTGGAAATCTAGTTGGAAACCGATAAGAGTAGAGATAAGACTGAAATTTATGAATCGTATTTAATAGATTACCTTGTTGTTATAAATTGAAATTCAGAAAGTTTTGGAGAATTTTTTACTTTTGTGCAATAATTTTTGTTTCAGGTAAAAGTAAAAGAAAGAGAAGAGGCGTAATATATAAGAAAAGTCATTCGAATTCTCAACCGTTGTATCAGATTTAAATGGACGACCAAAATTAACGCGAAAAAGCCAAGAGGCGGGAAGATTAAAAGCTTTCAACAAAGATGTCTGGGAAAGTCAAGAGCATCGCTTCGAATAAGGAGGGGGCAAATGTTACACAAAAAATCAATCTTTCAACTAAGTCGAAAGGTCTTTCAACAAAGACAAGAGAAAAGAAGCACAGCCCAAACCTTTCGAAGGAGTGGAAGGGATGTAGTCGTCATAGTTTAACCGTCCCAAACCTTTCGAAGGAGTCGAAAGGTTCCATCTCTCAGTATCTAAGGAGTTCTTACCTTTCGAAGAGGATGAAGAAGTCAAAGCAAGTGTGAGAAACTACTTGGCGACATTTTCGAAAGCATAGCAATCCTTTCGAACCGGTTGAAACACATCCAGAGTACCTTTCGACAATGATGAAAGGTTTATGAAGAATGCAATACTCACAAGTCAGCAAAGAATGAAACACAACCTTTAGACAACATTGAAGGGAAGCACAACTCTTGACAACAATCAATTTTAGAGGAACCTTCCGACAATGTCGAAGGGTTCACAACAATCAAGTGAAGAACAAACTTTCGACAAGGTTGAAAGGTTCGCATCAATATAAGAATGGAAAACCCTTCGATAAAGTAAAAAGGTTCATGAAGGCATAAAGAAAGCAACCTTTCGACTAAGACAAAAGGTCCGTAATAGCAGACGAAAGACAAACCATTTGGCAAAGTCGAAAGGTTCACACCTGCATATAAAAGGCAGACCTTCTGACCCAGTCGAAAGCATGTATTCGAAAGGGGGACCACTTGCATCTATAAATAAAACACAAGAGGTCAAGTTTTGGGAATTGGAATTCTCACGTTCTAATCTTCTATTTTCTTAATCAATACATTGTAACCCTAATGGAGTGCTGATTTGAGGATTTAATAGAAATAGAGTTTTTCACTGATAAAGAGGGAAGCCTTATGCTTATTAATTACTTTACTATTTTCTTATACTTTTGTTGGATTAACTCCTAATTACAGGTTCAATATCACGGAAAGGTTATTGCCGACAAGGTTGACAACACTTTTGATACAGTTATCTACTGCAACCTTTCAATGTCTTCAACCATATAATCTTAAACCTTCGACAAGGTCGACAATTTAATTGGATCAACGTCTACTGAAACCTTCCGAAATCATTGAATTTATAGTTTAAACCTTTCAACAAGGTTGATAATACATTTGGTCTAAACAACCATTGCAACCTTTTGGAGTGATCAACTTTGAGGGCTAAACCTTTCGACTAGGTCAAAAGTGATTATGCTATAAAAATATCGGAAACTTTTCAGAGTTATAATCCAACTGGTCTATCCTTTCGACTAGGGTAAAGTCTCCTCTTTAGATATAGATACCTGGACTTGCAAGGCCTAACCCAAAAGATGCTGTCCCTATACCTTTCGACAAGGATCAATCATATATCATACAAGTGGCCTAACCTTTCGATAATTTCGAAAGCTTCTACATATCCACCAAGATGTTTAATATCCTACCTAAACCTAAAGAGGACTATCATCCTAACCTTTCGACTAGATAAAAACCAACCTCTAAAGGACAAACCCAAGGCACTTCAATCTAACAAGAAAAGGTAACTTTTGAAAAGGATCTCACTTTAACTCAATAAAGATAGAAGATTTCATAACCCAGCATCTACACCTTTTGACGACA
This sequence comes from Allium fistulosum, assembly GCA_030737815.1. Taxonomy (NCBI): domain Eukaryota; kingdom Viridiplantae; phylum Streptophyta; class Magnoliopsida; order Asparagales; family Amaryllidaceae; genus Allium; species Allium fistulosum. Next base: position 671,401,976 of record CM060905.1, read on the forward strand.
TCGAAAGGTCTGATTCGAAAGCTATCAGCCAATAAAGCTAAATTTGAAGACAATTCCAAAGGGATTCCCATCCACCATTTATAGAAAGGATTCCCATCATTCCTAGCACAACTTTGGGGCGTTGACAAGAAATTTTGTTAACACTAGGTATTCCCAGACTAATGCACTCAACATGGTCGACACCTTATCATTATTTCGGTTTTTAATGTTAAGTATTGGTTTCGATGATGATGTGTTTCGATTGGAAACCCCAAAATCAATCTTATACATAGCATGGACAAAAATAGATCATGAGAATAGGTCATAATCATGTGCAATTGATCATTAGTCTTGCTAATGATCTAAATGATCCTCCTCGTCGCCAGTATCCTTAATGAATAAGTTTTCTCCCTTTTTTTTATTCGGAATTCAAAATGAGTTACAAAATATTGAGCTTTTTCCCTAATTTTATTTAAGGTTTCTTCCAATTACAATTGTCATGAAGAAAGTAGATTAAAGAAAATGAATAAAAAATTCCAGAATACCGTCCCCCAAAATTGGACCCTTGGGTCTTATTTATTGATGCAGACTGGCCCCCTTCTACGCCTTTACTTTCGACATGGTTGAAAGGCCCCTTTTTATATGCCGCCTCAAGCCCTTTCGACCAGGTCGAAAGGCCATGACCCTTTTCGATGTTTTTGAAAGACATCCTTTTATTCTTCTTGGTTTATGCTTTTACCTCCTTTCTCCTTTCACAGTCCTCTCGACTTAGTCAAAAGAGGCCTTTGTCATCCTTTCGGCGTTATTGACTTCTAAGACCTGCCTTCTCCACAGCACCTTTCAACACTGTCGAAAGGTTCCCTGAATGCTTCTCCTTCTTAGTTGTTATTGGAGGAAAATTTGAAGCTTTCGATGCTTTCAATAGGTTGACTATATTGGTTTTGAAGAGATTCACTTTTCAATGGTATCGATTATGTTGAGTAGCCCCTGAATATATGCCCATGAACTGTTGTAGAACCTTCTCTTGTTATTATGGACCTCGATCGACTTGAAACGCTTGTTATGCTTTCGTAAAGGTTACTATAGGTGCAAAACCTTTGACTTCGAAAGGTTTGGCATATAGTTGGTAAAGCACTATCGGTTGCCTTCGAAAGGGGTTCCAAAGTCATCCTTGTGTATTTATCTATGTCGAAAGCTTGGAGGTGGCGGAAGGGTATATCTAGTTCCATATGGGTCGAAAGCCTTTAAGTAGTTGGTGCCTTCGACTTCTTCGATACCTACTCAATGCCTCCGAAATACCCCTTTTTATGTCCTCTATAATGCCTAAGCCTGTTTCTTCATCGAAACCACAATCTTTTTTATCTTCTTTCATACTTCTTCTCTTGAGTAAGTTTTATGGATAATGCCACGCTATGGCCAGGATAAGGCACCTCCTAGAGGGAGGATGGAGTAAGCCTTTAGTCACGGCATAAGATGGCAAGGTTAAAGCACTGAACAAGCCCTTAGCCATGCCATAAAAGGGTCGTGGTAAGGCACCTCCTAGAGGGAGGATGGAGTAAGCCTCTGTGCCATAAGATAGCCAGGGTGGAGCATTAAACAAGCCCCTATCCGCACTGCAAAAGGGCCAGGGCAGGACGCCTCTTAGAGGGACTTCGGGTATGTCGTTGGTTCTAGTGCCTAAGACAATCTAACCAATAGCACCAGACAACAATGAACTGAGATGTCCAAGCCCAAGAAGAGGCTCATTCTATAATGGACTGAGAGGTCTAAGCCGAAGAGGATGCACATTCAGCAATGAACTAAGATATCTAAGCCTGAGAAGAGGCTGATCAAATCATGAACTAAGTCGTTCAAGCCCGAGAAGAGGCATTTCCAATTGTGGACTAAGGCATCCAAGCTCAAGAGGCAACTAATCGAATTACATCTACGCATGACCTGAATAGTTCACACATCAAAGGAGCATAATAGAGCTCTAATACACGAATCTGGGTTTCAGGACATTCATTTCTAAACATCATCTATTAATACCCAAATTTGGGTTTCGGGTCACTCATATCAGAATTTCTCCTATAAATACCTGAATCTGGGTTTCGGGCCTCTCATGCTATAATTTCATCAATTAATACCCGAATATGGGTTTCGGTCTTTATCGATCATTGATTATCTATACACCCGAATCTGGTTCACAAATCTATTACTTATTAATGCCCTAATATGAGCTTGTAATTTCTATAATGAATCTCTATAATGGGTTTATATCACAAATGCCCAAATATGGGACAAAAAGATACTCTCATGGAGATCATTATTATAAATTTCCAAATCTGAATCGTCGTTTCTAATATTTCAAAATTCCATTAATATCTGAGAATGGGTTGGCAGGTTTTTACTATAGATATGTAGATAATGATTCCTATATTTAATTGAAAATCTCTGTCCAATATGTATGCCTTTGCGATGGGGCGAAATCTCCTTTTAACAAATTTCAGATATTGTAGTAAGATGGTCGAAGAAAAATTCTTGATTATTCCTCATCACGGTTATAGTTGGGAATTCGATGTTTAATATAAACTATTTATCATGTAGTTAACTATATGATGGGTTAATCTAAACAAATGATACATATAGACTGGTATGACAATTTCAAGCTATCAATTAGAAATATTATTTGCTGCATACTTTTAAGGGAAATCAGCGCAACAAAAAGAGATGGAAAATTCAGCAACTGAAGGATCCACTACATGATGAATCATAACGCTAAGAACTTCTTTAAGTTTCTTTTCTTTCCTCCTTGCTCTATTCTCGTCATCAATCGCTTCAATGTTAGTCTTGAAAACGTGGTTGAAAGCCCTGTTCACAACCCTAAAGGGTCTTGTTATCCCTTTCTAATTCTACGACGAGCTTCTGGAGGAAATAGATATCGTGTTTGAGTTTTTGATTCTTGATGGCATAATCATTAATAGTCTGATAATATTTTATCTTCTGTTGCCTGTAAAAATACTTGCCTATCTCAAATTTAACTTTACGGCACCAATTCCAAACAACATTTTCATCTAAGACTGGGGGAGTGTTGAGCATGGTAGGGAATTTATGGGCCGCAAGGAATTTCGCCTATGTAGGCTTAGTAGCCGAAGGAGTAGTTTGAGGAACTAGTAAATTGGTACTTGAAATCTTGTCCCCTATAATGAACTCCAAAGAAGCCCACGATGCTTGACTATTCTTTAATTTCAGTTCCAAGTCACCAATTTGTTGAATAAGTTCAGACATCTCGTGATCAATGTCAATTGAGTGATATGTCTTCACTTGCCACTTAAGTGCGGCGATCATTTCAATTTACTTTTAATTTCACCCTCAAGATAGGTAACTTGGTCTTCTAAATTATTAGCCATGGTTTTGTATACAAAATATCTCTTGTGGCATTTCAAAGCTTCGGTATTGCAACCAAAGCATTCTAACAAGATATCATCGCTATGCACAATTCCCCCACTCGATTTCAATAATTTCTCCTTAAGAGCATCAACGCGTAACAATAAGTCATGGGTAAGAGAATGGATAGTTGTAGCTCCTATTTAAGTTAAAGAAATAAAATAATGTCAAAATCAGAAGGAAGAATCTCTTTATTATTACAATAAAAGATTACAATTCGGATAATAATGAAGTCGAAGAAAATACAAAAAAAATCGGTTTACATCTAAAGTTTAGAAACTACATTTTTAATTTTGCCTAATGAATTGGAAGAAGGATCAACTATAGAATCAAAGGGTATTTAGTCCCTCTGGGGTTAACACCGAGGGACATTTGTAATGGTCCCACTTCCCAATTGGAGAACTATCACGGACGCAAATTAAGTTTCTAAAGAATGTCCTGATTTCTTTAAGAAATGTCTCTTTCTCATCAACAAGAAAAACAAATTGAAGTCAAGGATACTCCAAGTAAAGTTTTTGTAAATCTCTGAGAAAGCAGTATCTTGCTAATTTTAAGGATTTTAAAATGATGACTTTTCGAGATAAAATCGTCTCAATTTCACGTATTAACATAAATGGTCTTTAGAAACAAGGCGGCCTAATGAATAGTCAATCTGAAATAATATAATAAAGTAAAGCTAAGCACCAAAGACAAAATTGACATAAACATTTATAAATCACTCTTTCACAATTATTCGTCTGGTTCATACAAAACAGACTTAGAAAATAATTCAAATACAAATTTATCTCTATAGTACTTAAGCTTTTAAGGGGGGATGTCTTGAGGAATCGATCTGACTCGTGGTAAGTTCCAATAAGCTCTAAGGTGCGGGTTAGATCCAAATTCATCTACGTATCTTTTGTGAAAATGTCTAAGTAGACCCCGACAAAATTCGCCTAAGTATGAAAAGTCAACAATCGAATGTCTACAATAAGCTCTATATAATAAGTTAAGTAAGATATCTCTCTCCTCAATTAGCATCCAAAATAAAGTAATTAATTCTCGATTTTCCTTCAAAAGAGCATCATATCGGAGGCGCTCCCTCTTTAATAAAGGGGCAGCCTTCTAGTGTTTAAAGGATGCAAGTACCGAAGCACTCTTGTCAAGCACATGATACTTTCCGGAGGGTACATTATGCTCCCTTATCTGTCTGTATAACTCTCTATATAACTTCTTTATTTTGAATTGTTTTCTTTCAAGTTTTGTCCTATAGTGATGGGTGGACTTAAGTAAGAGATATTTAAATAGATAATCCCATACCTGTGACATTGGGATAGAGGACAAGGAAGCCTGCTCTTTCCCGTTAAGCTCATGAACGTTGACAGGAGGAGGCTTATCCTCATAAGGAGCGGAAGACCCAACAGCAGACTCATCTGGAGTAGTTGAAGGAGATTATTCTTTCTCTGGAGCTTTCATGGTGTCATCCCCATCCTTCTTAAAGGCTTCATTATGATCTTCGCCATCTCCACCTAGCCCCTGACCACCATCGACATTGTCATCATCACTATTCTCGTTTTGGTCATCGCCGTCATCTTTATCCTCACCTTCTCCCCCAGCGGCTTCATCATTGCCACCCTCATCCTTAGAGTCTGATTTGATTTTGAAGGTGGGGACGTCAAAAGAATGAATTTCAGAGGCATTGATTTCTTCCTTGTCTGCTGGTTTAATTCCCTGCTTCATATGGTTAATCTTGCCCATCACTCTATTGACTAGTGCAGAATCAAATAAAGGAAAGCCAAAATCTGGAAGATTATTGAAGTTTTCAGCGTATGCAAGCATGAGGTCCTCTTCATAAGACTTCGGCAGCATTTTCCCAAGTGTAGTTCTTACAAATTGAGACACTCACTGCTTAACGTCAGTAATAGTATTGACAGCGAGTTTCAAGGAAGCCTTGGTCTTCTAAAACTTATTCTTCAAAGAAATGTTCTTTGCGGCTAAGCGAGCTTTCTCATCTTCGTAATCTTGTAAAGTGAGCTCCATGGCAAATTTCTTATCAGCAAGGAGTTGATGAGCGTGTCTTTCTGACGAGAGATCAGTTTTGGCCAGGGCGAGTTAACTTTTAATCGCTCTAGCTCTAAGGAGGGTTCATCTTTAGCAACGAAAAGGGGAGATACTTGATTTTTGAGGTCAGAAATTCCCTCCTGATATTTGGAGGATTTAGCAGAAGACTTCGATGCATGTTCATTCAAAGCCCACCAGCTCTTAGAAATATGAAAGGAGAAATGTAACAAAAGTTAGTGTTTTAGAGAAAACAAATGACAATAAAGCCAACCAAAATGGAACTTACCAGAAGTTATTGCTCAATCAAAGAGCGGTAGTGGTCCGCCAAATCAGGGACAGTTGATGGCGGGTAGATAGAGGAGAAAGATTAAGAATGTAAAACGGACTCAACTATCACTTCAAAATTTATAGATGGAGGAGTATAAGACGATGGCTTTGAAGGAATTTTCTTTAAAGAAAGAGACGCCTCTAAATCCAGTTGCATTTATTGAAGTGCGACTGGAGAATCATATATGGAAATTCAAGAAAGAGGGTCGATCGCAATTGGAGTATGCTCTGGTTTTTCTTTAGGAGCTTATATGATGGGACTTTTTGGTGCTTTGTCAAGTGATGAATCCTCCTTTTCCTCAATATTAACAATTTTTACAATATTCTTTGGAAGCTCTACTTCAGATGGTTCCATCAACTTCCTCTTAAAAGCTTTCTTGGATTTGGCAAATGATTCTATAATTTTTGACACTGCGGAAGTTGAAGGAAGAGGAGCAGCACTGCTAGAAGACACTATGACTTGAGAAGGAGCTAAAATAAGTTCAAGCAGATTTAAAGTTAACTAAATAATTCAAAGAGCACCAGAGATGGAAAGTAAATACTTGGCATATAACATACCAGGGTGACCAGTGCAAATGGGTGACATGGGAGAATAAGTCGATGGGTCTCCCAGGGAGAGAAAGCGTTTGCCGCGTAAGTATGTTGTACAGATGGAGGAGTTCCTTAGATCTTTTGGCATGTTGGAAAAAGATAGTGCTTTCTTAAATTTTTGGGAGTCAACAGCGTCAATCTGCTCCCAACTTGTCTTGTGGCTGCAATTAGAGAGTAGATTGTATTCTTATCATCATCGCTGTGCTCTTTATCATGGATACTTGATAAAAGAAAAGATTAGGCAAGAGAAATCATCAAGAAAGGAAAGATGACAAAAATCAAGACTTACGAGGCTAAGCAAAAGTCCCACGATTAATTGAAAAACTGGTTTTCCCAATCCTTGAATTTATTAACCCCCTCTGATATCAACCTTTTATGGGGATTGGCGCTGTATATCTGACTATTAAGATTTCTTAGCTTGACCAGCCGGGTAAAGTAGTACAACACTTCGGTATTGAGGGAAGGAAGTCTAGTATTCCAATGCCATCATTTCTAAAGATAAGAGACAAGTATAAACATTTGGTGGTAACCAGATTGGGGCAATCCCAACATGAGAGGGGAATGTGGATATGAATTCTGGGAAAGGCAAGAATCCCACATGCCATATATGGATGGCGGTGTAGGTAACGAAAACTTTAGGAGGGTTATTGATGGTGTCAGTCTCCTTAGAAGGGATGTCTTTAATACCAGTGATGTCGAAGTCATTAAGGATGGCATCGAACTCATCTTAAGTTGATATGAGAGAGTGCTTGGAGATACCTTCAGCCTTCTTTGGGGAACTTATAACTTTGCCAAGTGAAAGCGTTTTAGTTAAAAAAATCATTAATTATGAATTTAGCATATCTTCAAGAATAAGTCAAATAAACTTATTTAGATAACCCAAACATAAACAAATATAAAACTTCAAATTTGTGTAAAAAGTTTAAGTTAAAAATCAAAGACATTGGGCTTTCGATAAAGTCGAAAGGAAAAAACATCAACACTTAACAAGTACATCTTGACATTGTCGAAAGCCTAAATAAAAGATTCCTTGAAGATTGAAAGGATAAGTCAAAATATTTGTTCAGGTAGAACTTTTCAACAGTGTCGAAAGCTCTACAGGAACCAAACATTTAAAAGAAGTTTGTTAAGAATAACCTAAGAACTTAAGCAGAAAACCTACACTACAAACCTTTCATGAACCCAGTAATAAGACCCTTTGACACTATCAAAACCAATAACTTAGGTTTTGTAGGAAAAATATAAATGTTGTCGAAACCTTACATACTTATTGAGTCGAAAGGTTCTATGTTACACTCATATGCACTTAGGACGTTTCTACAAAGCTAGACAAAAATAGCCCAAGAGAGTTTCGACTCAGTAGATTAAAGTGGTATCGAAGGGGTCGAAGGGTTTTTATGATGGCTCCTAAAATCAACTATGGAAAATGGATTGTAATCGAAACAAAGCTTTTTGACCAAGTCGAAACTTTTTGCAATCGAGAGGGTAACTATTCCCTACTTAACAACATACCCTTTCGACAAGGTTGATCAAATCGACACTAGAACACTTGTCGACCCCATCGAAAGGGGCTAAGGAAGCAAAACCAATGTCGCCGCCCCAATCCCTTTCGAAGGGGTAGAAAAGTCATTTTGTGGCACCAATTTTTCATATGTATAATTGAAACTTCCGGGCAAAGAAAACATGTTCCACCATCTTCCTCAAACTCGATTACAAATCCAGGATTCTAAAATTTCTTAAAACAAGTAAATCTAACCTGTTAAGAAATTAATATCTAATAGAAATCGATCGTTCAATTTCGAAAGTATAAAATTGCTATCAAACTGGAAATCAAGATTTACTAATGAAGAAAAAAAATATCAAATCTTGGAAATGATAATCCATACCCGGTAAGGGGATGGATTAAAATATCATCCACTATCAATTCTAGAATTATAAACGAGAAATAAACCCTATTAATTCCTAAAACTGAATTAGGAAAAGTTTCTCAATAAATCTATCCAAATCTATCCTCAGAAGATTGAAATTCAGATATTTCGAAATCGAATTTCAATTTCGAAATCTAAAAAAAGTAAAATTCGATTAAAAAAACTCGCTAAATGAAGCTAAATCTAAACTTACAAATTAAATTCGATGATTATTTTAATTCCTAGAAGAAAATAGAAAATTTGAGAATTTTAAGAATCCTTTTACTCGTGCTAGAAATTTTGATTGCAAAAAAGTAAAAGAGGAAGAAGAAGAAAGGCGTACTTTACAAGAAAAGTTTCCTAGATTATCATCCACTAGATAAGATTTGAATGGACGGCCCAGATCCACTCAGGAAGGCCAAGAGGCGGGAAGCTTGTAGGTTTTGACAAAGTTGACTTGAAATGTCAAGAGCATCCCTTCGCAAAGGGGCGAATGTTACTCCCAAAATCACCTTTCGACTTAGTCGAAACCATTCCAAGCCGAGAGAAAAAGAAAACAACAAAGAAAGAGCCAGATAAACCTTCCGAAAGAGTCGAAAGGATGCTGCCATCCAAGTCTGGAAGCATCATGACCTTTCAAAGGTGTCAGAAGGTTTCTCCAATTAATATCTAGAGGGAACTTAGCTTCCGAAGAAGATGAAGGAGTCGAAAGCACCCTTCCGCCTTCATTTACAAACATTCGACTAGATGAAGACCTATTGATTAAGTCAAAGCCACTCCTTTTAGAAACAATGAAGAATAACTCTTTGAATATATTCAAAACCATTAAAAACCAATGGTTTTGCCTTCATTTAAACTGCTGGAAAGCAAGTATTATCTTGAACAACCCCTTCGGAAGCTATAGTAAGCCTTTCGAATCGGTCGAAACCAATGTGGTCCAGGAAGGGTTCCGCGTCAGATCAGAAACAAGAGCACAAGCAAAACCAATAGCATCGAAACCAATAAGCAAAGGCTATCGATAGAGTCAGAAGGGCTTACAAGACAATTCAAAGAGGAGGAGCATCACCATACCTTTAGAAAAGGCGGAAACTTGCTTAAGCCGTTCGGCAGCCACCTACCGACCAAGTCAAAAGCATCGAGGTTGAAAGGTGCTGACCCGCATCTATAAATAAGACCCAAGCGGTCATGTCTTGGGGATCTGATTCCTTTCATTCTCAACTCTTATACTATTAAGTGCAGTTTTGTAACCCTAATTTGTAAATCGAGTTGGGAATTTAAAGAAATAACCTTTTCTTAGCTGGATAAAGCGAAGTCACGAATACTTTAGTTTACTTTACTATTTCCATAAAGTTCTTGTTAGATTCACTTTATGTTTTAGGTTTCACCTCCATCGAAAGGCTACTATCGACTTAGTTAAAACCCCCTTCAATTTATAATAACTTCAATAACTGATTCCAAGCTATCTTCCCCTAAGCCATAGCCTTCGACAAGGGCGAAACCAAGTCAATACACACTTAAATCCCCAAATAACTCAAGGAGCCTAAGGACCTAGCTTTTGACAAGAATGAAACCCTCACTTCTCACCCTTTACTTAAGTTTGAACTATTCAATAGCCTAAAGCTATCGATAAGGTCGGAACTCAAACCCAGTTTCCTAGTTCGAGCTTTATCATCAAGACACCTCACTTTCGACAAGGTTAGAAACTCTGAATCAGAATTTTTGGAATAAGTCCTATCTATGCAACACTTGAAGCTTCCGGCATGGTCGAAACCTTCAAAGGGAAAGATTTCTAAGATATCTCCATCAATTCAAAAGGAAGGCCTTCAAAAGAAGGATTAACCCATCCCAACAATGTCGAAAGGTCATTAATCACGAAATCTAACCCTTCCGACATAGTCGAAAGGTTGGTCCGCGTAATTACTGCTTATTGAAAATTTTTCAAGAGGAAATTCATAAAGGATTTATACCTTTCTTTTCATACTTTTTGTCTAAAGGATAATTCTCATCCCTTATCATAATTTATGGGTGTTGACAAGAAATCTTGGTAACATTTGTGATTAAAGATATGAGATTTGAATGAATTTGATGTTGATTAAGCTTCCCCTTTAACTTTCATTCCTTTGCTATTAAAAATGGTGGCCGTCCTCTTCTTGATTTAATTTTTTGCAAATGAAATGAAGTGATGATTCATGGCTAAGGGTTTAGGGTATTAGAAAATCGATTTTCCCATTTTACCCCTTATTTATTTCCTAACCCTTTATCTATTGCATTTCTATGTTATCTCGTTTTGATCTACTCATTAACATGGCATAGCTACCCCTATTAATCAAAATCTCAATCAATTAATCATCTTACATTATTTTATTTAACTAATTAAATATTCTAAATTGTATTAATAAAAATATGGGTGTTACGCTTGTGGATGGTCTGTCCTTAACTATTTGTTAAATTCTTCTCTTTTGGACGGTCTGTCCCTAACTTATCTTCTTCCACGGTCACCTGATCCTAATGGTTTTGCAGGCTCACTAATAACCTATCTTTATACAAATATATATTCCTCTCTGTATGTAATCATAATTATAGTCTTACATGTGACAAAGCCCTACACACTGTAATTTTGGACTAAATTAGCTGGGGCTAATAGCTAATGTATAGGGCACGACCTTATACTAGTCCCATCTGGTATTCTAATATCTAAGTCATTTTACTTGTGGATATCTTCCCTTAAATATTTCTTGAAACCCTTTTCAAAATGATTTAGAATCTTTAAATCAAACTTAAATAAGGAAAATACATGTACACTATGCTTTACTCAAAATCACCTTGCCATGTTATATATATAATTTACCTAAATCTTAGTTGATGAAAACATATAAACCTTTGAAAATGCCCCTTTGGAATTCATTGAATGCAGCCCTTTCAAAATCAAGTAAAACCATTTATTTAACCTAGGCCGAAAGGCCAAAACCATGCTTTTGAACCCACAGTCAAAACTATTTACTTCGAAAGCTTTAAAACAGTAGACGTCCTTCTTTAAAACCTTTAAACCATGCCTTTCGAAAACATTGGAAAACCTTTCCTTTCAACCCTTTCCAAAAAATCAGAAAACCGTCCCTTCCGACTCCATTGAAACCATTGGGGAACCACCCCTTCAAAACCTTTCTTCAAGACCTTTCAAAATCATTAAACCTTTGTAAACACAAACCTTTCGAAAGCAGTTGGTTTCAATTTAAAACATATGGAAACCTATCGAATCAATTCAAAATTTTACTCCTTCGAAACATTTGATAACCGTCTCGGTCAAAACCATTTGGATTATGCCTTCAAGTAGAGTAAAAGGATTGGAAACCCATTAAAGTCAAAAGCATTCCTTTCAAAATCATTCTTATGTAAAGAAGTGATGGTGTTGAAACCATCCCTTCAAAATCATTGGAGAAGTGGTCAAGTTTAAAAAGCAAAGCAACCCTTTCGAAACCAATTTGGGTCGAAAGGTAGAAAGAGGCAGTCAAGGGTTTTGACCAAGTCAAAAGCATTTATTTAAAAACAAAGGCGCAACCCAATTGAAACCATTTCTTTAAAACCATTTGACCTGATCGAAAGCCAACCAATTCGGAAGCTATTCAGGCAAAAGCAAGCATGCACATTTTTATTTAAAAGCGAAGTATCACTTCAACCCCTTCGGAACCCCTAGTTTTGTCCCTATACCTTCTGCCTGTATTCAATTCACTACGTACCAGTTACCTGATACCATGTGCATTGGTTTTGATGGGGTTGGAGGCGAAGGCAAGTAGGCGAAAGCCTGGTGCTGAAAGCATCAAAATAGTTAAATCCATTTAGATTTATCCTTTTAAAACTATTTCATTTTACCTTACCTGCGTTGTTTGTCTAATTGTCATTGGTTGCAAGTTTCTCTTTTCTAAAAGTACTGCCAGTTTCCAGAAATAGAAAATTATTATTACAAAATACCCCTTTTCCTTTTTATAAATATATAAAACAGGTAATTCCCATACCATAAATAATTTTATATATCTAATAACACACTTAGGAAAATTCTACAAAAATTCCAAAAAATCAATTTTTATATGTTTTGTAATATATATAAATTTCACACCCTAAGCCAATATAATTTGGCCATAATTTTTTTTTTCAAATTAACATTTTCTTCACTAGAAAATTTATATAAAATCAACATAAATTCAGAAAATTCAGAAAATTCAGAAAATTGAAACCCATCTCCAAATATCATTTCTGATCTATATAAAAATTTGTAAGACATTAGGATGTCATTTAATAGGGTTTTGATACCAAAACATCTCGTAAAATCTATCTGAACAACTCTAAATCAGCAACAAGTATATATAATCATTCCATCATTCAAAAACAAGGCAAATCACTGCAAATAAGTTCGAATTCAAATAAAAACAAAAAAAAATTGAGATTTAGTCATTGTTCACCTTTGCTTTAAAGATTAAGGAGCATAAGTTTTTAATGGATTTGATTTGATTTAGCTTCTTCCTTAGCTTTTCTTAATCTTCTTCCTCTTTCTCTTGTTAATGGTGGTCGACCTCAAGTTTTAAAAATTTTGAAGAATGAAAAATAAATGTGTATAAGATACACGGCCAAGAATTTAGGGTACAAGAATGGCTTCTTTCCTATTTTCCCCTCCTCTATTTCATTTTAACTCTTGTTTCAATTCATTGGAAAAATGGCATGGCTACACCTTATTAAAAATTAAATCTCAATCCCCTAATCAACACATTATTTTATTTAATTTAACTAATTAAATATCTTAAATAATGTTACCAAAAATATGGGGTGTTAAAGATTCGGCTATCTCCAAACATTCACTCCTTGAATGATGAAGTACCAAATTACCTTGTCCGGTTGGTGAAGCTCAGCAACCTTAACAACCAAATCTTCCGAGCCAATCCTCCCAAGAAATTGATCTCTAAGAGAGTAAACAAGTTTAGAAACTGGGAAAATCTGTTCTTCTTCGTTAGAAGCTTCCTATTAGCAAGAAATCTTGTCAACACCCCAAAAAGTAGCGATAAAGGACAATGTCAATTCATTTTGGTTTCCTTTAGATGAGATAAGGAGAATAAATTATGTTTATTCATTTTAGTATCCTTTCGATTAGGTTGTTATAGTAAAGGCTTGCTCTAGTAAACTTTTCGATCTGGTCGAAATGGCTAGCTTCTTTACCTAAGTGCCTTTTGAGCTTGTTGAGGTGTCTTGGATGTCCCTTCGAAAGCCTTCCTTTCGAAGTGATTGAAATACTCAAATAGATAGCTTTTGAAAATTTTAGATAAGGTTTGTCTTAATGGGATTCGGCCAAGTCGAAGGAATAAGTTTATGAGTGGTTAGGGCTTTGATAAATAATCTGAGATTGAGGTTTCGACCTTATCGAATGGTGAATACTTAAGCATTTTGTGTTAGGTTTGGGATTCTAAGGTTTAAGTGGATTGAGGTTAGGTTGCGACCTTGTTGAAAGTAGTAGCCTACAGGAAGTAAGCCTGCAGTGTATACCTTACGTTTCTTGAATATTTTAGGTTTCGATCGAGTCAAAAGAGACCTTTCGATATAGTCGACACCTGTAACACAAGGGTAGACCTGATAAAATATTTAGAAATAGTTAAGTAAACGGAAATATTGAAGACTTCTTTTTCTCAACTTAAATAAGAATTATGACTCCAAATTCCCAATCTAATTTACAAATTAGGGTTTTATAGCTTTTAGAAGTAAGAAAATACAAGTTTAGAATGAATGAGTTCGGATCCCCTAAACCTAGCCCCTTAGGTCTTATTTATAGATTCATGTCAGCACCTTTCGACCCTAACGCTTTCGACCTGACCGGAAGGTGGCTGCTATATTGTCTCTTGTATGCTTTTGCCTTTGTTGAAAGGTAAGGTTGCACTTTTCTTCTCTAAGTTGCTTTGTAAAGGCCTTCAACTCTATCGATAGGCTTATTCAGTGGTTTCGAAGGTGTTGGAATGTTGATGGTTTTGATGTTGTTAGTTTCTTCTAAACTCTTGCCTGTGACTCTATGCGGAACGTCCCTGGATACCAATGGATTCAACCTCTTCGAAACGGTTAGTTTAGCTTTTGATTGGGTTTTCAGGCCAATACATGCTTTCAAAAAGTTTGAGTGAAGACGAAACCTTTGGTTTCGAAAGGTTTGGCACTTATGTGAATAGTTCTTCTCCTTTTCCTTCGAAAGGAGTTGCTTTGAATCATTCATAAAGTTTTCGTACAAATCATCTGCTTCGAAAGGTGTTCACTGAAGCGGAAGCGTGCTTTCTACCCCTTCGACTCCTTCGAAAGGTTCTGAAGTTTTTGGAATTTGGTCGTAGCATTCCTTCGAATCCTTCGGAAGGTCTAGCTAAAGCATTTTCCTCTTGTTCTTTTATGCCTTCTGCTCAAATTGGTTTCGACTAATTCGAAAGGAATTTTTAGTAGTAACATTTGCCTCCTCTTGCGATGGGATATGCTTGACTTTCCAAGTCGGCTGTGTCAAAATGTAGAAACTTCCGGCCTTTTGGCATTCCCACGTGAATTTTGACCATTCATTTAAATATGATCTAATGGCTTGTAGTTCTTGATGACTTTTCCTATGAAGTAAGCTCTTTCCTTCTTCTTCTTCACTTATCTGCAATCAAATTTTGAGTGAAAGTAAAGGAAATCTAAAATCCTCAAATTATCTTCTTCCTCAATCAAACAAGAAACGTAAGTTAGAATCATTTTTTGTTCTTTAAATCTCTCTCTTTTTAATTCAAGATGAATTTTTTTGACCCAAAAAATGGACCAACATCCTGGTTTGAATCTGAAAGCACCAGCTCTGTTCTAACAGAGTAATATCACATATAAAAAATATAGAAAAATAATAGTAAAAGAAAGAAGATAGAGAATTTTTACAGTGGTTTGAATGTTAATGAAGACTACGTTCACTTTATTGTTTTACAATAAACATATTAATGTTATAAGAGATGTCTGATTACAATGCTTTGATTATCTTTAGCTGGATTACATCCCCAGAGTAGGAATCCACTAGAGAATCACATTGAATTCCTTTGGAGATTGTTGTGAGGGAGGTAGAGAGTGAAGAATAATTCCAATAGATCTTCGGCAACTAGTCCGGAGAAGATCTAGTTTATGTTGCAAGTTGTATGGTATTTATATGGATTGGAGAGTTTCTGGGCCAGGCCACTCCACCATCACCTCGTAAGTAGATAGGAAACGACCCAGGTGTTAGCACCAAAATTGGTCACTAACCTCGTAGAGAAAGATTGTGTAGAGATATAAGTGATGAAGATAAATTAAACAAGGAAGACAATGCTAATTTAAATGCAGAAAGTAAGAACACCAGATTTATAGTGGTTCAGCGTAATTGCCTACGTCCACTTTGAGGTTAAACTTTATTGATCTTCTTAATGATTGATTACAAATACAATTCGTAGATCAAATGCTCGAATGAAGTTGTTAAGTAAAGAAGATGAGTCTGAAAAATGGCAGAGTCTCCCCAGTGTTCTCGAAAAAAGGTCCCTTTTCACTGTGACCCTGCCCCTCTATTTATAGACAAAGATGGGTTGGACTTCCTAGGTGGGCTCGGCAGCCGAACACTCTGGCACAAATACAATGGTCATTGTATGCCGAACCAAGTAGGACGAACACAATGATGCCGAACCACCCTCTCTATGCCGAACGATATGTCTAATGTGTGGGAAGTGTGGAAGGGTTGTCAGTCGAAGTCGAACGTGCCTCTGTCCGACCGAAGCGCTTGATTGACCATTGCCTCTGGCCAAACGTTAGTGTTGGCCGAACGATAGCTTTAACTAAACAATGCCTCTGACCGAACGATGCTCTCTGGCCGAAAAATCCCTTTGGCCGAACGTAACTTTTGGTGAACGATACTGCCATGTCGAGCAGTCATATACGCCGAACGCCTTCTAACTCCGAGTACTCCTGGATGCCGAGTACTATGCCGAGTACTATCGAATGCCGAGTGCTCCTAGATGCCAAGTACTATTAGATGCCGAGTACTCATGGATGCCGAGAACTATGCCGAGTACTATCGGATGCCGAGTGCTCCTAGATGCCAAGTACTATTAGATGCCGAGTGCTCCTAGATGCCGAGTACTCCTGGATGTCGAGTACTCCTGGATGCCGAGTACTCCTGGATGCCAAGTACCCCTGGATGCCGAGTACTCCTGAGTGCTAAGTGCTCCTGGATGCCGAGTAGCCTTCTGATGCCGAGTAGTCCTGGATGTCGAGTAGTCCTGGATGCCGAGTGTTCCTGGATGCCGAGTACTCCTAGATGCCGAGTAGTCCTTGAAGCCGAGTACTACCCAATGCCGAGCCCTCAGTTGCCTGGTCAAATCCCCAGGAAACACTTGCCCCCCAAAGTGTATTACGTGACTGAATCGTGATACGCTTTGATTCGTGTAACCTTCATGTTCCGTTTCAAATCCTGGACTAGCTTCAAATGGAGACGCCTTTTTGAGAATATCAGCAGTGGAAGCGTGTGCCGAGCGTGGTATAAATGCCGAACGATGCACTGGAAGCCGAGCGCTCTTCAATTGTCGAACGTCATCGTATGTCGATGCCGAACGTTGTGACTTTGACCGGTTCCACCGGATGTAGCCTTTTCGACTTCTTCTTTTTCCCTATAAAAGCCGGCACCTTCTTCCTTCTCCCCCTTTTACACTTCCAACACCTCTGCCTTGCACCTGCCGAAGCTCCCAGTTAACATTCTCCAACTATTCGTCGACTCATCCCAAATCTTCATCCTATCAACTAGGTACCGACTCTTGCATCTAAACATAGTTTACGCTCGAACTCCCTAAGTGATGGGGTAGGTCGAGCCTTGACTAAAGTATCTTATCAGAGTCACGCGATGAGGGTGGACGGAATAGTGAATAGAGATGGGTTTTCTAGGAAGTCATAGGTAGACGTACTGTGGTTCGGCATAAGTATTTTATGCCGGACCGGATTGGAGGAAGGAGAAACATGGAGGAAGTAGGAGATGATTAGGGGCATCGAGCGGTATGGTCTGGTACGACTCGCCGAACGATTTTCCCTCGTGGTTCGGTGTGGGTGGAGGAAGAGATGAGGCCAATGTTAAGGACAGCGTGCCGATAGTCGTCTCAACCGAACAGCCACAAATGCCGTACCATACTTAGGCTAAAACATGCTGAACAAAACAAAGCCGAACACGACTTACATGTCGAATAACAACTTAGCCGAACCAAAATTTAGCCGAACGCAGGCTTAGCCGAACAATGACTTAACCGAATCATGACTTAGCCGAACAATGACTTAAAGGAATCATGTCTTAGCCGAACAATGACTTAAACGAATCATGTCTTAGCCGAACAATGACTTAAACGAATCATGACTTTAGCCGAACAATGCTTTAGCCGGACAATGACTTTAGCCGAACGATGCTTTAGCTGAACAATGACTTTAGCAGAACTATGACTTTAGCCGAACAATGACTTAGCCAAATAGTCACAAATGTCGAACACTCTTTAACTATATCTACTCGTATAGCAAAACAAGAAACAGGGCCCAAGCACTCTAGCATATATAAAGCCGACCCGGATCACTAACTTCTTAGCTTCCGTAAACGTAAATCTGAACTTAGATTATCATACGTTTTCTGGATCTGGAATTGTAATCGCCAAACGACAGGCTTCTGGGGACGGTCAGCGATGACGGTCTCCGAAGGCGATGACTTGATGCCCAGCTTTATAACAACTTTGCGACCTTCAAACTTTCAACGCTTTTACACAATTGCTTGCACTAGGTAACACACCACACGGGGGGGATATTCGTGTTGTTAATTTTGACGTTCAACGTTTTTCAAGTATAGTTTTCGCAGGCACTTACCCAGATTCGTTATTTATTGGGGATGTCAAGAATGTCTAGCTCCGCCACTATATCTGACAGGCCTGGGCCGTCATCAAGGCAAGAAGCCGCTGATACTTCAAATCCATCGACTTCCCCTGCCCATAACTTAGCTCATGATGCCCTGGAGGCGACAATTTTCTTAGATAATCCGATCGACTCACAAGCTTCGAAGATCAATGAAGCCGCACTTCGACGAATATGTTCCATCCATGGGATTCCTTTCGCCGATGTGTTAGTCCCTTCGCGACACGATCGTCCTCACCTGCCCCAGTCGGATATACCACCTGCAACAAGTTCATGTGTTGGATGGGCAGCGTGTCTCCATTTAATTTGTTCTTTCGGGACGTGTTGCAGTACATAGACAATGCCCCATCGCAGCTGCATCCAAACGATCACGCGTTTCTACATGGGACCTACCTGCTCTTCATGGCCGCTTCTCTAGACCTCCAACCTTTGGCGACATTAGATACATCTATATGATCAAGAAATGGAAAGACAGCCCTTCCTTCATGTTCCTCGAGCCGTACCACAAATGCCAAATCTTGACAGGGGCATGTAGTAAATTCGCCCTGTACAAACAGGAATGGTTCTACGTGCGTTGCCCTCCTGGTTTTGCGAGGAGATGGGTTGAAGGCAGTAAGTCTCTTCGCTGAGTCATCATTCGCGTTTAATTGGAGCCATGCTTTTTCTAACTCCTCGTTTCATCTCTTCAGGTATCAACCCGCGTCCGGAGGGTCGAGGATATTCTGAGGCCGTTGAGGCCATTAGAGCTCTTCCTGCCGAGGAACGAGACATCTGAGCCATCATCTCAAACGAATCATTGTCGAGGTTCGGCTTGCTAGCCCCTGGTCGTCGGATTAGCCTCCCGGAGGGCGTCTCCATTCCCAAGCCAGCATCCGGTAAAGGGAAAAAACAGGCTGGATCGTCATCACGCCGCGCTCCCGATACGCACGAAGAAGGTGAGCACAAAGAGGATGAAGCTCTTGAGACTCAAGGCGAGAATGTGGGTCCTGCTTGGAATCCGGCGGTCGAAGTTCATGACATTGAAACGTCATCCTCCCCTTTGAAGGGAAAGAAGAGGTTAAAATATAAGATTCGGAAGGAGAAAGTTGGCGGCACTTCAAAAGTTATGCCTATCCCGCCAAAGAAAGAGGCTTCCTCACAACACTTGGAAAGTTCTCTAAGGGGTTTGTCGAATATCTCTATCCCTGACGATATACTTAATTACAGGTTTGACGATCCTGAAGCCCTCAAGTTTTCTTCGCCCGCTAGAGGCAATGCGGGAGTTCAACTCCCAGTCCAGGGAGACAATACTCCGATTAGTAAAGACAAAAGAACTGGTCCGTCGGGGGGAACACTAGGACACACACGCATATACGCATTCCATCATACACTTCAGGTTTTTTCTTATTTCCCGGATCTTTCTTAACTCGTTGTTATATCTATTCTTTGTAGGTGACATGGGGCGCTCTCACGGAATCGATCGCCTCCACGACTCTTCCATATTTCATCATTCCGGACGGGATTCAGGTTCGGGCAGATGTAGGGACAGAGATGATTATGAAGATAGAGACAACCGTCCCCGCGATTCGTCTTATCGTAAGAAGGCATATTCCCAATCTTCATAGTCCCGTGATCCTCTTCTCCAACTGAGCCGGATAGAGAGAAGTCTTCATAGAAGGGGTACCAACCTGATGCTCCCCGAGAACAACACTCCAGTTTGTCGAGTACAAGGCAAATTCGGGAGCAATGAAAAAGAGCAGAACTTCCAAAACCTCTTCCCCCTACTCCCACGGTTGATCCAACTGTAGCGGAAAAGATGCTCGATCTTAAGGCCAAGTTCCCAAAAATTTGCTTCGATTGTCTGAAGTTCCTCCTGCCTATTCACCATATCCCTGAGCACGTGAAGCAGAGTACCATTGCTTGTAATAACGACGTTTATGTTCAACATGACGCGTTTGTACACTCGGTTGAAAAGATCTCGGAGGTGTCCGTTGAGCGACAATATGAGATTGATCGTCTGAAATTGGAGGCCGGCTGTGATAAGAACATCATCAAGCATTAAGACGAAGAGCTTGCTTCATAAAAGTCGAAGCTGGAAGCCGCTGAGAAAAGCGCAAAAGATACTGCTGAGGCAGTTACTCGTTTAGAGATGGCTCACAAGAAGGAACTTGATGAAGCAGTCCAGCGTAGCGGTTCCCTTGCCCTAGAAAAAGATTATGTCCAAAAAGAAAGGGACGCGCTCGTCATACAAGTCAGAGAGCTGAAAGAATTACTCTCCAAGGAGAAAGAGGATAAGGTAGCCACTCAAGAAGAATCACAACAATACTGTGATGAGATCGTTGCTACTCGGCTCCTGAAAATGAAGCTCGATGACGAACTTGCTGGGGTTGAAAAAATGAAGGACGAAGCCCATGAGGAAGGCAAAAGAAAAGCTGCGGAGGAGATGGACTCTCGCCTCGAGGCGGCCACAGAAGCCGGCAGGAAGAGGTCAAATGCATGTTTGACCCGTTGATTGCCGAGTATGGAGCCCGCGTCCTTATGCATCGTGACTTAACATTCTTGGGCGATGGCTATCTTGAATCCCTAGCTAAGGCCTGGGAAACCTTAGTGATGATTAGGAAAATCGAGTCGGGCTCTGAAGAGGTCGACGAGGATGCCTTGGTGAAGGAGTTTCTTAGGGGGAATGAGCTAGTGGATTTATCCGCATCTTTGGCGCTTTATAGCAAAGGCTCTCCCCTTCCAAAAGAGAAAAGTGATGAAGCTGGCCCGTCTGGGGCTGAGACTATGGCTCATCATATTGCTGTTCCTCCCGGAGCTCAACCGGCCGGTCGGCCGACACTTGACCCATTCGAGCAGCACGCCGGCTATGATCTTGAAGATCCCGGGCTTGGCGTTCATGTGCTATCTCCCATTCTGGAGGGTGAAACCCCATGCGCAACCGATAGCCAACTAGAACCCGGTAGGAAACTCTTCTTTTCTAGAAGTTGAAAGATCTTGTCATTTTCCAGCAGTGATTATTCGTTCTAATGCTCATTCTTTATGTTTTCATGCAGGCTGCTCTGACCCCGAACCAACTCCGAGGAGCGATGACGCCAAGGAGGAGGCGGAGAAAACAAGCGATGTTGCTCATGCGGGAGTAACTCCTGGTCCTGACGCTCAAGTGATCGGGGAGTTAGCTAATGATAAGCTTGACACTTCATCTCGTGCCGAAGGGAGTGATGAAATAGAAATCACTGGCGCCTCTGAGCAAACCTCAAAGATGAGCATGAAGGAACGCCTCGCCGAAGAGGAGAAGAGAAAGGTCGAGGTCAAAGTTGAGCATGGAATACTGGAACTTACCGACCCACGGAACAGACCTTTGAAAATCATTCTCCCGGGTAGGTCCAAACCACTGGATGTTCCGTCTCCTACTCCTGACTCCGCTTCTTTAGTGAGCAAGAAATCCAAGAAAAAGCATGAGGGAGAGGAGTCGTCGGAAAAAACTAAAGAAGACAAGAAGAAGAAACCGAAGAAATAATTGCTACACTCGTTCAACGAGTTCCTCGCTTAAGTCTTGTAATTACTTTTATCTTTCGTCTCTATAGCTTGTATAGATAGGTCCTTGATTCCAAGTTTTGGAGGAGTAACTGTGTAACCCCACTTTGAACTATTGAATGAAGTTTAGTTTCTTTTTAGCTTGAATGATTCTCTTGCTTTTCTTCGGTTCGCTGACTAACTGTGGTCATAACTCAAGTTCTTATGAGTTGCATTATTTCTCAGTCCATTCTCGCGATGTTTGAACATTCTTCAGAGTGGCATACTTCTTGTTCTATATCTCCTGAGTACTTAGTTTTTTTCTAAATCCGCATTCCAGGGACTTATAGCGATCTGACCTATATTCAGGGGATTCGGAGATTGAGATTGTTAATACCCTAGTCCGCGCTCTGGGGACTTAGAGTGTTCCGGTCCGCACTCTGGGGACTCAGAGATCGAAATCGTTTATACTCCAGTCCGCGCTCCGGGGACTTAGAGTACTCCGTTCCATGCTCTGGGGATTCGGAGATTTGAAATCGTTTATACTCTAGTCCGCGCTCCGCGGACTTAGAGTACTCTGGTTCGCGCTCAGGGGACTCGGAGATTTGAAGTGGTTTATACTCTAGTCCACGCTCCGGGGACTTAGAGTACTCCGGTCCGTGCTCTGGGGACTCGGAGATTGAAATCGTTTATACTCCAGTCCGCGCTCCGGGGACTTAGAGTACCCCATTTCGCGCTCTGGGGATTCGGAGATTTGAAATCGTTTATACTCTAGTCTGTGCTCCGGGGACTTAGAGTACTCCGGTCCGCGCTCAGGGGACTCGGAGATTTGAAGTCGTTTATACTCTAGTCCACGCTCCGGGGACTTAGAGTACTCCGGTCCTCGTTCTGGGGACTCGGAGATTGAAATCGTTTATACTCCAGTCCGCGCTCCGGGGACTTAGAGTACTCCATTCCGCGCTCTGGGGATTCAAAGATTTGAAATCGTTTATACTCTAGTCCACGCTCCGGGGACTTAGAGTACTCCGGTCCGCGCTCAGGGGACTCAGAGATTTGAAGTCGTTTATACTCTAGTCCATGCTCCGGGGACTTAGAGTACTCCTGTCCGCGCTCTGGGGACTTGGAGATTGAAATCATTTATACTCCAGTCCGCGCTTTGGGGACTTAGAGTACTCCGTTCCGCGCTCTGGGGATTCAGAGATTTGAAGTCGTTTATACGAGTCCGTACATCGTACAGGATAATGTAGTTCTAGTAATTCGTCACCCGACTAGGAGATACAGAAACATTAGTAGTTCGTGGAAAATACGGCTTCAAGCCTTTATTAATGAAAAAACAACTAAACTGCTTGATTACATAGTTAAAAAGAAACTAAGTTACGACTGAACGGAAACATGTAGGAAATAACAGTGCCTAAACAAGAAAGAAAACATGCTAAATGTAATAGTGCCGCAAATGTTCACTGTTCCATGCTCGGGGGAGTGTCGTGCCATCAACAGTCGCTAGCTTGAGTGTTCCCTCTCCAAGCTTCCGTTCAATGGCGTACGGACCTTCCCAGCTGGGATTCATACGTGATGGTACTGGGAAAACTCGTTTCAGAACGAGATCACCCACATCAAAAATCCTTGGGCGGACTCTGCCGTCGTAGTACCGCTTGACTCGGTGTCTATGCGCTGCCGCCCTTAGTTTGGCCTCTTCACGCTTTTCATCGATGCAGTCCAGCGATTCCAACAAGAGGTCCTGGTTCGTCTTGGGATCATAGTATGTCACTCAGTGTGATGGAACTTCAAGTTCTACGGGTATAACGGCTTAAGAGCCGTATGCCAAGGCGAATGGAGTGTGGCCGGTCGCGGACCTGTGGGTAGTTTTGTATGCCCATAATGCTGTCGGGAGTTCATCTACCCACTTGCCTCCGACCTTCTCCAGACGCTTCTTCAGTATGGACTTGATTATTTTGTCAACGACCTCGACTTGTCCGTTAGCTTTTGGGTGTGCAACGGCGGCGAATTTCTTCTCGATGCCATACTTCAAACAGAACTCTTTGAACTCTCTGCTTTCAAATTGCGTCCCGTTGTCCATAATGATAGTGCTAGGTAGGCCAAAGCGGCATATAATGCTTCATACAACGAAGTTAATGACCTTCTTAGAGGTGATCGTGGCCAAAGGTTCTGCCTCAGCCCATTTTGTGAAATAGTCGACTGCAACTATCGCGTATTTCGCACCACCTTTGAATATAGGCAAAGAGCCGATTATGTCGATTCCCCAGATTGAAAATGGCCAGGGACTAACCATTTGTGTGAGTTTCGTTGATGGAGTCCTCGGGATTTTTACATATCTCTGGCACTTGTCACATTTCCTTGCATAGTCTACGGCGTCCCGATTTACAGTCGACCAGTAATATCCATATCGGAGGATCTTTTTTGCTAGCATTTTCCCCCCAGTATGGTCTCCACATTCCCCTTCGTGAACCTCTCTTAAAACCAGCTTTGTCTCGTCATGAGCGATGCACCGTAATAATGGGATTGAGAACCCTTTTTGATGCATTAATCCATCCTGCATCGCGTATCGCGCGGCCTTTCGAAGGACCTGCCGTCTTTTGCTCCTTTTTTCTAGCAAAGTCCCAGTCGTCAGGTACAGTTTGAATGGGGTTATCCACGATTCCCTCTCGATTTCCGTTTCCAATACGCAATCAACTTTAATCTCGTCTATGCTCGGGGCGTGCAAGGCCTCTACGGGATACAATCCCATTTGTTGCGCATCGCCCATGCTCGCATACTTAGCCAACAAGTCGGCTTATTTATTCTGTTCGCGTGGGACATGCGAAATGTCATAACGCTTAAGATTCGACAGTAGTTCTTGGACCTGAACAAGGTACGGAGCAAGCTTTTGACCCTTTGCTTGGTAATCTCCCCGCACTTGGTAAACCACCAACTGTGAGTCATAAAAGATTTCAACTGATTTGATCCCGAGTTCTCCGATGAGCTTCAAGCTAGCAATCAGTGCTTCATATTCTGCTTCGTTATTTGTAGCTGGGAAGTCGAGCCTCAAAGCATAACAGATTGATCGATTTTCCGGAGTTATAAAAACTACACCCGCGCCGGAGCAACGGTCGTTTGATGCCCCATTAGTGTATAGTTTCCATCGAACGGGGGGAATGACATCATGATTATCTGGTTCTATGGGTATGGTAAACTCAGCGATGAAATCTGCTAATGCTTGCCCTTGTATGGCTCTCCGTGGCAAGTAGGTGATATCGAACTGGCTCAACTCGATGTTCCATTTTAGCAATCTTCCAGAAGTCTCTGGTCGTTGGAGTACCTGCCGTAGGGGTTGATCGGTATAAACACTGATTGAGTGTGCTTGAAAATATGGGCGTAGCTTACGTGATGCAATCACTAAGAAATAGGCCAATTTCTTGATTTTAGGGTAATTTCTTTCTACCCCCGTTAAACACTTGCTAACATAATACACCGGCTTCTAGATCCGGTCCTCCTCACGTACTAAAGCCGCACTTATCGCATGCGGGGATATAGCCAAGTATACGTACAACATCTCGTGGTCTACTGGTTTTGACAACACTGGTGGACTCTCCAGATGCCTCACCAGATCCCGGAATGCTTCCTTACAACTAGTCGTCCATTCGAAATTCCTCTTCCCTTTCTTTATTATATCAAAGAAAGGGATGCACTTGTCAGTTGCCTTGGATATGAATCGACTTAGCGCAGCTACTTTTCCATTCAAGCTCTATACCTGCTTTATAGTCCTGGGCACTTGCAACGCCGAAGGAACACTTCAGAGGGTTGATCATCATCCCTTAATACATGAGTATGTCGAACATTTCCACTAAGTCTCGAATGTGGTCATTTGACTGTCGTGACTTCAAGAGCATGTCATCCACATAGACTTCCATCGTCCTACCAAGCTGGTCCTTGAACATTCGATTCACCAAACGCTGATAAGTCGCTCCTACGTTCTTCAGTCCGAAGGTCATTACTACATAGCAATATAGCCCGACATCTGTGACGAAGCTGGTGTGTTCTTGGTCCGGAATATGCATCGGGATTTGGTTGTAACCCGAGTATGCATCCATGAATGATAAAAGCTCATGTCCTGCAGTGGAGTCGACCAATTGATCGATCCTAGGCAACGGGAAACTGTCCTTGGGGCACGCTTTGTTCAAGTCGGAATAATGTACGCAAGTTCTCCATTTCCCATTTGCCTTTTTTACTAGCACGGGGTTTGATACCCATTCAGGGTAGAGGGCGACGCGGACGAACCCATTGGCTTTGAGTTTATCCACCTCCTCTCTGAGAGCAGTGGACCTCTCCGGGTCCATTCCTCTTCTCTTTTGTTTAACCGGGACGTATTTCGGGTCTATGTTCAACATATGACTCGTGATGGCGGGAGAAATCCCACACATATCAGAATGCGTCCAGGCGAAAACATCAAGATTCGCCCGGAGGAAGTCACTAAGGTCTTCAGTCATCGCGGGGCCAAGATGTGATCCGATCTTCAGTATTCGCGAAGGGTCATCTCGGCTGACTGGAATGTCAACCGTTAATTCAGCCGGCGCTGCCTTTTCTTCCCTGGGTTTCTCATCGTCGTCTCTCGGATCTATGTCTCTGAAGATCCGAGAATTATGCCCGAGCCAGGGCTCGGGCATTACTTGTCAATTATCCCTATTAAGGATGCAGACGGGATTGTCCGCAACCTTTCCTTTCTCCCTCCGATGGGCCTCTCGGAGCTCAGCCACATAACATGAACAACCAGCTGCTTGGTCGCCATGAACAATACCTACTCCATTGTCAGTTGGGAACTTCAAAGTTAAGCACCACAGGGCTAGCATTGCCCTAAACTCAGCCAGGGCCGGCCGACCCAAGAAAACATTATATGGAGAATCCACATCCAAAACTACGAAGGGTAGAATTTGCACCCTCCGACGCTCGCCTTGTCCCAGTTCAACTGGCAACTTAACATACCCCACTGCATCGGTCGTTGCGCCGTTAAAGCCGTGTATACGAGATTTGGACGGTTTCAAGTCCTTTGTTTCCATTTTCATTTGGTCATAAGCCTTCTTGAAGATGATGTTGATAGAACTTCCACAATCAATCAGAATTCTTTTCACATGTGCAGGTCCGATGGTCGCAGATATGACCATCGGGTCGATGGTTGGAGCCTCTACTTGATCAGCATCTCTGTTTCTGAACACTATATCGTCTGTCATTACGCGTTGCTGCTTAGCAGGGGTCCCATCATCCATGTTCGAAAAGCACTCAAAATCTGCATGCTTCAGGGAACTTGCATACTGCTCCATCTCTTGCCAATTCTTATCCGCAGGATGAGGTCCGCCGATAATTGTATTTATGACTAGTCTACCCACGGTTCGGGCAGGCTCC
Source organism: Allium fistulosum (assembly GCA_030737815.1). Lineage (NCBI taxonomy): Eukaryota > Viridiplantae > Streptophyta > Magnoliopsida > Asparagales > Amaryllidaceae > Allium > Allium fistulosum. The sequence continues at coordinate 671,429,062 of CM060905.1, forward strand.
TCAGGATGACGTGGAGTTGGTGCACGACCTGGGTTGAACGTTCCCTGACCTCCTTCCTCTTGATCCTTCACAAATTCTTGCAACTTCTTTTGCCTGATCAACTTCTCGATAGCGCCGTGCAGGTGTCTGCACTCTTCCGTATTGTGCCCATAAGTATCATGGAAGCGACAATATTTCCCGATCCGCTTCTGTTCCACGATTGATTCTTTTGGACGTGGCTTTCTATACTGAAAATTATTGCAGGTTGATAGGTAAATGTTTTCAAGAGACGCATTCAGCGAGGTGTACTCGTTGTAGCTTTGAATTTTCGATTTCCATTCCCCGCTTCTCTCCTCTTCCCTTGATTTCTTCCTCCGGACTCCTTAGGCTGCCCAGGCTTGTTCTGGACATTGACTTGGACCTTTCCCGAGTTGTCCCCGGACTGTTTCACGGCAACGTTGCTTTTCATGGACTCTTGGACAAGTCCTGGTGCCTTACCTCGTCTTACCCACCTAGATTCCTCTCTTCTTATGAACTGGTGTGCTTTTGAGTAGAAACGCTCTAGCGTAGTCGGAGGTTTCCCTACTAACCAGTCTCCAAACTCAGAATCTGGATCCATACCTCTCATCACAGCCATTAGGATTGCATGATCGTTGGGATTACTGACTTCAGTTGCCGCAACATGGAATCTTTGTAAATATTCCTTCAATGACTCCCCAGGACTTTGGATTACACTTGACAGAGACATTACGTCCTTTGGACGAGTAGTGTGTATCCTGAACTGCTCAATAAACTTCTTCGCCAACTCCTCGAAATTGGATACGGACCACGGAGGGAGTCGGGTGAACCACATAGTAGAGATCCCAGATAGAGTAATTGGAAAGCATCTACACTTGGTGGCATCAATTGCCCTTGCTGAATCCATCATCCACTCGTACCTTATGACATGCTGTCTGGGGTCAGTCTTTCCCTCATACGTAGGGATAGTTGGCATACTAAACTTTCTGGGGTACGCCGCCTGCAACACAACATCTGTGAACGGAGTGTGACTCCTTGATACTCCCCAATCGTCATTCGACAAGCCCTGATTTTCTTTCATCAATTGCCTGACCATGGCTATCAGGTCTGGTGTCTGTATGGAAGGTGGAAGGTTAGAGTCCATTCTACGTGGCTGTCCATGTTGATGCCTCCTCTCTTGGCGATCTGCCAATCGTGCGTCTTGAGGTTCGACATCGTTAGCGTTTTAGTGGCCTGGGCTTCCAGCCTCCACCCGCACTCCGGTTCCGAAGTTTCCAGCTCCTGCTTGGTCTCCGGCTGTTCGAACAGCAGCATCTGATCGGGCAGCTTCGGTCTTACGGCGTCTACGCCTGGGAGGTTTGTCAGAGGAAGTTGAGCTGTCAAATGAGGAATAAGGAGCGGGATTGCCCCCAGCATTCTGTTGCTGCTGTTGAGTGAGTTGTGCCATCAGGTTGGCGTTAGCTTGCATCTGCTCTCCTAGTTGTCTCCTACTTTCCCTGAGTTCTCTCATCAAGTCGTTGAACTCTATTCTGGTGACAACTGGAGTCTGGTCCTGGGCGGCAATTCCTACGCCCGGAATCGCTGGTTGATTGCTAGGTCCTGCTTGTTGCACGCTAGTAGTCTCATGGGCATCCACATTATGAGAAGCTGACCTGGTACGTGGTCTTGCCATTTTAGAGTTATTGGTATGAACTCTGAGTAGAATCAGCGGATGTCCTATCAATGAGTCAGATCTTCTTTGGGGGATTTGTTCAATCCAGTAGCTTCAAAGCAGATCCTTGAGGTTTGAGAATTCAATTCTCAGTGAAAGCACCAAAGTGTTAGCACCAAAATTGGTCACTAACCTCGTAGGGAAAGATTGTGTAGAGATATAAGTGATGAAGACAAATTAAACAAGAAAGACAATGCTAATTTAAATGCAGAAAGTAAGAACACCAGATATATAGTGGTTCAGCGTAATTGCCTAAGTCCACTTTGAGGTTAAACTTTATTGATCTTCTTAATGATTGATTACAAATACAATTCGTAGATCAAATGCTCGAATGAAGTTGTTAAGTAAAGAAGATGAGTCTGAAAAATGGTAGAGTCTCCCCAGTGTTCTCGAAAAAAGGTCCCTTTTCACTGTTACCCTGCCCCTCTATTTATAGACAAAGATGGGTTGGACTTCCCAGGTGGGCTCTGCAGCCGAACACTCTGGCCCAAATACAATGGTCATTGTTTGCCGAACCAATTAGGCCGAACACAATGATGCCAAACCACCCTCTCTATGTCGAACGATATGTCTAATGTGTGGGAAGTGTGGAAGGGTTGTCAGTCGAAGCCGAACGTGCCTCTGTCCGAACAAAGCGCTTGATTGACCATTGCCTCTGGCCGAACGTTAGTGCTGGTCGAACGATAGCTTTAACTAAACAATGCCTTTGACCGAACGATGCTCTCTGGCGGAACGATCCCTTTGGCCGAACGTAACTTTGGTGAACGATACTGCCATGTTGAGCAGTCATATACGCCGAACGCCTTCTAACGCCGAGTACTCCTGGATGCCGAGTACTATGCCGAGTACTATCGGATGCCGATTGCTCCTAGATGCCGAGTAATATTAGATGCCGAGTGCTCCTAGATGTCGAGTACTCCTGGATGCCGAGTACTCTTGGATGCCGAGTACTCCTGGATGTCGAGTACTCTTGGATGGCGAGTACTCCTGGATGCCAAGTACCCCTGGATGCCGAGTACTCCTGAGTGCCGAGTGCTCCTGGATGTCGAGTACTTCTGGATGCCGAGTAGCCTTCTGATGCCGAGTAGTCCTGGATGTCGAGTACTCCTGGATGCCGAGTGTTCCTGGATGCCGAGTACTCCTAGATGCCGAGTAGTCCTTGAAGCCGACCACTCAATTGCCTAGTCAAATCCCTAGGAAACACCAGGTAGAATTTTGCTTGCAAAACGAGGCAAAGCAATAGGTCGCTTGTGACCCATGGCCTATGGGTCGCTAGCGACATATAATTTGGCTCGTTTTGCGAGACAAGGTCTTGGCCTCTTTTCATAGTATTCATTGGCTAGTTTGGTATTGGAGATGTTTCCATAGTTTTTTATCGTAGTTGTTACGCTTCGATGGAAATTCACTAGCTGTTTGCATTTAGCTGCTGATTGAACTAAAAGAATGCTGATCTCTCGGCTTCATTGATCCAAGTCGTCATCTTAGTCATATAGCTTGGCCCTTGTTGATCCCTTGCCTTAGCTTTTCTAGTTAAGTCCTAAACCATCCTGTCTACATAAGGTTGTTCTGTTTTTTATTAGTCTCTACTAGGTTAAAAACTCTGATAACATTTGCCCCCTAGAGTACGTCTTCGTTGTAAACAAGGCGTGCTCTGGAAGTTATCGCTTTCAACATCCATCCATTTAACTCCAAGTGATCGAATTAGAGCTTTACAAATACGTTAAACCAATGTTGTTAGTCATCTTTCTTTGGTTCTGACTACTACAACTTGCCACAAGTATCACATTTCTTCCCATAGTTTCCCGGCATTCCTCGGAATGATGACTCGTTGTAAGAGATCGTGTTTGAGATGGGTTGGTGAAATTTCTCCTCCTCTTTCTCTCTATTTTTTATGGGTTGCTAGCGATCCATGTGGGATTGGTCGCTAGTGACCTAACTATTTAAGGGAGTTAAATTTTGCAAGGGAAGGTCGGGTCGCTAGCGATCCATGATGGATCGTATGTGACCCTGCTACTTAGTGCATTTTTTTAGCTCTTCCTGCTTGCATACTTATATGTTCGAACCGACCCATAGCTTCTTCACTTGACCCGAACCAATCTTGCCTCCTTATGCGATCCAACCTTCAGTAATTCGATTCCAAGCGACCCAAGAATACACTCGGCTGAATTCATCACTTCGTTTGAATTCATTCACCATTGATTCCTTCAAACACTCGCCTATTTCGTGAAACCCTAGCCGACCTATTACCAAGCTCAATTTCAAGCCCTAGGTGGCTGTTGATTTGTAACTGACCTACCACCAAATCGCTACCTTTTAAAGTCCCCATCGAACCTCTAACTCGCCACTGATCCATTCAAAGTTCGTTGAATTCTGCTCTTCATTCTTCCTATGTCTCAGAAATCAGTTTGAGGTGGGTTTACTCATTTGATTCACCAATTACTGCCTTTGTGTAAGGACTTGATGACTAGTGCCCATTTGTAATGTTGATTACGAGAAATTCGAGTTGATTGCGGTTTAATAGAGGAAGATAGTAAATCAAGTCTCGGGTTGTTTCCTGGAAGGACATTCGTGCTTCGGTCCGGTGCTTGACATGTTTTGCTATCTCCGTCCATTAGACTAGAATTGACTTGTGTCCAGTTTCATGGCGGTCATTGTAGGTCGGATACATTCACTAGTCGATCCTAATTTTTCCAAAGGATTTGTACCTATCTTGTTCACTTGTTGCACATATGGCATTCTTGCGAGGAGGAGAGTTTTCCATGTTGCTTCGGACAATGGAACCATTATCGATCGTCGATCCATAACGGGTAAGTGTAAAAGGAGTAAAAAAGCAGAAAATGAAGTAACATAGGAAGTTCTTCTCATCTCCTACTACGAGCGAACTATCTATACAGGATAGGGCATTTACAATGTTTCGACCGCCCAGTTTATCCATATAGATAACACACATCACCTGCTCCAGTTTGCACTTGAAATCCGATGTGTTGATTACAAGTTAATGTTTCTTTGGAATTCAAGTGTGGCAGGAGAAGATGTTAATTTAGAATAGATATATCTGATCGTTTTCGAACGCGAGTTCTATTATATAGAATGAAGCAGCCATCCATGCGTCGTAAATAAAGTGAGCGAAGCCCGGCGCTCTCCAAAGCGGAATCATCATCCACCTCGCTGGCTCGGTACGGTCAGTTAGTTCTGGGTTGGCCATTCGTGGACTACACGCTTCCCAACTTTCGAGTCCTACTTATTCGACTTAAAAGAGCTTCGTCGGTGGTTTTCGCCAGGGTTCTTCACAATATATGTAAGCAACATGAAATTCCCGAAGAGGATGTGCGTATGTCGGCGAAAGATGAATTCGATCATATTCCCCCTCCGGTGTACACTGCTTGCCATCGATACGTGTGTCTTAACAGAGCCGTGCCTCCCTTCAATGAGTTTCTGCATGAGACTCTCTTGAACTTGGGTATTGACCCATTCAAGCTTCATCCAAATGGCTATGCCATCCTTACTTGCTTGCATGTCCTTTTCATGCAGATGTTCAACCGCACTCCGAGTTTTGATGAGTTGCGGTATTTTCTAGCATTTAAGAGGAGAGATGACAATCCCTCTATGATTAAAACCGAGGTCCAAAGGAATCAAAAGATCGTCCGACACTTGCAAAGAAACTTATCATAGTTCAAGACACGGTTCTATTTTGTTAGATGCTCCGAGGGATTCAATCGTCGGTGGACGACAAGGGGTAAGTTTCTCTTTTTCGTTTATCAAACTCCATGGTGTTGTAATAAAGTTTCTAGCTAATTATACGTCTCTAGCTGCTATCCCAAGGCCGAATAGAGATGTGACTCTTGATGAAGTTTGTCAAACTTTAAAGGTTATTGAAGCCAAGGAGAGGTGCGTTAAAGTTCTACTGACCAATGAGAACTTTTGTTAATACGGTCTGTTGGCTCTGGGTGGATTCGCCGTTCAGATTGAAACTTCCTCTCCATGCTGATCTAGGGTTCACAAAAGATCCACTTCCTCATCTTACAGTTCCGAGGAAGGTCAAGATAGAGTTAGCCCGTCTAGAGGATCACCTGGTGAGGCTCGTGAGGAGGAAGACACTGTTGCAAATGGACTGAGCAATTCAGTTAGAAAGCCTCCAATCTCGGAGGAAGCAGAAGAAGAGTTCATGCACAAAGAAGGCAAAGTCGTGTTGGACTTAGAGAAAAAGGAAGGAGAATTCGAGAGTATTAGCGATGAGTCTATCGCTAGTGATTACTTCTCATCGGAAACTGAGGGTGAAGACTTGGAATCTTTCGATGAGACTTCGGGAATGAGTCCCAATCTCCAGAGTCTACCTCCTTCCGATGCAAGTGGCAATGGCAAAGTCCCCAAAACAGGAAGACATCAAGATTCTCCAAGTATGTATGTCAGAACGAGGTTCGGAGATTTCAGCGATGTTTTTGTCGACTTCGACGTTCTAATGAAAGGGGACATTAAATTTGACACGATGCCTTCCTGTGAGGGTGATATCGCGCCAGTAGTTAGCTTGGTCCTACCTACAATAACTGAAGTCCTTCCAATCCCACTTAAGACAACCGTTCATTCCGGTTCGTGACCATGTCTTAGGCCCATATTAGAAACACACAATACGTTGCACAAGGATTACACTTATTTACATTCCTTCAAATATTTGCTTAGTTTATATCATGCTTTTGAAATCTTTTTATGTGTGCCATATTCCAGGTATGACGAGGGGATGGGTATTTTATGACGACTTCAAAGACTTAACTGATTCACAACGGTACCTCAAGCGCTCCTCCAATCGTCATCAAGTTTGAGAGACGGAGGAAGAATATAGGCGGAGGAAAGAACATGAAGGTGAAACCTCATCCATATAAAGGCAGGTATGAGAAAAGATGATCTCTTTAGGAAGGAGATGAAACGTCGCAGAAGTCAAAGTTTGATTATCGCCCCTAACCTTCAGAGCTTGCTTCAAAACACTCTTCCTTGGAACAAGAAATTCCCATCACTTCTGCCCCAATTCTGCCCCTAGGTCATACTTTAACCTCTTCCATTGTTACTTCCGCTCCTGGTGCCTCTCACCACCACCGAAGGCCTACCAACGTTCTTCTTTCTGTCCCCCAAAATTTGAGGCAGCTCTTCCTGGTTGGTTTTTAAAGGGGGTCTAGTTTGACTTGGATCTCCGCCCCGTTTGTAGGGATTTCTTTTGTCGCATCTCCTAGCTGTCCAGAGCGACCTATAACAAGCCAAACAATAGAAGAAGCTCTGTAAGTAGCCAACAGCGGATACAAAAAGAAATAATTATTAGGAGATCCCCTTCTTTGAATCGGAGAAAGATGACATCGAGAAGGCGTTGGCCGAGCGTGATGCCAAGATTAAGGGGTTGGAGGACGAGAAAGCAGTGGCACTGGAGGATAGCAAAAGAAATGCTGACACGCTGAAAGAGGCGAGATAAGCCCACGGCCGAATAGAAATCATCTACAGAAATGAGATCAAAAAGGCTCATGCAAAGGAGGATAAGTTAAAGCAAGAAGTGATTACTTGTAGTGCGACGATTGAGGCTCAATGAAAGACTATCGCTAATAATGACCTCATTGTTGAAGGTCACAACAAAATCACTTCCGACCATGCCAAGATCATTGCTAAGATACATGCCAAGGTTGCACAGCTCAATGCCAACAAGACAACTGTTGAAGTCGAAAAAGCTGCTGCACGAGCGGATTATTTGGACCTCCAAAGTGCTTTTGATAGGAAAATGGAGAAGCTGGATGCGACTATTCTGAATTTCAATGTCAACTTTCAGTTGCATTAGGGAATTCTCAACTATCTTGGCCCGAAGTGTTCGTGCACTCTCGCCTTTGTTCGGGAGGAAATTTTAGCTCGTTTTGCCAATAGCGGCGACGTTTATTCAGATCGAGAGCTGCAAGATGCTTGTCTCAACGAGAATCCAAGAAGACGTTACTTGAGGGCTAAGAAATTCTCCGAGTTGAAAGAGAGAAAGAGGCCACCGATGCTGCTTTAATGACTGCCACCGGCGAGCTTGCCCAGCCTTCTATTTCCGAATTGGGTGAATTATTAGGGCAGCTCCATGACTAGGCAACGAGTTTAGGACTTGAAATTATTCCTCCAGTGGTGGAGCCATCAAAAGAGGGCAAGGGTGGTGAGTACGAAGTAGACATTCTTGAGCATCATCCTTTTGTCGTAGGAAATGTCCCCGCCTCCTCCGAATTTTGGAGTTTCTAGCTTAAGCCACAAGAGCAAGAAGAGTTTAATGCTTTTATTTTTGATCTTATAGGTCCATCGAATTTTCCTGTTGACGCGCCAACTAATTCAGCGCCCGTGCCTGCCGCCATTTTAACATCTTCTACTGTTGTATCTGTTCCTGCTTTGGTTCCCACATCCTCGTCTAGTTTGCAATCGGGCCAGAAGCTGAGAAGATTGTTGCGCTCCATGGACTGGATGACCCATCGAGGTCTTTGGAAGGTGATATAACTGCAGTAGAAGCCAAGAAGCAGGGGCGTAGACGGAGCAGCCACAAAAGATTCAACATGATTTGATTGCCGTAAAGAAGGAAAAGCTTGAGGCAATCAAGCTTTGAAGATTTCCTAAAAATCAAGAAAATGCAAAGGGAAAGGGGGCTCTTCTGAAAAAGTTTCAGAGGAGTAGGAGAACATCGCCACCGAAGTGTTCGTTGATGTTACCGGTAGTGACACTACTACCGAAAGGAAACAGAAACTACCAACTGAAGGTGGAAAGGGTAGCAGTGGCAAGAAGCATTAAGCGGCTGGTGTGAGGATGGACTTGTTTTTGGCTTACAGCTTGCAGGAAGATTGACTCGTTTTTGTTTCTTTTTGAGTCATTCCGTGTAAGTGCAGAGTCTGCACTTTGCATCTTTACTATGGAGCCAGTATTTTCTTTTTGTTGGCTGTTGTTGTATGGGTACGGCCCCCACATTTTTATCCTATGTACAGAAAATTATAAGTAATACATTGATATTTTGACTGTACTTTTATCTACATGTTCATATATGTTCCTTGTATTTGTGCTTGTTTCATTTCATACTCTTCTAGTTCTATGATTTTAATCAAAGCCCTTCATTCAAAGTAATAGAACTTAGAGATTATCAGCACTTGGGTAGTTAATAGAACTTTGAAAATTAACAAAACTAAGAGAATTTTTGTTTACAAATTCATAACACTTCTAAAACCTCTAAACTTTTAAACTTTTGTTTATAATTTTGAAATAGATATAAAACTTTGAGATAGAACTTAAGGGCTTTTTGATGTTTCGAGTAACTGAACTTGTAAACTTATTATTTTCACGCATTTCTGTCTCTGTACAGGCATATGCCTCCAGTTCACAGGGCTGTTTACTTCGTACAATTCTCAAGTAGGTGGTAACTTGGGGTTTAGATAATTTTCATCGAAAATTTGGCAAAGTCACAACTTGATTCTCCTTTTTTATTTTTTTCTTTTGTAAGTTCTGCAACTTTAGCACGTAACCTAAGCTCTATGCGAAATTTCAACGAGTATGTAATGTGCACGTATTTCAAATGCACAAAGTGCATAGGTTAATTAAAGGCAGTTTTAACCCTTAAGTGTATACAGTCGAGGCTTCTCATTTTGTTTGTAGAACTCCAATTTTGTCGAAACTGTATTCACTATTCTCGGTTGTGGGAGTGGTTGGCGCTGATCGTGAAACGCGCGGTTTATTATGCTCCTCAGTGTTGCCTATCTTCGGGCAATGCAAGGAGTTAATATTTTGGTGTGCGGCTCATGAGGTGGACGGCTTTTTGATTTTTTTTGGTGTTGTGTAACGACCCAGAATTTTGGTCGTTAGATTTTAGACATTTAATTAATTTTAAATGTTGAATGTGAATTATAATTTGATTTGAAATAAGAATTTTTGATTAAATCAATAAGATTTGTTACAATTTCAAATATGACTATTAAATTGGATTTGGATAAATAATAATAAAATATTTGAAATTGGAAAATTTGTGAAGTTGGATGTAAATGGTTATGAAAATGGTTTCTAAGGTTTATTTTAAGTCTAATTTGATTTGAATTTTTATATTGGACTTTTGGACGGAATCAAAAGTCAATAAGTTAAATTTGGAATTTTTATATTAATTTAATAGTGGAAATTAATATATAATAATAATGTAAATAATCAGATTTTGATTTAAAAGGAATCAGAATGATTTCTAATATGAATATAAATTCTATATGATTTATAATTTAGCTAGTAAGTTTTTAAAAGTGAAATTTTAAACGATTTCGACAGTTTTGAAAATCGGTTGAATTAATCAACGAGTTAAAATAGCCTTCAGGGGCACAGTCTCGGAATTCGACGAAACCTATTCTATTGAATCCGTAATAGTTAGTTATTATCGGATTTCAATTTTCGTAGCATTTGGAGCTACCATTTGCTCGTACGGGTGAGAAATGCGCTGAGATTTAAATCGACAATTTAATATTTTAGATCGATTTAAAAAGCTATCTTCCACATATGATTGAATTAGCTTCCGAAACACATTCCATTGTGTTCTGAATGCGGGTAAAACATTATAATCTCCTATCGGCATGCGTCGTTTGGAGATCGTTTGAAAAAGTTGTTTAAAATGGATTTAATATTAAAATAATATTAATGAACGTATATATATATATATGTTTAAGGGAGAAACCCTAGTCTTCTTATCACCGGCCACCACATTTAGTTCCAATGGCCGATATGTTTCCTCCTTCTTCTTCAAATTTCTCCTTATCCACTAATCTTTTGAGGAAACTCCCAACTAGGAAGTTGTAGGGCTCAACTAGATCTACTGGTTCAACAGGTATGATCGTATGTCGTGGAGTGGATTGTCGAGGAATCGGCCACGAACGCAGTGGGTTCATTCACGTATTTCGAGGGAACGGAGGTGATTGAGGGAACCGGTCCTTGGCCGAAGGCATTGCTCGTGTAGGCCCTTCGTTTGGTAAAGCCCGATCGTCATCAAGATCGTCGAGGTAGCGCGGTCTTCGTTTCGATCGTTCGCGTTTGGGTACTTTTTTACCTGATACGGTCACGTTTGGAAGGGAGGGAAGAAGATTGAGGGTGCGGCCATGATTCCTTGGATTTAATGAACGGTATAGATTTATTCTAGTATATTAAAATGAGAAAAAGGAATTTTATTATATAAATTTATATTCGAAACTTATAAATTTCATATCTTGGTCATGCATGATCAGAATTTGACGAAACAAGAAGCGTCGGAATAGCAGTGACGAGCTCTACGCATTGCCGTAGATCATAAGGCTATTTGAGCAAGTGGTAATTTTAGATTAAATCGAACGAGCTCGATTTAATTTAAAATTTGAAACGCCAATGCAATGTGAGTTAATCTCACTAACATCTGGAATGCTAGTTTATTTAAATAGTGGATATTTAAATGGTTGATTGATTGGTTAAATGTGATAACTATTATCAGATTGGATCGATGTTATTTGTTGTGTTGACATCTGTGGATGCGGGGAAACAGGCTGGAGGGATCCAACTGGATTCCTCACAATATAGAAATTATATTCATAATCTATGATATAATTCACTGATATCCTGTGATAGATTGATTTGGAATTTTGTTATGCTTTGTTATGGTTAGATAATATAATTTGGTATTTTAAAATATCAATAAAATGAAATGGGGATGAAAAAGGAAAATTAAAAAGGATTTTTGAGATATGAATTTAAGGAAATTAAATTCAGGAAATTGGTTTGGAATTTGAAGTGTTTTTGAAATGGTGTTCTAAAAAAAGGAATGAGGAATGGAAATGTATAAACTGGGCTTATAAATGAAATGGGATATTTCTCGGTGGATATATTTTGAAAGATAGATTTCCGGTGGGAATTTCTATAAGAAGTTCAAATTGTTTAAAACAATAGAGAGATTATTTTTAAAGCATGGAAAGTGTATTCTTCCTGGGAAATGAAGTATGTTTCAAAGAGAACTTTCATTGTATAAACCAGAATGTTTAAATGCGTTTCTAGAATATTTTAGAAAATTATTAACTTTAATTATTTTAAGGAAAAAAAAGTATTTATTAAGTAATTATGGTATTTAATTAATTTAAAGATAAATTAGCATTTTGATTTCTAAAGGAAATTTTATTATAAGTATTCAATATAATAACTTTATATTAAAAGGAAATTTTTGATTTAAGTTACCCAATATAAACTTTTAGTTTTTTCCAAAAAAGAACATTTTGAATATAGAATTTGGAAACTTATTTTAAATAATTTGAAGCATATATTTTGGAAGTGTTTTCCAGGAAATGGGAAGTGTGCTTAAAAATAAAAGGGAGTTTTATTTTTAAAGTGTTGGGAGAAATTTACGGGACTTAAACATAAATTTGAATTGAGAAAAATCAAACTGGATTTATAAGAAGAATTCTTTGGTTTATTCTGAAATGGAAGTGTATTTCCTTGAAAAGCCATGTACGTTTTTAAAGCAGATTTTGAGTAGAAGTTAGATGTTTTAAAGTTGTTATTAAAAAGAATGTTTTTAAGAAATTATTATTAAGTTGTGAAAATTTTAAAAATAAATATTTACTAAATTAATTATAATAGTAATTATTTTAAAGGGTTTATTAGTATTATGTTTTAAAAAGAATATTATTAATATTGATATTTTATAAAATGGATTTATTTAAAGATAGTTTGGTTAAAGTTTTATTTGAAACTTATATAGAAGTTTGTAACTCTTATTTTAAAATTTAGTTTGACTTAACTTTTATTTTAAAATTAGTTTTATATTTGATAAAATAGTTTTACCTTAAATATTCTTAAACTATATTAGAATAAAGTGATTTAAATTATTTTAAAATCTAAAGTATTTGGACTTGGTTATTTCAGTGGGGAATAGAAAATTGTATGGGAATTTATTTCATAAAAAGGAAGATGGTTTGGAAATGTTTCAAAGGGTTGAAATGGAAATATATCTTGCGAAGATATTTTAAGGGAAATTAATAATATGGGAAATTATTTATGTTTGATGGATGTTTGTGAATGTTAATTGATAGTTAAATAACCGACTATCAATATTGGACAATGCGCTGATCATTTCGAAGAGATCGGGATCGGGATTTATTTCTCGAAAACCACTTCGATCCGGTTTGTATGTTTTCGTGGGGAAACGAGTTCGGAGTCGAAGATGGAGCAGTGAAGTGCAAGGGCTAGTCGCTACTAATGCTGAGGGTGATTACAAAATGGATGTAGTAGGAGTAGTGCCTTCGGTTCCCTTCGAACCCGGGACAGACTTGTATGGATGAATGCTTTCAGAACATCGTCAGGCGGACGATGAGCATTCTAAGTGATATGTTCTTAAAAGGTAACGCTTAGCCTCAAGCCTCATCAACCGAGAATGACTGAAAATCAGGGGTTATGCAGCAAGGCTAAGTGGGTAGCACCCTTTAGGGTGAGGTCATCCTTGTTTAGATGTTCCTTTTTATTCGGCTTAGTGGTGCGGTTGCTGATCCCAACCGTAGGGTCATCTTACTCGAAATTATCCAGTAAAGGGTAGTTCCGGCCTTGTGTTGCAGGGGATCGGGCGTGGTCCTCGGTACGCTAATCTAGACCAGGTACTGTGACAGGTGGTACCCCAGTGCCTAGTCATTAGTTGGAAATCCATTTTCCCTACGTGCCTGTACGGTTTTGATTGTGCCCAACTATTGCTGAAATGTGAGATACAAGCATTTCAGCTAGATTCTATTTTACTTTCTATAGACACTATTATAATATCAGACGGATTTGATAAAAGTGTTTGGCTATCGTAAGGTAAAAACCCGACATGTTTATTTGTGGCATGGTCTTACGAGACGCTTTTGATTTTCAAAGTATTTTTTAAACTTTAATAATCAGTTTGGATGTATTTCTCTCACGCTGGTATTCCAGACTGACTCGGGTGTTATTTTATTATAATGCTCGGGTTAGGCCGAGTATTGTAGATTATCGGATAGGATGATGTGGAGCTCAGGTGTTGACCTGGAGTCCGAGACGTATTATTCGTACTTGTTTATTCCACTGCTATGGTTGTTTGAAATTGCCAGTAAGTTGTGAGGCAGGCTGATATAACTGCCAGGCTGGTAATTGTTGTTTACTTGTGATATACTCTGATGATGTATTAAATAAAACAGATATGGTTTCATTTTGTGTAAAGATATGTTATTATTTATTATATTTTGCTCCGCTGTGAATGTGAGATTGATGCAGCGCAACCCATATTTTTCAAAGGCTTAAGTCGAATACGACTTAAGGAAGTAGCTATAGGTCGTCCACGACCTAAGGAGTCACGTGAGCAGGAGCTGCGACTTAATTCAAGCAACCCACGACCTAACAGATCAGATGAAAAGGAGCTACGACTTAACTGGGGCTTAAGTCGTATACGAGATAACGGAGCTAAAGAAGAAGTCCTAGGTCGTACCCGACCTAACAAAGCAGATGTAAGTCGTCCACGACCTAACAAAGAAGAACTGAGTCGTCCACGACTTAACTCAAGCAGGTCACGACCTAAGGAAGAAGAGTTAGGTCGTCTGCGACTTAAGGGGGAAGTTTTAGGTCGGCTACGAGATAATGAAGCAGCCGCACAAGTTGAGAATGCACAAGGCTTAAGTCGGCTACGACTTAAAGGGAGTATTTTAGGTCGTCTACGACCTAACGAGTATGCTAAAGAAAGGATCTCACGACCTAAGATAAGTCGCGTACGACCTACGACCTAAGTTAGGTCGCGAGAAAAGTTAGGTCGCCAATTGCTACAGTTCGCTGAAGCTTGATGCCGTAGATTCTTGATGCCGCCTTAATCTCTGCCGTTGATTCTTTAAGTCGCTGATGGATGTTGTTGATTAAACCGTTTACTTTTAAGTCGCCTATTTTAGGTCGCAGTCGGTTTATGTGTTGTAATGTGCTATGTTTAGTACTGTATTTCTGTGTTGTTCTTTAGGTCGCAGACGACCTTAGTTAAGTCGTAAGTCGTGTGTTTTAGGTCGTGCTTTGTTAAGTCGCTGGTCTTGGTTAGGTCGGAAACGACCTAAGTGTTGTACAGTTTTGTGATGAGAATTGTAACTTCTATAAATAGGCCGGTGGTGCCATTTGTAATAGTTTAGTTGATTTGAAATAAAAATCTAGTTTTGATAGCTTTGTGCTTTCGCCAAATTGGTAGTTGAGTGTAATCTCCTATCTCCTCTTTCGGTTAATCGAGTGTGCTCGATTCAACGACTGCAGAAGCCGATTCACGGAATCTAGTGTGCTAGATCAACATGCGAAGAATCGCAGATCTTTGAACCCGGTATCGTGCGCGATCAACGAGTTCGGGATAGCTAGAATTTGGTATCTTCAGATTTACGAGTTTGGGCATTTCAGTATTCATCAATCCACCGATTGCTACTTTCATCGATCTACATTGTTTTTGTATAATCCGCTGCGTCAGTTTGGTATCAGAGCTTGTTTTAGCCAATCATAGCTAAATCGAGTCTTGGAGCCAATTCTTTTGAAGAAGTTTGAAGAGATCAAGTCAAGCCGAGCTATATCATTCACGGCCGAGAGCTTGTTGTTCATCGTGTTCGTCATAAATTGCAATAAAGTGGAAGTTTTCAATCCATATCATTTTGGATCTAAGTTCGAAAGGTGTTTGAAACTTGAAGTGTGAATTTGTTGAAGTGTTTGAGAAATTTTGAATCATGCCACCGAGAAGAGCTAATCGTCACCAAAACGTAGAAGCATTGTATCGAAGAGAAGAAGCTGATAAGATGGAGCAAAGAATTAATGAGAACTTTAGTGAAAAGCTCAATGAAGGAATTGGTCGTTTGGAGAAGATGATGTTAGAAATGAATCAAAATCAGAGAAGGGTTTCACCAGAATCTAATCATGGAAGAAGTAGAGTTTCGCCACATTCCAATCGAGAGAGAAGTAATGATAATGATCATAGAAGTGTGAGCCGAGAAAGTTATAGAAATGCTGATGATCGGGAACGTGATCGGAGGAATGCTCGTAGAAGGGATGGTGGTGGTAGACGTGATGGTAGTAGAGATGTTGGGGGTCAGGATCGACATCGATATACATCTGATTTTGAAGAGGAGTTTGATGGAGGAAGTGTTCAAGGACGTAGACAAGGAAGAAATCAGTCTGAGTATGATAACAAGTGGGAATCTGGGATGAAGACTGAAATTCCATAATTCAAAGGTGGTATGCAGGCTGAGGAGTTTTTGGATTGGTTGTCTAACGTTGAAGAGATTTTTGACTTCAAGGAGGTTCCAGAACATCGTAGAGTGAAGTTGGTTGCTACAAGGTTGAGGGGTAGAGCTTTGGCATGGTGGCAGCAAACCAAACTTACACGTGAACGGATGGGGAAGTCAAAGGTTGAATCATGGGAAAAGATGAAGAAAATGATGAAAGCCACATTCTTACCTTATAATTATCAATCGCTTATGTATCAGAGGCTGCAAAACTTGAGGCAAGGAACGAAGTCTGTTAATGACTATGCTGATGAATTTTATCAACTCATTGCTAGAAATGATATTATGGAGACGGAGGAACAGCTGACTACTAGATTCATTGGGGGATTGAGAATGCAGATTCAGGATATGGTGAATATGTTCGATCCTAGATCTGTGGCGGAAGCACATCAGAAGGCGTTGGCCTGGGAAAAACAGGGACGACGGGGAGGTGGTGTCTTTACTAATTCCAACAATCAAGTGAAGGGCGTTAGTGGAGGTTCTAATGTTTCTAAACCTATCAGTAAACCAGTGGTGAAGGAGGCTGAGAAGGCAAAGGTTAACAACGGTTTCAAATGTTACAATTGTCAGGAATTGGGTCATAAAAGCAATGAGTGTCCAAAGCCAAAGAAGAGAACCATGATTGCAGAAGTTGAAGATGAGGATGTTGATGGAGATTATTCTAGTCCAGTTAAGGAGGATGAATAGGATATTGCGTCAGGGGATGAAGGTTGTAATCTGATGCTGAGGAGATCGTGTTTGACACCGAAGCAGGAAGAAGCTAGTTGGTTGAGGAGTAATATCTTTCAGTCGACATGCACTATACTGGGGAAGGTGTGTAAGTTTGTGATTGACGCGGGGAGCTGTGACAATATAATTTCAACCGAGGCTGTAACAAAGTTGAAGTTGAAGACAGAGAAGCATCCGAATCCATACAAGTTAGCATGGTTGAGAAAAGGAGGAGAAGTGAAAGTGGATAGACGAGTTCGTGTTCCATTCTCTATTGGGAAGAAATACAAAGATGAAATCTGGTGTGATGTAGTAGGGATGGATGTTTGTCACTTACTTTTAGGAAGATCATGGCAGTATGATCGAGCAGTACAGCATGACGGTCGGACCAATAGTTACAGTTTTATGTTTGAAGGTACGAAGATTACTCTAGTTCCGAAGAAGCGCCAACAGGAAAAAAACAAACTGGAGGAGATTGAAGAGCTGAAAACTTTATTATCTTTGAAGGAGTTTGTTAAAGAAGTTGAAGAGGAGCCTGAAGTATTCTTGTTGATTGGACGAGAGAGTCATGAAGTGGTGGAAGTACCAGAAGAAGTAAAACCAGTTCTGAGAGAATTTGATGATGTATTTCCAGAGGAGTTACCAACGGAGTTACCGCTGTTGAGGGACATTCAACATCAAATTTATCTTGTTCCAGGAGCTGTGTTACCTCACAGACCACACTACAGAATGAGTCCAAAAGAACATGAGGAGTTGCGAAGGCAAGTGGAAGAATTGCTTGAACAGGGGCATGTGCAGGAGAGTCTAAGTCCTTGTGCTGTATCAGCTTTATTGGTACCCAAAAAGGATGGAACGTGGAGGATGTGCACAGATAGTAGAGCATTGAATAAGATCACAGTCAGATATAGATTTCCAATGCCGAGGTTGGATGACTTGCTAGATCAATTGAGCGGAGCTACTATATTTTCGAAGATTGATTTGAAGAGCGGTTATCATCAAATTCGAATCAGACCAGGGGATGAATGGAAAACAGCGTTCAAGACGCGAGAGGGATTGTATGAATGGTTGGTAATGCCATTTGGACTTTCAAATGCACCAAGTACTTTCATGAGGGTGATGAATTAGATTTTTAGACCATTCATTGGGAAATTCAGTGTAGTGTATTTTGATGATATTCTCATATACAATGAAAGTCCAGAGGAACATTTGAATCATCTGAAAGAAGTGTTGATAGTACTACGACAAGAACAATTTTATGCTGCTACAAAGAAATGCGTGTTCATGATGCATAGTGTTTTATTTTTGGGGTATGTCGTATCGGGAGAAGGAATACAGGTAGACCAAAGTAAAATTGAAGCTATCAAAGATTGGTCGCAACCCAAGACGATAACGGAAGTTCGGAGTTTTCATGGGTTGGCTTCATTTATAGAAGATTTATCCCACACTTTAGCAGTGTGATGGCGCCTGTTACAGATTGTATGAAGGGTAAACAGTTTTCATGGTCAGTGGAAGCAAGGGATGCTTTTGGGAAGATCAAGGAGTTGCTGACGTCCGCACCAATTCTAATATTACTAGATTTTTAGTTGGTGTTTGAATTACATACTAATGCATCGAAGGTTGGAATTGGAGGAGTGCTGAGTCAGAGGGGACGTCCAATTGCATATTTCAGTGAGAAGCTGTCAGGAGCAAAGATAAGATACAGTACATACGATGTGGAATTTTATGCTGTTGTGCAAGCTATTAAACACTGGAGACACTATCTGTTTTAGAAGTAGTTTGTTCTTTATACTGATCATGAGGCATTGAAACATTTACAAGGACAAGACAATATTTCAGCGAGACATGCATCGTGGATCGCATATCTGCAACAATTTACTTTTGTTGTCAAACACAAGTCAGGGGTGACGAATCGAGTGGCTGATGCTTTGAGCAGAAGGAGTCATTTATTGACAATAATTAAAGTTGAGGTGACAGGTTTTGACTTACTACTAGAGCTGATTGCAGAAGATCCTTACTTTACAAAGTTCGTTTACGAAGTCAAGGAGGGAAAGACGGATGAGTTTGTAATGGTGGATGGGTTTCTTTTTAAAGGAAGTCGATTGTGCATACCGGAAGGTAGTTTGAGAATGAAGATTGTGAAGGAACTACATGAAGAAGGCCACGTGGGTAGAGACCGCACCTTACAGTTGATTTCGCAATCATATTTTTGGCCGTCAATGAGGAAAGAGGTTGAAAGGTTTGTGGAGCGATGTCATATCTGTCAGGTTTCGAAAGGAACTACGACCAATGCTGGATTATACATGTCGTTACCGGTACCAATTAAACCTTGGGTTGATATAAGTATGGACTTTGTGTTGGGGTTGCCGAGAACGCAGCGTGGTAATGATTCCATTTATGTGGTGGTTGATCGATTTTCAAAGATAACACATTTTATTGCTTGTAAAAAAACGGCGGATGCTGTACATGTTGCTCAGTTAATTTTCAAAGAAATCTATCGACTTCATGGATTGCCCGAATCTATTGTATCAGATAGGGATACTCGTTTTCTGAGTCATTTTTGTCTAAGTTTATGGAAGATGGTCGGAACGAAGTTGAATTTTAGTAGCACTTACCATCCGCAAACTGATGGGAAAACGGAGGTGGTTAACAGATCGCTGGGAAATTTATTGCGATGTCTGGTGAAAGACAATCTGAAAAGCTGGGATGTGAAGTTATGCCAAGCAGAGTTCGCTCATAATCATGCAGTGAATCGAAGTACGAGTTTCAGTCCATTTCAGATTGTATATTCGAGTATGCCAAAAGGACCGTTGGATTTAACGGGTAATACCACACTCGAAGGGGACAGTTAAGAAAGCTACTGATTTTGTTGAAGGGCTGACGGAATGTCATCAAATTGTTCAGGATTGATTGAAAAAAGCAAATGAAAAGTATAAACGAACTGCGGATCTGAAGCGAAGAAAGGTTGAGTTTAATGAAGGAGATATGGTATATGCTGTGTTAACAAAGGATCGTTTTCCAGTGGGCACTTATAACAAGTTGAAAGCCAGGAAAATTGGTCCTGTAGAAGTTGTGAAACGAATTAATCAAAATGCTTATAAATTGAAGCTTCCGGAGGATGTATACACTTCTGACGTGTTCAATGTTAAGCATCTCGTACCGTATTATGGGAATGAACAATCGGATGTGGAAGAATTCACAAATTCGAGGACGAATTTTTCTCAACCTGGGGTGGATGATGCAGCGCAACCCATATTTTTCAAAGGCTTAATTCGAATACGACTTAAGGAAGTAGCTATAGGTCGTCCGCGACCTAAGGAGTCACATGAGCAGGAGCTGCGACTTAATTCAAGCGAGCCATGACCAAACAAATCAGATGAAAAGGAGCTACAACTTAACTGGGGCTTAAGTCGTATACGAGATAACGGAGCTGAAGAAGAAGTCCTAGGTCGTACCCGACCTAACGAAGCAGATGTAAGTCGTCCACGACCTAACAAAGAAGAACTGAGTCGTCCACGACTTAACTCAAGCAGGTCACGACCTAAGGAAGAAGAGTTAGGTCATCTACGACTTAAGGGGGAAGTTTTAGGTCGGCTACGAGATAATGAAGTAGCCGCATGAGTTGAGAATGCGCAAGGCTTAAGTCGGCTACGACTTAAAGGGAGTATTTTAGTTCGTCTACGACCTAACGAGTATGCTAAAGAAAGGATCTCACGGACTAAGAAAAGTTGCGTACGACCTACGACCTAAGTTAGGTCGCGAGAAAAGTTAGGTCGCCAATTGCTACAGTTCGCTGAAGCTTGATGCCGTAGATTCTTTATGTCGCCTTAATCTCTGCCGTTGATTCTTTAAGTCGCTGATGGATGCTGTTGATTAAACCATTTACTTTTAAGTCGCCTATTTTAGGTCGCAGCCAGTTTATGTGTTGTAATGTGCTATGTTTAGTACTGTATTTCTGTGTTGTTCTTTAGGTCGCAGACGACCTTAGTTAAGTCATAAGTCGTGTGTTTTAGGTCGTGCTTTGTTAAGTCGCTGGTCTTGGTTAGGTCGGAAACGACCTAAGTGTTGTACAGTTTTGTGATGAGAATTGTAACTTCTATAAATAGGCCGGTGGTGCCATTTGTAATAGTTTAGTTGATTTGAAATAAAACTCTTGTTTTGATAGCTTTGTGCTTTCGCCAAATTGGTAGTTGAGTGTAATCTCCTATCTCCTCTTTCGGTTAATCGAGTGCACTCGATTCAACGACTGCAGAAGCCGATTCACAGAATCTAGTGCGCTAGATCAACGTGCGAAGAATCGCAGATCTTTGAACCCGGTATCATGCGTGATCAACGAGTTCAGGATAGCTAGAATTCGGTATCTTCGGATCAACGAATTTCGGCATTTCAGTATTCATCAATCCACCGATTGCTACTTTCATCGATCTACATTGTTTTTGTATAATCCGCTGCGTCAGAGATTCTGATGTTGTTTAGTTCCTTCTTTCTTCTATCTTCTTTCTTTTTCCTCAACAATCTGTCTTTTCTGGCACTCGATCGTCGGCATATTATATTGTGCTGTATTTTGTGTCGATTTTCGCGAGTCGAGAAGGGCGTGTTGTCTCATTTCGTATCAGAGCTTAGGTTAGCGATAACCTAGGCTTTGGTGGGGGGGATTACTCATTATAAATAAAGTCAATAGTACTCTAGAATGAGTTTGAGTGTATTAATAGATATGAGAGCGTACTTGTTAGTGGATATAAAAATTGTTTTTATACTGTGTTGACTTATCGGTTGAGTGTTTATGAATTCTGGTCGGTGGGGGAAGTACAACTGTATCGATATGGGTTTCTAAACTCTTAAACAAGATAAACCGACATAGTATTGTTTTAAAGAGGGTAAATGAAATAAATTTTACCCAAAATTATATTTTGAGATAAAAGAAATAATTTTTTTGAAATTATTATTATATATATTTGGATGTTTGGTTGTTAATATTATAATCAAATAGGAATCTAAAATTTGGAATGGTTTATAACCAAATAAAATTCTATAAGTATGACTTATCCAATAGAAGTATAACTAAAATTTGATTTAAACCAGAATTTAAATCCCGGAAATTTTGGAAAGGGTTTTAAATGAATTTAAAAAAAAGTTTGGGAATTTAAAATCTTGGATATTTTTGAAAGGTTTTCCAAAGTGTTTAAAGGAAATAATGGAGTATTATTTTGGGAAATATTTTTGAATAAAAATTGTTTTGAAATTAATTTGTGGAAGTAAGGAAGCACTGAACTCACTTCAGTCGCCGAAAAATAATCCTGGTGATGATGGCCACATCATCAGAATTCATTTTCGAGTTTCTAAAGTGATGGATTGCTACCGTGGTGATTATGATATTTGTTTGGACTTTTTAGGTATAGAAGTTGTTTTAGAAATTTCAAAAGGAAAATTTGTTTTGGTAAAACCAAGTTGTTTTGGAATCCGGAGATTTGATTTGACATACCAAGTGGGTATGTGTTGATTATTATTTCAAAATGGTTTTGAAATTAAACTGGGCAATTGAATTCTGGGAATTCTATTTAAAATAAAATAAGAAAGTTAAGATGAATCAACTATTGAACTTATAAGAGAAGTTGATATTAATAAGAAAGAAGAATGGAATTTTAATCCTGAAGTTAAAATTTAATTTGAGTATATGGGGGTGAATAAAATATATTTGAATTTAACTCAGGATAAGTGCAATGACCCTGAAATCGGCCTTCGAAAATCAGCACCCGTACTTTACTTGTACTCGAATGCCGTAGATTCAAACGCCGAATCTGGTTCACCGGAACTTATAACACAATAAGTATAACATCACAGCGGAATAAAGAAATCAATGATATCATATACAACTCCAATGAATACAATATCCAGAATGATATACAACAATGATATCAATAATATACAGCAATATTAGAGATAAATAATGATACAACGGAAATAACAGAATTGATAACTCCAATGATCTGAAAAAGAGAATGAATCCAACTTCTCCAACATCAAGCTCGAAACACCAACCAATGCACCAAGATAATCAAGTGCAGTCATCCACTCCGATGAAGTGAACTAGCTCCAGATAATCTACTAAACCTGAATATCTGAGAAAACCTAACTCTAGACTGCCCGTGTGGAAAATTGTGGGCACTCAGAGTTTAGGAAGGGAACAATAAACTCCGGATCAGTCATAGGATTGGTGTGAGCAATAAAAACAGTTTATCTTTAAAACAACAACAAAGTAATTCACGCATTGAAATCCGCAATGTTTTTGGAAAATGAAACTACCATAAGACCTCCCACCACACACACAATGCAAACGTAGAATTGGAGGAGATTTCTTCTTTTGATAGTCAAACATGCTTACTACGCAAAAGAAAACTCTTTTGATATTATTACTAGTGCATAGTGTAAACCATTTCGAAAATATAATATTAATCTTAGCCAACATACAACCATTATTGTATGCCTACTATAGCTACTATGTTCAATAGCAGGTTACCGCCACATTCCATAACAGGGTATACAATCAAAACTGTACAAGGCGCGTATTGTTTCTTTGGATTTCCAACAAATGGTCATGCAAAGGAACTTCCTTACACAGAAATGGAAACGCCTCTGGAAAGACGCCCCGAGAACCTAACCGGATCTCTGCAAACACAAGGCCGACGCTACCTCACGCTTTAACCAAGCTGTAACTAGGTAACTACCACACGAGTATGCCATTCCCAGTCGTTACCGACCTTTATTCCGGGATCCCGAAAACCAACAAAGCAACATCACACGGTAATAAATTACAGTGTCCACACGAGTTAAGTATCTGGGCTCCATACCATGATACCACCCTTTAACCAGAAGAAAATGGACATACCCTAGGGGCGCTACCCCTAAAAACCTTTGCCGCAACATTCCTGTTTCACCATTACCGGGTTGTGAGGCTCGACGAAGTCTCATCCACAAAGCTACGATTTTTCACAAAGCCACGCTTTTTCACAAAGCCACGCTTTTTCACAAAGCCACGCATTTTCACAAAGCCACGCTTTTTCACAAAGCCTCGCTTTTTCACAAAGCCACGCTTTGATCAACAAATGATCAACAACACATCGTATGCCACATTACCAAATTGGGAATGTATCACTAGTAACCATCAACTACATAACCTCTGAGCTCATACGTCTCAGAGAAGGGTGTTAAGCTAAGAGAATAAATTCTCCACCACCAACAGAAATGTATTTGATAGAAACCAGCTTTACATCTCAAAGTGTAACGTCAGACAAACATCCATACAAGTCCATTCCGAGATCGAACAGAACCGAACGCACTTCCGAAGAAGCCCTTGCAAATCCGAATAATTTCTAATCACGTCCGGACTTCCTATCATAAAGGGTGAAAAAATCTCTATACCGAGGACCAGTCGATGCATAGACATTCGACGAGTTGTCCTTTTGTTTTCGAAAATATTCGGTCTTCACTACCGGTCTTCAATGCTATCCACATACGTCGTATCATTATTCGGAATGGGTTATATGACTCAAAGGTCCTTCCCCGGCTAAACCGAATAACGAGTGCAATATTAAAACACTTATGGATATTGGGGTCCCAGTTAAATCACAGCTTAAAGCCCAAAACTTTTCATTTGAATGGTTAAAACAAATTACCATTTCCAATCTTTTAAACAAAAAGATTCACTCAAAAACCTTCAATGGTTTAAACAATTTCCACACTTTTAATCTTTTAAACAAAAAGATTCAATTCACAAAGTTCACCCCATTCACAAAGATCCATTCATTGATTTCAAAACAATTTCCATTTAATTGAATAGGTTTACTCGTTAAATCTTTAAATCAAGATTTAACTTATAGCTTTCAAAACTCGTTTCCAAAGATTCATTCATAGCCTTTCAAAACAATTCTATTTCAAGTTGGATTAACTTGTCCGGTCTTTGAAAACAAAGACTCATTTCATAATTTTCAAAACATTTCAATTTTATTTCAAACTTGAAACCTTTCAACACAAATTGGAAGTTCATTACTTATGTGAAAGCTTTTACTATTTGAAAACAAATGGTTTCGTTTCAGAAAAATTCAGTTATATTGACACGAGTTAAAACCCTTGAATTAAATTCAAATTCCCAAATCAATACCTTTAAAATGGTTTAACCCATATATAAGTACAGCATCTTTAATCCCTAGTTTCAAATCATAGGATTCAATTTCAAACTTGAATTCAAATTTAAATCAAATTATTTAAATTTCAAGATATCCAAAATATCTTTAAAACTCCTTTCAAAAGCTTTTCATATTAAACCCCAATTTCCAATTTCAATATCAATTGAAATAAAAACTTCAATTTCAAAAACATTAAATTTAAATCATCTGTGACTTAACCGATTTCCACATGAAATCCACATTTGTGTGTGTATGGTGTAGTCCAGGGGTTTCACACAGTAGTGCAACATCATTCAATCATCACAGAACAGAATATCGAAATATAGTTGATAAGCGGTATTAACTTTAACGCTTATCGTTCATTCACCGATCATAGATTTATATACATCGCAGATAATCAATTACATTCATCCTAGATAAATAAATTACAGATCACAACACAAATCAGAATATATCACGGATATCAAACAATTCACATTCAATAGAATCCAAACATCCATAAGTAAGATTAATTAAATCATCTGATTAATTTAAGTCAGATTAGTCACTAATCCTGGTTAATTAACATTAATTAATTACAAAGCATTAATTAATTATCCTTTAATTATTTATTAATCAACCTTAATTAATAAATAAATCATCCTTTAATCATTAAATAATTAACCTTTAATTATTTAATTATCCTTTAAATTAATTACCCATTAATTTATCACATTAATTAACTAATCACATTCATTAACTAATCACATTCATAAATTAATCACATTGATTAATTAATTGACCTTAATCAAATTCAAAGTTTACTTTAAAATAACGGTTATATATATTAAACCACTTTAAACTTAATTACTTTAATATATCATTTTAAAACCTTTAACTAATTTCAAATTTAAACAAAACCTTAATTATTAAAAATGAATGAGTTAAACATGTTTCTTTTTAAAGTAAATGAAAACCTGGATCCAATTTAAACAAACCCGAGCCAACGTTTAAAATACTCGAGTCCAATCTCGAGTTTCCCTCCACCTTCTTCTTCCCGAGCCACCACGCAAATTACTTCGAGACGAACCCGAGTTTTTGCTTCTTCCTCAACTTTGTTTTTAAACACAGATACACACACGCGAGTGTGCACGTGTACAACGGGCCGACGATGCTCTGGCCATCGCCGTTGTTACCTCCCGGTCATCAACAATCGTTCAACGCTCATCGACCACCCAGATCGCCAAAAACCCGCACGAATCAAAATCGAGATTCCATCCTCAACCTGGAACCAAGCTTCCCCATGAAAAACGGCTCGCCAACGATGGCCCAGTTCACCAGAATCCATGCCTTTTCACCTCGAGACGCACCACACAACTACGCTTCGATCCCCACCACACCGGTTGACTCCGGTGCCTCGACGACACTACACGACCCTCAAATTCAGCGTCAAACAAACTGGGTTACTAAACCCTAAATCGTTCTCGTCCACCATCCAAAATGAATTATAAAATAAATGAACATTTTTCTAATGATCCCCTAGCCTCCATCCTACTCTAGCTCCAACCCCGATGATCAACACTTCATTGATCACCGTGAATCGATGATTATAGTTATTCTGTTCAACTCAAGAATTCTCAACCATTCCAAGTTTAAAAATCATATAATGATTATCTAAATTCATAATATTGTAATACGAATCGATTTGTAAAGCCAAACCATGAAATCAAAACCATTGATTTTTGAGTTAATTTAAGTAATCACTGTAAATTCCTGATTTTGGGAAAAATTATTCACTAACCCCATCTGAATTTATTTTAAAAATGATATTACCGAGTTACAATCATTTTCCTTTTTAAAGATTATAGCTTGAACATGTTTAGAAAAGAAGATATGGTTTCTATTGGGTGAAATAGGAGTCTGTAATGTCAACAGAGAACTATATACAGACATGCACCTCAATGTATATCTATATATTCAAAGATACGGCAAAATGAACACATTTTCATAGCACACTTTAAGTGTAAATCCAGCAATCAAATAAAAGACTTGTTTTAAGTGAGTTTGCTCACCTTAGATTCCAGGAAAGAAAAGAGCAGAGTTGCTTTAATATGAAACAGGTTTGAAACTGGTAAGCTAAAACCCATTCTTGATTCTCTGGTTTTGCCTTGATATATTGTTGTTTAGATGGAAGAATTTTGTTTAAGTTTTAAAGATGTTGTTATTTCAGATTTTTGTTTCTCAGTTTTTTTAAGGGACGAACTGAAATGAGGAAAAGCTTGATATATAGAAAATGAGTTGTACAGGGATGTATTATTTTGTACAATGCACAACAGAGATTTTTTTCTTCTTTCTTTAGGCTGATAATTTATTATGGTGGCTAGAGGATATGGCATTAATTGCCTTACCATACTTATCCATTTTTTTTATATTTCGTATGTACTTATATGGTTATATACATATCTTCTTTTGCTTTGTGTTCACATAATTATATTTGGCTTGTACAATAATCAGTGGTTTTTCTTTGCTTTGGGGCTGAAGACATTTTCGAGTTGACAAAAATGTTATCAGCATTTAATGCCAAGGTACTTTATATCTTTTATATGTTTACTTGCTTTGTTTTATACACATCTTTTTGCTTATACATGAAAATACTTTACTGTCTACTTGTACAGGATCAAAGACATTTCTATTTCCTTTTGTTCAAACTTGAATTTTTT
Source organism: Allium fistulosum (assembly GCA_030737815.1). Taxonomy (NCBI): domain Eukaryota; kingdom Viridiplantae; phylum Streptophyta; class Magnoliopsida; order Asparagales; family Amaryllidaceae; genus Allium; species Allium fistulosum. The sequence goes on from CM060905.1 coordinate 671,456,621, forward strand.
TTTATGTCTTCATTTGCTTTATATTGCTACATACTTAAATATATTTTGTTCTTTGTATTTTATATAAATTAAGTTATGTTGTGTTCATATTATCTAGGTGTTTATTTTTTTCTATTTTACAAATCTATATAACTTATCTTATATACATTTCTATTTCAATCTCTAACTTAATATTTATTATTTTGTATGTTTCTACTTTGCATGTTATCTCTTGTCTTGTTTCATTCTTGAATATGTTTTCTTTCTTTTTAACTTCGTCTTTAATAATATTACTTTATAATATAAATTTCTATTTTAATTTTGCTTTACTTTATAATATTCATTTTTATAGTTTATATAATTCTAGAATTATTTAATATGTTCATTTCACATTTTATATAACTATAAATTTGTTTGAAATATTTTTTTAACATCAACATTATTTGAATTCTATAAATATATTTTTATAAACTCAAATTATTATTATTAAACCATTTATTTTCAATTTAAATTCAAATCAAATATATATATACGTATATATCATTTCAAATTTACTCATATATGCTCAAACACACATATATATTCACATATATATAATATTTACAATATTTTTAAATTTAAATGATTTATACAACATTTATTTGAGTTCGAGGAAACTCGCATCCATTTATCGATTTATTTCACAAATCTTATTCAAAAACTCAATAAATTATCAATTTAAATTTATATAAAATTCGGGGTCGTTACAATAAGTTAAATAAAATTGAATTTGGAATTGAATTAAATTGGATATAAAGTTGAAATGTAAAATGATTATAATTGAGGATTATAATTATGCAATGAAAATTTATACCCTTAAGTTATAAGTGCTATATATAATCTGGAATTGTGATTATAAGATGTAAATGGACACAAATGAGCCATATAGGGTTTTGAATAAATAATTTGGTGAACTTATGAATAGAGAAATGAATTGTAAAACAAAAATAAAATGGTTGGTATTTTATGGGAAATTAAAAATTTAAATCCTAAATGAAATGTAAATGGAGATAAGACAAAGTGAAATATGAAATGTGGATGGACTTAGGTTAGTAAATAAGTTTTGAACTTATTTATTGAGAAATAAAATTTAGTTAAATTTGGATTGAAGTAAAAATCAAAATTCAGTTATGTTATGAATAATATTGAATGAAATTTAAATTCTTATTTGAATTAGTAAAGGAAATGTTATTAATTTAAGTTGGCTGAATAAAATTTAGTTGAACTTGAATTAAAATTTTGAAAAGAATTGAATTGAAAGGAAATTTAATTTAGTTGAAAGGATATTGAATGAAGTAAATGCTCACTCAACTAAATCCAAAAGAATTGTTTGAGGATGAATTTAGTGTAAGCTAAATTAAATAAAAGGGTAATGGGATGAATAAAATTTTGCTAGCTGGTTAAAAATTTGAAAAGCAAAATAAATCCAGTTCTGGCATAGAATAATTGGAATGGTCATGTTATTAATAAATTTAGAAATGAATTGAGAAGGTGAATAACATTAAAATGGATTGAAAGTAAACTAGTTGAATTAAAATTTGTAATGGATTGGAATTTGATTGGATGAGAATCAAATTAAAATGAAAATAGAATTGATGTAAGAAGAAATGTAGTTATTGTGGAGTTGAAATAACTTAAGTAAATTATGAAATGGTTGTTGTCGAGCTAATAAATGGTTTTGAATGAACCTGTATGGATAATGAAATTGAAATGTAAGAGTAAGGATTTAATCTAATAATGGTGATGAAAATAAGAATGTATGAGTTGTAAATAATCCAGAATGGAATAATATTAATATATATTTAAGTTGGAATTAAATTTAAATGGTATAAGCTTAAGAAATGGTTATTTGTTTGAATAACAACAAACGTGCAGAGAAATTAGTCGTTTTGCCGTAAACGAAAGTGAATGCATTAAGAGAAGTAAATGGAATTAGTTTTTGAATCAATTGGAATGGATTGAAATCTTATTAAGTGGATTTGTATATAAATGTAAATGAATCAAATTGAAAATAAATTTGATTGTGAATCAATTTGGAATTGAATTGAAGTGAATTGATGAAAGTAAAGCATATGTTATCATATTGAAGTAAAAATGAATTGGTTGTGGTGAATATGAATTGTATATAGTAAACTTGAATGTAAATCATTCGAGTGGAATAAAAATGAAGTTTGGATTGGTTAGGGAAGTTAAAATAGTGTTGAAACTTGTGATTTCTTATAAAATATGGTTAACATGTAGGATTTATGGAAATTGGTTGGTTGGTCTATGTAATTGATATGTTTGGCTATGATTAATGAATAAAATATTGTTAAAATTCTCATATTATTGAAAACTGATGTGTTTGTTTGAGTAAGTACAAGTGCGGGAGGCAATCGATTAAGTTGGAGCGCGTAAATGCTAAATATATTAGCCGCTTGTTTTTAAAATGCTTAAATAAGGTACGCCTATGTAATAAAATTTGAAAATGATATATATATATATATATATATATATATATTGTGAAATATTTTGTTTTCCGACCGTGTGGGTCGATGTATATATATTTATATCTATTGTGATATTGTGAAACGCTCTCCGTACAAAGAAGACGCTGTCAAAATATTTCAAAAATTTTAGGAGTTAGAATTTTTTTGAGGATTTTGAAAATTTTGGTTAACTAGGAAAGTTGTTTTTGGAATAATATTGAAAACAAAGCTTTTGAGTTAAAATGAAGCAAATGGATTGGAATTGAGCTAAAGGTTTTGATGAAGTAAATGTAAGTTTTTAACTAAGTAAATTTGGGTAAGTAAATGAGCTTAGTAGCATTTTCCTACCTTTGCAAATTTCGGGGACGAAATTTTTATAAGGGGGGAGGAATGTAACGACCCGGAATTTTGGTCGTTAGATTTTGAACATTTAATTCATTTTAAATGTTGAATGTGAATTATAATTTGATTTGAAATAAGAATTTTTGATTAAATTAATAAGATTTGTTACAATTAAAAATATGACTATTAAATTGTATTTGGATAAATAATAATTAAATATTTGAAATTTGGAAATTTGTGAAGCTGGATGTAAATGGTTATGAAAATGGTTTCTAAGGTTTATTTTAAGTCTAATTTGATTTGAATTTTTATATTGGACTTTTGGATGGAATCAAAAGTCAATAAGTTAAATTTGGAATTTTTATATTAATTTAATAGTGGAAATTAATATATAATAATAATGTAAATAATCAGATTTTGATTTAAAAGGAATCAGAATGATTTCTAATATGAATATAAATTCTATATGATTTATAATTTAGCTAGTAAGGTTTTAAAAGTGAAATTTTAAACGATTTCGACAGTTTCGAAAATCGTGAATTAATCAACGAGTTAAAATAGCCTTTCGGGGCATAGTCTCGGAATTTGACGAAACTAGTTCCATTGAATCCATAATAGTTAGTTATTTTCGGATTTCAATTTTCGTAGCATTTGGAGCTACCGTTTGCTCGTACGGGTTAGAAACGCGTTGAGATTTTAATCGATAATTTAATATTTTAGATCGATTTAAAAAGCTATCTTCAACATATGATTGAATTAGCTTCCGAAACACATTCCATTGTGTTCGGAATGCGGGTAAAACAATAATATTGCCTGTCGGCATGCGTCATTTGGAGATCGTTTGAAAAAGTTGTTTAAAATGGATTTAATATTAAAATAATATTAATGAACGTATATATATACGTTTAAGGGAGAAACCCTAGTCTTCTTATCACTGGCCTCCACATTTAGTTCCAATGGCCGATATGTTTCCTCCTTCTTCTTTAAATTTCTCCTTATCCACCAATCTTTTAAGGAAAATCCCAACTAGGAAGTTGTAGGACTCAGCTAGATCTACCGGTTCAACGGGTATGATCGTATGTCATGGAGTGGATTATTGAGGAATCGGCCACGAACGCAGCGGGTTCATTCGCGTATTTTGAGGGAACGGAGGCAATTGAGGGAACCAGTTCTTGGCCGAAGGCATTGATCGTGTAGGCCCTTCGTTTGGTAAAACCCGATCGTCATCAAGATCGTCGAGGTGGCGCGGTCTTCGTTTCGATCGTGCGTGTTTGGGTTCTTTTTTACCTGATATGGTCGCGTTTGGAAGGGAGGGAAGAAGATTAAGGGTGCGGCCACGATTCCTTGATTTTAATGAATGGTATAGATTTATTCTGGTATATTAAAATGAGAAAAAGGAATTTTATTATATAAATTTATATTCGAAACTTATAAATTTCATATCTTGGTCATGCATGATCAGAATTTGACGAAACAAGAAGCGCCGGAATAGTAGCGACGAGCTCTACGCGATGCCGTAGATCAGAAGGCTATTTGAGCAAGTGGAAATTTTAGATTAAATCGAACAAGCTCGATTTAATTTAAAATTTGAAATGCCAATGCAATGTGAGTTAATCTCACTCACATCTGGAATGCTAGTTTATTTAAATAGTGGATATTTAAATTGTTGATTGATTGGTTGAATGTGATAATTATTATCAGATTCGATCGATGTTATTAGTTTTGCTGACATCTGTGGAAGCAGGGAAACAGGTTGGAGGGATCCAACTGGATTCCTCACAATATAGAAATTATATTCATAATCTATTATATAATTCACTGATATCTTGTGATAGATTGATTTGGAATTTTGTTATGATGTGTTATGGTTGGATAATATAATTTGGTATTTTAAAATATCAATAAAATGAAATGGGGATGAAAAAGGGAAATGAAAAAGGATTTTTGAGATATGAATTTAAGAAAATTAAATTCAGGAAATTGGTTTGGAATTTGAAGTGTTTTTGAAATGCTGTTTTAAAAAAAGGAATGAGGAATGGAAATGTATAAACTGGGCTTATAAATGAAATGGGATATTTATCGGTGGATAAATTTTGAAAGATAGATTTCCGGTGGGAATTTCTATAAGAAGTGCAAATTGTTTAAAACAATAGAGAGTTATTTTTAAAGAATGGAAAGTGTATTCTTCTTGGGAAATGAAGTATGTTTCAAAGAGAACTTTCATTGTATAAACCAGAATGTTTAAATGCGTTTCTAGAATATTTTAGAAAATTATTATCTTTAATTATTTTAAAGAAAAAAAAAATTTCATACGTAATTATGGTATTTAATTAATTTAAAGATAAATTAGCATTTTGATTTCTAAAGGAAATTTTATTATAAGTATTCGATATAATAACTTTATATTAAAAGGAAATTTTTGATTTAAGTTACCCAATATAAAATTTTAGTTTTTTTCAAAAAAGAACATTTTGAATAAAGAATTTGGAAACTTATTTTAAATAATTTGAAGCATCTATTTTGGAAGTGATTTCCAGGAAATGGGAAGTGTGCTTAAAAATAAAAGGGAGTTTTATTTTTAAAGTGTTGGGAGAAATTTACGGGACTTGAACGTAAATTTGAATTGAGAAAAATCAAGAAGGATTTATAAGAAGAATTCTTTGGTTTATTCTGAAATGGAAGTGTATTTCCTTGAAAAGCCAAGTACATTTTTAAAGCGGATTTTGAGTAGAAGTTAGAAGTTTTGAAGTTGTTATTAAAAAGAAAGTTTTTAAGAAATTATTATTAAGTTGTGAAAATTTTAAAAGTAAATATTTACTAAATTAGTTATAATAGTAATTATTTTAAAGGGTTAACTGGTATTATGTTTTAAAAAGAATATTATTAATATTGATATTTTATAAAATGGATTTATTTAAAGATAGTTTGGTTAAAGTTTTATTTGAAACTTATATAGAAGTTAGATTGACTTAACTTTTATTTTAAAATTAGTTTTATATTTTATAAAATAATTTTGCCTTAAATATTCTTAAAATATATTATAATAAAGTGATTTAAATTATTTTAAAATCTAAAGTATTCGAACTTGGTTATTTCAGTGGGGAATAGAAAATTGTTTGGGAATTTACTTCGTAAAAAGGAAGATGGTTTGGAACTGTTTCAAAGGGTTGAAATGGAAATATATCTTGCGAAGATATTTTGAGGGAAATAAATAATTTGGGAAATTATTTATGTTTGATGGATGTTTGTGAATGTTAATTTATAGTTAAATAACCGACTATCAATATTGGACAATGCACTGATCGTTTCAAAGAGACCGAGATCGGGATTTATTTCTCGAAAACCACTTCGATCCGGTTTGTACGTTTTCGTGGGGAAACGAGTTCGGAGTTGAAGATGGAGCAGGTAAGTGCAAGGGCTAGTCGCTACTAATCCTGAGGGTGATTCCAAAATGGATGTAGTAGGAGTAGTGCCTTCGGTTCTGTTCGAACCTGGGACGGACTTGTATGGATGAATGATTTCAGAACATCGTCAGGTGGACGATGAGCATTCTAAGTGATATGTTCTTAAAAGGTAACGCTTAGCCTCAAGCCTCATCAACTGGGAATGACTGATAATCAGGGGTTATGCAGCAAGGCTAAGTGGGTAGCACCCATTAGGGTGAGGTCATCCCTGTCTAGATGTTCTTTTTTATTCGGTGTTAATCCTCTGATTCATGACCAAACAGTATACGAGCTAGAATAGCTTCCGATCTAAACACATGCCGACCTAGAAGCCTGCTCCGACCCAAGAAAGACTTCGAGATAAGATACGCTCCATTTAAGGAAGACTCCGAGTTAAAAAGGTCGCCGGCTTAAGAGTCACGACCTAAGAAAGCTCTGACCCAACAGTTGCCGATCTAACTACTGAGAAGAGCTGCCGACTTAAGATGAGTACCAACCTAGGAGCCCACCGACTTAAGGAAGCCAACCGACTTAACAAATTGCGAGTTAGCACGGGCTGCCGAGTTAACAAATTGCCGACTTAAGATTGCGAGTTAACTCTGCTCCGACCTAACAACACCGAGTTAAGAAGCACTACGACTTAAGGGTCTTCGAGATAAGGGAGTCTTGGACCTAAGGCATTTGTTGAGAACTTAATACCTACGACCTATCTTTTAAGTCGTCGCCGACCTACGACTTATCCTAAGTCGTGTACAATCTCAGGACACCTTATACACCTTTACCTCGTCATCGACTTGCCTTAAGTCTTCGGCGACTTAGGACTTGAAGTAGAAAACAAGAAGAGGAGATGAACTACAGAGGAAGTGTTGAAGCTGGTAAGCCGGCAGCGACCTATCATAAGTCGGCTACGACTTAGGACTTAGGAAAATTTCCAGTCTCCAAATCAGCTCCTATAAATACTCCACCACTTCCAACATGAAGGGGATTTTTGGCAAATCATTTCTAAAGCGCCGTTACTCTGTCAAACTCTCCAATCATTCAGCAATCAAGGATCCTTCAAGCATTCGCGACACTACAACAAGCTTCGAGAGAAATTCCTTACATCCAACATGGATTCAACGAGTTTCAACATCGAAGATTGAGCTAGTAGTCAAGATTGTTTCTTGTGATCGAATTGTACTGTTTTCATAAGAGATTTGTACCGATTTGTAACCGGATTCAATTATAAAGAGATTCAAAGTGGACGTAGGCCAAAACTCAAGCCGAACCACTATAAATTGCTGTCTTTTACTGCATTTCTGCTATTTTCCTGCTTGTTATCTGTTCCCGTCACACGGGTGGTGCTTTCACGATCTTATTACACACACCGGGTGTTAGCGTTCACTTTTCAACGTTAACATTTTGGTGCTTTCATTGAGCGCCCAACTCAGGCTACCATTCATCATTGATTCACGAAAGTTTGTTGAAAAGATTTCCTACAAAACCAGAAGTCTATCAGACATAATGGCTCCTGGAAGGAAACGAAAAGTTGTCAGATCTGAAAATGGTCATGATGATACCGCCACTTCTTCTTCACCAAGTCAAGCAGCTCCAAGCGTCGGGGTGACGCGAGAGGAGCTAAACGCTGCTTTATCCGGACTATACCAACAGATTGAGACTCAAAACAATCTGATGATGGAAAAACTGAATGCTCTGCTTGGTGCCAACCAAAGACCAGTGGGTAATGAAGAAAACACCGCTGATGCTCTTCGCAACTCCGAAGGGAGGAATATTCCTCAGGGGGGATCAGGTGCTGCTGAAGGGGCACCCCTCCAAGCTGAAGGATCTAGACCATCGCCAATTTTCCACGAAAATCTGCCCGGGCAAACATCTGAGAAAATGGCAGAAGTCTACTCCGCAAAATCTTTGAACAATGAGGAATATCTTTCTGGCATGATCAAGCAAATAATGAAAGAGAGCATGTAGAGAGGTGAAGATGAGAGTGAATGGGGATTCGCGCCAAGTAAGACTCCGTTTACCGAGAAGATTCTAAAGGCTGAATTTCCTAGAAAATTTGTTCCCCCCACCATTCCTGCCTATCGGGGAACAAGTGATCCAAACCAATTCTTGTATAAATATGATTGGCACATGACCGGCGCAAGAGCAACTGACGAAATTAAGTGCCGGTATTTCCCAGTATATTTGGAAGGAGTGGCACTTCTCTGGTTCACCAAACTTCCTGTCCGATCAGTAGATCAGTTTTCCGATCTGACTAGAAAGTTCAAAGAACAATTCAGGCTATACGCTTCAAAGGCAAAAGACATAATGTCATTGTCCAGTCTTGAGCAGAGTCCGGGAGAGCCCATCAAATCCTTTCTGAACCGCTTCAATCTAGCTCTGGCAGAAGTCGATAACGCAGAGCCACGAATGATCTTGACCTATTTGATGCGTGCTATTGACAAATCGAGCAAATTTGGAAAATGGCTGAAGATGAAAGAGCCAAATTCTCTCTCGAAATTCTACAAGAAAGCTGACGAATTCATACGCTTGGAAAACCTTCCGGCACCAATGAAAGTGGTGGCAGCAAAGGTGGAAAATAATATTGCTGCTTCGGTGAAGAAGGATTCTGGAAGTCAGAAAAGGGAAAATCACGAGGGGGAAAAACAAAAGGATACAAAGAAACCTCGCTTCTTCAAACCTTCAGATTTCACTCCATTGACTGACACTCTGGAAAATATCTTCTTCGCCACCAAAGATGCTGTGGATTATCCCAAACCGGCTGAGATAAAACCGGGAAAGGGCGCTATGAGAAATGGAAAGTTCTGCCGCTTTCACAACCAACCCGGTCATGATACCAATGACTGTAGTCACTTAAAAAGCTTAATTGAAGAACTGTTGAGAGAAAACAAGCTGCAACAATATGTCAAGAAAAACAGAAGTGACCCATCTTCGTCTACTCAGAGACAACAACCCCCTACTCAGCCATCAAGTTCGGGTAAAGGTACTGTGGCACATGAATCTGAGAGGCCCGTTATTAACATCATTACAAGGGGCCCACACCCAGCAGGCAGAAGCTGGGGTGAAATGGAACGATATGCTCATGCTCTGAAGTATATCCCTGCAGAGGAAGATGTTTTTGCTGTAGAAAATGCTGCACCCCTGAAACAGCAAAAGATTTCGGATAATGATATTATGTTCAAAGCTAGAGATTCTATTGGTATTGAAGCTCCGACCATAGATCCCTTGGTTATCTCTGCAGGAATTGGACCAGCAATAGTAAGGCGAGTGCTCATTGATTGCGGTGCTTCCTGCAATATACTTTTCAAGAAAACATTTGACCAGATGAAGATCCCAATGACCGACGTTCAGGCTTCGTCACAAAAGATCGTTGGTTTCACTGGGGAACCACAGCAACCAATCGGAACTGTCGAGTTGTTCGTGGAACTTGGTGAAGGGCAGAAAAGGGTAGCTCACAAACAAACCTTTGTGATTGTCGATGGATTTTCTGCCTACAATGCTTTCCTAGGCAGGCCGACTCTAGCTGCATTCAAGGCCATTTTGGCCCCATGGTGCCTAACTATGAAATTTCCTACGAAAAATGGTGTTGGTGTCATCAAGGGAGATCAAAATGCTGGACGCGAATGTTATCTCATAGAGCTTCGAGAAGCCAGAAAGAGAGAGATGGGTAAAGATGCGGCAGCTCCCCTCCGCATCAAAAACCCAACCTTATAGCAAATACAGGGTGGTCCCTGCACTGGTGAGCATAGTGGCGCAAGGCGAGAAATGGACCCCAGAAAATCCAGTGCAAAGGAGAATAGAGTGGTGCCCGCAGAAGTTACAGTACCAATACATGTTGACTCAAAAGACCGAAACAAAGTACTTAATGTGGGTTCGCAACTAAGTACAACAGTTCAAAATACACTGATATCATTTCTAAAAGCAAATCTAGACGTGTTCGCTTGGTGTCACGCTGATATGTGTGGAATCTCTCCAACAATTGCTGTTCACACTCAGAATGTCGATCCAAAATTCACACCAGTAAAATAGAAAAGAAGAACTCAAGGTCCAGAAAGTTCAGCAGCTTTAAAGGAAGAAGTAGATCGCCTCTTGGAGAATAATTTCATCAAAGAATCCACTTATCCAAATTGGGTTTCAAATCCAGTACTGGTTAAGAAGGCAAATGGAAAGTGGAGAGTATGCATTGATTTCTCAGATCTAAACAAAGCCTGCCCCAAAGACTGCTTCCCGTTGCCTAGAATCGATCAACTAGTGGATGGGACGGCTGGACATGAGTTGTTATCTTTTATGGATGCCTATTCTGGATACAATCAGATTATGATGAATGAACCAGATCAGGAAGACACAAGCTTTATCACAGATGTGGGACTCTACTATTACAAGGTTATGCCATTCGGTTTGAAGAATGCAGGGGCAACCTACCAAAGACTTGTCAACGCTATGTTCAAACCTCAGATTGGCAAAACTATGGAAGTTTACGTTGATGATATGTTAGTAAAGTCAAAGAAAGCAGTAGACCATATGGATCACTTGGCGGAAATGTTCTCAATTCTTCGAAAGTACGGAATGAAGCTTAATCCATTGAAATGTTCATTCGGAGTAGAGTCTGGGAAATTCCTGGGTTTCATCATGAGCGCTAGGGGCATCGAGGCTAATCCTGCTCAAATCACAGCTCTAAGAGAAGTTAAAGCTCCTAGAACAAAGAAAGAACTGCAAAGTCTCAATGGAAAGGTTGCCGCTCTTAGTCGCTTCATTTCCAAGGCCACAGACAAATGCATTCCCTTCTTTGATGCTCTAAAGAAAGGAAAGAAAAATTTCGAATGGACTCCTGAATGTCAGAATGCTTTCGATCAACTGATTCATCATATGAGAACTCCTCCGGTCCTCTCCAAGCCTAGTGATGGTGAAGACCTCTTCATCTATTTAGCAATTTCATCCCATGCTCTAAGTGCAGCACTCGTACGAGAAGATATGAAAATACAACGTCCAGTTTACTACATCAGCAAACGGTTCGCTGGGGCTGAGATGAATTATTCAAAAATAGAAAAGCTTGCTTATTGTTTGCTAATCGCTTCCAGGAAGTTGAGGCCCTATTTTCAATCTCATCCTATCAAGGTCCTGACTGATCAACCTCTAAAGCAAGTCCTATATCGTCCTGAAACCTCGGGCCGTCTCTTGAAGTGGAATATAGAACTCAGCCAATATGACATCACTTACCACCCCCGAAGAGCAATTAACGGACAAGCTTTAGCAGATTTCATTGCGGAGTCCACTGACAAAGGTGGTAGTAATGAAGAAACAACTGATTGCATTCCGATACAGTGGAAGTTGTATGTTGATGGCTCGCGAAATGATTATTGTTCTGGGGCAGGAGTTGTGCTTGAAACTCCCGAAGGACGATCACTATGTTATGCATTAAGACTGGAATTCCCTTCGACAAACAATGAAGCAGAATATGAAGCCCTTATTGCTGGTTTAAAAATCGCCAAGGAACTGAACATCAAAGTGATACAGATTTTCAGCGACTCTCAGCTTATTGTTTGCCAGGTGAAGAAAGAATTTCAAGCCAAGGGAGGAAATTTGCCTGCATATTTGACAAAAACTTCCGAACTTCTCAATGATTTTGATCACTATTCAATAAGCCACATACCTCGGGAGGAAAATATGAAGGCAAATTCATTAGCAAAGTATTCTAGTTCTGGGGAAGCTCAGTTACTGGGATTAGTTCCTGTGGATGTTCTGTCGGCTCCAAGCATTGATGAAATGGATGTTGATTGGATCATGGCTACGTCTCTTGAGCATGAATCATGGATGACTCCAATCAAAGAATATCTGCTCAATGGTTCATTACCATAAAACTCTAAAGAACGCCTAAAGTTGTTGAGAAAAGCGGCAAGGTATGTAATTCAGGATGGTCGGTTGTACAGGCGGGGATTCTCAATGCCATTACTTCGATGTGTAACCAAGGAAGAAGCTAACACAGTTTTAGCAGAGGTACACGGAGGAGAATGTGGAGATCATTTAGGTGGTCAAACACTCGCAAAGAAAGTTCTCCGATATGGGTATTTCTGGCCGGATATTAATCGAGATGCTGCTGCTTACTCCAGGAAGTGCGACAAATGCCAAAGGTTTGCAAAGATCCCAAGAGCACCTTCCACCGAACTCACACAGATGGTCAGCCCATGGCCATTTGCCATTTGGGGAATAGACCTGATTGGACCTTTACCGATCATAAATCAGGAATTAAGTATGCTGTTGTTGCCGTTGATTATTTCACCAAATGGGCTGAAGCTGAACCTTTGGCCACCATCACTTCTAAAAAGATGATAAATTTTGTAACAAAGAATATCATTTGCAGATATGGTGTGCCACAGAAAATAATCACAGACAACGGTACTCAGTTTGAAAGTGAAGAATTCCAGGATTTTTGCAAACGGTTCAGAATTCGAAAAAGCTTCTCAGCAGTGGCTCATCCGCAGGCAAATGGGAAAGTGGAAGCGGTTAACAAGATCATCAAGTCAACTATCAAAAAGCAACTTGAAAAAGCAAAAGGTGGTTGGGTTGATAAGCTTCCATTAGCACTATGGGCGTACAGAACTACTCACAAAACTGCGACTGGGCACACTCCATTTTCACTGGCATACGGATCAGAGGCAATGATTCCAGTGGAAGTAGAAGTTCCTTCACATAGAAGAATTCATTTCAACGAAGCTGAAAATGGGAAACTGCAACTTGAAGCACTTGATTTTCTTGATGAGAAAAGAGAAGAAGCTAGGCTCAGAGTTTCAGCTCATCAGCAGAGAATAGCCAGGCATTTCAACTCTAAATTTCGCCAACGCAGCTTTGAAATCGGAGACTTGGTTTTGAAAAGGATCATGACAGCAACTGGTGTGTTTGGGCCAAACTGGGAAGGGCCACATGTCATAGGCACTAAACTTCTTGATGGCACTTTCAAACTCATAACTGTTGAAGGAGATCCAATTCCAAGAGCTTGGAACAGCAACCATTTGCGCCCTTATTTTACTTGAAAAGTGCTCTGCTCAAAATTGTAAAATGATGATGAATGTATCAGTTGTATTGTGAAATATTGTAAATCAGTGTAAATGAATGAAAGCTATAATGTGGACGTAGGCCCGATTCTTGGCCGAACCACTATAAATCTTGTGTTCTTTACTATTTCATAATGCCTGTTTTATTTCGATATGTATATACTTTAAATGTATTGCTAAAATGTCGATTCAAAATTGCAGGACATTATAACAAGGCTTGCTCGTCACAAAGCTAAGCAACCTCTATAAATCAGCTATTACACAAAAACCAAGCGACAAAAAATTCCAAACTCAAATCCTATGCAAGGAAAACTTCACATAAAAAGTTGGCGACTTCACTGGGACAAACCTTTGTTCACTAGTTGAGATTGTCGTTATGAATAGGCATCCAGCTAAATAACTCGCGTTTGTCTCGTGAAGTCATTCAACAGTGAAGTACATTCCTTCGGACGAAGCAATTTACTCGCAAAAGGAAAGAAGATGTGCTTGGAAACGATAATAAGAGATTGCTAATGGGTAGATGATGAGAGAAAATTGCCAAGCAAACAAAGAAGCAGACAAAGGGAGGTATGCCTCTCAACAGGAAGGCCGGGAGATCCACTAAAGGAACACCTTCCTAAGCAGAAGGAACAGGACCCTCGCTAACTGGTCGTGATGCATCCGATCAGATAGCATACGTCCGTCCCGTGGATCCACTCGCCCCTGAGACGCAACCTACCTGGCACACCAACCAACCAAAACCCTCTAACGAGGCACGCCAATAAATGGGAGTGCTTTACTCAATCAAAAAGATCGGTGGGACTACCAAAGGGGCACCTTGTTGCTTAATTGCGATCGTTTGTGCAAGCAAACATCCAATCAAGCAACTTGCGTTCGCCCCGTAGACCCCTCTGACCATGAGAAAGTAACTTCCAGGCAATCACAAGCCCTCTTCGGAGGCACAAGCCCTCTTCGGAGGCACAAGCCCTCTTCGGAGGCACAAGCCCTCTTCGGAGGCACAAGCCATCTTCGGAGGCACAAGCCCTCTTCGGAGGCACAAGCCATCTTCGGAGGCACAAGCCCTCTTCGGAGGCACAAGCCCTCTTCGGAGGCACAAGCCATCTTCGGAGGCACAAGCCCTCTTCGGAGGCACAAGCCCTCTTCGGAGGCACAAGCCATCTTCGGAGGCACACTTTACCATGCTTGAAGCACAAAATAAAAAGCCCTCTTCGGAGGCACATTTCACCAGGGTAAAAGTGCAAAATGCTTCTCTTCGGAGACCCACTTCACCCGAGTAGAAATACAAAAATTGCTTCTCTTCGGAGACCAACATTGCTTCTCTTCGGAGACCAAAATCAAGACTTCTTCGGAAGCACAAGACCTCTCCGGGGGCACAACAATACTCCACAAAGCATAATGCTACTCTTCGGAGTCCAAATGCTACTCCTCAAAAATACCAAAAAAGCCCTCCTTAGAGGCACACTTCAGTTCTTAGGGAAGACCTACTTGTTCATCTTGAAAAACTCTTCCCCAGAAATTGAAGTGCTAAGTAATATCCTTTTCTGAGGTTCGCTTTACCGTGTAGGAGAATTCACTTCTCGAAAACATGAAGTGAACATCTCCGAAGGTTGAAGCGTAAAAAACTTCTCCGAAAATGAGACACGCTCCATTTAAGTAGAATAATCGTTCCCTTAAAGACGGAATAGTTATTCTATGAAAAATAAGAGCGCAGGTCTCGCCAAAAGCAACAAGATATTGTAATGCACTTGTGGTATAGGGGCAATATCATATGATACAGCTATAACAATAAAAAGCAGTATTCAAGCGACATACCACAAGCACATAACAATATCACGCGAAAAGATGTGGAATAAATGCATTCTTAAACACAGACAAAAAGTTTGTACAAGTAGAAGGAATCGTTTGTTCTACACTAAAAATAAAAAAAAACAAATGCATTCTCACATACACAAGAGTTTGTACAAGTAAAATAATTGTTTTATTTAGTACTATGAAATTTTTTTACATGTGCAGATATCTTAAAAAAAAAGCAAAAGCGAGGACCGGTACCCGCACAATCCCCGGTCAACCGGTCAGTACATGCAAAAAGCAAAAATAATAAGTAGAGAATCCAGCTTGATTATCCCTTCTTCTCGCCACCTTTTGAGCCCTTACCCGGCCTAATGATTAGCTTTTGAAGTCGTTGTGAACGGGTAGGGGCAGAAGGAGAAAGAGGTACGGCCGGATCAACTACTGCTTCCTCTCCAGTGGAAGTATTCTTCTTCTTCCTTACGGCACGCTTTCCCTTCCTCTTTGAAGAAGATTCGCTCCCCGGAGTAGTAAGAAATGTTGAGAGCTTTGTATCGTCATCAAGAGACCGCTCTGGGGTCTTCTCAATGTCCTCAAGATCCTCCGCCTTCTGCTCCTGTGAAACAGCCGGATCATCCAAGCCTTGAAGAGCTTCGATTTTCTTTGCCTGTGATCCAGGTTGGGAAGCAGAAGGAGGAGTAATTTGGGAAGACGGAGGAACGGCAACTGAAGGAGTGAAAGCTTGTGCAGTGTCTGGTGCCTCCGCTGTAGAAGAAAAGAAGTTAAAATCAACATCCTCCGAAAATAGAGAAGGCATCGGTTCACCAAAGTTTAAATAACAAGTAAGAAGGTCGTCGAGTTCGGCTAAATCAAATGACCGGTTCATCGGGCCTGCGACGATGCCAAAATTACCTGGAGGAGTTGGCTTTGCAAGATCAATCTCAAATTTCTCGGCTTCAATGTCATCCGGTGCCTCATCCTTAGTAGGAGTAGTAGCAGTTTCTTGAGCAACTTTAGCTGGATGTGAAGAATGAGAGCTGGAGTCTATGATGTTGGCATCGGCCGAAGTTGAAGCATGAACAGGGGCAGTTGAAGGAGCTTCCTCTTTTGGGTATTCATCTCCCGCTGACTCAGCTCGCGCCCTGGCAAATTGTTCTCTTCCTATGGCAAGAGCAACACGAGCTTCATCATCAAGATAGCGCTCCTCAAGTTCCGATTCATCATAATCGGCCCCGCCAAGCATGTCAAGTGCGACTTCCCACACTTCAGCTAGTGTAATTTCATAGTCAGAGCCCAGAAAGGCGAGGCTCCCATGACCCAGGACGCTGTGTAGGTAAAAGTCAAATAAAGTAGAACTGACACCGGCTTTTGTTTCCGCATGAGATTTCTCGGCCGCTTCTTTCTCGGCAATAGCTGCAACTTGACCGGAAACAGCCTCGTCGCGCTCCTTTTCAACTTGAAGAAGCCTAGCTTTCAGCACCTCAATCTCCGCGTTTTGAGAAGCGGTTGTATTCCGTAGTTCAGCATTTTCTAGGCGATTTTTCTCGACAATGCTCTCCTTAGCCGCAATCTTCAGTTCAGCATCTCTTTGTGCAGCATGTGCGTCCCGCACTTGCTTTTGAAGAACTTCTTCTCTTTGGGTATGAGTTGCAGAAGAGGAGGCGAGATCTTCCTTAAGTTGCTTGACTTCAGATTCAAGCTTTGCGTTGTCATCTGCGATGCTCGTCATCTCCGCATCATGCTATTTACGCCATTTATCCCATTCAGCTTTGTCGTTCTCCAAAGTCAGCATATTTTCAAGATTCATGTGATTAACCCTTTGGAGTTCATCGACAAGCTTCTGCCACTACGACATCCTCTCGATATTAAGCCTGACTGCGTCAAGACTACTAAGCATGTCTTGCTTATCAATCGGAACTAAGTCCAAGTCAAAACGCACCCCTTTTAGGCACCAATTCGGAAAACGGCTCTGAAGTGTTGGGGGGCCGTCTTTGACTTGATATTGTGGCCTGTTAATGATAGTCTGAATGTCAGATTTCTTCAGAGGAGGAGAGCTGGCCGGAATATCGAAAGAAATGGGTGCGTCAGTCTTTTCAGAAATTTCAGACGCATCAATCGGCTTAGATCGCTTGCTCGGTTCGTCAGCAATCTGAGTTTTTCCCTTATCATCATAAGACTTCCGCTTATGAGAGTAGTCACTTCTACGGGAAGAGTCATATCGCTCGGCATCTTTTCTTCTTTGCCGCTGATCGTAATCCCGTTTCTCCTGGGCTTTCCTTCGAGCCCTCTCTTCATCTGTTTCTTTTGGGGTATCAAGGTACTTCCTAAAGTCATAGGATCCGCGGCCTCCATGGTACTTGAATGAGTCATAATATGAACCTGTACGTCCCATTGGAGAACCTGAAAGCAGAAAAGGAGTAAAGTTTAGAAATTTCCAGGAAAAAAGAGGATGAGTGCTTATAAGTGCTGAAAAATCCTAAGTGTGTGTGGCGTGCAAACTACATGCGTCAAACTACAGACCACGCTTTAGTGTGGAAACAGATACGACTGGCGTAGTAGGCGTCTGGGATTGTTTAAAGGTGGAAGTCGCCTCGACAACGGGAGAAGTCGCTTTTGGATTGTTATCCCCGAAAAGCTCTTGAGAAGTTATCATGATATCGCTCAAGCCAACAAAGGTGTCATCACCCAGGTGTTCAGCAGATTTCTCCTTTTCAACTTCCATATCAATTGATTTTTCAGAAACTCGAGGATTCTCTTCTTCCTCAATAATTGGGGCAAGTGCCGATTTGCTAACTAACCCTACAACGTCAGTGGATGCGGAACACTTTATCAAAGCAGCTTCTATGGCAGGTGTTTCTGATCCAACTTCTTCCGCAGAAACTAGGGCATTCGATGCCTCTGCTTGAGAGCCCGAAGCAGCCAACGTTTCTGCGTTAGAACTAGAAATTTCATGAATTCGAGTCGACCTGGAAGGATGTAGAAGCCCAAATTGGTGCAAAAGCTCATCATCTAATAGAAACTGGATACTCCTCTCCTCTACAGGCACCGCCATAAGCCTCTCGAAAGTGACTTTGTGACCGAGATCTTTAGAAGGTGGAGGAAGTGTTGAAAAGGAAAAAAGGAAAAGTTAGCACTTGATAACTCGAACTTCGGTAAGTTTGAAAGAACATAAGAAACAGATGCAAGTGATCTTACTCCCTACTCTCCAAATAGCATAAAACCCCGGAGGACAGCGAACATAGAAAAACGGGCTCAGGAAACTATGAACACTTTCAGGGAGACCAGTGATCAACTTACGATTTCTTGCACTCCTCACGACTATGATGGAGGGATGATCTTTATTTTTGGCAAAAGCGCACAGATAGCGAATTTCTCCGAAACTAGGAAAGCGGTCCAGCGTTCTCCTAAAAAGCAGGCATAGTCCCAGCAGGATGGCGTAGCCATTGGGGTGTAATTGAAAAGGAGAGATAGATAGTCGGAGAAGAACTTCTCGAATGCAGTCATTGAATGGGGGGATAGCTCCGCTCGAGCACATTTGGCGGTTAACTGCGACGAAGCCATGGGGCGGCCTGTCAGCAGTATCATTTATTTTGGGAAGCAAAGCATCAGCTTCAGCAATGCCAAACTGGATGCATAGTTGACGAAAGGCTTTATGGCTCAAAGTAGTAGGAGTCCTTTCTGGAGGATCGTTTAGCGGGACAACAACTGGAAATGCATCTTCAACTTGCTCTGTTCCTTCTTGTGGAGAAGACATTCTACACAATCAGCTGAATGTTCAAATGTGAAGGTGCACGTTTCCTAAAAAGTGTGAAGTGTTGTGCAAAACTAATGAAAATAAAAGACAAGCATAACTGGAATTAGATTAGTTGACAATCAATCGATTACAGAATTTCAGAACTTGTCAATGATCAAGTGCAGTGTTAATACAGACAAATCAGTTTCATTTGACTATTATGATTTTGTTTTAATACTTCACTTGAATTGGTTATTGTACAGCATCTCGTTCATATTCATTCAATTTAACTTTCTCTTTACCAACTAATCTGTCATTCGATGTGGGCAGTCAGTGACTGTATATTCGTCCCAGTACTCTGTAAATGTTGTGTTAAACAGGATTGTTAACTAGCAAATTGAAGCAATCTGTAGAAGGAAATACATGCAACACAGTTCATAGTTCAAAAGTTCAAGGTTAAGGCAAAGTTCAAAAGTCATCTACTTAGTCGCCGAAAACCTAAGTACTAACTCGGTGACGACTTAAGAGAAATTCCCTATGGGTCAAAGCTAGTAGTTCCCGAGTCCTGGCCAGATTAAGAAGCAAAACTAGTTCGAAGCAACAAGAAATCTTCTAAGTCCTAACTCGGAAGCGACTCAAAACCTAGGAAACGTGAAATTGTTAAGTCGGTTTCGACTTAAATCAGTGAAATCACTAAGTCGTGACCGAGTCAGTACATCAACCCACTTTCTTCCATAACTTTTAATTCGATAGCCCAATAACCTCACAATCAGTGACGATCCTAATTCCATCACACCATTGGATCGCCCAGAAAAGCCAATTCGAATCGCCTCGGGTTTGTTGCGAATCTGACGAACTGTTGCCCTATCACAACTGCAACGTGATCGATAGCAATGGCGGAACAGTCGAAGGGGTATTCATAATGAACCGCGGCAAACAAATGGAAGTTGAAAACTGGGGAGTCATCGATTCGACAGTGGGCATGGGTAAACTCGGATCAGATTAACTTACGATGTATAACAGGAGGTTGATCGACGATTGGATAAATGGAATTTATCTCTGAGGGCTCGAAATTGCGTCAATGGCTGAATTGAGAAGAAAAATGAGTGAGGAAGGGGAAGGATGACTCAACTATTTATTCGCAGGAAGGTGGGGCGACTTGCATGCTGCCGACTTAAGACCTCTGTTAACTCGCCCCCGACCTAATCAAAGAGCAGGTTAAGAAAATCGAAGTATATGACCTATGACCTAGGCACACACTTCGAGGGGCAAATGTTAATCCTCTGATTCGTGACCTAACAGTATACGAGCTAGAATAGCTTCCGATCTAAACACATGCCGACCTAGAAGCCTGCTCCGACCCAAGAAAGACTTCGAGATAAGATACGCTCCATTTAAGGAAGACTCCGAGTTAAAAAGGTCGCCGGCTTAAGAGTCACGACCTAAGAAAGCTCTGACCCAACAGTTGCCGATCTAACTACTGAGAAGAGCTGCCGACTTAAGATGAGTACCAACCTAGGAGCCCACCGACTTAAGGAAGCCAACCGACTTAACAAATTGCGAGTTAGCACGGGCTGCCGAGTTAACAAATTGCCGACTTAAGATTGCGAGTTAACTCTGCTCCGACCTAACAACACCGAGTTAAGAAGCACTACGACTTAAGGGTCTTCGAGATAAGGGAGTCTTGGACCTAAGGCATTTGTTGAGAACTTAATACCTACGACCTATCTTTTAAGTCGTCACCGACCTACGACTTATCCTAAGTCGTGTACAATCTCAGGACACCTTATACACCTTTACCTCGTCACCGACTTGCCTTAAGTCTTCGGCGACTTAGGACTTGAAGCAGAAAACCAGAAGAGGAGGTGAACTACAGAGGAAGTGTTGAAGCTGGTAAGCCGGCAGCGACCTATCATAAGTCGGCTACGACTTAGGACTTAGGAAAATTTCCAGTCTCCAAATCAGCTCCTATAAATACCCCACCACTTCCAACATGAAGGGGACTTTTGGCAAATCATTTCTAAAGCGCCGTTACTCTGTCAAACTCTCCAATCATTCAGCAATCAAGGATCCTTCAAGCATTCGCGACACTACAACAAGCTTCGAGAGAAATTCCTTACATCCAACATGGATTCAACGAGTTTCAACATCGAAGATTGAGCTAGTAGTCAAGATTGTCTCTTGTGATCGAATTGTACTGTTTTCATAAGAGATTTGTACCGATTTGTAACCGGATTCAATTATAAAGAGATTCAAAGTGGACGTAGGCCAAAACTCAAGCCGAACCACTATAAATTGCTGTCTTTTACTGCATTTCTGCTATTTTCCTGCTTGTTATCTGTTCCCGTCACACGGGTGGTGCTTTCACGATCTTATTACACACACCGGGTGTTAGCGTTCACTTTTCAACGTTAACATTCGGCTTAGTGGTGCGGTTGCTGATCCCAACCGTGGGGTGATCTTACTTGGAATTATCCATTAAGGGGTAGTTCCGGCCTTGTGTTGCAGGGGATCGGGCGTTGTCCTCGGTACGCTGATCTAGACCAGGTACTGTGACAGGTGGTACCCCAATGCCTAGTCATTAGTTGGAAATCCATTTTTCCTATGCGCCTGTACGGTTTTGATTGTGCCCAACTATTGCTGAAACGTGAGATGCAAGCATTTCAGCTAGATTCTATTTTACTTTCTATAGACACTATTATAATATCAGACGAATTTGATAAAAGTGTTTGGCTATCGTAACGTAAAAACCCGACATGTTTATTTGTGGCATGGTCTTACGAGACGCTTTTGATTTTCAAAGGATTTTTGAAACTTTAATAATCAGTTTGGATGTATTTCTCTCACACTGGTATTCTAGACTGACTCGGGTGTTATTTTATTATAATGCTCGGGTCAGGCCGAGTATTATAGATTACAAGATAGGATGCTATAGAGCTTAGGTGTGGACCTGGAGTCCAAGATTTATTATTCGTACTTGTTTATTCCGCTGCTATGGTTGTTTGAAATTGCCAGCAAGTTATGAGGCAGGCTGATATAACTGCCAGGCTGGTAATTGTTGTTTACTTGTGATATACTCTGATGATGTATTATATAAAACTGATATGGTTTCATTTTGTGTAAAGATCTGTTATTATTTATTATATTTTGCTCCGCTGCGAATGTGAGATTCTAATGTTTTTTAGTTCCTTCTTTCTTCTATCTTCTTTCTTTTTCCTCAACAATCTGTCTTTTCCGGCACTCGATCGTCGGCATATCTTTGCTGTATTTTGTGGTGATTTTTGCGAGTCGAGAAGGGCGGGTCGTCTCATGTTGCCTATCTTCGGGAAACACGAGGAGTAATAATTTTGGTGCGCAGCCTATGAGATGCCCGACTTTTGTTTTTTCCTCGATGCTGCCTATATTTGGGCAACACAAGGAGT
Source organism: Allium fistulosum (assembly GCA_030737815.1). Classification (NCBI taxonomy): domain Eukaryota; kingdom Viridiplantae; phylum Streptophyta; class Magnoliopsida; order Asparagales; family Amaryllidaceae; genus Allium; species Allium fistulosum. The sequence continues at coordinate 671,478,881 of CM060905.1, forward strand.
TATAATTTTTGTGCACGGCTTATGAGATGCATGGATTTTGTTTTTCCTCGGTGCATCTTATTTTCGGGAAACACGAGGAGTTATAATTTTAGCACGCGGCTTATGAGATTCGCTGCTTTTGTTTTTCCTCGGTGCTGCCTATCTTCGGGCAACACGATGAGTTACAATTTTGGCGCGCGGCTTATGTGATGTACGGCTTTTGTTTTTCCTCGGTGCTGCCTATCTTTGGGCGACACGAGGAGTTATAATTTGGTACGCGACATATGAGATGTGCGGATTTTGTTTTTCCTTGATGCTGCCTATCTTCGGGCAACACGAGGAGTTATAATTTTGATGTGCGGCTTATGAGATGCACTGCTTTTGTTTTTCCTTGGTGATGCCTATCTTCGGGTAACACGAGGAGTTATAATTTTGTTGCGGCTTATGAGATGCACGTATTTTTTTCCCTCGGTGCTGCCTTTCTTCGGGCAACAGGAGGAGTTATAATTTTGGCCCTCTCGATGCTGCCGGAGCGGCACCGATTTTTCGAGGGCCAAGATCGGGTTCCGCCGATACAACGGTTTGAGTCGATTTGCTTCCGTCAACTCAGTGGATAATTATTATGAACACAGTTGGGTTGGTTCAAGAAGCAAAATTTATTAAGGAGAGCATGGCAGATTCTTTGCCTATTTATAATGCCTCCAGAATTTCCGGAATGTCTTATTTGCTGAAAAATAAAAAATAAATAAAGTAGTTTTAAATTAAATAGCGGTGGAGTGATTCACTATTCCAGACTCTAGGAATGGTGACCCCGTCGACGGTTGTCAACTTGAATGTTCCATCCTTCAACTTTTGATTAATGACATATAGTCCTTCCAAATTTTTGCCGAAGGCCCCCGGAATAGGGTAAACTTGTCTGAGCATAAGATCTCCAACTTCGAAGGTTTGACTATGAACTTTTGGAGTAAAGTATCGTGGACCCTTTTCTGGTGGTCAACAGTTCTCAACTCTGCTTCTACTCTTTTTTCATCAACCGTGTCTAGCGATTCGAGTAAAAGCTACTCATTTTGCTTTTCATTGAAATTCTGCCTTCGATGCACGGGACTTCTAATTCAATGGGAATCATTGCCTATGAACCATATGCTAAGGCAAACGGAGTGTGGCCAGTTGCCGCTTTGTGTGTTGTCCTGTATGCCCATAATGCGAGTGGAAATTCATCAACCCAATTTCCTTTTGCTTTTGTTAATCACTTTTGATGGTGGATTTGATGATCTTGTTTATTGCTTCCGCTTGCCCATTTGCTTGTGGATGAGCTACTGCGGAGAAACTTTTTTCGATTCAGAAGCACCTGCAGAAGTCTTTGAACTTAGCACTTTCGAATTGGGTTCCGTTGTCAGTGATGATTTTTTATGGTATACCAAACCTACAAATGATGTTTTTAGTAAAAAAATTAATAACTTTCTTTGTGGTTGTGGTGGCCACTGATTCCACTTCGACCCATTTTGTCAAATAATCTACGGCAGCTAATGCATATTTGGCTCCTCCTTTAGCTATTAGAAGGACACCAATCAGATCGATCCCTCATATCACAAATGGCCATGGGCTAACCATCTATGTCAGTTCCATTGAAGAAGTTCTCTTAATTTTGCTGAATCTTTAACGGTGATCGCATCTTCTAGCGTGATCTGCGGCGTCACAATTTATTGTTGTCTAGAAGTATCCGTATCGAAGGACTTTCTTTGCTAGCGTCTACCCCCAGTGTGGTCTCCGCACTCGCCTTCATGTACTTCCTTCAGGATTTGTCGTGCTTCATCATCAATCACACAACGAAGAAGTGAGGTCAAGAATGCCTTCTGATAGAGTGATCCATCCTATAACATGAACCATGGCGCTTTTCGGAGGAGGTTTTTTCGTTGATTTCAGTCAGTTGGTAGGGTTCCTGCAAGTAGATTGTCCTTTATCGGTGCCATCCATGTATCTGGCTCGTCGGTGGTCTTTAAAATCCATTCTACGTCCATTTCTTATATGCTTAGGTTGATTAGCATTTCTACTGAAACTAATCCCATTGATTGGCTTCTCCGGAGCTTGCTAGCTTAGCCAAAAAATATGCTTGGTGTTTTGTCCCCATGGCATGTGCGTTATTGTGTAGTGCTCGATATCGCTTAACAGCTCTTGTACTTTGGAAAGTTACGAGGCGAGATTTTATCCATGCTCTTGGTACCCCCCTATCACTTGGCAAACGAACAGTTGGGAGTCGTTGTGTACATGAATAGATTTTATCCCGAGTTCCTTCGTAACCTTTAGTACAGTGATCAATGCTTCATACACTGCTTCATTATTTGTTGTTGGGAATTCCAAGCGCAAAGCAAAGCTAATAGCTTGCCCCTTGGGGGTCTCGAGCACTACCCCTACTCCCGTACAGAAGTTATTTGATGCACTGTCGATGGAGAGCTTCCATTGTGTGCCTGTTTCCGACTGAACTTCCTCCCCATCGTCCCTTATGGTAAATTCGGCAATGAAGTTAGCCAACGCTTGCCTATTGATTGCTTTTCTTGGATGGTATGTGATATCGTATCGGCTCAACTCTATATTCCACTTGAGTAGTCATCCAGAAGTTTCTGGCCAGTATAAAACTTGTTTCAGGGGCTGGTCAGTCAATCTTTAATCGGATGAGCCTGGAAGTATGGTTGTAAATTTCGGGACGCGATCAAAAGGCAACACGCTGGCTTCTCCAGTTTTGGGTAATTCTTCTCAGTGCCAGTGAATCGTTTTCTAATGTAGTAAATGGGTCGCGAGATGCTTGCTTCTTCCTGCACAAGAGCGGTGTTCAGTGCATGCGAGGAAACTACTAAATAAGCGAATAAGTCTTCTTCATCGACTGGTTTCAATAAGATTAGAGGAGTTTCCATGTGTCATAGAAATTCCACGAAAGTTGTTGGACAAGCTTCACTCCATTCAATGTTTTTCTTTCCCTTCTTTAGCATGTCGAAGAACGGTATACACTTGTCCGTAGCTTTTGAGATGAATCGACTCAGTGCTACGACTTTTCCATTCAACCTTTGAAGTTCTTTCTTATTTTTAGGGGCTTGGACTTCCTTTAACGCTGTTATTTGCTCTGGATTCGCTTTGATGCCCCGGGCATTTCCTATGAATCCCAAGAATTTCCCAAAGGCTACTCCGAAGTGGCAATTGAGTGGGTTAAGTTTCATTTCATACTTTCGGAGCATTTCGAACATTTCAGTGAGGTTGTCAAGAGGGTTAACAGCTACTCGGGATTGACTAACATATCATCCACATAAACTTTCATAGTCTTCCTAATTCGGCATTTGAACATGGTATTCACTAGCCTTTGTACATTGCCTCTGCATTTTTCAAACCGAATGGCATTACTTGGTAGTAGTACAGTCCCAAATAGATGATGAAGCCGGTGTTATCTTGGTCTAGTTCATGCATTAGGATATGGTTGTAGCCTGAGTATGCATCCATAAATGATAGCAGTTCGTCTCGCCATTCCATTAATGAGTCGAAACCTTCTATAATCACATTTCTCCAGCATTGTCGAAACGTTCCAAGTTCATATGACTTTAATTTAGGACCTTTCGACTCAATGGGCATATAAAGTTTCGACGACATTCATATTTTCCTTAGAATGATTAAAGCCACAGGTTCCGACGGTGTCAAAGATTCTTTTTATCTTGTCCATTGAATATGCCCATGGTGGAACCACCCCAAAAGAAATTTTAAGTCGTTGAGGTTCTTAATTCTCCACTGCTGGTCGAAGGAGAATCTACTAATATTGGGGAGTTTCTAAAGAGTCCATCTATTGAAGCTCCTCATGTCTTGCCTAAGGAAACTCCTACCAAAGTAGATCGTCTCTCACGCATCGTTTTCTCCAACTATCCAAGCGTAATTGAGCAGATGCAAAAGGCATTGGGGACTTCGACCCCTACTCAAGCTGTAAATTTTCCGGGACCACTAGGTTCCACACCACCGAGTGATTTCGAAAAGATAGTCCATTTAAATTTAAATTCCCCATCATTTACTTCAACTCTAATAACATCCTCTATTTCTGATTTGGAAGGACACAATCGATCCTTCTTAAAAATTCTTCAGCATCATTTGCCTTAAGGAGACCTCGGCAAACTGGGACACATGTTGCTTGACGTCCATAAGAGTACAGGCAGCAAGTTCAAGAGAAGCTCTAGTCTTCTTAAATTTATCTTCCAAAGAAATGTTCTTCATGACTAGGCGAGCCTTCTCCTCTTCTAAATCCTTCAAAGTGAGTTCAATAGCAAGCGTCTCGTCAGCAACAAGTTGGCGAGCATACCTTTCTGCCCTAAGATCAGACTACCTTATTTTGATTCAACAATGTACCAATGGTTGCTTGATGCTGAGTAACTACTGAAATCTTCACTTTCGAATTATAAGGATGATATTGGTTAAAATCTAATCCATTATCGGGGATCAATCCCGAACCCGCCATATAATACCTTTTTGGCATAGGAAAGACTAGACATTCCTAACTCAGTTTTTATGAAATTTTGAATCGAATCATTTGCCCAGGTCAGGTTACTGATGTGAGATGGAGCCAGAAAAAGACAGGTTCCAACGATAATCAAGAAAAGGTTTGTGTATATATTTTACAGAAACGTGAAATCAAAGTGGGTGATAAAGTAGCTGGAAGACATGGTAATAAAGGTATCGTTTCTAAAATTTTGTCTACACAAGATATGCCCTACTTGCAAGATGGAACACTTTTTGATATGGTCTTCAATTCATTAGGAGTACCCTCACGAATGAATGTAGGATAGATATTTGAATGTTTGCTCGGGTTAGCAGAGGATATACTAAAGATACATTATAGTATAACACCTTTTGATCAGAGATACGAGCAAGAGGCTTCGAGAAAACAAGTGTTTTTCGAATTATATGAAGCCAGTAAGCAAACAAAAAACCCATATTATCTACATTTTTCTATAAGCTTTTAACTTATGTGGTATTTTTCTTTCAGATATCTAAAAGCTGGTTCTCCCTACATGAAAATGTGTCCAAATTCTCTTCTGAAACATCCAAGCTTCGAGAAGAAGTTGTTGCCTTAGATAACCATGTTTCCGCCTTGTCCGCGAAGAAGAGTGAGACTTCAACAAAGTTGGAACGATTAAAAGCTTCTCTTGCATAGTAAGAATCTATCATCTTGGAAGAAAGAAAAGCTTGCCAACTTCTAGCAGACGAGAACTTAGCTTTGTCAATGACTCTAAGAGAGTCTGAAGTGGAAAAAGGATGGATGGCAGCTAAACAATCCTTGCTAAAGGAAAAGATGAAAAAGAACATGGCCTCCCTGAAATTTTATATCGTCACCATATCTGATGCTAAGCAATGTGTGTCGCAATTCCTTGACTCATCTCTTGTAGACATTATTATGAACTACTTTGAAGATGCCTTAGTGTTCGCCTATGCTAATAATGTTGTCAAATTCTTGGATTTGAGTTTCCCTTCGCTTGACCCTGCTATTGTTGATAGGGTGATGAATTGAATCAAAAAGATGGAGCAGGGGATTGAAGTTGCATATAGGGAGGAAATCGATGCCTCTAAAATTCTTTCCTTTGAAGTTCCATCATTTTAGGTTCCTTCCTTCGACGTCGAATCTGACTCTGAAGAAGAAGATGACAAAGATGAGGCTATCGAATAGGAGGGGGTGGTAATGATGATGTTAACGCTAAAATGTAAACGCTAACACCCGGTGTGTGTAGTGAAATCGTGAAAGCACCACCCGTGTGACGGGAACAGAAATCAAGCAAGAAAATAGCAGAAATGCAGTAAAAGACAGCAATTTATAGTGGTTCGGCTTGAGATTAAGCCTACGTCCACTTTGAATCTCTTTATTATTGAATCTGGTTACAAATCGATACAAATCTCTTATGAAAACAGTACAATTCGATCACAAGAAACAATCTTGACTACTAGCTCAATCTTCGATGATGAAACTCGTCGAATCCATGTTGGATGTAAGGAATTTCTTTCGAAGCTTGTTGTAGTGTCGCGAATGCTTGAAGGATCCTTGATTGCTGAATGATTGGAGAGTCCGACAGAGCAACGGCGCTTTAGAAATGATTTGCCAAAAGTCCTTTTCATGTTGGAAGTGGTGGCCTATTTATAGGAGCTGATTTCTGGGCAGTAAATTCGCCTAAGTCTTAGGTCGCGTACGACCTTAGTTAAGTCGTAGGTCGCGAGCGACCTAAGCTAGGTCATAGTCTTCTCGTACGAGTGCTGCACTTAGAGCATGGGATGAAATTGCTAAATAGATGAAGAGGTCTTCGCCATCACTAGGCTTGGAGAGGACCGGAGGAGTTCTCATATGATGAATCAGTTGATCGAAAGCATTCTGACATTCGGGAGTCCATTCAAAAAATTTCTTTCCTTTCTTTAGAGCATCAAAGAAGGGAATGCATTTGTCTGTGGCCTTGGAAATGAAGCGACTAAGAGCGGCAACTTTTCCATTGAGACTTTGCAGTTCTTTCTTTGTTCTAGGGGCTTTAACTTCTCTTAGAGCTATGATTTGAGCAGGATTGGCCTCGATGCCCCTAGCGCTTACAATGAAACCCAGAAATTTTCCAGACTCTACCCCGAATGAACATTTTAATGGATTGAGCTTCATCCCGTACTTTCGAAGAATTGTGAACATCTCCGCCAAGTGATCCATGTGGTCTACTGCTTTCTTTGACTTTACTAACATATCATCAACATAGACTTCCATAGTTTTGCCAATCTGGGGTTTGAACATAGCGTTGACAAGTCTTTGGTAAGTTGCCCCTACATTTTTTAATCCGAACGGCATGACTTTGTAACAGTAGAGTCCCACATCTGTAATAAAGCTTGTGTCTTCCTGATCTGGTTCATTCATCATAATCTGATTGTATCCGGAGTAGGCATCCATAAAAGATAACAACTCATGTCCAGCCGTCCCATCCACTAGTTGATCGATTCTGGGCAACGGGAAGCAGTCTTTGGGGCAAGCTTTGTTTAGATCTGAGAAATCGATGCATACTCTCCACTTTCCATTTGCCTTCTTAACCAGTACTGGATTTGAAACCCAATTTGGATAAGTGGATTCTTTGATGAAATTATTCTCCATGAGACGATCTACTTCTTCCTTTAAAGCTGCTGACCTTTCTGGACCCTGAGTTCTTCGTTTCTGTTTTACTGGTGTGAATTTCGGATCGACATTCAGAGTGTGAACAGCAATTGTTGGAGAGATTCCGCACATATCAGCATGACACCAAGCGAACACGTCCAGATTTGCTTTTAGAAATGATATCAATGTGTTTTGAACTGTTGTACTTAGTTGCGAACCCACATTAAGTACTTTGTTTGGGTCTTTTGAGTCGACAGGTATTGGTACCGTAACTTCTGCGGGCACCACTCTATTCTCCTCTGCACTGGATTTTCTGGGGTCTATTTCTCGCCTTGCACCACTATGCTCACCAGTGCAGGGATCACCCTGTATTTGCTATAAGGTTGGGTTTTTGATGCGGAGGGGAGCTGCCGCATCTTTACCCATCTCTCTCTTTCTGGCTTCTCGAAGCTCTATGAGATAACATTCGCGTCCAGCATTTTGATCTCCCTTGATGACACCAACACCATTTTCCGTAGGAAACTTCATAGTTAGGCACCACGGGGCCAAAATGGCCTTGAATGCAGCTAGAGTCGGCCTGCCTAGGAAAGCATTGCAGGCAGAAAATCCATCGACAATCACAAAGGTTTGTTTGCGAGCTACCCTTTTCTGCCCTTCCCCAAGTTCCACGAACAACTCGACAGTTCCGATTGGTTGCTGTGGTTCCCCAGTGAAACCAACGATCTTTTGTGAAGAAGCTTGAACGTCGGTCATTGGGATCTTCATCTGGTCAAATGTTTTCTTGAAGAGTATATTGCAGGAAGCACCGCAATCAATGAGCACTCGTCTTACGATAGCCGGTCCAATTCCTGCAGAGATAACCAAGGGATCTATGGTGGGAGCTTCAATACCAATAGAATCCCTAGCTCTGAACATAATATCATCATCTGAAATCTTTTGCTGTTTCAGGGGTGCAACATTTTCTACAGCAAAAACATCTTCCTCTGCTGGGATATACTTCAAAGCATGAGCATATCGTTCCATTTCACCCCAGCTTCTGCCCGCTGGGTGTGGGCCTCCCGTAATCACATTGATAACAGGCCTCTCAGATTCTTGTGCCGCAGTACCTTTACCTGAACCTGATGGCTGAGTAGGGGGTTGCTGCCTCTGAGAAGACGAAGATGGGTTACTTCTGTTTTTCTTGACATACTGTTGCAGCTTGTTTTCCCTCAACAATTCTTCAATTAAGCTCTTTAAGTGACGACAGTCATTGGTATCATGACCGGGTTGATTGTGGAATTGGCAGAATTTTCCATTTCTCATAGCGCCCTTTCCCGGTTTTAACTCAGTCGGTTTGGGATAATCCACAGCATCTTTGGTGGCGAAGAAGATATTTTCCAGAGTGTCAGTCAATGGAGTGAAATCTGAAGGTTTGAAGAAGCGAGGTTTCTTTGTATCCTTTTGTTTCTTCCCCTCGTGATTTTCCCTTTTCTGACCTCCGGAATCCTTCTTCACTGAAACAGCAATATTATTTTCCACCTTCGCTGCCACCACTTTCATTGGTGCCGGAAGATTTTCCAAGCGTATGAATTCATCAGCTTTCTTGTAGAATTTCTCGAGAGAATTTGGCTCCTTCATCTTCAGCCATTTTCCAAATTCGCTCGATTTGTCGATAGCACGCATCAAATAGGTCAAGATCATTCGTGGCTCTGCGTTATCAACTTCTGCCAGAGCTAGATTGAAGCGGTTCAGGAATGATTTAATAGGCTCTCCCGGACTCTGTTCAAGACTGGACAAGGACATTATGTCTTTTGCCTTTGAAGCGTATAACCTGAATTGCTCTTTGAACTTTCGGGTCAGATCGGAAAACTGATCTACTGATCGGACAGGAAGCTTAGTAAACCAGAGAAGTGCCACTCCTTACAAATATACTGGGAAATACCGGCACTTAATTTCATCAGTTGCTCTTGCGCCGGTCATGTGCCAGTCATATTTATACAAGAATTGGTTTGGATCACTTGTTCCCCGATAGGCAGGAATGGTGGGGGGAACAAATTTTCTAGGAAACTCAGCCTTTAGAATCTTCTCGATAAATGGAGTTTTACTTGGTGCGAATCCCCATTCGCTCTCATCTTCACCTCTCTGCATGCTCTCTTTCATTATTTGCTTGATCATGCCAGAAAGATATTCTTCATTGTTCAAAGATTTTGTGGAGTAGACTTCTGCCATTTTCTCCGAAGTTTGCCCAGGCAGATTTTCGCGGAAATTTGGCGATGGTCTAGATCCTTCAGCTTGGAGGGGTGCCCCTTCAGCAGCACCTGATCCCCCCTGAGGAATATTTCTCCCTTCGGAGTTGCGAAGAGCATCAGCGGTGTTTTCTTCATTACCCACTGGAATTTCCTTCGACAAACAATGAAGCAGAATACGAAGCCCTTATTGCCGGATTAAAAATCGCCAAGGAATTAAACATCAAAGTGATACGGATTTTCAGCGACTCTCAGCTTATTGTTTGCCAGGTGAAGAAAGAATTTCAAGCCAAAGGAGGGAATTTGCCTGCATATTTGACAAAAGCTTCCGAACTTCTCAATGATTTCGATCACTATTCAATAAGCCACATACCTCGAGAGGAAAATATGAAGGCAGATTCACTGGCAAAGTACTCTAGTTCCAGGGAAGCTCAATTGCTAGGATTAGTTCCTGTAGAAGTTCTGTCGGCTCCAAGCATTGATGAAATGGATGTTGATTTGATTATGGCTACGTCACAAGAGCATGAATCATGGATGACTCCTATCAAAGAATATCTGCTCAATGGTTCATTACCAGAAAACTCTAAAGAACGCCTAAAGCTGTTGAGAAAAGCATCAAGATATGTAATTCAGGATGGTCGGTTGTACAGGCAGGGATTCTCAATGCCATTACTTCGATGTGTAACCGAGGAAGAAGCTAAGACAATCTTAGCAGAGGTACACGGAGGAGAATGTGGAGATCATTTAGGCGGTCAAACACTCGCAAAGAAAATTCTCCGATATGGGTATTTCTGGCCGGATATTAATCGAGATGCTGCAGCTTACTCCAGGAAGTGCGACAAATGCCAAGGATTGCAAAAATCCCAAGAGCGCCTTCCACCGAACTCACACAGATGGTCAGTCCATGGCCATTTGCCATTTGGGGAATTGACCTAATTGGACCATTACCGATCGCTAAATCAGGAATTAAATATGCTATTGTCGCCGTTGATTATTTCACCAAATGGGCTGAAGCTGAACCTTTGGCCACCATCACTTCTAAAAAGATGATAAATTTTGTAACGAAGAATATCATCTGCAGATATGGTGTGCCACAGAAGATAATCACAGACAACGGTACTCAGTTTGAAACTGAGGAATTCCAGGACTTTTGCAAGCGGTTCAGAATTCGAAAAAGCTTCTCAGCAGTGGCTCATCCGCAGGCAAATGGGCAAGTGGAAGCAGTTAATAAGATCATCAAGTCAACCATCAAAAAGCAGCTCGCAAAAGCAAAAGGTGATTGGGTCGATAAGCTTCCATTAGCACTATGGGCGTACAGAACTACTCAAAAAACTGCAACTGGGCACACTCCATTTTCACTGGCATACGGATCAGAGGCAATGATCCCAGTGGAAGTAGAAGTTCCTTCACATAGAAGAGTTCATTTCAACGAAGCTGAAAATGAAAAACTGCAACTTGAAGCGCTTGATTTTCTTGACGAGAAAAGAGAAGAAGCTAGGCTCAGAGTTTCAGCTCATCAGCAGAGAATTGCCAAGCATTTCAACTCTAAAGTTCGCCAACGCAGCTTTGAGATCGGAGACTTGGTTCTAAAAAGGATCATGATAGCAACTGGTGTGTTTGGGCCAAACTGGGAAGGGCCATATGTCATAAGCACTAAACTTCTTGATGGCACTTTCAAACTCATAACTGTTGAAGGAGATCCGATTCCAAGAGCCTGGAACAGCAACCACTTACGTCCTTATTTTACTTAAAAAAAAAGCTCTGCTCGAAATTGTAAAATAATGATGAATGTACCAGTTGTATTGTGGAACATTGTAAATCAGTGTAAATGGATGAAAGCTATAAAGTGGACGTAGGCCCGATTCTTGGCCGAACCACTATAAATCTTGTGTTCTTTATTATTTCATAATGCCTGTTTTATTTCGATATGTGAATGCTTTAAATGTATTGCTAAAATGTCGATTCAAAATTGCAGGACATTATAACAAAGCTTGCTCGTCACAAAGCTAAGTGAACCCCGTGAATCATTCAATAAAAAAATTTCAAGCCATATAAAGTTCCCAAATTCAAATCCAACATGAGATGAACTTTACATCAAAAGTTGATGATTTCACCAAAGGAACACTTTTTCAAGGAAAAGGAACTAGACGCTTGTTAACTAATTACGATCGTTTGTACAAACAGACATCTAATTAAATAACTTGTGTCTGTCCTATGAAATCAATCAACAATAAAGTACATTTCATTGGATAAAGCAAACTGCTTGCAAAAGAAACAAATGTAGGCTCGGAAACAATAACAGGGGATCATCAATGAGCAAACAACAAAGACACATGGGCAAGCTGATCAGCAAAAGCCCTCTTCGAAGGCACAAGACCTCTTTAGGGGCACAACTCTCCGGAGGATGAAGACCTCTTCGGAGGCACGCCTATAAATGGAAATGCTCTTCTCAACAAAAAGGTTGGTAGAACCACTGAGGCAAGGCCTTTGTTAACTAATTGCGATAGTTTGCGTAAGTGAACATCCAATTAAATAACTTGCGTCTGCCCCGTGGATCCATTTAACTGTGAGAAAGCATCTTCCAAGCAACCAAATCAAGACCTCTTCGGAGGCACAAGACCTCTTCGGAGGCACAAGACCTCTTCGGAGGCACAAGACCTCTTCGGAGGCACAAGACCTCTTCGGAGGCATAAGACCTCTCCCGAGGCACCACAAGCCCTCGTACGAGGCACAAGCCTTCCCCAAAGGCACACGCTGCCCTCTCTGGAGGCAGAAGACCTTCCCTAAGGCACACAAAGACCTCTTCGGGGGCACGAGACTTCTTCGGAAGCACAAGACCCCTCCGGGGGCACAACAATACTTCACAAAGCATATTGCTACTCTTCGGAGTCCGAATGCTATTCCTCAAATATACCAAAAAAGCCCTCCTTAGAGGCACACTTCAGTTCTTAAGGAAGGCCTACTTGTTCATCTTGAAAAACTCTTCCCCAGAAATTGAAGTGTTAAGTAATATCCTTTTTTGAGGTCCGCTTTGCCACGTAGGAGAATTCACTTCTCAAAAACATGAAGTGAGCATCTCCGAAGGTTGAAGCGTGAAGACTTCTCCAAAAATGAGACATGCTCCATTTAAGTAAAATAGTCGTTCCCTCAAAGACGGAATAGTTATTCTATGGGAAATAAGAGTACAGGTCTCGCCAAAAGCAAAAAGATATTGTAATGCACTTGTGGTATAGGGGCAATATCATATGATACAGCTACAACAATAAAAAGCAGTATTCAAGCGACATACCACAAGCACATAACAATATCACGCGAAAATATGTGGAATAAATGCATTCTTAAACGCAGACAAAAAGTTTGCACAAGTAAAAAGAATCGTTTGTTCTACACTAAAAATAAAAAACAGATGCATTCTCACATACACAAGAGCTTGTACAAGTAAAATAATTGTTTTATTTAGTACTATGGAAATTCTTTACATGTGCAGATATCTCAAAAAGCAAAAGCGGGGACCGGTACCCGCACAATCCCTGGTCAATACATGCAAAAAGCAAAAGTAAGGAGTAGAAAATCCAGCTTGATTATTCCTTCTTCTCGCCACCTTTTGAGCCCTTACCCGGCCTAATGATTAGCTTTTGAAGTCGTTGTGAACGGGTAGGGGCAGAAGGAGAAAGAGGTACGGCCGGATCAACTACTGCTTCCTCTCCAGCGGAAGTATTCTTCTTCTTCCTTACGGCACGCTTCCCCTTCCTCTTTGAAGAAGATTCGCTCCCCGGAGTAGTAAGCAATGTTGAGAGCTTCGTATCGTCATCAAGCGACCGCTCCGGGGTCTTCTCAATGTCTTCAAGATCCTCCGCCTTCTGCTCCTGCGAAGCAGCCGGATCATCCAAGCCTTGAAGAGCTTCGATTTTCTCTGCCTGTGATCCCGGTTGGGAAGCAGAAGGAGGAGTAATTTGGGAAGACGGAGGAACGGCAACTGAAGGAGTGAAAGCTTGTGCAGTGTCTGGTGCCTCCGCTGTAGAAGAAAAGAAGTTAAAATCAACATCCCCCAAAAATAGAGAAGCATCGGTTCACCAAAGTTTAAGTAACAAGTAAGAAGGTCATCGAATTCGGCTAAATCAAATGACTGGTTCATTGGGCCCGAGACGACGCCAAAATTACCTGGAGGAGTTGGCTTTGCAAGATCAATCTCAAATTTCTCGGCTTCAATATCATCCGATGCCTCATCCTCAGTAGGAGTAGTTGCAGTTTCTTGGGCAACTTTAGCCGGATGTGAAGAATGAGAGCTGGAATCCATGATATTAACGTCGGCTGAAGTAGAAGTATGAACAGGGGCAGTTAAAGGAGCTTCTTCTTTTGGAGGCTCTTCTCCCGTTGATTTAGCTCTTACTTTAGCAAGCTGCTCTTTCCCCTTAGCAAGAGCAGCACGAGCCTCATCATCAAGATAGCGCTCCTCAAGTTCCGACTCATCATACCCGGCCCCGCCAAGCATATCAATTGCAACTTCCCACACTTCAGCCAGTGTGATTTCATAATCAGGACCCAGAAAAGAGAGGCTCCCGCGACCCAAAACGCTATGTAGATAAAAGTCGAATAAGGTAGAGCCGACATTGGCTTTTGTTTCCGCATGAGCTTGCTCGGCCGTTTCTTTTTCGGCAATGGCTACAACTTGACCGGAAACAGCCTCGTCGCGCTCCTTCTCAACTTGAAGATGCCTGGCTTTTAATATCTCAATCTCCGCGTCTTGAGAAGCAGTAGTATCCCGCAGCTCAGCATTTTCTTTGCGGTATTTCTCAGTAGTGTGTTGCTCGGCTGCAAGTTTCATTTCGGCGTCCCTTAGCGCGGCATGTGCGTCTCGCACTTGCTTCTGAAAGACTTCTTCCCTTTGAGTGTGTGATGCAGAAGATGAGGCGAGATCCTCCTTAAGTCGCTTGACTTCAGATTCAAGCTTGGCGTTGTCATCTGCGATGCTTGTCATCTCCGCATCATGCTGCTTACGCCACTTATCCCATTCAGCTTTGTCGTTCTCCAGAGTCAGCATATTTTCAAGATTCATGTGATTGACCATTTGGAGTTCGTCGACAAGTTTCTGTCATTGTGACATCCTCTCAATATTAAGCCTGACTACGTCAAGACTATTCAGCATGTCTTGCTTATCAATCGGAACTAAATCCAAGTCAAACCGCACCCCTTTTAGGCACCAATTCGGAAATCGGCTCTGAAGTATCGGAGGGCCGTCTCTAACTTGGTATTGTGGCCTGTTAATGATTGTCTGAATATCAGATTTCTTTAAGGGAGGAGAGCCGGCCGGAATATCGGAAGAAATGGGAGCGTCAGCCTTCTCTAAGATTACAGACGCATCACTCGGCTTAGACCGCTTGCTCGATTCGTCAGCAATCGGAGTTTTTCCCTTATCATCATAAGACTTTCACTTATGGGAATAGTCACTCCTGTGAGAAGAGTCATATCTTTCAGCATCTTTTCTTCTTTGTCTTTAATCGTAATCCCGCTTCTCCTGAGCTTTCCTTCGAGCCCTTTCTTCGTCTGTTTCGCTCGGGGCATCGAGATATTTCCTAAAGTTGAAAGATCCACGGCCTCCATAGCGATGAAATGAATCATAATATGAGCCAGTGTGCCCCATCGGAGAATCTGAAAGCAGAAAAGAAATAAAGTTTAGAAATTTCTAGAAAAGAAGGATAAGTGCTTATAAGTGCTGAAAAATCCTAAGTGTGTGCGGCGTGCAAGCTACATGCGTCAAACTACAAACCACGCTTTGGTGTGGAAACAGAGACGACTGGTGTAGTAGGCGTCAGGGATTGTTTTAAGGTGGAAGTCGCTTCAACAACGGGAGAAGTCACTTTTGGATTGTTATCCCCGAAAAGCTCTTGAGAAGTTATCATGATATCGCTCAAACCATCAAAGGTGTCATCACCCTGGTATTCAGCAGACTTCTCCTTTTCAACTTCCGTATCAATTGATTTTTCAGAAACTCGAGGATTCTCTTCCTCCTCAATAATTGGGGCAAGTGCCGACTTGCTGACTGACCCTACAACATCGATGGATGCGGAACATTTTATCAAAGCAGCCTCTACGACGGGTGCTTTTGATGCAATCTCTTCTACAGAAGTTGGGGCATTCGAGGCCTCTGCTTGAGAGCCCAAAGCAGCTAAAGTTTCCGCATCAGAACTAGGGATTTCATGAATCTGAGTCGATCTAGAAGGA
This sequence comes from Allium fistulosum, assembly GCA_030737815.1. Lineage (NCBI taxonomy): Eukaryota > Viridiplantae > Streptophyta > Magnoliopsida > Asparagales > Amaryllidaceae > Allium > Allium fistulosum. The sequence goes on from CM060905.1 coordinate 671,494,439, forward strand.
TGTAAAAGACCAAACTGGTGCAGAAATTCATCTTTCAACAAGAATTTGGCACTCCTCTCTTCAGCATCAACGGCACTCAAAGTATCTAAAGTCGGCTTGTGGCTGGTATCTCGAAGAAGAGAAGGAAGTGCTGCAAAAAGAAAGAATGGAGTTAAGCATTTGACAGTTCGAATTCTGAAAAATCTAGAAAATGAATCGGTGAGAGGCAATCCTACTTCCGACTCTCCAGATGGCATAAAATCCCGAAGGACAGCGAACATAAAAGAATTGAGTTAGGAATCCATGGGCACTTTCGGGAAAGTCCAAAATTAGTTTACGGTTCCTTGCGCTCCTCACAAGTATGATAGATGGATGGTCTTTGTTTTTTGCAAATGTGCACAAGAAGCGAATTTCTGCAAAGGTGGGAAAACGGTCCAACGTCCTCCTGAAAAGCACGCACAGTCCCAGCAGGATGGAGTATCCATTAGGGTGTAGTTGAAAGGGAGAGATAGATAGCCGAGGGAGAAGTTCTCGAAGACAGTTGTTGAATGGGGGAATAGCTCCGCTCGAACACATTTGACGATTAACTGCGACGAAGCCACGGGGCGGCCTATCAGCAGTGTCATTTATTCCCGGGAACAAAGCGTCAGCTTCGGCAATGCCGAATTGGATGCATAATTGGTGGAAAACTTTATGACTCGGAGTGGTGGGAGTCCTTTCCGGAGGATCGTTAAGTGGAGTAGCAATCGGAAAAGCTTCTCCAGTTGTTTCCAAGTCTTCCTGTTGAGATTCCATTCTACACAAGGAACTGGATGATCAAATATTAAGGTGCACGTTTCCTAAAAAAGAGTGAAGTGTTGTGCAAAACTAATGCAATAACAAGCAAATGTAAATGAAACTAAATTAATTGATAGTTGTCGATTATAAAGTTTCAGGGCTTGATATCTTAAATCCAAGAATAGTGTTGTGTTGATGCAGATAAATCAGCTTTAGTTGATCATTTCAATTTTGCTTTAATACTTCACTTAGATTTGTTAGTTCACAGCATTTCATTCACGAAGTTCATTTAAGTTTGATATTCTTTGACAACTAATCTGTCGTTTGATGTGGGCAATCAATTTCAGTATATTCGTCCCATTTTTCTATGAATGTTGCTTCTAAACAGGTTATTAGCATTAAAGTTAAGGCAATCTGAAAAGAAGTACAAAGTCCAAAACAATTCAAATTCAGAAAATCAGTCAAATTCTGCTCAAAATTCTAAGTATTAAGGTCGCTCACGACCTAGCACAGGTTGCAGCATTCTTATGTCGTGTTGTTCAGGGTAAAGGTTCAGGACTATGAAATTGTTTAAGTATTAGGTCGTTCAGCGACCTATTATGGGTCAAAATTTTTGTAGGTCGCACGTTGCAACTGAATGGATTAAGATGAGGCAATTTTCTCTAAGTCCTAGGTTGTGCACAATGGTTTTTAGGTTGAAGACTGTCTAGGTCGCAAATGTTGTCAGATCGCAGAGGCTTAAGTCGCTAAGCGTTCCCACGCGACCTAACTCTTAGGTCGTTTACATCTGATAGGTGGTTGACTTCTTCTCCAAGCAACATCGTATTGGATCCAATAACCCAATACCGCCAGTTCGAAAGAATTCATCTTCCCCTTCATTCTACCTCAACATACCACCAATTAACCAGCAAATCAATTGCAAACCCCACAGATCCGTAGTAAAAAGCTTTCGTATGATCGCGAATCACCACAACACATCAATTGACGAGCAAAAAGTCATTGGAAACCACCGTTCAGAAAGCGCAATGCACAAAATTAAGCTTAGGGCAAGTAGCAGCGATTCGTGATCGAGTAATGGTTATGGACGAATAAAAACTAATCCACTTACGAATTATGATTGGCGAGGAAGAATCGTCAACTGAATGGGTCAGATTTGTCTTTGGAAGCTCGAAAAATTGTTAATGGCGATGGAGGCTCAAAACAGTAGGGTGAGGAAGAAGGTGTGACCTAGCCAATTTATATGAAGCTGAGAATAGGAGGCGAACAGGCGTGCAAGTTCTAGGTCGTTCGCGACTTAGCAAGGTTGAGTCGAAGCATACGACCTATGGCATAGTCATATGCCTCGAGGGGCAAATGTTAATTCCTTTATTTCGGCGACCTAGAACTTAGCGACCTAAGAGGAGTTCGCGACTTAAGGAACTCCACGACCTAACGAACTCTGCGACTCAGAAGCCTTGCGACCTAAGATCCAGAAGGACCTCGCGACCTAAGAACAGAAAGGCTCGCGACCTAAGAGCAGAAGGGCTTGCGACCTAAGGATTCAGGGAAGCTTGCGACCTAAGGATTTAGGAAAGCTTTGCGACCTAACAGCAGAAAGGCTTGCGACCTAAGATCCAGAAGGACCTCGCGACCTAAGAACAGAAAGGCTCGCGACCTAACAGCAGAAAGGCTTGCGACCTAAGATCCAGAAGGACCTCGCGACCTAAGAACAGAAAGGCTCGCGACCTAAGAGCAGAAGGGCTTGCGACCTAAGGATTCAGGGAAGCTTGCGACCTAAGGACTTAAGGGACCTCGTGACCTAACAACAGAAGGCTTACGACCTAAGGAACTTGACGACCTAAGGAGGTTAGCGACCTAACTATTAAAGCATATTCAGCGCCCTACGACCTAAGAGGCTAACGAGCTAGGACTTTAATGACCTAGAGCTCCCACAGCTGTTCCTTAGCTCGCCTGCGACCTACCACTTGATAAAATGAAGCCAAGTACAGCTTCACCAGCTAACTTCTCAAGCCGCGAGAAGACTATGACCTAGCTTAGGTCGCTCGCGACCTACGACTTAACTAAGGTCGTACGCGACCTAAGACTTAGGCGAATTTACTGCCCAGAAATCAGCTCCTATAAATAGGCCACCACTTCCAACATGAAAAGGACTTTTGGCAAATCATTTCTAAAGCGCCGTTGCTCTGTCGGACTCTCCAATCATTTAGCAATCAAGGATCCTTCAAGCATTCGCGACACTACAACAAGCTTCGAAAGAAATTCCTTACATCCAACATGGATTCAACGAGTTTCATCATCGAAGATTGAGCTAGTAGTCAAGATTGTTTCTTGTGATCGAATTGTACTGTTTTCATAAGAGATTTGTATCGATTTGTAACCGGATTCAATAATAAAGAGATTCAAAGTGGACGTAGGCTTAATCTCAAGCCGAACCACTATAAATTGCTGTATTTTACTGCATTTCTGCTATTTTCTTGCTTGATTTCTGTTCCCGTCACACGGGTGGTGCTTTCACGATTTCACTACACACACCAGGTGTTAGCGTTTACATTTTAGCGTTAACAATGATGATACTGATGATGACAATGATGACGATGATGATAACAACAATAATGGCTGTCAAGGTTCAGGTGGGGACGGAGAGGGCCAAAATGAGACTTCTGACAAAGATGGAGATGATAATACTGGGGCTTCTAAAAATGATCCATCTTCTCATGGTAGCCCCTACAGAAACTGTCGCACCTTCTTTCCTTCAAGAAGATCCAGCTTTTGCTGATGCTACAGTTCCAAAGGAGAAGGAGCAAGCTTCCCAATCATCAGTCCCAATATCTTAGGTATGGGATTCTCTGTCTAAACAACTTTTACTTCAAAGGCAATAAAAATGTAAATCTTTTATTTAGATAGGAAGGATATCGGTTCAGAAAATGATCGTTAGCAATCTTAAAGATCAAATTTCCAGTTTACGGGCTGATGTCAAAAGTAAAGATGAAATAATTTCTGTACTAAAGCGACAAGTTAGATCGAATCCATCAGTCGATTTTGACCACAAGATGTCAGAACTTATCTAATAAGTAAGTGATTTGGAGTTGAAATTGAAGGACAGCCAAGCTTAGTGTAAGTCATTGGAATATATTATGGGGAACACCATTCAAAGTATCGTTTTACAGGCTCCCCGTGTTACTCCTTCTGTTACCAGACTTACGAGGTCTACTTCCCTAACTGCACAAAAATTCAACACAATGACCAATCCTCCTCCTGGCTTAGACGAGAAGGTTGTGGGCGAATGGTGCAAGAAAGTTAAGTTTGAAGTGGCTAGATATTTAGATTAAAAACAAAGAGAAAAATATTCGTAGATTATGAACGAGTATGCTGCTAGAATTCTGAATCTTGAATGCGACAACTACTTCCTTCAATAGCGCATTACGGAATTAGAAAATGAAAATAAAACCCTTAGAGGTGCGAATAGAGCTTTCAGTTGTGCTCTGAAGACTAACATAGATGCAGTCGATGATGCAGATAGGATAAGGAAGAAAGAAAAGAAACTAAATAAGGTCCTCTACATCGCAATTCGTCACATAGTTGATCTTTCAATTACTGAGAATTTGAGCAAGGCTACTCAAGATTTATGATAGATTTGTATTCATGAAACATATATACCTATTATGTATATTTGTAAATAGTTTCGTTAGTAATGTAAATCATATAAACTCTATAAATATCACTAGATTTGTGATTCTTTCCTATAATGTAATTTCTGAAGCACTTGTTTGTTAGTTCATACTATAATTTCTATATTTGCTGTATCTTTTATTCTTCTTTGCTATTTCAATTTCCCTGAAAAGTATGAAGCAAACAATATTTCCAATTGTGAGCTTGAAATTGACATATAAGTCTATGTATACCATTCGTGTGGATTAACAAATCATCATGCTAAATACATGAATATTAGTTTATATCAAATGTATAAATCCCATCTTTAACAATGATGAGAAATAACTTAGAATTTGACTTTAACCATTTTGCCGGAATGTCCGAAGTATGTTGTTAGAAAATCCTTCCTTGAAGCATGGGCATAAATGTGAGAGAGTCATTCTCTACAGATAGTTAATAAAGAGCTGAAAATGGAAGAGTCTGGAAATCATTTTTTGAATATTTGAAATAGAAACCCAATAACCCATTCTTGGATATTAATGAAACTTGAAAATTAAGAAATCCAGAACCCAGATTCGGGTATTAATGGAAACTTATAATAATGATATTCTTGAGAATATTCTTTGACCCATATTTAGGAATTTTTGATGGATAAATAAAAAACCATAATGGAAATCCATAATAGAAATTTCAAGCCTAGATTATTGCATTTATAAGTAATAGTCTCGCAACCCTGATTCGGGTACGATAAAGACAGTTAGTGAATGATAAAGACCCGAAACCCAGATTCGGGTATTAGCGAATGAAGTTTAGAAATGAAAGTCCCAAAACCCAGATTTGGGCACTAATAAGTGGCATTCTATCCTACTCTTTTTATTTTGTCTTCTTCGACATGTATAAACCTTTTAGACTTTGTATATATAGAAGTAATTTGATTGGCCACTTCTCGAGCTCGGACGTCTTAGTACATAATTTGTCATGCCACATCTTGGGCCTGGACATCTTAGTCCATTGGAGATATTCCGCTTCTTAGGTTTGGATTTCTTAGTCCGTTAATTGATGAGCCTCTTCTTTGGCTTGGTCGTCTTAGTTCATTGTTTGATAAGCCTCTTCTTGGGCATGGACGTTTTAGTCCACTCTTTGATGAGCCTCTTCTTAGGCTAGGACGTCTTAGTATATTGTTGTCTGGTGCTCTTGGTTAGGTCATCATAGAGGCAGAAACCAAGGACTTAACCAATCTCTCTCTAGGAGGAACCTTGACCTGGCCAGAGGCGTGGCCAAGGGCTTATCCGGTGCTTTAACCTGGCCATAGTGTGGCACAGATAAAGGCTTACTCCATCCTCCCTCCAAGGGATGCCTTGCCCTGGCCATAGCGTGGCACAGATATGGGCTTGTTTGGTGCTTTACCTTGGCCATATCGTGGCATGGATAAAGGCTCACTCCGTCTTCCCTCTAGGAGGCGCCTTGCTCTGGCCATAACATGGCATGGATAGGGGCTTGTTCAGTACTTTACCCTGGCCATATCGTTGCATGGATAAAGGCTTACTCCATCCTCCCTTAGAAGGTGCCTTTACCTGACCAGAGGAGCGGCCAAGGGCTTGTCTGGTGCTTTAACCTGGCCATAGCATGGTGCGGTTAAAGGCTTACTCAGCCCTCCCTCCAAGAGGTGCTCTGCCTTAGCAACTCGGTGCGGACATAGGCTTTCTACCATATTAGGTAGACTACCATCTTAGGTAGTATACAAATGCAAGGTATTTCACTCCCAACCATGTAGATCTTTCTTAGAAAAGTAACTCTTTATTGATTTTCCCATGTTCTCTTTACAAATTCAGTAATCTTTCCTTGACGGAAGAAATTTATTTCCATCACCTCTAGGGCCCTACAATGATTGGCCTCATGTCCATTAATCATGTGAGAGTGACAGTACGATCCCCCTAGATTCCTTTCATGGTTTGGCTTCTTTTTCCACGATGGCCAATAGTTAAGCTCATCCTTTGTTAGCAAGTAGACATTTTCTGTTGAAGTTATTATGTTGCATCCTTTAGGAAGACTAGACTTGAAACCTATTTCTTGGGGATGACTTGTTTATTTTTGTTTCTCGACCTTGTAGTTTCTCACTCCTCGATTGCTTTTCTTCTTGCCGCCCTTTGTAGTTCTTGTGCTGGAAGTCTTCTTGTTGTAGTTTGTTTCCATTTATGTGCAAAGGCATCGTAGTCTGCTATTATTTCTTCTTCAAAGATTATGCCTTTGGAATAATGCTAAATAGTTCTTCTCATTTGAATGAACAAATTATCACTTCCATTTTTCCTTTCTCCTAAGGCAAAAATAAAGGTGGGGCCAACATAAAAAGGGTTTAGACTCCATTTATCTAGATCTTATGATTCCGCTTTTTTCTTATTCATAATTCCCAAAATATCTAATTTTAACCTTTGGTCTTCCTTTTGGTTGGAATCAAAAATGGTTCTTTGGAATAATCCTGTTAAATGTGAGTCCAAAGATCCTTGCTCTAATCTTTTGATTCTTATTGTTATCCATAAAATATTCACAAGAGAAAAGGTATGAAAGAAGGAGCAAAAGTGTTGGAAAAGGCCAGAGAGCATCAAGATGGTATATCAAAACATAAGATAAAGCCTTCGATAAGCTGATGGAAGCACCGACAGTACATTTTGAAGAGGTCAAGAGGACAGATCTATAGAGTAAATAGAGAGCTTTTGACGAGGTCGAAAGGTATCATTCGAAGGCACTAAATAGCATATTATACGCACAAGCACCAAACCATTATAAATAGATGGTTTTGTCCTCATCTATGATCATCAGAAGAATATCTGGCGAAAGCAACCATTTCAAAAGCATTTGACAAGCCTTTCAAATTGGATAAGGCTACACTCATTTATAAAAGAAAGATTAAGCATACATCAACACTAAAAGCTGAAGTTTTGCACTGGCCAAGAGAAACACTTACAGCAAAAGGAGTTTTGATTCAATCGGAACCGATAAAGAGCATGTTTCGACATCATCAAAAGTCAGCACCTAGGCCAACTCATTCGGAAGACCAACATCCAAATCAAGAGCGCATCAGTTGACCTTTCGATGAGGTTGAAGACTTTCAAGAAACACCTTACGACGAAGTCGAAAGGAGACAAAGCAAGTCAAAAAGAAGCCCAGCTTCAGCGGTAGTGAAAGACTAACTAGAACCCTTTTGACCAGGTCGAAAGGTAGGATTCAAAGGACACTCATGAAAGCAAAGAGGTTGACCTTCCGACCGTGTCGAAAGCTTGGGGCGGAAAGGTGCCCACCCACGCCTATAAATAAGACCTCAGGGGTCAATTGTAAGGGTGTATTTCTTTCACTTATCACTTTTATTTTCTAAAGTTGAAAAAACCATAATTCTCAAATTAAATTTGGGATTTGGTCAATTTGTACAATTAAGTTCAATAAAAGAAAGATTGTGATATTCTTGATTGTATAGCAGTTCTGAGACCCTTAATTCAGGCAATTCGTCCTATTATTTATCGATTTTGTCAAATGGGATCCTTACGATTAATTCAAAACCTCCAGCTTATGTATGTCTTAAGAGTTTTAGCCTAAATCCATAAAACATTAGAAGTCTATCATTTCACCATGTTAAAACCCTTCCAGATCTAGTTTTTCCAGAATCCATAAAGTCCCCAACTTTGGCCTTCTTAACCACATAAAAAGGAGGTTATGTCAAATTCGTTTATTAACCAAATTGAAAGGATTACCCAAAGGTGAGGATAGCCTTTCGACTGCATCAAAAGGTACAAAGGAAGTGTTCTCAACCTTCGTTTTCTACTGTAAAAGTTTCGACGACCTTTATTCGTTTTAAATGTGGTTTTGAAAGCGTTACTCATACTCCAATTTGAAATTTGAGGTGTTGGAAAGTTTTCTTATTAACATTTTTGGCACTTGAAGGAGGGATGAAACCTTTGACTTCCAATAACTTTCACCAAAGATTAATAGAGTACTTGTTTCAAAAGAAGAATATATAAAGTGATTTTATTAACTAAAGTTTAATTAATAAAGGCTTAGTTGATCCCATATGGAATTTAATCAATGTTTGAATGTTTGTTTATTTGATAGTTAAATAACCGACTATCAAACTTGGACCAAAAAGTAACTATGGAAATGTCTATGAGAAACACAATAGTTATAGGGCACAATCATCCCTAATAATGATGTACTATGTGAATAAATCTTGTTTCGTTCTCCTAGGATAAAGGATAAGGAAATCTGTCCACTAACGGTTAGGAGGTGATTTCCACTCTTGTCTTTATCTATTTATTTCCTAAAGAACCAGGATTGAGTTTACCAGAAACTATCAAAAGTTGTTTTGAGGGGACCGGAAATCGGGTATGTTATCAGAAAACCACTTCGATCCAACATAAGCATTTCGAACCAAAGACATCTTAAAGAGTATGGAATCGAAGATGGAGTTTTGAAGTGCAAGCGCTATTTCTATTAATCCCGAGGGTGATTCCAAAATGTATTTAGTGGAAGTAGTGCCTTTGGTTTCATTCAGTCCCAGAATGAACTTGTGTAGATGAATGATAATGTTGCAATAATGCCTGGATGGCAGTGTTAGCATTCCAAGTGGGTCTGTAATAAAAAGGTAAAGACGTGGCCTCATAAGCTTCATAAATCAGAAAAATGGCAAAAATTGTAAGGTTTAAGTAAATAATTCGAAAGGTTTTAGTTGAATGATTTCGAAAGGTTTGAAGATTGATTTCAAAATGTTTGGTTCAATGGTTTCGAAAGGTTTTGGCTGAATGATTTTGAATGTTTTGATGGTCAACCATGAAAGGTTTAAGTTCAATGATTTTGAAAGATTTAAATGAGTAATTGTGAAAGGTTTAAATGAATGATTTCAAAAGGTTATGGTTGAATGACTTTGAAAGCTTTAAGTCAATGGTTTTGAAAGGTTTGAGATGGAAAGTTTTCCAAGGTTTTCTACAGTAATGTTTTAAAGAAATTTTAGAGAAGGATGTCCAAAGTTTTATTGTTTTTGAAAGGTTTGGTTTCGAAAGGTTTGATATATGAATTTGAAATAGATGATTTCTAAAGTATAGAAAGAGGTTCTTTCAAATGGTTAAGTGTTTTCATCTACTAAAGTTTGTGTAAAGAGGATGTATAACATGGTGATAAGATTTTGAGTAAAGTATATAGATTATATACAATTCCTTGTTTGAATTTGATTTAAAGGTTTAAATCAGTTTGGAAATGTTTTCATGGAAAATTATGGGAGGAGTTCCTTAGGAGAAAATGACTTAGATATTATAATACAAGATGGAACTAGTATGAGGTTATGCCCTATACATTAGCTATTAGCCCCAGCTAATTGTTGTCCAAAATTCCAGTGTATAGGGCTTGGTTAAAGGTAGGATAAAATTATGATTACACACCGAAAGGAATATAAGTCGTATACATATAGGTTATTGGTGAGCCTGAAAAACCATTAGGATCGGGAAAACCTGGAAGATAAAGTCCTGGAAGATGATTAATTTGGGGATAGACCGTCTAGAAGTGAAGTATTTAATAGATAGTTAAGTATAGATAATCTAGAAGATACCTAATAGGTGTTAGGTCAATTTTTATTATATTGTCTGGTAGGCCCGATTTAGCCAAAGGTTAAAAGTTATCCGAACAAAACTTATATATTTGAACAAATAGTTCATTATTACCTGAGATTTATGTATGTTTAAATAATGATTACTTTACAGTATTTAACCATTGTGGATACAAGAGCATAGTATATGGTTTTGTAAACGGTTTAGCAAAGATATGCTTTAAAAAGGATGTTAGTGAGGGGAAACTCGTTCCGCTTAGCAGCGTGGTCTCACTTAACATGTTTAACCGGGATGTGTAGTATTATTCATACTAAGCTTTATGTCTGACTCGAAGTTTATGTTTTCCCCTTAAAATCTCGGGTGCTCAAAATTAATTTGAGTAGGCTTAGGGACTAAGGTCTTTTTCAGGTTTAGTAGGATGATGAATAAGGCTACTGGAGGCATGTAGGAGGCAAACGTATAGCTATTTAGGATTTGTAGTTCATGTTATGTTTTGATGTATTTCTACCGTGATTATATTAGATGTATTATGACAATATGACTCTAATTAACCAAGGGGGTATCATCATATACCACTGTTGGTTTATTTTGTAATAATTATATTTTATTTGTGCTTAGGAACGATTTAGGATTATGTATTGTGAATGTGAAACATTTGGTTTTGAAATGTGATGAAGTAAAAGTGATTTTTATTGAAATCTGTGTTTTGTTTATTATTCAAGTGCTTCTGATATTATTGATACCATAAACAAAGCCGTATTTAGTCGCCGAAAGCTAATACTATAGATTACTACAGCATCTGTAGCGCTTAGTTTTGGGCCTCTTGATAAGGGATGTTACAGCTTGGTATCAGAGCATGGTTTATGAAATACTTTGACGAAAAAAATAATTTTTGAAAACATACTCCTTAGAAATTAGAGTTATGGTCGGGGTATGGGATAACGCTATAGTAACGTACTTGTACTTGCTATATATATAAGTATACGCTATATCTCTATACTCCTATCTTAGTTAGGCTATTCATTTGTATCACATGAGGTTTGAATACATATATGGAAGGAAGAAGACGCAGAGTTAATCACAAAGGAGATAGCACTACCACCAATGATAATGTCCTACCAACCACTAGGAGAGGTCTCGGTCGGGCACAATAGAAACTGTTGGTGTAGGAGTTCCCCAGATGGACATGTGAGCAATGTATCATTTCTTTGTAAACATGATGCAAGTTGGAATTGCAACCGAAGTCGTCGAAGGTAATGCTGTTGGAGGTGGAGCTTAGGAAGTTCCAATAGCCAATCAGTATGCTAACCTGAGTAGGGATTATATTAGGCTTGGAGGGAAGTCGTTTATTGGTACTGAAGATGCGATCGAGGTGGAAAATTGGCTACTACATCGCGAGAGAATTTTTACTGACTTAGGATTGAATGATGCACAAATGAGGAGATTGGATTTGAGGCAACTGCAGGGACTGCTCTATTATGGTGGAATACTGTCACTTCTGGGGTTAATGAGGAAACCATAACTTCGGAGGAGTTTAGGAGAAGGTTTTCAGAAAGATTTATGTCTATAATGGCGCAGTCGGCGTTGTTGAGGAGATTTGCAGAATTGGAAAAAGGAGATATGTCCATCTTGGAGTATGCGAGGAAGTTTGAGGAGATGGCCCAATACGGGTATACTTTGGTAGACACGGTGATGAAGTGGAATGAAAAGTTTATAAGGGGCTTAAGGCCAGAGTTGATAAGTGCAACTTTGCCGCATTTGAGAGATCCTAGTGATGTAGTGGTTGAAGTGGAATTAAGAAAGGAAGTGGCATTGTCTTGCTTAAGGAAGAAGATGAAGGAGTCTCAGATGGGACAGGGCTAGAAAAGGATGTTTTTCTAGGAAAAGAATACTCAGAAAGGGGGAGAACAAAAGAAAGGAACGGCTGAAGTGGTTTGCTACAAATGAGACAATAAGGGACACTATGATAATCGGTGTCGAACCGGTAAAGGAAAAGGAGAAGAGGCTAGTGGAAAGAAGAATGTTAAATGTTTTAATTGTGATCAGATCGGTCATTACAAGAAGAAGTGCCCAGATCCTACAAGAGAAGGAAAGGGGAAAGTTTATGCTTTGGAGCCAACAACCACAAGGCCAGCTGTGTAGGACAAAGGGAAGACTGTTTTGGGAGGCTTGCTGCAGATTCATGGTAAGTCTTCTAGCGTTCTATTTGATACCGGAGCATCTCATTCTTTTATTTATCGACGTTTGGTAGATAAGCTTAACCTAGAGCCCTCATATTTAGTTACATCCTTAAGGGTTGCAAATCCAATAGGAGGTTATGCAATGCTTGGGATGAAGTGTGACCATTTAGAGTTTGATTTGTTAGGCCATACTTTTGAGTGTTGTTTGCATGTGTTTGACTTTGGGGGATTTAGGATCATCCTTGGGATGGATTGGTTAAGTAAATATGATGCTAGGTTATTTTTCCATGATAGGAAAATATCACTTAGTCACCCGGATTGCAGTGATCGGATAGTTTATACCGTAGAGAACCCTAATTGTGAAATGGATGCTTTATTGGGTACTATGGAGTTGGAGGATGAGTTGCATCGAGTCTTTGTAGTTAGATAGTTCGCAGATGTGTTTGAGCCGATAATTGGGTTACCACTGAAATGGGCCATTGAGTTTCAGATTAATTTAGTACTTGGAGCAAAACCGGTGAGTGGACCACCAAGTAGAACGACTACCACTGAGATGAGAGTGTTGAAGGTGAAGTTGGTGGATTTGGACGGATGTGACCTAACCATCCGCCAATCAATTCCTTCCTACAGTTCAGTGGGAGAAGCATCAAACTAAAGTTGTTGTAATTTGACCGACCACACTTCGACTTTTTCCCTTGACTGGGGGAAGAGGAATTGATCGAGGAAAATGCAGTCTGACCATTACCTGCTAAAAATATTAGTGCCTAGAGTACAGATATGGGTATAAACATCAAATAGGTGTGATTAATGGCCCTTCAACTTACTATGATCCCCAAGGTGCGGCTACAAGCAGAGATAAACAAACGAATGTGACTTAACCATTCATTCGCCAACTCTGACCTAAACTCGACATGAGGGATATAAACTCACTACAGGTGCAATTATACCATCCACGAACTAACTCTGCTAACCCAAGACTAGGGGCACAAGTACAAATCACTGAAAGAAGAATGGTGACTCGCTACATCTCCATCTTAGCGTCCTTTACAACTAAAGGCAATGAATATAAGGAAACCCTAATGCTAACAAAGCAGAATGATGCTCGAAGTTCTGGGCAACCAATTATATCGTACCACCGGATCGACAGACAATATCGATCTGCTCCTTTCATTTCATACCATTGGATCGACATGAAATGAGGTCCAAGCATTCTACATCGTGCCTTTGAAATTAGTTCATGTTTGAATGTTGGCGAGGCAACGAAGTATTCTGCCTAAAGGAAAGAAATAGGACAAAATGCAGGATAAGCCACAACTCAGCCTTCCATCGGTTAACCCGATCCCATGGTTCAACGTGATAGAATGCGAAATTGAAGCAGACATTATCTACCTTGCCACTTATCGAGATATTCCCCAGACTTGGGGGCAAGCGCGAGAAATAAGATGAATGTAATTTGATCGTTCATCAAACAACTCTGGCTCTTACAGCTTGAACTACAATATAAACACAACAGAAGCTAGGCTCGATCATTCGCACAATACGTCCATCAACCCAAGACTGGGGGCATGATTCTGATCATCCAAGAGTTGGATACGACTACTCAATCCTATAGCTCGTGCCTAGTATTTATAACAACATGAAGTTTCGACCAAGAGGATGCTTAGAGATAGAATCATTAGATCGACGCCCGGACTTATGGGCAACTGATCATCATTCTAACCCTTCCGACGAGCAATGGATCGCGGGTACATTGAATGGAAAGCGCATTGCTCGGAAACACAAGCAGATTCAAACTCATAACTGGAGACAGCTATGCTGCAGCATGCTATACGAGGCTAAACTCTACTAAGCCTTTAATTCAACGTCCCTATAAGCCTGATCATTTACTATTGCAGATAAGCACATAAAGCGCCTACAACCCATCACGGGTACTAAAGATAAGATCACAACTCCACGCAATGATGATGAAAGAGTCAACTGTTTTACCTTAGGTGAATCTTGATGTGTTCACTTGGACTCGGTCTCTCATATATATATATATATATATATATATATATATATATATATATATATATATATATATATATGGACTCTCGCCAGCCATGAAGAACCCTGCATTAAATGTATACCCGAGGCATGTCTCGGTGAACAAAAACGAAGCATTCCTAAGGACTATCCATTTTGTGGTCGATAGCCATCGATACGAAGGAGACAGCCTTCGAAAAGTGCAAACTTGCATCGATCATAACTCACAATCTACAAGTCCAAATGGCACTAAATTTTCAAAGGAGCTTGCATACATCCACAAGAAGGTTCATGATCGATCTCGACTCGATTGGACGAAATTTTGATCGATACGAAATTCGTTTGTATCGATCACGGACCGAGTGCAAATGTTATTGGATCGATCGTGTGGGCTCACCCACATGCAAGAAGAGGTCTCCCGAAATCTGGGCGAGATATTTGCAACCTACGCCTATAAATATCGACCGTGGACCTATAAAAAAGGGACATTTTTTTGGCCTCTCTACGCCGATACTCTGCCAAAATGATTATCAAATTTCAGTTGTACTGCTATAACCTTTTGTTATCAGCGAGTAAAGTTCAATAAACATCAGTCATTTCATAGTGGACGTAGGCAATTCGCCGAAACACTCTAAATCCGTGTGTTTCAATGCATTTTCTTATCTGTTTATTGGTGTGTTTGTTAGATCTTCTTAATTTTACATATATTTTCTTCATTTTATCTCTTCAAACACATCCGAAGAGTGTTGTGCCCAATTTTGGTACAAACACTTCTAAACTTCACCAATGCTCTTGCTCCTTCTTTCATACTTTCACCCTTGAGAATATTTTATGGATAAAAATGTTTAATTATTAAATTAATATGTTTGGATGATTAATATGTTTGAATATTGGTTGATTATATGGTAGATAACTTGGTTGTGATAAATATACCAAATAATGAGAAAAATCATATTTATCAAATTAGAAATGGTTAACTAATCAACCACAGTTAACTCAAGGAAAATAAAACCAAATTAATATGTGTATTGAGTTTATTCAACCTCTTTATGGTTGTGAATTTAAAAAGAAAAGTTATTTGGATTGTTTAAAATAAAAAATATATCACTTTGAAATTTATTTAAAAAAGGGGGTTTAGATTTATTTTGGAAACATAAATTACAATGTTTGATTTGGAAAATGAGAATTTGAATGGTTGAAATTTCATATAAGATATCATATGAGAATTTTATAAATGGATTTTCAAATAAAAAGATAGTAAATTGAATATTATAATAATATGATATTATAATACGGAATGAAAGTGAATATGAGTTTTAATATGGAAAATATTGCCAAAAATAGTTCAAAATGATTTATTGCGATTTCAAAATAGTTTAAAAGTGTTTCGGATAAGTTTCATAAAATTTGACTAAAGCAGTAAAAACAACTCATCGCGTTTTGACAGTTCGCGATTTCGCAACCTAAAAAGTTAAACGAATATGTAGGGTGTATTATAAGTTGGAATTCTTTGAAATAAGAATTTTCCGGACCCTTTGGGTTATAATTTTCAAATGAAAAAGAAAAATCGAAATTTCATTTCGTAGAGTTTGATATATGTCCAAATCAAGTTTTATGAAAAACGCCGCGTTTTGGTAGTTCGGAAACCGAAGTGGTAGTTTCTTTAAAAATGGATATTTTTAATCTAAATATGAAATAAATTCCAAAAATATGTTAAAATGTTTTAAAAGGGATTAAAGTTGTAAAAATAAACTTATATGAAATGGAAAATGTGGTTTGACCAAAGAAGGTTTAAAAACACTACTCAGACCTGTTTTTGCGAAGGTTTTGGTAACTTTTGAAAATCAGGGGTTTTGCTTAATTATTCATCCACAATCTTTTTAATAATCTTTTCAAATGAATAATTAAGCATTTTGAAGGTGATTTGGAAGTTAAACAATTATTTTGACGGAGTTTAAAATAAATGGTTAAAAGGAAATTGTTTATAAAACTTGGGTTTTTCTTCTCAAATCTTGTGTGAATTTATTTCAAATAATTAATCAAGTATTCTAAAGGCAATTAAGAAGTTTGAAAAATATTAAGGTTAGAGTCGATTAAATAACTTAACTGCCTTATGGGTGGCCGAGTGATAGTCTCTAAGCTTGAGTTTGGAAAACCAGTTTCCTACTCTCCCTAGCTATCTGGACTGGCCTAATGGAGGAGATAGCTAATTTGATTTACTCAGACCGCATCTTCCTAAGACAAGAGAGAATGATATTTTGTGTATTCCAAAGGATAATCAAGATTTTAAAAATATAAAGATTTTGGAAGCATAGAAAACATTCTAGTTAAACTATGTGTTAAATTCTTAGGAGGGAACTCGTAGTACTCGTGTGAATGTAAAAAGTTATTTTACCGTTATTCAGTGAACAATAAAGGTTTAATATGGGAATAACTATTGAGTATAATTAGTCTAATTTCTATGAACCCATTTTTTCTCGATACTAATTGGTTTGGATTTATAATAAACGATGTCTTAAATAAAATTGTTTTTGATCCATTAAAGATACGTTCTGGAAATGTGAAATCTTTATTATGATTTTAATTATACAAATAATATAATATTGTAATATTTTCCCAAGTAATTAAAGGAAAATTATTTGGTATTTATAAAGATGAAAATGGGTTTTAATTTAACAAAGGATTTGATAAAAGAGACTTGCTGACTCCATATACTCTTGAAAAGATAAAGGAATAATTTAAAAGAATATATCTCTGAAAGATATTTGATTTGATATGAAGATAAACTGATTAGATGTTCTTCGATAATCACACATATACTTGTAATCACTTTATCTTTGATTGGTTTGAAGAGGCTGGGATAGGATTTGGATGATTCGTATCTGAAACAACTTCAAACGAACATATGTGTTCAAAAGTGAAGACATGTTGAAGATAATGATTTTTAAAGATGAGATCTTCATAATGTAGGGCTCCTTACCAGTAACCTCTGGGGTAATTCCCATATTATATATATGGTGGCAATAGGGCCTTCGTTCTAAAAATCTTCAATTTGCAAGGACTACTTGCTTTTAATCCTAGGGGTGATTCCCAAACAGGACTGAGTAGAAGGAGTGCCTTCGATTTGTCCTTCACTTAGACAACTTGTATGGATGAATGTATAACATTGCATTTCAAAGACCATGTACATTGGTTTTTACAAACGTACATCTATTTGCTGGTGTAGGAGTTAACCCCTTTTATACTTAACATCCTTCCCCGAGGCGTCTGAATTCGGGGGTCGTACTTTTGTGGAAATCAATAATGTTTTTTTAGAAATTGCAATGTGTCATTTTGAAGTGGAAATTTCTTTATGAATAATAAAGCGTAGCTTTATGGAAAGCAATGTGTGGCTTTGTGGAAAATAGAGCGTTGCCTTACGAGCCTCACATCCCAAAGATGATACGGGTAATTATATGGTATGCATGGCATATTTCGGGCTATCGGTTTTATTGTGGATAGAAGAGTCCACTGTCTGGACCCTCAACGGTTTAAATGAACGAGCATTGGAGGTTTGACTGAGATAGAGCGAAGCCACCGAGATACGATGTTCTATAGTAGTGTAACAATGTTGTATAGAGGCTTGCTTGAGACAAGTGAATAGTCACTGTGGACTAGGATTGTTATGCGTGGATTCCGCATCAAAGGAAATGGCTACTAGTTCCGTATCATGTTGGAAATCAAATTCCAATACGAGCTTTATAGTTTCGTTTGTATTCCTAAAATAGCTGTAATGCTTTGCAAACATTTCAACAATCCCTTTGGTACAATATACACCGTCTGGCATCGCCTAGGTAATGATACCTACTTCGTATATATGTTTATTTGAAAAGTGTTTTCAAACCAAGATCATTAATAATAATATCGAATTGTTCAAGTATAAAGTATTTTTGTTATCGTAAGGTAAAGGACTCGTCCATATTTATATGCAGCATGGTTTTACGAGATACCCTTTCTTCTCAAAAATGCTTTGTTTGGCATTGATCCGATCTATGACTCTGTCATATGGTTATGGTCAAGTTTCTTGCGTTGGTTTGCTATGCCTAATCCTGGTATTTTTAATAATTGGGTCTGATTCGAGTAGTTTCAGGATTAACCGAAGACGCTTAGGGTTTACAAAAGAGAGTTGAACATCATCATTAATGTATGGATGTAGATTATATTCCCGTTGCAATTTGTTTTAGCTTTTCTGCAATTGTAAGGACAAAGATATATAACTGTCCATGTTATGCTTAGGTTTGACTCCGATATACTTATTTTCAAATATTCCACTGTAAAGATTATTAATATTATAAATTATTCCATTCATCTTAGATTTTGTTCTGTCTTTACTTTCTTTTTGCCCTTAATAATCGATTATTGCAGCACTTGAATAATCTGCATGAAATACAGTGGACGCATTAGTATCGATTTTCAAAGATCGAAATCCCATTCATTAGATTTGCCTTATAGTCTCGGAAGAAGGGCTGCCCATGGATTCATCCAAGATGGAGGTTTTAAATAGTTAGAAGAGACCCGAGATAGGGATGGAGATAAGAGTTTTTCTAGGACTAACTAGCTAGAGTTTATCAAGGATTTATCGTGGATAGCAGCACCCCTAATGAAACTAACCCGAAAGGAAGTGAGACTTATATGATCAGATAAATGTGAGGAAGCATTCCTTAAGTTGAAATGTTTGTTAACCAAAGCACCTATGTTACTTTTTCGAGATGGAAATCTGGATTTAGTAGTGTATACACATGCATGTGGAACTGGATTAGGAGCTGTGTTGATGTAGAAGGGTAAAGTTATTGCTTACAATTCTCATAGCTCGGGCTACATGAAGTTAGATATTTGACTCATGATTTGGAGTTGGCAGTGGTGATTTTTGCATTCAAAGTGTGGAGACACTACCTATTAGAAGGACGATTCAAGTTGTATACAGATCATAAGTCTTTGAGGTATTTATTCTCTCAGAAAGTGTTGAAGATGGGACAGTAGAGATGGCTGGAGATTTTAGCAGCTTACGATTTTGATATTGAGTATACACTAGGGAAAGGAATAAGGTTGCGGACGCACTTAGCATAAAACATCAGAATGTTGTGTTAGCTATGTTAGTGGATGGAAGTACTTGGATGCATTGACTATTTGTAGGATATTGTTAAGATCGACTGCTATTTCTAGTCAGTGTACCGCCATACTGTCCAGTTTAGAAGTTCGACCAATATTGATCGAAAGGATTGCTTCTAAACAAAGGGATGATCCAGTATTAGCTGAATGGATTAGAAGACTGGAAAATGCAAGTGAGATCAACGGTATGAAAGATTTTGGTCTTGATCCAAAGGGTTGGTTAAGAAAGAAGGGATGATTGTGTGTCGCAGATGTTGGTGACCTAAGGAAGGAAGTTCTTAGGGAGTGTCATCGGTCAAAGTTTATGATTCATCCTGGGGGAACCAAGATGTATCAGGATGTGGAAAGAAGTTTATTCTTGGAAGGTATGAAAAGAGATGTAGGTTTTTGGGTCAACCAATGTGCGAATTGCTAAAAATTAAAAGTCGAACGTCAGAAGCCAAGTGGTTGGCTTCAGCCTTTCGATATACCAGTATGAAAGCGGGATTCAATATCCATGGATTTTATTGATGGGTGGCTAAGGTCGAATTGGGTAAATGAGAGCATATGGGTCATTGTAGATAGATTGACCAAGAGTGCACATTTCGTCCCCATTAGGTCCACTATGATGGCATCGGTATTGGCTAAGTTGTTTATGAATAATATTGTTAGACTGCATGGGATTCGTAGAAACATAGTAAGTGACAGAGATGCCTTGTTCACAAATGAATTCTGGAAGAGTCTACAGGAAGTGTTGGGTACCAAGCTTAGGATGAGCGCTTATCACCCATAGACAGATGGGCAGACATAGAGAGTCAATAAGGTATTTGAAGATTTGTTAAGAGCTTGTGTACTAGAATTTTGTTGATTGTGGGAAGACCATTTGCACTTGGTTGAGTTTTCCTATAATAATTATTATCAGATTAGTATAGCAATGATGCCTTTCGAAGCTTTGTATGCAAGGCCATGCAAACCAGTGAAATGTTGGTTGGTGACCGAAGACAGGTTTGTCCTTGGTCCAGATATGCTGGGAGAAGCCATATAGAAGATTGAGTTAATGCGAGATAGGATAAGGGAAGCTTAGTCAAGGTAGAAAAGTTACACAGATAAAAGGTGTAACGAATTAGAGATCTTATTTGCAGATCGTGTTTTCATTAAAGTGGTACCGATGAAGGGTGTGGCACATTTTGGAAAGTCAGGGAAACTGGCATCGAAATATGTTGGACTGTTCCCTATTATAGAGAGGATCGAAAAACTCACGTACAGAGATGAGTTACCGAGTAGTTTGGCAGTTGTCCATAATGTGCTTCATGTTTCTTATCTTAGGAAGTATGTACATGATATAGAGACTAATATTTCTCCAACAACATTGGAAGATTTAGTAGTACAACCGGATTTGACTTTTGTGAGACAAGCAGTTCAAGTTGTAGCGAGATATGAGAAGATGTTAAGGAACATGACAGTTAGATTGGAAAAAGCCTAGTGGAGTGTCAACGGTAAGACAGTACCAAGGAGACAAAGGATAGGATTAGGGATACTTGCCCAGAGCAGTTACGATGGTATGTTCTATATTTGTCGTATATAGACTTTATAGCTAGTAGGATATACATGCATTGTTTGCATGTTTCACATGCTTGTTTTATAGTCCTTATTGAATTTTGAGGACAAAATTCTTTATGGGGAGCTCGTAACACTCCTATTTTTAGTTAAACATTATTTAGAACAGTTAATTAGATAGATTAAATAGAATAATGTAAATGGTTAAGGAAAATGAGATTTGAAACATAATAAGGTAGTGCCATACTTAATTTATTAAGTAAGATTGTTTGAATTTAACATATAAGAGAAAATATGAGGAGGGCAAAATAGGAAGATTGTTTGAATTTAACATATTATGTCTCCAAATAGGTCGAAGCCGTTCCGTGCAAAACCAACGACCATAGAATTATTGTGAAATTTCTTAAAGAAAACATCTTTTCGAGGTTCGGCATACCTCGCACAATAATCAGTGATAACGGAACCCATTTTTGCAATCGTTCTTTTGAAACTTTAATGAAGAAATACTCGTTAACCCACAAGTTATCCACTCCGTATCATCCTCAAACTTGTGGCTAAGTTGAAGTTTCAAATCGTCAAATAAAACAAATCTTGGAGAAAAATGTTAACAAAAATCGAAAAGATTTGTCTTAGAAATTGACCGACGAGCTTTGGGCTTACCGTACCGCTTTTAAAACTAATCTTGGGATGTCCCCTTTACGTTTAGTTTGAGTAAAGCTTGCCATTTACCCGTTGAAATCGAACACAAAGTGTGGTGAGCAATAAAGAACTTAAAATTTGATCTTGATAAAGCTGGCGAAAACCGAAAACTACAACTCAACGAACTAGAAGAACTTAGGAACGACGCGTATGAAAACGAGAAATACAAATTAAGAACAAAAGTTTTTCGTGACAAGTCAATCCTAAGGAAAACGTTTTCGCTTAACCAGAAAGTTCTTTCATATGACTCAAGACTTCATTTATTCCTTGGGAAACTTAAATTGAGATGGACTAGACCATTTGTGGTACGAACTATTTTTCCACATGGTGCCGTAGAAATAGAAAACCACAAGGATTGATCTATTTTCAAAGTCAACGGTCATCATTTGAAACCTTTGTTGGAATTGCCCAGTAACCAAGAGGAGGAGCTCATGATTCTTCATGAGCCAAGCTACGTCTAGTAAGAATGTTAACCCTCTTTTGTAAATATGTACATATTTTTCTCTGTTACACTCATTATATCATGCACTTACTGCACAGTAAAAATTAAGTGTGGCGGGGAGTCTCCTTTTCATTTTTTTTTAAAGTTTCATGGCAATTTTGAATTTTAGTTTTCTTTTAACTCAAAAAATATCTCAAAATTTCTAAATCTCAAAAACATTTTCTTTTTAGCATTTTGATTTATTTTTGAAGAAACACTATAGGATAAGTATAAGTTTTGGTTAATAAATTGAAATTTTTTAAAATTTATTTGACTTAACAAAAATAAAGATGAAGTTTGATTACAAATAATAATGGTTTGACTAGTATATAGGAAGGTTCATATATGTTAATTGTAAAGTATATTCTAATTGAATATCTTTGTTTAAAAGTGGTATATTTAAAGTAAAGGAAATAACATTTCTATCATCTAAGTTAAATGGTGCTAGGATGATTTCACAAAACTCTCTCTCCTTAAAAAAACATTTGTATATATGTATATATATTTTTAACACCTAGAGTCATGTGTTCACACTCGTGTGTTCACTCGCCATGCTTTGTACCCTTCTCATATAAGCCCGAAAGGCAGTGCACGATCGTATATCTAGCCAAAGTTTATCTAAGTTAGGTGTAAATATATAAAAATTCTTTTACTAATAACGCCTATAGTCAATAAGTGTGCACACTTGTGTGTTCGCTCGCCATGCTCTGTATTCCCCTCACGTAAGCCCGCAAGGCAGTGCCCGGGTAGTATATCTTGCCTCAGTTTACCTGGGTTAGGCATAAGTAAATATTGTTAATATCAATGAAATTTTCAAATATGAGAGAGTAAGCAGTTGAAATCTAAGCACTATTTTTACTTGTTTGATTTAACTTGTTATTGAAAATAAATGAAAATACCACTTTGACAAACTTTGATAATCAACTAAGGATCCATTTCATAATTACATTGTGTTATCAACCAAAACAACTAGTCAAACTATAGTCTATCTTTTATGACAACTTAATTTTTGTTTGAAATTTTGACAAGTAAAGGGACTTAAATTTCTTGATAATGACTGGAACTTATATTTAACTTATCAGTGTCGATTTGAAAGTAAATTCTTCATTTGTAAATACTTTCAAAAACTTACATTCATCCCATTGTAAATAAATCTTGCCTTTTGTAAATGTTTACACTTTGCATTTGGATTTTGTGGGTAGTATCCGCTGAAAACCCTCACGAGACAACACTCATCCTACTAGGGACACCTAGAGGTTTAACGGCTTGTTGCATACGCTCAATGCAATCGTGCTCCCTACGAAAACGAATTTATCTTAGTTTTCCTTTATTCGAGGACGAATAAAAAGATAAGTGTGGGGGTATTTAATGTGCACGTAAATGTGCATACATTTACATCCATATTTTATCTATTTTTATTTAAATAAATGTCATATTTGGGCATTTTAACATGTTTAAAACCAAAATTAAATTATTTTCAAATCAACATAAATTCATCTACATACAGTGGAAAAATAGTCATTTTTGTGCATGTGATAATTTGGAACTTTTTGCTTGGACATTTTTCAGAATTTTTATAGGAATTTGGATGCATATGGAAGAGGGTTTCATAAAGATATATGCATGCACAAGGGAATGCAAAGGAATGAAGAGGAAATAATTCAAGCTCATGATCATGGAGGACCCCGCCCACTTACCTAAATCTACAATTAGAAGCTAATGGACAACTAAGAGGAGGTTAAAGCTTTATGCATATTTAATGAGGATTAATTAGAGGCTAATGGTTACTTGGAGGCCACACTTCCGAAAGGGCATTTTAGGAAGCACCCTAAAAATTGAATTAGGATTTTATGCATGTATAAATAGCCCTCTTGTGTACATGTAAATATCTTCTTACTCTTTCACATTAGTTCGGAAATTAAGAAAGCAAGTTGTAATGTCAATGTTTCATGAAATAAAAATGGCTTCCTAGCCTCTTTCTCTTTTCTTTTCTACATGCTTCTTTTTACTTTTATGTTCATTTTTACTTCTATGCTCTCTTCTTTTCTTTGTTAGTAGATTAGATTTACATTCATGCAAGTAGTGTAGCTTTATTTTTTATGCAATTAGTTTAGTAGTTAATCTTATTTTTTTTCCTTTGCTTATTTTCTATTTCTTTTCTTTTTAATGTTGAAATTTACAGGTGTTGATTTGATAACACAAATGAGTAGCTAAACCCCTTTGATTTAGGGGTAATCAAGCTCTCTAACTTTATGTAATTTCAATATTTCTATGATTTATGATCTCTTTTATTTGTGCTTCATGAAAGTTGATTTTGATGTAAGTTTATACAAGTGGGTTTGATAGCTTATGTTGCTTTTGCAAATGAGCTATTCTTATTCAACATAAACACAATTTACATCATCATTTGCTAATTGATTTTTGACTTTGAAATGAAAGTAAAAACAAAATTTGATGATATATATTACTAATTACAATAGTAAATAGATCACGCTTAAAAATAGCTTTAGCTTTGGCTTTATTTTCATGAGAATTGATAAGTGGTTTATTTGTTGTATTATAGTTTGATGGTTTAAGTTATGTTAATTAATAACATAAATAAATCATACTTATGAAAAATACAACAATTATTTCACTTAATATCAAAAATGAGATCATAGATTGTTTGATTGTTGATTTACAAAAACATGAGAGTGGATTTGCCTCTAAATTGTTCTCTAATCTCATAGTTTTAATCTCATTTTAATTCTAGTTTTAGCTTCATTTTACTTGTAGTTTACAATATTCTCTCATTTTGGTTTAATTTGATTGATTAGAAATTTTAAAATCTTAAAAATTCCCGACGGATGGACCCGTACTCACTACGTACTACGATAGTATGCCATGCCCTTGCGGTATATTTTAATTCAAAATTTATCAGTGGTTTTCTAAACTGATAGAAAATTCATCGTTAAACAATTACCGATGTATGAGGCCTGATGTAACATTTTACCTTTTATAAAACAGCAAATCCCACTTTGAATGTCACATTTCCCTTTCTAATAAAATACTAATAGATTTCCATAAAAGTACAACCCCTCTAGTTCATAAATCTCAGAGAAGGGTGTTAAGTATAAGACGGGTTACCTCCTACACCATCAAACAAATGTATGTTTGTTAAAAACCAATTGTACATGGGCTTAGAAATTCAATGTTAGACACTCGTCCATACAAGTTGTCCAGGTGAAGGAAAACATGAAGGTACTCCTCCTACTACATCCTATTTGGGAATCACCTCTAGGATTAGTATCGAGGAGTCGTTGCATCGATGATTTCAGAATGAAGGCACTACTGCCACCATATATGTAATATGGGACTCACCCCAGAGGTTAGTGGCAAGCTGCTTTTCATTATGAAGATCTCTATCTTTAAAATCATTATCTTCAACATACTTTCACTTTTGAACATGTATATTGGTTCGCATTGGTTTTTGGGTAGGAATCACCCAAATCTGATCCTAGTTGCTCCGAACCAATTATTGGTAAAAGAGGCCTTTAGTTGTATAAGGAATTATCAAGCCTCTTTTATTGATTAAATATCTTTTTCCTAATTTTGGTATAAGTTTTTAATCAAAAATATGTAATGAAGATTCTTTATATCCAAATCGTAGCTTGAATATGTTAAAAATAATGTTATTAAAGACATTGTTTACTATAAACCCAAAACATTTTAATGTTAAGTAAAGGGATCCATAGAAACTAGAATAATTATACTCGGTACCATTTTCCGTTTTCAAGTTGTACTGTGCGTCAAATAACGGTGAAGTCGCACCTTTTAAATTCATGCAGATAGTACATTTCCCTCTTCGGAATTTAATACCATGTATAACGAGAATGTTTTTCTATACTAGCGAAATCTTATTTAATACTTGGGTTAACACAGTCTGGATAAATCAATTTAACCATCCTCTCTGTCGTGCTAGGCCATATAGCTAGAAAGAGCAGGAAATTGGTTTTCCAATTCAAGCCTAGAGTCTATCATTCTATCACTCAAATGGCGGTCAAGTTATTTGATTTGATCAAACAATATTTTTATTTGTTTTGGGAGTATTCGAACTTTCCCATCGATATGTTCCGTCCCTCGTCCAAGTCTCTATAGATCTCACTGATGAAACACATGTACTAGTTGTTTCCGTATACCCCATTTATTATTTAACTTATTTTTATAAACAATTGAGTTCTTATATAGAAATGTAATTTCATGGACTCAACATCAAATTTCCTTATTCAACTAGTACTATCCATTGAATAGTGGTGAAAGCACACCTTTTAAATTAATACGCATTGTATGAGTTTCCTCCTCGAAAGTTCAACGCTGGGTATATGGATTAAAAATTCCATATATTTTTATAAAAGTAAAATGGTCTTTATAAAGCATCCTTCTCTCTTCCTTCAAAATTATTCCACTTATTAATTTAAAATAAATATCTTAAAATCATAATTTAATTCCAAGATATCTTAAAAGTCATTTCAATGCCTTAGGAAAAACTTTATTAAAGGTTGGTGGGAAAAAGTTAAGTTAAACATTTGAAAATTCACTTAAAATTTCTGTACAGAAAAGACAAAATTTAAAAAGGGCTGTAAAAAGTCAAAAATAAGACTTTAACACTACTTAGGGTGAAGACAGCCAATTGTAGCTCTTGGGTGCTACAGAAAGTTCCGAAACATTTTCTTACACTTCTGTTCAAACAGATTTTGCAAAACTCTTCTGTGTTACAAATGGAAATTGCAATGGTTATAACTATTACTAATTACAGTTCTATTGGTTTTCAGAGTTGAAATAGCAAGTTTGCGACTCCTTTCGGACCATCGAATGAATTTATTTTCTTAACCAATTTTTTATGCAAGATAGTAGGGATATAGTAGAAGACATTCATGAAGAAAAATCCCAAAAATCGAATTTATATATTTTTATAGAAAATCACAAAATAGGCATGTTTAAATTTGGATTTTTATTGTTCTTACCACTTTAAAATTCCATCTTTTCCACTTTAAAACTCTTTTTAAACCAAACAAATTTATTTAAATTTGGGAGTGATATCTTTTAAACATTTTAAAAGACATAAACTTTTAAAACACAAATGTAACAACCCATAATTTTGTGAATATTTTTAATTAAATTTTATTTGAAAACTTTGAATTTTAAATCATTAAAAGGTGAAATTTTAGAATTTTCCAATGTAAGTTTGGAATGTGCTTGTAATTTATTTTCCAAATACAATAAAACAAACAATTTCTATAAATTTTATATTTTGGTCAAACTTTGACTTTTATTTGAAAATTTTAAATTTCTAAAAATTATAACCTTTTTATTTGAAGTTGGATATAAATTTTATATTAGTTCTGCTTTTTGTTTCGTTAAATTCTGATTTATACTTTTATAATTGGATAAGTTACAGTCTTTACACGCAATAAATTTCTATATTTTATTTTATATATATATTTTTTATATTTTTCCTATATCCATCTTTTTGTTTATGTCTCTATTTATTTGTCCAGACTTCCATTATATTTATTTGGAATTTATTTGTTCATATCATTTTATAAATGGATGGAGAAAATCAAGGGGACACACGTTACATTGCCTAAATGCTTGCCATTTTAATTTCCTACCCTTTTGACTATTCTTAGCCGTTTCTCACCTAGTATAGCCGTGTATTATTCTATCAAATCACGTACAAATATTTCCCAAGCATTCCTATCCTTATTTGCCTCTTTTGATTGAAATTTTTTTACAGTAAGTTTCTTTTATCAAATAGGAAGTAAAGCCTTTTTATTTTCTAACCTTTTCATTCCACATCTCTAGTCGCCACTTCATTTTGTCATTCACGTACAAATTTTCCCATCTCAACATCTCACTTTTCATTTGCATTTAAGAATAAAATATATACAAAATTCTTTTCCTTTTCTTACCATTCAAAACTCCTTAATTCTAGCCTTTTCCGTTTCCTAGCATTTACTCCTCCTTAGCCATTTCTTTTTCTTTTTCCTTCTATAGCCGTGTATAATACTTCATTTTTCACGCACAATCATCTCAATCCTCATTTGTTCCTGAAGAAAAAATTACGGTAAGTCATGGCTTCTTCCTTCCTCTTCTTCCTTTTCTATTTTCTTTTTTTCCTTTTCTTTATTTTTTTTCTTCCATGCTTGCTCGGCCTCCATCCATCAAACCTCTAGCCGACTTCAACCTCTTCTCCACCACCCCTTCTCCACCATTATCATCACCTCTTATCTCCACCAAACCAAGGCCGAGACCATTGATGCAAAACTCATAACAAAACTCCATCACAAAATCTTAGTTAAACTCCTATATTCATTCACCTCCTCTTTAATAGCAACGGACACATACCCATTCCTCCATCTCCTATTGCCTTGACATCCCCTAGCCATGCGTTTGTGATGCCTTGACTGTAACGACCCATAAATTTTAACTGTTTAATAAAGTAATTAGTTGAAATTTTGTGAAATTTTAAACGATAAAATTTTGAAATAAAAATTTGATATGTGGAATGCGTCTAATTAATCATAGCAACTGGTAAATTTTCATCAGATAATTTGGAAGTTTATTTTCTAGTGTAATTTTATTCCAATATATAGCAGTTAAAATTGATGATAATAAAATGTTTTCCAAACCTGAATATTTTTACATAGAAAAATTCTAATTCATCTTCTGACTAAGACGTCATTTTTCGTTTTTCCAAATTCGGACTTCTTTAGCTCCGTCGATCTTATTTTTCTGCATTTTTGCTGCATTTTCCGCTAGTGAATTTTTATAATTCAATCGTACCACTGATATCTATATACCGTTTTGATCGTCTCGTCGTGCTGATCTCTACGGTATATTCAATTCTATGTTTTGAAGCCTGGTACGTGGCGGATTCTGTAAAAACGTCGGACCGTATCGGTACCGGTTTTGTGCTTTTGTTTTTCTGTGTTATTTGGTGTTCCCGAGACAACCAACAGCCAGCTGCCTTTTTATATTTCCATGAATTCATGCACCTGGCTTTTGTCATTCCCACTGTATTCAATTCATTGACCAGTTTCCTTTTCATTCACCTTCTCCCTTCTTTTCTTTTCGTTCTTTTATAATAAACAACAATAAATAAATAAATCCTTCTCCTTCTCCTTCATTTGTTTTATTAACAGTTCGTTCCCACTTTATACCGCAGCATACTCGTCTTCTTGTTTCGGCCTCTCACGATAGTCTTCGCCCATGATGCCTACATTCGCTCTATCCTTACCGCGTCCGTCGTTTCACTCCATCCGAGCAACATCATCAACCCGAACCCGCTTGCGCCTCCACCTCTTTCTCTTCTCCCTCCCCTTGGCCTCCACCAAACCACCTCCGAGCCTAGCAAGTGTCGCATCCAACCCCAAGCCAGCATGGCCAAACCCCAAGATCACCATTCTTCCCCTCAGCCTCCCTCTCCCCTCACGTCCTCATCTTCCCCACGCAAGTGCCACAGCCTTACCCGAGCTCGTTCTCGACCTCCTCCTCCTCTCTTCCATTCGCCACACAGCTCAGACCCGCTTCTTCCTCTTCTCATAAGCATCGGCAAGGTACAGGTTTATATAATTATTTTATTTATTTGTTTGTATATACATATATTTATGTTTGGCTGATGCTATATGTATTGATGATATGTGTATATATATATAGTATATATATGTTATATGTTTTATATGCGAGATAGTTATGTATAATAGCGACCTGTAAAAATATAGTAGATATGTGTTGTTTACATATATTCTATTTTATGTGTACTGTATTGTAACGACCCGATATTTTGGACAATTCGCATCCGCACATGTCGGACTTGAATTGCTCAAAATACCATGTTGTAAATAAAAATTTGGCAAACTCATTGTTAACGCTGAAAATCGAACGCTAATACCCGGTGTGTGTAATAACAATGTGAAAGCACCACCTGTTGGTACGGGAACAGAATATAAGCTGAAAATGGCAAAAAACGAAAAAGGAACAACAGATTTATAGTGGTTCAGCCCGTAATTGAGCCTACGTCCACTTTATAGTCTTTTATTGCTGATCTGGGTACAATTTGATATAATACATTTTGAATACAATTCACTTCGATCACTCAAACACTTCAGATTAGTAACTCAAACTTTGACGATGAGATTTGTCGAATCCATGTCGGATGTGTAGAATCTCATTCAAAGCTTGTTGTAGTCTCTTCGATGTTTGGAGTTCTTCGAGTCTTGAATGAGTTGAGAATTCGGCAGAGTAATGGCGCTTCAGAAAATGATTGGCCAAAAGTCCCTTGAATGTTGGAGCTAGGGCTATATTTATAGGGAAAGTTCTAGGCAGAATTTTGACTCAAGTCTTAGGTCGTGTACGACCTAAGTTAGGCCGTAGGTCGCGAGCGACCTAGGATAAGTCGTGGGCCAAGTCTGAACTTCATTGAGCCTTGTCAGTAAGTCGTGAGTGACCTAGTATAAGTTGTGAGTGACCTAAGATAGGTTGTGATCCACTTCGTGACTTAGGAAGTGTAGCTTGATGGAGTTGCACTTTGTGTTATCTGAAGAAGGTGGAAAGTGGTAGGTCGTAAGCGACCTAAGGAATAGTTGCAGAAGCTCTTAAGTCGTTGATCTGCTCTGTGAAGTTAGTTCGCGAAGCTTTAGGTTGTTAACTTCTTAGGTCGTGAGCGACCT
Organism: Allium fistulosum; assembly: GCA_030737815.1. Lineage (NCBI taxonomy): Eukaryota > Viridiplantae > Streptophyta > Magnoliopsida > Asparagales > Amaryllidaceae > Allium > Allium fistulosum. The sequence continues at coordinate 671,525,211 of CM060905.1, forward strand.
AAGATAAGTCGTGAGCGACCTAAGATAGGTCTCGGAATTTTTCTCTGCTTTAGCTCGCTAGGTCATGACATTGTTAGGTCGTGAAGTTCGGAAATCTTTAGGTCACAGATAGTTAGGTCGTGATACTTCATAGGTCGTTAAGTTGGCTCTGTAATTAGGTCGTGAAGTCCTTTTTGGTGTTAGGCCGTGAAGTTCTTAGGTCGTTAGGTATGTTAAGTCGCGAGGTTTAGGTCGCCAAGCTTTTAGGTCGTGAGTGTTTTAGGTTGCAGAGTTTTAGGTCGCTAGAAAACAAGGAGTTAACACTCATCATATACAGTAAATAAAAAATCACAGATCACAGACACAGAGTAATATAATGCAGCGGAAGTGAAGAAATAGTAGTTCATGAAGCTACTATAAAAATACATCAAAGTTAAGTAAGGTACAATAGGAATACCAAGATACAGCAAGAGTAATAGTATGATAATCAGGTACAACTCAGAATACAACTGGAATCAACTGGATAACAAAATGAATAGATATCTGGATCTTCAAAGCAAAACTCCAGCTCCAAAGGTGAGTCTCAAATGCTGTATCACTCAGTCTGACCCGAGCGTAAAGCAAAGCACAAAACACTCGAGTCAGGACATACATACTTATACAATGTAAACCAACTCAAGTGAACTGTAATAAAGGTACAATTAACTTAAAGAATGCTTGGGATCTCCCATTCTTTAAGGATCCGTTAAACTATCTACTATGTAGTAATATTCGCTATTATAATAATGTCTAATCATAAAATAAACATACTTTTAAATAGCGTTAAGGCTTTACATTTTCCACCTTAACACGTAATAGTCCCAGTAGTCTATCCAGTATTAGCATACTTCCAAAATGGGGGCTACCCTCGATACTTCACAAGCTACAGGAGAAATCACAAATCGTAGTAAAGCTCGATATGGTAGGTGACACGGCACACAAGGCAATGTCAGGGTAGATATACCAATTACGCACACGGACTGATGGAGCGCATAGCAGCCACTACCGTCCACCTCGAACAACACTCCCAAATCAAGGGCGGCCACCAAAAATCACAAAGTAATAGAAGGGAATCGAAGAAGTGCGTCCGATAAGAGGTGCTACCTCACTGGTCCGAGATTGCTCCTGTTTTAGCCACCTTATGCCAACTCACGGGAGTTGGGTCCACGTATATACCTTAGGATCGTCGCCACCATCCTACTTCATTCTGGAAACTCCACCGCGTACACAGTTGTCAAAGTGGTTTTCGGTATCGATAGAGAGTATGTCCATATCCGATCCCGGTCTCTTTAACAACCAATCGTTATTATAACACCATGGTCATTTAAAAATAGTTTATGTTCAAATCAAAATACATCCTTTAAACCATTTCAAAATCATATCATTTAATTCAAAATAATACATACTTTCAAACCCAAAACATATTCATTCAAAACCAATTCAAAAATATATCTTTCCATTTCAAAACCAATTCAATAATATATCATTTCAATAAAACCCAAATTTCAAAATCACTGAATATTTCCTTTAATTTATTAAACTTGAAATCTCCCTTTAAGTTATCATAGCATTTTGGTAATTGTTTGCACAAAAAATGGACAAACACCTCAAAGTTGTATGATTTAGTAGATCTTAGGTTGTTCTTAGTGATTTTGGAGATTTATGCAAATATATGAAAAGTAGGGGCTAAACTATAAAAAGACACGCAGATTTATAGTGGTTCAGCCAGAATGTGCCTACGTCCACTTTATATGTTATTTCTCTTCTCTTGTTTTGATTACAAGTACAAAGCTTTGGTACAAGTAAAAGAAAGTTGTTTGAAAGTTCCTTCCGTGCTTGAGCTCTCAAACTTGTCCCCCATTGTTGTACCCCTGCCCCTCTATTTATAGAGTGAGGCTGGGGGTAGGGGTCTTGGAGGTATATAGCAGCTGGCGGGCCTGGGCTGACGTAATCTGGCCTGGTGGATCTAGTCCGGTTTACTTTGGTTCGGTGGTGAGATGAGTGGTCCGGTTGCTTCGTTCGGTGGAGGCTTCATTCGGTGGAGAGGTTTGGACCGGTGGGGAATTAGTCCGGTATAGGCTGGTTCGATGGAGACTTCATTCAGTGGAGAGGTTTGGACCGGTGGGGAATTGGTCCGGTATAGGCTGGTTCGGTGGAGGTTGGTTAGGAGTTGGTTCGGTAGTGAGGGCGCAGCTTGGTCCGGCAGTGGGTCTTTCGTGGAGCTGGTCCGGCAGTGGGTCTTTCGTGGAGCTGGTCCGATAGAATCTCGCTCAACACTTGCCCCCAAAGTAGGGCATGTGCATGCACGTTTCTTGCTTTGTTTTAGGTTATTTGATTTGGTCATTCTCATCCGGCTCCTAGTGCCGAACCAGTTGTTCGGTGGCTCACCTTCGCCTATAAGTAAGGGCCTAGGGCTTCCTTCATCTACTACCGAACGAGACAGCCGAATCAGCTCTTCTTGCTAAATTAATCATATCGTCGAACCAGTCGTGCTGCCGAATCTGGTGACTACCGGATGTCCTCTTCCCCCCCCCCTTTTTTTTAACCGAATGAATATAAAGTTTAATACCGAATGGACCTTATCCTGAGGAAGCCGAATGAATCTGATACCTAGAAATGCCGAATGAATATTTTGCACTTGAATTGCCGAATGAAGATTGTATTTCGAATTATAAGTGAGATTCCAAACTACACTGTCCGTATGTTTTAACGATGTACTTTCTTGTGCCTGCAGATAAATGTCTCGAAAAGCAGAAACTCGATCAGATAAAAAGAAGTCCCAGGGCAAAGGAGAATCTTCTGCAGTGCCCCTTGCTCAGCCAGGACCGGAACGTCACGGAACTACCCCGAGATCACTAGTGGACGGGTACGGCCCTCAGGAGCTTCTGAACTCCCCGCCCGATTGCTTTCCCAGCTTCCTTAAGGAAGAGCAGCTTGATGTCATCTCCCGTTCTTTCGGAATTAATAGGGCGCGCATGCTGTTTCCAAGGAGAGAAGTTATGCCATATGACCCTCCCGAAGGGTACTTTGCCTACAGCAGATACCACTGTATGTGTGGTGCCATCCCGCCTCTTAATGCCTGGGTACTCAGCTTTCTTACATATCTAAAGGTGGCCTCATTCCAGCTTCAACCCAACTCTTATACTATACCGGTGAGCCTCTTCGTCATCTTTCAGAGGAAGCATGGGCGTGTTCCTTCCAACCGGGAGATCCGGTATTTATATAATCTAAGGGGCTATAAGAAGGGTCCCCATACATCAGCTTGGAGTCAGCTGTAACCTTCAAGCCGGTCTTGGATCTGTATTCTAAGTACAGCATGTTCAAGAAGGAGTGGTTCTTCGTCAGGGACGACTCTGTTTCTATTCGGCGTTTCACCTCTGGATGTAAGTCGATGCTTTATTTATAATTTCCATTCTAGTTGCGATGCTTCTTCTCATACGTTTTCATTTTTTGCTAGTGACAGGTGGCTTTGCGGTTGTGGAGACTGATCGCCTGGTTCAGATGGCGGCTGAGATAAAAGCTATCCCCGGGAGAGATAGATCGGCTGCTTACCTGATCAGAAATGCGACCCTTCTGGAGTATAATCTGATCCTTCCACAGCAGTTAGTAGTCAAGCAGAGGGAAACGGTGGAGGAGAGGGCGGCTGCTCAAGCTAAGGGAGGCGTCACAGTAGAGAGTGGCAAGAGGAAACCTTTCTCAAAATCTCCAGTGGTCGGAGGTAAGAAGCTTAAGAAGTCGGATGGTCCTTCCCCCAGCACTTGTCCACTTACTCCGGGGAAGGAAGATGTGGAGGAGGAGAGAGGTGATGGTGGAGATGACCGGGAAGGTGGTGACGGTGGCGATGGCATCGGGGCCTTGCTTCCTGGGTAAGCAGGCGAGATTCAGGAGTGGATGGATGATGCATTCCACCAAGCTTTCGAGGGGCTGGATGGAGAAACGGCTTTGGTAGAGAAATCCCGGAAAGCTGACAAGGCCGGGGCCGGTGCGAGTGAGTCTTCTCAGACTATTCCAGCCAAGGTGGCTCCGACGACTCAAGGTGAACTTTTGACTCCTGTAGGCTCCATTTATGATAGGGACTTAGGAATATTTTATGATCCGCTCCCATCCTGGAATCAAATCCAGGACTTATTGCAATATCCTACTTCTCCCCAGGGTTTGTATAACAGATGTGTTTCCTTTCTTCTTTTAGCTTTTAATTTACCGCGTTTCTTGAATTATGGATTAATGTAAGCTTGTGACGCTTGTTCTTCATATCAGGAGCAGGTAAAACGGCCAAGGCCTCAGATCTTCGGCACAGACATGAACAATATAAGCTCTCCAAAGCTTCCGCCAAGCCGAAGCCTTCGACCCACCGTTCCGAGGATGTAGTCGGCTACCGTCCTCTTCTCGGGGTTATTGAAGAGGGTATTCAAAAGAGAAAAAGGAGTCATTCCTTATCCGAACCTTTACTCGGTCCTCAGCCCCCAGCTCAGCCTCTTCATGATATCATGGAGGAGGATACTGAATTCGTACTCTCTCTGCACCCGTCTGAAAATCCTACCGTTACTCAGATTGATCATCCTGACTTAGCTCGAAATCCATTTGCGGGTCATCTTGATCTGGATCCAAGTTCCCATGATATTACCTTTGACGAGGTTACCGGTGAGCACCTTCTTCCCCGCAATCCCATGGTACGGGTGCTTGATGAGGCTAAGTCCTTAGATCTCGATTTACTTACTACTTGGATAATTACCATGGGAGACGAGGCCAAGGCTAATATTGATCGGGTGGCGGAGGAGACTAGGTAGCTGATGGGGCATCATGCCCGGCTGGTTAAGGCTGGAGAGGAGATTGGGAGTGACAACATCCGACTACGATTGGTGGTTTTGGATCAGGCCAAACAGCTTGCTGATCAGGCCATTCAGATTTCTCAGCATGAGGCTGCTTCTGGACGACTAAAGAAAACCATGGAAGAGGCCAGTTGGACAGAACTGCGGAAAATGGAAGCTACTTGCAAGGAACGGATCGACATGGCCATTGCCACGGTGGACGAGGTTCGGAAAGCGGATCTTGAGCAGATAGAGGAGTTATCCGGGAAGCTTGAGGCTGCAGAGCTTGCTCAAGCCAAGTTGAGGGAGGAGATGGAGGTGATGCGGAAATCCCTTCTGGCTGACTACTCGAGATACCGATCGGAGAGAGATGCCGCCGTTGAAAGGTTGTCGGCTTCTGAGGCCCGGATGAGGGAGTTTGAGGAGAATGAGGGGATGATGGACGAAATGCTTCAGTACATGTACTTCCGAACTTGGAAGCAGGGCAACCTATCTTGGATGGATGATTATCCTAGGGTCATGGCTAAGATTTATCTTCGGGCTCTGGAGGAGGCTAAGGCTGATGCAGATAAAGAGGGTCGCGTGGCCTTCAGCATGGATGTGGTCACTGCCCAGTTTACCAAGGAGGAGAAGGTGGCGGTGAAGGAGGGTATGCGGTTGCTTGCTGCTGAGGAGGTAGGTGTGCAAGTGGAGGATGACGACCAGGATGGTCAAGAAGCAGGTGCTGGTAAGTCTGCCTTTTTAGTTTCTCCATTAACTTGGTTGCTTATCACTAATGAATCCTTTCTCTGACCAGACAAGTGGGCAACAGAACAAGGATAAATCTCCAATGCAGCCGGCCCCTTGATTAGACCTGGAAAAACTCTTTTTGTGGACTTGACAGGGTTGTATATGTTAGTCTTAAAATAGTAAAGTGACTCTTAGGTTGTAATCTTTTGCTACTTGTAATAACTAGCCTTATTCTTGACGTGTAATTCTTTAATCTTAAGCTGATTTTGTCGCCTTCTGAATGTTTGTTGCTATTTTGACATGTCGAATGAGAAATATAGCTATGCATATTCTCGTAATCAAATTGTGTTTGATGTCAGGTTCTAGCTTAAAACATGATTTCATGACTTGCAATGTTAGCGCGAGGTGTGAATAAATTATAGTCATGTGTTTATATATGAAAGAAGGAAGTACCGCCCTTTATACTTTGCTTGTAGGTGGCAGCTTTGAATATCCTGTGTGACCGAGTAAGGGATGCGGTCCATTATCTTGCTGTGAGTATCCGCTTCTATTAGTGAGTGTCTCCTGTTTTGTGTCCTGTACTTCAGGAATTGTTACAGAGGATAGGAGAAAAGTTTCTTAAGTAAAATTGAAATATGTGAAAAAGTAAAACTTCCAATCACAAAAGGCCTTCGTTGTGCTTAAGTTCGTGGCAAACGGGCTTTGTAGTCACTTTCCCTAGCTATGGGTCTTGGAGACATTTGTCACCCATCTTACGCCTCCGCGGGGAGTTAATTCTTTTTTACCACAGCCGCACTTAAGACACATCGGCGCCGAGATCGCGCACAGTAACTACCCGGGCCATTATGGCCCGTAATCGTGGGTATTATTCGATTTACTGTGGCCGGCTAGCGTGGGTGCCGATCGTCAACTGTGAACTGCCCCTGGCTGGCCACACCTTATGTTGGGGCTTATAGTCGGTTCACAGTTGCCGGCGAGCCGAATGCCGTAATGAGCTGCCTCGGCTATAGTCGGCCTTCTCGGTGGCTTATGATCGGCTCATTACAGTTGGCATTAAGGGCCGTCGCGAGCAATGAGTTAACCCGCAGCAGAGGGATGCCGGATCAAAAGTGTCTCATTGGCGAGGGCATAGATTCGCGTAGTACCTGTTAGGTCTTGTCCAGGTGAAGTTGCGCTGTGGAGTGCATTGAGTGGAAATGCTACATGCACAGGATTTTGTTCAACAGAAAAGGATAATGTTAACAAGCAGCCAAGATATAAAGGAACTAGTTAAAAAGGAGACAAGGTTTTTTTTAAAGTGGTTCGACATGAAAAGGCCTACGTCCACTGATTCTCTTTGTTAATTCACTTCATATGGGCAGTACAAGTTAAGAAAAGTATCGACGGAGGTGCTGGATGTTCCATGCCCTCTGGAACACCTCTCCGTCCACTGTTGACAAATTATAAGCTCCATTGTGGAGATCTTTATGAATTACGTATGGTCCATCCCAGATTGGGTCTAGTGCTCCGGGGCGAGGGAAGATTCGCTTGAGGACAAGATCCCCTTCTTGTAAGGTACGATGCTTGACTTTGGAGTTGTATTGTGCTGCCACTTTTTGCTTGTGGGCTGCTGCTTTAAGGACTGCATCATTTCTTCTCTCCTCAACTAGATCCAAAGACATGTGAAGGATTTCTTCATTCTCTTCTGGGTTATAGTGGATCCTACGGTGGGAAGGCACAATGGTTTCAACTGGGAGCATAGCCTCCGATCCGTATGCCAAAGAGAAAGAAGTATGCCCCGTTGATGTTCTGAAAGATGTGCGATAGGCCCACAGTGCCGTAGGGAGTTCATCCACCCAAGCGCCCTTTGACTTTTCGAGTTTATTTTTGATCAGAGTTTTCAGAATTTTGTTGACGGCTTCGACTTGACCGTTTGCCTGGGGATATGCTACGGATGAGAAGCTTTTGTGAATTCCGTGCTCTCGGCACCAGTTGGCGAATTCCTCGCTGTCAAACTAAAGTCCATTGTCTGATATGATTTTGAGTGGGACTCCGTACATACATAGAACATTTTTGATCAAGAAGTTAATAACTTTTGTTGAAGATACTTTATTCAGAGGTTCCGCTTCCACCCATTTGGTGAAATAGTCAACTGCCACTATAGCATATTTGGCCCCGCCTCGGCCCATTGGTAGCTCGCCGATTAAATCAATTCCCCATATTGCGAAGGGCCAAGGGCTGGTCATTTGAGTAATCTCAGTTGTTGGTAGCCGCGGAATCTTAGCAAACTTCTGGCATCTGTCACACTTTTTGACGAAATCTAGGGCGTCTTTGCTTAAGGTGGGCCAGAAATATCCATATCGGAGTATCTTCTTTGCTAATGTTTGCCCTTTGGTGTGATCTCCGCAGCTTCCTTGATGAATGTTGGATAAGATTTCCTTGGCTTCCCTCTCAGCGACACACCTTAATAACGGGTTAGAGAATCCGCACCGATAGAGGATGTCTTCTTGTATGGTGTAGCGGGAGGCTTTCCTCAAGATTTTCTTGACTTCGTTACGCCCGTTGGGTAGTGTGCCGCTTTGTAGGTAGTCTCGGATGGGAGTCATCCAAGTTGCTTCTTCGGTTGCAGCTATCAGATTCACTTGCTCAAAACTTGGGGCCATTTGCTTTGAGATGGTTACTGCCCCGAAGATGGCGATGTCTCTCATACTTGCTTGTTTTGCCAATTCGTCGGCCTCTTGGTTCTCTTCCCTAGGGATGTGTTTGACTAAGTAGTGGTCCAATCGGCTGAGAAGTAACTTGGTCTTCTTTAAATATGCTACGAGTCGTTCTTCCCGAGCTTGGAATTCTCCTAGTATTTGGTTAACGATAAGTTGAGAATCGCTGTGAAGACACAAAGAATTGGCTTCGATCGCTATGGCAAGTTCTAGTCCGGCTATCACTGCTTCATATTCTGCATCGTTGTTGGTGGCAGCGAACTCCAACCTTATAGCATAGTGCAGTTTGTTCCCCTTGGGAGTGATTATTACCACAACCGCCCCCGAGCCTTGTTCGTTCGATGCACCATCCACAAAGAGATTCCACTTGATGTCTTCTACTGTTTCCAATAGCTCCTTTTCTTCGTTGGTAGTGAATTATGCAATGAAATCAGCCATGGCTTGTCCCTTGATGGCGGTGCGAGGGTGATAGGTGACATCATACTGACTTAGTTCAATGCACCATTTAAGTAGTTGCCCAGAAGTGTCGGGACGATGGAGTACCTGCCACAGTGGTTGATCGGTCAGAACTTTGATGGAATGGGACTAGAAGTAGTGACGCAGTTTCCGTGATGTGATTAGTAAATAGTATGCTAGCTTCTCAAGTTTAGGATATCTGACTTCTGCCCCAGTAAACCTCTTGCTGACGAAGTAAACAGGCCGTTGCGTGTAGTTGTCTTCCCTTACCAAGGCAGCGCTTAGGGCGTGAGATGACACAGCAAGGTATAGGTATAATTCTTCGCCTTCGCTTGGAGTCGAGAGTACCGGTGGTTTCTGGAGGTGTTCGATTAAGTTAAGGAAAGCGGTTAAGCATTCGTCAGTCCATTCGAACTTTCCTTTGTCTTTCTTTAGAGCTTCGAAAAAGGGAACGCACTTGTCCGTTGCCTTGGAGATGAATCGGCTTAGGGCGGCCACTTTTCCATTCAAACTTTGCATTTCCTTCCGAGTGGAGGGTATCTTGATATCCCTTAGTGCTCGGACTTGTTCAGGGTTTGCTTCAATCCCTCTGGCATGGACGATGAATCCTAGGAACTTTCTTGATGACACTCCGAAGGAGCACTTTAGTGGATTCAATTTCATTCCATACCGTCGAAGTACCTGGAACATCTCGCCTAGGTGGCTTACGTGATCTTTGGCTTTCCTTGACTTTACCAGCATGTCATCCACATATACTTCCATAGTTTGTCCTATTAGCCCTGCAAACATCTTGTTGACGAGGCGCTGGTAGGTGGCTCCTGCATTTTTAAGTCCGAAAGGCATTACCTTATAGTAGTATGAACCCTGGTCGGTGATGAAACTAGTGTGGTCTTGGTCAGGAGCATGCATAGGGATTTGATTATATCCTGAGTATGCGTCCATAAAAGATAGGAGCTCGTGCCCGGCCGTGCTGTCTACAAGTTGGTCGATTCGGGGAAGTGGGAAGCAATCCTTTGGGCAGGCATCGTTTAGGTTGGAAAAGTCAATGCAGGTTCGCCACTTCCCATTAGCCTTCTTTACCAGCACCGGGTTGGCTATCCATTCCGGGTAGATAGCTTCTCGTATGAAGTCATTGGCGAGTAGATTCTTTACTTCTTCATCGAGGACTGCTGATCGTTCTGCCCCCATACTTCTCTTTCTTTGTTTTACGGGCGCCTTGGTAGGATCAATGTTTAATACGTGGCATGCTATGTCGGGGAAAATTCCGGTCATGTCAGCATGTGACCACGCGAATACATCCAAGTTGTGGTGGAGAAAATCGATGAGTTGTTCCTTCAATTCGGCTTTTAGTTGGGACCAAATTTTTAATAGTCTACTTGAGTCATGCTTGTCTACAGATATAAACTCCATAGCCTCTACAGGCTCGGCGGTGGCCTCCTCCTCTTCGTCCCTAGGGTCTAATTCATTAAAGGGGTCGCTGGTATATCGAAGAGGAGGGTTTTCTTTAGTTGCTATGCTTCTAGACTTTTCGTACAGAGGGCAATCTCTACACCCTTCCCTTTATCCTTCCTGTGGTTGTTGCGAAGTTCAGTCACATAGCAGTCTCGAGCAACGTCCTGGTCTCCTTCTACTTCCCCTATTCCATTGTCCGTTGGAAACTTCATCTTTAGGCACCATGGGGCTAGGACAATTTGGAAGTTAGACAAGGCTGGCCTTCCTAAGAAGGCGTTGTTGGCCGAATGGTTATCTATTAGCACGAACGTCTGCTTCCGTACAATGGAGCGGGGATGGCTTCCAATCTTAACAAAGAGGTCTAGTTGCCCGAGGTGCATCTTTGCATCCCCAGTGAAACCGTGTATTGGTTTATTGCAGGGAGATACATCCTTCATTGATAGCTTCATTTTGTCGAATGCGTGTTTGAACAGGATGTTTACAGAGCTTCCAGTGTCTACCAGGATTCGGTAAACTTCGGCGGGACCGAGTCGGGCAGAGATAACCATGGGATCCATGTGAGGGTACTGCCTTCCTTCTAGGTCACGCTTACCGAATGTGATGTCATTACTTTCTTTCCGCTTCGGGTGGCGCTCTTCTATAACTGAATTGACACAGTCTTTATTGTCTCTAAGCGACTTTCCATATCTTTCCATCTCTTTCCAGCTTCTGTCTGCGATGTGCGGTCCCCCTGAGATGGTATGGACCACTATCTTCTATTGACTAGAGCTGCTAGCGTTGCGGTTTCCTCTGTCGGCCCCCGGTGAGGGTAGCCTTGGGTTTTCATTGGCAGGAGCTGGGGTCCTGTCCTGACCTTTTACATAGCGTTCCAGTTTCTTCCTTTTGATGTGTTCCTCAATCAAATCCCGGAGATGATGGCATTCATTGGTATCATGCCCGTGCAATTCGTGGAAGCGGTAGAACTTTCCAGACTTCTACGTGTTATCTGATTCCTTCTTGTATGGTGGGCGTTTGTATCTAACTTCGCCTTGGGTGGCAAGGAAGATATTTTCGACGGTCTCGTTCAAAGGAGTGTAAGTGTCGAATCTCGGTCCAGGCCGATATAGGCGCTTTTCTCCCTTCTTGCCCCTGGCATTGTCTCTGGAATCATTTCTTCGAACGTCCCTTTCCACAGCAGGGGCGTTGCTGTGAGTTGCCTTATTTTGCTGTCCTAGCTGCCCCTCAACGGCAGCATCCTCAAGCCTCATATATTTCCCGGCTTCATGGAACAAATCGGGTAAAGTAGCTGGTTTTTCTTTTGTCAGCCTTCTAGCAAATTTAGTGTCCGGATGCACACCACTACAGAGGGCCATTAGAATAAGCTTCTCATCGACATCTTGGACTACGGCTGCTGCGGCATTGAATCGGGTTAGGTATTGTTGCATTTTTTCTCCGGGTTTCTGTTTGATGTTGGATAAGGAATAAGCGTCCTTAGGTTGTTCCACATGAATGCGGAACTGACTGATAAACTTTTCTTTCAACATTTCCCACGAGTTGATGGATCCCTGGGGTAAATGACAGAACCAGGAGGTAGCGAGATCTGCTAAGAATAGTGGAAAGCATTTGCACAGTACTCCCTCTGTTGCTCCACTCATGAGCATATGCTGTGTGTATCTTTGTAAGTGTACGATGGGGTCGGAGGTTCCCTTGTAAGGTTCCATTGTTGGCATCTTCCATTCTTAGGGGGTGATAGCAATTTCGATGTTGCGGGCGAAAGGGCTGGTTACCCTAGCGCCTATCCCTTGATCTCTTTGCTCCCGTTAGACGCACTCTCTGAATAAGCGTGCCATCCTTTCATCAGAACTTGGAGCAGATAGGAAGGAATTTGGTTCTGTTCTGTGGGATTGATTCCGTCCAGATGACCTGTAGGGATGGTATCATCTATCATTCCTCATATTTTCCAGCGGTTGCCTTTGATCTTCTGGGAGCGTGCTAGGGTCAGCTACAGTTGGCCCTTGCCTTGATCTTCCCCTGCTGGGCTCTGATCTAAGCACTTCCTCGGGTCCAACTTCGGGCTGGACTCTAGCTCGGCCCCGTTCACCGGCGTTTCCATGGTTAGGCAGTATGACAGGCTCAGCTACAGTTGACCTTCGTCCGGTACCTCCCCCGTTGGGTTTGGTACCAAACGTTTCCTCAGGCCTAACTTCGGGCTGTGCTTGGTCTCGGCTCCTACCATGGCTACTTCTGCCGTTAGCTCCTTCGAAGAAGGAAGATCTTTGTTGTCTCTGAGATCCTCCAGACTGGGACTCGCCCCATGATTCAGTGTTGCGGTTGGACTCTTCAGCATCCCTTAAGCGTGACATGAGATGGTCCACCAAGGCTTCCTGCTCGGACGTGAAGTGGTTAGTTACTTCAACCACAACTCTGTCCAAATCTGCCCTAGTAATTGCTGCAGGCTGTTCTGTGGCAGGAGTGGTTGGGTTAGCCTGTCCTTCATTTGTTACTGCTGTTGGAGGAGGACGATTTACTTGATTCGTGACAGCTGGATCTGGAAGACTGTTGGATGCGATGTTGTTTCCATTGTTAACATCTTTTCTCTGTTTGGGAGGCATGTTTTCCAAGTGGCGAACGATGCTGTTAGGAAAACTGCTAAGTGGATGAAGCTGAAGCTTCGAGCTTCTAGTTCTCAGTGAAAGCACCAAAAATGTTTGCACAAAAAATGGACAAACACCTCAAAGTTGTATGATTTAGTAGATCTTAGGTTGTTCTTAGTGATTTTGGAGATTTATGCAAATATATGAAAAGCAGGGGCTAAACTATAAAAAGACACGCAGATTTATAGTGGTTCAGCCAGAATGTGCCTACGTCCACTTTATATGTTATTTCTCTTCTCTTGTTTTGATTACAAGTACAAAGCTTTGGTACAAGTAAAAGAAAGTTGTTTGAAAGTTCCTTCCGTGCTTGAGCTCTCAAACTTGTCCCCCATTGTTGTACCCTTGCCCCTCTATTTATAGAGTGAGGCTGGGGGTAGGGGTCTTGGAGGTATATAGCAACTGGCGGGCCTGGGCTGACGTAATCTGGCCTGGTGGATCTGGTCCGGTTTCCTTTGGTTCGGTGGTGAGATGAGTGGTCTGGTTGCTTCGTTCGGTGGAGGCTTCATTCGGTGGAGAGGTTTGGACCGATGGGGAATTGGTCCGGTATAGGCTTGTTCGGTGGAGACTTCATTCGGTGGAGAGGTTAGGACCGGTGGGGAATTGGTCCGGTATAGGCTGGTCCGGTGGAGGTTGGTTAGGAGTTGGTTCGGTAGTGAGGGCGCAGCTTGGTCCGGTAGTGGGTCTTTCGTGGAGCTGGTCCGGCAGTGGGTCTTTCGTGGAGCTGGTCCGGTAGAATCTCGCTCAAAAGTAATGTAACCTTAAGGAATCATGGCATTTTTGGAATGTAATACTTTCCAATTTAACATTTTATATAATCAAAGTATTTATATACTTACAAATTTTTAACATGGTCATTTTATCATAGCCTTATAGTTAAATAAACTTTGTTGCTGTAATATCCAATTTAATGCTGAAATTCTTATGTTAAGTTAAAAGTACCTTATTAACTTACATTATCATTACAATAAAGAAACTTTATTATTTTAGTCATTAAAATATGTCATTTACATTAATTAAAACTTACATATTAAATGTACTTTTTAACTTACATTTCTATTACGGTAAAGAGCATTTATCATTTAATCAATATTACACTAATTAAACTTACATTATCAAATGTACGTTTTAATTTACGTTTTATTACAAAAAGGGCATTTATTATTTTAATCAATATTACACTAATTAAGACTTACATGTTTCTTTCATTAATTAAGACTTTACATGTTTCTTTCAGTAAGTAAAACTTTACATATTTCTTTCATTAATTAGAACTTTACACGTCTCTTTCATAAATTAAAACTTTACATATTCTTTCATTAATTAGAACTTTACACGTCTCTTTCATAAATTAAAACTTTACATATTTATTTCATTAATTAGAACTTTACACGTTTCTTTCATAAATTAAAACTTTACATATTTCTTTCATTAATTAGAACTTTACACGTTCCTTTCATAATTTAAAACTTTACATATTTCTTTCATTAATTAGAACTTTACACGTTCCTTTCATAATTAAAACTTTACATATTTCTTTAGACATCAATTCCACTATGATTCCAAAACTTATTACAAGATGCCCCATAAAAATGTATTTCATTTTATTTATTCAAAAATACATTAGTTATTATAAAAAATGTTCATTTTTAACATACATTTTATTTTCACAATAAAGAGCATTTATTGTCTTAATCAATATCACATATTTCCAAATTAGTTTATATTTCCAATCACAAATTTCCATTCATTTATCTAACATTTTTAATACATATAAAATCATTTTTCACCTTATTAAATTATTTTAAAAACTAAATTTAAATTAAAATATCAAAATTTACATTTTCAAAATACTTAAAACTTCTAAAAAAATATATATAAAATAACCACGGGTCTGTATAATATTTTCTAACCTAGGTCAAGTGATACGGATAATATATCATTTCAATCCGTAATTTACAAAGATAAAATCCGGGTTCTATCATTTCAAACCCGCAATCCCAAGTTAAATAAAATAAATAAAAATTGCTCAAGCCTATCATTTCAACCCATAACGATTTTTTTCTATTCTGAAGTTTGTTTGGGTATGTATCATTTCAACCCATAGTGATAGGGAACTTGCAGTGATGATAAGCAGGAAATAAATAACAGTATACAAATAATATTATAACAGATGATATAACAGGCATATAAACAGTATTTAATATCATATAAATACATCGCAGGCATGTATAAAATAATATAATTATTTCTACACTTTCACTTACTATCAATTCACAGTTATATAAGTATGAATGTCAGGGTGATTATTCACCTTTTTACGATGAAGTTTGCAAAGCAAACACACAAACAAAAATTTGGAAACACGAAAGCACGACTAGATTTGGATGGAGAGAGAGCCAAGATGTAAATCTTGTATTCACAAAATAAACAAAGCAAGATATAAATATGAATACAATACAGAAGAATAAAGGTTAAAACAATGGAAAAATAAATGAATCAAAGTGGCATAACTTGCCTTAATCAATCAATGACTTAGCTACACCACATATGGGTTCAACAATCATCTTGTGTTGCTTGGTCATGATGGTTAGAGTTGTGCTAGGAGAAGATGGAGGCTGAGCCTAGCTTGGAGGAAGACAAAGAAAACAAAATGGAAAAAAAAGAGAAGGAAGAAGGAAGCCATTACTTGAACAAAATAGAAAACAAAAGAAAGAAAAAAACAAAATAAAAATAGACTAAGAAAGGAAGAAGCTATGGAAAAAAACTTACATTTTCTCTCAAAATTGAAATGAACGTGAGAATGAGATGTAGGAAAGCTTTGTACGTGAATTGCAAATATGATATGGCGGCTAGGGTTATGAAGATGAATGGCCAAAAGAATGGCAAGAAATAAAGAGGCTAGTAAATGGGGGGATTTATTTCCTATTTAATCAAATGGCTTAATGGATTAAATTAAATTTCCTTTTCTTAGCCATGAATAAGAATGAAGAGATAGGACATGAGATGTTTCTCATGGCTAATAGAAGGAGTTATGCACGGCTAGAGATGTGGGAAGTAATTGGCTAAGGTTTGAAATAAAGAGGGTAGGTAAATAAAAGGCAAGAAATTAAAAAGGCACAAATTAAGGAGGAAGAATCTTGTGTAATTTTCCTTTGTTTGCATGCAATGAAAATGCAATAAATATACAAAACAGGTAACCTATATCTCTTGAAATTCCTAAGCTATTATTCAAAGAAAAATCAATCAAAGAACAAATGAATATATTCAAAATTTATACAAATAAAATAGAAAATAAAAATTAAAGAAACAAACATAGGGAGATAGAAAATAAAATATAGAAAGTCATTATGTGTAAACACTGTATTATTATCTAATTTTAAAAGTATAAGTTTAAATTCCCAATAAATCCATATTAACATTGGTTTAGATACTAATACATTAATAACTTCCCAATTCATTCAAATTTCAGTTTACATAGTAATTAATTTCATTCTCTTACCATAAATCTATTTGTCATGAAATTGAATTCCCATAAGTTATAAATAAATTTCAAATAAACTGATTTGATTCAATTCTAATCCATTTATTATGTCTATACCACTCTACAAATTTCATTACATTAATATATATACAAATATCCATCTTTCCTTTGGATTAACAGTTGTTCTCAATTATATTGAATTTGTTAAATGTATACATTTATTATGATTAAATACTCCATTAATTCATTCAGATAGGTTTCATTCTTTTATATTACCTTATGAATAAAATCTGCATGTCCATTTATTTCATTACATTCACATTTTACAATTTACTGTCCTATCCCAAGTTAACGAACATTTACTTACATTTAAATGTAATAAATTTCCAGTTCATTTTATAGCCTAAATAGAATGTAACTTGCAATAAATGTTATCATTATCTTTATATTACATTCAAGTTTATTATGTCCACTAATTATCATAATTGCTTACAAAATGTTTAATTCATCCAATTACCATAAACTATATACAAATTCATTTATTTATACCACTTACATTTATTCACTTATATTCAGTTTTATACCCCAAATCTAACATTTACAATTTAATTAATAGACCAATTAAATAGTAACTTACAACCGTTACTATAACTATTAATCACCCTTTTTGAATTCATTGTTCACAAACATATGTTACCATTCATATATATCTAATCTTTATCCAGTGGTCATTTATTTCATACTAAATCATTTATAAATTTTAATGTTTGCATTTGTTATCGTACATAAATTTATAGCTAAGTATAACAATTTACATTACTTCAATAAATTGTAATTTCATTTCAATTGTTAATAATTAGTTTTTAAATACATTGTTACATTTCAATTTGGCATTCATTTCATTATTAAATTACAAAGTTTTTATTTCTTCCAAATTTATTTACCAAAATCTTATTAAATTGTCAACTTTAATTATATAAAATTTACGGGTCGTTACATGTATATATTTGTCTAATATAACAATTATATGATATGTTTACAAAGTATATATATAATGTAAGTCAGTACATTTTGTCTTGCATACAAGTTATATTTATATCAGTTTTAGTATAAAATATATGTTAACTATGTATTTGTATGAGTTTAAGTAAATTTGTATATAATGTATATGTTGTTGTACCGTAAGTTATAAATATAAATTAAGTTATGTATGGGTATATAAGTCTATAAAAGCTATAATATATGTTTGAAATCTTGAAATGGTATGTATGTTTGGTTTACATATTTTGAATGGGTATAATAATATATACTGTTTTATTAGCTTTTATATATATATTATATTATAAGTTTACTTGTTAGTTCATTTCCTATTGTCTGTATACATTGGTATTATAAGATTTGTTAGTGTACCACATAAGTTCATAAAGGTATATTGGATTTTGGGTATACGTGTACGGATATGTATAGTTGTTTATATGAATGTGTTTTGTTGTATAAGTTTTCTTATCATATTTTAGATATATCAGTATATAGATATTTGGATGTTATTCCTTTATATAAAACCTTTTTTTATTATATAATGTGTGCATAAGTTATATTCTAGTCTATATACCTATCCGTTTATATAGGTATTGTTTGAGAGAGAATATACATAGATTTTTAAATAAGTATTTTAAATTTAATATTGATTTTTATAAATAGTAATAATAACAATAATAATAATACATATATTTCTGTCTCTATCAAACTGATTCGATTTATTTCATCGATTCCTTGTCATCAGCTTTGTTCGTCTAATTCGTGAACATCTCACTTTGCTTTGGAATTCGCGCCTAGATTCGTAACTAACATCTTTATCAAATTCCTCTCTAGCCTCGAAAGGTGAGCAATCACTCACGATTAATGTTCTTATATTTATTAAATTTGATTTCAATTGAAACGACAATTGAAATATGATGCTGTTAGTTATTTATATTTGCTATATATATGTCATTATCTATATTTGTTCATCATGACATTTGACACCATTATCTGTTATCTATATTGCCCTATAAATGTCATCATCTATATCTGTTCACCTGTGACATCTGACACCATTATCTGTTATTTATATTGCTATATATATGCCATTATCTATATTTGTTCACCTGTGACACCTGACACCATTATCTGTTATCTATATTGATGATATATGTCTGTTATATTATTATCATATCTGTTATCACTCTTCAAGTACCTGTTAGTATAGAATTCACTATGGGTTGAAATGATACATACCCAAACGATCTGTAGAATAGGAGAAAATCATTATGGGTTGAAATGATAAACCCAAGCGATTTTCATTGAATTGAATTTGGGATTGCGGGTTGAAAAGATATATACCCGTATATATATTTAAATTACGGATTGAAATGATAAATATCCATATCACTTGACCATAGGGTAGAAAATTTTATACAGACACCGTTGGTCTATATATATAATTATTTTGAAAATGATTTCTATGGTTTTGAAATGAAATATATGGTTTTAATAAATATTGATTTTAAAGATTTATTAAAGTTGATTTAATAAAGTTGATTTAAATCAATATAAATATGTTTAAGTATTTACGTAAAATTTATATTTTCAAATATAGAGTTTATAATATTTTAGGTTGAAAGATGAATTTGAACTTGATTTGGAATTTTTAATTATTTAAGAATTATACTTAAATAAGTTTGATTTGAAATCTATTAAATTTGAAATTTTAAGATATGTTTTATAACTTGAATTTGATTAAAAAGTGGCTTAAATGAATATTTCAAACTTATATAAATTTAAATGGGATATTTTGTTTATATAAATTTGTAAATTGAAGTTGTATTTAGATGTATTGAAATGATTAAAGAAATATCTCAGAAACTAAATGAAATGAAATTAAATTGAGATATAAATGGAATTATCAAAATTTAGTTTTTTAAATGTGGAATATTGAAACATTTGAAATATATTGAAATTTAATGGTTTATTTTGTGTTTCAAATCTGTATTTGAAATCGTTATAATTCGAAATGATTTATTGAGAATTGAATTGAGTTGAACTTTATGAAATGAGATTGAATTAAGTTGAATTTGGAAGTCGAGATAATTTGAATCGATTTATGAATTTGTGGAAGCTATTTTATTTTATAAAGTATTTTTAAACTATATCTACAACTATTTATATTTTACTTTATAAATTATTTTAATATAAACTATTTTATATAAATCATTTTCAATATATATTATTTATTTATAAACTATTTTAACTTATAACTATTTTATATAAACTATTTTTATTTTATAAACTATTTTATTATATACACTAATTTTAATATCTAAACTGTTTAAGAGGAAAGTGTTATGAATTCCAAAATGTTATGATTTCAAACTATAGTTTCAAAGTGTTATGAATTTCAAGGTTTTGATTTCCAAGGTGTTTGATTTTAAAAGACTTACGATTTCGAAAGCGATATAACTTTGGAAAGTGATATGATTTTTGGAAATGGATTTATTTGAAGTGAAAATGATATCGTATGGATATGGTTTTGAAATGGAAATGATATTTCGGTTTTGAAATATAAACTATTTTGAAAGTTTATTAAATGACCAATCGGTGTAATAATTACGTAGTTATTGAAGAGTCCGGGATCGGTTAGGGACATACTCTCTGTCCAAACTGAAAACCACTTTAATAACTATCATACGCGGAGTGTGATCCAGAATGAAGTAGTTGGAATGATGACGTTGGTGGATTTGAAGGAAGAGAACGATAATGGATAGCCTTGACACTTGTGTCAAATTTGAAATGACTTAAACAGGAGCCGTGCCGGGCTAGTGAGGTTAGCTACCTCTAGCGGACACACTTCTTTGTAAACTACTCATTACTTGTTTTTGATTGGTGCGCACCCTTGATTTGGGAGTGTTGTTTCACGGTGTTGCGATCGTTGCGGCGATGCGTTCTCACCAGTTTGGATTAGGCAAATGGTAGTTTCACTACCTTGGGTATTGCCTCATGTGCCTTGTCATACTCGTATCCCTATGCGCGACCACTACGATTTGTTTCGTGTTATACCTATGGAGTACTCCTTGATAGCCCACAAGTTTACGGTGGAGTTTACAGTGCTGTATAGACTATGATGCTTATATAAAATGTGTTAAGGGGGATAATGGTAACGCCTTAACGCTATTTTGATACTTTATATTACTGATAGGCATTATCTACTTAGCGTACACTACTACATAGTAGATAGTTTAACGGATCCTTAGAGGATGGTTATCCCAAACATCCTTTGAGTTACTTGTATTTTCAGTTGTTATTTCACTTGAGTTGGATTTATTGATATAAGAATGTTAATCCTGACTCGAGTGTTTTGTGTTTTTCTTTACGCTCGGGTCAGACTGAGTGTACTAGTATTCGAGACTCACCTTTGGAGTTGGAACTTCGCTTGGAGATCCAGCTATCTATTCAGCTTTCAAATATTCAGTTGATTCCAGTGATGTATTCTGATCTTGTATTTGGCTATTGTATTCGAGACTTCTGTTGTATCTTGTTTAACTCTGTTATATATATATATATAGTAGCTTCATGAACTACTATTCTTTTGTTTCCGCTGCATTATTGTTGTATTACTCTGTGTCTGTGATTCTATGATTATTTATTTACTGTATATGCTGAGTTTTGCCAAATTTAAATTAACAATCTGATATATTGAGCAATTCAAATTCGACATGTATGGATGCAAATGGTTGAAAATATCGGGCCGTTACAGTTGGTATCAGAGCTCTTGTTTTAGGCAAAACTCAGCATGTAGAGTAAATTCAATTACAGAATCACGTTCGTTCGAGCTTGAATTACTTCTTCTTTGATTCGGTTTCCTTTGAATTTCGGAACGTTCCCCTCGGTTCCAATGTCCATTCTTGTCTCCCCCTATTCGTGTTTTCTTGATATAGGAGCACCCCATAGCTCCACCGAATGATAGTAAAAGAGTGAAACTTCTTTACAACAAGCATTGATTCACCAGAGATTTTTTTTTGCATCCTCGGTTTACGATGCTGCTATCTTTTGTTATACCCGAATTCTATCTCTTACGATCGAATGTCGATTTGCATCAGAATTCTGTATCGATCTTATTATTGAAGTCACGGTTGACCCGGTTAAGGTTGCCCGCGATTTATATAAGTCTATCCATCTTCTTATTTTATAACTTAATTATCTTATCTCCCTATCGAGCCTATCTTCTAGTTGAATTCTTTTCATCAAGGTCCCTCTATATTTGGATCTCTATCCTTGTTTTGCAATCCAATTATGGAATTATCGAGTGAGGGAGTGTATTTGTAATTTATATAAAATGTTTTATATATTGTGTTGTTTGAGTTGTTGATGTTGATTTGGGTTTTCGATCGATTTGTCTGATCAGCGATATCGATAGAATTTCCAAAACACTTGAACAGAGCAAACTGACACAATATTATTTTCAAATTTTGTAAATGAAATTGATTTGTATGACTATATCATAAATATATAAGTAAGTTTTCTGGAATTTAATAAGGTAATTAAATTGGTTGTTTGAAATGATAATGTTTGATTATCATTTATTGTTCTAAATGAATTTATAAACATGGTTTATAAATTAATTTGGAATTTGAAATGAATTTAATTCAGAAATTTGAGAATTTAGTTTCCGGTGATTTTAAACTTTGGTTTTAAAATTTTAAAGTATATTATTGAAAGTATTTTTGAATAGATATCATTTCCAAAGAATTTTAAAAGTTTAAATCAGTACTCTCCTACATTGTCGCAGGAAAATAATTTCGGTGATGACTGCAGCATCATCGATATACATTTTCGAGTTTCGAAGTGGAGAGACCAATTCGCAGCTTTGCTACACTTTTATTTTGGAAAATAAATTGATTTAAAATTTCTTAAGTATGATTTGATTTATATATATATAGGTATATTATTTTAAATTTAATCTGATTTGTTATATATAGTATATACATAATTATCTCTAAAGGGTTTGAAATTAAACGGAAATTTAATTCTTAAAATTATGTTAAAGGTGATTTTAATTATTAAATGAAGCCAAAATTTTGAATAAATAATTAAATTTGAAATAATTGAATTGGAAAATTTTATTTGTATAATACTAAATTATATTCTAACACAACTTACCTAAATCATTCAAAAGTTGAATATGTAATTGGATAATATATAATATAAAATGATTTTATAAATAAAATTTGAGTGTTTATAATAAATGTTATACACTTAGATTTTAATTATATAAAAAAATGCTAATAAAGATGATAGAATAATAAGTTAATTGAATGAGATGAATATAATAAAAAATTTTTGAAAGAATTAACAAATTGAAATTAGATCAACTTATGGAAATACCTTAAATTTAAACCAATTATTGAATATAAATTAATTTAAATTGAAATTTATATGGTTTAAATTAATTTATATGGTTTAAATATATGTAATAAGATATATTAAGTGGAATAAACTTAATAATAATTTTGAATAAAAGAATTAAATTTGTTGAATAAATATGAGTACAATAAATGATTATACAAATTGATGATTTAGAAATTGTTAATTGAGGATGACTAGATAATAAGATAATGAATTTAGAAATAGATAGATTGATTTAACTTAAGTGAACTCAAAGGGATTTAACCAAATTGTTAAATAATAATTAATTTAAATTGGAATTTATATGGTTTAAATTAATTTTTTACTTGTATTCCAATCTATTTTCTTTCTGGTTGTTTCTATTCTCCTACCTCCTTCCTTTTCGGGGACAAAAAGTTTTGAGTGGGGGAGAGTGTAACGACCCGTAAATTTTAACTGTTTTAATAACATAATTAGTTGAAATTTTGTGAAATTTTAAACGATAAAATTTTGAAATAAAAATTTGATATGTGGAATGCGTCTAATTAGTCATAGCAACTGGTAAATTTTCATCAGATAATTTGGAAGTTTATTTTCTAGTGTAATTTTATTCCAATTTATATCAGTTAAAATTGATGATAATAAAATGTTTTCCAAACTTGAATATTTTTACATAGGAAAATTCTAATTCATCTTCTGACTAAGACATCATTTTTCGTTTTTCCAAATTCGGACTTCTTCAGCTCCATCAATCTTATTTTTCTGCGTTTTTGCTACATTTTCCGCTAGTAGAAAATTCGAATTTTTATAATTCAATCGTACCACAGATATCTATATACCATTTTGATCGTCTCATCGTGCTGATCTCTACGGTATATTCAATTCTATGTTTTGAAGTCCGGTATGCGGCGGAATCTGTAAAACGTCGGACCGTATCGGTACCGGTTTTGTGCTTTTATTTTCCTGTGTTCTTTGGTGTTCCCGAGACAACCAACAGCCAGCTGCGTTTTTATATTTCCTTGAATTCATGCACTTGGCTTTTGTCATTCCCACTGTATTCAATTCATTGACCGGTTTCCTTTTCATTCACCTTCTCCCTTCTTTTCTTTTCGTTCTTTTATAATAAACAATAATAAATAAATAAATCCTTCTCCTTCTCCTTCATTTTTTTATTAACAATTCGTTCCCACTTTATACCGCAGCATACTCATCTTCTTGTTTCGACCTCTCACGATAGTCTCCGCCCATGATGCCTACATCCGCTCTATCCTCACCGCGACTGCCGTTTCACTCCAGCCGATCAACATAATTAACCCGAACCTGCTTGCGCCTCCACCTCTTTCTCTTCTCCTTCCCCTTAGCCTCCATCAAACCACCTCCGAGCCCAGCAAGTGCCGCATCCAACCCCAAGCCAGCATGGCCAAACACCAAGATCACCGTTCTTCCCCTCAGCCTCCCTCTCCCCTCATGGCCTCATCTTCCCCATGCAAGTGCCACAGCCTTACCCGAGCTCGTTCTCGACCTCCTCCTCTCTTCCATTCGCCACACCGCTCAGACCCGCTTCTTCCTCTTCTCATAAGCCTCGGCAAGGTATAGGTTTATATAATTATTTTATTTATTTGTTTGTATATACATATATTTATGTTTGGCTGATGCTATATGTATTGATGATATGTGTATATATATAGTATATATATGTTATATGTTTTATATGCGAGATAGTTATGTATAATAGTGACCTATAAAAATATAGTAGATATGTGTTGTTTACATATATTCTAATTTATGTGTACTGTATATATTTGTCTAATATAACAATTATATGATATGTTTACAAAGTATATATATAATGTAAGTCAGTACATTTTGTCTTGCATACAAGTTATATTTATATCAGTTTTAGTATAAAATATATGTTAACTATGTATCTGTATGAGTTTAAGTAAATTTTTATATAATGTATATGTTGTTGTACCGTAAGTTATAAATATAAAGTAAGTTATGTATGGGTATATAAGTATATAAAAGCTATAGTATATTTTTGAAATCTTGAAATGGTATGTATGTCTGGTTTACATATTTTGAATGGTAATAATAATATATACTATTTTATTAGCTTTTATATATATTATATTATAAGTTTACTTGTTAGTTCATTTCCTATTGTCGGTATACATTGGTATTATAAGATTTGTTAGTATACCACATAAGTTTATAAAGGTATATTGGATTTTGGGTATACGTGTATAGATATGTATAGTTGTTTATATGAATGTGTTTTGTTGAATAAGTTTGCTTATCATATTTTAGATATATCAGTATATGGATATTTGGATGTTATTCCTTTATATAAAGCCTTTTTTTTATTATATAATGTGTGCATAAGTTATATTCTAGTCTATATACCTATCTGTTTATATAAGTATTGTTTGAGAGAGAATATACATATTTTTTCAATAAGTATTTTAAATTTAATATTGATTTTATAAATAGTAATAATAACAATAATAATAATACATATATTTTTGTCTCTATCAAACTGATTCGATTTATTTCATCGATTCCTTGTCATAAGCTTTGTTGGTCTAATTCGTGCACATCTCACTTTGCTTTGGAATTCTCGCCTGGATTCGTAACTCGCATCTTTATCAAATTCCTCTCTAGCCTCAAAAGGTGAGCAATCACTCACGATTAATGTTCTTATATTTATTAAATTTGATTTCAATTGAAACGACAATTGAAATATGCTGCTGTTAGTTATTTACATTTGCTATATATATGTCATTATTTGTATTTGTTCACCGTGACATCTGACACTGTTGGGCGTGTTCTCACCCAGGAGATCTCAAGACCAAGAAGCACCAGTTTCGACTAGGCTTGCCTAAGCTTCATTCGGCATCTCTACCACGGCCGAACCAGACTCACTACCGGACCAGCTCCTTCCCCTCACTACCGGACCAGCTACCTCCACTACCACCGAACCAACTATCAAGTATCCTTGCCGAACCAACCTCCGCCGATCCAAGACCTCACCGGACCAGCCTCCACCGGACCAACCACTCCACTACCTGCCGATCCAAACCCAAGGTATCCCTACCGGAACAACCAATCACCGAGCCATCCACTACTGAATCAACCTCCACCGGTTCAACCTCTACCGGACCAACCAATCACCGAGCCATCCACTACTGAATCAACCTCCACTGGTTCAACCTCTACCGGACCAATCCACTTCTCTACCAGCTACCTCTCAACTCACCACCGGACCAGAACCACCGGACCAGTCTGGCCAGGCCAGATTACATCAGCCCAAGCCCACCAGCAGCTGTATACATCCTAGACCCCTACCCCTTGCCTCACTCTATAAATAGAGGGGTAGGGGTACAGCAATGGGGGACAAGCTGGAGAGCTCAAGCACGGAAGGAACTTTCAAACAACTTTCTTTTACTTGTACCAAAGCTTTGTACTTGTAATCATAACAAAAGAAGAGAAATAACATATAAAGTGGACGTAGGCACATTCTGGCTGAACCACTATAAATCTGCGTGTCTTTTTACAGTTTAGCCCCTGCTTTTCATATATTTGCATAAATCTCCAAAATCACTAAGAACAACCTAAGATCTACTAAATCATACAACTTTGAGGTGTTTGTCCATTTTTTGTGCAAACATTTTTGGTGCTTTCACTGAGAACTAGAAGCTCGAAGCTTCAGCTTCATCCACTTAACAGTTTTCCTAACAGCATCATTCGCCACTTGGAAAACATGCCTCCCAAACAGAGAAAAGATGTTAACAAAGGAAAAAACATCGCATCCAGCAGTCTTCCAGATCCAGCTATCACGAATCAAGTAAATCGTCCTCCTCCAGCAGCAGTAACAAATGAAGGACAGGCTAACCCAACCACTCCTGCCACAGAACAGCCTGCAGCAATTACTAGGGCAGATTTGGACAGAGTTGTGGTTGAAGTAACTAACCGCTTCACGTCCCAGCAAGAAGCCTTGGTGGATCATCTCATGTCACGCTTAAGGGATGCTGAAGAGTCCAACCGCAACACTGAATCATGGGGCGAGTCCCAGTCTGGAGGATCTCAGAGGCAACAAAGATCTTCCTTCTTCGAAGGAGCTAACGGTAGAAGTAGCCAAGGTAGGAGCCGAGACCGAGCACAGCCCGAAGTTAGGCCTGAGGAAACGCTTGGTACCGAACCCAACGGGGGAGGCACCGGACGAAGGTCAACTGTAGCTGAGCCTGTCATGCTGCCTAACCACGGAAACGCCAGTGAACGGGGCCGAGCTAGAGTCCAGCCCGAAGTTGGACCCGAGGAAGTGCTTAGATCAGAACCCAGCAGGGGGAGATCAAGACAAGGGCCAACTGTAGCTGACCCTAGCATGCTCCCAGAAGATCAAAGGCAGCCGCTGGAAAATATGAGGAATGATAGACGATACCATCCCTACAGGTCGTCTGGACGGAATCAATCCCACAGAACAGAACCAAATTCCTTTCTATCTGCTCCAAGTTCTGATGAAAGGATGGCGCGCTTATTCAGAGAGTGCGTCCAACGAGAGCAAAGAGATCGAGAGATAGGCGCTAGGGTAACCAGCCCTTTCGCCCGCAATATCGAAATTGCTATCACCCCCCGAGAATGGAAGATGCCAACGATGGAACCTTACAAGGGAACCTCCGACCCCATCGTACACTTACAAAGATACACACAGCATATGCTCATGAGTGGAGAAACAGAGGGAGTACTGTGCAAATGCTTCCCACTATTCTTAGCAGATCTCGCTACCTCCTGGTTCTGTCATTTACCCCAGGGATCCATCAGCTCGTGGGAAATGTTGAAAGAAAAGTTTATCAGTCAGTTCCGCATTCATGTGGAACAACCTAAGGACGCTTATTCCTTATCCAGCATCAAACAGAAACCCGGAGAAAAACTGCAACAATACCTAACCCGATTCAATGCCGCAACTGCCGCAGTACAAGATACCGACGGGAAGCTTATCTTAATGGCCCTCTGTGGTGGTGTACATCCGGATACTAAATTTGCTAGAAGGCTGACAAAAGAAAAGCCAGCTACTTTACCCGATTTCTTCCATGAAGCTGGAAAATATATGAGACTTGAAGACGCCGTCACTGAAGGTCAGTCGGGACGACCAAATAAGGCAGCTCACGGCAACACGTCCGCTGTAGCAAAGGACGTTCGAAGGGATGCTTCTAGAGACAATGCTGGGGGCAAGAAGGGAGAAAAGTGCCTATATCGGCCAGGACCGAGATTTGACGCTTATACTCCATTAAATAAAACGATCAAAAACATTTCCCTGGCCACTCAAGACGAAGTTAAATACAAATGCCCCCCGCACAAGAAGAAACCAGATATCCTAAACTTGAGAAGCTAGCCAATTGCCTGCTAATCACATCACAGAAACTGCGTCACTATTTCCGATCTCATTCCATCAGAGTTCTGACCGATCAACCACTAAGGCAGGTACTCCATCGTCCCGACACTTCTGGGCGACTACTTAAATGGTGCATTCAACTAAGTCAATATGATATCACCTACCATCCTCGCACCGCCATCAACAAACAAGGCTCGGGGGCAGGTGTGGTAATAATCACTCCCAAGGGAAATGAACTACACTATGCTATAAGGTTAAGATTCACTGCCACCAACAATGATGCAGAGTATGAAGCAGTGATAGCTGGATTAGAACTTGCCTTAGGAATCGGAGCCAACTCTTTGTGTCTTCATAGCGATTCTCAACTTATTGTAAATAAAATACTAGTAGAATTCCAGGCTCGAGAAGAACGACTCATAGCATATTTAAAGAAGACCAAGTTGCTTCTCCATCGATAGGATCACTATTTAATCAAACACATCCCTCGGGAAGCAGAACCCCTAAATAAAGTATCTTTAGCAAAAGTTATTAACTTCTTGATCAAAAATGTTCTATGCAGGTACGGAGTTCCATTCAAAATCATATTGGACAATGGACTTCAGTTTGACAGCGAGGAGTTCGCCAACTGGTGCCAGGAGCACGGAATTCACAAAAGCTTCTCATCCATAGCTTATTCCCAGGTAAACGGAAAAGTTGAAGCTGTCAACAAAACTCTCAAAACTCTAATCAGAAAGAAACTCGAAGAGTCAAAAGGCGAATGGGTGGATGAACCTCCTACGGCACTATGGGCCAATCGCACGTCTTTCAGAACATCAACGGGGCATACTCCTTTTCTCTTTGGCATACGGATCGGAGGCTATGCTGCCAGTTGCAACCATCGTACCTTCCCACCGTAGGATCCACTATAACCTAGAAGAGAACGAAGAACTCCTTCACATGTCTTTGGATCTAATTGAGGAGAGAAGAAATGGTTCCGTCCTCAAGGCAGCAGCCCACAAGCAAAAAGTGGCAGCACAATACAACTCCGAAGTCAAGCATCGCACCTTACAAGAAGGGGATCTTGTCCTCAAGCGAATATTCCCTCACCCCGGAGCACTAGATCCAATCCGGGATGGACCATATAAAGATCTCCACAACGGAGCTTATATTTTGTCAACAGTGGACGGAGAGGTGTTCCAGAGGGCATGGAACATCCAACACCTCCGTCGATACTTTTCTTAACTTGTACTGCCCATATGAAGCGAATTAACAAAGAGAATCAGTGGACGTAGGCATTTTCGTGCCGAACCACTTTAAATAAACCTTGTCTCTTTTTTAACTTGTTCCTTCATATCTTGGCTGCTTGTTAACTTTATCCTTTTCTGTTGAACGAAATCCTATGCAAGGCACTCCACAGTGCAACTTCACCTGGACAAGACCTAACAGGTACTATGCGAATCTATGCCCTCGCCAATGAGACACTTTCGCTCCGGCATCCCTCTGCTGTGAGTTAACTCATTGCTCGCGACGGCCCTTAAAGCCAACTGTAATGAGCCGATTATAAGCCACCGAGAAGGCCGACTATAGCCGAGGCAGCTCATTACGGCGTTCGGCTCGCCGGCAACTGTGAACCGATTATAAGCCCCAACATAAGGTGTGGCCAGCCAGGGGCAGTTCACGGTTGACGATCGGCACCCACGCTAGCCGGCCACAGTAAATCGAATAATACCCACGATTACGGGCCATAATGGCCCGGGTAGTTACTGTGCGCGATCTCGGCTCCGATGTGTCTTAAGTGCGGCTGTGGTAAAAAAGAATTAACTCCCCGCGGAGGCGTAAGATGGGTGACGAATGTCTCCAAGACCCACAGCTAGGGAAAGTGACTACAAAACCCGTTTGCCACGAACTTAAGCACACCGAAGGCCTTCCGTGATTGGAAGTTTTACTTTTTCACATATTTCAATTTTACTTGAGAAACTATTCTCCTATCCTCTGTAACAATTCTTGAAGTACAGGACACAGAACGGGAGACACTCACTAATAGAAGCGGATATTCACAGCAAGATACTGGACCGCATCCCTTACTTGGTCACACAGGATATTCAAAGCTGCCATCTACAAGAAAGATATAAAGGACGGTATTTCCTCCTTTCATATGTAAACACATGACTATAATCTATTCACACCTCACGCTAACATTGCAAGTCATAAAATTATGTTTTAATCAAGAACCTGACATCAAACACAATTTGATTAAAAGAATATGCATAGCTATACAACATGTCAAAATAGCAACAAACATTCAAGAGACGACAAAATCAGCCTGAGTTAAAGAATTACACGTCAAGAATAGAGCTATCTATTACAAGTAACAAACAATTACAATCTAAGAGTTACTTTACTGTTTTGAGACTAACATATACAACCATGTCAAGTCCACAAAAAGAATTTTCCAGGTCTAATCAAGGAGCCGGCTGCGTCGGAGTCTTGTCCTTGTCCTGTTGCCCACCTGACCGATCAGAAAAGGAATTCATTAGTGATAAGCGACCAAGTTAACGGGAAGACTAGAAAGGAAGACTTACCAGCATCTGCCCCTTGATCATCTTGATCATCGTCCTCTACTTGCACACCTGCCTCCTCAGCTGCAAGCAACCGCATGCCCTCCTTCACTGCCACCTTCTCCTCCTTGGTGAACTGGGCAGTAACCACATCCATCCTGAAGGGCACACCACCCTCCCTATCCGCCTCAGCCTTGGCCTCCTCTAGAGCCCTGAGATAGATCCTAGCCATAACCCGGGGGTAATCATCCATCCAGGACAAGTTACCCTGCCTCCAAGTACGGAAGTACATATCCTGGAGCATCCCATCCATCATCCTCTCATTCTCTTCGAACTCCATCATTCGAACCTCAGAAGCCCGCAACTTGGCAGCAACAGCATCCCTCTCCGATCGATACCGTAAACAGTCACTCTGAAGGGACCTCCTCATCGCCTCCATCTCCTCCTTCGACTTGGCCTGAGCAAGCTCCGCGGCCTCAAGTCTCCCCGATAGTTCCTCTACCCGCTCGAGGTCTGCTTGCCGAACCTCATCCACCGTGGCAATGGCCATGTCAATCCGCTCCTTACAGACGGCCTCCATCCTCCGCAACTCTGCCCTACTGGCCTCCTCAATAGCCTTCCTCAATTGTCTGGATGCGGCCTCATGCTGGGAGATTTGGATGGCTTGGTCGGCGAGTTGTTTAGCCTGGTCGGAAACCATCAACCGTAGCCGAATGTTGGCGCTCCCTATCTCTTCCCCAGCCTTGACTAATCGAACATGGTGCCCCATCAATTTCCTGGTCTCCTCAGCAACCCGGTCAATATTTGCCTTAGCCTCATCCCCCAGAGTTACGACCCGGGTAGTAAGCAGATCAAGGTCCAGGGACTTAGCTTCGTCAAGCACCCGTACCATAGGATTACGAGGAAGAAGATGCTCACCAGTAACCTCATCGAAGGAGATGTCATGAGATGCCGGGTCCAGATCCGGATGACCCGCAAATGGATTGCGAACTACGCCAGGATGATCTATCAGGATGACGGTTGGATTCTCAGACGGATGGGGAGAAGGTATAAACTCGGTGTCCGCATCCTCAATATCATGAAAATGCTGGAGTGGGGCCGGAGGACCGGGAAGAGATTCAAATGTAGATCGACTCCTCTTCTTCTTCTGTATATCTTCTTCAATGACTCCAAGAAGAGGACGATAACCGACTACGTCTCCAGGACGGTTAGTAGGAGGCTTCGGCTTGGCGGAAGCTTTGAGGAGTTTGTATTGTTCAAGCCTGTGCCGAAGGTCTGAGGTCTTGGCCGTTTTGCCCGCTCCTGGAATGAAAACCAAGTGTCACCAACATGTATTGAGCCATCATTCAGGAATTAAAAAGAGTAAATAGAAATTCACCTTGAATCACAGAAATTGCCTCAGTAGAAGCACTCCCGGAAGATAAACTTCGACTTACAACATTATCAGTTTTCTCAGACTTCTCCATCTCCTCCAACTCTTCAAAGGCTTGGCGGAGAGCATCATCCGTCCACTCTTGGATCACGCCCGCCTGCCCGGGAGGCAAAGCCCCGGTACCATCACCGCCATGTCCTTTGCCACCATCATCGCTGTGACGATCACCATCACCTTCCCCACCGCTTCCGCTTTCCGCCTCACCTCCTTCATCCTCGCCTTTTTCCCCCTCCACTTTATCCTCCTCCTGAACATCTGGATGTGTGCTGGGAGAGGGTCCATCAGATTTCTTGAGTTTCTTCCCCCCGGCGACTGGATGCGCCGAGAAGGGTCTCTTTTTGCCGCTCTTCGCCGTGGCTCCTCCTGTGGCTTTGGCAGCCCTCTCCTCCGCCGTGTCTCTCTGCTTAACCACAGACTGATGTGGTAGGATCAGGTTGTGCCCCAAAAGTGTAGCATTCCTAATCAAGTAAGAGGCCGACCTATCCCTTCCCGTGATGGCTTCTATTTCCTCAGCCATCTGAACCAGGCGATCATTCTCCACGACCGCAAAGCCACCTGTCGCTAGCAAGAAATAAAAGCACATAAGATGAAGCACTGCAGTTATAACGGAAATTATAAATAAAGCTTCACACTTACAGCCGGAGGTGAAGCGACGGATGGAAACATCGTCATCCCTGATAAAGAACCATTCTTTCTTGAACATACTAAACTTCGAATATAGGTCCAGGACAGGCTTGAAAGATACGGCTGATTCCAAGCTAATGTATGGAGACCCTTTCTTATAGCCTCTCAAGTTGTACAAATACCGGATCTCCCGGTTGGAAGGAGGACGCCTGTATCTCCTTTGGAAAATGATGAACAGGCTCACCAGAATGGCGTAGGAGTTAGGCTGAAGTTGGAATGGAGCCACCTTCAGATATGTGACAAAGCTGACTATCCAGGCATTGAGAGGCGGGATGGCACCACACATACAGTGATACCTGCTGTAAGCGAAATATCCTTCGGGGGGATTATATGGCATCACTCCTTCCCCCGGCAACAGCATACGCGCTCTATCAATTCCAAAAGAGCGAGATATAACATCAAGCTGCTCACCTTTGAGTGAGCTTGGGAAACAATCAGGAGGCGAGATTAGAAGCTCCTGGGGACCATATCCATCTACCAACGATCTCGGAGTGGGCCCATAATGTCCCGGCCCTGACTGGACTGGGGGCACGGCAGAAGGCTCTTCTCTGTCCTGGGATTTCTTCTTTTCTAATCGGGTTTCAACTTTATGAGACATTATCTGCAACACAAAAGAATACATCGTTAAAACAAAGGGTGTAGAGATATAAACAAGCAAGTGCGTATAAACTAGAATTTCGTTTGTAATTCGAAACGTAATATGGGGCTCAAGGTTCATTCGGCACTCGTGCTCCCCAAGAACCATTCGGTAATACGGGTCACAAAGTTCGTTCGGCACTCAAACTCCGGGTCTCGTTCGGTGTTCCAAGTCATCAAAATTCATCCGGCAGTTCAAGGCAAAAAGCCATCCGGCAATACGGGTCACAAGTTTCATTCGGTTATCACACTGTCTAAAAGTCCATTCGGCAGAAGGAGGGCTCACCTGATTCGGTAGGCGTAGGTTTGGTCCGGCTCTTTCTAATAGTTGTGGATAACAGGAGCCTGAAGCCCATACTTATAGGCGAACATAGACAACCGAACCGGCAAGTTCGACAGGAGCACCCAAGCTAACGTCATTGATTATATAACAAAGCACGACATATGCCGGCATATGCCCCCTTTGAGGGGCAAATGTTGGGCGTGTTCTCACCCAGGAGATCTCAAGACCAAGAAGCACCAGTTTCGACTAGGCTTGCCTAAGCTTCATTCGGCATCTCTACCACGGCCGAACCAGACTCACTACCGGACCAGCTCCTTCCCCTCACTACCGGACCAGCTACCTCCACTACCACCGAACCAACTATCAAGTATCCTTGCCGAACCAACCTCCGCCGATCCAAGACCTCACCGGACCAGCCTCCACCGGACCAGCCACTCCACTACCTGCCGAACCAAACCCAAGGTATCCCTACCGGACCAACCAATCACCGAGCCATCCACTACTGAATCAACCTCCACCGGTTCAACCTCTACCGGACCAACCAATCACCGAGCCATCCACTACTGAATCAACCTCCACCGGTTCAACCTCTACCGGACCAATCCACTTCTCCACCAGCTACCTCTCAACTCACCACCGGACCAGAACCACCGGACCAGTCTGGCCAGGCCAGATTACATCAGCCCAAGCCCACCAGCAGCTGTATACATCCTAGACCCCTACCCCTTGCCTCACTCTATAAATAGAGGGGTAGGGGTACAGCAATGGGGGACAAGTTGGAGAGCTCAAGCACGGAAGGAACTTTCAAACAACTTTCTTTTACTTGTACCAAAGCTTTGTACTTGTAATCATAACAAAAGAAGAGAAATAACATATAAAGTGGACGTAGGCACATTCTGGCTGAACCACTATAAATCTGCGTGTCTTTTTACACTTTAGCCCCTGCTTTTCATATATTTGCATAAATCTCCAAAATCACTAAGAACAACCTAAGATCTACTAAATCATACAACATTGAGGTGTTTGTCCATTTTTTGTGCAAACAGACACCATTATTTGTTATCTATATTGCTATATATATGCCATCATCTGTATCTGTTCACCTGTGACATCTGACACCATTATCTGTTATTTATATTGCTATATATATGCCATTATCTATATTTGTTCACCTGTGACACCTGACACCATTATCTATTATCTATATTGATGATATATGTCTGTTATATTATTATCATATGTGTTATCACTCTACAAGTTCCCTGTTAGTATAGAATTCACTATGGGTTGAAATGATACATACCCGAACGATCTATAGAATAGTAGAAAATCGTTATGGGTTGAAATGATAAACCCAAGCGATTTTCATTGAATTGAATTTGGGATTGCAGGTTGAAAAGATATATACCCGTATATATATTTAAATTATGGATTGAAATGATAAATACCTATATCACTTGACCATAGGGTAGAAAATTTTATACAAACACCGTTGGTCTATATATATAAATATTTTGAAAATGATTTCTATGGTTTTGAAAAGAAATATATGGTTTTAATAAGTATTGATTTTAAAGATTTATTAAAGTTGATTTAATAAAGTTGATTTGAATCAATATAAATATGTTTAAGTATTTACGTAAAATTTATATTTTCAAATATAGAGTTTATAATATTTCAGGATGAAAGATGAATTTGAATTTGATTTGGAATTTTTAATTATTTAAGAATTATACTTCAATAAGTTTGATTTGAAATCTATGAAATTTGAAATTTTAAGATATGTTTTATAACTTTAATTTGATTAAAAAGTGGCTTAAATGAATATTTCAAACTTATATAAATTTAAATGGGATATTTTGTTTATATAAATTTGTAAATTGAAGTTGTAATTAGATGTATTGAAATGATTAAAGAAATATCTTAGAAACTAAATGAAATGAAATTAAATTGAGATATAAATGGAATTATCAAAATTTAGTTTTTGAAATATGGAATATTTAAAGCTTTGAAATATACTGAAATTTAATGGTTTATTTTGTGTTTCAAATCTGTATTTGAAATCGTTATAATTCGAAATGATTTATTGAGAATTGAATTGAGTGGAAATTTATGAACTGAGATTGAATTAAGTTGAATTTGGAAGTTGAGATAATTTGAATCGATTTGTGAATTTGTGGAAGCTATTTTATTTTATAAAGTATTTTTAAACTATATCTACAACTATTTATATTTTACTTTATAAACTATTTTAATATAAACTATTTTATATAAATCATTTTCAATATATATTATTTATTTACAAACTATTTTAACTTATAACTATTTTATATAAACTATTTTTATTTTATAAACTATTTTATTATATACACTAATTTTAATATCTAAACTGTTTAAGAGGAAAGTGTTATGAATTCCAAAATGTTATGATTTCAAACTATAGTTTCAAAGTGTTATGAATTTCAATGTTTTGATTTCCAAGGTGTTTGATTTTAAAAGACTTACGATTTCGAAAGCGATATAACTTTGGAAAGTGATATGATTTTTGGAAATGGATTTATTTGAAGTGAAAATGATATCGTATGGATATGGTTTTGAAATGGCAATGATATTTCGGTTTTGAAATATAAACTATTTTGAAAGTTTATTAAATGACCAATCGGTGTAATAATTACGTAGTTATTGAAGAGTCCGGGATCGGTTAGGGACATACTCTCTGTCCAAACTGAAAACCACTTTAATAACTATCATACGCGGAGTGTGATCCAGAATCAAGTGGTTGGAATGATGACGTTGCTGGATTTGAAGGAAGAAAACGATAATGGATAGCCTTGACACTTGTGTCAAATTTGAAATGACTTAAACAGGAGCCGTGCCGGGCCAGTGAGGTTAGCTACCTCTAGCGGACACACTTCTTCGTAAACTACTCATTACTTGTTTTTGATTGGTGTGCACCCTTGATTTGGGAGTGTTATTTCGCGGTGTTGCGATTGTTGCGGCAATGCGTTCTCACCAGTTCGGATCAGGCAAACGGTAGTTTCACTACCTTGGGTATTGCCTCATGTGCCTTGTCATACTCGTATCCATATGAGTGACCACTACGATTTGTTTCGTGTTATACCTATGGAGTACTCCCTGATAGCCCACAAGTTTACGGTGGAGTTACAGTGCTGTATAGACTATGATGCTTATATAAAATGTGTTAAGGGGGATAATGGTAACGCCTTAACGCTATTTTGATACTTTATATTACTGATAGGCATTATCTACTTAGCGTACACTACTACATAGTAGATAGTTTAAGGGATCCTTAGAGGATGGTTATCCCAAACAGCCTTTGAGTTACTTGTATTTTCAGTTGTTATTTCACTTGAGTTGGATTTATTGATATAAGAATGTTAATCCTGACTCGAGTGTTTTGTGTTTTGCTTTATGCTTGGATCAGACTAAGTGTACCAGTATTCGAGAGTCACCTTTGGAGTTGGAGCTTCGCTTGGAGATCCACATATCTATCCAGCTTTCAGATATTCTGTTGATTCCAGTGATGTATTCTGATCTTGTATTTGACTATTGTATTCGAGACTTCTGTTGTATCTTGTTTAACTCTGTTTTATATATATAGTAGCTTCATGAACTACTATTCTTTTGTTTCTGCTGCATTATTGTTGTATTACTCTATGTCTGTGATTCCGTGATTATTTATTTACTGTATATGCTGAGTTTTTCCAAATTTAAATTAACAATATGATATTTTGAGCAATTCAAATCCGACATGTATGGATGCGAATGGTTGAAAATATCGGGCTGTTACATTGACCCAAGTCTAGGCATAGTCGAGCCATGATGTGCCATAGGCCGAACCAAAACAGGCCAAAACCTTCCACTTGCCTTTGCCTCTTTGCCTTCCAAGTGTTGTAACTTGCCATTACTTCATTTACATGACCATAGCCGTGCATTAGCTTGCTTGAACCCATCATAGCCGAGCTCATCATGACATGGCCGAACATAGAATGATGTGGTCTAGCCCACTTGACCATGGACGAGCCT
Source organism: Allium fistulosum (assembly GCA_030737815.1). Taxonomy (NCBI): domain Eukaryota; kingdom Viridiplantae; phylum Streptophyta; class Magnoliopsida; order Asparagales; family Amaryllidaceae; genus Allium; species Allium fistulosum. The sequence continues at coordinate 671,562,915 of CM060905.1, forward strand.
CTTGCTTTGATGTAACAAAGGTTATGTCATTTAATTCTTATATTTCCATTATTTAATTCATCTATTCTTTTGTATTGAATCATACTTATGTTTTTGTATACTTGTTTATGGATAAGATTGGATCTTGACTGTTCATCCACTCAAAATCCAGTCGTGCCTTTTTGTGCTTTGTAGAGTTTGGATCTGTGTTTTGAATTTGATTTCTAACTTTTAAAAGGTGAGTTTATCACTCTCGACATTCGTACTTATATAATTGTGAAACAATGGCATGTGAATTGTAGAAAATTTATATGTTATGTTAATATGTTCATATATGCCTGTGATATGATTATATGATGTTAAATTCTGTTTATATATTTGTTACATCATCTGATATGATATTATATGCTTTACTGTTATTTTATTTTATGTGTCTCACACTGCAAGTTTCCTTTCAGTATGGGTTGAAATGATACATACCCGAACAGACTTTAGAATAAGGAAAACTCTTTATGAGCTAAAATGATAGGCTCAAGTGATTTTTATTATATTTTTATTTGACTTGGGATTGCGGGTTTGAATTGATAGAACCTGGATTTTTCTTTTAAATTACGGATTGAAAGGATACATATCCGTATAACTTGACCTAGGTTAGAAAATACTATACAGACCCATGGTTATATATTTAATAATATTTTTTGAAAATGTTTAAGTATTTTTAAGTTTTAAGATATATTAAAATTTTACTTAAAAATTTGATTAAATGATTTAAAATATATGGAATTTTTCCAAGTCAATAAGTGTTTTGATTTAAATTATAAAGTTATATTGGTTTTCTATAAGTTGGAATCTTTATATATCAATAATTGGTTTTAAATTGCTATTTAAAGATATTTATTGATGATAGATAACTTAATAATTGAATTTGACTTAATATGGAAGTTTTAAATCTAACCTAGTAATTGTTATGAATTTTACTTTATGAAACGGACATGTTTTGTGTAATAAATAATGTATTTTGAACTGATAAAATGGAATACAATTTTAATTGGACATTTTGTAATAAAATTTATTTAACTAGAAAATCATAGTTAATTGATGTCTAAATGAATAGATCTAAAGGAAAAAAATGATTATTATATTAATTATGATAAAATATTCTTTTGTGAAATGTTATGTTTTGTAAAATAAATAGTTATGATTTTAAATGGAAAATGTAACTTTAATTATGACCTAACTTGATAATTGGAAATTTGGTTTTTCAAATGGAAATTTTAAGTTAAGTAAATAAATAGAAATTTAGTTTTATTTATGAAATGGGTATTTTAAAATAAAGTGTTAGGTTAGTAGTTAAAAATAAAGGTTAAGTAAAATAGTGTATTTTGACTTAATAAATGAATTATTGTTTAAATTGGATATTTATCTATAAAAAATTTATTTTATTAAATCACAAGTTAAATGATATCCAAATGAATATTTCTGAAATGTGAGATATGTTTTATAAGTTAAAAATGGCTAAAATTGAAGTTTTAATGTTTCTGAAATGTTATAATAAATCTGGAATTGTATTGGCAGCATTTCCAAAGTGCTGTTGTTTTTGAAATTTAACTATGTTCTGAAATAACTATAATACTACATCACTTTGTAAGTGCTGCTGTTTCTGAAATTGAACTATTTTTGAAATACTAATATATCTACTGCAGTAGTTTATAAGTGCTGCTATTTCTGAAATTAAACTAGGTTTTTGAAATACTAAAATACTTACTACAACACTTTATAAGTGCTGCTGTTTTTGAAACTAAACGGTTTTAAAATACTAATACCTACTGTAGCACTTTATAGGTGTTGCTGTTTTGAATTTGACAAAGTTTTTGAAATGTTAATATATTTACCGTAATACTTTATAAGTGCTATTGTGGCTGAAATTTCAATGTACTTTGGAAATGAATATATTTTGGAAGATTTTTGACATTGAATTTAAATGGTTTAAATGAATATGTTTTGAGGTGAAATATAAACCATCTTTGAAATTTATAAGTTAATACCATGTTTTCGAAATTGGTATAATTAAACGAATGAACTTAATAATGCTATAACTTTGGTAATGAATATTATTTTTAAGGGTGTTATGGTCTTTCTAAATATCATGATTTCCACCTGATAACATTTTAAAATTTATATGGTTTTGATGTATTATGGTTTCAAAGTGTTTGGTTACAAAGGTGTTATAACTTTGAAAGTACTATGATTTTGGAAATGAATTTATTTGAAATAATATTTAATTAAGAATTGTTTTAAATATATAGATTTGCTATTTAAGATTTAAGAATATGGCTTTATAAAGTGGTTTTGGTTTAAGATGATTTAAAAAGGAATATTTCAAGTTTAAATAAATTGAAAGAAATATTCAGTGTTTGGAAATTTGGGTTTGTTTAAATGATATTTTGGTTTTGAAGTATAAACTAGTTTTGAAATGGATATAATATTTGGGTTTGCAGTATAAATTATTTTGAAATAAATATCCATGGGTTATAATAATGATTGGTTGGCAAAGAGACCGGGATCGGATATGGGCATACTCTCTGTCGATACCGAAAACCACTTTGACAACCGTGTACGTGGTGGTGATTCCAGAATGAAGTAGGATGGTGGCGACGATTCCTATTGAGGTATATACGTGGACTCGACTCCCGTGAGTTGGCATAAGGTGGCTAAAACAGGAGCGATTGACGGGCCAATGAGGTAGCACCTCTGATCGGATGCATTTCTTCGATACCATTCTATTACTTTGTGATTGATTTGGTGGCCACCCCTCGATTTTGATTTGGGAGTGTGTTCCGAGGTGGGAGGTAGTGGCTGCTATGCGTTTCCACCAGCCCGGATGCGTAATTGGTACATCTACCCTGGCATTGCCTAGTTGTGCCATTGCACCTACCATATCGAGCTTTACTACGAGTTTGGATTTGAACCGTAGCCTGTGGAGTATTTAAGGTAGCTCCTAATCTGGGGGTACGCTAATATTGGATAGACTACTGGGACTATTATGTTTTAAGGTGGAAAATGTAAAGCCTTAACGCTATTTAAAAGTAAGTTTATTTTACTATTAGACATTATTATAGTAGCGAATATTACTACATAGTAAATAGTTTAACCGATCCTTAGAGGATGGGAGGTCCCAAGCATCCTTTAAGTTACTTGTACCTTTATATTACAGTTCACTTAAGTTGGTTTACATTGTGTAAGTATGTATGTCCTGACTCGAGTGTTTTGTGTTTTGCTTTACGCTCGGGTCAGACTGAGTGATATAGCATTCGAGACTCACCTTTGGAGTTGGAGCTTTTCTTTGAGATCCAGCTATCTATTTCTCTTTAAGTTATCCAGTTGATTCCAGTAATGTATTCTGATTTATATTTGATTATCATATTGAGACTTCTGTTGTATTTTGTTAACTCTGATATATATATATAGTAGCTTCATGAACTACTATTTCCTTGCTTCCGCTGCATTGTTATATTACTCTGTGTCTGTGATTTATTTACTGTATATTCTGAGTTTTGCCAAATTTTATTTACAATATATTGTTTTGAATTATTCAAGTCCGACTTGTGTGGATTTATTGTCGATTTGAATGGTCCAAAATAGTGGGTCGTTACAACAAACTTATTTTAACACCCCATATTTTTAGCAACATTATTTAGGACATTTAATTAGTTAAATATAATAAAATAATGTAAGTTGATTAATGGATTGAGGTTTGTTATTAAATAAGGGGTAGTCGTTCCATGTTAACAATGAACTAAAGATTAAAAATGAAGAGTTAGGGTAAATAGATAAGGGGTGATATAGGAAAAACATTATTTTTATGCCCTAAACCCTTGGGCCATACAATTCACATGTTCATTCATACATTCACAAACAAAACTATAAGCTAAGGCCGGCCACCATTAGGCAAGCTCAAGAGAAGATAAAAGTTAGGATTTCAAGAGGAAGAATCAAATCACTTAATCAAGAGCAAATCTCATATCTTAATCGCAAAGCTAAGGTGAATAATGACTATAACTCATTTTTGCTAATTATTTTCGGTTTTAAGATGAATCTGAAGTATTTTGCAGGATTATGCCATGTTTTCGAATGATTAATGTTTATATATGCTTGTTGATGATTTATGCTTGTTTATATAGATTTTTGATATGTTTTAATGTGAAAACCCTATTTAATGACATCCAAATGCCTTGGATTTTATATGTAGATCAGAAATGATATTTTAGAGATGGGTTTCAATTTTCATATTTTTCTGTGTTAATATGGATTTTATATTAATTTTCTAGTGAAGAAAATGATTTATTGGGTTTAAAATAATTACAGTTAAATTATATATAATTTGGGTCTGACATTTATATGTGTTAGAAATAGTACGAAAAATGATTTTCTAGAATATTTTTAGAATTTCCCTAAGTGTTTTAATGAATATATACAATTACTTAAGGTATGGGACTTAAATGTTTTATATATTTATAAAAGGAGAATGGGTATTTTGTACATAAATTAAATTGTTTATTTCTGACAAATTATTAGCAACCAATTAGATTTGACAAATAAGGCAGGTTATTTGAAAAGATTATTTTAAAAGGCTAAAAATCAATTTAAACGTGCTTTTTTCATGTTTCGCTACTTTCGGCACCAGGGGTTCCGACCTAGTAGTTCCACCTCCATTCCATCGAAACAAATGCACACAGTATCGATATCTTGATACATAGTGAATTTGACTAAGAGGAAGAGTACTGGGCCAAGACCATAGGTTCCAAAGTGGTCGATGCGCTGCGTTGTTTGAAATTAAAATGCCCCTGCTTTGCTTTCGATAGTGTAGCTTTCGACTTGGTTTTCTTTTGACTAGGTCAATGGTTTTAAAAGAACGGTTTTAAAAGGTTGTGCTTTTGTTTTAAGAATATGCTTTCGACTAGGTCGAAGCCCTTGGAGGCCGCTTTTCTAACTTTCAATGCCAATGGTTTCAGAAGGTATACTTTGCTTTTAAAACTTAACCGCTTCTCCAATGTTTTCGGAAGGTTGGTTTTGACACCATCACTTCTTTACTTCGGGAATGCTTTCGAAAGAGTGCCTTCGACTTAAATGTTTTATGACCCTTTTGCTCTGTTGAAGGTAGAACACAAATGGTTTCGAATGAGATGATTTTTAATGGTTTCGAAAGGTGTTTCCACATGTTTTAAATTGAAACCAAATGCTTTGGAAAGGTTTGAAGTTTATAAAGGTGTTTATGCTTTCGAAAGGTTTAAAGAATGGTTTCGAAGATTTGAAAGGTTTGATAGGAAGGGTTTTCCAATGTTTTCGAAAGGCAATGTTTAAGTGTTTTAATGATAGGATGTTTATGGTTTTATAGCTTTCAAAGGAAAGGTTTTTCAAGTGTTTTCGAAAGGAAGAATTGAATGGTTTCGAAAGGAATATTCTGACCTGTTCTAGCCTTTCGGCCTAGGTTATAAAGAAGGGTTTACTTGGTTTCGAAATGGGTACTTTCAATCGATTCGAAAGGTGTACTTTCAAAGGTTTAAATGTTTTCATCAACAAAGATTTGAGTAAAGTATATATATATATATAACATGGCAATTTGACTTTGAGTAAAGCATGGAATATACGTATTTTCCTTGTTTAAGTTTGGTTTAAAGGTTTTAAATCAATTTGAGATGAAAAGGTTTTCGTGGAAAATTTTGGGAAGATTACCCTAAGTAAAATGACTCAAATATTAGAATACAAAATGGGGCTGGTACAGGGTCGCGCCCCATACATTTGCAATTAGCCCCAGCTAATTTAGTCCAAAATTTCAGTGTGCAGGGCTTTGTTACAGTTAAGACTAAAATGATGATTACACATGGAAGGGAATATATATTTGTATACATCTAGGTTATTGGTGAGTCCACAAAAACATTAGGATCAGGTGACCTTAGGAGATATTAAGTTATGGACTGACCGTCCAGAAGAGGAGCATTTAATAGATAGTTAAGGACAGACAGTCCAAAAGAGGAGTGTCTAACAGGTGTCAGATTATTTTGATTATATTGTCAGGTAGGCCCGAGTCAGCCAAAAGTTAGTAGTTAGCCAAACAAAACTATAGTGTTCGAATAGATAGTTCATTTGTTACGTGATATTTAAGTTTACATAATAACGCTTTATAGTTTTTAACCAATTTTGGTTGTAGGAAATGATTTGGAAAAGATATGTTTTAAAGGATATTAGTGAGGTGAAACTCGTCCACTAAGCGGCGTGGTCTCGCTTAATATCAAATAATCGAGATGTATATTATTATTCACACCAGGCTTTATGTCTGACTCGAAGTTTATGTTTTCCCCTTAAACTCTCGAGTGCTCAAAATTAATTTGAGTAGGTGGAGGGCTGAGGTTCAAATCTTTTTAGTAGGTTGGCGAAGAAAGCTTTCGGAGACGAGTAGGTGGCTGACGGATAGCTATTTAGGAGTTGCTGTTTTATTTTGCTTGATTCCGCTGTGTTGTATTTAAGACAGTTATGTCTATATAGTACTATGGTCATCCAAGGGGCATCTTCGTATGTCGCTCTTAGCGTATTTTGTAATAATTATATTTTATCTGAACCTGGGAAACGATTATGGGATTATGTAATTTGAACATGAAATGTTGTTTTGAAATGTAATAAGAATTTTTTTTTAATCGGTGATGTTTTTATTTCATATTCAAGTACTTCTGATATTATGGATACCATTAACATTACCTATTTGGTCACCAGAAGTTAATACTATGGATGACTGTAGCATCTATAGTGCTTAACTTTGGGCCTCCGGATAGGGGATGTTACAACTTGGTATTAGAGCATAGGTTTATGAAAAAACTTTAAATAAAAATGATTTTTGAAAACATAATCCTGAAGAATTAGAGTTAAGATCGGGGTATGGGATAACGTTATAGTAATGTACTTGTATTTGCTATATTTAAGTATACACTATATCTCTAGTTTCCTATCTCTCTTAGGCTATTCATCTGTATCTTACGAGGCTTGAATACAGATATGGACGTTAGAAGTGGGAGAGTGAATCTTGGAGGAAGCACCACCACAGATGGTAATACCAAACCGAACACTAGAAGGAACCAAGGTTAGGCACAAGCGGGGAATGTTTGTGCTGGAGTCCACAAGTGGATATGGGAGCTATGTATCAGTTTTTCGTAAATATGATGCAAGCTGGAATTGCTGCTGGAGTGGTTGGAGGAAATGCTAGAGTAGGAGTTCAGGAAGCTCCGGTGATCAACAATTATGCTATTTTGAGCAGAGATTATGCTAGGCTTGGAGGGAAGCCATTTATCAAAACTGAGGATGCTATTGAGGTGGACAACAGGCTGTTGCATTGTAAGAGTGTCTTTGCGGACTTGGGGCTCAATGATGAGCAGAAGAGAAGGCTTGCTTCGAGACAGCTTCATGGAACAACTTTATTTTGGTGGAATACTGTGAGGGATGGAGTAGATGTGGAAATGATGACTTGTGCTGAGTTTAGGAGGAGGTTCTAGGAGAGGTTCATGTCTATGATGGCGCAGTCTGCTTTGCTCAGAAAATTTGCTAAGTTGGAATAGGGGGAGATGTCTTTGTTCGAATATTCTAGAAGGATTGAGGAGTTGGCTAGATATGCTTATGCTATTATGGATACGGTGATGAAGAGAAATAAGAACTTCATAAGGGGGTTAAAGCCTGAGTTGGAAAGGGCTACATTACCTCATATTAAAGATCCTTGTGACGTTTTAGTGGAGACGACATTGAGACATGAGGAAATACTTGCTTCTCTTGAGAAGAATAAGGGAAAGGAGGTCCAGGTAGGGGTAGAGTCAGAAAAGGAAGTTCTTTCATAAGAAGGGTGCTTAGAAGGGTGGAGCAGCAAAGAAGGGAAAGTCTGAGGTTATTTGCTTCAAGTGCGACAAGAAGGGGCATTTCACTAATGAATGTCGTACTGGAAAGGTGAAGGAAGTGATCTGGAAGAAGAATATTAGATGCTTCAACTTCGATCAGATTGGTCATTATAAGATTCAATACAAAGAGCTTACTAAGGATGAGAAGGGCAAGGTGTATGCACTAGAGCCTGCTGCTTCGAAGCCAATAGCATAGGAAAAAGGGAAGGCAGTGTTGGGAGGTACGCTTCAGATTCATGGTATGACTGTTGGCGTTCTGTTCGATACTGGTGCATTACATTCTTTTATATCCCATTGTTTGGTAGATATGCTTAACCTAGAACCCACATGTTAACGCTAAAAATGTACGCTAACACCTCGGTGTGATTTTTGATATAGCGAAAGCACCACCCATTGGTACGAGAACTAAAAGCAAGCAGAAAATAGCAGAAAACAGTAAAAGAGACAATAATTTATATAGTGGTTCGGCTCAAAATCAAGCCTACGTCCACTTAATCTCTTCTATCGCTGATTTGATTATAGATTTTTACAATGATCCTTCAATTACAACACAATTAAGACAGATTGTTAGAACTTTGGTGCAGAACAGCTCTTTGAATTCATGTTGAATGAACTTGATCTTTTCTGAAGGTTCTTTTAAGTGTCTTTTGCATTTGAAGTGTTGGAGCAAGTCATGAAAACAGCAAAGTCTTGGCGCTCCAGCAAAATCCTCCCCCGTTGAAGTGCGGAGTAGGCGGGGTATTTATAGGAGAAGCTAGGCTTAGGTCGGCTATGTCATAGGTCGTGAGCGACCTAGGGAGTTGCGACCTAAGAATGATCCTGAGGTAGCATAGGTCGTTGGCGACTTAATGGAGTCATCCTGGACGAGATATATGTTGTGAGCGACTTAGCATGTGTAGCACAGGAGTTATCTCAGCTTGCTTAGGTCATTAACGACCTAATAGAAGAAGCGGTGTGCATGCGGTTTAACTCTGAAGCTTGTTAGGTTGTTAGATCGCTCTCTCCTTAAGTCGTTAGGTCGTTGCCTTTATTGAGTTGCTAGGTTGTTAACCCGTTGGGTCGCAGAAGTCTCTAGGTCGCTGGAGCTCCTTATGTCGTTGAGTTGTGTCATATTGAGCCGCTTTGTGCTTTAGGTCGTTAGGTCGTGCCCTGCTATAGGTCGTTAAGTCGCTTATGCCTTGGATAGATAAGTCACTTATTCCATTAGGTCGTTGAGTCAAATAGGTCGCCAAGTCGTGAATAAGAGAGGGTTAACACTTGCCCCTCGAAGTACATGCCTAGAGGCTAGGTCGTGTGCTTCGATGCCTTTTAACTCGCGCCATCCTGAGTCGCTAAGTCGTGAGCGACTTATGAGAGAGCTAGGTCATTCGTGCCGATTCGAGTTCCACTACCCCTGTATATAAGTTGCTTAGTGTTTGTACCAAAAATGGGCACAACACTCTTCGGGAGTTGTTTGAAGAGATAAAATGAAGATTATAAATGTAAAACAGAGATTATCTAACAAAAACTCCAACAAATATGAATGCAAAGTGAACAGACAAGCAGTTTAAAGTGGTTCGGCGTATAGCCTACGTCCACTATGAAGTTTTGATGATTTTATTGATTCTCTTTCAATGATTACAAGCGTTTACAGCGATGAACAGCGGATTACAGTTTAGAATTCGAAATTGACAGCAAAAGTACGATGCAAATCTCAATCCGGCAGAGTCTGGGCGCTTCAGAGAAAAAAGATCCCTTTTTCGTTGATTCTGGAGCTCTATTTATAGGTGTAGGAGGCTTGGATTTCGCTCAAACTCCGGGAGACTTGGCCTGACACGTGAGGGGGCCCATTCGACCACTTCCAAAGAGTTTCAAGCCAATCTGTGATCGATACGAAATCATTTCGTATCGATCAGGATTACTCCCAATTGAGCTCAAAATTGGTGGAGACATTCCTTGTTATGTGTGCAGCCTTCAGTTAAAATCTCATGGTGTTTGGATCAGTGGATTGAGAGATATCGTCGATACGAGATGGATTTTAACGCTGGCTGTTCTGCTCGTCTCCATTGCTTCGACTCCATCCTTTCGTCTCGATGATTGCACGCGCTCTCAAGGTGATGTGGTACGCGCGCCTCGCTTCGACCCGCCCTTCACTCCGAGTCGACCGCGTCGACTCCATATATCTCGGCGCATTCGCATCGAGGGATGCCGTGGTGTGCGCTCTTCATCTCGATCCGGTATTTGCTCCGTGTTGACCGCTTCGACTCCATGTATCTTGCCCCGTTTCCTTCGAGAGGTGACACGTTATCCAAGCTGGTTGACCTGATGGTTTCGAGTAGGACTTCATCCATGGATACGAAGCAAACACTGGCTGATGGATACGAAGCAAGTGTTGGCTGATGGATACGAAGTAGACACTAAATGATGGATACGAAGCAAGTATTGGCTGATGGATACGAAGTAGACACTAAATGATGGATACGAAGCAAGTATTGGCTGATGGATACGAAGCAAACACCGAATGACGGATATGAAGCAAGTGTTGGCTGAAGGATACGAAGTCCTTCAATTGCTGGTATGTGTGAAGTCCATCGATACGAGTTCGATGGATACGAAGAAAATCGAGTCGAACCTGGGTACCTCGATGGATCCGGAGCTGATCGATACGAAGCATGATGGATTCGAACTGGGGCTTCGGTGATGGATACGAAATCGCCCAGAGTGATGGATACGAAATCTGGGCTCTTTCCCTCCAATTTTACTCGATCATAACTTGAGTGTATGAGTCCGGATCGACTTGAAATTTGAGGTGCTGATCTCTATGGCCTTTCTTGTCGTATCCTATCAATTGTAGCTCACTCTGGGCTCGGGCAAAATTCAGTGATATCCATGGCGTGCTATCCTTGTTCTCTAGTTGGCTTCTTGATGTCCTGGCCTTGCCAAAAGGCGGGATAACATTTGCCCCCCAAAGTACGTCTTGTGAAAACATGACGTGCTTTGAAAAGCTGCAGGCCTTCTTCGAATAGCTTTGGAAGTCGTACCCCTTAGCCATTCTCTCGTATCGGTCCGCTTACGAGTCGATGCTCAAAGTCAAAAAGCCTTCTTTCGTATCGATGTGGGTTGATCTGATGGATACGAAGACAATCGTTCGTATCGATGGTCACAAATGGTGGTGAACTCTGGTTCGAATTGATGATATCTGGTGGATACGAAATGGATGTTCGCATCGATAGATATTGACGGATACGAAATTGACGCTCGTATCAACAGATCTGCTCTGTTTCGAATCGATGGCTCAAAACCTGGATGCTTCGAAACGATGGTGTCCGGTGAACATTTCGCCTCGATGAATGCACGGCTTGATGGATGCAAGGAAAGCGTGTGCGCCTACCCATCGTTTTCACGTAGCCTCCCTGTGCGCTTCGAAACGATAAAGGTTAATGGGTTCGATACGAATGCTCGCATCGATGCGCTGCTTAACTGGTTGCGACCGGTCAGATTGACTGGGAGTCGAATCGACTCGGTTCCGTCCTAGGCCTCGTATAAATATCTGGGACTTTGCCATTTCTCACTTTTTTACCTTTTACTTTTACTGTTGTCTTCTGCCTTCTCGTATCGATCCACAGACAAGCAGGAGAGAAGAATTATTCCAATCTTCGAATCGATCAAACATCATCTTATAATTTCCCCAAACTCCAATTCGATTCAGGTAAATGAGCAATCACGGCTACACTTGAGCGACGAAGTTCGGATCTCAAATCCATCGTGCCTTTGCCGATTATCAATTTTGGTGGTGCCAAGGCCAGATCTGGACCAGAGCTTGGTCGAGGATGGCCATGGCCATGCTCGCTTCAATCGGAGAAGAAAGAGTTCTGGAGCGATTGTTTCACCACTAGTTCGTGTCGATCTGGGATAAGAGGATTCGACTCGATCCAGATTTCATGATTTCGCATCGACTGATGGGTTAAAGGGGATGCAGAGGTTCGCATCAATCTAAGGTGGTAGGGGCTTGTGTTGAACTGAGATGATCGATGTAAGCGCTTGGCCAGCGTGATCGATGCGAAAATCCATCTCTCTTGATCGATACGAAGACCAAGAGATCTCATCGGTCCCATATCGATAACCACAGATCGATACGAAGTTATCGCATTTGGTTGTCTCACAGCCGTTACCCTTGGCCGATGCGAAGTAAACCTACCTGATCGATACGAAATCTCCTCCTCCGGTCGATACGAACTGTCATCGATACGAAAGGTATCGAGTTGACTTGATCGATACGAAAGTATCGATTCGAACTGGATCGATACGAAATACATCACGCCTCCGAATGAATTTGAACTTGAACTACGATCGATCCCATGCTGAAATTCGACGAACCTAGCGAACTTTTGCATGTCCTTATATTCGACTCCGACGAGCTTCTGCCTTGCATAATTGGACTTGATTACAGGATTGCATATTTGACTGACTTTCGAAGCTCGTCGATGGAACTGCCTTTTAATAGAAAAGTACAACGAATTCTTTAACCTGGAATCGATTGTTATCATCTGGATGGCGCAGTCATGACGGTCAGCGATGACGGTCATGTTTGTCTGACTTCCAGAATCTCGTCGCTTGCACATTTTCTTTAATTCTGCAGAATTTTCTCAAGTCACGCACAGCATTCGCACTACACAACACATTCATGCACTTTACACTGGGGAATGCACGGGCTTTTTGTCACCTAATGATGGTTTCTCGTGAGTTAGCTGGCGATGGAACCGTCAAGTTCGCAGCAGCAAGAAATCCAGAACCCTGTCCTTCCTAGAATTGAGATTCCGGTCATCGAGGCCGAAGTTATTGGCCCAGCTCCGGACGAGTTGCCCAGCGCGTCCTTCATTAATAGTCCACTTGATTCCGTCTCATCCAACATCTCCGAAGACATGCTGGGGAGGATATGCTTAAGGCATGGTTTATCTTTGGATGAGGTATTGTTGCCTGGACCGGATGATAGGCCACATAATCCCCCGGAGGGGTATACTGCTTTTAATCGGCACGCGTGCGCAGCCGGCACACTTCCTCCATTCAACGACTATATAAGAGAAGTGTTAGCTTATCTGGACATCGCTCCGTCTCAATTGCATCCAAACGGATATGCCTCACTCAACAGCTTGTTCGTTGTATTCATGGAGTACCTCCATCGTCCTCCCCGTATGATCGATATAAGATACTTGTTTAACTTCAAGAGTCGGACTGACAGCCCATCTTATACGTTCTTGGAGTCTGTAAGGAACTGCCAAGTCGTCATGGGGTCGTGGACTAGGCTAAGCTATTTTAAGTCGGAGTGGTTCTATGTCCGATGTCCCCCGGGATTTGCCAGAAGATGGCTATTCAGACGTGAGTATCGTCTCTTTTCCCAAGTAATTGACAGGGCAATTTTCGGAGTGAAACTAAACTTACGTCTTCTCCTCTTTTTCTTTCAGCTATCATCCAGCGGCCTGAGGGTGGCTATTACAAAGAGATAGTTCGGGTCCTCCAAGAGATTCCTAGCGAAGAAAGGAATATTGAACTGTTATTGACAGATCGGAATCTCAGAGTCCTTGGGCTGATTGGTCGGAGGCAGAGCATAAGACTCGACGGCGCATTAAAGACCGTCTCCAGGAAAAAGGTCAAGCAGATGAAGCCCAGGGTCGTGATAATCGAGGAACCCGACTCCGAGAAAACCCACACTGACGAAGAACCGTTGGCCGGACCTGCTAATGCAACCCCAGAGTCCGATGCTAAGAGGAAAGGCAAAGCTGTGGCTTCGAAACAGCCTAAGTCTGGGAGGCGGAAGTCTGTGGTTTTGCACCGCCCTTTGTCAGGAGTTAAGATTACGGAGGCGTCCTCCCCGCAAGCTGGAGATCAATTTGAAGGGCCTTCCGATCCTCCAGTCCCCGACATCGAGCCGGAGCAACACGATGTTGGGTCGGGTGGACCGCGACATATCGCCGATGTTAGCGAGTCTGAGTTTGTCGATGCGACTGACACTTCTGGTTGGTCCGGGGGGTTACACATTCACACACTCCTCACGGCACAACACATTTTCCTAACCACAATCAACACATCGCAAACGGTTACTGATTCTTTGTTGTTTCCTTTTCAGGTACGATGTCTGGGAAAGGTTCCGTGCTTGGTAGTTTGCGTAAGCGCCGTTATCATGAGCCACGCAGGAGAGAGGGCGAGAGGGATTATGACGCTGGACACTCCGGTCAGGAGAAATCTGACAGAGATAGGGGACATGTTCACCGATCCCGATCTCGTTCTCCTCCCCCCAGGACCTCTGCACCTCCTGTGGTCGCCGTTACTCGTCCTCCCGAAACTTCACGGTCTAGGCCGCCTTCTCAAGCTTTGAGGTCCGACCCCCCGCGCAGGACCGAAATAGCCACCTCTTCGGCTACTGTGTCGGTCTCGGCCGAGGCGTCTAGTGAGGGAGCGCTCAAATTGGCACAGATGAGGAAGGAATTTCCTGACATCTGTTTTGATGGATATGTCTTTCCCCCGCACCTGAAGAGAATCCCGCCAACCGCGGAAACCACTATCCACGATTATGTCGCGGACATCTTTTTCCAGTATAGGGAGTGGGGACGGGCCGCGAGGAAGGCATCTAAAGTGGCGTTTGAGCGGGGCGTCACCATCGAGAAACTTGAGAAGGAGCTGGGTCGCAACGACCAAATCATAAAAGCGCTTAACTCTGAAGCCGAGTCTTCTCGTAAGTCTGAAATGGAGGCTTTAAAGAAAGTTGACGAGGTGACCGCTGCCATGGCCAGGATGAAGCAAGAACATTATACCGCGATTGAGGACATGGGTCACAGGAACACTTCCATCACTGCCGAGAGGGATGCCGCTCTCAAGGAGCTTAATGAGCTGAAGTCAAAGTTCTCAGAGATGGCTAAGGAAAAAGACGCAGCTAACGTCTCTGCGCAGGAAGCCTGTGATCAGGCAGTGACACTCCAAAGGGAGAAGGAAGCGGCTGTACAACAAGCCCGTGAGGCTGAGGCTGGAGTTGAGGAGAAAGTACGGCAGGCGGAGGCCAGGATTGAGGCCGAGGTGGAGGAGCTACTCGTCACTTACAACGCCAATGTGCTAAGGCACCGAGACCTGACATGGCTTGACGATTACCCCACACATCTCTATAACGCCTGGAACCTACTGGTGGATGAGGAGAGATCTAGGCACCCTGATGAAGCCCCTGATGAGTTCGAGCTGGAGAACCGCATCCTTAATGATGACGAAAAGAAGGTTCTCCATGACTCCATGATTTCCCATGACAAGGTGAGGCTTGGTGCTCAGGTCCCGGAAGTCGGAGAGAGCTCTGGTGTGGAACACCATGTTACAAGTTCTGAGATTGTCGTGTCATCTCAGTCTGAGCCAACTTCAATGATCTACTCCCAGCCTATCCCAGCGTACGACCCAGATCAACCGCACTTATCTCCTATTAAGGAACATCCTTCTGAAGCGGTTCAGACGACCTCGAGCCAAACCGAGGAAGGTACTTTGAACTAACTTCCAGTATATTTGGATTGAAGATCCCGTGTTGAAATGTTGCTAATGACATGTCTTTTCCTTTGATCAGTGACAGGAGTTGCACCAGCCGCGCCTCTTATCACCCAAGTATTAGGTCACGCGCCAGGAGCCATCGTTTCTGAGGCGACCTCCGTCGCAGCAATGGCACCGGTTGGAGTGACGGAGGGGAGCTCACTTTCTTTCGACGAGCAGATGATAAACGAGCTTCTCGGCCGTCAAAGTGATCCTTTTGCGGACTTGCCATTTGGCTTGGGTGGATTCACGGCTACATCTGACACCTTGTCCCAAACTACTACGGCTCCTAGCGAGGCCAGGGCACGGCGGGAAGCGGCGATGTTAGCTGAGATTAATGCCGAGATGGCGGCTGCGGCGCACGGCGGCGGTGTTGATGACGGAGCGGCAGCTCAGTGCCCCATTCCTCTTATGACTATGTCTCCTGAGGGCACACTTACTGACACTAATGTACCAGCCCCTCCTCCGGCTGCGGAGTCTGTTCCTCCCACTCCTCCCGCGGGAAGCATCCCTATAGAGTCCAGCTCAGACGAGGATGTTGACATTATGCCTTCACCCGGGGGGAGCTTGCCTAGGGAGAAAGGCTCCAAGCGAAAGGGTACTGGCGGCTCCAGTAGTTCCTCAAAGAAGAAGAAGAAGCTGAGGAAGCAGAAGGATTAGACATCCTTTTCATAGATAGTTAGGGACTTTTGTTATTTTTTCTGGCTTTTCCCTTTTGTAGGCCGTGTTTAGATGCGGGTTCGGCCCCTGCTAGTAGGAACATTTTAGGAAAGATCTCATGTATGAAGCATTGTTTTTGAGTTTAGTTGGAATAAAATTTTGTCTTTTAGCTTCAGCTTGTGTTCCCTTCTATGCTTGAATATTGCAGTGTTCGGATTTTGGTCCAGTGTATTTGCATTTTTTGATTGCTTCAAGAATAGCTCATTTTTACTTGTTAAGTATGGAACTTTCGGACTCGAGTTGTGATAGGGAATCGCATCGGAGCTGAACATCGTATAGTTTCGGGCAATGACTAACATTTGCTTCTGCCCCCAGCTTCGGGGTCAAGGTGTGATGATCAGCTTGCGATGGTACCGAGCGAGGACCGAGTGGTCGAGCTACGCTCGTTCTCTCATGAATCGTTCCATCCATACTCCGGGGATATGCGTCATCTCGTAAGCGGTTGTTCGCACTTTGGGAACATGGAGTTGACTGTTTATACTCCGCTTCGCACTCTGGGAATGCGGAGCTGAATGTCTATACTCCATTTCGCACTCCGGGAATATGGAGTTAAATTTTTATACCCCGCTTCGCACTCTGGGAATACGGAGTCGAATGTTTATACTCTATTTCGCACTCTAGGAATATGGAGTTAAGTGTTTATACTCCGTTTCGCACTCTGGGAATACGGAGTCGGATGTTTATACTCCATTTCACACTCTGGGAATATGGAGTTAGATGTTTATACTCCGTTTCGCACTCTGGGAATACGGAGTCGGATGTTTATACTCCATTTCGCACTCTGGGAATATGGAGTTAGATGTTTATACTCCGTTTCGCACTCTGGGAATACGGAGTCGGATGTTTATACTCCATTTCGCACTCTGGGAATATGGAGTTAGATGTTTATACTCCGTTTCGCACTCTGGGAATACGGAGTCGGATGTTTATACTCCATTTCGCACTCTGGGAATATGGAGTTAGATGCAGGATTGTCGTGTGTCAATCCTATTAATATCGGTGTCATGGCTTGCCCCCGAGCTCGGGTTTCGCCTAGTGAGTGGCCGGTCGTATCACAGCCACTCTCCATTTGAATAAGTCCCATTGTGTGATGGGATTTAGCTCTTCGTGCATCGTGATGTTGTATATCGTACATAATGAATCACAGCTCTGGCTCGAAGAAGTGGCATTTTATTGCTGAAATAAGAAAATGCGGCAAAGTCAGTTGCCTTATTACAAGATTCAAATTTCGAAATGCAGAAACAAATTGCTAAATAGAATGAAATAAACAAAGCCTGTCATATGTAGTAGCGGCGGAGACTTTCGCTGTTCCAAGCCCTCGGTAAATCGAGACCGTCAACAGTCGACAGCTTGAATGTACCATCTCCGAGCTTTCGTGTAATTACATACGGCCCTCCCCAGTTTGGTTTCATGTGTGAAGGAACTGGGTAAATTCTCTTGAGCACGAGGTCGCCGAGTTCAAAGGTTCGAGGTCGAACTCTGGTGTTGTACAATCGGGCGACCCGACTTCGATGTGCGGCTGCTCTCAAATCAGCCTCCTCCCGTTTTTCATCCAATAGATCCAAAGACTCGGCTAGGAGTATAGCGTTTGTTTTTGGATCATAATAAGTCACGCGATGAGAGTGCACTTCTGTTTCGACCGGAATAACGGCCTCTGAGCCATAAGACAGGGAAAACGGAGTGTGTCCGGTCGCGGTTTTATGGGTCGTTCGATAGGCCCATAATGCCATAGGAAGTTCATCGACCCATTTGCCCCCAGCCTTCTCTAGTCGTTTCTTCAGGATCGATTTTATAACTTTGTTGACAGCCTCAACCTGCCCATTCGCTTGGGGGTGTGCGACAGCCGAGAACTTTTTGCGGATATGAAACCGTTGACAGAAATCCTTGAATTCTGCGCTCTCGAATTGGGTCCCATTATCAGTGATGATAGTATGCGGGAGTCCAAATCGACAGATGATGTTGCGAACCACGAAATTTATCACCTTCTTTGTCGTAATGGTTGCTAGGGCTTCGGCCTCGGCCCATTTTGTGAAGTAATCGACTGCGACAATGGCGTATTTTGCACCGCCTTTTGCTAAAGGTAAAGCGCCGATGATGTCAATGCCCCACATTGCGAATGGCCAGGGACTGACCATTTGGGTTATCTCAGTTGGCGGAGCTCTCGGAATTCGGGCATGTATTTGGCATTTATCGCATTTCCGGGCATAGTTTGCCGCATCTCGGTTCACCGTCGGCCAGTAGTACCCATATCGGAGTATCTTTTTAGCGAGAGCTTGCCCGCCGGTATGATCACCGCACTCTCCTTCGTGCACGTCATGTAGCACTCGCTTGACTTCCTCGTGGGCGATACATCTGAGGAGAGGAACGGAATAACCTCTCCTGTACATGACTCCGTTTTGGATGATGAACCGTGAGGCTTTTCGCTGAATCTGTCTCTTCTCATTTCTAGGTTCAGGTAGCATCCCATTCTCAATGTAATTCCGATACGGAGTCATCCAGGACTCTCTATTGGGAGCGATTTCAAATACAGAGTCCATTTCTATCCGATCGATGCTTGGAGTGGCCAAAGTTTCAACGGGGACAAGTCCCATTTGTTGCGCTTCGCCTGTGCTGGCTAACTTCGCCAGTGAATCGGCTTTCTGATTGCGTTCCCGAGGCACATAATAGATGGCATAATAATCAAACTGGTTTAGGATTTCCTGAACTCGCGTCAAGTAAGCGGCCAGTCTTCGGTCTCTTGCCTGGTATTCTCCTCGCACCTGGCATACCACTAACTGCGAATCGCAATAAATTTCTACAGCGACAATTCTCAAATCTCTGGCAAGTCTTAGGCCGGTCAGGAGGGCTTCATATTCGGCTTCATTATTAGTTGCACGAAAGTCGAATTTAAGAGCATAACATATGGATCGGCCCTCGGGAGTCTCAAGTACAACCCCCGCGCCCGAACACCGGTCATTTGATGCACCATCAGTATACAGCTTCCAGATGTATTCGGGAGATTCACTGGTTTCGGGTAAGTCTTCCGGGACGGTGAATTCGGCTATGAAATCAGCCAGGACTTGTCCTTGAATGGCCCTCCGCGGAGCGTATGCGATATCAAATTGGCTTAGCTCAATGTTCCACTTGAGTAACCTACCGGACGTCTCAGGCCGCGTAAGGACCTGTCGTAACGGCTGGTCGGTGTACACAGTAAGCGGATGAGCCTGGAAGTAGGGACGGAGCTTCCTCGAGGCAATGACCAAACAATAAGCCAGTTTCTCCAGCCTTGGATAATTTCTTTCAGCTCCTGTTAGTCGCTTACTAACATAGTAGACCGGGTTTTGCACTTTGTCTTCTTCCCGGACTAGAGCAGCACTGATCGCATGTTCAGATACTGCCAGGTAGAGATATAATTGCTCGTGGTCAACCGGTTTTGACAAGATCGGAGGTGTGGAGAGATGTTGAACTAGTGATCGGAACGCGCCTTCACACTCCGTGGTCCATTCAAAGTTTCGTTTGCCCTTCCGAATCAGGTCGAAGAAAGGAATGCATTTGTCGGTGGACTTCGAAATGAACCTGCTCAATGCTGCGACCTTCCCGTTAAGACTCTGGACTTGCTTTATAGTTTTAGGGGTTTGCAAATTTCTAATAGCCCAGATCTTCTCAGGATTCGCCTCTATTCCTCGAGCGTTGACAATGAACCCAAGGAATTTTCCGGATGCAACGCCAAAGTGACATTTGAGTGGGTTGAGCTTCATCCCGTACTCTCGGAGGATGCTGAACATTGAATCCAAATCTCTAACGTGATCGGTGGAGAATCGGGACTTCACCAGCATGTCATCCACGTAAACCTCCATAGTTTTCCCAATCTGATCAGCGAACATTCGGTTGACTAAGCGTTGGTATGTTGCTCCAGCGTTCTTTAGACCAAACGGCATGACTTTATAACAGTAGAGTCCCAGGTCGGTCACGAAGCTGGTATGTTCCTGATCAGGCAGATGCATGGGTATCTGATTGTAGCCGGAATATGCGTCCATAAATGATAGTAGTTCATGCCCGGCCGTCGAATCTACGAGCTGATCGATTCGTGGAAGTGGGAAGCTATCTTTTGGACAAGCCTTGTTTAGGTCAGAGTAATCAACACAAGTTCTCCACTTCCCGTTTGGTTTCCGAACTAGTACAGGGTTGGACACCCATTCTGGATACAAGGCATCTCGAATGAACCCATTCGATTGCAGTTTATCAACTTCCTCTTTAAGGGCGGCAGATCTCTCTGGATCCATACCGCGCCTTTTCTGTTTCACCGGGACATGTCGTGGATCTATATTCAGGGAGTGACTTGCAATGCTCGGCGAGATCCCGCACACGTCAGAGTGTGTCCAGGCGAAGACGTCGAGATTCGCCCGAAGAAATTCGACCAACTCCTGCTGTGTCTGCTTGTTTAGTTGGGACCCAACTTTCAGCATTTTTGAATCATCATCCTCACTGATTGGGACGTCCACAGTCAGTTCGGCTGGAGAGGCTTGACTCTCCGTTGATTCGTCTCTATCCTCGTTGTCCCTGGGGTCCAGGTCTTTCAGGAATTGGTCGTGGTGCCCGGGCCGAGGCCCAGGCACCAATTGTCAATTGTCGATAGAACGGACGCAGAGAGATCCCTCTACGCCCTTACCCTTCTCTTTACGTTGCGCCCCGCGCAGCTCAGCAACATAACAGGCCCTTCCCGAGGCCTGATCTCCTTGAACAACTCCAATCCCATGATCAGTGGGAAACTTCAGAGTCAGACACCATGGGGCGATCGCCGCCCTGAACTCGGCCAAAGCTGGTCGTCCCAGAAACGCATTGTATGGCGAATCTATCTCTAACACAACAAATTGTAACATGCGGACCCTCCGGGGCTCTCCAACGCCTAACTCGACTGGGAGTTCAGTTATTCCGATGGGTATCGTGGCACTTCCATTGAAACCATGGATTCTGGATAAACAGGGTTTCAAATCCTTTGTCTCCATCTTCATCAGATCGTAAGCCCGTTTGAGCAAGATGTTTACAGAGCTCCCACTGTCAACCAGGATCCTCTTCATCCAAGCAGGACCTACCTGGGCGGATATGACTAGTGGGTCAATAGTAGGGGCTTCAACTTTATCGGCGTCTCGGCTCCTGAACACGATATCATCGGACATTATCTTTTGTTGCTTTGTCGGGGTCCCATCCTCGCAATTACTATAACATTCGAAGTCCGCATGCCTGATAGAACTGGCGTACGACTCCATTTCCCCCCAGCTTCTGTCTGCCGGATGGGGACCACCACTTATTGTGTTGATAACTAATCTCCCGCCCGCACGAGCGGATTCATCCTCTCTTTCCTGATTCTGTGAACGATTTTGATTTGAGGGGCCCGCTCCGCCAGGCTGCGGCGCCCGTACAAACTGATCTATCTTCCTCTCTCTAATCAGCTTCTCGATGAGGTCCTGTAAGTGTCGACACTCATTGGTATTATGTCCATAGCTCTCATGGAACCTACAGAATTTTCCTGTCTGAATCTGTCTCTCCGATGAGGGCTTCGGAGCAGGCTTCTTATACTGTACGGTGTTGCAAGTCTGTAAGTATACGTTTTCCAATGACGTGTTCAGCGGTGTATAACTGTCAAACATCTGAGCTCTACGTCGTGGACCTCGGTTCTCATCTCTCTTCTTGTTCTGGCCATTGTTTCCTCTCTGCTGGGTTTGCTTGTTTTGTATGTTGAGCTGAACTTTCCCGGAACTCTCGCCGGACTGTTTAACTGCCACATTGCTCTGTATCCCTTCAATGCTGGGCCTCGCATCGTCCTGCTTCCTAGACTGTTTTGCATCCTCCTGCCGCAGGAATTGAGCGGCCTTGGAGTAAAAACGGTCCAACGACGCGGGCGGTTTCCCAGCCAGCCAGTTTCCGAATTCAGAATCAGGATCAATCCCCTTGGTCAGAGCCATTAAGATTGAATTATCGTTGGGATTGGTGATCTCGACGCATGCTGCGTGGAACCTCTCCAAGTAACGCCTGAGTGTTTCTCCAGGAGCTTGAGTGACGCTGGACAAGGTGTTGACGTCCTTCGGCCTAGCAACATGCATCCGGAATTGCTCCACAAACCTCTTGGCCAATTGATCGAACGAAGAAATTGATCTAGGTGGTAGGCGGGTAAACCACATTGTCGCGATTCCTCCCAGAGAGATGGGGAAACTCCGACACTTCACTGCGTCGTCGGCCCTCGCAGCGCTCATCGACCATTCATACTTCAGAATATGCTGGTTGGGGTCACTATTCCCTTCGTACATCGGGAGAGTCGGCATTCTGAATCGCCTAGGGGGTTCGGCATGTAACACTTCGTCTGTGAAAGGGGTATGACTACGGGAAATTCCCCAGTCATCATTAGTGAGCCCCTGACTCTCGCGGATCATTTGACGTATCATGGTTGATATATCCGAAACAGGCGGATTCGGAGCGTGATGAGCTAAGGCGTGGTCGGGTTCCACGGCGCGAGTAGGGATCGGGCGTTGTCGACGACCCGTATCTCGCCTCCTTGGCTCAACGTCTTCTGGGACATAAGGTTCAGGAGTATGTCCTCGCTGTTGATTGATCGGCTCAGATTGATTTCGGGTATCAGCCCTTGTCTCTGCTGCGGCAGTTGTGGCGCGGTTATCGGTGGTGTACTGTGGGGCAGTACCTCCTCGTGTTGAGGGACCGGTTTGGAAACTAGTCGACGGTCCTACCCTCAGTTGCCCAACAGTTAAGGCAGGCTGATATTCAGCAGCTTGAGCGCGATTCCCCTCTAGTCGAGGACGGGTAGTCTGGCGGTGGTAATCAGATGAAGCTGAGCTTTCGGTAGACGCTCTGGAGACATCATCTCTCCTGGACCTTCTGTGCCCCCGGCGGTTCAGCTGGTTGGTCAGCTCGATATTGGCGCGTAACTGTTCTGCCAACTGCTGACAGCTTTGGGTCAGCTCCTGGAGCAATACCTGAAACTCCTGTCGGGTGACTAGCCCCGTTGAGTCTGACTGAGTGGCATTGTCTTGATTGGAAGAAGGCGGCTGTGTTGGATTTTGCCTGTCTCTGCCTTCTTGCTCTGTGGCGGTGGCGCCAGTTCTTGTGCTGACCATTGTCGGTGGTGGAGTCCTTTCCTAGATTCTGAGCAAATCTGAATAGAATGGAAGGATTCCGGGCTGGATATCTGGATCTTCCTCTTGGATTTGTGCAATCCGGTATCGACGGCAGATCCAACGAGCAGGAGAAAAAGCTGGTTTTCTCAGTGAAAGCACCAAAGTGTTTGTACCAAAAATGGGCACAACACTCTTCGGGAGTTGTTTGAAGAGATAAAATGAAGATTATAAATGTAAAACAGAGATTATCTAACAAAAACTCCAACAAATATGAATGCAAAGTGAACAGACAAGCAGTTTAAAGTGGTTCGGCGTATAGCCTACGTCCACTATGAAGTTTTGATGATTTTATTGATTCTCTTTCAATGATTACAAGCGTTTACAGCGATGAACAGCGGATTACAGTTTAGAATTCGAAATTGACAGCAAAAGTATGATGCAAATCTCAATCCGGCAGAGTCTGGGCGCTTCAGAGAAAAAAGATCCCTTTTTCGTTGATTCTGGAGCTCTATTTATAGGTGTAGGAGGCTTGGATTTCGCTCAAACTCCGGGAGACTTGGCCTGACACGTGAGGGGGCCCATTCGACCACTTCCAGAGAGTTTCAAGCCAATCTGTGATCGATACGAAATCATTTCGTATCGATCAGGATTACTCCCAATTGAGCTCAAAATTGGTGGAGACATTCCTTGTTATGTGTGCAGCCTTCAGTTAAAATCTCATGGTGTTTGGATCAGTGGATTGAGAGATATCGTCGATACGAGATGGATTTTAACGCTGGCTGTTCTACTCGTCTCCATTGCTTCGACTCCATCCTTTCGTCTCGATGATTGCACGCGCTCTCAAGGTGATGTGGTACGCGCGCCTCGCTTCGACCCGCCCTTCACTCCGAGTCGACCGTGTCGACTCCATATATCTCGGCGCATTCGCATCGAGGGATGCCGTGGTGTGCGCTCTTCATCTCGATCCGGTATTTGCTCCGTGTTGACCGCTTCGACTCCATGTA
Organism: Allium fistulosum; assembly: GCA_030737815.1. Lineage (NCBI taxonomy): Eukaryota > Viridiplantae > Streptophyta > Magnoliopsida > Asparagales > Amaryllidaceae > Allium > Allium fistulosum. The sequence goes on from CM060905.1 coordinate 671,587,194, forward strand.
TCTTGCCCCGTTTCCTTCGAGAGGTGACACGTTATCCAAGCTGGTTGACCTGATGGTTTCGAGTAGGACTTCATCCATGGATACGAAGCAAACACTGGCTGATGGATACGAAGCAAGTGTTGGCTGATGGATACGAAGTAGACACTAAATGATGGATACGAAGCAAGTATTGGCTGATGGATACGAAGTAGACACTAAATGATGGATACGAAGCAAGTATTGGCTGATGGATACGAAGCAAACACCGAATGACGGATATGAAGCAAGTGTTGGCTGAAGGATACGAAGTCCTTCAATTGCTGGTATGTGTGAAGTCCATCGATACGAGTTCGATGGATACGAAGAAAATCGAGTCGAACCTGGGTACCTCGATGGATCCGGAGCTGATCGATACGAAGCATGATGGATTCGAACTGGGGCTTCGGTGATGGATACGAAATCGCCCAGAGTGATGGATACGAAATCTGGGCTCTTTCCCTCCAATTTTACTCGATCATAACTTGAGTGTATGAGTCCGGATCGACTTGAAATTTGAGGTGCTGATCTCTATGGCCTTTCTTGTCGTATCCTATCAATTGTAGCTCACTCTGGGCTCGAGCAAAATTCAGTGATATCCATGGCGTGCTATCCTTGTTCTCTAGTTGGCTTCTTGATGTCCTGGCCTTGCCAAAAGGCGGGATAACACTTAGGTCACTCCTTCTTCTCTTCACCTGCTCTAACACTCTAACCCGCCATTGAAGAATTTCCAAGCTCTTGAAGAAGAATTCAAACTAACCAGTCGTCGATCATTTTCACCATCACACTACGTAAGTGAATCCGATCATTATCCAACCACGACCATCACCGAATCGTGAATCCCCCATTTTCCGACCCTAATCTGATTTCATGTGCCGCATTTCACAACGAGTCATGTTACGATCGATTTTTGATCGTCATTGGACATGTTGTCATTGTAATTCATGAGAACGCAGCAGTGCATCAGATCTATGACGGATCTGAGGCGATTCGACTCGGTTTTGGAGGATTTGGCGGTGTGGAGAGGTGATGGATTTTGTTGTGGAGATGTTAATGGGTTATCGGGTTACGAGTTAACGGGTTAGTGAGTTCGGCGAGTTGTTGAATGAAGAGGAGTTAGCGGGTTAAGGAGAGTTAGGAAGTGGCTGACTTAGGATCTTCGAACAACCTAGGGCTTAGCAGTTTGGACATGAATCGCAAGACTTAACTTAGTGAACGACTTAGCGACTTAACATCAAACTCTAAACGACATAAGGGACTGCGACTCATTTGACATGTGACTTATCTTGCCAAAATAGCACACAACTTAAAGAAGAACGACTTATAGAATCATCACGACCTAATTTAACCTGCAGCATAGCTTTAACTCGTAGGAACATGACTGATGAACTCCATAACTCGAGCAGAGTGACTTAGGGAAGCCCGACCTATGCTAAGTCGTTTGGTCATGATCTGGTCGACCTATGTTAAGTCGTTTGAACACTTGTAGAATTTGACACAACTTGATTGAGTTTCCAAATTGAACCGCCAGAATGAACTGCTTGAACTTGTTGCACTCTTTCACAGATTGCATTAAATTTTAAGCTAACAACCTGTTAAATACAACATTAGCAGAAAACTAGGACGAATATACTCATCATCGTCTGCCCACATCGAGTGATGGATTAGGTCAAAGAGATAATATTTTGCTTAAGTAAAATAATATGAATCTGATAAAAAGTGAAATGCTGTGAATCAACTGACTTAAATGAAGTATCAACTCAAAATTCAGACAGTTATAACTGCTTATCACTGAATATTATCTGCATTGATACTACACTTAGTTTTAATACAATAACAAGCCTTGAATCTTCCTGAATTGACGTGTGCCAACCAGTATTATTTCAAGTTTTACTTTATTTACTTGTTATTTCAGTAGCTTTGCACAACACTTCACACGCTTTTATGAAACATGCACCTTCATATTTGAATATCCAGTTCCTTGTGTAGAATGGCTTCTCAACAAGTGCAAGAAGAGATAGTAGATCAGACCGATGAATTTTTCCCAATCGCTGACCCTTTGGAGAATCCTCTGAAAAGATTTCCAACTTCATTGGACCAACGGACCTTCAACCAGCTATGTATTCAATTCGGCATTGCTGAAGCAGATGCTCTTCTCCCAGGGGTAAATGACACTGCCGATAGGCCGCCACCTGGCTTCATTGCAGTCAATCGTCAAATGTGTCTGAATGGAGCTATTCCCCCCTTCAACGACTTTCTTAGAACACTTCTCCTTCGATTATCTATTTCTCCATTCCAGTTGCACCCTAATGGCTATGCCATTTTGATGGGGTTATGTGTACTATTTAGGAGGACGCTCAATCGCCTCCCAAGCTTCGAGGAGATCTTCTATTTGTGTTCATTCGGGAGGAACAAAGATCACCCTTCCATTACTCTTGTAAGGAGTGCAAGGAACCACAAACTAATTACGGATCTGCCCGAGAGCGCTCACGGGTTTTTAAACCAGTTCTTTTTTGTCCGTTGCCCCCCGGGATTCTACGGTATCTGGAGAATTGGAAGTAAGACTACCTATCTCTGTTTGCTTCATTTCTAAGCCTTTCAAAATTCGAGTCGTCAAGTGCTAACTTCATTCTTTACTTTTGCAGCACATCCTTCTCCCTCTAAAGATTCTGCTCACAAATGAACTTTCGAGAGATTGAGTGACGTAGCTGCCAATGAGAGAAGTATTAAGTTTCTACAGAAGAACGAATTTTTGCACCAATTCGGACTCTTGCACTCTTCTCGATCCATTCAGTCCCGTGATGCCCCTAGTTCTCAAGCAGAAGCATCAAATGCCCCAGCCTCCGTAGAGGAACTTGCACCAAAGGAACTTATTGTAGAAACTTCATTAGTGAAATGCTCCAGTTCTGCTGATGGTGTGGGATTATCTAGCAAATCTAAACTTCCCCCAGTTATTGAAGAAGAGGAATTTTCTCAACATTCTGGGAAGGCTACTAGAGAAGCTGATGAGGGAGCGAAGAAAGAAAGCTCCGTTACGGAGAGTGCAAAACGTGCCGAAGAGGGCACTGCTGATATAACCCATTCTATTGGGCATGATGGTGATGATGTCTTTGGAAGACTGAGCGATCTTATGGTGACTTCCCATGAGCTCTTTAAAGATGACACCACCACTCCTAAACTTGCTTCTCCCACGATCGAAGCGACATCCGTCTTGCGATCAATTCCATCAACCCAGGAGTTGACTCCTGCTGCAAAAGCCGACATCACTCCTAATCCAAAGAGTGGTTTGTAGCTTGACGGGCGTAGTTCGCACGCCACACACACTTAGGATTTTTGGAAATTATGCGCACTTAGCTTCTTCATTTTGGAGATTTCTAAATTTTGTCTCTTCTTCACTTTTAGGTTCTCCCATGGTACGCAGCGGCTCATATTATGATGACTTTCAACGCTATGCGAGGCGTGATTCTTATGATCCCAGGTGCTATCTTCCTGCACCTAGGGAGACTGATGAGGAAAGAGCAGCTAGGAAAGCTCGTGAAAGGCAAGCTTATGAGGAGCGCTATGGAAGAAGAGACGACCGTCATGACTCTTACCAAAGGGATGATGACTCCCATAAAAGAAAGTCTCATGATGATAAGGGGAAGAGTCATATAGTTGAAGATCCAAGCAAGCGAGCCAAGCTCAGCGAAAAGTTTACATCTGAAATTTCTCAAGTGTCCGCTGCTTCTATCTCTTTAGACATCCCTTCCATCTCTCCTGCCCTTAAAAGAGCTGATATTCAAGCAATCATTAATAGGCCTCCTTATCAAGTTGAGAAGCCTCCGCCTGCACTTCAAAGCCGATTTCTGCATTGGTGTTTGAAAGGAGTACGTTTCGATCTGGACTTGGTTCCAATTGATAAACAGGCCATGCTGAGAAATCTTGACGTTGTCAAGCTTGATATTGAAAGAATGTCGGGCTGGCAAAAACTAGTTGATGAGCTTCAGAGAGTAAATCGCTTAAATCTTGAGGCTATGCTGACCATGGAGAGCGATAAGTCTGAGTGGCAAAAAGTTGTTGATCAGCATGATACGGAGGTGAAAATCATCACCGCCCACAACGAGGAACTTGAGGCTGAAATTAAGAAGCTTAAAGATGATCTTGCCACCTCTTCCACTTCTTATACTCAAAAGGAAGAGGTTCTCCAAAAGCAAGTAAGAGATGCCCACGCTACTCAACGAGATGCTGAGGCTAAACTTGAGGCGGAGTGGAAAATCGTAGAAATTTACTGCAAAGATGCCGCTCGGCTGCGGGAAAAAACTAGCTCCCAAGATTTGGAGATTACAATGTTAAAGGCCCAGCTTTCTAAGGCTGAAAAAGAGCGTGACGAGGCCATCGTTGGAAAAGCAGCAGCTGAACACTCGCATGAGGCGACTAAGGCCAACATTAGCTCCACTCTATTCGAGTTTTATGTTCTCAACATCTTGGGGCGTGGCAGTCTTTCATTTTTGGGCCCAAAGTATGAGGTTACCCTGGCTGAAGTGTGTGAGGCAGCAGTTGAAGTGCTTAGAGATGCTGGCTACACTAAGGGGGATTTTGAGGCTCATTATTTGGATGATGAGGGTCGTGCCGCCCTTGCGAGAGGGAAAGAACAATTTGTCAAGGAACGAGCCGAAGCGGCGGGAGGAGAGCATCTAGGAAAGGCACCTTTAACCGACCCAACTCGTCCTTCGGCTTCAGTCGATGTCGATATTATTGGCTCCAGTTCTCACTCTCCGCCTCCTGCGAAAGCCGAAATCGAAATTACAACTGCTCATGCTGAAGACGAGGCCCAAGAAAGCACCGAAACCCAAAATTTTGAAATTGACATGATAAATCCAAGCTCTCCAGGTAACTTCAGCACTGATCCAGCTCAAGTGGACTACTCGTTTGCTTCACATGAGCTCGATGAACTTCTTGCTTTTTACTTAAGCCTCGACGTGCCACTATCTCCTCTCTTTGCGAGGAATACTGATGTTTAACTTTTCTTCTTCTGTAGTGAAAACAACAAGTGTTGTACAGGCTTCGCCTCGTCCAGCTGTTGCCCCTCCACCTCTTCAAGTTACTCCTCCTTCTGCTTCTCAACCGGGGTCGCAATAAGAACAAATAGGAGCTCTTCAAGGCTTAGATGACCCAGCCGCTTCACAAGAGCAGAAAGCCAAAGAACTTGAGGAGGGTGAGAGGACGCCAGAGAAATTTACTATTGATGATACAAAGCTGATTGATCTGATCACTCCGGGCAGCGAATCTTCTTCAAGGAAGAGGGGAAAGTGTGGAATTTCAAAGAAAAAGAAGGACGCTTCTGCTGAGGACGATTCTGCTAACGATGAGAAAGCGGAAGAGGACCCAATTGCACCTCTTTCTCCTTCTTCCACAACTCGTTCAGGCCGACTCAAGAAGTTAACCATTAGGCCAGGCGAGGGCCCCAAAGGCGGCGGGAAGAAGAAGTAATGAGTCTGGTTTTATCCTTCTTGTCCTGCTTTTTGCTTGTATCTAAAGACTTGTATCGACCGGAGATTGTGCGGGTACCGGCCCCCGCTTTTTGAAACCTGCGCATGTGTACAAATCTTTTATATTATGAAATAAAATGACTCTTCTTACTTGTACAATCTTTTGTCTGTATTTGTGAATGCATTTATTCCCTATTTTATCACAAGTTTCTTTATTTTCTTTGTATGATACTGCAGTGAGCTCGTGGTATGCTGCTTGAGCGTTGCTTTTATTAATGTAGCTATATTTCCCCCATACCACGGCTTATTGCAATCTTCTCCGTTTTGAAAAGACTTTTACTCTTACTCTGGAGAATAATTCTTCCACTTTGAGGAAATATTATTCTGCTCTAGTAGAGTGTGCCTTGTATCGGAGAAGTTTTCTCTTTTTTTTTTCTTTTTTTTCTTTTTTTTTAAAAACACTTCAACTTTCAGAGATGGTCACTTTTATTTTTGAAAAGTGGATTCCCCTACACGGTGAAGCGGGCCTCCGAAGAGGTCTTTGATTTGTTTGCCAGAAAGTTTTTTCTCATCGCTAAGTGGGCCCACGGGATAGGAGTCAGCTGCTTTATCAGATATTTGGTTTGAACAAACGATCACGAGCAGTTAGCTGCGGCCTAGAACCTTCTTTTTGAGAAGGTGCCCCTTCGGTGGTTCCATCAACGACTTTCTCAAGAGATAACATTTCTTTTTTTGGGCATGCCTCGTTAGAGGGCTTTATTTGGCACTTCAACATATTTGGGGGAGAATGTTCTCATTATGGAGAAATTGATCTTCCCTTGAGAGTAGAAGTGTGCCTCCAAAGAGGGTTTTATTTGTTTGCCTGAAAGTTATTTATCACAGTCAAATGGATTCACGGGGCGGATGCAAGCCACCTAATTGGATGTTTGTTTGCACAAACGATCACAATTAACTAGAAAGGGCCTGGTGCCTTCACTTTGGGAAGGTGCCCCTTCGGTGGTTCCACCAACCTTTTTGTTTGAGACAAATATTTTCATTTTTCGGCATTCCACATTGGAGGGCTTTCTTTGGCACTTCAACTTTTTTTGGGGAAGAATGTTCTTATTTTGGAGAAATTGATCTTCCCTTGAGAGTAGAAGTGTGCCTCCGAAGAGGGCTTTGAAGTGTGCCTCCGAAGAGGGCTTTGAAGTGTGCCTCTGAAGAGGGCTTTGAAGTGTGCCTCTGAAGAGGGCTTTATTTGTTTTGTTTGCCCGGAAGGTTGCATCTCACATTTAAGTGGGTCCACGGGGCAGACGCAGGCTACTTAACTGGATGTTTGTTTGCATAAACGATCACAATTAACTAGCAAGGGCCTGGAACCTTCACTTTGGGAAGGTGCCCCTTTGATGGTCCCACCAACTTTTTTGTTGAGAGACAAGATTCCATTTTGGCTGTTTTTGTTTGCTTGCCCATGTCTTTTCACCATCTGTCCCTCAGCGATTCCTTGTTATCACCTTTAAGTACATGTTCCTTTCTTTTGTAAGTTTTTTGATTCTTCCAAAGAAGTGTACTTCATTGTTAAGTGAATCCACGGGGCAGGCGCAAGCTACTTAACTGGATGTCTATTTGCACAAACGGTCGCAATCAGTTAGCAAGGGCCTGGAACCTTCACTTTGGGAAGGTACGCCTTTGGTGGAATCACCAACTGTTTGTGAGAAGCACTTCTTATGTAGGAATTGAATCTGGAATTCTTGTGGCTTGACATTTGTTTGTCGAGTGATTTGTAGGAATGGCTTGGCCTTGCGATGTGTTGAATAGGTAAGCTTTGCTTTGATAGCCTGCAATATTAAATCGACATTTTAGCAACATATTTAAGATATTCGCACATCGAAATGAGACAGGCATTTTATAGTAGTAGAAAACACAAGATTTATAGTGGTTCGGCCAAGAATTGGGCCTACATCCACTTTATAATTCTTATTGTTGATTCACACTGATTTTACAATGGTTTACAATGCAAGAATGATACATCCACAATCACTTTACAAATTTAAGCATAGCTTTTAAGTAAAATATGGACGCAAGTGATTGCTGTTCCAGGCTCTCGGAATTGGATCTCCTTCGACAGTTGTGAGCTTGAAAGTGCCATTAAGAAGTTTTTTGCCTATGACATATGGCCCTTCTCAGTTTTGCCCAAACACTCCTGTTGCTGTCATGACCCTTTTTGAGACTAGATCCCCAATTTCAAAGCTGCGTTGGCGAACTTTAGAATTGAAGTGCCTGGCTATCCTTTGCTGATGAGCTGCAATTCTGAGCTTAGCCTCTTTCCTTCTTTCATCAAGCAAGTCAAGTGCTTCAAGTTGCAGCTTTTCATTTTCAGCTTGGTTGAAATGAATTCTCCTATGTGAGGGGACCTCTATTTCCACCGGAATCATTGCTTCTGATCCATATGCTAATGAGAATGGAGTGTGCCCAGTCGCAGTTTTGTGGGTAGTTCTATATGCCCGAAGTGCTAGTGACAGCTTATCTACCCAACCACCTTTTGCTTTTTCCAGCTGTTTTTTGATGCTTGATTTGATAATTTTGTTCACTACTTCCACTTGCCTGTTTGCCTGCGGATGAGCCACTGTTGAGAAGCTTTTTCGGATCTTGAATCGCCTGCAAAAGTCCTGGAATTCTTCGCTTTCGAATTGGGTACCATTGTATGTGATTATCTTCTGAGGCACACCATACCTGCAAATGATATTTTTAGTCACAAAATTTATCATCGTTTTAGAGGTAATAGTAGCCAATGGTTCAGCTTCGACCCATTTAGTGAAATAATCAACAGCAACAATAGCATATCTGATTCCGGACTTGGCAATCGGCAAAGGCCCAATGAGATCTATCCCCCAAATGGCGAATGGCCATGGACTAACCATTTGTGTTAGCTCAATGGAAGGTGCTCTTGGGATTTTTGCAAATCTTTGCCATCTGTCACACTTTCGGGAGTAGCTAGCAGCATCTTGATTAATATCTGGCCAAAAATAACCATAGTAGAGAATTTTCTTTGCAAGAGTTTGGCCACCTGAATGATCCCCACACTCTCCTCTATGCACCTCAGCTAAAATTGTCTTAGCCTCTTCTTTGGTTACACATCGGAGTAATGGCATCGAGAATCCTCGTCTGTACAAATGGTCATCTTGAATTACATATCTCGGGGCTTTTCTTAACAGCTTCTGGCGCTCTTTTGAGTTTTCTGGCAGGGAGCCATTGAGTAGATATTCCTAGATCGGGGTCATCCACGACTCCTGCTATTGAGATACAGCCATGATCCAGTCAATATCCATCTCATCAGTACTTGGAGCTGTCAAGACTTCCACAGGGACCAATCCTAATAATTGAGCTTCGTCAGAGATTGAATATTTTGCGAGAGAATCTGCCTTCATGTTCTCTTCCCGAGGTATATGGCTTATTGTATAATGATCAAAATTATCTAGAAGCCCCCAGGCCTTTGACAAGTAAGCAGGCAGATTTCCTCCTTTAGTTTGAAACTCTTTCTTGACTTGGCATACAATAAGCTGGGAATCACTGAAGATCTGCAATACTTTGATGTTCAGTTCTTTAGCAATCTTCAAGCCGACAATAAGAGCTTCATATTCGGCTTCATTATTTGTCGTAGGAAATTCTAATCTCAATGCATAACACAATGACCGCCCTTCGGGAGTTTCAAGCGCAACCCCAACTCCGGAACAATAGTCATTTATTGCACCGTCAACATACAATTTCCATCGGATCGGGATGTCATCAGTCACCTCTTCCTCACTACCACCTTTATCTGTGTATTCTGCGATGAAATCTGCTAAAGGTTGTCCATTGATTGCTCTTCAGGGATAGTAGGTGATATCGTATTGGCTGAGTTCAATATTCCACTTCAGAAGACGACCTGAAGTTTTAGGGCGAAATAAGACTTGCTTTAGAGGTTGATCAGTGAGGACTTTAATAGGATGAGCCTGGAAATATGGTCTCAACTTTCTGGACGCAATTAACAGACAATAGGCGAGCTTTTTCAGCTTTGAATAATTCATCTCTGCCCCAGTGAATCTTTTGCTGATGTAATAAACCGGGCGCTGAACTTTTGCGTCTTCCCGTACCAATGCTGCACTGAGAGCATGAGATGAAACCGCTAAGTATATGAAGAGATCTTCATCATTGTTGGGCTGAGAAAGTATTGGAGGAATTTCCATGTGAAGAATCAGTTCATCAAAAGCTTTCTGACATTAAGTAGTCCATTCAAAGTTTTTCTTTCCTTTCTTCAGAGCGTCAAAAAAGGGAATGCATTTATCAATGACCCTGGAAATAAATCGACTCAAAGCAGCGACTTTCCCGTTGAGGCTTTGCAATTCCTTCTTTGTTCTATGGGCTCTAACTTCTCTTAAAGCAGTAATCTGAGCCGGATTAGCTTCGATGCCCCTAGCACTCACAATGAAACCCAAGAATTTTCCGGACTCTACTCCGAATGAACATTTCAGAGGATTTAGCTTCATCCCATACTTTCGGAGGACCGCGAACATTTCTGCCAAATGATCCATGTGGTCTACTGCCTTCTTCGATTTCACCAACATATCATCAACATATACTTCCATAGTCTTCCCAATCTAGGGTTTGAACATGGCATTAACAAGTCTTTGATAAGTTGCCCCCGCGTTCTTTAGTCCGAAGGGCATGACTTTATAGAAGTAAAGACCAACATCAATGATGAAGCTTGTGTCCTCCTGATCTGGCTCATGCATCATGATTTGATTGTATCCTAAGTAAGCATCCATAAAAGGCAAAAATTAATGCCCGGCTGTTCCATCCACCAACTGATCAATTCTGGGCAACGGGAAACAGTCTTTGGGGCATGCTTTGTTCAAGTTTGAAAAGTCGATGCATACTCTCCACTTCCCATTAGCTTTTTTAACCAACACCGGATTAGAAACCCAATTTGGATAAGTGGATTCTCTGATGAAGCCATTTTCCATGAGCCGATCTACTTCTTCTTTTAATGCTGTCGACCTTTCAGGACCCTGTGTTCTTCTTTTCTGCTTTATGGGTGTGAATTTTGGATCAATATTCAAAGCATGCACTGCGATTTCTGGAGATATTCCACATATGTCAGCATGACTCCAAGTGAATACATCCAGGTTTGCTTTCAAGAATGATATCAGCATATTCTGAACCGTCATACCAAGTTGTGAGCCCACACTCAGCACCTTGTTTGGATCATTCGGGTCAACAGGTATTAGCACCGTCACTTCCACCGACACCACTCTACTCTCTCCTGCACTGGTTTTTCTAGGATCAATCTCTTTATGTGCACCACTATGCTCACCAGTGCAGGGTCCACCCTGTAATTGCTACAAGGTGGGCACTTTGATGCGGAGCGGAGCTGCCGCACCCTTACCCATTTCTCTTTTCTTTCTTTCTCGTAACTCTGTGAAATAGCATTCTCGCCCGGCATTTTGGTCCCCTTTCACAACACCGACACCATTATCAGTGGGGAACTTCATAGTCAGGCACCATGTGGCGAGAATGGCCTTGAATGCGGCAAGAGTTGGTCGACCCAAGAAGGCATTGTAAGCAGAGAATTCATCAACAATCACAAAAGTTTGCTTTCGGACCACCTTCTTTTCCCCTTCTCCGAGTTCTACAAATAAGTCAATAGTCCCAATAGGCTGTTTTGGTTCTCCAGTGAACCCAACAATCTTCTGTAAGGAAGCTCGGACATCATCCATGGGAATTTTCATCAGATCAAATGTCTTTCTGAAGAGGATATTGCAAGAGGCGCCGCAGTCAACAAGCACCCTTCTTACAATGGCTGATCCGATGCCTGTAGATATTACCAAAGGATCCATGGTGGGAGCCTCAACTCCAACAGAGTGTCTAGCCCGGAATATGATGTCATCGTTAAAAGTTCTTTGCTGTTTTAAAGGTGCAGCATCTTCCAAGACAAAAACATTTTCTTCCGCCGGGGCTTATCTCAAAGCATGAGCATATCTTTCCATCTCACCCCAATTTCTGCCCACTGGGTGAGGACCCCCTGTGATAACATTAATGACGGGACTTTCAGATTCCTGCCCTGCAGTCCTCTCACCTGAGTTAAATTGATGAGCAGGAACTTGCTGCCCTCTGAGTAGATGAGGTTGGGTCACTAATGTTTCTCTTCACATATTGTTGTAGTTTATTCTGTCTCAACAGCTCTTCAATCAAATTCTTTAAATGGCGACATTCATTAGTGTGGTGGCCAGGTTGATTGTGGAACCGACAGAATCTCCCATTATGCACAACATTTTTACCAGGCTTCATCTCAGGTGGTTTAGGGTATTCGATAGCATCCTTGGTTGCGAAGAAGATATTTTCTGGAGTATCATTCAAGGGAGTAAAATCTGAAGGTTTAAAGTGGCGATTTGTCTTCACATCTCTCTGCTCTTTCCTACTGTCATTCTCCCTCTTCTGGCCACCAAATTCCTTTTTGTAAGAAGTAACATTGTTATTCTTAACCTAAGCCACATCTACTTTTGCTGGCACATGACGACTTTCTAAGCGCATGAATTCATTAGCCTTCTTGTATTACTTCTCAAGTGAATTTGGTTCTTTCATCTTTAGCCATTTTCCGAATTCACTTGACTTATCAATAGCTCGCATCAAGTAAGTCAGAATCATCTGAGGCTCTGCATTATCAACTTCGGCCAAGGCTATATTGAAGCGGTTTACGAAAGATTTGATAGACTCTCCGGGGCTTTGTTCGAGGCTGGATAGTGACATTATGTCCTTGGCCTTCGAAGCATATAACCTGAACTGATCTTTGAATTTTCGAGTTAGATCGGAGAATTGATCCACGGATCGAACTGGCAGCTTCGTGAACCAAAGCAAGGCCACTCCCTCCAAGTAAACAGGAAAGTATCTGCACTTGATCTCGTCCGTTGCTCTGGCACCTGTCATATGCCAGTCATACATGTATAAGAACTGGTTAGGATCGCTTGTCCCCCAATAAGCTGGAATAGTGGGGGGAACAAACTTCTTCGGAAATTCAGCCTTCAGAATTCTTTCAGTAAAAGGAGTTCGGCTTGGAGCAAACCCCTAGTCACTTTCATCTTCCTTCCTTTGCATGCTGTCCTTTATAATTTGTCAAATCATTCCCGAGAGGTACTCCTCATCGTTTAGAGGCCCCGCGGGACAGACGTCAGCTACTTTTTCGGAAGTTTGCCTGGACAAACGTTCACGAAGAGTTGGCTGTGGCCTTGAACTTCTAGCTTGGGGAGGTGCCCCTTCGGCGGTGCCAGCTGCCCTCTGAGGAATACTTTTCCCTTAGGAATCATGAACATCCTCAGCAAAGGTTTCTTCATTATTTTCTGGTTGCTGGTTAACTCCAAGCAAAGCATTCAACTTGTCCAACATCAAAGTGTTCTGGACTTCCATTTGTTGATACAACCCAGACACTACAGCATCCAATTCCGCCCTTGTGACTCCAACACTAGGAGCCGCTTGATTTGACGCGGGAGAAGTGGCGGTGTTGTCATAAGCATTTCCAGATCTAGTAGATTTACTTTTCCATCCAGGAGCCATAATTTCGGATAGACTTCTTGTTCTAAGGGAGAGTCTTTCCATAAATCTTTGTGAAGCAATGATGAGAGCACTCCTGAGTTCAGTTTCTCAGTGAAAGCACCAAAATGTTAACGCTAAAAATGTACGCTAACACCCCGGTGTGATTTGTGATATAGCGAAAGCACCACCCGTTGGTACGGGAACTAAAAGCGAGCAGAAAATAGCAAAAAACAGTAAAAGAGACAACAATTTTTATAGTGGTTCGGCTCAAAATCAAGCCTACGTCCACTTAATCTCTTCTATCGCTGATTTGATTACAGATTTTTACAATGATCCTTCAATTACAACACAATTAGGATAGATTGTTAGAACTTTGATGAAGAACAGCTCTTTGAATTCATGTTGAATGAACTTGATCTTTTCCGAAGGTTCTTTTAAGTGTCTTTTGCATTTGAAGTGTTGGAGCAAGTCGTGAAAAAAGCAAAGTCTTGGCGCTCTAGCAAAATCCTCCCCCGTTGAAGTGCGGAGTAGGCGGGGTATTTATAGGAGAAGCTGGGCTTAGGTCGGCTATGTCATAGGTCGTGAGCGACCTAGGGAGTTGTGACCTAAGAATGATCCCGAGGTAGCATAGGTCGTTGGAGACTTAATAGAGTCATCCTGGACGAGATATATGTTGTGAGCGACTTAGCATGTGTAGTACAGGAGTTATCTCGGCTTGCTTAGGTCGTTAACGACCTAATGGAAGAAGCGGTGTGCATGCGGTTTAACTCTGATGCTTGTTAGGTTGTTAGGTCGCTCTCTCCTTAAGTCGTTAGGTTGTTGCCTTCATTGAGTTGCTAGGTCGTTAACCCGTTGGGTCGCAGGAGTCTCTAGGTCGCTAGGTCGTTGGAGCTCCTTAAGTCGTTGAGTTGTGTCATATTGAGCCGCTTTGTGCTTTAGGTCGTTAGGTCGTGCCCTGCTTTAGGTCGTTAAGTCGCTTATGCCTTGGATAGTTAAGTCGCTTATTCCCTTAGGTTGTTGAGTCAAATAGGTCGCCAAGTCGTGAATGAGAGAGGGTTAACACCACATACTTAGTTACTTCCTTAAGAGTTTCGAATCCTATAGGTGGGTATGCGACACTTGGGATGAAGTGTGACCACCTAGAGTTTGGTTTGTTAGCTTATACCTTTGTTTGCAGTTTGCATGTGTTTGGCTTTGAGTGGTTCGAAATTATATTGGGTATAGATTGGTTAAGTAAGTATGATCCTAGGGTATTTTTCCATGATAGGAAAATATCACTTAGACACCCTAAGTGTAGTGATTGGATTGTATATACCGTAGAAAGCCAGTTGTGAGGAGAATGCTTTGTTGGGTGTTGTGGAATTGGAAGATGAGCTGAATCCAATTTTCATGGTTAGAGAATTCGCAGAAGTTTTTGAGCTTGTAGAAGGATTGCCACTGAAATGTGCCATTAAGTTTTAGATAGATTTGTTGCCTGGAACAGAACCAGTGAGCATGCCGCCAAGCAGGATGACACCTACTGAGATGAGAGGGCTAAAGGTGCAGTTAGTAGATTTGGAAGGCAAGAATTTTATTAGGCTAAGTAGTTCACCTTGGGGAGCAACCATTGTGTTTGCTAAGAAGCCGAACGGATCGTTGAGGTTATGTATCGATTATCATAAGTTGAATGAGAAGACGATAATGAATCGATATCCATTGCTAGAATTGATGATTTGTTCAATCAGTTGAATGGAGCCAAGTTAATTTCTCAGTTAGACTTAGCAACAAGTTTCCATCAACTTAGAGTAGCAGAGGATACTATTCTTTTGACGACGTTTAGAACTAGATATGGATCGAACAAATGGTTAGTGATGCCGTTCGGACTAACTAATGTGTCGGAATTCTTTGTGGACTTGATGAACTGGATTTTCCGAGAGCACTTGGATAGGTTCGTGTTGGTCTTCATAGATGATATCTTGATATACTCTGAAGATGAAAGGGAGCATGAAGTTCATCTTAAAGTTGTGCTTGAGATGCTGAGGGAGAATCAGCTGAAGGCGAAGTTTTCGAAATGTCAATTCTGGAAGAAGGAAGTGAAGTTTCTTGGTCATGTAGTCTTAGAGAAAGGGTTGTCTATAGATCCGACTAAAATTTAAGCGGTGAATAATTGGAAGAGACCCGAAATAGTGACTGAGATAAAGAGTTTTCTTGGATTGTGTTGACAAGAAAACTTGTCGACACCTCAAATTGAAATTTGGAGTATGAGTGATGCTTTCATGACCTCCCTTCAAATGAATAAACAATGCTAACACGTTTTATGCCGATAAAGACGGTCAAAGACACATCTTTGGCACCTTTGGACGCTGTGAAAGGCTAACTCTTCTACGGAAAATTCTTTCAAATTGGCTGGATAATGACCCAGTCGAAACAGCCTTTCGACATTGTCAAGGTGGCCTAGGTTGGGAATTTAAGGATTGATGGAAATAACGAAGCAAGTAGGGTTTCGACTCTATCGGAAGGGGTACCACTTTCAATCTTGTAGACTTGAGCAAAGGCTTCTAGGAAATATGAGTTGTAGGGGTTTCGACCTAGTCAAAGGTGGTCTTTTCGATTAACTCGACAACTGGTTGACACATTAATTTAGAATAAGTGATTCAGAGTTGCTATGAAATCTAGATTATAACAAGATCACTTTTTATTGAACTCAATTGTACTAATTGACAAAAAACTCAATTTGATTTGGGAATTAGGGTTTACAGCCTCTTTTTCAATACAAGTAAGAAGTGAAAGAAATTGGATCTCTTAAAACTAACCCCTAGGGTCTTGTTTATAGGTGTGGGTTGGCACCTTTCGACATGGTCGAAAGGTCTTGGTTTCGTGACCGTCTTCTGAATCTTAGCTTTTGACCAGGTTGAAAGGGTTATGGTTAACCTTTCACCGCTGTTGAGGCTGGGCATCCTTTTATCTTACTTGTACCTTTCAACTTCATCGAAAGGTATGTTGCTCGATAACTTCTAACTCCATCGAAGGATTTTGCCTAACGCCTTTCGACTTCATCGATAGGTGCATAAGTGTGCCCTTTACTTAAATTTTAAGGTGTCATGCAAGTTGGTATTGATGTTGTCGAAACGTATTCTCCTTAGGGTTTCGAATGAAACGAAATGCCTTTCAGGCTTTGCTGCAAAAGGTTCCCTTCGAAAGCATCCTCCTTGGCTTTTGTGGAACCATATTCTTTGTTGCTGGTGGATGTTTTGCCTTTCCTTTAAAGATGAGGGTGGCTTTAACCAATTCGAAAGGCTACCATGTGCTTTCAAAAGGGTTGCTTATGCTGAATGCTCTTCTGATATATGTAGATGAAGAAGAAATCAATCGTTTCGAATGGTTTAGTGCATATGTAGAAAGTATGCCGCTTATTGACTTCGGAAGGTAGCCTTTGACCTCGTCGAAAGCTCTCTGTTTACTCCATCGAAACTTCCTCTCAACCTCTTCGAAAGGTACTACTAGCGCTTTCATCTTCTTGTCGAAGGCTTTATCTCATGTTTAGATGGACCATCCTGGTGCTCTTTGGTCTTCATCAATGCTCTTGCTTCTTCTTTCATACTTTCGTTCTTGCGAATATTTTATTGATAACAGATTGGCTGGATATTGTCGAAGAGTCATAAAGGAGTTTTCGTGGATAGCAGCATCGATGACCAAGCTAACACGAAAGGATGTGAAGTTTGTGTGGATCGATAAGTGTATAGAAGCATTCCAGAGCTTGAAACACTTATTGACCCATACACCTATATCGGTTGTTCCCGAAGGGAATCAGGATTTAGTAGTTTATACAGATGCATGTGGAACTGGATTAGGAGCCGTGTTAATGTAGACTGGTAAAGTGATTGCATATGCTTCTCGACAGCTTAGACCGCATGAGGTTAGATATCCAACGCATGATTTGGAGTTGGATGCAGTGATTTTTGCTTTGAAGGTATGGAGACATTATCTTTTGTGAGAAAGATTTGAGTTGTATACAAATCATAAGTCGTTAAAGTACTTGTTCTCTCAAAAGGCGCTGAACATGAGACGGCAGAGATGGTTAAAGTTTATTGCTGCTTATGATTTCAGAATTGAACACACTCTAGGGAAAGGTAATAAGGTGGCAGATCTAAAGTTGGGTCTAGTGAAGGAACTGTTGCGTTGTCTTATTTAGAAGTTCAACCGGTGATGATCGAAAAGATTGCTTCTAAACAAGAGGAGGATCCAATGTTATTTGAACGGATCAAGAATTTAATGGATGCAACAGAGAGCGATGACTTGAAGGATTTTAGTCTTGACCAAAATGGATGGTTGAGAAAGAAAGGGAGGTTGTGTGTTCCGAATGTAGGAGACATTAGGAAGGAAGTTTTTGAGGAATGCCATTGTTCAAAGTTCACTATCCATCCTGGAGAAACTAAGATGTATCAGGATATGAAGAGAAGTTTCTTCTAGGAAGGTATAAAGAGTGATGTTGGCTTTTGGGTGAAACTGTGTTTGAACTGTCAACTGGTAAA
This sequence comes from Allium fistulosum, assembly GCA_030737815.1. Taxonomy (NCBI): domain Eukaryota; kingdom Viridiplantae; phylum Streptophyta; class Magnoliopsida; order Asparagales; family Amaryllidaceae; genus Allium; species Allium fistulosum. The sequence continues at coordinate 671,604,733 of CM060905.1, forward strand.
AGCCAAACATTAGAAGCCAAGTGGGTTTCTACAGCCATTAGATATACTCTGGTATCGAAATGTGATTCTATTTCTATGGATTTTATTGACGGGTTGCCAAGATCTAGAAGAGGAAATGAAAGTATATGGGTCATAGTGGATAGATTGACCAAGAGTGCCCATTTCATTCCAGTTAAGTCAACTAGGATGACACCTATTTTGGCTAAGTTATTTATGAAGAATGTAGTTAGACTTCATGAAATTCCTTATAGTATCGTAAGTGGTAGAGATTCCTTGTTCACTTGCAAGTTCTAGAAGAGTCTACAGGATATTTTAGGAAGCAAGCTCAAGATGAGTACCGCTTACCATCCAAAGACAGATGGGCAAACAGAAAAAGTTAACAAAGCCTTGGAGTATTTGTTAAGAGCCTATGTGTTAGATTTTGGAGGATCATGGGAAGACCATGTACACTTAGTCGAGTTTCCATCTAACAACGGTGATCAAACTAGTCTAAGGATGGCACCGTTTGAAGATTTGTATGGAAGGCCATGCAAATCATCAATTTGTTGGTTAGAGACTAGGGATAGGTTGGTTCTTGGTCCAGATTTGGTCAAAGAAGCTGCAGAAAAGATTGAGTAGATTTGAACTTGGATGAAGGAGGCTCAGTCTAGGTAGAAGGGTTATGCGTATAGAAGATGGAAAGACTTAGAGTTCTCTTTTGGAGATCATGTTTTTGTTAAGGAATCACCGATGAAGGTTGTGATTAGATTCAGGAAATCGGGGAAGTTGGCACCGAGATTCTTAGGACAATTTCCTTTTGTAGAGAGGATCAGGAAACTCGCATATAGGGTAGAGTTACGGATCAGTTTGGTAGGAGCCTACGATGTTTTTCATGTTTCTCATCTAAGAAAGTGCGTTAGAGATCCAGAAACTACTACTGCACCGACTGTGTTAGAGGACTTAGTAGTAGGGCCGGACTTGACTATGGTTAGAAAACCAATTCGTATAGTCGCGAAAAATGAGAAAGGGCTAAGGAACAAGATAGTCAGATTAGTGAAAGTTCAGTATAGCGACGATGAGAGAGACTGTACTTAGGAGACTAAGAGGAGGATTAGAGACGTTTATCCTGATTTGCTTGATGGTATATTTTACCTTTGATTGATTTGTTGTGTACGTTATCGTAATTTCGAGGATGAAATTCTTTAAGGAGGGGAGTCCATAACACCCCATATTTTTAGTAACATTATTTAGGACATTTAATTAGTTAAATAAAATAAAATAATGTAAGTTGATTAATGGATTTAGATTTGTGATTAAATAAGGGGTAGCCGTGCCATGTTAATAATGAACTAAAGAATAAAAATGAAGTGTTAGGGTTAATAGATAAGAGGCAATATAGGAAAAATATTATTTTTATACCCAAAACCCTTAGCCATAGAATTCACACGTTCATTCATATATTCACAAACAAAAATATAAGCTAAGGTCGGCCATCATTAGCAAGCTCAAGAGAAGATAAAAGCTAAGATTTCAAGAGGAAGAATCAAATCAGTTAATCAAGAACAAATCTCACATCTTTAATCACAAAGCTAAGGTGAGTAATTACTACATATAATTTTTTCTAACTGTTTTCGGTTTTAAGATGAATCTGAAGTATTTTACATGATTAAGCCATGTTTTTGAATGATTAAATGTTTATATATGCTTGTTGATGATTTATGCTTGTTCATATAGATTTTATGATATGTTTTAACGTGAAAACCCTATTTAATGACATCCAAATGCCTTGCGATTTTATATATAGATCGGAAATGATATTCTTGAGATGGGTTTCAATTTTCATAATTTTTGGAATTAATGTGAATATTATACTAATTTTCTAGTGAAGAAAATGATTTATTGGGTTTAAAATAATTTACGGTTAAATTATATATAAGTTGGGTCTAAAATTTATGTGTTAGAAAACATATTAAAAATGATTTTTTGGAATTTTTGTAGAATTTTCCTAAGTGTTTTAATGAATACATAAAATTATTTAATGTATGGGACTTAAATGTTTTATATATTTATAAAAGGAGAAGAGGTATTTTGTAAATAAATTATATTATTTATTTCTAAAATATTGGCAACACTTTTAGAAAAGAAAATTTACAACCAATTAGATTTTGACAAATAAGGTAGGTTAGTCGAAAAGATTGCTTTAAAAGGCTAAAAATCAGTTAAACATGTTTTTTTCATGTTTCGCTAGTTTCGGCACCAGGGTTTTCAACCTAGTAGTTCTGCCTCCATTCCATTGAAACCAATGCACACAGTATCAATATCTTGGTAAAAAGTGAATTGGACTAAGGCGAATGGTACTGGGTCGAGACCATAGGTTCTAAAGGGGTCGAAGCAATGTGTTGTTTTAAATGAAAATGCGCATGCTTTGCTTTCGATAGTATAGCTTTTGACTTGGATTGCTTTTGACTTGGATTGCTTTCGACTAGGTTAATTGTTTTAAACAAATGGTTTTTAAAGGTTGTGCTTTTGTTTAGGTATATGCTTTTGACTAGGTCGAAGTCCTTAGCTGCCGCATTTCAACCTTTCAATGCCAATGGTTTCGGAAGGTATACTTTGCATTTAAAAGTTAGCTGCTTCTCCAATGTTTTCGAAAGGTTGGTTTCGACACCATCACTTCTTTACATAGGGAATGCTTTCGAAAGAGTGCTTTCGACTTAAATGTTTTATGACCCTTTTGCTCTGCCAAAGGTAGAACCCAAATGGTTTCAAAAGAGATAATTTTTAATGGTTTCGAAAGGTGTTTCCACATGTTTTAAATTGAACCCAAATGCATTCGAATGTTTTGAAGTTTATAAAGGTGTTTATGCTTTCGAAAGGTTTAAAGAATGGTTTCGAAGAGGTGGATCCCCAATGGATTCGAAAGGTTTAGTAGGAAAGGTTTTCTAATGTTTTCGAAAGGAGAAGTTTATGTGTTTTAAAGATAGGATGTCTAAGGTTTTATAGATTTCGAAGGAAAGGTTTTTCAAGTGTTTTCGAAAGGAGGATTGAATGGTTTAGAAAGGAATGTTTTGGCCTCTCGGCCTAGGATATAAAGAAGGGTTTACTTGGTTTCGAAAGGGGTACTTTCAATGGACTCGAAAGTGGTACTTTCAAAGGTTTAAAGGTTTTCATCAACAAAGATTTGAGTAAAGTATATATATAACATGGCACGGTGATTTTGAGTAAAGCATGGAGTATATGTATTTTCCTTGTTTAAGTTTGGTTTAACGGTTTTAAATCAATCTGAGATGAAAAGGTTTTCTAGGAATATTTTGGGAAGATTACCCTAAGTAAAATGACTCGGATATTAGAATACCGGATAGGACTGGTATAGGTTCGCATCCTACACATTAGCTATTAGCCCTAGCTAATTTAGTCCAAAATTCCAGCCCTTTGTCACAGGTAAGACTAAAATGATGGTTACACACAAAAGGGAATATATATATTTGTATACAGATAGGTTATTGGTGAGCCCGCAAAACCATTAGGATCAGGTGACCCTGGGGGATGTTAAGTTACGGACTGGCCGGCCAGAAGAGGAGCATTTAACAGATAGTTAAGGACAGACCATCTAGAAGAAGAGTGTCTAATAGGTTGTTACACTGAAAATCGACCTTTCAACTAAGACGAAAGGTCTTTCAACAAAAGCAAAGGGAAAGGAGTACAGCCCAAACCTTTCGAAGGAGTCGAAGGGATGCGATCATCAAAATTCATTAGCATCGAAACTTTCGAAGGAGTTGAAAGGTTCCATCTCTAGTATCCAAGGTGTTCTTTCCTTTCGATAGGGATGAAGACGTCAAAACAAGTGTGAGCATCTACTTAGTGACCTTTTCGAAAGCATAACAAGACTTTCGAACCGGTTGAAGCACATTCAGGTTACCATTCGGCAATGACGAAAGGTTTATGAAGAAAGCAGCGCTCACAAGTCAACCAAGAGCGAAAGACAAGCTTTCGACTACGTTGAAGGAAAGCACAGCTTTCGAAGAGCAACCTTTCGACATGGTCGAAGGGTTCACAACAAATAAAAGAAGAGCAACCTTGCGACAAGGTCGAAAAGTTCACAGCAGTATAAAGAAGGCAAACCCTTCGACAAAGTCGAAAGGTTTATGAAGGCATAAAGAGAAGCAAACCTTTCGACTAAGTCAAAAGGTCCAGAATACCAGATGAAAGGCAAACCTTTCTACAAAGTCAAAAGTTTCAGAGCTGCATATAAAAGGGAGACCTTTCGAACCATTAGAGAGCATGGAGTCGAAAGGAGCGCCGCCCACATCTATAAATAAGACACAAGGGGTCCTGTTTTAGGGATCCAAATCCTCTTATTCTAATCTCGTATTTTCTTAACCAATACATTGTAACCCTCATTGGGTGCCGATTTGGCGATTTAATAAAATAGAGATTTTCATGGAAAAAGAGGGAAGTCTTATGTTCTATTAATTACTTTACTACTTGCTTATACTTTTATTGGATTAACTCCTAATTTCAGGTTCAATATCACCGAAAGGTTCGTGTCGACAAGGTAGACAACACTTCTGCTACAAGTAAAGACTACCACCTTTCGAAGCCCTTAGCCCTGTAGTTTAAATCTGTCAATAAGGTTGATAATATACTCGGTTAAAACATCATTGGTAACCTCCTGAAGTGGTTAACTTTGTGTCCTAAACCTTTCGACTAGGTCAAAAGTGCTATGCTATAACAGTATCAATAACCTTTAAGAGTTATAATTCAAGTGACCAAACCTTTCTGTTGGGTGAGTTTCAGCCGAACCAACCCACTACCGAACCAAGTGCCTGCCGAACCAGCCTTCTCCAAGCTACTACCGAACCAGACTCACAACCACAAAACTACCGAACAAACTCCAAAGCAGCCTTCACCGAATCAAACATCAACTCCTCTCCCATGCTTGCCGGACCAAACCTTTTCCATGCTTGCCGGACCAAACCTCTTCCATGCTTGCCGAACCAACCTACTTCCCATACCACCGAACCAACCTACTTCCCATACCACCGAACCAACTTACTTCCCTACTATCCGAATCAACTCCTACTCCACTACTATCCAACCATCTACGACCGAACCGACTACCTCCATCCACTGCCGAACCAGAGGCAAGGGAAGCCACCACCGGACCAAAGCCACCACCGGACCGAAGAACTACTGAACCAAGGCGTTGCTGAGCCAACATTGCCAGGCCAGATCGCATCAGCCCAGGCCCACCAGCAGCTACATACATCCGAGACCCCTACCCCCAGCCCCACTCTATAAATAGAGGGGTAGGGGTACAGCAATGGGAACAAGTTTGAGAGCTCAAGCACGGAGAGAACTTTCAAACAACTTTCAGATACTTGTGTCAAAGCTTTGTACTTGTAATTTGAACGTCAAAGGAGAAATAACATATAAAGTGGACGTAGGCACGTTCTGGCCGAACCACTATAAATCTGTGTGTCTTTTACAGTTTAGCCCTTACTTTTTACATACTTGCACAGATAACCCAAATCACTAAAAACAACATAAAATCAACTAAAACATACGACTTGGAGGTGTTTGCCCATTTTTTGTGCAAACATTTTTGGTGCTTTCACTGAGAACTAGAAGCTCGAAGCTTCAGCTTATTCCGCTTCACCTTCTTCCTAACAGCATCATTCATTGCTTGGAAAACATGCCTCCCAAACAGAAGAAAGATGTTAACAAAGGAAAAAACATCGCAACCAGCAGTCTTCCAGATCAAGTGGTCACAGATCAAGTAAATCATCCCCCTCCAGTAGCAGTACCAAATGAAGGTCAGGCAAATCCGACCACCCCTGCCGCAGAACAGCCGGCAGCAATTACTAGGGCAGATCTAGACAGGGTTGTGGCTGAAGTGACTAACCGCTTCACATCCCAGCAAGAAGCCTTAGTGGATCATCTCATGTCACGCTTAAGGGATGCTGAAGAGTCCAACCGCAACACTGAATCATGGGGTGAGTCCCAGTCTGGAGGATCTCAGAGACAACAAAGGTCTTCCTTCTTCGAAGGAGCTAACGGCAAAAGCAGCCATGGTAGGAGCCGAGACCGAGCTCAGCCCAAAGTTAGGCCTGAGGAAACGCTTGGAACCGAACCCAACAGGGGAGGTACCGAACGGAGGCCAACTGTAGCTGAGCCTGTCATACTGCCTAACCACGAAAACACCAATGAACGGGGTCGAGCTAGAGTACAGCCCGAAGTTGGACCCGAGGAAGTGCTTAGATCAGAGCCCAGCAGGGGAAGATCAAGGCAAGGGCCAACTGTAGCTGACCCTAGCATGCTCCCAGAAGACCAAAGGCAGCCACTAGAGAATATTAGGAACGATAGGCGATACCATACCTACAGGTCATCTGGACGGAATCAATCGCACAGAACAGAACCAAACTCATTTCTATCTGCTCCAAATTCTGATGAAAGGATGGCACGCTTGTTCAAAGAGTGCGTCCAACGGGATCAAAGAGATCGAGGGATAGGCGCTAGGGTAACCAGCCCTTTCGCTTGCGATATCGAAATTGCTATCACCCCCCAAGAATGGAAAATGCCAACAATGGAACCTTACAAAGGAACCTCTGACCCCGTTGTACACTTGTAGAGATACACACAGCATATGCTCATGAGTGGAGCAACAGAGGGAGTACTGTGCAAATGCTTCCCACTATTCTTAGCAGATCTAGCTACCTCCTGGTCCTGTCATCTACCCCAAGGATCCATCAGCTCGTGGGAGATGCTGAAAGAAAAGTTTATCAGTCAGTTCCGCATTCATGAGGAACAACCCAACTACGCTTATTCATTATCCAGTATCAAACAGAAACCTGGAGAGAAACTGCAGCAGTACCTAACCCGATTCAATGCCGCAGCGGCCGCAGTCCAAGATGCCGATGGAAAGCTTATCCTAATGGCCCCTTGTAGTGGTGTGCATCCAGATACTAAGTTTGCTAGAGGGTTGACAAAAGAGAAACCAGCTACTTTACCCGATTTCTTCCATGAATCAGGGAAGTATATGAGGCTTGAGGATGCTGCCGTTGAGGGGCAATCAGGACAAAAACATAAGGCAACTCACAGCAACAAGCCTGCTGTAGCAAAGGACGTTCGAAGATTTGACTCTAGGGATAATGCTGGGGGCAAGAAGGGAGAAAAGTGTCCATATCGGCTAGGACCAAGATTTGACGCTTACACCCCTCTAAATGAAACGATCGAAAACATCTTCTTGGCCACTCAAGACGAAGTTGAATACAAACGCCCCCCGCACAAGAAGGAATCAGATAACGCAATTAAGTCTGGAAAACTCTGCCGCTTCCACGAATCCCATGGGCATGATACGAATGAATGCCATCATCTCCGGGACTTGATTGAAGAACACATCAGAAGAAGGAGACTGGAACACTATGTAAATGGTGCATTGAACTAAGTCAATATGATATTCCCTACCATCCTCGCACCGCCATCAAGGGGCAGGCCATGGCCGATTTCATCGCCAAATTCACTATCAACAACTGAGATTACTCAAATAACCAGCCCGTGGCCCTTTGCTGTATGGAGAATTGACTTAATCGGCGAACTACCAATGGGCCGAGGCGGGGCCAAATATGCTATAGGTGCAGTCGACTATTTCACCAAATGGGTGGAAGCAGAAACTCTGAATAAAGTATCTTCAGCAAAAGTTATTAATTTCTTGATCAAAAATGTTCTATGCAGGTACGGAGTCCCATTCAAAATCATATCAGACAATGGACTTCAATTTGATAGCGAGGAATTCGCCAACTGGTGCCAAGAGCATGGAATTCACAAAAGCTTCTCATCCGTAGCGTATCCCCAGGCAAACGGACAAGTCGAAGCCGTCAACAAAATTATGAAAACTCTAGTCAAAAAGAAGCTCGAAAAGTAAAAGGACGCTTGGGTGGATGAACTCCCTACGGCACTATGGGCCTATCGCACATCTTTCAGAACATCAACAGAGCATACTCCTTTCTCTTTGGCATACGGATCGGAGGCTATGCTCCCAGTTGAAACCATCGTGCCTTCCCACCGTAGGATCCACTATAACCCAGAAGAGAACGAAGAACTCCTTCACATGTCTTTGGATTTAATTGAGGAGAGAAGAAATGATTTAGTCCTCAAGGCAGTAGCCCACAAGCAAAAAGTGGCAGCACAATACAACTCCAAAGTCAAGCATCACACCTTACAAGAAGGGGATCTTGTCCTCAAGCGAATCTTCCCTCGACCCGGAGCACTAGATCCAATCCGGGATGGACCATATAAAGATCTCCATAACGGAGCTTATATTTTGTCAATAGTGGACGGAGAGGTGTTCCAGAGGGCATGGAACATCCAACACCTCCGTCGATACTTTTCTTAACTTGTACTGCCCATATGAAGTGAATTAACAAAGAGAATCAATGGACGTAGGCATTTTCGTGCCGAACCACTTTAAAAAACCTTGTCTCTTTTTTAACTTGTTCCTTCATATCTTGGCTGCTTGTTAACTTTATCCTTTTCTATTGAACGAAATCCTATGCATATAGCATTTCCATTCAAGGCACTCCACAGCGCAACTTCACCTGGACAAGACCTAACATGTACTATGCGAATCTATGCCCTCGCCAATGAGACACTTTCGCTCCGGCATCCCTCTGCTGCGGGTTAACTCATTGCTCGCGACAGCCCTCAAAGCCAACTGTAATGAGCCGATTATAAGCCACCGAGAAGGCCGACTATAGCCGAGGCAGCTCATTATGGCGTTCGGCTCGCCGCCAATTGTGAATTGACTATAAGCCCCAACATAAGGTGTGGCCAGCCAGGGGCAGTTCACGGTTGACGATCGACACCCACGCTAGCCGGCCACAGTAAATCGAATAATACCCACGATTACGGGCCATAATGGCCCGGGTAGTTACTGTGCGCGATCTCGGCTCCGATGTGTCTTAAGTGCGGCTGTGGTAAAAAAGAATTAACTCCACGCAGAGGCGTAAGATGGGTGACAAATGTCTCCAAGACCCACAGCTAGGGAAAGTGACTACAAAGCCCATTTGCCACGAACTTAAGCACATCGAAGGCCTTCCGTGATTGGAAGTTTTACTATTTCACATATTTCAATTTTATTTAAAAAGCTTTCCTCCTATCCTCTATAAAAATCCCTAAAGTGCAGGATACAGAGTAAGAGATACTCGCCAATGGGTATAGGGACTCACAATTGGATGGGAGGGCATTCAACTGCATTCCATACTCGGTCATACAAGATATTCAAAACTGCCATCTACAATTAGAACATGAAAGGCGGTATTTTCTTCTTTTGTGTATAAATACATGGCTATAATTTATTCATACATCACACTAGCATTGCAAGACATAAAATTATGTTTTACGTAAGAACTTGATATCAAACACAATCGAATCACAAGCATATGCATAGCTATATTTCTCATACAAACATGTCAAAATAGCAAAAACATTCAAAAGGCGACAGAATCAGCTTAGGTTAAAGAATTACACGTCAAGAATAATGTTGTTTATTACAAGTAGCATAATTACAACCTAAGAGTTACATTATTGTTTTGAGACTAACATATACAACAATGTCAAGTCTACAAAAAAGATATCCAGGTCTAATCAAGGAGCCGGCTACGTCGGAGTCTTATCCTTGTCCTGTTGCCCACCTGTCCGGTCAGAGAAAGAATTAATTAGTGATAAGCGACCAAGTTAACGGAGAGACTAGAAAGGAAGACTTACCAGCATCTGCTCCTTGATCATCTTGATCATCATCCTCTACTTGCACACCTGCCTCTTCAGCTGCAAGCAACCGCATGCCCTCCTTCACTGCCATCTTCTCCTCCTTGGTAAACTGGGCAGTAACCACATACATCCTGAAGGCCACACCACCCTCCTTATCCGCCTCCGCCTTGGCCTCCTCTAGAGCCCTGAGATTGATCCTAGCCATGACCCGGGGGTAATCATCCATCCAGGACAAGTTACCCGGCCTCCAAGTACGGAAGTACACATCCTAGAGCATCCCATCCATCATCCCCTCATTCTCCTCAAACTCCCTCATTCGAATCTCAGAAGCTCACAGCTTTGCAACAACCGCATCCCTCTCCGATCGATATCGTAAACGGTCAGCCTGAAGGGACCTCCTCATCGCCTCCATCTCCTCCTTCGACTTGGCCTGAGCAAGCTCCGCGGCCTCAAGTCTCATCGATAGTTCCTCTACCCGCTCAAGGTCCACTTGCCGAACCTCATCCACCGTGGAAATGGACATGTCAATCCGCTCCTTACAGACGGCCTCCATCCTCCGCAACTCCGCCCTACTGGCCTCCTCAATAGTCTTCCTCAATTGTCTGGATGCGGCCTCATGTTGGGAAATTTGGATGGCTTGGTCGGCGAGTTGTTTAGCCTGGTCGGAAACCATCAACCGTAGCCGAATGTTGGCGCTCCCTATCTCTTCCCCAGCCTTGACTAATTAAGCATGGTGCCCCATCAATTTCCTGGTCTCCTCAGCAACCCGGTCAATATTTGCCTTAGCCTCATCCCCTAGAGTTACGACCCGGGTAGTAAGCAGATCAAGGTCCAGGGACTTAGCTTCATCAAGCACCCGTACCATAGGATTACGAGGAAGGAGATGCTCACCAGTAACCTCATCAAAGGAGATGTCATGAGATGCCGGGTCCAGATCCAGATGACCCGCAAACAGATTGCGAACTACGCCAGGATGATCTATCAGGATGGCAGTTGGATTCTCAGACGGATGGGGGAAGGTATACACTCGGTGTGCGCCTCCTCAATATCATGAATAGGCTGGAGTGGGGCCGGAGGACCAGGAAGAGATTCAAATGTAGATCGACTCCTCTTCTTCTTTTTTATATTATCTTCAATGACTCAAAGAAGAGGACGGTAACCGACTACGTCTCCAGGACGGTTAATAGAAGGCTTCGGCTTAGCGGAAGCTTTGAGGAGTTTGTATTGTTCAAGCCTGTGACGAAGATCTGAGGTCTTGGCCGTTTTGCCCGCTCCTGGAATGAAAACCAAGTGTCACCAACATATATTGAGCCATCATTCAAGAATTAAAAAAGAGCAAAGAGAAGTTCACCTTGAACCGCAGAAGTTGCCTAAGTAGAAGCACTCCCGGAAGATAAATCGACACTGGTCCCAACCTTATCAGCTTTCTTGGACTTCTCTGTTTCCTCCAAACCTTCGAAGGCTTGGCGGAAAGCGTCATCCGTCCACTCTTGCATCTCGCCTACTTGCCTAGAAGACAAAGCCCCGGTACCATCACCGCCCTGTCCTTTGCCACCGTCATCGCCGTGACGAGCACCGTCACCTCCTCCACCGCTTCCGCTCTCCGCCTCACCTCCTTCATCCTCGCCTTTTCCCCCTCCACTTTATCCTCCTCTTGAACATCAGGATTTGTGCTAGGAGAGGGTCCATCAGACTTCCTGAGTTTCTTCCCAGCGACTGGATGCATCAAGAAGGGTCTCCTTTTGCTGCTTTTCGCCATGGCCCCTCCTGTAACTTTGGCAGCTCTCTCCTCCGCCGTGTCTCTCTGCTTAACCACGGACTGATGTGGAAGGATCAGGTTCTGCCCCAAAAGTGTAGCATTCCTGATCAAGTAAGAAGCCGACCTGTCCCTTCCTGAAATGACTTCTATTTCCACAGCCATCTGAACCAGGCGATCATTCTCCACGACCGCAAAGCCACCTGTTTCTAGCAAGAAATAGAAACACATAAGAAGAAGCATTGCAGTTATAAACGGAAATTATAAATAAGCTTCAAACTTACAGCCAGAGGTGAAGCGACGGATAGAAACAGAGTCATCCTTGATAAAAAACCATTCTTTCTTAAACATACTGAACTTCGAATATAAGTCCAGAACAGGCTTGAAAGATACGGCGGATTCCAAGCTGATCTATGGAGACCTCTTCTTATAGCCTCCCAAATTGTACAAGTACCGGATCTCCCGATTGGAAAGAAGACGCCCGTACCTACTCTGGAAAATGACAAACAGGCTCACCAGGATAGTGTAGGAGTTAGGCTGAAGCTGAAACGGAGCTACCTTCAGGTAGGTGATGAAGCTGACTATCCAAGCATTGAGAGGCGGGATGGCACCACACATACAGTGATACCTGCTATAAGCGAAATATCCTTTGGGGGGATTATATGGCATCACTCCTTCCCCCGGCAACAGCATACGCGCTCTATCAATCCCGAAAGAGCGAGAAATGACATCAAGCTGCTCGTCTTTGAGGGAGCTAGGGAAGTAATCAAGAGGTGAGTTCAAAAGCTCTTGAGGACCGTACTCGTCCACTAGCGATCTCGGGGTGGGCCCATGTCGTTCTGGATTCGGCTGAACTGGGGGCACGACGAGAGGTTCTCTTCTGTCCGTAGATCTCTTCTTTTCTGATCGGGTTTCCACATTGTGAGACATTATCTGCAACACGAAAAAGCACATTGTTAGAACAAGGGATATAGAGAGTCAAACGAACAAGTGTATACTGTCTAGAGTTCCACTTATAAACACGTAAAGTCACTCGGCAGTTCAAAGTTACAAAGTCATTCGGCGGCTCAAAGCCAAAGATTCATTCGGTAATCGACATCACCGGTCTCATTCGGTCGTTTAAAACCTAAGGTTCGTTCGGCCCCAGATTCATTCGGTACTCATTCCCCTCTTGCCCATTCGGTAAGTCATGTTCCTAAGCCCACTCGGTAATAACACACTCGGCAGAAGAAGATCTCACCTGGTTCGGCAAAAGTTGAGAGCTCGATTCGGCTAACACGTTTGGGTTCGACGAAGACAAAGGTTTGGCTCGGCTAATGAGGGATAACGATGGCATTGAACCACTACTTATAGGCAAGATATAAACGACCGGACCAAATGGTTCGGTACTCCGAACCAGATAGGAATGACCGAACAAAAAACAAAGCATGCTATGTGCATGCACATGTCCTACTTTGGGGGGCAAGTGTTGGGTGAGTTTCAACCGAACCAACCCACTATCGAACCAAGTGCCTGCCGAACCAGCCTTCTCCAAGCTACTACCGAACCAGACTCACAACCACAGAACTACCAAACCAACTCCAAAGCAGCCTTCACCGAATCAAACATCAACTCCTCTCCCATGCTTGCCGGACCAAACCTCTTCCATGCTTGCCGGACCAAACCTCTTCCATGCTTGCCGAACCAACCTACTTCCCTTACCACCGAACCAACCTACTTCCCATACCACCGAACCAACTTACTTCCCTACTATCCGAATCAACTCCTACTCCACTACTATCCAATCATCTATGACGGACCGACTACCTCCATCCACTACCGAACCAGAGGCAGGGGAAGCCACCACCGGACCAAAGCCACCACCGGACCGAAGCACTACCGAACCAAGGCGTTGCTGAGCCAACATTTCCAGGCCAGATCGCATCAGCCCAGGCCCACCAGTAGCTACAAACATCTAGGACCCCTACCCCCAGCCTCACTCTATAAATAGAGGGGTAGGGGTACAGCAATGGGAACAAGTTTGAGAGCTCAAGCACGGAGAGAACTTTCAAACAACTTTCAGATACTTGTGTCAAAGCTTTGTACTTGTAATTTGAACGTCAAAGGAAAAATAACATATAAAGTGGACGTAGGCACGTTCTGGCCGAACCACTATAAATCTGTGTGTCTTTTACAGTTTAGCCGTTACTTTTTACATATTTGCACAGATAACCCAAATCACTAAAAACAACATAAAATCAACTAAAACATACGACTTGGAGGTGTTTGTCCATTTTTTGTGCAAACACTTTCGATTAGGACAAAGACAAATCTTTAAGTATATATACATGGACTTACAAGGTTTAATCTAAAAGAGACTGTTCCTAAACCATTCGACAAGAATCAAAGATATATCATATAAGTGACCAAACCTTCTGACAAGGTTGAAAGCTTCTACATACCCACTGAAAAGTTTGATATCCAACCAAGACCCAAAGAGGGCTATCCTCCAGACCTTTCAACAAGATAAAATCTAACCTTTTAAGGACAAATTCAAGGAAATTCAATCTAAACAATGAAGGAAAATCTTGAAGAGGATCTCATACTAACTTAATAAAGTCGGAAGGTTTCATAACCCAGCACCTAAACCTTTCGACGACGTCGATAGGTTTGATTCGAAAGCTATCTAATAATAAGGCTAAGTTTGAAGGTGTTCCAAAGGGATTCGAGTCCACTATTCATAGAAAGGACCTTCATCTTCCTAAGCTCTATTTTGGGGTGTTGATAAGAAATCTTGTTAACATTTTTGGTGCTAGAAGGAGGGCTCGAACCTCCATCTTAGTTAACCCCCTAACACTACTATTCTCTAACCCCCATTAGATCAGTCCTACGTCAAGTTTACCCATTTTGGTTTGAACATGGCTAGAAGATTTAAAAGATCTGAACAAGGGACTTTTGAACCATAGTTGACAAGATTCTCCCAAGTAGACTTCAAAAGCTCCAATCATGATGAAGAGCATAGGCTAAGGCTCGAAGCCTTAAGGAATATAAATAAAAAGAAAGCATAATCTTATGACCCTGAGAAATGGAGTCTAAATTCTTTTCATGTAGGACCTACCCCAATCTTTGCACTTGGAAAAAGAATAAGTGGAATTGATAATATCTTTAATCGAATGACAAAAACAGTCCAACATTATTCCAAAGGCACAATCTTTGAGAACGGGATAATGAATGATTACAACGCCTTTGCACACAAGTGGCAACCAACTACAACAAGAGCACTTCCAACCCAAGAGATTCAAAGGGTAGCAAAAAGAAATATAATTGAAGAGCATGAAATGATAAGGCCAAAAAGTATAAAACTAAAGAATCATCCTGAAGTGTCAAGTTTCAAGTCCAGACTTCCAAAAGAATGCAACTTAACCACATCAATGGAAAACGTCTACTTGCATACAAAGGATGAACTTTACCATTGGCCATCACAAAAGAAAATGCCAAAACATGAAAGGAACTTGGGAGGATCCTTCTGTCACTATCCGATGATGAATGGTCATGAAACCAACCAATGTAAAGCCATGGAGGGGATAATCATTAATTTCTTTAGACAAGGAAAGTTCACAGATTTTGTAAAGAGAACTTGAGAAAAGATTAATAAAGATCAGTTTTCTAAAAAGAGAAAGTCTACATGGTTGGGAGTGAAATGCTCCTCAAATTTGGATACTGCCTAAGATGGTTGTACTACCTTAGATGGTAGAAATGCCTCTGTCTGTGCCAAGATGGTCAGGGCAGAGCGCCTCCTGAGGGGAGGGCGGAGTAAGCTTCCATCCGTGCATAAGATGGCCAGGGTAGAGCACCGAACAAGCCCTTATCCACGCCACGCTATGGCCAGGTTAAGGAACCTCCTACCTACATCGCAAAAGGGCCAGGGTAAGGCGCCTCCTGGCAGGGGTCGGGTAAGTCCTTGGTTCCAATCTATAAGATGAGCTAACCAAGAGCACCGGACAATATACTAAGATGTCCAGGCCCAAGAAGAGGCCCATCAAACAATGGACTAAGATGTCCAGGCCCAAGAAGAGGCCCATCAAACAATGGACTAAGATGTTCAGGCCCAAGAAGAGGCCTAACAAATAATGGACTAAGACATACAAGCCCGAGAAGAGGCACATTCATAGAAGGACTAAGATTTCCAAGCCCAAGTGAGGCTTATTCAATAATTGACTAAGTTGTCCAGGCCCAAAAAGAGGCCCAATCAAAAAAGGACTAAGATGTCGTAGCCCAAATGAGGCTCGATCCATACAGAACTAAGATGTTAAAGCTCAGGCATATTCAACCATAGACTGAGACGTCCTAGCTCAAGACGCATCCAGTGAAATTATTTCAATACATATTCAAAACATGGAGGGTTCATGAACGTCAAAGAAGACGAAAACAAAGGAGTAGAATGGAACTCCACTTTCTATTACCAGAATCTAGGTTGCGGGACTTTCTTAACATCAACTATTAATACTTGAATTTGGGTTTCGAGACTTCTTTAACATCATCTACTAATGCTCGAATCTGATCTTCGGAATTCTCATATTTGAATCTTAGTAACTAATACCCAAATCTAGTTTTCGAGATTCTATCAATTTCCATCTTTACTAAGCCTAAATCGGGGCAAGAGAACATTATCGATCACTACAATTAAAATCCGAATATGGGTTTCAGATCTTTCACATAAATATTTCATTATCTAAAACCCGAATCTAGGTTTTAGATTATTATCAATCACTCACTTAATATACCCAAATCTGGGAATTAAGAATGCTGTTTATTTAAGCACTAATTTGGGTACAAGATTTTGGGATTTCTATCTATTTCAAATGCCCAAATCTGGGCCAAAGCAAATTATCAAAAAGATCGTTATTAAGATCCTCCGAATAGGAACTTCGAGCTTCTAATTTTTTAAATCCCATTAATGTTAAGGAATGGGTGAGAGAGTTACTACTTCAAAATTTCAGACATAGGCTTCTGAATCAGGAAAATCAGAATGACAATGAGTAACAAAAGATCCGGCAAGCACAAAAGTCGCCGAATGAGCAATTCAAAGTCATATCAAAGGTTATGCTACAGAAAAGGATCACAAATCAGGTGATATTTACAAAATTTCTATAATTTCTATAAGCTATGAAGTCATCTACAAACGACAAAATTATGTACAAGATAGAGTTGCATGGCTCAAATACATAACTGAATTACAAATCTTAAGCTGCTTTATTAAGAGTCTCCACGGTTGAAGGATTCACAACGTGATTGATTGCTGCACGAAGAATTTCCTTAAGCTTCTTCTCCTTTTTCCTAATACTGCTCTCATCATTAATAGCATCAATGCTGGTTTTCAGGGTGTGATTAATGGCCCTGTTTGCAGCCGTAAGGGTTTTGTTTTCCCTTTCTAACTCTGCAACCCGCTTGTCGAGTAAGTAATTATCACGTTCTAGCTTCTGATTTTTAGCAGCATAATCATTGATAGTTTGAGAATGCTTCATCTCTGTTGCTCATCATAATATTTGGCAATTTTGAATTGTACCCTCCGACACCAGTTCACCACTACATTATTGTCTAAGCCTCGGGGAGGGTTGAGCATAGTGGGAAATTTTTGAGCTGCGAGAAGTTTTGATCTATTAGGTTGGGCAGCTGAAGGAGTTGCTTGTAGGTCTGGAAGCTTAATATTTGGAGTCTTGTCCCCCAAGATGAATTCTAAAGAGGCACACTACACCTGGCTATCTTTTAACTTCAACTCTAAATCACTTGTTTGTTGAATAAGTTCAGACATCCTTTGGTCAAAATCAGATGTGGGATTGGTCTTCACTTGTCTCTTAAGTGTAGTGATCATCTCATCCTTTTTCTTGACATTGGCATTGAGATAGGCTATATGGTCTTTGTTACCACTAGCGATGGTCTTTTGAATAAGATATCTTTTATGCCACTTCACGGCTTTAGTGTTGCCACCAAAACACTCAAGAAGGACTTTGTCATGGACCACGATATTGTCATTCCTTGTTAATAATCTATCTCTAATAGCATCGACGCGAGAAAGTAAATTCCGAAAATGATGAAACATAGATGGATGTGGCTCCTATTTAAATAAGAAGAAACGAGAGAAAATCAAAATTAAGATAAAAGCTAGTTTTATTATTGCAGTATTGAATTACAACTCAAATAACCACAAATCTAAAAGGTACAATAAACACTTTCATCACATCTAAAGTTGAGAGACCACATTCCTAACTTTGTCTACAGTGTTAGCTGAAAGCATGACTGTTGAATCAAATGGTATAGTAACTTCTTCAGGAGTTATTACTAGTGGACATTTACTATAATCCCATTTTCCAACCGGTTGGCTATCACAACTAGAAATTAACTTTGAGTGAAATTTCTAATTTCCTTTAAGAATGATTCCTTTTCTTCGTCGAGGAAGTCAAAATAGAGACTAGGGTATTCCATGTATAATTTTTATAAATCCCGAAGAAAGCAATATCTCGCTACCTTCAAAGTATTTAAAGTTGGTGCATTTTTAGAGTAAAATCTCCTCAAGTTAACATATTGACTTAAGTGATCTCTTGGGACGATAAGACCTAAAGAACTGGTATTCCGAAATAGTACAGTAAAAGAAACTAAGCATAGAGAACATAACAAAAGCATGTATTCAAAAATCGATTACTTGATGCATATTTACAATCACTCACCCGGTTTATACAAAATAGACTTAGAGAAAAACTCAAAATCAAATTTGTCCTTATAGTACTTAAGCTTTTTAGTAGGAAGATCTTGAAGAATCGATTTGACCCGCGGTAAGTTCCAGCAAGCTCCAGGATGTGGGTCAGAACTGAATTCATCTAAGTATCTTTTGTGAAAACATCTAAGAAGACCCCCAACGAACTCCCCTAAGTATAAAAAATTAATGATAGAGTGTCTACAATATGCTTTATAAAAAATTTGACTAAGATGTCTCTCACATCCATCACCATCCAGTATAGAGTTATTAACTCTCTATTTTCCTTTAAGAGAGCGTTGTACTGGTGACACGCTTTCTTTAATAAAGGAGCCCCCCTCTGATATTTAAAAGATGCTAGAACGGAAGTACTCCTGTCCAAACTATGATATTTGTGAGATAGAGCATTATGTTCCTTTATTAATTTGTATATCTCCCTATATAACTTGTTAATTTCTGCCTATTTGCTCTCAAGTTTTGTTCTATAAGGAAAATTTGACTTCTTCTTTATATAAGACGAATGATTTATCACTAATTATTATCTTCGAAGTGTAAGAAATTTAAATAGAGAAACCCATATCTATGAAACTGGAATGGAAGTCTCGAGGGCTTGTTCTTTCTCCTATAGGTCCTCGGTATGAGTTGGAGTAGTTTCCTCTCCTGGAGGAGTAGATGGACCAGGAGATGTTGGTGGCTTGTCTTTCGGAGGAGATTGCCCTATCTCAGGAGCTTTGAATTGATCACCACTGTCCATCCCCGAAGCATCAGAAGGCCCTCATTTGTCTCCACTAAAGCCTTGACCTCCAGAGGGGTTATCATCATAATCACTCTCCCAGTTAAGGTCGTCACCATCATCGTCTTTTTCCTTGGGGTCGTCATCTTTATCACCCTTATCTTCATAATCAGATTCAATATTGAAGGAGGGGATACCAAAAGAGAGAGCTTCCTTAACATTAACAATCCCCTCCTCATCTTCGAGCTCGGTACCCTGCTTAATTTGATTAGTTTTGTCCATAACTCTTTCGACTAAAGCTGGGTCGAGAGAAGGGAAGCCAAAGTCAGGACATTTCTCATGATTGTAAGCATAGGCGAGCATGAGGGCATCTTTATAATGATTTAGCATTATAGGCCCCAAGGTGGATTCAGCGAACTCAATGACATGCATATGGAAATCGGAGAGGGTTCAAAAAGCTAGCTTAAGTGAAGCACTATTCCTCTTGAATTTGGCTTTCAACAGAGTGTTCTTATTAACCAAATGTGCTTTCTCCTTCTCCGAATCCTTCAAAGCCAACTGCCTTGCAAATTTTTCATCGGAGGTAAGACGATGGTCTCACCTCTTTGCTTCTAGATTGTCCTCAGCCCTAGTGAGGGAAGCCTTGACTCGCTTCCACTCAGAAGAGGAATCATTTTGAGCAGCAATGAGTGAAGATATTCGACTTTTCAGTTTAGCATTTTCCTCCTATAGCTTGGATGATCCAGAAGAGAGCCTGGAGACATGTTCATTTAAGGAAATCCAATTCCTGGAAATCTGCAACAAGAAGAAGTGTAACACAAGTTAGCGATTAGAAAGATCCATAGATAATAGAGTTAATTGGATAAAAGCTTTCCAAGAGTTGTTGCTCCAAGAGAGAGAGCGGTGATTTTTTGGCAAGTCTGGGCTAAACGATGGCAGAGAAGAAGAAGTAAAAGATTCTGAATGAAGGATAAGCTCGACGAGTTCATTGAAAGTAGTCGGCAGAGGAACGGAAGATGACGACTCCGGAGGGATCTGTGCCTTAGAAGGAGTCTGTAGAAGAGCAAGCTGCATTTGCACTAGCGCAATTGGGGAATCAGTGATGGTAAGACGAGGAAATGGTTCCAGAGAAGGTAGAGTTTGCTCCGTTTGGTCTTTAGAAGCTTCAATAGTAGGGCTCTTTGAAGCTTTCTCTAGAGATATACGCTCTTCTTCTTCCTCCACATCAGTGATTTTTGTTACCTTAGCTGGAGGAGTGTCTTCGGGAGGCACTATTAGTTTTCTTTTTGAAGATCTCTTGGATCTAGCAAAAGCCTCCAAGACAAATGTCACATCTTAAGAGGTTAGAGGAGGAGCATCATCACTTGAAGTTACATTGGCCTTTGAGGGAGCTAAAACAAATTCAAGCAGATATAAAATCAGTCAAGGTAATTCAGAGAGTTCCAGAGACAAAGAAGCTAATAATATATCTGAAGTGTCAGCACAGATGGTGGACATTGAAGTAAAATGCTCAGCATCACCTGAGGAAAGGAAACGCTTGCTACGAGAGGTATGCATAATGTTGGGTGGAGTTCCTAGAATTTTTTGGCCAGGTGGCACCAAAAGAATGTTTCCTTAAATTAGAAAGAGTTAGGACGTCAGCCTGCTCCTAAGCTTTTCTAGAGCTGTGGTTAAGGAATTGATGGTTTTCTGATTAGCATCACTAAGTGTGTTGGGAGATTCACCTGAAAAGGTCAGAGATTAGCTAACAGAAAGCACAGAGGATAGCAAAGACAACATTGAAATAGACTTACGAGGGGAGGCAAAGGCTCCGTAAACATTCACAAAGCATTTGACGAAGAAAAATTGGTTTTCCCAATCCTTAAACTTGTTGATTCCATCTTATATCAGCTTCATATATACATTAACTCTATAGATCTGCTTGTTAAATTTGCTTAACCTTGCCAACTTTTTCAAGGAGTTTAAAACTTCAGGATTGAGCGAAGGAAGTTCATATTCCAACGCCAGCATTTAAGGAGATAAAGATGGGTATAAACATTGGGAGAAAGTTGTATTAGAGCAACTCCAATGTGACACAAGTAGGAGACCAAGAACTCGGGAAATGGAAGAAAGCCAACATGCTATATGTGGATGGCCGTGTATGCAAAATACCCTTTCGAAGGATGTCTATGGTATCGGCGGGTTTAGGAGGAATGGCTTTAATCTCAGAAATGCCAAAGTCTTTGAGTATGGCATTGTCCTCACTTTGAGATTCAATGGAAGATTGCTTAGCAGTGGCTTCAATCTTTGTAGAGCTCATGATTCTGCCAGGTGAAAATGTTTTGGTTAAAATTCATGGTCAATTATTAATTTAGAAAGCAATCGAGAATTCATAAGTAAATAAGTTTTCTCAGATAGCTTAAGTATGAAAGCATACACAAAGTTTAAAAGACGATGCAAAAAGTTTGAGTCAAAAAAACACTTGATAGTTAAAGTTTTTGACAAAGTCGAAAGGTTTATAATAAAAGCTTTCGACAAAGTCGAAAGGTTTATAAAAAAGAAGCTTTCGACAAAGTCGAAAGTTTTATAGATCAAGATTTTGACAATGTCGAAAAGAATAATAACATCAACCCATTAATCACCTTTCGACAATGTCGAAAGCTGTATGGAAACCTGGATCTACTCCAAGTATAACATAAAGTTAAGTGGCAAGACCTTTCAACATGGTCAAAACCAAAACCTTAAAATTCCTAAGTTAAAAAAAATATTGATATGATTGATGTTATCGAAAGGTCTGGTCAAAGTTATCAAAATACGTCATATCCATCGAAGTCGAGAGGTATCAGGCTTGGCTCATGTGTACTTTAAACATTTTGACAAAGATAGGTAGAAGCAACTCTAAGGTTAAAGAATTTCAACCTTGTCAAAAGCAAGTAATCAAAAGGCCAAAAACCTTTTAACCTTGTCGACAGCTCGTTGCCGAAAGGTTACACCATTAATTTATCTAACCTTTCGACAATAATGAAAAGTTGGTATCACAATACCTTCCTACCCCATCGAAATGTACAAAGAAGGCAAATCCATTATTGCCGCCTCAGTCTCTTTCGAAGGGGTAGAAAGGTCATTTTGAGTTACTAAATTTTACAGAAGTGGGTTCGAGGTTATCATATTGGATTTAACCAAACCCAAACCAGATAATAAATGGAGTTTTCAAATTCTTCTTGAAGAACAAGTAAAACAAACCCATTGACAAAACTGATATCATCTGAAATCGATCTAATTCAATTCCGAAGAGGAATACAAATTTTCGACAAGTCAAAATCAGGATTAAAGACCAACAGCTAAATTTAGAGATTTTTGATCTAAAATTGAACCCAATAAGGAGATTTTCCTTTATCAAACATCACCAGCTTAAAAATCCAAAGTCACAGATGCATTTTGTTAGAAACCGATTTAGAGAAAAAAAATTAGCAAACCAAATCAAAACTGGATTTCACTTTTGGGTTTGGAAAACTGAGAATTTAATCGAAAACTGATAAGGGTAAAGATTAGTTTAAGATTTATGAAACAAATTCAAGAAATTCCCTTGTTGTTGTAAATCGAGATTAAGAAAATTTTGGGAATTCTTTTACTTGTATACGATGATTTTAATTTCAGGTAAAAGAGGAAGAAAGAGAAGAAGCATACTATATAAGGAAAGTCACCAAATTTTCAGCCATTGGATCAGATTTGAATGGACGTCCCAGATCAACGCGGGAAGGCAAAGAGGCGGGATGTTCTATAGCTTCCAACAAGATGACTTGGAAAGTCAAGAGCATCCCTTCGAATGGGGGGGGGGCAAATGTTACACTGAAAATTGACCTTTCGACTAAGACGAAAGGTTTTTCAACAAAAGCAAAGGGGAAGGAGTACAGCCCAAACCGTTCGAAGGAGTCGAAAGGTTGTGATCATCAGAATTCATTAGCGTTAAACCTTTCGAAGGAGTCGAAAGGTTCCATCTCTAGTATCCAAGGTGTTTTTACCTTTCAAAGGTGATGAAGAAGTCAAAACCAGTGTGAACATCTACTTAGTGACCTTTTCGAAAGCATAGCAAGCCTTTCGAACCGATTGAAGCACATTCAGGTTACCTTTAAACAATGATGAAAGGTTTACGAAGAAAGCAGCACTCACAAGTCAACCAAGAGCGAAAGACAACCTTTCGACAACGTTGAAGGAAAGCATAACTCTCGAAGAGCAACCTTCCGACAAGGTCGAAGGGTTCACAACAACCAAGAGAAAAGCAACCTTCCGACAAGGTCAAAAGGTTCACAGTAGTACAAAGAAGGAAAACCCTTCGACAAAGTCGAAAGGTTTATGAAGGCATAAAGAGAAGAAAACCTTTCGACTGAATCGAAAGGACCAGAATAGCAGATAAAAGGCAATCCTTTCGACAAAGTCGAAAGGTTCAGAGCTGCATATAAAATGGAGACCTTCCGACCCAGTCGAGAGCATGGAGTCATAAGGAGGGCCGCCCGCATCTATAAAAAAGACCCAAGGGGTCCCTTTTTGGGGATCCAAATTATCTCATTCTAATCTTGTATTTTCTTAACCAATACATTGTAACCCTAATTGGGTGCCGATTTGGGGATTTAATAAAATAGAGATTTTCATGAAAAAAGAGGGAAGTCTTATGTTTTATTAATTAATTTACTGCTTGCTTATACTTTTA
The DNA here is from genome assembly GCA_030737815.1 of Allium fistulosum. Lineage (NCBI taxonomy): Eukaryota > Viridiplantae > Streptophyta > Magnoliopsida > Asparagales > Amaryllidaceae > Allium > Allium fistulosum. The sequence goes on from CM060905.1 coordinate 671,628,386, forward strand.
TTGGATTAACTCCTAATTCCAGGTTCAATATCACCGAAAGGTTTTTGTCGAAAAGGCCGACAACACTTCTGCTACAAGTAAAGACTGCCACCTTTCGAAGCCCTTAGCACTGCAATTTGAACCTCTCAATAAGGTTGATAATATACTTGGTCAAAACATCATTTGTAACCTTCTGAAGTTGTTAACTTTGTGGCCTTAACCTTTCTACTAGGTAAAAAGTGCTATGCTATAAAAGTGTCAATAACCTTTCGGGGTTATAATTCAAGTGATCAAACCTTTCGACTAGGACAAAGACAACTCTTTAAGTAAAGATACCTGGACTTAGAAGATTTAATCCAAAAGAGACTGTTCCTAAACCTCTCGACAAGGATCAAAGATATATCATATACGTGACCAAACCTTTCGATAAGTTCGAAAGCTTCTACATACCCACTGAGAAATTGGATATCAAACCTAGACCCAAAGACGGGTATCCTCCGGACCTTTCAACAAGATAAAATCTAACCATTTTAAGTCAAATTCAAGGAAATTAAATCTAAACAAAGAAGGAAACTCTTGAAGAGGATCTCATACTAACTCAATAAAGTCGGAAGGTTTCATAACCCAGCACTCAAACCTTTCGATGACGTCGAAAGGTCTGATTCGAAAGCTATCTACTACTAAGGCTACGTTTGAAGGCGATTCCGAAGGGATTCAAATCCACTATTCATAGAAAGGACTTTCATCTTCCTAAGCTCTATTTTGGGGTGTTGATAAGAAATCTTGTTAACACAGGTGTTAGATTATTTTGATTATATTGTCTGGTAGGCCCGAGTCAGCCAAAGTTTAGTAGTTACCAACAAAACTATAGTGTTCGAATATATGGTTCATTTGTTACCTGATATGTATGTTTACATAATAATTCTTTACAGTTTTCAACTAGTTTTGGTTGTAGGAAATGATTTGCAAAAGATATGTTTTTAAAGGATATTAGTGAGGGGAACCCATTCCACTAAGCAGTGTGGTCTCAATTAATATCAAATAGCTGAGATGTATATTATTATTCACACCAGGCTTTATGTCGGACTCGAAGTTTATGTTTTCCCCTTAAACTCTCAGGTGCTCAAAATTAATCTGAGTAGGCCGAGGGTTGAGGTTTACATGTTTTTAGTAGGTTGGCGAATATAGCTTCCAAGGATGAGCAGGTGGCTGACAGATAGCTATTTAGGAGTTACTGTTTTATTTTGTTTGATTCTACTGTGTTGTATTTATGACAGTTATGTCAAAATAGTACTATGGTTATCCAAAGGGGCATCTTGGCGTATTTTGTAATAATTATATTTTATCTGAACATTGGAAATGATTATGGGATTATGTAATTTGAATATGAAATGTCTTTTGAAATGTAATCAGAAAAATGTTTTAATCCGTGATGTTTTTATTTCATATTCAAGTGCTTCTTATATTATGGATACTATTAACATTACCGTATTTGGTCACCGGAAGTTAATACTATGGATGACTATAGCATCTGTAGAGCTTAGCTTCAGGCCTCCAAATAGGGGATGTTACACTTATTTTTGAAAAATATTTTTCAAAAACATTCCCTCTTACATTCTCGTTTTCCAAAATCACAAATGTATCATACGGGTGGCGCTTATTTACACTTTAAATTAAAATGAAGTTTGCTAATGCCATATACAACCTTGTGGAACCAAATGGAAGTGATTAAAATCTAACACAAGTTCATAAATCATATATACATGACTAGTACCACTAGTTGATACCATATCATAACAAAGCGTGTTTTTCGGATCAAAAATCTAACCATTCACATATTCCACAACACAACCATCAATGCAACCATATCAACAACCAAATCGTGTCCAAGCAAGCAAAAAACCATAACATATGGATTATGAACATCATAACAATAAACAAGAATATGATTTAAAAATCAAGGAGCTCACTTTCATTTTGCAACTCCTTAAACACTTCCACAAAACACACAAACGGTTCAACTTCTCATCTAAGCACTTCAAGGAATTGGCCTAACAAGGGAAGGTAGTGTATGACTTGGAGAAGAAGGGGAGAGGGTACGACTAAGGTGAAAAATGAGGGTGGAGGCGTCTGGCAAGTTGATAAGGAGTGTGTTTTGGCACTTGTTTTGTTATTTAAGGAAGTGGAATCTATTTATATATATTTGATATAATTTTTTTAAGAGGTAGGAGCCATTTTTGTATAGGTGCAGGAGGGTATAAAAACAAAGGAGATGATGGATAAAGAGCGTAGGACGATAATGTGAAAATGGAGAGAAAGCACGGTATATTTATACATGAAGCTTCTTACCAAATGACCTTAATTCCCTTCCCTCAAAACTAATTTTTGACCACAATTTTTCTCCTTCTTTCCCAGACAATATTAGACCCTTAAGTACATAGCATTTAATGTGGAAGAGATGTTGTATATGTACTTGAATATCCTTACGTAAAAATCAAACATATATTAAGTACCTTTGACATGATTTTTCTATATAAACAAATCTTTAAATTAAAAAGAAAAAAAAGGCTCCTTTTCCATGCACTATTAAGTACTTAGCATTAAATGAGGAAGGGATGCTGTAATGTATTTAAATATCCTTTTGTAATAATTATGTTTACAAAAGTATCTTTTGTTTTAAAAATTAAAATAAACCCTTTTTTCTTCACATGCTAAATGTATAAGTTTACAAAATGTGTTAACACGTATATCTATGTTTTTGAAACCATGATGCAATCATATTAAAACAACTTTCGTTCGACAAACAGTCGAAAATCCGAAAATTATGTTTCGGTCATATTTTCGTTTTTTCTTCAAACTAATTGTTTTTGTAAAAAAACTTAAAAATGGATTTTACATCATTATTTAATAATGAAACTAAGTTTATTAAGTCTATAAAATTATATTTACAACATTTATTAAATTTCTAAAAACTTATATTTTCAAATTGCAAAAATGCGACATCGAACTACACAAGCGGGACAAGGTTGATTTTTCTAAAATGAGTTTGTATTTTTATAAAACCAATATAAATGAATTATTATCACTAGGTAATTAATTAAAATGAATTATTTAACATTTAAAATCAATTATTTGGATATTTAAAATTAAATGAATATTCTAAATTTAAGTGATGAAATCCCAAGTCATTACATTCTTCCCTCTTAAAAGAATTTCGTCCTTGAAATTTCGCCACTACCCAAAACCTAAAGGAAAATCTTTCCCGAAACAGAGTCTTAAAAGCCTTCTTAACTTATTTACTTAGAGGATAGGTAAAGGTAAAATGAGAAAGATTCACTAAGTACTAAAAGACTATTTAATCATACCACCAGATACATAACATATATATACGGATGCCAAATCTCGGCCTTAGTACGTACTACGTACGTGAGGCAATATCATGCATGGTCATATAATACATAAACTACTAAATATACTACAGTACTAAATATGTCATCATAAAGATAATTAAGAAGGAGCTCCCCAAAAACTACCATCCAAACAGAACATCAGTAATTATCGGACTCTGTATCCGACGGACCATCTATGTCAATGAAATCTGGTATCTGCTCTTCTTCGTCCTCCTCTTTCCCTTCAGGCTCATCTTCAACGTCCTCATCCTGATGCAACAACTCCCATCCTAGCGGGTGCCATGGATGTCCTACCGGGATCCATGGAAGACAATTAGGCCCCTCTGGGCCTCCTTAACAATAACCTTCCCGATCTCCTCTAAACCTAGATCTTCAATTTGCTTCGAGATCGGTGATCCTAACTCTAGAATAGGAGATCCCATCTCCTAAATGACCCGTTGAATCGACTAACTTTCTATTGTTTTAGAAAATAGCCGAAAAGTTGTAATAAAAATATAACCGCAAGCACACGGCGTACAGTTTTGGTACGTGGCGAGTACGGGTCGATCCATAGGGAATCAAAAGTGATTTTAAAATTTCTACTCAATCAAATTAAACCAAAAATTTGAGATGTGTTAACTACAAATTTCTAAAAACTAACAAAAACTAAAAGTGGATAATAATATGAGAGAAAAAGGCAATTAAGAGGCAAATCCCCTCTCATGATCACATAAATCAACATAATGAAATCATGATCTCTCTTTTTTGGACACTAGTGAATTTAGTTGATGGGTTTATCATAAGTATGGCCTATTTATGCTATTAATTAGCCAACATAAACCATCAAACTATAACACACTCACTAAACCACTTGTTAACTCTCATGAAAATGACAATGAAATTGAAAATAAAATCTATTCTAAGCATGGTCTATTTACTATTGATTAGTAATACAGACCATCAAATTTTGATTCTAAAATCCACTTCATTACCATAATCATATGTAGACGAAGAGGTAATTTGTGTTTATGTTTTTTAAACATATCCTATTTGGTGTCAACAACATAGGCTATCAAATTCAAAGCTAAAACAACAAAAATTTTACCCATTCAAACATTTCCATTAAGCATGAAAAGAGATCAAGAATTAACAAATATGTTGAATCTACATGATTAAGAGAGCTTCATTACCCCTAAATTGAAGGGGTTTAGCTTCTCATATTTGTTATCATTTCAACAAATGTAGATTACGACGATAACATAAAAAAGAGGAAAATGCAAGCAAAGTAAGAAGAGAGCTAATTAAAATAAAATAAAAGCTAATCTACTTGCATAAATAAAAAGGTCTACACTACTACCATGAAAGGAAAAAGAGCATGTAAGTAAAAATGGGCATGAAAATAAAATAAAAGCAAAGAAGAAAAGGAGGAAAAAGAGGCTTAGGAAGCCATTTTATTTCATAATTTGTTGCTATAACTAAACTAACTAAAGAGGAGGCTAAGAGCTCATTACATGAAACATAAGGGTTATTTAAACATGCCTAAAACCCTAATCCATATTTTCGGGGACTACCCAAAATACCCTTTTAGGAAATGTAACCTCCAAGAAATCATTAGCATGAGCGTAATCCTCAATTTAAATGTGCATGTAGCTTTAATCATGTGCATTAACTCTTAATAGGGGATCATGGTAAGTGGGTAGGTGGGGTCGTCCATGTTGCATGCAACGATTTATTTCCATCTTCTTTTGTTTTCCTTCACTCTTATGTATGCATATCTCAATGAAGACCTCTTCCATTTGAATTCAAATTCCTGCAAAATAACATAAAAATGTCTAAGTAAATTTTCTCAAATTAATTCATACGCAAAAATGACCATTTTGCCCCTATATAAAGATGGATAAATGATGATTTGAAAATAATTTAAATTTGGGTTTAAACGTGTTAAAATACCTTATATGCTCATTTATTTAATTAAATTAGATTAAATATGGAAATAAAAATATGCACATTTACTTGCACATCAAATACCCCTACACTTTTCTTTTTATTCATCCTCGAATATACTAAAACTAAGACAAATCTGTTTTTGTAGCAAACACGATTGCATTGAGCATATGTAACAAGCCGTTAAACCTCTAGGTGTCCCTAGTAGGACGAGTGTTGTCTCGTGAGGGTTTTCAATGGATACTACCCTCAAAATCCAAATGTGAAATGAAAATTTATAAATGCAAGGTTTATTTACAAAGAGATGAATGCAAATTTTTGAATATATTTACAAATGAAGAATTTACTTTTAAATTGACACGAATAAGTTAAATATAAGTTCTGGTCATTATCAAGAAATTTAAGTCCTTTTACTTGTCAAAATTTCCAACAAAAATTAAGTTATCATCACAATTAGACTCTTGTTTTGCTAGTTGTTTCGGTTAATAACATAGTTTTACTATAAAATGGATCCTTAGTTGGTTATCAAAGTTTTTCAAAGTGGTATCTTTTTGAATAACAAATCGAATCAAATAAGTGAAAATAGTGCTTGGATTTCAATTGCTTACTCTTTCTTTATTTGAAAATTTAATTGATATTAACAATATTTACATATGCCTAACTCAGATAAACTAAGGCCAGATATATCACCCATGCACTGCCTTTTGGACTTACATGAGAGGAATACAGAGTGTGGTGAGTGAACACACAAGTGTGTACACCTATCGACGTTAGGAATTATTAATAAAAGAATTTTTATATACATACACCTAACTCATATAAACTGAGGCCAGATATACAGATCATGCACTGCCTTTCGGGCTTACTTGAGAAGAGTATAGAGCATGGCGAGCGAACACACTTGCGTGTGAACAGATGACCCTAGGTGTTTATAAAATATATACATATGTACAAAAAATACTATTATTATTATTTTTGTATTTTTTTGTATTTTTTTGTTTTTTTGGTTTTTTTATGAAGAGAGAATTTTACAATATCATCTTATCACCATTTAAATTAGAAGACCAAAAATGTTATAGCCTTTACTTTAAATCAACCACTCTTTAAAAAAAGATTTCAATTAGGATATACTTCATAATTATCACCCATGAATCTTCCTATATACTAGTTAAACCATTGTTACTTGTAATCAAACTTTATTTTTATTTTTGTTAAGACAAATAAATTTTTAAAAATTTCAATTTAATAACCAAAATCCTATACTTATCCTATAGGTGTTCTTTAAAAGTAAATCAATATGCTAGAAAGAAAATTTGTTTTGGGAATTTTTTTTATTTTTAAAATTTTTTTTTGAATTAAAAATGCAAAAAATAAACCATGAAAAATTAAAAATTACCTTGAAAAATTAAAAAAATTGAAGATGAGACTCTCCCCCACAGTTGATTTTGACCGTGTCCCGACAGTCAACCCAAGTGAAAGGAGAAAAATAAAATAAAAATAAAAATATGACCTATATTTACATGAAAATGAAACGATTATTACTTACACGAAATCAAAAAGTATATCGTTAAAGAGTACATGAAACGGTCTTCCAAAGACCAATTCATTTGTCTCGTCAAGTATAAGACATAGCTTAAGCACAAAAAACCAAACCACAAAAGATTTCAAAGTTGAACGTTGATTTTGAAAAACAAATGTCGTTTTATCAAAAATCGTATGAGTAGTTTTATTTTCAATGATTTTTGGGGTAGATAGAACAATTGGTTGAAGTTCAAGTTTATTTTTACCAAATTGAAATTCAAGCTTATCATTGAAAACTTCTTCAGAATTATTGAATTCAAAATAAAAATGGTGATTTAAATCTTCCCTTTCAGAATTCAACAACTCATCTTCAAAAAGCCCAAAAATTTTTTTCCACTAAATACATCTTCCTTTGTTGGATTATCAACAACTTCATTGCATGTATCGATTTCAAAATATAAAGTTGTTCTATTCAATTTTCCAAAATCAGAATAAAAAAATCGAATTTTGAATTTGGTTCCACACTCTCAAAAGAATTGAAATCCAACTCAATTATCGCATTTTCACCAACTTCGTTAAGATTGTCGTAACATCCTGAATTTTCAACCATTCGCATCCATACACGACGGATTTGAATTGCTCAAAATATCAGATTGTTAATTTAAATTTGGCAAAACTCAGCATATGCAGTAAGTAAATAATCACAGAATCGCAGACATAGAGTAATATAACAATAATGCAGCGGAAACAATGAAAAGTAGTTCATGAAACTACTATATATATATAACAGAGTTAAACAAGATACAACAGAAGTCTTCGAATACATAGATGTCTCAATACAATAGTCAAATACAAGATCAGAATACATCACTGGAATCAATTGAATAACTGAAAGCTGGATAAATTGCTAGATCTCCAAGCAAAGCTCTAACTCCAAAGGTGAGTCTCGAACACTGAACCACTCAGTCTGACTCGAGCGTAAAGCAAAACACAAAACACTCGAGTCAGGATTAACATTCTTATATCAATAAATCCAACTCAAGTGAAATATCAACTGAAGTAAGTAACTTAAAGGATGTTTTGGATAACCATCCTCTAAGGATCCGTTAAACTATCCACTATGTAGTAATATACGCTATTATAATAATGTCTAATGTAAAGTAAACTATTTAAAAATAGCGTTAAGGGGTTACCCATATCTCCCTTAACATATTTTATATATTCCCATAGTCTATACAGTACCGTAATCTCCCCCGTAATGGGCGTTGTCAGAGGGCACTCCATAGGTATGGTACAAAACAAACTCGTAGTAAAGCACGCTATGGTAGGCGACACGGCACAACTAGGCAATTCTAGGGTAGATATACCAATTACGCATCCGGTCTGGTGGTAACGCATAGCAGCCACTACCGCCCACCTCGAGCCACACTCCCAAAAATCAAAGGATGCAACCAATCAATCACAAAGTAATAGAATGGTATACGATGAAATGTATCTGATCAGAGGGGCTACCTCATTGGCCCGAAATCGCTCCTGTTTTAGCCACCTTTTGCCAACTCATAGGAGTCGAGTCCACGTATATACCTCATATAGGATCATCGCCACCATCCTACTTCATTCTGGAATCTCCACCGCATACACAGTTGTTAAAGAGGTTTTCGGTATCGACGGAGAGTATGCCCATATCTGATCCCGGTCTCTTTAACAACCAATCGTTATTATAACACCGCGGTCATTTCAAATAGTTTATACTTCAAAACCAAAATATCATTTCCATTTCAAAAACATATCAATACGATATCATTTCCATTTCAAGAATATTCACTTCCAAAATCATAGTACTTTCGAAGATATAATACTTTCGAAACAAAAAAAAAGAAATGATTATACTTTGGAAATCATAATACTTTGAAATTCATAACTTTGGAAATCATAACACTTTGAAATCATAACACTTTCCTTCAAACAGTTTAGATATTAATAGTAGTATATAAAAAATAAAATAGTTATAAAATAATTTATACATAATAGTTATAATAAAGCAATTTTTATTAAAATAATTAGTATATTTAAAATATTATATAATAAAAATAGTTATATTAAAAATAGTTATATTAAAAATAGTTTATATTAAAAATTGTTATATTAAAAATAGTTTATATTAAAAATAGTTTATAAAATAAAACAATATAAAATAGTTTTAAATATAATTTAAAATACTTTATATAATAAAATAGTTTCCTCAAATTTCACAAATCGATTCAAATCAACTCGAATTCCAAAATTCAAATTTAATCAAATCTCAAATCATCAATTTCAACTCGATTCAGTTTCTCAATAAACCATTTCAAATTACCGATTTTCAAATACATATTTGAACCATAAAATAAGCCATTTCAATTTCAATATATTTAAATCTTTTAATATTCAATAACATCTAAATACAACTTCAATTTACAAATTTAAATAAACAAAATAAACCATTTCAATTTATGTAAATTTGAAATATTCATTTAACTCACTTTTAATCAAATTCAAGTTATAAAACATATCTTTAAAATTTCAAATTTAAATAAATTTCAAATCAAACTTATTTAAGTAAAATTCTTAAATAAATATAATTTTAAATCAATTTCAAATTTTTCCTTCCAACCCGAATCATTATAAACTCTATATTTGGAAATATATACATTAAATAAATACTTAAACATATTATATATCAACTTTATTAAATCAACTTTAATAAATCTTTATAATCAATATTTATTAAAACCATATATTTCTTTTCAAAACCATAGAAATCATTTTCAAATATTTACATATATAGACCAACATTGTCTGTATATAATTTTCTATCCTATGGTCAAGTGATACAGATATTTATCATTTCAATCCGCAATTTAAATATATACGGGTATATATCATTTCAACCCGCAATCCAAAATTCAATGTCAATGAAAATCGCTTGGGTTTATCATTTCAACCTATAACGATTTTCTCCTATTCTACAGATCATTCGGGTATGTATCATTTCAACCCACAGTGAATTCTATACTAACAGGGAACTTGCAGTGTGATAACAGTAATGATAATAATATAATAGGCATATATCATGAATATAAATAATAGATAATGGTGTCAGATGTCACAGGTGAACATATATACAGATAATAGCATATATAACAATGTAAATAACTAACAACAACATATTTCAATTGATGTTTCAATTGAAATCAAATTTAATAAATATAAGAACGTTAATCGTGAGTGATTACTCACCTTTCGAGGCTAGAGGAGTTTGATGCACAAAAATCTACAGATTGGATCACGATTTAGAAAATCAAACAATCCAAACGACAGTCTCAAAGTGAAGTAAGCCGAAAGCGGATTTAACGGACAAAGCTGATAGATAGGAAATCAAGAATCAATAATCAGAATAGACTCGATGAGGATAATTGGTATAAGTAAAAATATATAACTATGTACATATAAAAAATCATATTTTATATTCAAACACATTATTAAATTTATATATATACATATGTATGTATGTATATTTCAAAATCCTTATTTAGATTAAACTCATATATTAAAGTCAAATATATATACATAATATATGTTGAAATAATTACTTATATATATCCAGCTATATCATTACTTATATAAAACTTATATATATATATAAACAAATATAAATATATTCCTAATATCAATATATACATATTTATCTATTATATCTTAAAACCCAAATGTTTAGAATACATACCTAATATAAAATTTAAAATTCAATATCTTAAAAGAAATCAACATAACTTTATACAGAAAACTCAACATACCGAAACTAATAATATGATATACCATAATATAATATACAGAAACTATATAAGCCTGTATATAAAACTCAAGCAGACTTACTTTATTACAGTATATAAATAATCCAACAATTCATAGGAAAGCTTATATATATACACTAACATATGCTATATTTACATGTGCATATGCTACACGAATTCATTCCCAAACTATATATATATATATTAAACAATGTAAATTATAGTTATAACCAACTATATGAAATACAACTGTAACCAATTTTATATGCAAACCACTGCATATGTATAAGTCAGATTGTAACCCAATATATGCAGAACAAATATTTAAACAATAGAGTATATATGAGTTATGCATACTGTATATATAAATCTTGATACCAAAAACATAGATTTGTACAAAAATTAAATATACTTGTATAAACCAATATTTGTATAAACTAAGCTAATCTATAACTTGTGAAACGGAGTATATATATACTGCTTTTTTTCAAAACCTAATGTATTGTGACAAATATATTTCGAACGCATACATATATTTGCTATAAACAATAAATTTTAAACATATATAAACAAAATAGCTTAGAAAATAGACAAATACATATAGTGCTATACCGAAACCATATCTATACTGTAACTATATATATAAACAACAAACACTTAGATCATATATTGTCTTTAAAATATAATATGTACTTACGTATACACACAGATTATAGAGTATATATATCTCCACATATAATACAACTGATACAAAATCAATGTATATGTATGTTAATATATAACCGTTTCAAGTAAAACACTTCAGGAAATCAATATTATATATACGTGTACAATACGAACAGAAAAAAAATACAACAAAACAAACATATGTATAATAACTTTAAATACATAGACTATCCCATATGAAATTTTTAGATCAGTATGAATATGTATATAACCTGAGACAAATCATACTTATAACATTCGTATATATATTCATACGTTATATAATTTCAAACATAACTATATATATATATATTCAAATAAGTAGGGACTTACGGCTACAGGGGGCGGAGGATGAGGAGGATGGGCACAATTGTAGGCTACGACACTAGGTAGCATATCCTTGCAAGTTGGATCCAAGGCGGAGTGAGGTGGGCGATGAAATGGAACAGCAGTGGAGACATGGGCGAGGAAACTTTCTCAAGCAACAAGAATAATAATGGAAGCAAGCAGTGGTGTATTCTCGAAGCAAGAACAAAATGGCCTGGGAGGTATAGGTAGTGGCATTTGGGAAATAGGGTGGAGTGTGGGCTCGGTTCGATGGATCAAGTGAAGGCAGAAAAAAAATGAAATCAAGGAACCAAAGTATATGAAATGAACAATACCATATTGAGTTAGTGGGATAACAAAAGTCACACGTTGGATGCCATGAAGTAATAAAAGAAAATGGTTGTAGAAATTCTACGATAAATATATGAAAGGTCACAAGAACCAAAAGGCACAAAACCCAGTACCGATACGGTTACCGTTTTCGCAGATTCCGCTGCGTATCGGACTTCAAAACACAGAAACGAATACACTGCGGAGATCAGCACGATGAGACGATCAGCACGGTATACAAATCTCAGTGGTACGATCATCGGATCAAAAGTCGATATCGGTACCGAAATGCTACAAAAATGCCAGAAATAAGATGAACGGAGCAATAGAAGTCAAAATTTGATGAAACGAAAGATGATGTCTCACTCAGAAGATGATTTACAAATTTTCTATAGAAAAATATTCAGGTTTGGAAAACATTTTATTATCACCGATTTTTAATTGATTTAAATTTAAATAAAATTACACAATAAAATGAACTTTCATCTTATCAGATGAAAATTTACCATTTGCTATGTTTAAATAGACGTATTTCAAATATTAAATTTTTATTTCCAAATTCAATTATTTAAAATTTCACAAAAATTCAGTTTAATTACATTATTAAAACAATTAAAATTATTAAAAATTTATGGGTCGTTACACTCTCCCCCACTCAAAACTTTTCGTCCTCGAAAAGGAAGGAAGTAGGTGAATGGAAACAACCAAAAAGAAAATAGATTTGAAATGTAAAATAAAACCATTAATTTAAAGCCATATAAATTTCAATTTTTAAATTAATTTATTCAACAATTGATTTTAAATTCAAGACATTTCATTAAGTTGATTGAATTTCCATTTATTAATTTCTTCAAAACAAAATATATTTTATCTCATTTATTATTCAATTAACTTATTATTCTATTTATCTTTAATAACAATTTTTTATAATTAAAATTTAAGTGTATAACATTTATTATAACCACTCAAATTTTATTTATAAAAGCATTTTATATTGTATATTATCCAATTACATAGTTAACTTCTGAATAATTTAGGTAAGTTATATATGGAATGCAATTGAGTATCATACAAATGAAATTTTAAAATTCAGTTATTTCAAGTTAAATATTTATTCAAAATCTTGGGTTTATTTTATACTTGAAATCACCTTATCAAAATTTAAGAATAAATTTCTGGTTTCAATTCAAACAATTTAGAGATAAATATATATACTATATATATATATCAAATCAAATCTATGACCATATACTAATTCATATATTATAAATCAAGCCATACTTCGGGAATTCAAATCAAATTAATTTTCCCAAATAAAATGTAGCAAGCTAGATAATGGTCTTTCCACTTCGAAACTCGAAAATGAATGTCGACGATGCTGCAGTCATCACCGAAATTATTTTCCAGCGACAAAAGAGGAGAGTACTGATTTAAACTTTTAAAATTCTTTGGAAACGATTTCTATTCGAAAAAACTTTAAATAATATACACTTTAAAACCAAAGTTTGAAATCACCGGAAATTGAATTCTCAAATTTCTGATTTAAATTCATTTCAATTCCAAATCAATTTATAAACCATGTTGATAAGTTCATTTATAGAACAACAAATGATAATCAAATATTATCATTTCAAACAACCAAATTAATTACCTTATTAAATTCCTGAAAATTTACTTATATTTTTATAATATAGTCATACAAATTTATTTCATTTACCAAATTGAAACAATATTGTGTCAGTTTACTCTGTTCAAGTGTTTTGGAAATCCTATCGATAGCGTTGATTAGACGAATTAATCGAAAATCCAAATCAACATCAATAACTCAAACAACACAATATATAAAACAACTTAATATTAATAAAAATACACTCCCTCACTCGATAATTCCAGAATGGATTTCAAAACAAGGACAGAGATCCAAATATAAAGGGATCCTAACCAAAGAATTCAACTAGAAGATAGGCTCGATAGGGAGATAAACAGATTTCAAGAGAGAAAAGAAGGGATAGACTTATATAAATTGCGGGCAACCTTAACCGGGTCAACCATGATTTCAAAATAAGATCGTGGTAGTATTCTGGAGTAAATCGATATTCGATCGCCAGAGATAGAATTCGGGTATAGCAAAAGATAGCAGCATCGTAAACCGGGGATACAGAAATCTTCGGTGAATCAATGCCTATTGTATAGGAGTTTCACTCTTTTACAATTCATTCAGTGGAGCTATGGGATGCTCCAGAATCAAAGAATACGAATAGGAAACCGAATAGGAAAGACAATGATGGATTTTAGAACAAGTGGGAGGGTTCCGAAATTCAAGGAAACCGAATCAAAGAGGAAGAGATTCTAGCTCGAACGAAAGTGATTCTGTGATTAAATTTACTACATATGATAAGTTTTGCCTAAAATCGGAGCTCTGATACCACATGTAACATCCTGAAATTTTCAACCGTTCGCATCCATACATGTCGGATTTAAATTGCTCAAAATATCAGATTGTTAATTTAAATTTGGCAAAACTCAGCATATACAGTAAATAAATAATCAAAGAATCACAGACATAGAGTAATATAACCATAATGCAGCGGAAACAGAGAATAGAAGTTCATGAAGCTACTATATATATATATAACAGAGTTAAACAAGATACAACAGAAGTCTTCGAATACATAGATGTCTCAATACAATAGTCAAATAAAAGATCAGAATACATCACTAGAATCAACTGAATAACTGAAAGCTGGATAGATAGCGGGATCTCCAAGCAAAGCTCCAACTCCAAAGGTGAGTCTCGAACACTGAACCACTCAGTCTTACCCGACCGTAAAGCAAAACACAAAACACTCGAGTCAGGATTAACATTCTTATATCAATAAATCCAACTCAAGTGAAATATCAACTGAAGTACAGTAACTTAAAGGATGTTTTGGATAACCATCCTCTAAGGATCCGTTAAACTATCCACTATGTAGTAATATAGGCTATTATAATAATGTCTAAAGTAAAGTAAACTATTTAAAAATAGCGTTAAGGCGTTACCCATATCTCCCTTAACATATTTTATATATTCCCATAGTCTATACAGTACCGTAATCTCCCCCGTAATGGGCGTTGTCAGAGGGCACTCCATAGGTATGGTACAAAACAAACTCGTAGTAAAGCACGCTATGGTAGGTGACACGACACAACTTGGCAATGCCAGGGTAGATATACCAATTACGCATCCAGACTGGTGGTAACGCATAGCAGCCACTACCGCCCACCTCGAGCCACACTCCCAAAAATAAAAGGGTGCACCCAATCAATCACAAAGTAATAGAATGGTATACGATGGAATGTGTCCGATTAGAGGGGCTACCTCATTGGCCCGGAATCGCTCCTGTTTTAGCCAACTTTTGCCAACTCACGGGAGTCAGGTCCACGTATATACCTCATATAGGATCGTTGCCGCCATCCTACTTCATTATAAAATCTCCACCGCGTACACAGTTGTTAAAGTGGTTTTCCGTATCGACAGAGAGTATGCCCATATCCGATCCCGGTCTCTTTAACAACCAATCGTTATTATAACACCATGGTCATTTCAAAATAGTTTATACTTTAAAACCAAAATATCATTTCCATTTCAAAAACATATCAATAAGATATCATTTCCATTTCAAGAATATTCACTTCCAAAATCATAGTACTTTCGAAGATATAATACTTTCGAAACCAAAACAATTTAAAATATTAATACTTTGGAAATCATAATACTTTGAAATTCATAACTTTGGAAATCATAACACTTTGAAATCATAACACTTTCCTTCAAACAGTTTTGATATTAATAATAGTATATAAAATAAAATAGTTATAAAATAATTTACATAAAATAGTTATAAATTAAAGCAATTTATATTAAAATAATTAGTATATTTAAAATAGTTTATATTAAAAATAGTTATATTAAAAAAAATTATATTAAAAATAGTTATATTAAAAATAGTTTATATTAAAATATAAAATAGTTTTAAATATAATTTAAAATACTTTACATAATAAAATAGTTTCCTCAAATTTCACAAATCGATTCAAATCAACTCGAATTCTAAAATTCAAATTTAATCAAATCTCAAATTATCAATTTCAACTCGATTCAGTTTCTCAATAAACCATTTCAAATTATCGATTTTCAAATATATATTTGAACCATAAAATAAGCCATTTCAACTTCAATATATTTAAATCTTTAAATATTCAAGAACATCTAAATACAACTTCAATTTACAAATTTAAGTAAACAAAATAAACCATTTCAATTTATGTAAATTTGAAATATTCATTTAAGTCACTTTTAATCAAATTCAAGTTATAAAACATATCTTTAAAATTTCAAATTTAAATAAATTTTAAATCAAACTTATTTAAGTAAAATTCTTAAATAAATATAATTTCAAATCAATTTCAAATTTATCTTTCCAACCGAATCATTATAAACTCTATATTTGAAAATATATACGTTAAATAAATACTTAAACATATTATATATCAACTCTATTAAATCAACTTTAATAAAACATTAAAATCAATATTTATTAAAACCATATATTTCTTTTCAAAACCATAGAAATCATTTTCAAAATATTTACATATATATACCAACGGTGTCTGTATATAATTTTCTATCCTATGGTCAAGTGATACGGATATTTATCATTTCAATCCGCAATTTAAATATATACGGGTATATAACATTTCAACCCATACCGATTTTCTCCTATTCTACAAATCGTTCGGTATGTATCATTTCAACCCATAGTGAATTCTATACTAACAGGGAACTTGTAGAGTGATAACAGTAATGATAATAATATAACATGCATATATCATCAATATAAATAACAGATAATGGTGTCAGATGTTACAAGTGAATAGATACAGATAATAACATATATAACAATGTAAATAACTAACAGCAGCATATTTCAATTGACGTTTCAATTGAAATCAAATTTAATAAATATAAGAACGTTAATCGTGAGTGATTGCTCCCCTTTCGAGGCTAGAGGAGTTTGATGCACAACAAGCTATGGATTGGATCACGATTTAGAAAATCGAACAATCCAAACGACAGTCTCAAAGTGAAGTAAGCTGAAAGCGAATTTGATGGACAAAGCTGATAGATAGGGAACCAAGAATCAAAAATCAGAATAGGGTCGATGAGGATAATTGGTATAAGTGAACATATATAACTATGTACATATAAAAAATCATATTTTATAATCAAACACATTTTTAAATTTATATATATGTATATATATTTCAAAATCCTTATTTTGATTAAACTCATATATTAAAGTCAAATATATATACATAATATATGTTGAAATAATTACTTATATATATCCAGCTATATCATTACTTATATCAAACTAATATATATATATATAAACAAATATATATATTCCTAAAATCAATATATACATATTTATCTATTATATCTTAAAACCAATATGTTTAAAATACATACCAAATATAAAATTTAAAATCAATATCTTAAAAGAAATCAACATAACTTTATACAAAAAACCCAACATAGCAAAACTAATAATATGATATACCATAATATAATATATAGAAACTATCTAAGCATGTATATAAAACTCAAACAGACTTACTTTATTACAGTATATAAATAATCCAACAATTCATAGGAAAGGTTATATATATACACTAACATATGCTATATGTACATATGCATATGCTACACGAATTCATTCCCAGACTATATATATATATATATATTAAACAATGTAAATTATAGTTATAACCAACTATATGAAATACAAATGTAACCAATTCTATATGCAAACCAGTGCATATGTATAAGTCATATTGTAACCCAATAAATGTAGAAAAAATATTTAAATAATAGAGTATATATGAGTTATGCATAATATATATATAAATCTAGATACCCAAAACGTAGATTTGTACAAAAATTAAATATACTTGTATAAACCAATATTTGTATAAACTGAGCTAATCTATAACTTGTGAAACGGAGTATATATATACTGCTTTTTTTCAAAACCTAATGTATTGTGACAAATATATTTCGAACGCATACATATATTTGCTGTAAACAATAAATTTATAAACGTATATAAACAAAACAGCTTACAAAATAGACAAATACATATAGTGCTATACCGAAACCATATCTATACTGTAACTATATATATAAACAACAAACACTTAGATCATATATTGTCTTTAAAATATAATATATACTTACGTATACACACAGATTATAGAGTATATATATCTCCATATATTATACAACTGATACAAAATCAATGTATGCATATGTTAATATATAACTGTTTCAAGTAAAACACTTCAGGAAATCAATATTATATATACGTATGCAATACGAACAGAAAAAAAATATAACAAAACAAACATATGTATATACAATAACTTAAAATACATAGACTATACCATATGTAATTTTTAGATCAATATGAATATGTATATAACATGAGACATATCATACTTATAACATTCGTATATATATATTCATACTTTATATAAAATCAAACATAACTATATATATTCAAACAAGTGGGGACTTACGGCTGCAAGGGCAGAGGATGAGGAGGATGGGCACGGTTGTAAGCTACGGCACTAGGTAGCAGATCCTTGGAAGTTGGATCCAAGCCGGAGTGAGGTGGGCGATGAAATGGAACATCAGTGGAGACATAGGCGAGCAAACTTTCTCAAGCAACAAGAATAATAATGAAACCAAGCAGTGGTGTATTCTCGAAGCAAGAAGAAAATGGCCTGGTAGGTATAGGCCATGGAATTTGGGAAATAGGGTGGAGTGTGGGCTCGGTTCGATGTATCAAGTGAAGGCAGAAAAAAAATGAAATCAAGGAACCAATGTATATGAAACGAACAATACCATACACGTTGGATGCCATGAAGTAATAAAAGAAAATGGTTGTAGAAATTCTACGATAAATATATGAAAGGTCACAATAACCAAAAGGCACAAAACCAGTACCGATACGGTTACCGTTTTCGCGGATTCCGCTGCGTACCGGACTTCAAAACACAGAAACGAATACACTGCGGAGATCATCATGACGATACGATCAGCATGACATATAGATCTCAGTGGTACGATCATCCGATCAAAAGTCGATATCGGTACCGAAATGCTACAAAAATGCCAGAAATAAGATGAACGGAGCAATAGAAGTCAAAATTTGACGAAACGAAAGATGTCGTCTCACTCAGAAGATGATTTACAAATTTTCTATAGAAAAATATTCAGGTTTGGAAAACATTTTATTATCACCAATTTTTAACTGATTTAAATTTAAATAAAATTACACAGTAAAATGAACTTCCATCTTATCAGATGAAAATTTACCATTTGCTATGTTTAAATAGACCTATTTCAAATATTAAATTTTTATTTCCAAATTCAATTATTTAAAATTTCACAAAAATTCAGTTTAATTACATTATTAAAACAAATAATATTATTTAAAATTTACGGGTCATTACAGTCATTTTCAATTTCAAAAGTTTTTATTTGAAAACCATTAATTTTGGTAAAAGGTGGATTATTACTTAACTCGTTACACGTTGGGATTTGATTTTGTTTCTCACGTTGTTTCATGTATGTTTCAAACAGCAAATCCGTGTGATCTTTGTGAATTTCCTCCATTTCCACAACAAAATCAAATTTCTAATTATTAACTTGAGAATTTTAAATTTGAAATTGTTGAGATTAAATTTTTTCACTATCATTGAAATAAATCCCATTGCCAAAATTATTTAAACAGTTGTTTCCATTTTCGTTTTCATTTTGAAACTAATTTTGGAGTCCGAAATTGAATTGGCATGGGTTATAATCAAAATCATTTGAATTTTGAAGTGAATTCATATTTTGATTATTTTGAAATCCTTGACTTGAGTCATTGCACAAATATTATTTACAGAAATCATGTATCATTTGATTTATGTGTGTAGAGAGTTCAAGTAAAGACGAAATCGTTTCAATACTATTTTCAAGAGTTGAGGGTTGTTCACTGTTCTGAGAATTTTGTTCTTCAAAATGCAAATTGTTTATACAAAAGTTGTTATTAAAATATCCATAAGAATTTGGTATAAAATTATATGGATTATATTGATTTTCACAACTATTGTAAAAATCCGACGAGTAAGAAAATTCAGACATTTTCAAGAATATTTTTTTTATAAAGGAAAAATATTTACCAAGAAGGAGTTATTTTTCAAATGAAAGATTGATTTTTGTTTTGTTTTTTGGATTTTCAAATTTTTTTTCTTTTATATGTTTTGTTATTTTTGTTTGTGTCAAGCTTTTTTTTTGGATTTAAGTTTTTCTAAAAAAAACTAACTCAATTTTTTTTTTTTTGATTGAAAAATTTCAAAGGAAAGGAATTAAAAACTAAGTAAAGGAAAATTTACAGATTTCTTTTTAGTTTTGGATTTTGAAATTTTTCTTTAAAATATGCATGAACTAATGTAACAAAATGAATGCAAGGACTTAACTACAATTTTCTATCCTAATAGATCCTGACCCATAATTGTATAATCACACTTTGTCTTAATTCAACAAGATAGTTCTCAGCCATGTAACAGACAGGAGTTATCGGTGCACCACGAATCGCTATAACAATGCAGCCGAAGGTTTAAGTACCATTAGAGTAACAACCACTATAATATTTACGAATCACCGTAATATTTATAAATGGTTATTGCTCTATCGTAGCCTAGACACCAAGAAATTAAATTGTCGAAAGAGGACAACTTGTCAATATAAAATTAAGCTCTAGGTGAGCTCGTGACAACCTTAAGTCCATGTATAACCGTTATTATTAACAAAATTCAAAGATGAAATGCCATTTTTGGGCCAAGGAATGGGTGATGAAATCCCCCACCTTATGTGGATAGGGGTATTGCCCTTGGAAAATAAAAATAAGATGAGATGAATGCAACGTAGAAATTAAACGTGATTTTAACAATGCAACTACGAATGAAACTTGTTTTTGAAATTTTTTTTATAAAATGAAAGCAACCAATAATGCAAAGCAAATAAAAACACGTGATAAGAGCACGATATCAGAGCGTGCAGAATTATTCGCAATTTATTTTAAAAGCAGCAATTTTTTTTTAAATAAGCAAGCAAATTTTTTTGGCAAGCAAGCCTTCTGTTTATCCGCTTTAACAACCTGAAAAGAAGTTTAAAACAAAATATATATACAGTTTTTTTATATAAAAAATAAGTAACAAAAACAAAGGAAAAAGAAAACAAACTAAAACCAAAACAATTTCAAACACTTGTTGCTTATTTTTATATTTTTTTAAAGGAAGAAAAATAAAAACAAAAGCAATTTTTTTATTGATTATGCCATAAAACAAAAGCAAAAATTTTTTTAAGTGGGAAGAAAACAAAAAAATTTAAAAATTTTTTAAGTGGGAAGATATACACAATTCTTCTCATTATCCTCCGATGGAATTTCATCCGTCCAAGCATCATATATGCCTAACTCCTAGTTATTTGGCTCCTCCACAACAGGCTCCTCCTACATGGGCTCCTCCTGATTGAAATCCTCCTCAAGATTCTCCTCACTCAAGGAATCCTCTATCCATAAGTCTGGGCCCTCTGCCTCTGACTTGTCATCTGAAATCAAATCAACTCTTCATCCTTATCATCTGATATTACTATCGGATCATCCAATGCTCTTTGCCTAACCCTAGAGGGCTCCCCTACCAAAAAACCTCTTCTTCCTCACCGCTGGTAATGGGGATTTCTAGAACCACCAAATCATCATACTTTAGGATTTTCTTAAATATCTCTCTCGCCTTAAGATTTAGTTGGTTTCTTAAACAGAACAAAACAGAAATCTTAGAACTAGATACTAAGCCTTATAACTTAGCAAATTTGCAAGATTCTTTACATTACTTAAATTCCATTTCAAACACTCTATGTTGATTTTAATTCCTTAACCAATATTTTAACAAATCATTTATAAATCATATAACTTAAGTCTACTTAATCCAGAGTCCGTTTGACTGTACAAATTATTTAAGTGCATGATGTTAACCATAAAATTCACTTAAGAATAAAGGCATTAAAGAAAGCTCATAAAAAATGTCCACCTCCACAAGAATTCAAGACAAGGGTTTCGCCATAATTCAAAAGCAGTTTTTCAAAGACATTGAAATAGCTTACGAAGAGATTAGCGTGGAGTCACAAGCAACTGATACGCCTATAAGTGTCAGGTGAAACAAGAGCTTTCGAATGAGTAGAAAAGAAGACATAGCTAACCTTTCGCCTCAGTTGGACCTTTGGACATAGATAATCCACATATATGAAAGAGGCTATTATGGATTCAAAACACCTTTCAAAGGTATTGGACAACAGGCTCACATGCGAGAACCAAACCCTATGAAATTGTTGGTTTCGCCGATGTCAATCTTCCACTTAAAGACATTTTATCTATGGGCACCTTTCGACAGCTAGAATAAGCCTTTCGTAATGGTTGGAAACTTTCGAAAGCATAAAGAATACTCCTCATAAAGCCAAGTCACCTTTCGCAATGATCCAGTCGTCACCTACTAATCTTTTTGAAATTATACAAAAGCTTCCCTAACCTACTCAAATAATCATTCATCATGGTTAACACCAAACCAAAGCAACTAAGGGAGGTTTCAAAGGAGAAGCGGGAGTTGGAGTTGCTTCCGCTTACATCAAAACAATGTGATAGGAAACCTTGACCCTTTTGCTACATACGTTTCGAAGTTGTCAAAAGGTCCGAGAGGAACGCGAAAGCAATGTTAGGAAGTTTTAAAAAAACTTCCACTGCTAGTACACTATTGTTGAAGGTGAAAGGGTTAGCCCAAGCATAATTAGAGATCCAGGTGGCCGCCTTCAAAGCTACGGAAGAGAAAGGATGAAGGCAAAAGGATAGATGCGAAAGGCTGGGAGAAAGACCTTTCGACCGCATCCAAAGGATGCAGGTGGAAGGGTGTCAACCTGCATATATAAATACAACCCCAAGGGTCCGATTTTAGGGACCAATTTTTGAATTATGAATTCTCTTTCTTGTTTCATAGCAAGATCAAACTATTGTATCCCTAATCAATTTAGGGAAAATTCTCTTACTTGTAATCCAATTTAAATGAATGCAAAAGAGTAGACGCATGGACCTAATATCGATTTTGAATATGAGGAAAATCATTTGGGCCATTAGCTTGACTAATGACCAATTTCACATGATGCTCACTTATTTTCTTAACCCATATTTGACTTATGTAATGTTATGGGATCATCTTAGACATTGTGAATTCAAATCATATTATCATCTTGTTTCGTGATATCAAATGCTAAATTGACATGATGATGATATTTCGATATTAATAAGTTCATTGAATTTATATTATATTGCCTAAGATGTTATTCCATTGCATATCGAATTTAAATCTTATATATTGTGCATTGAGCTCCTTTGAAAGAGTAAATACCCTTTCGACCTGATCGAAAGGGGTTTCGAAAGGGACTTAATGTATGAACATCAAGTTATGTTACTGGTTGGACATCTTCGAAAGGAGTTCAGATATTCCAAAATATATAACCCTTTCGAAGGAGTACCTTCCATTGTAGCAGAAACTATACTTTTGGTAGTGATTTCTTTTCTTAAAGGTAGAATGGCCCTTTCAACACATTCGAATGTGGGATAAGAATGATCCTTTCGATCCACTTGAAATGAGACATGAATGACCCTTTTAACTCACTCGAAAAGGGTCAAAAATGAATTGTTCTCTTTCTAACTTGCATTTCAAAGAGTTGATTGGCATTCTTATCTATAATTAACATTTCCTCAAGGCTACCTTCTGAAGACAATTTGTCCCAATCAACTCAATCGAAAGGGGTTTCGAAGAGATTGATCACTTCTAAAATTTTCTTTTGAGGTGTTAGCGGCATTTCTTGTTAACAACATAGCTTTGGAATGTCGACAAGTTTTCTTGTTAACGTATTTGCCGCTAGAAGGAAGGCTCAAACCTCTGACTTTGTAGTTCCTTTATAGAGTAATTATGGATGTTTAACCTGATGTAGGGAAATCAAGTCTAAATGGCTTAGTCGAATGGACGAAGAGGCAATACACACCATAACTTTGGAGGAAAACGATGCTCCAACTTTTAACTTGGAAGGAGTTGGGCAAGGGCAGCCGTCAACCCCAACACAACTAGATGACAATGCAATAAAGATAAAGCATCTGGAGAAACAATTGTTGGATATGCAAGAGCTTCTCAAAGCAGTGCTATCTAAAAAGTCTTCCAAAACAGCAAAACCAACAACTGGGATGAGGTGATCTTCCCAAGAAGAAACTTAAAAGCTTATACCAATAAGGGCAAGAGAAAAATAGATCTGACATCATCAAAGAAAAAGGACGTCGTCCGATTAATGTCGATTATCAAGGAAGGATACTGGTTCAATCCCTCGAGCAATCTTGAAGCTCGACCTTAAAAGAACACAGCCCAAACTGAAAAAGCTACCACGACACTGAAGCTTATTTTAAAGATTGGAACACCCATATTTTTAGTAACATTATTTAGGATATTTAATTTGCTAAATAAAATAAAATAATGTAAGTTGATTAGGGGATTGAGATTTGTGACTAATAGGGGTAGCCATGCCATGTTAATGTGTAAATCAAAACAAGATAAAATGAAATAAAATAGGTAAGGGTAAAATAGGGAGAAGGATATTCTTATACCCTAAACCCTTGGGAACTCATTCATACATTCATTCCATTATAAATTTTTGAAGTATAATTCCGGCCACCATTAGCAAGCAAAAGGAAGAAGATAAAGCTAGAATTCAAGAGGAAGAATCAAATCACTTAATCAAGATCAAATCTCACATCCTAAATCACAAAACTAAGGTGAATAATGACTACATCTCTTGTTTTCTAAATGTTTTTAGTTTTAAGGAAATCAAAATTTATCTTGCATAGTTTAGCCATGATTTTGAAGGACGAAATGTTTATATATGCTTGTTGATGATTTATGCTTATTCATATAGATTTTATGGTATGATTTGATATGAAAACCTTATGTAATGACATCTAAATATCCTGCGATTTTAGATATAGTTCAAAGATGACATTTTAGAGATGGATTTCAATTTTCATAATTTTCTGAATTAATGTGGATTTTATATTAGTTTTCTAGTGAAGAAAATGATTTATTGGGTTATAAATAATTTATGGTTGAATTATAAATAGTTTTGGTCCGAAATTTATATGTGTTAGAAAACATATTAACAATGTTTTTCTAGAATTTTTGTACAATTTTCCAAAGTGTTTTGATGGATATATAAAATTATTTAAGATATGAGACTTAAATGTTTTATATTTATAAAAGGAGGAGGAGTATTTTGTAAATAAATTAAAGTGTTTATTTCTATAATTTTGGTAGTGGTTTTAGAAAAGAAAATTTGCAACAAATAATATTTCGACAAATAAGGCAGGTTAGAAAAAAAGTTTACTTAAAAAGGTTAAAAATCGATTTTACATGTAATTAGCATGTTTCTCCACCTTCGACACCCTGCTTCCGGTTGGGTAGCTTGCGAATTACTAGTTTCGCCTTCGTCACCATCGAAACCAATGTGCGTGGTATCAATTTATTGGTATGTAGCGAATTGGATAAGAGGCGAAGCTATAAGGATGAAACCAGGGGTTTCGAAGGAGGTCGAAGCATTACTTTGTTTTAAAAGGAAAATGCGCCTGCTTTGCATTCGACTATATTGCTGTCGACTTGGTTGGCTTTCGCTTGGGGCAAATGGTTTAAAGAAATGGTTTTAAGAGGTTGCGCCTTTGTTTTTAGATGCCCGCTTTCGACTAGGTCGAAGCCTTGCTGCCGCTTTTGACTAGGTCGAAGCCTTAGCTGCCGCTTTCTACCTCTTGAGGCAATGCCTTCAAAAGGGTTGATTTTGTTTTATAAAACCTTACCGCTTATCCAAAGCTTTTGGAAGGATGGTTTCGACACCATCACTTCTTTACTTAGGTTTTTCGAAAGAGTTGCTTTCGACCCTATTGTTTGTGACCATTAGAGATTTTTAAAGATTAACCCAATGGTTTCGGAAGGTGTTTCCATATGTTTTTAAAAAAATTGAACCCAAATGCTTTTCAACGGTTTAAGGTTTTGATGCTTTCGAAAGGTTTTTAAAAGAGGTTTCTAAGGGGTGGTTCCCCAATGGTTTCGAAAGGTTATGTTTAAAGGTTTTAAAGATAGGACGTCTACGGTTTTTAGCTTTCAAAGGAAAAGGTATTTCTACTGTTTCGAAAGATTTATATAAATGGTTTCTAAAGCAAGGTTTTGGCCTTTTGGCCTAGATGAAAGAAAGGGTTTATTTGGTTACGAAAGGAATAATTTCAATGGGATCGAAAGGGGTACTTTCAAAGGTTTAAATGTTTTCATCAAGAAAGATTTGGGTAAAGTATATATTGCATAGCAAGGCGATTTTGAGTAAAGCATAGAGTATATATTTTTCTTGTTTATGTTTGACTTAATGGTTTTAAATCAATTTGAGAACAAAAGGTTTTCCAGGAAAATTTGAGTAAAATGACTCAGATATTAGAATACTAGATGGGACTAGTATAAGGTCGCGCCATATACATTAGCTATTAGCCCTTAGCTAGTTGAGTCCAAAATTCCAATGTGTAAGGCTTTGTCAAAGGTAAGACTAAAATTGTGGTACACACAGAAAGGAATATATTCACGCAATGTAGGTTATTGGTGAGCCCGCAAAACCATTAGGATCAGTGGACCCTGGGAGAGAGTAAGTTAGGGACAGACCGTCTAGAAGACTTGTCTAATAGATGTTAGGCCATTTTTATTGTATTTTTCTGGTAGACCTGAGTCGGCCAAAGGTTAGTAGTAAGCCAAACAAAACTACAGTGTTCGGACAGATTGTCCACTTGTTACCTTATGTGTATGTTTATACAAAATTCTTTACAGTTTTAACCAGTTTTGGTTGCAGGATTTTAATTTGCAAAAGATATGTTTTAAAAGGATATTAGTGAGAGGAAACCCATTCTGCTAAGCGGCGTGGTCTCACTTAATATCGTATATCTGAGATGTATAGTAGTATTCACACTAGGCTTTATGTCTGACTCGTAGTTTATGTCTTTCCCCTTAAACTCTCGGGTTCTTAAAATTGATTTGAGTAGGCTGAGGGTTGAGGTTTTACAGGTTTTAGTAGTTCGACGAATAAAGCTTCCGGAGACAGGTAGGTGGCTGATCGATCGCTATTTAGGAGTTGCTGTTTTCTTTTGTTTTTATTCCACTGTGTTGTATTTAAGCCAGTCAAGTATATATAGTACTCTGATCAACCAAGGGGGCATCATCATATGTTGCTCTTGACGTATTTATGTAATAATTATATTTTATCTAATCCTGTGAAACGATTATGGGATTATGTAATTTGAATGTGAAACATGTTTTGGAAATGTAATGTGAAAATATGTTTTTGAAATCAGTAATTTGCTTCATATTCCTGTGATGCTGATATTATGTATGCCATTAACATTACCATATTTGGTCAGTGGAAGTTAATATTATGGATCACTACAACATTCGTAGCGCTTAGCTTCGGGCCTCCAGATAGGGGATGTTACAACTTGGTATCAGGGTATAGCTTTATGAAAAAATTTAACTAAAAATGATTTTTTAAAACATAATCCTAAGGAATTAGAGAAAAGATGGGGTATGGGATAACGCTATTGTAACATACTTATATTTGCTATATATAAGTATACGCTATATCACTATTTTCCAATCTCTATTAAGCTATTCTTCTGTTTCTCACGAGGCTTGAATACAGATATGGACGCTAGAAGAGGACACCTAGGAGGGGATGGCACCACAACAAATGGCAACGCTCGACCAAATACGAGAAGGAACCAAGGTTAGGCTCAAGCTGAAAATGCTGGTGCTGGGGTCACACAAGTGGATACTGGAGCTATGTATCTGTTTTTCTTGAACATGATGCAAGTTGAAATTGCTGCTGGAGTAGTTGGAGGAAATGCTGTGGGAGGAGTTCAGGAAGCTCCGGTTGTCAACTGTTATGCTAATTTGAGTAGAGATTATGCTAGGCTTGGAGGGAAGTTGTTTATTGGAACTGAAGATGCTATAAGAGTGGAGAACTGGTTGCTACACTTTGAAAGGATATTTGCTTACTTGGGGGTCAATGATGAGTAGAAGAGGAGGCTTGCTTCGAGACTGCTTCAAGGAGCAGCTTTATTTTGGTAGAATATTGTGACGGTTGGTGTGATGAGGAGATGATGACATGGGATGAGTTTAGATGGAGGTTCAAGGAGAGGTTATTGTCGGTGATGGCGTAGTCTGTTTTGATCAGAAAGTTTGCTAAATTAGAGCAAATAGAATTGTCTATTTTGGAGTATGCTAGTAGTTTTGAAGAGTTGGCTAGATATGGTTATGCCATTGTCGATACGGTAATGAAAAGAAATGAGAAGTTTATTAAGGGGTTGAAGCCTGAGTTGGCTAAGGCTACTTTACCGCATATCAGAGATCATTGTGATGTGTTTGTAAAGATGGCTTTAAGACAAGAGGAGTTGCTTGCTCTTTTAGAAAAGAAGAAGGAGAAGGAGGGCCCGGTGCGGCAGAGTCGGAAAAGAAAGTTCTTTCATAAGAAAGGTGCTCAAAAAGGTGGAGCCGCGAAGAAAGGAAAGTCTGAAGTGGTTTGTTATAAGTGTGACAAGAAAGGGCACTTTGCTAATGAATGCCGCATAGGAAAGGCAAAGGAAGTGATCAGGAAGAAGAACATCAAATGTTTTAACTGCGATCATATTAGTCATTATAAGAATCAATCCAAAGAGCCTTCTAAGGATGGAAAGGGCAAGGTGTATGCATTGGAGCCTGCTACATCAGGACCAACAGCACAGGAGAAAGGAAAGGCAATGTTGGGAGGTATGCTTCAGATCCATGATATGTCCATTAGCGTTTTATTTGATACCGGTGCATCGCATTCTTTTATATCTCATTGTTTGGTAGATAACCTTAACCTAGAACCCATATATATAGTTACTTCCTTAAGAGTTGCAAATCCGATAGGAGGGTATGCAACACTTGGGATGAAGTGTGACCACTAAGAGTTTGACTTCCAAGGTTACATCGTTGTTTGTAGTTTGCATATATTTGACTTTGTAGGGTTTGGAATCATATTGGGCATGGATTGGTTAAGTAAGTACGATGCTAGGATATTTTGCTACGATAGGAAAAAATATCATTTAGACACCCTAATTTTAGTGATTGGATTGTATGTATCGTAGAAAACCTTAGTTGTGAGGTGAATGCTTTGTTGTGTGTTGTGGAGTTGGAAGATGAGTTGAATCGCGTTTTCGTGGTTAGAGAATTCGTGGATGTCTTCGAGCCGGTAGTAGGATTGCCACCGAAATGAGCCACTGAGTTTTAGATAGATTTGCTGCCTAGAGCAGAGCCGGTGAGTAGGCCTCGAAGAAGGATGACACCTACAGAAATTAGGGAGTTGAAGGTGCAGTTGGTAGATTCAGAGAGCAAGAATTTTAACAGACCTAGTAATTCACCTTGGGGAGAAGCCGTAGTGTTTGCTAAGAAGACGGACGGATCGTTAAGGTTATGTATCGATTATCGTAAGCTGAATGAGAAGACGATAAAGAATCAATATCCATTGCCTAGAATTGACGATTTGTTCGATCAGTTGTGTGGAGCTAAGATATTTTCTCGGTTTGATTTGGCTACAAGGTTCCATCAACTTAGAGTAGCAGAAGATAATATACCTTTGATGGCATTTAGGACCAGATGTGGATCGTACGAATGGTTAGTCATGCCGTTCAGACTAACTAATGCGCCAGCATTCTTTGTAGACTTGACGAACCAAATTTTCAGACAGCACTTGGATAGATTCGTATTGGTGTTCATAGATGATATTTTGATATACTCTAAGGATGAAAAAGAGCATGAAGTTCATCTTAGAGTGGTTCTTGAGACTTTGAGAGAACATCAGCTGAAGGCGAAGTTTTCGAAGTGTCATTTCTGGAAGAAGGAGGTGAGGTTTCTTGGTCACGTGGTTTCGGAGAAGGGGTTGTCAATCGATCCAGATAAGATCAAAGCTGTTTATAATTGGAAAAGACAGAAATGGTAATTGAGATAAGAAGATTTCTTGGATTGGCTGGATATTACTTTTGGTTTATAAAGGATTTTTTGTGGATAGCGGCGTCGATGACCAAGCTAACACGAAAAAATGTGAAGTTTGTTTTGACCAATAAATGTGAGGAAGCATTCCTGAGCTTGAAACACTTATTTACCCATGCACATGTATTAGTTGTTCCGGAGGGGAATCAAGATTTGATAGTTTATACGGAGGCGTGTGGAACTGGATTAGGAGCCATGTTAATGTAGAAAGGCAAAGTGATTACCTATGCTTCTAGACAACTTAGACCACATGAGGTTAGATGCCCGACTCATGACTTAGAGTTAGCTGTAGTTATTTTTTCTTTGAAGGTGTGGAGACATTACCTTTTGGGAGAGAGGTTTGAGCTTTATACAGATCATAAGACGTTAAGTATTTGTTCTCTCAGAAGAAGCTGAATATGAGACAAAAGAGGTGGTTAGAGTTTTTAGCTGCTTATGACTTTGATATTGAACACACACTAGGAAAGGGCAACAAGATTGCCGATGCGCTTAGTAGGAAGCATTATAATGCAGTGTTGGCTATGATAGCAGAATGGAAAGACTTTGAAGCGTTGTCGACTTGCAGAGTGCAATGGAGAGCCGAGGCTGGGTCTAGTGGAGAATCCGCTGTGTTATCTTGTTTAGAAGTCTGACTGGTATTGATTGAGAAGATTGCTTCTAAAAAGGAAGAGGATCCAGTGTTGGCTGAAAGGATCAGGAAGTTAAGGGATGGAACAGAGAGCAATGACATGAAGGATTTCAGTCTTGATCAAAGTGGGTGGTTGAGAAAGAAGGGTAGATTATATGTTCCAGATGTGGGAGATATAAGGAAGGATGTTTTGGAGAAATGCCATCGTCCGAAGTTCATTATTCATCTAGAGGGAACGAAGATGTATCGGGATATGAAGAGAAGTTTCTTCTTGGAAGGAATGAAGAGGGATGTAGGCTAATGGGTGAAACTGTGTTTGAACTGTCAACAGGTGAAAGCCGAGCATCAGAAGCCAAGTGGGTTGCTTTAGCCATTGGATATTCCAGTATGGAAGTGGGATTCTATTTCTATGGATTTCATAGACAGGTTGCTGAGATCTAATAGAGTGAATGAAAGTATATAGGTTATAGTGGACAGATTGACCAAGAGGGCCATTTTATTCCAGTTAAGTCAACTAGAACGGCACATGTTTTGGAGAAGTTATTTATGAAGAATATAGTCATACTTCATGGAATTCCTAGTAGTATTGTCAGTGTTAGAGATTCCTTATTCACTAGCGAGTTTTGGAAGAGTCTATAGGAATGTTTTGGATCCAAGCTCAAGATGGTTACCACTTACCATCCGTAGATGGATGGGCAAACGGAAAGAGTTAACAAGATATTGGAAGACTTGTTAAGAGCTTGTGTATTAGACCTCGAGGGATCATGAGAAGACCATCTACACCTAGTTGAGTTTTTGTATAACAATAGTTATCAGACTAGTATAAGGATGGCACCGTTTGAAGCTTTGTATGGAAGACCATTCAAACCTCCCGCATGTTGGTTAGAGATTGAAGATAGATTAGTCCGGGGTCCCGATTTGGTTAGAGAAGCTGCATAGAAGATTGAGCTGATAAGGGCGAGAATGAAAGAAGTTCAGTCTAGGCAGATGTGCTATGCAGATAGAAGACGGAAAGATTTAGGGTTCTCTGTTGGAGATCATGTTTTCGTTAAAATATCACCGATGAAAGGTGTTATCAGGTCTAGGAAGACAGGGAAGTTAGCACCGAGATTTGTAGGACCGTTTGCTATTTTAGAGAGGATCTGGAAACTCGCTTACAGAGTAGAGTTACCAAGTAGTTTGACAGGAGTCCATGATGTTTTCCATGTATCTCATCTAAGGAAGTGTGTTAGGGATCCAGACACTACTATAGCACTTACTTTGTCGAATGATTTAGTAGTAGAACCAGACTTGACTATAGTTAGGAAACCTATCCGGATAGTCGCGAGAGATGAGAAGAAGTTGAGGAACAAGACAGTCAGATTAGTAAAGGTCCAGTGGAGTAACGATGACAGAGACTGTACTTAGGAGACTGAGAGAAGGATTAGAGATGCTTATCCTGATTTGTTTGATGTTATGTTTTACCTTTGATTGTTTTGTTGTGTACCTTATCGTAATTTCGAGGACGAAATTATTTAAGGAGGGGAGATTGAAACACCCATATTTTTAGTAACATTGTTTATGATATTTAATTAGCTAAATTAAAAAAAAAAATAAGTCTATTAGGGGATTGAGATTTGTGATTAATAGGGGTACCCATTCCATGTTAATGTGTAAATCAAAACGAAATAAAATGAAATAAAATAGGTAAGGTCAAAATACGGAGAAGGATATTCTTATACCCTAAACCCTTAGGAACTCATTCATATATTCATTCCATTATTAAAAAATTTAAGTATAAGGCTGGCCACAATTAGAAAGGAAGAGAAAGAAGATAAAGCTAGGATTCAAGAGGAAGAATCAAATCACTTAATCAAGATCAAATCTCACATCCTAAATCACAAAGCTAAAGTGAATAATGACTACATCTCTTGTTATCTAAATGTTTTCGGTTTTAAGGTAATTCGAATTTCTCTTGCATAGTTTAGCCATGATTTTGAAGGTCGAAATCTTTATATATGCTTGTTGATGATTTATGCTTATTCATAGAGTTTATGGTATGTTTTGATGTGACAACCCTAATTAATGACATCCAAATACCTTGCTATTTTAGAAATAGTTCAAAGATGATATTTTAGAGATGGGTTTTAATTTTCATAATTTTCTGAATTAATGCGGATTTTAAATTAATTTTCTAGTGAAGAAAATGATTTATTGGGTTATAAATAATTTATGGTTAAATTATAAATAATTTGGGTCTGAAATTTATATTAGTTAGAAAACTTTTTAAAAATCATTTTCTGGAATTTTTGTAGAATTTTCCAAAGTGTTTTGATGGATATATAAAATTATTTAAGGCATGGCTTAAATGTTTTATATATTTATAAAAGGAGGAGGGGTATTTTGTAAATAAATTAAGGTGTTTATTTCTGAAATTTTGGCAGTGCTTTTAGAAAATAAAATTTGCAACCAATAAGATTTAGACAAACACGACAGGTTAGTTAAAAAGTTTACTTAAGAAGGTTAAAAATCAGTTTCACATGCAAATAGCATGTTTCACCACTTTTGGCACCTTGCTTCCGATTGGGTAGCTTGTAACTTAGTGGTTCCGCCTTCGTCACCATCGAAACAATGCGCCTGGTATCAATTTATTGGTACGAAGTAAATTGGATAAGAGGCGGAAGGTACAAGGTCGAAACCTAGGGTTTCGAAGGAAGTCGAAGCACTACTTTACTAAGTGGCCATTGACTACTTTACTAAGTGTGCAGAAGCAGAACCACTCCCCAAAATCACTTCAGGAAAAGTGCTATGATTTATCATTAAAAACATTATTACCAGATTCGGGATCCCTTATAAAATTATATCTGATAATGGAATACAATTTGAAAGTGAAGAGTTTTCTCGGTTTTGCCATAAGAACTGGATTATCAAAAGCTTTTCTTCCGTGGCACATTCAAAGGCTAATGGAGCCGCTGAAGCAGCAATTAAGACTATTAAGACTGTCTTGAAAAAACGATTGAACAAAGCCAAAGGAAATTGGTTAGAAGAATTGCCACTTGTACTCTAGGCATATCGAACGTCCACTAGAACTGCGACAGGTCATATCCCTTATGTTCTAACATATGGATGTGAAGAAATGTTGCAAATTGAAATTGAGATAACCTCACATTGAAGGATCGCATATGCATTTGATCAAAACTAATAATTAAAGAAAGAGTAATTAGATTTAATACATGAACTAAGAGAAGAAGCAGCTATTCGGGCTGTAGAATATCATAGAAGAATCTCGAAATACTATAACTCTAGGGTAAAAATAAGACCATTTCAAGAGGGAGACTTAGTACTCCGAAGGGTGATGGCAAACACAAGAAATACCATGGATGGACCGCTAGGACCAAACTGGGAAGGTCCGTCAATCATATCCAAAGTAATTCTCCCAAGAACTTACAAGTTATGCGACCAGATGGCAATATTATTCCTAGAACGTGGAATGCGGACCACTTGTGACCATATTTTCTTAAAATGAATTAATAAAACACCTATTCTTTAAAGGAAAGTCTAAATGGTTGCGAGCAAATCTCTCCTTAAATTTGGAAACTAACTTATATGGTCAAAGCCTTTGTCTGCACCGAGTTAGCCAGGTCAAAGCGCCTTTTAGAGGGAGGTTAGAGTAAGCCTTTAACCGTGCCATGCTATGGCCAGGCTAAAGCATCGACAAGTTATTGATCGCGCCATGCTATGGCCAGGTCAAGGCACCTCCTCGATTGAGGTAAGAGTAAGCCTTTATCCGCGCCAAGCTATGGATGGGTTAAAGCATTGACAAGCCCATGATCACACCACGCTATGGCCAGGTCAAGGCACCTTCTGGAGGGAGGATGGATTGGTCCCGCCATGCTATAGCTTGGCCAACGCACTGAACAAGCCTTCAGCCCCACCTATAAGGCCTAGCTGGAGCGCACCTCCTAGAAGAAGGTTAGGTAAATCCTTGGGTCCTGCTTGTGGATAAACTAACTAGGCGCACCAGACAACAATGGACTAAGACGTTCAAGCCCGAGAAGTGGCATATCAAACAAAGACAACAACAAACTAAGACGTCCTAGCCCGAGAAGTGGCATATCAAACAATGACAACATATGAGGCCTAAAGGGTGGCACATGACAAAAGAATGAGAACCCAATGAGCGGTTCAAAACAAGAGGCTCAAATAAGAGTCGACAGCCTTTGGATGATTTCCAAAAGAGGATTTCTAGACATAATTTATTAATACCCGAATCTGGGTTTTGGGTATCTTGTTATTGACTTTTGGACTTCACTTATTAATACCCGAATCCGGGTTTCAGGTATTTTACTATTGATCTATGGTCTTCATAATACCCAAATCTGGGATTCGGGTCTTCTATTATTGATATCTGGACTTCATAATATCGGAATCCGGGTTTTGGGTCTTTTACTATATATATCTGGTCTTCATAATATCTGAATCCGGGTTTTGGATCTCTTATTCTTAATTTCTGAATTTCACTTATTAATTCTTAATGTGGGAACTAGGACCTCCATTATTAAGACCTTTATCATGGGATTCTAGACAACATTTTGTTAATACTCGAATTTGTTAATGCCCAAATCTGGGTTCCAAGGCTTATGGTATTAAAATCTTAATGGACTTTCGGTCTTCGATTAAAACTCTATGTTTGTCTTATTAACACTCGAATCAGAGTGACCAGTTTACTACTAGTAACTTTTGACCGACAATTCTAAACATCATAATCTCGGTTTCGGGATTATTATTATTTCTAATTAGGGTTTATAAATACCCATTATTTACCCCTAAATAAGGATTCATGGTTTTCAATGACTTATTTCAGAAGAAAACTCCTGGACTTCGATTATAAGAGTCAGATTTAGACTACATGTCTGGTTTTCTATTAATATAGCAGATGTTTAATTCATAAACTTCTTTTGTTATTACCAAAAGTTGGATAGTAGGACTTCCATTATTTCCATATGGGAGTTTTTGGTCTCCAATCATTCACAATTGTGGATTACTTATTACTTATTAACTGCAAATAAGGTATTCGACATAATTCAAAATTAGTGTTTCGAAGATATTGAGATAGCTTTCGAAGAGATTAGGATGGAGTCGCAAGCAACTGATATGCCTACAAGTGTCAGGTGAAACATGAGCATTCGATGGAGTAGAAAAGAAGACAAAGCTACCCTTATGCTTCAGCTGGACCTTTCGATGTAGATAATCCACATACAAAAAAGAGTCTAGTATGGATTCGAAACACCTTTTGAAGGTACTGGACAACATGCTCACACACGAGAACCAGACCCTACAAAATTGTTGGTTTCACCGGTGTCAATCTTTACTTAAAGACATTTTATCAATGGGCACCTTTTGGCAGCAAGAATAAGCCTTTCGAAATGGTTGGAACCTTTCGAAAGCATAAAGAAGACTCCACATAAAGCAAAGTGACCTATCGTAATGATTTAGTTGTCACCTACTAATCCTTTGGAAACTATAGAAAAGCTTCCCTTGCCCTCTCAAATAATCATTCATCATGGTCAACACCAAACCAAAGAAACCAAGGGAGGTTTTGAAGGAGAAGAGGAGTTAGAGTTGCTTCTGCTTACATAAAAACAATGTAATAGGGAACCTTGATCCTTTTTCTACATACCTTTCGAAGGTTTCGAAAGGTCTGAGAGGAACATGGAAGCAATTTTGGGGAGTTTATTACAACTTCCACTACTAGTGCACTATTGTTGTATGTAAAAGGGTTAGCCCAAGCATAATCAGAGACCCAAGTGGCCGCCTTCAAAACTACAGAAGTGAAAGGATGAAGGAGAAAGGATGGAAGCGAAAGGCTGGGAGAAAGATCTTTCGACGGCGTCGAAAGGATGAAGGTGGAAGGTGGTCAACCTGCATCCATAAATATGACCCTAGGGGTCCGAGTTTAGGGACCAATTTTTGCATTCTGAATTCTCTTTCTTATTTCATAACAAGATCAAACTTTTGTAAACCTAAATCAATTTGAGGAAAATTCTCTTACTTGTAATCCAATTTAAATGAGTGCAATAGAGTAGACGAATGGATTTAATATCGGTTCTGAATATGAGGAAGATCATTCCAGCCATTGACTTGACTAATGACCAATTGCACATGATGCTCACTTATTTTCTTGACCCGTATTTGACTTATTCAATGCTATGGGATCAACTTGGACATTGTGAATTCGAATTATATTATCATCATGTTTCGTGATATCAAATGTTAAATTTACATGATGATGATATTTCGATATTAATAAGTTCATTGAACTTATATTGTCCAAGATGTTATTCCATTGCATATTGAATGTAAATCCTATATATTGTGCATTGAGCTCCTTTGAAAGAATAAATACCGTTTCAACCTGATCGAAAGTTATTTCGAAAGGGACTTAATGTATGAACATCAAGTTATGTTTTCTAGTTGCACATCTTCAAAAGGAGTTTAAATATTTCAAGACTTATAACCCTTTCGAAGAAGTACCTTCCATGGCAGTAGAAACTATACTTGGAAGTGAATTCTTTTCCTTAAAGGTAGAATGGCCTTTTCGACACATTCGATAGGGGTTTTTGAATGATCCTTTCGATCCACTTGAAAGGAGAAGCAAATGACTCCTTCGACTCGCTAAAAAAGGGTCATAAATGAATTTTTCTCTTCCTAACTTTCATTTCAAAGATTTGATTGGTCTTCTTATCTATAATTAACACTACCACAAGGAAACCTTCTGAAGACAATCTGTCCCAATCAACTCATTCAAAAGGTGTTTCGAAGAGATTGATCACTTCTAAAACTTTCGTTTGTGGTGTTAACAGCATTTCTTGTTAACAACTTAGCTTTGGGATGTCGACAAGATTTCTTTTTAACACATGATACCACTTTCCTAAGTAAGTATTTAGTAGGTAGAAGATTATTTGGAATACCTTAAAAATGAATCGAAACTTATCCATCAACCCGAATTATTTTCTTAAAATTCCTATGTCTAAGTTGCCTTTATTTATTTTTCAAAAATCATTTTTGTTAACCCCTCTTTTGACGACTCAGCGACCTAATGAGTTATAAGGTCAAGCGACATAACGAACTAATAATGGAAACGACCTAGCGACCTAAAGTGAGAAGTAACCCAGCGACTTAAAGACCTCACGAACTAACAACTTAACAACCCAAACGACCTAACGGTTTAACACGCAAGCGACCTAGTGAGGAAGAAGTTCTACAGCGAGCTAACAGAGCAGCAGGATAAGCGACCTAAGGACCCAATGACCTAACGAGGTAGAAGGGGAGCGACCTAACGACTTGGTGTGCTAAAAGTAGAGAGAGATCACATGCATTCTGTCTCCTTCATTAGGTCGCCCGCGAGCAATAATTAGGCCGAGACAACTTCTTATGCCGCTCCTCTCCTGGGTCTCTCACAACCTATGACTTGTCAATGTGTTCAAGTGATCAAGTGCACCCCTGTTAAACCGTAAACCATGCCCACTAGGTCGCCCACCACCTACGACCTACCCCTAGGTCGCTCACGACCTACGACCTACCCCTAGGTCGTTCACGACCTACGACCTAACTCTAGATTCTCCCTATAAATACCCCACCTACTTCAACTGAAAGGGGACTTTTGGCTCACTTTTGGAATGCCAATACTCTGCTGTTTTCTCGACTCATTCGACACTTCAAACACGCCAAACACCAAGGACGCTTCAACAAGCTTATGGAAGAGATCTAACACATCCGACATCGATTCAAAGAGCTCTCCTACATCAAAGCTTTAGCTATTCGTCTAAAGTGAGTTGTAACCAAAGTGCTTTGTAAAGAATTGTAATTGAATCATCAATAAAGGATATTAAAGTGGACGTAGGCTAGATCTTAAGCCGAACCACTTTAAAACTGTTGTCTTTTTACTGCTTTTATGTGATTTCTCTGCTTATATTCTGTTCCCGTACCTAGGGGATGTGCTTTCACTTTTTCATTACATACACCGGGCTGTTAGCATTCAATTTTTAGCGTTAACATTTTTGGTGCTTTCACTGAGAACCCAACTCAGGAATATTTTCACCATTGCTTCGCAAAAGTTTGTTGAAAGAATCTCTGTAAAGACCAGAAGTCTATCTGAAATCATGGCTCCTGGAAGAAAGAGTAGATCTACCAGATCCAGAAATGCTCATGAGGGGACCTCCGCTTACCCAGCAGCAAACCAGGCAACTCCTACCGTTGGAGTCACAAGGGCTGAATTAGACGATGTAGTGTCTGGATTATACCAACAAATTAAAGCTCAAAACGCTTTGATGATGGATAGATTAAACACTCTGCTTGGGGCAAATCGACAACCAAAAAATAATGAAACAACCTTTGCCGAAGATGCCCATAATTCCCAAGAGAAAGGTATTCCTCAAAGAGCAACTGGCTCCGCCGAAGTGCCACCTTTCCAAGCTGAAGGTTCAAGGCCGTAGCCAACTTTTCATGAACACTTGCCCATGCAAACTTCCGAAAGAATAGCTGAAGTCTGCACGGCGATGCCTCTGAACAATGAGGAGTACCTATCAGGGATGGTTCGCCGAATCATGAAAGAGAGCATGCAGAGGGAAGAAAATGAGAGTGACTGGGGGTTTTCTCCAAACAAAACTCCGTTTACTGAAAGGATTCTGAAAGAAGAATTTCCAAGGAAATTTGTACCTCCTACTATCCCGGCCTATAGGGGGACAAGTGACCCTAATCATTTCCTATATAAGTATGACTGGCATATGACCGGTGCAAAAGCATCAGATGAGATTAAATGCCGATACTTTCCAGTGTATTTGGAAGGAGTGGCTCTACTTTGGTTCACAAAGCTACCAATCAACTTTGGAATATAACTTAGTCCCAAACTTCAACTTATAGAGAATGGAAATTGGGAAACCTTCAACCCTAATGAGATTGGAAAACAATGATATCAAATTCCAGAATCTACAACAACAAATGTTAGTAATGCAAGAGTCTCTTGGGAGAGCTCCATCTCACAGGATTATGGAAAGAGAATATGTAACGACCCGTAATTTTCGATGCTTAAATTTGTTAATTTAAATAAGATTTTGGTAATTAAATATTGGAAGAAATAGAGATTGGTAATTTGATAATGGAGTGATAACTAAAATGAATAGTAACAATGATAATTAAAGCTAATTATTAACAATTTGGATGAAAGTCAAATAAATGAAATAATGTGAATGTTACACTTGGCTATAAAAGGAAAATATGAAAACAAATGTAAATATTGAATTGATTAATGAAATATTATATAATTAATGGTAATTGGATAAATTCAATATTATGTAAGTGATTATAATAATTGGTTGAACATAATAAACTTATAATGTGATTAAGAGCTAATAGTAACAATTATTATAAGTTACCTATTTATTTGATCTGTTAAAATTAAATTGGAATCAATTGCTGTAAATCTAATTAAATATTACGTTAATGTAAATTATGGTAATAATTGGAAATAATGTTAATTTTATCAATAATATGACAATTGGTTGAATAAAAAGAATGGAAATCAAGATTTATCAACTTATTTGAATTGTAATAATTGAATTTAGTGCAATTAAATGAAATTTATTTATAACGTAAATTGAAATTAAGATTAAATGGGAAGATATTAATGCACTAAGATATAAACCAATGTTATTTTAACCCATAAGATGATAACTGATTGAATAACAAGATTTAAAATCAAATAAATGGATTTATTGAAATTTCGATTGGTAATTAATGAATTTGCTAAAATTGAAATTAAACACCGTAATTGGTAAATTAATTAACTTTAATTGGATTTCTTAACTTTTTTAAATTATTTTGAATGTTAAAGAAATCAAAAAGGGTAAAATGTGTTAACCATAGAATTTACATTGGAAATTCGACTTAATTAATTTAATATTAATTAATTTAATTAACTGAAATATAGCCATTTTGGCAACTGTCTAGGATTTTGACGAAACTAGTTTCATCGAATCCATAATAGTGAATTATTATAGGATTTTAAGTTTCGTAACGATCGGACTTATCGTTTGATCGTACGGACTCGGAACGCCTAAAAATCAATTTAATTGAATTCAATTGAAATCAATTTAGAATAAACTAATTTTAACATAACTTCTCCATACGATAGAATTAGGACTTGAAACTTGTTCCATTGTTTTTAAAATCTTCAAAAACATCTATTTTGATATTTGGGTTGACCCATTTCCCTTCCGGGGGCAGAACGGGCATTTTGGGTCATTTATCGTTCAATCAATCTTGTCCATTCATCCTATTTCCGACCTACCTATAAATACCTCATTATAAACCCTAGCCACTCCTCATTCTCATTTGTTTGTATGTACATCTCCTTCTCAACTCCTCATTCCAATGGCAGACAAAACCTTATTCCCAAAATTTCAAATTCGATTTCAAATTCGATTCCAAAAATTCAAACTCCACAAACTATATCAAATTATATATCGATTTGAAGCTCTCGACGAGCACATCTCAGATCTGTAATTCGTTTTCCAATTTGAACCACTGTTTTTCTAGAAATTGTAGAACAAATATCGGCCATACATTGCGTCGCGATCGAATTGAACCGATCGCCGATTAGAGGGTACAGGGCTGTGGAGATCGCTGCACGCAGTTCATCGGTAAAGTTTGTTCGATGATTTAACGGCTGGATCGAGCTGTAAAATTCGAATAGGGTTTGGTAGTTTGGCGGCTGCGTTTTTTGTTTGGGCTCGTCTAAGATCTGCGTGGCCGGAGGGGGGTTCGCGAGGCTCGAGAGGTGGCATGGGGAGTGGCCGCGATGGCCGGCCTGTGGCGGCGGCGACCAGACGTTGGCGCGACGTAGCAGCCGAGGCGGTGGCCTAATGTGTTTCGATCGAGCGTTGATTTCTGTTAGGGTTTGGTAGGGATGAATGATGTGGCAGCCTGTGAGTGGGTGAGTTTTTATTATTATTTTATTTAGTTAAATTTCAATTTCAACACGTTCTAATCGCAATAAGTTTTGCATACGAGGTCCGTTTCACGTGTGATTTCTTGCGTTGAGATCGTATTAAAATTCTGGACATTATGATGCAGGTTTGGATGAATTCTTTGACCGTTCAAATTTTGGGCTTAAATTGAATTTAAATTCAATTTAAATGTAAGAGCGAGTGTTTTAACCCACTTACAACTTCCAAAATTTCTTATGTTGTTAAATTAAATTTTTGAAGTGATTAGAAATTTATTTATTATTGTTTGGTATATTTTAAATCATTATCTTAGTTAATTCGAATTTATTTGAATTAAATTGTTATTTAATTTATTATTGAATATAAATTGCCAGTTAAATACCTGTTATTGATTATCAGTCTATATTGATATTTATTGATTGATTTGGATAATGATTGTGATGGATGTTGATTGTTGATATTGGATGTTTTATTTTATATCATTATAAACTGCAAGTTCACTATGGGTTGAAATGATACATACCCGAATAACCAATAGATTAAGGAAAAATCGTTATGGGTCGAAATGATAGACTTGAGCGATTTTATGGATTTTATGATTAATTCGGGATTGTGGTTTGAAATGATATATAACCGTATATTATTAAATTATGGATTGAAATGATAAATATCCGAACCACTTGACCCTAGGGTAGAAATTTTATACGGACACCGAATTGGTTAAATTAAATGATTTTAAAATCCTTAAATTTTTGAATTTAATCAATTGATATTTTGAAATAAAATTTGATTTATGAGAATTGAAGTATTATTGAAAAATCAAGTTTGTGTTGAAATTCGAATTGGTTTAAAAAGGAATTTCTTTAAGGAAGTAAATCAGAAGTTTAAAGTTAAACTTTTATGTATAAATGAAATTCTATCGAAATTGAGTTATTGAATTTGTTTGAAAATAACTTTGAAATATGTTGAAATTGGAGTAATCCGTATTGATATTTTGAACATGGATTGAAACGATATGAAATTTGATAGTTTATTGAAATTTGGTTTGTCGATTTGGAAATTTGAAATGGTCCAAATATGTTGAAATGAAATGAATAGTTTAATTTAATATTAATTTCAAACTCATATTTTAATATAAACTGTTTAAAGATATATTATTCAAAATTTCAAATTATTAAGATTTCAAATTTATTAAACTATTTAACCAATATTGATTTTATAAATTATTTTAATCTATTTTAAACTAATTCAATTTATTTTAAACTAATTAAACCATTTTAATTTATTTTAAATATAATTAATCTACTTTAAAGTTATTTAATCTATTTTAATTTTATTTATCTAAATTTAATCTGTTTAACCATCTTAAATCAATTTAAAAATATTTTACCTATAATAAAACTATTCTAGAGCATTTTAACTATTTATAACTATTTATAACTATTTAAAACTAATTTCTAAATTTCCAAACTAAGTACGTGGAAGAGTTTATATTCATTTCAATTGGTTTAAAAAGAGAATAAGGTTAAATGATGTTATAACCTAAGTTGGAATTTAAATGTATAATGAATTGAAATGATGATTTTGAAGTAAGGACTTAACCTGAAAGGAAATATGATTTTTGGAAGAAATTAAGAGTTTTGAAACGGTATAATTTCAAAGTGAAATGATTTGAAAGTTATAT
Organism: Allium fistulosum; assembly: GCA_030737815.1. NCBI lineage: Eukaryota > Viridiplantae > Streptophyta > Magnoliopsida > Asparagales > Amaryllidaceae > Allium > Allium fistulosum. Next base: position 671,671,993 of record CM060905.1, read on the forward strand.
GGTTTTTTGAGAAATACGATATTTTGATATAAATTGTGAAATTGACTTTGAAAGGAAATATAAATATCGAACTATGATTTCAAATGTGATATGATTTCAAAGGAGAATATGATTTCGAAAGTAAGTAATGATTTCGAAAGTGATATGGTTTGAATCGAATATGATATTTTGATATCAATTATGAACTGATTTTGGAAATGTAAAAGAACCATCCGGTGTGTAATAAGCAATTTGTTGTCAAAGAGACCGGGATTAGATGTTGTCATACTCTCTGCCAATACCGAAAACCACTTTGACAACTGTGTACGTGGTGGAGATTCCAGATTGAAGTAGGATGGTGGTGACGGTCCTATATGAGGTTTATGCGTGGACCCGACTCCCATGAGTTGGCTTAAGGTGGCTAAAACAGGAGCAATCGACGGGCTAAGTGTGGTCATTCCTCCGATCGGGCACACTCCATCGATCTATATTTCGACTTTGCGATTTATTTGGTGGCCACTGTTATCCCATTTTTTGGTCAAAACTGGAATATCAGTGATGGGTGTGTTTCCTCCACGACCGAACCAAGAAGAAGCAGCCAGCAAGCGTATATAAGTCTGGGATTTCACTCATGATTCAAGGGCATAAGGTTCATTCGGCACCAAGAGTAACTACCTCATTCGGCACTCCCATCTATAGAAGTTCATTCGGCAGCTCACTGCCGAACCAGCTGCACCTCCATGAACCACCGAATCACATCCCTACCGAACCAATCCCCACTACCGATCCAAGTACCTACCAAACCAACTCACCTGCCATCTACCACCGGACCGGGGCCTCGCCAACAACTACCGAACCAAACAACACCAAACCAACTGCTTCACACCCCTATGCTGAACCAACCTATCACCGAACCAACCTATCACCGCACCACATCCCTACCGAACCCCAACCTTCTCCAAGCACGGCCGAACCAAAGCTTCGCCGAACCGGAACGCTGCCAGGCCAGATTGCTCCAGCCCAGGCCCACCAGCAGCTATATACATCCAAGACCCCTGCCCCCAACCTCACTCTATAAATAGAGGGGCAGGGGTACAACAATGGGGGTTTTTTTTGGGAGCTCAAGCACGGAAGGAACTTTCAAACACTTTTAGATACTTGTACCAAAGCTTTGTACTTGTAATCTGAGATCTAAAGGAGAAATAACATATAAAGTGGACGTAGGCACGTTCCGGCCGAACCACTATAAATCTGCGTGTCTCTTTACAGTTTAGTCCCTGTTTTTCATATATATGTATAAATCTCCAAAATCACTAAGAACAACCTAAGATCTACTAAATCATACAACTTTGAGGTGTTTGTCCATTTTTTGTGCAAACATTTTTGGTGCTTTCATTGAGAGTTGAACTCAGGGATTCTACCGCTTGGAAGCTGAGTTTGAAAGTCTAAAGATTCAGATTGGGAGAATCATGGCAAGACAGTCAAGCAGAAGGCCGAGGCCAGAGCAAAGTCAACATGAAGGGAGTCAAGAGGCTTCCTCAGGAGCAAACCAAGCTTCAGTCTTCATCACCAGGGATGAGATGGAGGCCATGATGAGAAGACAAGAAGAGATGATCCAGAACTTGCTTCAACAGATTGGGCAACTTGGAACACGGAACCAAGGCGCCACTGGAGTTCAGAACGGAGCAGGACTATCTGGCGTGGCACCAGAGCTAGGGGGCACACACGCAGAACATGTTGATCCAATCCCGAGAAGAGAGACGGGGGCATCCGAACAACCTGGTAACAATAGAAGAATGAACGCTCCGCCAGGGGGGCATACACCTGAGAGCTCCCACGAACTCAAGGGGCAGGTCGAAGGCAGTGAACAAGGACTTCAGCATGGAGACAATGACAGATTAGCAGATATGGTTAGAAGAGCTATGAGAGGCGGTTTAGTAAATAGAGACTTGGAAGATGTAAACAGGAGTCCTTTTTCTCCTGTGATTAGGATGGCTAGGAACCCACCAGAATTCAGGCTACCATCAGTAGAGGTGTACGATGGGAGGACAGACCCTGCGGTCCATCTTACAAAGTATATGAGGCACATGGAAGTACTGGGGGCATCACAGGAGGTCATGGCCCGGTGCTTTCCATTTTATTTGACGGACATTGCAGCGTTATGGTTTAGGCAACTGGAGAGCGGCTCCATAGGAACGTGGGCAGATTTAACTGAGAGATTCATGAGGCAATTCAGGGTTCATATTGCAAGACCCAAGAATGTGATGACTTTGGCAACCTTGAAGCAGAAAACTGGAGAGACTTTGAGGAGTTTTCTAACACGATTTAATGCGGCAGCAGCATCAGTGGATCGACCAGATCCATCTATGGTCATGATGGCGGCTGTATCTGGAATAGATGATAGTACGGAGTTCAAGAATTCGTTAACTAAAGATCCGCCTATGAATCTGGGAGAGTTCTATCATGAGGCTGAAAAGTTTCTGCGTTTGGAAGATGCTAGTGCAGAAAGAGAGGAAGAAGTTGACGTTTACGCAATCAAGAGCAGAAACCCACCTGGAAGGGGTACGGAGACTGGTAAAGGAAAGAGAAAGGCTGAGGATAATGATGACAGGTCAAAGCGGCCACGGAAAGAGTCACGATTCACCACTTACTCCGAGCTGAATGAGAGTTTGGAGCGAATCTATCAAGATACAAGAGAGCAGGTTCCCTACCGTAGGCCAATGCGAAGGGATCCGACTGTTAACAAAAGGAAATCAGACAGATATTGCTTGTTCCACGACCTGAATGGTCATCATACTAACGATTGCAGGCATTTAAAAGATGAAGTCGAGGGGCATATTTGGAATGGTTTGCTATCACAATATGTGAGAAGGAGGGCCACAACGGTGGGACCAGAACGACCACCACCCGCACCAACTGAAGACGGCTCAGGATCGAGACGTCATCTTATTATCCATTGATCGAGATAACGACGGACGAGTAGCAAAATCCACACTGATACGGTTAAGTTGTTTACAAATGTACAGGACCATGAACGATCCTCAGGCATGCTCTGATACAACTATAAACCACATCGATGTAGGCGTTTGCACTCCGACGTCACTGCTTTGCTTTTGTTCTGTACTTCTTAAATTTGGATTTGACTTGGCTGAACATTTCTATTTTAAATTTCATCAGTTGAATGGATATTTGGTTTTGATAATTCTAAAATGGCTAAGCTACTTACACATGTACTGGATCGCGAACGATCCCTAGGCATGCTCTGAGATAGTGATAAACCGCCACAACAGACAATCCAGAAACTCACCCGAACGTGAATCTGGTTTGGATGGTATTAAGTCCCCCCCGGGCACACATCAACTCGCCTCGAACGGCACCCCGACCGCGAACGGTCACAACTCGCCTCGAACGGCACCCGACCTCGAACGGTCACAACTCGCCTCGAACGGCACCCCGACCGCGAACGATCACAACTCGCCTCGAACGGCACCCCGACCGCGAACGGTCACAACTCGCCTCGAACGGCACCCGACTTCGAACAGTCACAAACTCGCCTCGAACGGCACAACTCATCTCGCCACAAGTGGCTCGATCGCGAACGGTCGCCATTTGAGGTCCACCCCCTGACCGCCAACAGTCGCACCTTACCACGAATGGCTCGATCTCGAACGATCGTCATTCGAAGTAAGGCGCTTGACCGCGAACGGTCACATTCCACCCCAAGTGGCTTAATCACGAACGGTCGCCATTCGAGGTCCGCCTTCTGACCGGGCTCGGTCGCACTTTACCTCGAATGACTCGACCCCGAACGGTCGTCATTTGAAGTAAAGCGCTCGACCGTGAACGATCACATTCCACCATAAATGACTCGATCTCGAACGATCGTCGCATGGATTTAGACGCTTGACCGCGAACGGTCGCACCTCACCTCAAATGACTCGATCGCGAACAGTCGTCATTTGAAGTTAGGCGCTTGACCATGAACGGCCGCGCTTCATCCCAAGTAGCTCGATCCCGAACGGTCGTCATTTGGGGCCATATAAAACTATCAAGCTCTTTACAGGTTGTTGACAGGATACGAACATCCAGCTCTTGGCATTACAAAACACGTCTTCCTACCGCAAGTCATGTTTTGGGGGGTAAAGTGTTATCCCATTTTTTGGTCAAAACTGGAATATCAGTGATGGGTGCGTTTCCTCCATGACCGAACCAAGAAGAAGCAGCCAGCAAGCGTATATAAGTCTGGGATTTCACTCATGATTCAAGGGCATAAGGTTCATTCGGCACCAAGAGTAACTACCTCATTCGACACTCCCATCTATAGAAGTTCATTCGGCAGCTCACTACCGAACCAGCTGCACCTCCATGAACCACCGAATCACATCCCTACCGAACCAATCCCCACTACCGATCCAAGTACCTACCAAACCAACTCACCTGCCATCTACCATCGGACCGGGGCCTCGCCAACAACTACCGAACCAAACAACACCAAACCAACTGCTTCACACCCCTATGCCGAACCAACCTATCACCGAACCAACCTATCACCGCACCACATCCCTACCGAACCCCAACCTTCTCCAAGCACGGCCGAACCAAAGCTTTGCCGAACCGGAACGCTGCCTGGCCAGATTGCTCCAGCCCAGGCCCACCAGCAGCTATATACATCCAAGACCCCTGCCCCCAACCTCACTCTATAAATAGAGGGGCAGGGGTACAACAATGGGGGGGGTTTTTTGGGAGCTCAAGCACGGAAGGAACTTTCAAACACTTTTAGATACTTGTACCAAAGCTTTGTACTTGTAATCTGAGATCTAAAGGAGAAATAACATATAAAGTGGACGTAGGCACGTTCCGGCCGAACCACTATAAATCTGCGTGTCTCTTTACAGTTTAGTCCCTGTTTTTCATATATATGTATAAATCTCCAAAATCACTAAGAACAACCTAAGATCTACTAAATCATACAACTTTGAGGTGTTTGTCCATTTTTTGTGCAAACGGCCACCCTTCGATTTTACTCGGGAGTGTGTTTTGAGGTGGGCGATAGTGGCTGCTATACGTTACCACCGGTCTGGAAGTGTAATTGGTATATCTACCCTGGCATTGCCTAGTTGTGCCACGCCACCTACCCTAGCGCGCCTTCTACGAGTTTGGTTGGTAGCATACCTATGGAGTGCCCTCTGACGTCACCCAATTTACGAGTGGGATTATGGTACTGTATAGACTATGGGAAATAAAAATGTGTTAAGGGGGAAAATGTAACGCCTTAACGTTATTTTAATAGTTTATATTACTGTAGATATATTATAATAGCGTATTTTACTACATAGTAGATAGTTTGACGGATCCTTAGGAGATGTGAATCCCGAGCATCTCTTGAGTTACTGCACTCACGTTGGACACTAGATAAGAGATGTCAAACCCCGTAAACTTCCCCGACGCCGTTTACAGTCATATTTATTTACTGTTGATTTAACTCACATAAGATCTTTTAGTTCTGACTTGAGTGTTTTGTCTTTTCAATTCGCTCGGTTCAGCCTGAACATTTCAGGATTTGAAGACCTTATTTCTGGAGGACGAAGATGAAGATTTGTACTACTATATTTACTATATTTATTCCACCACATTCATACTGTTCCGCTGCATTATTTGTTTATCTCTGATATGTGTAACTCTGATTTTGTATTGTATAAGTATAATCAAATGTTTTGTAAACAGCTTCATGAACTGTTATTTGATTATTATATTTTTTCATTCCGCTGTGAGATTCTGTTTTGTTTTATTTCTTTCTCTTTTTCTTATCACCCCAATAACAATCCGCCATTTTGTATTGTTTGAGTTGGCATGCATATCTACTTAAAGCATACAAAAAGGCGGGATGTTACAGTTTGTATCAGAACCAGGTTTAGCGATAACCTTAGCTTTATGGGGTCTGACTAATAGGGTAGTAATACACTATGATGAGTCGCTGAGTATATATATATATATATGAGAGAGCGTATTTGTTAGTATTATAAAAGGTTTTATATTGTGTTAATTTGTTCCGTTTTGTATTTATAAATTCTGGTTGGTGCATAGGACGCTATGACATCGATAGGGATTTCTAAACACTTAATAGGACAGACCGACACAATATTTGTTTTGAAATATAGGTAAATGAAATAATTTTTCCTATTATATTTTCTGTATATAAAATAATAAATTTTATGAATTATATACTGGGTTGTAATATATTGGTTGTTAGGTAGTGAAATTTGTAAACATTGGTCGGAAATAAGATTTGAAAATAAAATAAATGAAATTTGGAAATTTAGAATTTAAGTTCTGGGGTTTTTAAAAATTTCTTTCGAATGATTTTGAGATATAATAATAATATTATTTAAAAGTATTTTCTGATATTAATATTTCAATATAATTTGAAAGAATTGTTTTAAAGAAATTTTGGAAAGCAATAAGTTCTGTACTCCCCTCTCTGTCGCTGGAAAATAATTTCGGTGATGAGTGCACGCATCATCGACGTTCATTTTTGAGTTTTAAAGTGGAAAGAATGTTGTAGTAGTTTTACTGCACAGCTATTTTAATAATATTAATTTTTAATTCCAGTTTTGATTTGATATATATAAAAGATATGATTATATAAATTATTATTTTAAAATGATTTGAAATGGAACCCGACATTTAGTTCTTAAATTTCTATGAATTAGAGATTTCAATTATAAAAATGGAATAAATTTTTTAACTATTTAATAATTGAAACTTCTAAATGAAAATAAGAAATGATATGCTAAGTTATAACTGAAATATACAAGGAATTTGAAATTCGTAACTTGTAACTAAAAGAATATGAAAATAAGAAATGATAATTATTCAACCTTAAGTTAATTAAAATAAGTAAGTCAAACTTGTGTAACTTTCAATTGCATTCTTAAGGACATATATATAACTTACCAATTAAAAGATGAAATGTTGAAAGAATGTGTAATGGAAATTTTTACAAGTAAAACTTATGTAATGGAAGTGTTCAATGAAATTTACTTTTATAAATAAGAAATTTGATAAGAAAATAGTTATAAAATTGAGTTAAAATTATAATACTACTAATTAAATGAAATATAAAATGAGTACTGAACGTAAAGGATTTTGAACTTAAGTTAATATTGAAAACTATTTATAATTAAAGTAAATAATAAAATGAATGTAAAGTAATGGAAAGAAATTTCCGTTAAATGAATAAATGAAAATGAGTTTTTATAAGTAATAAAGGAAAATAAATGAAATAAACACTAAATGAATGAATGGGAATATAATTCTGTAAGAGATAAATGTAAGTTAAAGAAATAATCCTTGTATGAAAAAAAAAACTGTAAATGTTGTGAAAGAAACTTAATAAGAATAACCCAAGTACATTGTAAATTATTGTTTGTTTTGGTTTATGGGTTATTTGGGATAGGATACTTCTAATTGTTTGGATGTATGAATAATCTATTGAGTTTTATCTAAGACTGTTGAGTAAATGGTATGCTTAGTAGTTATTTGTCATTCTAGGCGGTTAAAAATTTCTGAACCCGAACAAACCATCTGTTTGTTTGCTATGGATGGATAATTGATTTGTACTGATTTCATATGATGATTGTATGTTGTGGTTGCCACTGATTGTTATTTATATTGATTTGGTTGTTAGTGGTTGAAAAAACTTTAAATAATATTAACTCTGTTTGGATTATATAAGTGAAATACATGTTTATGGAAGCAAATTGTTACTACTTTCGGTTTCATAAAATAAGTGTTATTTGCCCGACAAATAGGTACGTTCTCGGATTACGGTTTTATAGCAATATTATTTTTCCCGCTGTTGGGATATATTATTTTGGAAAATTATGATATATATTGTTTTATTGATATTATAATTTTTCATAGACCTCTCCGTACAAAGGAAACTCTGCCGAAATTTTCTAAAAATTTTGGACTTAGAAAATTTTATGAAATGTTTTCCAAACTTTATTAATTTTGAGAAAAAAGGATTTATTTGTTATAAATTGATATATTTTGTTTAAATTATTTATTTTGTAAATTTATCTGTTTATAAATTTAATATTTTGAATAAGATATATTGATTTCTAAATTCTTTTTTTCCCTTCTTTTCCTTTTCGGTGATGAAATGTTTTGAGTGGGGGAGAGTGTAACGACCCTTAATTTTCGTTGATTAAATTTGTTAATTTAAATAAGATTTTGGTAATTAAATATTGGATGAAATAGAGATTGGTAATTTGATAATGAAGTAATAACTAAAATGAATAGTACAATAATAATTAAAGCTAATTATTAACAATTTGGATAAAAGTCAAATAAATGAAGTAATGTGAATGTTACATTTGGCTATAAATGGAAAATATGAAAACAAATGAAAATATTGAATTGATTAATGAAATATTATATAATTAATTGTAATTGAATAAAATCAATATTATGTAAATGATTATAATAATTGGTTTAACATAATAAACTTATAATGTGATTAAGAGCTAATAGTAACAATTATTATAAGTTACCTATTTATTTGATCTGTTAAAATTAAATTGGAATCAATTGCTGCAAATCTAATTAAATATTACGTTAATGTAAATTATGGTAATAATTGGGAAAAATGTTAATTTTATCCATAATATGACAATTAGTTGAATAAAAAGAATGGAAATCAAGATTTATCAACTTATTGGAATTTAAATTGTAATGATTGAATTTAGTGCAATTAAATGAAATTTATTTATAAAGTAAATTGAAATTAAGATTATATGGGAAGATATTAATGCACTAAGATATAAACCAATGTTAATTTAACCCGTAAGATGATAACTGATTGAATAACAAGATTTAAAATCAAATAAATGGATTTATTGAAATTTCGATTGATAATTAATGAATTTACTAAAATTGAAATTAAACACCGTAATTGGTAAATTAATTAACTTTAATTGGATATCTTAACTTGTTTAAATTATTGTGAATGTTAAGGAAATCAAAAAGGGTAAAATGTGTTAACCATAAAATTTACATTGGAAATTCGACTTAATTAATTTAATATTAATTAATTTAATTAACTGAAATATAGCCATTTTGGCAACTATCTCGGATTTCAACGAAACAAGTTTTATCGGATCCGTAATAGTGAATTATTATAGGATTTCAAGTTTCATTACGATCGGACTTTTCGTTTGATCGTACGGACTCAAAACGCCTAAAAATCAATTGGATTGAATTCAATTGAAATCAATTTGGAATAAACTAATTTTAACATAACTTCTCCATATGGTGGAATTAGGACTTGAAACCTATTCCATTGGGTGTAAAATCTTTAATAACATCTATTTTGATATATGGGTTGACCCATTTCCCCTCCGGGGGCAGAACGGGCTTTTTGGGTCGTTTATCGTTCAATCAATCTTGTCCATTCATCCTATTTCTGACCTACCTATAAATACCTCGTTATAAACCCTAGCCACTCCTCATTATCATTTTTCTATAGGTACATCTCCTTCTCAACTCCTTATTCCAATGGAAGACAAAACCTTATTCCCCAAATTTCAAATTCAATTTCAAATTCAATTCCAAAAATTCAAACTCCACAAACTATATCGAATTTTTTATCGATTTGAAGCATTCGACGTGCGCATCTTAGATCAATAATGCATTTTCTAATTTGAACCCCTATTTGTCCAGAAATTGAAGAAAAAATCTCGGCCATACATCGCATCGCGATCGAATTTAACCGATCGATGATTAGTGGGTACGGGGATGTGGAGATCGCTGCACGCATTTCATCGGTAAAGTTTGTTCTATGATTCAACGGCTGGATCGAGCTATAAAATTCGAATAGGGTTTGGTAGTTTGGCGGCTGCGTTTTCTGTTTGGGCTCGTCCGAGATCTGCGTGGCCGGAGGGGGGTTCGCGAGGCTCGAGAGGCGGCGTGGGGAGTGACCGCGATGGCCGGCCTGTGGCGGCGACGACTATACGTGGGCGCGACGTAGCAGCCGAGGCAGTGGCCTGATGTGTTTCGATCGAGCGTTGATTTCTGTTAAAGTTTTGTAGGCGTGAGTGACGTGGCAGGCTGTGAGTGGGTGAGTAATTTTTATTATTTTATTTAGTTAAATTTCAATTTCAACACGTTCTAATCGCAATAACTTTTGCATTCGAGGTCTTTTTCACGCGCGATTTCTTGCGTTGATATAACATTAAAATTTTGGACATTTTGACGCTGGTTTGGACGAATTCTGAGACAGTTCAAATTTTGGGCTTAAATTCAATTTAAATTCAATTTAAATGCAAAGGTGAGTGTTTTAACCCACTCATAGCTTCTAAAATTTCTTATGTTGTTAAATTAAATTTCTGATGTGATTAGAAATTTATTTATGACTATTTGGTATATTTTAAATCATCATCTCAGTTAATTTGAATTTATTTGAATTAAATTGTTATTTAATTTATTATTGAATATAAATTGCCAGTTAAATACCTATTGTTGATTATCAGTCTATATTGATATTTATTGATTGATTTGGATGATGATTGTGATGGTTGTTGATTGTCAATATTGGATGAATGGATGTTTATTTTATAACGTTATAAACTGCAAGTTCACTATGGGTGGAAATGATACATACCCAAATGATCAATAGATTAAGGAAAAAATGTTATGGGTCGAAATGATAGACTTGAGCGATTTTATGGATTTTATTATTAATTTGGGATTACATTTTGAAATGATATATAACCGTAAATTATTAAATTGCGGATTGAAATAATAAATATTCGTATCACTTGACCCTAGGTTAGAAAATTTTATACGGACAATGGATTGGTTAAATTAAATGATTTTAAAATTCTTAAATTTTTGAATTTAATCAACTGATGTTTTGAAATAAAATTTGATTTATGTAAATTGAAGTATTATTGAAAAATCAAGTTTGTGTTGAAATGCGAATTGGTTTAATAAGGAATTTCATTAAGTAAATCGGAAGTTTAAAGTTAAACTTTTATGTATAAATGAAATTCTATCGAAATTGAGTTATTGAATTTGTTTGAAAATAACTTTGAAATATGTTGAAACTGGAGTAATCCGTATTGATATTTTCAACATGGATTGAAGCGATATGAAATTCGATAGTTTATTGAAATTTGGTTTGTCGATTTGGAAATTTGAAATGGTCCAAATATGTTGAAATGAAATGAATAGTTTAATTTGATATTAATTTGAAACTCATAATTTAATATAAACTGTTTTAAAGATATATTATTTAAATTTTCCAATTATTAAGATTTCAAATTTATTAAACTATTTAACCAATATTAATTGTATAATTGTTTTAATCTATTTTAAACCAATTCAATTTATTTTAAACTAATTAAACCATTTTAATTTATTTTAAATATAATTAATCTATTTTAGAGTTATTTAATCAATTTTAATTTTATTTATCTAAATTTAATGTATTTACCCATCTTAAATCAATTTAAAAATATTTTACCTATAATTAAACTATTCTAGAGCATTTTAACTATATATAACTATTTAAAACTAATTTCGAAATGATTGACTTTTATTAACTTTTAGAGTGGTTCGGCATGTTGCCTACGTCCACTATGAAATGATTGACTTTTATTAACTTTAGCTTGCTGGTTACAGTGGATTACAACAGTAAATTTCGAGTACAACAGTCATTTTCGAGTGCAATAGTGATTTCGGCAGAGTCTGGACGCTGAAGAGCCAAAAAGTCCATTTTCTGTAGATTCTGGGCTGCTATTTCTAGGGTTTGGCTGCAAATATCTCGCTTAGATCTCCGGAGACCTCTTCCTGCACGTCGATGGGCCCACGCGATTGATCCCATGCGATTTGCACTCAATCTGTGATCGATACGAACGAATTTCGTATCGATCGAAATTTCATCCAATCAAGCCGAAATCGATCACGAAAATTCTTGAGGATGTAAGCAGGCTCCTGTGAAAATTTGGTGGCATGTGGACTTGTTGATTTTGAGTTATGATCGATACAAGTTTGAATTTATTAAAGGCTATCAAATTCGCATCGATCTGCTTCACATCGATCTGTTTGTATCGATCCGAGCACGTGCCTACATGTTGACGTGGCGCTAACTCCTCGGATCGATCCACTTTTCATGCCAAGTGATTTAGTCTTTCATAGGGATGTATCATGTTCGTATCGATCATGTTGAGCTTTGTTCGTATCGATCAAAACTGTTCTGTTGGTATCGATTGCCTTTGCTCTGTTCGTATCGATCGATTTCAACTCACTTCGCATTGGTGACTGGGGGCCATTTCGTATCGATAGTCGGAGGTCATTTTCGTACCGTTCGTTCGATGTTTCATTCGTATCGATCGTTGATCGATCAATATGAGATGTGCAATTGGAATCGATACGAATTGACTCTAATTGATGGATATGAAGTCGAGCCAATTTGATGGATACGAAGTAGAACCAGGCCAAGTGGGCATGAAGTTGAGTGTAAATAATGGATACGAACAGATGGATGCGAAATGATGGATACGAACAAATGGATGCGAAATTATGGATGTGTGTGAGTTGATTTCCTTGGTTTGCATCGATCGTATCTTGAGCATACGAACTCCGATTGACTTGAAATTTGGAACGTTGACTTTCATAGCTTCGCTGGTCCTGTCATATCAATTGTAGCTTGATCTGGAATCGAACGAAATTTATTGACATCCATAGTGAGTCGACACATAATCGATCTTCGGGATGGACTGTCCTTGGTTTCCAGTTAAGTTCTTGGTGTCACGGCCTTGCCAAAAGGCGGGATAACATTTGCCCCCAAAAGTACGTCTTGTGAGAACATGACGTGCTTTGAAAAGTGGCAATCTTCATCCTGAACATTTTTATCCGACTCATCTGAACGGTTACTGTATTTTCGTTGAAAGTTGTGACGTTAGATTATTCTTCAGCAATACAAATAATGAACTGTTTACTGCCTATTGTTGTACTGTGCACTGTTGTAACTGAGTATCCTATGATAGTGATCTGTTGTTTGTTGTTGTAATCATTATCAGACGAGCATTCAATTCCTGTGAATTTTAAAAATTGGATGTTGGTCCGTTATACATGAATGTATGTTAGCCTGACTACCGTTAACGTTCGCACGTTCATGAGTCGTTGTCAGTTTTTTCATTTTTTTTGTATCGAATTCTGTATTGACCCTCTCTTGAATCAATGTGAAATTCAATTTGAACTAATGCTTGATGGTTGTTTTGGAATGTCCCTTCATATCGATCCTCTCCTGGATCAATGTAAAAAGTCAAAAAATTCCTTTTGTATCAATGTCGATCGACACGAATTTATTTGTTGTTTTAATGTCGTTCATATCGATGGATATGAGATCTTAGGGTCTTCAAGTTGATGGATACGAATAGCTGCACTTCAGATCGTTCTGGATCGATGGATACGAATAAGCTCCTTCGTACTGATGGTGTGGAGTGGTCCAAACATGCTTTTGTTGTGACTTTTGCATTGATGGCTTTCGTATTGATGGATACGAAGTAGACGGCTGGCGAATACGAAGTGCTAGGCTCTAGATTGCTTCGAGTTGATGGACACGAAGGTCGTTGTTCGTATCGATAGTATTCTTATCGCTTCTATCGGTTTTTTTGACACTAGGATACGAAACGCCTTTCTCTTGATAATGGATCCATATAAATACCCTCCGTACTTAGACAAATTATTCACTTTCCTTTGCTTACACTTTCCACTTTGCATCGATTCGAAAAAAGAGATAGAACTGTAAAAACCTTCGTCCCCAAAACAACCAGTTTTTAATCGTTAAACCAATCTCTCTAAACTAGGTAAACGATCGATCAACACCTCTTAGAAAATGACGAGACTCGAGTCTTGACACCATTTCATCTAGGGTATCGGCTGGTTCCGACGTTGTCGATGTCGGAATGGAGCCGGAGTGAGGTCGGGAAGGTACTCCAATGGCATCTTGGCAGCTTGGGGAAGAAGAAGAGCAACTGGTGGAGATGTGGAAGTTACTGACTTTCAATCTCTTGCACCGAATTCGTATCGATAGGAGATGGTTGAAGTCATTTGTATCGATTTGGGAAGTGAGGCGGTGTGTATCGATGAAGACCGATGGATATGAAATTGAAAACTGGGGATCGATACGAGCCAACCGATATGCATGGATCGATCAATACGAATGGAGTATCGATACGAACGTATCGATGCGAACAAGTCATTGGTCCAGCTTTTGATCGATACGAGCTTAGGCTTCGGGAGAACGATCTCATTCAACCCTTGATGGATACGAAGTAAACTACTTTATGCATATTCGAACACTTGATTCCGACAAGATTTAGCTTTCCATAACTGGACTTGACAATTAAACTGCATATTTGACTATCCTTTGAAGCTCGTCGATGGAACTGTAACTCAACAAAATTTTAATGAATTTAACTCAGATCGGTCTTCAAAGTCTGGATGGCACAGTTGTGACGGTCAGCGATGACGGTCACTTCCAGTTGAATTTTGAAGTCTTGTCATTTTAACATTCCTTGAATTTTTGTATAATTTCTTAAGTATTACATAGCATTTCACTGCACAACACACTCATGCACTTCAAACTGGGGAACACACGGGCTTATTATCATCTAACGAAGGATTTTACTGAGTTGACTAGTTAAGGAACCTACAAGTTCGCAACAGCAGGAGCCTCAAAGCTTGTCTTCCTTGATAATAAAGATCCTGGCCATCGCAGCCGAAGTAATAGATCCAGCTCCGGACGAGCTTCCGGGAGCAACCTTTATTGCAAGCCCACAAGATTCTATGCCGTCCAACGTCTCCGAAGATATGTTGGGACGGATATGCCTAAGACACGGTTTGTCGTTGGACGACGTCTTATTACCGGGACCGAATGATAGACCACATGCTCCCCCGGAAGGGTTTACTTCCTTCAACAGGCATTCATGTACAGTAGGGATGCTTCCTCCATTCAATCAATATATTAGAGAAAGGCTGGCTTTTCTCGAAATTGCCCCCTCACAATTACATCCCAATGGATACGCGATGCTGAATAGTCTATTCATTGTATTCATGGAGCATCTTTTTCACCCCCCGACCCCAATCGAGATCAAATATTTGTTTAACGTTAAGAGTCGAGGGTACAGTCCATCGTTCTCATTTCTAGAGGCAATTAGGAACTGCCAAGTGGTGGTCGGATCATGGACCAGACTTAGTTATTTCAAGACTGAGTGGTTCTATGTCCGATGCCATCCAGGATTTGCTAGTCGATGGTTGGTCAGACGTAAGTGTTGCAATTTTTCCAGTGGTTAACGAGATAACCATAGTTGATGTCGAAACAAATATCCTCTTTCTTTTACAGCTGCAATCCCACGACCTGAAGGCACTCACTTTAAAGAAATAGTACGTGTCCTTCAAGAAGTGCCAAGTGAAACGAGGGAAATCGAATCGGTGCTTTCAGATATAAACTTGAGAACTGTTGGGCTAATCGAGCGAAAACAAAGCATAAGACTTGAAGGAGTGCTTAGGGCGGCCCCAACAAAGCGGGTGAAGCGTAAAGCGCCTGGGGTCGTAATAGCTGAGGGGGGTGATGAGGAAAACACGCCCACGAACGATGAACCCGTTGCAGGGCCTTTTGATAGTAATCAGAGTTCAAAGGGAAGGAGAAAAGGCAAGGTAGTTGCACACAAGCGTCACAAATCCTCGAGATGGAAATCCGTAGTTTTTTTGTCGCTGCCAGCCTCCGGTTTTAGAATTCCGGAGGCTCCTCACTCGCAAGAAGAGAATCGTTTTGAAGGACTTGCTGATATTCTGATTCCGGACTACGTGTCACTTCAACACGACACCGGATTGGAGGGGCTTCAATGGGCTCTAGATTTAAGCGAGTCTCTTCCCACAAGTGCTGCTGACATTACCGGTTGGTCAGGGGTAGCACACACATATACACTTCACGACACTACACGGTTTTGAGCCTTAAGTTGTTTGGCTTTGGAGATTGATTATTCTGTTTTTCTTTTACTTTGCAGATATGATGAATAGACGAGATTCTGTACTTGGTAGCCTCCGTTCAGCGCGCCAATCATTGAGTTCGTATTATGAGTCCCATCGGAGGGAGGATGGTAGAAACCGCGATCGCAGTTATTCCAGCCAAGAGCGTTATGAGAGGGATAGAGATAGGGACAAATAAAATAGATATCGATCCTGATCGCCTTCTCCACCTCCTCGATTCCCTACACAACCTTTTACTCACAGCACACAACCCCGGAGCCTCCACGCCAAAATCCATCTTCTCACGCTCCAAGGTCTGAGTCTCAATACAGCAGGACCGAAGCTACAAGTCCCACTGTTACCAAGCAGGCCATTACCGAGCCTATGGGGGAAGGGGCGATCAAAATCGCCCAGCTGAAGAAAGACTTTCCCAATATTTTCTTCGATGGCTTTATCTTCCCTCCGCACTTAATGAAAATCCCATCTGAGGCTGAACAAACGATGCACGACTATATCCATGATGTTTATACCCAATACAAGGAGTGGATGAAAGCCACAGATAAAGCATCGGCGGTGGCTTTTGAGCGAGCGAAAATAATTGAGAAGTTAGAAACCGACCTCGCTCAAAAAGACCATATAATCCAAATGCTCAATGATGAAGCTGAATCCTCTCGGAAATCTGAAATAGAGGTCACCCAAAAAGATGATGAGGCGACTCAATCTATGGAAAGAATGTGGAAAACGCATTTTGCTTTGGTGGAGGGGATGGGCCACCCAAACACCACCGTCACAGCCGAAAGGGACGCTGTTCTGAAAGAACTTAATGAGCTTAAAGCCAAATTTTCCAAAATTGTCAAGGAAAAGGATGATGCAAATAAAGCAGGCTAGGAGGCGTGCGAGCAAGCGGTGGTACTCTAGGATGAAAAGGATGCGGTTGTACTTAAAGTTAGGGAGGCCGAGGCCAAGGTTGAGGGGGAAGTTAAAATGGCCTAAGCCAGGCTAGAGGCAGATATTGAAGATCTTCTCGTTACTTACAATGCTATGGTTTTGAAGAACAGAAACCTGGCCTGGCTTGATAACTATCCAACACATATGTTCAATGCCTGGGGTCTATTTGGTAGGCGATGGAAAGGCTGCTCATCAAGCTGAACCGATCGATGAGTTCGAGCTTGAGAACCGGGTGTTGAGCGAAGATGAACGGAAAGTTCTCCACGATGCAATGATATCATATGAAAAGGAGAAACTTACAGCATTCGGAAGTTGGAGAAGGCTCTGGTGTTGATCACCATGATATAAGTTTTGAAACTCTCAGGCTGGCTCATCCTGAATCCACACCTGCGGTTAATCTTCAACCCGTTCTGGCTTATAACCCGGATCAACCGCAGTTGTCTCCAGCTAGCGAGCAAGTCGCTGAAGTTGTTCCGCCACCCGCGAGCCAAACTGAGGAAGGTACTCTAAACATTTTCTATGCTTATCCAAAATCGAAAGCGTCACTTGAAATAATTACTAACAGTCCTTCCTTTACTTTTATCCAGTAATCGGAGCGACATCGACCATGCCTCATGCAACTCAAGAATCACATCATGTGCAGGAGGTCATTATAATAGAAGTGACCACCACAACGACCACGACACCAACTGATGGAGCACATGGAAGCGCACTTATTTTTGATGAGCAGATGATGGAGGAACTTCTCGGTCATCACGGTGACCCCTTTGTAGATTTGCCGTTCGTTATGGGTGGAAGCGAACCAATGACAAGTTCTTCGGCCCCAACTGCGGGAGTCACTAGTGATGCACAAACACTTCATGAGGAGGAAATTATAGCTGAAATCAATGTTGAAATAAAGGCAGCCATGCGGGGAAGTGGCTTTGGAGGTGGAATGGCGGGACCTGGTCTAGCCCCTTTGCGGATGATATCTCCAGAAGGAACCGTCGTCGAGACAAGTATGCCTATTCCTCCTCATACTGTTGATCATGTCCCTCCGACTCCGCCTTCAGCAAATGTTCCAATAGATTTGAGTTCGGAGGAGGAAGTTGATATAATGCCCCCGACTGGAGATCGGCCACCGAAAGGTAAGGGCTCAAAGAGAAAACAAAGTGACAGCTCAAACGGGTCCACACCAAAGAGGAAACCAAAAAAGAAAAAAGAGTAGATACGTCTCCTCGGCTTATTTTTGAGTAGATAGGAATTTCTTTAGCTTTTGTAGGCCATGTATAAATGCCGGTTCGGCCCCTGCTAGTAGGATTTTTTGGATAAACTTGTACTTAATTTTCTTCCATAAATAGTTGAAATGAAATTCCATTTTGTCTTCAACTCAATTTTCGGTTATTTGCTTAAGTGTTTCAGCATTTTAGTTCCAATCCGATATGCCTATGAAGTTTCTACCTTTGGATTGGATTTGAGTTTATTTGCTATGTCCTGAAACCACAACTATGAGCCATGATCGAACGTTAAGCCGGACTTCGATGCTGCACTGTCTCAGTCAGTGATTGGCACTTAAGTTCTACCCCCAGTTTCAGGGATGAATTGTAAAGATCAGGTGGCAACTGTATTTCGCCTTAACACATCGAGCTTAACATCATTGAATTGATGCTGAAACAAGGAAATTCGAGTGATTGAATCACACTCGCTCATCTATTGACAATTGTACCCACACTCCGGGGATTTGAATTTGAACATCGACGGTTGGTCACGCCTGTTTAAGTTTCAAGGATATGTCCATGTTCCGGGGATTTAAGTCATTTCACAGGCGGTCAGTCACACCCACTTAATGTTTGTAACCATGTCCACACTCTGGGGACTTTAGATGGATTTGCGAGTGGTCAGTCACACCCGATTTGCATTTACACTCTAACCGCGCTCCGGGGACTCAGAGTCGTTTTACGGACGATCGATTCCAATCTGGTTTGTGTTTAAACTCCAATCCATTTTCCGGGGATTTAGAGTTAACATTTATACTCCAATTCGTCCTTTGGGAATTTTGAGTTGGTGTCTATGCTCCAATTTACACTCTGGGAATTTGGAGTTGGCCGATAGATGGTCAGTCACATCTATTCAGGCTTTAGGATTTCGTTCGCACTCAGGGAACAACGAATCTATCAAGATCGTGGATGATCGGTTCACATCCACCTTGAGTTAACAAGCAAGGTCATTAGATGGACGGATCCATCCTCCTCAAACTTGGTCCAGATACGGGCGAAGTAGTTATGTGGATGGATCCACCCTCTTCGAGACCGTATTTGTAAGTTTATATTCTAGTTCACACTCTGGGAATCTGGAGTTGGTTAAAGGATCATCGTGTATCAATCCTTTTTTGACATCAATGTGATGATTTGTCCCCGAGCTCGGGTTTCACTTAGCGAGTAACCGGTCGCATCACAATCACTCCCTATTTGAATAAATTACACCGTCGGGTGGAATTTAGCACTTCAGGCATAGTGATAGTTGTATGACGCATTCAATAAATCACAGCTCTGGCTTGAAGAGATTGCATTTTATTGCTGAAATAAGAAAATACGGCAATATCATTTGCCTTATTACAAATTCAAATTTCGAAATGCATAAACAAATTGCAAATGAAAATTAGATTGAATAAATAAACATAGCCTGTCATGTGTAGTAGTGACGAAGACTTTCGCTGTTCCAAGAGATTGGAAGAGTGAGACTGTCAATAGTCGATAATTTGAATGTGCCATCTCCGAGCTTTCGTTCAATAACATACGTTCCTTCCCAAGTTGGCTTCATATGCAATGGGACCGGGTAAATTTTCTTAAGGACGAGAACGTCGAGTTCAAAGGTTCGTGGTTGGACCTTGGCATTGTATAATCGGGCGACTCGACTTCGATATGTTGCTGCCCTCATATCAGCCTCTTCACGCTTCTAATCCAATAAATCCAGAGATTCGGCAAGTAGTATAGCATTTGTCTTTGGATCATAGTATGTCACACGATGAGAAGGCACTTCTAATTCGACTAGAATAACAGCTTCTGAACCATAAGAAGAGAGAACGGAGTGTGGCCAGTCGTGGACTTGTGGGTTGTTCGGTAGGTCCATAAGGCCATAGGAAATTCATCGACCCATTTGCCCCCGGCTTTTTCCAGTCGTTTCTTCAGAATAGACTTTATAACTTTATTAACAGCTTCGATTTGTCCATTCGCTTGAAGGTGTGCAACTGCGGAGAATTTCTTCTGAATGTGGAATCGTTGACAGAAATCCTTAAATTCAACACTATCGAATTGGGTCACGTTATCAGTGATGATAGTATGTGGGAGACCAAATCAGCAAATGATGTTGCACACTACAAAGTTGATCGCTTTCTTTGTTGTGATTGTAGCAAGGGGTTTAGCTTTCGCCCACTTGGTAAAGTAATCAACTTCTACGATGGCGTACTTCGCACTACCTTTGGCTAGAGGTAGAGAGCCAATAACGTCAATGCCCCATACTGCAAACGTCCATGGATTGACAATCTGAGTTATTTCGATAGGTGGGGCTCTTTGAATTCGAGCGTGCTTCTGACATCTGTCGCATTTTCTGGCGTAATCTGATGCATCACGATTTACGGTCGGCCAATAGTATCCATATCGAAGCACTTTCTTGGTAAGGGCTTGCCTCCCGGTGTGATTGCCACATTCTCCTTCGTGCACATCATGCAATACGCGTTTGATTTCATCATGAGCGATACATCAGAGTAAAGGAACAGAGTATGCTCTTCTATAAATGAATCCATTCTGAATAATGAACCGCGAAGCTTTTCGAAGAATCTATCTCTTTTCACTCCTATGCTCTGGCAAGGTTCCATGCTCGAGATAATTTCTGAACGTGGTCATCCATGACTCCTTATCGGGAATAACCTCAAATACCCAATTTATCTCCATTTGGTCGATGCTCGGGGAAGCTAATGTCTCTACGGGAACGAGTCCCATTTGTTGTGCCTCGCCTCTACTGGCTAACATTGCTAATGAATCGACTTTCTGATTGCGCTCTCGGGGTATGCAGTAGATGGCATAATAATCGAACTGATTTAGTATCTCTTTGACTCGAGCTAAATAAGCAGCCAGCCTTCAGTCTTTGGCCTGGTATTCCCCCCGAACTTGACACATGACTAATTGTGAATCACAATAAATCTCCATAGCAATGATTCTCAAATCTCTGGCAAGTCTCAATCTGGCAAGTAAGTCTTTATACTCAGCTTCGTTATTGGTCGTGCAAAAATCAAAATTTAAAGCATAGCATATAGATCAAACTTTCGGAGTTTCAAGTACAACCCATGCACCTGAGCAACGGTCATTTGATGCACCATCAATATGCAGCTTCCAGATATACTTGGGAGATTCACTTGTTTCGGGCAAGTCCTTAGGGATGGTAAATTCAGCTATGAAATCTACTAGGACTTGTCCTTGAATGGATCGGCTTGGAGTGTAAGTAATGTCAAATTGACTTAACTCTACATTCCATTTGAGTAACTTACCAGACGTCTAAGGCCGTGTAAGGACCTGTCGTAACGGCTGGTCGGAGTAAACGATGATAGGATGAGCCTGGAAATACCGACGGAGCTTCCTTGAGGCAATAACAAGACAATAAGCCAACTTATCTAGCTTCGGATAATTTCTCTCAGCTCCGGTTAGTCTTTTGCTAAAATAGTAGACCGGTTTTTGTATTCGGTCTTCCTCCCGAATTAGGGCAGCACTGATTGCGTTTTGTGATACCGCCAAGTAAATGTACAATTTCTCGTGATCAATAGGCTTGGACAAAATTGGCGGTGTGGAGAGGTGTTGAATTAGTGCTCGGAAGGCGCACTCACATTCCGTAGTCCATTCAAAGTTTCGTTTCCCTTTTCGGATCAGATCAAAGAAAGGAACACATTTGTCAGTGGATTTTGAAATGAACCTACTCAGTGCTGCTACTTTCCCGTTGAGGCTCTGGACTTGCTTTATAGTTATTGGAGTCTCGAGATTTCTAATTGCCCAGATCTTTTCGGGATTGGCTTTGATTCCTCGAGCGTTGACGATAAACCCAAGGAATTTTCCTGATGCGACCCCAAAGTGACATTTCAATGGATTAAGCATCATTTTGTATTTTTGGAGGATATTAAACATTGACTCCAGGTCTCTAATATGATCAGTGGAGGATCCTGACTTGACTAGCATGTCGTCCACGTATACCTGCAAGGTTCTCCCAATCTGGTTAGCGAACATTCAATTAACTAACCATTGATAAGTTACCCCAGCATTCTTCAGTCCAAAAGGCATAACTTTGTAGTAGTAAAGCACCATATTGGTTACGAAGCTGGTATGCTCCTGGTCGGGCAAGTGCATGGGTATTTGGTTGTAGCCTGAATACGCATCCATGAAGGATATGAGTTCATGTCCAGCCGTTGAATCTACGAGACGATCGATTCGAGTAAGTGGAAAACTGTCTTTGGGGCAGGCTTTATTCAAGTCTGGGTAGTCAACACACGTTCTCTATTTCCCATTTGGCTTTCGGACAAGTACAGGGTTGAATATCCATTCCGGGTATAATGCATCTCGAATAAATCCATTCGATACGGGCGGCAGATCTCTGGATCCATACCACGCCTTTTTTTTTGACCGTGACGTGCCGTGGGTCAATGTTCAATGTGTGGCTCGCGATGTCTAGGGATATTCCACACATGTCAAAATTCGTCCAAGCAAACACTCGAGGTTTGCCCGACGAAATTCAACCAATTCCTCTTGCATTTGTTGGCTTAACTGAAATCCAATCTTTATCATTTTAGAGTCATCGCTATCATCGATAAGGACATCGATCGTCAGCTCGACCGGAGAAGCTTGACTGTCTTTACCTTCATCTTCACTTTCAGCATCTCTCGGGTCAAGACCTCTTTGGAATTGGTTGGGGTGCCCGGGCCTAGGCCTAGGCGTCAATTGTCAATTTTCAACAAAGCGGATTTAGAGAGATTCCTCTACGCCCTTTCCTTTTTATCTTCGCTGCGCATCTCGCAGCTCGGCAACATAACAGGCTCGTCTAGTGGCCTGATCTCCCTAAACGACTCCAATCCCATTATCGATGGGGAATTTTAGAGTCAGACACCATGGGGCAATTGCAGCCCTGAACTCAGCTAGGGCCGGTCGGCCCAAGAAAGCATTATACGGCGAGTCTATATCCAACACCACAAATTGTAACATCCAAACTCTCCGACGTTCTCCAATTCCAAACTCCACTGGCAATTCCACAACTCCAGCGGGTATAGTCGCACTCCCGTTGAAACCATGGATATGGTACTAACAAGGCTTCAAATCTTTAGTTTCCATTTTCATCTGGTCGTAGGCTCGCTTGAACAATATATTCACAGAACTTCTACTGTTTACCAAGATCCTCTTCATCCAAGCAGGACCTACTTGAGCTGATAAGATAAGTGGATCGATGGTTGGGGCTTCGATCCCGTCGGTATCTCTGTCTCGGAAGACGATGTCGTTAGTCATCATTTTCTGTTGCTTGGCCAGAGCCCCATCTTCCAAATTACTACAACACTCGAAGCTCTTATGCCTAATAGAACTGGCATACGACTCCATTTCCTTCCAGCTTCGGTCTGCTGGATGAGGACCACCACTAACAGTATTTATCACTAACCTCCCACCAATACGTGTGGGTTCCTCCTGTCTTGCCTGATTCGGTACATGATTCTGATTTGATGTGCCCGCACATCCAAACTGGGGCGTCCATACAAACTGCTCTAGCTTTCTCTCACGTATCAACTTTTCAATGAGATCCTACAAGTGATGGCTCTCATTCGTGTTATGGCTGTAGCTTTCGTGGAATCTACAAAACTTTCCTATCCGAATCTGTTTCTCCGATGACTGTTTCGGAGCAAGTTTCTTGTACAAAATAGTATTGCAGGTCTGTAAATATACAATTTCCAGCGACGTATTCAAAGGAGTGTAATTATCAAACATAGGAGCCCTACGTCGTGGACCACGATTGTAATCCCATTTCCTATTTTGGTCCCCATTGCCTTTTTGTTGATTCTGCTTATTTTTAATATTCGGTTGCACTTTTCCGGAACTCTCCCCGGATTGTTTAACAGAAAGATTGCTCTGAATTCCTTCCATAGTAGGCCCTACGTCATCCTTTTTCCTAGACTGTTTTGCATCTTCCCTTCTCAAGAATTGGGCTGCCTTGGAATAGAAACGGTCCAATGAATCAGGAGGTTTTCCGGCTAACCCTTTGCCGAACTCAGAATCGGTATCAATCCCCATAGTTGGTGCCATCAGAATCGAATTATCATTGGGGTTACTATCACATGCAGCATGAAATATCTCCAGATAATGTCTGAGTGTCTCTCTAGGAGCTTGAGTGACACTAGACAAAGTATTAACATCTTTCGGTCTTGCGACATGCATGCGAAACTGCTCAATAAACTTGGTTGCCAACTAGTCAAAACAAGAGATAGATCGAGGTGGTAAGCGGGTAAACCACATAGTTGCTATGCCCCCAAAGAGATTGGGGAGCTTCGGCACTTAACTGCATCATCAGCTCATGCAACATTCATCAACCACTCATACTTTAAGATGTGTTGATTGGGATCAAAGCTCCCTTCATATACCGGTAAAGTCGGCATCCTGAATTGTCGAGGTGGTTCATCATAGAGTATCTCATCAGTAAAAGGGGTATGACTATGGGAGATTCCCTAGTCATCATTGGTAAGACCCTGAATTTCATGGATTATTTGATGGATCATCGTCGGAATGTCAGGCATCTGGACTTTTTGAGCACGTTGGGCAAAGTTGTGGTCGGGTTCCATAATTCGAGGAGGGACCGGTCACTGTCGACGGTCCATGTCTTGCCTCCTTGGTTCTATGTCTTTGGGGACATAAGTCTTGGGAGTATGGTTGCGTTATGGTGGGTCGGATCCGTTCGGTTCCGAGCGTCAACTCCCAAATCAGTAGCAGTGGTGGTGCGGTTATCAGTAATATGGTATGGGGCAGCACCTACTCGAGAGGAGGGTCCAGTTTGATGGCTGGTTGACGGGCCAACTCTCGGTTGCCCAAGATTCGATGTATGTTGATGCCTAGTGGCCTGTGTGTAACTTCCATCCAGTCGCAGGCACGTAGATCTATGATGGTAGTTAGAAGAGGCTGGACTCTCGATGGATGAATAGGAAGCTCGATCCGTTCTGGATCTCCTTCGTCGTTGACAGTTCAGTTGGTTGGTCAGTTCCGCATTAGCACGGAGCTGTTGAGTGAGCTGTTGGCAGCTCTGTGTTAGTTCTTGCATTAATAACTGAAACTCTTCCCTGGTGATAGGGCCTTGCAGATCTGATGGTCCAGCAGCATTCTGATCGGTAGGAGTTAGCTTTATAGGATTCTGCCTGTCCCGTCCTTCTGGATATACGGCTGCTGAAGTAGTCCTTGTGTTAACCATGATGGATAGCGAAGATCTTTCCTAGACTTGACGCAATTCTGAATAGGATGGAAGAACTTTAATCTTTGAAATCTGGATCTTCTTCTTAGATTTATGCAATCTGATATCGATAGTAGATCCGACGAGCAGGAGAAAAACTGGGTTTTTCTTAGTGAAAACACAAAAGTGTTTGTACCAAAATTGGGCACAACACTCTTTGGAAGTGTTTGAAGAGATAAAATGAAGAAAGTAAATGTAAAAAGAGGATTATCTATCAAACACTCCAAACAATAATCATAAAAACAGCAAAAGAACACAGGGATTTAGAGTGGTTTGGCGTGTTGCCTACGTCCACTATGAAATGATTGACTTTTATTAACTTTTGCTTGCTGGTTACAGCGGATTACAACAGTAAATTTCGGTAGAGTATGGACGTTGAAAAGCCAAAAATTCCATTTTCTATAGGTTCCAAGCTGCTATTTATTTGTGTAGGCTACAAATATCTCGCTCAGATCTCGGGAGACCTCTTCCTGCACGTGGGTGGACTCACGCGATCGATCCCATGCGGTTTGCACTCGATCTGTGATTGATACGAACGAATTTCGTATCGATCAAAGTTTCGTCCAATCGAGACGAAATCGATCGTGAACATTCTTGAGGATGTACGCAAGCTCCTGTGAAAATTTGATGGCATTTGGACTTGTAGTTTTTGGGTTATGATCGATGCAAGATTGAATTTATTAAAGGCTGCTGAATTCGCATCGATCTGCTTCGCATCGCTCTGTTCGTATCGATCCAAGCACATGCATGCATGTTGATATGGTGCTAACTCCTCGGATCGATCCACCTGTCGTGCCGAGTGATTGAGTCTTTCATAGGGACATATCCTGTTCGTATCGATCCAGTTGAGCCTTATTCATATTGATCGCAACGGTTCTGTTCGTATCGATTGTCTTTGCTATGTTCGTATTGATCGATTGCATCTCACTTCGCATCGATGACTAGAGGCCATTTTGTATCGATAGTCGGAGGTCAATTTCGTATCGTTCGTTCGATGTTTCATTCGTATCGATCGTTGATCGATTGATACGAGCTATGCAATTGGAATCGATACGAATTGACTCCAATTGATGGATATGAAGTCTAGCCAATTTGATGGATACGAAGTAGAAATAGGCCAAGTGGACACAAAGTTGAGTGTAAATGATGTATACGAATAGTTAGATGTTTGATGGATACAAATTGATGGATGCGAAATGATGGATACGAATAGATGGATGCAAAATGATGGATGTGTTTGAGTTGATTTCCATGGTTTGCATCGATCGTATGTTGAGCATACGAACTCCGATCGACTTAAAATTTAGAATGTTGACTTTCATAGCTTTGCTGGTCCTATCATATCAATTGTAGCTTGATCTGGATTCGGACAAAATTTATCGACATCCATAGTGAGCCAACGTATAACCGATCTTCGAGATTGACTGTCCTCGGTTTCCAATTAAGTTCATGGTGTCATGGCCTTGCCAAAAGGCATGATAACAGCCAACAAGGATTAGAAGACTTTCACCTCAAGAACAGTAACTCGATCACTTGAAGCCCTTATAGGGAATCTGATTTAAAACTTCATCTTCAGACTCCAATCAAACCATGAACTCTTTCCGCATTACTTCAACTATGAATTTTCCTATTTCATAACTTTCTAATTTGATTTGTACCTTGACTTTTACTTGTGCGAAAAGTTGATCATGTACTTATTCAAAATTCGAGTCTCATTACAGGTAAAAAAAACCAATCCATAATATTCAACATACTCTTGGGGCACAACAAATTTCCAGCTACTTGGGAAAGACAGCTCAAATATCTGATACAAAGTGGCTACCAATGTTGGAATCAACACAGTACAAAGACCTGCTCTCCTGAAACCTTGGACTACTATCAGTCTTTCACCAATTTCGAAGAAAAAACATACAAGTAGACCATTCTGTTATAGAGCAATACTCGCCAAAGTATGGTAATCTACCTAAAGGAGAAAGCACTACACTTCAATTCAGTCTTTAACAAATTATTTTACTAAATAGAAATTTCCTAAACATATCTTTAAAGAAAAATTATTTTCGGTTACCCTACAACCTGGGAAAATAAGTATTAATCTGTTCCAAGAACTGGCTTATACAGTCTTCCAAAGATACTATGGGGCATTAGTAAATGCACACAAAGGATTTCCAACTAAGCAATCTCAATATTTCAAAGTTTTTTAAAACCATTAGCGAGGAGAAGCCTATTTATACTTTTTCAAGAAAAGTTTTAAAGCAATCAAAAGCATGTTGGCAAAAAACTCAAATTGGAGACTCCTATTCTCAACTATAAGACTACTGGTTCATGAATCATGACCTTCCAGTCTCGTATTCGAGATTTTTGTCTCTACCATGAGAAAGATTTAAAAACACTATGGAGGTTGGCACTAAGAAAAGATCACACATCCAAGCTCTTTTTCAAAAAGTAACCCCTCGATATAATAGAAGGGTCCATTTACAGAAATTTTGTCTCTAAAAAGGAAACCAATATTCAAAAAGGTTTTTAAAGAATGTTTCAATTGGCCAAAAATGATTTTCATATACATAGTTTTAGCCTACGGCTAATCCATAGTAACTCCTAAAAGGAGGGGGTCTAGCACCCGTTGTTTTAGCCTACGACCAATCCGTAGCACCTCCTAAAAGGAGGGGGGTCCTGTACCTACTAAAAGCCTATGGCTAATCCATAGCACCTCCTAAGATGGAGGCACAAAAGCCTACGGCCAAACCGTATCACCTCCTAGAGGTAGGGTTTAAAACCCTAACATCCATATCACCTCTTAGGGGAAGGGTCAAGATAAGCACCCACAAAATCGTGAAACCCCTAATCCAAATCACCTCTTAGGGGAAGGGTCAACATAAGCACCCATTAGCAACCATTCAGAGGAAGGTCAACTCAACATATACTACATCCCTTAGAACCTAGGGAACCCCAGAAAGGACACCAACTAGATAGAAAAGGACAATGGTGTATACAACTCAAAGCAAAATTCAAAACCCGAGGGAACAAAGAGTTGAAGAAAGAAATCTATTCACCATCTAAGACAAAGATGAAACCCAAGAGAAGGATATAGACAAAGACAAAAGGATAAAGATATCCAATGCCATAATCAAAAATATATAAGAGGTCCAAGATCATAATTAGAAAAGACTAAATATGAGAAAGCAAATTAAGAAACCTGCATTCAGAAAGGAGACACAAGACAAGAAAATGGGTAAAGAAATCTGTTACATGATATCAAAAGCAGAGATCTATAAAAAAGCTAAAGGAGTGGAATAGGTAGCAAGTGACTTTATCTGAAGAAGAGATTAAGTAAACCACTTCCAATTCCTTAGAAATAAGGTGACCCTTTAGGGTATAAGAATCTATATTATATATATATATATTGTTTGTCCCAAAATTGGGCACAACACTCTTCAAAAGTCTTTGAAGAGATAAAGTGAAGAAATTAAATGGAAAAGGAAGAATTATCTAACAAAAACTCCAAATTTTAGAAATGAGGATAATTAAAGTGCAAGGAGACACAAGAATTTAGAGTGGTTCGGCGTATAGCCTACGTCCACTATGAAATGGTTTGCTTTATTGATCTTTCTTTTGCGTTTACAAGTGAATTCAATGATTTACAGTAGTCAATTGTGATTTGCAGCAGTGAATTTCGTTTATGGCAGCAGCAATTGCGTTTAGATCTGGATCTGGCGGAGTCCGGGCGTTGGAGATCTCAAGGAGGAAGAAGAACCCCTTTTCTGTTAGCTTTGGGGGTCTATTTATAGGTGTAGGAGGCTGATATTTTGCTCAGATCTCGGGACACTCTCTCTGGCACATGACCATGCCCGCACGCCGAAGCCCATGAAGTTTCGGTCCGATCCGTGATCGACATGAACAAATTTCGACTCGCTCAAGATTTCATCCAATGGAGTCCAAATTTGGCATGGACATTCTTTAGCATGCATGTAGTCTACTGTGAAAATTTCATAGCATTTGGATTTGTAGATTGGGAGATATGATCGATACGAAATGGGGTTTTTCGGTAGGCTATTTCCTTCGACTCGCTTATGTTTCGACTCGCTTCCATTCGACTTGGTGACATGGCACTTTCTGGATTGCTCTGCCTTTGACACTGTTTTGAGCGAGTCGAAGCGCGCACTGATTGAGCGAGACAAAGTGAGCAATGATTGATCAAGTCGAAGTGCATGGTTCGATCGATTCGAACAGTGACTTTGCCAACCGGAGTTGAATTCGATGGAGTCGAACAGCTGTTTGAGCGGAGCGAGTCAAAGCGTGCACTTTTGATGGTTCCAAACTGGAGCGAGTCGAAGAGGACTCTCTGATGGATGTGGAATGGAGCGAGTCGAAGAGGACTCTTTGATGGATGTGGAATGGAGTGAGTCGAAGTTGGCCTCTGCTGGTTGCTAACAGAGCGAGTCGAAACATGCACTCCCTATGGATTCGAACCAGAGCGAGTCGAAGAAGGCTGTTCTTAACCAATTTTGTATCGTTCACAAGTTGAGCATACAAACTCGGATTGACTTAAGATTTGGAATGTTGGCTCTCATGGCTTAGCTTCTCATGTCCTACCAATTTTTGCTCGATCCGAACTCGGACAAAATTCATCGATATCCATAGTGAGCTTGTGTATAACTGATTTCTAGGATGGGCCTTCATTGGTTACTAGTCAATTCCTTGGTGTCACGGTCTTGCCAAAAGGCGAGATAACATTTTCCCCCAATAGTACGTCTTGTGGAAACATGATGTGCTTTGAAATACTGCCATCTTTACTCTGAATAGTTATTGTCTTATCGATGGAAGCTGTGACCTTCGACCGTTCTTCTTGATAATGTAAACTGTTGACTATCGACTGCTGTACCATGTATTGTTGCAACTGATTGCTGTATGCTAGTGGTTACCCGTTCGTTGTTGTAATCGTCATTTGATGAGTTTCTGATTCCTGAAAATGTTATTGTCTTTTCGAAGATGATTTTTCATTGGATTTATGGATGCGAAGCAGACATGTCGAGTTGATGGAGTTGGCCTCTGGAAGTCATGGTTCGATGGATACGAAGTGTTCGTTCGACTCGATGATGGACGTGAACTGAGTGAGTCGAAATGGAGCGAGTCGAAATGCGCTTCCCTGATGTATTCGAACTGCTTGTTTCGCTGCACCGGAGAGGGAGTTGAAGGAAACGATATGAAGGAGAGCTTCGTTTTGACGCATTGGAGAGGGAATCGAAACGCTCGTTCGAATCCATCGGGATACGAAGCGTTTATTCCCTTTGTTTCCAAATCCATATAAATACTTTGTACTTAGCCGGCTTTTTTTTCACTTTTCACCTTTCATCTTTATCTGCCTTTGTAACGCTTAGAAACTCGAGTAGAAAGGACAAACATCCTCGCCTTCGAATCGATTCATACCTTCGACTATTCGAACCAGTTGACAAATTTACGTAATCCCTTAAGTGAAAACATCGCGTAACCTAGGAGACTCTATTATTAAAACTAAATCAAACAAAGTCGTGGTCGATCGAAAATCCTTTGGTCTTAGCTTCGTGTCGATCTGGAGTAGGGGTTTCGAGATGATAAGTTGGAGACCTTCGTATCGATCGATGGTGGAGCTTCGTATCGAGTCGAATGCTTTGATTCCGTTGATCGATATGAAGGGGCTGTGTCTGATCGATTCGAAACGGTGGCTTTCGATCGAGTCGAAGTGGATGGCCTAGGGTTGATTCGAACTTGCACTCCATCCTTCTGACCGATTCTAACCCAAATGCACACGACTATAATTCCTTGATGCGAACATGGCTCTCGTGAGCAATACAAATTTGATCATCAAAAATTTTGAAACTTCTCACACACTCGAACAACTGCCTCCGACGAGCTTCAAATTGACATACTTGGACTTAACCGTTTCACTGCATATCTGACTTCCTATAGAAGCTCTTCGATGAAACTGCAACTTATAAAAATGACACCAAACTTCAATTTGGAGTGATAGTTAATAACTGGGTGGCACGGTTGTGACGGTCAGCGATGACGGTCCTTCTGACTGAATTCCGAAGTCTCGTCGTTTACATGCTTTCCTTAATCCGGTTGATCACCTCAAATAATATACAGTTCTGCACTGCGCAACACACTCACACACTTTACACTGGGGGATGCACGGGTGTTATTTGTTAGTTTAACAATGATTTTTTATAAGCTAGCTAGTCATGGACCCTTCAAGTTCTCAGCAGCCGGAACTCCCAAGTTCTATTCCTCCATCCATAGAGATACCGGTTATCGAAGCCGAAGTTATAGAGCTAGCTCCGGACGAGTGTCCGGGTGCTCGGTTTATTCTCAATCCATCAGATTCTGTGCCATCGGGTATCTCCGAAGATATGTTAGGATGGATTTTCTTAAGGCATGGTTTGTCGCTGGACGACGTGCTACTTCCTGGGCCAACTGACAGGCCACACAATCCCCCGGTGGGGTTTACTACTTTCAACCGTCACGCTTGCACAACGGGGAGACTTCCTCCCTTTAATGATTATATAAGGGAAATGTTATCGTTTCTTGGCATAGCTCCATCCCAGCTACATCCCAACGGATATGCCTTATTAAATAGCGTCTTTGTTCTCTTTATGGAAATCCTCTTTCGACCGCCGAAGCCGATCGAGATCCGATATTTATTCAATGTCAAAAGCCATGGAGACAGCCCCTCTTTCACCTTCCTGGAAGCGGTCAGGAGCTGCCACATTGTACAGGACTACTGGGAAGGCTAAGTTATTATAAAACCGAATGGTTCTACGTTCGGTGCCCCCCGGGATTTGCTGGTCGGTGGCTGGATAGACGTAAGTGTTGCCACTTCTCTCTTGAATCATTGAGATACTAGTAACTGACTTCAAAACTGACATACTTTTCCTTTCCTGTAGCCGCAATCTCTCGTCCCGATGGCGGATACTTCAGAGAGCTTGTTCGGATTCTTCAATAATTTCCGGGCGAAGAGAGGCACATAGACTTAGTCCTGACCGACAGGAATTTGAGGGCTGTCGGGTTGATAGAACGAAGACAGTGCATACACCTGGATGTGATACATAGAGTGGCCCCGAAGAAACGCGTGAAGCGGAAAGCGCCCGCAGTTGTGATCACCGAAGAAGTTGATCCAGAAAGAACGCCCACCGATACTGAGCTCCCGGCCGGGCCTCCTTCCGATGTTCAGGATTCCGGAGGAAAAAGACAAGGCAAGGCTACTGCTCACAAGCGCCCTAAATCGGGGGGAATTAAATTCGTGGTCGTGTCTTTGCCCGTCCCGGGGATTAGAATTGCGGAGGCTTCTCCCCCGCCGGTTGGGAATCTTTTTGTGGGACTTACCGATGTTCCAATTCCGGACTTTGTCTCATCTCAACAGGACGCTGGGATGGAGGAGCTCGATAGTGTTCATGAACCGAGCGGGTCGCTTGCTACGAGTGCGGCCGACATTTCCGGTTGGTCGGGGGATTGCACATGCATACACTTCACTACACCACATGATTCACAACTGTACTTCGCCAACTTAAGAAGTTACTAACTCTTTCCTTGTTCTTAATTTTCAGGTACTATGTCTCGTAGAGGATCTATGCTCTGTAACCTTCGCTCAGCCCGAAAGGCTTCTGGTTACTATGATTCCCGTAGGAGGGACTCAGACAGAGATCGCGATCGTGAATATGCTAATCAGGACAAGTACGGGCGTGACAGGGAGTATAGTCATTGATCCAGATCACGCTCCCCTCCTCCTAGACTTCTGTCTCCTCCTCTTGTTCAAACTTCATATCCACCAGAGCTTCCTCGTCACAGGCCGTCCTCTCACGTTTCTCGGTCCGAAACTCATCTTCAGAGAATCGAGACTACAACTTCCATGGTTACAGAGTATGTCCCTACGGAGCTCACAGGAGAAAGGGCCCTTAAATTAGCTCAGATGAAGAAGGATTTTCCGAACATCTGTTTCGACGGTTATGTCTTCCCACCACACTTGAAAAGGATTCCGTCTGTAGTGGAAAACACAAAGCATGAGTACATTCATGACATCTACACTCAGTACAAAGAGTGGGTAAAGGCCGCGGAGAAGGCTTCTAAGGTGGCTGCTGAGCGAGCCAAAGCGCTCGAAAAGATGGAGACCGAGCTCGCAAAAAGGGATCGGATTATTTAGGTACTCTCTGCTGAGTCCGAGTCCTCGCGGAAATCTGAGATTGAGGCCGTTAAAAGGGCCGATGAAGCGAAGGCGGAGATGGAGAGGTTGGGACAAACTCACGTGGCCCTGGCGGAGGAGATGGGCCACCTGAACACCAAAGTCATTGCCGAGCGGGACGCAGCGGTCAAGGAGCTTAATGAACTTAAGGCCAAATTTGCTGATATGGCCAAGGAGAAAGATGACGCAAACAACGCAGCCCATGAGGCATGCGAACAAGCTGTCCTGCTCATAGGTGAACGGGATGCTACTGTGGCTAAGGTCCAGAAGGTGGAGACCGAGGTCGAGGAGAGGGTTAAGCTAGCCGAGTCCAGGCTAGAGGCCGACATCGAAGATCTCCTTGTTGTTTATAATGCTAATGTGCCGAGGCACAGTGGCCTAGCCTGGCTCGACGACTTTTCGATGCATCTCCACAATGCTTGGAGCCGACTGGTTGAGGAAGAGAAAGAGGCGCATCAGGGCGAGTCCGTAGATGAATTCAAACTCGAGAATTGCATTCTGACTGATGATGAAAAGAAGGTTCTCCATGAGAAGGAAAAACTTGGCACCTAGCACTTTGAAGTGGGAGAGGGTTCTGGAGTTGACCATCACGAAGCAAGTCTCGAAGTTCCCGTGTCAACTCAGCCCGAATCTTCGTCTGCGGTCGATCCCCAGGCTGTTCCTACTTACAATCCGGATCAGCCACAGATGTCTCCGGCTGCTGCGCAAGTTACTGATGTCGCCTTGCCGCCTACAAGTCGAACTGAGGAAGGTATTATGAACATTCCACTTCTCTTAAATCGAAATCTTCGATCGAGTTAAGTCCTAACAGTTCTTTTATTCTTTGTCCAGTGATCGATGTCGCATCGAACATGCCTCCTGCCACTCAAGAATCATATCAAATGTAGGAGGCTATTGTGACTGAGGCAACTACCATGAGTACAGCTGCCCCGCTTGACGATCTGCAGGGAGGTATGATCGCGTTCGACGTGCAGCTGATGGATGAACTCTTCCGCCGCCACGGCGATCCTCGTGCTGACTTGTCATCTGTTATGAGCGGAACTAATCCTGCTGCAAGCTCTTCAATGCCGACTGCTGATGCCCCCAGCAGGGCTGAAGCAGTAACCGAAGATGAGATGTTTGCTCAGATTGACGCTGAACTGGCAGCAGCTGGTTATGGCGGCAGCATTGTAGGTGGGATGGCAGCATCGGGACCTGCCCCGCTCGGGATGATGTCTCTTGGTGTTTCAGTCTTTCTCACCAGCCTGCCCATTCCACCTTCTGTAATTGATCCCGTTCCTTCGACTCTGCCCGTACGGAGCATTCTTATTCACATGAGTTCGGAGGAGGACGTCGCATAATGCCCTCGCCTGAAGACCAACCGCCGAAAAGCAAAGGCTCGAAGAGGAAGACTGGTGATGGCTCCAGCGGGTCCACATCGAGGAGGAAGCTAAGGAAAAAGAAAGATTAGGCATGCTCTCCCGGTGCATTTTGATTTGCATTTTGTTAGTGGTGTATAGATGCGGGTTCGGCCCCTGCTAGTAGGAATTTTTTGGAAACTTGTACACGAACTTCATCTATAATCAATAGAAATGAAACTTTTCTTTTTTGACTTCTTTTCTGTCATTGTGTATTCGTCTAAGTGCGTCAGTGTCTGGACTGTACTTGTAAAGTTCTAGTTTGCGAATGAAGTTTGTTTATGTTCACCGAGTTTGGGTATTGTGGACATTGTTTTCGACCGGGAAACGAGTTGAATTTTGACGTCGCATTGCTTCGGTCGACGGTTGATGCTTAAGTCTTGCCCCCAGTCTTAGTGGCATGTTGTAAAGCATCAGTCAGCGATTGCCCTTTTCTCATAGCATGTCGAGTCTAGTGCCGTTGGATGGGCGTTTTAAGGCAGACGGGGATTAAGCGGTTTATTCGCGCTTGTCCGATCGTTGACGATCATATCCGCACTTCGGGGATCCTTATTTGTTTACTAGGGGTTGGTCACGCTGGCTTGAGTTTCAATCATATGCCCGCTGTCCGGGGACTTGGAATTGGCATTCGTACTCCGACTCGCGCTACGGGAGTTTGGAGTTGATAATTATATTTCGATTCATGCTTCGGGAACTTGAAGCTAGTGTTTAGGCTCCGTTCTGAATTCTGGGAATCCGGAGTCGACGTCTGTGCTCCGACATGCACTTTGGAAATTCAGAGCTGATGTTTATACTCCGGCTCGCACTCCGGGAGCTAGGAGTTGATGTTTATACTCCGCTTCACACTCTAGGAATATGGAGTTGGATGTTTATACTTCGACTCGCACTCTGGTAGTTCAGAGTTGAATGTTTATACTCCGTTTCGCACTCTAGGAATAAGGAGTTGGATGTTTATACTCCGACTCATGCTCTGGGAGTTCGGAGTTGAATGTTTATACTCCACTTCGCACTCTGGGAATACAGAGTTGGATGTTTATACTCCGATTCGCACTCTGGGAGTTCGGAGTTGAATGTTTATACTCCGCTTCACACTTTGGAAATACGGAGCTAGATGTTTATACTCCGACTCGCGCTCTGGGAGTTCGGAGTTGAATGTTTATACTCCGCTTCGCACTCTGGCAATATGGAGTTGGATGTTTATACTCCGACTCGCGCTCTGGGAATACGGAGTTGGATGTTTATACTCCAACTCGTGCTCTGGGAGTTCGGAGTTGGATGTTTATACTCCGCCTCGCATTCTGGGAATTTGGAGTTGGATGTTAATACTCCGACTTGCGCTCTGGGAGTTCGGAGTTGGATGTTTATACTCTGACTCGCGCTTTGGGAGTTCGGAGTTGGAGAAGGATTGTCGTGTATCAATCCCCTTTTTTGACTTTGATATGATGGCTTGCCCCCGAGCTCGGGTTTCACTTAGGGAGTGATTGGTTGTATTGCAGCCACTCTCTATTTGAATAAATCCCACCGTATGATGAGACTTAGCTCTCCGTGCATAGTGATGGTCATATGAAGTATTTCAAGTAAATCACAGCTCTGGCTCGAAGAGGTTGCATTTTATTGCTGAAATAAGAAAGTATGGCAAAGTCAGTTGCCTTATTACAAGTTCTAATTTCGAAATGCATAAAAAATTGCAGAAAAGGAAAGTAAACTTAATGGATAAAGATAGCCTGTCAGGTGTAATAGCGGCGAAGGCTCTCGCTATTCCAAGCTCTTGGCAGGGTAAGACCGTCGACGGTCGATAACTTGAATGTGCCATCTCCGAGCCTTCGTTCAATAACATACGATCCTTCCCATGTCGGTTTCATATGTGAAGGAACCAAATAGATTCTTTTTAAGACGATATTGCCTAGTTCGAAGGTTCGCGGACGGACCTTGGCGTTGTACAATCGGGCGACTCGACTTCGATGCGCAGCTGCCCCAAATCAGCCTCTTCACGCTTCTCATCCAGTAGATCAAGAGATTCAGCAAGTAATATAGCATTCGTCTTTGGATCATAGTATGTCACACGATGAGAAGGTACTTCTAGCTCGACTGGAATAACGTCCTCTGAACCGTAAGAAAGAGAGAATGGAGTGTGACCGATCGCGGTCTTGTGGGTTGTTCGGTAAGCCCATAGAGCCATAGGAAGTTCATCGACCCACTTGCCCCTGACCTTTTCCAGTCGTTTCTTCAGGATGGACTTTATGACCTTATTAACTGCTTCGACCTGTCCGTTTGCTTGAGGGTGTGCAACTGCGGAGAATTTCTTCTGGATGTGAAATCGTTTGCAGAAATCTTTGAATTCAGCACTATCGAATTGGGTTCCGTTGTCCGTAATAATGGTGTGTGGGAGATCGAATCGACAGATGATGTTACGAACCACAAAGTTGATTACTTTCTTCGTTGTAATGGTAGCGAGAGCTTCGGCTTCAGACCACTTTGTAAAGTAATCAACTACGACGATGGCGTACTTCGCACCACCTTTTGCCAGAGGTAGAGCACCGATGATGTCGATGCCCCACATTGCGAACAGCCATGGGCTGACCATTTACGTTATCTCAGTAGGAGGAGCCCTAGGGATTTAGGCATATTTCTAGCACCTATCACATTTCTTTGCATAGTACAACGCATTGCGATTCACGATAGGCCAGTAATATCCATAGCGAAGTATTTTCTTGGAAAGTGCTTGCCCCTCGGTGTGATCGCCACATTCTCCCTCATGCACATCGCGCAACACTTGTTTAATTTCATCGTGAGCGATACATCGGAGTAGGGGAACTGAGTACCCCCTTCTGTACATGAGTCCATTCTGAATGGTAAATCTTGAGGCCTTTCGAAGGACCTGGCTTTTTTCAGTCCTGCGCTCCGGCAGGGTTCCGTGCTCAATGTAATTTCTGAGTGGAGTCATCCATGAATCTTTTTCGGGGACGGTTTCGCATACCCGGTTTATTTCCGCCCGGTCGATACTTGGGGAAGATAGCGTTTCTACGGGAACGAGTCCCATTTGTTGAGCTTCGACTATGTTGGCTAGCTTCGCCAACGAATCGGCCTTTTGGTTGCGTTCTCGAGGTATACTATAGCTGGCGTAGTAATCGAAATGGTCTAGTACTTCCTTAACTCGAGCTAAGTAAGCAACCAACCTTCAATCTCTTGCTTGATACTCTCCTCATACCTCACACACAACTAATTGTGAATCACAATAAATTTCCACCGCGATAATTCTCAATTCTCTAGCAAGTTTTAAGCCGGCTAGGAGGGCTTCATATTCAGTTTCATTATTAGTCGCATGGAAATCGAACTTTAAGGCATAGCATATGGATCGACCCTCGGGAGTTTCATGCACAATACCAGCGCCCGAGCACCGGTCGTTTGATGCTCCGTCGGTATAAAGTTTCCAGAGGTATTCGGGGGACCCACTGGCTTTGGGGAAGTCCTCTGGGATGGTAAATTCGGCTATGAAATCGGCTAGGACTTGTCCTTGTATGGCCCGTCTCGGAGCGTAAGTAAGGTCAAACTGGCTTAGTTTGATGTTCCATTTGAGTAACCTACCAGACGTCTCATGCCGTGAAAGGACCTGTCGTAACGGCTGGTAGGTGTAAACAATAATGGAATGCGCTTGGAAGTATGGTTGCAGTTTTCTTGATGCAATGACAAGGCAGTAAGCCAATTTTTCCAACTTCGGATAATTTCTTTCAGCCCCAGTCAATCGTTTGCTAATATAGTATACCGGCCTCTGTATCTTGTCCTCTTCTCGGATTAAGGCAGCGTTGATGGCATTTTCTAATATCGCCAAATATACGAACAACTTTTCATAATCGATAGGCTTTGACAGTATTGGTGGTGTGGACAGATGTTGAACTAGTGCTTGGAAAGCACCTTCGCATTCCTTGGTCCATTCAAAGTTTCGTTTCCCTTTTCAAATCAGATCGAAGAAGGGAATGTATTTGTCAGTGGACATTGAAATGAACCTGCTCAATGCTGCTACCTTTCCATTGAGACTCTGGACTTGCTTTATAGTTTTGGGAGTTTCAAGATTTCTGATTGCCCAATTCTTTTCGGGATTGGCTTCGATTCCCCGGGCATTAACGATGAACCCAAGGAACTTTCCAAATGCAACTCCAAAGTGACATTTCAGTGGGTTGAGCTTCATCTTGTACTCTCGAAGTATGTTGAACATAGTTTCTAGGTCTTTTATGTGGTCGGTGGAGAGTCCTGACTTCACAAG
Organism: Allium fistulosum; assembly: GCA_030737815.1. Taxonomy (NCBI): domain Eukaryota; kingdom Viridiplantae; phylum Streptophyta; class Magnoliopsida; order Asparagales; family Amaryllidaceae; genus Allium; species Allium fistulosum. Next base: position 671,711,321 of record CM060905.1, read on the forward strand.
CATGTCGTCCACATATACTTCCATTGTCTTCCCGATTTGATTAGCGAACATCCGATTGACCAACCTTTGGTAAGTAGCCCCGGCGTTCTTGAGTCCTAATGGCATAACCTTGTAATAGTAAAGTCCCAGATTGGTCACGAAGCTGGTATGTTCTTGATCGGGTAAATGCATCGGTATCTGATTGTAGCCTGAATACGCGTCCATGAAGGATAAGAGTTCATGTCCAGCCGTCGAATCCACTAGCTGATCAATCTAGGAAGCGGGAAACTGTCTTTGGGGTATGCTTTATTCAGATCGGAATAGTCGACACATGTTCTCCACTTCCCGTTTGGCTTTCGGACGAGCATGAGGTTTGACACCCACTCAGGATATAGCGCATCCGGAATGAATCCGTTTGCATCAAGCTTTTCTACTTCCTCTTTAAGGGCGACATATCTCTCTGGATCCATACCGCGCCTTTTTTGTTTGACCGGGACATGCCGCGGGTCAATGTTCAGAGTGTGGCTCGTGATGTCCAGTGAGATCCCACACATATTAGAATGTGTCCAGGAAAATACGTCAAGATTTGCCTACAGAAATTCAACCAATTCCTCTTGAGTCTTCTGGCTTAGCTGAGATCCAATCTTTATCATTTTTGAATCATCGTTATTGTCAATTGGAACATCAATCGTTAGCTCGGCCGAAAATGCTTGACTTTCTTTAGATTCTCCTTCGTATTCAATTTCTCTCGGGTCAAGATCGTTGAGGAATTGGCTGGGGTGTCTGGACCTGGGCCCGGGCATTAATTGTCAATTATCGGCGAAATGGACGCAGAGAGATTCCTCTACGCCCTTTCCCTTCTACTTTCGCTGCGCCTCCCGCTGCTCAGCAATATAACAGGCTCTGGCAGTGGCCTGATCTCCCTGAACGATTCCTATTCCATGACCAGTGGGAAATTTTAAGGTCAAACACCATGGGGCAATGGCTATTCTGAATTCAGCGAGGGCCGGTCGGCCCAAGAAAGCATTGTAAGGGGAGTCTATGTCCAAAACGATGAACTGCAACATCCGTACTCTCCGACGTTCTTCAACTCCCAACTCTACTGGCAGTTCCACCATCCCAGTGGGGATTGTGGCACTTCCGTTGAAACCATGGACTCGAGATTGACAAGGCTTCAAGTCTACGGCTTCCATCTTCATTTGATCAAAGGCTCGCTTGAACAAAATATTCACAGAGCTTCCACTATCAACTAAGATACTTTTTATCCAAGCACGACCTAATTGTGCTGAGATGACCAGTGGATCGATAGTGGGAGCTTTGATTTTATCTGCATCTCTGCTCCTGAACACGATGTCATCCGTCATCGTTTTCTGTTCCTTGGCCGGAGCCCCCTCATCAAAACTACTGCAACACTCGAAGTCCGCATGCCTGATAGAACTGGCATACGACTCCATTTCCTTCCAGCTTCGATCTGCTGGGTGAGGACCACCACTTATTGTATTGATGACCAACCTCCCGTCCGCATGAGCGGGTTCTTCCTGTCTTTCCTGGTTCGGTGCATGATTCTGATTTGATGGGCCCGCACCACCGGATTGCAGCGCCCGTACATACTGATCCAACTTCCGCTCTCGTATCAGTTTTTCAATGAGGTCTTGTAAGTGACGACACTCATTGGTGTTGTGGCCATAACTCTCATGGAATCTACAGAACTTTCCTGTTTGGATTTGTCTTTCAGTTGGTGGTTTTGCGACAGCTTCTTATACTGCATGGTATTGCATGTTTGCAAATATACATTCTCCACTGACGTGTTCAACGGAGTGTTATTATCATACATGGAAGCACTACGCCGTAGTCCACGATCCTGATCGCGTTTTTTGTTCTGGTTTCTATTATCCCTCTGCTGATTTTGTTTATATTGGATGTTCAACTAAATTTCTCCAGAACTATCCCCGGACTATTTAACAGCGGTGTTACTCTGGACACCTTCTATGTTGGGCCCAGCATCATCCTGCTTCCTAGACTGTTTCGTATCCTCCCTTCTCAAGAATTGGGCTCCCTTGGAATAGAAACGGTCCAATGACGCAGGTGGTTTCTAAGCTAACCAACTTTCGAACTCGGAATCAGCATCAATCCCCTTAGTTAGAGCCATCAGGATAGAGTTATCGTTGGAATTGCTTATTTCTGCACACGCGACGTGGAATCGCTTCAAGTAACGTCTAAGTGTTTCTCCGGGAGCTTGCGTAACACTAGACAGAGTGTTAACGTCCTTTGGCCTCACAACATGCATACGGAATTGTTCGACAAACTTGGTGGCCATCTGGTCAAAGTTAGAGATGGATCGCGGTGGAAAACGAGTGAACCACATGGTAGTGATGCCCCCTAAGGAAATGGGGAAACTACAGCACTTTACTGCGTCATCAGCTCTAGCAGCATTCATCAGCCATTCGTATTTCAGGACATGTTGATTAGGATCAGAACTTCCTTCATAAACTGGCAAAGCTGGCATCCTGAAGTGCCGAGGTGGTTCAGCATATAAAACATCATCGTTGAAAGGGGTATGACTTCGGAAGATTCCACAGTCGTCATTAGAGAGACCCTGACTTTCACAGATCATTTGGCGAATCATCGCCGGTATATCTGGTGTTCGGACACTTGAAGCATGTTGTGCCAAGGTATAGTCGGGTTCCACAGCGCGAGTGTGGACCGGATGCGGTCGACGGTCCGTGTTTTGCCTCCTTGGTTCAACATCCTCAGGGACATAAGGCTCAGGAGTCTGCTCTCGTTGGCTACGTTGAGGATCAGCTTGGTTTCTAGCGTCACCTTCCCGTCCGGCAGTGGTGGTAGTAGCAATGTTGTCGGTAACATGATAAGGAGCAGCTCCTTCTCGGGTTGAAGGTTCGGTGTGGAGACTAGCGGATGGTCCAGCTCTAGGCTGCCCAAGGTTCGAAGTAGGTTGGAGTCCCGTGGCTTGGGTGTAGCTTACACCTAGCCGTGGACGTGTGGATCTAGTTTGGCCATCGGAGGAGGCTGAACTTTTTGTGGAAGAGTGAGAACCTTGGTCTCTTCTGGATCTTCTTCGCCTTTGGCGATTTAGCTGGTTAGTCAACTCTGTGTTGGCGCGTAGTTATTCCGCTAGCTGCTGTCTACTTTGGGTCAACTTTTGAAGCAATGTCTGGAATTCTTGTCTAGTGATTGGACCTGATGGATCTGGAGGTCCCGTAGCATTTTGGTTGGATGGAGGTGATTGCACGGGATTTTGTCGATCCCGTGCTCCTTGATCAGCAGCTGTAGAGGTGGTACGTGTGCTCACCATAATGAATTGATGAAGTCCTTTCCTAGATCTGATTGCAAATCTGAATAGAATGGAAGGGCATCAAAGTTCTAGATCTGGATCTTCTTCTTAGATTTTTTCAATCCAATATAGATAGCAGATCCAAAGAGCAGGAGAAAAATTGGGTTTTTCTCAATGAAAGCACCAAAGTGTTTGTACCAAAATTGGGCACAACACTCTTCGGAAGTCTTTGAAGAGATAAAGTGAAGAAATTAAATGGAAAAAGAAGAATTATCTAACAAAAACTCCAAATTTCAGAAATGAGAATAATTAATTGCAAGGAGACACAGGAATTTAGAGTGGTTCGGCGTATAGCCTACGTCCACTATGAAATGGTTTGCTTTATTGATCTTTCTTTTGCATTTACAAGTGAATTCAATGATTTACAGCAGTAAATTGTGATTTACAGCAGTGAATTTCATTTATGGCAGCAGCAATTGAGTTCAGATTTGGATCTGGCGGAGTCCGGGCGTTGGAGATCTCAAAGAGGAAGAAGAACCCCTTTTCTATTGGCTTTGGGGGTCTATTTATAGGTGTAGGAGGATGATATTTCGCTCAGATCTTAGGACACACTCTCTGGCACATGACCAGGCCCGCACGCCCAAGACTGTGAAGTTTCGGTCCGATCCGTGATCGACACGGACAGATTTCGACTCGCTCAAGATTTCATCTAATGGAGTCGAAATTTGGCGTGGACATTCTTAGCATGCATGTAGTTTTCTGTGAAAATTTCATAGCATTTGGATTTGTAGATTGGGAGATATGATCGATACGAAATGGTGTTTTTCGATAGGCGGTTTCCTTCGACTCACTTCTGTTTCGACTCGCTTCCATTCGACTCGGTGACGTGGCGCTTTCTAGATGCTCTGCCTTTGATGATGTTTTGAGCGAGTCGAAGCGCGCACTTATTGAGCGAGTCGAAGTGAGCAATGATTGATCGAGTCGAAGTGCATGGTTCGATCGATTCGAACAATGACTTTGCCAACCGAAGTTGAATTCGATGGAGTCGAACAGCTGTTTGAGCAGAGCGAGTCGAAGCATGCACTTTTGATGGTTCAAAAATGGAGCGAGTCGAAGAAGACTCTCTGATGGATGTGGAATGGAGCGAGTCGAAGAGGACACTTTGATGGATGTGGAATGGAGCGAGTAGAAGTTGGCCTCTACTGGTTGCTAACGGAGCGAGTCGAAACATGCACTCCCTATGGATTCGAACCGGAGCGAGTCGAAGGAGGATGTTCTTAACCAATTTTGTATCGTTCACAACTTGAGCATACGAACTCGGATTGACTTGAGATTTGGAATGTTGGCTCTCATTGCTTAGCTTGTCATGTCCTACCAATTTTGGCTCGATCTGGACTCGGACAAAATTCATCGATATCCATAGTGAGCTTGTGTATAACTGATTTCTAGGATGGGTCGTCATTGGTTACTAGTCAATTCCTTGGTGTCACGGTCTTGCCAAAAGGCGGGATAATATATATATATATATTTATATATTAATTGGACCATTGCACTGCTGAACGGCCAAGCAGTAGGACAGAACTTGCACTACCGAACGACCGACAAGTCAAACGGAGCTTGCAATGACAAACGGCCAGTCAATTGAACGGAACTACCTACTGAACGGTTAGAAGGCTGAAAAGCTAAACAACTGAATAGAACTATCTGGTGAATGGTTGATAGGTCCTACGGAACTACTACTCTGAATGGCTGACTATTACTACAGAATTACTATTCTGAATGACTACATGGCTTTACGGAACTACACGGCTCTAATATAACAATAATACTACTAACTTATAGGCACTTTAGGAATAACACTTCTATTAGCGGGATACTTTCCTCTAAATAATAAGGATCCTTATCGCTATTCAGGGCATAGGTTTTAAACAGATTTCTAGCATAGTATTCTTAGAATAACCTTAGAATTAAGGTTAGATAAGCTTAGAGACCTTTTGGCTCAAAAACAATTAAGTCTATTATTACTAGACAGTTCACTAGTTTCATGCTTATATTTAATGGAGTTTTGAGTAGTCGATTTGTCAGATTAGATCCTTACAAGATTTTGGATGAATTCCTGGTTTTGTGAACTTTGAGTTTCCTTGTTTCTATTCATGAAGATTTCATATTGAGTTTTCTGAATTTTGGATTTCCATATTTACTTTTACAATGATTTATGGATTTCATACACTGGGTTTCCCCATTGAATTTCCTAATGGTTTCTTATTGATCTCCTGGTTTTATGAATAATTGATTTTTCTATTAAGTTTTCATGATAATTAGACAATTTCTGGTTTTGGGTGCTATAGAAAGTTTCAAATAACATTTTCTTACACTTCTATGTTCAAACTGATTTTGCAACACTCCTTTGTGCTACAAATGGAAATTGCAATGGTTATAAGTGTTACTAATTATAGGTCTTATTGATTTTCAAGAGTTGAAATAGCAAGTTTGCGACTCTTTTCGGACCATCAAATGAACTTATTTTTTTGAACCAAGTTTTTATGCAAGATATTAGGGATATAGTACAAGACACTCATGGTGATAAATCTCCAAAATGACTTCAAGGTATTTTTATAGAAAACCACAATGTAGGTACTTTTAAATTCAGATTTCTATGGTTCTTACAATTTTAAAATTCAATCTTTCGAAATAATAAAAAAAACTAATAATGGCATCTTCCCTATCTTCTTTTTCTGTCGATCTCATTTCCCCATTTTCCCCCCAATTCCTGCACTTCATTTCCATCGATCATTGCTTTCCCTATGCCTAAGAAGACTTGTATTCCTTACCCTTTCCAATCTACCAGTGGGCCATAGAGCTTGAGTAGATATAGCCAACGATACAACGCAGCTTCAAATTCGGCCCATTCTCTTTCTCCTCCTAGGCCACTACTTGATTCATGTGTCAAATTCCCACATCTACTTGAAACGCTTCGATCGAATCCAGGTAACGATACCTCGTCTACCTCTAGTCTAGTGTCGCGTTCCTCTACTGATGTAGTAACAGTCTCGCTACCTAAGATATGCTTGTTTGAAATGGTTGATATTATATTAATATGGGTTGTGAAGTATTGAATGTTTCTGCATAGGAGGAAGCTCTTCTTGTTGCACCTCATTTCAGCACTCCAAGTGCTTGTGAGAATGCAAAAGCGAATGTGTTAAATGGTAGAGCCCAAGTTCAGCCAGAACCCTCCCAGCCAGCTACTATCTCTCGTTCAGTAATTTCTACTAAATGCAGCAAAACCTGGACCTCTCTATTTTGGTCCTTGCCGTGCAACACGGGCGATCATGTACCCACTGACTTTGTAATAGAAATTAGTTTGAACCCATGCTTCGCACATGGTTATGGCAAAATTATTCTGGTTGTAGAGGTCATAACCAAATATACAAGTATTTTAATATCGTGCCAATGACAAAACATTACAAAATAGTTGATCTTGATTTAACTTCAACTAATGAATAAAGTCAAATAAAAATCCACATGACGGTAAAGAGTCTCTTGCACATGCATATGAATAACATCATGTAACTTGTATTTGGATAAATAACTATCAATCCATTTTTTTGGAAAGAAAAACCACAATATTCCATCATTAACAACAACGTGCAAGGATAAAGAAGTTGTTGTTTGGCAACTTGTATACTGTAGCACCAAGGCCTGTTAAGAATTTGAAGTTCAAGTAAAAGGAGATAAGAAGCTTTAAATTGTGTAGAGATTTAGGAAAAAATATATAAGAAAAGTACATAGTATTTGGAGCTATTTTCATTTGACATTTTTGTTAAAGAAGTCCAAAAAATATGCACCTAGAAAACAATAATATTTATAGAATAATCTGAATATTCATAGGAAGTCATGTGAAATATTACTACAGTACCAAATATAAATATTCTTTCACTGTGAACTTTAGAAATAAATACATATTCCATATTGATTCAATGTACTAATAGAACCAAAAGTTCTCAAACACATTTGTACGTGAATGTTTAAAATAGTCGAAATGTACCTATCAACGGTACTAAAAAAGGGAAAAGCAGCTGAAGTAGTGCACTGCAGCTTGCAAGTAGTAAAACGAAGGATTCTTTTGAAATAGTACTGAAGATATATTATGAAATAATACATTTTCCATTATAGAATAGCATTGTTCATTGAATAGGATTCTATGTCATTGCAGCGCACAAAACATGAAAGATATTTGGCTGCATTAACCTTTATTTTTAAACGTCTAAAACATAGACAAAACAAACCACATATGTTAAGTCTGATTTAATGTTCAGCTTGAGAAAAACCGCCAGCAACATGTGTATAAAAGTGGTCTTGAGTGGAAGTAGCAGCTGTTATCTTGCTCTTAACTGATGCATTATAGTGGGTTAAACATTTTCAGCACTGAAGGCTTTTGTACCTGTAGACAAAAAGGAAAAAATATTAAGCTATGTAAGAATCTATTATATACCTTTGTATCAGCAATATACAAGTTGAATTATCAAACAATAATGTAGTTAAACACCTTCTGAAACTCCGTGGTTAAGCTGACTACATAGATTAAAGGAGATAGCAAATAAAAAACGATTTATTCATGGAGAATGGTAAGGGAAAACGCGGTTTTTTAACTGCATTGTGAAGAATTCCTAAAAACACAAATCATTTGAGTTTATGTTACAGCTCAGTGGTATTGGTTAATGCAAACCTGTGCTACGCATACGGATTGGGTTAGATTTTCTTTTTTAAGGCACTTATCGCTCATTCTATCTTTACCTGTCTTGCATATATTTGATTTTTAATGAAATTGACTAGCTTGTTTGATTGAATTAATATCATATTAATTGCTCTTACATTTGGAACTAATCCTATGAGATTTAGCATTACACTTAAGCACATAAGCATTATGCTTAAGCCCATAGTGAAAATTTGACAAACGGTTAATTAAATAAATAGAGTAACAAAATAAGCATGAAAATCATCGCATGGTTTATATTATTATTCATAAAAACTTAAAAGCATACCCTTACATGCCAATGCTATTAAGTATTCCAGTATTAAAATTACACACAAACATCTGTAATGCAAATGTTGATACTGCATTCATGAGGAGGATTCCTTCAAAAGTAAAGATATATTCCAAAATATTTAAACACCTTCCGATGGAATCCTCCCAAAGGGTTTAACTTCAACGACCATGTGGTGAATTCCTTTGAGGGACTAGTTCCCTCCGAAATGATTCAGACCATAACATGTATATATTAAGTAAAAAGTGAATTCAATATACCATGGAATCATATTTGGGATATACAACACAAGTCCAATTAACTGAATAATATTGAAGTATCATCACCATATCGGTTTAGTGCCGCATTAGCTTTGGACATGATACTAATATGCTTTAAAGCCAAGATATCCAAATAAACTCCATGGCATAGCATATGTGAAATAAAGGTTAAGAAGATAAGTGTGTATCATGTGTAATTGGTCATTAGACAAGCTAATGGTCGAATCAATCATCCTCATATTCGAAATCAATATAGATCCTTGCATCCTCTCATTTTCATTTCTCATGAATGGATTACAAGTAGTAGAAATTTTCCCTAATTGGATATAGAGTTATAGGAATTTAATTTGGCTAAGATGTGAAAAGAAAATCCAAGAATTCAAAAATCGATCCACAACATGAACCCCTAAGGTCGTATTTATAGATGCAGATTTGGTCCTTCCATACCCATCCTTTCAAAGCAGTTGAAAGGTCTCTCTTTCGATCTTCATACCCATCCTTTCACCTTCGTCCTTTCACTTCCATGGTCTCAAATTAGTGTGTAGGTATTCGGGTCTTTTTTTATGCTTGGATTAACCCTTCCATATCTATCGAAAGTATACCAACAATGGATATTGTTCCGATATTAACTAATTCTGCCTTCGAGTACTTCTAGAGCCTTTTGGCACCTTCGAAAGATATGCTTCTTTTTGTGGCCAATGAGTCAAGGTTCTTCTTTGCGTTGTTTGAATACAAGTAGAAGCACTTCCGACAACTTCATCACCTTCGAAGCCTCTCCTTTGTTGTTAAGGTCTCGTGCAAACGTGATAGGTGACTATAAGAATGAGTAAGGAATGACAATGGATAGTTAGAAAGGATTTAATAGTAACGAATGGATCATTATGAAAGGTCACTTGAGGAGGCTTAGATGCGGAAGGTGGCTTTCGAACGTATTCATGTTGATCAATGCGGAAGCCCCATCCTTTGGCGCTTGGGGTTGCAATACAGGTCATATGTGAAGTTTCCCTTTACTTGCGAAAGGGTCCAACCAAACCGAAAGGCTCATTTATGCTTTCAAAAGGGATGCTTTGGCAAAATGTTCCTCTGTGTAAGGTAAACAGTGGCGAAAATAACTATTTCAAAGGGTTTGGTACATATGTGGAAGCCTGTTATTTGATACATACGAAAGGTGCTTTTAAAACATACAAACCTTCTTTATGCATCCGAAATTAACTGTTTCGGAAAGGTCAACTGAAGCGAAAGGATAGCCTTATCCCCTTTCGACTCCTTCGAAAGCCTATACTATATTTAGTATTTGCAAAAGCATCAAATGCTTGTAAAACTGATCCAATCTCTTTAAAAGCTACTTTGACCCCATTGAAACTCCGCTTTTGGACTATTGCGGAACCCATTTCTTTAATTCTTGCGAAGCTTTTTCAATGCTTTCATAGGAATTCTTTTATTCCTACGTTCTTGAGCGAGCTTCATGGTTAACATTTGCCTCCCACCTTTGTATGAAAGAAGCATTTGTTCTTTAGGACAAAATTCCAAGAATTCCCTTTTTGCATTATTTCATCCTCATAGGTCCTTTTTAAAAAACTTATTTTCCTGCAATGTGCAAAGTAGACAACATTTATTATTGTTAATTGAAAATTTATTTAAGAATATGTTCAGTAGTTTGTCCATATTTGTGGGGATAGTAGTAGAATTCCTGATAATAGAATCCCATAAACCTAAGCAATGATAATTAATAAATCATCATTTGAGGATAATAAATAAAGAGAAATTCACAATTGGGAATTATAATAGAAGTCATAATATTCAACTTTAGCAACAATGAGAGAAGACTAGAAATTCATCTTTGTTCAATAGAAGTCGAGAAATCTAGTTAGTAAATTAATAATAGATGGCCAGAGATCCAAATTCGGCTTTAATAATGGATGTTTAAAAATCATCTTCTAGGAATAACCGAAAAAGGTCAATATAAACTCAGAAATTCATCATTTGGAAATGAATCAGAGAAGACTAGGAATCCTCATTTGGAGATAAATAATAGGAGTTCAGAAATCCTTATCTGGAAATAATAGATGTTAACGCTAAAAATGTACGCTAACACCCCGGTGTGAGTTGTGATATAGTGAAAGCACCACCCGTTGGTACGGGAACTAAAAGTAAGCAGAAAATAGCAGAAAACAGTAAAAAGACAACAGTTTTACAGTGGTTCGGCTCAAAGTCAAGCCTACGTCCACTTAATCTCTTCTATCACTGACTTGATTGCAGATTTTACAACAATTCTTCGATTACAACACAATCAAGACAAGTAGTCAGAACTTTGATGTAGAAATGCTCTTTGGATTCATGTTGAATGAACTTGATCTTTTCTGAAGGTTAGTTGAAGTCTCTTTTGCCTTTGAAGTGTTGGAGCAAGTAGAGAAAACAGCAGAGTCTTGGCGTTCCAAAAATTCGTCCCCCTTCAAGTGCGGAGTAGGTGGGGTATTTATAGGTGAAACTAGGCTTAGGTCGGTTATATTTTAGGTCGTGAGCGACCTAAGAGTGATCCGAGGTAGCATAAGTCGTTAGCGACTTAGTAGAACCATTATGGACGAGATATAGGCTGTGAGCGACTTAGCATGTGTAGTTCAGAAGTTATATCGGTTGGTTTAGGTCGTTAGCGACCTAAAGGAAGAGGCAGTGTGCACGCGGCTTATCTGGAGCTTGCTAGGTTGTTAGGTCGCTCTCTCTTAGCTCGTTAGGTCGCTGCCTTCATTGAATAGCTAGGTCGCTATCCTGTTGAATCGCAGGAGTCTTTTAGGTCGCTTTTGTGCTTTAGGTCGTTAGGTCGCTGGAGCTTGTTAAGTCGTTAAGTCGCATATGACTTGGATAGTTAAGTCACTTATTCCCTTAAGTCGTTGAGTCGAGTAGGTCGCTAGGTCGCTGAATAAAAGAGGGTTAACACTTGCCCCTCGAAGTATACGCCTAGGAGCTAGGTCGTGTGCTTCGATATCTCTTAACTCGTGCCATCCTGAGTCGCTAAGTCGTGAGCGACATAAGAGAAAGATAGGTCGTTCGTGCCGATTCGAGTTCCACTGCCCCTGTATATAAGTCGCTTAGATCACTCCTTCTTCTCTTTACCTGCTCTAACACTCTAACCCGCCTTTGAAGAATTTCCGAGCTCTCGAAGAAGAATTCAAACTTACCAGTCGTCGATCATCTCTACAATTACAGTACGTAAGTGAATTCGACCATTATCCAACCACGATCATCACCGAATCGTGAATCCCCTATTTTTCGACCCTAATCTGATTTCACATGCCGTATTTCGCCATGAGTCATGTTACGATCAATTTTTGATCGTTGTTAGACTTGTTGTCGCTTTAATTCATGAGAGCACAGCAGTGCATCAGATTTATGATGGATCCGAGGTGATTTGAATCGGTTTTTGATGATCTGGTGGCGTGGAGAGATGGTGGATTTTATTGTGGAGATGCTAACGGGTTATTAGGTTAACGGGTTAGTGGGTTAAGGAGAGTTAGGAAGTGCCTGACTTAGGAGCTCCGAACGACCTAGGGCTTAGCAGTTTGGACATGAATCGCACGACTTAACTTAGTGAACGACTTAGCGACTTAACACCAAACTCTGAACGACATAAGGAACTGCGACTTATTTGACATATGACTTATCTTGCCAGAATAACACACGACTTAAAGCTAAATGACTTAAAGAATCAACGACCTAACTTAACTCGCAGCATAGCTTTAACTCGTAGGATCACAACTGATGAACTTCATAACTCGAGCAGAGCGACTTAGGGAAGCCCAACCTATGTTAGGTCGTTTGGACATGAACTGGACGTCCTAAAAGAGTCTCGAGCTAACTTAAGTCGATCCTGCGACTTAAGGAATGAACAGCATTTGAACACTTGTAAAATTAGACAGAACTTGATTGAACTTCCAATTTGAACTGCCAGAATGAACTGCTTGAACTTGTTGCACTCTTTCACATATTATATTGACTTTTAAGCTAACAACCTATTAAATACAACATTTGTAGAAAACTAGGACGAATATACTCATCATCGACTGCCCACAACGAGTGATGGATTAGGTCAAAGAGAAAATAACATGAATCTAATTAAAAGTGAAATGCTGTGAATCAACTAACTTAAATGAAGCATCAACGCAAAATTTATACAGTTATAACTGCTTATCGCTAAATGTTATCTGCATTGATACTTCACTTAATTTTGATCTAATAACAAGCCTTGAATCTTCCTGAATTGACGTGCGCCAACCAGTATTATTTCAAGTTTTACTTTATTTACTTATTATTTCAGTAGCTTTGCACAACACTTCACACGCTTTTAGGAAACGTGCACCTTCATATTTGAATATCCAGTTCCTTATGTAGAATGGCTTCTGAACAAGTACAAGAAGAGATAATAGATCAGACCGATGAAGTTTATCCGATTGCTGCCCCTTTGGATAATCTTCCGGAAAGAGTTCCAACTACTTTGAACCGACGGACATTCAACCAGCTATGTGCTCAATTTGGTATTACTGAAGCAGATGCTCTACTCCTAGGGGTAAATGACACTACTGATAGGCCGTCACATGGCTTCATTGCAGTCAACCGTCAAATGTGCCTGAATGGAGCTATTCCCTCCTTCAACGACTTTCTTAGAACATTTCTTCTCCGATTAACTATTTCTCCATTCCGGTTGCACCCTAATGGCTATGCCATTTTAATGGGGTTGTGCGTACTATTCAGGAGGATGCTTAATCGCCTCCCAAGCTTCGAGGAGATCTGTTATCTGTGTACATTTGGGAGGAACAAAGATCACCCTTACCTTACTCTTGTTAGAAGCGCAAGGAACCGTAAGCTAATTACGGATTTGCCCGAAAGCGCTCACGGGTTTTTAAACCAATTCTTCTATGTCCGTTGTCCCCCAGGATTCTACGGTATCTGGAGAGTAGGAAGTAAGACTACCTATTTCCGTTTACTTCACTTCTGAGTTTTTAAAAATTCGAGTTGTCAAGTGCTAACTTCATTCTTTACTTTTGCAGCACTTCATCCTCCCTCTAAAGATTCTAGTCATAAATCAACTTTTAAAAGATTGAGTGCCATAGCCGCCAATGAGAGAAGTATTAGATTTCTATAGAGGAACGAATTTCAGCATCAATTCGGACTCTTGCATTCCTCTCGATCTATTTAGTCTCGTGATGCCCCCAGTTCTTATACAGAAGCGTTAGATGCCCCAGCTTCCGCAGAGGAATCCGCATCGAAGGAACCTATTGTAGAGACTTCATTAGTGAAATGTTCTGGTTCCGCTGACGGTGTGGGGTTATCTGGCAAATCTAAACTTCCCCCAGTTATTGAAGAAGAGGAACCTCCTCAACATTTTGGGAACACTACTAAAGAGGCTGATGAGGGAGCTGAGAAAGAAAGCTCCGTTACGGAGAGCGCAAAACGTGCTGAAGAGGGCACTGCTGATATAACCCCTTCCGTTGGGCATAATGGTGATGACATCTTTATGGGACTGAGCGATTTTATGGTGACTTCCCAGGAGCTCTTTAAAGATGATACCATCGCTTTTAAGCTTGTTTCTCTATCAATTGAAGCGACATCCATCTTGCGACCAATCCCGTCAACCCAAGAGTTGACTCCTGCTGCAAAAGCCAACATCACTCCTAAGCTAAAGAGTGGTTTGTAGCTTGACGCGTGTAGTTCGCACGCCACACACACTTAGGATTTTTGGCAATTATGCGCACTTAGCTTCTTTATTTCGGAGATTTCTAAATTTTTGTCTCTTCTTTACTTTCAGGTTCTCCCATGGGACGCAGCGGCTCATATTGTGATGACTTTCAACGCTATGCAAGGCGTGACTCTTATGATCCTAGGCGCTATCTTCCTGCCCCTAGGGAGACTGATGAGGAGAGAGCAGCTAGGAAAGCCCGTGAAAGTCAGGCTTATGAAGAGCAGTATGGAAGAAGGGATGACCGTCATGACTCTTACCAAAGGGATGCTGACTCACATAAAAGAAAGTCCCATGATGATAAGGGGAAGAGTCATATAGTTGAAGATCCAAGAAAGTGGGCCAAGCTCAGCGAAAAGTTTACGTCTGAAATTTCTCAAGTGCCCGCTGCTTCTATCTCTGTAGACATCCCTTCTAGCTCTCCTGCCCTGAAAAAAGCTGACATTCAATCAATCATTAATAGGCCTCCCTATCAAGTTGAGAAGCCTCCGACTGCACTCCAAAGCCGATTTCCACATTGGTGCTTGAAAGGAGTGCGCTTTGATCTGGACTTAGTTCCAATTGATAAACAAGCCATGCTGAGAAACCTTGATGCCGTCATGCTCGATATTGAAAGAATGTCCGGCTGGCAAAAACTAGTTGATGAGCTTCAGAGAGTAAATCGCTTAAATCTTGAGGCTATGCTGACAATGGAGAGCGACAAGTCTGAGTGGAAAAAAGTTCTCGATCAGCATGATACGGAGATGAAGAACATTGCTGCTGATAACGAGAGACTTGAGGATGAAGTCAAGAAACTTAAAGATGAGCTTGCCACCTCTTCCACTTCTTATACACAAAAGGAAGAGGTTCTCGAAAAGCAAGTAAGAGACGCCCACGCTGCTCAGCGAGATGTTGAGGCTAAACTTGAGGCGGAGCGGAAAATTGTAGAAATGTACCGCAAAGATGCTGCTCAGCTGCGGGACAAGACTAGCTCTCAAGACTTGGAGATTGCAATGCTGAAGGCCCAGCTTTCTAAGGCTGAAAAGGAGCGTGATGAGGCCATTGCTGAAAAAGCAGCAGCTGAACATTCTCATGAGGCGACCAAGGCCAACATTAGCTCCACTCTTTTCGATTTTTACGTTCTCAGCGTCTTAGGGCGTGGTAGTCTTTCTTTCTTGGGCCCAAAGTATGAGATTACATTGGCTGAAGTGTGTGAGGCAGCAGTTGAAGTGCTTAAAAATGCTGGCTACACCGAGGAGGACTTTGAGGCTAATTATTTGGACGATGAGGGTCGTGCCGCCCTTGCGAGAGGGAAAGAACAACTTGCCAAGGAGCGAGCCGAAGCGGTGGAAGGAGGGCATTTAGGGAAGGCACCTTTGACCGACCCAACTCGTCCTTCGTCTTCGGTCGACCTTGATATTATTGGCTCCAGTTCCCACTCTCTTCCTCCGGCTAAAGCCGAAGTCGAAGCTAAAACTGCTCACGCCGAAGATGAGCCCCAAGAAAGCACCGAAGCCCATGATTATGAAATTGACGTGATAAGGCCGATCTCTCTAGGTAACTTCAACACTGATCCAGCTCAAGTGGACTACTCGTTTGCTTCACATGAGCTTGATGAATTTCTTGCTTATTACTTAAGCCTCGACGTGCCACTATCTCCTCTCTTTTGTGAGGAATACTGATGTTTAACTTTTCTTCTTCTGTAGTGAAATCAATAAGTGCTGTACAGGCTTCGCCTCCTCCAGCTGTTGCCCCTCCACCTCTTTAAGTTACTCCTCCTTCTGCTTCACAACCGGGGTCGCAAGAAGAACAAATAGGAGCTCTTCAAGGATTAGATGACCCAGCCGCTTCACAAGAGCAGAAAGCCGAAGAACTTGAAGAGGGTGAGAGGACCCTGGAGAAATTTACTGCTAATGATACAAGGGCTGATTGATCTGATTACTCCGGGCAGCGAATCTTCTTCAAGGAAGAGGGGAAAGCGAGGAGTTTCATGGAAAAAGAAGGACGCTTCTGCTAAGGGCGCTTTTGCTAGCGATGAGAAAGTGGAAGAGGACCCAATTGCACCTCTTTCTCCTTCTTCCCCGAAGAGTTCAAGCCGACTCAAGAAGTTAACTATTAGGCCAGGCAATGGCTCCAAAGGCGGCGGGAAGAAGAAGAAATGAGTTTGGTTTTGTCCTTCTTGTTCTGCTTTTTTGCTTTTTGTTTGTATATAAAGACTTGTATCGACCGGAGATTGTGCGGGTACCGGCCCCCGCTTTTTGAAACCTACACATGTGTAAAAAAAATTATAGTATGGAATAAAATGACTCTTTTTACTTGTACAATCTTTTTTCTGTATTTGTGAATGCATTTATTCCCTATTTTAGCACAAGTTTCTTTATTTTCTTTGCATGATACTGCAGTGAGCTCGTGGTATGCTGTTTGAGCGTTGTTTTTATTAATGTAGCTATATTGCCCCCATACCATGGCTTATTGCAATATTCTCCATTTTGAAAAGACTTGTACTCTTATTCTAGAGAATAATTCTTCCGTTTTGAGGAAATATTATTCTACTTTAGTAGAGTGTGCTTTGTATCGGAGAAGATTTTTTTACACTTCAACTTTCGGAGATGGTCACTTTTATTTTTGAAAAGTGGATTCCCCTACGCGGTGAAGCTGGCCTCCGTAGAGGGCTTTGATTTGTTTGCCAGAAAGTTATATCTCATCGCTAAATGTGCCCACGGGACAGGCGTCAGCTGCTTTATCGGATATTTGGTTTGCACAAACGATCGCGAGCAGTTAACTGCGGCCTAGAACCTTCGTTTTGAGAAGGGGCCCCTTCGGTGGTTCCATCAGCGACTTTTTCAATGGATAACATTTCTCTCTTGGGCGTGCCTCATTAGAGAGCTTTATTTGGCACTTCAACTTGTGGAAGTGTGCCTCCGAAGAGGGCTTTATTTGGCACTTCAACTTTTTTGGGGAAGAATGTTCCCATGAGAGTAGAAATGTGCCTCCGAAGAGGGCTTTATTTGGCACTTCAACTTTTTTGGGGAGAATGTTCCCATGAGAGTAGAAGTGTGCCTCCGAAGAGGGCTTTATTTGTTTACCTAAAAGTTATTTCTCACAGTTAAATGGATCCACGGGGCGGACGCAAGCAACCTAATTGGTTGTTTGTTTGCACAAACGATCGCAATTAACTAGCAAGGGCCCGGTGCCTTCACTTTGGGAAGGTGCCCCTTCGGTAGTACCACCAATCTTTGTGTTTGAGAAAAACATTTCATTTTGCAGCGTGCCACGTTGGATGGCTTTATTTAGCACTTCAACTTTTTGGGGAAGAATGTTCCCATGAGAGTAGAAGTGTGCCTCCGAAGAGGGCTTTTATTTGTTTGCCTGAAAGTTATTTCTCACAGTTAAATGGATCCATGGGGCGGACGCAAGCCACTTAATTGGATGTTCGTTTGCACAAGTGATCGCAATTAACTCGCAAGGGCCCGGTGCCTTCACTTTGAGAAGGTGCCGCTTCGGTGGTACCACCTACCTTTTTGTTTGAGAAAACATTTCATTTTACAGCGTGCCTCGTTGGAGGGCTTTTGTAGCGTTTACTAGGAAGGTTGCATCTCACAGTTAAGTGGATCCACGGAGCAGACGCAAACTACCTAACTGGATGTTTGTTTGCACAAACGATCACAATTAACTAGCAAGGGCCTAGAACCTTCACTTTGGGAAGGTGCCACTTTGGTGGTTCCACCAACCTTTTTTGTTGAGAGACAAGATTCCATTTTGGCTGTTTTTTGTCTGCTTGCCAATGTCTTTTCATCATCTGTTCCTCAGCGATTCCTCGTTATCACCTCTAAGTACATGTTCCTTTCTTTTGCAGGTTGTTTGATTTTTCCAGAGAAGTGTACTTCATTATTAAGTGAATCCACGGGGCAGACGCAAGCTACTTAACCGGATGTCTGTTTGCACAAACGATCACAATCAGTTAGCAAGGGCCTGGAATCTCCACTTTGGGAAGGTGCCCCTTCGGTGGAATCACCAACTGTTTGTGAGAAGCATTTCTTATGTAGGAATTGAACCTGGAATTTTTGTGGCTTGACATTTGTTTGTCGAGTGATTTGTAGGAATCGCTTGGCCTTGTGATGTGTTGAATAGGTAAGCTTTGCTTTGATAGCCTGCAATATTAAATCGACATTTTAGCAACATATTTAAGATATTCGCACATCGAAATGATACAGACATTTTATAGTAGTAGAGAACACAAGATTTATAGTGGTTCGGCCAAGAATTGGGTCTACATCCACTTTATATTTCTTATTATTGATTCCCACTGACTTTACAATGGCTTAAAATACCGGAATGACACATCCACAATCATTTTACAAATTTAAGCATAGCTTTCAAGTAAAATATGGACGCAAGTTATTGCTGTTCCAAGCTCTCAAAATTGGATCTCCTTCGACAGTTGTGAGCTTGAAAGTGCCATCAAGAAGTTTTTTGCCTATGACATATGGCACTTCCCAGTTTGGCCCAAACACTCCTGTTGCTGTCATGATCCTTTTCAAGACTAGATCCATAATTTCAAAGCTGCGTTGGCGAACTTTAGAATTGAAGTGCCTGGCTATCCTTTGCTGATGAGCTGCAACTCTGAGCTCAGCTTCTTTCCTTCTTTCATCAAGCAAGTCAAGTGCTTCAAGTTGCAGCTTTTCATTTTCAGCTTGGTTGAAATGAATTCTCCTGTGTGAGGGGACCTCTATCTCCATGGGAATCATTTCTTCTGATCCATATGCTAATGAGAATGGAGTGTGCTCAGTCGCAGTTTTGTGGGTAGTTCTATATGCCCATAGTGCTAGTGGCAGCTTATCGACCCAACCACCTTTTGCTTTTTCCAGCTGTTTTTTGATGGTTGATTTGATAATTTTGTTCACTGCTTCCACTTGACCGTTTGCCTGCGGATGAGCCACTGCTGAGAAGCTTTTTCGGATCTTGAATCGCCTGCAAAAGTCCTGGAATTCTTTGCTTTCGAATTGGGTACCATTGTCTGTGATTATCTTCTGAGGCACACCATACCTGCAAATGATATTTTTAGTCACAAAGTTTATCATCTTTTTAGAGGTAATAGTAGCCAATGGTTCAGCTTCAGCCCATTTAGTGAAATAATCAACAGCAACAGTAGCATATTTGATTCCGAACTTGGCAATCAGCTAAGGTCCGATGAGATCTATCCCCCAAATGGCGAATGGCCATAGACTGACCATCTGTGTTAGCACGGTGGAAGGTGCTCTTGGGATTTTTGCAAATCTCTGGCATCTGTCGCACTTCCAGGAGTAGCTAGCAGCATCTCGATTAATATCTGGCCAAAAATACCCATAGCGGAGAATTTTCTTTGCAAGAGTTTGGCCACCTAAATGATCCCCACATTCTCCTTCGTGCACCTCAGCTAAAATTGTCTTAGCCTCTTCTTTGGTTACACATCGGAGTAATGGCATTGAGAATCCTCGTCTGCACAAATGGCCGTCTTGAATTACATATCTCGGGGCTTTTCTTAACAGCTTCTGGTGCTCTTTTGAGTTTTCTGGCAAGGAGCCGTTGAGTAGATATTCCTTGATAGGGGTCATCCACGACTCCTGTTCTTGAGATATAGCCATGATCCCGTCAATATCCATCTCATCAGTACTTGGAGCTGACAAGACTTCCACAGGGACCAATCCTAATAGTTGAGCTTCACCAGAGCTTGAATATTTTGCGAGAGAATCTGCCTTCATTTTCTCTTCCCGGGGGATATGGCTGATTGTATAATGATCAAAATCATCGAGAAGCTCCCAGGCCCTTGACAAGTAAGCAGGAAGATTTCCTCCTTTAGTATGAAACTCTTTCTTGACTTGGCATACAATAAGCTGGGAATCACTGAAGATCTGCAACACTTTGATGTTCAGTTCTTTAGCAATCTTCAAGCCAGCAATAAGAGCTTCATATTCTACTTCATTATTTATCGAAGAAAATTCTAATCTTAATGCATAGCACAATGATCGCCGTTCGGGGGTTTCAAGCACAACCCCAGCTCCAGAGCAATAGTCATTTCTTGCACCATCAACATATAATTTCCATTGGAGCGGGATGTCATTAGTCACTTCTTCCTCACTGCCACCTTTATTTATGTATTCTACAATGAAATCTGCTAAAGCTTGTCCATTAATTGCTCTTCGGGGATGGTAGGTGATATTGTATTTACTAAGTTCAATATTCCACTTCAGAAGATGACCCGAAGTTTCAGGGCGAAATAGGACTTGCTTTAGAGGTTGATCAGTGAGGCCTTTAATAGGATGAGCCTGGAAATACGGCCTTAATTTTCAAGATGCAATCAACAGACAATAGGCGAGCTTTTCCATCTTTGAGTAATTCATCTCTACCCCAGTGAATCTTTTGCTGATGTAATAAACCGGGTGCTGAACTTTTGCGTCTTCCCGTACCAATGTTGCACTGCGAGCATGAGATGAAACCGCTATGTATATGAAAAGATCTTCACCATTGTTGGGCTGAGATAGTATTGGAGGAACTTCCATGTGACGAATCAGTTCTTCAAAAGCCTTCTGACATTCAGGAGTCCATTCAAAGTTTTTCTTTCCTTTCTTCAGAGCGTCAGAGAAGGGAATGCATTTATTAGTGACCATGGAAATAAACCGACTTAGAGCAGCGACTTCCCCATTGAGGCTTTGCAATTCCTTCTTTGTTCTAGGGGCTTTGACTTCTCTTAAAGTAGTAATCTGAGCAGGATTAGCTTCGATGCCCCTAGCACTCACAATAAAACCCAAGAATTTTCCGGACTCTACCCCGAACGAACATTTCAGAGGATTTAGCTTCATCCCATACTTTCGGAGGACCGCGAACATTTCTGCAAAATGATCCATGTGGTCTGCTGCCTTCTTTGATTTTACCAACATATCATCAACGTATACTTCCATAGTCTTGCCAATTTGGGGTTTGAACATGGCATTAACAAGTTTTTGATAAGTTTCCCCGACGTTCTTTAGTCCGAAAGGCATGACTTTATAGCAGTAAAGACCAACATCAGTGATGAAGCTTGTGTCCTCCTGATCTGGCTCATACATTATGATTTGATTATATCCTGAGTAAGCATCCATAAAAGACAATAATTCATACCCGGTTGTTCTATCCACCAACTGATCAATCCTGGGCAACAGGAAACAGTCTTTGGGGCATGCTTTGTTCAAGTCTGAAAATTCGATGCATACTCTCCACTTTCCATTTGCTTTTTTAACCAACACTGGATTAGAGACCCAATTTGGATAAGTGGATTCTCTGATGAAGCCATTTTCCATGAGCTGATCTACTTCTTCTTTTAAAGCTATCAAACTTTCAGGACGTTGGGTTCTTCTTTTCTGCTTTACGGTTGTGAATTTTGGATCAATATTCAAAGCATGCACTTCGATTTCTGGAGATATTCCACACATGTCGGCATGACTCCAAGCGAATACATCCAGATTTTCTTTCAAGAATGATATCAACATATTCTGAACCGTCATACCAAGTTGTGAACCCACATTCAGCACCTTGTTTGGGTCATTCAGGTCAACAGATATTGGCACCGTTACTTCTACCAGCACCACTCTACTTTCCCCTGCACTGGTTTTTCTGGGATCATTCTCTTTTCATGCACCACTGTGCTCACCAGTGCAGGGTCCACCCCGTAATTGCTACAAGGTGAATTCTTTGATGCGGAGCGTAGCTGCCGCACCTTTACCCATTTCTCTTTTCCTTCTTTCCCGTAATTCTATGAAATATCATTCTCGCCCGTCATTTTTGTCCCCCTTCACAACACCGACGCCATTATCAGTGGAGAACTTCATAGTCAGGCACCATGGGGCGAGAATGGCCTCGAATGCGGCAAGAGTTGGTCGACCCAAGAAGGCATTGTAAGCGGAGAATTCATCAACAATCACAAAAGTTTGTTTTCAGACCACTTTCTTTTTCCCTTCTCCGAGCTCTACAAATAAGTCAATAGTCCCAATAGGCTGTTTTGGTTCTCCAGTGAACCCAACAATTTTCTATGAGGAAGCTTGGACATCAGCCATGGGAATTTTCATCTGATCAAATGTCTTCCTAAAGAGGATATTGCAAGAGGTGCCGCAGTCAACAAGCACCCTTCTCACAATGGCGATCCGATGCCAGCATATATTACCAAGGGATCCATGGTGGGAGCCTCAATGCCAACAGAGTCTCTAGCCCGAAATATGATGTCATCGTTAAAAGTTCTTTGCTGTTTTAAAGGTTCAACATCTTCCAAGACAAAAACATTTTCTTCCACCAGGGCATATCTCAAAGCGTGAGCATATCTCTCCATCTCACCCCAACTTCTACCCGATGGGTGAGGACCCCCTGTGATAACATTGATGATAGGCCTCTTAGATTCCTGCGCTGTAGTCCTCTCACCTGAGTTGGATTGATGAGCAGAAACTTGTTGCCCCTGAGTAGATGAGGTCGGGTCACTTCAGTTTCTCTTCACATATTGTTGTAGTTTATTCTATCTCAACGGCTCTTCAATCAAATTCTTTAAATGGCGACATTCATTAGTGTCGTGGCCAGGTTATGGAACCGACAGAATCTCCCATTATGCATAGCATTTTTCCCAAGCTTCATCTCAGGTGTTTTGGGGTATTCGACAGCATCCTTGGTTGCGAAAAAGATATTTTCTGGAGTATTAGTTAAGGGAGTAAAATCTGAGGGTTTAAAGTAGCGAAGTTTCTTCACATCTTTCTGCTCTTTCCTACCATCATTCTCCCTCTTCTGGCCACCAGATTCCTTTTTGTTAGAAGCAACATTTTTATTCTTTACTTTAGTCACGTCTACTTTTATTGGCACAGGACGGCTTTCTAAGCTCATGAATTCATCGACCTTCTTGTAGAACTTCTCAAGTGAATTTGGCTCTTTCATTTTTAGCCATTTTCCGAATTCACTCAACTTGTCAATAGCCCGCATCAAGTAAGTCAGAATCATCTGAGGCTCTACATTATCAATTTCGGCCAAGGCTATATTGAAGCGGTTCAAGAAAGATTTGATAGACTCTCTGGGGTTTTGTTCGAGGCTGGATAGTGACATTATGTCCTTGGCCTTCGAAGCATATAACCTAAACTGATCTTTGAGTTTCCGAGTTAGATTGGAGAACGGATCCACGGATCGAACTGGCAGCTTCGTAAGCCATAGCAGGGCCACTCCCTCCAAGTACACAGGAAAGTATCTACACTTGATCTCATCTGTCGCTCTGGCCCCTGTCATATGCCAGTCATACTTGTATAAGAACTGGTTAGGATCGCTTGTCCCCCGATAAGCTGGAATAGTGGGAGGAACAAACTTCTTCGGAAATTCAGCCTTCAGAATTTTTTCAATAAAAGGAGTTTTTCTTAGAGCGAACCCCCAGTCACTTTCATCTTCTTCCCTTCTCATGCTATCCTTTATAATTTGTCGAATCATTCCTGAGAGGTACTCCTCATCGTTTAGAGGCCTCGCGGGACAGACGTCAGCTACTTTTTTGGAAGTTTGCCTGAACAAACGTTCACGAAGAGTTAGCTGTGGCCTTGAACCTCCAGTTTGGGGAGGTGCCCCTTCGGCGGTACCAGCTACCCTCTGAGGAATACTTTTCCCTTGGGAACCATGAACATCTTCAGCAAAGGTTTCTTTATTATTCTCTGGTTGTTGGTTGACTCCAAGCAAAGCATTCAATTTGTCCAACATCAAAGTGTTCTGGACTTCCATTTGTTGATACAACCCAGACACTACAACATCCAATTCTGCACTTATGACTCCAACACTAGGAGCCGCTTGATTTGACACGGGAGAAGTGGCGGTGTTGTCATGAGCAATTCCAGATCTAGTAGATTTACTTTTCCTTCCAGGAGCCATAATTTTGGATATACTTTTGGTTCCGGGGAGAGTTTTTCCACAAATCTTTGTGAAGCAATGATGAGAGCACTCTTGAGTTTGATTTCTCAGTGAAAGCAACAAAAATGTTAATGCTAAAAAAGTACGCTAACACCCCGGTGTGAGTTGTAATATAGCGAAAGCACCACCCGTTGGTACGGGAACTAAAAGTAAGCAGAAAATAGCAGAAAACAGTAAAAAGACAATAGTTTTATAGTGGTTCGGCTCAAAGTCAAGCCTACGTCCACTTAATCTCTTCTATCACTAACTTGATTACATATTTTACAACAATTCTTCGATTACAACACAATCAACACAAGTAGTCAGAACTTTGATGCAGAAAAGATCTTTGGATTCATGTTGAATGAACTTGATCTTTTTCGAAGGTTAGTTGAAGTCTCTTCTGCCTTTGAAGTGTTGGAGCAAGTAGAGAAAACAGCAGAGTCTTTGCGTTCCAAAAATTCGTCCCCTTTCAAGTGCGGAGTAGGTGGGGTATTTATAGGTGAAACTGGGATTAGGTTGGTTATATTTTAGGTCGTGAGCGACCTAAGAGTGATCCGAGGTAGCATAAGTCGTTAGCGACTTAGTAGAACCATTATGGACGAGATATAGGCTGTGAGCGACTTATCATGTGTAGTTCAGAAGTTATCCCGGTTGGTTTAGGTCGTTAGCGACCTAAAGGAAGAGGCAGTGTGCACGCGGCTTAACTCTGGAGCTTGCTAGGTCGTTAGGTCACTCTCTCTTAGCTTGTTAGGGCGCTGCCTTCATTGAATAACTAGGTCGCTATCCTGTTGAATCGCAGGAGTCTTTTAGGTCGCTTTTTTGCTTTAGGTCGTTAGGTCGTTGGAGCTTGTTAAGTCGTTAAGTCGCATATGCCTTGGATAGTTAAGTCGCTTATTCCCTTAAGTCGTTGAGTCGAGTAGGTCGCTAGGTCGCTGAATAAAAGAGGGTTAACAATAGAAATCCTAAAACCCAGATTCGGGTGTTGGTAAGTGCTATCCAAAAGTAAATAGTAGAAGACCCGAGACCTTGATTCGGGTATTAGTAAGATAGATCCACAAATTAGTAGAAGACTAGAAGTCCATAATAGAGATCTCAATAACAATAGATCTGGAACCAAGATTTGGTTATTAATGAGTGAAGTCCAAAAATTAATAATAAAAGACCCGAAACCAAGATTTGTGTATTAACAAGTGAAGATCAGAAATTAATAGTAAAGGACCCGAAACCCAGATTCAAGAATTAATAAGTGAAGTCTAGAAATCATCCTTTGGAAATTAGACAAAAGCTGCAAATTCTTGTCCGAGCCTTTTGTTCTGCACCACTTTTTGAGCTTTATTTGTTCGAATGTTTTGCTTCATGTTGCCTCTTCTAGTTCTTGATTCTTTTGACATGTTCAATCATTTAGGCTTTATATGTTGCATTGTTTGGTGTGCCACTTCTCAGACTTGGACGTCTTATTTCGTTATTGTCCAGTGCGCTTGGTGATCTTATCCACAAGCAGAACCCAAGGACATACCCGGCCTCCCTCCAGGAGGCACTCTAACTAAGCCTTATAGGCAGGACTGAAGGCTTGTTCGATACCTTGACCAGGCTATAGCATGGTGGGATCAAGGGCTTGCTCCGTCCTCCCTCCAAGAGGTGCTCCAGCAAGGCTTTATAGGTAGGACTGATGGCTGGTCCATGCCTTAACCTGGCCATAGCATGGCTCATCCATGATCTTACTCCGTCCCCCCTCTAGGGGGCACCTTGATCTTGTCATAACATGGCGCGATCAAGGGCTTGCAGATACTTTAACCTACCCATAGCATGGCACCAATAAAGGATTACTTTTTCCTCCCTCGAGGAGGTGCTTTGACTTGGCCATCTTGGCTCGGACAAAGTCTTATGTCCGTTTAAGGTAGTTTCCATGTTCAAGGAGAGTTCTACTCCCAACCATGTAGACTTTCCTTCAAAAAGAGGTACTTCATTCATCCAGTATGGGAAAATATGGTTGCAAATGTTCTCCGCTCCATGTTCTATGTACTATATTGCCATTTGGTCTAGATAATTTGTAAGCTCCTAGAGGAATTACTTTGCACACAATTAGAGGACTCTCCAAATTTGGTCCTAGTAGTCCGACTGCATGGTTTCTACTGTTTGCCATCACTCTTTGGAGCACTTGATCTTTGTAATATCTCCCTATTTGGCGGCCCAGAACTAACGGCTACGGATGCTGCAGTCATCCATAGTTATTAATCCTCGGCGACCAAATACGGCATTGTTAGATACATTAATACATAGAAACACATAAATATTGAAAAAAATTAAAACATCAAACAAGGTCGCATTCTATTTCAAAACATTTCCAATTCATTACATAATCCCACAATCGTCAACCACATTCATAGAAAATATATTTATTACAATATATGCCAAGAGCGACATATGAAGATGCCCTCTTGGATGATCAGAGTACAGACATGCAATATAACAACTTTGCCATTACAAACAACATAGCGGAATCAAATAAAAGAGAACTCTAGATAACTATCATGCCTCCCACACATCTGTAGAAGCTTTATTCATCTAATGAGGTACCTGAAAACGTCAATGCTCAAACTACTAAAAATCAATGGATTATCCGAGAGTTTAAGGGGAAAAATATAAACTTCAAGTCAGACATAAAGCCTTGTATGAATAATAATCTACCGTCTCATACCATTTAGATATCAAGTGAGACCATGCCGCTTAGCGGAATGGATTTTCCCCTCACTAGTATCTTAAAACCTTTATAAAACCATATAATGTGCTCCTGCATCCACATTAGTTAAAACAATTCAAAACAATATGATATGATGAAATGCAAAACAAGTGAATCAATTCTGGATTACCCATCCCCACTCATTTTGACTATTTTTCACATTTATAGTTTCTAGGGTTACTATTAACCTAATAGTTTTCATGGGCTGACTAATGACCGGTAAAATGATTATGGACTCCTTGTCCGGTTATATAGTTTTCATGGGATCACTAAGAACCTATTGGTAACTCTAATATATTTACTCTTATCCTAGTTTTCATGGGCTGACTAGGAACTATTAGCAACTCCAATATCTTTTCTTCTTGTCCTATTTTTCATGGGCTGACTAGGAACCTATTTACATCTGTTAATATCTTAATCCGGGTATAGTTTTCATGGGCTAAATACAAACCTATTGGCCCCTGCCAATATCAAATCATAGTTTTCATGGGCTAACTATGAACCTATCTTTCTGACATCTTCATTTACACATAGTTTTATAGTCTTACTATGATCCTATTGGCCCCTGCCAATATCTTTCTTCAACATTTTAGCATCCTATATTCTAGTCTTCCCGACCTCCTAGATGCAATTCTACTCATTCAGGAGTTAACTTAATTTATATTCACTATTGGGCCAGCCAAGCTAGTTATTCTGCCTTTCCCCAAAATACAGTTATTGGTTTATTACAATATGAATATATACATATATGAAGAAGAAAACACAATAACTTGGTTAATCCCTTTAACCTTTTAAATCAAAGTAAACTTCTTCAAAACTGCTTTACAGAATTCTTTGTTTATCTATGCCATGGTTTTCTTTTAAAATGAGATTTGGTTATTTGTTTTGAAAAATAAGGCTTTCGAAACCTTCAAAACCTTGCTTTCGACCTCACTGGATAACCTCCTTCGAAAGTATATAAATCTCTTTTCAAAACATTAGGCCACTTCCTTTCGAAACACTTTAAAACTTCTCTTTCGAAACCTTTCGAATGTTATAAAGTATTAGTTATTAACTCTTAGAAGCATAGCTTCGAAACCATTGAAAGTACCCATTTCGAAACCTTTGGAAGTATCCCTTCTGAAACCATTGAAAGAACCTCTTTCGAAACCATTGAGTTTATGTTTGCACAAAAAATGGATAAACACCTCAAAGTCGTATGATTTAGTAGATCTTATGTCGTTCTTAGTGATTTGGGCGATTTATGCAAATATATGAAAAGCAGGGGCTAAACTGTAAAAAGACACGCAGATTTATAGTGGTTAAGCCAGAATGTGCCTACGTCCACTTTATATGTTATTTCACTTCTCTTGTTTAGATTACAAGTACAAAGCTTTGATACAAGTAAAAGAAAGTTGTTTGAAAGTTCCTTCCGTGCTTCAGCTCTCAAACCTGTCCCCATTGCTGTACCCCTGCCCCTCTATTTATAGAGTGTGGCTGGGGGTAGGGGTCTAGGATGTGTATAGTTGCTGATGGGCCAGGGCTGATGTGATCTGGCCTGGTACGTCTTGGTTCGTCATTGCTTGGTTCGGAGGTGGTTGGAGTGTAGAATGGACCGGTAGTTGCTTGGACCGGTGGTGGGATGGTGAGGTTGATCCAGTGTGGAGACGGTTCGACAGGAGGTGGTTCGGTTGGAGTTAGGAAGGTTGGTCCGGTTGGTTCGGCTGGAGGTGGTTCGGTGGGAGTTAGGAAGGTTGGTCCGGTTATGGAGTTAGGAAGGTTGGTCCGGTCATGGAGTTAGGAGAGGTTGGTCTGCCGAATGGGTTCGAATGAGGTCTGCCGAATGGGGTCTGCCGAATGGGACTTGGAAAACGAGAATGTCGAAGGAATCAAGCTTCTTGGTCTCGAGGTCTTCTGGGTGAGAACACGCCCAACATTTGCCCCCAAAGTGGGGCATATTCTTGAATATGGCGTGCTTTGTTTGACATTTTCATTGGGCTCTTGGATGCCGAACCAGATGGTCCGGTCTTGTCCTTTTGTCTATAAGTAGGGAACGTACGCCTTTGCTATTTCCTACCTGTCGAACTAAACATTTGCTCTTGCCGGATCAAACTTTGTAGCTGAATCGAACGTGGTGGCCGAACCAACTTGGTAGCCGAATCAAAGTGGTAGCCGAATCAACGTGGTAGCCGAACTAACTTGGTAGCCGAATCAAAGTGGTAGCCGAATCAACGTGGTGGCCGAATCAACTTCCTTATTTTCACTGAATCAGGTGAGATCCTTTCTATGTTGGATGAATGGTTTATCGAAGGTAGTTGTATATCTGTATAAACGGATGGAACTGGGAATGCCGAATGGATATGAGAACTACAGAATGGCCTTGAGAATTTTGCATTTACTTTATCGAATGACAACGGGAGTTTGAGCATTCTGATTTCATGAGTGAAATTCCATATTACATACTTACTTTTTTTACATCCTTTGTTCTAACAACATGTTTTCCCGGTGTTGTAGATAATGTCTCGCAAAGCAGAAACTCGATCGGATAAAAAGAAATCCGAGGGCAAAGGAAGTTCCTCTGCCGTGCCCCCAGCTCAGCCGAATCCAGAACGTCACGGACCAACCCCGAGATCACTAGTGGACGGGTACGGTCCGCAGGAGCTTCTGAATTCTCCCCCGGACCGCTATCCCAGCTCTCTCAAAGAAGACCATCTTGATGCCATCTCCCGTTCCTTTGGCATTGATAGGGCACGCATGATGCTGCCAGGGCCAGGGGCTATGCCATTTAACCCTCCCGAGGGGTACTTCGCCTATAGCCGATACCATTGTATGTGCGGCGCCATCCCGCCTCTGAATGCTTGGGTAGTGAGCTTCCTCGCCTATTTGAAAATTGCACCGTTCCAGCTCCAGCCCAATTCTTATGCTATTCTGGTGAGCCTCTTTCTCATTTTCTATAGGAGGTACGGGCGTGCTCCTTCTAACCGGGAGATCCGGTATCTCTACAACCTGAGGGGTTACAAGAAAGGATCCCCGTACATCAGTCTGGAGTCGGCTGTGACTTTCAAGCCGGTCTTGGACCTGTACTCCAAGTACAATATGTTCAAGAAGGAGTGGTTCTTTGTTCGGGACGACTCTGTCTCTGTTCGACGTTTTACCGCTGGATGTAAGTTGAGTTTTCACTTATAATTTCCATTCTGGTTGTAATACTTCTTCTCATACGTCTTCTTTTTTGCTAGCAACAGGTGGCTTTGCGGTGGTGGAGACCGATCGCTTGGTTCGAACGACGGCTGAGATAGAAGCTATCCCTGGGAGAGATAGATCAGCTGCCTTCCTGATTGGAAATGCGTCCCTCCTGGAGTATAACTTGATTCTTCCACAGCAGTCAGTGGTCAAGCTGAGGGAAACGGCAGAGGAGAGGGCGGCTGCTCAGGCTAAGGGAGGTGTTGCGGCAGAGAGTGGAAAGAGAAAACCTTTCACAAAACCTCCAGCCGTCGGAGGTAAGAAACTTAAGAGATCGGACGGTCCTTCTCCTAGCAATTGTCCACTTACTCAGGGGGAGGAAGACGTGGAGGAGGAAAGAGGTGAGGGTGGAGATGGCACCGAGGCCCTGCTGCCTGGGCAAGCGGGCGAGATTCAGGAGTGGACGGATGATGCGTTCCACCAGGCTTTCGATGGGCTGGATGAAGATCCGGCTTTGGTAGAGAAAACCGGGAAAGCGGGCAAAGTTGGGACCGGTGCAAGCGAGTCTTCTCAGACTACTCCGGCCAAGGTGGCTCCGACGATTCAAGGTGAACTCTTGACTCCTGCATGCTTCATTATTGATAAGGACTTAGGAATATTTTATGATCCGCTCCCGTCCTGGAATGAAATCCAGGATTCATTGCAGTATCCTACTTCTCCCCAGGGTTTGTATAATAGACGTGCTTTCTTTCTTTTCTCAACTCGTAATTTATCGCGTTTCTTGAATTATATAGTGATGTAAGTTTGTGACACTTGTTCTTTACACCAGGAGCCGGCAAGACATCCAAGGCCTCAGATCTTCGGCACAGGCTTGAGCAATACAAGCTTTCCAAAACTTCCGCTAAACCGAAGCCTTCGACCCACCGCTCCGGGGACGTAGTCGGCTACCGTCCTCTCCTTGGGGTTATTGAAGAGGGAATTCAGCGGAAAAAGAGGAGTCACCCTTTATCTGAACCTTCGCCCGGTCCTTAGCTCCCGGCTCAGCCTCTTCATGATATCACGGAGGAGGATAGCGAGTTTGCACCCTCTCCGCTCCCGTCCGGAAACCTTTCCGTTACTCATATCGACCGTCCTGACTTGGCTCGTAATCCATTTGCGGGTCATCCTGATCTGGATCCAAGTTCCCAAGATATTATCTTTGATGAGGTTACTGGTGAGCACCTTCTTCCCCGCAATCCCATGGTACGGGTGCTTGACGAAGCTAAGTCCTTAGATCTTGATCTACTCACCACTCGGATAGTTACTATGGGAGACGAGGCCAAGGCTAATATTGATCGGGTGGCGGAGGAGACTAGGAAGCTGATGGAGCATCATGCCCGGCTGGTTAAGGCTGGAGAGGATATTGGGAGTGCCAACATCCGACTTCGATTGGTGGTTTCGGATCAGGCCAAACAGCTTGCTGACCAGGCCATTCAGATTTCCCAACATGAGGCTGCTTCTGGACGACTAAAGAAAACCATGGAAGAGGCTAGCCGGGCTGAACTGCGAAAAATGGAAGCTACCTGCAGGGAACGGATCGATATGGCCATTGCCACAGTGGACGAGGTTCGGAAAGCGGATCTTGAGCAGATAGGGGAGCTATCCGGGAAACTTGAAGCTGCAGAGCTTGCTCAAGCCAAGTTGAGGGAGGAGATGGAGGCAATGCAGAAATCCCTATTAGTTGACTGCTCGAGATACCGATCAGAGAGAGATGCCGCCGTTGAAAGGTTGTCGGCTTCCGAGGCCCGGATGAGGAAGTTTGAGGAAAACGAGGAGATGACGGATGAAATGCTTCAGGACATGTACTTCCGAACCTGGAAGCAGGGCAACCTATCCTGGATGGACGATTATCCCAGGGTCATGGCTAAGATCTATCTTCAGGCTTTGGAGGAGGCTAAGGCCGATGCGGATAAAGATGGTGGCGTGGTTTTCAGCATGGATGCGGTCACTGCTCAGTTTGCCAAGGAGGAGAAGGTGGCGGTGAAGGAAGGTATGCGGTTGCTTGCCGCTGAGGAGGTAGGCGTGCAGGTAGAGGATGACGATCAGGATAGTCAGGGAGCAGGCGCCGGTAAGTCTTACTTTTTTGTTTCTCCATTAACTTGGTTGCTTATTGCTAATGAATCCTTTCTCTGACTGGACAGGTGGTCAGCAGGACAAGGATAAAACTCCACTGCAGCCGGCCCCTTGATTATACCTGGAAAAGCTCTTTTTGTGGATTTGACAGAGTTGTATATGTTAGTTGTGAAATAGTAAAGTGGTCTTTAGGTTGTAATATTTTGCCACTTGTAATAAATAGTCTTATTGTTGACGTGTAATTCTTTAATTTAAGCTAATTTTGTCGTCTTTTGAATGTTTGCTGTTATTTTGACATGTCGTATGAGAAATATAATTATGTATATCCTTGTAATTAAATTGTGTTTGATGTCGGGTTCTGGTTTAAGACATAATTTCATGACTTGCAATGTTAGTGTGTGGTGCGAACAAATTATAGTCATGTATTTGTACATAAAGGAAGAAAATACCGCCTTTCATGTTTTGTTTGTAGATGGCAGTTTCGAATATCTTGTATGACCGAGCATGGAAAGCAGTTGAATGCCCTGCCATCCGATTGTGAATCCCTGCATCCATTGGCGAGTATCTCCTACTCTTGTATCCTGTACTTTAGGGATTGTTATAGTGGATAGGAGGAAAACTCTTTAAGAAAAAATTGAAATATGTGAAATAGTAAAACTTCCAATCACGGAAGGCCTTCGATGTGCTAAAGTTCGTGGCAAACGGGCTTTGTAGTCACTTTCCCTAGCTGTGGGTCTTGGAGACATTTGTCACCCATCTTACGCCTCCGCGGGGAGTTAATTCTTTTTTACCACAGCCGTACTTAAGACACATCGGAGCCGAGATCGCGCACAGTAACTACCCGAGCCATTATGGCCCGTAGTCGTGGGTATTATTTGATTTACTGTGGCCGGCTAGCGTGGGTGTCGATCGTCAACTGTGAACTGCCCCTGGCTGGCCACACCTTATGTTGGGGCTTATAGTCGGTTCACAGTTGCCGGCGAGCCTAACGCCGTAATGAGCTGCCTCGGCTTTAGTCGGCCTTCTCGGTGGCTTATAATCGGCTCATTACAGTTGGCTTTAAGGGCCGTCGCGAGCAATGAGTTAACCCGCAGTAGAGGGATGCTGGAGCAAAAGTGTCTCATTGGTGAGGGCATAGATTCGCGTAGTACCTGTTAGGTCTTGTCCAACTGAAGTTGCGCGGTGGAGTGCATCGAGTGGAAAAAGCGACACGCATAGGATTTTGTTCAACAGAAAAGGATAATGTTAACAAGAAGCCAAGATATAAAGGAACTAGTTAAAAAGAGACAAGGTTTTTTAAAGTGGTTCGGCATGAAAAGGCCTACGTCCACTGATTCTCTTTGTTAATCCACTTTATATGGGCAGTACAAGTTAAGAAAAGTATCGACGGAGGTGCTGGATGTTCCATGCCCTCTGGAACACCTCTCCGTCCACTGTTGACAAAATATAAGCTCCATTGTGGAGATCTTTATGAATTACATATGGTCCATCCCAGATTGGGTCCAGTGCTCCGGGGCGAGGGAAGATTCGCTTGAGGACAAGATCTCCTTCTTGTAAGGTATGATGTTTGACTTTGGAGTTGTATTGTGCTGCCACTTTTTGCTTGTGGGCTGCTGCTTCAAGGGCTGCATCATTTCTTCTCTCCTCAACTAGATCCAAAGACATGTGGAGGAGTTCTTCATTCTCTTCTGGGTTATAGTGGATCCTACGGTGGGAAGGTACAATGGTTTCAACTGGGAGCATAGCCTCCGATCCATATGCCAAAGAGAAAGGAGTGTGCACCGTTGATGTTTTGAAAGACGTGCGGTCGGCCCAGAGTGCCGTAGGGAGTTCATCCACCGTAGGATGCTTTGTTAACATCTTTTTTCTGTTTGGGAGGCATGTTTTCCGAGTGGTGAATAATGCTGTTAGGAAAACTGTTAAGTGGATGAAGCTGAAGCTTCGAGCTTCTAGTTCTCAGTGAAAGCACCAAAAATGTTTGCACAAAAAATGGACAAACACCTCAAAGTCGTATGATTTAGTAGATCTTATGTCGTTCTTAGTGATTTGGGCGATTTATGCAAATATATGAAAAGCTTGGGCTAAACTGTAAAAAGACACGCAGATTTATAGTGGTTCAGCCAGAATGTGCCTACGTCCACTTTATATGTTATTTCACTTCTCTTGTTTAGATTACAAGTACAAAACTTTGATACAAGTAAAAGAAAGTTGTTTGAAAGTTCCTTCCGTGCTTCAGCTCTCAAACTTGTCCCCATTGCTGTACCCCTGCCCCTCTATTTATAGAGTGAGGCTGGGGGTAGAGGTCTAGGATGTGTATAGTTGCTGATGGGCCTGGGCTGATGTGATCTGGCCTGGTACGTCTTGGTTCGTCATTGCTTGGTTCGGAGGTGGTTGGAGTGTAGAATGGACAGGTAGTTGCTTGGACCGGGGGTGGGATGGTGAGGTTGATCCGGTGTGGAGACGGTTCGGCAGGAGGTGGTTCGGTTGGAGTTAGGAAGGTTGGTCCGGTTGGTTCAGCTGGAGGTGGTTCGGTGGGAGTTAGGAAGGTTGGTCCGGTTATGGAGTTAGGAAGGTTGGTCCGGTCATGGAGTTAGGAGAGGTTGGTCTGCCGAATGGGTTCGAATGAGGTCTGCCGAATGGGGTCTGCCGAATGGGCCCTGGAAAACGAGAATGCCGAAGGAATCAAGCTTCTTGGTCTCGAGGTCTTCTGGGTGAGAACACGCCCAACAGTTTATATTTAAAAATATCATTTAGGACAAAGTGAATATAAACGAAAGTATCTCTTTCGAAACCATTCTTTATCATATAAAAGTATTGGGGAAAACTTGATGGAGTCGGCACCATCCCTTTCGAAAGCTTTAAATCTTTTAAACAAAACATTGAAGGATAGCATTGAAACTCCCTTTTGAAGCCATTGCCTTCGAAACCCTTGGACTCTTTTGAAAGCGTTTAGGAAGTGGCTTAATGAATCTTTAAAACAAAACTACCCTTCGAAGGCATTGATGACTTCAATATACTAAAAAGGCAAAAGAACGGCAACAGGGCTTCGACTAGGTCGGTACCCCTTCTTTCGAAAGGATTATTTTATAAGTAAAGAAACCCATTCGAAAGCTTACTCTTTAAAACATAAGATGGCAACCCTTTTGAAAGCCTTTAGAAAACCTCTTTTGAAAACATAAGCTTTGACTCATTCGAAGGCTTTAATAAAACAAAGGCAGGCATTTTTGTTTCTAAAATAAACAAAGGTATTGACCCCATCGGAAGCAATGCTTTTGACACCATGCCTTCCGCCTTCCTCCAATCCACTATGTACCATCTAAGTGACACCTTGTGTATTGGTTTTGGCTTAGTGGGGTTTCGACTTGATTGAAGGCTGAAGCTCGGAGTCGAAAGGTAATTCTATTAGAGGCGGAACCTGCTTTTTTGAGTAAAAGCTGATTAATGCCACTTAAAGAAACTTTTTACCTAACTAACCTGCCATGTGTAAACTTGTAATTGGTTGCCTCAACTTTTCAAATTCTTTACCAAAATAACTACCGCTAATTTCAGATCTAAACCATGGTTAAGTTAGCAAATATGCCCTTCCTTTAAATAAAACTAATATTGCAAATAAGTCTTTCTTTTAAAATAATTTAATTTGCATAGCAAATTACTTAGAAAAATCCCAAAAAATTCTAGATATTCACTTTAACATGTTATCTAACATATCAAAATATCAGACCCAAATTCTCAATATATTTTCCGAAAAAAATTTGTAAACCCAATTAATCATATTTTCCTTTGAAAATCCATAATAATCTTTCCATGGCTTGGAAAATTATCAAAATTAAAACCCAATGCCAAAATCATGTTTTACATAACATAAAATTTTTACATGGCATTCGAACATCAATTTCAATAGGTTTTTCCCTAAAACCGCATATAATCTTATTTAAACATTCCTGTTTAAATCAAACTGTAATTCAAGCATATCATCATCCAAGTCATCATAAAACGAATTTACCCTTAAATCCGAAGACATATGATTATAAAACAAAATAGAGATGGAATGAATCATTATTCCCCTTGATTAAGATAAGGAGATTGGATTGAGATTGAGGTTTATTCCCCTAGCTTTAATCCTTAGATTTTCTTTGATTTCTCTTCTCTTTTTTCTTTGATTATGGCCAGCTCCTCTTCTTTTATGTTTTTCCTTTTGTTTTCAAAATGACGTGAATGAGAAATGAAATGGTAAGGAACGAGAATATATAAGGGTAAGGGGTTATATGCAGCTAATTCCCATTATACCCTTATGTAGATTAATTAACTTAAAAACCATTCTTTAGCCTATTTAATTAGTTAATTGAGCATGACCTTAATTATATTTATTCAAATCTCAATCCCCTTATCACTTATCATTTACATTATTCTATTTAATTTATCTAATTAAATCTCTTGAATAATGTTATCAAAAATTAAGGGTGTTACAATTTCCTTTTTGGAAAATATTGTATTTACTTTCAAGTTGTAGTATTTTAAGATTCTTCTTTGATATTCAATAGTTCGAATAGCTGCTTTTTCTCTTAGCCCTTGTACTATATCCAATGATTCTTTATTCAATTCTTGGTTTGGATCAAATGCATATGAAATTATTCGATGTGAAGGTAGTTCAATTTAAACTAGTAACATTGCTTCGCACCCATATGTTAGAGAATAAGGGATAGACCTATAGCAGTTTTGCTGGACGGGCGATATGCCCAGAGTACAAGTGGTATTTCTTCCACTCAATTTCCTTTGGCCTTATTCAATCGTTTTTCAAGATGGTCTTAATAGTCTTATTGGCTGCTTCGATGGCTCCATTAGCCTTTGGACATGATATGGAAGGGAAGCTTTTGATAATTCCGTTCTTATGGAAAAATTAAGAAAATTCTTCACTTTCGAATTGCGTTCCATTGTTAGATATAATTTTGTAGGGGTATGACCTGTAGCAGTTTTGCTGGACGGGCGATATTCCCAGAGTACAAGTGGTAATTCTTCCACTCAATTTCCTTTGGCCTTTTCAATCGTTTTTTCAAGATGGTCTTAATAGTCTTATTGGCTGCTTCGACGACTCCATTGGCCTTTGGACATGCTATGGAAGGGAAGATTTTGATAATCCTGTTCTTATGGAAAAATTAAGAAAATTATTCACTTTCAAATTGCATTCCATCGTCAGATATAATTTTGTAGGGGACCCCAAATCTAGCAATGATGTTCTTAATAATGAATCTAAGCACTTTCCCCAGATGTGATTTTGGGGAGCTGCTCTTCTTCTACCCACTTAGTAAAGTAATCAATGGCCACTACAGCATACTTTGCTCCTCCTTTGGAAATTGGTAACTGTCCGGTCAAATCGATTCCTCATACGTCAAAGGACCATGGACTAGAGATCAGAGTTAATTGGCTTGGTGGTAAACGAGGAATCATTGAGTATTTTTGACACGCTCTACATTTCTTTACGTGTTCTATAGCTTGACTAGTCATTTGAGGCCAATAGAAACCTTGTCTCATTATTTTCATAGCCAACTTTATCCCAATGGAATGGTCTCCACAAAATACTGCATATGCTTCCTTTGGTAATTTCAACCCATCTTCTTGATTCACGCATCTTAAGTAAGGAAGAGCATATCCTTATAAAGAATTACATCCATTGTTGTAAAGGTCAGAGCCTGTTGTCTGATTCTCCTAGCTTCAATTTTATCGGATGGCAATATCCTATTAGTAAGATATTATACAATAGGTGTCATCCAAGTGTTATAGTAGCAGTTATCCGCCCTTGGATGATTGGGCTCTTCATATGGAATTTCTTCATCAATTTCTTTTTCTTCTCTCTCTCTTGTGTCATGGCCTGGGATCCGGCTAAAACCATTAGTTCTTTCCCCGGTTCGAGCATTTTCCCTTCAATATAGGGATTTTCTTGATATCCTACTAGCAGGATATGTCAATTTTACTAATTTGATTTACCATTTGTTACTTCGTCTATAGAAAAATCTTCTAATAAGGCAAGCATTTTTAGCACCTTCTTAACATATAGGGATAGTTTGGCATCTTTAGTCTGATATGTCTGCTTTACTTGATTTACCATTTGTTAAGAGTCGCTAAAGATTTGAATTCGTGGGTTATAAAGTTCTAAGGCTAGAGTAATTCCTACCACCATCGATTCATATTCAGCTACATTGTTTGTTGCAGGAAATCCTAGCTTCATTTCATAGTGTAGACGGTGTCCATCTGGTGTGATTATGACATATCTGCTCCGACTCTTTGCTCTTTTGATGCCCCATCCACAAATAGTTGCCGTACAGCCTTTTGATCTTTCTCTTCCTTTGACCGTTCTTTAACAAAGTTTGTGCATTCATTCATAAGTATATTAATGCTTGCCCTTTGATTGTTGATCATGGCTGAAATTCAATGTCATATTGGCTAAGTTTAATTCCCCATTTTACTAGCTTACCCAACGTCTCAGGTTTACTGAAAACCTACTTGAGTGGAAAGTAAGTTAATACTCTGATTGGATGTGTTTGAAAGTACGCTCTATGTTTCCGTGCTATAAGTATCAAATAATAAGCCCACTTTTCTATGACTAGATATCGAACCTAGGTATCCTTTAATCATCCACTCACATAATAAACGGGAAGCTTGAGTTTCATTTTCTTCTCTAATCTGAACCGAACTAACCGCATGTTCTAAAATCTCCATATATAAGTATAAGCTTTCTCCATCCTCAGAGCTAGATAATATTGGTGGCTTTTCTTAATGATTTTTTAATTCTTGGAAGGCTTTCATACAACCTTCTCCACACACACAGTTCTTTCTTTTCTTAATCACATTGAAGGACGGGATGCAATTATTGATTGCCTTGGAGATGAATCTGCTTGGGGCTATAATTTTTCCATTTAAACTCATTACATCTTTGCTGGTTTTGGGCTCAGCCATGTCTTTGATAGCTAGGATCGAGTCAGGACTGGATTCAATCCCTTATGCGCTAAAAATATAACCTAAGAACTTTTCGGAATGAACTCCGAAAGAACGTTTCTAAGGATTCAATCTCATTCTGATACCTTCATAATATTCAATCATTTCTTCAATATCTTTTGTGTGACTCTCAGCTTCATGAGATTTTACTAGCATATAATCCACATAAACCTCCATATTTCGTTCAATTTGTTCCTCAAACATTCTATTGACCAATCTTTGATAAGTGGCTCCTGCATTCTTTTGCCCAAAAGGCTTTGCTTTATAACATAAAGTTTCCCAATTAGTAATGAAGCTTGTATGTTCTTCGTCTGGTTTGAACATGGGCATTTGATTATATCTTGAATAAGCATGAATGAGAGATAATATCTTGTGTCCACTAATTTCATCAATTAATGGGTCTATCTAGGGTAGCGGATAACAGTCTTTTGGGCATGCTTTGTTTAGATCAGTGTAATAAATGCATGTTCTCCACTTTCCATTTGATTTCTTTACCAATACTGGGTTTGCTAGCCGTTTTAGGTAAAAAAAACTTCCTATATGAATCTGTTTTCAAGTAGCATTTTAATCTCTTCTTTCAAGGCATCAGATCAAACTTTGTCAAATTTTCTCTTCATTTGTCGTACGGGGGTCACGTTTGGATCAATATTCAGTGCATGGCACATAACTGATGGGTCAATCCCGAACATATATGAATTGGACCATGCAAATATGTCATTATTAGCTTTATGAAATTAAATTAAGTCTGCTTTCAAGTTGTTCTCTATTAACAAGTAAACTTGTCAACATCTCCAAAGCTATGTGGTTAGCAAATAAAATTACTTACGCTCTAAAATAATATTATTAGAAGAGATTACTCTCCTTTGAAACCCACCTTTCGATTGGGTCGACTTGGACTAATTGCTTTATATATGAAAGTACTAATAGTGGTTAATTGGTCCAATCAACCTCCTCAAGATGAAGATTAAGGAGAAATCATCTCATTTGAAACCTCTATTTCAAATGGGTCGAAAGTGGTTATGTATATCAGGTATTCATCCCCTTTCGACCGTATCGAAAGGTCCACTCTGCCCTTAAGGAGAAGAATTTGATTTCGACACCATTGGTTTCGCTCCTTTAAGAGGAACTCCTTTGAAAGGGTTATAGGTATTGTAGGGTGTGTATACCTTTCGAAGGAATTCATTCCATATACCATTGTTTTTCATTTACACATCTGTTCTTCCTCGAAACGTCCCTTTTGATCAATTCAAAAGGGATCTTGTTCTTTCGAAGTGGATTTGATGTATAAATTGAAAAGTCTTATTTAATATATGTAATAAGAAATCATCTCAGATAACATAAGTTCCATGAATTTATTAAGATCGAATCATCATCATCATCTTTATTTTCCATTATACATCAATAAACATGACGATAATGTGATTTGAATGCATATTATCTAAGTTGATCCCATTGAATTGCATAAGACAACATAGTATTCAGAAGATAAGCTAGCATCATGTGCAATTGATCATTAGACAAGCTAATGATCGAAATGATCTCCCTCATGATTGTTAACTCCTATCTTCAAGCGACCTAAAACTGTACGACCTAAAAAGCAAACGACCTAAGAGAAGTCGCGACCAAAGGAAGCCTGCGACTTAAGAGGCTTTGCGACCTAAGGGAGTCTACGACCTAACTATCTTAAGAACCTTGCGACCTAAGGACATAGCGACCTAACTGTTAAAGGAAGCCTGCGACCTAAGAGGCTCTGCGACCTAAGGGAGTCTACGACCTAAGAAGTATCACGACCTAAAAGTCAGCGACCTTGCATCACAGGAGACTCAGCAATCTGACTGGTTATAAAGGTAATATGGCACGCGACCTAACTTAGGTCGCTCGTGACCTAATTCCTTGCCGCTTCCTATAAGTTGCTTGCGACCTACCAGCCCACTAGGTCGCCAACGACCTAGTATCCTCCTTAAACCGCTTACGACTTACCACTTACAGAAAACCACGAACAACTCCATCAGACTGCACTTCTTAAGTCGCGTATAGACTGCGATCTATCTTAGGTCGCTCGTGACCTACGACCTAGCTTAGGTCGAACGCGACCTAAGAATTAGAGCAATATTTCTGCCCAGAATTCAACTCCTATAAATACACCATCTCCAACAAGTAGGGGACTTTTGGCAAATCATTTCTGAAGCGTCGTTACTCTGCCAAACTCTCAACTCATTCAGCAATTGAAGATCTTCAAACATTCGAAACACTACAACAAGCTTCGAAAGGAATTTCTTACATTCGACATGGATTCATCAAGTTTCTCCATCGAAGTTTGAGCTAGTAGTCGAGATTGTCTTCGAGATCAAATTGTGTTGTTTTCATAAGTGTATTGCATCGCTTTGTAACCAGATTCAGTGTAAAGAGATTCAAAGTGGACGTAGGCTCGATCTCAAGCCGAACCACTATAAACTGCTATCTTCTACTGCTTTTTCGCTATTTTACTGCTTACTTTTTGTTCCAGTCACATAGGTGGTGCTTTCACGATTCTACTACACACCGGGTGTTAGCGTTCACTTTTCAACGTTAACATTTTGGTGCTTTCACTGAGAACCCAACTCAGGAAGATTATCACCATTGCTTCAAGACAATTCGTTGAGAAAGTCTCTTTCAAAACTAGAAGTCTGTTGGATATAATGGCTCTTGGAAGGAAACGTAAGACTGTCAGATCTGAAGATGTTCATGAGAATACTGCCACTTCTCCTTCTCCAAGTCAGGCAGCTCCAAGTGCTTGAGTGACACGGGAAGAATTAGATGCCGCAGTGACTGGGCTGTATTAGCAGATCGAAACCCAGAATGCTCTAATGATGGAGAAGCTAAGTGCTTTGCTCGGGGTAAGTCAAAGAGCAGCTAATAATGAAGAAAACGTCACTGATGCTCTTCACAACTCCGAAGGGAGGAATATTCCTCAAGGGGGATCAGGTGCCGCTGAAGAGGCACCCCTCCAAGCTGAAGGATCTAGGCCATCGCCAGTTTTCTGTGAGCATCTACCCTGACAAACTTCCGAAAAAATGGCCGAAGTATACTCTGCCAAGTCATTGAATAATGA
This sequence comes from Allium fistulosum, assembly GCA_030737815.1. NCBI lineage: Eukaryota > Viridiplantae > Streptophyta > Magnoliopsida > Asparagales > Amaryllidaceae > Allium > Allium fistulosum. Next base: position 671,753,614 of record CM060905.1, read on the forward strand.
GGAATATCTTTCCAGCATGATTCGGCAAATAATGAAGGAAAGCATGCAGAGGGACGAAGATGAGAGCGAATGGGGATTCGCACCAAGTAAAACTCCATTTACTGAGAGGATCTTAAAAGCTGAGTTTCCCAGAAAGTTTGTTCCCCCACCATTCCTGCTTATAGGGGGACAAGCGACCGAAATCAATTCCTGTATAAATACGATTGGCACATGACTGGCGCTAGAGCAACTGATGAGATTAAGTGTCGGTATTTCCCAGTATATCTAGAAGGAGTGGCACTTCTTTGGTTTACCAAACTTCCTGTTCGATCTATTGACCAGTTTTCTGATATGACCCAAAAATTCAAGGAACAATTCAGATTGTACATTTCTAGAGCAAAGGATATAATGTCTCTCTCGAGTCTTGAGCAGAATCCTGGAGAGCCCATCAAATCCTTCCTGAATCGCTTTAATCTAGCCCTAACAGAAGTTGATAACGCGGAACCGCGAATGATCTTAACCTACTTAATGGGGGCTATTGACAAGTCAAGCGAGTTTGGAAAATGGTTGAAAATGAAAGAACCAAATTCGCTCGAAAAATTCTACAAAAAGGCTGATGAGTTCATGCGCCTAGAGAATCTCTCCGCTTCAACTAAAGTTGTGACAACAGTGGTAGAAAATAATGCTACAGTTCAGAACAAGAAAGAATCTGCAAATCAGAAAAGGGAGAGTAATGGTGGAAAGAAGCAGAAAGATCTCAAAAAGCCCCGCTTCCTCAAACCTTCGGATTTTACTCCTCTGACTGATACACCGGAGAATATTTTCATCGCCACTAAGGATGCTGTTGAATTTCCAAAACTACCGGCCGTAAAATGCTGCTCAAAGCAGAAGATTTTGCAAGTTTCATAACCAACCAGGCCATGATACCAACGAGTTCCGCCACTTGAAAAGTCTGATTGAAGAATTGTTAAGAGAAAATAAGTTGCAGCAGTACGTCAAGAGGAATAGAAAAGACCCGTCTTCATCTAATCAAGGGCAACTACCCCCAGCTCATTCATCTGGTTCAGGAGAGAGGCCTACTAAAAAGGAAAGACCTGTTATCAATGTGATCACAGGAGGACCTCATCCGGCTGGCAGGAGTTGGGGTGAAATGGAAAGGTATGCTAGAGCTTTGAAGTATGCCCCAACTGAAGAAAGTGTCTTAATCTTGGAAGATGTTGCACCTCTAAAGCAGCAGAAGACTTTTCGTGATGATATTATGTTTAGAGCTAGGGATTCTATTGATGTGGAAGCTCCTACTGAGGGCCCTTTGGTTGTCTCTGTCGGTATTGGGTCGGCCATTGTCAGAAGAGTTCTGGTTGATAGTGGTGCCTCGTGTAACATACTTTTCAAAAAGACATTTGACCAAATGAAAATTCCAATGACAGATGTACAAGCCTCTTCACACAAGATTGCCGGATTTACAAGAGAGCTGAAACAACCAATTGGAATGGTGGACTTGTTTGTTGAAATGGGCGAAGGACATAGGAAGTTGGTTCGGAAGCAAATTTTTGTAATTGTTGATGGATTCTCTGCCTATAATGCTTTCTTGGGACGGCCTACTCTTGCTGCTTTCAAGGCCGTCCTCGCTCCATGGTGTTTAACAATGAAATTTTCCACTGATAATGGGGTTGTTGTCATTAAGGGAGATCAGAACGCGCGGCGAGAATGTTACCTTGTAGAGCTCCGAGAGGCAAGGAAACGAGAAATGGGAAAAGATGCGGCAGCTCCGCATCAAAGAACCAACCTTGTAGCAGCTACGGGGTGGCCCCTGTACTGGCGAACACAGCAATGCAAGGAAAGAAATGGACCCCAGGAAAGCCAGTACGGGGGAGAATAGAGTGGTACCCGTGGAAGTAACGGTACCAATATCTGTTGACTCGAAAGACCCGAACAAAGTACTCAATGTGGGTTCACAACTGAGCATAGCAGTTCGAAACACGCTGATATCATTCCTAAAAGCCAATCTGGATGTGTTTGCTTGGTGTCATGCCGATATGTGTGGGATCTCCCCAGAAATTATTGTACATACTCTGAACATTGATCCAAAATTCATGCCAATGAAACAGAAAAGGAGAACTCAAGGCCCAAAAAGGTCGACAACACTAAAGGAAGAAGTCGATCGGCTTATGGAAAACGGCTTCATCAGAAACTCCACTTATCCAAATTGGGTTTCGAATCCAGTACTGGTTAAGAAGGCAAATGGGAAGTGGAGAGTCTGCATCGATTTTTCGGACCTAAACAAAGCTTTCCCCAAAGATTGTTTCCCGCTACCCAGAATCGATCAGTTGGTAGATGGAACAGCTGGGCATGAGTTGTTATCATTTATGGACGCTTACTCCGGGTACAATTAGATTATGATGCATGAGCCGGATTAAGAAGACACCAGCTTTATCACAGATGTGGGTCTCTACTGCTACAAAGTTATGCCTTTCGGTTTGAAGAATGCTGGGGCAACCTACCAAAGGCTCGTCAATGCGATGTTCAAACCTCAGATTGGTAGAACCATGGAAGTTTATGTTGACGATATGTTGGTAAAGTCAAAGAAAGCTATAGACCACATGGGTCACTTGGAGGAAATGTTTGCAATTCTTCGAAAGTACGGATTGAAGCTCAACCCATTGAAATGCTCGTTCGGAGAAGAGTCCGGGAAATTCTTGGGATTCATTGTAAGCGCCAGGGGAATCGAAGCCAATCCTACTCAAATTTCAGCTCTAAGAGAGGTCAAAGCCCCTAAAACAAAGAAAGAAATGCAAAGCCTCAATGGAATAGTTGCTGCTCTGAATCGTTTCATTTCCAAGGCCACAGACAAATGCATTCCCTTCTTTGATGCACTGAAGAAAGGAAAGAAGAATTTCGAGTGGACTCCCGAATGTCAGAATGCTTTCGATGAATTAATTCATCATATGGAAATGCCTCCAGTTCTGTCCAAGCCTAGTGATGGCGAAGATCTTTTCATTTATTTAGCAATTTCATCTCATGCTCTCAGTGCAGCACTTGTACGAGAAGATATGAAAGTACAGCATCCAGTCTATTACATCAGCAAACGCTTCACTGGGGCAGAGATGAATTATTCGAAGATAGAAAAGCTTGCCTATTGTTTGCTAATTGCTTCCAGGAAATTAAGGCCATACTTTCAAGCTCATCCTATCAAGGTTCTTACTGATCAACCTCTAAAGCAAGTCCTGTTTCGCCCTGAAACTTCGGGTCGTCTTTTGAAATGGAACATTGAACTCAGCCAATATGACATCACTTACCACCCCCGAAGAGCAATCAACAGAAAAGCTTTAGCAGATTTCATTGTGGAGTCTACTGACAATGGTGATAGTAAGGAAGAAACAACTGACTACATTCCGATACAGTGGAAGTTGTATGTTGACGGTTCGAGAAATGATTATTGTTCTGGGGCAGGGGTTGTGCTTGAGACCCCCGAAGGACGATCATTGTGTTATGCATTGAGAATGGAATTTCCTTCAACAAACAATGAAGCAGAATATGAAGCTCTTATTGCCGGTTTAAAAATCGCCAAGGAACTAAACATCAAAGTGTTATAGATCTTCAGCGATTCCCAGCTTATTGTTTGTCAGGTGAAGAAAGAATTCCAAGCTAAAGGAGGAAATTTGCCTGCATATTTGTCGAAAACTTCTGAACTTCTCAATGATTTCGATCACTATTCAATAAGCCATATAGCTCGAGAGGAAAATATGAAGGCGGATTCTCTTGCAAAGTATTCAAGTTCCGGAGAGGCTCAACTGCTGGGATTAGTTCCTGTGGAAGTTCTGTTAGCTCCAAGCATTGATGAAATGGATGTTGATTGGATTATGACTACGTCTCAAGAGCATGAATCATGGATGACTCCAATCAAAGAATATCTGCTCAATGGTACCCTGCCAGAAAACTCTAAAGAACGCCGAAAGCTGTTAAGAAAAACATCGAGATATGTAATTCAAGATGGTCGGCTATACAGGCGGGGATTCTCAATGCCATTACTTCGATGTGTAACCAAGGAAGAAGCTAAGACAATCTTAGCAGAGGTACACGGAGGAGAATGTGGAGATCATTCAGGCGGTCAAACACTTGCAAAGAAAGTTCTTCGGTATGGGTACTTCTGGCCCGATATTAATCGAGATGCAGCTATCCACTCCCGAAAATGCGACAAATGCCAGAGATTTGCGAGAATTCCAAGGGCACCTTCCACTGAACTAACACAAATGGTCAGTCCATGGCCATTCGCCATTTGGGGGATAGATCTAATTAGACCGTTACCAGTTGCCAAATCAGGAATCAAATATGCTATTGTTGCTGTTGATTATTTCACCAAATGGGCTGAAGCTGAACCTTTGGCCACCATTACTTCTAAAAAGATGATAATTTTGTAACGAAAAATATCATTTGCAGATATGGTGTGCCACAGAAGATAATCACAGACAACGGTACTCAGTTTGAAAGTAAAGAATTCCAGGATTTTTGCAAACGGTTCAGAATTCGGAAAAGCTTCTCAGTAGTGGCTCATCCGCAGGCAAACGGGCAAGTGGAAGCAGTAAACAAAATCATCAAGTCAACCATCAAAAAGCAACTTGAAAAAGCAAAAGGTGGTTGGGTTGATAAGCTTCCATTAGCACTATGGGCATATAGAACCACTCACAAAACTGCGACTGGGCACACTCCATTCTCACTGGCATACGGATCAGAAGCAATGATTCCAGTGGAAGTAGAAGTTCCTTCACACAAAAGAGTTCATTTCAACGAAGCTGAAAACGAAAAGCAGCAACTTGAAGCACTTGATTTTCTTGATGAGAAAAGAGAAGAAGCTAGGCTCAGAGTTTCAGCTTATCAGCAAAGGATTGCCAGGCATTTCAACTCTAAAGTTTGCCAACGCAGCTTTGAGATCGGAGACTTAGTCTTGAAAAGGATCATGACAGCAACTGGGGTGTTTTGGCCAAACTGGGAAGGTCCATATGTCATAGGCAGTAAACTTCTTGATGGCACTTTCAAACTCATAACTATTGAAGGAGATCTAATTCCAAGAGCCTGGAACAGCAACCACTTACGTCCTTATTTTACTTAAAAAAGCTCTGCTCAAAATTGTAAAATAATGATGAATGTATTAGTTGTATTGTAAGACATTGTAAATCAGTGCAAGTGAATAAAAGCTATAAAGTGGATGTAGGCCCGATTCTCGGCCGAACCACTATAAATCTTGTGTTCTTTACTATTTTATAATGCCTGTTTCATTTCGATATGTAAATACTTCAAATGTATTGCTAAAATGTCGATTCAAAATTGCAGGACATTAAAAACAAGGCTAACTCATCACAAAGCCAAGCAACCCTTATAAGTCACCTACTAAGCAACTCCCAGATTCAAATCCCGTACAAGGAGAACTTCACATAAAAAGTTGGTGATTCCACTGTATCAAACCTTCGTTAACTGGTTGCGATCGTCGGTATATATAGACATCCAACCAGATAACTTGCGTTTGTCCCGTGAAGTCATTCAACAGTGAAGTCTCCCTCTCCGGATAAAAGCAATTTACTTGCAAAAGAAAGGAAGATGTGCTTAGAAACGATAATAAAGGATCGCTGGTGAACAGATGATGAGAAAGACATGGGCAGGCAAACAGAAACGCAACCTCCCTGGAACACCAACCAAAGCCCTCTAACGAGGCATGCCAAAAAATGAAAGTGCTTTCCTCAATCAAAAAAGATTGGTGGAACCACCGGAGGGGCACCTTCTCAAGCTGAAGGAACAGGGCCCTTGTTAATTGGTTGCGATCGTTTGTGCAAACGAACATCCAATCAAGCAACTTGCGTCCACCCCGTGTCCATTCAACCATGAGAAAGTAACTTCTAGGCAATCAAAAAGCCCTCTTCGGAGGCACAAGCCCTCTTCGGAGGCACAAGCCCTCTTCGGAGGCACATGACCTCTTCGGAGGCAAAAGCCCTTTCCCAAGGCACCACAAGCCCTCTTCGGAGGCACCTGCCCTCTTCGAAGGCAAAAGCCCTCTCCCGAGGAACCACAAGCCCTCTTCGGAGGCACAAGCCCTCTTCGGAGGCACAAGCCCTTTTCGGAGGCACAAGACCTCTTCGGAGGCACAACTCTTTAAGAGGAGCCCTCTCCGGAGGCATGTCCCAAGATAGAATACTCAAACAAAAAGCCTTCTCCGGAAGCACAGTTCAACTCTCAAAGGAAGGTTAACTTGTTCATTTCAAAAAAGTTCCTTCTAAAAAGTTGAAATGCTACAAAAAGACCTCTTCGGAGGCACACTTCACCTTGCTTGAAGTACCAAACATTGTCTTCACAAAGTTCATTTCACTGCATAGGGAAATCTACTTTCTTTTTTGACAAATGAAAGTGATCATCCCCGAAAGTTGAAGTGTTCTTCAGAAAGAAGGAGAAAATAAAAATTTCTCCAAAAACGAGATATGATCTATTAAAAGCAGAATAATTCTACCCTTAAAAGTGGAATAGTTATTCTCTGAAATAAGAGTATCAGTCTTGTAAAAGTTAAAAATGTTGCAATGCACTTGTGGTATGGGGGCAACACTATACAATTCAGTTACATTAATAAAAGGAATATGCAAGCGACATACCGCAAGTTCATTGCAATATCATGAAAAACAGATGTGGAATAAATTCATTCTCAAACACAGTCCAGAAAGTTTGTACAAGTAAAAAGAATCGTTTATTCTACACTAAAATAAGAAACAGATGCATTCTCACATACACAAGAATTTGTACAAGTAAAATAGCTATTTCATTCAATACTATGAAAACTTTTTACATTGTGCAGATCACAAAAAGAAGCAGGGACCGGTACCCGCACAATCTCCAGTCGATACATGCGAAAAGCAAAAAATAAAAAGTAGAAAATCCAGCTTGTTATTCCTTCTTCCCGCCACCTTTGGAGCCTTTACTCGGCCTAATGATTAGTTTCTGAAGCCGTTGTGCACGGGTCGAGGGGGAAGGAGAAAGAGGCACGGTTGGATCAACTTCTGCTTCCTCTCAAGCGGGAATATTCTTCTTCTTTAAGGCACGCTTCCCCTTCCTCTTCGAAGAAGATTCGCTCCCCGGAGTAGCAAGCAGTGTCGAAAGCTTCGTGTCGTCATCTAGAGACCGCTCCGGGGTCTTCTCAACGTCATCAAGATCCTCCGCCTTCTGCTCCTGCGAAGCAGCCGGATCATCCAGGCCTTGAAGAGCTTCAATTTTTTCTGCCTGTGATCCCGGTTGGGAAGCAGAAGGAGGAGTAATTTGCGAAGATGGAGGAACGGCAACTGAAGGAGTGGAAGTTTGTGCAGTATTTGGTACCTCCGCTGTAGAAGAAAAGAAGTTAAAATTGGCATTCTCCGAGAAAAGAGAAGGTATCAGTTCACCAAAGGTTAAGTAATAAGTAAGAAGGTCATCAAACTCGGTTAAATCAAATAAATGGTTCACTGGACCCGGGTTGACGCCAGAATTACCTGGAGAAGTCGGTTTTGACAAAACAATTTCAAATTTATCAGCCTCAGTGTCTTCTTGGCTCTGCTCCTCGATTTGAGTAAGGGGAGACTCGGTTGTGATAGGTTTAGCCTCGACGTTTTTTGCAGGAGAAGAAAAGTGAGAGCTGGAACCAACGATATCGACATTGGTCGAAGTCGAAGTGTGGACAGCGGCAGTTAAAGATATTTTCTTCTCTGGATGTTCTTCTGCCACTATTCCAGCTCTAGCTTCAGCGAGTTGCTCTTTTCCCTTGGCAAGAGCAGCACGAGCTTCTTCGTCAAGATAGCGGGCCTCATGTTGCGCCTCATCATAGCCGGCCCCGCCAAGCATGTCAACCGCTGCTCCCACACTTCAGCTAGGGTAATCTCATAGTTAGGACCCAGAAAAGAGAGGCTCCCATGACCCAGAACACTGTGTAGATAAAAGTCAAATAAGGTGGAGCTTATGTTAGCTTTTGTTGTCTCATGCGATTGCTCGGCCGCTTCCTTTTCGGCAACGGCTGCAACTTGGCCAGCAACAACCTCATCACGCTCTTTTTCGGCTTTAACAAGTCGGGACATTAGCAATTCGATCTCTGCATTCTGGGAATTAACTGTCTCCTGCAACTGAGTGTTATTTTTGCGGTATTCTTCAACAACGAACTGCTCAGCTGCAAATTTCATCTCAGCATCCCTTTGAGTAGCGTGCGCGTCCCGCACTTGTTTTTGAAACACTTCTTCTTTTTGAGTTTGTGAGGCAGAAGAAGCGGCGAGATCTTCCTTGAGTTTTTAAACCTCGGACTCAAGTCTCGCGTTATCATCAGCAATGCTTGTCATCTCAGCATCATGTTGTTTGCAAATTTTAGCCCATTCAGCCTTATCATTCTCCATAGTCAGCATGTTTTCGAGATTCATATGGTTGACTCTCTGGAGTTCATCAACGAGCTTCTACCATTGTGACATCCTCTCAATGTTGAGCCTAACTGTATCAAGACTTTTAAGCATGTCTTGCTTATCAATCGGGACCAAATCTAGGTCAAAGCGCACTCCTTTCAAGCACCAACTTGGAAATCGACTTTGAAGCGTTGGAGGGCCATCTTTAACCTGATACTGGGGTCTGTTGATGATTGCTTGGATATCCGATTTCTTTAAAGGAGGAGAGCCGGCTGGAATATCAAAAGAGATAGGAGCGTTAGTTTTTTCAGAAATTGAAGACGCGTCCTTTTCACTAAGTTTAACCCGCTTGCTCGATTCGTTAGTAATATGAGTCTTCCCCTTGTCATCATAAGACTTTCGCTTGTGGGAATCGTCACTTTTGTGAGAAGAATCATATCGCTCAGCGTCTTTTCTTCTCTGCCACTGCTCATGATCCCACCTTTCTTGAGCCTTTCTTCGAGCCCTCTCTTCATCTGTCTCTCTCGGGGCGTCGAGGTATTTCCTAAAGTCATAAGATCCACGGCCTCCACGGCGCTGAAATGAGTCATAATATTAGCCGCTTCGTCCCATCGGAGAATCTAAAAATGGAAAAGAAGAAAAGTTTAGGAATTTCCAGAAAAAGAGGATAATTGCTTATAAGTGCTGAAAAATCCTAAGTGTGTGCTGCGTGCAAACTACGTGCGTCAAACTACAAACCACGCTTTAATGTGGGAACGGAGATGACAGGTGTAGAAGGTGTCGAAGCTTGTTTAAAGGTAGAAGTCGCTTCAACAACAGGAGAGGTCGCTTTTTTAATATTATCCTTTAAAAGCTCTTGAGAAGTTATCATTATGTCGCTCAAATCATCAAAGGTGTCATCGCCGTGATACCCAGCAGAACTCTCTTTTTCGATTTCCACATCAGCCGTTTTTTCAGAAGTATGAGGATTCTCCTCCTCTTCAATAACTAGAGAAAGCTTTAATTTGTTAGACGACTCCACAATGTCAGTGGGAGTAGAACACTTTACCAATGAAGTCTCAATGGTAAGTCCTTTCGGTGAAAGTTCTCCAGCGTGGACTGGGGCATCCGATGTTTTTTCTGGAGAATTAGGAACTTCATAAGGCTGGGTAGATCGGGAAGAGTGTAAAATTCCATGCTGATTCAAAAATTCGTCCTTCAGCAGAAATTTGGTGCTTCTTTCTACCGCCGCCACAGCATTTAAAGTTTCGAAGATTGACTTGAGGCTGGGATTTCTGAATGGAGGAGGAAGTGCTGGAAGAAGAAAAAGAATAAAGTTAAGCATTTGGTAATTCGGGTTTTGAAAAACTCATGAGATGAACGGCAAAAGACAATCTTACTTCCGATTCTCCAGACAGCGTAGAATCCTGGAGGACATCGGACAAAGAAGAACTGACTCAGAAATCCGTGAGCACTTTCGGGCAAATCCAAGATCAATCTCCGGTTTCTGGCTCCTCTTACGAGCACGATTGAAGGATGGTCTTTGTTCTTTGAAAAAGTGCACAAGTAGCAAATTTCATCAAAGCTCGAGAGATGGTCAAGCGTCCTCCTAAACAGAACACATAACCCCATCAGAACAGTGTAACCGTTGGGATGTAGCTGGAAGGGCGAGATGGTTAATCGAAGAAAGAGTTCACGAAGAAATTCATTGAAAGGCGGAATAGCTCCGCTTAAACACATCTGGTGGTTCACTACGATGAAACCAAGGGGTGGCCTATCAGATGTGTCGCTTGCTCCAGGGAATATAGCGTCCGATTCGGCAATACCAAATTGGGTACATAGTTGTCTAAAAACTTTGTGGCTTAGAGTAGTCGGAGTTCTCTCCGGAGGATCAATCAGTGGGTTGGCTATCGGGAAAGCTTCTCCGACCAGTCCTGAATCTTCTGGTTGAGATGTCATTCTACACAATCAACTGGATATTTAAATATGAAGGTGCGCGTTTCCTAAAAAGTGTGAAGTGTTGTGCAAAACTAAAATAATAACAAGCAAGTATAACTGAAATTGAGATAGTTGACATTTGTCGATTATAAAGTTTAGGGGCTTGTCATTTTAAGTTCAGATACAATGTTGTGTTAATGCAGACAAATCAGCTCAAGTTGATCATTTCAGCTTCGCTTTAACACTTCATTTAAAATTTTGTCGTTTCACAACATTACACTCAAAAAATTCATGTAAATTAATTGTTCTTTATCGACTAATCTGTCATTCGATGTGGGCAGTCAATGGCAGTATACTCGTCCCATTTTTCTGCAAATATTGTATTTAACAGGTTGACAGCTTTAAGAGATGGTATAATCTGTGAAAAAGTACAATTAAGGTCAGCAAAGTGCAACACAGTTCAAATTCAAGGATTCAGTCAAATTCTGCTCAAATTTCGAAGTGTTAGGTCGTTCACGACCTAACATAAGTCGCAACATTCTTAAGTCGTGTTGTTCAAATTAAAAGTGTTCAGGACTGTGCAAAATCATTTCAAGTGCTAGGTCATTCAGCGACCTATCATAGATCAAGGCGTCTTTAGGTCGCACAATGCAACTGAATGGATCAAGATAGTGCAATTTTCTCTAAGTCCTAGGTCGCTCACGGTTTGGCATAGGTCGTAAACTCTTTAGGTCGTCGAAAAGGTTGTTCGGTATTGTTTAAGTCGCGGATATTCTTAGATCGTAAGGCTTGGGTCGCCAAGAATCTCATCACGACCTAACTTTTAAGTCGTCCAGATCTGGAAGGTAGCTGACTTCCTCTCCAAGCAACACCTTACTGGATCCAACAGCCCAATACCGCCATTTCAAAGGAATTCGTCTTCCCCTTCATTCCATCTCAACATACCACCAAATCAGCTAGCAAATCGATTGCAAACCCCACAGATCCATAGTGAAAGTTTCCCTACGATCATGAATCACCACAACGCATCAAACGACAAACAAAAGTCAATCGAAACCACCATTCAGAAAGTAAAGCATGGCGCATGAAATTAAGCTTAGGTCAGGAAACGAGGATTCGTGATCGAGCAGTGATTATGGATGAGTAAAGATTGATCCACTTACGTAATATGCTGATAGGAATGAATCGATTGTTAGTTGGATTGAATTCGCCTTCGAAAAGTCAAGAAAAATTCGCCAATGGCAATGGAATTTCAGAGCAGTAAAGTGAGGAGGAAGGAGCGACCTAACCTATTTATACGAGGCTAAGGGAAGAAGACGAACAGGCGTACGGGTTAGCACAAGCTTTAGGTCGTTCACGACCTAGCGAGGTTAAGTCGAAGCACACGACCTATGGCATAGGCATATGCTTCGAGGGGCAAATGTTAACTCCTATCTTCAAGCGACCTAAAACTGTACGACCTAAAAAGCAAACGACCTAAGAGAAGTCGCGACCTAAGGAAGCCTGCGACCTAAGAGGCTTTCCGACCTAAGGGAGTCTACGACCTAACTATCTTAAGAACCTTGCGACCTAAGGACATAGCGACCTAACTGTTAAAGGAAGCCTGCGACCTAAGAGGCTCTGCGACCTAAGGGAGTCTACGACCTAAGAAGTATCACGACCTAAAAGTCAGCGACCTTGCATCACAGGAGACTTAGCAATCTGTCTGGTTATAAAGGTAATATGGCACATGACCTAACTTAGGTCGCTCGCGACCTAATTCCTTGCCGCTTCCTATAAGTTGCTTGCGACCTACCAGCCCACTAGGTCGCCAACGACCTAGTATCCTCATTAAACCGCTTACGACTTACCACTTAGAGAAAACCACGAACAACTCCATCAGACTGCACTTCTTAAGTCGCGTATAGACTGCGATCTATCTTAGGTCGCTCGCGACCTACGACCTAGCTTAGGTCGAACGCGACCTAAGACTTAGAGCAATATTTCTGCCCAGAATTCAACTCCTATAAATACACCATCATCTCCAACAAGTAGGGGACTTTTGGCAAATCATTTCTGAAGCGTCGATACTCTGCCGAACTCTCAACTCATTCAGCAATTGAAGATCTTCAAACATTCGAAACACTACAACAAGCTTCGAAAGGAATTTCTTACATCCGACATGGATTCATCAAGTTTCTCCATCGAAGTTTGAGCTAGTAGTCGAGATTGTCTTCGAGATCAAATTGTGTTGTTTTCATAAGTGTATTGCATCGCTTTGTAACCAAATTCAGTAATAAAGAGATTCAAAGTGGACGTAGGCTCGATCTCAAGCCGAACCACTATAAACTGCTGTCTTCTACTGGTTTTTCTCTATTTTACTGCTTACTTTTTGTTCCCGTCACACGGGTGGTGCTTTCACGATTCTACTACACACACCGGGTGTTAGCGTTCACTTTTCAGCGTTAACAATGATCAAAATCTTTATTGAAGCCATGTGCTTTATCTTTTAACAATAATACAAATTGAGTTACAAGTAGTAGAGATTTTTCCCCAAATCAATTTAGGGTTACAAAGATGTGATTTAGCTAAGAAATGGAAGAATGAGTTTTGGATTCCAAAATTCGGTACCCAAAATAGGACCCCTAGGGTCATATTTATAGATGAAAATCGACCCCTTGAAACTTCATCCTTTCGACGAGGTCGAAAGGTCTTCATCCAGCCTTCCGCGCTTATCACTTCAAAGAGGTCGAAAGGTCTTCCTTCAACGTGCACGTGTATCCTTTCCACTTAGTCGTAGGGCTCTCTTTCATTTTTCGGCGCACTTGCTTTCGATGCTGTCGAAATGCTGTCCTTTCGAGCTTTCTCATCAATTCTTGTGTTTCTTATCTTCTCATTCTAGAACTTCTAACTCAGTTGAAAGGATCTACTTGATAAGCTATTGCTAACCTTTCGCTGCCGTTAAGGTCTGAGTGCCTCTTTCCCTTTGTTTTCTACTGAGCTACTTTCGACTTCGTCAAAAGGGTGGTAGATGTGCATTTCATTTTGAGTTGCTGTACTTTAGCCTTCATGTACGATTCTCACCATGCTTTCGAAAGGTTCCAACCATTCGAAAGGCTTGTCCATGGTTTCGAAAGGTGTCTCGAAGCCAGTTCTTCAAGTGGTAAATTGACAATGACAAAACCTTCTATTTTGAAGGAATTGTTGATTGCGCAAGCCATTCATTCAACACCTTCGAAAGGAGTTTCGAACTCATTCCTGCTTCTCTTATATGTGTGAATCCATCTGCATCGAAAGGTTTTAGTGAGGCGAAAGGGTATCCTTGCCTTCTTTTCCCATCTTTTCGAAAGCTTTTATATTCTTTATCATTTGGGATGACACCTGGTGCTTGTGACTCCTTCAAAAGCCATCTCAATGCCTTCGAAACACCCTTCATTGAACCTCGTTGAAACCCATGTCTTCAATTTCAATAAAGCCTAGCACTTTTATTTGCCTTCTTTCATTCCTTTATTTTTAAGTGGATTTTATATTTAACACAAGTTCTATTTAAAAGCAAGATAGAATGTAGCCCAAGCTTTAGCGGCAACGAAAGGTCATCAAGGTAGTCCTTTCGATAGGTCGAAAGGTCTGACTCAAAAGGGTGAAGGCAAAAGAATGCAAGGAAAAGGTTAGGAGAAAGGCCTTTCGACCGCATTGAAAGGATGTGCATGAAATGTTGGAGGAAGGCCATTCGACCGCCTCGAAATGATGAAGGAGGAAGGTGGTCAACCTACATCTATAAATACGACCCTAAGGGTCTGAGTTAAGGATCGAATTTTGAAATTCTGAATTCTCTCTCTCATTTCATAGCAAATCCAACCTTTGTAACCCTAAATCAATTTAGGGAAAAATTATCTTACTTGTAACTCAATTTGGATAAATGCAAAAGGAGGAAGCACATGGATTCAATATAGATTTTGAATATTAGAAAGATCGTTACGGCCATTAGCTTGACTAATGACCAATTGCACATGATGCTTACTTATTTTCTTAACTCCTATTTGACTTATGTGATGCAATGGGATCAACATAGACAATGTGTATTCGAATCATTTTATCATCATGTTCCCAGATATCAAATGTTAAATTGACATGATGATGATGCTTCGATATTAATAAGTTCATGGAACTTATATTGTCCAAGACGTTCTTCTATTGCATACTAAATAAAGAACCTGTATATTATACGTTAAGTCCACTTCGGAGGAGTAAACACCCTTTCGACCTGATCGAAAGGAGGGTTTCGAAAGAGACTCGATGCATGAATATTAAGTTATATTTGCTGGTTGGATATCTTCGAAAGGGGCTCGAATATTTCAACATATATGACCCTTTCGAAGGAATACTTTCCATGGAAATAGAAATTATTCATTAGGAAGCGAATTCTTCTTTTAAAAGCAGAATGGTCCTTTCGACACATTCGAAAGAGGAATATGAATGATTCTTTCGTCCCACGAAAAAGAAGACGTGAATGACCCTTTCGACTCACTCGGATGGGGTCACGAATTGGTTAATCTCTTTTTAACCTTCATTTCAAAGGATTGGTTGGGCTTCTTATCTACAACTAACATTTTCATAAAACCACCCTCCGAAGACAATCCGTCCTAATCAACTCATTCGAAAGGGGTTTCGAAGAGATTGATCACTTCTAAAGCTTTCTTTTGTGGTGTTAGTAGCATTTTCGGTTAACAACTTAGCTTTGGGGATGTTGATAAGTTTTCTTACTAAAATTTTTGGCGCTAGAAGGAGGGATTGGGCCTCCTTCTCTGAGGTTCCCTTATAGACTAATTATGGACTGTTTAACTTGATGTAGGAAAATGAAATCTAAAAGGCTAAGTCGAATAGATGAAGAAGCAGTACACACCACAACTTTGGAAGAAAACATTTGTTAATCCTCTTTTGTTCGCGACTTAACAAGCTGTGACTTACGACCTAAAAGGCATGCCGACCTAACAGTTGCCGACTTAACAAGCTGCGACTTACGACTTAAAGCCATGCCGATCTAACGGTTGCCGACCTAAAAGGCATACCGACTCAATGGTTGCCGACCTAACTACTAAAAGGCATACCGACTCAATGGTTGCCGACCTAACTACTAAAAGGCATACCGACTTAAGATGTGGACCGACTTAAAGAACTAGACGACTTAACGACTTAAGGGGTGCCATGACTTAGCCTAAGTCATCCACGACCTAAAAGTTACCGAGCTAAAAACCAATGCCTGCGCCTATGCCGCTTTTGCCTGCTAAGTCTGCCACGACTTACGACCTATTATAAGTCGACTACGACTTAGGACTTGTCTTCTACCAATTTACGAGCTGGATTCAGCAAGTTGTCCACGAGCTACCTTAAGTCAACCACGAGTCACGACTTATCTTAAGTCGGCCATGACTCAGGACTTGGCAAAATTTCCTATCCAGACTTCTCTATAAATACCCCCCAAACTCCAACAAGGAGGGGACTTTTGGCCAATCATTTCTTGAAGTGTTGTTACTCTACCGAACTCTCAATTCATTCGACAATTGAAGATCTTCGAACATTCGAGACACTACAACAAGCTTCGGGAGGAATTTCCTACATCCAACACGGATTCATCAAGTTTCATCATCGAAGTTTGAGCTAGTAGTTGAGATTGTCTTTGTGATCAAATTGTATTGTTTTCATAAGTGTATTGTATCATCTTGTAACCAGATTCAGTAATAAAGAGATTCAAAGTGGACGTAGGCTCGATCTCAAGCCGAACAACTATAAACTGCTGTCTTTTACCGCTTTTTCGCTATTTTACTGCTTATTTCTTGTTCCCGTCACACGGGTGGTGCTTTCACAATTCTACTACACACACCGGGTGTTAGCGTTCACTTTTTAGCATTAACATTTTGGTGCTTTCACTGAGAACCCAACTCGGGAAGATTGTCACCATTGCTTCACAGAAGTTCGTTGAAAAAGTTTCTTTCACGACCAGAAGTTTGTTGGATATAATGGCTCCTGGAAGAAAACGCAAGACAATCAGATCTGAAGATGCTCACGATAATACTGCCACTTCTCCTTCTCCAAGTCAGGCAGCTCCAAGCATGGGAGTGAAGCGAGAGGAGTTTGATGCAGCTGTATCCGGATTGTATCAACAAATTGAAACTCAGAATACTCTAATGATGGAGAAGTTGAACGCTTTGTTGGGGGCTAGTCAAAGGCCAGTGAACAATGAAGAAAACATTGCTGATGCTATCCACAACTCTGAAGGAAGAAATATTCCTCAAGGGGGATCAGGTGCTGTTGAAGGGGCACCTCTCCAAGCTGAAGGATCTAGGCCAACGCCAGTTTTCCGCGAACATTTGCCCGGGCAAACTTCCGAGAAAATGGCCGAAGTCTACTCCGCAAAGTCGTTAAACAATGAGGAATATCTCTCCAACATGATTCGGCAGATAATGAAGGAAAGCAGGCAGAGAAACGAAGATGAGAATGATTGGGGATTTGCTCCGAGCAAAACTCCATTTACCGAGAGGATTCTAAAAGCTGAGTTTCCCAGAAAATTCGTTCCTCCTACCATTCCTACCTATCGAGGAACAAGCGATCCGAATCAATTCTTGTACAAATATGATTGGCACATGACTGGCGCCAGAGCAACTGATGAGATTAAATGCCGGTATTTCCCAGTATACTTGGAAGGAGTGGCGTTACTTTGGTTTACCAAGCTTCCCGTGTGATCTATTGATCAATTTTCCAATCTGACTCGAAAATTCAAGGAACAATTCAGATTGTACACTTCAAGAGCAAAGGATATAATGTCTCTTTCAAGTCTCGAACAGAACCCTGGAGAGCCCATCAAATTCTTTTTGAATCGTTTTAACATAGCCTTAGCTGAAGTTGATAACGCAGAACCACGAATGATTTTAACCTACTTAATGCGGGCTATTGAAAAGTCAAGCTAATTTGGAAAATGGTTGAAAATGAAGGAACCAAACTCGCTCGAAAAGTTCTACAAAAAGGCTGATGAGTTCATGCGCCTAGAAAATCTTTCCACGTCAGCTACAGTTGTGACAACAGTGGTGGAAAACAATGCTACGGTTCAGAACAAAAAGGAATCTGTAAATCAGAAAAGGGAGAGTAATGGTGGAAAGAAGCAGAAGGATCTCAAAAAGCCCCGCTTTCTCAAGCCTTCGGATTTTACGCCTCTAACTGATACACCGGAGAATATTTTCATCGCCACTAAGGATGCTGTTGAATTTCCAAAACCGTCGGCAGTAAAAGTTGGGAAAAATGCTATTCAAAGCGGAAGATTTTACAAATTTCATAACCAACCAAGCCATGATACCAACGAGTGCCGCCATTTGAAAAGCCTGATTGAAGAATTGTTAAGAGAGAATAAGTTGCAGCAGTATGTGAAAAGAAATAGAAAAGACCCGTCTTCATCTAACCAGGGGCAGCAACCCCCAGCTCATTCATCTGGTTCAGGAGAGAGGCCTACTGCACAAGAAACGGAAAGACCTGTTATCAATGTGATCACAAGAGGACCCCATCCGGCTGGCAAGAGTTGGGGTGAGATGGAAAGGTACGCTAGAGCTTTGAAACATGCGCTAGTTGAAGAAAGTGTCTTGGTTTTGGAAAATGTTGCGCCTCTGAAACAGCAAAAGACTTTTCATGATGATATTATGTTCAGAACCAGGGATTCTATTGATGTGGAGGCTCCTACCGAGGACCCTTTGGTTGTCTCTGTCGGTATTGAGCCGGCTATTGTAAGAAGGGTGCTGGTTGATAGCGGCGCCTCGTGCAACATACTCTTTAAAAAGACATTTGACCAAATGAAAATTCCAATGGCAGACGTACAAGCTTCATCACACAAGATTGCCGGATTTACAGGGGAGCTGAAACAGCCAATTGGAACAGTGGACTTGTTTGTTGAAATGGGCGAAGAGCATAAGAAGGTGGTTCGAAAGCAAACTTTTGTAATTGTTGAAGGATTCTCCGCCTATAATGCTTTCTTGGGTCGACCTACTCTTGCTGCTTTTAGGGTCGTCCTCGCTCTGTGGTGCTTAACAATGAAATTTCCCACTGATAATGGTGTTGCTATCATTAAGGGAGATCAGAACGCGGGGCGAGAATGTTATCTTGTAGAGCTCCAAGTGGCCAAGAAAAGAGAGATGCGAAAAGGTGCGGCAGCTCCGCTCCGCATCAAGGAACCAACCTTGTAGCAACTACGGGGTGGCCCCTGTACTGGCGAAAACAGCAATGCAAGGAAAGAAATGGACCCCAGGAAGGCCAGTATAGGGGAGAATAGAGTGGTACCTGTGGAAGTAACGGTACCAATATCTGTTGACTCGAAAGACCCAAACAAAGTACTCAACGTGGGTTCACAACTAAGCATAGCAGTTCAAAATACGCTGATATCATTCTTGAAGGCCAATCTGGATGTGTTTGCTTGGTGTCATGCTGATATGTGTGGGATCTCCCTAGAAATTGCTGTGCACACTCTGAATATTGATCCAAAATTCACACCAGTGAAACAGAAAAGAAGAACCCAAGGCCCAGAAAGGTCAACGACACTAAAAGAAGAAGTCGATCGGCTTATGGAGAACGGTTTCATCAGAGAATCCACTTATCCAAATTGGGTTTCAAATCCAGTACTGGTTAAGAAGGCAAATGGAAAGTGGAGAGTATGCATCGATTTTTCAGACCTAAACAAAGCTTGCCCCAAAGATTGCTTCCCGCTGCCCAGAATCGATCAATTGGTGGATGGAACAGCTGGGCATTAGTTGTTATCATTTATGGATGCTTACTCCGGATACAATCAGATTATGATGCATGAGTCGGATCAGGAAGACACCAGCTTTATCACAGATGTGGGTCTCTACTGCTACAAAGTTATGCCTTTCGGACTAAAGAATGCTGGGGCAACCTACCAAAGGCTCGTCAATGCGATGTTCAAACCTCAGATTGGCAGAACCATGGAAGTTTATGTTGATGATATGTTGGTAAAGTCAAAGAAAGCAGTAGACCACATGGGTCACTTGTAGGAGATGTTTGCAATTCTTCGAAAGTATGGAATGAAGCTTAATCCATTGAAATGTTCGTTCGGAGTAGAGTCCGGGAAATTCTTGGGTTTCATTGTGAGCGCTA
This sequence comes from Allium fistulosum, assembly GCA_030737815.1. Lineage (NCBI taxonomy): Eukaryota > Viridiplantae > Streptophyta > Magnoliopsida > Asparagales > Amaryllidaceae > Allium > Allium fistulosum. The sequence goes on from CM060905.1 coordinate 671,773,029, forward strand.
GGGGCATCGAAGCCAATCCCTCTCAAATCACAGTTCTAAGGGAGGCTAAAGCTCCTAGAACAAAGAAAGAAATGCAAAGCCTCAATGGGAAAGTCGGTGCTCTGAGTCGTTTCATTTCCAAGGCCACAGACAAGTGCATTCCCTTCTTCGACGCTCTGAAGAAAGGAAAGAAAAATTTTGAATGGACTCCCGAATGCCAGAATGCTTTCGATGAACTAATTCGTCATATGGAAACGCCTCTAGTTCTTTCCAAGCCTAGTGATGGTGAAGATCTTTTCATCTATTTAGCAATTTCATCTCATGCTCTCAGTGCAGCACTTGTACGGGAAGATATGAAAGTACATCATCCAGTCTATTACATCAGCAAACGGTTCACTGGGGTAGAGATGAATTATTCAAAGATAGAAAAGCTTGCCTATTGTTTGCTAATTGCTTCCAGGAAGTTGAGGCCATACTTTCAAGCTCATCCTATCAAGGTTCTCACTGATCAACCTCTAAATCAAGTCCGGTTTCGCCCTGAAACTTCGGGTCGTCTTTTGAAATGGAACATTGAACTCAACCAATATGATATCACTTACCATCCCCGAAGAGCTATCAACGGACAAGCTTTAGCAGATTTCATTGCGGAGTCTACTGACAAAGGTGACAGTGATAAAGAAACAACTGATTGCATTCCAATCCAGTGGAAGTTGTATGTTGACGGCTTGAGAAATGATTATTGTTCTGGGGCAGGGGTTGTGCTTGAAACCCCCAAAGGACGATCATTGTGTTATGCATTGAGACTGGAATTTCCTTCAACAAACAATGAAGCAGAGTATGAAGCTCTTATTGCCGACTTAAAAATGGCCAAGGAACTAAACATCAAAGTGTATAGACCTTCAGCGATTCCCAGCTTATTGTTTGCCAGGTAAAGAAAGAGTTTCAAGCTAAAGGTGGAAATCTACCCGCATACTTGACAAAGGCATGTGAACTTCTCGAAGATTTCGATCATTACACGATAAGTCACATTCCTCGGGTAGAAAACATGAAGGCAGATTCTCTAGCAAGATACTCAAGTTCTAGAGAGGCTCAATTACTGGGATTAGTTCCTGTAGAAGTCATGTCAGCTCCGAGCGTTGATGAGATGGATGTTGATTGGATTATGGCTGCGTCTCAAGAGCATGAATCATGGATGACTCCAATCAAAGAATATCTACTCAATGGTTCCTTGCCAGAAAGTTCTAAAGAACGTCGAAAACTGTTGAGGAAAGCATCAAGATATATAATTCAAGATGGCTGATTATACAGATGGGGATTCTCAATGCCACTACTCCGATGTGTAACCAAGGAAGAAGCCAAGACAATTCTAGCTGAGGTACACGGAGGAGAATGTGGGGATCATTCAGGTGGCCAAACTCTGGCTAAGAAAGTTCTCTGATATGGGTATTTCTGGCCAGATATTAATCGAGATGCTGCTATTTACTCCCGGAAGTGTGACAAGTGCCAAAGATTTTCAAAAATCCCAAAAGCGCCTTCCACCGAACTCACGCAAATGGTCAGCCCATGGTCGTTCGCCATTTGGGGAATAGATTTGATTTGACCTTTACCGATCGCTAAATCTAGAATCAAATATGCTATTGTTGTTGTTGATTATTTCACCAAATGGGCTGAAGCTGAACCTTTGGCCACCATTACTTCTAAAAAGATGATAAATTTTGTAACGAAAAATATCATTTGCAGATATGGTGTGCCACAGAAGATAATCACAGACAACGGTACTCAGTTTGAGAGTGAAGAGTTCCAGGACTTCTGCAAGCAATTCAAAATCCAGAAAAGCTTCTCATCAGTTGCTCATCCGCAGGCAAACGGGCAAGTGGAAGCAATGAACAAAATCATCAAGTCAACCATCAAAAAGCAACTCGAAAAAGCAAAAGGTGGTTGGGTTGATAAGCTTCCATTAGCACTATGGGCATACAGAACTACTCACAGACTGGGCACACTCCATTTTCACTGGCATATGGATCAGAAGCAATGATTCCAGTGGAAGTAGAAGTTCCTTCACACAGGAGAATTCATTTCAACAAAGCTGAAAACGAAAAGCTGCAACTTGAAGCACTTGATTTTCTGGATGAAAAAAGAGAAGAAGCTAGGCTCAGAGTTTTAGCTTAGCAGCAAAGGATAGCCAGGCACTTCAACTCTAAAGTTCGCCAACGCAGCTTTGAGATCGGAGATTTAGTCTTGAAAAGGATCATGACAGCAACTGGGGTGTTTGGGCCAAACTGGGAAGGGCCATATGTCATAGGCAATAAACTTCTTGATGGCACTTTCAAACTCGTATGTTAACTCCTTTATTTCGGCGACCTAAAACTCTGAACTAACAGCTATTCACGACCTAAAAAGTGCCACGTCCTAACGACCTAGCTACAGAACATACTTCGCGACTTAACATATTCAGCGACCTAAAGGAAGCTGCGACCTAAAGGAAGCTGCGACCTAGTGAGCTTCACGACCTAGTGGCTCCAGACTTCATGACCTAGTGGCTCCAGACTTTACGACCTAACTACTAAAGGTATCTGCGACCTATGGTATCTGCGACCTATGAAAAGCTACGACCTAGCGACCTAACATCTCAGCAACTGTTCCTTAGGTCGCTCACGACCTACTACTTGCCACCTTATCTAGAGAAGACTAAGAGTAACTACATCAGGCTAACTTCTTAAGTCGCTCGCGAGCTACGACCTAGCTTAGGTCGTATGTGACCTAAGACTTTGGGGTTAAGTTTTGCACTGAATCATTCCTATAAGTCGCCAACGACCTAGTACCTTCCTTAACTCGCCTGCGACTTACCACTAAAGTGCAATTTCATCAGCCTGCTTCTTAAGCCGTTAGAGGACTGCGACTTAGCTTAGGTCGCTTGCAACCTACGACCTAACTTAGGTCGTACGCGACCTAAGACTTGGCAAAAAACTTCTGTCCAGAATTCAATTCTTATAAATACCCCCCAAACTCCAACAAGTAGGGGACTTTTGGCCGATCATTTCTTAAAGCGTCGTTACTCTACCGAACTCTCAACTCACTCAACAATTGAAGATCTTCGAACATTCGAGACACTACAACAAGCTTCGAGAGGAATTTCCTACCTCCAACACAGATTCATCAAGTTTCATCATCGAAGTTTGAGCTAGTAGTCAAGATTGTCTTTGAGATCAAGTTGTATTGTTTTCATAAGTGTATTGTATCGTCTTGTAACCAGATTCAGTAATAAAGAGATTCAAAGTGGACGTAGGCTCGATCTCAAGCCGAACCACCATAAACTGCGGTCTTTTACCGCTTTTTTCGCTATTTTACTGCTTACTTCTTGTTCCCGTCACACGGGTGGTGCTTTCACAATCCTACTACACACACCGGGTGTTAGCGTTCACCTTTTAGCGTTAATATTTTGGTGCTTTCACTGAGAACCCAACTCAGGCGATCATTCACCATTGCTTCGCGGAAGTTTGTTGAAAGAATTTCCCTAAAAACCAGGAATCTATCAGACATAATGGCTTCTGGAAAAAAAACACAAATCTATCGGATCTGATGATGCTCGTGACAACACTACCACTTCTCTCTCGCCAAGTCAAACGACCCCCAGTGCTGGGATCACAAGAGCCGAGTTAGACGCTGCAGTGTCCGGATTATATCAACAAATTGAAGCTCAAAACGCTTTGATGATAGACAGATTAACCGCCTTGCTTGGGGCAAACCAACAACCAGAAAACAATGAACCAACCTTTGCCGAAGATGCCCATAATTCCCAAGAGAAAGATATTCCTCAGGGAGCAACTGGCACTGGTGAAACACACCCTTCCCAAGCTGAAGGACTAAGGCCACAGCCAGCTTTTCATGAAAATTTGCCCAGGCAATCTTCCGAGAAGATAGTTGACTTCTGCCCGATGATGCCACTAAACAGTGAGGAGTATCTATCAAGGATGGTTCGCCGCATCATGAAAGAAAGCATGCAAAGGGAAGAAAATGAGAACGACTGGGGATTTGCTCCGAGCAGAACGCCATTTACTGAAAGAATCCTAAAAGCATAATTTCCAAGAAAATTTGTAACACCTACTATCCCGGCTTATAATGGAACGAGTGATCCTAATCATTTCCTATATAAGTATGACTGGCATATGACCGGCGCGAGAGCATCAGATGAGATTAAATGCCGATACTTTCCAGTGTACTTGGAAGGAGTTGCTCTACTTTGGTTCACTAAGCTACCAGTTCGGTCCGTAGTTCAATTCTCTGACTTAACTCGAATGTTCAAAGATCAGTTCAGATTGTATGGTTCAAAAGCTAAGGATATAATGTCACTGTCCAGCCTTAAACAAGGGTCTGGAGAATCTATCAGATCTTTCTTGAACCGTTTCAATATAGCCCTGGCTGAAGTAGATAATGCAGAACCCCGTATGATCCTGAACTACTTGATGTGAGCCACCGACAGATCAAGTGAATTTGGAAAATGGTTAAAAATGAAGGAACCGAATTCGCTTGAGAAATTTTATAAAAAGGCTGACGAATTCATGCGCTTAGAAAGCCTTCATATGCCAGCGAAGGCAGTTGTTGCCGAAGTCAAGAATAACGACGTCGCTTTTAACAAAAGAGAATCTGGAAACCAGAAAAGGGAAAATGACGGAAAAAAGAAGCAGGGGAATGAGAAGAAACCTCGCCGCTCTAGTCCTTCAGATTTTACTCCCTTAACTGACACACCGAAAAATATCTTTTTTGCAACAAAAGATGTTGTCAAGTACACCAGACCACCTGAGATGAGGGGAGGTGTAGTAAATAATGGGAAATTCTGTCAATTTCACAACCAACCTGGCCATGACACTAACCAATGTCGCCAGTTAAAGAATGTGATTGGTGAATTGCTGAAACAGGGTAAACTGCAACAGTATGTGAAGAACAATAGAGTCGACCCGACCTCATCCACTCAGGGGCAAAAACCTCCCGTCCATCGATCTGGCTCTGGCAACAACACTGCAGTGCAAGATTCCAAAAAGCTTGTCATTAATGTTGTCACAGGGGGCCCTCACCCAACAGGCAGAAATTGGGACGATTACTGACTACCCACAAAACTGCAGCGGGGGCATCTCCCAGAATCTCCGGATTGAATTTCCAATTTTTACTAAAAAGCATTGCTTAAATTTGTAAAAATGGTCTTGGATGTATAACTTTTGTATTGTAAACCACTGAGAAATCACTGTGAATCAATAATAAAGAACTACGAATCTTGTGTCCTGATGCTAGATAATGCCTGTTTCATTTCGATATGCAAATACCTTAAAAAATAATTGCTAAAATATCGATTTAATATTGCAGGCTATCAAAGCAAAGCTTACTTATTCAACACACCACAAGACTCAACGATTCCTATAAATCACTCAACAACGAAGTACATTTCTCTGGCAAAAAGCAAGCGATTTGCAAAAGACTAGGGGCATGTACTTGAAGCAACGATAAGGAATCACTAAGGAGCAAATGGTGAAAGGACACAAGCAACGATGCTACTCTACAGATTCCATACTACTCCACAAAGCCCTCTTCGTAAGCAAGAAGTTGCTTCGGAGGCACAATGCCCTCTTCGTAGGCGAGAAATTGCTTCAGAGGCACAAAAATCAAGACCTCTTCGTAGGCAAGAAATTGCTTCGGAGGCACAAAGCCCTCTTCGTAGGCGAGAAATTGCTTCGGAGGCACAAAAATCAAGACCTCTTCGTAGGCAAGAGATTGCTTCGGAGGCACAAAGCCCTCTTCGTAGGCGAGAAATTGCTTCGGAGGCACAACAAATCAAGACCTCTTCGTAAGCAAGAAATTGCTTCGGAGGCACAAAGCCCTCTTCATAAGCAAGAAATTGCTTCGGAGGCACAAAGCCCTCTTCGTAAGCAAGAAATTGCTTCGGAGGCACAAAAATCAAGACTTCTTTGTAGGCAAGAAATTGCTTCGGAAGCACGAGACTTCTTCGTAGGCAAGAAATTGCTTCAGAAGCACAAGCCCTCTTCAGAGGCACACTTCACCAAGCTTGAAATGCAAAACCAAAGCCCTCTCCCGAGGCACAACAAAAAGCCCTTCCCGAAGACATATCAAACAAAGCCCTCTAATGAGGCACATCCAGTAGATCAAAACATTCTTCAGAAATTCACTTCACTGCGTAAGGGATTCACTTTTCAACAAGTAAAAGTGACCATCCCCGAAAGATGAAGTGTTCTTCAAAAAGGGAAAGACAGAAAAAACCTCTCCAATATAAAGCGTATTCTATTAAAAGAAGAATAATATTTCCTCAAAATGAAAGAATTATTCTCTAAGGATAAGAATACAAGTCTTTTCAGAATATTGCAGTAAGCCATGGTATAGGGGCATATAACTATATTGATAGAAACAACGCTCAAATATCATACCACTAGCTCATTGCAATATCGTACAAAGAATCTTGTGCAAAAACAATAAATAAATGTGTTCACATATGCTAAAAAGAATTTGTACAAGTAAAATAGCTATTTTATTCAATACTATGAAAACTTTGTACATTGTGCAGATCACAAAAAGAAAGCGAGGACCGATACTCGCACAATCTCCGGTCAACACATGGAAAAGCAAAACAGAGAAAATAAAATCAAGCTTATTTCTCCTTCTTCCCAACTTTGGAGCCTTTACCCGGCCTAATGATTAGTTTCTGAAGGCATTGTGGACGGGTCGGGGAGGAAGGAGAAAGAGGCACAGTTGGATCAACTTCCGCTTCTTCTCCAGCGGAAGTGTTTTTCTTCGCCTTTTTCGTGACACGCTTCCCTTTCCTCTTCGAGGAAGACTCACTTCTCGGAGTAGCAAGCAGTGTCGAAAGCTTTGTGTCATCATCAAGAGACCGCTCCAGGGTCTTCCCGATGTCATCAAGATCCTCCGCCTTCTGCTCCTGCGAAGCGGCCGGATCATCCAGGCCTTGAAGAGCTTCAATTTTCTCTGCCTGTGATCCCGGTTGGGAAGCAGAAGGAGGGGTAATTTGCGAAGATGGAGGAACGACAACTAAAGGAGTGGAAGTTTGTGCAGTATTTGGTACTTCCGCTACAAAAGAAAAGAAGTTAAAGTCAATACTCTCCGAAAAAAGAGAAGATATTGGATCACCAGGACTTAAGTAATAAGCGAGAAATTCATCAAGATCAGTTGAATCGAATGAATAATCCACTTGAGCCACATCCGAATCGATGTTACCTGGAGAAGTCGTTTTTGACAAGTCAATTTCAAATTTATCAGCCTTAGTGTCTTCTTGGCTCTTCTCCTCGATTTGAGTAAGGGGAGACTCGGTTGTGACAGGCTTAGCCTCAACGTTTTTTGCAGGAGAAGAAAAGTGAGAGCTGGAACCAACGATATCGACGTCGGTCGAAATCGAAGTGTGGACAGGGGCAGTTAAAGATATTTTCTTCTCTAGATGTTCTTTTGCCACTATTCCAGTTCTAGCTTCGGCGAGTTGCTCTTTTCCTCTAGCAAGAGTAGCACGAGCTTCATCGTCAAGATAGCATGCCTCAAGCTCCGTTTCGTTGTAGCCAGCTCCCCCGAGCATATCGATAGCAGCCTCCCATACTTCGGCCAAAGTGATCTCATATTCAGGACCCAGAAAGGAGAGGCTCCCACGACCCAGGACGCTGTGCAAATAAAAGTCAAATAAGGTAGAGCTGACGTTAGCTTTTGTTGCCTCATGCGATTGCTCGGCCGCTTCTTTTTCGGCAACGGCTACAACTCGACCAGCAATAGCCTCATCACGCTCTTTCTCAGCTTTAGCAATTCAATCTCCACATTCTGGGAGTTAACTGTTTCCCAAAACTGAGTGTTATTTTTGCGGTATTCTTCAACAACGAATTACTCAGCCGCAAATTTCATCTCAGCATCCCTCTGAGCAGCGTGCGCATCCCGCACTTGTTTTTGAAACACTTCTTCTTTCTGAAATTGCAAAGTGGAAGAAGCGGCGAGATCTTCCTTGAGTTTCTTCACCTCGGACTCAAGTCTCGCATTATCATCAGCAATGCTCGTCATCTCGGCATCATGCTGCTTGCACCATTTATCCCATTCAGCCTTATCGTTCTCCAGAGTCAGCATGTTTTCGAGATTCATGTGGTTGACTCTTTGGAGTTCATCAATAAGTTTTTGCCATTGCGAAATCCTCCCAATGTCAAGCTTAACCGCATCAAGATTTCTAAGCATAGCTTGCTTGTCGATCGGGACCAAATCTAAGTCAAAGCGCACTCCTTTTAGGCACCAATTCGGAAATCGGCTCTGAAGTGTTGGAGGGCCATCTTTAACTTGGTACTGGGGCCTTTGGATGATCGCTTGGATATCAGATATCTTTAAAGCAGGAGAGCCAGATGGAATATTAGGAGAGATGGGAGCATCAGTCTTTTCTAAAATTGCAGATGCGTCCTTTTCGCCAAGTTTGGTCCGCTTACTGGAATCATCAGGAATGTGACTCTTCCCCTTGTCGTCGTGAGATTTCCTTTTATGAGAATCGTCACTTCTGCGAGAAGAGTCGTATCGCTTGTCTCTATTCCCATAGTGCTGTTCACCTTCTATTCTGCGGCGCTCCTCATAATCCCATCTCTCGTGAGCTTTTCTAGAGGCCCTTTCTTCATCGGTCTCCTGACGGGAAGGAAGATAACGCCTAAAATCATAAGCATCGCGGCTTCCATGACGCTGAAATTTGTCGTAATATGAGCCAATGCGCCCCATCGGAGAATCTGAAAATGGAAAAGAAGTGAAGTTTAGAAATTTCCAGGGAAAAAAGGATAAGTGCTTATAAGTGCTGAAAAATCCTAAGTGTGTGCGGCGTGCAAACTACATGCGTCAAACTACAAACCACGCTTTAATGTGGAAATGGAGTCGACAGGTGTAGAAGGTGTCAAAGCTTGTTTCAAAGAGGAAGTCGGTTCGACAACAGGAGAGATCGCTTTTGAAATATTATCTTTAAAAAGCTCCTGAGAGGTTATCATTATATCACTCAAATTATCAAAAATATCATCGCCATGATGCCCAGTGGAACTCTCTTGTTCGACTTCCACGACAGCCGTCTTCTCAGAAATGTGAGGATTTTCCTCCTCTTCGATAACGGGAGAAAGTGCTAATTTGCTGGATGACCCCACAATGTCGGTAGGAGTAGAACACTTTACCAATGAAGTCTCAATGGTAAGTCCTTTCGGTGAAAGTTCTTCAGCATGGACTGGGGCATCGGATGTTTTTACTGGAGAATTAGGGACTTCATAAGGCTGGGTAGATCGGGAAGAGTGTAAAAGTCCATACTGATGCAAAAATTCATCTTTCAACAAAAATTTGGCGCTTCTTTCTTCCGCCGCCACAACATTTAAGGTTTCAAGGATTGACTTGAGGCTGGGATTTCTGAGCGGGGGAGGAAGTGCTGGAAAAAGAAAAAGAATGAAATTAAGCATTTGATAATTCGGGTTTCGAAAAGCTCATGAGATGAACGGAAAAAGACAATCTTACTTCCGATTCTCCAGACAGCGTAGAAACATGGAGGACATCGGACAAAGAAAAATTGACTCAGAAATCCATGAGAACTTTCGGGCAGATCCAAAATCAATTTCTGGTTTCTGGCACCTCTTACGAGCACGATTGAAGGATGGTCTTTGTTCTTTGAAAAAGTGCATAAGTAGCAAATTTCATCAAAGCTCGGGAAACGGTCAAGCGTCCTCCTAAACAGAACGCATAACCCCATCAGAACAGTGTAACCGTTGGGGTATAGCTGGAAGGGCGAGATAGCTAATCGAAGAAAGAGTTCGCGAAGAAATTCGTTGAAAGGCGGAATAGCTCCGCTTAAACACATCTGGCGGTTCACTACGACAAAACCGAGAGGTGGTCTGTCAGCTGTGTCGCTTTCTCCAGAGAATATAGCATCCGATTCAGCAATATCGAATTGGGTACACCGTTGTCTAAAATCTTTGTGGCTCAGAGTGGTCCGAGTTCTCTCCGGAGGATCGACCAGTGGGTTGGCAATCGGGAAAGCTTCTTCGACTAGTCCTGAATCTTCTTGTTGAGATGTCATTCTACACAATCAACTGGATATTTAAATATGAAGGTGCACGTTTCCTAAAAAGTGTGAAGTGTTGTGCAGAACTAAAATGATAACAAGCAAGTATAACTGAAATTGAAATAGTTGACATTTGTCGATTATAAAGTTTCGAGGCTTGTCATTTTAAGTTCAAATACAATGTTGTGTTGATGCAAACAAATCAACTTAGCTTGATTATTTCAGCTTTGCTTTAATATTTCATCTGAATTTATCGTTTCACAGCATTTCATTCACAAAATTCATGTAGGTTAATTATTCTTTATCTTCTAATCTGTCATTCGATGTGGGCAGTCAATGGCAGTATATTTGTCCTGTTTTTCTGCAAATGTTGTATTTAACAGGTTGACAGCTTTAAAAGATGGTATAATCTGTGAAAAAGTACAATTAAGTTCAACAAAGTCCAAGCAGTTCAAACAGTTCGAAATTCAGTCATGTTCAGCTCAAATTCCCAAGTGTTAGGTCGCTCATGACCTAGCATAGGTCGGAGCCTTTTTTAGGTCGCACAGTGCAAAGTTGAAAAGTTCAAGACGATATAAATCTGTCAAGTCCTAGCTCGGCCGCGACTTAGAGCTTATGCCACAAAAGTTAGGTCGTTGTTATGTTGAGTCGTGCTGCATTCACTCAAGGTCGCGGAAGACTTAGCGCAAAACTCTTAAGTCGTATAGATCTGTTAAGTCGCCGACTTCCCCTCCACGCAATCACTGACTGAATCCGATAACCCAATATCGCCGTTACAAAGAAGACCGTCATCCTCTTCGTGAATTCCATTCATCTGCACATACCGCCAGATCGCCCAGCAAATTGATTCCAAATCCCTCCGATCCATTACAAACATTACTGTGCATTCATGAATCACATCAACATATCAAACAACGAAAGTCAATTGTAATAATCGTTCAAAAAATGGAACACGGTGTATGGAATTGGACTTGAGTCGGAGAACACAAGTTCATGTTTGGGCGGCGATTATGGTGGGAAAGAAATTGAATTCACTTACGTAGTGTGTTAGTAAGGATGGATCGACGACTAAATGAGTTGAATTCTCCCTTGGAAGTTCAAAGATTCGTCAATGGCAGTTGGAAATCAGAGCAGTAAGGTAAGGAGGAAGAAAACGACCTAACAGTTTATATGGGGTTGAGAGGGGAAGGTGAATAGGCAAATAAGTTAGCAAAGTTTTAGGTCGTTCACGACCTAAAAAGGTTATGTCGAAGCACACGACCTATGGCATAGGCGTGTACTTTGAGGGGCAAATGTTAACTCCTTTATTTCGACGACCTAAAACTCTGAACTAACAGCTATTCACGACCTAAAAAGTGCCACGACCTAACGACCTAGCTACAGAACATACTTTGCGACTTAACATATTCAGCGACCTAAAGGAAGCTGCGACCTAAAGGAAGCTGCGACCTACTGAGCTTCACGACCTAGTGGCTCCAGACTTCACGACCTAGTGGCTCCAGACTTTACGAGACCTAGCTACTAAAGTTATCTGCGACCTAGCGACCTAACATCTCAGCAACTGTTCCTTAGGTTGCTCACGACCTACTACTTGCCACCTTATCCAGAGAAGACCAAGAGTAACTACATCAGGCTAACTTCTTAAGTCGCTCGCGACCTACGACCTAGCTTAGGTCGTACGCGACCTAAGACTTTGGGGTTAAGTTTCGCACTGAATCATTCTTATAAGTCGCCAACGACCTAGTACCTTCCTTAACTCGCCTGCGACTTACCACTAAAGTGCAATTTCATCAGCCTGCTTCTTAAGCCGTTAGAGAACTACGACTTAGCTTAGGTCGCTTGCAACCTACGACCTAACTTAGGTCGTACGCGACCTAAGACTTGGCAAAAAACTTCTGTCCAGAATTCAATTCTTATAAATACCCCCCAAACTCCAAAAAGTAGGGGACTTTTGGCCGATCATTTCTTAAAGCGTCGTTACTCTGCCGAACTCTCAACTCACTCAACAATTGAAGATCTTCGAACATTCGAGACACTACAACAAGCTTCGAGAGGAATTTCCTACATCCAACATGGATTCATCAAGTTTCATCATCGAAGTTTGAGCTAGTAGTCAAGATTGTCTTTGAGATCAAGTTGTATTGTTTTCATAAGTGTATAGTATCAACTTGTAACCAGATTCAGTAATAAAGAGATTCAAAGTGGACGTAGGCTCGATCTCAAGCCGAACCACTATAAACTGCTGTCTTTTACCGCTTTTTTCGCTATTTTACTGCTTACTTCTTGTTCCCATCACACGGGTGGTGCTTTCACAATTCTACTACACACACCGGGTGTTAGCGTTCACTTTTTAGCGTTAACATCGTAACTGTCGAAGGAGATCCAATTCCAAGAGCCTGGAACAGCAACCACTTACGTCCTTATTTTACTTAAAAAAGCTCTGCTCAAAATTGTAAAATAGTGATGAATGTATCAGTTGTATTGTAAGACATTGTAAATCAGTGCAAGTGAATAAAAGCTATAAAGTGGATGTAGGAACGATTCTCAGCCGAACCACTATAAATCTTGTGTTCTTTACTATTTTATAATGCCTGTTTCATTTCGATACATAAATACTTTAAATGTATTGCTAAAATGTCGATTCAAAATTGCAGGACATTAAAAACAAGGCTAACTCGTCACAAAGCCAAGCGACCCCTATAAATCACCTATTAAGCAAAAAACCAAGCAACAAAAATCCCAGATTCAAATCCCATACAAGAAGAACTTCACATAAAAAGTTGGTGACTCCACTGTATCAAGCCTTCGTTAACTGGTTGCGATCGTCGGTATAAACAGACATCCAACCAGGTAACTTGTGTTTGTCCCGTGAAGTCATTCAACAGTGAAGTCTACTTCTTCGGATAAAGGCAATTTACTTGTAAAAGAAAGGAAGATGCGCTTGGAAACAATAATAAAGGATCGTTGGTGAACAGATAATGAGAAAGACATGGGCAGGCAAACAGAAACGCAACCTCCCTAGAACCCCAACTAAAGCCCTCTAACGAGGCACGCCAAAAAATGAAAGTGCTTTCCTCAATCAAAAAAGATTGGTGGAACCACCGAAGGGGCACCTTCCCAAGCAGAAGGAACAGGGCCTTTGTTAATTGGTTGCGATCGCTCGTGCAAACGAACATCCAATCAAGCAACTTGCGTCCGCCCCGTGGGTCCATTCAACCATGAGAAAAGTAACTTCCAGGCAATCAAAAAGCCCTCTTCGGAGGCACAAGCCCTCTTCGGAGGAACAAGCCCTCTTCGGAGGCACATGCCCTCTTCGGAGGCAAAAGCCCTCTTCCGAGGCACCGCAAGCCCTCTTCGGAGGCACATGCCCTCTTCGGAGGCAAAAGCCCTCTCCCGAGGCACCCCAAGCCCTCTTCGGAGGCACATGCCCTCTTCGGAGGCAAAAGCCCTCTCCCGAGGCACCGCAAGCCCTCTCTAGAGGCACAAGCCCTCTTCGGAGGCACAAGCCCTTTTCGGAGGCACAAGCCCTCTTCGGAGGCACAACTCTTTAAGAGGAGCCCTCTCCGGAGGCATGTCCCAAAATAGAATACTCAAACAAAAAGCCTTCTCCGGAAGCACAGTTCAACTCTCAAAGGAAGGTTAACTTATTCATCTCAAATAGTTCCTCCTAAAAAAGTTGAAATGCTACAAAAAGACCTCTTCGGAGGCACATTTCACCATGCTTGAAGTACCAAACTTAAGCTCTCTACCGGGGCACAAAATTAAAACCTTATTCAGAAGCTCACTTCACTGCGTAGGAAAATCCACTTTTTAACAAATAAAAGTGATCATATCTGAAAGTTGGAGTGTTCTTCGGAAAGAAAGTAAAAATTTCCCCAGTATGAAACGTATTCTATTAAAAGCAGAATAATATTTCCTCAAATCGGAAAAATTATTCTCTAAAATAAGAATACAAGTTTTTCCACAATATTGTAGTGAGCCGTGATACGGGGGCATATAACTATATTAATAGAGACAACGCTCAACCATCATATCACGAGCTCACTACGGTATCATATAAAGTAAATAAAGAATCATTTATTCTACATTACAATGGGAAATAAATGCATTCTCACATACACAAGAATTTGTACAAGTAAAATAGCTATTTTATTCAATACTATGAAAACTTTTTACATTGTGCAGATCACAAAAATAAAGCGAGGACCGGTACTCGCACAATCTCCGGTCAACACATGAAAAAGCAAAACGGAGAAAATAAAATCAAGCTCATTTCTCCTTCTTCCCACCTTTGGAGCCTTTACCCGGCCTAATGATTAGTTAGTTTTTGAAGCCGTTGTGGACAGGTCGGGGAGGAAGGAGAAAGAGGCACAGTTGGATCAACTTCCGCTTCTTCTCCAGCGGAAATGTTTTTCTTCGTCTTCTTCTTCATGACACGCTTCCCTTTCCTCTTCGAGGAAGTCTCACTTCCCGGAGTAGCAACTAGCGCATAAAGCTTAGTATCGTCATCAAGAGACTGCTCCGGAGTCTTCTCGCTATCCTCAAGATCTTCTGCCTTCTGTTCTTATGAAGCGGGTAGATCCTCCAAGCCCCAAAGGGCTTCTATTTGCTCTTCTTGCGAACCCGGTTGAGAAGCAGGAGTAACTTGAAAGATTGGAGGGGGAACAGCTGGAGGAGGAGAAGAGTGTATAGCGCTCGGTGCCACCGCTGTAGAAGAAAAGAAGTTAAAATCGGTATTCTTCGAGAAATAAGAAGATATTGGTTCATCAAAGCTTAAGTAATAAGTAAGGAGCTCGTCAAACTCGGTTAAATCAAACAAGTGATTCACTGGATCCGGGTCGACGTTAAAGTTACCTGGAGAAGTTGGCTTTGCAATATTGATCTCGAATTTCTCAGCCTCAATATCTTCCAGGGCCTCGTCCTCGGTAGGAGTGGTCGCAACTTCAGTGTCAACTTTAGCAGGAAGCGAGGAATGGACACTGGAATCTATAATGTTGACATCGGCCGAAGTTGAAGTATAAACGGGTGCAGTTGAAGGAGCTTCCTCTTTCGGGTGTTCATCTCCCGTCAACTCAGCTCGCGCTTTGGCAAGTTGGTCTTTTCCCCTAGCAAGAGCGACACGAGATTCATCGCCAAGATAGCGTGCCTCAAGCTCCACCTCATCATAGCCGGCACCGCCAAGCATATCAACTGCGGCTTCCCACACTTCAGCCAGGGTAATCTCATATTCAGGGCCCAGAAAAGAGAGGCTCCCATGACCCAAAACGTTGTGTAGATAAAAGTCAAAAAGAGTAGAGCTGATGTTGGCTTTAGTAGCCACATGAGACTCTTCTGCTGCAACTTTCCCAGCGATAGCTTCATCACGCTCTTTTTCAGCTTTCAGTAACTGAGCTTGCAGTTTGACGATTTCCAAATCGCGAGAGCTGATTTTCTCATGAAGATGAACAAAATCATCACGATATTTTCCAGTAATACGCTACTCTGCTTCAAGTTTGGCTTCAACATCTCGCTGAGCAGTGTGAGCGTCTCGGACTTGCTTTTGAAGCATCTCCTCTTTTTGTGAGAAAAAAGTGGAGGAAGTGGCGAGATCGTTCTTTAGTTTTTCAACTTCAGCTTCAAGCTTCTCATAACCCTCGGAGATGCTCTTCATTTCAAAATGGTGCTGCTTGCAAATTTTGTCCCATTCAGATTTATCATTCTCCATGGTTAGCATGGCTTCAAGATTTGCATGGTTGATCCTTTGCAGCTCGTCAACGAGCTTTTTCCATCCAGTCACCCTTTCGATATTAAGTTTGACGGCATCAAGGCTGCGCAGCATATCCGATTTATCAATCGGGACCAAGACAAGGTCAAAGCATACCCCCTTTAAGCAGTAATGCGGGAACCGACTTTGAAGAATTGGCGGACCTTGCCCAACTTGATATTGGGCTCTGTTAATGATTGTCTTGATATCAGACTTCTCAAGAGCAGGAGAGTTAGTAGGGATATCAAGAGGAGCGGAGGCAGGGGTCTTTTCAGAAATTGTAGATGCGTCCTTTTCGCTAGGCTTGACCCGCTTGCTTGGATCGTCAACAATATGAGTCTTCCCTTTATCGTCATAAGACTTTCGCTTATGAGAACTATCGCCTCTGTAGGAAGAGTCGTATCGCTCATCTCGCTCATCTCTCCTCTTGTACTGACGCTCATAATCCCGCTTCTCTTGTTCGTAGTCTCGCTTCTCTTGAGCCTTCCCAATAGCTCTTTCTTCATCCGTCTCCCTCGGGGCATTTAGATATCGCCTAAAGTCATAAGCTCCGCGGCCCCCATAGCGCTGAAATTTGTCATAATATGAGCCAGAACGACCCATCGGAGAATTTGAAAATGAAAAAGAAATGAAGTTTAGAAATCTCTAGAAAAAGAGGATAAGTGCGTATAAGTGCTGAAAAACCCTAAGTGTGTGCGGCGTGCAAACTACGCGCGTCAAACTACAAACCATGCTTTAATGTTGAAACGAAGATGACTGGTGTAGAAGGTGTTGAGGCTTGTTTAAAAGAAGAAGTCGCTTAAACAACAGGAGAGATCGCCTTTGAAATTTCATCTTTAAAAAGTTCCTGAGAAGTTATCATTATTTCGCTCAAATTATCAAAAATATCATCGCCGTGATGCCCAGCAGAACTCTCTTTTTCGACTTCCACGTTAGCCGTCTTCTCAGAAATGTGAGGATTTTCCTCCTCTTCAATGACTGGAGAAAGTATTAACTTGCTGGATGACCCCGCAACATTAATAGAAGCGGAACACTTCACCAGTGAAGTCTCACTGGTGGTTTCTTTCAGTAAAGGGTCTTCGGCAAGGGCTGGGGCATTTGATGTCTTCTATGGAGAATCGGGAACTTCGCGAGGCTGAGTAGTACGCGAAGAGTGTAGAAGTCAAAATTGGTGTAGGTATTCATCTATTAACAGAAATTGGATACTCCATTCCTCAACTGGCACGGCCATAAGACTCTCGATGGTTGTTCTGTGACTAGGGTCCCTAGAAGGAGGAGGGAGCGCTGAAAAAGTAGAAAAAAGGTTAACACTTGACAATTCGGACTTCGAAGAGTTCAGAAAACATAAGGAAAGGAAAAAGATAAATGGTCATACTTCCCACTCTCCAGATGGCATAAAATCCCGGGGGGACAACGAACGTAGAAAAACTGGCTTAGAAAACTGTGAACACTGTCAGGGAGACCGATGATCAACTTACGGTTTCTAGCACTTCTCACGACTGTGATAGAAGGATGATCTTTATTTTTGGCAAAAGAACACAGATAACAAATTTCATCAAAACTTGGGAGACAATCCAACGTTCTCCTAAATAGCACACAAAGTCCCATCAGGATGGCATATCCATTAGGATGTAACTGAAAGGGAGAAATTGATAATCGTAGAAGAAGCTGCTGAAGGAAATCGTTGAATGGAGGAATGGCTCCGATCATGCACATTTGGTGATTCACGGCGACGAAACCATGAGGTGGTATGTCAGCAGTGTCGCTCCTCTCAAGCAGTATGGCATCCGTCTCAGCAATGCCGAACTGAGTACATAGTTGGCGAAAAACTCTATATGTTAAAGTGGTTGAAATTATTTTTGGAGGATTAGTCAACGGAACTGGGATAGAAATAGTTTCTCCAGCTTGAGCTGTTGCTTCTTCTTGTTGAGAAGACATTCTACACAATCAACTGGATGTTCAAATGTGAAGGTGCACGTTTCCTAAAAAGTGTGAAGTGTTGTGCAAAACTAATGAAAATAAAAAGCAAACATAACTGGAATTAAACTCATTGATGATCAATCGATTACAAGATTTCAGAACTTGTTAATATTCAAGGGCAGTGTTAGTGCAAATAAATCAGTTTCAATTGACTATTACAATTTTGCTTTAATACTTCACTTGAATTGGTTATTGTACAGCATTTCGTTCATACAGTTCATTTAAGTTGATTTTTCTCTTTATCGACTAATCTGTCATTCGATGTGGGCAGTCAATGATAGTATATTCGTCCCAATTTTCTGCGAATATTGCGTTTAACAGGTTGGTAGCATTAGGAATAATCTGCAAAGAAGTTCAGGCAATTCAAGTCTTAAAGTTCAAGGTAGTGAAAAATATGTTAAGTTCTAACTCGGTCATGACTTAGTATGGGTCGGAAACCCCTCAAGTTACAACATGCAAGTAATAGCTCATCCACAGCCAAAAGGAGATGCTACGTGTTAGGTTAAGTCATTGACTCTAAGTCGTAATACATATGAAGGCTTTGAGTCTGAACAACACTATTTTTCCTAAGTCCAAGCTCGGCCGCGACTTAAGGTCTATGCCTCAAACTAATTAAGTCATAGGAAATTTAGGTCGTAGGGGTTCTTGAACCGGACAAAGTGTTAAATCGTGAATATTTTAGGCCGTGAATATTTTGGGTCATCTCCGATGGAAATTCAAGCTGTCTCCTGCTCGAACCAAAACCCAACCTCCTTCTGCCAATTACCTTCCTCTCCATTGAGAAGTTCAGTAACTCGTCAACCAACTTGAGATTCATAAACCCAGTAACTTCGAACTATCCCCTATCAAAAACACTAAGTTACGTCTCCTAATCGCATCTCACAACATCATCAAATCATCCCAAATCCATCATGAAACCGGTATGCGGCAATATATTCGAGGATCACAATGACATCGCGACTAAAGAAAGTCAAGAATCGGATGTGACACAACTCGTGATAAAGCACAATGTCAAGAATCGGATCCTCGATTCAATGATGATCATGTTTGGATATCAGTTGAGTTCACTTACGCAATGTAATGCTGAGGATAACTGATAATCGAGTAATGAGATTCGTCTCCGAGAGCTCGAGTATTTGCTAATGGCTGAACAGAACAATAAGACAGGTGAGGTGAAAGAGGAAACGACCTAAGCTATTTATACACTGGGGTATTGAAATGTGAATCGACCCACAATCCACGACTTACGACTTATCTTATGTCGTTCACAACCTAACAAAAGAGCAAGTTAAGAAGGATCGAAGCATATGACCTACGACCTAGGCATACACTTCGAGGGGCAAATGTTAATCCTCCTTTGTTCGCGACTTAACAAGTTGTGACTTACGACCTAAAAGGCATGCCGACCTAATAGTTGACGACTTAACAAGCTGTGACTTACGACTTAAAGCCATGCCTTAACGGTTGCCGACCTAAAAGGGATACCGACTCAATGGTTGTCGACCTAACTACTAAAAGGCATACCGACTCAATGGTTGCCGACCTAACTACTAAAAGGCATACCGACTTAAGATGTGGACCGACTTAAAGAACTAGACGACTTAAGGGGTGCCACGACTTAGCCTAAGTCGTCCACGACCTAAAAGTTACCGAGCTAAAAACCAATGCCTACGCCTATGCCGCTTTTGCTTGCTAAGTCTGCCACGACTTACGACCTATTATAAGTCGACTACGACTTAGGACTTGTCTTCTACCAAGTTACGAGCTGGATTCAGCAAGTTGTCCACGAGCTACCTTAAGTCAACCACGAGTCACGACTTATCTTAAGTCGGCCACGACTCAGGACTTGGCAGAATTTCCTGTCCAGACTTCTGTATAAATACCCCCCAAACTCCAACAACGAGGGGACTTTTGACCAATCATTTCTTGAAGCGTCGTTACTCTACCGAACTCTCAACTCATTCGACAATTGAAGATCTTCGAACATTCGAGACACTACAACAAGCTTCGGGAGGAATTTCCTACATCCAACACGGATTCATCAAGTTTCATCATCGAAGTTTGAGCTAGTAGTTGAGATTGTCTTTGAGATCAAATTGTATTGTTTTCATAAGTGTATTGTATCATCTTGTAACCAGATTCAGTAATAAAGAGATTCAAAGTGGACGTAGGCTCGATCTCAAGCCGAACCACTATAAAGTGTTGTCTTTTACCGCTTTTTTGCTATTTTACTGCTTATTTCTTGTTCACGTCACACGGGTGGTGCTTTCACAATTCTACTACACACACCGGGTGTTAGCTTTCACTTTTTAGCGTTAACAACATTGCTCCAACTTTTAACTTGGAAGGAGTTGTGCAAGGGCAGTCGTCAACCCCAGCACAACCAGACATCAATACAATTAAGATAAAGCATAAGGAGCAACAATTGTAGGAAATGCAAGGGCTTCTCAAAGCTGCACTGTCTCAAAAGTCTTCCAAAACTCAAAAACCAGCAACTTCAGATGAGATTATCTCCCTAGAAAGAAATTTAAAACCTTATACCAATGAAGGCAACAGTAAAGTAGATCTGACATAATCAAAGAAAAAGAAACGTCATATGATTAAATTTGATCATCAAGGAAGGATACTGGATAAATCCTTCAAGCAATCTGGAAGCTCGACCTCAAAAGAATATAGCCCAAATCGAAGATAGTATCACAATACATAAGCATATTCGAAAGATGTAGCAGGAAAAGAAGTCAAAGATATGCTAAATGCAAAAGGGAAGAGAATACTAGATGAACGAGCTATGACGATGAACGTGTAGCTCCTTTCACATATGAGATCATGTCGGCGATTATACAATCTTATGTCAAGATCCCAACTGCTAACAAGATTTCTTATTAACATCCCTGATGCTTTTCATAGGAATAATTTATATAGGTTCATCCTTTCGATTGAGTGGATTCACATTTTCAAATGAAATGACTAAGTCGGAAGGGTTTAGGGACTTAATTTTGATCCTGACGATAGGGGATTGATTCTGGAAGATTATAAGAGATTATTCATCTCAAATAAGGATTTGAGTGAAGAATCATCTTACTTTTGATCCTACCGAAAGGTTTAAGTAAGGTACAAGCATTACAGTTTAAAGGGATTAGCGGTATTACTTAGCCTTACGATTATCCCAGAAGTTTTAAGGAGCCATTTAGCCTCTACCGGAGGGTTTAGGAAACCATTTGGACTCTTCGGTCAACTTTTCATGATTGTATGAGCTCCGTCCATATCATTTCATCAAGTTTTATCTCCCTAAGGAATCGAAAGTAATCCACATCTCCTTTGAATCCGTTCGGAAGGTTATAAACCCTTCGATGGTATCATAGGGTGAGATTGTTTTATTTATTATTCCTTTAACAGTTTCGGCTTTCGAAGATGATATCTCACTTTTGAAAACTTTTGAAAAGAGGGCATGATTCAAACATAATTACATAATAATAAGAACTGATTCAATATGCCATGAGACTGATATCTGAGACTAATTCACAAGTTATATTCTCCCCTCTTGTAATTGACATTAGGTAGGGAAGAAGGAAACTTATGAGATTATCCAATGACAGTTTCATAGTATATTCTCGAAATAAACAAAGAATATAAGAAATAAATCATAAATGATTAGCCGTTAATATTAAATTAACGCCTAATCATGATTATCCCCAAATTCCGAATCGATTTCAAGCCACAATTCTCTTTATTTCTTCATAATGGAATCTGATACAAAATTTAAGAAGTTAGCCCCCAATCTGATTTCTAAATTAGGGTTACAGTGTATCAAGCGAGAGCAATAGTGATTGCTGAGTAGAAGAATGGGAAGAAAAATCGGTCCCAAGATTGGACCCCTTGAGTATTATTTATAGATGCAGGCGGCCTTCCCTTCGGTCCTATGCTCTCGCCAGGACGGAAGGTCCCTTCTTCTATTTAGTAGAAAACCTTTCGGTATTAATGGAAGGTTTGTTTTTTACACACCACCTTGGGCCGCTGAATATCATCGAAGGCTTTGTGTTTCCCCAATATATTTATGAACTCTTCGTCTCCTCGAAGGGTTGGTTTCTTATGAAGCATTATGATCCTTCTTGTCTTATTGGAAGCTTGCTTCCTTATTCGATTACTGCCGAGAGCCGTGCTTTTCCTAAATGATGTCGGAAAGTGGTCTTTCATTGAATTATGGATGCTGCCTTTACTTAAACCTTGCTATACTGTCGAAGGATGAAGGATATGTACTTTAACCGGTTCGAAAGGCTTATTATGCTTTCGAAAGGGTTGTCAAATGAGTTTCCTATTCTGACCCTATTCTTTCTACCCTTCTTGGAAGACGTCTATTTGAATGATGAACAATGAATCCCTTCGCTTGCCTCGAAGGTTTCGGATTTGAAACAAACTTGTTTCCCATACCCCATCCTTTTTATTTAAAAGACTTGGGGTGCTCTTCTTTTCTTTAGTCTATGTGTTACATTGGGCGGCCTTATAACCATCTACCTACGAAAGCTCTTCCCTGAAGTTACCATGTGCCTCTTCTTCTCTGGTATTATACAATCCTTTCAGTATCATCGAATGGTAACTTCTTCTGATACTCTTTGTCTATGCGGAAGGTCTCTGATGTGCCTTCTTTATCTTCATTTACATTTTATGGTTAACATTTAGCACCTCCCCTCGGTATAAAGAAGGGTTTTGTTGTTTAGGACAAAGATTCGAGGATCACCGAACGACACCGGCATACTTCCTACTAGTAATAAGTAACTGAAAACCAGAAAACCCAGTTTGATGTTGATAACAGGAACCATTGAAGCTCAAGATGCCACTTTCGGGACACCATTTTTCTGACAATTAATAACAGAAATTCCAGAATGCAATTTCTGGTAATTGATAATGGAAGACCGGAATATCTCCTCCGGTGGTTAATGATAGAAGTCCAGAATGCCAATTTTTGGGAATTAATAACAATAGACTGAAATACCGACTTCAGTAATTAATAATAGAAGACCATAATACAATAGCTGACAATTTATAAATGAAGGCAAGAATACCATTACTGGTAATTAATAGAAAACCAGAATACCATCTTTAGTAATAGAAGACCAGAATACTCTTTCTAGTATCTAGTAACAAAAGATTACGATATTATCTCTTATGATATAATTCTAGAATACCTATCAGGCAAATGTTCGCGAGAAGAAGGGTTGTCTGTAGATCCAACTAAGATTGAGACGGTGAATAATTAGAAGAGACCCAAGACGGTGATCGAGATTAAGAGCTTTCTTCGTTTGGCTGGATATTATCGAAGATTTAACAAGGAAATTTCGTGAATAGCTGCACCAATGACTAAGCTTACGTTAAACAATGTGAAGTTTGTGTGGACTGATAAGTGTGAGGAAGCATTACAGATCTTGAAACACTTATTGTCCCATGCACCGGTGTTAGTGATTCCATAGGGGAATCAAGATTTGGTTGTTTATACTAATGTGTGTTGAACTGGGTTGGGAGTTGTGTTAATGCAAAGAGGTAAAGTGATTGCTTATGCTTCTAGATAGCTCAGACCACATGAAGTTAGGTATCCAACGCATGACTTGGAATTAGTTGCTGTTATATTTGCTTTGACGGTGTGGTGGCATTATATTTTAAGAGAGCGATTTGAGCTTTAAATTGATAATAAGTCGTTGAAGTACTTGTTCTCTCAGAAGGAGCTGAACATGAGACATCAGAGATGGTTGGAGTTTATTGCTGCTTATGATTTTGGAATTGAGTACACACCCGGAAAAGGAAATAAGGTAGCAAATGCACTCAGCAAGAAACATCCGAATGCCGTATTGGCTATGATTGCTGAGTGGAAAGATTTGGAAGCATTATCGGCTTGTAGAGTGCAGTTTAGATCCAAGATATGTTCTAGTATCGGAAGTTGTATTGTCTTGTTTAGAAGTTAGACTGGTAATGATTGAGAAGATAGCTTCTATGCAAGGGGATGATCCAATTTTGGATGAACGGTTCAGAAGGTTAAGGGAAGGAATGTAGAGCGATGACCTAAAAATTTCGGTCTTGACCAAAATAGGTGGTTGAGAAAGATAGGGAGGTTGTGTGTTCCAAATGTAGAAAACATGAGGAAGGAAGTTTTGGATGAGTGCCATCATTCGAAGTCCATTATTAATCCAGGAGGAACGAAGATGTATCAAGATATGAAGACAAGTTTCTTCTAGAAAGGTATGAAATAGGACATTGGTTTGTGTGTTAAGTAGTGGTTGAATTGCCAATAGGCAAAGGCTGAACACCAGAAACCAAGCGGATTACTTTAACCATTGGAAGTTCCGGAAGTAGGATTCTATCTCTATGGATTTTATTAATGGTTTTCCAAGATCTAATAGAGGGAATGAAAGTATATGGATAATAGTGGATAGATTGACCAATAGTGCCATTTCATTCCCATCAGGTCAAATAGGACGGCACCTAGTTTGGCGAAGTTGTTTATGAAGAGTGTAGTTAGACTGTATGGGATTCCTAGTAGCATTGTCACTGATAGAGATTCTTTGTTTACTAGTGAGTTCTGGAAAATTCTACCGGAAGCTTTAGGAACCAAGCTCAACATGAGTACCGCTTACCATCTACAGACTGATGGGAAAACGGAAAGAGTTGTCAAAATCTTGGATGATCTGTTAAGAGCTTGTGTATTGGATTTCGAGAGATCATGGGAGGACCATCTTCGTCTAGTCGAGTTCTCGTATAACAATAGTTATCAGACTAGTAATTTGATGGCACCGTTTAAAGCTTTGTATGGAAGACCATGCAAGTCTCCCGTATGTTGGTTGGAGACCGAGGATAGATTGGTTCTTGGTCCGGATTTGGTGAAGGAAGCTGTGGAGAAGATTGAGTTAACCCGAGCTAGGATGAAGGTAGCTCAATTTAGGCAGAAGAGTTATGCTGATAGAAGAAGGAAAGATTTAGAATTTTCTATCGGAGACTATGTGTTTATTAAGGTTTCACTGATGAAGGGTATGATTAGATTTGGGAAAACAGGAAAGTTAGCACGTAGATTCATGGGTCCTTTATGTATTGTAGAGAGGATCGAGAAACTCGCTTATAGAGTAGAGTTACCGAGTATTTTGGTTGGAGTCTATAATGTTTTTCATGTTTCTCATCTTAAGAAATGTGTTAAAGAACCGAAGACTACTATAGCAGCTATAGTTTTAGAAGATTTAGTAGTAGAATCAGATTTGACCATAGTTAGAAAACCGGTTCAGATTGTGGTTAGAAACGAGCAAAAGTTGAGGAACAAGATAGTCAAGTTAGTAAAGGTTCAGTGGAGTGACAATGCTAGAGACTATACATGGGAAACGGAGAGCAAGATTAGAGATACTTATCCTGACTTGTTTGATGGTATGTTTTACCTTTGATTGTTTTGTTGTGTACCTTATCGTATTTTCGAGGACGAAATTCTTTAAGATGGGGAGTCTGTAACGGCCCATATTTTCATAACATTATTTAAGATATTTAGTTGGTTAAATTAAGTAAAATAATATAGAGATTAACGAATTGAGATTTGTTTTAGCTAAGGGTAGTCGTGCCATGATAGTGTGTTAATTAATATAAAATAACCTAAACAAAGGTGTTAGGAAATGACAAAGAAAATATGGGAAATAGGTGGAGCTTATACCCTAAAACTTTAGGAGATAGAAACTCACGTTCATTTCATTTACTTAAACTAAAAACACTCAGGCTGGCCACCATTTCCACTCTCAAGAAGAAGATTAATGCTAGGGTTCAAGGGAAGGGAAACAACCAACTGAATCAACATCAAATCTCACACCTATAATCTCAAAGCTAAGGTGAATAATTATTACATCCCATTTTCTTTTGGTTTTCGGTTTTAAGACTAAGATCCGAAATGTTTTTGCATGTATATGCCATGTTTTGATGATTAAAGTTACATATATTTATTTGTTTGTGAAATATGCTTGTTTTATGATATGTTTGATATGAAAACCGTATTAAATGACATCCAATTGCCTTGAAAATTTAAATATAGGTCAGAAATGATAATCTAGAGATGGGTTTCAATTTTCATAATTTTCCGAGTTATGGTGGGTTTTATATTAATTTTCAAGTGAAGGATATTATTTATTGGGATATGAATTATTTTCGGCTAAAATAATAATTATTTGGGGTTGAAATTTTTATATGTTAGGCAACATATTAAACTAGATGTTCTAATATTTTTCCAAAATTTTCCTAAGTGTTTTGGTGAATATATAAAATTATTTAAGGTACGGGACTTAAATGTTTTATATATTTTATTAAGGAGAAGGGACATTTTGTAAAATAAAATGAATATTAATTTTTAAAAATAGCTGCAGAACATTTCTGGAAAAAAATTATTAACCAATGAGAATTTGACAAACAAAGGCAGGTTAGTTGAAAAGTTACCTTTTTTAAGTTAAAAACAAAGAAATCATACTTTTAGCATGTTTCAGCCTATTACAGCAGTAAACCATCAGATCCAAACCTTCTGACAAGGTCGAAAGGTTCTAAGCTTTCGACAAGGTCAATCCAATGCATATAGTATCAAGCTACTTGGTACGTAATTAATTGGACGGAGTTGAAGGGTTCTTAGTCGAAAGGTTGATGGTCAAAGAGGTTGGGGTATGTTTGTTTTATAAACCAAAAGCTTTCACCTACTTTGCTTTCGAATTAGAGCTTTCGACTTGGTTGCTTTCGACCAGGTTAAAATGCTTAAAAGAAAGGTTTTAAACCTTTCGACACAGTCGAAAGGTTACTGTTGCTACTTCGTTTTGAAACCTTCCATCATAGTCGAAAGGTTACTGCCGCTTTATATAAATGTTTTGTTTTGAACCTTCCGATAAAGTCGAAGGGTTTACTTTGATTGATTCGAAAGGTTTACTTGTTTTAAAAACTAGCCGCTTCTCCATGCTTTCGAAAGGAAGCTTTTGACTTAGGTGATTTTCCCTTATTTTATAAATTGAACTATAACCCAAAGGTTTCGAAAGAGTTGTTTTAAAAGTTGCTTTAAAGCTTTTGAAGCAGAGCATTCGACTTAGCCGAAAGGTTACTTCCAATGGAGTCGAAAGGTTTTAAAAGAAGGTTTTCCACCTGTTTTTAATTGAATCCAAAAAAGTTTTTGAAAGGTTGTGTTAAAGAAGAGTTAATACTTTTGAAAGTATTTGTTCAGTGAATGGTTTTAAAAGGGGTCGAAAGCTAAGCTTTCGATCGGGTTGAAAGGTAACCTTTCGAAGGGGTCGAAAGGTAGCTTCCAACTAGGTCGTAAGTTTTAGTTTCTGAATGATTTTGTGATGTTTTAAATGGAAGTATTTCCAAAGATTATCTAAGGCAATGTTTCAAATCATTCTAAAATAGGATGTCCAAGGTTTTATTGCTTTCGAAAGGTTTGAAGTTCAATGGGATTGAAATGTTTGAGGTTCAATGGTTTCGAAGGGTTGAGTTTCAATGGTTTCGAAAGGTTTTGATTTCTACAGGTTTTGATGGTACCAATGGAAACAATAAATGAATATGATCTAAGTTAGGGATACTGATGGAAATAGGTTAATCATGGGGCTAACATGTTATAAATAGGTTTATGGGGCTGGCATGAATCAAATGGCAAATTCATATAGAATCATGGGGATAACAAGATATAAATTAACTCATGGGGCTAACATTAGTCTCATAAGTTCATGGGGCTAAAATGAAATAATTAGATTCATGGGGCTAGCATGAATCAATTAGCAAAATAATGGGTTCATATTCATCCTACGAAAACTATGTGATGTGAGATGGATAGTCTATATCAACTTAAGGAAAATGGATGTGGAATAAATAGTCCTTCTTTGATATAATAAACTCTAATTAGGGATGGGGAAATCCTAATTGTTTACAAGTATGCATATCACCATAATGTTTTATATATACATGTTTTAACCATTGTGGATGCAGGAGCACAGCATATGGGTTTATGAAAGGTTTAGCAAAAGATATGTTTTAAAAGGATGTTAGTGAGGGGAAACCAGTTCCAGTTAGCGGTGTGGTCTCACTTAACATGTTTAACCGGGATGTGGTATTATTCGTACCACGCTTTATGTCTGACTCGAAGTTTATGTTTTCTCCTTAAACTCTCGGGTGCTCAAAATTAATTTGAGTAGGCAGAGGGATTAAGGTCTTTTTCAGGTTTAAGTAGAATGACGAATAAGGCTACCGGAGGCATGTAGGAGGCAAACAAATAGCTATTTAGGAATTTTAGTTCTTGTTATGTTTTGATGTATTTTCGCTGTGATTGTATTAGGTCTATTATGTCCATATGACTCTGATCATCCAGGTGGGTATCTTCATATACCGCTCTTGGCGTAATTTGTGATAATTATATTTTATCTATGCTTGGGAACGATATGAAATTATGTGTTGTGAATGTAAAATAATTGGTTTTGAAATGTAATGAGGTAAAAGTTGTTTTGAAACCCGTGTTTGGTTTAATATTCAAGTGCTTCTGATATGATTAATATCATTAACATAGCCGTATTTAGTCGCCGGAAGCTAATACTATAGATGACTACAGCATCTGTGGTGCTTAGTTTTGAGCCTCTAGATAGGGGATGTTACAGAATTGCTAGTAAGTCAAAAGGAAAAACACTGGGAAAGTTCAAAGCCAATGTGGTACTTTAACCGATACGATAAATGTTTCATGAAATTTAAGAACAAATAAGCAACTACTAATTCATGTAGGGGATCGTTGGAAATGAATGAGCATTTTATTGGAAAATGTGAGATATTAAATGTCTTAGAATATGAATAGTCCCACATAGTAGAATAAAATAAACATTATGTGTTTATATATTAAGATGTGGACACTATTATAGTTACCATGAGACAAAAAGAGATAAAAGCATGGTCATCTTAGCGGGTGGTGCAATGCATCACCCCGCATGCACGCGCCCGTGCCCGAGCCCACAACTGTGGCATGGGCGAATGGGTGTTTGAGGTTTATTAGAGGCACTTAGCACTTTGCAGTTGATAGTGGGCTTAGCTTGGTTGTTTAGATAAGACGTTTTTTTCTTTTGTCAATTTAAACATAATGCTGCAGCAGTAATCAAATGGTCGCACCTTTTGATAAAGGGTCGCAACCTTTTAAAAAAGGTCACACCCATTTTACCGAACATGCACCTATTCAAACAAAATAGACACCTCCTTGCGCCTATACATAGGCAGAAGTAGAACATAAAATTTACTAATAATTTTTCTGCACTTCTTCTTCTCATAAATCTGTTCTTAATAAAACTCTCTTGAGTTCATCATTGCTCTATGAGTGTTACGCAACATTATGGCGAAAGGTCCATTTCATCTTGGAAAACTATTGATCGACATCCTAAAATGCCATAGGGGAAGCAATATTGTTTCAAGGAAACAATTTTGATTGGACTTGAATGATCTAAAACCAACCACTGAATCGTCTAAAACAGTTATGTGCTTTATCACATAATTTGTTTACTGCAACTTCATTTTCAAACACTACATCACCAAATTCAACCAATATTTGGTCATCAAAACCAAATTGACCTCTTCAATATCTGAGCAACCACACACATACAATATCATCACTTCAGACTCAAGAATTCGTGCTTACACTTTAATTTGCACCAGCGTTGTAAGTCACACAATAGCATCGAACACAAGCAATAGTATCTCACCTAGTTAGAAAACTTAACACCAAACCTATCGACAGCAGGTTTGCTATTTTCTGACCATATTTAGATCTGCAACTGTCAATCTTGTTCATTCCAACTCCAACACCACAATTCCTAGCATTAATCACTAAGCATCAAAGGCATCTCGACATCAATAGAGTCATGGTGGTGGGTCAATACTAAAGCATGGTAGGTGGCAACTTGCAATAGCAACATTGGCGGTAAATCTTCAATGTGGTAGTGTTTGTCTTAGTGGCTCAAACTTCCAAGCGAGGCAACGTGTGAATCGGCAGTAGCTTCCAGAACTTGATGACAGTATCTCCGATGGTAACAACATCAGATCATGAATCGACAGTAGCCTCCAGACAACGACGGTGTCATTTGGCTGCAATAATTTTCTTTTGTGATGAATTTTTTGAAAAGGAAAGGACGAAATTTTTGAGGAGGAAATTTTTTTAAAGAGTGTTTTGAAGAAAGGAGGACAAGACCATGGTTTACTGGGTATAGGATTAGTATATTCAGGTTAACAAAGAGTGTGAGTTTACGGGTGTTGTGAACGTTCAAATAAATCATTCTAGTAGTTACTCTGGGTGCATCAGTAGGCACTAACAAGTTAGTGGTCGAAACTGAGTATATTGTGTTTCACTTGGTTTTCGCATTTACGTTTCTACAATGTTTATCTGTTTATCTCCAAAATATTTTAAATGCCATATCCACCTCCTTCTGGGGCATATTGCACGATGGTAACAAAATGCAGCCCAGATTCATCTTGTAATCTACTCTATAACACTATTTAAGACCCAAATAACCTCAAATTCTTCGGCAGTCTGCTTCTCTTTGCCGACTATTTTGTAGCAATTCTTCGATTTTGCATCAGTTTGATCAGCCCACTCTTGCAAACTCTGCACTATCATGTTTGCATAAAATTCGTTGTGTTGGACATGCTTCAGCGTAAAATGTTTGAGAAAAAATTGGTGCAGGCTCTTATTTGTAGAATAACATGCATCAGTACCCTATTAGTTTCATTGTTTCATAAACTACATAGCTTTCAGATAGGCTCTTACCCATCTTAGGAAATCATGCCGCAGTTTCACACTTTGATGCTTCAAGGCCATGCTTCTACACACAGTGATCTGGCACCAGTTCATACTTAAGTTAATGCTCCAGTTCAAAGCACAGTGTGGTGCGTGCATTAGGAATATAGTCAATAATCTCAACATTTATTTCTTCAACACCTCTTCATACAACGCTTTAACTCGGTAAATCAATAACTCGTTCTTCTATGCTTCCAAACATGTTGTTTCATGCTCAATGACATTAATTCTGCATTTATCTTCTTTATGGCATCAATTGGCTATATTATTAAGCCAAGACTCTATTTTGTTAATTATGTGTATCATGTAATATGGTTACGATAGGCATAGGATTATATAATAACTAACTACGTAACATGTTTATTTTACTACCTTTATGATCATCTAACTGATGATTTTTGTTTTGACATTACCTATTATATTATATGAAAGCTCGGTTTAAATACGTGTGCCACTTTGTTTCCAGTTTTCTCAAAAATTTCATGTGCTTCCATGTGTTCCAGTATTTAATACATTTTTATTGGTAGCGAATTAATTGTAGGTTTAGATAGAATTGTGCAATAAAATGCTTAATTTTTATCAACTATTAATACATTTCCATGTTTTATTTAGCTTGAATAATTCATTATCTTTAAATCAATGACTAACTTTACTTTTAGTTGCTTACAAAGTCTCATTCTTTCACAAAGAATACAACATAATGTAATAATTACTGCTATACACATCTCTTACCTGTAACACAATTAGCATTTAATCGTTCTTAAGATTTTCAGTTCTTACTAAAATTGCTTAAACTCATTTCATACATTTAGTTCTACTTCCGATTTAAGTTTTACATTATATGTAATGTAAATGTGTTGACTTTTTCATTCTAATTCTGATTTGAATTTTACATTCTGAATATACGTTGTTATGCATCTCTTAGAAATAATGTAGGAGAATAATATAATTTATGTGATTTACTATAGATATTCTTGA
Source organism: Allium fistulosum (assembly GCA_030737815.1). Taxonomy (NCBI): domain Eukaryota; kingdom Viridiplantae; phylum Streptophyta; class Magnoliopsida; order Asparagales; family Amaryllidaceae; genus Allium; species Allium fistulosum. The sequence goes on from CM060905.1 coordinate 671,804,571, forward strand.
ATGAAATTTGGGGTAAGTGAAATTATTTTTCAGAAAGATAGTACAAAGCATGAAAGAACCCTTATCTATGAAGACTTCTACTTTCTATGATCTTTTTCTCTTGTAGAATGGAACCCTACTCTGTCGAGGCAGGGGAAGACCCAATCCAGAGAGGAAAGAGGTGCTTGCCAATTGGTTATTCAACGTCAGGCTGCGTCGAAGGCATGTGCTAAATGAACTGCCATTATTTTACAAACATTTATGAACTTTGAAAATAATTTCTTACTTGGATAGTGTTACAGAATCCTTTTATTTCCCTAAGTAATTAGAAGAACAATGCCATAACGTATAGATATGGATGTTTCAATATACCGAATTATCTATTATAATATACTATAGCTACAAGACAAAGGATATGTTTACATTACTTCTTTAAAGTTAATCATTTTATAATATTAGTGTTAGTATGATTAGAAATTTATTTTCCTTATTTTTTTGCAGGAGTTGCTAGATTTACTATTACACTGGTAACATAAAATCTTCGATTGTTTGGCAAAATTCTTCACAGGTTAAATGAACTATTGCATCCAATGTTACTTTTATTTTATTTTTATTCTATTCATACATTATGAATTTCGTTCAATTATTTTATTTTATAAGGCATAATTTGTTTATTAATATATAGATACCAAACAATCTTCAATTTTTTTGTATGGTCCAATAGTGGCAAAGTCGATCCTTTTTCCATTCTTAAGTTCAAGTATATAAGAAAATCAAGTTGTAAAAAAATGATAAAAGAATATTAAAATAATAAATTTTATAGTGTTGCAGGAAAAATATAAATGTACTTGTATCTTATTTACTTTGGTTAAAGTAGAAAACTTTAGTTTTTGTTTTAAATTTAATTGTAAATATTTTCTTTATAAACTTATACTTCTTATTTAAATGTTTTATATTATTTTACTTGACATAAACTTATTTTTTAAAATATAATATTATTCATCTTAATCAATCTAAGGTTTAATATTTTTTCCATGGTGTTATTTAATAGACCATGAAATATTCATGTGCAACACATGACTAGCATTGAATGCATGACTATCATCAATATTTTGGAAATCCAGAAAACTATAAGATAATTTATTTTCTACAAAGTACGTTTGATGTTATATTAGTTTGAATTTTTGTAGTTTAGAGATGTACTTATTTATAACATTTATAAGCAAAATATTTTAAAATTAGAAGAATCGTATTAAACTATATTGACATTCAACTGATAAAAGGAATTGATTGCTTCTTATTTCGTTTAATTTTAATTTGGACTAATAAGATTACTCATAGTGGTTAATTCTTTTTATTGAATCTCATGGGAGGACCAACTATATACTAGTTCATTTTAATGCTTAAATTAGATTGCATTTTATTTCAATATAACATTTCATTTTGCAATGTACCAAATTTGGTTTTTAGTTTTACTTAATTACATAATTTTCCAAGAGTTGATTTCGTTAAATCATGTTGTGAAGTTTTTATCAACAATATTTGCATATTTTCTTACAAAGTGGGATTATGGTGAAGTAGTTGTGATCATTAAAGAAGGAAGATGAAAGGTTTAGGAGTCAAGTTTGTTTCAAAACCTTATATAGTAAAAGTGTATGATGAGTAAGTATAAAAAATTGTTATTCACAATTTAAGACCCTACTGAAACAAACTTTAATTTTCTTCTATTAATAGCATGTCTTAAAAAAGACCAACAAAAATATCTATTATACTTCATAATACTATTGATGGTGCTTTTTGGACCACAATTATACATATTTACGGTTTAAAATTTTACCATTTGAATAAATTAAATTCATTTTCATCCTTAATTTTAGAAGTAATATTGAATTCACTAGTAATTGATTCGCTCAATTGACAATGAGCTAGAAACGTTAGAAGATTAAATTTTCCAAAATTCAACAATTTTGGTGATGCATTTTAAATTTCTACCCTTCACAAAATGTATTCAAAACGGTTGTCATTAATGAATATTTAGATAAAATAATTATTAGTAAATCATTTTTAAACCCTTTTCTAGAAATTGGTGAGTGGTGGCAATGTTATATCTAGCATTATTAAATTTCACCAATAGAGTTCTAATGGACGATGGAAAAAATGCTTGTGAATTTTAGTTTGGTAAAATTATATTTTACTCTCTTTTAATTAATTATTAATTGATGGAATGTAATTGTGGTACTAAAAAGAGTAAATTTTTAAGTGGATATATTGGAATTATACAGTGGTATTAATAAGAACAAAAAGATTGTCTTTAGTAATATACATAATTTATGCAAAATCTAAAATTTTAAATGATCAACTAGCTACCATGTTTCAAGGAAAAATGGAAAAACATTCAATTTCAATTTTTAATATAATGTAAAGTTTGACTCATTTTACGCTTTTAGTTTAAAGTAAAATACTTAGGTTATAAAAAATATTTTTTATAAACTTAATAGTTTAAAGGTGTAATATTTTAGTTAATTTCAAAATTAAACAACATGTTTGTTTCTTAATTTGGTTGTAGATGATATTATAAATGAATAATATCATACTTTTTCCGTCTTTGAAATTAAGTCGATTAATTTTTAAAGAATGAATACGCGCATTGGTGGTAGTTGATTCATTTAATTCTATAGAATGTTAATACTAAATTATTATTATGGGGCTTTGTACCTTAAGTCCATATTTTTAATTAAAATGAACAAAATACTCCTAAGTAACCATTTATGTACAGTAGATCCCTACGCATGCATTTCTGTCATATGTGGCTGTTATTCTCAAACTCTTATTTAAAATCCACACCCCATTAATTATCAATCTTTAAGATGCAATAACATTTTCTAGAAGCATCAGATTAACAAACTGTTTTCACTGTTAAATCACAAATTTTATTACCATTCTAATAATATGTATTATGGATATATAGAAATTAATTTTTTTAACAGGGCGGTTTTTAACCGCATTACAAAAATTGCAGTAAAAAACCACATTTTAATACACCATTGTTAGTAATGCAGTTAAAAACTGCACCAATTAAATGTAGTTTTTAACTGCATTACTAAAATTTAGTTGAAAATTGCACCACTAAAGGCAGTCTTTAATTGCATTGAGTAATGTAGTAAAAAAATTATTTTACTAATGTAGTTAAAAATAGCAACATTTGTTGCGGTTCTTAACTGCAGTATAGTAATGCAGTTAAAAACTACATTATTATGGTGCAGTTTTTAACCGCATTTTAGAAATGTAGTTAAAAACTACAATATAGTGTTGCATTTTTTAACTGCATTATAGTAATGCATTTATAAACTATATTATTAAAATGCAGTTTTTAACTATATTCACAGATAATTTTGAGCCAGTAGTTGGATTTCCACCGAAACGAGTCATTGAGTTTCGGATAGATTTGGTTTCAAGAGCAAAACCAGTGAGTATGCCGCCAAGCAGGAAGAACCCTACTGATATGAGAGAGTTAAAGGTGCAGTTGGTGGATTTGAAAGGCAAGAGCTTTATCAGGCCGAGTAGTTCGCCTTGGGGAGCAACTGCGATGTTTGCTAAGAAACTGAATGGATCGTCAAGGCTATGTATCGATTATCATAAGCTGAATGAGAGAATGATAAAGAATTGATATCCTTTGTTGAGGATTGATGATTTGTTCGATTAGTTGAGTGGTGCCAAGATATTTTTCTAGTTCGATTTGGCGACAAGTTTCCATTAACTCAGTGTAGCAGAGGATAGTGTACTTTTGACAGCGTTTAGGACCAGATATGGATCATATGAATGGTTGGTTATGCCGTTCAGACTGATTAATGCGCCAGCATTCTTTATGGATTCGATAAACCGAGTTTTTCAAGAACACTTGGATAAGTTCGTATTGGTTTTCATAGATAATATTTTGATTTACTCTCAGAATGAAAGAGAGCATAAAGTTCATCTTAGAGTGATGCTTGAGACGCTGAGGCAGCATCATCTGAAGGCGAAGTTTTCGAAATGTCATTTCTGGAAGAAGGAAGTGAAGTTTCTTGGTCATGTTGTCTCAAAGAAAGGGTTGTCCGTAGATCCGACTACGATTGAAGTGGCTAATAGTGGAAGAGACCCGAGATAGTGACTGAGATAAAGAGTTTCCTTAGATTAGCTGGTTATTATTAGAGATTCATTAAGGATTTTTCGCGGACAGCAGCACTGATGACTAAACTAATGAGAAAGGATGTCAAGTTTGTGTGGACCGATAAGTGTGGGGAAGCATTTCAGAGTTTTAAATACTTATTGACCCATGCACTTGTGTTGGTTGTTCCGGCAGGGAATCGAGATTTAGTAGTTTATATGGATGTGTGTGGAACAAGATTAGAAGCTGTATTGATGTAGAGGGACAAAGTGATCGACTATGCTTCTAGACAGCTTAGATCGCATGAGGTCATATATCCGATGCATCATTTGGAATTGGCCACAGTAATTTTTGCATTGAAGGGTGGAGACATTACCTTTTGGGAGAGAGGTTTGAGTTATATACAGATCATAAGTCGCTGAAGTATTTGTTCTCTTAGAAGGAGCTGAACATGAGACAACAGTGGTGGTTAGAGTTTATTGCCACTTATGATTTTTGGATTGAGTACACGGCAGGAAAAGGAAATAAGTTGGCAGATGCACTTAGTAGGAAACATCAGAATGCAATATTGGCAATGATTGCTGAGTGCAAAGATTTAAAAGCATTGGCAGATTGTAGAGTGCAGTGGAGATCCAAGGCTGGGTCTAGTGGAGAGACTGTTATATTATCTTGTTTGGAAGTTCGACCACTGACGATCGAAAAGATTGCTTCTAAATAGGTGGAAGATACATTATTAGCTGAACGAATCAGGAAGTTGAGAGATGGAACCGAGAGCGATGATTTGAAAGATTCAGTCTTGAACAAAATGGGTGGCTGAAAAAGAAAGGAAAATTATGTGTTCCGAGTGTAGGAAACATAAGGAAAGAAGTTTTGGAGGAATGCCATCATTCGAAGTTTTCTATTCATCAAGGAGGAACTAAGATGTATCTGGATACAAAGAGAAGTTTCTTTTGGGAAGATATGAAGCGAGATATTGGCTTATGGGTAAAGCAGTGTTTGAATTGCCAACAGGCAAAGGCAGAACATCAGAAGCCAAGCAGATTGCTTTAGCCATTGGATATTCCGAAACAGACACTTCGACTTAAATGGTTTAACGACCCTTTCTCTCTGATTGAAGTATATTCCAAATGGTTTCGAAAGAGATGGTTTTGAAAGGTGTTTTTCCATTTGTTTTAAATTGAACCCAAGTGCTTTCGTAAGGATTATGTTTATAAAGGTACGATGCTTTCAAAAGGTTTTAAAGGATGGTTTCGAAGGGGTGGTTCCCCAAAGATTTCAAAGGAGTCGAAAGTAAAGGTTTTTCTAGTTGTTTTGTAGGATTAAAAAGGAAAGGTTTTCCAAAGGTTTCGAAAGGCAACGTTTAATAGTTTTAAGAGAAGGATGTCTAAGGTATTAAAGCTTTTGAAAAGGAAGGTTTTTCAGTGGTTTTGAAAGGGTTTTGACAATGCTTTCGAAAGGGGTACTTTCAAGTGTTTCGAAAGGGTTGTTTAAAGATTTTAAACAAAGGTTTCGAATGTATCAACTAGGCAGTATAGCCTAAGCGTTTTCAAGTTAAAAAGGACTTTAACTTATTTTGAGAGGATAGTTAATCCTCATTAAATCTCATCAACATTATTTTGAGTAAATTATATATAACATGGCAAAATAGCTTCGAGTAAAGCTAAGAGTATATTTTCCTTGTATAAGTATGATTTAAAAGGTTAAATCAATTTGAAAAGGTTTTCCAAGGAAAAAGAGGAAGGGTAGTTAACCCTATGAAATTGACTCGGATTATAAGACCAGATAGTACTGGTGTAGGGTCACACCCTATGCTCATTAGCTATTAACCCCTAGCTAATTTAGTCCAAAATTCCAGTGTGTAGGGCTTGGTCACGGGTAAGATTAAAATGTTGGTTACACACAAAAAGGAATATTTTTGTACAAAGGTAGGTTATTGGTTATCCAACAAAACTTATAGGATCAGTTGAACCTTGGAGAAGTAAGTTAAGGATAGATTGTCCAGAAGTTTTGTCTAATAGATGTTTAGACCATTTGATATTTATCTAGTAGGCCCGAGTTAGCCAAATGGACATTTAGTCCAGTTTGAGGGCAGTTAGCCCAGATTTGGACAATTAGTCCATTTATTACCTATTTATAGCATAACGGACTTTGATATTATTATTATTAATATAATCAGTTTGATTAACCAATTTGGTTGCAGGAAAGGATTTGCAAAAGCATGCTTTGAAAAAGGATATTAGTGGGGGGAAACCCGTTCCGCTAAGTGGCGTGGTCTTACTTAATATCAGTAAATCGAGATGTAACATTTTATTCACACCAGGCTTTATGTTTGACTTGATGTTTTCATTTCCCCTTAAACTCTCAGGTGCTCAAAATTGATTTGAGTGGGCTGAGGGTTGAGGTATTCAGGTTTTAGAAATTTTGGCAAATTTAGCTTTCGGAGACGAGCAGTTCGCTGACGGATAGCTAAATAGGAGTTACAGTTTATTTTGTTTTCAGCTGTGTGTATATAAGTCAAATATGACTATATTACTTTGATCAAACAAGGGGGCATCATCATATGTCGCTCTTGCGTATTATTGTAATGATTATAATTGATCTTAACTTAGAAAACGATATGGGGTTATGTAACTTGGATATGAATTAATTTGTTTTGAAAATGTAATAAGTAAGATGTCATTTTGGAAATCTATGATTTTGTTCATATTCAAGCGCTTTTGTTATTATAGATACCATTAGCATTATCATATTTTGCCACCAGAAGTTAATACTATGTATGACTACAGCATCAGTAGAGCTTAGCTTTTGGCCTGTAGAGACGGCATGTTACAACAAAACCGATCCATTGCATCCAATGGATTCTTGAAGCATAACAGATTTCTTGCCACTTAAGAGAAACTACTCAAATGCCTAAAAAATGACTCATTCTTTCCTCAAAGCTCAAATTAATGTGAGGAAAAGAACTACTCCCATGGAACTTTGGATTATCATAAAAATTTCAACTATAAACTCATGAATGTTAAATATCTAAAACACTCCCAAAAGAGGGGATTCTTGGAAAAAGCATGCCCTTATTCAAGAAGGTGTACTAGTCCATGTATCATGGCTTTTCAGACTCGCGAACAAGACATCTCTTTGGCTGAGCAAAACTTGAGGAAGCATAACCATATATACTATACACATTGATTCTTTTTTCAATTGGTTATTCTACCATTTGGGGAGAATTTTCCTAAATATGTTTTCAAGAAAGTTTATTTCAAAAGTCAGAAAGGATTCTCTCAGATTGCCTTATAAATAAGGGAGATTAAGTATTTGTTTATTTTAAAGATAAACTTGCATATTCTTTAAAGAACACTATTTAGCATTAGTAAATGCACATCAAGGACTTCTAGCTAAGCAATTTCAATATTTCAAAGTTTTCAAAAAAAAATCCATTGGCGAGGAGAAGCCTATTTATATCTTTTCAGAGAAAGTTTTAAAGATATCAAAAGTTCATCAATAAAAACTCAAATTAGAAAATACTATTCTCGACTAAAAGACTATTGGTTCATGAATCATGACCTCCCAATCTCGTATTTGAAATTTGTATCTCTACTATGAGAAAAGCATGAAAACCCATGAAAAAAAATAAGAAAATATTCTTTTATCCAAAGGATTCATGTATCCAAACTCTTTTGTCAAAAAGTAATCCCCCAATATATTAGAAGGGTTCGCTTACAAGACTACTTTCTCTCAAAAAGAGATTCTATGACAAAAAACAAATATTCAAAAAGATGTTTACAAACATTTTAATTGGCCAAAAATGATTTTCATATACAAATTTGAAAGCCTACGATGCTATTCTATAGCACCTCCTAGAGGGAGGGACAATAGCCTATGATGCTCTTCCGTAGCACCTCCTAGAGGGAGGGACAAAAGCCTATGATGCTCTTTCATAGCACCTCCTAGAGAGAGGGTCAAAACCTATAATGTCCAGTTCACCTCTAAGAAGGAGGGTCAGGTGGAACAACCACCATTAACCTTTAGAAGAAGGTCAATTCAACATACACTATATCCCTTAGAATCCAGGGAAGCCCAAAGGAAGCAGCAAACAGACAAAGAAAGACAAAGATGCTTACAAGTCAAAACAAAAGTCAGGACCTAACAAAATATAAGGTCAAAGGAATAAAGTAAATCATTATCTAAAACAAAGATGAAACCCAAGAAAGGGGCATAGAATAATGAAAAAAATATGAAGAGCTCGAACGCTACAATCAATAACAAACAAGGAATCGAAGACCATAATAAAAAATTAAAAAAAACAAAGTATACACTAGCAACCTTCAAGACATATAATGCCTCAAAAGTGGTTTCCATGCCAAAGAATTAAGAAACTTTCATCCTAAATATAGACACGAGACAAGAAAATGGATACAGAAATCCATAACATGAGATGGAAAGCAAAGATCTACACAAAAGTTAAAGGAATGGAATTGGTAACAAATTTTTTCTACAAAGAGAAAAGTGACTTCATTCGAAGAACATATTAAGTAAACCACTCTTGAATCCTTAGAAATAAGGTGACCCTTTAGGATACAAAAGTCTATATATATATATATTAGTAAATTATTTGGACCATTGCACTTCTACATGGCCAAGCAATAGTATGGAACTTGCACTATTGAACGACAGACTAATCAAACGGAGCTTGCAATGCTGAAGGACCAATCAACTGAATAGAACCCGCTGAACGGTTGAACGTCTGAAAGCTGAATAGCCAAACGGAACGGTCTATTGAACAGCTGATTGGTCCTACGGAAGTACTACTCCGAACGGCTAACTTTTAAAACGGAACTACAATTCTGAATGATTGCATGGCACTACGAAACTACTCAGCTCCAATGCAATAATAATACTACTAACTAATAGGTACTTTAGGAATTACACATCTATTAATAGGATTTTATCATTTGATAAATGAGAATCCTCATCGCTATTAAAAGCATAAATTTTAAATAAATCTCTGGCATAGTATTTTAGGAATAACCTCAGAATTAAGGCCAGATTGGCTTAAGGATCTTTTGCTTAAACCTACTAAGTCTACCATTACTAGATAGCTCCTTAACTTTGTACTTATATTGAATGAAATTTTGAGTAGTCTATTCGTCAGATTAGATCCTTACATGATTTTGGTTGTATTCTTGATTTGGTGGATATTTAATTTCCTTGTTTCTTTTCATAATGATTTCTTGATTGATTTTCAGTTCCTATGAATTCTTGATTTCTTTGCTGAATTACTATGATGATCAAAAGACTTCACATGGAATTTTTAAATTAGTACTAGTAATAGTTAGAATTTTGAGTAATCTATTTGCCAGATGAGATCCTGGCAGATTATTGACTGAATTCTTGACTTATGAGCTTTTAGTTTCTTTGTTTCCTTCTATAAAGATTTCACGTCAATTTACAAAATTCTAAATCTCCTTATTGATTTTTATAATGATTGGTGAATTTCATATTTTTGGTTTCCCAATTCAGTTTTTGCGATGATCTCTAGTTGGATTTCTGGTTTTGTGAATTCTAAATTTCCATATCGATTTTTATGACAATTGGGGATCTCATATTCTTAGTTTCATTATTGAATTATCATAATGATTTCTTATTGGATTTCCGGTTTTATGAATTCTAAATTTCCTTATTGACTTTTATGATGATTTATGAATTTCGTATACTTGGTTTCCCCATTGGATTTTCATAATGATTTCTTATTGATCTACCATTTTTATGAATTCTTGATTCCTTGATTTCTTCATTGAATTTCCATGATGATCTATAGAATTCTTATTAAATTTATGACTTTGTATAGGTATTAGATAAAGTTTAGAGTAGTTTATTTGACAGATGAGATCCTAGCAAGTTTCTGATTACATTACTGAATTCATAAATTATGGTTTCTTTTTGTAATGACTTTCTGGTTCTATAAATTCTTAATTTCTTTATTGAATTTTCATAATGAGCTATGCATTTCCTATTGAATTTTTGGCTTTATGGATTTTTTGGATGAATTTTGAAATTTTTGTAATGGAATTAAGGTTTACTTGAAAATTAATGTTTCCATAATAATATTAGATGGAATTCTGGATAAGAGTTTCTTAATGTCAAACAGACTTTTATTCTTTTATTAAAAGATGATGGTAAAAGGAAATAAGTGCCCTCTAATTTTCATATTATCAAACAACATCAATGCCTAACTATCTACCAATTTGCTAATGAATGAAAATCGTTAGTATGAATTGCAAGGATGAAAATAAAATTATAACAGGGAAACAAGGTAAAACCGCTAAAAGCGAGGAATTAGTCCCTAATGGATAAAGAAAACATAACCCAAGAACACAGGACTTATAGTGTGTGATGGCCTTCTAGGAAGGTTTATTTACTTAAATCAACGACTATTGACCAAGTGATATTGTTTCATATTTCTATTATTAGTATTTAAGGGATTTGGTTATATATTTATTTGAATGCTCTACCCAGTAATACTATCAAATAGTAACTTGAATTATAAAGTTACCAATCAAGGTCTTATAACAAAGTTATGATCCGAATAAAAGTTATTATATGTTTTTGCGGGAAAACAAACAGAAGGATTTCATTGGAGTTGGAGTAGTTTGAAATAAATATTTGGAATTTTGTCCTAAAGAACAAAAGCTTCTTTCATAATAGGAGGGGAATAAATGTTATGCATAAAATATTCTCAAGAATAAAATTATGAAAGAAGGAAAAAGAGCATTGATGTGAATAAGAAGGCATTAGAGTGGTCTCTTTAAACATTAAAATAAGGCTTTCGATAAGAAGATGAATGAGTTAGAAAAACCTTTTGAAGAGGCAAAAACGATGCTTCAGTAGTGTTTGAGATAAGCATAGAGCTTTCGAAGAGGTTGAAGGGTACCTTTTGAAGGCAATGGGTAATAGGTTTACAACTTTTGAAGAGATCGAAATTTACCTTTCAAAGGCAATGAATAGCATGCTTTCTTCATACACACCAAACCATTTGAAATGATTGGCTTAGTCCTTATCTACTTTCATCAGAAGAACATTTGGCAAAAGACCCTTTCGAAAGCGTATATTAGTCATTCGAATTTTTTAAAGCCATCCTTACCTATGAAGGAAAACCATATGAATTCAATATAACTCCTACTAACACCAAAGGATGAGGTTCCGCACCAGCCAGGGAAGAGGCTTCGAGTGGAATCTTTTGCAGCAAAGCTTTCTATAGTGTTTCTACTCATTCGAAACCTAAAGAGTATATGTTTCGACAGCATCGAAGGCCAACGCCCATGCCAACTTGCACACCACGTTAACAGCAAGGTGAAGAGCGCATCTATATACCTTTCGATGAAGTCGAAAGCGATCATGTAATATACCATTCGATAAAGTCGAAAGAAATAAAGAAAGACAAAAGTAAGCCCAGTCTTCAGCGGCAAAGGAAGGTTGACCATTTAATCATTTCGACTAAGTCGAAAGCTATGATTCAAAAGATGGGCCCGAAAGGGGGAAAGCAGACCTTCCGACCGTGTCAAAAGTAATGGGTCAAAAGGTAACAACCTAAACCTTTAAATAAAACCCTAGAAGTCTGGTTTTGTTAGGGATTTGATTAACTTTTTACTTGTACTTTCTAAAGCTTGTAAACCCTAATTTCAAAATCGAATTAGGGATTTTGTCAATCTATATATCTTTAATTCAATAAAAGGAAGATGATAATAAGTTTGATTATGTAGTTGTTTAGAGATTCTTATTGCATACACTTATGATCATTTGATGTCGATCTAGTCGAAAGATTACACTCCGATTAAGTCGAAACCCATAGCATACACATATCCTTTGAGTTTTAGCTCAAAACCACAAGATAATAAGAGCTCACCCACTCAAAGAAGTCAAAACCCTTTCAATTCAACCAATTTCCCTAAACTATAAAGTGCCAACCTTAAGCCACCTTAACTGCTTCGAAAGGTGGTTCCGACAGAGTCACGAGGCAATTAATATGGAAGGAATTTCTAAAAAGGAGGGTTAGCTATTCGACTATGTCGAAAGGTGATAAAGATATGTTTCCAAATATCTTTTCATATTCGAAAAGTGTAAGCTACCTTCACCTATTCGAAAGGATGTTTCGAAGGAATCACATTTTCTTTAGTCTTTACTTTGAGGTGTTGGGAAGTTTTCTTATTAACATATAAATTTCCAAAAGATGATTTTTGGACTTCGACCATTTATACCTGAATCTAAGTTTCGGGTCTTTTACTATTAACTTTTGAGCTTCACTTATTGATGCCGGAATCTGGGTTTCGAAACTGCTATAATTGAGACCTCTATTATGGACTTCTGGTCTACTACTAGTTTCTATATCTATCTTACTAAAACCCGAATCTGGGTCTCGGAACTTCTGCTCGTAACTTTTGGATTACGCTTATCAATACCCGAATCTTGGTTTCTGGCCTTCTATTATTTCCATATAAAGGTTTCTGGACTCATATTATTTATTCCTAAAAGAGTATTCCTAATCTTTTACAACTTATTTCCAGATGATGATCTCTAGACTTCTATTATTAAACGATTATTCTTGGCCTTCTATCGGGAGAGGAATTTCTAAACTTCTATTATTAATGCCAGATTTGGATTTCTGGTCTCCTTTTATTAATTCCATAACTACTTTTTGGACTTAACTAGAGTCAGATTTCCGGTCATCTCACATCATTACCAAAGTTGGGTTTCAAGACATCTCGCCATTTCTAAATATGGAATTTCTCTTCACTTATTAATTTCTCATGATGATCGGTTAACTTCCATTACTTAGATGTTTGGATTCCCAATAATATCAAAAATAATATGAACAAATCGCCAAACATATTCTTATATAGGAATTAATGATAAGAAATGTTGTCCACTTTGTACTTTTCAGGAATTTTTTTTAAGGAAGACTGAATGGTTAAACAAATACAAAATCCATAGTCAAAGTAATAAGAAAGCAGATTCAAAAACAACATTGTAAGCACAAGAGAAGGCTACAAACTAGGTGATATTTACATAATTTACATAATTTGTAAAATTATTTACATGTGTATGTTTCATAGATCTTGAACAACCTTAGATAAATTTTCAGCAATTAAAGGACCGATAATATGACAAATCACTATAAAAAGAATTTCTTTGAGCTTGTTCTCTTTCTTCTAAATTTCATCAACATCGTCAATGGATTCAATGTGAGTCTTCAAAGCATGGTTGAAAGCTTTATTGTCATCTTTAAGGGTCTTGTTTTGTCTTTCTAAATGGGCAATGTGATTTTGGAGAAGATATTTTTCATGTTCATGTCTTTGAATTTTAGCTGCATACTCGTTAATGCGTTGCGAATATCTCACTTTCTATTGATTGTCAAAATATCTCATCATTTCAAATTTGACCCTCCTACACCATTCACCCACTACCTTCACGTCTAAACTTGAGGGAGGGTTAGCCATAGCAGGGAATTCTTGAATTGCTATTTGTCAGTTTCATAATAAATGAGGTGATTGAAGAAGTCGGTAAATCGATATTTGAAATGTCACCCCCATGATAAATTCTAAGGATTTGTACTGAGCTTGACTATCTTTTAATTTTCTCTCCAAATCGCTTACCTGTTGGAAAAGCTTAAACATCTCGTCATCAAAGTCGATTGAAGGGTTTGATTTGATTTGGCATTTCAATTGGGAAACCGTTTCATCTTTGTTCTTGATGTCCGCTTTAAGACTAGTGATTTGGTCATTAATGTCCCTAATAATCGCCTTTTGCAGCATGAATTTCAGCGCCATTCGTACACTTCAGTATTACCTTGAAGACGAGCAAACAGAGGATCTCTAAGTAGGCTCCTCTTTTCAATATCCGCTACCAACCTATCTCTAACGTTGGTTAAATGAGATAATTAATCTAATGAGAGCGATATGGCATCTACTTGTAACTCCTATTTAAACAAACAAAAAACAAAGTTAAAACCTAAATAACAAATTTCTTTTATTACAATAATAGAGATTACAACTCGAGAAGAAATAAAACAGAAAGTAGACTCTTATTGTTGTAATCAAAAACTAGTTTTATCACACTTAGAGTTTGGAAACAACATTTTTAACTTTGTTCAAAGAGTTCGTTGAAAGTGTAATTGTCGATTCAAAAGGTGCCTTAAATCCTTCGGGGGTAAATAGTTGGAGGACATTTGCTATAATCTCATTCTCCGGCTGGAGACCTATCACGACCACATATTAATTTTGTGTAATATGTTCGAATTTCCTTAAGGAGTTTCTCCTTTTTTTGCCAAGGAAATCAAGGCGAAGACGAGGGCGTTGCATATAAATCTTTTGTAGATCTCTAAGAAAGCAATAACTAGCCAGTCTTGAAGATTTCAAGAGCGAGGCCTTTTCTAAATAATCTCTTTTTAATTTGACATATTTTCCTAAATAATCCCTATTAACAGGGCGGCTTGGGAGACATTTATTTTGAAACAATGTAATAAAATACAACTAAGTATAAAAGAAAACCAATGCAGAAAATTTACAAGTTAGTATAATTAGATGATTACAAATTTTCATCTGGTTCGTACAAAATTGATTTTTTAATAACTCGAAAATGAATCTATCCTTATAATATTTGAGTTTTGTAGGAGGCAATACGCAAGGAATTGAGTTGACTGGTGGAAAATTCCAACAAACCCCCGGATGAGGATCAAGTCCAAATTCGTCAAAGTATCTCTTATGTAGACGTCTAAGTAGACCCCTACTTAAATCACACAAGTATTAAAAATCTACAGTTGGATGTCTACAATAAGCTTTGTATAAGAAGTCTACCAGAATATCACTATCCTTAATCAACATCCAAAAGAGTGTTATCAATTCCCTTTTCTCTTCCAAGAGCTTGTCATAACAAAGTTGTGATGTATTTAGATGAGAGGCAGCTTCTTGATCATTAAAAGACGCTAATACTGTAGTGCTTTTATTAAGCTTATAATATTTCTAAGAGAGTGCATTGTATTCTTTTAATTGTTTGTCTAACTCCCTACATAAGCTATTTATTTCCGCTTGTTTTCATTCAAGCTTTGTGTTTATAACTTTCTTATCTAAAGTGGAATGATATTAGCCAATGTTATCTTAGAGGTGAAAGCCATTTTGACAAACTTCCATGCCTCAGAAACATGGATTGAAGTTTGTAGGGTCTGCATTTTCCCCTATAGCTCTCCAGCATTAACATCGGTGTCTTTTTAAGCAAGATAAGAAGGTTTAGGAAATTCTGTTTAACCGTTTCATGGGCACTAGGATCAGGGATGACTTTTCCAAAGCCTTGGAAGTGTCATCGCCATCCTCTCCATGAGAGTCATCATGATCGCCCCAATTACCGCTAGAACCCTAACCTCTATCATCATTATCAAAGTTATCATCGTCGTTGACATCGTCGTTGCCACCTTTTTCAACAACGGCTTCATCATATGAATCGTCCTCCTCATCGTTCGAATCGGAATCTCCTTCAATATGAGGGATTTCAAAAGATAGGAGCTTTAAGGCATCAATTTCTTCTCTATCATGGACCTCGATCCCTTGCTCCATTTATTTTATTTTGTCCATGAATCTCTTAATCCATACAGAATAGACTAAGGGAAGGCTTAAGTTCAAACACTTCTCTATATTGTTGGAGTAAGCCAACATTAGTGCATCCTCAAAAGAATTTTCAAT
Source organism: Allium fistulosum (assembly GCA_030737815.1). Lineage (NCBI taxonomy): Eukaryota > Viridiplantae > Streptophyta > Magnoliopsida > Asparagales > Amaryllidaceae > Allium > Allium fistulosum. The sequence continues at coordinate 671,820,420 of CM060905.1, forward strand.
GATACGATTCAGAGAAGTGCTCAAAAAGTAAGACACCTTTTGTTTCTCCTCGAAAATAGTTTTGATGGTAATAGTTAAGGAATTCTTCTTCAACTTCTTTTTGAAAAGAGTGCATTTCTTCTTCAAAGAAGAATGTTTAGCATTCATCCATGCCTTTTCATCATCCGACTCTTTTAGAATCATTTTCAAAGCCAAAACCTCATTGGCTCAGATTTGTTTTTCCTTCCTCTCTTCGAGAACTATAGATTCCGCTTGGATTGGTGAAGCGCTTAACCTTTCTTGTTCCCATACTACATTATCTTTAGCAGTAGTAAGGGATGTAATCTTGTTACTTAGAGTTGAGACTTGTTCTTTGAGTTGGATGTCTCAGCGGAAGACTTCGAAATGTTTTCTAGGAGGGAATACTAACTTTTATAGATCTGAAAGGAAAATGAGTCAAGATTCTATATAAAATAGTAATAAGAAAATCAAGTAGTATGAAACATACCATAAGTTGTTGGTGAATAAGAGATCACAATGACTTGTCGAATTGGGTACGGAGGAAGGCGGTTGAATAGAAGAGAACGATGGAGAGTCCATAATTAGTTGCACGACATTCTCAAAATCGTTAGGAGACGTCGATCATGTGGGTCTAGAAGGATATAACTCCTGGGTGGAGTTGAAGTGCCTAAATCCTTTTGCATCTAGTCAATGATTCTGGGAGAATAAGATACAATCTATGAGAATGAAGTTGTCCTTTGAAAGAATTACCCTGGGTTGGTCGGCAGTGGCATTAGGAGTGGGACCTTCTAGAGCTTTACCTATATTAACAAGTCCACCATCTTTTGGACGAAGAGAAGGCTGGAGATTGGTAGTTTTAATTTACTTAGAAGAAGGACCTACAGCGATCACTCCACTCAGTTTCTTTTAGCGATCATCCTTGACCTAGCAATAGCCTGGGTAAAAGCTAAAGCACTAGATTCAGAAGGTGGAGGGAGAGGATCTCTTATGGACAGTTCAGATGAAGGAGCAACTGTTAAAACTAAAAAACATGGTTTTGCAAAGCAATTTCAAGAAAAACACGACGATAAGTTATAAATGATATATTTAAGTTTACTAGTTGGGTATGGACAAATCGAAGACAAAGGAGAAATTTTTTAGGGTCACCTAAGGATAGGAAGCATTTGCTCTCAAAAGTGTGTTAGATAGGAGGAGGTTGTCCAACAATCCTCTGATCTACTTGAAGGAGAGAATGTTTTTGAAGATTGCTAGGGGTCAATAATGTAAGCCTATTCCCAATGCTACTTGAAGTAGTGGTTAACAACTTCACGATTATCTTCCCTTCATCACCAAGTTCTTTAGGAGCAGAGCCTAATAAGAAAATGTAATTTAGCAAAAGAAAATATTTAAATGAAAATAATGGTAATGGTCTTCTTAAGAGGAGAAGAGAGTGCTCCGCTAATACTTGAAAAGCATTTGATATAAAAGAATTGTGTCTCCCAATCCTTGAATTTGTTTACTCCCTCTGAAATTAACTTCTTGTGAGGGTTAGCTCTAAAGATTTGGCTATATAGATTGCTAAGCATGACAAGACGCACCAAGTAATTGAGAACTTCAGCACATAGCAAAGGAATGTCCAACTTTAAGGCCATGAGCTCTAAGGTGATGAGATATCTATATATATTTGGCGATAACAAAATAAGGGCTATTGCAAGGTGACTCAAGAATCTTGTCAAGAAATCAGGAAATGGAATAAAACCACCATGCCAGATGTTGATACCAGTTTAAGCAAAATATCTTTCAGGAGGATTCTGAATAGTATCATTATCACTTGGAGGAATATCTTCAACTCCTATAATTCTAAAGTCATTAAGGATTGTATCAACTTTGTCTTGTGAAGTTATAAGGGAATGCCTTGAAACTACTTCAATCTTCTTTGGGGAAGATTCTAGTTCTGAAACTGTATCCTTTTCTGATTTCTTGGAAGCTCTTTTAAACTCATGATCCCGCCAGGTGAAATAATTTCATTAAAATTATGATTCATTCCACTATTAACACCTTTCAAAGATGTCAAAAGTCTATTATAATGGTTTAAATATCCTCCACAATATATGGTTTCATGCCTTTGAAAGTGGTTTGGAGTTAATAAGAATTATAAGAGTCGATGAGTTTTCGACGGTTTCGAAAGGCAAGATGAAGTACATGCACCTGGACATACCCTTCAACAACGTTGAAAGCCCAGAAATTCTACTATATTATCAATTTAGGTATACATCTTTTCGAAATGCCATATACCAATTAGTTTAAAATGATTTGAAATAAAGAGGCATTGACACTATCTAAAGGGCGATGAGACGTTTCAACAATGTTTATATTGAGAAGTGATGATAGCTACACTGCAATTAACTATTGTTAGTTTTGATTGAGTCGAAAGGATATAACAGATCCTTCGAAGTGTGAATGCTATGTTGAGAAAATACAAACAAATGTGGTTATTTAAACTTTGAGGTTTCGAATAAGCCGAAAGGTTGGATAAGGCTTTCAACAGTAACACAAATTATATTTTTCTTAGTTTAACTTATAGTGAAGAACGTTATTTTTTAATCAATAGTATCCCCTAAGAAAAATTAAAATTGGGCATTCTTTATACAAAATAAAGTTCTATTGCATATCACATCCGCTTTTTATATGCATTAAGTTTTGAATCGTTTTGAAGAGAATTGGGACTTCGAAGAGATACACTGTGTAGTCATTAAATTGAATCCTTCAAGAGGACTTCTTCGAAAGGTGTCAGAATACATCAGAACATACTTTTGCTTTCGAAGAAGTCCATCTCATGATTGCAACATCAAATCCTTCGAAAGGATTCAACAAAAGTGGGAACTTGACTTCCTTTCGACCTCTTCGAAAGGAGGTTGGGAAAATAAAGCAGAGTTGTCCGCATCAACGGCTTCGAAAGGGTTGAAAAAATTAAACTACAATATTAGTCTTTTTTTATTTACACAACTCAACCATTATTTGAAGCCACTAGAAAAGACATTTCTCTCTAATTCTCTTTCGACCCTGTGCTTCTTAGAAGTAGACAACTATATTGATTCGGGCTTGAATTTGCATCCAACAATAGCAAAAAAACCCCAAATTTGGCAAACTCAAGCTCGAACCCTAAATTGATGATATGGATAATTCGAAATCAACATGAAAAATGAATCTAAAGATCATTTTATACAAGTGATAAACTTAAATCAGTTTCAAAAAATTAGTACAACAATGCAAATTCAAACCACGAGAATTTGAAATTAAACATGATGAATCGATCTGTAGTATAGAATAATAATCGCATACCTCAAATTTGAACTCGCGTCTTCTGAAATTAGGAATTTAATGAGAAATCAAAATTTATTATTCTTGCTTTGAGTTTCTTATTCGTAGGTAAATGAAAATAGGAAAAAAGGAAGCGTGATTTATAAAAGAGGAAAATGCAAGGAAAGAAATTCGATCAGATTTAAATGAACGACCAAGATTCATTTGAGAAGGTCAAAAGGTGGGAAAAATTTATGCTGAAGTAATGATGGATGTCGAAGTAGTTGACTTAAAAAGTCAATAGCATCCCTTCACTGAGGGGCAAGTGTTATCATAAAAAATCACTCTAACTTTGTCGAAATCTTAAGGAATACAGAAGGAGGATCCATAAATAATGTTAGCAATAGCAGGACCCTTCGAAAGAGTTGAAGGAACAATTCTACAAAACATTGGATAAGCAATGAACTTTCGAAGAGGTCAAAAGAAGACATGGCTACCCTTTTGTTTCAGTTAATACCTTTTGAAATAGTTGCCTCTATATGAATTAAAGAGTTTCAAATGTGTTAAAGGCACCTTTCAAAGGCAACAGATAACAAGCTTACACATGGGCGCCAAACCTTTCGAAACAGTTAGTTTCTCTATAGTTTGCCTTTTACTAAAGAACATTATGCCAAAGTGACCCTTCGAAATCACAAATCAGCCTTTCGAACCGGTTGAAACCTTCTACAAGTATAAAGGAGATCTCACATACCATAGGGTGGAGGTTATGCATTAATCAATGTGAATGCTTTCGAAAGCTATCTTCCGCAACAAAGCCATCTACCATGCTTCAAGTCATTCGAAACCCGAAAAATACACCTTTCTACAATGTGGATGCCCACATCCCTTCTTACTCACATGGGCACATCAACAATAAAGTTAAGCGCACTTCTATACCTTTCGATGTAGTCGAAAGCATACAAATCCCCTTCAAAAGCAGAGCTAGAAGGGTGCCCTGAATTAAATAGCGACGAAAGGTCCTTAATGAACCATTTTGACTAAGTCGAAAAGACTAATGCGAAAGGATCCAACCTGCACTTATAAATAAGTCCACAGGGGTACTGTTAAAGGGATCTGAATGCATTCATTCTATGCTTATTCTTTCCTTGAATTTGTAAACCCTAATCTTTAAATCAAATTGGGGATTTCACTCTCTTGTAGTATTTAATCCATTGTATACATGCAGACTATCAATAAAGCAATTGTGTGGTATTTTTTAATACATGGCTCTTGATTCATTGCTTATATATGGTTTCACTTATGAAAATTATGTTTCAAAATCCATTAAAAGGGTACCTTTCGAAGAAGTAGGGCCTTACCGATTCAATCAAAATCCCTTCAATCCATTATGTAAAAACCATAGTTGACCCCAACTACATCGAAAGGAGGTTACGAAAGGGTTTTAAATCATCTTAACTGATTCGAAAGGTGGATTTGAAAGGTTCTAAGCTGTCTTAATTGGTTCGAAAGGTAGTTTCGAAAGGGTCATTCGCACTTTTAACTTTGCTTTGGGGTATTGAAAAGTTTTCTTGTTAACAGGACAGAAGAAACCAACATAAAAGAATGACTCTGGACATTTGTTTCTATGTTACAACCGTGGAAAACTAGGTCATATGGCACGCAAGTGTCAGAATATGTCATGCTCTTCACCGCAGGCTAACCTTACCAAGGAGCATTTATGGCTATGATTTTTGAGATTCACTTTATTGGTGGATCGGAGGGTTGGTGGGTAGATATGGTGCTTCCTCCCATGTCTGCTATGATCATGCTATGTTCAGTACATACATTTTTGTCGATGATTAGAAAGTGCTGCTGGGAAATTTTCACACCATTACATTGATGGCGTTGGAAATGTGAAAATCAAGTTTACCTCTGGAAAAATAGTTCTTCTGAAAGATGTAATGCATACTCCAGAGATGAGAAAGAATCTGTCTTTGGTTTTCTCCTTAATAAAGCTGGTTTTACTCAAGTTATTGGGGCTGATTTTTACTTTGATTTATAAGGGCATGTTTGTGGGGAAGGGTCATGCTTGTGAGGGTACGCCTAAACTTAATATTGAACCTAATAAAGTAATCAGTTTTACGTATATGTTGTGTGATTTTATATCTAGCATAATAAACTCTGTCATGTTAGTAAACATATAATTCGTAACTTTAGCACCTTAGACCTAATTTCTAAAGTGACACAAATCGATATTAATAAATGTGAATCATGTTGTCAAGCAAAAATGACCAAGAAACCTTGTTAACAAGATTTATTCTCAACACCCCAAAGTTATGCTAAGAAGGATGGATAGACTTATTTGAACAAAGGGTGAGGTACCCTTAAGATTAGCCTTGAAACTTGGTTTTGTTTATGAATAATTCTTGAATCAGACCTTTCGATGTCGTTGAAAGGTTTAGTCTTTGAATTGAATAACTTTCCGATATTGTTGAACTTGTTTGTGGTTACTTACAAAGGTTTACCTTTCGATTAGGTTAGGATTCTCATAATTAAGTACTCTATAGATAGGTTTCAATCTTGTCGAAGGCTAAGGTAATAGCTTTCCTTGGGTAGAATTAAGAAGTCAAAATCTTTAGTGGATATTAATTAGACTTTGACCTTGTCGAAAGGTTTCATCACTTATATGAAGTAGGTTTCAACCTTGTCGAAAGGTATGAGAACGACCACCTTGGGATTAAACCTTACGAGTCCAGATATTTATATTTGGAGAACAGATTTCGACTTTGCCAAAAGGTTAAATCACTTGGTTTATTGCTTCAAAAGGTTACATGTATTGTTAAAGTACAAAGAACTGTCGACCTTGTTGAAAGGTTTACACCACAGAGCTAATGGCTTTCGAAGGTCATAGAAGATATAAAGTCAAGAAGTGTTGTCGACTTTGTCGAAAGGTTTGAGCCACAGAGCTAATAGCATCAAAAAATTGCAGTGAATGTTTAGGTCAGTTGAGTTGTCAACCTTGTCGACATGAACCATTCGATGGAGTAAAACCTAGAAAGTAGAGATTAATTGAATAGAGATTTAAGGAAACAGTAAAGTAATCAATAATATTCAAGACTTCCCCCTTTATCCGAGAAAAATCTATTTTCAGTAAATTCCCAAATCATCCAATTAGGGTTACAATGCTTTTATTAAGAAAATGCAAGCTTTGAATGAAAGAAATTCTATCCCTAAAACATGACCACTTGGGTCTTATTTATAGATGCAGGCGGTACCCCTTTCGACTCCATACTTTTGACCAAGACAAAAAGCCTCCCTTTTATATGCAGTTGTGAGCCTTTCGACTTTGTCGAAAGGTTTGCTCCTCATATGCCATTATGGATATTTCGACATCGTTGAAAGGTCTGCTTTCCTTTATGCCTTCATGCACCTTTCAACTTTGTCAAAGGGTTTGCCATCTATACTTGTTGTGAACCCTTCAATCTTGTCGGAAGGTTGCTCTTCACTTGATTGTTGTGAACCCTTCGACCTTGCCGAAAGGTTGCTCTTTACTTGAACGTTGTCAATAGGTGTGCTTCCCTCCAATGTTGTCAAAAGGTTTTCTTTCATTCTTTGCTGACTTCTGAGTGTTGCTTTCATCATATAACCTTTCGACATTATTTAAAGGTATCTTGGACGTGTCTTAGCCGGTTCGAAAGGCTTGCTATGCTTTCCAAAAGGTCACAATGGGGTTTCTAGTTCTCGCTTTGACGTCTTCATCTTCTTCGAACCCTAGATACTGTGAGATAAAACCTTTCAACTCCTTAAAAGGTTTTGAAGCTGTTAAACTATGATGGCTACATCCCTTTGACTGCTTAAAAAGGTTTGTATGAGCTTCTCTTCCTTAGTCTTTGTTGAAGGACCTTTCGACTCAGTCAAAAGGTGAATTTTTTAGTAACATTTGCCCCCTCATTCAAAGGGATGCTCTTGACTTTCCATGTCATCTACGTCGAAAGCTAAAAATCTTCCCACTTCTTGGCCTTCCCACGTTGATCTGGGCCATCCATTTAAGTCGTATCCAATAGTCAAGAATTTGGGTGACTTTTCTTATATAGTATGCTCCTTCTCTTTCTTCTTCTTTTACCTGCAAATAAGATTATCAAGCAACATCAAAAGAATTTTCTAAAGCTTTCTAAACATTAGTCCCCATAAATCAAGGTAATTCCAAATTCAAACTATAAATTTGGATTAATCTCTGCTTTTCTAAGTTTTCTTTCAAAATTACTCATGTATTAGTCAAATGTTCAGTTTTCCAAATCTTAGAATTGAAATTCAATTTTGGTTTTTTTGAAAATTTTTCCTCTTAAATCGGTTTCTTAAATCAATAAAACTCATTTCTCATTTTGGATTTCGATGTCGATAATGACTGTTATTTAAACTCCCTTAATTGGGTGCAGTTCTTATTTCAAATTTTTTTTTGATTTTACTTTTTGTCTTTAAACTGAGTTTTCGACTTGTCAATTATCTTTATGCTTCTCTTGAAATCGAATTGAAGCGATTTCAATTTAAATCCATTTTGTTAATAGGTTTGATTTATGTATTCTTCAAGAAAAATTTGAAAACTGGATTTATAATCGGGTTTGGGTTGATTACACCCGATTCAATTACTTGGAAATTTCTCGTGTATAGTAGATAAATTTGGCGGCATAAAAATGACCTTTTTGCTCCTTTAAAAGTGGTTGAGAAGGCAACATTGGAAATTCCTTCTTAGCAACTTTCAATGGGGTCGAAAAGTGCAGTGATGCCAACTTTACCAATGTTTTTGAAAGGTTAGATAGTTAGATAGAGTGAATCTAACCCTTCAACAATGAGCTCTCGACAAGGTTGAAGAATTTCAAACCTTTCGACTATTATCTTTCGTCATGGTTGAAGTGTTTCAAATCTTTTGACTATTTGCTTTCGATAACGTTGTAATTCTTTGACCTTAGAGTTGTCTCTATTTATCTTTTTTGAAACGTTTAAAGCACATATGTGTTGTGCCCGAAACCTTTTGACTTCAATGGGTAGAATACGTTTCGACAACATTGACCAAACCTCCTGACAATGCCAGTAATACTAATGTTTTTAACTTAGGAATTTTAAGTTATTGGTTTCGACCATGCTGAAAGGTCTTCCCTTTTGGCTTCATGTTACACTTTAAGTGTATCCAGGCTTCCATAGAGCTTTCAACATTGTCGAAAGGTAATGAATGGGCTAACATTTCCTCTCTACCTTTTGACTTTGTCGGTAGCTCAAGGAAATCGTATTGTTATTTATTTACTTTTTAGGCTTTCAATAATGCTGAGGTATGATAGTTTAGGTTCATTCTATTTTCTTTTCGACATTGTTGAAAGCTTGGGCCACTGACCTTTCGACTTTGTCGAAAGCTTGAGTTGCTGACCTTTCGACATTGTCGAAAGCTTGAGCCGCCGATCTTTCGACAATGTCGATTGCTCAAACTACTTAGTCTTTGACTTAAACTGTTTATACCATTTTAAAACTTTGTGTCTGTTTTCATACTAAGCTATCCTAGTAAACTTATTTGTTTGATCCCTGAGTGCTTTGTATGTTCATAAATGACCAAAGGTTTTGACTAAAACGTTTTCACTTGGTAGAATCATGAGCTCCCCTAAAGTTAAAGCCATTACTAAGCATTCTTTCATCGTATCTCAGAATGAAGTCAGTGCTATTCTTAAAGATTTTGGTATTACTGGGAATGAAGCTATCCCTCCTCGACCAACTGATACCATTGACAGTCCTCCTAAAGAGTATTTTTCTTACTCTACCATCCATATATAGCATGGCAAATTTCTTCCTTTTCCAAAGTTCCTAAGTTCGTACTTATCTAATGTTAGAGTTGCTCCGATTCAACCATGTCCAAATGTCTATACTCATCTACTATCTCTAGAGATGTTGGCGTTGGAATCTAGACTTCCTTTGCTTAATGCTGAAGTTCAAAACTCCATGACCAAGTTGGAAAGGTTGAGTAATCTTAATAAGCAGATATACAGAGTCAACATGTACAAGAAGTTAATATCTGATAGTATTAACAAGTTCAAGGACGGGAAGAACTAGTTTTTATTTGTCAAGTGCTTTGTTGATGTTCGCAAGACTTTTTCTTCCCCCCATAAGTCAGCTCAAATGTCATCTTTGCTCTTTCTTTATGTTTTTCATTAACTAATCTCTTTCTTTTTCAGGTGAAACTTCTAATGCACTTAATGATGTCGATAAGAAAACCGTCGATTCTCTAGTTGTAGCTTCAAAACAAATTGGAAGCAGGTTGACGCTCTTAACCCCTGCGAACTTAAGAAAACATTCTTTACTACTATCTGGTCAGAGGATCATAGAAACTCCTCCCACCATCATGCACACTTCTCGTGGTAAGCGCTTCCTTTCCTTGGGTGATGCTGAACACTTCACTTCAATGTCACCTATTTGTGCTGATCATTCAGGTATATAAACGGTTTAGAATTTCCCTTTCTTTGTCCCTGTCATTCTTTGAATTACTTTGACTGATTTTATATCCGCTTGAATTTTTTCCAACTTCTTCTAAACCATCGTATCTTCCAGCGGTGCTGCCCCTCCTCCGTTATCTTCTGAAGTAACATCAATCTTGGAGGCTTTTGCTAAATTCTAAAGAACCTTCAAAAGAAAACTAACGGAGCCTTCATGGGACGCTCCTCCAACGAAAATGGCTAAAATTACTGATGTGGAGGAAGAGGAAGAGCGCACATCTCCTAAACAAGCTTCGAAGAGCCCTATCGTTGAAGCATCCAAAGATAAAATGGAGCAAACTCCACCTACTCCTAAACCTTTTTCTCGCATTACTATCTCCGACTCCCCGGTTGCACTCGAGTAGAGGCAGTTGTCCTTGTTGAAGACTCCTTCTACAAAGCAAACTCTTCCAGATTCGTCATCTTCTGCTCCTTTACCTAGGAATTTTGAAGAATTTGTTGAGTTCATTATACATTCTGAATCCTTCGCTTCTTCCCCTCTACCGTCATTCACTTAGAACATGGCGGAAAATTATCGCTCTCTTATGTAGTAGCAACTTTTAGTATACTCTCATCCAATTGATTTAATTATTGTTGGATTTCTTTAATTGCTAACTCATGTTTCAGTTCTTGTTGCAGATTTCTAGGAACTAGGCAGGTCTAAATGAACATGTCTTCAAATCTTCAACTGAATCTTCTAAGTTGCGGCAGGAAAATTCCGAGCTTAAGTATCAAATATCTTCTCTGACTGCCACCCAAAATGATACTCCAATGAGTTGGAGAGGTTGATGCCAATTTAAAAATAGAGAAAACGGCCCATCAGCTTACTATTGACGAAAAATTTGCTATGAAGCTAACTCTTAAAGATTCAGAAGATGGAAATGCTCGCTTGGTCGCCAAGACTGTTTCTTTGAAAAACAAATTCAGGAAGACCAGAGCTTCACTCAAACAAGCTATTTGTACCCACTTTGACATCAAGAAGTAAGTCTCTCAGTTTTTTAATGTTACCCTAGGGTCAATGATGCTAAAAAATTACGAAGATGGCCTCATGCTCGCATATGCGGACAACTACGAGAAATGTCCAGATTTCGGCTTCCCTTCTCTCGACCCAGCATTAGCCGAAAGAGTAATGGACAAAATCAACCAGATAAGGCAGGGTACCAGACTAAGGATAAGGAGGAAGTAGTTAATGCTGCTGAAGCTCTCTCTTTTGATATCCCTTCCTTCGCAATCAAATCTGATTCTGAGGAAGAGGGTGATACTTATGATGCCGAAGAGGAAAAATATGACGACGACGATGAGGGCGGCAATAATGATGCTGATGGCGATGATGATAGTCCTCTTGAAGGCTAGGGCCCTAGTGGAGATAATGAGGGTCCCTTTGGTGCCATAGAAGAAGATGGAGGTGGCCAAGATGTAAAGGAGCCATCCCCACATAAAGATTTTCCTCCTTCATCCCCTGGACCATCTAATCTTCCGTAGGAGGAAACTGCTCCCACCCATTCTAAGAATCTAGAAGAGAAAGAGCAGGCCCCCCAAGCTGCCATTTCAGTTTCAAATGTATGGAGCTCTCTGTTTAAATGTCTTACACTTCGAAGATAATAATTAGTGCTAAATCATTTGTCTTAGATAAAGAAGAAGTCCACTTTCCCCTCTAGAAAAAAACTTGATAGAAAACAGGCGGAAATTAGCAAGTTATATAAGGAGTTAGACAATCTGATAAAGGAGCACAATGTTCTATCTAAGAAATATCATAACCTTGACAAGAGCACCACCGTATTAGCATCTTTTAAATACCAGAAGTTTGCCCCTTTATTAAAGAGAGCGCATCTCCAATATGACGCTCTCTTGAAGAAAAATAACGAGTTACTAACTCTATTCTGGATGATGATTGAAGAGAGAGACATTTTTGCTAACTTTTTGTATAAAGCTTATTGTAGACATTCTATTATTGATTTTTCATAGTTAGGAAAATTCAATGGGGGTCTATTCAGGCGTTTTCATAAAAGATACTTAGATGAATTTGGATCTAACCCACATCCTAGAGCTTGTTGGAACTTACCATGGGTCGGATCGATTCCATAAGATCTTCTATCTGAAAAACATAAGTACTACAAGGATAAATTTGTTTTCGAGTATTTCTCTAAATCTGTTTTGCATGAACCAGATGAATGATTATAATATGTAACAACCAATTGATTTATGAGTGCATGTTTAGGGTTCTATTTTCTATGCTTACTTTCTTTTTACTATTCTATTTCAGAATATTAGTTCTTTAGGTCAAGTCATCTCAAGAGAACACTTAAGCCAATGTGTTAACTTGAGGAGGTTTTATTCTAAAAATGCACCATTGTTAAAGACTTTGAAGTTAGTGAAATATTGCTTTCTTCGGGATTTACAAAAGTTATACTTGGAATTCCCATGCCTCCGCTTTGACTTCCTCGGCGATGAGAAGGAAAAACTCCTTAAAGTGATCAGGACATTTCATTCTAAATTAATTTGCGGTCACGATAGTCCCCCAGCTAAGAAGTGGGACTATAGTCAACGTCCACTAGTTGCAACCGCTGAAGGAGTTACTATAGCATTTGATTCGACAGTTATGCTTTCAGCCAACTCTTTAGATAATGTTAGGAAAGAAGTTTGTAAACTTTAAATGTACTTTAATCGTATACTGTATCTTTTAAATCTGTTGCTACTTTTGTTGTAATCTATTGTTATGGAAATAACGATATTTTTTAATCTCTACCTAGATTTTTATTCCATTTTTTTATTTAAATTGGAACTACAATCTTCCAGGACCCATCTTTCTCAAAATTTACTTTCGTGTGTCGATGCTATCAGAGAAAGACTATTAACAACGAGTGGTGGGATCGTGGTCCATTATGAAGTCTTTCTTGAGTGTTTCGGTGGCAATACCAAAGCTGTAATATGGCATAAGAGATATTTTCTCCAAAAGACTATCGCCAGTAGTCACAAAGACCATACAGCCTACCTTAAGGCTGATATTAAGAAGAAGGATGAGATGATCGCTACCTCAAGCATCATGTGAAGATTAATTCTATAGCTGATTTCGATCAAAAAATATTTAAACCTATATAGGAAATTTATGATTTTGGAATTAAAGTTGAATGGTAGCCAGGCACAGTGTGCCTTTTTAGAGTTCATTTTGGGGAATAAGACTTCAAAGATCGAACTTTCGGCTCCTCAAGCTACCCCTCTAGATGCCAAGCCTACTAGGGCAAAGCTTCTCGCGGCTCAAAAATTTCCCACCATGCTCAACCCTCCCTTAGGTTTAGATGATAGCGTAGTAGGGAACTGGTGTCGGAGGGTAAAATTCGAAATTGCAAAATATTCTGATAAGCAGTAGAAAGCGAAGTAACCTCAGACCATTAATGAATACGTTGCCAAGAACCAAAAGTTGGAGCATGATAATTATTTTCTTGTCAAACGTGTCTCAGAGTTAGAAAGAGAAAATATAATAGTCAGAGCTGCAAACAGGGCTTTCAATCATGCTCTGAAGACTAACATTAATGCCAAAGATGATGAGAACATAATAAGAAGAAAAGAAAAGAAGCTTAAGGATGTTCTCCGTGTAGCAATTCAACATGTTGTAGATCCTTCGGTGGCGGATACTCTTAATAAAGTAGCTCAAGATTTGTAATTCATATACGTGTTTGAGCTATGTAAATCTATCTTTTATATAAATTTGTTGTTTTGTATATGATTTCATAACTTATGTAAATCACATAAATTTTGTAAATATCACCTGATTTGCAATCCTTTTCTGTAATGTCACTTTTTGAAATGCCTTCAAATTGCTCATTCATTGATTTTTGGACTTGTTGAATCTTTTGTTATTCCTTGCTGTTTTGATTTTCACAAAAAGCATGTCGCAAACAATTTTTCTAATCGTTAGCCTGAAACCAACATATTCGTCCGTGTACATTATTTGCCTTGATTAGCAAATTATCTTGCTAATTGTATAAAAAGTAACTTATTTAAAACGTTTAGATTTCATCCTTATCCATGATGAGAAATGAAGGATTTAACTCCTTCTACTTGGCTGGAATGTTTGAAATTTGCTGATATTAAGTTCTGCCCTGCCACAGAGGTATAAATATTAGAATATAGCTTTTATTGAATAAAGAACCTGATTAAGAGATCAATGTCTGAAATTCTGATGTAGTAACTCTCCAACCCATTCCTTAACATTAATGGGATTTAAAAATTTAGAAACCCGAAGCTCCCATTTAGAGACTTTTAACAGTGATCTTTAAAATTCCTTGACCCAGATTCGAGCATTTGTGATAAATAGAAATTCACAGATTTTCACCCAGATTAGGGTTTGCATAAATAGTAGTCTTGATAGCCGAATTCGCGTATAACAAGTTAAAGATTAATAAATACCCAAACCCCTAATTCGGGTATTAATAGTTGATGTTTAAAGATGAGAATCCCAAAACCTAGATTTGGGTATATTAAGATAACCAGTAGTTAATAGAGACTCGAAACCCATATTTAGGTATTATATAGTGAAGTTCAAAAATGAATATCCCGAAACCCAGATTGGGGTATTAATTGATGTAATTCTGATGTAAGTGACCCGGAAGCCAGATTCAGATACTAATAGATGATGTTTAGAAATGAGAGTCTCGAAACCCAGATTCGGGTAAGAGTAAGTAGAGATCCGTTCTTCTCCTTTACTTTTGTCTTCTTTGACATGTATGAATTCTTCAGGTTTTGAATATATAAAGAAATAACCTAATTGGCAGCCTCTTGAGCTAGGACGTCTTAGTCCAAGATCGAATATGCTTTTCTCTCGAGCTTGAACATCGTAGTTCATGAATTGATGAGCCTCTTCTTAGGCTTGAACATCTTAGTCCTCTGCTAATTGAGCCTCTTCTTGGGCTTGGACATCTTAGTCCATTATTTGTTAGGCCACTTCTTGGGCCTGGACATCTTTGTCCATTATTGTCCTGTAACACCCCTAATTTTATTGACATGATTCGGAAGATTTATTTAGAATAAACTAAATAGAATAATGCAGACAAGGAGACTGAGGATTGATTAATAAATTAAGTGGTCATGCTTATTTAACTAAATGAAATAATAAATGATTAAGTAATTAAACATAAGGCCATTAGGGTAAATAGCCGCTCATATTTCCCACCCTTATACTATTCTCCTTATTCATACACGTTCATTTTTATCTCAAACAAAATAGTAACCGAAAGAAGAAGAGCAAGGCCGACCATTAGGAAGAGAAGAGAAAATCAAAGTAAAGCTTAGGATCAAGCTAGAAGAAACCAATCTCAATCAAACTTTAATTTCCTTATCTAATCTAAGGTGAATAATAATTTCTACATCTCTATTTTGATTTTATTATCATATGGTTTCAGATTTAATCACACATATGTTTCATGATATATTTATATATTGATTGGTGATATACTAGATTTATTATTTACATGATTTTAACAAGGTCGTTTAAAGGAGATATATACGGTTTTAGGGTAAAACCAAGACTTAATGATTTTTTAATGCAATGGGAAAATTACATATTATAGAAAACATAATTTTGGAATAGGGTTTCAATTTTTGTAATTTTTCAAGCCATGGAGAATTTATTATGAATTTTCGAAGGAAAATATGGTTATTTGGGTTTATAAATTTGTTAGTGCCGAAATTGTTCACTAACACCCGAGAGTAGATTTAAGTAGTGAAATAAATGAAAAAGTTAAATGGAAAATGACGATAACACTATTCATTGCAAGCAAAAACAGTAAAAAGTGAATGCAACAAGATTTCAAGTGGTTCGGCATTCATTTCCTACGTCCATTTTGAATGATTTCTTCATTACTTTATTAACTACTTCATTACAGTTACAATTCACTAAGAATAACTCGAAGAACAGATAGAGCAAGGAAAAAACCGAGTACAAAAAATGGCAGAGTATTCCCTTAGTTGCCGGTCAGATCCCCTAGAATGGCCCCTTCCCACTATATTTATAGATGGAGGTAGCCTGACATCTCAAAGCTTGGACTCCCACTTGGTGACTTGGGCCCATTACATGGATAACTAACCCCAACCCTGCTACGCTAGTAATGCCGATCCAAAAGTGCCAACCTGAGAATGTCGATCCCATAATGTCGATCGCTCTAAGCATGCCGATCGCTCTTAGCATGCCGATCGCTCCAAGCATGCCGACCCGAAGTCCTTCACATCTAATGCCATTTCGAATTCTACTATGTGTTGTGCCGAACCAATTTACCACACGAAATGCCGACCTAAACACATCATTCTTGTTATGCCGACCCAAGCGATAACATATGGAATGCCTACCAATGGAGCCCACCTAATTTGTTGACCCGAGCTTCATCTTACGCTATGCTTCTGCTGACCCCTTCTTGCTATACCAACCTCAAGGATACCACATATTTCTCAACTCATCAACCACAAAGGCCGACCCCTACTAATCATCGTAATCTTGATCATCGAAATCTTGACATCTGTTTCATCCACTTGTTGACTTTATGAATCCAAGTTTAGACATAGCTACTTGGAAACCATACATCGGTGATGCAGACGTCATCCCGTAGCCATTCTTCCATCAATAGTCGATTCTGCTCTCTATAATTACTTTTTTGTAGGTGGGCGAAGGCACCGGGTAACATTTGCCCCCCAAAGTGCATCTTGTGAATAACACGATACCTTTGAATTAATGAAAAATCCATGTTTCCAGAGGCAAGCTCTATCTCGTCATTGGATGATCGCCATCCTTCACCAATCTTCGATGAAGTCCCTTCCCATTTGAATGTGCAAGTTTAGTCATATGAGGCCCTCGTGCTTTCCTGGTTTAACCTTTTGAAGGTTGAATTCACAAGAGCCTTTTCGATCTCCCGATCATCCTACTATTTTACTTTATTACTTCTCATTTTTTATTTCTTATATCTTATCAGTTTATATTATTGCATTTTTTTAAGAGGGGTCGGCAGAGGAACGCCGATCCCTCCATGGATTCTCACAGGTCGGGGTTGGCATACACAATGACATACACATCTCTCCCCTCTTTACATTCACTTCTCCAAGCTTGCATCTCCTCCGAGTTCGCTTCAGCCGAACTTCTCTACCATCATGCAAATCCCTCTGTTCTTGAACTCAAGTCCTTCAATTTTTAAACCTAAATTAAACATAAACTCGAGCTATCCTCATCGTCACTCATCACTACCTCTTAACTCGATAATCCTAACACCAGCCATCTAATTCGACTGCTCATATGTACAAACCTTCCCTTTGTTTGCATGGTTGGATTGAAAGATTTTGGGGATTTGTGTGTAGTTTAGATGCATAGGCAAATGTGTTTCAGTGAGAGGTAGATTAGAGGTTGAGAGGAAGAAGGATTTGCAGAATAAAAGGAGAGTTGAAGGAGAAGTGGATGGGTTCGGGATGATAAAGAAGAAGACGGGGTCATAGAATTAGTGGTCGGCCTAGGTCGGGATGAAAGAGAAGGATCAGTGTAGCTATTCCAAACATGTGGCTGGTACTTTATTTTTGGGTATAGGGTTCGGTATATTGCATGGAGATAGAAGGAGTTGTTAGAGAGATTAGAGGAAAGGATCGGCGTACGAGTTAGAAAAAGGTATTGGTATAGAGGAAGAAAGAGAAGGGGTCAGTGTTGTGTTTAGAGATAGAGGGATCAATATTAAGGTTAGATGAAGGGGTCAGCATAGATGACTAGGATCAGATGTTGATCAATTAAAACCAGTCTAACTCGAGCTACCTAAACACTATGACTACACATTTCCTTGCCCGAGCATAAAGTGACGAACAATAACGTGACTTAGCATATCTGAATCAATGGACTTAACTTTGCACTAACAAATCCCCAATCCACTCAAAATGGCTTATGTATAAAACTAGCACGACAAACTCGGGCAATGGACTCCATAATCCGGAGCATCAACATCCGATCCTAAAGCTTTCATCACAGACCACCTTTCACGTTGTCTAAGACGGTCAGCGATGACGGTCTCTTCAGACAAAATCTTTGAGCTTGGACGTTTTATTTTTGTTTTTTTCAATCTTAAACTATTCATATTCATTTCACATCTACTACACTAGTCCACACATAGAACAGAGGGACGAAATATTATTTATAATTATTGATTGTCTATTGAGTATAGCTAGCACAGATATCAAGTTATACAAAGCGTTCTCCTGTGATGTCTCCTAGATCTGATACAAAGTCAAGCTCTGCTACGTTTTCCGATAATCCCAAACCAAGCCAGCAACAAGAGGTAGTAGAAATATCAAACCCACGGTCAGACCTTTTTTCCATTGTCCCCACTCTTCCTACCAAGGTTATAGACCTGAATACCGACGCCGTAGATGATGTCATTGTCTTGGATAATCCGACCGATTCAAAGGCTTCAAAAATCGACGAAACAACTCTTCATCGACCATGCTCTATTCATGGGATTCCATTCGAAGATGTTCTGGTTCTATCAAGGCAAGACTGGCCTCATTTGCCCCCAGCCGGGTACACCACGTGTAATAAGTTCATGTGCTAGGCCGGGTGTGTGCCACCTTTCAACTCCTTTACTCACGAAGTGCTGAAGTATATGGGAATCGCTCCTACTCAATTACACCCCAACAGCTATGCCTTTATCCACGACACTTTCTTGCTTTTCATGAGTGTTCTATTCCATCCACCAACTTCCAAGGACATCCGGTATATTTATAACTTTAAAAGATGAGCCAATAGCCCCACGTACGTCATTCTTGAACCACTGCCCAGATGTTAATTCTTAATGGGTACATGGAACAAGCTCTCCCTATTCAAGCAAGAGTGGTTCTATATGCAATGTGCTCCTGACTTTATGAGAAGTAGTTGGATGGATGTAAGTACTATTCCCGTCTCCGCTCTTAATTTGGGGACTTAAATCACATTCTTTCTAATCACACAAATTTCTCCAACTCTTCCAGGTGCTCGCTCTCGGCCCGAAGGTGGTAGATATTCCAGGGCGATTGAGGCTATTGGGGCAACTATGGTGGAGGATAGAGAGATCAAACTGCTAGTTACCGATGAACTGCTCTCATTATTCAGGCTATTGGAAGAAAACCATAGAATTGGCCTTCCAGGAAGCAAAGCAATCCCGAAGGTTATCGCCGAGAGGAGAGAACGAGACACCCCTATGGTGCCCCCAGTTGAGAGAATCCAAGAAGGCACCGAAGAAGTGGAAATAAAAGAGACTAAAGAGGCACTGCTAAAAAATGAAGATGCAGGCATTAGACAAGTGCCGGCAGTGATATGCCACATACAAGCAATCGTAGCCTTCCCTAAAAAAGAGAGAAAGTTTGGCATATAGAATCAAGGAAAAGGAAACCAGGGAGACCCTAAAATTCACCATAACTCCAATCGAAAAAGTTTAATCTTCTCAACAAATGGAGTTAATTGAAGGGACTTTATGATACCTCAATTCTGAGAAATTCGTTGAATTATGACTTCACCACCCTTGACTCCGAAGGGCTTAATTATCCCACAAGAGGCGACGAAGGAAGGCAGCCTCCCTATCAAGGAGGAAAATCTCCTATGAGTAAAGCAAAACGTCACTGGACCGTCGAGGGGATGCACTAGGACACTCACAAGCACCTACACCTCACCATCCACCTGCACTTTACTTTTTACATAGCAACTACAAATATGTTCCCGTTTGATTCTTTTATAGGTGCCACGTCTTATTCACACGGTTTTGATCACCTTTGTGGTGCTTCTATCTTTCACTGTTCATATCGGGATTCTGAGTCTGGAATTTGCCGAGTGGAGACAAAAGACGGGCGAGAGATTACTATTCTCGAGAATCATCCTCATCCTCCGAACGGAAATCTCTAGGACACACCTTGCATCAAAGCGAAACAATTAATCCTCCTACGTGTGGTGGAGATAAGCCCACACATCGAGGCTCTCAATCTAATGCTCCCTGTGATCAACATTCCGACTCCTCTAGAACTAGGAAGTCTCGTGAGCACCATAAACAAACATTGATTTCGTCAGAACAAATTTCTCCAGTTCCTGCTCACAACCCAGCTACGGCAGAGAAATTAGCCGAGCTTAAATCCACCTTTCAAAAGATTTGCTTTGACGGGCTAAAGTTCCTCCCAACTATACATCTCGTCCCTGGGACTACCAAAGAAAATTCATTGGCATGTGTGAATGATGTATATGTACAACATTAAGCGTTCATACATTTGGTTCAAAAAGTCTCTGAGGTTTCTACCGAACGTTAACATGAGATCGACCGCCTTAAGTTAGAGGTCGTCCTAGACAAGGACATCATGAAGTACCAAGATAACGAGTTGCTATCGTAAAAACCCAACTTGAGGAGGCACAAAAGAATGCAAAAGAGACGGCGGAGGCAATTTGTCGCTTAGAGGCTACCCACAAAAAAGAAATAAATGATGCACTCCAACGCAGTGGTACTTTGGCTCTGGAAAATGACTCCTTGCAAAAGTAGAAGGACATTCTAGCCCACCGTGTGGAGGAGTTGGAAAAATTGCTATCCAAGGAGAGGGAAGAGAATGTCAAAGCGCAGGAGGAGTCTCAAAAGTATTATGAGGAGATCGTCGAGACAAGAAACTTGAAAACAAAGCTCGACGAGCAACTCTCCCAAGTCGAAGCATTGAAAGAGGTTGCTCATGAAGAGGGTAAGAAAGAAACATTTGTAGAATCTGATTCCTGAATCAGGGCTGCGATTGAGTTCGGTAGGGTGGAGATTAAGTGCTTATTTGATCCACTCATCACTGAATATAATGCAAGAGTTCTCCTCCACCGTGATTTAACTTTCTTAGGCGAAGGCTATCTTGAGTCGCTTGCCAAAGCTTAAGACACTGTCATCAAGATCAATAAAGAAGAGCTGGATGTGCGGAGCTTGACGAAGGGGTACTCGCATAAGAAGTGCTCTGAGGAAACGATCCACATGACTTGGCTACTGCAAAGCTTCAGTTTGGCAGAGCTCCCACACCGCTTAAGGAAAAAGGAGATATCGTTGAATCATCCGACATTGAACACCTGGGTTCTTCACCTATTCAATCAGCTAGGACTTCATCTTCCTAACCACTTGAGCAACACGTCAATTACGACCTTAAGAAGCCTGGACTTGGCATAGACTCACTATCCCCAATCATTGAAGGGAGCACTCCGGTGACCACCGAAAGCCAACCGGACACTGATACTATTCTAAGCCTTTCTAATCTAAAAAGTTGTCGTTCTTGGCGAGCGATGGCCGTAGTCTAACATTTGCTCTCCACTAAACCTTGTAGGTCATCCTAGTCCTGAATTAACTCCAAGGAGCGGAGTTGGCATAGAGCAGGAGGTAAAAGATGCTGAGGCTCCAACCGTCGTGGATATTCCTTGGCCTGATGCTCAAGTGATTCAGGCGTTAGATGTGGATAAACCCAAAGACCCATCACTCGTAGTGGAGCATGATGATGTTATAGTTATGGGCGTTTCTGAGCACATTGCGAAGTTCAGCCTAAAGGAGCGGATTAAGAAAGAGGAGAAGTCAAAGCTCAAAGTTAAGGGTGAGCCTAATCTGGTGGAGGTTATTGATCCCCTTGATTGGCCTTTACAATTCATCCCTCCTAGTGGGTCTATTCCCATCGCGGTTCCTCCTCCTTCCTCAATTACGTCTTCCCAAGGCAACAAAGGGTCTCGAAAGAGATGTTTGATCGAAACGACTCTCGAAAAACCGTAGAGGGAAAAGAAGACGAAGAAATAATTAGGGTCTTGTAATATTTTGCTTAGTCAAACAAGTTAGACATGCATAGTCCTTTTTCCTTCATTCTTTTTCTATTTAGTAGCAATTGTACGGGCGTGAGCACCAAAATTTTGGAAGGGTTGTAAGGAATTTTTGGAACTGTTAATAAAATTTTCGTTCCTTAGCCGATCATCGAACAAATTACTATTCCAATAGTAGAGAATTTTTTCCTCTCCAAGTGTTTGTAATGATTTTTCCAAGTTTGGCTGATAACTTATTATCTTAATCTCATAGCCCATCTGTAGACTTTATCAGAAGTCGCCATTAGTACCAGGCCAGAATCATAATCAACGGTCGTATTTTGTCACCGACAGTTTGAGCATTATTATAATGCCTTTTGGCAAGGCCGTGACACCAATGACATGACTAGAAACCAAGGACTGTCCGTCCCGAAGAACGGTTATACACAGGTCTACTATGGATACTGGCTAATTTGGTCTGTGTCCGGATCGAGCTACAATTGACAGGACACGACATGCAAAGCTATGAGTGCCAACGTTCCAAATTTAAAGTCAATCTGTCAAGGCCCGTTTTTCCATAACCTTTGAATCGAAAATAAACCACACATGTCAAACTCATATTGCACGAAAAGACGGAACATGAAGGGTAATAAAGAAAATAAAGACAGAACAGAATCTCACACGAATGGAATAACATATATTATTCCAATAATAATCTTTACAGTAGAAAATTTTAAAATACAATATCAGAGTCTAACCTAGATTCAGCCTGGACATTTATAACACATGCCCTTACCAATGCTGACAAACAACAAAATAAATGAAATAGATGTAGCGTATAATAGAATACGTCCATACGATGATGAAGATCTCCAGCTCTCCTCTGGAAACTCCAACTGTCTTCAACTAAACCTGAAACTACTCGAATCTGACCCAAGTATTAAAAATACCTGGATCAGGCTTGATAAACTAGCTTGAGATACTCGAAATTTTAAATGCATAGACCATGACGATGCTACCAAAATTTTGAAAAGAAGGGTATTTCATAAGACAATGCCCACACATAAATACATATGGGTTTTTACCTTATGATAACCAAAACATTTTATACCAAAATTCACATGGTATTATTTTAATGACATTATTTTGAAAACACTTTCAAATAAACTTATTCAAATAAGGTATCAATACCTGGACTAAGTCTAAGGTAATATATCCGGACTGGGTCAACGGAATATAACGAATGAAATATATGATACCAAAAGGGGTAGCTCAAATGTTTGCAAGCCATTACAGCTTTTTTGGGACTACAATCAAAACCATAAATCTCGTATTGGGATTGGATTTCCAACATGATAAGGAACTAGTAGAAAGATCAATCTGTATCCATGGCTTACATCCAAGACTCAGACGTCGTTATACAACAACACAAATGGCTAAAAGGAGATACAATCTGCGAATAACATCCAAGTTCTCGAACTTCGTGCATCCCTACCATGAGGCCCATATGTATCCGTTACCTAGGGCTCAGAACATCTGATAACCCAAATAACTACTATTCGAAATGGGAGCATACATCTGACCACATAGAATCCCATAATAACCAGGCTATGGGGCTCGCGAGGCTACGCTCAATTTCTTCAAAGCCATGCTTTTCATACAAAACCACGCTTTGATCATAATAGTTTCCACTTTGAATGCCATACTGCCATTCCTTTGATCACTATTTGACTCCCACGAGCATCCAACCCCTGAGCTCGTATGTCTCAGAGAAGGATGTTAAGCTAAGATAAGTTGCCTTCTCGGCCACCAAGCAGATGTACATTTGTAAAAGTCAAACGTTGTGTCTCAGAAATGCAATGTCAGACATTCGTCCATAAAAGTTCATTCTGGGACTAAACGAAACCGAAGGCACTCTCCTACTACCACTAGTAGCAAGTAGTCCTTGAAATCTGAAAAATCTCCACAACGAGGAGACCGCTGCTATAAATAACTCTATAATGGGAGCGACCCAGAGCATGTCAACAAGCAGTCCTCATGCTATGAGGATCCACGGTCTTCAATAATCATCATCTTCCACATGTCTTCACTTTCGGACGTATACATTGGTTCAAAGTGGTTTTCGGGTAGGAATCACCCAAATCCGACCCTGGTTCCTTCGAAGCCAATTATCGATAAAAAGATTTTAAGTTCATAAGTGGATATCAATCATCAATCAATTACTTCATCTTTTATTTAAATCAAATATCTTTCTTAGATATATTCTTTTCAAGAGTATATGGAACCATTAGGCCTAATTTATTAAATCATCTGATTTATTTAAACATTTCTTAAATCCTAGAATAATTCCAAATCATTTTCTCTTTTACTTAGGAAAACTTTTCCAAATCATTCATTAAATCTTAATCAAAGATTTCTCATATTCAAGTTATAACTTTCAACTTAGGGAAAATATTCCTAAATCATTTATTAAATCTTCATCAAAGATTTCTTTCTTAACTTCAAATCATATTCTTGTAAATCGAAGATTTTCATAACAGAGCACTACTGCCACCTTAGATATGGTAAATTTCACCTCGATGGACTAGTGGCAATAATCCTACATCATGAAGATCTTTGTCTTCAATATGTTTTATTTTGAAAATTAGTTTGAAGGGGTTTTCGGATAAGAATCACCCAAACCCGATCCCGGTTCCTTCGTGCTAATCATCGATAAAAAATGTTAAGTTCATATGGGGTTTTGAAAATTAGTTTGAAGTGATTTCGGATGGGAATCACCCAAATCTGATCCCGGTTCTTCGGATAAGAATCACGCAAATCCAATCCCGGTTCTTCGGATAGGAATCACCCAAATCCGATCTCAGTTCCTTCATCCTAATCATCGATAAAAAGATGTTAAGTGGTTAATTAACATTCAAAGAATTTGTTTCTTTTCTTTTATCTTGGAAAAACTTAAATATGATCTTTTTAGAGCATCCGGGCTTTCCTTTCGGTCTATTCCACCCCTCGCCTAAAAAGAGAAAACATACGCCAGGTAAGTTCAGGGCACTGGTTTCTCCATCCTTAACCTTAGTTAAACACGTTGCTTTATCTACCCAGATCATACCGGTGTGACAAATGTACTAGTCGTTTCCGCATACTAAGTTTGTTATTACGTGCAATATTCTTCACTTTTTGTTTAAGTGGTATAAAGAATTCATCTTAACCATTTATTCAAACTCATATTAAAACATCCAAATCATCTTTTAAATTACTTAATTATTCTTTTAAAAACATTCATAATTTATTTTAGAAAATATCGTTACGTTTAAACTCATATTCAAAAGGTTATAGAATTCGCAGCATAAAAGTGCTACGGAAAGTGCTATATAAACTTATTTTATTTTAACAACTTTTTAATATTTGAAAATTCATATTTTCCATTACAAATCTCTTTTAAACCATTTTAATAGATTTATCAAAATTATTTCACATTTTTAATCATTTAAAAATATCATTTATAGAGAAATCCTGTTTTGGATTCCGAACTGCAAAACCGCGATGTTTTTAGAAAATTGTTTTGGACATATTTCAAGCTCTACTTGATGAAATTTTGATTTTCTTTCTTTGTTGGAAAACTATTATCATTGTGGACCAAAGAATTTTTATTTCGAAGAAATCTGACTTATAAATCATTCTCTACATTAGTTTGAAGTTAAGGGTCGAAATTTAAGAACTACCGCTACGCGACGAGCTCGATTTTGACCAATTTTGTGAATTGCTTCGGAACTTGTCCAAAACACTTCAAATTTGTTTTAAACCATATTTAAACTATGTTAGCTTATTCAAAACAATATTTTCATCATTTCAAACTCATTTTTCATTTCATTTCATTTTATAATATTATATTATTATAATATCATTTCCAATCTTTTTAGATATTTTGAAATCATTAAGAGGCTAAATAATTTCCAAACACACATTTATATGGATTTAATTTCCACTGAATTAACTATGCTTACTAACCATTCTCTTATCATTTATCAAACCAAGTTATCATCCATATCACAAACATATAATTAACCACAATATCAACCAAGTTATCATCTGATATCAACCAATATTCTACATATTAGTTTTTAATTTAACATGTGTTCTATCAACTTAAGTTTTATTAAAATAAATTAAGATTTGAGTACTCACGATTAGTTCCACTCCACCAATCTTTTATATAGATTCCCAAATCAATTCCGGCAGCACTTCCTTCTCCTTTTCTTGCTCCGGAGCATTCTGACTTGATTCCTTCTCCTCCATAGGCTTGGCCTCCTCCTATTCCACCCCTTCCTCCATCATTTCTTCACTGCTTAGATGCTAAACCATCTTTTAATGGTATTCTAAGGTTTTTTGGCAAAGTTTGGTGGTGTTTGAAGTTGATTTAATATGATTTTAAGAAAAGTAAGTAAGGAAAGAGAAGAGAAGAAGCCATTAGTGAGTGGAAGAAAAGCTTGAAAAAGGAAGAAGAAGAAGCGTAAAAAGGTGAGAAAGTGGATGCTTATTTATAGAAAAAGTTTTGGATTAAAATAATATTTTGTAAAAAGACCAAAATACCCTTTACTTCCTTTTTAAGCAACCTTATTTTTTCAACACTTAACATCACATTTCAAATCATTACTTTATGTCATTTTCACTTAAGTATTAAGTAAAGAAAGTAATAATTATGTTTGTTTGATTTGATGTTTTACTTTTTGACTTTGTACTTTTTTTGTGTTTTTATGCTTACTTTTTGTTAATTATATTCTAGAATTTTCTAAGTATGTTTAGTAAATGTAAACTTGATTAGTGAATTAATTAACACTTATACTATTTGAATATATGTTCTTATATAAGAAAATAAAGGTACGACGACGTTGCGACAACTTTTAATCGACAAAACATTGATTTTCGACAAAATGTTTTACGGTCACATTTTGACGTTTTAGTTAAACTATTTATTTATGTAAACCAAATTTAAAAATAAATTTGTATATTGCTATTTAAAAATATAAACACTCATAAATTAATTAAAATAATTTATTTAACCGTCGAAACTTACTTTCCTAAAATCAGCATTTTGTCACTTTTGTCGATATAGGCAAATGTTACTTTTTTGTGTATACTTCTTTTTCCAAATCTTATCTAATATTATTTGAATCATATAACCTTACCTATTTTATATTTAAAATCACTTTAAATAGTATATTTTAAAGTGGTCAAATTCTAGGACGTTACATTCTTCCCTACTTAAAAGAATTTCGTCCTCAAAATTACCCAAAATAAAAGTTTTCCTAAAACATTTATCTTTAAACTTAATTCCATATAATATACACAGATCATCCGTATGAACTATATTATTCGATCTCCTATTCGAATACACAACTTTATTTCCGAACTAGTATCGATCCCCCGATCCTCTAGTGCGGACTCTGGTCAGGCTTCTAGATCAGAACCTTTGCTTTCCTTGCATAGTTCTCAACTATGATAGAAAACTAAAGTACCTAACCACAAACCCTCATCAATGTTCGCTGTCAAGAATCGAGTGATAAATCCTTTTTCAGACCAGTGTAAACACCTCAAAGTTTCGTACTCGAATCTTAGATTCAAATTGTGTCATGAGATGATCTACCTATAACATATGTATTTATTAACCCTCAAAAAATTTCATAAAAACTTTATCTTAAGTTCAAACATTTTATTAAGGTGCTTCTTTATATAATCCCTATAATTATTTATTTCCAAATATTTTTATGAAAGGAAAATATACCAAAGAAACCATTTTTCACTCAAAAGATGATTTATCCGTATTATAATTCCCACAATCCTTTAACTTAGTAAATTTCATTTGACACTAATATTATTTATGAATCATTTCGTAAAACTATAACTTAAGTTTATTTCATCTTATAACTTATGTAAATAAATCATATTTTAAAGACTTAAGTCCAAATCCTTAATTAATGCTAGAATTCATTAATAAAACATTTTCCAGTTTATAATTACCTTTTTAAAAAGTCATTATTTTACTTAATAGTTCATGACTTAAATCTATATTTGTATGATATACCTTTACATCCTAAGAGTATATACAAATCCCATATTTCAAATTGGTTTTACTTTAATCTATCTGTTTAACAAATTTGAACTTTGTTGTAATTTACTATTATCTCAAATTCATAAGTTATAAAACTTATTTCTTATTTAATACTATTATTAATTTTCTAGCTTTGGAAAAACAAATTTTAAAACCACCCGTATTTTAATCCTCAAAATCTTAACTCTTAAATCTCTTCTTTTTTTCTTTATAAATAAGATTTATAAATTATTCTTACCTTATTTCATTTACACAAAGTATTTAACAATCTTTTGTCATTTTCTTAGCTTGGAGTTATGTATGATTCAGAAATTTTCGACTGTCCAAAATCGTCGAAAATTTCGCTTTATTTTAGCAATTAGCGATCCTAATTTACCTTCAGTTTAAATACTTTTATAAAGACTACTAATCAATTTATCAGTTAATGATTCACATTATCTCTATAACTTAAGAAACTTATATAGATCGAGGAAGTCCAAAACAATCCAAGGAATTCGGTACTACCAATAGTATCATATATCCTCTTAACAAGATGAGTAATACTTAAGAGAAGTGCTTAACATCTGAACACATCTCTTGCCCATTTTTAGTTTTTTTCGAGCCAATCGAATTACTTATCATAAAATACCTCTTTTTATTTGAAATAATACCATTTTCAAAATCCTTTAGGGATTACTTTATAAAACCTATTTTATAAATTCATTTTATCTTATATTAATTAACTTCATTTAAATTACCATAATTCTTTTACTCGAATTTAAATTCTCATTCCTTTTATATTTATCTTTTTACATAATCATTTAAATATATTTTAATCTTATATGTTCATTCCTTAAACAAATCTTATTATCAAACAACTTATAGTCAAATCGTGAAACTTAATTCACAAGGTATTTGTACTTAAACTTTTAAGTCAAACATTTGATCAATTTATGATAGTAACTTAACGTTATCATTAATTTATTGTTTTGGAATAAATATTAAAGATCTTAATTACCTTATCAGATTTCTTACTTATCGATTATCTTTATGAAACATCTTATAGTCAAACTGTGAAATTCTAATTACAAGATGTTCATATTTAAATTTTACTAATCCTGATTTCTAACTATACAACTTTTCCAAATATATACTTTATATTCAAAATATAATCCTAGGTAAAATTATTTCATTTACCAATTTTTTCAAAATCAGTGTGTCGGTTCGCCTTGTTTAAATGTTTAGGAACCCTCATCGATAATGGTGATCAGGCGCATCGATTAGAATCCAGAAATCACTTAACAGATAAATCAACATAAACAATTTATTAATCATTAACAAATACGCACTCATATCTAATACACTTAAACTCATTCTAGGGTGTTACTAACCCTATTGTTAACGTTAAAAAGTGAACGCTAACACCCGGTGTGTGTAGTAGAATTGTGAAAGCACCACCCGTGTGACGGGAACAAGAAGTAAGCAGAAAAATAGCGAAAAAGCGGTAAAAGACAGCAGTTTATAGTGGTTCGGCTTGAGATCGAGCCTACGTCCACTTTGAATCTCTTTATTACTGAATCTGGTTACAAGACGATACAACACACTTATGAAAACAATACAATTTAATCTCAAAGACAATCTCGACTACTAGCTCAAACTTCGATGATGAATCTTGATGAATCCGTGTTGGATATAGGAAATTCCTCTCGAAGCTTGTTGTAGTGTCTCGAATGTTCGAAGATCTCCAATTGTTGAGTGAGTTGAGAGTTCGGCAGAGTAACGACGCTTCAAGAAATGATCGGCCAAAAGTCCCCCACTTGTTGGAGTTTGGGGGGTATTTATAGGAATTGAATTCTGGACAAGAGTTTTCCAATGTCTTAGGTCGCGTACGACCTAAGTTAGGTCATAGGTCGCGAGCGACCTAAGCTAAGTCGCAGTCCACCAACGACTTAAGAAGCAGGCTGATGAAATTGCACTTGGATTCATCTGAAGTGGTAAGTCACATGCGAGTTAAGGAGGGTACTAGGTCGTTGGCGACTTATAGGAATGGTTCAGTGCGAAACTTAACCCCAAATACTTAGGTCGCGTACGACCTAAGCTAGGTCGTAGGTCGCGAGCGACTTAAGAGGTTTGCCTGATGTAGTTACTCTCGGTCTCCTTTGGACAAGGTGGCAAGTAGTAGGTCGTGAGCGACCTAAGGAACAGTTGCTCAGATGTTAGGTCGTAACTTTTCATAGGTCGCAAATACCTTTAGTAGTTAGGTCATGAAGTATAGAGCCACTAGGTCGTGAAGTATGGATCCACTAGGTCGTGAAGCTCACTAGGTCGTTGACTCTCTTAGGTCGTAGAGAAGTTAGGTCATAGACTTTCAGGTTGTTAAGTAAGTTAGGTCGCGAAGTCCCTTCAACAGTTAGGTCGCAAGCACCCTTCAGTAGTTAGGTCGCAAGCTCCCTTCAGTTGTTAGGTCGCAAGCTCCCTTCAGTAGTTAGGTCGCCAACGACTTTTAGGTCGTTTGCTTTTTAGGTCGTACAGTTTTAGGTCGCTCGAAAATAGGAGTTAACATTTGCCCCTCGAAGTGCGGGCTTAGGTCATGCGTCGTGCGCTTCAACTTATCCTTGCTAGGTCGTGATCGACCTAAATCTTGTGTTAACTTGTACGCCTACTCGCCTTCCTCTCTCAGCCTCGTATAAATTAGTTAGGTCGCTCCTTCCTTCTCCCCTTACTGTTCTGAGCTTCCATCGCCATTGACGATTCTCCGAGCATCCAAAGACAAATTCAACCAATTCAGTTGTTGATTTTTCCTCACCAACATAATTCGTAAGTGAATTCGATCTCCATTGCATCATAAACTCTGTTCAATTATGGATCCACATTTTCCGACTCGAATCCAGCTTCATGTGTCGTGTTTTGTTTAAAGTAATCATTACAACCGATTCTTGGTTGTCGTTTGTCATGATGTTGCGATTCACGAAGGCACGGTAACATTCACCATGGATCGGAGGGATTTGGAATCAATTTTTCTAGTGGCTCATGGAGATGAATGAAATCCAGGAAAAGGGTGATGGAATTCTTCGTAGTGGCGCTATTGGGTTATTGGGTCTGGCAGATGAATTCGTGGGGAGGAAGTCAGCGAGCTACCAGATCTGGACGACCTAAAAGTTAGGTCGCGTTGGGAATTGCACGACCTAAACCTTACGACTTAAGAAACCTGACCAACCTACGTGAATCCGAACAACCTTTTGCGACCTAAGTGGTTGCCGACCTACGTTAGGTCGTGAGCGATTTAGGACATGAGCCATTTGGACTTAAGGGAATTTGCATTGCCTCGAATTATTTGCTTTGCAGTGCGACCTAAATAGCTTCGACCTATGGTAGGTCGCTGAACGACATAAGACTTGAACAAACTTTGCGTTGCTCTGAAAGTTCTAACTTGCCCTGCACGACTTAACTATCCCTCGACCTATGCTAGGTCGTGAGCGACTCAACACTTGGAAATTTGAGCAGAACTTGACTGGATTTTTGAGTTTGAATTGTGTTTCACTTTGTTGACTTTAATTGTACTTTTTCACAGATTATATCATCCTTCAAAGCTGTCAACCTGTTAAATACAACATTTGCAAAAAACTAGGATAAATATACTGCCATTGACTGCCCACATCGCATGACAGATTAGTTGATAATGAATAATTAACTTAAATGAATTCTGCGGATGAAATGTTGTGAAATGACAAATTGTATTGAAACAAAACTGAAATAATCAACCTAAGTTGACTTGTTTGCATCAACACAACATTGTATTTGAACTTGAAATAACAAGCCTCGAAATTTAATAATCGACAAACGTCAACTATCTCAATTTCAATTATGCTTGCTTGTTGTTATTTTAGTTCTGCACAACACTTCACACTTTTTAGGAAACGTGCACCTTCATATTTAAATATCCAGTTGATTGTGTAGAATGACATCTCAACAAGAAGATTCAGGACCAGTCGGAGAAGCTTTCCCGATAGCCAATCCACTGATCGATCCTCTGGAGAGAACTCCGACTACTCTGAGCTACAAAGTTTTTAGACAACTATGTACCCAATTCGGTATTGCCGAATCAGATGCTATATTCCCTGGAGGAAGCGACACAGCTGACATGCCACACCTCGGTTTTGTCGCAGTGAACCGCCAGATGTGTTTAAGCGGAGCTATTTCGCCTTTCAATGAATTTCTTCGTCAACTCTTTCTTCGATTAGCTATCTCGCCCTTCTAGCTACACCTTAACGGTTACGCTGTTCTGATGGGGTTATTTGTTCTGTTTAGGAGGACGCTTGACCGTCTCCCAAGCTTTGATGAAATTTGCTACTTATGCACTTTTTCAAAGAACAAAGACCATCCTTCAATCGTGCTCGTAAGAGGTGCCAGAAACCGGAAATTGATTTTGGATTTGCCCGAAAGTGCTCACGGATTTCTGAGTCAATTTTTCTTTGTCTGATGTCCTCTAGGATTCTACGCTGTCTGGAGAATCGGAAGTAAGATTGTCTTTTGCCGTTCATCTCATGAGTTTTTCCAAACCTGAATTATCAAACGCTTAACTTTATTCTTTTTCTTCTTCCAGCACTTCCTCCTCCACTCAGAAATCCCAGCCTCAAGTCAATCTTTGAAACCTTAAATGCTGTGGCGGCGGAAGAAAGAAGCGCCAAATTTTTGTTGAAGGACGAATTTTTGCATAAGCATGGACTTTTACACTCTTCCCGATCTACCTAGCCTTATGAAGTCCCTAATTCTCCAGTAAAAACATTGGATGCCCCAGTCCATGCTGAAGAACTTTCATCGAAAGGACCTACCATTGAGACTTCATTGGTAAAGTGTTCTACTCCTACCGACATTGTGGGGTCATCCAACAAATTAGCACTCTCTCCTGTTATTGAATAAGAAGAAACTTCTCAACATTTCGAGAAAGTTGATGATAAAGGAGTCGAGAAAGAAAATCCCATAAAACATGATGGTGACGATACTTTTGATGGGTTGAGTGATCTGATGATCACTTCACAGGAACTTTTCAAAGATGATATGACTAAAGCGACATCTCCTGTGACTGAAGCGACATCTACTTTGTAGAAAACTTCGCCGGCTCAAAAATCAACTCTCGCTTCTCAATCTATTATCACTTCCCAACCAAAGAGTGGTTTGTAGTCTGTCGCGCGTAGTTTGCACATCACACGCACTTAGGACTTTTTGGCATTTATACGTACCTAAATTCCTTTTCTTCAAAGATTTTAAGACTTGTCTTTTTCTTTTCTTTTTCAGATTCTTCGATGGGGCGGAGCGGGTTGTATTACGACAAATTTCAGCGTCACGGAAGCCGCGATGCTTATGATTTTAGGCGTTATCTTCCTTCCCGTTAGGAGACCGATGAAGAAAGGGCCTCTAGAAAGGCTCGCGAGAGATGGGATTATGAGGAGCACCGTAGAATAGAAGGTGAACAACAATATGGGAATAGAGACGAGCGATACGAATCTTCCCGCAGAAGTGACGATTCTCATAAAAGGAAATCTCACGACGACAAGGGGAAGAGTCACATTGCTGATTATTCTAGTAAGCGGACCAAACTTGGCGAAAAGGACGCATCTGCAATTTCGGAAAAGACTGACGCTCCCATCTCTCCTAATATTCCATCCGGCTCTCCTGCTTTAAAGAAATCTGATATCCAAGCGATCATCCAAAGGCCCCAGTACCAAGTTAAAGATGGCCCTCCAACACTTCAGAGCCGATTTCCGAATTGGTGCCTAAAAGGAGTGCGCTTTGACTTAGATTTGGTCCCGATCGACAAGCAAGCTATGCTTAGAAATCTTGATGCGGTTAAGCTTGACGTTGAGAGGATTTCGCAATGGCAAAAACTTGTTGATGAACTCCAAAGAGTCAACCATATGAATCTCGAAAACATACTGACTCTGGAGAATGATAAGGTTGAATGGGATAAATGGTGCAAGCAGCATGATGCCGAGATGACGAGCATTGCTGATGATAATGCGAGACTTGAGTCCGAGGTGAAGAAACTCAAGGAAGATCTCGCCGCTTCTTCCGCTTTGCAATTTCAGAAAGAAGAAGTGTTTCAAAAACAAGTGCGGGATGCGTACGCTGCTCAGAGGGATGCTGAGATGAAATTTGTGGCTGAGCAGTTCGTTGTTGAAGAATACCGCAAAAATAACACTCAGTTGCAGGAAACAGTTAATTCCCAGAACGTGGAGATCGAATTGCTAAAGTCTCGACTTGCTAAAGCTGAGAAAGAGCGTGATGAGGCTGTTGCTGGTCGAGTTGCAGCCATTGCCGAAAAAGAAGCGGCCGAGCAATCGCATGAGGCCACGAAAGCTAACGTCAGCTCTACCTTATTCGACTTTTATTTGCACAACGTTTTGGGTCTTGGGAGCCTCTCTTTTCTGGGTCCTGAATATGAGGTTACCCTGGCTGAAGTGTGGGAAGCCGCAGTTGACATGCTTGGCGGGGCCGGCTATGATGAGGCGGAACTTGAGGCACGCTATCTTAACGATGAAGCTCGTGCTGCTCTTGCTAGGAGAAAAGAGCAACTCGCTGAAGCTAGAGCTGGAATAGTGGCAGAAGAACATCCAGAGAAGAAAATATATTGAACTGCCCCTGTCCACACTTCGATTTCGACCGACGTCGATATCGTTGGTTCCAGCTCCCACTTTTCTTCTCCTGCAAAAAACATTGAGGCTAAGCCCGTCACAACCGAGTCTCCCCTTACTCAAATCGAGGAGTAGAGCCAAGAAGACACTGAGGCTAATAAATTTGAAATTGACTTGTCAAAACCGACTTCTCCAGGTAACTTTGATTCAGATCTGGCTCAAGTGGATTATTCATTCGATTCAACTGATCTTGATGAATTTCTCGCTTATTACTTAAGTCCTGGTGATCCAATATCTTCTCTTTTTTCGGAGAGTACTGACTTTAACTTCTTTTCTTCTGTAGCGGAGGTACCGAATACTGCACAAACTTCCACTCCTCTAGTTGTCGTTCCTCCATCTTCGCAAATTACTCCTCCTTCTGATTCCCAACCGGGATCGCAGGCAGAGAAAATTGAAGCTCTTCAAGGCCTGGATGATCCGGCCGCTTCGCGGGAGCAGAAGGCAGAGGATCTTGATGACATCGAGAAGACCACGGAGCGGTCTCTTGATGATGACACAAAGCTTTCGATACTGCTTGCTACTCCTGGAAGTGAGTCTTCCTCGAAGAGGAAAGGGAAGCGTGTCACGAAGAAGGTGAAGAAAAGCACTTTCGCTGGAGGAGAAGCGGAGGTTGATCCCGCTGTGCCTCTTTCTCCTTCCTCCCCGACCCGTCCACAACGGCTTCAGAAACTAATCATTAGGCCGGGTAAAGGCTCCAAAGGTGGGAAGAAGGAGAAAAAAGCTTGATTTTATTTTCTTCGTTTTGCTTTTTCATGTGTTGACCGGAGATTGTGCAAGTACCGGTCCTCGCTTTCTTTTTGTGATCTGCACAATGTAAAAAGTTTTCATAGTATTGAATAAAATAGCAATTTTACTTGTACAAATTCTTGTGTATGTAAGAATGCATCTGATTCTCATTTTAGTGTGGAATAAACAATTCTTTTTACTTGTACAAACTTTTTTGTCTGTGTTTGAGAATGCATTTATTCCACATCTACTTTTCATGATATTGCAATGAACTTGCGGTATGTTGCTTGCATATTCCTTTTATTAATGTAACTGAATTGTATAGTGTTGCCCCCATACCACAAGTGCATTGCAATATTTCTAGCTTTTACAAGACTGATACTCTTATTTCAGAGAATAACTATTCCACTTTTAAGGGAAGAATCATTCTGCTTTTAATAGGTCATATCTCTGTTTTGGATAAATTTTTACATTCTCTTTCTTCCTTGAAGAACACTTCAACTTTCAGAGATGATCACTTTTATTTGTTAAAAAGTGGATTTTCCTACGAAGTGAAATGAGCTTCTGAAGAAGGTTTTGATTTTGTGCCCCAGTAAAGGGCTTATTTTTAGCACTTCGAGCATGGTGAAGTGTGCCTCCGAAGAGGTCTTTTTGTAGCATTTCAACTTTTTAGGAAGAACTTTTTTGAGATGAATAAGTTAACCTTACTTTGAGAGTTGAAATGTGCTTCTGGAGAAGGGTTTTTTGTTTGAGTATTCTATTTTGGGACATGCCTCCGGAGAGGGCTCCTCTTAAAGAGTTGTGCCTCCAAAGAGGGCTTGTGCCTCCGAAGAGAACTTGTGCCTCCGGGGAGGGCTTGCGGTGCCTTGGGAGAGGGCTTTTACTTCCGAAGAGGTCATGTGCCTCCGAAGAGGGCTTGTGGTGCCTCGGGAGAGGGCTTTTGCCTTCGAAGAGGTCATGTGCCTCCGAAGAGGGCTTGTGGTGCCTCGGCAGAGGGCTTTCGCCTCCGTAGAGGGCGTGTGCATCCGAAGAGGGCTTGTGCCTCCGAAGAGGGCTTGTGATTGCTTGGAAGTTACTTTCTCATGGTTGGATGGATCCACGGGGCGGACGCAAGTTGTTTGATTGGATGTTCGTTTGCACAAACGATCGCAATCAATTAACAAGGGCCATGTTCCTTCAGCTTGGGAAGGTGCCCGTCCGGTGGTTCCACCAATCTTTTTTGATTGAGAGAAGCACTTTCATTTTTGGCGTGCCTCGTTAGAGGGCTTTGTTGAACTTTGGGAAGGAGCATCGGTTGGTTGGTGTGCCAGGAAGGTTGCGTCTTAGGTGCGAGTAGATCCACGGGACGGACGCAAGCTGCCTGATCGGATGCATCACGATCAGTTAGCAAGGGCCCTGTTCCTTCTGCTTGGGAAGGTGTCCCTTCGGTGGTTCTACCGGCCCTTTTATTGAGAGGCATACCTCCTTTTGGCTGCTTCTGTGTTTGCTTGGCCATGTTTTCTCGTCATCTGCTCATTAGCGATCTTTTATTACCATTTCCAAGCGCATCTTCTTTCCTTTTGCAAGTAAATTGCCTTATCCGAAGAAGTAGACTTCACTGTTGAATAACTTCACAGGACAGACACGAGTTACCTAGTTGGATGTCTATTTGTATCGACAATCACAACCAGTTAACAAAGGCTTGCCATAATGGAGTTGCCAACTTTTTATGTGAAGTTCTTCTTATAAAGGATTTGAATATGGAATTTTTGTCGCTTGGTATTTGCTTAATAGGTGATTTATAGAGGTCGCTTGGCTTTGTGACGAGCAAGCCTCGTTTTAATGTCCTGCAATTTTGAATCGACATTTTAGCAATACATTTAAAGTATTTACATATTGAAATGAAACAGGCATTATGAAATAGTAAAGAACACAAGATTTATAGTGGTTCGGCCAAGAATCGGGCCTACATCCACTTTATAGCTTTTATTAGCTTGCACTGGTTTACAATGTCTTATAATACAACTGATACATTCATCACTATTTTACAATTGTGAGCAGTGCTTTTTTTTTATAAGTAAAATAAGGACGTAAGTGGTTGCTGTTCCAGGCTCTTGGAATTGGATCTCCTTCAACAGTTATGAGTTTTAAAGTGCCATCAAGAAGTTTACTGCCTAAAACATGTGGCCCTTCCCAGTTTGGCCCAAATACCCCAGTGGCTGTCATGATCCTTTTCAAGACTAAATCTCCAACCTCAAAGCTGCGTTGGCGAACTTTAGAGTTGAAATGCCTGGCTATCCTTTGTTGATAAGCTGAAACTCTGAGTCTAGCTTCTTCTCTTTTTTCATCAAGAAAATCAAGTGCTTTAAGTTGCAGCTTTTCGTTTTCAGCTTTGTTGAAATGAATTCTTCTGTGTGAAGGAACTTCTACTTCCACTGGAATCATTGCTTCTGATCCGTATGCCAGTGAAAATGGAGGGTGCCCAGTCGTAGTTTTGTGAGTAGTTCTGTATGCCCATAGTGCTAATGGAAGCTTATTGACCCAACCACCTTTTGCTTTTTTGAGTTGCTTTTTGATGGTTGACTTGATAATTTTTTTCACGGCTTCCACTTGCCCGTTTGCCTGTGGATGAGCCACTGCTGGGAAGCTTTTTCGAATTTTGAACCGTTTGCAAAAATCCTGGAATTCTTCACTTTCAAACTGAGTGTCGTTGTTTGTGATTATCTTCTGTGGCACACCATATCTACAAATGATATTTTTAGATACAAAATTTATCATCTTTTTAGAGGTAATGGTGGCCAAGGGTTCTGCTTCAGCACACTTAGTGAAATAATCAACGGCAACAATAGCATATTTGATTCCTGATTTAGCGATCGGTAGTGGTCCAATCAAGTCTATTCCCCAAATGGCGAACGGCCATGGACTGACCATTTGTGTGAGCTCGGTGGAAGGCGCTTTTGGGATTTTTGCGAATCTTTGGCACTTGTCGCATTTCCTAGAGTAAGCAGTAGCATCTCTATTAATATCCGACCAGAAATACCCGTATCGGAGAACTTTCTTGGCTAGAGTTTGACCACCCGAGTGATCTCCACATTCTCCTCCGTGTATCTCAGCTAGAATTGTCTTGGCTTCTTCCTTAGTTACACATTGGAGCAATGGCATTGAGAATCCCCGTCTGTATAATCGGCCATCTTGAATTATATATCTTGATGCTTTCCTCAACAGTTTTCGACGTTCTTTAGAACTTTCTAGCAAAGAACCATTGAGTAGATATTCTTTGATTGGAGTCATCCATGATTCATGCTCTTGGGACGCAGCCATAATCCAATCAACATCCATCTCCTCAATGCTCGGAGCTGACAAGACTTCTACCGGAACTAATCCCAGTAATTGAGCCTCTCCAGAACTTGAGTATTTTGCTAGAGAATCCGCCTTCATGTTTTCTACCTGAGGAATGTGACTTATCGTGTAATAATTGAAATCTTCTAGAAGTTCACATGCCTTTGTCAAGTATGCGGGCAGATTTCCACCTTTAGCTTGAAACTCTTTCTTTACCTGACAAACAATAAGCTGGGAATCGCTGAAGATCTGTAACACTTTGATGTTTAGTTCCTTGGCAATTTTTAAACCGGCAATAAGAGCTTCATACTCTGCTTCATTGTTTGTTGAAGGGAATTCCAGTCTTAATGCATAACACAATGATCGTCCTTCGGGGGTTTCAAGCACAACCCCTGCCCCAGGACAATAATCATTTCTCGAGCCATCAACATACAACTTCCACTGGATTGGAATGCAGTCAGTTGTTTCTTTCTCACTGTCACCTTTGTCAGTAGACTCTGCAATGAAATCTGCTAAAGCTTGTCCGTTGATTGCTCTTCGGGGATGGTAAGGGATATCATACTGGCTGAGTTCAATGTTCCATTTCAAAAGACGACCCAAAGTTTCAGGACGAAACAGGACTTGCTTTAGAGGTTGATCAGCAAGAACCTTGATAGGATGAGCTTGAAAGTATGGTCTCAACTTCCTGGAAGCAATTAGCAAACAATAGGCAAAATTTTCTATCTTCGAATAATTCATCTCTACCCCAGTGAACCGTTTGCTGATGTAATAAACTGGACGTTGTATTTTCATATCTTCTCGTACAAGTGCTGCACTGAGAGCATGAGATGAAATTGCTAGATATATGAAAAGGTCTTCGCCATCACTAGGCTTTGACAGAACTGGAGGCGTTTCCATATGACGAATTAGTTCATCGAAAGCATTCTGGCATTCGGGAGTCCATTCAAAATTTTTCTTTCCTTTCTTTAGAGCATCAAAGAAGGGAATGCATTTGTCTATGGCCTTGGAAATGAAACGACTCAGAGCAGCAACTTTTCCATTGAGGCTTTGCATTTCTTTCTTTGTTTTAGGGGCTTTGACCTCTCTTATAGCTGAGATTTGAGTAGGATTGGCTTCGATGCCCCTGGCGCTCACAATGAAACCCAAGAATTTCCCGGACTCTACTCCGAACGAGCATTTCAATGGATTGAGCTTCATTCCGTACTTTCGAAGAATTGCAAACATTTCCTCCAAGTGACCCATGTGGTCTACAGCTTTCTTTGACTTTACCAACATATCGTCAACATAAACTTCCATGGTTCTACCAATCTGAGGTTTGAACATCGCATTGACGAGCCTTTGGTAGGTTGCCCCAGCATTCTTCAATCCGAAAGGCATAACTTTGTAGCAGTAGAGACCCACATCTGTGATAAAGCTTGTGTCTTCCTGATCCGGCTCATGCATCATAATCTGATTGTATCCGGAGTAAGCATCCATAAATGATAACAACTCATGCCCAGCTGTTCCATCCACCAATTGATCGATTCTGGGCAAGCTTTGTTTAGATCCGAAAAATCGATGCATACTCTCCACTTTCCATTTGCCCTCTTAACTAGTACTGGATTTGAAACCCAATTTGGATAAGTGGAGTTTCTGATGAAGCCGTTTTCCATGAGCCGCTCGACTTCATCCTTTAGTGCTATCGACCTTTCTGGGCCTTGGGTTCTTCTTTTCTGTTTTACCGGTGTGAATTTTGGATCTATATTCAGAGAATGCACAGCAAATTCCGGAGAGATCCCACACATATCCGCATGACACCAAGCGAACACATCTAGATTGGCCTTTAAGAATGATATCAACGTGTTTTGAACTGCTATGCTCAGTTGCGAACCCACATTGAGGACTTTGTTCGGGTCTTTCGAGTCAACAGATATTGGTACCGTTACTTCCATGGGTACCACTCTATTTTCCCCTGTACTGGCTTTCCTGGGGTCCATTTCTTTCCTTGCATTGCTGTGTTCGCCAGTACAGGGGCCACCCCGTAGTTGCTACAAGGTTGGTTCTTTGATGCGGAGCGAAGCTGCCGCATCTTTTCCCATTTCTCTTTTCCTGGCCTCTCGGAGTTCTACAAGATAGCATTCTCGCCCCGCGTTCTAATCTCCCTTAATGACAGCAATTCCATTATCAGTGGGAAATTTCATTGTTAAGCACCACGGAGCGAGGACGGTCCTGAAAGCAGCAAGAGTAGGCCGACCCAAGAAAGCATTATAGGCGGAGAATCCATCAACAATTACAAAAGTTTGCTTCCGAACCAACTTCTTATGTCCCTCACCCATTTCAACAAACAAGTCCACCATTCCAATTGGCTGTTTCAGCTCTCCTGTAAATCCGGCAATCTTGTGTGAAGAAGCCTGTACGTCTGTCATTGGAATTTTCATTTGGTCAAATGTCTTTTTAAAGAGTATGTTGCACGAGGCGCCACTATCAACCAGCACTCTTTTGACAATAGCCGGCCCAATACCGACAGAGACAACTAAAGGGTCCTCAGTAGGAGCTTCCACATCAATAGAATCCCTGGTTCTGAACATAATATTATCATGAAAAGTCTTCTGCTGCTTCAGAGGTGCAGCATCTTCCAAGATTAAGACACTTTCTTCAATTGGGGCATACTTCAATGCTCTAGCCTACCTTTCCATCTCACCCCAACTCCTGCCAGCCGGATGAGGTCCTCCTATGATCACATTGATAACAGGTCTTTCCTTTTCAGCAGGCCTCTCTCCTGAACTAGATGAATGAGCTGGGGGTAGTTGCCCTTGGTTAGATGAAGACGGGTCTTTTCTATTCCTTTTAACGTACTGCTGCAACTTATTCTCTCTTAACAATTCTTCAATCAGGCTTTTCAAGTGGCGGCACTCGTTGGTATCATGGCCTGGTTGATTATGAAATTTGCAAAATCTTCCGCTTTGAACAGCATTTTTCCCAACTTTTACTGCCGGTGGTTTTGGAAATTCAACAGCATCCTTAGTGGCGATGAAAATATTCTCCGGTGTATCAGTGAGAGGGGTAAAATCCGAAGGTTTGAGGAAGCGGGGCTTTTTGAGATCTTTCTGCTTCTTTCCACCATTACTCTCCCTTTTCTGATTTGCAGATTCTTTCTTGTTCTGAACTATAGCATTATTTTCCACCACTGTTGTCACAATTTTAGCTGACGCGGAGAGATTTTCTAGGCGCATGAACTCATCAGCCTTTTTGTAGAACTTTTCGAGCGAATTTGGTTCCTTCATTTTTAACCATTTTCCAAACTCGCTTGATTTGTCAATAGCCCGCATTAAGTAGGTTAAGATCATTCGCGGTTCCGCGTTATCAACTTCTGCTAGGGCTAAATTAAAGCGATTTAGGATGGATTTGATGGGCTCTCCAGGATTCTGTTCAAGACACGAGAGAGACATTATATCCTTTGCTCTTGAAATGTACAATCTGAATTGTTCCTTGAATTTTCGGGTCAGATCAGAAAACTGGTCAACAGATCGAACAAGAAGCTTGGTAAACCAAAGAAGTGCCACTCCTTCCAAATATACCGGGAAATACCGACACTTAATCTCATCAGTTGCCCTTGCGCCGGTCATGTGCCAGTCGTATTTATACAAGAATTGATTTGGGTCGCTTGTCCCCCTATAAGCAGGAATGGTGGGGGGAACAAACTTTCTGGGAAACTCAGCTTTTAAGATCCTCTCAGTAAATGGAGTTTTACTCGGTGCGAATCCCCATTCGCTCTCATTTTCATCTCTCTGCATGCTTTTTTTCATTATCTGCCGAATCATGCCAGAAAGATATTCCTCGTTATTCAATGACTTTGCAGAGTAGACTTCGGCCATTTTCTCGGAAGTTTGTCCGGGTAGATGTTCACGGAAAACTGGCGATGGCCTAGATCCTTCAGCCTGGGGAGGTGCCCCTTCAGCAGCACCTGATCCCCCTTGAGGATTATTCCTTCCTTCGAAGTTGCGAAGAGTATCAACAATGTTTTCTTCATTAATCACTGGTCTTTGACTTGCCCCGAGCAAAGCATTTAACTTCTCCATCATCAGAGTATTCTGAGTTTCAATCTGTTGATACAATCCAGAAACAGCAGCATCTAGTTCTTCTTGCGTAACTCCGACGCTTGGAGCTGCCTGACTTGGTGAAGGAGAAGTGGCAGTATTCTCATGAACATCTTCAGATCTGACAGACTTACGTCTCCTTCCAGGAGCCATTATATCCAACAGACTTCTGGTTTTGAAAGAGACTTTCTCAACGAACTGTCTTGAAGCAACGATGACAATCTTCCTGAGTTGGGTTCTCAGTGAAAGCACCAAAATGTTAACGTTAAAAAGTGAATGCTAACACTCGGTGTGTGTAGTAGAATTGTGAAAGCACCACCCTTGTGACGGGAACAAGAAGTAAGCAGTAAAATAGCGAAAAAGCGGTAAAAGACATCAGTTTATAGTGGTTCGGCTTGAGATCGAGCCTACGTCCACTTTGAATCTCTTTATTACTGAATCTGGTTACAAGATGATACAACACACTTATGAAAACAATACAATTTGATCTCAAAGACAATCTCGACTACTAGCTCAAACTTCGATGATGAATCTTGATGAATCCGTGTTGGATGTAGGAAATTCCTCTCAAAGCTTGTTGTAGTGTCTCGAATGTTCGAAGATCTTCAATTGTTGAGTGAGTTGAGAGTTCGGCAGAGTAACGACGCTTCAAGAAATGATCGGCCAAAAGTCCCCCACCTGTTGGAGTTTGGGGGTTATTTATAGGAATTGAATTCTGGACAAGAGTTTTCCTAAGTCTTAGGTCGCGTACGACCTAAGTTAGGTCATAGGTCGCGAGCGACCTAAGCTAAGTCGCAGTCCACCAACGACTTAAGAAGCAGGCTGATGAAATTGCACTTGGATTCATCTGAAGTGCTAAGTCACATGCGAGTTAAGGAGGGTACTAGGTCATTGGCGACTTATAGGAATGGCTCAGTGCGATACTTAACCCTAAAGTCTTAGGTCGCGTACGACCTAAGCTAGGTCGTAGGTCACGAGCGACTTAAGAGGTTAGCCTGATGTAGTTACTCTCTATCTCCTCTGGACATGGTGGCAAGTAGTAGGTCATGAGCGACCTAAGGAACAGTTGCTGAGATGTTAGGTCGCAGCTTTTCATAGGTCGCAGATACCTTTAGTAGTTAGGTCGTGAAGTATGGAGCCACTAGGTCGTGAAGTATGGATCCACTAGGCCGTGAAGCTCAATAGGTCGTGAAGCTCACTAGGTCGCTGACTCTCTTAGGTCGTAGAGAAGTTAGGTCATAGACTTTCAGGTTGTTAAGTAAGTTAGGTCGTGAAGTCCCTTCAGCAGTTAGGTCGCAAGCTCCCTTCAGTAGTTAGGTCGCAAGCTCCCTTCAGTAGTTAGGTCGCCAACGACTTTTAGGTCGTTTGCTTTTTAGGTCGTATAGTTTTAGGTCGCTCGAAAATAGGAGTTAACACCTATCTCTAATGAGTCAATCATCTTAGGGTATTACTAACCCTATCTCTGATGAGTCTTCACCCCACCAAAGCCAAGGTTCTCGCTTAACCTTTAGCTCCCATAACAAATGTCACAATCTAGACTTTTCAACCATCGACAACGGCAACTTTCCACCTTAGCTTACACTGGTACCTCACACTTTTCTTTTACAACTAGCCTCTTAACTATAAGCCCAACTGGCAAACCATCCCCTCGATACTCGATCTCAGGGACATGTAGAAGTAAGAGTCATCCGTTTGCTATCTAATAAGAAGCGAGAACCCCAATCATGTACGAACCTCACTAAGCAAAGTGGATAATAGAATACATCCATACGATGATGAAGATCTCTAGCTCTCCTCTAGAAACTCCAACGGTCTTCAAATAAACCTGAAACTACTCGGATATGACCCAAGTATTAAAAATACTTGGATCAGGCTTGATAAACCAGCCTGAGATACTCCAAATTTTAAATGCAAAGATCATGACGACGCTATTAATACTTTTGAAAAGAAGGGTATTTCATAAGGCCACGCCCACACATAAATACAGATGGGTTTTTACCTTATGATAACCAAAACATTTTATACCAAAATTCACTTGATATTATTTTTAATGACATTCTTTTGAAAACACTTTCAAATAAACTTATTCAAATAAGGTATCAATACCCGGACTAAGTCTAAGGTAATATATCTGAACTAGGTCAATGGAATATACCGAACGAAATATATAATACCAAAAGGGGTAGCTGAAATGTTTGCAAGTCATTACAGCTATTTTGGGACTACAATCAAAATCGTAAATCTCGTATTGGGATTGGATTTCCAACATGATAGGGAACTACTGGAAAGATAAATCTGTATCCATGGCTTAGGTCCAAGACTCAGACACCGTTATGCAACAATACAAATGGTTAAAAGGAGATACAATATGCGAAAAACATCCAAGGACTCGGACAACGTGCATCCCTGCAATGGGGCTCAGACGTAACTGGTACCTAGGGC
This sequence comes from Allium fistulosum, assembly GCA_030737815.1. NCBI lineage: Eukaryota > Viridiplantae > Streptophyta > Magnoliopsida > Asparagales > Amaryllidaceae > Allium > Allium fistulosum. The sequence goes on from CM060905.1 coordinate 671,865,305, forward strand.
TCAGAACATTTGATAACCCAAATCACTACTATTTGAAATGTGAGCATACATTTGACCACATAGAATTCTATCATAACTGGGGTGTGAGGTTCGCGAGGCTATGCTCAATTTCTTCAAAGCCAAGCTTTTCAAACAAAAGCACGCTTTGATCATAACAGGTTCCACTTTGATTGCCACACTACCATTCCTTTGATCACTATTTGACTCCCACAAGCATACAATCTCTAAGCTCGTAGGTCTCAGAGAAGGATGTTAAGCTAAGAGAAGTTGCCTTCTCCACCACCAAGAAGATGTACATTTGTAAAAGTCAAACATTGTGTCTTAGAAATGCAATGTAAGATATTCGTCCTTACAAGTTCGTTCTTGGACTGAACGAAACCGAAGGACCTCTCCTACTACCACTAGTAGCGAGTAGTCCTTGCAATCCGAAAAATCTCCACAACGAGGAGAGCGCTGCTATAAATAACTCTATAATGGGAGCGACCCAAAGCATGTCAACAAGCAGTCCTCACGCTATGAAGATCCATGGTCTTAAATAATCATCATCATCAACATGTCTTCACTTTCGAACATATACATTGGTTCGAAGTGGTTTTCGGATAGGAAACACCCAAATCCGACCCTGGTTCTTTCGAAGCCAATTATCGATTAAAAGATGTCAAGCTCATAAGTGGATATCAATCATCAATCAATTACTTCATCTTTTATTTAAATCAAATATCTTTCTTAGATATATTCTTTTCAATTTATTCCATTTTCTTTCAAGAGTATATGGAATCATTAAGCTTAATTTATTAAATCATTTGATTTATTTAAACCTTTCTTAAATCCTAGAAAATTCCAAATCATTTTCACTTTTACGTAGGAAAACTTTTCCAAATCATTCATTAAATCTTAATCAAAGATTTATCATATTCAAGTTTTAAATTTTAACTTAGGGAAAATATTCCTAAATAATTTATTAAATCTTAATCAAAGATTTCTTTCTTAACTTCAAAACATGTTCTTGCAAATCAAAGATTTTCATAACAGAGCACTACTGCCACCTTAGATATGGTAAATTTCACCTCGATGGACTATGGCAAGTAATCCTACATCATGAAGATCTTTGTCTTCAATATATTTTATTTTAAAAATTAGTTTGAAGGGTTTTTCGGATAGGAATCACTCAAATCCGATCCCGGTTCCTTCGTGCTAATCATCGATAAAAAATGTTAAGTTCATATGGGGTTTCGAAAATTAGTTTGATGTGATTTTTGGATCGGAATCACCCAAGTCTGATCCCGGTTCTTCGGATAGTATTCACACAAATCCGATCCCGGTTCCTTTGTCCTAATTATCGATAAAAAGGGGTTAAGTGGTTAATTGTCATTCAAAGAATTTGTTTCTTTTCTTTTATATTGGAAAAACTTAAATATGATCTTTTTAGAGCATCCAGGCTTTCCTTTCGGTCTATTTCACTACTCGCCTAAAAAGAGAAAACATAGGCCAAGTAAGTTCAGGGCACTGGTTGCTCCATCCCTAAACATAGTTAAACACCTTTTTTTATCTTCCCAAATCTCACCGGCTGGACAAATGTACTAGTCATTTCCGCATACTTAGTTTGTAATTACATTCAATATTTTTCACATCTTGTTTAAGTGGTATAAAGAATTCCTCTTAACCATTTATTCAAACTCTTATTAAAACATCCAAATCATCTTTTAAATTACTTAATTATTCTTTTAAAAACATTCACAATTGATTCTAGAAAATATCGTTATGTTTAAACTCATATTCAAAAGGTTGTAGAATTTGCAACATAAAAGTGCTGCGGAAAGTGCTATATATGCTTATTTGATTTAAACAACTTTTTAATATTTGAAAATTCATATTTTCCATTCCAAATCTCTTTTAAACCATTTTAATAGATTTGTCAAATTTATTTCACATTTTGAATCATTTAAAACTATCATTTATAGAGGAATCCCTTTTTGGATTCCGAACTGTAAAACCGCGATGTTTTTAGAAAATTGTTTTGGAAATATTTCAAACTCTACTTGATGAAATAATGATTTACTTTCTTCGTTGGAAAACTATTATCATTGTGGACCAAAGAATTTTTATTTCGAAGAAATCCAACTTATAAATCATTCTCTACATTAGTTTGAAGTTACGGGTCGAAATTTACAAACAACTACTATGCGACGAGCTCGATTTTGACCAATTTTGTGAATTGCTTCGGAACTTGTTCGAAACACTACGAATTTGTTTTAAACCATATTTAAACTATTTTAACTTAATTAAAACAGTATTTTCATCATTTCAAACTCATTTTTCATTTCATTTCATTTTATAATATTATATTATTATAATATCATTTCCAATCATTTTAGATATTTTGAAATCATTAAGAGGTTAAATAATTTCCATACACACATTTATATGGATTTAATTTCCATTGAATTAACTATGCTTACTAACCATTTCTCTTATCATTTATCAAACCAAGTTATCATCCATATCATAAACACATAATCAACCATAATTTCAACCAAGTTATCATCCAATATCAACCAATATTCAACATATTAATTTTTAATTTAACATGTGTATTATTAACTTAAATTTTATTAAAATAAAACTAAGATTTGAGTACTCACGATTAGTTCCACTCCACCAATCTTTTATGTAGATTCCCGAATTGATTCCGGTAGCACTTCCTTCTCTTTTTCTTGCTACAGAGCTTTCCGACTTGCTTCCTTCTCCTCAATAGGTTTGGCCTTCTCCTATTACACCCATTCCTCAATCATTTCTTCACTTCTTAGATGCTAAACCATGTTTTAATGGTATTTTAAGGTCTTTGGCAAAGTTTGGTGGTGTTTGAAGTTGATTTATTATGATTTTAAGAAAAGTTAGTAAGAAAAGAAGCCATTAGAGAATGGAAGAAAAGCTGGAAAAAGGAAGAAGAAGAAGTGTAAAAAAGTGAGAAAGTGGATGCTTATTTATAGAAAAAGTTTTGGATTAAAATAATATTTTGTAAAAAGACCAAAATACCTTTTACGTACTTTTTAAGCAACCTTATTTTTTCAACACTTAACATCACATTTCAAATCATTACTTTATGTCATTTTCACTTAAGTATTAAGTAAAGAAATTAATAATTATGTTTGTTTGATTTGATGTTTTACTTTTTGACTTTTGTACTTTTTTTGTCTTTTTATGCTTACTTTTTGTTAATTGTATTCTAGAATTTTCTAAGTATGTTTAGTAAAAGTAAACTTGATTAGTGAATTAATTAATACTTATACTATTTGAATATATGTTCCTGTATAAAAAAATAAAGGTGCATCGACGTTGCGACAACTTTTAATAGACAAAACGTTGATTTTCGACAAATGTTTTACGGTTACATTTTGACGTTTTTGTTAAACTATTTATTTATGTAAACCAAATTTAAAAATAAATTTGTGTACTGCTATTTAAAAATATAAACACTCATAAATTAATTAAAATTATTTTTTTAACTGTCGAAACATACTTTCCTAAAATCAGCATTATGTCACTTTTGTCGATATAGGCAAATATTACTATTTTTGTGCATACTTCTCTTTCCAAATCCTATCTAATATTATTTGAATCATATAACCTGACGTATTTCATATTTAAAATCACTTTAAATAGTATATTTTAAAGTGGTCAAATTCTAGGTCGTTACACAATCGAAGTTCGTATACTCAAGATATTGATCGATCAAGGTCAAGAAAATCAACTCTGTTTGTATCCGTACAAATTCGTATCTATCGCTTCAGAATTCTTTATTTCATATCCATCAATCATCGACTTCTTTCGTATCCATCAAAGCCAGACTACTTCGTATCCATGGATAGTTTCCATTTCACATCGATCATGTTTGCACCACTTCATATCCATCAACAAACAACACTTCGTATTGATCTCATTTATACATGCTTCATATCGATCTCTCCATCAACTCAGTTCATATCGATCGACCATTGATCGAAACGAAACACGCCACTAAAACGATCGATACGAAACAGCACTTAAAAACATCGATAGGAAGTTAGAGTCTTCAATCGATACGAAGAGCCTAAGTTCATATCGACGTGAATTGAAGTGGAAATTATCGATACAAAGTAGCCTCAAACATCGATACAAAATAAAGTCGAAGTCATCGATACAAAAGGAATACACTAGGTCGATACGAACGAAGCATGTAAGAGTGGAAGACTCGGTCACTCGCCATGAAAAGTGGATCGATCCTGGAATATAGCGCCACGTCACTTCATTCGATACGCAAGTGATCGATACGAACAGATCGATACGAAATGGATCGATACGAAGGCATCGGCCTATGGAGATGTCAAACTTGGATCGATCATAACTCAAAATCTACAAGTCCAAATTCTACCAAATTTTCGCAGGAGCTTGCGTACCACCTCTACTTTGTCTCTAATCAATCTCACCCCCAATTGGAGTGGTTTTACAAATGGTATATGTATCGATTATGGATCGATCCCAAATCACCCCGGATCGATCACGTGGGCCCACCCACATGTGAGATGGGGTATTCCAAGATCCATGCCATATTTTTCCAGCCTACGCCTATAAACAGCAGTCCTAGGCCTTTAGAAAAGGTACTTTTGACTCACTTACGCCGATATTCTGCCATAAACTCCATTATATCTCGAGTGCTTGAGAGTGTACTGTTGTAATTAGTTGTAACCAGTTAGAAAAGTCAATAAAAACAACAAACTTTCCATAGTGGACTTAGGCTTCAATGCCGAACCACTCTAAATTCTTGTATTCTTGCATTTCTGTGTCTGTTTTGGCATGTTTGCTAGATTAACCTCCTTTTCCGTTTATATTCTTCATTTTAATCTCTTCAAATACCTCCAAAGAGTGTTATGCCCAATTTTGGTACAAACACATTGGCGCTTTCACTAAGAAAACCCAGCTTTTCTCATGATCATCGGATCTACTACCGTCGTTGGATTGCAAGAATCTAAGGAGAAGATCCAGATCTCACACCCAGTAATTCTTCCTTCCTATTTAGATTGCATTAAATCTAGGAAGGAGCTACTAGGACCGCCTCAACTGTTGCAGATCAGGAAGGACGGGATAGACAAAACCTCGCGTAGCTACCCGCTACAGGTCAGAACTCAGCTGGACCTTCAGATCTGCAAGGCCCTATCACCAGGGAGGAATTTCAAATGCTGATGTAGGAACTGACTCAGAGTCGCTAACACTTTACCCAGCAGATCTGTGCCAACACGGAGCTAACCAACCAATTGAATGAGGAAAGATGAAGGAGATCCAGAAGGGATCGTGCTTCCTATTCATCCACCGAAAGCTCAGCTTCCTCCGACTTCAACCACAAATCTACACGTCCACGGCTGGATGGAAGCTACACACAAGCTCGCGGGCATTAGTGCACTCTGAATCTTACATAGGCTGGAGCCGGACCTTCTACCAAACACCAGGCTGGACCCTCCTCTCGAAGAGGGGCACATCCTTATCACACTACCAATAGCCATGCAGCTGCTGCCGCGACAAATATGGAAGCTCAACATCAGAATCAACCGAACCCAGCCTTTCATCAGCATAATCATGCTCCTAAACCGTATGTGCACGAAGATCTGAAGCCAAGGGGATGAGGCACAGAAAGTCGATCGTGCCTGAACCGTCCTTATAGCGTGGAACCCGAACATACTTTGGCCTAGAATGCCTAAATGCCAGACATTCCAACCATGATCCGCCAAATGATCCATGAAAGTCAAGACCTCGCCAATGACAATTGGGGAATCTCCCGAACTCATACTCCGTTCACTGATGACATCCTCTATGCTGAACCACCTCCCCGATTTACGATGCCAACTTTACTTGTTTATGAAGGGAGTTCAGACCCTAATCAGCACATCCTAAAGTATGAATGGCTCATGAAAGCCGTTCGAGCTGATGATGCTGTTAAATGTAGAAGCTTTCCTATTTTCCTAGGGTCATCACAACCATGTGGTTTACTCGTTTACCACCTCGATCCATTTCATGCTTTGATCACTTGGCAACCAAGTTCATTGAACAGTTTCGTATGCATATGACGAGGCCGAAGGATGTTAACACCTTATCCAGCGTCACTCAAGCTCCAAGAGAGACACTCAGACGCTATCTGGAAAGGTTTCATGCCGCATGTGCGGAGATTAGTAACCTTAGTTACAATTCCATATTAATGGCACTGGCTAAAAGAATCAAACCTGATTCCAAATTCGGCAATTGGTTGGTTGGGAAACCCCCCGCTTCATTGGATCGATTCTATGCTAAGGCGGCCCAGTTTTTGAGGCGAGAATATGATAGAAAATCTAGAAAGCAGGTTGATGCGGGGCCTAGAGTGGAAGGCATTCAAAGTAATAATGTGTGAAATAAACCGGTGAGAGTTCCGGTAAGGTGCAGTTGAACATACATAATAAACAGAATCAGTAGAAAGGTGATGGGGGTCACGGTAAGAAGCGAGATAAAAATCGTGAACTACGACGCAGAGCTCCAATGTTTGACCAATATACCCCATTGAATACATCCTTAGAGAATGTGTACTTGCAGACGTGTAATACTGGCCAATATAAGAAGCCTGCTCAGTATCAGTCATTTGGAAAGAAAATTCAATCTGGGAAATTCTGTAGATTCCATGATTGCTATGCTCACAATACCATTAAGTGTCTTCATTTACAAGGCATTATTGAGAAGTTAATACGAGAGAGGAAGTTGGAACAATTTGTTCGGGCGCCGCAGGCTAGAGGTTTTGGCCCATCAAAGCAAAATAAAGTTCAGAATCAGGCTAGACCAGAGGAACCCGTGCGTACTGGCGGGAGGTTGGTTATTAACACAGTTAGTGGTGATCCTCATCTAGTTGATCGGAGCAGAAGGGAATTGGAGTCGTATGCCAGTTTGGTAAGGCATGTGGACTTCGAATTTTGTAGAAATCTTGATGATGGGGCTCCGACGAAACAACTGAAAATGATGATAGACGACATCGTTTTCTAAGACAGAGATGCTGATAAAGTCAAAGCCCCCAGCATTGATCCACTAGTCATATCAGCTCAAGTAGGTCCTGCTTGGATGAAGAGGATCTTGGTAGATAAAGGAAGATCCATGAATATTCTCTTCAAATGAGCTTATGACCAAATTAAAATAGGAGCAAAGGACTTAAAGCCGTGCTAGTCTCGCATATGTTAACTCCTCTTTTTGAAGCGACCTAAAACATCAGCGACCTACCGATCTAAGAAGCTTACGACCTAAGGGTTCCTACGACTTAACGACCTAAGGATGGAATGGCTCAACGACCTAAAGCTCCAGCGACCTAACACCACAAAGCTACCTAACGACCTAAAGCTCCAGCGACCTAAACTACCCAAAGGTTCCAGCGATCTAACGACCTAACGAGGTAAGAGGGGAGCGACCTACCGACCTAAGAAGCTTACGACCTAAGGGTTCCTACGACTTAGCGACCTAAGGATGGAATGGCTCAACGACCTAAAGCTCCAGCGACCTAACATCACAAAGCTACCTAATGACCTAAAGCTCCAACGACCTAAACTACCCAAAGGTTCCAACGATCTAACGACCTAACGAGGTAAGAGGGGAGCGACCTACCGACCAAAGAAGCTTACGACCTAAGGGTTCCTACGACTTTGCGACCTAATGGACTAAGCGACATAGCAAGTTAACGACCTAGCCTAGGTCGCTACATTGGATATCTCAGCATTACTAAGTCGCCAAATACTCCCATAGGTCGCTCACGACCTACTAACTTGTTCAGACGAAGACCAAGTGCTGTTGAGATAAGTCAGATTATATCCCATAGGTCGTTGCCGACCTACTACCTACCTTAGGTCATTCACGACCTAGAACTTGGTCATCCTGCCCAGATTTTTCCCTATAAATACTGCATTTACTCCAACGAGGAGGGGACTTTTGGCTCACTTCTGGAATGCCTATACTCTGCTGTTTTCTCGACTCATCCAACACTTCAAGCACTCCAAACACTGAAGACGCTTCAACGAACTTCAAGAGGAGATCTAACACATCCAACAAGAATTCGAAAGACTTTTCTCCATTCAAGTTCTAGCTACTCGTCTAAAGTGTGTTGTAATCAAAGTGTATTCTAAAGAGTTGTAACCGAATCATCAATAAAGAAGATAAAGTGGACGTAGGCTTAATTTCGAGCCAAACCACTATAAAACTGCTGTCTCTTTACTTTTCTACTATTTTCTGCTTATTTCTAGTTCCCGTACCAACGGGTGGTGCTTTCACATCACTAATACTCACACTGGGGTGTTAGCGTTCAATTTTTAGCATTAACATTTTGGTGCTTTCACTGAGAACCCAACTCAGGAATATTCTCACCATTGCTTCGCAAAGATTGCTGAAAGAATCTCTCTAAAGACCAAAAGTTTATCTGAAATCATGGCTCCTGGAAGAAAGAGTAGATCTACCAGATCCGGAAATGCTCATGAGGGGACCTCCGCTTCCCCAACAGCAAACCAAGCAACTCCTACTGTTGGAGTCATAAGGGCTGAATTAGACGATGCAGTATCTGGATTATACCAACAAATTGAAGCTCAAAACACTTTAATGATGGATAGATTAAACGCTCTGCTTGGGGCAAATCGACAGCCAGGAAACAATGAAACAACCTTTGCCGAAGATGCTCATAATTCCCAAGAGAAAGGTATTCCTCAAAGAGCAACTGGCACCGCCGAAATGCCACCTTTCCAAGCTGAAGGTTCAAGGCCGCAGCCAACTTTTCGCGAACATTTGCCCAGGCAAACTTCCAAAAGAATCGCTGATGTTTGCCCGGCGATGCCTCTGAACAATGAGGAGTACCTATCAGGGATGGTTCGCCGAATCATGAAAGAGAGCATGTAGAGGGAAGAAAATGAGAGCGACTGGGGATTTTCTCCAAGCAAGACTCCGTTTACTGAAAGGATCCTGAAAGCAGAATTTCCAAGGAAATTTGTACCTCCTACTATTACGGCCTATAGGGGGACAAGTGACCCTAATCATTTCCTATATAAGTATGACTGGCATATGACCGGTGCAAGAGCATCAGATGAGATTAAATGCCGATACTTTCCAGTGTACTTGGAAGGAGTGGCTCTACTTTGGTTCACAAAGCTACCAGTTCGGTCCGTGGATCAATTCTGTGACTTAACTCGAAAGTTCAAGGATCAGTTCAGGCTGTATGCTTCAAAGGCTAAGTGTATAATGTCACTGTCCAACCTTGAACAAGCTCCCGGAGAATCAGTCAAATCTTTCTTAAATCGTTTCAACATAGCCTTGGCCAAAGTGGATAATGCAGAACCCCGTATGATCCTGACTTACTTGATGCGAGCCATCGACCAATCAAGTGAATTCTGAAGATGGTTAAAAATGAAGGAACCGAATTCACTTGAGAAGTTTTATAAAAAGGCCGACGAATTCATGCGTCTAGAAAGCCTTTCTGCGCCAGCAAAAGTAGTTATTGCCGAAGTCAAGAATAACGATGTTGCTTCTAACAAAAGAGAATCTGGAAACCAGAAAAGCGAAAATGACAAAGGAAAGAAGCAGGGGAATGAGAAGAAACCACGCCGCTTTAATCCTTCAGATTTTACTCCCTTAACTGATACATCGGAAAATATCTTCTTCACAACGAAGGACGTTGTCAAGTATCCCAAACCACCTAAGATGGAGAGAGGGGCAATGCATAATGGGAGATTTTGTCGATTCCACAATCAACCTGGCCATGACACTAACCAATGTCGCCGGTGAAAGAATGTGACTGAAGAGTTGCTGAAACAGAATAAACTGCAACAATATGTGAAGAAAAACAAAGTCGACCCAACCTCATCCAATCAAGGGTAACAACTTCCTACTCATCAATCCGGCTTAGAAGACAAGGCTGCAGCGCAGGGATCTGAGAGGGTTATCATTAATGTTGTCACAGGGGGTCCTCATTAATGCTCACGCTTTGAGATGAAGTTAATCAAAGTGTTGTTAACTACCCACAAAACTGCAACCAGACACCTCTCATTCTGTCTGGCATAAGAATCCAAAACAATGAATCCAATGGAAATGGAAATTCAATCCCGAGATTCTGGAATAGCAATGACTGCGTCCATATTTTACTTAAAAAGCATTGCTTAAATTTGTAAAATGATGATGGATGTATAACTCTTGTATTGTAAACCACTGAGAAATCAGTGCGAATCAATAATAAAAAACTATAAGTTTTGTGTTCTTTAATACTATAAGATGCCTGTCTCATTTCGATATGCAAATACATTAAAAATATTGCTAAAATGTCGATTTAATATTGCAGGCTATCAAAGCAAAGCTTACCTATTCAACACATCACGAAGCCAAGTGATTCGTACAAATCACTCGACAAACAAATACCAAGCCACGAAAGTCCCAAAATCCAACTCCTACAAAAGAATTGATGTTCACAAACAGTTAGTGATTCCACCAAAGTGGGCACCTTTTTGACGAGAAGGTTCTAGACCCTTGCTAACCAATCACGATCGTTTGTGCAAATGAACATCCGGTGAAGTAGCTTGCGTCTGCCCCGTGGATTCACTCAACGATAAAGCACACTTCTCTGACAAAAAGAAAACAACTTGCAAAAGAATGGGACATGTACTTGAAGTGATAATGAGGAATCGCTAAGAAGCAGATGGTGGAAGGACACAAGTAACAATGCTACTCCTCACCACGTGCTACTCTTCGGAGTCCAAATGCTACTCCTCAGAGTCCTCGTGCTACTCTTCGGAGTCCAAATGCTACTCTTCGGAGTCCAAATGCTACTCCTCAGAGTCCACATGCTACTTTTCGGAGTCCAAATGCTACTCCTCAGGGTCCTCGTGCTACTCTTCGAGGTCCAAATGCTACTCCTCAGAGTCCTCATGCTACTCTTCGGAGTCCAAATGCTACTCCTCAGAGTCCACGTGCTACTCTTCAGAGTCCAAATGCTACTCCTCAGAGTCCTCGTGCTACTCTTCGGAGTCCAAATGCTACTCCTCAGAATCCTCCTGCTACTCTTCGGAGTCCAAATGCTACTCCACAGAGTCCACGTGCTACTCTTTGTAGTCCAAATGCTACTCCTTAGAGTCCTCGTGCTACTCTTCGGAGTCCAAATGCTACTCCTCGGAGTCCTTGTGCTACTCTTCGGAGTCCAAATGCTACTCCTCAAAGCCCACGTGCTACTCGTCGGAGTCCAAATGCTACTCCTCAGAGTCCTCGTGCTACTCTTCGTAGTCCAAATGCTACTCCTCAGAGTCCAAATGCTACTCGTCGGAGTCCAAATGCTACTCCTTGGAGTCCAAATGCTACTCCTCGGAGTCCAATCAAGACCTCTTCGGAGGAACAACTCTTTGGAGGAGCCCTCTTCGGAGGCAAAAGAACTCTAACGAGGCAAAAGCCCTCTTCGGAGGCACAAAACCTCTTCGGAGGCATAACTCTTCGGAGGAGCCCTCTTCGGAAGCAAAAGACCTCTAACGAGGCAAAAGACCTCTTCGAAGGCACAAGACCTCTTCGGAGGCATAACTCTTCGGAGGAGCCCTCTCCCGAGGCACAACAGAAGAGCCCTCTCCCAAGGCACAACCAAAAAGACCTCTTCGGAGGCACAAGCCCTCTTCAGAGGCACATTCCTACCCTCAACGGTGAAATGCTAAACAAAGCCCTCTAAAGAGGCACGTCCAAAAAATAAAAGTTCTCTTCGGAAGCCCGCTTCACTACGAAGAGCAATCCACTTCTCAGATAATATAAGTGGCCATCTCTGAAAGTTGAAGTGTGTTAACTCTTTCTAAAAAGAAAAGAAAAGGAAGAAAACTTATCCAATACAAGGCATACTCTACTAAAAGCAGAATAATATTTCCTCAAAATGGAAGAATTATTCTCTAAAATAAGAGTACATGTCTTTTCAGAATATTGCAACGAGCCGTGGTATGGGGGCAATATAGCTAAATTAATAGAAACAACGCTCAAACATCATACCACGAGCTCACTGCAGTATCATATAAAGTAAATAAAGAAACTTGTGCAAAAACAAGGAATAAATACATTCACACATATACTGGCAAGAAATTGTACAAGTAAAGAGAATCATTTTATTCCATACTATAAAATTTTGTACATGTGCAGATTTCAAGCGGGGACCGGTACCCGCACAATCTCCGGTCAATACAAGCAAAAAGCAAAAAGCAAAACAATAAGCCTAAAGTCCAGCTCATTACTTCTTCTTCCCGCCGCCTTAAGAACTCTTGCCCGGCTTGATGATTAATTTTTGAATCCGGCGTGGACGGGTCGGGGAAGAAGGTGAAGGAGGTGTAGCCGGATCTTCTTCCACTTTTTCTTCACCAGCAGAAGCGCTTTTCTTCTTCTTCTTTGCAATTGCGCGCTTCCCCTTCTTCTTTGAAGAAGACTCACTGCCCGAAGTAAATAGCTCAGATAGCTTTGTGTCATCATCACAAGGCTCCAAAGTCTTCTCACCTCCTCCAAGTTCCTCAGCCTTTTGCTCTTGCGAAGTGGGTAGATCATCCAAGCCTCGAAGGGCTTCTATTTGTTCTTCCTGCGATCCCGGCTGAGAAGTAGGATTGACTTGAAGGGATGGAGGAGGAACAGTTGGAAGAGGAGAATTTTGTGCAGCGCTTGGTATTTCCGCTACAAAAGAAAAGAAGTTAAAATCAGTATTCTCCGAATAAAGAGTAGATATTGGCTCATCAGGACTTAAGTAATAAGCGAGAAACTCATCGAGCTCAGTTGAATCGAACGAGTAGTATACTTGAGCTATATCAGACTTGGAGTTACCTGGAGAAGTCGGCTTAATCACATCAATTTCAAATTTTTCAACTTCAATGTCGTCCTGGGTCTTCTCCTCGACTTGAACAGTGGGAGGCTCAGCAGTTGCGATTTTGATTTCGGCTTTTGCAGGAGGTAGAGAATAAGAACTAGAGACAATGGTATCAGGGTCGACCGAAGCCGGAGGACGAGCGGGGTCGGTTAAAGGCACTTTCTCCAAACGCTCTCCTCCTGCTACTTCAGCTCGCTCCCTAGCAAGCTGTTCTTTTCCCCTGGCAAGGGCAGTACGTGCGTCATCATCCAGATAGAGCGCCTCAAGATCTTCCTCGTCATAGCCAGCACCTCCAAACATATCAAGTATGGCTTCCCACACTTCTGCCAAAGTAATCTCATACTTAGGGCCCAAAAATGAGAGACTACCATGATCCAGGACGATGTGCAAGTAAAAATCGAATAAAATAGAGCTGGTATTGGCTTTAGTAGCCTCATGAGATTCTTCGGCTGCAACTTTGTCGGCAACTGCCTCATCACGCTCTTTTTCAACTTTAAGAAGTCGAGTTTTTAACATTTCAATTTCCACATCCTAGGAGCTATTTTTTTCTCACAACCAAGCAACATCAGTATGGTAACTCTCGACAATTTTCTCTTGCGCCTCATATCTGGCTTCAACGTCTCGTTGACTGGCATGAGCATCCCGTACATGCTTTTGAAGTACTTCTTCCTTTTGAGTAAAAGAGGTGGAAGAGTCGGCAAGATTGTCTTCAAGTTTCTTGATTTTAGCCTCGAGCTCCTCATTATGATCGACAATGTTTCTCATCTCTGTAACATGCTGGTTAAGAACTTTCTCCCATTCAGAATGATCGTTTTCCATAGTTAACATGGCTTCGAGATTCATATGATTAACCCTTTGACGCTCGTCAACCAGCTTTTGCCATCCAGACATTCTCTCGATGTCAAGCTTAACAACGTCAAGATTCCTTAGCATAGCCTGCTTATCAATAGGAACCAAATCCAAGTCAAAGCGCACTCCTTTTAAGCACAAATTTGGGAATCGGCTTTGGAGTGTAGGCGGAGCATCCTTGACTTGATACTGAGGCCTGTTAATAATCGTCTGAATGACAGTTTTCTGAAGAGCAGGAGAACCGGAGGGGACATCAAGAGCGGTAGAAACAACGGTCTTTTCAAAAATTGCAGATGCGTCGCTAAGCTTGGCCAGCTTGTTTGGATCTTCAACAATGTGACTCTTCCTTTTATCATCGTGAGATTTCCGTTTATGGGAATCATCATCTCTTTGAGAAGAGTCATATCGTTCATCCCTTCTCTTGTATCACTCCTCATAGTCCCGCCTTTCTTGAGCCTTCCTAGCAGCTCTTTCTTCATCGGTTTCCTTATGGGCAGGGAGATATCGCCTGTGATCATAAGTGTCACGCCCTCCATAACGCCGGAAGTCATCATAGTATGAACCGCTTCGCCCCATTGAAGAATCTGAAAATGAAAAAGACAAGTCTTAAAAATCTTTAAAGTAAAGAAGCTAAGTGCGTATAAGTGCCAAAAAATCCTAAGTGTGTGTGATGTGTAAGCTACGCGCATCAAACTACAAACCACTCTTTGGTTGGGGAGTGATGAAAGATTTTGAAGCAGGAGTCAAATTCTAGGCTGACGAAATTTGCTCCAAGGCAGATGTCACCTCAACTGCTGGAGATGTAACTTTAGTTGTATCGTCTTTGAAGAGCTCTTGTGAAGTAATCATTAGATCGCTCAATCCCTTAAAAGTGTCATCACCGTCATGTTTAGCGGGAATCTTTCTCTCAACTCCTTCATCATTAGCTTTCCCGGAGTGTATAGGTGGTTCCTCTTCTTCAATTACTAGGGAAAGTGTAAGTCTGCTAGATGATCCCACAATATCAACGGAAGTAGAACACTTCACCAACGAAACTCCTGCAGTAGTTTCCTTCGATGCTACTTCCTTGGTAGAAATCGGGGCAACTAATGTTTCAGTCTCGGAACTAGAGACTTCGTGAATCTGAGTAGATCGGGAGGGGTGTAAAAGTCCGAACTAGTGCAAAAAACTCATCTTTCAGCAAAAATTTAGCGCTTCTCTCTTCAGCAACCACAACACTTAATGTTTCGAAGGTTGGCTTGTGGCTTGGATCTCTAAACGGAGGAGGAAGTGCTGCAGAAGTAAAGAATGAAATTCAGTATTTTACAATTCAAGTTTCAAGAAATTCAGAGAAATGAAGTGAGCAGAAATAAATAATCTTACTTTCGATTCTCCAGACGGCATAGAACCCCGGGGGGCGGCGAACGAAGATAAATTAGCTTAAAAACCCGTGTGCACTCTCGGGCAAGTCTAGAATTAGTTTCCGGTTCCGTGCGCCCCTCACAAGTATAATAGAAGGATGGTCTTTATTCTTTGCGAATGTGCACAAGTAGCAGATCTCTTCAAAACTTGGAAGACAATCGAGCGTCCTCATGAACAGCACGCACAACCCCATCAAGATGGCATAACCATTGAGGTGTAGCTGGAAGGGAGAGATAGCCAATCGAAGAAGAAGCTGTCGAAGAAAATCATTAAAGGGAGAAATAGCTCCACTTAAGCACATTTGACGATTAACTGCAATAAAGACATGAGGTGGCCTATCAACAGTATCGTTTATCCTTGGAAGCTGGGCATCTTCTTCAGCAATGCCAAACTGAATTCATAACTGATTGAAGACTTTGTGGTTCAAGGTGGTCGAAGTTCTTTCTGGAGGATCAATCAACGGGTTAGCAATTGGAAAAAACTCCCCAGCTTGTCCTGTTTCTTCTTGTTGAGAAGTCATTCTACACAAGGAACTGGATATTCAAATATGATGGTGCACGTTTCCTAAAAGTGTGTGAAGTGTTGTGCAAAACAACTGAAATGACAAGTAAATAAAATTAAACTTGAAATAGTACTGATTGATGCACGTCAATTTAGAAAGTTTCGAGGCTTGATATTAAATCAAAGTTAAGTGTAGTATCAATGCAGATGATATTTAGCAATATGTAAGTTGTAACTGTATGAATTTCGCATTGACACTTCATTTAATCAGTTGAATCGCAATACTTCATCTTTAACCAAATTCATGCTGGTTTGCTTAAGTAAAATATCAGTTCTTTAATCTAATCCATCACTCGATGTGGGCGGCCGATGATGAGTATATTCGTCGCATCTTTCTGCAAATGTTATGTTTAACAAGTTGTTAGATTAAAAGTTAATGTAATCTGTAAGGAAGTACAACAAAGTTCAAGCAGTCCAATCAAGTCCTTTCAGAATTTTACAAGTCTTAGGTCGTCCAGACTGTTTTCAAGCGACCTAGCATAGGTTGGATTCTTCAGGTCATCCAGCGACCTAGCATAGGTCGGAGCTTCCTTAGGTCGCACTGTGCAAGTCAAAGGGTTCAAGGCATGAAACTTCAGGTCAAGGCAATGCAAATTCGTCCAAGTCCTAGCTCGGCTGCGACCTAAAACCTATGCCGCAAAAAGTTAGGTCGTTAATTTGTTAAGTCGTTCTGCTTGGAATTCATGTGCAAATTTAACTAAGTCCTAGGTTGTTTGAATCCCAGCGCGACCTAAAAGTTAAGTCGCAGATTCGAAGGATTCTTAGGTCTCAAGAATTCTTAGGTCGGTTGGTTCGTTTTGTCGGCCAGGTTCCTAAGTCGCTCAGATCTGCTAAATCGCTAACTTCTTTTCCACTCAACAGCTCGCTATCTTGTTAACTTTTAACCCGTTATCACCCACACAATGAAATCCATCATCCTCTTCGTGAAATTCATTATCCCTTCATACCACCAAATCACCCGAAAATCGATTCAAAACATCTCCAATCCATCATAGGTTCAATGCATTGCTGTGCTTTCATGAATCACAACCGGCGATCAAAAGTCAATCGCAACATCACTCAAAATGTAGCACGACACATGGAATTAGACTAGGATCGGAAAATGGGGTTTCACAATTCAACGGTGATTATGGTGGGATAGAGATCGAATTCACTTACGCAATATGACGATAAAGATGAATTGACGATTGGATAATTCGAACTTGACTTTGAAAGCTTGGAGGATCTTCAATGGCGGTTTTGAAAGTTAGAGCAGGTAAGGAGGAAGAAGCGAGCTAACAATTTATATGGGGCAAAGAGAAGAAGGCGAATGGGCACGCGAGCTAGCACATGTTTTAGGTCGCTCACGACCTAGCAAGATCAGATCGAAGCACACGACCTATGACAAAGGCCTGTACTTCGAGGGGCAAGTGTTAACTCCTCTTTTTGAAGCGACCTAAAACATCAGCGACCTACCGACCTAAGAAGCTTACGACCTAAGGGTTACTACGACTTAGCGACCTAAGGATGGAATGGCTCAACGACCTAAAGCTCCAGCGACCTAACATCACAAAGCTACCTTACAACCTAAAGCTCCAGCGACCTAAACTACACAAAGGTTCCAGCGATCTAACGACCTAACGAGGTAAGAGGGGAGCGACCTACCGACCTAAGAAGCTTACGACCTAAGGGTTCCTACGACTTAGCGACCTAAGGATGGAATGGCTCAACGACCTAAAGCTCCGGTGACCTAACATAACCAAGCTACCTAACAACCTAAAGCTCTAGCGACCTAAACTACTCAAAGGTTCCAACGATCTAACGACCTAACGAGATAAGAGGGGAGCGACCTACCGACCTAAGAAGCTTACGTCCTAAGGGTTCCTACGACTTAGCGACCTAATGGACTAAGCGACATAGCAAGTTAACGACCTAGCCTAGGTCGCTACATTGGATATCTCAGCAATACTAAGTCGCCAAATACTCCCATAGGTCGCTCATGACTTACTAACTTGTTCAGACGAAGACCAAGTGCTGTTGAGATAAGTCAGCTTATATCCCATAAGTCGTTGCCGACCTACGACCTACTTAGGTCGTTCACGACCTAGAACTTGGTCATCCTGCCCAGATTTTTCCTTATAAATACTGCATTTACTCCAACGAGGAGGGGACTTTTGGCTCACTTCTGGAACGCCTATACTCTACTGTTTTCTCGACTCATCCAACACTTCAAGCACTCCAAACACCGAAGATGCTTCAACGAACTTCAAGAGGAGATCTAACACATCCAACAAGAATTCGAAAGACTCTTCTCCATTCAAGTTCAAGCTACTCGTCTAAAGTGTGTTGTAATCAAAGTGTATTGTAAAGAGTTGTAACCGAATCATCAATAAAGAAGATAAAGTGGACATAGGCTTAATTTCGAGCCGAACCACTATAAAACTGCTATCTCTTTACTTTTCTGCTATTTTCTGCTTATTTCTAGTTCCCGTACCAACGGGTGGTGCTTTCACATCAATAATACTCACACCGGGGTGTTAGCGTTCAATTTTTAGCGTTAACAGCATACATGGCTTTAATGGAAGTGCAATGATACCTTTCGAGATGGTGGAATTGCCAGTTGAGTTGGGATTCAGTGATCGTCGAAGAGTCCAGATGCTATAATTTGTTGTGTTGGACATTAACTCTCTGTATAATGCTTTCTTGGGTCGACCTGCCCTACCTGAATTCAGGGCTGCTACTTCACCTTGGTGTTTGACTCTTAAGTTTCCCACTTACAGCGGAGTTGGAGTTGTTCAAGGAGATTAGGCAGCTAGATACGCCTATTATGTTGCTGAACTCCGGGAGGCACAGCGGAAGGAAAAGGGCATGGACGTAGAGGAATCACTCTACGACCGCTTTATTGATAATTGACAGCTAACGCCTGGGCTTAGGCCTGGGCGCTACGACCAATTCCTAAAAGATCTTGATCCAAGGGTTGATGATAATGAAGAGGATGTCAAAGATGGTTAGGCTTCCCGGCAGAGTTGACGATCAATGTTCTGATCGATGATGATGAATCCAGAATGGTAAAGGTCAAATCTCAACTAAGCTAATAGATGAGAGGGGAATTGGTTGAATTTCTCTGGGAAAACCTCGATGTGTTTGCTTGGACACACTTTGACATGTGTGGGATCTCACCGGACATCGTGAGCCATGCATTGAATATTGACCCACGACATGTCCCGGTCAAACAGAAAAGGCGCGGTATGGATCCAGAGAGATCTGCCGCCCTAAAGAAGAGGTGGATAAACTCAAGACGAAAAGGTTTATCTGAGATGCATTATATCCAGAATTGGTAAACAACCCAGTGCTTGTCAGAAAACCAAACAGGAAATGGTGAACTTGTGTGGACTACTCAGAACTAAATAAAGCATGCCCTAAAGACAGCTTTCCACTTCCCAGAATTGGTTAGCTTGTAGTTTAACGGCCGGACACGAGCTCTTGTCTTTTATGGATGCGTATTCCGGCTATAATCAGATACTGATGCACCTACCCGATCAGGAGCATACTAGCTTTGTCATCGATCTGGGACTCTATTGCTATAGAGTGATTTCGTTCGGACTTATGAACGCTGGGGCGACCTATCAAAGACTTGTCAATCGAATGTTTACTAACTAGATTGGGAAAATTATGGAGGTGTACGTGGACGATATGATTGTAAAGTCGCGGCTCTCCATTGATTATGTCAAAGACCTAGAAACAATGTTCAACATCCTTCGAGAGTACCGAATGAAGTTCAACCTATTGAAGTGTCACTTCGGAGTCGCATCCGGAAAGTTCCTTGGATTAATTGTCAACACTCGAGGCATTAAAGCCAATCCTGAAAAGATCTGGGCGATTCGAAGCCTCGAGACTCCCAGAACTATAAATCAAGTGCAAAGCTTTAACGGGAAGGAGCAGCTTTGAGTAGATTCATTTCCAAATCCACCGACAAATGTAGTCCCTTCTTCGATCTAATTAGGAAAGGAAAACAGAACTTAATGGACCGAGGAGTGTGAAGGTGCATTTCGAGCCCTGATTCAACACCTGGCGACGCCTCCAATTCTATCAAAGCTGGTTGATTATGAAAGATTGTACATCTATCTAGTGGTTTCGGTCAATTCCATCAGTGCCACATTGGTTCACGAGGAAGACTGGGTCCAACGACATGTCTATTATATCAGCAAACGATTGACTTGGGCAGAAAGGAACTATCCTAAGTTAGAAAAGCTCGCTTATTGCCTCGTCATTGCCTCTAGAAAGCTCCGTCCATATTTCCAGGCACATCCGATCATAGTCTACACCAACCAGCCATTACGACAGGTCCTTTCACGGCCTGAGACATCTGGTAGGTTGCTCAAGTGGAACATCGAATTGAGTCAGTTTGATATTGCTTATACACCGAGACGAGCTATCCAAGGACAAGTTCTAGTAGACTTCATCGCTGAATTTACTATACCATGCCCGAAACCAGCAAGTCTCCCAAATACATATGGAAGCTGTATACTGACGGTGCATCAAACGACCGCTGCTCAGGCGTTGGAGTTGCACTCGAAACTCCAGAAGGTCGATCCATATGTTATACTTTTAAGTTTCACTTCCGCGTAACTAACAACAAGGGTGAATATGAAGTTTTACTCGCCAGACGCAGACTTGCCAGAGGCTTGAGAATTATTGCTGTGGAGATCTACTACAACTCGTAATTAGTCGCATGCCAAGTTCGTAGAGAATACCAAGAAAGAGACCGGAGGTTGGCCGCTTTTCTTGCCCAGGTCTAAGAAGTGTTGAATCAGTTCGACTACCATGCCATCCTTTATATACCCCGGGAGCACAATCTGAAGGCCGATTCTTTTGCAAAACTAGCCAGCACTATGAAGCACAACAAATGGGACTCATCCCCATTGAGACACTTACATCTCCTAGTATCAATCGGATGGATAAGGACAGGATGCATGAGGCGATGCCCGAAAAGGAGTCATGGATGACCCCATTCAGAAAATATCTCGAACACGGAGCTTTTCCTTAGAGCGGAAGTGGGAAAAGACAAGTTCTCTAGAAAGCTTCGCTATATTCATAGTGGAATCATGTACATGAGAGGATACTCTATTCCTTTACTCCGGTGTATTGCCTTCCCATGGAGAAATCAAACGAGTGTTACACGTTATACACGAAGGAGAGTGCGGTGATCACATTGGGGGGCAAGCCCTTGCTAAGAAGGTACTCCAATACAGATATTATTGGCCGACTGTGAATCACGATGCATTAGACTATCCAAAGAAATGTGATCGATCCCAGAAACATGCTCGGATACCAAAGGCCCCGCCTACCAAGATCACTCATATTGTCAGTCCATGGCCGTTTGCCACATGGGGCATCGATATAATTGGGTCTCTATCTCTGCTAAATGTGGTGCAAAGTATATCATCGTTGCAGTTGACTATTTTACCAAATGGGCAGAAGCCGAGCCCCTTGCCACAATCATGACAAAAAGAGTAATTAACTTTGTAGTACGTAACATTATCTGTCGTTATGGCCTCCCACAAACAATTATCACCGACAACGGGACCCAGTTCGACAGTGTCAAGTTCAAGAACTTCTGTCAACGTTTCCATATTCAGAAGAAGTTCTCAGCAGTTGCCTACCCTTAAGAAAATGGACTGGTCAAAGATGTTAATCTAGTTATCAAGCCCATTCTGAAGAAGTGACTGGAAAAGGCTGGAGGCAGATGGGTTGATGAACTTCCCATGTCCCTATGGACATACCGGACTACCCAAAAGTTTGCGATC
Organism: Allium fistulosum; assembly: GCA_030737815.1. Classification (NCBI taxonomy): domain Eukaryota; kingdom Viridiplantae; phylum Streptophyta; class Magnoliopsida; order Asparagales; family Amaryllidaceae; genus Allium; species Allium fistulosum. The sequence continues at coordinate 671,886,782 of CM060905.1, forward strand.
GACAACACTCCATTTTCACTTTCATACGGCTCTGAGGCCGTTATCCCAGTTGAATTGGACAAACCTTCTCATCCTATGACATATTATAACCCGAAGCCGAACGTCATATTGCTCGTCGAATCTCTGGATTTATTGGATGACAAGTGTGAAGAGGCTGACTTGAGGGCAGCCGAGCACCGAAGTCGAGTTGGCCGATTATACAATGCAAAGGTCCGACACAGAACCTTTGAACTTGGCAATCTCATATATAAGAGAATCTATCCGGTCCCTTCGCATATGAAACCAACATAGGAAGGACCGTACGTTATTGAACGGAGACTTGGAGACGTCGCATTCAAATTATTAACTATTGTTGGTCTTACTTTGCCGAGAGCATGGAACAGCGAGATTCTCCGATGCTATAACACATGACAGGCTTTATTTGTTCATTTAGTCTACTTTTCATTTGAAATTTGTTTATGCATTTTGAAATTTGAACTTGTAATAAGGCAACTGACTTTGTCATACTTTCTTATTTCAGTAATGAAATGCAAAGTGGTCGAGATAGAGCGGCGATTATGGAAATGCATCTTGCGACCATCACAATGCACGGAGAGCTAAGTTCCATCCCACGGTGGGACTTATTCAAATAGGGAGTAACTATGACACGACCGGTCACTCGCTAAGTGAAACTCCAGGTTTGGGGGCAAACAACTACATTGAAGCTAAAAAGGATTGATACACGTCAATCCTCCGACAAACTCCAGTTCCCAGAGTGCGAGCTGGAGTATAAGTTGCAAATCCAAAATGTGGGTTCAAGGAGGGTGGCCCGTCTACCCACGACTTCGTCCATGTACAATCTAAACTCGAGGAGGATGGATCCGTCCATCTACGACTTTGCTTACCTACTCAGGGTGGATTTGATCCGACCGTCCACGTCCGTAATCAAGTTATCATTCTCTGAATGCGGACGAGTTATCCATCGCTCAACTCCAGATTCCCAGAGTGTGAGCTAGAGTTTAAACCTCAAAATGGGTTTGACTGACAACCCATCGACTAAGTCTAAGCCCCCAGAGCACAGGCTGGAGTATAAACAAAAACCAAGTGTTAACCAACCGCCCCTGAGACAACTCCGAGTCCTCGAAGTGTTGGCCGGAGTATAAACACAAATTGGGTGTGAGAGACCACCCACAAATCAATCTCAGTCCCCAGAGTGCAGACGAAATTCTAAATATCAAACGGGTGTGACTGACCGCCCGTAAATTAACTTAAGTCCCCGGAGCATGGACATATCTTTAAACATTAAACGGACATGACCGACCGCCGACACACAAGTGCAATGCCTAGAGTGTGGATGCGATTACCAATAGATGAGCGAGTGTGATCCGACCACTCGAACTCGTCTTGTTTCAACTTTTTTCCGACTAAGTTAAGCTCAATTTATTGAAGGCGGAATGCCACTTCCGACCGACCACTTCAATTTATCCCCGAGACTGTGGAAAAAACTCAAGTACCATCTACTGATCGAGACAGTGCAATATTGGGACTCGACTTAACGTTTGGTTATGGCCCGAAGCCATGAATTCGGGACTTAACAACCAAACTCTGGTCCGATTCAGAGACTAAAGCCTCACAAGTAAATTGAATGGAAATTCGAGCGCTAGAACACTTAAGCAAATAAACACTGAGTTATGCTGAAAACAAAATGGAATTTCATTTCAATTATTCTTTGAAAGAAAAGGATAAGTACAAAAATTATTCCAAGAATTCCTATAAGTAGGGGCCGAACCCGAATCTATACACGGTCTACAGGAACCAAAAAAAATTCCTATCTACCTACCAAAAAAGGGAGCAAGAAGACACTTATATTCCCTAGGTTTCTTCTTCTTCTGCTTCGGTGTTGATCCGCTCGAACTGCCACTTTTGTGTCTTTTCGAGCTTTTGCCTTTCCTAGATTAACACCCGAATGAGGGAATTATAGTATTCTCTTCCTCTGAACTCACGAGGATTGGAATACTTTCTAAATGCATGGTCGGAGGAACATGAGCACTTTCAATATGGAAGGACGCACGAGGTTTGCTAGTGACAATGATTGTACCTGCCGGGAGAAATCATACGCAGAGGGGACGGGCCAGGCCCAGCCATATCACCTCTAATGCTACTGGCCTGTGCGGCTACTTCCAGTTCAGCATTGGTCTCCACCATCATCTCTTCCTCGTGATTCGCTTGATCGCCAATGGGGATGCAACTAGTTTGGTTCGAAGAGCTAGTCATAAATGCACCTTCGCCCAAGACAAAAGGCAAGTCGGTGAGGGGATCACTCCGGTGACCGAGGAGTTCCTCCATCATTTGTTCATCAAAAATGAAAGCGCTCTCCTGCATTCCTTAGTTGGTGCAGTGGCGTTGTCATGGTTGCCTCCGTCATAAGGGCCTCTTGCTCATGATGTTGCTCTTGGATTGTAGGAGGCTCGGCCGTGCAGACTATATAACTGAATAAAGATAAGGGAAAAGGTGTCAGTGACTACTTCAGACAAGGCTCATGACTTTAAATAAATACGAGAAGTGTTTAGAATACCTTCCTCAGATTGGCTCGTGGGTGGAGCCGGAGCACCTTCAGAAACATGCTCGCGAACAGGAGACAAACTCAGTTGATCGGGATCATAAGTAGGCACAACTGGAGTATCTACTGTAGAAGTAAGTTTGGGTTTGGTTGATGTAGGTATTTCAGAACTTGCTTCTTGATGATCAACTCCAGACCCCTCTTCAACATCCAGATGCTGAGCGGTAAGCTTCTCCTTTTCATAAGTGATAATGGCGTCATGGAGAACCTTTCTTTCATCCTCGGTCAGTTTCTGATTCTCTATCTTGAAGTCCTAAATAGATATAGTATTGTAGTCTGTTTTCTCATCTTCTACCAAACGGCACTAAGCATTATACAGATGTGATGGGTAATCTTCGAGCCAACTCAAGTTACGGTGCTTCAGAACATTGATGTTATACGTGATCAGGAGATCCTCAATGTCACTCTCCAACCTGACTTTCGCCGCTCTCATTTCACCCTCAAACCTCGTCTCGACTTCGTGAACCTTCAGCGTTGCTGCATCCCTCTCATCCCTGACTACCACAGCCTGCTCGCATGCTTCTTGAGCGGCTTTATTAGCATCGTCTTTATCTTTGACGACGTCAGCAAAATTGGCTCTAAGCTCCTCAAGCTCTTTTAGCGCCGCATCTCTTCCAGCCACGACCGTGGTAGTTCGGTGCCTTATTTCCTCAACCAAGGCTAAATGCATTCGCCCCATCTCCTCTATCTTTTGGGTTGCCTTGTCGGCTCTTCTATTAGCCTCCGTTTCTGAATATCTTGAAGACTCGTTTTCATCATTAAACACCTGAATTATGCAGTCCTTCTTAGCGAGATCGGTTCCTAGTTTCTTGATTGTCTCGCCCGCTCAAAGGCCACCACTGATACTTTCTCCGCAGTCTTCATCCATTCCTGATATTGACCATAAACATTGTATATGTAGTCATGCATCGTCTATTCTACCTCATTGGGAATTTGCTTTAAATGTTGAGGAAATATGAAGCCGTCGAAGCAAATATTTAGGAAATCATTTTACAACTTAGTGATTCTAATCGCTCCTTCCCCAATGGGTTTTGTAACAGCTTGTCCAGAGGTGATGGGGGTCTCAGTTTCAATCCTCCGACGGTGTTTGTTGGGCCTTGAAGTTCGAGGAGGTGGTATTGAGGTGAAGATTCCAAGGACTGTTTACTAGAACCAGAAGGTTCCGTCGGGCCTCTAGGTGGCGAAGAGCGCGGCCGGGAGAAGCGCATATACTGCCTCTCCCTCTCCCTATCCCTTTCCCTCTCGTTGCGCTCCCTCTCTTGACTGAAGTGGCCGCGATCGCGTTCTCTTTCGGCCTCACGTCTACGGGACTCGGAATATGAGCTAGATGAATGGCGCGCAGAATGGAGACTACCAAGCATAGATCTCTCCCTCGACATCGTATCTGTAAAATGAAAAAAGAAATAGATCGCCGTGAAGTGTGTGTATGCATGTGCAAACCCCCTAACCAACCAGTTGTAATAGCCATACTCGGAGGAGTTGGCTCTCCTATGTCTCAGGCGCTTTGAAGCCCCTCTAACCTGGTATCTAGGTGCAAAGGTAAGTAATCCGGAATGGGGATGTCCGCGAGTCCCGCAAAAGAGCTCTCCATCTGCAAAGGAGAAATCTCTTGACTAGTAGCAGGCAAAGAGACTATGATGGTTTTGTGCCTTACAGATTTTCGAGCAGTAGACTTGCCTCTTCTCTTCCGCTCTAGAGATCAAGGACTTTGCGAAGGCCTAGCTACTGGCTCGTCTCCAGTAGACATTTTCTCATCACCACCTTATTCAGTAATTACTATCCTGGGAGCTCTCCTTCGAGCTTTCCCCACCGGGCCCAACCTAAGAACTCCTATGAGTCCAATGCTTTGATCTCTGTCAACTAGCCCAACAACAACCAGATTTTCGTCCGAAAGGAATCCATCGATCTCTCTGTACTCGATGGGCACCTCTTGAAGAACTCTTACTATCTCCTTAAACCGAGCAACTTCAGGTTGCAGAATTGAAGTTGTAAAAGAAAGAAAGTGTTAGACTCGACATCAACTACTATTATCCAGTTAATCTGCAATGAGGCTAGTGCACTTATGTCTTACTAGCCACCATCTAGCGAACCCGGTGGACACCGAACGGAGAACCATTTGGTCTTGAAATCGCTCAACTTGCTCCAAGCCCCGACCACTATCTGACATTTACTAACTACCTCTAAGAAAGTAAAGAAGGGTTGTCCCCATGACTTTTTACATTGAATAAGATTCTGATCTCTTCTACCGTTGGAGGGCAGAAGGGATGCTCCATGAAGATGAAAAAAGACTGTTCTGTAGGGAATACCCATTCGGATGCAATTAGGATGTAGCAATCCTCAAGAAAAGTAGAACTTCTCGGATGAATTGGTTAAAAGGAAGAAATTTCCCAACTACACAAATAAATCTATTACAGGCTGTGCACCCTTCCGAGGGAGTGTGGGCTCTGTCCTCTGGCACTGGCAATAAGACATTGTTTATGGATAGCCCATGCCTTAGACAAATCCTGCCCAGCATATCTTCAGAAATATTGGAAGGGACGGAGTCTTATGGATGTGCGATAAAAACTACTCCCGGTAGTTCATCTGGAGTAAGGCTAATAGCGTCGGCTGCAATAATCGGCATTTCAATTGCGGGAATGGGTGCACTCTGGACATCCTATGATTGTAAACTTCCGGGTTCCATAGCTATTGAAACTCAGCAAAAATCATCGTTGGACAATAATAAACACGTGTTTCCCCCGGTGTGAAGTGTGTGAATTTGTTGTGCAGTGCAGTGCTATATACTACTTAAGAGATTCTACGGAATTTGAAAGACGTTAGAACGGCGAGACTTGAAAATTCAACCGGAGTGACCGTTGACCGTCACAACCAAGTCATCTAGGTTTAGAGATCGATCTAAGTCAAAGTTTGTCAAATTTGTCAAGTTACAGTTCCATTGACGAGCTTCAAAGGGCAGTCAAATATGCAATAAAACTGTTAAGTCCAATTTTGCAAACCAGAAGCTCATCGAAGTCAAATGTTCGAGTGTGCAAAAATTTTGTATCCATAAAGATGCAAATTTGGATTGATCACCAGGAGTACCATTCATATCGATCACAGAGGAAAAGACTTCGTATCAATCACCTTAAGTCCATTTCGTATCGATCTGAATCATCCATCTTCGTATCGATTGTTAGAGCCGATGCTTTGTATCGATTGCGCGATTAGATTTTCGTATCGATCGCTCTGGATCGATATGAACTCCAACCATCACCCATCGATAGGAAGCCATTCCATCCCTCGATACGAAACTCTATCAATATCCATCGATACGAACTTTAATTGTTTTCAGAATGATACGAAGCACACTTCCTCAATCGATACAAACGATCCCTCTATATCCATATACCCTCCTTCTTCTCCAAACGACGCTGAAGCCATTCCAACCCTCCTCGACCTTGCTCCCACCTCTGTATCCATCTTATATGGGCACGAAAGATGGAAGGAAACGATTCATATCCCAGTTATTTTGACCGGTAAAAAGCAGTCTCCCGTCCAATCGATACGAAGAAAGCTATTCATATCCATTCACCATCGATCTTAAGCAACAACCGTTCGTATCCATCGACCCATTGATACGAAAGATACATAGAGGATTGTTTGAATTATTCAGATACATCAATGATTCATCGATACAAATTGACAATTTCGTATCCATCACCTCGAAGACCACCAAAGATCGAATCCATCGATATGATGAAATTTGAAAGAATGAACTATTACGTATCGATAGCCATCGATACGAAATACCTATCCTGACTTCTAAAATCAGTCCAAGAGAGGATCAATACGAAGAGATACTCAAAAACGACCATCAAGCGTTGCTACAACTCGAATTTCATGTCGGTCCAGGAGAGGATCGACATGAAGCTCGATAAAAAACTTGACAACGACTCATGAACATGCAGAAGTTAATGAGAGTCAAGTTAACATACGTTCATGCATGACGAACTAACATTCAATTTTCAAAATTCACATGAATTAAATGCTCACATGTTGACAATTACAATAGTGAACAACAAATTCCTAACACTCGATGCTTAGTTACAACAATATACTGCATAATCATTTGTAGTCAACAATTCAGCATTTGTATTACTGGAAATCAATCAAAGGTAACATCTTATGACGAAAAGGCAACGACTGTTCAACGTATCAGATAGAACTTTTGAGACTAAAGATTGCAGTTTTTCAAAGCACGTCATGTTCACACAAGACGTACTTTGTGGGGCAAATGTTATCCCGCCTTTTTGCAAGGCCGTGACACTAAGGACTTGACTAGAAACCAAGGACCGTTCATCCCAAAGATCGGTTATACATAGGTCTACTATGGATACTGGCAAATATGGTACAAGTCCGGATCCAGCAACAATTGACAGGACACGACAAGGGAAACTATGAGAGCCAATGTTCAAATTTTCAAGTCAATTGGAGTTCGTATGCTCAATATATTGATCGATCAAGGTCAAGAAAATCAACTCTATTCGTATCCGTGCAAATTCGTATCCATCCCTTCAAAAAGCTTTATTTCGTATCCATCATTCATCGACTTCCTTCATATCCATCAAAGCCAGACTACTTCATATCCATGGAGAGTTGCCATTTCATATCGATCATGTTTGCACCACTTTGTATCCATCAAAAAACAATACTTCGTATCGATCTCATTCATACATGCTTCGTATCAATCATTCCATCAACTCAGTTTATATTGATCGATATGAAACACGCCACTAAAATGAACGATACGAAACAACACTTAAAAACATCGATACGAAGTTGGAGTCTTCAATCTACACGAAGAGCCTAAGTTCATATTGATACGAATTGAAGTGGAAATTATCGATACGAAGTAGCCTCAGACATCGATACGAAATAAAGTCGAAGTCATCGATACGAACGATGCATGTAAGAGTGGAAGACTCGGTCACTCGGCATGAAAAGTGGATCGATCCTAGAATATAGCGCCACGTCACTCTGATCGATACGCAAGTAATGGATATGAATAGATCGATACAAAATGGATCGATACGAAGGCGCCAGCCTATGGAGATGTCAAACTTGGAATCAATCATAACTCAAAATCTACAAGTCCAAATGCTACCAAATTTTCATGGGAGCTTGCGTACCACCTCTATATTGTCTCTGATCGATCTCATCCCAATTGGAGTTGTTTTTGATCGATACGAATGGTATATGTATCGATCATGGATCGAGCCCAAATCGCCATGGATTGATCACGTGGGCCCACCCACATGTGAGAACGAGTATTCCGGGATATATTTTAGATTTTCCCATCCTACGCCTATAAATAGCTGTCCTAGGCCTTTAGAAAAGGGACTTTTGACTCTCTTACACCGACATTCTGCCGGAAACTCCATTGTATCTCGAGTGCTTGAGAGTGTACTGTTGTAATCAGTCGTAACCAGTTAGCAAAGTCAATAAAAACAACAAACTTTCTATAGTGAACATAGGCTTCAATGCCGAACCACTCTAAATTCTTGTGTTCTTGCATTTTTGTTTGTCTGTTTTGGCATGTTTGTTAGATTAACCTCTTTTCCCATTTATATTCTTTGTTATAATATCTTCAAATACATCCAAAGAGTGTTGTGCCCTATTTTGGTACAAATAAGCATATCCCGTCTATCTTAGACCGGAGTCTGTGGGATAGTAGACAGTTGAAAGTTCTCTTGTCCATTCGCCTGTTTGGACACTTGTCGGTTTTTAGTCCGTGTCGTGGACTTTAGAAACTTCTTCTCACATCATTTATATTTTAGTCCAACCTCCGGGGACTTAGAGGTTTTTTTACAAGTCATTTACACTCTAGTCCATGCTCCGAGGACTCGGAGTACTCTAATCCGCGCTCGGGGACTTAGAGATTTTTTCAAGTCGTTTATACTCTAGTCCGCACTCCGGAGACTCAGGCTACTCTAATCCGCGCTCCGGGGACATAGAGATTTTTTCAAGTCGTTTATACTCTAGTCCGTGCTATGGGGACTCAGAGTACTCTAATCTGAGCTTTGGGGACTTAGAGATTTTTTCAAGTCATTTATACTTTAGTCAACGCTCCGGGGACTCAGAGTACTCTAATCCGCACTCCAGGGACTTAGAGATTTTTTCAAGTCGTTTATACTCTAGTCCTACTCTAAGGACTCAGAGTACTCTAATCCACACTCGGGGGACTTAGAGATTTTTTCAAGTCGTTCATACTCTAGTCCATGCTCCAGGGACTCATAGTACTCTAATCCGCACTTCAGGGACTTGGAGATTTTTTCAACTCGTTTATACACTAGTCTACGCTTTGGAGACTAAGAGTACTCTAATCCACACTCCGAGGACTTAGAGATTTTTTCAAGTTGTTTATACTCTATCCACGCTCCGGGAACTCATAGTACTCTAATCCGCACTCCAGCGACTTAGGCATTTTTTGAAGTCGTTTATACTCAAGTCCGCACTCCGGGACTCAAAGGACTCTAATCCGCACTCCGGGGTAGAGATTTTTTCAAGTAATTAATACTCTAGTCCGCACTTTGGGGACTCAGAGTACTCTAATCCGCACTCCGGGTACTTAGAGATTTTTCAAGTCATTTATACTCTAGTCCGCGCTACGGGGACTCAGATTACTCTAATTCACGCTCCGGGAACTTAGAGCTTTTTTCCTTTTTTTTCAAAAATTGCTTTCTTGATTCACTCATAGGGATCGCCAGCCAACCAACTTCACCAAGCAATCCCCATGTTCATTTTTACCGGGGGCATGTATAACTAGTCGACCTTTAATTCTATGTTTGTGTTCGTACACCACAGATGGTAATATTAATTAGTTTCATCACATAACCATTATAATATGAAATAACAGCGGTCCACAGAAAAGTAGCTTCAAGCTTTTATTTATCAAAAAATATAGGTGCAGAATGATCTGTCTTATTACATACCAAAAGCAAAATCAACACTAATCAAATACTAAAAACAACTATTACTGGAATGCAAAAGAAACGATCTTGGTAAAATAGCGATGCAAATGCTCGCTATTCCATGCTTTGGGATGTGTTACACCATCAACCATCGCTACCTCGAAAGTTCCTTCTTTAAGCCTCTGTTTGACGATGTACGACCCTTCCCATATAGGATTCATATGTGAAGAGACCGAAAATATTCGCCTCAGGACAAGGTCGCCAACATCAAAAGTTCTTGGTCGGACTTTCACATTATAGTACAGGACGACTAAATGCCGATATGCGGCCACTCTTAAATCACCCTCCTCATGCTTCTCGTCAATAAAATTTAATGGTTCAATAAGAGATCTTGATTTGTTCTGGGATCATAGTAAATCACCCGATGGGAAGGGACATTGAGTTCCACAGGAACGGCCGCTTCGGTTCCATAAGCCTGGGCGAATGGAGTGTGGGCAGTTGCAGACTTATGAGTGGTCTTGTAGGCCCAAAGCGCCGTAGGAAGTTCGTCCACCCACTTGCCTTTAGAATTTTGCAAATGGTTTTTCAAGATGGACTTTATGATCTGGTTCACAGCTTCAACCTGTCCATTCACTTGAGGGTGGGCAACTACCGCAAATCTTTTCTCAATATGGTACCTTCGACAGAACTCCTTGAACTTAGTACTGTCAAATTGAGTTCCGTTATCGGTTATAATAGTCCGTGGAAGACCAAAATGACATATAATGTTTCGAACAACAAAGTTGATGACTTTCTTGGTTGTGATCGTAGCTAATAACTCTACTTTGGCCCACTTGGTGAAGTAATCAACTGCGGCAATCGCATATTTCTCTCCGCCTTTGGAAATCAGCAATGAGACGACAATATCAATTCCCCATACTGCAAACGGCCATGGACTAACCATTTGCGTGATTTCTATTGGCGGCGCTCTTGGTACTTTTGTATATATCTGGCATTTGTCACATCGCCTCACATAATCTACGGCATCCCGATTCACGGTGAGCCAGTAGTACCCATAACAAAGTATCTTCTTAGCTAACATCTGCACCCCAGTATGGTTGCCACACTCTCCTTCATGGACCTCTTTCATGACCCGCTTTATCTCATCATGGGCAATACACCAGAGCAAGGGAACGGAGAATCCTCTTCGATACACAATCATGTTTTGTACAATATACCGTTAAGCTTTACGAAGGAGTTATCGCCTTTCATTCCTCTTCTTAGGCAAAACTCCAAGCAATAAGAACTCTTTAACTAGGGACATCCATTACTCCTTTTCGGGCTCCATCTCTGGTGCATGATCAACTTCCATCGCATTTATACACGAGGTATATAGGATCTCAACCAGAACCAAGCCCATCTATTGAGCATCAACAGTGCTTGAGAACTTTGCCAGCGAATCGGCTTCACTTTTCTGCTTACGTGGGATATGTGAAATGTCATAGTATTCGATGTCTACCAACAACTCCAGAACTCAGGTAAGGTATGGGACAAGTCGTTGTCCCATCGCCTGGTAATCCCTCAAACATGGTACAGCACAAGCTGCGAGTCATAAAAGATCTCGATCGACTTTAGCCCAAGTTCTTTAGCAAGTTTTAGTCCCACGGTCAATGCCTTATATTCTGCTTCATTGTTCATAGCAAGGAAATCAAACTTCAAAGCATAACAGATCGATTGTTTCTCAGGGGTTACAATAACGACGCTGACTCTAGAACAATGATCATTAGAGGTTCCATTGGTATATAATTTCCATCGTACAGTAAGAACTACATCGCTCTCACTTGGTTCATTCTGTATGGTGAATTCTGCTATAAAATCCGCCAACACCTGTCGCTAGATTGCTCTTTGAGGCAGGTAGGTGATGTCAAACTGGCTGAGTTCGATGTTCCATTTAAGCAACCTTCCCGACGTTTCAGGCATTTGTAGGACCTGCCGCAAAGGCTGATCAGTATAAACATTGATTGGGTGTGCCTGAAAGTATGAGCGTAGCTTGCATGATGCGATCACCAAGCTGTACACTAACTTTTCTATCTTTGGGTAATTTCTCTCCACCCACGTTAACCGTTTACTGACATAATACACCGGTCTCTAAATCCTGTCCTCTTCACAAATTTAAGCGGCGCTTATGGCATGTTGCGATACGGCTAGGTAAACATACAATTCCTCATGGTTTATGGGGTTCGAAAAAATGGGTGGTCTCTCAAGATGATTCACCAAATCTCAAAACGCGCCTTCACAGTCTTGCATCCATTCAAAATTCCTCTTCCCTTTCCTTATCAAATTGAAGAAAGGAATACACTTATCGGTTGCCCTGGAGATAAACCGACTCAACGCATCGACCTTCCCGTTCAGACATTGTATTTGCTTAATAGTTGTAGGTGCTTGTATATCCCGAATGGCTTGAATCTTCTTTGGATTCACTTCAATTCCTCGTGCGTTGACAATGAATCCTAGGAACTTCCTTAAGGCAACACCGAATGAGCACTTCAAAGGGTTGATTTTCATGTTATAAAAACAAAGGATATTGAACATCTCTAATTGGTCCCGAATGTGGTCATCTGATTGCCATGATTTCAGAAGCATATCATCCACATAAATCTCCATTGTCCTACCAATCTGATCTTTGAACATGCGATTAACCAAATGCTGATAGGTTGCTCCCACGTTCTTTAATCCAAATGGCATTACTACATAACAGTACAGCCCAACATCAGTGACAAAACTGGTATGCTCCTAATCCGGGATATGCATCGGGATCTGGTTGTACCCTGAGTACGCATCCATAAACGACAACAGCTCATGTCCCGCGGTCGAGTCAATCAACTGATCAGTTCTATGTAAGGGAAAACTATCCTTAAGGAATTCATTGTTCAGGTATGAATAGTCAACATATGTCCTCCATTTCCCATTCGCTTTCTTTACTAACACAGGGTTAGATATCCATTCGAGGTAGAAGGCGTCGTCAATAAACCCGTTGGCTTTAAGTTTATCCACCTCCTCCTTAAGAGCTATGGACCTCACCGGAACCATACCTCGTCTCTTCTGCTCCACAAGGACATATTTCTGATCGATATTCAGTGTGTGGTTCGTAATAGTAGGCGAGAGCCCACACATGTCTAAATGAGTCCAAGCGAATACATCAAGATTGGTTTGGAGAAAATCAATGAGTTCTCTCATCATTGAGGGGCTGAGTTGTGATCCAATTTTCAACACTCGTGACAGGTCATCGTGGCTGACTGAGATGTTGATCGTCAGTTCAGCCGACGTTGCCTTGGCCTCCTTGGGTTCCTCCTCATCGTGTCTTGGATCTATATGTCTACACAAACAATTATGGTGCCCAAGCCAAGGTTCAGGCGCTATTTGTCAATCTTCAGCAACTTGGACGCAGACATATTTTTCCACACCCTTTCCCTTTTCTTTCTGCTGGGCTTCTCTCAGCTCAGCCACATAATAAGCACGGACAGCCGCTTGATCTGTTATCCCGCCTTTTGGCAAGGCCTTGACACCAAAAAGTTGATTGGAAAACTAAAGACAGTTCGTCGTAAAAAGTTCGTTATACACAGTTTCACCATGGATATTAATGAAATTTGTCCGAGCTCGGATCAGGCTACAATTGATAAGGCACGACAAGCAGAGTCATGAAAGCCGGCACTCTAAATTTCAAGTCAATCCGAGTTCGTATGCTCAAGTTATGGTCGATGCAAGTTGGAAGAGAACACCCTATTTTCGTATCCATCGCGGACCCACAGTTCGAAACAATTGAGTTTGCATCGATCAGAGTGGCCTTAAGTTCGTATCGATCAACAAGGTGCTGTTCGAATCCATCGGAGGCACCCCTGTTCGAATCCATCATGATAGCACCACAACCATCTGGTTCAAATCCATCAACGATGTTTCCTTCGTATCCATCAAATACCTGACCTTCGTATCCATCGAATGGCTGCAACATATGCTTGGAGTCCTATGATCGAATCCATGAGCAAAGACACATTCACATCCATCGAGTCAACAAGAATGGATAACGTGTTATTGTTTGATATAAGCAAGGCGAGAATCATGGAGTCGACTCGATCAAATCGGAGTGAAAAGTGGATCGACCCAAAGATTGCGCGCCACATCACCACGAGAGCACGTGTAGACGATCGATTCGAAGAGATGGATATGAACTGATCGATTCGAATGAGAGGATCAGCCTAGAAAACACTATTTCGAATCGATGATATCTCACGATCTACAAGTCCAAATGCTATGAAATTTTCACAGAAGCTTAAATACATGTTGAAGAATGTTCTCACCAAATTTCAGCTCCATTAGATGAATTCTTGATCGATTCAAATGGAGTTCGAATCGATCCCGAAGCGGGCCCAGATTTTTCGGACGTGGGCGCATGGGCCCCCACACATGCCAGAAGTAGTCTCCCTAATTTTAGGCAAAATATCAGCCTCCTACACCTATAAATAGAGCCCCAGGTCATTCAGAAAAGGGGATCTGGTTTTTGAAGCGCCCCGACTCTACAGGATTCAATTCTACATTCCTTTATTGCCGTTGTACACGAATTTCTTCATTACAATCTGCTGTAATCAATTGAAATCATCAAGTGAACATCAATAAAATCATCAACTTCAGAGTGGACGTAGGCAAGATCGCCGAACCACTATAAATTCTGTGTAGTTTCCTGCTTTCATCTAATTTTTCTGAGAGTTCTTCATTTTTATTTCTCTACATATTTGATATCTGTGATCTGTGATTGGGAACTGCTGCTTTCACGACATTTGGGGTTTGTGACCAATTTTGGTGCAAACACTTTGGTGCTTTCACTAAGAAGGCTAATTCAGGAGTTCTATCATTTAGAAGTTGAATTTGAAGACTTAAGAGCTCAGATCTAAGAAGATATGACAAGGCAAACTAGTAAAAGACAAAGGCCAGAGCAAAGTCAGCATGAAGGGAGTCAAGAGGCTTCCTCGGGGGCAAACCAAGCATCGGTTTTCATCACCAGGGATGAGATGGAGGCAATGATGAGAAGACAATAAGAAATGATCCAGAATTTGCTTCAACAGATTGGACAACTTGGAGCGCAAAATCAAGGAGCAACCAGAGTCCAAAACGAAGCAGGACCATCTGGCGCAGTGCCGGAGCTGGAGGGCACACACTTAGAGCATGTTGATCCAATCCCGGGAAGAGATTCAGGGACATTCGAGCAACCTGGTTGCAATAGAGGGATGAACGCTCAGCCAGGGGGGCAGAACGAAGGTAACACTCAAAGATCACAGCCTAACGACAACGATAGGTTGGCAGAGATGGTCAGACGGGCCATGAGAGGCGGACTAGTCAATAGAGATCTGGAGGATGTACATAGGAGTCCCTTTACTCCTACGATCAAGCAGGCCAGGAATCCACCAGACTTCAAGCTACCATCGGTAGAAATGTATGATGGGCGGACGGAACCAGCGGTCCATCTAACAAAGTATATGAGGCACATGGAAGGGCTGAGGGCATCATAGGAAGTCATGGCCCGGAGCTTTCCATTGTATTTGACGGACATCGCGGCGCTATGGTTTAGACAACTGGAGAGTGGCTCCATTGGAACTTGGACAGATTTGACAGAAAAGTTTATGAGACAATTCAGAGTTCATATTTCGAGACCCAAGAACGTGATGAGTTTGGCGACTCTAAAACAAAAGGCCGGTGAATCTTTAAGGAGTTTTCTGACACGATTTAATGCGGCAGCAGCATCAATGGATTGACCAGATCCATCTACGGTCATGATGGCAGCTGTATCTGGAATATCTGATGGCACGGAGTTCAAGAATTCACTAACTAAGGATCCATTTACGGAACTGGAAGAGTTTTATCATGAAGCCGAAAAGTTTTTGAGATTAGAGGATGCTCGTACGGAGAGAGAAGAAGAAATCGATGTTTACGTAGTTCGAGGCGGTAATTCACTTGGAAAAGGTGCAGAGACTGGTAAAGGGAAGTGAAAGGCTGATGAAAATGATGACAGGTCAAAGCGTCAACGGAGGGAGCCGCTATTTACCACCTATTCAGAACTGAACGAGGGTTTAGAGCGAATCTACCAAGACACCCAAGAGCAAGTTGCCTACCGTAGACGAATGCGACGGGATCCGACTACCGACGAGAGAAAGTCAGACAAATATTGCTTATTCCACGAGCTGAACGGTCATAGCACAAATGACTGCAGACACCTGAAGGATGAGGTAGAAGGGCATATCAGGAACGGTAGGCTACTTCAGTATGTGAGAAGGCGAGCTCCAACGGTGGAACCAGAGCGATCACCGTCTACATCAGCTAGGGGTGACCTCGAGCCGGGGCATAGTATGGTTATCAAATTATTTAAATAATGATGAACAAGTCGTAAACTTGTCACTAACACGGTTAAACCATTTACACATGTGGGAGATCGCGAACGATCCACATGCATGCTCTGAATGATTATTGACCGTCTCGTAGTGAGAATTTACACTTTGACATCCTTGCTTTGCTTTTGTTTCATGTTGATTTGGACATTTAGACTTTGTTTGTTTGGACATTTCTATTATGTAATTCATGTGAACGTTAATTTGATATTTGCAATTCTGTAGAAGAAGTCACTCGCGTATGTTTTGGATCGCGAACGGTCCATAAGCACACTCATTCGCCTTGAACGGCACCCGACCTCGAACGGTCACCATCATTTGCCTTGAACGACACCCGACCTCGAACGGTCACCATTAGCCTCGAACGGCACCCGACCTCGAACGGTCACCATTAGCCTTGAACGGCACCCAACCTCGAATGGTCACAATCTGCCTCGTATGGCACCCGACCACGAACGGTCACAATTCACCCAGTACGACATTCGATCGCAAACGATAACATCCTACCTCGTGCGGCATACGATCGCGAATGATCACATTTTATCTTGTGCACCATACGACCACGAACGGTCACAATCCATCATAATTCGTCTAGAACGACACCCGATCGCGAACGGTCACAACTCGTCTAGAACGACATCCGACCGCGAACGGTCCGATTTCTTTATTTACCGCGAACGGTATCCGACCGCGAATGGTCCCCTTCCTATGTTCGCTGTGAACGGCATCCAACCACGAACGGTCCCATTTCGCTATTTGCCGCGAACGGCATCAAACCTCGAAAGGTCCCATATCGCCTCGAATGACATACGATCCCGAACGATCGTCATTCGTGGTCGGATAAAACTATCAATTTCTTTGCAGGTCATCAACAGGATATGAACATCCAGCTTATGATATTACAAAACACACCTTCCAATCGCAAGGCATGTTTTGGGGGGCAAATGTTATCCCGCCTTTTGGCAAGGCCGTGACACTAAAAAGTTGACTGGAAAACTAAACACAGTTCGTCGTAAAAAGTTCGTTATACACTGTTTCACCATGGATATCAATGAAATTTGTCCGAGCCCGGATCAGGCTACAATTGATTAGGCACGACAAGCAGAGTCATGAAAGCCGGCACTCCAAATTTCAAGTCAATTCGAGTTCGTATGCTCAAGTTATGGTCGATGCAAGTTGGAAACAGAACACCCTATTTTCGTTTCCATCGCGGACCCACAGTTCGAATCGATTGAGTTTGCATCGATCAGAGTGGCCTTAAGTTCGTATCCATCAACAAGGTGCTGTTCGAATCCATCAGAGGCGCCCATGTTCGAATCCATCACGATAGCACCACAACCATCTGGTTCGAATCCATCAACGATGTTTCCTTCGTATCCATCAAATACCTGACCTTCGTATCCATCGAATGGCTGCAACATATGCTTGGAGTCCTCTGATCGAATCCATGAGCAAAGACACATTCGCATCCATCGAGTCAACAAGAATGGATGACGTGTTATTCTTCGATACAAGCAAGGCGAGAATCATGGAGTCGACTCGATCAAACCGGAGTGAAAAGTGGATCGACCCGAAGATTGCGTGCCACATCACAACGAGAGCACGTGCAGTCGATCGATTCGAAGAGATGGATACGAACCGATCGATTCGAATGAGAGGATCAACCGAGAAAACACTATTTTGAATCGATGATATCTCACGATCTACAAGTCCAAATGCTATGAAATTTTCACAGAAGCTTAAATACATGTTGAAGAATGTTCTAACCAAATTTCAGCTCCATCAGATGAATTCTTGATCGATTCGAATGGAGTTCGAATCGATCCCGAAGTGGGCCTAGATTTTCCGGACGCGGGCGCATGGGCCCCCACACGTGCCAGAAGTAGTCTCTCTAATTTTAGGCGAAATATCAGCCTCCTACACCTATAAATAGAGCCCCAGGTCATTCAGTAAAGGGGATCTGGTTTTTGAAGTGCCCCGACTCTACAGGATTCAATTCTACATTCCTTCATTGCCGTTGTACACGAATTTCTTCATTAAAATCTGCTGTAATCAATTGAAATCATCAAGTGAACATCAATAAAATCATCAACTTCAGAGTGGACATAGGAAAGATCGCCAAACCACTATAATTTCTGTGTAGTTTCATGCTTTCATCTAATTTTTCTGAGAGTTCTTCATTTTTATTTCTCTACATATTTGATATCTGTGATCTGTGATTGGGAACTGGTGCTTTCACGACATTTGGGGTTTGTGACCAATTTTGGCGCAAACATGATCACCATGCACAACGCCGACTCCATTATCTATAGGAAATTTCTAAGTCAAGCACCACGGGGCGAGAGTTGCCCTAACATCAGCCAAGGCTAGACGACCTAGAAAAACATTATTTGTCGAATCAACATCCAAAACAATGAATGGTAGGATTCGCAACCTCCTACGTTCACCCTCTCCCAACTGAACCAGTAATTCAAAAAAACCTACCGCTTTAGTAGCCACACCATTGAAACTATGTATACGGGCCCTTGATGGTTTCAAATCATTAACCTCCATTCTCATTTGATCATAAGCTTTCATAAAAATCATGTTCATAGAACTTCCACAATCAATCAATATCCTTCTCACTAGCTATGGTCCAATCATGGCAGAGATAACCATTGGATCAATAGTAGAGGCCTCCACTCTATCGTCATCTCTACTTCTGAACACTATATCATCCGTCAGCATACACTGCTACTTTGCCGAAGTTCCATCCTCCATGTTCGAACAACATTCAAAGTCCAAATGTCTCATCGAACTAGCATAACGCTCCATTTCCTGCCAACTTCTGTCCGCAGGATGTGGTCCACCAACTATTGTGTTTATTACCAACCTTTCGCTGGCCTAAGCGGGATCCTCAAACCGCCACGAAGCTTGTCCTCGGCAGGGATTAGACGTTCCTTTTCCGGCATCCTATGGATCCTCGACAAACTGCTGCAACTTTTTTTAGGGAATTAACTTCTTAATGGCGTCATGAAGGTGCATACCTTTATCATTGTTGTGCCCGTAAGACTCATGAAACTTATAGTACTTCCCGGTTTGCTTTTGTTCTTCGATCGATTCCTTTAGGCGTGGCTTCCTATGCTGGAAAGTGTTACAGGTGGATAGGTAGATGTTCTCTAAAGAGGCATTCAAGGGCGTATAGTTACTATATATAAGGATCCGTGGCTTCCACTTTCCTGACTCCCTCTTCCGATCAAAATTTCCTTCTCCACCCCTTCTCTACTTTTCTGACTTGTTTTGGACATTGACATGAACCTTTCTAGAGTTCTCTCCGAATTGCTTTACTGAATGTTGCCTTGTATCGCTTCCTTATTTGGTCCTGCAACAGTGCTCCTTCTGGACAATATGGCCTCCTCCTTTCTCATGAACTGGTATGCCTTTGCATAGAAACGTTCCAGCGTAGCCATCAGTTTCCCAAATAGCCAATCACCAAATTCGGATTCAAGGTCAATCCCCTTTGTCACAACCATAAGTATGCCGA
This sequence comes from Allium fistulosum, assembly GCA_030737815.1. NCBI lineage: Eukaryota > Viridiplantae > Streptophyta > Magnoliopsida > Asparagales > Amaryllidaceae > Allium > Allium fistulosum. Next base: position 671,906,267 of record CM060905.1, read on the forward strand.
AGTCATTTGGATTACTAACCTCGGTAGCAGCAACATGAAACCTATGTAAATAATCTTTCTGTGATTCACTCGGGGCCTGGATTACGCTGGATAGCAACATCACATCTTTAGGTCAAGTAGAGTGAATCCATAGCTGCTCCATGAATCTTGTTGCTAGTTTATAAAATCTCGAGGTTGACATCGAAGGTAACCTTGTGAACCACATTTTAGCAATCCCAGACAGTGTGATAGGGAAGCATCTGCATTTGGTTACGTCATTTGCTATAGCCGAGTCCATCAACCATTCATACCTCATGATGTGCTATCGAGGGTCAGTCTTCACTTCGTAAGCTAGCATCGTAGGCATGCTAAACCTCCGAGGGTATTTAGCTTGTAAAATGTTATCGGTGAATGGAGTATGACTCCTAGAGACTCCCTAATCATCGTTAGTCAAGCCATGGTCTTCCCTCATCAGCTACCTGACCATTGCGGATAAGTCCAGAGTCTGGATAGCGGGTTCCAGGTCGGGTTCCATCTTGTGTAAATGTTTTGGCCAGTGTCTTCGTGGCATCTCACACCCTCTTAGCTTATTATCCCTCGGACGCATGTCCTGAGGATTCACTTCATTATCATTCTGAGGAGGTAATTGGTCGACATTCAAGTGTACTCCTACGCCTAAGTTCTCGGTTCCAAGGTGAGTATAACCACCCAAGAGTAGTTGAGGAGCCCTCCTCATGGTTGAGGGATCCGTACTAACCCCTAGGGAGGGTTCGACAACGACCCAATTCTGTAGCCCATGGTGGTTTGCCCTATGTGGCTCCATTGCTCCAGCTCGTGTCATTTGAATTCTACAACGCCTTCTCCTATGGCGTCTGTTTAATGAAGTGGAGCTGTCAGACTCCGAGTATGAAGCTGGACTTCCTTCGACATTTTGACGCTGCTGTTGAGAAATCTGGTTCATTAGATTGGCATTTTCCTGGATTTGCTCGTTTAGCTATCTTCGGCTTTTCATTAGCTCCCTCATCAGGCCATTGAATTCGACCTTGGTAATATAATCAGCAGGATTCTGGGCTGCAATGGGTTCCACATTCGCATTAGCTGGCAGGTTGCTCGGCCCTCGTTGTTGGACACCAGCAGTTTTGTTAGCATTGATGTTGTGGGTGGTAGATCTAGTGCGTCTTACCATCTTGGAGTCTTTTGCTTAGATATTAAGAGATCTAAATAGTATATGCAAACTTTTAAGAATGAAGGTGGATCTCCTTTAGGGGATTTCTTCAATCCAATAACAACAAAGACTATCCTAATAGCTTGAGAATCGAGTTTATCGGTGAAAGCACCAAAATGTTAGCATCGAAATTGGTCAGTAACACCCGAGAGTAGATTTAAGTAGTGAAATAAATGAAGAAGTTAAATGGAAAATAAGGAGTAACACTATATACTACAAGCAAAAATAGTAAAAAGTGAATGCAACAAGATTTATAGTGGTTCAGTGTTCATTGCGTACGTCCACTTTGAATTCTTTCTTTATTGCTTTATCAACTACTTGATTACAGTTGCAATTCACGAAGGATAACTTGAAGAACAGATAGAGCAAGAAAAACTTAGTATAGAAAATGGCAGAGTATTCCCTTAGTTGTCGGCCAGATCCTGAAGAATGGCCCCCTGCCCTTGTATTTATATATGGAGGTAGCTTGACATCTCAATTCTTGGACTCCCTTTAGGTCACTTGGGCCAATTACATTGATAACTCAGCCCAAACATGCTATGCTAGTAATGCCGACCTAAAAGTGCCGACCTGAGAATGCCGATCACATAATGCCGATCGCTCCAAGCATGTCGATCGCTCCAAGCATGCTGATCGCTCCAAGCATGCCGATCGCTCTAGTTATGTCGATCGCTCCAAATATGCTGATCGCTACAAGTAGGCCGACACGAAGTCATTCACGTCTAATGCCATTCCGAATGCTACTATGTGTTGTGCCAAACCAATCTACCACACAGAATGTCGACCCAAACGCATCCTTCTTGTTATGCCGACCCTACCTCTAACATATGGAATGCCGGACACATGGAGCCCACCTAATTTGCTGACCTGAGCTTCATCTTATGCTATGCTTCTATCAAGCCCTTCATGTTATAACGACCTTAAGGATACCACATATTTCTAAACCCATCAACTACGATGGCCGTCCCCTACTAATCAACGTAATCATCGTAGTCTTGGCATTTGTTTCATCCACTTGTCAACTTTATTAACCCAGGGCTAGACACGACTACTTGGAAACCATACTCCGGTGATGCAGAAGTCATCCCCATGGCCATTCTTTCATTAATAGTCGATATTATTCGTTGTAATTAACTTTGTGTAGCCGGGCCAATGCACTAGGTAACAAAATTTATTTTGGAAAATATATCAAGCATTTGGGCTTGAAAATTTTAATATGTTAGACGGCAAGATTAGAGTGAAATTTTGGAATTTTGGGGATTTTCACTAAGTGATTTAGTATGGAAAATAAATTATTTCAAAAGGAGGTCTTAAATGATTTAATTATTTTTATAAGAAGAAGGGCTTATTTGTTAAAAGTTAACTTGATTTCAGATCTTGGATAAGTCGGCAAATATTATCCAAATTATTTGAAAGTTTGTGAAAGCCAATCAAATTTTACAAGTATGCAAGTCTGTTACAAAAAGTTTACTTATTTTGGCAAAATCAGCTTTTACCCAGAAAATATGGTTTCGCCTTCTTTGGAAAACCTTTTGACTTCAACCTCTTGACCAAGACCTTTCAACTTCATTAACCAGCAATGTTGAAATCAATGCACATGATATCATCTAGATGGTATGTAGTGAATTGACTAAGTCGAAAGGTATGGTGTCGAAGGATTGCACCCAAAGGGTTGCTTTCGAAGGAGATGGTCCCTTAGTTTAATTTGATTTGAAAAAGAAATATCACCTGCCTATTTTCTAAAGACCTTTCGACAGGCTCTAAAGGTTTAGTTTCAAAAGGTTTTTTTAAAGACCTTTCGACAATGTCGAAAGGTTTGGTTACAAAAGGTTATTTTTATAAGACCTTTCGACAAGGTCGAAAGGTTTGGCTTTGTATGGTTTTTTCAAAGAGGATTTTGAAAGGAGCTGACGCCTTTATTTTGATTCAAACCCTTCGAAGGGCACTAGTACAAAACAGATTAGCTGCTTCGCCTCATTTGTGTCGGTTGTCCATAAAACCGACACAAATAGTATAATTTGTGTCGGTTGTTCATTAACAACCGAAACTATTGACTTATGGGGTAAGAAGAAAATATTAAAAATGTAATTTGCATCTGTTGTTCTTAAGAAACCGACACAGTTGGAGGGAAGCAATAGATCTATTTGTGTTAGTTGTTTGAACAACCGACACAACTAAATACAATAGCATCGGTTGTCCAAAAACTAACACAATAGGCACACTACTTTTCCCCCAAATCCATTTCAGCTGCCCCATCTTTTCCCACGAACGCTAAATTTTAGAGGAAAAATTTAGGTACCCGACCCGTCTTCTTCTTTTCTTCTTCGTTAGTTTATTTCTTCTTCTCTCTACCCGCAAATTTTATTCCTTCTCTCTACCCATTATACTGCCGTTCTCTCTACCCGCGAATGATTGAAGACTTCTGATAGTTCATCTCAATTCGTGCAAACTTGCTAGGATCTGAATAAGCAGGATTCTCCGGTAAGTCAGTATATATGATAAATAGATGAATACTCTATAGAAACCCTTTGTATGCTCTGCCTTTGATTTTTCTAATAGTTTTACATGGTTAGAAACATAAATTGGTAATGATAAATTTGTTAAGCATGTATATATGATCCTTGGACCAAGCTAATGGCGGTAAGTGCGGATTGACTGTTTGTTTGTGAGTTTGAGGAGTCTGGAGGATTGTAATGGCACCTTCGTGTTTAAATCTGTACTCCTCCTCTGCCTGATAACAATCAAAGTTATAATAATATACATACCGATTGAGAAATACACATCTCCTTGGCTTTCTCCAAAACCTTCTTAGCAGTATTCCTCAAATCCGACTCAACATACGGCACAATATTAACCGCCCCTTGCAAATTCAAACAAAACAGAAATCAAAAATAATAAAAATGCAGAAAGTAGAAAATAAGAAGAATTTGTAAGCAAAACACAAAAGAAATACCAGGTCCAGCAAGGCTGACAACGGATGCAGGAGTGGGCTTGGCATGAACAATTACAAGTTTGAAAGTCGTGTCGGAATTGGAATGGGTGAAGAAATGTTGCATGGTCCACTGAAGAGCGTAGTAGCTGTGATCGCTGTCGTCGACTCCGACCACCATTACTGTTTTTGGAGCTTCTTCCTTCGATTCCATTACTGTTTTTGAAGCTTCTTCTTTCAATTTTGTAGCCATGATTTGTTTTCGATGCGAATTTTATTGTGACGGGAAGAGCAATAGATAGCAGTAGGAAGTTTGTAGAAACTACAGGAGAGAATATAGGAATACGATAAAAAAGAATCATCTAGTTTTCGGCTAACCATGCGCTCCCAGTGTATTTAAAAGATGTAGATATCCGGCATAAAATCATATGATTCCTACGCAGTTGCTTCCGTGGGTTGTATTGGAAGACAGTTGGATGTGAGGAGATGTATGCATGTATGTCAATATGGGTTGTTTGTATGGTGCATGCTGCAGTACCAATAGGTGAAGGAGGAATGGTGGTTGCAAGAAGTGGGTCACGATTTTAGGTGTGGCGATTGTTTGTACGGAGGTATATGCGGCTGTGGAAGATTGTTCGATGTCGGAGTTGCTCGATGTCTTGGGTTTGGCGATGTTGAGGAAGTCACGAGTGATTGGGGATTGTTTATTTGGGTCAATGGTGTTTGCGGTTGAGGTGGTTTTGGTGATGGTCTGTAGTTGCGGCGGTGAAATGTTGGAGATGATTAGATGCTAGGTTTGTATTGATGTTTGGTAGTTTGTAGCTGTGGTAGAAATGATGAAGTAGTGGGAGATGTTGCAGTGATTTAGGCAGTGGTTGAGGGGATCTATTGTTGGTTGTGGATTTCAGAGAGGTGATGGTGAGGGTTTGCGTAATGTCAGTGATGTGTAGTTATGGATGGTCAGTGTGCAAAGTTGGTCGTGTCTAGTTAGTATGGAGAAGTCAAGGGTGGCAGATTTGATTAGAAGCATGACAGTGTGGTAGGTTTTTCAGAGGAGTACATTGAAAAGATATGGAGGATGGTATATGAGATTGGTGAATGTCGATGAAAGAGTGTTATGTGCACCGAAGTTTGTAGAGTAGAGAAGTTTGAATGTTTGTGGCTACGAATGATAGTGATTGATGTTGCTGTAGTATGCAGTGGAAGGGGAATGTGAAGTAGTCTGTGAATGTTGTATGGTTTATGGAGTTTGGGCAGAAGGGAACTGCACAGTGGTTTAGGGAAGCATAAGTTACTGATGGTCAAACTATGACGGAGCAGCAGTTGGTTCTTTGAGTGTATGAAGTGAAGTGCTGGCGTAGTGGTCTGGTTGTTTAAATGGTGAGAAGTAGTTGCTACCAGTGGTGATAAGGCATGGATGTGAACTAAGTTGAGGATGTATTGTGGTTTTGGACATGGTGAGAGGTGTTTGTAAATGGGGATGTTGTGGTTATGGAATTGGTTGCTGATGGTTTGTATGGAGTAATATGCAGTGGAAGTGGGGAATAGTGAGATGATAGGTGGTAGCAAGTGATCAGAAGTGAAGTTATATAGGTGGGTAGTTTGCTGATGGTTTGGATTGTTGTTGAAGCATAGTTTGGTTGGCAACAACTTTGTATGTACTGTGGTATGGTGAAGTATGGAAGAACAGGCTGGTTAGTTGGGGGTCTGGTGTGTTAAAAGGTTGCAAGTGGATGGTGGAAAGAAGTGAATGTCTACAGCAAGTCTGAAAATAGGCATTATCCGCGTTCTTCATCTATATAACAAAGTACATCTCAATGCATATGAAAATTTTATACTAATTAAAGAATAGAACATATAACCGCATTTGGTTGCACTAATTAGTACAAATTTATACTTGTGGTCCTTGCATGCAAAAATGTTGAATGGAAATTAGGTTTTGTCTAGGATATTATTATAATAAAGCCTCCAAAGAAAAATCCATTGGCATCAAGAATGATTATTCTAGCTTTGGCAGAAATTAGCATACATTACATTGTTTCAATATCTTTAAAACAAGGAATCAGCAGCAATCTTGAGATACTACAAATAGAACAAGTAGAAAAACCATGCGTTCGGCCTAATTTTTTGCAGTCTGAAGTTACTTATGTTCACTACCTACTTCCTATGATCGGTAAATAAAGCCAAAACCTGACACTTTTGAATAATCTATTCTTTTGTATACTTATTTTATCTAATTGGCAGAAATGAATGCAAATGCACACTTATTAGATTCTTTGCAATTTTATCGATGCAAAGGTCTAGAAATGGCTGGTTTGAGACATTGTTGAATAGCCATAATAATGTTTGCTCATATGGTGAGATATTCTCAGTAAAAGAGGGGAGGAAAAACTTGAAAACAATAACCAAAACATTGGACAAAGTTTATAACCTTGACTGGTTTAACAATGCTTCAAAAAATGAGTGCACAGCTGCAGTTGGCTTTAAATGGATGTTGAATCAGGTACTTCTATACTTTATATTTATTTATGCTTTCATAGAGAGCATTTTGGCGTGGATTTTGTAACTTGATCTTTCTTCTGATATAACAATGCAAATGCAAATTTAAGGACCATACTGGTTGATGTTTGGATGATTTAACATAATTTAAACTCATATTCTATAGACATTCTAATATATGGATCGAAGCTAGTTTAGTAGATGATTTTATATGACTTTTATTCTTATTGACGGATATTCATTTTTCTAACCTATGCTTTTGGTTGCCCAAGAGATGGACTGGCCTGTTTTTAGCTGATGCATATCTTTTAGGCTTTGAGTGCTGCTAGTGCAAATATAAAATAACTCACAACAAAGTTGCATGCTTTACTTTCTTCTTTGCATGTGCATTAGCTTATTTTGCACATTCTAATTCTAGAAAACTTATGACATTTAATTTTTGTTCTTGGTTGTGGAGAAAATGCTGGAATAGTGTTGTATTGTTTGGGTAGATTGTTCACTATAACAGCAGTAACCGGTCTTCATTCAACTGCCTGTATGCAATTCATAGGATGTTGATGTTTGATTCCTCTTAGTAAGTAGTATAAGATTTTCCCTTTCCTCATTCATCTTTGCTTAGTGCTGCCTCTTGTTCTAAGATTATATGTATACCATTAACCACATGTTATATTCCTTATTATTAATAACTTCATAAAGGAAAAAAGATAAAAATTAAAACCAATGTCATTCGATGGTTTTATCATGATCATTTTAGCTGTATTTGACTGGCCTTTATCTCGAGCCATTGTGTAAAAGTGCAAAGCATGCCTTATAATTTTTAAAATAGTTACTTGATCACTCTTGCGTTCTATAGTAAAAGCGTAATCCATAGGAGTCTTCACACTTACCAATTCTGCTTCTGCCAACTTGAATAATTGGTCCTAATGTTTGAAATATCAATTATTGTACACCTATTTATAGTCTTGTATGTTCCTTTTGACATTCAACCAAACTCAAGAGTGCAGTGGAGTGAGGAGGTGAAGGCGAGTCTAGTGGTGTGCTTGAACTTGGCGGTGGGGGTTCAGAGCACGTGTGCATATGCCTCGGGTACAGCCAAGTAAAAGAAATCTCTACAGCCAGCAAATGCCTCTAACCAAGGGAAAAGCCTGGTTTTCCCCAAAAAGGCAGCAGTTGTTTGCCGAAAGACATTTCGAAGGCCCGTACCACCCAGCATATCAGAGCTGCTGTGAAGGCGTAAAGGGCCATGAAGGCCGAGTTCATAGCCCACTTCTTTTTTACTATACTATCGTAGCGGATTACTAGGCCCGGTACACTTTGAAGCTCAACTAGTGATGCTGCGGTTAGCTGACATGCATTGTTGCCTTTGTTGAGCCAGTCTGGTGTTGCGTCTGATGTTGCTAGATTTGGAGGTATTGCTGTTACATTTATCGTTTTTCTTCTTCTTCCTTCTGTATTGGTTTAATTGTTATAAGTTGATATGCTAATATGAGGTTGGCTGGGTTTATATATGTGATGTGAGTAGAGTTGCATTGTGTTTTAACTGGTTGTTTGTATTTGTTTTGTGTGCTTAGGTTAGGTTTGATTCTTGTATATACCTTGAAAATTAGGAAACTGATTTGTCCTAGGATACAAGAAAAATGCTCACTTTTTTAAAAGGACATTTTAAAAACTGATTGAAGGAAGTGAATGTGTTGATGGTGAAATGAAATTGCCCAAGGAGGTGGAGATCAGCACACCATTAACTGATCATCGTAGTAGTTGTCAATCAACGCACCCGAGCAAATTACAATATGCAAACAAAACTCAAGAGACGGATCCCTTTGCAGACTTGCAAGTATACAATTCATAGTTGAATTTATAAACGTATACAATTTTATGTATTTGACAAGTGCTAAGTGAAAAATGTTGGTTTTGTACTTTGCCGTTCTTAGCTTAAGTGATGAAGCTTATACAAGTATTCTAATATTAGTTTGATGTTTTGCTCAGTTTCCGTCATATATGCGAAAACAGAGCGACTTTGTAAACGTAACGGATTAGTAATAAAATTTTGTTTATAAAAATAATATACGAGAGCAACAAACTAAATATCCAGGATCATTCAGTAGGTAGATGAAGCAGCAATCCTAAATTGCGTATCTAAAGAATAAAGGATGGTTTTTCCCTCTGCTAATTGCATATCCAAAGAATAAAGGATGGCTTGTTTTGTCTACTTAACATTTGATTTTCAGTCCAAACATTGTGTTCCTAGATTCATGTTTAGTAACCCCAAGAATGTTGGATTTTGGATCAGAGACAGAGATAAGCAGATATGGGCTGGCCGAATCCTCGTCTATCAGCTTATCTACCTATCTAGTAGTAGTGGTCCATCTAACTTTCATGGTCGGCTACGTTCTGTGGCCCCGAAGGTCTGCAATAGCAACGAAGGAAAATAGCATTCTTACAATAGAATTTCACAATTAGACTTGGTACAGTAAGTTCCTTCATAAACAGGGGTTACACAACCGACACAAATGACCAGTTTTGTACTAGTGGGGGTTGAAAGTAGGAGTTTTCGACTTTGTCGAAAGGTTTAATGGTTTCTGTAAAACAAGCCTCTTCCAAAACCTTCCGAAGGGGTCAAAAGTTAAAACTTTCGACCTAGTCGAAATGTTTAATTGTCTACTCCAATGTTTTATAAAGAAGAGAGTGATTTAGAAAACTATCACCTATGACCCAAAGTAATGTTTTAAGTATAAACCCATTGTTTTCGAAATTTTACTTCCCAATGTTTTCGAAAGGTACGTTTTCGAAAGGTTTACTTTTCAATTTTTTCGAAAGGTTCTCCTCTTATATGTATTAATTGTTTATCATGGTCAAAAAGTTTCGAAGGAAGTGTTCAAAGTATTAAATAGGCTGGAGCCTATTGTTTTTAAAGCAAATGATTAAACTTTTCAAAGAGGTTAAAGTGTAACCTTTCGATGTTGGCGAAAGGTTTGAAAACCCATACTCTAATTTTTAAAGGAAAAACGCACGGCTTATATAAAGTTTGTAATGGCTTTAAGTATGAAATTTTGAAGAAGTATTGCCTTGATAAAAATATAAGTTTAAGGTATTAAATATGTTTTATGAAATATATTTTAAGGACCCTAAACCCACAGGAGTGGTATAGTTAAAAATTGTTGTTTTGCTTCTTCAAATAGGAATATATTCACATGATAACCCATAACTGTATTTTGGGGAAAAGATGGTAAAAGAACCAGATAGGGTAACTCATTAGAGAATATATGTTGTTTAAACTCTTGAATGAGTAGAATTGCATCCAAGGAGTCAGGGTGACCCAATAATATAAGATGCCTAAACTCTGTAGTTATTGGAGTAAACCAAAAGGTTCTTAGTATACCCATGAGAACTATGATAAAGTAGTTATTGGAATAAACCGAAAGGTTTAGAGTAAACCAATGAAAACTATGTATTACGAACAGTTGGCAGGAGCTAATTGGTTTGTAGTGAACCCATGAAAACTATATCCGGATTAAGAATTGACATCAGTCAATAGGTTCCTAGTAAACCAATGAAAATTAGGACAAGAAAGTGGTTAATGGAAGTATTAGTAGGTTTTTAGTAAAACCGTGAAAACTAGGATGTGAAGTGAGTTACTGGATAAAATCCATAGGTTCCTAGTCAAACCAAGAAAACTAGGGAAAAGTGATTAGTTATTGGAAAGACCAATAGGTTTAGGGGAACCCATAAATTAATTAATTTAAATGGTAGGAGCCTATAGGTTCTTAATGATCACACGAACTAGGAATAGGAGAGGGGGTTCTTTAATAATATAAAGGTTATTAGTACACCCATGAAAACTAAAAGGTTAATACTGACCCTAGAAACTAAAATTATGATCGCGTGTCAGATTAAACTGGGGATAGGAAATCCTAATTATTTTCAAGTGTGCATATCATTACGATATTGTGAAAATGTATGTTTTAACCATTGTGGATGCAAGAGCATAGTGTATGGCTATATAAAGGTTTTAGGATGCTAGTGATGGGAAAATACGTTTCGCTAAGCAGCATGGTCTCCCTAGATATCTAAAAGGATTGAGATGTTAGACTATTATTCATACCAGGATTTATATCTTTCTCGAAGTTTTTGTTTTCCCCTTAAACTCTTGGGTGCTCAATTAATTTTGAGTAGTTTGGGGGTTAAGGTTCCGAGGTTCACTTCTTTGACGAATAAAGCTTCCGGAGGCATGTAGGAGGCAGATAGTTATTTAGAGTTTTCTTTTTCCACTATGTATTTGCTATAAAGGCAGATTTATTAGCCTTACTATATACTCTGATCAACCAAGAGGGCTGTTATCCAGCCTTTTGGAAAGGCCGTGACATTAAGAAATTAACTAGAAACCAAGGACAGTCCGTCCCGAAGATCGGTTATACGCAGGTTCACTATGGATACGGGTAAATTTTGTCCGAGTCCGGATCAAGCTACAATTGACAGGCATGACAAGCAAAGCTATGAAGGCAAACGTTCCAAATTTTAAGTCAATCCGAGTTCGTATGCTCAAGATATGATCGATGTAACTCAAGTGATCACCTTGTTCGTATCCATCAAACAATCAGAAAAAACCTCCTTCGTATCGATCTTGTTCGAATCCATCAGAAGCGCGTGGCATCATATTGATCAGGGGAGCACAAGTACGTATCAATCCAGAGCATCGTTCTTCATATCCATCCATCCTCATACTACTTCGCATCAATTATCTCCAGATTGTTCGTATTGATCAATCAACGTCCACTTTGTATCCATTGACATCCACCCACTTCATCGACAGTAACATGAGGGTCCATTTTGTATCAATCAAGTTTCAAACATGCTTCATATCGATCACCTACAGATCGATACGAAATCAACACCTTCTATCGATACGAAGTGGAGTGCAAAGGATCGATACGAAGTGGAATGCACAAAATCGATACAAAGTGAGATGTAGTTGATCGATGCGAACAAGGCCAAGCTGGGTCGATATGAACGAGGCGCATCCATAGGAAAGACTCGATCGTTTGACATGAAACGTGGATTGATCCTAAAAGCAAGTGCCATGTCATCAGACATCATGTGTAGAACCATCAATACGAAGCTATCGATACGAACAGTATCGATACGAATTCATCAGTCTTCGAAAAATCCAATCTTGCATCGATCATAACTCAAAATCTACTAGTCCAAATGCCACCAAATTTTCATAGGAGCTTGCGTACATCCTCAAGAATGTTCATGATCGATCTCGACTCGATTGAACGAAATACTGATTGATACAAAATTCGTTCGTATTGATCATGGATCGAGTGTAAACGGCATGGAATCGATCGTGCGGGCCCACCCACGTGAGAAAAGTGGTCTTCCGAGATCTGAATGAGATATTTGCCGCCTACGCCTATAAATAACGACCATGGACCTATAGAAAATGGACTTTTGGCTCTTTGACGTCCAGACTCTACCAAAATCATTGTTGTACTTGAATTCTACTATTGTAACACGTTGTAGCCAGCAAGCAAAAATCAATAAAGTCAACCATTTCATAGTGGACGTAGGCTATAAGCCGAACCACTCTAAATCTGTGTGTTTCTATGTGATTTTCATGCTTATTATTGGTGTGTTTGTTAGATCTTCCTCTTTTTCCATTTACATCCTTCATTTTATCTCTTCAAACACATCCGAAGAGTGTTGTACCCAATTTTGGTCAAACACGTTGGTGCTTCCACTGAGAAAACCCAGTTTTTCTCCTGCTCGTTAGATCTACTATCGATATCGGATTTCATAAATCTAAGAAGAAGATCCAGATTCCAAGTTTAAAGTTCTTCCATCCTATTCAGATTTGCATCAAGTCTAGGAAAGGGCATCGCTATCCATCATGGTTAACACTAGGACTACTTCAGCTGCCACAGATCTAGAAGGACGGGAACGACATAACCCTATACAACCAACTCCTGCAGATCAGAATGCTGGCAGAACATTAGATCCGCAAGGCCCTATCACCAAGGAAGAATTTCAATTGGTACTGCAAGAGCTTACTCAAAGCCGCCAATAGCTTACTCAGCAACTGCGTGCCAACGCAGAATTGACCAATTAAGTAAACCATCAAAGACGAAGGAGTTCCAGGAGGGATCGGACTTCCTATTCATCCACCGAAAGTTCAGCCTCTTCTGACTTTAATCATAGATCCATGCACCCACGGCTGGACGGAAGTTACACACAAGCTACTGGATAGCAGCGCGAGTCTTGGGCAACCAAGAGTTGGCCCGTCAACTAGCCAACAAACTGGACCCTCCTCCCGAGGAAGTACTTCCTTGCATTACCGTATCGACAACCGCACTACCACTGCTACTGAATTGGGAGTTGATGCTCGGAACCGAACGGATCCAACCCAATGCCAACGCAACCATACTCCTGATCCTTATGTCCCTGAAGACATAGAACCAAGGGGGCGAGACATGGACCGTCGACCTCGACCGGCCCCACCTCGCATTGTGGAACCCGCCCACACCTTGGCCCAACATGCTCAAAATGTCCAGATGCAGGACATCCTGACGATGATCCGTCAAATGATCCATGAAAGTCAGATTCTCACTAACGACGATTGGGGAATCTCCCAAGTCATACCCCTTTCACTGACGATATACTTTATGCCGAACCATCTCGGCGATTCAAGATGCCAACTCTACTCGTTTATGAAGCGAGCTCTGATCCTAATCGGCATATCTTAAAGTACGAATGGTTGATGAATGCGGCACGAGCCGATGATTCGGTTAAATGTCGAAGCTTCCCGATTTCCCTAGGGGGCATAGCAACTATGTGGTTTACCCATTTACCACCTCGATCTATATTGTGTTTTGACCAGTTGGCAACAATGTTTATTGAGCATTTTCGCATTCATGTCGCAAGGTGAAAATGTTAATTCCTTGTCTAGTGTCACTCCAGCTCTTGGAGAGATACTCAAACGTTATCTGGAGATATTTCATGCTGCATGCACTGATATTAGTAATCCCAATGATAACTAATTTCTGATGGCACTTACTAAGGGGATTGATCCCGATTCCGAATTCGGTAGCTGGTTGGACGGAAAACCTCCTGCGTTATTGGACCGTTTCTATTCCAAGGCAGCCTAATTCTTGAGAAGGGAGGATGTGAAACAGTCTATGAAGAAGGATGATGCAGGACCCAGTGTGGAAGGAATCTAGAGCAATGTTGTTGTTAAACAAACCGGGGAGAGTTCCGGAAAGGTGCAATTGAATATACAAAATGAACAGAATCAACAGAAAGGCAATGGAAACCAAAACAGGAAACGGGATCCGAATCGTGGGCCATGACGTAGGGCTCCCATGTTTGATAATTGTACCCCTTTGAATACGTCGTTGGAGAATGTGTACTTACAGACTTGCAATACTATTCAGTATAAGAAACCTGCTCCGAAGTAGTCATTAGAAAAACAGATTCAGATAGGAAAGTTTTGCAGATTTCATGATAGCTATGGCCATAAAACGAATGTGTGCCGTCATTTGCAAGATATTGTTGAGAATTTGATATGTGAAAGGAAGTTGGAACAGTTTGTGCAGGCGCCGGAGTAGGAGGTGTGGGCCCATCGAATCAGAACCATATGCCAAATCATGCAAGACAGGAGGAACCCGCTGGTACTAGCAGGATGTTGGTGATAAATACTGTTAGTGGTGGTCCACATCTAGCAGATCAAAGCTGGAGGGAAATGGAGTCGTATGCTAGCTCTATCCGGCATGCAGGCTTTGAATGTTGTAGTAATTTGGAAGACGGGGCACTGGCCAAACAACAGAAAACGATGACTGACGACATTGTGTTTTGAGACTGGGATGCCGACAGAGTCGAAGCCCCAACCATTGATCCACTCGTCAATTCAGCTCAAATAGGTCCTACTTGGACGAAGAGGATCCTAGTGGACAGTGGAAGTTCAGTAAATATATTGTTTAAGAGAGCTTATGATCAGATGAAAATGGAAGCAAAAGATCTGAGACCTTGTCAGTACCGCATCATTGGCTTCGATAGGAGTGCGACTATACCCACTAGGATGGTGGAGCTACCAGTGGAATTGGGAATTGTAGAACTCCGAAGAGTCCGGATACTGTAGTTATTTGTATTGGATATAGATTCGCCATACAATGTTTTTTTGGGCCGACCGGCCCTAGCTGAGTTCAGGGCTGCCATTGCCACTTGGTGTGTGACTTTAAAATTCCCTACCGATAATCGAGTTGGAGTTGTTCAGGGAGACCAGGCTGCTGGACGAGCATGTTATGTTGCAGAGCTACAGGAGGCGTAGCGAAAAGAAAAAGGAAAGGGCATAGAGGAATCTCTGTGTGCCCGCTTTGCTGAGAATTGACAATTGACACCTAGGCCCAGGCCCGAGCACCCCAACCAATTCCCAAGGGATCTTGACCCGAGAGATACTGAAAGTGAAGACAAAAGTAAAGACAGTCAAGCTTCCCCGGCTGAACTGACGATCGATGTTCCGATCGACGATAATGATGATTCTAGAATGATAAAGATTGGATCTCAGCTAAGCCAACAAATGCAAGAGGATTTGGTTGAATTTCTCCAGGCAAACCTCGACGTGTTTGCCTGGATGGACTCTGACATGTGTGGGATCTCGCCAGATATCGCGAGCCACACATTGAATATTGACCCGCGGCATGTCCCGATCAAACAAAAAAGGGCGTGGTATGCTGATGCAGCAGCGGATAACAAAAATGATGAAACGGTGAAAGTAGCGATCGATGGATTGAAAGATACCAAAGGCCCAAATCCGTTGATCCAAAGATGCCGGATTCTAGCTATCTTTGTCACGTTGATCGTGAACGATGCCATGAAGGAAGATCTACGATTCTTCGTACGTTGATCTAGCGCACTAGATTCCGTGAATCAGCTTCACCAGTCGTTGATTCGAGCGCACTCGAATACCGAAAGTGGAGATAGGAGATCACACTCAAATACCAATTTAAGAAGAGGCACAAAGCTCTAAAACGAAGTTTTATTCAAAATCAATCAACCATTACAAATGACACCACCCGCCTATTTATAGGCTTTCTACTCAACACTACTCAACACGTGACAACACTTAGGTCATGAACGACCTAACACTTGCGACCTAAAAACAAACAAACACATTACATCACAACACATTACAAGGCCATTATGACCTAACATACACACGCGACCTAACATACAACACAATGTAAATGACTTAAAACTACAAGCGACTTATCATATTTACAACATGACAAATACAACATCATAACGACATACGACTTAAGAAAGTAACACATTACACGACTTAACAAAAAATACAAACAAATGACTTTTCAAACAAAACGACCCAACAACAGTCCGACCTAAGCAAGTAACGACCTAAACCAGGATGTCAGCGACCTAAGCAACTTCGTTAGCGACATAAGTAACTTCAGCGACTTAAGCCTCTTCTCGCGACTTAAAAATCTTCGGCATCAGCGACCTTCTTTCTCTTACTTCCTTCGCGACTTGGGTTAGGTCGGAGCTCTGCTCGTTCGCGACCTTGGGAGGAGGAATTCAGAGAAATCGCGCGACATAAAATAAGTCGTTCGCGATCTAGGGTTAGCTTGCAGTGAAGGATAGCACGACAATGACTTAGAGTTAGCTCGCGGTGAAGAATTAGGTCATTCGCGACTTAGATTTAGGTCGTAAGTCTGGAACTGGAGCTCGAGTGAAGAATTAGGTCGTTCGCGACATAGATTTAGGTCGTAAGTCTGGAACTGGAGCTCGAGTGAAGAATTAGGTCGTTCGCAACTTAGATTTAGGTCGTAAGTCTAGAACTGGAGCTCGCGACTTAGGGTAGAGGAGTTAGGTCGCTCGCGACTTAGGCCAGTAGAGTTAGGTCGCTCGCGACTTAGGGCAGTGGAGTTAGGTCGTGGTGACAGAATCATGGTGGAGTTAGGCCGCTCGCTTCTTCTTCTTCGCGACCAAGGAAGGTACGCACTGCATCATCCTCCCCTTGTTGGAATGAATTCGTCCCGAATTCACACGTTTTCCTTCTTCGAGATGCTGTCTTCCATTCATTATCTGGTCTGATGCGGCTCCGGTGATAACCACTCTTGAGATTGATTTTGTCTTGACCCTTTGAAGATGCGGCTGGACATAAGGAACGCATTGCGTAACACAGACGTGGCATTAGGCAGGCGGCATAAGGAAGTGATCTGAGGGAGATGACATATGAAAAAGTGTGGAATGAACTAAGCACTAAGTGCCATATCCAATTCATGTAGCACAGAACTTCATAAGAATAGTGTCGTATACCATATTGCTTATGCCAATAGGAAGATGTGATATAGAACCAAAACGTGTCGAAAATGTGAGACGATATAAGGAAGTTTAAAATCACGGAACGACTTAGGAAATCACGACCTAAAAAGTATGAGGACTCATGCTCAGATTCTTTTCTTTCCTTATCTCGTTCATGTGTGTCATCATTTAGAATCTTCCCTTGATGTGTTGCATCAATTTCCCCTGACTGAAATGAATTCCCACTCGCTTAACATGTTTATTTTCATGAAATGATTCCAAGAAATTGACGTTGATAACGTCAGCAGTGCGGACATGATCAGGCAATTCCAACTGACAATCATTCTCTTCATCCTGTCTTATCAACTCTTCCTGTTCTTTCAGATTCTGAAGATCATACGATCCCTGTAGTAGAATAGCATCTGGTACTAGTTCAGTATGAGTTTGAATGTCCTGTAGTGGTGGTAACTCTTCGGGTTGTTCCCCAGGATATTCGACTTTAGACTCATTGAATTCTGACCCAACTTCCTCGAAAACCTCAAGATCTTTACTCGTTCCTTGCTCGGTCAACACAAGCAATTCATTTCTAATTTTCACAGACTCTTCCAAAAATACAAGATTAGTTCCTTCAAGCAATTCCTCAGAAATCTCATCTTCACACTCTTCAAATACTTCAATCTCTTCAGGATTCTCAAAATCAGAACTTTCTCCAGATTCAATAAACATTGATAAGTCATCATTATCTTTTATTTTATTGACGAACTCTTCCAACGATAATAAATTATCTGATTCTTCCTTCTCTTCTATTTCACTTTTACTTTGTTCGGACTTCTCGAAAACTAAGGAATTTACTCTTGGCTGGCTCTCATCCATAAGATCAGGTGTTAAGCAAGAATCCTCTTTCGTCAAGTTATTTTCCTCAACTCTGAACACACTTTCTTCTTCCATACTATCGACATCAATCTTCGGCGGTGAAGAATAATCAACTTCTACATCCCCATGCTTTGACTCAATTTCTTCATCATCATTAAATTTCGGCGGTTGATAAAAGTCAAATTCAGCAGTCCTCCTCAACAAGTTACATCCTTCATCTCCTGACAAAACTCCTTCGTCGTTGTCAAATTTCGGTGGTAATTCTTCGAACGATTCTGTAGGACCGACCTCTTCAAACTCTTCTAACATTGGTTTAACCTCCTCAGGAGTTTTAAGCTCTTTACTTGCCTCATACCTAACCAATGATTCAGCACTACCTTCTTCTTCTCCATAATCTTCGCTGAACGATTATGGACTAGTCGGTTCCTCTTCTTTTTCCAGCTCGCTTTCAGTAGAATCATCCACATCCTCGTTTTCACATTCTTCTACAACTAAGGCTTTCATCTTGGGCTTCGTACATTCAATACTTCTATGGCCATACTCCTGATAATGATAGCGTTTAATTCGGTCATCAACATTTGTCAAGTGATTCCATGTACAACTGATGCGTTGACTCTCTTAGAAACATTTATACTGCAATTAACGCTTTTATTTAGATTGTTGGGGTTTGCAACTGTTGGTTCACACGAGTATGATAATTGTAGGGGAAGAAATTTGCCTTCATCATCCTTTTCATCTTATCCCACGTGACAACTTTGGATTTCCTCATTCTCTCTCTGGTTGATTTAATTTGTTTCCACCAATCCATAGCTCTTCCTTTCAACCTTGTAGCAACTAACTTAACTTGACGATCCTCAGACACGTTGTTGAGTTTCAAAATCTTTTCAACCTTTAATAACCAATCCAAGAATTACTCTGCTTGTAGACCACCTCGGAATTCTAGAATTTCCATATCCTTCCTTGATTACCGTGTATGACAATCCCCTTCAACATTCCTATATCGATTTCGCCCTTGACCTGGATATCGAAAGTGAACACTATCACCATAACTATCTTATTCAAACTTAGATGAGCTTCGATGTCGATTCTGAACATTGACTCTTCTATGACCATGCACGTCCTCTCTACTTCTTCTTTCCTCTACTCAACATCTTTCATAATCACAATACGGCTCACGTTCGTAACCACGATAAGCTCTTCTTTCTTCATTCCGATAATTATGATTGTCTCAAAATCCATGATCTCGATTTATCGACAAAGATGGTTCTCTTTTTTCCCTATCATCATATGGCGACACTCTCCTTTGATTTCGATTCATGTCCGACATCATTCTATCCACTCTCTTGAAACCCTTATTGAACCTTTCATCGATATGTTGTTCCATCTGTTCAGGATCTTCACTCCCATACAAATCTGCAACACTATGATGATGGTTGACACATCTCGGAGGCATGATCAAATCTTCAACAGATCCAAACACTAACTTCACTTTGATCCAAAAATTCTCGAATCAAACTTCTCACTTGTTTGAAATCTTACGAACACCCCAAATAAACAAACAACTTAATTCGAACTCCAAAACTTCAAATCTCAAAATTAACGCCCAACGAACTTGGATAAGTTCGTCTCCTAGCTCACGACTTGAACAAATCTCGCACAAACTTGAACAAGCTTACTTCTAGCTCCAACACTTAAACTCGCGGCCTTGACTTAGAATAATGAACTTCAACACTTCAAATTGGCTTAGCTCTAACTCTCGGCCTTGAACAACAAATGAACAAACAATGCACGACCTTAACTTCAAACTCTTCAATAGGAATTGGCTCCAAGACTCGGCTTAGCTATGATTGGCTAAGTCCAGCTCTGATACCAAATGATGCAGCAGTGGATAACAAAAATGATGAAACGGTGAAAGTAGCGATCGGTGGATTGAAAGATACCAAAGGCCCAAATCCGTTGATCCAAAGATGCCGGATTCTAGCTATCTTCGTCACGTTGATCGCGCACGATGCCGTGAAGGAAGATCTACGATTCTTTGTACGTTGATCTAGCGCACTAGATTCCGTGAATTGGCTTCAGCATTCGTTGATTCGAGCACACTCGAATACTGAAAGTGGAGATAGGAGATCACACTCAACTACCAATTTAAGAAGAGGCACAAAGCTCTCAAACAAAGTTTTATTCAAAATCAATCAACCATTACAAATGACACCACCCGCCTATTTATAGGCTTATAAATCAACACTACTCAACACGTGACAACACTTAGGTCGTGAATGACCTAACACTTGAGACCTAAAAACAAACAAACACATTACATCACAACAAATTACAAGGCCATTATAACCTAACATACACACGCGACCTAACATACAACATAATGTAAATGACTTAAAACTACAAGCGACTTATCATATTTACAACATGACAAATACAACATCATAACGACATTCGACTTAAGAAAGTAACACAGTACACGACTTAACAAAAAATACAAACAAATGACTTTTCAAACAAAACGACCCAACAACAGTCCGACCTAAGCAAGTAACTACCTAAACCAGGATGTTAGCGACCTAAGCAACTTCGGTAGCGACATAAGCAACATCAGTGACTTAAGCCTCTTCTCGCAACTTAAAAATCTTCGGCATCAGCGACCTTCTTTCTCTTACTTCCTTCGCGACTTGGGTTAGGTCGGAGCTCTGCTCGTTCGCGACCTTGGGAGGAGGAATTCAAAGAAATCGCGCGACATAAAATAAGTCGTTCACGATCTAGGGTTAGCTTGCAGTGAAGGATAGCACGACAACGACTTAGAGTTAGCTCGCGGTGAAGAATTAGGTCGTTCGCGACTTAGATTTAGGTCATAAGTCTGGAACTGGAGCTCGAGTGAAGAATTAGGTCGTTCATGACTTAGATTTAGGTTGTAAGTCTGGAACTGGAGCTCCAGTGAAGAATTAGGTCGTTCGCAACTTAGATTTAGGTCGTAAGTCTGGAACTGGAGCTCGCGACTTAGGGTAGAGGAGTTAGGTCGCTCGCAACTTAGGCCAGTGGAGTTAGGTCGCTCGCGACTTAGGGTAGTGGAGTTTGGTCGTTGTGATGGAATCGTGGTGAAGTTAGGTCGCTCGGTTCTTCTTCGCGACCTATGAAGGTACGCATTGCATCATATGCATCCAGAGAGATCTGCCACCCTTAAGGAAGAGGTATAAATGCTCAAATCGAATGGGTTTATCCGAGATGCATTATATTCGGAATGGGTGTCAAATCTTGTACTTGTCCGAAAGCCAAATGGGAAATGGAGAACATGCATTGATTACTCTGACTTGAATAAAGCCTGCCCTAAAGACAGTTTTCCACTTCCCCAGATCGATCAACTCGTTGACTCAACAGCTGGACATGAGCTCTTATCCTTCATGGATGCATATTTTGGCTACAATCAAATACCCATGCACTTGCCCAACCAAGAGCATACCAGCTTCATAACCAATATGGGACTTTACTGCGATAAAGTTATGCCTTTCGGACTCAAGAATGCTGGGGCAACTTACCAACGGTTAGTTAATCGAATGTTCGCTAACCAGATCGGAAAAACCATGGAGGTATATGTGGATGACATGCTCGTGAAGTCGTGATTCTCCACTGATCATATCAGGGACCTAGAGTTAATGTTTAATATCCTCCGAGAATATAGAATGAAGCTCAGCCCGTTGAAATGTCACTTTGGGGTCGCATCCGGAAAATTTCTCCAGTTTATCGTCAATGCTCGAGGGGTCGAAGCTAATCCTGAGAAGATCTGGGCTATCATAGATCATGAGACTCCGAGAACTATAAAGCAAGTCCAAAGCCTCAATGGGAATGTAGCAGCATTGAGCAGGATCATCTCAAAATCCACTGACAAATGCATTCCCTTCTTCGACCTGATCAGAAAAGGGAAACTGAACTTTGAATGGACTACAGAATGTGACAGCGTATTCCAAGCTCTAGTTCAACATCTTTCTACACCACCCATTCTGTCAAAGCCTATTGAACATGAGAGATTATACATTTACTTGGCGGTGTCAGAGAATGCTATCAGTGCCGCCCTAGTTCGGGAGGAAGATTGGATATAACGACTAGTATATTACATTAGCAAACAACCGACCGGGGTAGAGAAAATTATCCGAAGCTGGAAAAGTTGGCTTATTGTCTTGTTATTGCCTCGAGGAATCTTCGTCTGTATTTTCAGGCTCATCCTATCAATGTCTACACCGACCAGCCGTTACGACAGGTCCTTACGCGGCCTGAAACGTCTGGAAGGTTACTTAAGTGGAATATCGGGCTAAGTCGGTTTGACATTACTTACACTCCATGGCGAGCCATTCAAGGAAAAGTCCTAGCAGATTTCATAGCTGAATTCACAATCCCGGAGGACTTGCTCGAAACTAGTGAATCTCCCAAGTATATCGGGAAGCTGCATACTGATGGTTCATCAAACGACCGTTGCTCAGGTGCAGGGGTTGTACTTGAAACCCCTGAAGGATGATCTATATGCTATGCTTTAAAGTTTGATTTTTGTGCGACTAACAATGAAGCCGAATATGAAGCCCTGCTTGCCGGATTGAGACTTTCTAAAGATTTAAGAGTCATTGCTGTGGAGATTTATTGTGATTCGCAGTTGGTCGTATGTCAAGTTCGGGGGGAATACCAGGTCAAAGACCGAAGGCTGGCTGCTTACCTAGCTCGAGTCCAGGAGATACTGAATCAGTTTGATTATTATGCAATTTATTGTATACCCCGAGAGCGCAATCAAAAAGCCGACTCATTAGCAAAGTTAGTTAGTACAGGTGAGGCACAACAAATGGGAATCGTTCCTGTGGAAATAATATCTCCCCCGAGCATCAATTAGGTGGAAAATGATTGGGTGTTTGAGGTCATTCCCGATAAGGAGTCATGGATGACTCCGTTCAGACAATATCTCGAGCATGGGACTCTACCGGAGCGTAGGAGTGAAAAGAGACAAATTCTTTGAAAAGCTTTGTGGTTTACTATCCAGAATGGAGTCATGTATAGAAGAGGGTATTCTGTTCCTTTGCTCTGGTGTATCGCTCACGATGAGATCAAACGAGTATTGCATGACGTACACGACGGAGAATGTGGCGATCACACCGGGGGGCAATCTCTTGCCAAGAAAGTACTCTGATACGGGTACTATTGGCCGAACGTAACTCGTGATGCATCGGATTTCACCAGAAAATGTGACAGATGTCAGAAGCATGCTTGAATTCCAAGAGCCCCACCTACTGAAATAACTCAGATAGTCAGCCCATGGCCGTTTGCAGTATGGGGGCACTGACATTATTGGCTCTCTACCTCTAGCCAAAGTTGGTGCGAAGTACGCCATCGTCGCAGTTGATTACTTTACCAAGTGGGCGGAAGCTGAACCCCTTGCTACAATCACAACAAAGAAAGTGATCAACTTTGTAGTGCGCAACATTATCTACCGATTCGGTCTCCCACATACCATCGTCATAGACAATGGAGCTCAATTCGACAGTGTTGAATTTAAGAATTTCTGTCAATGGTTACACATCCAGAAGAAATTCTTCGTAGTTGCACACCCTCAAGCAAATGGACAGGTCGAAGCTGTTAATAAAGGTATAAAGTCTATTCTGAAAAATTGATTGGAAAAGGCCAGGGGCAAGTGGGTCGATGAACTTCCTATGGCTTTATGGGCTTATCAGACAACCCAGAAATCTACAGCCGGCCACACTCCTTTCTCTCTTTCCTACGGTTCAGAAGCCGTTATTCCAGTCGAGATGGAAGTACCTTCTCATCGCGTGACATATTATGATCCAAAGACAAATGCTATATTACTTGCTGAATCCCTTGATTTATTGGATGAGAAGTGATAGAAGGTTGATTTGAGGGCAGCTACATACCGAAGTCGATTCGCCCGGTTGTACAATGCCAAGGTCCGACTCCGAACCTTTGAACTCGTCGATCTCATCCTCAAGAGAATTTATCCAGTCCCTTCACATATGAAGCCAACATGGGAAGGGCTATATGTCATCGAATGAAAGCTCAGAGATGGCACATTTAAGTTATCGACTGATGACGGTCTCACTCTGCCGAGAGCCTGGAACAGCAAGAGTCTTCGTCGCTACTACACATAACAGGCTCTGTTTATTTATTTAGTCTATTTTTCATTTGCAATTTGTATATGCATTTCGAAATTTGAACTTGTAATAAGGCAACTGACTTTGCAATATTTTCTTATTTCAGCAAGAAAATGCAATCTTTTCGAGCCAAAGCTGTGATTTATTTGAAATGCATCATATGACCATCACTATGCACGGAGAGCTATGTTTCACCATACGGTGGGATTTATTCAAATAGGGAGTGACTGTGATACGACCGGTCACTCACTAAGTGAAACCCGAGTTTGGGGACAAGTCATCACACTGAAGCCAAAGAAGGATTGATACACGACAATCCTCTAACTATCTCTAGATTCCTAGAGTGCGAACTGGAGTATGAACCTATAAATGCAGTTTTGAAGAGGGTGGATCCATCCACCTAACGTCTTCGCCCTTATTCAAACCAAGTTCGAGGAGGATGGATCTGTCCATCTAACGACCTCACTTGTTAATTCGGGGTAGATGTGAGTCGACCATCCACGATCCTGGTAGATCTGTCATTCCCGAAGTGCAAACAAAATTCTAAAGCCTAAACAGATGTGACTGACCATCTGTTGGTTGACTCCAGACTCCCGTAGTGCGAGATGGAGTATAAATATAAATACCAAGTGGGTGTAGAGGACCACCCATCAACTAACTCCAGATTCCCATAGTGCAAATCAGAGTATAAACATTAAATAACTCTAGATTCTCAGAATGTGTACTGGTGTATAAACATCGAATAACAATAAATCCCCAGTGCGCGGGTTAGAGTATAAACACAAACCGGGTGTGACTGACCACCCACGAATCGATCTAAGTCCCCAGAGTGCGGACGAAGTTCTGAATACCAAACGGGTGTGACTGACCGCCCATAAAATAACTTAAGTCCCCGAAGGCCGGACGTATCTCCATACCTTGTGCAGGTGTGACAGACCACTGATCTACGAGTGCAATCCCCAGAGCGTGGATGTGATCGCCAATAGACGAGCAAATGTGATTCGACCACCTGAACTCGTCTTGTTTCAATTTTGTTTCAGCAAAGCTTAGCTCGATGTATTAAAGACAATCAATGATTGTTAACTAATGTTTTCAATTTCTCCTCGGAACTAGGGCCAAAACTTAAGTGCCAGCCTCAGATTGGGATGGTGCGATATCGAAATTCGAATTAGCGCTCGATCATGACCCAAAACCGTGACTTCGGAACATAGTTGCTTAAACCGGGTCCGATTTAAAGACTAAGACCCCATAAGTGTATTGGATAAAAGTTTGGATGCTGAAGCACTTTAACAAATTTAGCTGGAGACAAAATGAAATTTTATTTCAATTAATTTTTGGAAGAAAAAAGGTAAGTACAAAACTATACCAAAAATTCCTACTAGCAGGGGTCGAACCCGCATCTATACATGGCCTACGAAAAAGAAAACAAAAGTAGATTCCTATCTATCTACCAAAAATGAGCCGGAGAGACATATATATTCTTTCTTTTTTCTCAACTTCTTCTTCGGCATTGACCCGCTGGATTCACCGCTTGGTTTCCTCTTCGAACCCCTGCCTTTTGGTGGCTGATCTCCAGTTGGGGGCATTATATCAACTTCCTCCTCCGAACTCAAGTGAATAGGAATGCTTCCCGAAGGCGGAGTCGGAGGGATAAGATCAATGTTCACAGGCGGAGGAGGCACTCTTATATCAACGACCGTTCCTCTCGAGGGGATCATCCGCAAGGGGGCTGGGCCAGGTCCCGCCATTCCACCTCCAAAGCCATTGCCCCGTGCAGCTGCTTCCGTCTCGGCTTTGATTTCAGCCAGTACCTCCTTTTCGAGAACGAGCATCACTAGGGATGTTAGCAGTTGGGCCTGAAGAGATGGTCATTGGTGCACCACCACTCATGACAAACGGTATATCAGCAAAGGGGTCACTGTGATGACCGAGAAGTTCCTCCATCATTTGTTCATTGAAAGTGAGTGTGCTCCTTTTTACCCTATCCGTAGGTGCAGTAGTCATTGTCGTGGTCGCTTCCGTAATGATAGCCTCCTGCTCGTGATGTAACTCTTGGGTTGCAGGAGGCATGGCAGATGTAGCTCCTATCACTGAATAAAGACAAAGATAAAGTTATTAGTGATTACTTCAAATAACGCTTCCCACACTGAATGAGCACAAGAAATGCTTAGAATACCTTCCTCGGTTTGACTTGCAGGCGGAACTAGAGCAACTTCAGTGATGTGCTCGTGAACTGGAGGTAACCGCGGGTGATCGAGATTATAAGCAGGAACGAACTAAGAATCAACCAAGGATGTGGATTCAGGCTGAGTTGGCGCAAGGGTTTCAGAATCGTGGGCCACGACATAGGGCTCCCATGTTTGATAATTGTACCCCTTTGAATACGTCGTTGGAGAATCTGTACTTACAGACTTGCAATACTATTCAGTATAAGAAGCCTGCTCCGAAGCAGTCATCAGAAAAACAGATTCAGATAGGAAAGTTTTGCAGATTTCATGATAGCTATGGCCATAACACGAATGAGTGCCGTCATTTGCAAGATATTATTGAGAATTTAATACGTGAAATGAAGTTGGAACAGTTTGTGCGGGTGCCGAAGTAGGAGGTGTGGGCCAATCGAATCAGAACCATATGCCAAATCATGCAAGACAGGAGGAACCCGCTCGTACTGGCGGGAGGATGGTGATAAATACTGTTAGTGGTGGCCCACATCAAGTAGATCAAAGCTTGAGGGAAATGGAGTCGTATACTAGCTCTATCCGGCATGCGGGCTTTGAATGTTGTAGTAATTTGGAAGATGGGGCACCGGCCAAACAACAGAAAACGATGACCGACGACATTGTGTTTTGAGACCGGGATGTTGACAGAGTCGAAGCCCCAACCATTGATCCACTCGTCAATTCAGCTCAAATAGGTCCTACTTGGACGAAGAGGATCCTAGTGGACAGTGGAAGTTCAGTAAATATATTGTTTAAGAGAGCTTACGATCAGATGAAAATGGAAGCAAAAGATCTAAGGCCTTGTCAGTACCGCATCATCGGCTTCGATAGGAGTGCGACTATACCCACTAGGATGGTGGAGCTACCAGTGGAATTGGGAATTGTAGAACTCCGGAGAGTCCGGATACTGCAGTTTGTTGTATTGGATATAGATTCGCCATACAATGCTTTTTTGGGCCGAACGGCCCTAGCCGAGTTCAGGGCTGCCATTGCCCCTGTGTATGTGACTTTAAAATTAACTACCGACAATCGAGTCGGAGTTGTTTAGGGAGACCAGGCTGTTGGACGAGCATGTTGTGTTCCAGAGCTACGGGAGGCGCAGCGAAAAGAAAAAGGAAAGGGCGTAGAGGAATCTCTGTGTGCCCGCTTTGCTGAGAATCGACACCTAGGCCAAGGCTCGAGCACCCCAACCAATTCCCAAGGGATCTTGACCCGAGAGATACTGAAAGTGAAGACAAAAGTAAAGACAGTCAAGCTTCCCCGGCCGAACCGACGATCGATGTTCGGATCGACGATAATGATGATTCTAGAATGATAAAGATTGGATCTCAGCTAAGCCAACAAATGCAAGAGGAATTAATTGAATTTCTCCAAGCAAACCTCGACGTGTTTGCCTGGACGGACTCTGACATGTGTGGGATCTCGCCAGACATCGCGAGCCACACATTGAATATTGACCAGCGGCATGTCCCGATCAAACAAAAAAGGCGTGGTATGCATCCAGAGATATCTGCCGCCCTTAAGGAAGAGGTAGAAAAGCTCAAATCGAACGGGTTTATCCGAGATGCATTATATTCGAAATGGGTGTCAAATCTTGTACTTGTCCGAAAGCCAAACGAGAAATGGAGAACATGCATTGATTACTCTGACTTGAATAAAGCCTGCCCTAAAGACAGTTTTCCACTTCCACATATCGATCAACTTGTAGACTCAATGGCTGGACATGAGCTCTTATCCTTCATGGATGCGTATTCTGGCTACAATCAAATACCCATGCACTTGCCCGACCAGGAACATACCAGCGTCATAACCAATATGGGACTTTACTGCGATAAAGTTATGCCTTTCGGACTCAAGAATGCTGAGGCAACTTACCAATGGTTTGTTAATCTAATGTTCGCTAACCAGATCGGAAAAACCATGGAGGTATATGTGGATGACATGCTCGTGAATTCGTGATTCTCCACTGATCATATCAAAGAACTAGAGTTAATGTTTAATATCCTCCAAGAATATAGAATGAAGCTCAACCCGTTGAAATGTCACTTTGGGGTCGCATCCGGAAAATTCCTCCAGTTTATCGTCAATGCTTGAGGGGTCAAAGCTAATCCTGAGAAGATATAGGCTATCAGAGATCTTAAGACTCCGAGAACTATAAAGCAAGTCCAAAGCCTCAACGGGAATGTAGCAAGATTGAGCAGGTTCATCTCAAAATCCACTGACAAATGCATTCCCTTCTTCGACCTGATCAGAAAAGGGAAATAAAACTTTGAATGGACTACAGAATGTGACGACGTATTCCGAGCTCTAGTTCAACATCTTTCTACACCACCCGTTCTGTCAAAGCCTATTGACCATGAGAGATTATAAATTTACTTGGCGGTGTCAGAGAATGCTATCAGTGCCTCCCTAGTTTGGGAGGAAGATTAGATATAACGACCAGTATATTACATTAGCAAACAACTGACCGGGGCAGAGAGAAATTATCCGAAGCTGGAAAAGTTGGCTTATTATCTTGTTATTGCCTCGAGGAATCTTCATCTATATTTTCAGGCTCATCCTATCATTGTCTACACCGACCAGCCGTTACGACAAGTCCTTACGCGGCCTGAAATGTCTGGAAGGTTACTTTAGTGGAATATCGAGCTAAGTCGGTTTGACATTACTTACACTCCCGTGCGAGCCATTCAAGGACAAGTCCTAGCAGATTTCATAGCTGAATTCACTATCTCAGAGGACTTGCCCGAAACCAGTGAATCTCCCAAGTATATCTGGAAGCTGCATACTGATGGTGCATCAAACGACCGTTGCTCAGGTGCAGGGGTTGTACTTGAAACCCCTGAAGGATGATCGATATGCTATGCTTTAAAGTTTGATTTTTGTGCGACTAACAACGAAGCCGAATATGAAGCCCTGCTTGCCGGATTGAGACTTGCCAAAGATTTAAGAGTCATTGCTGTGGAGATTTATTGTGATTCGTAGTTGGTTGTATGTCAAGTTCGAGGGGAATACCAGGCCAAAGACCGAAGGCTGGCTGCTTACCTAGCTCGGATCCAGGAGATACTGAATCAGTTTGATTATTATGCAAT
The DNA here is from genome assembly GCA_030737815.1 of Allium fistulosum. Taxonomy (NCBI): domain Eukaryota; kingdom Viridiplantae; phylum Streptophyta; class Magnoliopsida; order Asparagales; family Amaryllidaceae; genus Allium; species Allium fistulosum. The sequence continues at coordinate 671,935,546 of CM060905.1, forward strand.
TTATTGTATACCCCGAGAGCGCAATCAGAAAGCCGACTCATTAGCAAAGTTAGTTAGTACAGGTGAGGCACAACAAATGGGAATCGTTCCCATGGAAACAGTATCTCCCGCGAGCATCGATCAGATGGAAAAAAATTGGGTGTTCGAGGTCATTCCCGATAAGGAGTCATGGATGACTCCGTTCAGATAATATCTCGAGCATGGGACTCTACCGGCACGTAGGAGTGAAAAGAGACAAATTCTTTGAAAAGCTTTGCGGTTTACTATCCAGAATGGAGTCATGTATAGAAGAGGGTACTGTGTTCCTTTGCTTCGGTGTATCGTTCACGATGAGATCAAACGAGTATTGCATGACGTACACGAAGGAGAATGTGGCGATCACACCGGGGGACAAGCTCTTGCCAAGAAAGTACTCCGATACGGGTACTATTGACCGAACGTAAATTGTGATGCATCGGATTATGCCAGAAAATGTGACAGATGTCAGAAGCATGCTCGAATTCCAAGAGCCACGCCTACCGAAATAACTCAGATAGTCAGCCCATGGCCGTTTGCAGTATGGGGCATTGACATTATAGGCTCTCTACCTCTAGCCAAAGTTGGTGCGAAGTACGTCATCATCGTAGTTGATTACTTTACCAAGTGGGCTGAAGCTGAACCCCTTGCTATAATCACAACAAAGAAAGTGATCAACTTTGTAGTGCGCAACATTATCTGCCGATTCGGTCTCCCACATACCATCGTCATAGACAATGGAGCTCAATTCGACAGTGTTGAATTTAAGAATTTATGTCAATGGTTACACATCCAGAAGAAGTTCTCCGTAGTTGCACACCCTCAAGCAAAAGGACAGGTCGAAGCTGTTAATAAAGTTATAAAGTCTATTCTGAAAAATCGACTGGAAAAGGTCGGGGGCAAGTGGGTCGATGAACTTCCTATGGCTTTATGGGCTTATCGGACAACCCACAAATCTACAACCGTCCACACTCCTTTCTCTCTTTCCTACAGTTCAGAAGCTGTTGTTCCAGTCGAGATGGAAGTACCTTCTCATCGCGTGACATATTATGATCCAAAGACAAATGCTATATTACTTGCCGAATCCCTTGATTTATTGGATGAGAAGTGATAGGAGGTTGATTTAGGGCAGCTACATACCGAAGTCAAGTCGCCCGGTTGTACGATGCCAAGGTCCGACCTCGAACCTTTGAACTCGTCGATCTCATCCTCAAGAGAATTTATCCAGTCCCTTCACATATGAAGCCAATGTGGGAAGGGCTATATGTCATCGAACGAAAGCTCAGAGATGGCACATTTAAGTTATCGACCGATGAGGGTCTCACTCTGCCGAGACCCTGGAACAGCGAGAGTCTTCGTCGCTACTACACATAACAGGCTCTGTTTATTTATTCAGTCTATTTTTCATTTGCAATTTGTTTATGCATTTCGAAATTTGAACTTGTAATAAGGCAACTGGCTTTGCAATATTTTCTTATTTCAGCAATAAAATGCAATCTTTTCGAGCCAGAGCTTTGATTTATTTAAAATGCATCATATGACCATCACTATGCACGGAGAGCTATATTTCACCATACGGTGGGATATATTCAAATAGGGAGTGACTGTGATTCGACCGGTCACTCACTAAGTGAAACTCGAGCTTGGGGACAAGTCATCACACTGAAGCCAAAGAAGGATTGATACACGACAATCCTCTAACTATCTCTAGATTCCCAGAATGCAAACTGGAGTATGAACCTATTAATGCGGTTTCGAAGAGGGTGGATTCGTCCACCTAACGACTTCGCCCGTATTCAAACCAAGTTCGAGGAGGATGGATCTGTCCATCTTACAACCTCACTTGTTAATTCGGGGTAGATGTGAGTCGACCATCCATGATCCTGGTAGATCTGTCATTCCCGAAGTGCAAATAAAATCCTAAAGCCTAACAGATGTGACTGACCATCTTTTGGTTGACTCCAGACTCCCGGAGTGCGAGATGGAGTATAAATATAAATACCAAGTGGGTGTAATTGACCACCCATCAACTCACTCCAGATTCCCAGAGTGCAAATCGAAGTATAAACATTAAATAACTCTAGATTCTCATAATGTGAACTGGAGTATAAACATCGAATAACAATAAATCCCCAGTGTGCGGGTTAGAGTATAAACACAAACCGGGTGTGACTGACCACCCACGAATCGATCTAAGTCCCTAGAGTGCGGACGAAATTCTGAATACCAAACGGGTGTGACTGACCGCCCATAAAATAACTTTAGTCCCCGAAGCCTAGACATATCTCAAAACCTTGTGCAGGTGTGACAGACCACTGATCTACGAGTGCAATCCCCAGAGCATGGATGCGATCGCCAATAGACGAGCAAATGTGATTCGACCACCTGAACTCGTCTTGTTTCAATTTTGTTTCAGCAAAGCTTAGCTCGATGTATTAAAGGCAATCAATGATTGTTAACTAATGTTTTCAATTTCTCCCCGGAACTAGGGCCAAAACTTAAGTGCCAGCCCCTGATTTGGACGGTGCGATATCGAAATTCGAATTAGCGTTCGATCATGACCCGAAACCGTGACTCCGAAACTTAGTTGCTTAAACCCGGTCCGATTTAAAGACTAAGACCCCATAAGTGTATTGGATAAAAGTTTGGATGCTGAAGCACTTTAACAAATTCAGCTGGAGACAAAATGAAATTTTATTTCAATTATCCTTTGGAAGAAAAAAGGTAAGTACAAAACTATACCAAAAAGTCCTACTAGCAGGGGCCGAACCCGCAGCCTACGAAAAAGAAAACAAAAGTAGATTCCTATCTATCTACCAAAAATGAGCCGGAGAGACATATCTATTCTTTCTTTTCTCTCAACTTCTTCTTCGACATTGACCCGCTGGATTCACCGCTTGGTTTCCACTTCGAACCCCTGCCTTTTGGTGGCTGATCTCTAGTTGGGGGCATTATATAAACTTCCTCCTCCGAAGTCAAGTGAATAGGAATGCTTCTCGAAGGCGGAGACGGAGGGATAAGATCAATGTTCGTAGGCGGAGAAGGCACACTTGTATCAACGACCGTTCCTCTCGGGGGGATCATCCGCAAGGGGGCTAGGCCAGGTCCCGCCATTCCACCTCCAAAGCCACTGCCCCATGCAGCTGCTTCCATCTCGGTGTTGATTTCAGCCAGCATCTCCTTTTCGTGAACTGTTTGAGTATCACTAGGGATGTTAGCAGTTGGGCCCGAAGAGCTGGTCACTGGTGCACCACCACTCATGACAACGACATATCAGCAAAGGGGTCACTGTGATGACCGAGAAGTTCCTCCATCATTTGTTCATCAAAAGTGAGTGTGCACCTTTGTACCCTATCCGTAGATGCAATTGTCGTTGTCGTGGTCGCTTCTGTAATGATAACCTCCTACTCGTTGGGTTGCAGGAATCATAGCAGATGTAGCTCCTATCACTGAATAAAGACAAAGATAAAGTTATTAGTGATTACTTCAAATAACGCTTCACACACTGAATGAGCACAAGAAATGCTTAGAATACCTTCCTCAGTTTGACTTTCAGGCAGAGCTAGAGCAACTTCAGTGATGTGCTCGTGAACTGGAGGTAACCGCGGTTGATCGAGATTATAAGCAGGAATGGACTGAGAATCAACCAAGGATGTGGATTCAGGCTGAGTTGGCGCAAGGGTTTTAGAACTTACATCTTGGTGCTCGATGCCAGAACCTTCTCCGGCTTCTGAATGCTGAGGGCTAAGTTTCTCCTTTTCGTATGTGATCGTGATATCATGGAGAACTTTCCTTTCATCTTCATTCAGCACCTGGTTATCAAGCTCGAACTCATCGACTGATTCCGCTTGTCGTTCAGCTTTCTCATCCTGCGCCAATTATCCCCAAGCGTTATACAGGTGTGTTGGATAATTGTCGAGCCAGGTTAGGTCCCTGTACTTCAATACTCTGGCGTTGTATGTGATTAGAAGATCTTCAATATCGGCCTCTAACCTAGTCTCTGCCATCATACTTCATCCTCAACCTTGGCCTCGGCCTCCCGAATTTTAATTGTAGTTGCATCCCTTTCACCCCGGAGCGCACTGCTTGTTCACGTGCCTCCTGGGCCGCTTTGTTTGCACTGTCTTTTTCTTTGACGATTTCGGAGAATTTGGCCTTAAGATCCTCAAGCTCCTTCGTTGCGGCATCCCTCTTGGCTGTAACAGTTGTGTTTCGATGTCCCATCTCCTCGACCAAAGCAAAATGCATCTGTCGCACCCTTTCCATTGATTGATTTGCCTCATCGGCTTTCTTAGTGGCCTCTATTTCCGACTTCCTAGAAAATTCGGCCTCATTGTTAAGCACTTGTATTATACGGTCCTTTTGAGCGATATTGGTCTCTAACTTCTTCATTACTTTTGCCCGCTCAAAGGCCACCGCTGATGCTTTGCCCGCAGTCTTCATCCACTCCTGACCCTGAGCATATATTTCATGGATATAATCGTGCATAGTTTGCTCCGCCTCAACTGGAATTCTCTTTAAATGCAGAGGGAAAATGAAGCCATCGAAACAAATATTTGGGAAGTCTTTTTTGAACTGGGCGATTCTGATCGCTCCTTCTCAAGTGGGCTCGGTGACCGCTTGTTCGATAATAGCGGGAGTTTCAGCTTCGGTTCTACGGCGCTATGAATCCGACCTAGGAGGTTGAGAAGATGGTTTTTGGTATGGAGTTTCTAAGGATTGTTTTCCATGGTCGGGGGGTGTTGTTGGAGCTCAAGGAGGTGGAGAGCGTGATCGAGGGCGATAGCTATATTCTCTATCTCTATCCCTCTCCCTCTCATAACGTTCCTGACTAGAATAACCGCGATCGCAGTCTCTATCAACTTCCCTCCTATGGGACTCATAGTATGAACTGGATGACTGGCGCGTAGAGAGAAGGCTTCCTAACATAGATTCTCGCTGAGTTATCGTATTTGTAAAATAGAAAGAAAAGCAGAATCAGTAATCTCCAGAAGTGAGTAACTTATGATTGGAAATCGTGTAGGGCCATGAAGTGTATGCATGTGTTAAACCGCCCGACCAACTGAATATGTTGGCCACACTTGTAGGAAGTGACTCGTTTAAATCTAAGATACTTTGAAGCCCTTCCAATCAGGTGTCGCGTTGAAGCGACACTTAGTTCGAAATTGGAATGTCGACGAGCCCTTCGAAAGGATTCTCTATTTGCGAGGGTGGAGCCTCCAAAATTCTAACACTGGAGGCTAGTAGGGACACGACTACGGATTTTCATCTTGAAGACTTATGACGCTTATGTGCTACCGCCTTGCCTTTTCTCCTTCCCTCTAAACCCTGAAAACTATCAGAAGGCTCGACTATGGGTTCGTCGTCAGTGGGTGTATTTTCTTCATCGCCCACCTCAGCTATTACAATGTCAGGTGCTTTACATTTCACCCATCTCACCGGGGCTGCCCTTAGTGATTCCTCCAGTCTTATGCTTTGATTTCGATCGATTAGCCAGACAATCCTCAAGTTTCTATCTATGAGCACCAAGTCCATATCTCTCATTTCGCTCGGCACTTCCTGAAGAATCCGTACTATTTCTTTGAACTGAGCACCTTCGGGTCGTGGAATTACGGTTGTAAAGCAAAGGAGATATAGTTTCAAAATCAATTACGACTATCTCATTAACTACTGGAAAAATTGCAACACTTTTGTCTGACTAACCATCGGCTAGCAAATCATGAGGGACATCGGACGTAGAACCACTCTGTCTTAAACTAGCTAAGCCTCGTCCAAGATCGCGCAACCACTTGGCAATTCCTGACTGCCTCAAGAAACGTGAATGATGGGTTGTCTCCCCACTCTTAACATTAAACAAGTATCTGACATCTTTAAGACTCAAGGGTCGAAGGAGATGTTCCATAAAGACGATGAATAGACTATTCAGCAGTGCATATCCATTTGGATGTAATTGCGATGGAGCGATTCTGAAGAAAGCTAACACTTCTCGAATATACTGGTTGAATGGAGGAAGTGTTCCCGCTGTGCACGAATGTCGGTTAAAGGCTGTGAATCCTTCTAGGGGAGCATGTGGCCTGTCATTTGGCCCGGGAAGTAGAACGTCGTCTAATGATAACCGTGCCTTAAGCATATTCGCCCTAGCATATTTTCGGAGACATTGGATGGCATAGAATCTTGTGGATTCGCGATAAAATTTACTCCCAGCAGTTCGTCCAGAGCTGGACCTATTACTTCGGCTCCAATGGCCGGCATCTCTATTATCGGAGAAGACGAGCTTTGAGGCTCCTACTGCTATGAACTTGTAGATTCCATAACTAATCAACTCATCAAAAACCATCATTAGATGATAATAAGCCCGTGTGTTCCACATCGTGAAGTGCATGAATGTGTTGTGTAGTGCAGTGCTACATAATATTTAAAAGATTCTATAGAGTTTGAGAAATGTTCAAATGACAAGACTTTGAGATTCGACCGGATTGACCGTCATCGCTGACCGTCACCACCGCACCAATCAGGCTTCGGAGATCAATCTTGGTTAATGTTCGACAATTTTTGTCAAGTTACAGTTTCATCAACGAGCTTCGTAGGGCAGTCAAATGTACAGTGAAATGGTTAAGTTCAATTATGCAAGGCAGAAGCTTGTCAGAGTCAAATGTTCTAGTGTCGAAAAAATTTCGTATCCATTGAGGTCAAGACTTGGATCGATCATAGGAAGCTTTGTTCGTATCGATCTCCAGGAACACAATTCGTATCGATCACTGGAAACCGAGATTCGTATCGATTGTACAATAGAACTTTGTATCGATCACCTAAAGGTCACTTCGTATCGATGCAATATCCTATACTTTCTATCGATCTACAACAACACATTTGTATTGATCGCCCAACCCAAGATTTCATATCGATTGCTCCAGATCAATACGAATGCCAATCATCAGCCGCTCGATGTGAATGTCCACCAGCTATCGATATGAAGCAATCCCCTCATTCGATACCAAATTCTATTATGTCTGGATCGATACGAACCTTCTTCTTCATCCACAATCGATACAAAGACGTCTTTCGTGTCCATCATCCTTTCTATCTTCTTCTTCAAATAGTTCAGACTTCGGCTCCTCCTCCCTCAACCATGCTCCAACCCAATATCGGCCTCATCATCATCAAAATTAGCCGTGATTATGGACGAATTGGCATTAAATCTCAAGTCTTATCATTTTAATGTCAGAATGTTTAACTAATTACCTAAGTGATAGTATCAAATCGAGGGATTAACGAGCTGTGATGATTTGAGAATGAAGGAAATTTCGATTCCTAGGGTTTTTCTATCGATGCAAAAACAAAAGTAAAATGAAGGCAGATGAAAATTTGCCAAAGTATGAAAAGTATTTATATGGACACGAGGTAAAAGCGAAAAACGATTCGTCTCCCGGTTAAAATGGTCCTCAATGTCATCGATATGAGAGCTCTGTTGGTATCCATCCACACATATCAGTCCCAGGCGCAACTTCTCATATCTATTTCCATTGATCCAGAATGCCTTTGTTCGTATCCATCGGTAACCTATCGATACAAACGATACCCGGTTACCCATTCGAATCCATACAGCGAGCAACAAAGACCCCATGTGAATTGTTCCAACCCATTGTGAATGTGCCGATACGAAATATTTAAATCGTATCCATCGAACCGAGACCCTAAAATTCATATCCATCGATACAAAAGAAAATTTTCAACTCCTCGAATCGATCTAGGAGAGGATCGATACAAAGGAATACACCAAAACAACCACCAAGCATTGTTACAACTCGAATTTCACATCGATTCAGGAGAGGATCGATATAGAATTGGATTCAAAAAAAACTAAACTGACAACGACTCATGAATGTACGAACGTTAACGAGAGTCAGATTAGCATACATGCATGTCTGTCGATCTAATATTCAAATTTCAAAATTCACAGAAGTTGAATGCTCACCTGGTGATAATTACAACAACGGACAACAGTTTTCCATTATTCAATACTCAGTTACAACAATTAGCAGTCAATAATTTGTTACTTATGTTACTAAAGATAAATAAAGGGTTACATCTTTCGATGAGAAGACAATAACCGTCCAAACAAGTCAGATAAAACTATTCAGAATGAAGATTGCAGCTTTTCAATGCACGCCATGTTCTCACAAGACGTACTTTTGGAGGGCAAATGTTATCCCGCCTTTTGGCAAGGCCGTGACACCAAGAAATTATCTGGAAACTAAGGATAGTCCGTCCCGAAGATCAGTTATACGCAGGTTTACTATAGACGCTGGTAAATTTTGTCCGAATCCGAATCAAGCTACAATTGACAAAGCACAATAAGCAAAGCTATAAAGGCCAACATTCCAAATTTCAAGTCAATCCGAATTCGTATGTTCAAGATATGATTGATGCAACTCAAGTGATCACCATGTTCGTATCCATGAAACAATCAGAAAAAACCACCTTCGTATCGATCTTGTCTGAATCTATCAAAAGAGCATGGCTTCATATCGATCAGGGGAGCACAAGTTCGTCTCGATCCAGAGCAACATTCTTCGTATCCATCCATCCTCATACTGCTTCGCATCCATCATCTCCAGCTTGTTCGTAGCGATCAATCAACGTCCACTTTGTATCCATCGACATCCACCCACTTCATTGACAGTAACACGAGGGTCCATTTCGTATCGATCAAGTTTCAAACATGCTTCGTATTGATCACCCATAGATCGATACGAAATCAACACCTTCCATCGATACAAAGTGGACTGCAATGGATCGATACGCAGTGGAATGCACAAAATCGATACGAAGTGAGATGTAGTGGATCGATGCAAACAAGGCCAAGCCGGGTTGTTTGTACCAAAATTGGGCACAACACTCTTCGGAAGTCTTTGAAGAGATAAAGTGAAGAAATTAAATGAAAAACGAGGAATTATCTAACAAAGAAAAGTGCAACGAGACACAAGAATTTAGAGTGGTTCGGCGTATAGCCTACGTCCACTATGCAGTAGTTTGCTTTATTAATCTTTCTTTTGTGTTTACAAGTGAATTCAATGTTTTACAGCTGTCAATTGTGATTTGCAGCAATGAATCTTGTTTATGGCAGTAGCAATTGAGTTCAGATCTGGATCTGGCGGAGTCCGGGCGTTGGAGATCTCAAAGAGGAAGAAGAACCCCTTTTTTGTTAGCTTTGGGGGTCTATTTATAGGTGTAGGAGGCTGATATTTCGCCCAGATCTCGGGAGACCCTCTCTGGCATGTGACCAGGCCTGCACGCTCAAGCCCGTGAATTTTCGATCCGATCCATGATCGACACGAGCAGGTTTCGACTAGCTCAAGATTTCATCCAATGGAGTCGAAATTTGGCATGGACATTCTTTAGCATGCACGTAGTCTTCTGTGAAAATTTCATAGCATTTGGGCTTGTAGATTGGGAGATATGATCGATACGAAATGGAGTTTTCGGTAGGCTATTTCCTTCGATTCGCTTCCGTTTCGACTCGCTTCCGTTCGACTCGATGACATGGCACTTGATTCTTACTTTGTCCTAGATGTTGTTTCGAGCGAGTCAAAGTAATTACTTGGTTGAGCGAGTCCAAGCAAGCTTTGGAGAGCGAGTCGAAGCTAGCACTGGGAGAGCGAGTCGAAGCTAGCACTGGGAGAGCGAGTCGAAGCTAGCATTGGGAGAGCGAGTCGAGGCTAGCACTGGGAGAGAGAGTTGAAGCTAGCACTGGGAGAGCGAATCGAAGTGGGGCATTCTGGGAGGTCTGAGCAGTGGAGTCGAAGTATGCGCTTTCGATGGTTTCAAACTGGAGCGAGTCGAAGAGAGCAGCTCCGAGGGACGTGGAGCGAGTTAAAGAGAGCAGCTCTGAGGGACGTGGAGCGAGTCAAAGTTGGCTTCTCTTGAGTGCTGCGAAGATAGTCGAAGGAGCGAGTCGATCGGCAATTGAGTTTCTTCCAATATTGTATCGCTCATAACTCGAGCATACGAACTCGGATTGACTTGAGATTTGAAACGTTGGCTCCCATGGCTTAGCTTGTCATGTCCAACTAATTTTGGCTCGATCCGGACTCGCACAAAATTCATCGATATCCATAGTGAGCCCGTATATAACCGATCTCTAGGACGGGCCATCACTGGTTACTAATCAATTCCTTGGTGTTACGGCCTTGCTAAAAGGCGGTATAACATTTGCCCCCCAAAGTACGTCTTATGGGAACATGACTTGCTTTGAAATACTACCATCTCTACTCTGAATAGTTATTGTTTCGTCAATGAAACCTATAATCTTTGACCGTTCTTCTTGATAATGTAAACCGTTGACTGCTGTACCATGTATTGTTGCAACCGATTGCTGTATGCTAGTGGTTACCCATTTGCTGTTGTAATCATTATTAGATGAATTTCTGATTCATGAAAATCTGGAATATTGAATATTTGTCCAACATTTATGCATATATGTTAGTCTGACCCCCACTAACGTTTGCACGTTCTCGAGTCATTGTCAGTTTATTGTTTTTTTAATTCCGTATCGATCCTCTTCTGAACCGATGTGAAATTCGTTGCAACAACGCTTGACGGTTGTTTTTGAATGTTCCTTCGTAACGATCCTCTCCTGAATCGATATGAAGGATTGAAACATCGAAGATAATTTTTATTGGATTTATGGATGCGAAGCGCTTGTTCAACTTGATGACGGACTCGAACTGAGTGAGTCGAAGTGGGGCGAGTCGACGTGGACTCCCTGATGGATTCGAATAGGATGTTCGACTCGGTCTTGGATTCGAACTGCATAGGAGTCGGAGTCGAAAAGCACCGGAGACAGAGGAGCGAGTCGAAGGAAAGACGGAGTCGAAGTGATGTCTTTTATTGCAGCATGAGGGAGTCGAACTGGTCACGGGGATGGAGTCGAAGGAGCGATACGAAAGGGAGCTCTGCATCAGTGCACTGAAGAGGGAGTCCTAGCACGTGTTCGACCTCACTGGAATTCAAATCGGTTATTCCCCTTACTTTCGAGTCCATATAAATACTCCACACTTAGCCGTTTTTTTCACTTTTTACCTTTCACCTTTATCTTTCCTGCCTTCGTATCGCTTTGAGACTTGGAAAAGCAAAGAAGAAAAAGCACTCTCATCCTCGAACTAACTTACAACTTCAATTACTCGAACCAATTAACAAATTTAGTTAATCCAATAAGAGAATCTACACGTAAACGAGGAGACTCGATTCCTAACACCAAACCTATCAGTACCTCGACCGATCGAAAAGCCCTTGGTTTTAGCTTCATGTCGATCTGGAGCAGGGGCTGCGAGATGATGAGGTGGAGGCCTTCGTATCGATCGATGGTGGAGCTTCGCATTGAGTCGAACGCTTGGTATCTGTGGACCGATACGAAGGGGCTGTGTCTAATGGACTCGAAATGGGGGCTTCCGATCGAGTCGAAGTGGATGGCCTTGGGTCGAGTCGAAGCAGCTGTCTTGGATCGAGTCGAAGTGGCTGCTTTTGATCTAGTCGAAGTGCGTGGCCTCGGGAGCGAGTCGAAGTCGAGGCTTCGAAGCGAGTCGGAGCGCGTGGCTTCGGATCGAGTCGAAAGACGTGGTCTTGGACCGAGTCGAAGGATGTGGTCTTGGACCGAGTCGAAGTCGAGGCTTCGAAGCGATTCAAAGTGCGTGGCTTCGGACCGTGTCGAAAGACGTAGTCTTGGACCGAGTCGAAGGACGTGGTCTTGGACCGAGTCGAAATCGAGGCTTCGAAGCGAGTCGAAGCGCTTGGATTCGGACCGAGTTGAAAGACGAGGTCTTAGACCTAGTCGAATGACGTGGTTTCGGACCGAGTCGAACTGCATAACCCAGAACAATCGATTCAAACTCGAGCCTGATTTGAACTTGAACCTGAGTGATTGTCTTGAACTTGATCTTTTGATGATTGACCATTGATCTAATTTTGATGATACCGAAAATTCTAGTGCCTTTGACCACTTAACTCCGACGAGCTTCAGACTTGTTTAACCGAACTTAATTGTTTCATCGTACACCTAATTGCCTATTGAAATTCGTCGATGAAACTGGAACATACTAAAATAATAGCACATTTTAACTCGGACTGATAGCTAATAACTGGATGGCATGGTTGTGACGGTCAGCGATGACGGTCCCTCCGACTAAATTCCGAAGTCCCGTCGTTTACACGTTTTCCTTAATCCGGTTGATCTTCCCAAATAATATACAGTACTGCACTGCACAACACGCCCACATACTTTACACTGGGGGATGCACGAATGTTATTTGTAAGTTTAACAATGATTTTTTATAAGCTAGCTAGTTATGGATCCTTCAAGTTCTCAGCAGCCGGAATTCCCAAATTCTGTTCCTCCAACTATTGAGATACCAGTTATAGAAGCCGAAGTTATTAAGCATGCTCCGGACGAGCATCTAGGGGCTCATTTATTTGTAGTCCACCCGATTCGGTGCCGTTGGGTATCTCTGAAGACATGTTAGGCCGGATCTGTTTAAGGAATGGTTTGTCGCTTGATGACGTGCTACTTCCTGGGCCAAAGGACAGGCCGCATTATCCCCCGGAAGGGTTTACTGCTTTCAACCGTCATGCTTGCACGGCGGGGACACTTCCTCCCTTCAATGACTTTATAAGGGAGACGTTATCATTTCTTGGCATAGCTCCGTCTCAGCTACATCCCAACGGGTATGCCTTGATGAACAGCAGCTTCATCCTATTTATGGAGATCCTCATTCGACCGCCGAAGCCGATCGAAATCAGATATTTATTCAACGTCAAGAGCCACGGAGATAGCCCTTCTTTCACCTTTCTAGAGGTATTCAGAAACTACCACATTGTGTTGTGTTCCTAGGGAAGGCTAAGCTATTATAAATCTGAATGGTTCTACGTTCGGTGCCCCCTTGGATTTGCTAGGCGGTGGTTAGATAGACGTAAGTGCTGCCACCTCTCTCTTGAATCTAGGAGACACTAGTAACTGACTTTAAAACTGACATACCTTTCCATTCTTATAGTCGCAATCTCTCGTCCTGATGGTGCATACTTCAGAGAGCTCGTTCGGATTCTTCAAGCGTTTCCGAGCGAAGAAAGGCACATAGACTTAGTCCTGACCGATAGGAATTTGAGGGCTGTCGGGCTGATAGAGCGGAGATAGAGCATACATCTGGAGGTGGTAAATAGAGTGACCCCGAAGAAATGCGTGAAGCGCAAAGCGCCCGCAGTTGTGATCATCGAAGAAGTTGATCCAGAAAGGACGCCCACCGATACCGAGCTTCCGGCTTGTCCTTCTGCCGATGTCCTAGACTCGGGTGGAAGAAGAAAAGGCAAGGCCGTTGCTCACAAACGCCCTAAGTCTAAGAGATTTAAATCCATGTTCGTGTCTTTACCTTTCAGGGGATCAGAATTTTGGAGGCTCCTCCTCCGCAAGTGGAGAGTCCTTTTGCAGGGCTTGTTGACATTCCGATCCCGGATTTTGTGTCGTCCCCACACGACGCCGGGATGGAGGGTCTTGATATTGCTTTTGAATTGAGCGGGTCGCTTGCTATGAGTGCGGCCGACATTTCCGGTTGGTCGGGGGATTACACATGCATACACTTCACTACACTACATGATTCACAACTGTACTTCGTCCGACTTTGGAAGTTGCTAACTCTTTCTTCGCTTCTCATTTTCAGGCACTATGTCTGGAAGAGGATCAATGTTAGCCAGTCTTCGCTCGGCCCAAAAGGCTTCTTCTTACTACGATTCCCGCATGAGGGAGTCTGATAGAGATCGCGATTGCGATTACTCTAGTCAGGATAGGTATGGGCGTGATAGGGATAGAGAATACAAGCACTGGTCTAGATCACGCTCTCCTCCTCCTAGGCTTCCATCACCACCTCCTGCTCATGTTCCACAGCCGTTAGAGCCTCCTCATCCCAGGCCTTCTTCTCACACTTTCAGATCTGAGACTCATCTTCAGAGAGTCGAGACTACATCTTCCATGGTTACAGAGCAGGTCCCCGCTGACCCCACTGGAGAAGGGGCCCTTAAGTTGGCTCAAATGAAGAAGGATTTTCCAAATATTTGCTTCGACGGTTATGTCTTCCCTCCCCACTTGAAGAGAGTTCCATCAGGGGTAGATGGCACGATGCATGATTATGTCCATGATATCTACACCCAATATCGAGAGTGGGCAAAAGCTACTGAAAAAGCTTCCTAAGTGGCCTTTGAGCGGGCCAAAGAGATCGAGAACATGGAGACCGAGCTTGCAAAAAGGGATCGGATTATTCAAGTACTCTCTACCGAGACCGAGTCTTCTCGAAAATCCGAGATCAAGGCCATTAAGAAAGCTGACGAAGCAAAGGTGGCCATGGAGAGGTTGAGGCAGACGCATGTCGCCTTAGTGGAGGAGATGGGCCACCGGAATACCACGGTTACCGCCGAGCGGGATGCGGCAGTCAAGGAACTGAACAAACTTAAGGCCAAATTCGCCGATATGGCCAAGGAAAAAGACGACGCGAACAACGCAGCCTAGGAGGCATGCGAACAGGCTGTTCTACTTATGGGTGAACGAGATGCGGCGGTGGCTAAAGTCCAAAAGGTGGAGACTGAGGTCGAGGAGAGGGTGAAGCTGGCCCAGTCCAGGCTAGAGGCGGACATTGAAGACCTCCTCGTTGTCTATAACGCTAATGTGCTAAAGCACAGGGGTCTGGCCTGGCTCGATGATTATTCGACGCATCTCCACAGTGCTTGGGGCCGACTGGTTGAGGAAGAGAAAGAGGCACACCAGGGTGGGTCTGTGGATGAATTCGAGCTTGAGAATCGTCTGTTAAATGATGACGAAAAGAAGTTTCTCCATGATTCAATGATCTCTTATGAGAAGGAGAGGCTCGGCACCCAGCACCTGGAAGTAGGAGAAGGCTCCGAGGTTGGACATCATGAGGCAAGTCTTGATCTTCCGATGTCAACCTAGCCTGAATCTTCGTCTGCGGTCGATCCCTAGGCTATTCCTGCTTACAATCCAGATCAGCCGCAGATGTCTTCGGCTGCTGCACAAGTTACTGATGTCGCCCTGCCGCCTACAAGTCGAACTGAGGAAGGTATTCTGAACATTCCACTTCTCTTAAATCAGAATCTTCGATCGAGTTAAGTCCTAACAGTTCTTTTATTCTTTGTCTAGTGATCGATGCCACACCGGCCATGCTTCCTGCCACTCAAGAATCATATCAAATGCAGGAGGCTATGGTGACCGAGGCAACCACCATGAGTACAGCTGCCCCGCTTGACGATCTACAGGGTGGTACGATCGCGTTCGACGTGCAGCTGATGGATGAACTCTTCCGCCGCCACTACGATCCTCGTGCTGACTTGTCATCTGTTATGAGCAGAACTGATCCTGCTGCAAGCTCTTCAATACCGACTCCTGATGCCCCTAGCGAGGCTCAAGCAGTAACCGAAGAGGAGATGTTTCCTCAGATTGACGCTGAACTGGCAGCAGCGGGTTATGGCTGCAGCTTTGGAGGTAGGATGGCAGCATCGGGACCTACCCCGCTTGGAATGATGTCTCCTGGTGGTTCTGTCTTTCTCACCAGCCTGCCCATTCCACCTTCTGTAATTGATCTCGTTCCTCCGACTCCGTCCGTAGGGAGCATTCTTATTCACACGAGCTCGGAGGAGGACGTCGACATAATGCCCTCGCCTGAAGACCAACCGCCGAAAAGCAAAGGCTCGAAGAGGAAGACTAGCAATGGCTCCAGCGGGTCCACATCGAGGAGGAAGTTAAGGAAAAAGAAAGATTAGACAGGCTCTCCCGATGTATTTTGATTTGCATTTTGTTAGCTGTGTATAGATGCGGGTTCGGCCCCTACTAGTAGGAATTTTTTGGAAACTTGTATACGAACTTCTTCTATAATCGATAGAAATGAAACTTTTCTTTTTTGACTTCTTTTTTGTCATTGTGTATTTGTCTAAGTGTTTCAGTGCCTGGACTGCACTTGCGAAGTTTCAGTTTCTGAATGGAGTTTGTTCCTGTTTGCTAAGTTCGGGTATCGTGGACATGGTTTATGACCGAGAAACAAGTCGAATTTTGACATCGTATTGCTTCAGTCAATGGTTGATGCTTAAGTCTTGCCCCCCAGTCTTGGTGGTATGTTGTAAAACATCAGTCAGCGATTGCCCTTTTCTCCAGCATGCCGAGTCTAGTGCCATTAGATGGGCATTTAAGGCAAACGGGGATTGAGCGGTTTATTCGTGCCTGTCCGATCGTTGACGATCATATCCGCACTCCGGGGATCCTCATTTGTTTATTGGCGGTTGGTCAAGCTGGCTTGAGTTTCAATCATATGCCCGTTGTCTGGGGACTTGAAATTGGCTTTTGTACTCCGACTCGCGCTCCGGGATTTTGGAGTTGATAATTATATTTCGATCCATGCTTCGGGAACTTGAAGTTGGTGTTCAGGATCCGTTCTGCATTCTGGGAATCCGGAGTCGACGTCCATGCTCCGACTTGTACTCTGGAAATTCGAAACTGATGTTTATACTCCGGCTCGCACTCTAGGTATATGGAGTTGAATGTTTATACACCGACTCACGCTCTGGGAGTTCGGAGTTGAATGTTTATACTCCGCTTCGCACTCTGGGATTACGAAGTTGAATGTTTATACTCCGCGTCGCACTCTGGGAATACGAAGTTGAATGTTTATACTCCGACTCGCGCTCTAGGAGTTCGGAGTTGAATGTTTATACTCCGCTTTGCACTCTGGGAATATGGAGTTGATGTTTATACTCCGCTTCGCACTCTGGGTATACGGAGTTGAATGTTTATACACCGACTCGTGCTATGGGAGTTCGGAGTTGAATGTTTATACTCTGCTTCGCACTCTGGGATTACAGAGTTGAATGTTTATACTCCGCTTCGCACTCTAGGAATACGAAGTTGAATGTTTATACTCCGACTCGCGCTCTGGGAGTTCGGAGTTGAATGTTTATACTCCGCTTCGCACTCTGGGAATATGGAGTTGATGTTTATACTCCGACTCATGCTCTGCGAGTTCGGAGTTGGATGTTTATACTCCGACTCACACTCTGGGAGTTCGGAGTTGACTAAGGATTGTCGTGTATCAATCCCTTTTTTGACTTTGATGTGATGGCTTGCCCCCGAGCTCGGGTTTCACTTAGGGAGTGATTGGTTGCACCGCAGCCACTCACTATTTGAATAAATCCCACCGTATGATGAGACTTAGTTCTCCGTGCATAGTGATGGCCATATGAAGTATTTCAAGTAAATTACAACTCTGGCTCGAAGAGGTTGCATTTTATTGATGAAATAAGAAAGTATGGAAAAGTCAGTTGCCTTTTTACAAGTTCTAATTTAGAAATGCATAAACAAATTGCAGAAAAGGAAAGTAAACTAAATGGATAAAGATAGCCTGTCAGGTGTAATAGCAGCGAAGGCTCTCGCTATTCCAAGATCTTGGCAGGGTAAGACCGTCGACGGTCGATAACTTGAATGTGCCATCTCCGAGCCTTCGTTCAATAACATACGGTCCTTCCCATGTCGGCTTCATATGTGAAGGAACCGGATAGGTTCTTTTTAAGATGAGACCTCCTAGTTCGAAGGTTCGCGGACGGACCTTGGCGTTGTACAATCGGGCGACTCGACTTCGATGCGCAGCTGCCCTCAAATCAGCCTCTTCATGCTTCTCATCCAGTAGATCAAGAGATTCAGCAAGTAATATAGCATTTGTCTTTGGATCATAGTATGTCACACGATGAGAAGGTACTTCTAGCTCGACTGGATTAATGGCCTCTGAACCGTAAGAAAGAGAGAACAGAGTGTGGTCGGTCGCGGTCTTGTGGATTTTTCGGTAAGCCCATAGAGCCATAGGAAGTTCATTGACCCACTTGCCCCCAACCTTTTCTAGTCATTTCTTCAGGATGGACTTTATGACTTTATTACTGCTTCGACCTGTCCATTCGATTGAGGGTGTGTAACTGCGGAGAATTTCTTTTGGATGTGAAATCGTTTGCAGAAATCTTTGAATTCAGCACTGTCAAATTGGGTTCCGTTGTCCATGATTACTGTGTATGGGATACCGAATCGACAGATGATGTTACGAACCACAAAGTTGATTACTTTCTTCGTTGTAATGGTAGCGAGAACTTCGACTTCAGCCCACTTTGTAAAGTAATCAACTGCGACGATAGCGTACTTCGCACCACCTTTTGCCAGAGGTAGAGCACCGATGATGTCGATGCCCCACATTGCGAACGGCCATGGGCTGACCATTTGCGTTATCTCAGTAAGGGGAGCCCTAGGGATTCGGGCGTATTTCTGGCACCTATCACATTTCTTTGCATAGTCCAATGCATCGCGATTCATGGTAGGCCAGTAATATCTGTAGCGAAGTATTTTCTTGGCAAGAGCTTGCCCCCCGGTGTGATCGCCACATTCTCCCTCATGTACATCGCGTAACACTTGTTTAATTTCATCGTGAGCGATACATCGAAGTAGGGGAACTGAGTACCACCTTCTGTACATGAGTCCATTCTGGATGGTAAATCTTGAGGCCTTTCGAAGGACATGTCTTTTCTCACTCCTTCGCTCCGGTAGGGTCCCGTGCTCAATGTAATTTTTGAGTGGAGTCATCCATGAATTCTTTTTCTGGGATGGTTTCGCATACCTGGTTTATTTCCTCCCGGTTGATACTTGGGGAAGATAGCGTTTCTACGGGTACGAGTCCCATTTGTTGAGCTTCGCCTATGCTGGCAAGCTTTGCCAACGAATCGGCCTTTTGGTTGCATTCTCGAGGTATACTGTAGATAGCGTAGTAATCGAAATGGTCTAGTACTTCTTTAACTCGAGCTAAGTAAGCAGCCAACCTTTGATCTCTTGCTTGATACTCTCCCCGTACCTGACACACAACTAATTGTGAATCACCATAGATTTCCACTGCGATAATTCTCAAATCTCTAGCGAGTTTCAAGCTAGCTAGGAGGGCTTCATATTCAACTTCATTATTATTCGCATGGAAATTGAACTTTAAGGCATAACATATGGATCGACCCTCGGGAGTTTCAAGCACAATACCAGTGCCTGAACACCGGTCGTTTGATGCTCCATCGGTATAAAGTTTCCAGACGTATTCAGGGGATTCACTGGCTTCGTGCAAGTCCTCTGGGATGGTAATTCCAGCTATGAAATCGGCTAGGACTTGTCCTTATATGGCCCATCTCGGAGCGTAAGTAAGGTCAAACTTGCTCAGTTTGATGTTCCACTTGAGTAACCTACCAGACGTCTCAGGCCGCGAAAGGACCTGTCGTAACGGCTGGTCGGTGTAAACAATAATGGAATGTGCCTATAAGTATGGTCGGAGTTTTCTTGATGCAATGACAAGGCAGTAAGCCAACTTTTCCAGCTTCGGATAATTTCTTTCAGCCCCAGTCGATCGTTTGCTGACATAGTATACTGGCCTCTGTATCTTGTCTTCTTCTCGGATTAATGCAGCGTTGATAGCGTTTTCTGATATCGCCAAATATACGAACAGCTTTTCATGATCGATAGGCTTTGACAGTATTGGTGGTGTGGATAGATGTTGAACTAGTGCTTGGAAAGCGCCCTCGCATTCCGTGGTCCATTCAAAGTTTCGTTTCCCTTTTCAAATCAGATCGAAGAAGGGAATGCATTTGTTAGTGGACTTTGAAATGAACCTGCTCAATGCTGCTACCTTTCCATTGAGACTTTGGACTTGTTTTATAGATTTGGGAGTTTCAAGATTTCTGATTGCCCAAATCTTTTCGGGATTGGCTTCGATTCCCCGGGCGTTAACGATGAACTCAAGGAACTTTCCGGACGCAACTACAAAGTGACATTTCAGTGGGTTGAGCTTCATCTTGTACTCCCGAAGTATGTTGAACATAGTTTCCAGGTCTTTTACATTGTTAACGCTAAAATTGTGAACGCTAACACCCCAGTGTAAGTAGTAATAAAGTGAAAGCACCACCCATTTGCACGGGAACTAAAAGTAAACAAAAAATCGCAGAAAAAGTAAAAAGACAGCAATTTTTATAGTGGTTCGGCTCAAAGTCAAGCCTCCGTCCACTTCACATCCTCTATCACTGACTCGATTACAAACTTTACAATCTCTGACTCGATTACAAACTTACAATCACTCTTCGATTACAACACAATTAGAACAAGCAACCTTTCCTATCTTTCTTTGATTACAACTGATTACAACACGATTGAAATACGTAGATTACAACACCATTAAGACGAGTAGCTAAAACATCGATCTAGGCATGCTCTTTATCTTCATGTTGAATGATTTAGATTTTCTTCCCAAAAGTTCGTTGAAACAAGTGAAGAAGGAGTCGAGGAAACAGCAGAGTGTTGGCGTGTCCAAGTCTAGAAGTCCCAAAAATCCCCCTTCAATATGGAGTAGGCGGGGTATTTATAGAGAAAACTGGAGTTAGGTCGTAGGTTGTCAGCGACCTAAGGTGTTGCGACCTAGGGTGATTCTGAGGTAGCATAAGTCATTCGCGACTTAGTGGAGCTGTCCTGGATGAGACATAGGCTGTGAGCGACTTAGTATGTTGTTTGCATAAAAGGTTAGGTCGTTAGGAAGCTAGGAAGTTAGTTCGCTAGGTCGTTAAGTAGTTTTGTCTTTAGCTCGTTAGGTTGTTAGGTCGCTAACTCATTAAGTTGCTCTGTCTTCATTTAGTTGCTAGGTCGCTGCCGCTTTAATTCATTAGGTCGCTGCCGCTTTTAACTTGTTAGGTCGCTGCCGTTCTAACTCGCTAGGTCGCTGACGCTGTAACTCGCTAGGTCGTATATTCTTTTAGGTCGCTAGGTCGCGTAGCTTCTTAAGTCGTTCAGTCTCTGGTGTCTTTAAATCATTAAGTCGCTTCCCCCTTAACTTGTTAGGTCGCTGAAGTCCCCTAAGTCGCTTGAGCCGCTTTGTGGTTTAGGTCGTAAGTCATTGGGAGCCTTGAACAGTTAAGTCGCTTAGAGTCTCAAGGCCATTGACTTGTTGTTTTGCTAACTTGTTAAGTCGTGGCTTCTTCTCTTAGCAGTCGAGTCGCTATTCACAAAAGCGGGATAACACTTGCCCCCTAAAACATGCCTTGCGGTAGGAAGGTGTGTTTTGTAATGCCATAAGCTGGATGTTCATATCCTGTTGATGACTTGTGGTACAACCTGCGAAAAGTTTGACAGTTTTATATGACCTCAATTGACGACCATTCGCGATCGAGCCATTTGAGGTGAAATGCGACCATTCGCGATCTAGCATTTTTGTATGACCTCAAATGACGAGCGTTCGCGATCGAGCCATTTGAGGTGGAATGCGACCGTTCGTGATCAAGCATTTTTGTATGACCTCAAATGACGACCGTTCGCGATCGAGCCATTTGAGGTCGAATGCGACCGTTCGTGACCAAGCATTTTTATGTGACTGCAAATGACGACCGTTCGCGATCGAGCCATTTGAGGTAGAATGCGACCGTTCGCGATCAAGCATTTTTATGTGACTGCAAATGATGACCGTTCGCGATCGAGTCATTTGTGGTGAGGGGTGCCGTTCGAGGCGAATTGTGACCGTTCGTGGTCGAGTTTATATGTGCCCGGGGGGACTTAGCATCATCAATACCAGATTTCACGTTCGGGCGAGTTACTGGATTGTTTGTTACGACGGTTTATCACCAACTTAGAGCATGCCTAGGGACCGTTCGCGATCCCGTACATGTGTAAGTGGCTTAGACGTTATGGAATCAAAAGTACCATTTTTTCATTGAAAATGAGTTTTTGGTAGAAATGTCAAACAGAATCAAGTCTAAGCATGAAAAACAGGAAACAAAAGCAAAAACAGAGACGTCAAAGTGCAAACACCTACACCGATGCGATTAGTAGTCGTATCAGAGCATGGCTGAGGATCGTTCGCGGTCCTGTACATGTGTAAAAGAATTAATCGCGTTGGTGTGGAGTTTGCTACTTATTCGTCATTACACCAATCAATTGATGACAAGTTGACGTCTCGATCCTGAGGCGTCATCAATAGATGCAGGTGGTGGCCGCTCCATCGTTGCTGCTCTCCTTTTCACATACTGCGATAGTAGACCATTCTGGATCTGCCATTCAACTTCATCCTTTAAGTGTCTGCAATCATTTGTGTTATGACCATTTAACTCGTGGAATAAGCAGTACTTGTCTGACTTTCATTCATTGCTAGTTGGATCCCTCCTTATTGGTTTGCGATAAGAAACTTTCTCTCTAGTATCTTGGTAAATTCGTTCCAAACTTCCATTCAATACCGAATAAGTGGTGAAGCGCGGCTCCCTTCGCACTCGCTTTGACCTATCATCATTATCTTCCGTTTTCCGCTTTCCTTTGTCTGTGTCAAAATCTTTTTCAATAGGCTTTCCGCCTTTGAGTGCATAAACTTCTTTCCCTTCTCCTTCTTCTCTTTCAGCATTTGTGTCTTCTAATAGTAGGAATCCTTCAGCCTCATGATAAAACTCCCCTAGATCCATGGGGGGTCTCTTGTCAGTGAATTTTTGAACTCTGTGCCATCGGCTATGCCCGGTACAGCTGCCATTAAAACCATTGATAGATCTGGTCGATCCACCGATGTTGCAGCTGCGTTAAACCGCCTCAAAAAGCTTCTCAAAGATTCTCCAGTTCTTTGCTTCAGTGCCGCCAAACTCATCATATTCTTGGGCCTCGAATTGTGGACCCTGAATTGCCTCATAAACCTTTCAGTCAAATCATTCCATGTTCCAATAGACTCACTCTCAAGTTGTCTAAACCATAATGCTACAATATCTGCCAGGTATAATGGAAAGCACCGGGCCATGACCTCCTCTGAAGCCCCCAGCACTTCCATATGCCTCATATACTTTGTCAGATGGATTGTAGGGTCTGTCCTCACATTATACATATCCAATGATGGTAACTTGAAATCCGGTGGGTTCCTAGCTCGCCTGATTGCAGTGGTAAATGGACTCTTATTCACATTCTTCAGGTATTTGTTTACCAATCCGCCTCTCATAGCACGTCAGACCATCTCTGCTAACCTGTCATTATCTCTGAGTTGTAGTTCTCGTTCATTGCCTCCGATTTGCCCCCCGAGCTCATGAGGGAATTCCGGAATCTGTTCTTCTACCTGGGTTTCTGTTCCTCTGCTAGCTCTTAGTGGCCTAGTGTCGGTTGGTATCCTGCCTAAGGTTGGATCAACATGCTCCTAGGGGGTGCCGCCTAGCCCAGGGGCTACTCCTGATGGTCCCGCTCTATCCGGTTTATGATTTTGCGCCCCAAGTTGCCCGATCTATTGAAACAAATTCTAGATCATTTCTTCTTGTCTTTTCATCATTATCTCCATCTCATCCCTGGTGATGTAGACTAAAGTTCGGTTCGCTTCTGAGGAAGCCTCTTGACTCCCCTCGTGTTGACTTCTTTTCGGTCTTTGTCGTCTATTTGATTGCCATGTCATAGTTTTCCAGATCTAAACTCTTAAACCTTCAAACTCAACTTCCAAGTAGTAGAATCCCTGAGTTCAATTCTTAGTGAAAGCACTAAAATGTTAATGCTAAAATTGTGAACGCTAACACCCCGGTGTAAGTAGTAATAAAGTGAAAGCACCACCCGTTTGCATGGGAACTAAAAGTAAACAGAAAATCGCAGAAAAAGTAAAAAGACAGCAATTTTTATAGTGGTTCAGCTCAAAGTCAAGCCTACGTCCACTTCACATCCTCTATCACTGACTCGATTACAAACTTTATAATCACTGACTCGATTACAAACTTTATAATCACTGACTCGATTACAAACTTTACAATCACTCTTCGATTACAACACAATTAAAATAAGCAACCTTTCCTATCTTTCTTTGATTTCAACTGATTACAACATGATTGAAACACGTAGATTGCAACACCATTAAGACGAGTAGCTAAAACATCAATCTAGGCATGCTCTTTATCTTCATGTTGAATGGTTTAGATCTTCTTCCCAAAAGTTCGTTGAAACAAGTGAAGAAGAAGTCGAGGAAACAACAGAGTGTTGGCGTGTCCAAGTCTGGAAGTCCCGAAAATCCCCCTTTAATATGGAGTAGGCATGGTATTTATAGGGAAAATTGGATTTAGGTCGTAGGTCGTCAGCGACCTAAGGTGTTGCAACCTAGGGTGATTCTGAGGTAGCATAAGTCGTCCGCGACTCAATGGAGCTGTCCTGGATGAGACATAGGCTGTGAGCGACTTAGTATGTTGTTTGCATAGAAGGTTAGGTTGTTAGGAAGCTAGGAAGTTAGGTCGCTAGGTCGTTAGGTAGTTTTTTCTTTAGCTCGTTAGGTTGTTAGGTCGCTAACTCATTAAGTCGCTCTGTCTTCATTTAGTTGCTAGGTCGCTGCCGCTTTAATTCATTAGGTCGCTGCCGCTTCTAACTCGTTAGGTCGCTGCCGCTCTAACTCGCTAGGTCGCTACCGCTCTAACTCGTTAAGTCGTAAATTCTTTTAGGTCGCTAGGTCGCGTAGCTTCTTAAATCGTTAAGTCTCTGGTGTCTTTAAATCATTAAGTCGCTTCCCCCTTAACTCGTTAGGTCGCTGAAGTCCCCTAAGTCGCTTGAGCCGCTTTGTGCTTTAGGTCGCAAGTCGCTGGGAGCCTTGAACAATTAAGTCGCTTAGAGTCTCAAGGCAATTGACTTGTTGTTTTACTAACTTGCTAAGTCGTGGCTTCTTCTCTTAGCAGTTGAGTTGCTATTTACATAAGCGGGATAACATACATGGTCGGTGGGAGTCATGACTTCACAAGCATGTCGTCAACATATACTTCCATTGTCTTCCCGATTTGATTAGCGAACATCCGTTTGACCAACCGTTGGTATGTACCCCCGTCGTTTTTGTGTCCGAACGGCATAACCTTTTAACAGAAAAGTCCCAGGTTGGTTACAAAGTTGGTGTGTTCTTGATCGGGTAAATGCATCGGTATCTGATTGTAGCCTGAATACGCGTCCATGAAGGATAAGAGTTCATGTCCAGCTGTCGAATCCACTAGCTGATCAATTCTAGGAAGCGGGAAACTGTCTTTGGGGCACGCTTTATTCAAATCGGAATAGTCGACACATGTTCTCCACTTCCCATTTGGCTTTCAGATGAGCACGGGGTTTGAAACCCATTCAGGATATAGCGCATCCCGAATGAATCAGTTCGCTTCAAGCTTTTCTACTTCCTCTTTAAGGGCGGCAGATCTCTCTGGATCCATACCGCGCCTTTTTTGTTTGACCAGGACATGCCGCGGGTCATTGTTCAGAGTGTGGCTCGCGATGTCCGGCGAGATCCCACACATATCAGAATGTGTCCAAGCAAATACGTCAAGATTTGCCTGCAGAAATTCAACCAATTCCTCTTGAGTTTTCTGGCTTAGCTGAGATCCAATCTTTATCATTTTTGAATCATCGTTATTGTCAATTGGGACATCAATCGTTAGCTCGGCCGGGGATGCTTGACTTTCTTTAGATTCTCCTTCGACTTCAGTCTCTCTCGGGTCAAGATCCTTGAGGAATTGGCTGGGGTGCCCGGGCCTAGGCCCGGGCGTTAATTGTCAATTATCGGCGAAATGGACGCTGAGAGATTCCTCTACGCCCTTTCCCTTCTCCTTTCACTGCGCCTCCCGCAGCTCAGCAACATAACAGGCTCTAGCGGTGGCCTGATCTCCCTGAACGATACCTATTCCATGATCAGTGGGAAATTTTAAGGTCAAACACCATGGGGCAATGGATATTCTGAATTAAGCAAGGGCTGGTCGGCCCAAGAAAGCATTGTAAGGGGAGTCTATGTCCAAAACGATGAACTGCAACATCTGTACTCTCCGACGTTCTCCAACTCCCAACTCTACTGGTAGTTCCACCATCCCACTGGGGATTGTGGCACTTCCATTGAAACCATGGACTCGAGATTGACAGGGCTTCAAGTCTGCGGCTTCCATCTTCATTTGATCATAAGCTCGCTTGAATAAAATATTCACATAGCTTCCACTGTAAACTAAGATCCTTTTTATCCAAGTGGGACCTACTTGTGCTGAGATGACCAGTGGATCGATAGTGGGAGCTTCGATTTTATCTGCATACCTGCTCCTGAACACGATGTCATCCGTCATCGTTTTCTGTTGCTTGGCTGGAGCCCCCTCATCAAAGCTACTACAACACTCGAAGTCTGCATGCTTGATAGAACTAGCATACGACTCCATTTCCTTCCAGCTTCGATCTGCTGGGTGAGGACCACCACTTATTGTATTGATGACCAACCTCCCGTCCGCACGAGTGGGTTCTTCGTGTCTTTCCTGGTTCGGTGCACGATTCTGATTTGATGGGCCCACTCCACCGGATTGCGGCGCCCGTACATACTGATCCAACTTCCACTCTCGTATCAGTTTTTCAATGAGGTCTTGTAAGTGACGACACTCATTGGTGTTTTGGCCATAACTCTCATGGAATCTACAGAACTTTCCTGTTTGGATTTGTCATTCAGTTGGTGGTTTTGGGGCAGGCTTCTTATACTGCATGGTATTGCAGGTTTGCAAATATACATTCTCCAATGACGTGTTCAATGGAGTGTAATTATCGTACATGGAAGCTCTATACCATGGTCCATGATCCTGATCGTGTTTTTTGTTCTGGTTCCTGTTGTCCCTCTGCTGATTCTGTTTATCTTGGACATTCAACTGAATTTTTCCAGAACTATCCCCGGACTGTTTAACAGCGACGTTACTCTGGATACCTTCAATGTTGGGCCCTGCGTCATCCTGCTTCCTAGACTGTTTCGCATCCTCCCTTCTAAGGAATTGGGCTGCCTTGGAATAGACACGGTCCAATGATGCAGGTGGTTTCCAAGCTAACCAACTTCCGAACTCGGAATCAGCATCAATCCCCTTAGTCAGAGCCATCAGGATAGAGTTATCATTGGGATTGCTTATTTCTGCACACGCAGCGTGGAATCGCTCCAAGTAACGTCTAAGTGTTTCTCCGGGAGCTTGCGTAACACTAGACAGAGTTTTAACGTCCTTTGGCCTCGCCACATGCATACGGAATTGTTCGAAAAACTTGGTGGCCATCTTGTCGAAGTTAGAGATGGATCGTGGTGGCAAACGAGTGAACCACATAGTAGCGATGCTCCCTAAGGAAATGGGGAAACTACGGCACTTTACTGCATCATCAGCTCTAGCAGCATTCATCAGCCATTCTAATTTGAGGACATGTTGATTAGGATCAGAACTTCCTTCATAAACTGGCAAAGCTGGCATCCTGAAGTGCCGAGGTGGTTTAGCATATAAAACATCATCGGTGAAAGAGGTATGACTTTGGGAGATTCCCCAGTCGTCATTAGAGAGACCCTGACTTTCACGGATCATTTGGTGGATCATCATCGGTATATCTGGTATTCGGACACTTGGAGCATGTTGTGCCAAGGTGTGGTCGGGTTCCACAGCGCGAGTCTGGACCGGACGCGGTCAACGGTCCATGTTTCACCTTCTTGGTTCAATATCCTCAGGGACATAAGGCTCAGGAGTCTGCTCTCGTTGGCTACGTTAAGGATCAGCTTGGTTTCCAGCGTCACCTCCCCATCCGGCAGTGGTGGTAGTAGCAATGTTGTCGGTAACATGATAAGGAGCGGCTCCTCCTCGAGTTGAAGGTTCTGTGCAGAGACTAGTGGATGGTCCAGCTCTAGGTTGCCCAAGGTTCGAAGCAGGTTGGTGTCCCGTGGCCTGGGTGTAGCTTCCACCTAACCGTGGACGTGTGGATCTAGTTTGACCATCGGAGGAGGCTGAACTTGCTATGGAGGAGTGAGAACCTTGGTCTCTTCTACATCTTCTTCGCCTTTGGCGATTTAGCTGGTTAGTCAACTCCGTGTTGGCGCGTAGTTGTTCCGCTAGCTGTTGTTGACTTTGGGTCAACTCTTGAAACAATGTCTGGAATTCTTGTCTAGTGATTGGACCTGATGGATCTGAAGGTCCTGCAGCATTTTGGTTGGATGGAGGTGATTGCACGGGGTTTTGTCAGTCCCGTGTTCCTTGATTAGCAGCTGCGGAGGTGGTACGTGTGCTCACCATAATGAATTGGCGAAGTCCTTTCCTAGATCTGATTGCAAATCTGAATAGAATGGAAGGGCTTCAAAGTTCTAGATCTGGATCTTCTTCTTAGATTTATGCAATCCAATATAGATAGGAGATCTAAATAGTGGGAAAAAGATTAGGTTTTTCACAATGAAAGCACCAAAGTGTTTGTACCGAAATTGGGCACAACACTCTTCGGAAGTCTTTGAAGAGATAAAGTGAAGAAATTAAATGAAAAAAGAGGAATTATCTAACAAAGACTCCAAATTTCAGAAATGAGAATAATTAAAGTGAAAGGAGACACAAGAATTTAGAGTGGTTCGGCGTATAGCCTACGTCCACTATGAAGTAGTTTGCTTTATTGGTCTTTCTTTTGTGTTTACAAGTGAAAGCACCAAAGTGTTTGTACCAAAATTGGGCACAACACTCTTCGGAAGTCTTTGAAGAGATAAAGTGAAGAAATTAAATGAAAAATGAGGAATTATCTAATAAAGACTCCAAATTTCAGAAATGAGAATAATTAAAGTGTAAGGAGACACGAGAATTTAGAGTGGTTCGGCGTATAGCCTACATCCACTATGAAGTAGTTTGCTTTATTGATCTTTCTTTTGTGTTTACAAGTGAATTCAATGTTTTACAGCAGTCAATTGTGATTTGCTGCAGTGAATCTTGTTTATGGCAGCAGCAATTGAGTTCAGATCTGGATCTGGCGGAGTCCGGGCATTGGAGATCTCAAAGAGGAAGAAGAACCCCTTTTTTGTTGGCTTTGGGGGTCTATTTATAGGTGTAGGAGGCTGATATTTCGCCCAGATCTTGGGAGACCCTTTCTGGCACGTGACCAGGCCCACACGCCCAAGCCCTTGAAGTTTCGGTCCGATCCGTGATCGACACGAGCAGATTTCGACTCGCTCGAGATTTCATCCAATGGAGTCGAAATTTGGTGTGGACATTCTTTAGCATGCACGTAGTCTTCCGTGAATATTTCATAGCATTTGGGCTTGTAGATTATGAGATATGATCGATACGAAATGGAGTTTTCGGTAGGCTGTTTCCTTCGACTAGCTTCCGTTTTGACTCACTTCCGTTTGACTCGATGACGTGGCACTTGATTCTTACTTTGTCCTGGATGTTGTTTCAAGCGAGTCTAAGTAAGTACTTGGTTGAGCGAGTCGAAGCAAGCTTTGGAGACTGAGTCGAAGATAGCACTGGGAGAGCGAGTCGAAGCTAGCACTGGGAGAGCGAGTCGAAGCTAGCACTGGGAGAGCGAGTCGAAGCTAGCACTGGGAGAGCGAGTCAAAGTGGGGCGTTCTGGGAGGTCTGAGCAGTGGAGTCGAAGTATGCGCTTTCGATGGTTTCAAACTGGAGCGAGTCGAAGAGAGCAGCTCTGAGGGACGTGGAGCGACTCGAAGATAGCAGCTCTTAAGGACGTTGAGCGAGTCAAAGTTGGCTTCTCTTGAGTGCTACGAAGCGAGTCGAAGGAGCGAGTCGATCGACAATTGATTTTCGTCCAAACTTGTATCGCTCATAACTCGAGCATACAAACTCGGATTGACTTGAGATTTGAAACGTTGGCTCCCATGGCTTAGCTTGTCATGTCCTACCAATTTTGGCTCGATCTGAACTCGGACAAAATTCATCGATACCGGTAGTGAGCCTGTATATAACCGATCTCTAGGACGGGCCGTCACTGGTTACTAGTCAATTCCTTAGTGTTATGGCCTTGCCAAAAGGCGGGATAACACGGGTCGATACGAACGAGGCGCATCCATAGGAAAGACTCGATCGTTCGACATGAAATGTGGATCGATCCTAAAAGAAAGTGCCACATCATCAAACATCACGTGCAGAACCATCGATAGAAATTCAACAGTCATCGAAAAATCCAATCTTGCATAGATCATAACTAAAAATGTACAAGGTCAAATGCTACCAAATTTTCAGAGGAGCTTGCGTACATCCTCAAGAATGTTCATGATCAATCTTGACTCGATTGGACGAAATACTGATCGATACGAAATTCGTTCGTATCGATCATGGATCGAGTGCAAATGGCATGGAATCGATCATGTGGGCCCACCCACGTGAGAGAAGATGTCTTCCGAGATCTGAGCGAGATATTTGCAGCCTACGCCTATAAATAGCGACCCTAGACCAACACAAAAGGGACTTTTGGCCCTTTGACGTCTAGACTCTTCCAAAATCATTGTTGTACTCGAAATCTACTATTTTAACACGTTGTAACCGGTAAGCAAAAATCAATAAAGTCAATCATTTCATAGTGGACGTAGGCCATAAGCCGAACAACTCTAAATCCGTGTGTTTCTATGTGATTTTCTTGCTTATTATTGGTGTGTTTGTTAGATCTTCCTCCTTTTCCATTTAAATTCTTTATTTATCTCTTCAAACACGTCTGAAGAGTGTTGTGCCCAATTTTGGTACAAACAGGGGCATCTTCATATGTCGCTCTTGGCGTAATTACAATAATTATATTTTGCTGAACGTGGTTTACGTGTTTTGGGAATATGTAATGAAAATGAAATGTTTTAATCTGAATGTGGATATATGTTTTTGAATTGTCATGATTTTTCCATATTTCTGTGATCTGTGTATCAATATATCTTGCACCATCGTATTTTGTTGCCAAAGATTAATAACTATGGATGACTGCAGCATACATAGCCGTTAGTTTTAGGCCTCCAAGTAGGGGGATGTTACATGTTCGGTGCTCTTGGTTAGCTCATCTTAGTGGTTGGAACCAAGGAATTATCCAACCTCTCTTCAGGAGGCACCCTGCCCAGGCCCTTTTGCGGTGCGGATAGGGGCTTGTTCGGTGCTCTACCCTGGCCATCTTATGGCACAGATAGAGGATTCTTCCATCCACCCTCCAGGAGGTGCCTTAACCTAGCCATAGCATGGCGCGAATTAGGGCTTGTTTAGTGCTCTACCCTGGCCATTGTAACAACCCAAAAATTAGGCTATAATAATTATTTAACGAATTAATTAAATGATAAAATAACTTTGTGAAATTATCAAAATTGGGCAACGAGATTAGCACCATTGTGTTCGTGGTAATTTTCTGGTCAATTTCCTTATATAGAACATCAGAATCTGAGCTAGAACGAAGAAGATACGAATTAAACAAGAAATTAGAAGAGGATATATATATATATAGGGCTAGATCGACAACTAGGTCGACCTACCCACTACCTAGGTCGACCGGCATGTCGACCTACAAGAGGGGCGGTTGACACCTAGGTCAACATGCCCTGTTGAATGAACGAAGAATTTAATTATTTGTTCCTGTAAGCTTCAAACACGTCATTTTGGGTTATTTCCTCTCGTCCGGTGCGTCCGTGCTTCCATCTGATGGCTCCTATCCAGCCTATGACGTGGTTGCACCAAATTCAATCTCCAAATCTAATGGTCTGAGATCCACAAGCGCCACTATAAATAAGACCGTAGGCCTAGCTATTTTTCTCATTCAAGATTTTCTTCATTTGGGTTCACCTTATCAGGCAGTACCCTAAAAGGAATAATTTTCCAAGGAGAAAATCATTTTAAATTAAAATATTTAATACCCTCAAGTGGATCCGGGAAGACCAAGGGAAGAGCTAAGGACCATTGGTGAGTGATTGTAATTACTTTAGATTTTTAAGTAATTTAAAATAATTGGGTTTCCAATAGTTGTAGTTTTTCTACAATTTTGGAATAACCTTTTTACCATTTTATTTTCAGTTTTAGATTTATTTTTCAGTCTATTCCCTTTTAGTTATTATTTTCGGTTATTTGTAGTTAGTTACTATTAATTATAGCTTTTTTATTTATTTACAGTATTTAAAATTATTTACTGTAATTTATGTTTTATTTACATCTTTTCTACGTTTCGGATTTCTTCTGTAATTGTCAGTTTATTTCTATTTTTCATCTTTACATGAATGGAATAGAGTAGATTTAAAACGTGAATATGGACTAAATAATAAGAACACTAAAATTACGAAAAATAAGATGTAAATTGAGAAGACAGTAATAAATTGGACTTGGACTGAATTTCAGATATTTGCAAGCCTAATTATGATGTATGATTATAACTAAAAAGAGTAAAAGGAGAAAGTAGCTTAATTTTATGCTTAGACCTTGGGTTAAGTTAATAAGCACAATTATAATGTAGGTTATAATTAAAAACAGAACATAAAAAGGCTTATTTTGAGACTTAGATTAAATTAATAAGCAAAGATAGCAAGGATAACAGTAGAGGCTTATTTAAATAATTTATACTAAGTTAATAAGCAAAGATAAAAGTGGGACAAGTACCAACAGCATTCCCATATTTTCGATGGACAAAGCTGGTCTCACAATAGCCGATGTGAGGCGAGGGCACACTTATGCTAAAGGATTGGTAAATAAGTGGTTATTAAATAGAAGTTCAAATCATGGTGATTTGGGCAAGGGGCGCAATTAGATTTTGTTTGGCAGGGACTAGTACCAACAGCATTCCCTTACTTTCGATGGACACATGGTGGTCTCACAATAGCTGAAGTGAGATGAAGGGCACGCTTATGCTGGAGTAGTGGTAAATAAGAGGTTCAATATGTGGAGCAACAGGCAACGCGAGCTTCGTGGTGGTCACGCATGCGGCCTCCAGTGATGGCTCATAAATCGTTATGAGTTCCAAGCACTATGTAGGTGTCTTCCATAGACATTGGTGACTTCTGTGTAGGGGCCTATAGGGTCTGGTCCGCATTCTTCTATGTAAAGAGCTATAGGATCCGGTCTATAATAGACACATTAGTAGGAGGCCGATCAAAGGGTAGAATTAGGACTTCAGCCTAATTAAAGTAGGATTGGGAATTCAACCTAGTCAAAGCAGTTATTTAAGACAAGGGCAAACAATCAAGATAATCCAATCGTATTAATCAAAGCAATAATTAAACCGTATTTTATTTCAGCTTTACCTTCCCTTCTATTTCTCTATTTCCTTTTATACTAGAACTATTGCAAAGTCTATTATCTTTACCTTGCTTAAGAATACTAGTAATTACTATCATTCACCAGACTTTTATCTGACTCACTCCTATATTTTCACCTTTTTCCCCATATGCCAGCAAGGGCAAGGACGGTAGATTATAGACACTTGGAGACTTCAGTTATAGAGATTTTCTTATGTATTCCTTTTCTTCATTTTTAGTTTTTAGCTTATTTGATGTACTGGTAATTTTTAAGGGACAGTTCTGTACTCTTATTTTTATGAGACCGAGGTTATGATTTTCGTAAGACATGTATTGGCATTTTGAGACATCTTATGTATTTGGTTTTATAACACTATCTTATGATGTTTGATTTTTGGTAAATTGTTGTTTTAATTGTTTTTATCTATTTTGTCTTTTGAATCTTAGTCTCTGTAAGTTTTAGCTATACCTATAATGCATCACATCTTTTAGTGTGTCTTTCAGGGTATACTAAGTGATGTGGGGTGTTGCATTAGGTATCCGAGCTTAAGGTTATAGGATTCCTAAAATTTTGTTTTAAAAGTAAAGTATTTTTCAAATTAACTTTTTTTAAAAGTATTTTTTAGAAAGGATCTCTTAGAAATAGTTTTCAAGTATAAAAGAGTTTTTATAAAAATCCTCTCAAAAATCCAGTTCAATCTCCCTTTGACTCTTTCCTAAATTCTCTTTTCTTTGCGTAGAATGTCGGATGCCCCTAATATTCCTGAGGGTATTCCACTCCCAGGCAGGTTTCGTAGGTATCTATAAGCCACAGCTCTAGAGGTGCACGGGCAAGCGCCCTATCCAGCACCAGCGAGTGGGAATTCAATCAACCCACCCGCAGTAGTCAATTTCTCTCAGCTTTGTAAGGAATTTACGAATTTGGGAGGAAAGACTTTTTCTAGTACGGAGACTTTTATGGAGGCACGGGCTAGGACAAGAAACACGGAGAAGGTATTTGGGCTGTTAGGATTGGAGGATTAGCAGCGGGTTCAACTAGCATCTTGGCAGCTGAAAGGGGAGGCTTCTTATTGGTGGGAAGTTGTCGAGTTGGAAGAAAGAGACATTTGTTGGAATGGGTTCTGAGAGAGATTTGAGAGAGACAAAATTTCTCAAGCAGAAGTGAGTGTTCAGCTGGAGCAGTTTATTAGCTTATAGAAAGGAAGTTTGTCTGTGAAGGAGTATACCAACCAATTTAATGAGTTGTCACGGTTTGGAATGGAGTTAGTGAATGCACCACATAAGAAGGCTATGAAGTTCGCATAGGGATTGAATCAGCCCCTTCAAGGGTTGTTGTTTACTCACGTACCGATGGGAGCTACCTATGAGTCACTGGTGGAGATGGTGCTTATGTCTGATGCAGCTAAGGAGGGGGAGTCTAAAGAAGTTGTTAAGTCGGAAGGTCCTAAGAAGAAATGGTGGAAGAACAATAAAGAGAAGAAGAAATGAGAAGACCCTCAAAAGAAAATCAAGAATGGAGTGAAGTGCCATAGTTGTGGGATTGTTGGACATATCTCTAAGGGCTGCATGAAGGAGAAGATGAAGGGAAAGTGCTATAATTGTGGTCAACCCGGTCACATGAGTAGGAATTGTCCCCAGAAGACAGGGCATGGAGTGGGTGCACCAGCAAAGTAGATTCAGGCATTAGATGTAGTACCTTCCAGCAGCGGACCCTTTTGGATTCTAAAGCCTCACACTCTTTCCCAGTTCCTTGTTTGATTGTTTTCACTTAGATATCTCTTTAGTAGTAGACCCCATAGTTGTTTCAAACCCCATAGGAGGATCGACATATTTATCCATGATTTGTAGGGATTTGAAAATTTTTATACGCATAGAGTTTAACTGTGACGTTTATGTATTGTGATTTTTGGGGTATGGGATGATTTTGGGAATGGATTGGGTATCCACATATGAAGCTATATTAGACCGCGAGAGGAGAGTTGTTAGACTAGAAACATACAGCGGTAGGACTCTCGACGTTTCTTACGACCCACAAGGGTCAGTCATGTTGAGCTTCCTTTATTCCCTCGATTCATCATTAGTAGAGTTAGATTCAGTTCCTATCATCAAAGATTTTCCTAACGTCTTTGAGGAGGTTAGGGGACTACCCCCTAAGAGAGAGATCGACTTCAGGATTTATTTGACTAATAATGCTAAACCAGTAGCATTACCAGCGAGGCATATGGCGCCTAAAAAGAGTTGAATAAGCTCTCAAAGAAGAACCGTTATCCACTTCCTAGGATAGATGATCTTTTCGATCAGTTAGTTGGCACTTCAGTATTATCTCAGCCTGATTTAGACACTAGAATTCACCAACTTAGAGTCGCAAATGAATAAGGCAGCATTTAGGACACCCGATGGATTCTTTGAGTGGTTGGTTGCGCCATTTGGACTAACCAACAAACAGCTTATTTTGTAGATTTTTTGAGCCATGTCTTTGGAAATGTCCTAAGTAAGTTCGTTGTAGTATTCGTGGAAGACATTTTGGTGTTTTCCAAGAGTATAGAGAAGTATGCTATTCATCAAAGATTTTATCGAGATTTTTGCACCACTTACTCGCCTCTTTAAGAAGAATGAAGCATTCGTGTGGGACGTGGATTGTGAGGATTCCTTCACGAAGCTTAAAAGATCTCTTACTAGTGCACCAGTGTTAGTTTTACCCGATGGAGCTAAGCCTTTTACAATATACACTAATGCATGTGGGACAGGTCTAGGAGCGGTGTTGATGCAAGAAGGTAGGGTAGTATGTTATGGAAGTAGGCAGTTGAGGATGCATGAGAAGAACTATCCTACCCATAATTTGGAGTTAGCTGCTATAGTTTTTGCACTCAAGTCTTGGAGGCATTACTTGCTTGGAGAGAGGTTCGAGCTTTTCACCGACCATAAGTCATTGAAGTACCTATTCTCACAGAAGGATTTGAACTTGAGGCAGCAACGATGGATGGAGTTTTTGGCATCATACGACTTTTAGATAGCTTATACCCTTGGGAAGGGAAATGTGGTTGTAGATGCATTGAGTAGAAAGAAAGCAACCCTTAGTCCTTTGTTCGTATAGTGGAGGAGCCTAGAGTTTATTTCCACTATTGATTTTAAGATTTTTACGGACATTACCCGTGGATTGTTAGCAGCGCTTGAGGTGAGGCCTACCCTTATAGATCAAATTGGCTCGAGGTAGCAAGAGGATTCAGAGCTTATGGTTATTATGGATAGAATTAGCCGAGGAGTTTTCTCTAGACATCTCCAACATTATTCCATTGATGACAAAGGGTGGCTTACTAGAGATGGAAGGCTTTATGTTCCTCGCATTAGTGATTTGTTGAGGGCGGTTCTTGAGGTAGCACACCATTCTCGTATGACTATTCATCCGGTTGGTGATAAGATGTATAGGGACATGAAGAGGATGTTTTATTGGAGTGGCATGAAGAATGATGTTTTATTAGAGTGGCATGAAGAAGGATGTATCGGAGTTTGTAGCTAAGTGTCTTGTGTGCCAAAGGGTTAAGGTGGAGCAGCAGAAGCCTGGTGGACTACTTCAGCCATTGGATATACCCGAATGTATGTGGGACAACATTTCGATGGACTTCATAGATGGTTTACCCCGATCTAGGAAGGGAAATACTAGCATTTGGGTGATTGTAGATCATTTGACTAAGAGCGCCCTCTTCATTCTGGTTAAGAGTAAGAGGATGGCCTCTTATTTGGCATCCTTATATGTTATCGAGGTAGTCCAACTTCATGGAGTTCCCTCTAGCATAGTGAGTGATAGAGACCCTATTTTTACTAGCGAGTTTTGGAGAATCCTACAAGAGGCTTTAGGGATGCAACTTAGATTTAGTATGGCCTATCACCCACAAACGGATGGCAAACAGAGAGAGTTAATAGAGTGCTTAAGGATTTGTTGCGGATGTGCATTCTAGACTTTGGAGGAACTTGGGAGGAGCATCTTCCTTTGGTGGAGTTCGCATATAATAACAGTTTCCAAGCTAGCATTGGGATGGCACCATTTGAAGCTTTATATGGGAGACCTTGCAAATCACCCTCATGTTGGGTAGAGTCTACGGATAAGTTGCTACTTGGTCCTAACATGGTTAGGGAAAACCTCGGAGAAGGTGGATTTGATTTGAAGGAGGATGAAGACAGCCCAAGATAGGAAGAAATCTAATGCGGACAAGCGAAGGAGAGACATTGAGTTTGAGGTTGGAGACTTTTTTTTATTAAGGTATCCCCAATAAGGAAGTGGTAAGGTTTGGATCGAGTGGGAAGTTAGGCCCAAGATTTGTCGAACCATTCCCTATCATAGAGAGAGTAGGGAAGAGGGCGTATCGAGTGAAGCTCCCAGAGAGGCTCGTAGGAGTGCACGACGTTTTCCATGTGTTTCCCTTGAGAACGTGCTTACTTGACCCGGTGGAGGTTATGGAGCATAGTCAGTTGGAGGAATTGGAAGTAGAAAAGGAAGCATCAGTTCATCATATTCCTACGAAGATCACTGGACGAGACACCAAGAGACTTAGGAATAAAGAAGTTCCGTAAGTAAAGGTGCAGTGGGGAGATGACATTGCAGACGGTACATCGGAGGCTGAAGATAAGATTCTACTTCCTATCCTCATCTTTTCGAAAGAAAGTTTTAGAATTTCCTATTTCCACCTTTAGTTCTGAATAGGTTCTTTCCTTTATTTTCCTTTGGGAGGGTAGAACTTAGGATTTAACCTATGGATGGTAGTATTTAATGTAAACATGTTATTAGAACATGTTATGTATGATGGATGATAGTGGTTGCAAGTGTTTGCTAGTGGATGCTAATGGACGCGTATACTTATATTAGGCACTATTATCTCTTAGGGATCGGCCTAACAAGGACACTAGAGCATATGCATATGGATGTGTGCACATTTGCATTTTTATTTTATTTTTTATGGTTGCTATAAGTGGATAATTATCACATGATTGTTGCATTTGGATGATGATTGTCGCACGCACATAGAACGGTCAGTTTTTATTAGGGAATTTGCATTCATTTGGATACATGGCATCGCATTAGAAAGACATAAAGGACAATGTATGTAATGGATATTGGTTCAGTAGTTAGTTATAGAACTTGGATGAAAAACTTTATTTCATTCTTCTATCCTTAGATATTTTGGGGACGAAATCCCTTACAGAGGGGAGAATGTAACAAACATGAAAATTAAGCTAAAATAATTAATTGACGAAATAATTAAATGATAAAATAACTTTGTGAAATTTTCAAATTTGAGCCATGAGAGTTGCGCCTTTGTGTCCGTGGTAATTTTTTCGTTAATTTCCATATATAGAACGTCAGAATCCGAGCTAGAACGAAGAAGATACGAATTAAACAAGAAATTAGAAGAGAGAAAAAATATGGCTAGGTCGACACCTAGGTCGACCAACCCACTGCCTAGGTCGACTTGCATGTCTACCTAACAAAGGAGACAGTCGACTCCTAGGTCGGTGTTAATCGACGAAATTTCTATCGAGTTAGAAAGCCGTCGAAAAATTTCAAATTAAAATAAACCGCAAGCGCACGGCGTAATCTTGTAGTACAAGGCGAATAAGGGTCGATCCGCAAGGAATTGTTGATTTTAAAATTCTATTCAATCAAATTAAACCAAAATCGAGGGATTATTAACTAACTAAAAGAAAGTAAAAACAGACTAAAACTAAGGAGAATAAAAATATGAGATTAAAGATCAATTTAGAGGAAAATCCCCTCTCTTGATCACATAATCAACATAATGAAATTATGATCTCTTTTTGGTCATTTGTGAGTCTAGTTGATGCATTTATCATAAGCATGGCCTAATTGTGTTATTAATTAACACACTTAAACCATCAAACTTTAATGCACCCTCTAACCCACTTACTAACTTCAATGAAAATGATATGAAATTAAAAGTAGAATCTATTTTAAGCATGGATTATTAACTATTGAATTAGAAACATAAACCATCAAATTTTTAATTCTAAATCCACTTCCGTTACCATAATCATATGTAGATGAAAAGGTAATTAGTGATTCATATGACTAAGCATAGCCTATTTGTTTTGAACAACATAAGCTAACAAACTCAATATTAAACACAAAATCACACAAACATCTAACTTTCCATTAAGCACAAAAGAGACATAAATGAGAAATTATGTTGCATCTACATGATTCAAGAGAGCTTCATTACCCCTAAATTGAAGGGATTAGCCTATCATTTGTGTTATCATATCAACACAAGTAGAAAACAACATGAAATAAACAAAAACAAAAAGAAGAGGAAAATGAAAGCTAATGGAAAAGAGAACTAATCTAATTGCATAAAATAAAATCTACACTATTGGCATGAAAGAAAGAGAGCATGTAAGTTAGATAAAACACTAATTAACATTGCATAAAACAAAGGAAAAGTACATGAAATAAAAATGGCTAAGTAGCCATGAAAAGAAAAAGAGAGCTTGTCTTTTTATTTTGAGCCTAAACTAAACTAAAGTGAGACAAAGAAGAAGGAGAGGGTTACATGAAGAGATGGGGTATTTATACAAGTGTTAAACCCTAATTCATATTTTTGGGGAATGCCCAAATTGCCCTTGAGGTAGTGTGGTGGCCAAGTACTCATTAGCATCCACTAATCCCCCACTTAAATGTACATGAAGCTTTAATGTCATTTTATCATGTGCTTAGTTCCTAATTGAAAATCAAGGTAAGTGGGTGAGGTCCTCCATGATCATCACTTTGAATTATTTCCATCTTCATTTGTTCTCTTCACTCTTGTGCATGCATATTTTATCAAGAAGCCACCTGTAAAATTCACCAAATTTCCTACAAAACAACATAGAAAGTTCCAAGTAAATTTTCACAATTTAATAAATGCATAAAAATGACCATTTTACCCCTATATGAAGATGAATATGTGACAATTTGAAAATAATTTGAATTTTAGTTTAATTAAGTTAAAGTACCCGATATGATCATTTATTTAATTTAAATAGATTAAATACGATGGTAAAAATATGCACATTTACGTGCACATCAAATACCCCCACACTTATCTTTTTTATTCGTCCTCGAATAATGGAAAAACTAAGATAATTCAATTTTCGTAGAGAGCACGATTGCATTGAGCGTATGCAACAAGCCGTTAAACCTCTGGGTGTCCCCAATAGGACGAGTGTTGTCTCGTGAGGTTTTTCAGCGGATACTACCCACAAAATCCAAATGTAGAATGAAAATATTTACAAAATGCAAGATTTATTTACAAAGACATGAATGCGGGTTTTTGAAATATTTAAGAATGAAGGATTTACTTTTAAATTAACACAAATAAGTTAAATATAATTTTTGGTCATTATCTTGAAATTTTAGTCATTTTACTCGTCAAAATTTTCAACAAAAATTAAGTTATCATAACAAATAGACTATAGTTTAACTTGTTGTCTCGGTTGATAAGAAAGTGTAATTATAAAATGGATCCTTAATTGATTATCAAAGTTTATCAAAGTGGTAATTTTATTACTTTTCAATAACAAGTCAAATCAAATAAGTTAAAATAGTGCTTGGATTTCAATTGCTTACTCTCTCCATTCTTTCTTTTGAAAATTTTGTTGATATTAACAATATTTACATATGCCTAACTGAGATAAACTGAGGCCAGATATAATACCCATGCACTGCCTTGTGGACTGATGTGAGGGGAATACAGAGCGTAGCTAGTGAACACATAAGTGTGAACACTTATTGACTGTAGGCGTTATTAGTAAAATAATTTTTATATACACACCTAACTCGGATAAACTGAGGCCAGATATACCGATCGTGCACTGCCTTTCGGGCTTCCATGAGAAGGGTACAGAGCATGGCGAGTGAACACACGAGTGTGAACACATGACTCTAGGTGCTTATTAAAAAATATATACATATATACAAGAAATATTTTTTTGTATTTTGTATTTTTTTCTTTTTAAAGAGAGAGTTACGCGAAATCATCTTAGCATCATTTAACTTAGAAGACAAAAAAAATGTTATATCCTTTACTTTTAATCGACCACTTTTTAAAACAAAAATTTTCAATTATGATATATTTCATAATTATCACGTATGAATCTTCCTATATACTAGTTAAACCATTTTTATTTGTAATCAAACTTCGTTTTTATTTTTGTTAAGACAAATTAAATTTCAAAAATTTCAATTTAATAAACCAAAACCATATATTTATCCTATAGTGTTTCTTTAAAAATAAATCAAAATGCTTTTAACTTTTTTTTTATTTTTGAGATTTTTTTTTTGAAATTTTGGAAAGAAAATAAAAATAAATAAACCATGAAAAATTAAAAATGACGATGATTCTCCCCCCACACTTGATTTTGACTGTGTCCCCATAGTCAACCCAAGTCGAAGGAGAAAAATAAAAATGAAAACATGACCTTTATTTAAATGAAAATTAACGGTATTTACACGAGATCAGAAAGTATAGCATCAAAGCGTAAATGGAACGGTCTTCCAAAGACCGATTCATTTGTCTCATCAAATATGCGAGACACAGCTTAAGCTCGAAAAACCAAATCGTAAAAGATTTCGAAATCGAAGGTGAATTTGGAAAAACAAATGTCGTTTTATTGAAAATTATACGAGTCGTTTTATTTTCAATGATTTTTGGGGTTGATAAAACGATTGATTGAAGTTCAAGTTTATTTTCACCAAATTGAAATTCAAGCTGTTCATTGAAAAATTCTTCAGAATTACTGATTTCCAAATCAAAATGGTGATTTAAATCTTCCCCACCAAAATTTGACAACTCATTTTCGAAAAGTCCAAAGAAATCATGTTTGTTAAATTCGTCTTCTTTTGTTGGATTATCAACAACTTTATTACATAACTCAAGTTCAAAAATCCAAAGTTGTTGTATTCAAATTTTTGAAATCGAGAAAAGGAAGATCGAATTTTAAATTTGGTTCCATACCCTCAAAAGAATTGAAATTCAACTCAATTACCGTGTTTTCAACAACTTCATTAAGATTGTAATTTTCAATTTAAAAAGTTGTTATTTGAAAATCGTCGATTTGGGTAAAAGATGGATTATTATTTGACTCGTCACACGTTGGAATTTAATTTTGTTTTTCACGTTGTTTCATATATGCTTCAAACAACGAATTCATGTGATCATCGTAAATTCTGTTCATTTGCTCAATGTTAACGCAAAAAATGTACGCTAACACCCCGGTGTGAATATTAGTAAAGTGAAAGCACCATCCGTTGGTACGGGAACTAAAACAAGCAGATAATTGCAGTAAAAGTAAAGAGACGGCAGTTTTTATAGTGGTTCGGCTCAAAGTCAAGCCTACATCCACTTTATCTTCTTTATTGCTGATTTGATTACAACTTTCTCAATGATTCTTCGATTACAACACGATTAAGACGAGTAACTAGAACTTCAATGTAGAAAAGCTCCTTGGATTCATGTTGAATGATTTAGATCTTTTCCCAAAGTTCATTGAAGCGTCTT
Source organism: Allium fistulosum (assembly GCA_030737815.1). NCBI lineage: Eukaryota > Viridiplantae > Streptophyta > Magnoliopsida > Asparagales > Amaryllidaceae > Allium > Allium fistulosum. The sequence continues at coordinate 671,978,168 of CM060905.1, forward strand.
CGGTGTTAGAAGTGTTGAAGGAGTCGAGAAAACAACAAAGTATCGGCGTTCCTGAAATGATCCAAAAGTCCTCTTCCAGGTGGAGCAGGCGGGGTATTTATAAGAAAAATCTGGAGGTAGGTCGTAGGTGGTGGACGACTTAGGGGTTAGGTTTTAGGTCGTAGATGACTTAGGGATTAGGTCGTAGGTCGTGAGCGACCTATTGAACACGTGTTATGGCTTATAATGGTTTTGTTTTGCTAATAGCTTTGGCAGGTAGGTCGTAGCGACCTATGAGGAATGGAAGACGACTTAAGTATGTCGAGGCATCAAGTGGAGCGACCTAGGTTAGCCTTAGGAATTCTAGCGACTTAATCTTGATGCGATCTATGATCAAGCGACATAGGGATATGCAGCTTGTTAACTCGCTAGGTCGCTGGGTCATTAACTCGCTAGGTCGCTGGGCTATTAACTTGTTGATTCTCTGAAGTCTTTAGGTCGCTAGGTCGTGTAGCTTCTTAAGTAGTTGAGTCGTTTCTTTATTGTAGTGCTAGCTCGCCAGACACTTTAGGTCGTTAACATGTAGGTCGTTAACCCGTTGATTCTCATAAGTCTTTAGGTCGCTAGGTCGTTTCCTCCTTAACTTGTTAAGTCATTTATGCCTTGGGCAACTAAGTCGCTTAGTTCCTTAGGTTGTTAAGTCCGTAAGTCGTTGGGTCGCTAAGTCGTGGAAAAGGGGTGTTAACACTTGCCCCTCGAAGTGTACGCCTATTTTATAGGTCGTGTGCTTCGATCTAACCCTCCTAGGTCGTGGGCGACTCAAGAAGCTTGATAACTCGCGTGCTGATTCATCTTCTTTTCTTTCCCTTATATAAGTTATTTAACTCGCTTCGTCCTATTCACTTTATTGCTTACACCCTACCGCCATTGCTGCATTCGAGCTTAAAGATTAACATGAAATCTTCTCTTTTTCATCTCCATTCGTCGATTCCAACAGTGAATTTAGGTAATTCCGATCATCTATTTGCCGCATTTACCATTGATTCCTCCATAATCTATTCCATACAATTTTCGTTATCATGTCATAAGGCTATACTCTGACTCACCCTCAGATTTTTTTTGAATCATTGATGATTGCTTTGAAAATGAATCGGCTTAGGGTTTCACATAGTTATTTGGTGAATGTTTGAATTTGTGGAGTTAGTAACGATTTCTAGAAATTTGGAGGAGATGATGGGGTTTTAGGTGTTTGGAGAAGACGAGGAGATGTGTGGTTAACGGGTTAGTGGATAGCGGGTTACGCCGTGGTGCTTTGAGTGATGCAACAGTGGTGGACGTATGGCAAAGTGTGATTGGAGAATAGGACTTAGGTTTTTTAATGGGAGATAGCTTGATATCGCCGAGCTACTTCAGGAGCGACCTAGTGATTCGAACGACCTAAGAACCCTCATGACTTAAGGGAAGCCGAACGACTTAACAAATCTGCAACCTAACTCTTTGCGTCATAAAGTTTAGGTCGCGGTTACACCTGAACGAGCTATTACTTAGACAAATTTGCACTGCCTTGACCTGAAGTTTCATGCCTTGAACTCTTTGACTTCGGCACTTTTTAACTCGTAGGAACATGACATTGCTAAACTTTCTGAATTAAACAGTGTGACTTAAGGAAGCTTCGACCTATGCTAAGTCGCTTGAGCTTGACTACTTGCAAAAATTTACAGCACTTAACTTGAATTTTCTACTTGAACTGCCAAGATAACCTGCCTGAACTTGTTGCACTTCTTTACAGATTATATTAACTTTAATGCTAATCAACCTGTTAAACACAACATTTGCAGACGAATGGGACGAATATACTCATCATCGATTGTCCACATCGAGTGATGGATTAGATCAAAGAAACGATATTTTACTTATACTTAAGTAAAATAGTATGAATTTGATTAAAGATGAAGTGATGTGAATTGACTGATTTAAATGAAGTATCAACGCAAAATGCATACAGCTATAACTGCTTATTGCTAAATATTATCTGCATTGATACTACACTTAACTTTGATCTAATAACAAGCCTTGAAACTTCCTGAATTGACGTGTATCAATCAGTACTATTTCAAGTTTTATTTTATTTACTTGTTATTTCAGTAGCTTTGCACAACACTTCACACGCTTTTAGGAAACGTGCACCTTCATATTTGAATGTCCAATTCCTTGTGTAGAATGACTTCTCAACAAGAAGAGATAGTAGGGCAAGCTGGAGAGGTCTTCCCAATAGCTAATCTCTTGGATAATCCCCCGGAAAGAACTTCAACCACTCTGAATCAACGGGTGTTCAGTCAATTATGTGTTCAGTTTGGTATTGCTGAAGCGGACGCTTTGCTTCCTGGGGTAAACGATACTACTGACAGACCACCTCTTGGTTTTATCGCAGTTAATCGACAGATGTGCTCAAGTGGAGCTATTCCTCCCTTTAACGATTTTCTTCGACAGCTCCTTCTTCGATTAACTATCTCTCCTTTCCAGTTGCATCCCAATGGCTACGCCATCTTGATGAGACTGTGTGTACTGTTTAGTATGACACTCGACCGTCTTCCGAGCTTTGAAGAGATTTGCTATTTGTGCACGTTTGCGAAGAATAAAGATCATCCTTCTATTGTACTTGTGAGGAGCGCCAGGAACCGTAAACTAATTGCTGATCTTCCTGAAAGCGCCCACGGGTTTTTGAATCAATTTTTCATTGTTCGCTGCCCCCGGGATTCTACGCCATTTGGGGAGTAGGAAGTAAGCTTGCCTATCTCTGTTCTTTCCATTCCTGAGCTTTTCAAAATCTGAGTTGTTAAGTGCTAACTACATTCTTTACTTTTACAGCACTTCCTCTTCTTTCTAAAGACTCCACCCACAAGCCAACTTTTGAAAGGCTAAGCGCTATTGCTGCTGATGAGAGGAGTATCAAATATCTTTTGAAAGATGAATTTTTACATCAATTGGCCTTTTACATCCTTCCCGATCCCTTCAGCTTCGCGATGCCCCCACTTCTCAACCGGAAACATCTGATGCCCCAGCCCCCGCAAAAGAACTTGCGTCGAAAGAACTTGTTGCAGAGGCTTCAATGATAAAATGCTCCAGTTCTGCTAAGGGTGCAGAGTTTTCCGGCAAGTTTAAGCCTCTCCCGGTTATCGAAGAAGAGGAACTCCCTCAACATCCCAAGAAGGTCGCCACGGAAGTTGATGAGGGGACGGAGAAGGAAAGTACTGCCACAAAAAGCATTGAGCATGCTGAAGAAGGCACTGCTGGTGTGACTCACTCAGCTGGGCATGATGGTGATGCCATCTTTGGGGGATTGAGCGATTTTATGGGGACTTCTCAAGAGCTTTTTAAAGACGATACCACCGCTTCTAAGCTTGTCTCTCCATCGGTTGAAGCAACGTCTATCCTGCGACCACTCCCGTCAACCCAAGAGTTGATTCCTATCGCAAAAGTCGACATCACTCCTAAGCTGAAAGAGTGGTTTGTAGCTTGACGCATGTAGTTTGCACACCACACACATACTTAGGACTTTTTAGCAGTTACTCGCACTCAATTTCCTTTTCTGGAGATTTCTAAATTCTATCTCTTCTTCATTTTCAGGTTCCCCAATGGGACGCAGTGGCTCATACTATGATGATTTCCAACGCTATGCAAGGCGTGACTACTATGATCCCAGGCGCTATCTCCCTACCCTTAGGGAGACCGACGAAGAAAGAGCAGCCAGAAAAGCTCAAGAAAGGAGGGCCCATGAGGAGCGCTATGGGAGAAGAGATGAACGACATGACTCTTCTCAAAGAGGTGATGATTCCCAAAAAAGAAAATCTCATGATGACAAAGGGAAGAGTCATGTTGTTGAATATTCAAGCAAGCGGGCCTAGCTTTGCGAAAGGCCTGCATCTACAATTTCTGAAAAGCCCGTTGCTCCCATATCTTTAGAAATCCCTTCCAGCTCTTCTGCCTTCAAAAGAACTGATATTCAGACGATCCTCAACAGGCCATCATATCAAGTTGAAAAGGCTCCGTTTACTCATCAAAGTCGATTTCCACACTAGTGCTTAAAAGGAGTGCATTTTGATCTTGATTTGGTCCCAATCGACAAACAAGCTATGTTGAGAAATCTTGATGCCGATAAACTCGATATTGAGAGAATGTTTGGATGGCAAAAACTTGTCGATGAGCTTCAAAGGGTCAACCGCCTAAATCTTGAGGCTATGGTAACGATGGAAAACGACAAGTCGGAGTGGAAGAAAGTTCCTGAACAACATGATGTGGAAATGAAAAGCATCTCTGCCTACAATGAAGAGCTTGAGGCAGAAGTCAAGAAACTCAAAGAAGACCTTACTACCTCTTCCGCTTCTCATTCTAAAAAAGAAAGAGGTTTTTCAAAAGCAAGTGAGGGATGCACATGTCGCCCAGAGAGATGCCGAGACGAAACTTGAGGCGGAGCAGCATGTTATTGAAAAATACCGCAATGATACCGTCCAGCTGCGGGAAAAAGTCAGCTCCCAAGACTTGGAAATTGCAATGTTAAAAGCTCAACTTTCAAAAGTAGAAAAGGAGCATGATGATGCCATGGCTAGAAAAGCGGCTGCTGAAGAATCGCACGAAACAACCAAGGCCACCATCAACTCCACTCTTTTTGAATTTTATGTTCTCAGTGTCTTGGGACGCAGAAGCCTTTCGTTCTTGGGCCCAAAATACGAAATTACTCTAGCAGAAGTGTGGGAGGCAGTAATTGAAATGTATAAAGATGCTGGCTATGCGGAAGAGAACCTGGAGGCTTGTTATTTGGACGACGAGGGTCGTTCTGCCCTTGCTAGAGGGAAAGAACAGCTTGCCAGGGAGCAAGCCGAAGCAACGGGAGGAGAGGATCCGGGGAAGGCACCTTTAACCAACCCCACTCATCCTTCAGCTTCGGTCGACCCTGATACCATTGGCTCTAGCTCTCATTCTCCACCTCCTGCAAAAGCCGAGATTAAAACCGCAATTACTGAGCCTCCCACTGTTCAAGTCGAGGAGAAGGCCCAGGACGACATTGAAGCCCAAGACTTTGAAGTCTATGTAATCAAGCCGACTTCTTCAGGTAACTTCAACACTGATCCAGCTCAGGTGGACTACTCATTTGCTTCACATGAGCTTGAGGATCTTCTTGCTTACTACTTAAGTCTCGACGTGCCACCATCCCCTCTTTTTGCGGGGAATACTGATGATTTTAATTTTTCTTCTTCTGTAGAGAAAATGACAAGTGCTGCACAAACTTTGCCTTCTCCAGCTATCATTCAACCGCCTCTTCAAGTTACTCTTTCTCCTTCTTCTCAACCAGGGTCGCAAGAAGAACAAATAGGAGCTCTCCAGGGCTTGGACGACCTTGCTACTTCGCAAGAGCAGAAGACTGAAGGACTTGAAGAGGGTGAGAAGACCCCGGAGAAGTTTTCTGATGACGATACAAAGCTGGTTGATCTCGCCTCTCCAAGCGTCGAATCTTCTTCAAAGAGGAGGAAGAAGCATGCAATTTCAAAGAAGAAGAAAGGCACACCTACTGGCAGTGAGCAAGTAGAGGAGGCCCAGTTGTACCTCTTTCTCCTTCTTCCCCGACTCGTCCTGGCCAGCTTCAGAAGTTAGCCATTAAGCCAGGTGAGGGCTCCAAAGGCGGCGAGAGGAAGAAGAAATGAGTTTGGTTCTATCTTTCTTGTTTTGCTATTTTGCCTTTTGTCTAAAGACTTGTATCGACCAGGGATTGTGCGGGTACTGGCCCCCGCTTTTTGAAACCTGCACATGTGTAAACAATTTTATAGTATGGAATAAAATGACTATTTTTACTTGTACAATTTTTGTCAGTACTTGTGAATGCATTTATTCCTTGTTTTTTGCACAAGTTTCTTCATTTTCTTTGTATGATATTGCAATGAGCTCGTGGTATGTTGCTTGAGCATTGTTTTTATTAATGCAGCTGTATTATATTGCCCCCATACCATGGCTTATTGCAATCTTCTCCGTTATGGAAAGGCTTGTGTTCTTGATTTGGAGAATAATTCTTCCGGTTTGAGGAAATATTATTCTACTTTAGCGGAGTATGCCTTGTATTGGAGAAGTTTTCTTCCTTTTCTTTTCTTTTTAGAAAGAGTTAACACACTTCAACTTTTGGAAATAGCCACTTTTATTTTCTGAGAAGTGGATTACTTTTTGTAGTGAAGCGGACTTTCGAAGAAAACTTTTATTTTTGGACGTGCCTCGTTAGAGGGCTTTATTTGGCACTTTACCGTTGGGGGTAGAAGTGTGCCTCCTAAGAGGGCTTTGTTTGATACGCCTCTGGAGAGGGCTTTCTTAGTGTGCCTCTTGGAGAGGACTTGTGCCTCCGAAGATGGCTTTTGCCTCATTAGAGGTCTTTTGCCTCCGAAGAGGACTCCTCCGAAGAGTTGTGCCTCCGAAGAGGGCTTGTGCCTCGTTAGAGGTCATTTGGCTCGTTAGAGGTCTTTTACCTCCGAAGAGGTCTCCTCCGAAGAGTTGTGCCTCCGAAGAGGACTTGTGCCTCGTTAGAGGTCTTTTGCCTCGTTAGAGGTCTTTTTTATGGTGTGCCTTTGGAGAGGGCTTCGTGCCTCCGAAGAGGGCTTTTGTTGTTTTGCCTGAAAGTTACCTTCTCACGGTTAAATGGTCCCACGGAGCATACACAAGCTACCCAAATGAATGTTCGTTTGCACAAACGATCGCAATCAAGTAACAAGGGCCTGGAACCTTCTATCTTGGGAAGGTGCCCCTTGTGTGGTCCCATCAACATTCTTGGGTGAGAGAAGCATTTCGATTTGGGTGTGCCTCATTAGAGGGCTTTTGCCTCATTGGAGGTCTTTGTTTGTGTGCCTTCGAAGAGGGCTTTGTGCCTAAGGAGAGGGCGTTATTGTTTTGTTTGCCAAGAAGTTGCATCTCACAGTTAAGTGGATCCACGGAGCAGACGCAAGTTACCCGACTGGATGTTTATTTGCACAAACGATCGCAATCAAGTAACACAGGCCTGGAACCTTCTATCTTGGGAAGGTGCCCCCTTGGGTGGTCCCACCAACATTCTTGGGTGAGAAACAAGATTCCATTCCGGCTGTTTTGGTCTGCTTTCCCATGTCTCTTCATCAACTGCCCTTCAGTGATTCCTTGTTATCATCTCCAAGCACATATTCCTTTCTTTTTGCAAGTTATTTGATTTTCCCAAAAAAGCGTACTTCATGGTTAAGTGAATCCACAGGGCAGACGCAAGCTACCCGACTGGATGTTCGTTTGTACAAATTATCACAATCAGTTAGCAAGGGCCTGGTGCCTTCACTTTGGGATGGTGCCCCTTTGGTGGACTCACCAACTGTTCGTGAGAAGCGCTCCTTATGTAGGAATTGAATCTGGAATTTTTTGTGGCTTGACATTTGTTTGTTATGTGATTTGTATGAATCGCTTGGTTTCGTGATGTGTTGAATAGGTAAGCTTTGCTTTGATAGCCTGCAATATTAAATCGACATTTTAGCAATATATTTAAGATATTTACACATCGAAATAAAACATGCATTTCATAATAGTAGAGAACACAAGATTTATAGTGGTTCGGCCAAGAATTGGGCCTACATCCACTTTATAGTTCTTATTATCAATTTGCACTGATTTTACACTGGCTTACAATACAAGCATGATACATCCACAATCATTTTACAAATTTAAGCATTGCTTCTAAGTAAAATATGGACGCAAGTGATTGCTGTTCCAGGCTCTTGGAATTGGATCTCCTTCGACAGTTGTGAGCTTGAAAGTGCCATCAAGAAGCTTTTTGCCTATGACATATGCCCTCCTCAATTTGGGCCAAACACTCCTGTCGCTGTCATGACCCTCTTTAGGACTAGATTCCCAATTTCAAAGCTGCGTTGGCGAACTTTAGAATTGAAGTGTCTGGCTATTCTTTGCTGATGGGCTGTGACCCTGAGCTCAGCCTATTTTCTTCTTTCATCAAGTAAGTCAAGTGCTTCAAGTTGCAGCTTTTCATTTTCAGCTTGGTTGAAGTGAATTCTACTGTGTGAGGGGACCTCTATTTCTACCGGAATCATTGCTTATGATCCGTATGCTAATGAAAATGGAGTGTGCCCAGTAGTAGTTTTGTGGGTAGTTCTGTACGCCCACAGTGCAAGTGGCAGCTTGTCGACCCAACCACCTTTTGCTTTTTCTAGTTGTTTTTTATGGTTGATTTGATAATTTTATTCACTGCTTCCACTTGCCCGTTTGCCTGCGGATGAGCCACTACTGAGAAGCTTTTTCAGATCTTGAATTGCTTGCAAAAGTTCTGGAATTCTTCGCTTTCGAATTGGTTACCATTGTCTGTGATTATCTTCTGAGGCACACCATACCTGCAAATGATATTTTTAGTTACAAAATTTATCATCTTTTTAGAGGTAATAGTAGCCAATGGTTCAGCTTCAGCCCATGTAGTGAAATAATCAACAGCAACAATAGCATATTTGATTTCGGACTTGTCAATCGACAAAGGTCCAATGAGATCGATCCCCCAAATGGCGAATGGCCATGGACTGACCATTTGTGTTAGCTCGGTGGAAGGTGCTCTTGGAATTTTTGCAAATCTCTGGCATCTGTCACACTTTCGGGAGTAGCTAGCAACATCTCTATTAATATCTGGCCAGAAATACCCATAGTGGAGAATTTTCTTTGCAAGAGTTTGGCCACCCGAATGATCCCCACTCTCTCCTCCGTGCACTTCAGCTAGAATTGTTTTAGCCTCTTCCTTGGTTACACATCGGAGTAATGGCATTGAGAATCCTCGTTTGTACAATTGACCGTCTTGAATTACATATCTTGAAGCTTTTCTTAACAGCTTCTGACGCTCTTTTGAGTTTTCTAGCAGAGAGCCGTTAAGTAGATATTCCTTTATAGGGGTCATCCATGACTCCTGCTCTTGAGATACAGCCATAATACAGTCAATATCCATCTCATCAGTACTTGGAGCTGACAAGACTTCCACAGGGACCAATCCCAACAATTGAGCTTCGCCAGAGCTTGAATATTTCGCGAGAGAGTCTACCTTCATGTTCTCTTCGCGGGGTATATAGTTTATTGTGTAATGGTCAAAATCATCGAGAAGTTCACAGGCCTTTGACAAGTAAACAGGCAGGTTCCCTCCTTTAGTTTGAAACTCTTTCTTGACTTGACATACAATAAGCTGAGAATCACTGAAGATCTGCAATACTTTGATGTTCAGTTCTTTGGCAATCTCCAAGCCGATAATAAGAGCTTCATATTCAGCTTCATTATTTGTTGAAGGAAATTCTAATCTCAATGCATAGCACAACGACCGCCCTTCGGGAGTTTAAAGCACAACCCGAGCTCTGGAACAAAAGTCATTTCTTGCACCATCCACATACAATTTCCATCGAATTTGGATGTCATCAGTCGCTTCTTCCTCACTGCCACCTTTATCTGTGTATTCCGCAATGAAATCTGCTAAAGCTTGTCCGTTGATTGCTCTTTGGGGATGGTAGGTGATATCGTATTGGCTGAGTTCAATATTCCACTTTAGAAAACGACCCGAGGTTTCAGGGCGAAATAGGACTTGCTTTAGAGGTTGATCGGTGAGGACTTTAATAGGATGAGCCTGGAAATATGGCCTCAACTTTTTGGATGCAATTAACAAACAATAGGCTAGCTTTTCCAACTTTGAATAATTCATCTCTGCCCCAGTGAGTCTTTTGCTGATGTAGTAGACCGGGCGCTGAACTTTTACGTCTTCCCATACCAATGCTGCACTAAGAGCATGAGATGAAACTGCTAAGTATATGAAAATATCTTCACCATTGCTGGGCTTAGAAAGTACTGGAGGCGTTTCCATGTGATGAATGAGTTCATCGAAAGCTTTCTGACATTCAGGAGTCCATTCAAAGTTCTTCTTTCCTTTCTTCAGAGCATCAAAGAAGGGAATGCATTTATCTGTGGCCTTGGAAATAAATCGACTCAAAGCAGCGACTTTCCCATTGAGGCTTTGCAATTCCTTCTTTGTTCTTGGAGGTTTGACTTCTCTTAAGGCAGTGATCTGAGCAGGATTAGCTTCAATGCCCCTAGCACTCACAATGAAACCCAAGAATTTTTCGGACTCAACCCCGAATGAACATTTCAGAGGATTCAGCTTCATCCCATACTTTCTTAGGATCGCGAACATTTCTGCCAGATGATCCATGTGGTCTACTGCCTTCTTCGATTTCACTAACATATCATCAACATATACTTCCATAGTCTTGCCAATTTGGGGCTTGAACATGGCATTAACAAGTCTCTGATAAGTTGCCCCAGCGTTCTTTAATCTGAAGGGCATGACTTTATAGCAGTAATGACTAACATCGATGATGAAGCTCGTGTCCTCCTTATTTGGCTCATGCATCATGATTCGATTGTATCCTGAGTAAGCATCCATGAAAGACAATAATTCGTGCCCAACTGTTCCATCCACCAACTGATCAATCCTGGGTAACGGGAAACAATCCTTGGGGCATGCTTTGTTCAAGCCTGAAAAGTCGATGCATACTCTCCACTTTCCATTTGCTTTTTTAACCAACGCCGGATTAGACACCCAATTTGGATAAGTGGATTCTCTGATGAAGCCATTTTCCATGAGCCAATCTACTTCTTCTTTCAATGCTATTGACCTTTCAGGACCTTGGGTTCTTCTTTTCTGCTTTACGGGTGTGAATTTTGGATTAATATTTAAGGCATGTACTGCGATTTCTGGAGATATTCCACACATGTCAACATGACTCCAAGCGAATACATCCAGGTTTCTTTCAAGAATGATATTAGCATATTCTGAACTGTCACACCAAGTTGTGAACCCACATTTAGCACCTTGTTTGGATCTTTCTGGTCAACAGGTATTGGCACCGTTACTTCTACCGGCACCACTCTACTCTCCCTCGCACTGGTCTTTTTGGGATCAATTTCTTTTTGCGTAGTACTATGCTCACCAGTGTAGGGACCACCCCGCAATTGCTACAAGGTGGGTTCTTTGATGCGGAGCGGAGCTGCCGCACCCTTACCCATCTCTCTTTTCTTCGCCTCCCGCAACTCTGTGAGATAACACTCCCGCCCAGCATTTTGGTCCCCCTTCAAAACACCAACGCCGTTATCGGTGGAGAATTTCATGGTTAAGCACCACGGGGCGAGAATAGCTTTGAATGCAACAAGAGTTGGTCGTCCCAAGAAGGCGTTATAAGTAGAAAATTCATCAACAATAACAAAATTTTGCTTTCGGACCACTTTTCTTTCCCCTTCACCAAGTTCTACTAATAAGTCGACGGTTCCGATGGGCTGTTTTGGTTCCCCAGTGAACCCAACAATTTTTTGCGAAGAAGCTTTAACATCAGCCATCAGAATTTTCATTCGATCAAATGTCTTTTTGAAGAGGATATTACAAGAAGCGCCGCAATCAACAAGCACTCTTCTAACAATAGCTGGTCCGATTCCGGCGGATATTACCAAAGGATCCATGGTGGGAGCCTCGATTCCCACAGAATCTCTAGCTCTGAATATGATGTCATCGTGAAAAGTTCTTTGCTGTTTTGAAGGCACAGCATCTTCTAAGACAAAAACACTTTCTTCTTTCGGGGCATGTCTCAGAGCATGAGCATACCTCTCCATCTCTCCCCAACTTCTGCCTGCTGGGTGAGGATCCCATGTGATTACATTAATAACAGGCCTTTCAGATTCCTGCACCACAGCCTTTTCACCTGAGCCAGATTGATGAGCAGGAAGTTGCTGCCCTTGAGTAGATGAGGCCGGATCACCTCTGTTTCTCTTGACATACTGTTGCAGTTTATTCTCTCTCAACAGTTCTTTAATCAAGTTCTTTAGATGGCGACATTCGTTGGTGTCATGGCCAGGTTGGTTGTGGAATCGACAGAACCTTCCATTAGGCACAAAATTTTTCCCGAGCTTAATCTTAGGTGGCTCTCGGTACTCGATGGCATCCTTGGTAGCGAAGAAGATGTTCTCTAGGGTATCAGTCAAAGGAGTGAAATCTGAAAGTTTAAAACGGCGGGGTTTGTTCGAATCCTTCTGCTTTTTCCCACCATTATTTTCCCTTTTTTGACCACCAGACTCTTTCTTGTTAGAAGTTTCAACCGCATTATTGTTTTCAATTTCATCCACAACAACCCTGGCTGGTGCAGGAAGGCTTTCCAACCGCATAAATTCGTCGGCCTTCTTATAAAACTTCTCAAGTGAATTTGGTTCCTTCATCTTCAACCACTTTCCGAATTCACTTGATTTATCGATGGCTCGCATCAAGTAAATTAGAATCATTCGAGGTTCAGCATTATCCACTTCAGCCAAAGCTATATTGAAGCGGTTCAAGAAAGATTTGATACATCCCCCAGGAGCTTGTTCAACGCTGGACAATGACATTATGTCCTTAGCTTTTGAAGCATACAATCTGAATTGATCCTTGAATTTACGAGTTAAGTCAGAGAATTGATCTACAAATCGAACCGGTAGCTTTGTGAACCAAAGTAAAGATACTCCCTCGAAATAGACAGGAAAATATCTGCATTTGATCTCATCTGTTGCCCTGGCACCTGTCATATGCCAGTCATACTTATACAAGAACTGATTAGGGTCACTTGTCCCCCGATAAACTGGGATGGTAGGGGGAACAAACTTCTTTGGAAATTCATCTTTTAGAATTCTTTCAGTAAACGGAGTCTTTCTTGGAGCAAACCCCCAGTCATTTCCATTTTCTTCCCTTTGCATGCTTTCTTTCATAATTTGGCGAATCATTCTTGATAAGTACTCCTCATCATTCAGAGGCATTGCCAGGCAGAGTAACCTCCCTTGTCACCATCATGGCCCTGACCACCAGGGGGGTTGTCGTTGTCATCGTCGTCGTCGTTAGCATCCAAGTTCATATAGTCATCATCCCCTTTCTCATTGGGATCTTTATTTTGGTTATCCTCTTCCTCAGAGTTAGACTCAATGTTAAACGATGGGATGTCAAAAGAGAGAACTTTCTTAAACTCAACCTTCTCCACTTCACTCTCCAACTCAAGCCCTGCTCGAATTGCAAAATTTTATTCGTGAATCTTTTAGCTAAATTCGGGTGGACTGAAGGAAAACCGAGGTCAGAACATTTATCACGATTATTGGTATAAGCAAGCATGAGGGCATCCACATAGTAGTTCATCATCATGGGCCCTAGGGAAAAATCGACGAAATCGGAAACATGCTCTTGGAAATTGGTAATAGTTTTGACAGCAAGTTTGAGTGAAGATCTAGACCTTTTTAGGTTATCTTCTAGCAATGTGTTTTTGGAAGCTAGACGAACCTTCTCATCTTCTGAGTATTTTAAAGAAAGCTCCCTTGCAAAATTTTCATCATTGGTAAGTCGATGAGCTTGCCTCTTCACCTTAAGGTCAGCCTCAGCCTTGGATAGGGAAGCCTAACATCACCCAGAAGTAATCCGATGAGCTTGCCTCTCTGCTTCAAGGTTACCTTCAACCTTGGAAAGGGAAGCTCAGACTCGTTCTAGGTCGGAGGAAGAGTTATTTCGAGCAGTTGTAAGGGAAGATATTTGGCTTTTTAACTCAATGTATTCCTCCTTAAGCCTAGAGGATCCAAAGGAATGTTTAGAAACATATTCATTAAGGAAAATCCAGTTCATGGAAATGTACGACCAAAGAAGAATTGCAGGTTAGGAATTATAAAGACCTAGTGATAATAAAGTTAATTAGATAGAAGCTTATCAAAAGCTGTTGCTCCACGAGAGAGCGACAGTTTTTCGCCAAGTCTGGAGTAAAGGATGGAGGAGAAAAGGAAATGAAGGGTTATGATTAAAGAATAGACTTAACAAGATTGCTAAAATCAGTTGGCAAAGAAGTAGAAGATGATGATCCTGGAAGGTTGTGAGACTTAGAAGGAGTCCCAAAAAGATCAATCTGCATTTGTGCCAACATAGCTGGAGAATCAGAAATTGAAATAGGCGGAATGGAAGTAGGAGAAGGAGGAATTGGCTCCATGGTATTTTCTAAAGCTTTAACAACTGACTTGTTGAAGTCTTCATCGGAGAAGTATCTTCTTCTCCCTCATCAAGGATGATAGTTTTTCCCATTTTAGCTGGAGGGGCCTCTTTAGGAGGCCCTACTTGCCTTCTTTTGTAGGATTTTTTGGAGCTAGCAAAAAATTCCATAACTTGTGAGACATCCATGGATGATGAAGGAGGAGCAAATTCCCTTAAGGGCACAACAACCTTGGGAGGAGCTATAACAAATACCAGGAGATATGAATCAGAAAAAATGAATCCGAGGATTCCATAGAAAGAGAACACTAAGTTGATGAGATAACTGAAGCGCCAGGACCAATTGGCGACAATGGAGAGAAATGATCAGCGTTGCCTGAAGTGTAGAAACGGGCTCCCTGGGGAGTGAACATGATGGTAGGAGTAGTACCAAGAATCTTTTGGCCAGCTGGCAATAAGGAATGCTTCCTTAAATTTGGAAGGGTCAAAAGCATCAACCGGCTCCTAAGATGTTTTGGAGCTGCAGTTAATGCGTTGATGATTTCTTGATCCTCACCGGTGAGTGCTTTAGAAGGCTCACGTGAGAAAGATTAAAGGTTAGTCAACAAGAAACATAAAGGTAAGCAAAGACGGAATCAGAATGACCTTACGAGGAAAAGCAAAGGCCCCGTGGACATCAAAAAAGTACTTGACGAAAAAGAATTGGTTTTCCCAATTCTTAAACTTTTTAATACTATCTAATATCGGTTTCTTGTACACATTCACCCTGTAAATCTATTTATTGCACTTGCTTGACCTTGCCAATTTTGTCAAGGAAGTTAAAATTTCAGGGCCAAGTGACGGAAGTCCAGATTCTAGTGCTAGCATTTCAAGAGACATGAGATAGGTATACACATTAGGCGAAAGCTGTATAGGAGCAACTCCAATGTAAGACAAGAAGGAGTGTAAAAATGTAGAAAATGAGAGGAAACCATCATGCCATATGTGGAAGGCAGTAAATGCAAAGAACCCTGTCGGAGAGTTGTTAGTAGAGCTAGGAGGAATGGCTTTAACTCTAGTAATGCTGAACTCTTTCAAAATAGCATCAACTTCACTCTGGGTTTTGATGAGAGAATGCTTGGCAACGGCTTCAGCTTTAGGGGAACTCATTGTTCTATCAGGTTGGAATATCCTTTGGGGATGTTAACCATAATTTTGGTTAACAAGAAGTCTATAAGAGGCTTGAGGATGGAGTTGATAAGTGCTACTTTTCCGCACCTAAGAGATCCAAGTGATGTAGTGGTAGAAATGTTGCTAAGGCAGGAAGAGGCGTTAGCTTGTTTGAGGAAGAAAATAAAGGAGGCCCAGGTGGGACAAGGCCAGCAAAGAAAGTTTTTTCGGAAGAAGAATGCTCAAAAGGGAGGAGCACAGATGAAGAGAAAAGTTGAGGTGGTTTGTTATAAATGTGATAAGAAAGGTCACCATGCTCACGAGTTTCGAAACAAAAAAGGAAAATGAAAGTAGTAGTTGGAAAGAAGGATATCCAATGTTTTAATTGTGAAATGATCAGCCATTACAAGAACAAATGCCCAAAGCCTACTAGAGATGGGTAGGGGCAAGTTTATGCATTGGAGCCCGCAACCTCAAGGCCAATGGGGCTGGACAAAGGGAAGGTCGTTCTAGGAGGTTTGCTATAGATTCACGGTATGTCTGTTAGCGTTCTATTTGATAATGGTTCATCACATTCTTTTATTTTTTGATATTTTGTAGATAAGCTTAACCTATAACCCTCATATTTAGTTACTTCTTTAAAGGTTGCAAATCCAATAGGATGGTATGCAACACTTGGGATGAGATTTGACCACTTAGAGTTTGATTTGCTAGTTTACATCTTTTCTTGCAGTTTGCATGTATTTGACTTTTTAGGGTTCGAAATTATATTGGGTATGGATTAGTTAAGTAAGTATGATGCTAGGATATTTTGCCATGATAGGAAAATATCACTTGGTCACCCTATTTGTAGTGAGCAGATTTTTTATATTGTAGAAAGCCCTAGTTGCGAAGTGAATTCTTTATTGGGTATTATGGAGTTGGAGGATGAGTTTCATCGAGTCTTTATGGTTAGAGAATCTGCTGATGTGTTTGAGCCGGTAATTGTATTGCCACCGAAACAATCTATAGTTTTGGATAGATTTGTTGCTTGGAGCAGAACCGGTGAATAGACTACCAAGCATGATCGCACCCACTTAGATAATAGAGTTGGAGGTGCAGGTTGTGGATTTGGAAGGCAAGAGTTTTATTTAACCAAGTAGTTCACCTTGGGGAGCTGCCGTAGTGTTCGCTAAGAAGCCGAATGGATTGTTAGTCTATGTATCGATTATCGTAAGTTGAATGAAAAGATGATAAAGAACCGATATCCATTGCCGAGAATTGACGATTTTTTCAATTAGTTAAGTGGAGCCAAGGTATTTTCTTAGCTGGATTTGGCGATAGGATTTCATCAGCATAGAATGGCAGAGGATAGTATTCCTTTGACGGTGTTCAGGACAAGGTATGGATCATACGAATGGTTAGTCAGGCCATTTGGACTATCTAATTCACCGACATTCTTTGTGGATTTGATGAACTGAATCTTCCCAGAGCACTTGGATAGGTTTGTGTTGGTCTTCATAGATGACATTCTAATAAACTCTAAGGATTAGAAGGAGCATGAAGTTCTTCTTAGAGTAGTACTTGAGACCTTGAGGGAGCATCCTAAGTTTTTGTAGTGCCATTTTAGGAAAAAGAAGTGAAGTTACTTGGTCATGTAATCTCAGAGAAAGGGTTGTCTGTAGATCCGCTTATGATTGAGGCCGTGAATAATTAGTAGAGACCCAAGACGGTGACCGAGATAAAGAGCTTTCTTGGATTAGCCAGATATTATCAAAGGTTTATAAAGGATTTTTCATGGATAGCTGCACCGATGACTAAGCTTACACAAAAGATGTGAAGTTTGTATGGACTAATAAGTGCGAGGAAGCATTCCAGAAATTAAAACACTTATTGACCCATGCAACGGTGTTGGTGGATCAGGAGGGGAATCAAAATTTGGTTGTTTATACTTATGTTGTGGAACTGGATTGGGAGCTATGTTGATGCAAAGAGTTATAGTGATTTCTTATGCTTCTATTCAGCTCAGACCACATGAAGTTAGGTATCCAACACATGATTTGGAGTTAGCTGCCATTATATTTGCTTTGAAGGTGTGGAGGCATTACCTTTTGAGGGAGCAATTTGAGCTTTACATAGATCATAAGTCGTTGAAGTACTTTTTTCTCAGAAGGAGCTAAACATGGGACAACAGAGATGGTTGGAGTTTATTGCCGCTTATGATTTTGGAATTGAGCACACGATCGGAAAAGAAAACAAGGTGGCAGATGCACTTAGCAGGAAACATCAGAATGCAGTATTGGCTATAATTGCTGATTGGAAAGATTTGGAAGCATTATCAGCTTGTAGTGTGCAGTATAGATCCGAGATAGGTTCTAGTGCAGGAAGTGCTATGTTGTCTTGCTTAGAAGTTTGACCAGTAATGGATGAGTAGATAGCTTCTAGACAGGAGGAGGATCCCGTTTTGGTTGAGCAGATTAGAAAGTTAAAGCGAGGAACAGAGAGCAACGACTTAAAGGATTTCAATCTTGACCAAAATGGATGGTTGAGAAAGAAGGGAAGGTTGTGTGTTCCAAATGTAGGATACATGAGGAAAGAATTTTTGGATGAATGCCATCATTTAAAGTTCACTATCCATCCAGGAGGAACGAATATGTATTAGGATATGAAGAGAAGTTTCATCGGGGAAGGTACGAAGTAGGACATTGGTTTATGTGTTAAGCAGTGCTTGAATTGCAAACAGGAAAAGGCTGAACACCAAAACCAAGTGGATTACTTCAACCGTTGGAAGTTCCATTATAGAAGTGGGGTTCTATCTCTATGGATTTTATCGATGGGTTGCCAAGGTCTAGTAAAGGAAATGAAAGCATGCGGGTCATAGTAGATAGACTAACTAAGAGTGCACATTTCATTCCAGTAAAGTCAACTAGGATGGCACCTATTCTGGCGAAGTTATTTATGAAGAATGTAGTTAGACTGCATGGGATTCCTAGTTGTATCATTAGTGATAGAGATTCTTTGTTTACTAGTGAGATCTGGAAGAGTCTACGGGAAGCTTTAGGAACCAAGCACAACATGAATACCGCTTACCATCCACAGACTGATGGGCAAACGGAAAGAGTTAACAAAGTCTTGGATTATTTGTTAAGAGCTTGTGTATAGGATTTCGGGGGATCATGGGAGGATCATCATTATTTAGTCGAGTTCTCATTTAACAATAGTTATCTGATGAGTATTGGGATGGCACTGTTTGAAGCTTTGTATGGAAGGCCATGCAAATCTTCTGTGTGTTGGTTAGAGACGGGGGATAGGTTGGTTCCTGGTCCGAATTTGGTGAAAGAAGCCATAGTGAAGATTGAGTTGACCCGAGCTAGAATGAAGGAAGCTCAGTCTATGCAGAAAAGTTATGTAGATAGAAGGAGGAAAGACTTGGAATTCTCTGTTGGAGGCTATGTGTTTATTAAGGTTTCACCAATGAAAGGTATGATTAGATTTGGAAAGTCAGGAAAGTTAGCACCTAAATTCATAGGACCTTTCCACGTTGTTGAGAGGATCGGGAAACTCGCTTATAAAGTAGAGTTACTGAATAGTTTGGTAGGAGTCCATGATCTTTTCCATATTTCTCATCTTAGAAAGTGTGTTAGAGACCCGAAGGCTACCATAGCACCTACAGTGTTAGAAGATTTAGTAGTATAGCCAGATTTGACTATAGTTAGAAAGCCGATTCGGATTGCAACAAGAGATGAGAAGAGGTTGAGGAACAAGACGGTCAAATTATTGTAGGTTCGGTGGAGTGATGATGCAAAAGACTATACTTGGGTGACTGAGAGCAGGACTAGAGAGGGTTACCCTGATTTGTTTGATGGTATGTTTTATCTTTGATTGTTTTGTTGTGTACCTTATCATAATTTCGAGGATGAAATTCTTTAAGGTGGGGAGTCAGTAACACCCCATATGTTATAACATTATTTAGTATATTTAATTAGGTAAATTAAATAAAATAATATGAAGATTAATGGGTTGAGATTTGATTATACTAAGGGTAGATGTGCCTGTTAAATATAAACCAAATAAGATGACATAAACAAATGTGTTAGGAAATAAGGCAGAACAATATAGGAAATAGGAGAGGCTTATACCCTAAAACCATAGGAAATAAAACCCACATTCATTTCATTTTAGCAAACTAAAAACATCTAAGGCCAACCACCATTATTATTCTCAAGAGAAAGATAAAAGCAAGGATTCAAGAGAAGGAAGATAATCAATTAATTCAACATCAAATCTCACATCTTTTAATCTTAAAGCTAAGGTGAATAATTACTACATTCAATTTTCTTATAGTTTTCGGTTTTAAGACTAGGTCCGAACTGTTTTTGCATGTATATGCCATGTTTAGCTAATTAAAGTTATATATATATAAATATATGTTTGTTGGTGAATTATCCATTTCTATGTTAGTTTCTATGATATGTTTGATATGAAAACCCTATTAAATGACATCCAAATGCCTTGAAAATTTAAATATAGGTCAGAAATGATATTTTAGAGATGAGTTCCAATTTTCATAATTTTTTGAATTTATGTGGAATTTATATTAATTTTCTAGTGAAGAAAATGATTTATTGGGTTATAAATTATTTACGGCAAAACAAATAATAATTTGGGTTTGAAATTTTTATATGTTGGAAAACAAATTAAAATAGTTTTTTTGGAATTTTTTAGATTTTTCCTAAGTGATTTGATGAATATATAAAATTATTTAAGGTATGAGACTTAATTGTTTTATATATTTAATTAAGGAGAAGCGGCATTTTATAAAAAAAATTATTATTTATGTTAACCATAAAATATGAATGAAGATAAAGAAGTCCTTCCGGAAACCTTCCGCATAGATAAAGAACATCAGGAGAAATCCCCTTACGACAATGTCGAAAAGATTTTCAACGCTAACAAAGAAGGGCACATGGGAACTTAAGAATGAAGCATTCGCAAGCATGAAGGAAAGAATTATTAAAGCACAACTAAGAAGCTAGATACAAAACTACTAAGCACCTCTCGAATGAAAAAGGAAAATGTCTTTGTAACCATTTGCCATAAAACAAAACTAAAGAAAAGAAGTTCACGCTAAACCCTTCGAATGAGTCGAAAGAATGCGGTTAACAGCTTGTAGCAATCCCAAACCTTTCGAAGGAGATAAAGGGTTTCGTCTCTCGACATTCAAATAGTTCTTACCTTCTGAAAAAGATGCAGAAGTCAAACCAAGGGTATGTGACTCTATAAGGACCTTTTCGAAAGCATAATTAACCTTTCGGACCATTTGGAATACATACTCAGTACCTTTCGACATTGTCGAAAGGTTTATGATACGGGCTGCATTCATTGGTCAACAAAGAATAAAAGACAAAATTCCGACAACATTAAAGAAACGCACGACTTTCGGCAGTAATCAAGTAGGGGAGGAACCTCCCAACAAGGTCGAAGGGTTCATAACAGTCAAGTAAGGGAGCAACCTTCTGACAAGATTGAAGGGTTCGCATTACCATATAAAAGACAGACCCTTCGGAAAAGACGAAAGGTTCATGAATACATTAGGAAATGCAGACCCTTCGATGACATTCAAAGGTTCATGATGATTTACGGTGGACAAACCTTTTGACAAGGTCAAATGGTTTACAACTGCATATATGATGCAACCTTTCGTCCCACTCGAAGGCATGGAGCCAAAGGGAGGGTCGCCTGCATCTATAAATAAGACCCAAGGGTTCCAGTTTCGGAGGCCAATTCTTCTTCTCGTTCTGCTTTCACTTAACTACTATTGATTCCGCTCACTACTTTGTAACCTTAATTTAGAAATTAAATTAGGGATTAGTTTCTTAAATTTTGTATCAAACTTCATCATTAAGTAATAATGAGAATTGTCGCTTGTGATCGTCTCGGAATTTGGGGATAATCATGATTAGTCGTTAATTCAATATTAACGGCTGATCATATATGATTTATTTCTTATATTCTTTGTTTATTTCGAGTATATGCCATGGAACTGTCATTAAATATTTTCACGAGTCTTGTTCCCTTTTCTTGGCTCCTGCCAGAAAAAGGGAAATGCTACTTGTAAATTAGTCCCTAATATGGTTCCATGGCATATTAAATCAGTTCTTATTTTTGTCCGTTCATGTTTGGATGTGCATTTTTTCGAAGGTTTTTTACGTGAATAATGTCAACCTAGGAGGCCGAAAGCATCAGAAAAATGTAAAACAAAGTAACATCTCCTTTCGACAAGGTCGAAAGGTCTACTACCTTCCGATAAGATCGAAAGGAGATGAAAATCATTGATCGACTACTCTCGGTTTCCAAGGGAGATGAAATACAATGAAATGACAAGGTCGAAAGCTATATAATCATAGAAACCTAGTCGAAAGGTTTAGATGACCTTTAAACCCTCCGGCTAGGGAGGAAGGTTTAATAACTCTATTATTCCAACCAAACCATAAGGTTTAAACGGAACCTCAACCTTTCAACATGGTTAATGAGTTAGTTAATTTTCTACTACATTTCATAGAAGGGGTAAAAAATTTCTCAAAACCTTTCGATATTGCCCATCTCAGGCTAAGGTTAAAACTAAAGCCTTAAACACTTCTAACTAGTCATTTTATTCGAAAGATGTGAATTCACTCAACCACAAAGTTGAGCCCATGTGAAATAATCTTATGCAAAGCATTGGGGATGTTAACAAGAAATCTTATTAACATTTTTGGCGCTAAAATGAGGGCCTGAACCTCCGACCTTGCTATATTAGTACAACTAATTGCAAAATTTGGTTTGTTGTAGGAAAATGAAATCAAAAAGGCTTTCTACCGTCGGCGAAAGGGACGAACATGTAACTTCACTGGAGGAATATGTCTCACCATCTTTTAACCCTGTGAAAAGGGAACAGGGGCAGTCTTCCGCCCCAACTCAACCAGCTCAGATTCGACTGTCTCCACAACTGGCTTCGATTCAAAATCTTCAGCCAGAGGACCATATTGCTAAAATCACATAATTAGAACGGCAAATGGCATAGATGAAGGATATCCTAAATGAAGTACTATCTCACCACTCATCTATGAAAGCTGCTACGGCAGGAGAGGATGTTGTTTCTCCTAGAAGAAATTTGAAATTCAATATGGATGTCGCGAAGAGTAAAGCTAATAATTCCTTGTCTAAAAGGAAGAATTGCTTTTCACCAAAGGCAAACTATCAAGGAAGGATCCAAGAGGAAGATAAGAATTGTTCCGTAAGCTATACTTCAGATGGCTACAAACCGAATAAAAGGAAATACTTGAACAATGAGGCTTACCTCAAAGACGTAGCAGAGAAGGCTTTGAAGGATCTATTGAATGTCAAGTGTAAGAGAATAGAGGATGAGAAAGTAAACGACAATGAGAGGGTTGCCCCTTTCATTGATGAAATCATGTCAGCGCCTATCCTACCTCATGTAAAGGTCCCTACAATGAAATATCATGGAACATCTGATCCAGACGACCATTTGATGGTATTCGATAGTCAAATGGATTTGTACAATGCTTCTAGCGCTGTTAGATGTCGGCTTTTTCCAGTCACACTACAAGGAGCTGCTGCTAAATGGTACAAACAGTATTGTGAGAAGACGATTTATTCTTGGAAGTAATTCTCCTATGAATTCTCTGCTCAGTTTTGCATCTACAAGGACCCCTCTATCGATTATACAGTACTCGCTAATATCAGACAGAACCATGGTAAGTCATTAGGAGATTACTTGAAGAGGTTCAACACTGAAGCTTTGAAAGCCAAAGGAATGAATGATAGAGACAAGCTCATAGCTATTCACTCAGGTCTCATAGTCAATTCTCCTTTCTGGAAGGATTTGTTTATCCATGGATGTCGGGATTTACAAGGCTTCCATTTTCAAGCCAACAAATTCATTTGGACGGATGAATTGTACTATTCAAAGAAAAAATATAATCAAAAGAAGGATTGTGGTAAATTTGGCCCAGAAATGATTCCTAAAAGAGCTAAATGGGAGGATGCTAATACTAACTCGGTGTTGTTAAACCGACCAATATCTTACATAAATATGCAATGACTCAAGACAAGGTCAATTTCTCGACCTCGTTCAAAGACCGAAATTACCCAAAATAGAAGAAAGGAGATAAATATTTTGCTAACCAAAAGTCGAATGGTCACAGAACCAATGAGTGTAAGGTATTGGCTGGAATAATTCAGAAATTAATTCGAGAAGGATAGTTGAAGGAGTTTGTGAAGAATCTGCAAAAGACTTTCATGCTAAAGGCTGAGGCACGAAAACTTATTGGTAATGCTGTGAATTTGATCGAAGACGAAGACCAACTAAGCCTAAGTCCATCCCAAAACAGAATTGATGTCATATACGGTGGACCGCATCCCGTAGGCAGATGTTAGAATTCCCAGAATAAATACATTCGTGAAGCCCATAAGGGTATATTTTTTGTGCAAGAAGAACCACCACTCAAGAACCCAAAATACAACATCTACATGCACACTCTGGTGATCAGTCCCCAATAATTTATAAGGGGAATCCATCATCCCCACAATGATCCATTAACGAACATAGCTTAGACAGGATCCTCGGTGGTCACAAAAATCTTGGTTGAGATTGGAAGTGCTGTAAACGTGATATTTCGACATGCATTTGATCAGATGGGATTATCCAAGGACAAACTTGAGCTAGCCCCAAACCTATCTTTGGGTTCAACAATAAAGGAACAACTCCACTTGGGCAAATGGAGCTTTTGGTACAGTTGGGACTCCCTCTGTGCTCCCGTGTTTTTGAATCAACCTTTGTGATCATAGATCAGCCATCATTCTACAATGCTTTCTTTGGACGTCCAGCAATAGACAAAGTGGATGTGTTTGTCTCGCTAAAATATATGATGCTCAAGTTCTTAATTAATAGCGGTTGGGGAACTATCCAAGGCGAGCAATTTGCGTCAAGAGAAATGGATTTTGCAACCTTGGAGCAATATAACAGGGAGTTCATTTGTTACTTTGATTCTTCCATTACTTTACAGCTCTCGGACAATGGATTTCTACATTCATCGTTCAAAGCAAAGAAAAATTCTGATAAAATTAACAAATGTATTGCCACCAGTTGTTTTGCATTTTATGGGAAGAGGAAGATAATGGATTCCAACTCGGTAGAGGAAAATGAAATTGTTATAGAGCTAGATTGTTGGGGAAGGTTGAAAGAGTTAAGCCGGTTGAAGAAACCAAAAAAATTCCAATAGATTATACCGATTCTGCCAAAATAATCAGAGTAGGAAGGGTCTTGAGGAGCACTTAAGGTCAGGATTGATAGAATTCTTAAAGGCCAATAAGGATTTTTTGCTTGGACCCACTATGGCATGATTGGAATTAACCCTACGGTCATGAGTCACGCCTTGAATATCCCCCCCTCGTTCAGGCAAAAGAAAAGACAATTCGATAAGGTGAGGACCGATGCCTTAAAGGAAGAAGTCAGGAAATTGCAGCAAAATGGGTTTATCCAAGAAGTCTTTTACCCTAAATGGCTGGCAAATCCGGATCTGGTAAGGAAATCTAACGGGAAGTGGTGGACTTGTGTGGATTATACAGATTTAAACGAAGCTTGTCCAAAGGACTGTTACCCGCTACCAAGGATATATCAATTGGTCGACTCCACTAGTGGACATAAGCTGCTCTTCCTGAGGGATGCATATTTCGGATACAATCAAATCCCTATGTTTAAACCTGATAAGGAAAATAGCAGCTTCATTATAGATAAGGGGACCTATTGTTATAAAGTAATGCCATTTGGATTGAATAATGCTGGGGCAACTTACCAAAGGTTGGTTAACGGAATGTTCAAAGAACAAATCGAAAAAATATGGAAGTTTATGTAGACGACATGTTGGTAAAATCCCAAGAGGCAAAGGATCATCTTAAAGGTTTGGATGAAATGTTCAAAGTGCTCCGCAAGTATCAAATGAAACTCAACCCCCAAAAATGCAACTTTGGAGTCCATTCTAGAAACTTTCTGGGCTATATTGTAAGTGCACAAGGGATTGAGGCTAGCCCTGAGCAGATCGAGGCCATTAAGGATATGGCAAATCCTAAGACGAGTAAAGATGTCATGAGTTTGAATGGGAAAGTAGGAGCGCTAATCAGGTTTATATCAAAGGCCACTAATAAGTGCATACCATTCTTTGAGATAATAAAGAAAAATAATTTTTTTGAATGGAATCAGGATTGCAAAAATGCATATCAAGATTTGAAGCTACATTTGGAAAAACCTCCGATCTTATCCAGCCCCGAAGAGGGAGAGGGTCTATTCTTCTATATGGCAATTTCTGAACACGCAGTAAGCTTGATATTGATCAGAAATGACAAGGGATTGTGACTACGGGTTTATTATGTCAGCGGAAGGTTAAACGATGCCAAAATCCGATACCCAGTCATTGAGAAACTGGCATACTGTTTAATTTTGATAGCTCGGAAATTTAGGCCTTAATTCCAAGCGCATCCTGTGAAGGTGTTGACCAACTTTCCATTGAAATAAGTCTTTGGTAAGCCCGAAACTTCTGGAAGATTGATTAAGTGTGGCACTGAACTAAGTCGGTAAGATATAACATATCAGCCCAAAATGGCTATAAATGGGCAAGCTTTAGCGAGTGCAAGGGATTCACTTTAGAACAATCCAAAAAGGAAAAGGATGTAAAACCCAAGTGGCAGTTATTTGTGGATGGCACCTCAAACGAACAAGGGGCCGGAGCAAGATATGTGATAATTACCCCAGACGGCACAAACTTCATTATGCTATGAAATTGGGGTTCTCAGCAACTAACAATGTAGCAGAATATGAATCCATGGTTGCAGGATTAACCATGCTCTACAACTCAAGATCCCAAGAATTCAAGTATTCATTGATTCTCAATTGATGGTTAACCAAATCAAACATGTATATCAAACCAAATATCCCAAACTAAGTAAGTATGTGAAGAAAGTTTTAAAAATTCTCGCACTTTTCGAAGATTTACTTGTACACCAAATACCAAGAGGAGACAATTCTCAAGCAGATTCGCTGGCTAAGTTTGCAAGTTCGAGAGGAGTCCTAGAGACTCGAATTTTTCCTATGGAATTTCAGGCCAATCCCAACATTGAGGAAAAAAAATAAGAGGAAGCCAAGGAGCTATTAGTATTAACCTGATCATAAGCCTTAGCATAAGAATTAGAAGAAATAGATCGGGAAATATTGAATGAAGAACCTGTAGCCCCAATAGCGGAAATATTGGGTGGCTCCGATTATGAGTTATATTGTCAATAGGACACTACCTACAGATAAAATAGAAGCACGAAAGTTGAAAAGCAAGCCTAAAACTTTACCATTATGGATGGAATTCTATACAAGAAAGGATATGCCCTTCCCTATTTGCGATGTGTAAAACCCGAGAGCGAATTGAGGATATTAAAGGAAGCACATGAAGGATTTTATGGAGATCACTCTAATGGGATCAAACTAACCAAAAAGATAATGAGACAAGGGTTTTACTGGCCACATTTGACCAGCCAAGCAATTGAGTATGTTAAAAGGTGTGAAAAGTGTCAACATCGTTCGAAGATACCACGTCTTCCTTCGAGTCAACCAACCCCCATTACCAGTCCATGGCCATTTGTTGTGTGGGGAATTGATTTAATCGGGCCGCTTCCAATCTCCAAATGGGGAGCGAAATATGCTATAGTGGCAATTGATTACCTCACAAAATGGGTCGAAGCAGAACTACATCCAAAAATCACATCTAGGAAAGTGCTAAGATTTGTCATTAAAAACACTGTCACAAGGTTTGGTATACCTTATAAGATAATATCCGACAATGGAACCCAATTTTAAAGTGAAGAATTTTCATGATTTTGCCAGAATAATGGAATCATAAAAGGCTTCTCTTCCGTCGCTCACCCAAATGCCAATGGAGCCGTCGAAGCTGCTAACAAAATAATAAAGACAATCTTTAAGAAGAGACCGAATAAGGAAAAGGGAATTGGGTAGAGGAATTACCCAACGTGACATACCTCATATTCACTAACATATGGATGTGAAGCAATGCTGCCAGTAAAATTTGAAGTACATTCTCATCGAAGAATTTCCTACGCCTTTAATCCAAACCAAGAGCTGAGAAAGGAATCACTTGACTTGTTTCATGAATTAAGAGATGAAGCAGCCTTAAGAATGGCTGAATACCAAAGCAGAATATCGAAGTACTAGAACTCAAAGGTAAAAACAAGGTCATTCAAACAAGGTGATTTGGTACTTAGAAGAGTAATGGCCGTTACGAGAAACCCATCAGATGGATGATTGGGACCAAACTGGGAATGTCCACTAATAATTTTCAAAGAAATCCCCGAGGGCCTACTAGCTATGCCATCCTGATGGTAATGTGGTACCAAGAACCTGGAACGTAGAACATTTGAAACCATATTTTCCGACTCTGAATGAGTAAAGCATTTTCAGGAATGTCTCTACTATGATTCATTAAGAAAAGTCTACATGGTCGGGAGTAAAATTCTCCTTAAACTTGGACTGCCTAAGATGGTAGGCTACCAATAATGGTAGAAAGCCCTTAGTCACGCCATGATGGCTAGGTCAAGGCACCTCCTTGAGGGAGGGCTGAAGCCATTATCCAAGCCGAAGTCAGAAATGGCCAGGTTAAAGCGGCACAAACCCTTAGCAGCGTCACGCTATGGCCAAGATAGGGCACCTCCTTGAGGGACGACGGGTAATCCCTTGGTCCAGCCACGCTATAGCCTGGCCAATGTACCGAACAAGCCCTTAACCGTGTCACGCTATGGCCAGGTTAAGGCGCCTCCTAAAGGGAGGATGGGTAAGTATTCGGGCCCTACATCAGAATAAGCTAGCTGAGCAAACCAGAAACCCGAATGAAATGTCCGGCGGACTAAGAAAAGTCCATGCCTGAAATAGGCACCGCCAGAAATCGGCATCGCCTAAAATGGCAACCGCCAAAAGATTGGCAATGTCTAAAATGACAAACAGCCTGAAATGGGATCTGCTTAAATAAGCACAAAATTGGACTAAAGAGTCCCCGCTTGAAATAGGCCAAGCCAAATGGACAAGAAAACTCGGGCCCAAGAAAGCAAAAGCATGCAAGACTCCTCAAAGCTTGAAGATGGAACATTCGACAAATAGAATAAGAAAGAATTCTCTAACTTTTCATCGTAAACATTACTAGATGGGTATTCTGGTCTTCTATTATTAATTACCAAAAATGGTATTCTGGTCTTCTATTAGTAACTAAAATAAATTGTATTCTAGGACTTCTATTATTAATTATCCGAAATCATATTCTGAAAGTGGCATCCTGGACTTCTATCATTAGTTATCTAAAATGATGTTTTGGACTTCTACTATTAAATATCAGGAAGGGATATTCTGATCATCTATTACTCATTACTAGAAATGGTTTTCTGGATTTCTATTATTGATGCCAAATTGGATTTCTGGTCTTCTATTACTTATTGTCAGATGTGCATTTCTGTTCTTCTATTGCTTATCACCAGAAACAGCCTTATGATCTTCTATTATTGAATGACAAAACAAGTCATTTAAACCTTTAACGTTTACAAACAAAAATAACCTCCTAGACCTTTACATTAGAATGGATGATCGGATTGGTATTCTGGTCCTCTCCCATTATTACCGGATTAGTATGAAATTGTAGCCTCCTAATATGATGACCAAGATGATTCTGGTCTCCCTATTATTATATGATATGGAATTTTCAGCCTTTATTGTCACAAGACACGAACTTCTAAACTATCCATTCATGTTCTTCTAACATTCTACTGCTAAGAAACTTCCATCATTCATGGAAAAAGGGGAAATAATTACTATCAGGTTCAGAATGTTCAAAGGATGAATCTCCCGCCAAAATAAAATCAAAGTTAAAGGTCAACCAAATTGAAAAGACACTTGTATTATGAACTAAACATGCAAATATTATTAGATGTTTTGTAGGAATGCAGGGAAATTTTTGTAACCCGAGAATTTTTGTCCTAAAAAACAAAGGCCTTCTTTATACTCTGGGGGGGCAAAATTTTAACCATAAAATATGAACGAAGATAAAGATGGCCTTCCGGAAACCTTCCGCATAGAAAAAGAACATCAGGAGAAATCCCTATATGACAATGTCGAATGGATTGTACAACGCTAACAAAGAAGAGCACATGGGAACATAAGAATGAAGCTTTCGCAAGCATGAAGGAAAGAACTATTAAAGCACAGCGAAGCAGCTGGATACAAAACTGCTAAGCACCTCCCGATTGAAAATGGAAAATGACTCTGTAACCATTTGCCATAAAAAACTAAGAAAAAGAAGTTCATGCTAAACCTTTCGAAGGAGTCGAAAGAATGCGGTTAGCAGCTTGTAGCAATCCCAAACCTTTCAAAGGAGACAAAGAGTTTCGTCTCTCGATATTCAAATAGTTCTTACCTTCCGAAAATGATGGAGAAGTCAAAGAAAGGGTATGCGACTCTATAATGACCTTTTCGAAAGCATAATAAGCCTTACGGACCAGTTGGAATACATACTTAGTACCTTTTGACAGTTTCGAAAGTTTTATGATAAGGGCCACATTCATAGGTCAACAAAGAATGAAAGACAACCTTCCAACAACATTCAAGAAATGCACGTCTTTCGGCAGCAATCAAGTAGGGGAGGAAACTCCCGACAAGGTCGAAGGGTTCACAACAGTTAAGTAAGAGAGCAAACTTCCGACAAGGTCGAAGGGTTCACAATCCTTGGACAACATTCAAAGGTCCATGATGATGTACAGTGGACAAACCTTTCGACATGGCCGAAAGGTTTACAATTGCTTATAAGAGGCAACCTTTCGTCCCAGTCGAAGGCATGGAGCCGAAGGGAGGACCACCTGCATCTATAAATAGGACCCAAGGGGTTCAGTTTTGGTGGCCGATTCATCTTCTCATTCTGCATTCACTCAACTACTATTGCTTTCGCTCACTACATTGAAACCCTAATTTAGAAATCAAATTAGAGATTAGTTTCTTAAATTTTGTAACAAACTTCATCATGAAGAAATAAAGAGAATTGTGGCTTGTGATCGTCTCGGAATTTGGGGATAATCATGATTAGCCTTTAATTCAATATTAACAGCTGATCATACATGATTTATTTCTTATCTTCTTTGTTTATTTTGAGTATATTCCATGGAACTGTCATTAGACATTTTCATGAGTCTTGTTCCCTTTTCTTGGCTCCGGCCACAAAAAGGGAGATACTGCTTGTAATTTAGTCCCTAATATGGTTCTATGGCATATTAAATCAGTTCTTATTTTTGTCTGAGCATGTTTGGATGGTGCATTCTTTTTGAATGGTTTTCACGAGAAGAATATCAACCTAGGAGGCCGAAAGCATCAGAAAAATGTAAAACAGAGTAACATCTTCTTTCGACAACGTCGAAATGTCTACTACCTTCCGACAAGATCGAAAGGAGATGAAAATCATTGATCGACTCCTCTCGGTTTCCAAAGGAGATGAAATACAATGAAATGACAAGTTCGAAAGCTATATAATCATACCAACCAAGTCAAAAGGTTTAGATTATTTTAAACCCTCTAGCTAGGGCAGAAGGTTTAATAATTCTATTATTCCAACCAAACCATAAGGTTTAAACGGAATCTCAACCTTTCGACATGGTTAATGAGTTAGTTAATTTTCTACTCAATTTCATAGAATGGGCAAACAATTTCTCAAAACCTTTCGATATTGCCCATCTCAGGCTAATGTTAAAACTAAAGCCTTAAACCCTCCTGACTTAGTCATTTTATTCAAAAGATGCGAATTCACTCAACTACAAAGTTTAGCCCATATGAAACAGTCTTATGCAAAGTATTGGGGATGTTAATAAGAAATCTTGTTAAAATTTTATTTTTAAAAATAGTGGCAGCACTTTTCTGAAAAGTATTTATCAACTATTGAGAATTTGACAAACAAATGCAAGTTAGTTGCAAAATTATCTTTTTAACTTAAAAACAAAGGAATCATACTTTTAGTTTCAACCTTTTACGACATTAAACCATCCAACCCAGACCTTTAGACAAGGTCAAGAGGTTCATAGCTTTCGACAAGGTCAAAGTTCAATGCATATGGTATCAAGTATCTTGGTACGTAATGAATTGAACAAAGGTCGAAGGTTCTTAGTCGAAAGGTTGATGGCCAAAGAGGTTGGGGTATGTTTGTTTTATAAACCAAAATCTTTCACCTGCTTACTTTCGAAATGGAGCTTTCGATTTGGTTGCTTCCGACCAGGTCAAGTATTTAAAATAAAGGTTTTAAACCTTTCAACAAAGTTGAAAGGTTACTACTGCTTTGTTTTGTTTTGAACCTTCTGACAAAGTCGAAAGGTTTACTTGTTTTAAAACCAGTCGCTTGTCCATTCTTTCGAAAGAAAGCTTTCGAGTTAGATGATTTACCCTTGTTTTATAAATTGAAGTATTACCCAAGCTTTTGAAGGAGTTGTTTTAAAGGCAGAGGCCTATTGTTTTAAATAATATGTTTTAAATATTTCAAAGTAGAGCTTCCGACAAAGTCGAATGGTTTTGTTTTGAATGATTTCAAAGGAGTCGAAAGATTGCTTCCAATGAAGTCGAATGGTTTTAAAGAAGGATTTCCCACATGTTTTAAACTGTACCCAGTTTGCTTTCGAAAGGATTATGTTTTAAGAGTTCAATGGTTTCGAAAGATTTTAGTTCAATGGTTTTGAAAAGTTTTAGTTCAATGGTTTCAAGAGGCTTTTGTTCAATGGTTTCGAAGGGTTTGAGATCAATGATTTCAAAAGGCTTGATGAATGGTTTCGAAAGTTAAGGTTTTGGCTTCTTGGCCTAGAAAATTTAAGGGTTTTACTTGGGTTAGAAAGAGGTGCTTTCAAAGGTTTAGAAAGAGGTACTTCCAAATGTTAAATGTTTTCATCAACTAATGTTTGAGTAAAGAATATATATATAACATGGCAATGTGATTTTGAGTAAAGCTTAAAGATTTTAAATTTTCCTTGTTTAAATAAGAATTAAAGGTTTTAAATCATTTCGAAAATGTTTTCAAGGAAATTTATGGGAGGGGATCCTTAAGTGAAAATGTTGGGTGAGTTCTCACCACCGGTCCAAGCTTCGCCGAACCAACCATCTCCAAGCTTCGCCGAACCAACCATCTCCAAGCTTCGCCGAACCAACCATCTCCAAGCTCCTACCGGACCAACCCCAAACCGGACCAAGGTACTCCCACATAGCACCGAATCACCTACAACCGGTCCACTCTATCTCCGAACCAAGCGATGCTGAACCAAGACGTACCAGGCCAGATCACGTCAGCCCAGGCCCATCAGCAACTATACACATCCAAGACCCCTACCCCCAGCCTCACTCTATAAATAGAGGGGCAGGGGTACGACAATGGGGACAAGTTGGAGAGCTCAAGCACGGATAGAACTTTCAAACAACTTTCTTTTACTTGTATCAAAGCTTTGTATTTGTAATCAAAACAAGAGAAGAGAAATAACATATAAAGTGGACGTAGGCACATTCTGGCTGAACCACTATAAATCTACGTGTCTTTTTACAGTATAGTCCCTGCTTTTCACATATTTGCTTAAATCTCCAAAATCACTAAGAACAACATAAGATATACTAAATCATACGACTTTGAGGTGTTTGTCCATTTTTTGTGCAAACATTTTTGGTGCTTTCACTGAGAACTAGAAGCTCGAAGCTTCAGCTTCATCCACTTAACAGTTTTCCTAACAGCATCGTTCGCCACTTGGAAAACATGCCTCCCAAACAGAGAAAAGATGTTAACAAAGGAAAAAACATCGCATCCAGCAGTCTTCTAGATCCAACTGTCACGGATCAAGTAAATCGTCCTCCTCCAACAGTAGTAACAAATGAAGGACAGGCTAACCCAACCACTCCGGCCACAGAACAGCCTGCAGCAATTACTAGGGCAGATCTAGATAGGGTTGTGGTCGAAGTAACTAACCGCTTCACGTCCCAAAAAGAAGCTTTGGTGGACCATCTCATGTCACGCTTAAGGGATGCTGAAGATTCCAACCGTAACACTGAATCATGGGGCGAGTCCCAGTCTGGAGGATCTCAGAGACAACAAAGATCTTCCTTCTTCGAAGGAGCTAACGCCAGAAGTAGCCATGGTAGGAGCCAAGACCGAGCACAGCCCGAAGTTAGGCCTGAGGAAACGTTTGGTACCGAAACCAACGGGGGAGGTACCGGGCGAAGGTCAACTGTAGCTGAGCCTATCATGCTACCTAACCACGGAAACGCCAGTGAACGGGGTCGAGCTAGAGTCCAGCCCGAAGTTTGACCCAAGGAAGTGCTTAGATCTAAACCTAGTAGGGGAAGATCAAGGCAAGGGCCAACTTTAGCTGACCCTAGCATGCTCCCAGAAGATCAAAGGCAGCCGCCGGAAAATAGGAATGATAGACGATACCATCCCTACAGGTCATCTGGACGGAATCAATCCCACAGAACAGAACCAAACTCGTTTCTGTCTGCTCCAAATTCTGACGAAAGGATGGCGCGCTTATTCAGAGAGTGCGTCCAACGGGAGCAAAGAAATCGAGGGATAGGCGCTAGGGTGACCAGCCCTTTCGCCCGCAACATCAAAATTGCTATCTCCCCCCGAGAATGGAAGATGCCAACAATGGAACCTTACAAGGGAACCTCCGACCCCATCGTACACTTACAAAGATACACACAGCACATGCTCATGAGTGTAGCAACAGAAGGAGTACTGTGCAAATGCTTTCCACTATTCTTAGCAGATCTCGCTGCCTCCTGGTTCTGTCATTTACCCCAGGGATCCATCAGCTCGTGGGAAATGTTGAAAGAAAAGTTTATCAGTTAGTTCCGCATTCATGTGGAACAACCTAAGGACGCTTATTCCTTATCCAGCATCAAACAGAAACCCGGAGAGAAACTGCAACAATACCTGACCCGATTCAATGCCGCAGCGGCCGCAGTCCAAGATGCCGATGAGAATCTTATTCTAATGGCCCTCTGTAGTGGTGTGCATCCGGACACTAAATTTGCTAGAAGATTGACAAAAGAAAAACCAGCTACTTTACCCGATTTCTTCCATGAAGCCGAGAAATATATGATGCTCGAGGATGCTGCCGTTGAGGGGCAGTTAGGACAGCAAAATAAGGCAACTCACAGCAACGCCCCTGCTGTGGCAAGGGACGTTCGAAGAAATGATTCCAGAGACAATGCTGGGGGCAAGAAGGGAGAAAAGCGCCTATATCGGCCTGGACCGAGATTCGACACTTACACTCCTTTGAACGAGACCGTCGAAAATATATTCCTTGCCACCCAAGGCGAAGTTAGATACAAACGCCCACCATACAAGAAGGAATCAGATAATGCGCAGAAGTCTGGAAAGTTCTGCCGCTTCCACGAATCTCACGGGCATGATCCTAATGAATGCCATCATCTCCGGGATCTGATTGAGGAACACATCAGAAGGAAGAAACTGGAACGTTATGTAAAAAGTCAGGACAGGACTCCAGCTCCTGCCAATGAAAACCCAAGGCTACCCTCACCGGGGACCGACAGAGGAAACCGCAACACTAGCAGCTCCAGCCAAGAGAAGATAGTGGTCCATACCATCTCAGGAGGACCGCACATCGCAGACAGAAGCTGGAAAGAGATGGAAAGATATGGAAAGTCGCTTAGAGACAATAAAGACTGTGTCAACTCGGTTATAGACGAGCGCCACCCAAAGCGGAAAGAAAGTAATGACATCACATTCGGTAAGCGTGACCTAGAAGGAAGGCAGTACCCTCACATGGATCCCATGGTTATCTCTTCCCGACTCGGTCCCGCCGAAGTTTACCGAATCCAGGTAGACACTGGAAGCTCAGTAAACATCCTGTTCAAACATGCATTCGACAAAATGAAGATATCAATGAAGGATGTATCTCCCTACGATAAACCACTACACGGTTTCATTGGAGATGCGAAGATGCCTCTCGGGCAACTGGACCTCTTTGTTGAGATTGGAAGCCATCCCCGCTCCGTTGTACGGAAACAGACATTTGTGCTAATAGAAAACCATTCGGCCTACAACGCCTTCTTAGGAAGGCCAGCCTTGTCCGACTTCCAAATTGTCCTAGCCCCATGGTGCCTGAAGATGAAATTTCCAACGGACAATGGAGTAGGGGAAGTAGAAGGAGACCAGGACGTTGCTCGAGACTGCTATGTGACTGAACTTCGCAACAACCACGGGAAGGATAAAGGGAAGTGTGTAGAGATTGCCCTCTGCACGAAAAGTCTAAAAGCATAGCAACTAAAGAAAGCCCCTCCTCTTCGATATACCAACGACCCTTTCAATGAATTAGACCCTACGGACAAAGAGGAGGAGGCCACCGCCGAGCCTGCAGAGGCTATGGAGTTTGTATCTGTAGACAAGCACGACTCAAGCAGACTATTGAAAATTGGGTCCCAACTAAAAGCAGAGTTGAAGGAACAACTCATCGACTTCCTCCACCTCAACCTGGATGTATTCGCATGGTCACACGCTGACATGACCGGAATCTCCCCCGACATAGCATGCCACGTATTAAACATTGATCCTACCAAGGCACCCGTAAAACAAAGAAAGAGAAGTATGGGGGCAGAACGATTAGCAGCCCTCGATGAAGAAGTAAAGAATCTACTCGCCAATGACTTCATACGAGAAGCTATCTACCCGGAATGGATCGCCAACCCAGTGCTGGTAAGGAAGGCTAATGGGAAGTGGCGAACCTGCATTGACTTTTCCAACCTAAACGACGCCAGCCCAAAGGATTGCTTCCCACTTCCCCGAATCGACCAACTTGTAGACAGCTCAGCCAGGCACGAGCTCCTATCTTTTATGGACGCATACTCAGGATATAATCAAATTCCTATGCATGCTCCTGACCAAGACCACACTAGTTTCATCACCGACCGGGGTTTATACTACTATAAGGTAATGCCTTTCGGACTCAAAAATCCAGGAGCCACCTACCAGCGCCTCGTCAACAAGATGTTTGCAGGGCTAATAGGACAAACTATGGAAGTATATGTGGATGACATGCTGGTAAAGTCAAGGAAAGCCAAAGATCACGTAAGCCACCTAGGCGAGATGTTCCAGGTACTTCGACAGTATGGAATGAAGTTGAATCCACTAAAGTGCTCCTTCGGAGTGTCATCAGGAAAGTTCCTAGGATTCATCGTCCATGCCAGGGGGATTGAAGCAAACCTCGAACAAGTCCGAGCGCTAAGGGATATCAAGATACCTTCCACTCGGAAGGAAATGCAAAGTTTGAATGGAAAAGTGGCCGCCCTAAGCCAATTCATCTCCAAGGCAATGGACAAGTGCGTTCCCTTTTTCGAAGCTCTAAAGAAAGACAAAGGAAGGTTCGAATGGACTGATGAATGCTTAACCGCTTTCCTTAACTTAATAGAACACCTCCAGAAACCACCGGTACTCTCGACTCCAAGCGAAGGCGAAGAATTATACCTATACCTTGCTGTGTCATCTCACGCCCTAAGCGCTGCCTTGGTAAGGGAAGACGACCGCACACAGCGGCCAGTTTACTTCGTCAGCAAGAGGTTCACTGGGGCAGAAGTCAGATATCCTAAACTTGAGAAGCTAGCATACTGTTTATTAATCACATCATGGAAACTGCGTCACTACTTCCAGTCCCACTCCATCAAAGTTCTGACCGATCAACCACTGAGGCAGGTACTCCATCGTCCCGACACTTCTGGGAGACTACTTAAATGGTGCATTGAACTAAGTCAGTATGATATCACCTATCACCCTCGCACCGCCATCAAGGGACAATCCATGGCTGATTTCATTGTAGAATTCACTACCAACGAAGATAAGGAGCAATTGGAAATAGCAAAAGACATCAAGTGGAATCTCTTTGTGGATGGTGCATCGAACGAACAAGGCTCGGGGGCAGGTGTGGTAATAATCACTCCCAGGGGAAATAAGCTGCACTATGTTATAAGGTTGGAGTTCGCTGCCACCAACAACGATGCAGAATATGAAGCAGTGATAGCTGGATTAGAACTTGCCATAGAAATCGGAGCCAATTCTTTGTGTCTTCATAGCGATTCTCAACTTATTGTTAATCAAATACTAGGAGAATTCCAAGCTCGAGAAGAACGACTCATAGCATATTTAAAGAAGACCAAGTTACTTCTCAGCCGATTGGACCACTACTTAGTCAAACACATCCCTCGGGAAGAGAACCAAGAGGCCGACGAATTGGCGAAGCAAGCAAGTATAAGAGACATCGCCATCTTCGGGGCAGTAACCATTTCAAAGCAACTGGCCCCAAGTTTTGAGCAAGTGAACCTAATAGCTGTAACCGAGGAAGCAACTTGGATGACTCCCATCTGAGACTACCTACAAAGTGGCACGCTACCCAACGGGCGTAACGAAGTCAAGAAAATCTTGAGGAAAGCATCCCACTACACAATACAAGAAGACATCCTCTATCGACGTGGATTCTCTAACCCGTTGTTAAGGTGTGTCGCTGGAAGGGAAGCCAAGGAAATCTTATTCAACATCCATCAGGGAAGCTGCGGAGATCACACCGGAGGGCAAACATTAGCAAAAAAGATACTCCGATATGGATATTTCTGGCCCACCTTAAGCAAGGACGCTTTAGATTTCGTAAAAAAGTGTGGCAGATGCCAGAAGTTTGCTAAGATTCCGCGGCTACCAACCACTGAGATTACTCAAATGACTAGCCCTTGGCCCTTCGCAATATGGGGAATTGACTTAATCGGCGAGCTACCAATGGGCCAAGGCGGGGCCAAATATGCT
The DNA here is from genome assembly GCA_030737815.1 of Allium fistulosum. Lineage (NCBI taxonomy): Eukaryota > Viridiplantae > Streptophyta > Magnoliopsida > Asparagales > Amaryllidaceae > Allium > Allium fistulosum. The sequence continues at coordinate 672,016,250 of CM060905.1, forward strand.
ATAGTAGCAGTCGACTATTTCACCAAATGGGTGGAAGCGGAACCTCTGAATAAAGTATCTTCAGCAAAAGTTATTAACTTCTTGATCAAAAATGTTCTGTGCAGGTACGGAATCCCACTCAAAATCATATCAGACAATGGACTTCAGTTTGATAGCGAGGAATTCGCCATCTGGTGCCAAGAGCACGGAATTCACAAGAGCTTCTCATCCGTAGCGTACCCCCAAGCAAACGGACAAGTCGAAGCGCCAACAAAATTTTGAAAACTCTAATCAAAAAGAAGCTTGAAAAGTCAAAGGGCGCTTGGGTGGATGAACTTCCTACGGCACTATGGGCCAATCGCACATCTTTCAGAACATCAACGGGGCACACTCCTTTCTCTTTGGCATACGGATCGGAGGCTATGCTCCCAGTTGAAACCATTGTGCCTTCCCACCGTAGGATCCACTGTAACCCAGAAGAGAACGAAGAACTCCTTCACATGTCTTTGGATCTAGTTGAGGAGAGAAGAAATGACGCAGTCCTTAAAACAGCAGCCCACAAACAAAAAGTGGCGACACAATACAACTCCAAAGTCAAACATCGTACCTTACCAGAAGGGGATCTTGTCCTCAAGCGAATCTTCCCTCGTCCCGGAGCACTAGACCCAATCTGGGATGGACCGTATGTAATTCATAAAGATCTCCACAATGGAGCCTATATTTTGTCAACAGTGGACGGAGAGGTGTTCCAGAGGGCATGGAACATCCAACACCTCCGTCGATACTTTTCTTAACTTGTATTGCCCATATGAAGTCAATTAACAAAGAGAATCAGTGGACGTAGGCATTTTCGTGCCGAACCACTTTAAAAAACCTTGTTTCTTTTTTAACTTGTTCCTTTGTATCTTGGCTGCTTGTTAACTTTATCCTTTTCTGTTGAACAAAATCCTGAGCATATAGCATTTCTATTCAAAGCACTCCACAACGCAACTTCACCTGGACAAGACCTAACAGGTACTATTCGAATCTATGCCCTCGCCAATGAGACACTTTTGCTTCGGCATCCCTGTGCTGCGGGTTAACTCATTGCTCGCGACGGCCCTCAAAGCCAATTGTAATGAGCCGATTATAAGCCACCGAGAAGGCCGACTATAGCCGAGGCAGCTCATTACGGCGTTAGGCTTGCCGGCAACTGTGAACCGACTATAAGCCCCAACATAAGGTGTGGCCAGCCAGGGGCAGTTCACAGTTGACGATCGGCACCCACGCTAGCCGGCCACAGTAAATCGAATAATACCCACGATTACGGGCCATAATGGCTCGGGTAATTAATGTGCGCGATCTCGAATCCGATGTGTCTTAAGTGCGGTTGTGGTAAAAAAGAATTAACTCCCCGCGGAGGCGTAAGATGGGTGACAAATGTCTCCAAGACCCACAGCTAGGGAAAGTGACTACAAAACCCGTTTGCCACGAACTTAAGCACATCGAAGGCCTTCCGTGATTGGAAGTTTTACTTTTTCACATATTTCAATTTTACTTAAAAAGCTTTCCTCCTATCCTCTATAACAATCCCTAAAGTACAGGATACAGAGTAGGAGATACTCGCCAATGGGTGTAGGGACTCACAATTGAATGGCAGGGCATTCAACTGCATTCCGTGCTCGGTCATACAAGATATTCAAAACTGCCATCTACAATTAGAACACGAAAGGTGGTATTTTCTTCTTTTGTGCACAAATACATGACTATGATTTGTTCGCACCTCACGCTAACATTACAAGTCATGAAAATATGTTTTAAACAAGAACCTGACATCAAACACAGTCTAATTACGAGAATATGCATAGCTATATTTCTTATGCAACATGTCAAAATAGCCAAAAACATTCAAAAGATGAAAAAATCAGCTTAAGTTAAAGAATTACACATCAAGAACAGAGCTATTTATTACAAGTAGCAAGAATTACAACCTAAAAGTTACTCTACTATTTTAAGACTAACATATACAGCCATATCAAGTCCACAAAAAAGTGTTTTTCCAGGTCTAATCAAGGGGCCGGCTGCATTGGAGTTTTATCCTTGTCCTGTTGCCCACCTGTCCAGTCAGAGAAAGGATTCATTAGTGATAAGCAACCAAGTCAATGGAGAAACTAAAAAAAGGAAGACTTACCGGCACCTGCTTCTTGACCATCCTGGTCGTCATCCTCCACTTGCACACCTGCCTCCTCAGCAGCAAGCAATCGCATACCCTCCTTCACCGCTACCTTCTCCTCCTTGGTAAACTGGGCAGTGACCACATCCATGCTAAAGGCCACGCCACCCTCTTTATCTACATCATCCTTAGCCTCCTCCAGAGCCCGAAGATAAGTCTTAGCCATGACCCTAGGATAATCATCCATCCAGGATAGGTTGCCCTGCTTCCAAGTTCGGAAGTACATGTCCTGAAGCATTTCGTCCATCATCCCCTCATTCTCCTCAAACTCCCTCATCCGGGCCTCGGAAGCCGACAACCTTTCAACAGCGGCATCTCTCCCCGATCGGTATCTCAAGCAGTTAACTAAAAGGGATTTCCGCATCGCCTCCATCTCCTCCGTCAACTTGGCTTGAGCAAGCTCTATAGCCTCAAGTTTCCCGGATAACTCCTCCACCTGCTCAAGATCCGCTTTCCGAACCTCGTCCACCGTGGCGATGGCCATGTCGATCCGTTCCTTGCAAGTAGCTTCCATTTTCCGCAGTTCGGCCCGGCTGGCCTCCTCCATGGCTTTCTTTAGTCGTCCAGAAGCAGCCTCAGGCTAAGAAATCTGAATGGCCTGATCCGCAAGCTGTTTGGCCTGATCCAAAACCACCAATCGTAGTCGGATGTTGGCACTCCCAATCTCCTATCCAGCCTTAGCCAACCGGGCATGATGCCCCATCAGCTTCTTAGTCTCCTCCGCCACCCGATCAATATTAGCCTTGGCCTCGTCTCCCATGGTAATTATCCGAGTAGTAAGTAAATCGAGATCTAAGGACTTAGCCTCATCAAGCACCCGTACCATGGGATTGCGGGGAAGAAGGTGCTCACCGGTAACCTCGTCAAAGGTAATATCATGGGAACTTGGATCCAGATCATGATGACCCGCAAATGGATTTCGAGCTAAGTCAGGACGATCAATCTGGGTAATGGTAGGATTTTCAGACGGGTGTGGAGAGAGTACGAATTCGGTATCCTCCTCCGTGATATCATGAAGAGGTTGAACTGGGGGCTGCGGACCAAGTGAAGGTTCAGATAAGGGGTGACCCCTCTTTCTCTTTTGAATACCCTCTTCAATAACCCCGAGAAGAGGACGGTAGTCGACTACATCCCCGGAACGGTGGGCCGAAGGCTTCGGCTTGGCGGAAGCTTTGGAGAGCTTGTATTGTTCAAGCCTGTGCCGAAGATCTGAGGCCTTGGCCGTTTTACCTGCTCCTGATATAAAGAACAAGTGTCACAAGCTTACATTGATCCATAATTCGAGAAAACACGGTAAAAGTTAAAAGAAGAAAGAAAACACATATGTGGGTGTACAAACCCTGGGGAGGAGTAGGATACTGCAATGAGTCCTGGATTTCATTCCAGGACGGGAGCGGATCATAAAATATTCCTAAGTCCCTATCATAAATGGAGCCCGCAGGAGTCAAAAGTTCACCTTGAGTCATGGAAGCCACCTTGGCTGGAATAGTCCGAGGAGGATCGCTTGCACCAGTCCCAGCCTTGTCAGCTTTCCCGGATTTCTCTATCAAAGCCGGTTCCCAGTCTAGCCCCTCGAAAGCTTGGTGGAATGCATCATCCGTCCACTCCTGAATCTCGCCTGCTTGCCCAGGAAGCAAGGCCCCGATGCCATCACCACCGTCGGCACCTTCCCGGTCACCTCCACCCTCACATCTCTCCTCCTCTACGTCTTCCTCCCCCTGGGTAAGTGGACAATTGCTGGGGGAAGGACCGTCCGACTTCTTAAGTTTCTTACCTCCGACGACTGGAGGTTTTGTGAAAGGTTTCCTCTTGCTACTCTCTACCGTGACACCTCCCTTAGCCTGAGCAGCCGCCCTCTCCTCCGCCGTTTCCCTCAGCTTGACTACTGACTGCTGTGGAAAGATCAAGTTATACTCCAGAAGGGTCGCATTTCTAATCAGGAAGGCAGCTGATCTATCTCTCCCGGGGATAGCTTCTATCTCAGCCGCCGTCTGAACCAGGCGATCAGTCTCCACAACCGCAAAGCCACCTGTCGCTAGTAAAAATGAAAACGTATGAGAAGAAGCATCGCAATCAGAATGGAAATTATAAGTAAAGCATCGACTTACATCCTGAAGTAAAGCGCCGAATAGAAACAGAGTCGTCTCTGACGAAGAACCACTCCTTCTTGAACATGCTGAACTTAGAATACAGATCCAAGACCGGCTTAAAGGTTACAGCTGACTCCAAACTGATATATGGGGACCCCTTCTTATAGCCCCTCAGATTATATAAGTACCGAATCTCCCGGTTGGAAGGAGCACGCCCATACTTCCTCTGGAAGATAACGAAGAGGCTCACCAGTATAGCATAGGAGTTGGGTTGAAGCTGGAATGGGGCCACCTTTAGATATGTAAGGAAACTGACTACCCAAGCATTAAGAGGCGGAATGGCACCACACATACAGTGGTATCTGCTGTAGGCAAAGTACCCTTCGGGAGGGTCGTATGGCATAACTTCTCTCCCTTGCAACAGCATGCGCGTTCTATCGATTCCAAAAGAACGGGAGATGACATCAAGCTGTTCCTCCTTGAGGGAGTTGGGAAAGCAATCGGGCGGGGAGTTCAGAAGCTCCTGAGGGCCGTACCCGTCCACCAGTGATCTCGGGGCAGTTCTGTGACGTTCCGGTCCTGGCTGAGCAGGGGGCACTGCGGAAGATCCTCCTACGCCCTGGGACTTCTTTTTATCTGATCGAGTTTCTGCTTTTCGAGACATTTATCTGCAAACACAAAGAAGTGCGTCGTTAGAATAAAGGAAGTAAAGGAGCGAGTGTGTGCAGTCTGGAATTTCACTCATAAAATCAAAACGCTCAAATTCCTATTGTCATTCGGTAAGGTGAATGTTAAATTTCATTCGGTATTTGGAGGCTCGAGGTTCATCCAGCATTCCCCTATAGGATTCATTCGGTGATCCAAATGAGAATACTCATTCGGTATTTGGAGTCTCGAGGTTCATTCGGCATTCCCCTATAGGGTTCATTCGGCGATCCAAATGAGAATGCTGGTTCGGTACTAAGGATCCACGAACTCATCCGGTAATCCAAGGACGATAGTTCATTCGGCACTCGAAATACCCGGATTCGTTCGGTTGTCTAAAAGGGATATTCGGCGAGAGAAGGCTGTATCACCTGATTCGATTCGGTATGTGTTAGCACCAAAATTGGTCACTAACCTCGTTGAGAAAGATTGTGTAGAGATATAAGTGATGAAGATAAGTTAAACAGGGAAGAGAATGCTAATTTAAATGCAGAAAGTAAGAACACCAAATTTATAGTGGTTCAGCGTAATTGCCTACGTCCACTTTGAGGTTAAACTTTATTGATCTTCTTAATAGTTGATTACAAATAAAATTCGTGAATCAAATGCTTGAATGAAGTTGTTAAGTAGAGAAGATGAGTCTCAAAAATGGCAGAGTCTCCCCAGTGTTCTCTCAAAAAGATCCCTTTTCACTGAGACCCTGCCCCTCTATTTATAGACAAAGATGGGCTGGACTTCCCAAGTGGGCTTGGTAGCCGAACACTCTAGCCCAAGTGTAGTGGTCGCTGCATGCCGAACACCATAATGCCGAACGATCCTTTCTATGCTGAACGGTATATTCGATGTGTAGGAAGTGCAGAATGGTTGTCAGTTGAAGCCGAACGTGTCTCTGTCTGAAGCTCTTGACCGAACAATGCTCTCTGACCGAACGATGCATTCAGGCCGAACGATACTGTCACGTTGAGTAGTTATGCACACCGAACATCTTCCGGATGCCGAGTACTTCTGTCGCCGAGTACTCCTGTCGCCGAGTTCTACTATCGCCGAGTTCTACTGATGCCGAGCACTACCTGATGCCGAGTGCTATCTGATGCCGAGCACTACCTGATGCCGAGTGCTATCTGACGCCGATCACTAATTGATGTCGAGTACTACGCCGAGTACGATGGAGGCCGAGTACTTCGCCGAGTACTCCTAGATGCCGAGTGCTACTGGATGCCGGGTACTACGCCGAGTACTCCTTGATGCCGAACACTCTCTGATGCTGAGTTCCACTGGAGGCCGAGTACTAGTTGCCTGGTCAAATCTCCAGGAAACACTTGCCCCCCAAAGTGTGTCGTGTGAAGCAACACAACACGCTTTGAATCAGCGAGTATTCCTTGTCTTTAGAAAGAAATCCACCATGTTTCTTGAACAGTCATTATCCTCCAATTTATCCTCCCAAGGTGTTGTATCCTTCTTTGGTCATCGTGATGCTCGGTCGATTCCCAATATTATAAATCCAGGATTGTAGTTCATTAGTGGCTATCCGTGTCTGATTCTGCAGAGCTAATAAGCTTCGGCTATATGATCTAGTCTTCTCTTAATAACCCTTAGTGAGAATACAATTTCTGTTGATTTCAAGAAGTCGAACTTTTTCGGATGTACACATGCACGTTCGGGTACATGTTCTTGCCATTGGCTCTCGGATGCATTTTATATGCTTATAAGTCGTCGCCAACTCCATCCAGTTTAATTGTAATTCAATCGCGATTCCTTGTTTGTATTTTCTGTGAAATAAGGGTTGCAATCAGCCACTTGAGGAGTTTTCCAAACCTCTCTTCAGTACAGACTCTATGATTTTGTTCACAGCTTCAACCTGTCCATTTGTAGTTATAATGGATCATGGAAGGTCATAAGGACATATGACGTTACGGATAAAGAAGTTGATTATTTTCTTCATCTTGGTCGTGGTTAAGAGTTCTTCATCTGCCCATTTGGTGACGTAATCAACTGCTATGATGGTGTATTTCGCACCACCTTTAGGATCGACAAGAAGATGATTTCAGTGCCCCCAAGTGGCAAACGGCTATGAACTAGCCATTTGAATAATTTCCATCGGCGGGGTTCCCGGATTTTTTGCAAACATCTTGCACTCGTCACATTGTCTAGCATGATCAACCGCTGCTGGGTTGATAGGTGGCCAGTAATACCTGTAGTAGAGTACCTTCTTTATCATGGTTTTCCCCTTGATGTTATTACCGCATTCTTCTTCATAGAATTTGCTCAAGATATCATCATGGGCGATATGATGAAGCAAGGGGATGGATAAACTCCTTTTGACACACGACTTATTCTTAGATTATCTGGCGTGAAGCTTTGAGGAGGATGTGTCGTTTTCCATTCCTCCATTCAGTAAGAATTCCTCATTGTAGATAGTCTTTGATAGGAGTCAACCATGACACCTTTTCATTTTGTTCGCTGAGTACGTGTGTAATGATGTAATACGTGAAGCCGGTTAGTAGCTCTTGGACTTGGCCGAGATAAGGAGCAAGACAATGCCCCCTAGCAAGATCAACTTCCTTAAATTTGTATACTACCAATCAAGAATCACAAAAGATATGTAAAGTTTTCACTTCAAATCCTCTAGCAAGTTTGAGGCTGGCAGTCAAGGCTTCATACTAAGCATCGTTGTTTGTTACAAGTAAATCGAGTTTTAGGACGTACCAGATTGATCGTTCCTCAGGAGTCATTATCAAGCCATAACACTGATCATTGGATGCTCCATCCACGTACATTTTCAATCTTATGGTTGGTTCTCTGCTACTCTTCGAGTAGTCATCTGAGGGAGTGAATTTGGGTGTGAGGTCTGCTAATTTCCGTCCTTGGATAGCCCTTCGTGGGAAATAAGTGATATTGAATTAGCTTAGTTCGATATTCTATTTAAGTAGTCTTTCAGACATCTTAGGTCATTGTGTGCCCTGTCGCAACGGCTGGTAGGCATAGACGTTGATGGGGTGAGCCTAAAAGTAAGAGTGGAGCTTTCATGATGAAATCAATAGGATTGTGCTAGCTTTTGTAGCTTCGGGTTGATATCCAATGCATGGCTCGCGATAGTTAATGAAATCACATATGCATGTCAGAATGGGTCCAAGGGAACATATCATCATTTATTCAGAAAAATCCAACTAATTCTTTTATCATCACTGCACTGAGTTGTGATCCGATATTCAGCACCTGGAAAGGGTCGCCATGGCTGGCTGCTATGTTGACCGTCAGCTTAGCAGGTTCCATCCCAGATTCTTTGAGTAAAGATGTAACTATTTTGCATAACATTCAATGTGAAATATAGTTGGGACGGTCACAGTTGATGGTTACTCTGGTCGAATCCTAGAGTCTTGCCATGAGTTGTTAAGTCAAATAATGAAGGGCTCTGAATGCTCTAATTGATTATCTGCAAATGGCCAAAGATCAGGCTTAAAAGCACGTTGAAGGAAATGTCGAGTAGGGGCCAGCCTCGAGTTGCGTGCAACTGCATAGCTGGATCTTGCTATGAGTTTGAATTTGCTTGTATATTCGAGTAACGCATTTTCTATTCAATGCATTCATGATCCTTCACTCGCCCTTCGGGTTGGAGTGACAGTCAGTTGCCCCCAAGCTTTGGCATCGATTTAACGATTCTATCTCTAGGCATCCTTTCGGTCGTTGCCTTGAGTAGCTGTAAGCACTATATGTAAGTTTTAATACTGAGCTATCGTGGCCAGTTTTTGGATGACCATGCATCTTCTCCCAGTCTCGGGTTGATAAATGTACTGCATGGATGGTTGAGTCTCGTCCTAGCTATGTTTATGTTTTCACCTAAACTCCAAAGACATAGAGGTGATTGGTGAATAGTCGGTTCACATTCATCTTGCTTCTCGCTCGTGCCCCCAGGTCTGGGGCATATACCGATAAGTAGGAAGGCCAGCCATGCCCACTTTAGCTTTACTCTCTTTCCCGTTGAATCGTGGGATCATGCAAGTCGATAGGAGACTAGGTCTCACCTATCTTGGATTTTATCGGGGTTTTTCATTCCAAGAGGAATACTTCGATGCCACGTAAGTTTCAGGGCGTAATTTGGACAGTGGATGGTCATCCACGTCCACTTTGGTTCATGCTCTGTAATCATATCTTGGGGTAAAGTTGGCTACAAATGCAGTCGGGTTATGCTCATCCAGTTTCATACTCCTCCTGACGAATCGAACGAGGGTGCTGGAGAATTTTTGACCAAGTATTCGTGGTTTACCCTCCTTTCCATACTCTGGGGGTCATAGTTTTTCAAAAAACAAACATCCGAGTCACATTCGTATGTGCTTGGTGCGGATCGACATTGACCCTTGGTCTGAGGTATGATATAGTAGGTTCCTCGTAGCTTTGGATGCCTTTTCGATTGGTTCTGTATTGAGGCCTCCATGCAGTCGCTGCCTCAAGTTATAAAGAACGCCATGCTAGAGCTATAGTAAGCTGTCGTATTCGGCTTTTTAGTGTTTTGTACCCCTGGCCCCAGCATTGATTTGGCCAAGTCACTAGTTGGATGGTCAAACTCCATCCTCAGTGGGTTAATAATCCTCCTGTCGATTCCAGGCCGAAGTGTGCGGAATAGAAAATGGTCGGAATCCACTCGTCTATTTATCGATGTTTATACACCACTCTACATTCTGGTGACTTAGTGTTATTCTCCCTCCGGTTTACTCATGCCCAATTTGTGTTCATGCTTCGGTCCACGCTCCGAGGACTTAGAGATTTGTCGAACGGCTTACGCTTTAGTCCACAGTTCGAGACGCAGAGATTTTCGTCAACTCGTTTATACTCTAGTTCGCACTCTGGGAACTTAGAGTACTATGGTCCGCTTCTGGGATTTAGGGATTTTTCTGAAGTCGTCTATAATCTAGTCCATGCTCTGGGGACTGAGAGGACTGTAGTCCGCACTCTGGGGACGTAGAGGTTTTTGAGCATCTATACTCTAGTCCGCACTTAGGGACTTAGAGTACTTTAGTCCGCATTCTGTCTCCCATTCCAGAGGGTGAGACCTCTCGGATGGCTGAGAGTTTGCCTGAACCTGGTAGATAATCCTTCTCTTTAAGGTTCTCTTTAAGATTTCGAAAGTCGTTATTCTTTATGCAGGACTATTGCATTCTTGTTTTCCACGATTTTGTGCAGGCCGTTCTGACCCCGAGCCCACTCTGAGGAGCGATGTTGCCAAGGAAGTGGGGGAGAAAACAAGTGAAGCCACTCACGCAGGGGAGGCTTTTGGTCCAGACGCTCAGGTGATCGGAGCGCTTGACGAAGACAAGTCTGAAACCTCCTCTCCTACCGACGGGGGTTATGAAGTAGAAATTACAGGCGCCTCTGAGCATACATCCGAATTGAGCATGGAGGAGTGGCTCGAGAAAGAGAGGGAGGAGACGGTCAAGGTCATAGTAGATCCCCGAGTTGTGGACTTGGACGATCCTTTGAACAAGCCGTTGAAGGTCATCCTTCCTGGCGGTTTCAAGCCCATGGAAGGCCCTCGTACTCCTTCAGTTGCTACCCCTCTATCAAAGAAGAGTACCAAGGGTAAATGCTCTGGAGAGGAGCCGTCTGGAAAGAAGTTGAAGAAGCACAAGAAGTGATTACTATCCTCGTTCAACGAGGGTTAGTTTAAGTCATGTAATTATTTTCATCTATTTCCTTAGTCCTTGTAGATAGAATGTCGACTCTGAACTTTGGAGCGGTTGTAATAGAAACTCATTTCTGAATAAGGTTTAGTTCCTTTTTCTGTCTTACAAAAGACTCTTATTGTTCAGTTTTCTTTATGATTGTGATTTTAATCCAAGCAGTTGTGAGTAACATAGACTTCTCAGTCCATCTTCATATAACTCGGAAACTCTTCGGGAGTCGTTGAACTTCCATTCTGTGCTTTGAGCACTTAGAATACTTTCTAGCCCGTATGTCAGGGATTTGACAAATTCAAGTCATTTGTGTCATAGTTCATATTCAGGGAACTTGGAGATCCGATTCGCTTATATTCGAGTCTGCACTCTGGGGAGTTAGAGTACTCTAGTCCGCACTCTGGGGACTTGGAGGTTTAAGTCATTTATACTCTAGTCCATGCTCTGGGGACTTAGAGTACTCCAGTCCGCAATCTGTTTAAGTCGTTTATACTCTAGTCCGCGCTCTGGGGACTTAGAGTACTCCAGTCCGCACTCTGGGGACTTGGAGGTTTTAGTCATTTATACTCTAGTCCGCGCTTTGGGGACTTAGAGTACTCCAGTCCGCACTCTGGGGACTTGGAGGTTTAAGTCGTTTATACTCTAGTCCGCACTCTGGGGACTTAGAGTACTCCAGTCCGCACTCTGGGGACTTGGAGTTTTTAGTCATTTATACTCTAGTCCGCGCTCTGGGGACTTAGAGTACTCCAGTCCGCACTCTGGGGACTTGGAGGTTTAAGTCATTTATACTCTAGTCCGCCCTCTGGGGACTTAGAGTACTCCAGTCCGCACTCTGGGGACTTGGAGGTTTTAGTCATTTATACTCTAGTCCGCGCTCTGGGGACTTAGAGTACTCCAGTCCGCACTCTGGGGACTTGGAGGTTTAAGTCGTTTATACTCTAGTCCGCACTCTGGGGACTTAGAGTACTCCAGTCCGCACTTTGGGGACTTGGAGGTTTTAGTCATTTATACTCTAGTCCGCGCTCTGGGAACTTAGAGTACTCCAGTCCGCACTCTGGGGACTTGGAGGTTTTAGTAATTTATACTCTAGTCCGCGCACTGGGGACTTAGAGTACTCCAGTCCGCACTCTGGGGACTTGGAGGTTTAAGTCGTTTATACTCTAGTCCGCGCTCTGGGGACTTAGAGTACTCCAGTCCGCACTCTAGGGACTTGGAGGTTTAAGTCATTTATACTCTAGTCCACGCTCTGGGGACTTTGGGTACTCCAGTCCACACTCTGGGGACTTGGAGTTTTAAGTTGAGAGCAGTCGTATTTCCACTCTTTAATTTGTATTCATCTACTGTATCGAGGCTAATGTCGTCGAATGAACAATCGAACCACGTTTGCTCACGGAATGAGATTCTGCCCCCCAGGATGAGGGACGAAATTTGAAAAATGGACGATCGATTCTCGTTCGCATGGTGATTATAGCTCTTCCAATCAAGTCGAGGAAGGAGGTATATGACCGATGGTTGAATCACATCCATGTTGGGTTACATAGCCAAATCTCTTACAATTTGCTCCGTATCTCCTTTTAGAAAATAAGGATAATAGATTGTTGAGTAGACAAAGTAAGTTGCATATGTTCCAAGGTGCAGTCGTGTCCATATATTGACAGTGATGGTTAGCGAGTACGCAGTCTACCATAGCTACTTCAAGTTGGGCTTTCGAACAACCTTTCGTGTTCAGGGTAGGATTTGATGTGTATATGATCAAATCACGTCCACTTTTGACGGATCCCGGCGTCACTGAGCTTCATGAGGGGTATCTGTATTTTGTCGAACTTTGTTCTATGACTCGATTGGAGTGGATGATCGGACCATATTCATTCCAAGCAGTTTAGGTCTCCAAGTCAAATGTGGAGGTTGATGGATGGATGGTCGGTTGTTCGAATCGATCATAAGTTGAGCATACGAACTCGGATCGTCTTGAAACTTGGAACATTGGCTTCCCTGGCTTTGATTGTTATGTCTTGTTAATCGTGGCTCGATCCAGACTCGGACAAAATCCATTGATATCCATAGTGAGCCTTTGTGTAACCGATCTCCAAGACGAACTGTCACTGGTTTCTAATCAAGTTCTTGGTGTCACGGCCTTGCCAAAAGGCGGGATAACATTTGCCCCCCAAAGGACGTCTTGTGTAAACATGACGTGCTTTGAAAAACCGCAGTCTTTCATGCTGAATATTTCCGTTCAGTTGATTGCTTGACAGTCGTCTCTTAATCGTTTCGTTGCAATCTTCTTTTAGACAAATGTTCAACTAGCGTGCTTTGCTTTGGTTCTGCCCCCAGTTTTGGAGATGAGTATGGAGTTGATGTATGTTTATACTCCGTCTCGCACTCTGGGAGTACGGAGTTGATTAATGTTTATACTCCGTCTCGCACTCTGGGAGTACGGAGTTGATTAACGTTTATACTCCGTCTCGCACTCTGGGAGTACGGAGTTGATTAACGTTTATACTCCGTCTCGCACTCTGGGAGTACGGAGTTAAGTAGATGTTTATACTCCGTCTCGTACTCTGGGAGCATGGAGTTAAGTAGATGTTTATACTCCGTCTCGCACTCTGGGAGTACGGAGTTAAGTAGATGTTTATACTCTGTCTCGCACTCTGGGAGTACGGAGTTGTGCGAAGGATCGTCGTCTATCAACCCATTTTTAGCCTTGATGTGATGGCTTGCCCCCGAGCTTGAGTTTCACTTAGCGAGTGGCCGGCCGTATCGCAGCCGCTCTCTACTTGAATAAATTTCACTTGCAGGATGGAATTCAGCTCTCCGTGCATCATGATGTTGTACATTGTATTTAACCCATAGCCCCAAATCAAAGGCATATGATTGATGATGAGCGATAGAATTGTGCTCGTCCAGATGTAACTCCACACGTTCGATCATGGTCTGCGTAGATTGGTTGGCAACCAAATCTGAGTACCTGGTCACCTGCATCGTTCTCATTGATATGTGAAGCAGCATCGTGTGCTCGCTATTCGACTCTGCCCTTGGCTCCTTTCAAAGGGATGTCGGCCGTCAACCATCCAATTGATAATCATAGCCCTTTATTAATAGGCATCGGATATTCGCTGCCCGCCATTCTGCAGGACGTGTACATACTATTGAAGCTTTCCTTTCCAGGTCATCTTTTCAATCACACCTCGGAGGTGTTTGTAATCGCCCGTGTTAGGATCAGTGAGCATCTGGGAATATACAACATTCCCCTAATTTTCTTTAGACTTTGGTATACTCTCTCGAGGTTGGTTTCCAGTACCACTCCGAGTCGTGAGTCTTCAAGTAGAGGTTGTCAATTGAATCTTTCAAAGGGCATATGAGCTAAATTCTGAAGTCTTGTTTCGGCTACTGGGATCTACATCCTTAGCCAACGTGCCTTCATTGGTATTTTTCTTAGTCTGCTCCACTCCTCCTCACTTTAGTTCTGATTCATTTTGTAAAAGAAACGATCCATAGTCGTAGGAGGCTCTTTAGCTAACTAGCTGCCAAAATATATCTGGAGGTCGAATTTCCTCAAACGCAATCAGTATGATACCCTTGTTAGTATTTGGAATAAATTGCTTAGAGCATTGGTTTGCTTGGAGTCATCTTGGCGTTTGCTAGAGTCATATCATCTATGTTCTCCAACCTTTGGGAGTACCGTTTGAATAGCGGTTGCTTGCCCGTTCCCTTGATGTCGTTCATAAGCTGCCGCTAGATCCTCTATGCACTAGTCGATCATGGGATGTTAGGGAAGTGGATAGAATGTTCCTTTATTAAATTGAGTTTTGAATTCACTATCCAGAGGCACTGCGCTGCGGCTAGGGTTCGGGGGGGTTTCCCCCCGAAATTTTTTTTTAGCCTCTTTTTTGAAAATTTGGGTCGTACCCGAAAATAGTTTTTTTTGATAATAGGGGTCATATATGAGACCGGTGTAACTTAAGTTTCGATCGGCATTGAGGGCCGTTCGGCATGACAAAGTTGCTCGGCATATAAGATTGTTCGGCATCCAAATTTGTTCGGCATTCCACACTGTTCGGCATTCAGGAACGCCCGGCACTCAGGAGCGTTCGGCATTAGAGAGCGCTCGGCATTTAGGAAAGTTCGGCATTAGAGAGCGCTCGGCATTCAGGAACGTTCGACATCCTGATGTCACTCGGCCTGGAGGTATGGATCGGCATAGAGGTATGGATCAGCCTGGAGGTATGGATCGGCATTCGGATGTCGCTCGGCCTGGAGGTATGGTTCAGCCTGGAGGTATGGATCAGCCTGGAGGTATGGATCGGCATTCGGATGTCGCTCGGCCTGGAGGTATGGTTCGGCCTGGAGGTATGGATCGGCATTCGGATGTCGCTCGGCCTGGAGGTATCGTTTGGCCTAGAAGAGCGTTCGGCCTAGAGGTATGTTCGGCCTGGAAGGGCGTTCGGCCTACCCCTTTTCTGGAGCGTTCGGCATATGCCTTTTATGGGGCATTCGGCATACGCCTTTTCTGGGGCGTTCGGCATACGCCTTTTCTGGGGCGATCGGCATAAGCCTTTTCTGAGGTGATCGACATAAGCCTTTTCTGTAATGATCGGCCGAATTGCCTTCAGAGGAGGGTCTGCCTTCATTCAACTTGAGTGCAAACTTCAACGTCCAATCCCCAGATCTTGCGTACATCAGTGAATCCAATCTACGACTATCAGCTTCCTTTAGATTTCTTTCAAATCTGAGTAGAATAGGAAGTTTTCTAGTAAACAACTGGATCTTTCTCGCGAATATGGAAATCCACTAGTAGACGATGAGATCCAATCAAGCTGAGAATTCAATTCTCAGTGAAAGCACCAAAGTGTTAGCACCAAAATTGGTCACTAACCTCATTGAGAAAGATTGTGTAGAGATATAAGTGATGAAGATAAGTTAAACAGGGAAGAGAATGCTAATTTAAATGTAGAAAGTAAGAACACCAAATTTATAGTGGTTCAGCGTAATTGCCTACGTCCACTTTGAGGTTAAACTTTATTGATCTTCTTAATAGTTGATTAGAAATACAATTCGTGAATCAAATGCTTGAATGAAGTTGTTAAGTAGAGAAGATGAGTCTCAAAAATGGCAGAGTCTCCCCAGTGTTCTCTCAAAAAGATCCCTTTTCACTGAGACCCTGCCCCTCTATTTATAGACAAAGATGGGCTGGACTTCCCAAGTGGGCATGGTAGCCGAACACTCTAGCCCAAGTGTAGTGGTCGCTGCATGCCGAACTAGGTATGCCGAACAACATAATGCCGAACGATCCTTTCTATGCTGAACGGTATATTCGATGTGTGGGAAGTGCAGAATGGTTGTCAGTTGAAGCCGAACGTGTCTCTGTCCGAAGCTCTTGACCGAACAATGCTCTCCGACCGAACGATGCATTCAGGCCGAACGATACTGTCACGTTGAGTAGTTATGCACACCGAACGTCTTCCGGATGCCGAGTACTTCTGTCGCCGAGTACTCCTGTCGCCGAGTTCTACTATCGCCGAGTTCTACTGATGCCGAGCACTACCTGATGCCGAGTGCTATCTGATGCCGAGCACTACCTGATGCCGAGTGCTATCTGACGCCGATCACTAATTGATGCCGAGTACTATGCCGAGTACGATGGAGGCCGAGTACTTCGCCGAGTACTCCTAGATGCCGAGTGCTACTGGATACCAGGTACTACGCCGAGTACTCCTTGATGCCGAACACTCTCTGATGCTGAGTTCCACTGGAGGCCGAGTACTAGTTGCTTGGTCAAATCTCCAGGAAACAGTATGAATGTCTGGTTCGGTTGTCTTGGGTTGGAAGGGAATAATGAAAAGTATACAGCCCCTACTTATAGCCAAATATAGGATGCCGGACCAGTTGGATCGGCACTCAGCGATCGAATGGAAGGAAACAAAGTAGGCCATATACCAGCATATACCCCACTTTGGGGGACAAATGTTGGGTGAGTTCTCACCACCGGTCCAAGCTTCGCCGAACCAACCATCTCCAAACTTCGCCGAACCAACCATCTCCAAGCTTCGCCGAACCAACCATCTCCAAGCTCCTACCGGACCAACCCCAAACCGGACCAAGGTACTCCCACATAGCACTGAATCACCTACAACCAGTCCACTCTATCTCCGAACCAAGCGATGCCGAACCAAGACGTACCAGGCCAGATCACGTCAGCCCAGGCCCATCAGCAACTATACACATCCAAGACCCCTACCCCCAGCCTCACTCTATAAATAGAGGGGTAGGGGTACAACAATGGGGACAAGTTGGAGAGCTCAAGCACGGATAGAACTTTCAAACAACTTTCTTTTACTTGTATCAAAGCTTTGTATTTGTAATCAAAATAAGAGAAGAGAAATAACATATAAAGTGGACGTAGGCACATTCTGGCTGAACCACTATAAATCTGCGTGTCTTTTTACAGTTTAGTCCCTGCTTTTCACATATTTGCATAAATCTCCAAAATCACTAAGAACAACATAAGATATACTAAATCATACGACTTTGAGGCGTTTGTCCATTTTTTGTGCAAACAAAAAATGACATGGGACTAGTATAGGGTCGCGCCTTATACATTAGATACTAGCCCCAGCTAATTGTTGTCCAAAATTACAGTGTGTAAGGCTTGGTCACAAGTAGACTAAAATTATGATTACACACCAAAAGGAATATATGTTTGTATACAGATAGGTTATTGGCGATCCCGAAAAACCATTAGGTTCAGGAAGACCTAGGAGATGATTAAGTTAGGGACATACCATCCAGTAGTGAAGTACTTAAAAGATAGTTAAGGACAGACTGTCCAGGACTGAAGAATTTAACAGGTAGTTAAGAATAGGTAATCCAGAAGAAGAATAGCTAACAGGTGTTAGATTAATTTTGATTATATTATTTGGTAGGCCCAAGTCAGCCAAAGTTTAAAAGTTATCCAAACAAAACTTACGTGTTTTAACAGACGGTTCATTATTACTGATATTTATGTATGTTTACATAACGAATTTCTTTATGGTATTTAACTCGTTTTGGTTGCAGGAAAAGGTTTTGCAAAGATATGTTTTAAAAGGATATTAGTGAGGGGAAACCCATTCCACTAAGCGGCATGGTCTCACTTAACATATTAAATCGGGATGTATAGTATTATTCACACCAGGCTTTATGTCTGACTCGAAGTTTATGTTTTCCCCTTAAACTCTCAGGTGGTCAAAATTAATTTGAGTAGGATGAGGGGTTAAGGTCCTTTTTCGGTATAGTAGGATGACGAATAAGGTTATCGGAGGAATGCAGGAGGCAAACAGATAGCTATATAGGAGTTGCAGTTTTATGTTTTGTGGTATTTCTGTTGTGTTCGTATTAAGTGTATAATGACTATATGACTCTGATCATCCAGGGGGTATCTTCATATACCACTCTTGGCGTATTTTGTAATAAGTACATTTGATCTGTTCTTGGGAACGAATTTGGGATTATGTGAAATGAATATGGAACATCTGTTTTGAATGTAAGGAAGAAAAGTTGTTTTGAAATCTTTGTTTTTTATATTCAAGTGCTTTTGATATTGTAGATACCATTAACATAGTCGTATTTAGTCGCCAGAAGCAATAACTATAGATGACTGTAGCATATGTAGCGCTTAGTTTTGGGCCTATAGATAGGGGATGTTACAAAAAATCATTTGGAAAAACTACTAATACTATCTAGTCTTGAGAATAGTGAAGTCTTGTACCCATACATAGCAATCTCGGAACATGCGGTGAGTTCGGTTATTATCAGAGAAGAAAGTAGGACTCAACTTCCTGTTTATTATATGAGCAGGCAGTTAAAGGATGCAAAGGTTCGGTACCGTGTAATTGAAAAACTAGCTTATTACCTGATACTAACAGCACGAAAACTTAGAGCATACTTTCAAGCACATACGATCAGGGTATTAACCGATTTCCCTTTCAAATTTCAGTAAGCATAAAACTTTGGGTAGGCTAGTAAAGTGGGGAATTAAGCTTGGTCAGTATGACATTGAGTTTCAGCCATAGGCGGCTATCAAAGGGCAAGCATTGGTCGACTTTATTAATGAGTGTACTAACTTCATTAAAGAGCAACCAGAAATGAAAGGGATCCAAAACCCATGTTGCAGTTATTTGTGGATGGCGCATTGAATGAACAAGGAGCTGGAGCGAGATATGTCATACTAACACCTGACAGACACCGCTTACACTATGCTAGAAATTGGGGTTTCCTGTAATAAATAATGTAGCCAAATATGAATCAATGGTGGCAGGATTTACTTTGGAGCTCAAAATCCCACGAATTCGATTCTTTTGTGATTCCTTGTTAATGGTAAACCAGATAAAGCAGGAATATCATACTAAAGACGCCAAACTATCTCTATATGTAAAGAAAATATTGAAGATGCTCGCTTTATATGAAGTTTTTTCTATACATCATGTTCCAAGAGAGGAAAACTCATATGCGGATTCGTTAGCAAAGTTGGCTAGTTCAAAGGGTACCCTAGAAACTCGAATCGTGCCTGTAGGGTACCAAGCAAATCTAAGTATAGAAGAAGGAACACCTGAACAAGGAAAGGAACTATTAGTCCTAACATGATCCAAAGCCATGTCATAAGAAAGGGAAATTAATTAAGAAATGAGAGAATTGATCAGCCAATGACAGATGACTGTTATAATAACACTAGGATGTCGCCTATTATTGAATATCTTTCTAAAGGGATATTGCCATCTTACAAGGGGGAGGCTAGAAAAGTCAGGCGACAGGCTCCAACTTTCATAATAGTGGATGGAATTCTTTACAAGAAATGGTATGCACTACCTTACTTAAGATGCATGTGTCTTGAAGTGTAATGACCTTAAAATAAAATAAAATAGAAAATATATAGATATATATATATATACTAAGGAATTCTGAAATTATATATATATATATAATGCATTAAAACAGAAAAAAAATGTGTATATACAATAAATAAAAATTTGCATGGAAATTTCTGTTTGATAAAATGCTAGGAATTAAGGTGATTAAAAGAAAATTGGAACTCAAAAATATAAATATAGCTCTATGTCCAAAGAATTTTATAAATATATACATTTAATATATATGGGGTGTTTTCTGTTTTAAATAAAGATAGAATAAAATGAAGTTTAACAAAAAGGTTTATATGTCTTATAATTATGCTAGAAATAATTAATATAATATGTGTGATTTTTTTTTATATAGGAGGAGTTACTGTTTTGACAGGGAGGCAGAGATATATATATATATTAATATATATATATATATATATAAATACAGGATCAAATAAAATTTCCATATCTTATGTTTATTTCAAGTAAATAACATGGGTGAATGATTTTACATTACATAATTAGGTATGATAGTATGTCTGGTTTAATGGAGATAATAGATAGGTAGAAAATGCAAAGGAGATTTTCAGATTCCTTAAACTTATAAAAAAAAACTGAGGGTCATATGCATATGGCATGAATAAAATGGAGACATGAAAATAGCATGCAGTGTTTAAAATGTTCAACTCCCGAAATAACCAATTAAAGTAACCTAATGTGTGCATTTCCCATTTAGGACCACACAGGAATGAGATATGTGCATGAACAGCTAAGGGTATTAGGAGAATTACCCATTTTCTTAAACCCTAGAATGGATTTATAAATAACTGCACATAACCAAATCCATCATTCTCTCGGGATCAAAACAAAAACAAAATAAACTAGGAGAAACACTAGCTTGAGGCTTTCGGGGATTTGATGTTCTAAGGATTAAGGCAGTGAAAGGAAAACATTAGGTGAGTATTTATCCTTTGTATGCAATGGAATTAAGTCCTATTGCAGGCAGCCTAAGAATATTATGAGTCATTTAAATCTCTGAAATGATTTGTTATGGGTGATATGGATGTATGTTTGTGCATTTTTGTTTGGAGCATTAATCTGTAAGTGGGCTTTTAGAGTTAACATGTTTTGATCATTCTTGTTCTATCTTATCATCATTAAACATGGATATAGATTAATAGGGGAACATGGGGTTGAACCAGAAAATATACAAGAAGTTATATCTTTCTAATATATGAATGAAAGGAAAACTAAATTGGTCACTTGGGAGTTAGTCAATGATCTGCTTACTTCAGGTGGAAGCAAGTATATGCATGGTGTAACTGCACCCTGAGGCCTTTGTGTGTTCGAATAATTTAAACAACCTGGGAGTTTCCTTCACAATGCATACATAGTGTTCATTTGACAAGGAGATGTAGACCATAAAATAAATAAGGAATGGGGTTTAAAAATATGGGTTATAAATATCCAGATATGGTGTTAGATTTAATCAAGATAAACATTGTTCATTGATTAATTGCTAGGTGAAATTTGGACTATAAAACCTGAGTTTACTTATCTAGAAATGGAGAAAATGAGTCAAGAATTGTGTTAATCCCCTTTTCGACTCACGACCTAGCAGGAGCCGAGTTAAGGTGCTTGCCGACTTAAGATACTGGTTGACTTAAGGTGCTTGCCGACTTAAAGAAGCCTACCGACCTAGCAAATTGTGAGTAAGCAAGGCCTGCCGAGTTAACAGGTTGCCGACCTATAGGAACTTGCAGACTTAACGAGTCAACAGGTTCCGACCTAAGGAAAGCTCTGACCCAACAGTTGCCGATCTAACTACTGAGAAGAGCTACCGACTTAAGAGGTGTGCCGAGTTAGGAGCTTGCCGACTTAAGGAAATCTGTAACTCAAGAGTTAAGACCGAGTTAAGAAGGATGCCGAGCTATGAAATGCTCCGACTTAGTGGGTTTGCGACTTAAAGGCTGCGAGTTAAGGCCTTACGAGTTAAGGTATGATAAGTCGGCTACGACTTAATACTTGTCAAGACAGCCACAGGATGGGCCCAGAGCAACCATCCCTTAACTCGTCGCCGACCTAACCCTATCCCTTAACTCGTCGCCGACCTAACCTTATGCACCTTTACCTCGTCACCGACTTACCTTACGCCTTCAGCGACTTAGGACTTAAACGTAGAACCAGAAGAGGAGGTGAACTACTAAAGAGGGGTTGGAACTGATAAGCCGGCAGCGACCTACCATAAGTCGGCAGCGACTTATACTAAGTCGGCGATGACTTAAGACTTAGGAAATTCTCCAGAGGCCAGATCAGCTCCTATAAATACCCCACCATTTCCAACGTGAAGGGGACTTTTTGGCCATTCATTTCTCCAAGCGCCGTCACGCTGTCGAAGCCTCCTCTCATTCAGCAATCAACGATCTTCAAGCATTCGAGACACTACAACGATCTTCGAGAAGAGCTCCTAACATCCAACGCGGATTCGTCGAGTTTCATCATTAAAGATCGAGCTAGTAGTCAAGAATAATTTGATGATCAAATTGTATTGTATTTAGAAGGATATTGTATCGAATTGTAATCAAATCAGCAATAAAAGACTATAAAGTGGATGTAGGCTCAATTACGGGCCGAACCACTATAAATCTGTTGTTCATTTACTACTTTTCTGCTATTTTCAGCTCATATTCTGTTCCCGTACCAACGGGTGGTGCTTTCACGATTCTATTACACACACAGGGTGTTAGCGTTCACTTTTTACCGTTAACATTTTGGTGCTTTCACTGAGAATTGAACTCAAGCGATCATCCACCGTTGCTTCGCAAAGATTCATAAAAAGAACCTCTCTTTAAAAACCAGATCTGAAATAATGGCTCCGGGAAGAAGAGGTAGACCTATCAGATCCGGAAACGCTCACGAAGGAACTTCCGCTTCCCCAATAACAGACCAAGCAACTCCAACCGTTGGGGTCACCAGGGCTGAATTGGATGACGCAGTTTCTGGATTATACCAACAAATTGAAACTCAAAACGCTTTGATGATGGATAGATTAACTGCTCTGCTCGGGGCAAATCGTCAACCAGAAAACCGTCGAACTACTCTTCCTGAAACGCCACCTTTCCGAGCTGATGGTCCTATGCCGCAACCAACTTGTCATGAGCATATGCCCGGGCAAAATTCCGAGGGAAGAACTAATACTTGCCCGGAGGTGTCTTTGAACAATAAAGAGTACCTGTCTGAAATGGTTGGCCGCATCATGAAAGAGAGCATGCAAAGGGTAGAAGATGAGGCTGACTGGGGATTTGCACCAAGCAGAACTCCGTTTACTGAAAGGATCCTAAGAGCAGAGTTTCCAAGGAAATTTGCACCTCCTACTATCCAAGCCTATAGGGGAACCAGTGACCCTAATCATTTCCTCTACAAGTACGATTGGCATATGACTGGTGCAAGGGCATCAGACGAGATCAAGTGTCGGTACTTTCCGGTATACCTAGAAGGTGTGGCTTTACTTTGGTTCACAAAGCTTCCAGTTCGGTCTGTAGATAAATTCTCCGACTTAACGCAAAAGTTTAAAGAACAGTTCAGATTGTATGCTTCAAGAGCTAAGGATATAATGTCACTGTCTAACCTTGAACAAGCGCCCGGAGAATCAATCAAATCCTTCTTGAGCCGTTTCAATATAGCTTTAGCCGAAGTAGAAAATGCAGAACCACGCATGATCCTGACTTATTTGATGAGAGCCATTGATAAATCGAGTGAATTTGGAATATGGTTAAAGATGAAAGAACCAAACTCACTTGATAAATTTTATAAAAAGGCCGATGAGTTCATTCGCCTTGAAAGCCTTTCTGCAACATCGAAAGTGGTTACTGCCCGGACTAACAATGACAATGTCCCACCTAAGAAAAGAGAATCTGAAAGTCAGAAAAGGGAGAATGAAGGAGGAAAAAGCCAGGGAAATGAAAAAAAACCTCGCCGCTTTAATACTTCGGACTTTACTCCTTTAACTGATACACCAAGAAATATCTTTTTTGCAACAAAGGACGTTGTCAGATATCCTAAGCCGCCTGAGATGACGAGAGGGGCAAAGCGTAATGGAAAATTCTGCCAATTTCACAATCAACCTGGCCATGACACTGACCAATGTCGCGAATTAAAGAAGGTGATTGAAGAATTGCTAGAGCAGGGTAAACTCCAACAATACGTTAAAAGGAGCGGAGTCGATCCAACCCCATCCACTCGGGATCAACAACACCCTACCCATCAATCCGATTCTCACAACAACACTGCAGTGCAAGATTCAGAAAAGCTTGTCATTAATGCTATCACAGGGGGACCATACCCAGCAAGTGGAAGTTGGGATGACTACTGATCACTCACAAAACTGCGACTAGGGCACCTCTCACTTTCTCTGGCATAAAAATCCAAAAGCTATGAATCAAGCACAAATGGAAATCCAGCTTGGAGATTCTGAAACAACAATAACTAGCATTCATTTTTAATTAACCGCATTGCTTGAATTTGTAAAGATAATGATGGATGTGTAACTTCTGCATTGTAATCCGCTGAGAAATCAGCGTGACTCAATAATGAAAAACTATACATTGTGTTTTCTATTATAAAATGCCTGTTATATTTCGATGTGTAAATACTCTAAATGTATTGCTAAAATATCGATCTAATACTGCAGGTCATTAAAGCAAAGCTCACCCATCGCAAAGCTAAGCGAGCCTTACAAATCATTTATTAAAGCAAATTTCAAGCAACAAAAATTTCAAACTCGAATCCCATACAAGAGGAGCTTCACATAAAAAGTTGACGGCTCCACTAGGTCAAGCCCTCGTTAACTGGTTGTGATCGCTGATGTAAAAAGGGCATCCAACCAAATAACTTGCGTTTACTCTGTGGAGTCATTCAACAGTGAAGTCTACTTCTTCGAATAAAGCAATTTACTTGCCAGAGGAAGAAACATGCGCTTGGAAACAATGATAAAGGATCGCGGATTGGTGGATGATGATACAACATGAGAAGGCAAACATGGAAGCAGCCAAAGGAAGGTATGCCTCTCAACAGGAAAGCAGGTAGATCCACTAAAGGGATAACTTCCCAAGCAGAAGAAATAATACCCTCGCTGGCTGATTGTGATGCATCCGATCAGGCAGCTTGTGTCCATCCCATGGATCTACTTGCCCCTAAGACGCAACCTTCCTGGCACACCAACCAACTGATGCTCCTTCCCAAGGATCAACAAAGCCCTCTAACGAGGCACGCCAATAAATGGAGAGCTTTCCTCAATCAAAAAGATCGGTGGGACTACCAAAAAGGGGCACCTTGTTAATCGATTGCGATCGTTTGTACAAATAAACATCCAACCGAATGACTTACGCTTGTCCCGTGGACCCCTCCGACCATGAGAAAGTAACTTCCAGGCAATCACAAGCCCTCTTCGGAGGCACAAGCCCTCTTCGGAGGCACAAGCCCTTTTCGGAGGCACATTTCACCCGTGTAGAAGTGCAAAATGCTTCTCTTCGGAGACCCACTTCACCAGTGATGAAATGCTAAAAAGCCCTTTTCGGAGGCACATTTCACCCGTGTAGAAGTGCAAAATGCTTCTCTTCGGAGACCCACTTCACCAGAGATGAAATGCCAAAACTGCTTCTCTTCGGAGACCAAAACTGCTTCTCTTCGGAGACCAAAACTGCTTCTCTTCGGAGACCAAAACTGCTTCTCTTCGGAGACCAAAATCGCTTCTCTACGGAGACCAAAAGACCTCTTCAGAGGCGTACTTCACCTTGCTTGAAGTACCAAAAATAAACCCTTTACCGGGGCACGAAAGTCAAAACCTTCTTCAGAAGCTCATTTCACTGTACAGGAAAATTCACTTTCAAATAAATAAAAGTGATCATTCCCAGAAGTCGAAGTGTTCTTCAGGAAGAAAAAGAAAATAAAGATTTCTCCAAAGACAAGATATACTCTATTAAAAACAGAATAATTCTTCCCTGAAAAAGTGGAAAGTTATTCTCTAAGATAAGAGTATCGGTCTTGTGAAATCAAGAAATATTACAATATACTTGTGGTATGGGGGCAACATTATACAATTCAGTTACATTAATAAAAGTAATATACAAGCAACATACCACAAGTTCATTGCAATATCATGTAATAAAGATGTGGAGTAAATGCGTTCTTGAAACACAGACAAAAAATTTTACAAGCAAAAAGAATCATTTACTCTACACTACAAATAAAAACAGATGTATTCCTACATACACAAGGATTTGTACAAGAAAAATATCTATTTATTTCAACAATATGAGAAATTTTTACATTGTACAGGTTACAAAAAGAAGCAGAGACCGGAATCCGCACAATTCCCGGTCAATACAAAAAGCAGAAAATGCAAAAACAGACTCATTTCTCCTTTTTCCCACCCTTGGAGCTTTTACCCGGTCGGGTAATAAGTTTCGAAGGCCGTGTCGGAGAAGAAGGAGGAAGAGACTCAGCCGATTCCATCTCTGCCTCATCCCCAGCAGTAGAAGAACTCTTCTTTCCTTTCTTTGAAACCACACGCTTCCCCTTCTTCTTGGAAGAAGACTCACTCCCCGGAGCAAGAAATGAAGAAAGCTTTGTGTCATAATCGAAAGACTGCTCCGGGGTCTTCTCGCTATCTTCCAGACCTTCTGCCTTCTGTTCTTCGGAAGCAGATGGTTCATCTAAACCTTGAAGGGCCGCTATTGGTTCTTCCTGTGAACCAGGTTGGGAAGCTGGAAGAGGTATAACTTGAGAAGGAGGGGGAACGGCAGCTGAAGAAGGAAGAGTTGGGGCAGTTTCTGGGGCGTTTGCTGCATAATAAAGAAATTAAAATCAGTATTCTCCAAAAAAAAAAAAGACTGTGAATCGTCAAAGTTACCTGGAGAAGCCGGTTTAGCCAGATCAATCTCAAATTCCCGAGCTTGGAAGTCTTTCATTGCCTCTTCCTCGGTAGGGGTGGTTACAATTTCTGTGTCCGCCTTAGCGGGAGGCGTGGAATGAGAACTAGAGCCAGCAATATCCGCATGAGCTAAAGCCGAAGTATAAACAGGAGCAATAGGGGGTGTTTCTTTCTCAGGAAGCTTCTCTCCTGTCGCTTCGGCCCGCACTCGGACGAGCTGCTCTTTTCCTTTGGCAAGGGCATCGCGATCGCTCTCACTTAAGTAGGTAGCTTGAAGATCTGTTTTAGAATATCCAGCACCACCAAATAAGTCAACGATTGCCTCCCACACCTCCGCTAAGGTGACTTCATACTCTGGTCCCAAAAATGAAAGGCTCCCACGCCCCAGGACGCAATGCATATAGAAGTCGAACAGGGTCGCGTCAACGGTGGCTATGGTCGCCTTATGGGATTCTTCGGCTGCGGCTTTACCAGAGAGAACTTCATCACGTTCTCTTTCAGCCTTCAGTAACTGGGACTGTAGCCTAACAATTTCTAAGTCTCGAGAGTTGAGTTTCTCCTGAAGTTGAGCAGCGTCATCACGATATTTTCTAGTAACATGTTGTTCTGCTTCAAGTTTGACTTCAGTATCTCTCTGAGCAGCGTGGGCGTCTCGAACTTGCTTTTGAAGCATTTCTTCTTTCTGAGAATAAGAAGTGGAAGAAGTAGCAAGCTCTTTTTTAAGTCTTTCAACTTCAGCTTCGAGCTTCACATAACCATCGCTAATGCTTTTCATCTCCAAGTCATGCTGCTTACGCCACTTATCCCACTCAGACTTATCATTTTCCATGGTCATCATCGCTTCAAGATTCAGATGGTTGACCCTTTGAAGTTCATCAACCAGCTTCTGCCACCCAGACATTCTTTCGATGTCCAGCTTTACAGCATCGACATTTTTCAGCATCGCCTGCTTATCAATGGGGACCAAGTCCAAATCAAAACGCACTCCTTTCAGACACCAATTCGGAAATCGGCTCTGGAGTGTGGGAGGACAATCTCCAGCTTGGTACTGTGGCCTATTAATGATGGTCTGGATGTCAGATTCCTTAAGGGCAGGAGAACCGGAAGATGTATTAGGAGGAACAGAAGCGGTTGTCTTTTCCGAGATGTTAGATGAGTCTTTCTCACCAAGTCTGGCACGTTTACTGGAATCATCGGAAGTGTGACTCTTCCCCTTATCGTCGTAAGATTTCCTTTTATGAGGGTCGTCGCTTCTGCGGGAAGAGTCACGTCGCTCGTCTCTACTCCCATAGTATTCCTCATCCTCTCTCCGGCGACGCTCTTCATGAGCTCGCCTCTCATGAGCCTTTCGAGCAGCTCTCTCCTCATCAGTTTCTTTCACGGCACTGATATAATTCCTAAAGTCATAAGCCTCACGGCTTCCGTAACGCTGGAATTTGTTGTAGTAAGAGCCGCTTCGCCCCATCAGAGAACCTGAAATTGAAGAAAAAGACCAGTTTTAGAAATCCTTAAGTTGAAGAAGCTAAGTGCATATAAGTGCCAAAGTTCTAAGTGTGTGTGATGTGCAAGCTACGCGCGTCAAACTACAAACCACTTTTGGGTGTAGAAATGGCAATAAGTTGTGTGGAAGGCATTGTGGTTTGTTGCAAAGAAGAAGTTGCTTCGATAACAGGAGGAACCACTTTAGAAACATCATCTTTAAAGAGCTCCTGAGAGGTTATCATGATGTCGCTCAGACTGTCGAAAGTATCATCGCCATGGTGCAGGGGAGAATTCTCTTTTTCAACTTCCACTTCAGCCGTCTTTTCAAGAGTATGAAGATGTTCCTCTTCAACAACTGGGGCAAGTGCCAACTTACTGGACGGTCCAGAAGTGTCGGTAGAAGCAGAACACTTTACCAATGGAGTCTCAGCGGTAAGATTTTGCTGTAAAAATTCTCTAGCAGGAACAGGGGCATCTGACTCCTTAGCAGGAGAATCAGGGACTTCAGACGGCTGAGTGGAACGGGAAGGATGTAAGAGTCCAAATTCATGGAGGAACTCATCTCTCAATAGAAATTGAACACTCCTCTCCTCAACCGGTACGGCCATAAGCCTCTCAAAGGTAGTCTTGTGACGAGATTCCTTAGAGGGGGAAGGAAGTGCTGAAACAATAGAGAAAGAAGTTAGCACTTGATAATTTGAACTTCGGAGAATTTTAGAAAAACACAGGGAAATGATAGATGATCGTACTTCCCACTCTCCAAATGGCGTAAAATCCCAGGGGACAACGAACATAGAAGAACGGGCTCAGGAAACTATGAACACTTTCAGGGAGGCCGGTGATCAGCTTACGATTTCTCGCACTCCTTACAACTATGATGGAGGGATGATCTTTATTTTTGGTAAAAGTACAAAGATAGCGAATTTCTCCGAAGGTAGGAAAGCGGCCCAGTGTTCTCCTAAAAAGCACGCATAGTCCCAGCAAGATGGCGTAGCCATTGGGATGTAACTGAAAAGGGGAGATAGATAGTTGGAGAAGAAGTTCTCGAATGCAGTCATTGAATGGGGGGATGGCTCCGCTCAAGCACATTTGGCGGTTAACTGCAACGAAGCCACGGGGCGGCCTGTCAGCAGTATCATGTGTTTCGGGAAGCAAAGCGTCAGCTTCAGCAATGCCAAACTGGATGCATAGTTGACGAAAGGCTTTATGGCTCAATGTAGTAGGAGTCCTCTCTGGAGGATCGTTCAGCGGGATAGCAACCGGAAATACATCTTCAGCTTGCTCTGTTCCTTCTTGTGGAGAAGACATTCTACACAATCAGCTGAATGTTCAAATGTGAAGGTGCACGTTCCCTAATAGTGTGAAGTGTTGTGCAAAAACTAATGAAAATAAAAGACAAGCATAACTGGAATTAAATTAGTTGACAATCAATCGATTACAGAATTTCAGAACTTGTCAATGATCAAGTGCAGTATTAATACAGACAAGTCAGTCTCATGTGACTATTATGATTTTGTTTTAATACTTCACTCAAATTAATTATTGTACAGCATCTCGTTCATATTCATTTAATTTAACTTTCTCGTTATCAACAAATCCGTCACTCGATGTGGGCAGTCGGTGATAGTATATTCGTCCCAGTATTCTGTGAATGTTATATTAAGCAGGATTGTTAGTTTGCAAAATTGAAGCAATGTGTAAAATGCATGCAACACAGTTCATAGTTCAACAGTTCGAAGTTCGGGCACAGTTCAAAAATCATCTGTTGGGTAGCCAAAAATCCTTAAGTCCTAACTCGGTGACGACCTAAGGAAGGTTCCCTATGGGTCAAAGCCAGAAATCCTTAAGTCCTAACTCGGTGATGACCTAAGGAAGGTTCCCTATAGGTCAAAGCCAGAAATCCTTAAGTCCTAACTCGGTGACGACCTAAGGAAGGTTCCCTATAGGTCAAAGCCAGAAATCCTCCAAGTCTTAACTCGGAAGCGACTCAAAACCTAGGTCACATGAAACTGCTAAGTCGGTGCCGACTTAAACCATGAAAATCACTGAATCGTGTGAAATCCTTAAGCCATGACCGAGCCAATACCTCAACCAATTTTCCTCTCTATCTCTTAACCCGTTAACCCAATAGCCTCACAGTCAATTACGACCCTCGTTCCATTACACCATTGAATCACCCCGAAAAGCCAATTCGAATCGCCCCGGATTTGCTGCGAATCTGACGTATTATTGCCACACCACAACTGCAACGTGATCAATGGCAATTGTGAAACAGTCGAAGGGTTATACATAATGAATCACAGCATCTAAATACAAGTGGAAGTCAAAAATTGGGGAGTTATCGATTCGACAGAGAGCATAGGTGAACGATGACCAGATCGACTTACGGAGTTTAACAGGAAGATGATCGACGATTGGATGATTGGAGTTTATCTCTGAAAGCTCTAAATTGCGTCAATGGCTGATTCGAGAAGAAGAACAGGTGAAGGAAGAGAAGGGGCGACTTAAGCTATTTGTAATCTGGGGCAGTAAAATTTGAATCGACACCTCCGACCTACGACTTATCTTAAGTCGGTCGCGGTCTAACACACTTACCAAGAAGCGAGTTAAGAGAATCGAAGCATACGACCTACGGTTTAGGTATATACTTCGAGGGGCAAATGTTAATCCCCTTTTCGACTCACAACCTAGCAGGAGCCGAGTTAAGGTGCTTGCCGACTTAAGATACTGGTTGACTTAAGGTGCTTGCCGACTTAAAGAAGCCTACCGACCTAGCAAATTGTGAGTAAGCAAGGCCTGCCGAGTTAACAGGTTGCCGACCTATAGGAACTTGCAGACTTAACGAGTCAACAGGTTCCGACCTAAGGAAAGCTCTGACCCAACAGTTGCCGATCTAACTACTGAGAAGAGCTGCCGACTTAAGAGGTGTGCCGAGTTAGGAGCTTGCCGACTTAAGGAAATCTGTAACTCAAGAGTTAAGACCGAGTTAAGAAGGATGCCGAGCTATGAAATGCTCCGACTTAGTGGGTTTGCGACTTAAAGGCTGCGAGTTAAGGCCTTACGAGTTAAGGTATGATAAGTCGGCTACGACTTAATACTTGTCAAGACAGCCACAGGATGGGCCCAGAGCAACCATCCCTTAACTCGTCGCCGACCTAACCCTATCCCTTAACTCGTCGCCGACCTAACCTTATGCACCTTTACCTCGTCACCGACTTACCTTACGCCTTCAGCGACTTAGGACTTAAACGTAGAACCAGAAGAGGAGGTGAACTACTAAAGAGGGGTTGGAACTGATAAGCCGGCAGCGACCTACCATAAGTCGGCAGCGACTTATACTAAGTCGGCGATGACTTAAGACTTAGGAAATTCTCCAGAGGCCAGATCAGCTCCTATAAATACCCCACCATTTCCAACGTGAAGGGGACTTTTTGGCCATTCATTTCTCCAAGCGCCGTCACGCTGTCGAAGCCTCCTCTCATTCAGCAATCAACGATCTTCAAGCATTCGAGACACTACAACGATCTTCGAGAAGAGCTCCTAACATCCAACGCGGATTCGTCGAGTTTCATCATTAAAGATCGAGCTAGTAGTCAAGAATAATTTGATGATCAAATTGTATTGTATTTAGAAGGATATTGTATCGAATTGTAATCAAATCAGCAATAAAAGACTATAAAGTGGATGTAGGCTCAATTACGGGCCGAACCACTATAAATCTGTTGTTCATTTACTACTTTTCTGCTATTTTCAGCTCATATTCTGTTCCCGTACCAACGGGTGGTGCTTTCACGATTCTATTACACACACAGGGTGTTAGCGTTCACTTTTTACCGTTAACAAATTGTATGTTTATTTATTTTGACTATTTGCTGTGCTTTGTTTAAATGAATGAATGTATCTTTGTGTCATTTGGAACTAACCAAAACATGCTAAGTATAAACATCTGTTAAGCTAGGAAGGCACTGCAAGATTACCAAAAATTATGAATATGTATATAAAATTGAAATGCTCATACCAGTGTAAACTGACCCTTTTGGTTGCCCTTGCAATCATCCGGGTGTCTCAAAAATTCTTTGGGGCAGCTAAATGAATTGCTTGCAGGAAATTGAAGTTGGCTTGATGAGTAAAGAAGGCATTGGCTGCTAATATAAATAAGAGAGAATTGTTTTAAAATTTGCAGTTGCATTGTAATGAAATTACTAGACAAATTCTATTTCTGTAATTGAAGTTACTTGTAGGAAACTTTCTAAGTATTTGGGTTGAAAATATGTACTTAAGCAGAACCTGTCGTGAATGATCATTGATGATGTTTGGTTAACTACTAATTTATTTTATGAATGTCTGATTTGGAGAAAATATGGAGCTAGACATATCATATACATATGATATGTGCATATATATTTGATCTCTGAATTTTATTGCTTATATTTTGTCTTATGGAAATTAAACAGCTAAGGGGATTGATTTTTGAAATGAACTCTCAAGATTTTAGTAGAATATTCAAGTGAAATGAATTTGTGCATGGCAGGTAAATGATACTGGCATGTGCATGAATCCTGGAAATTTGAATGTATTTGAGTATTTAAATTTCAAATAGAACTATGAGAGTAGCAGACTTGGAAGATACTGAATTTTGAATAATTGAATGAATACATATAAGAATGCATTTCAGAAAAACTAGACACAAACATGCTGAGGATTAGAAGTTGGAATTTGTAGAAGCTTGTTAAAATGAGGGATATGGGTTTGCAAGTGGTAAAAAAGGGACTATGGCCGGTCTAGATGGCCACAGGTCAAACCCTTGGAGCCTGGAACCACTTCATTTCAATTAATTAAGTGTAAGTGCTTCCGGGACAAGTCAAAGAAAACACCAAGCAGCCCTTAGATAACACCAAGCATATCCCACAAATCACCAAGTATGTAAGTCTGCATAATATTAAATTTAAAAATGCTAAAAGTCCTCATCTAATCAACCTGAAATGATAAATGGGAATAACTTATGAGCAGTATCATGCATATACCTGATAACATTGATAAGATCAAGTAAATACTATTTTAGTGTTAGTAGAATTATTTAGACAGAAAACTTAGATGGCATAAAAAAAAGAAAACTTACCATGCTCTGCTAGTCAAATAAATATATATATATGTTATACTTTGCCAAAAAGGTTCCTCTGGTAGTAGAACAAGACTTCGAAAAAAAAAAAAATAGCTATGTCAACAATTTGTATGGTATTTTAATTTCTATTAGATTTAAATTCCCTCTGATAAAAAATAATAATAATAATAATGAAGAAACAATTGTATATCACCAAATATATAATTGTCTTAATTTTTGTATACTGATATGATTATATTGGTAAATCCAGGGTCTTGGGAAAAATATTTGGAAATTATATAATAGTATTAGGGATAGTGGTGAATTCCTCTTGAATAAAAAAAAAACTATGTGTTTTAGAGTAAGGGTTACCATAGTTGGTATCAGAGCTATGTTTTAAATAACATAGTAAATGTTGTTGTATGCATATGGATGTTTGAATGCATTGTTTGAATTATTGGTGTTGAATGCTTTTGTTTTATGTCTGAGAAAAAAAATATGTGTGTACATGTGATACATGCACAATGTGCACAGAAATAAGAATGAACAAAGTAAAGACACCAAAAATGATAGGGGTAAATAAACTAACATAAAAATCGTATTTATAGCATTATGGTAGGACCAAGGCACCACACAGGTGCAGGATCATCACGTGAGCCACCTGTGATGAGCATGGAGGATTTTGTGAGAGCTTTAAGGGATGGAATGGCACCAAGGCAAGACAATCCTCATGAGGAACTCTCCAAACTGCTTAAGACATGTACCACTTTAGGAGGAAAGGATTTTGAAGGTACTGAAGGAGCTATAGGTGTTCAAACTTGGATAAGAACTATGGAGAGGGTCTTCACAGATATGCAAATCAATGACCAGAGGAAGAGACAGATAGCTTCAAGGAAATTGAAGGGGGTTACACTGGATTGGTGGGAAGTTGTGACAGCAGGAAGACAAGAGGATACTATCACTTGGAATAATTTCAAGGACATGCTTGAGGCCAGATTTGTCCCAGCATCTGCCAAGGCCACACTGCTTGAAGACTTTATTAGATTAAGGCAAGGAAGCATGAGTGTGAATGAATACACTCAGAAGTTTGAAGCATTATCCAAGTATGGAATGGTGTTAATAGGGAATGCAGAAGCAAAGAATGCAAGGTACATTCAAGGCTTGAACCCTAGTTTGTCAAGGGCAATGTTGCCATACAAGGACAAAACCTTTGATCAAGTAATTGATCTAACTCTATCATTTGAGCAACATGACACTGCAAGGGAGAAATTCAGGAATATGAAGCTCAATAAGAAGAAGGGTGGTCAGAACAAAGTGCAACCTTATGACAAGAGAAATGCAAGTAAAGGAGTTAAGAAAGGGGAAGGAGCAACAGCACCTGAAAGCAAGAAATTCACTCATTGTTTTAATTGTGGAAAAGCTGGACATTATAGTAACCAATGCCCTGACCCTAAAATACCTAGAGGAGGCTGCTATAATTGTGGAAAGATGGGTCATCTCAAGAAGGATTGCCCAGAAACCAATAGGGGAACAGCAAGGGTAGGAGCTTTGGCAGCAGGAAACACTGGGAATGTTGGGCAACTTGAAGGTATAATTCTAATTAATACCTAACCAATATCAGTAATATATGACACTAGTGCCTCACATTCACTAATATCTTTGGAAATTGTAAAAAAGTTAACACTTGCTTGTGTTTCTATTGATCAGCCCTTAATTGTACACAGTCCCATAGGGAGTCATTGTATGTTAGGGATGAAGTGTATGGATCTGAAATTAATTATAGGGGGTTATGAATTTAATTCAGACTTATATACCTTAAATTATCCTGGTATTGGGATTATTTTGGGAGTAGATTGGTTAATGAGATATAAGCAATATTAAATTTAGAAAACCTTACTATTTCTTTGGAAACAAATGAAGGCAGAAGAATTACCATTTTAAGTGAAATAGCAAAGAATACATGTTTTAATAAAATCTGGAGTATTAATGAAATTCAAAAGGAATTAAAAATAGAGGAAATCCCAGTAGTCAATGGATATATAGATGTGTTTGGAGAAGTGAAGGGAATTCCTCAAAATAGACCAGTTGAATTTAAAATAAAATTAATCCCAGGAACTAGCCCAATCATTAAGAAGCCTTATAAAATGGGTCCAAAAGAGTTGGTAGAATTAAAACATCAACTAGAAGAATTGGAAGAGAAAGGATTCATAAGATCAAGTAGTTCCAGTTGGGGTTCCCCAGTGCTTTTTGTTAAGAAGCATGATGGCACAATGAGGTTTTGTGTAGACTATAGGGATTTAAACAAGGTAACTATTAAAAATAAGTACCCACTGCCTAGAATAGATGATCTATTTGATCAATTGCATGGAGCTAAAATATTTTCAATGTTAGATTTAGCCTCTGGATTTCACCAAATGAAAGTTGCAGAGGAAAGCATTGAGTACACAGCCTTCAACACAAGGTATGGCCTTTATGAATTTCTAGTAATGCCATTTGGTTTGACCAATGCTCCCTCCTATTTTGTAGACTTGATGAATAGAATTTTTAGAGACTTTTTGGATAAGTTTGTCTTGGTATTTATAGATGACATATTAATTTATTCCAAGACAGAAAATGATCATGCCATGCACCTACATTTGGTATTATCCAGGCTTAGAGAATATGAATTAAAAGCCAAGTATTCAAAGTGTACATTTGGGCAGCATGAAGTGAAATTCTTAGGACACATAGTGTCACATTAGGGAGTAAGTGTAGATCCAAGCAAGGTCATTGCAGTTCAATCATGGAGTATACCCAAAACAGTGACTGAGGTGAGGTCATTCTTAGGTTTGGCAGGGTACTATAGAAGGTTCATCAAGGATTTTTCAAGAATAGCCGCACCAATGACCAAACTAACCAAGAAGAACCAACCATATGTGTGGACTGAGCAGTGTGAACAAGCTTTTGAGAAATTGAAACAAGCATTGGTGGAAGCTCCTGTCCTACAAATCCCAGAAGCAAATGAAGGAATGGTTGCGTACACTGATGCTAGTGGGTCTGGGTTAGGTGTAGTGCTTATGCAACATGGCAAGGTAGTGGCATATGCATCAAGACAACTTAAACTCAATGAAACCAAGTATGCAACTCATGATCTAGAATTAGCTGCAATAGTGTTTGCACTAAAACTATGGAGGCATTATTTGCTTGGGGCAAAATTTGAATTATTCATAGATCATCAAGCATTGAAATATTTATTTTCTCAAAAAGATTTAAATATGAGGCAAGCAAGGTGGTTGGAATTTCTAGCTGCATATGATTTAGATATTTTGTACACCCCTGGAAAAGCTAATAGAGTGGTAGATGCTTTGAGCAGAAATCATGTTAGATTAGCCAGTTTGATGATTGATGAATTTAAAAACCTTGCAATGCTTGGGGAGGCAGATATATACAGCAAGGATGAAGTGAATTTTAAAGAACATGGTGATATGGTGGAGTATGGTACACTGGGAATAATCACAGTGAAGTTTAATCTGGTGGAG
This sequence comes from Allium fistulosum, assembly GCA_030737815.1. NCBI lineage: Eukaryota > Viridiplantae > Streptophyta > Magnoliopsida > Asparagales > Amaryllidaceae > Allium > Allium fistulosum. Next base: position 672,052,810 of record CM060905.1, read on the forward strand.
AAAGTTGGTAGCATGCAAGATCAGGATCAAAGCCTAAAGGAGAAGAAAGAAATGTTATTAAATAACCTTGAGTCAGAGAATTTTAAAATAGATTCCAAGGGTTATTTGAGGAAAAATGATAAGCTTTGTGTACCAAACATTGCAGAGTTGAAGGAAGAAATCATGAATGAGCATCACAAGACCAAGTACACCATACACCCTGGTGGCACTAAAATGTATCATGATTTAAAAAGAAGCTACTGGTGGCCAGGAATGAAGCAAGCAGTGGCAAGATATGTGGCAAAGTGATTCACATGTCAACAAATTAAAGCAGACTACCAAAAGCCTTCTGGCATGTTGCAACCTTTGGAAGTACCTCAGTGGAAATGGGAAAGTATTTCCATTGATTTTGTGGAGGGTTTGCCTAGAACTAAGAAAGGCAATGATAGTATATGGGTAATTGTTGATAGACTAACCAAATCAGCTCACTTTGTCCCTGTCAGGTCAGATAGAAATGCATCTAGGCTTGCACAATTGTTTATTAAGGAAGTGGTGAGGCTACATGGTATACCCAAGACTATTGTGAGTGATAGAGACACTTTGTTCACCTCAAGATTTTGGGAAAGCTTCCAAGAAGCAATGGGAACACAACTTTGATTAAGCATTGCCTACCATCCTCAAAGTGATGGGCAAACAGAGATAGTGAATAAAATATTGGAAGATTTACTTAGAGCACGTGTGCTTGATTTTCGGGGTAATTGGGAGGATCATATTCATTTGGCAGAATTCACTTACAACAATAGCTATCAATCAACAATAGGAATGGCTCCCTTTGAAGCCTTGTATGGGAGACCCTGCATGTCTCCTGCCTGTTGGTTGGAAGCAGGAGAGGGTGTAATATTGGGGCCAGATCATGTTAAAGAAACTTCCAACATGATTGAATTAGTTAGGCATAGAATGAAGGCAGCACAATCAAGACAGAAGTCTTATGCAGATAGAAAGAGAAAGCCAATGGAGTTTGAAGTAGGAGAGCATGTTTTTCTGAAGGTATCACCAATGAAGAAGGTGTTCAGGTTTGGGAAATCTGGTAAGCTATCACCAAGGTTTGTAGGACCATATGAAATTATGCAGAGAATTGGTGCTATGGCCTACAGACTTAAATTACCTGAGGAGTTGAGTGGTGTGCATCCTGTATTTCATGTTTCTCAATTGAGAAAATGGGTGCATGATGAAGGAGCAATTCTGGAGTCACCTACTCAAATTCAAGTCCAGAAGAATTTGGTTTATACAAATGAACCAGTAGGGATAGTTGCCAAGGAAGAGAAAAAGTTGAGGAACAAGGTGATCAAACTGGTGAAAATCCAATGGAGCTTGGACACTAATGATTGTACATAGGAGGTTGAAGATAAAATGAGGGCTAAATACCCCAATTTGTTTACTGATGGAGAGGTATGTTTAAGCAGCCTATGATGATTTTTCTAAATATATTTATATATTGTTTGTTTTCATAAAATATGAGTATGGGGTTATGGAGTTAAAACAGGCTATAGATTAGTGCTTTTAATTGGAGAAATTAGGTGAAATTATGGGGACATAATTCCTTTAAGGGGGAGGGTATGTAATGACCTTAAAATAAAATAAAATAGAAATATATATATATATATACTAAGGAATTTTGAAATTATATATATATATATAATGCATTAAAACAGAAAAAAAATGTGTATAGACAATAAATAAAAATTTGCATGGAAATTTCTGTTTGATAAAATGCAAGGAATTAAGGTGATTAAAAGAAAATTGGAACTCAAAAATATAAATATAGCTCTATGTCCAAAGAATTTTACAAATACATACATTTAATATATATGGGGTGTTTTCTGTTTTATATAAAGATAGAATAAAATGAAGTTTAACAAAAAGGTTTATATGTCTTATAATTATGCTAGAAATAATTAATATAATACGTGTGATTTTTTTTATATAGGAGGAGTTACTGTTTTGACAGGGAGGCAGAGATATATATATTAATATATATATACATACAGGATCAAATAAAATTTCCATATCTTATGTTTATTTCAAGTAAATAACATGGGTGAATGATTTTACATTACATAATTAGGTATGATAGTATGTCTGATTTAATGGAGATAGTAGATAGGTAGAAAATGCAAAGGAGATTTTCAGATTCCTTAAACTTATAAAAAATAATAATAAACTGAGGGTCACATTCATATGGCATGAATAAAATGGAGACATGAAAATTGCATGCAGTGTTTAAAATGTTCAACTCCCGAAATAACCAATTAAAGTAACCTAATGTGTGCATTTCCCATTTAGGACCACACAGGAATGAGATATGTGCATGAACAGCTAAGGGTATTAGGAGAATTACCCATTTTCTTAAACCCTAGAATGGATTTATAAATAACTGCACATAACCAAATCCATCATTCTCTCGGGATCAAAACAAAAACAAAATAAACTAGGAGAAACACTAGCTTGAGGCTTTGGCGGATTTGCTGTTCTAAGGATTAAGGCAGTGAAAGGAAAACATTAGGTGAGTATTTATCCTTTGTATGCAATGGCATTAAGTCCTATTGCAGGCAGCCTAAGAATATTATGAGTCATTTAAATCTCTGAAATGATTTGTTTTGGGTGATATGGATGTTTGTTTGTGCATTTTTGTTTGGAGCATTAATCTGTAAGTGGGCTTTTAGAGTTAACATGTTTTGAGCATTCTTGTTCTATCTTATCATCATTAAACATGGATATAGATTAATAGGGGAACATGGGGTTGAACCAGAAAATATACAAGCAGTTATATCTTTCTGATATATGAATGAAAGAAAAACTAAATTGGTCACTTGGGAGTTAGTCAATGATCTGCTTACTTCAGGTGGAAGCAAGTATATGCATGGTGAAACTGCACCCTGAGGCCTTTGTGTGTTGGAATAATTTAAACAACCTGGGAGTTTCCTTCACAATGCATACATAGTGTTCATTTGACAAGGAGATGTAGACCATAAAATAAATAAGGAATGGGGTTTAAAAATCTGGGTTATAAATATCTAGATATGGTGTTAGATTTAATCAAGATAAACATTGTTCATTGATTAATTGCTAGGTGAAATTTGGAGTATAAAACCTGAGTCTACTTATCTAGAAATGGAGAAAATGAGTCAAGAATTGTATGTTTATTTATTTTGACTGTTTGCTGTGCTTTGTTTAAATGAATGAATGTATCTTTGTGTCATTTGGAACTAACCAAAACATGCTAAGTATAAACATCTGTTAAGCTAGGAAGGCACTGCAAGATTACCAAAAATTATGAATATGTATATAAAATTGATAAATGCTCATACTAGTGTAAACTGACCGTTTTGGTTGCCCTTGCAATCATCCGGGTGTCTCAAAAATTCTTTGGGGCAGCTAAATGAATTGCTTGCAGGAAATTGAAGTTGGCTTGATGAGTAAAGAAGGCATTGGCTGCTAATATAAATAAGAGAGACTTGTTTTAAAATTTGCAGTTGCATTGTAATGAAATTACTAGACAAATTCTATTTCTGTAATTGAAGTTACCTGTAGGAAACTTTCTAAGTATTTGGGTTGAAAATATGTACTTAAGCAGAACCTGTTGTGAATGATCATTGATGATGTTTGGTTAACTACTAATTTATTTTATGAATGTCTGATTTGGAGAAAATAAGGAGCTAGACATATCATATACATATGATATGTGCATATATATTTGATCTCTGAATTTTATTGCTTATATTTTGTCTTATGGAAATTAAACAGCTAAGGGGATTGATTTTTGAAATGAACTCTCAAGATTTTAGTAGAATATTTAAGTGAAATGAATTTGTGCATGGCAGGTAAATGATACTGGCATGTGCATGAATCCTGGAAATTTGAATGTATTTGAGTATTTAAATTTCAAATAGAACTATGAGAGTAGCAGACTTGGAAGATACTGAATTTTGAATAATTGAATGAATACATATAAGAATGCATTTCAGAAAAACTAGACACAAACATGCTGGGGATTAGAAGTAGGAATTTGTAGAAGCTTGTTAAAATGAGGGATATGGGTTTGCAAGTGCTAAAAAAGGGACTATGGCCGGTCTAGATGGCCACAGGTCAAACCCATGGAGCCTGGAACCACTTCATTTCAATTAATGAAGTGTAAGTGCTTCCGGGACAAGTCAAAGAAAACACCAAGCAGCCCTTAGATAACACCAAGCATATCCCACAAATCACCAAGTATGTAAGTCTGCATCATATTAAATTTAAAAATGCTAAAAGTCCTCATCTAATCAACCTGAAATGATAAATGGGAATAACTTGTGAGCGGTATCATGCATATACCTGATAACATTGATAAGATCAAGTAAATACTATTTTAGTGTTAGTAGAATTATTTAGACAGAAAACTTAGATGGCAAAAAAAAAGAAAACTTACCATGCTCTGCTAGTCAATATATATATATATATATATATATATATATATATATATATGTTATACTTTGCCAAAAAGGTTCCTCTGGCAGTAGAACAAGAATTAGAAAAAAAAATAGCTATGTCAACAATATGTATGGTATTTTAATTTCTATTAGATTTAAATTCCCTCTGGTAAAAAAAATAATGAAGAAACAATTGTATATCACCAAATATATAATTGTCTTAAATTTTGTATACTGATATGATTATATTGGTAAATCCAGGGTCTTGGGAAAAATATTTGGAAATTATATAATAATATTGGGGATAGTGGTGAATTCCTCTTGAATAAAAAAAAACTATGTGTTTTAGAGTGAGGGTTACCACATGAAGATGGGATGAAATTGTTGGTGGAAGCATATGAAGGATTTTGCGGAGACCAATCCATTCGGGCAAAGATAGCGACGAAGATAATAAGACAAGGTTTTCATTAGCGTCGAATGGCAAGTCAAGCTATTGAATATGTAAGGAGATGTAAGAGATGCCAGAAATACTCAATGATCCCTTGATTTCCTCCAAGTTAGTTAACTCTTATTTCAAGTCCATGGCCCTTTGATATGAGGAATTGATTTAGTTAGGCCATTGCCAATTTCTAAAGGAGGAGCAAAATATGTTGTAGTCACCATAGACTACTTTATTAAGTGGGTAGAAGCGGAACCACTTCCCAAAATCACTTCCGGGAAGGTGCTTAGATACGTCATTAAAACATTATAGCCAGAGTTGGAATCCCTATAAGGTTATTTCAGACAACGGAACGCTATTCGAATGTGAAGAATTTTCTCGGTTTTTTCATAAGAATGAGATTTTTAAAAGCTTTTCTTCCGTAGCACATCTGAAGGCAAATGGGGCCATTGAAGCTGCAAATAAGACTATTAAGAATATCCTAAAAAGTGATCGAATAAAGCTAAAGGAAACTAGCAAGAAGAATTGCCACTTGTACTCTGGGCTTATCGAACCTCCATTAGAACTACAACGGCACATACCCTCTATTCCTTAACATATAAGTGCAAGGCGATGTTACCAAGTGAAATTGAGTTTCCCTGACATCGAAGGATCGCATATGCATTTGATCCAAATCCGGAGCTGAAGAAAGGATCGCTAGACATAATACGTGAATTGAGACATCAAGTAGCTATCTGAACTGCAGAATATCAAAGAAGAATTTCAAAATATTACAACTCAAAAGTGAAAACAAGACCATTTCAAGAGAGAGACTTAGAACTTCAAAGGGTGATGGAAAACACAAGAAATCCAGCGGATGGACCGCTAGGACCAAACTGGGAAGACCCCCTAATTATATGCAAAGTAATTCCCCCTAGAGCTTACAAGTTATGTCGACCAAACGGCAAAATGGTTCAAAGAATATGGAACGTGGAAAACTTGCGACCATATTTTCCTACAATGGATGAATAAAGTGCAACACCACATATTTTTATGACATTATTTAGGATATTTAAATAGATAAATAAAATAAAATAATGTGAGGACTAATTGGTTGATATTTGATTTAATTAAGGGTAGCTGAACCATGTTAAATGAAAATTAAAATGAAATGACACGGACTAAGGTGTCAGTAAATAAGGAAGGGTGTTGGGTGAATTTCAGCCGAACCAACTCACTACCGGATCAAGACGACCGAGCCAACCTTCTCCAAGCTCCTACCGGACCAGCTCCTTCCATGCCTACCGAGCCAACCTTCTCCAAGCTCCTACCGGAAGAGCTCCTTCCATGCCTACCGAGCCAACCTTCTCCAAGCTCCTACTGAACCAGCTCCTTCCATGCCTACCGAGCCAACCTTCTCCAAGCTCCTACCGGACCAGCTCCTTCCATGCCTACCGAGCCAACCATCTCCAAGCTCCTACCGGACCAGCTCCTTCCATGCCTACAACCAAACCAACCTACCGGACTATACAACTGGATCAAGTACCAACCGGACCAAGTGCTACTGGACCAAGCCACGCCTCCACCACCGAATCAACCATCACCGGACCAAGAAGCCGACCGAACCAACTCTGCCAGGCCAGACTGCATCAGCCTAGGCCCACCAGCAGCTATATACATCCAAGACCCCTACCCCCGGCCTCACTCTATAAATAGAGGGGCAGGGGTACAACAATAGGGACAAGTTTGAGAGCTCAAGCACGGAGAGAACTTTCAAACAACTTTCATATACTTGCATCAAAGCTTTGTACTTGTAATCTGAACAAGAAAGGAGAAATAATATATAAAGTGGACGTAGGCACATTCTGGTTGAACCACTATAAATCTACGTGTCTTTTACAGTTTAGTCCCTGCTTTTCATATATTTGCATAAATCACCCAAATCACAAAGAACAACATAAAATCAATTACATCATACGACTTGGAGATGTTTGTCCATTTTTTGTGCAAACATTTTTGGTGCTTTCACTAAGAACAAGAAGCTCGAAGCTTCAGCTTCTCCCACTTAACCTTCTTCCTAACAACGTCGTTCGTTGCTTGGAAAACATGCCTCCTAAGCAGAAGAAAGATGTTAACAAAGGAAAAAACATCGCACGCAGCAGTCTTCCAGATCCAGTGGTCACAGATCAAGTAAGTCGTCCCCTTCCAGCAGCAGTACCAAATGAAGGTCAGGCAAATCCGACAACCCCTGCCACAGAACAGCCTGCAGCAATTACTAGGGCAGATCTAGACAGGGTTGTGGCTGAAGTGACTACCCGCTTCACATCCCAGCAGGAAGCCTTAGTGGACCATCTCATGTCACGCTTAAGGGATGCTGAAGAGTTCAACCGCAACACTGAATCATGGGGTGAGTCCCAGTCTGGAGGATCTCAGAGACAGCAAAGATCTTCCTTCTTCGAAGGAGCTAACGACAGAAGCGGCCACGGTAGGAGCCAAGACCGAGCACAGCCCGAAGATAGGCCTGAGGAAACACTTGGAACCGAGCCCAACGGGGGAGGTACCGGGTGGAGGTCAACTGTAGCAGAGCCGGTCGTACTACCTAACCACGGAAACACCAATGAACGGGGCCGAGCTAGAGTCCAGCCCGAAGTTGGACCCGAGGAAGTGCTTAGATCAGAACCCAGCAGGGGAAGATCGAGGCAAGGGCCAGTTGTAGCTGATCCTAGCATGCTCCCAGAAGACCAAAGACAGCCATTGGAAAATATCAGGAATGATAGCCGATACCATCCCTACAGGTCATCCGGACGGAATCAGTCCCACAGAGCAGAACCGAACTCATTCCTGTATGCTCCAAATTCTAATGAAAGGATGACACGCTTGTTCAGAGAGTGCGTCCAACGGGATCAAAGAGATCGAGGGATAGGCGCTAGGGTAACCAGCCCCTTCGCCCGCAATATCGAAATTGCCATCACCCCCCGAGAATGGAAAATGCCAACAATGGAACCTTACAAAGCAACCTCCGACCCCGTTGTACACTTACAGAGATACACACAACATATGCTCATGAGTGGAGCAACAGAGGGAGTACTATGCAAATGCTTTCCACTATTCTTAGTAGATCTAGCTACCTCCTGGTTCTATCATTTACCCTTGGGATCCATCAGCTCGTGGGAAATATTGAAAGAAAAGTTTATCAGTCAGTTCCAAATTCATGTGGAACAACCCAAGGACGCTTATTCCTTATCCAGTATCAAACAGAAACCTAGAGAGAAGTTGCAGCAATACCTAACCCGATTCAATGCCGCAACGGTCGTAGTCCAAGATGCCGATGAGAAGCTTATCCTAATGGCCCTCTGTAGTGGTGTGCATCCGGATACTAAATTTGCTAGAAGGTTAACAAAAGAAAAACCAGCTACTTTACCCGATTTCTTCCATGAAGCCGGGAAATATATGAGGCTTGAAGACGCTTCCACTGAGGGGTAGTCAGGGCAGCAAAATAAGGCAGCTCACGGCAACGCGCCCGCTGTAGCGAAGGATGTTTGACGAAATGATTCTAGAGACAATGCTGGGGGCAAGAAGGGAGAAAAGCGCCTATATCAGCCAGGGCCGAGATTCGACACTTACACTCCTTTGAATGAAACCATCGAAAACATCTTCCTTGCCACCCAAGACGAAGTTAGATACAAACTCCCACCATACAAGAAGGAATCAGATAACGCGTAGAAATCTGGAAAGTTCTGCCGCTTCCATGAATCTCATGGGCATGATACCAATGAATGCCATTATCTCCAGGACTTGATTGAAGAACACATCAGAAGGAAGAGACTGGAACGCTATTTAAAAGGTCAGAACAGGACCCCAGCTCTTGCCAATGAGAACGCAAGGCTACCCTCACCAGAGATAGGCAGAGGAAATTGCAACACTAGCGGCTCCAGTCAAGAGAAGATAGTGGTCCATACCATCTCGGGAGGACCGCACATCGCCGACAGAAGCGGGGCAGAGATGGAAAGATATTGAAAGTCGCTTAGAAACAATGAAGACTGTGTTAATTCTGTTATAGAAGAACGCCACCCGAAGCGGAAAGAGAGTGATGACATCACATTCAGTAGGCGTGACCTAGAGGGAAGGCAGTACCCTCACATGGATCCCATGGTTATCTCTGCCTGGCTCGGTCCAGCCGAAGATTTCCGAATTCTAGTAGACACTGGAAGCTCAGTAAATATCTTATTCAAGCATGCATTCGACAAAATGAAACTATCAATAAAGGACGTTTCTCCCTGCAATAAACCACTACACGGTTTCACTGGAGATGCGAAGATGCCCCTCGGGCAACTGGACCTCTTTGTTGAAATTGGAAGTCATCCCTGCTCTGTTGTACGGAAACAAACATTTGTGTTCATAGAAAACCACACGGCCTACAACGCCTTCTTAGGAAGGCTAGCCTTGTCTGACTTCCAAATCGTCCTGGCCCCATGGTGCCTAAAGATGAAATTTCCAACGGACAATGGAGTAGGGGAAGTAGAGTGAGACCAGGACGTTGCTCGAGACTGCTATGTAACTGAACTTCGCAACAACCACAGGAAGGATAAAGGGAAGAGTGTAGAGGTTGCCCTCTGCACAAAAAGTTTGGAAGCATAGCAACTAAAGAAACCCCTCCTCTTAGATATACCAGCGACCCTTTTAATGAATTAGACCCCAGGGACAAAGAGGAGGAGGCCACCGCCGAGCTTGCAGAGGCTATGGAATTTGTATCTGTAGACAAGCATGACTCGAGTAGACTATTGAAAATCGGGTCCCAACTAAAAGCAGAGTTGAAGGAGCAACTCATTGACTTTCTCCGCCACAATTTGGATGTATTTGCATGGTCACATGCAGACATGACCGAAATCTCCCCTGAAAAAGCATGCCACGTACTAAACATTGATCCTACCAAGGCGCCCGTAGAACAAAGAAAGAGAAGTATGGGGGTAGAACGATCAGCAGCCCTCGATGAAGAAGTAAAGAATCTACTTGCCAATGACTTCATACGAGAAGCCATCTACCCAGAGTGGATCGCCAACCCGGTACTGGTAAAGAAGGCTAATGGGAAGTGGCGAACATGCATTGACTTCTCCAACTTAAATGACGCCTGCCCGAAGGATTGCTTCCCACTTCCCCGAATCGATCAACTTGTAGACAGCACAGCCGGGCACGAACTCTTAACCTTTATGGACGCATACTCAGGATATAACCAAATTCCTATGCATGCCCCCGATCAAGACCACACTAGTTTCATCACTGACCGGGGTTTGTACTGCTATAAGGTAATGCCTTTCGGACTTAAAAACGCAGGAGCCACCTACCAGCGCCTCGTCAACAAGATGTTTGCAGGGCTAATAGGACAAACTATGGAAGTGTATGTGGATGACATGCTGGTAAAGTCAAGGAAAGCCGACGATCACGTAAGCCACCTGGGCGAGATGTTTCAAGTACTTCGCCAGCATGGAATGAAACTTAATCCTCTAAAATGCTCCTTCGGAGTATCATCAGGAAAGTTCTTTAAATTCTTCGTCCATGCCAGAGGGATTGAAGCAAACCCTGAACAAGTCCGAGCTCTAAAAGATATCAAAATACCTTCCACTCGAAAGGAAATGCAAAGCCTGAATGGGAAAGTGGCCGCCCTAAGACGATTCATCTCCAAAGCAACGGACAAGTGCGTCCCCTTCTTCGAAGCTCTAAAGAAAGACAAAGGAAAGTTCGAATGGACTGACGAATGCTTAACCGCTTTCCTTAACTTAATCGAACACCTCCAGAAACCACCGGTACTCTCGACTCCAAGCGAAGGCGAAGAGTTATACCTATACCTTGTTGTGTCATCTCACGCCCTAAGCGCTGCTTTGGTAAGAGAAGACAACCGCACGCAGCGGCCAGTATACTTTGTAAGTAAGAGGTTTACGGGGGCAGAAGTCAGATATCCTAAACTTGAGAAGCTAGCATATTGTTTACTAATCACATCACGGAAACTGCGTCACTACTTCCAGTCCCATTCCATCAAAGTTTTCACCGATCAACCATTGAGGCAGGTACTCCATCGTCCCGACACTTCTGGGCGACTACTTAAATGGTGCATTGAACTAAGTCAGTATGATATCACCTATCACCCTCACACCGCCATCAAGGGAAAAACCATGGCCGATTTCATTGTAGAATTCACTACCAACGAAGGTAAGGAGCAATCGGAAATAACAGAAGACATCAAGTGGAATCTCTTTGTGGATGGTGCATCAAATGAACAAGGCTCGGGGGCAGGTGTGGTAATAATCACTCCCAGGGGAAATAAGCTGCACTATGCTATAAGGTTGGAGTTTGCTGCCACCAACAACGATGCAGAGTATGAAGCAGTGATAGCTGGATTAGAACTTGCCTTGGAAATCGGAGCCAATTCTTTGTGTCTTCATAGCGATTCTCAACTTATTGTTAATCAAATACTAGGAGAATTCCAGGCTCGAGAAGAACGACTCATAGCATATTTAAAGAAGACCAAGTTACTTCTCAGTCGATTGGACCACTACTTAGTCAAACACATCCCTTAGGAAGAGAACCAAGAGGCCGACGAATTGGCGAAGCAAGCAAGCGTGAGAGACGGTGCTATTTCCGGAGCAGTAGCCATCTCAAAGCAACTGACCCCAAGTTTTGAGCAAGTGAATCTGTAGCTGCAATCGAAGAAGCAACTTGGATGACTCCCATCCGAGACTACTTACAAAGTGGCACACTACCCAACGGGCGTAACGAAGTCAAGAAAATCTTGAGGAAAGCTTCCCGCTACACAATACAAGAGGACACCCTCTATCGGCGCGGATTCTCTAACCCCTTATTAAGGTGTGTCGCTGGAAGGGAAGCCAAGGAAATCTTATCCAACATTAATCAAGGAAGCTGCGGAGATCACACCGGAGGGCAAACTTTAGCAAAAAAGATACTCCGATATGGATATTTCTGGCCCAGCTTAAGCAAGGACGCCTTAGATTTCATCAAAAAATGTGACAGATGCCAGAAGTTTGCTAAGATTCCGCGGCTACCAACAACTGAGATTACTCAAATGGCCAGCCCTTGGCCCTTTGCATTATGGGGAATTGACTTAATCGGCGAACTGCCAATGGGCCGAGGCGGGGCCAAATATGCTATAGTGGCAGTCGACTATTTCACCAAATGGGTGGAAGCAGAACCCCTGAATAAAGTATCTTCAGCGAAAGTTATTAACTTCTTGATCAAAAATGTTCTATGCAGGTACGGAGTCCCATTAAAAATTATATCAGACAATGGACTTCAGTTTGACAGCGAGGAGTTTGCCAACTGGTGCCAAGAGCACGGAATTCACAAAAGCTTCTCATCCGTAGCTTATCCTCAGGCAAACGGACAAGTCGAAGCCATCAACAAAATCCTGAAAACTCTTATCAAAAAGAAACTCGAAAAGTCAAAGGGCGCTTGGGTGGATGAACTCCATACGGCACTGTGGGCCTATCGCACATCTTTCAGAACATCGACGGGGCATACTCCTTTCTCTTTGGCATACGGATCGGAAGCTATGCTCCCAGTTGAAACCATCGTGCCTTCCCACCATAGGATCCGCTATAACCCAGAAAAGAACGAAGAACTCCTTCACATGTCTTTGGATCTAATTGGGGAGAGAAGAAATGATGCAGCCCTCAAAGCAGCAGTCCACAAGCAAAAAGTGGCAGCACAATACAACTCCAAAGTCAAGCATCGTACCTTACAAGAAGGGGATCTTGTCCTCAAGTGAATCTTCCCTTGCCCCGGAGCACTAGATCCAATCTGGGATGGACCATATGTAATTCATAAAGATCTCCACAACGGAGCTTATATTTTGTCAACAGTGGACGGAGAGGTGTTCCAGAGGGCATGGAACATCCAACACCTCCGTCGATACTTTTCTTAACTTGTACTGCTCAAATGAAGTAAATTAACAAAGAGAATCAGTGGACGTAGGCATTTTCGTGCCGAACCACTTTAAAAAATCTTGTCTCTTTTTTAACTTGTTCCTTTATATCTTGGCTGCTTGTTAACTTTATCCTTTTCTCTTGAACAAAATCCTATGCATATAGCATTTCCATTCAAGGCACTCCACAGCCCAACTTCACCTGGACAAGACCTAACAGGTACTATGCGAATCTATGCCCTCGCCAATGAGAAACTTTTGCTCCGGCATCCCTCTGATGCGGGTTAACTCATTGCTCGCGACGGCCCTTAAAGCCAACAGTAATGAGCCGATTATAAGCCACCGAGAAGGCCGACTATAGCCGAGGCAGCTCATTACGGCGTTCGGCTCGCCGGCAACTGTGAACCGACTATAAGCCCCAACATAAGGTGTGGCCAGCCAGGGGTAGTTCACGGTTGACGATCGGCACCCACGCTAGCTAGCCACAGTAAATCGAATAATACCCATGATTACGAACCATAATGGCCCGGGTAGTTACTGTGCGCGATCTCGGCTTCGATGTGTCTTAAGTACGGCTGTGGTAAAAAACATTAACTTCCCGCGGAGGCGTAAGATGGGTGACAAATGTCTCCAAGACCCACAGCTAGGGAAAGTGACTACAAAGCCCGTTTGCCACGAACTTAAGCACATCGAAGGCCTTCCGTGATTGGAAGTTTTACTATTTCACAAATTTCAATTTTATTTAAGAAACTTTTCTCCTATCCTCTGTAACAACCCCTGAAATACAGGACACAGAACAAGAGACATTCGCTAATGGAAGCAGATACTGGACCGCATTCCATACTCGGTCACACAGGACATTCATAGCTGCCATCTACAAGTAGAATATGAAGGGCGGTATTTTCTTCTTTCATGAATAAACACGTGGCTATAATTTATTCACACATCACACTAACACTGCAAGACATGAAATTATGTTTTAAACAAGAACTTGACATCAAACGCAAGTGAATTACAAGCATACGCATAGCTATATTTCTCATATAACATGTCAAAATAGAAAAAACATTCAAAAAATGACAGAATCGGCTTAAGTCAAAAAATTACACGTCAAGAATAGTGTTGTTTATTACAAGTAGCATAATTACAGTCTAAGAGTTACGTTACTGTTCTGAGACTAACATACACAACAATGTCAAATTCGCAAAAGGATATCCAGGTCAAATCAAGGAGCCGGCTGCGTCGGAGTTTTATTCTTGTCTTGTTGCCCACCTGTCCGGTCAAAGAAAGAATTCATTAATGACAAGCAACCAAGTTAACGGAAAGACTAGAAAGGAAGACTTACCAGCATCTGCTCCTTGATCATCTTGATCATCATCCTGTACTTGCACACCTGCCTCCTCATCTGCAAGCAACCGCATGCCCTCCTTCACTGCCACCTTCTCCTCCTTGGTAAACTGGGCAGTAACCACATCCATCCTGAAGGCCACATCACCCTCCTTATCCGCCTCAGCCTTAGCCTCCTCTAGGGCCCTGAGATAGATCCTAGCCATAACCCGGGGGTAATCATCCATCCAGGACAAGTTACCCTGCCTCCAAGTATGGAAGTACATATCCTGGAGCATCCCATCCATCATCCCCTCGTTCCCCTCAAACTCCCTCATTCAGATCTCAGAAGCCCGCAGCTTTGCAACGACAGCATCCCTCTCCGATCGATACCGTAAACGGTCAGCCTGAAGGGACCTCCTCATCGCCTCCATCTCCTCCTTCAACTTGGCCTGAGCAAGCTCCGCGACCTCAAGTCTCCCCGATAGTTTCTCTACCCGCTCGAGGTCCGCTTGCCGAACCTCATCCACCGTGGCAATGGCCATGTCAATCCGCTCCTTACAGACGGCCTCCATCTCCCGCAACTCTGCCCTACTGGCCTCTTACATAGTCTTCCTTAATTGTCTGGATGCAGCATCATGCTGAGAGATTTGGATGGCTTTGTCGGCAAGTTGTTTAGCCTGGTCGGAAACCATTAACCGTAGCCGAATGTTGGCGCTTCCCATCTCTTCCCCAGCCTTGACCAGTCGGGCACGGTGCCCCATCAATTTCCTGGTCTCCTCAACAACCCGGTCTATATTTGCCTTAGCCTCATCCCCTAGAGTTACAACTCGGGTAGTAAGCAAATCAAGGTCCAAGGACTTAGCTTCATCAAGCACCCGTACCATAGGATTGTGAGGGAGAAGATGCTCACCAGTAACCTCATCGAACGAGATGTCATGAGTGGCCGGGTCCAAGTCTGGATGACCCGCAAACGGGTTACGAACCAAGCCAGAGTGATCTATCGGGGTGAAGGTTGGATTCTCAGATGGATGTGGGGAAGGTATAAGCTCGGTGTCCTCCTCCTCAATATCATGAATAGGCTAGAGTGGGGCCGGAGGGCCAGGAAGAGATCCAAAGGTAGACCGACTCCTCTTCCTCTTTTGTATATCTTCTTCAATAACTCTAAGAAGAGGACGATAGCCGACTACGTCTCCAGGACGGTTAGTAGGAGGCTTCGGCTTGGCGGAAGCTTTGAGGAGTTTGTATTGTTCAAGCCTGTGCCGAAGATCTGAGGTCTTGGCCGTTTTGGCCGCTCCTGGAGTAAAAATCAAGTGTCACCAGCATGCATTGAGCCATCATTCGAGAATTAAAAAGAATAGAGAGAAATTCACCTTGAACCGCAGAAGTTGCCTCAGTAGAAGCACTCCCGGAAGATAAATCGATGCCAGTCCCAACTTTATCAGCTTTCTTGGACTTCTCCGTTTCCTCCAAACCATCGAAGGCTTGGCGGAAAGCGTCATCCGTCCACTCTTGCATCTCGCCTACTTGCCCAGAAGACAAAGCCCCGGTGCCATTGCCGCCACCATCACCTCCTCCTTTCCTTCCGCTCTCACCTCCTTCATCTCCGCCTTTCCCCTCATCCACATCTCCCTCCTCCGAAATGTCTGGACATGTACTGGGAGAGGGACCGTCAGACTTCTTGAGTTTCTTTCCCCCGACGGCGGGAGGTATCGAAAAGGGTCTCCTTTTGCTACTCTTCGACGCAGCCCCTCCATTAGCTTGGGCAGCCCTCTCTTCCGCCGTATCCCTCTGCTTGACCACAGACTGATGTGGTAAGATCAGGTTGGGCCCTAGAAGTGTAGCGTTCCTGATCAAGTAAGCAGCCGACCTATCTCTTCCTGAAATAGCTTCTATTTCCGCTGCCATCTGAACCAGGCGATCATTCTCCACGACCGCAAAACCACCTGTCGCTAGCAAGAAATAAAAACACATAAGAAGAAGCATTGCAACCAGAGCGGAAATTGTAAATAAGCCTTGACTTACATCCGGAGGTGAAGCGACGTATAAAAACAGAGTCGTCCCCGACAAAAAACCATTCCTTTTTAAACATGTTGTACTTCGAGTACAAGTCCAGGACTGGCTTGAAGGATACAGCCGATTCCAAGCTGATGTATGGAGATCCCTTCTTATAGCCCCTCAAGTTATACAAATACCGGATCTCTCGGTTGGAAGGAGGACGCCCGTATCTCCTTTGGAAAATGACAAAAAGGCTCACCAAAATGGCATAGGAGTTAGGCTAAAGCTGAAGTGGAGCCACCTTCAGGTATGTGACGAAGCTGACTATCCAAGCATTGAGAGGCGGGATGGCACCACACATACAGTGATACCTGCAGTAAGCAAAGTAACCTTCAGGGGGGTCATATGGCATCACTCCTTCCCCCGACAATAGCATGCGTGCTCTGTCAATCCCAAAGGAGCGATAAATAACGTCAAGTTGCTCCTCTTTAAGTGAGCTAGGGAAACAATCAGGAGGTGAGTTCAAAAGCTCCTGAGGACCGTATCCATCTACCAATGATCTCGGAGTGGGCCCATAACGTCTCGGTCCTAACTGGGTTGGGGGCACGGCGGGAGGCCGTTCTCTGTCCTGAGATCTCTTCTTCTCTGATCCGGTTTCCACTTTGTGAGACATTTATCTGCAAACACAAAAAGGCACGTTGTTAGAACAAAGGATGTAGAAATATAAAACAGAAGGTTTTCATGTTCATCTGGTCTTAAGCCCATTCGGCAATAACACACTCGGCAAAAGAAGATCTCACCTGGTTCGGAAAAAGTTAAGAGGTTGATTCGGCTAACACGTTTTGGTTCGGTGAAGACAAAGGTTTGGCTCGGCTGATAAGGGATAACGATGGCATTAGACCCCTACTTATAGGCAAGATGTAAACAACCGGACCAACTGATTCGGTACACCGAACCGAATAAGAATGACCGAACAAAAACAAAGCATGCCATGTGCATACACATGCCCTACTTTGGGGGGCCAAATGTTGGCTGAGTTTCAGCCGAACCAACTCACTACCGGATCAAGACGACCGAGCCAACCTTCTCCAAGCTCCTACCGGAAGAGCTCCTTCCATGCCTAGCGAGCCAACCTTCTCCAAGCTCCTACCGGACCAGCTCCTTCCATGCCTACCGAGCCAACCTTCTCCAAGCTCCTACCGGACCAGCTCCATCCATGCCTACCGAGCCAACCCTCTCCAAGCTCCTACCGGACCAGCTCCATCCATGCCTACCGAGCCAACCCTCTCCAAGCTCCTACCGGACCAGCTCCTTCCATGCCTACAACCGAACCAACCTACCGGACTATACAACCGGATCAAGTACCAACCGGACCAAGTGCTACTGGACCAAGCCACGCCTCCACCACCGAATCAACCACCACCGGACCAAGAAGCCGACCGAACCAACTCTGCCAGGCCAGACTACATCAGCCCAGACCCACCAGCAGCTATATACATCCAAGACCCCTGCCCCCAGCCTCACTCTATAAATAGAGGGGCAGGGGTACAACAATAGGGACAAGTTTGAGAGCTCAAGCACGGAGAGAACTTTCAAACAACTTTCATATACTTGCATCAAAGCTTTGTACTTGTAATCTGAACAAGAAAGGAGAAATAATATATAAAGTGGACGTAGGCACATTCTGGCTGAACCACTATAAATCTGCGTGTCTTTTACAGTTTAGTCCCTGCTTTTCATATATTTGCATAAATCACCCAAATCACAAAGAACAACATAAAATCAATTAAATCATACGACTTGGAGGTGTTTGTTCATTTTTTGTGCAAACAAAGGGCAAAATTGGAAATAGGAGAGACATATTCCCTAAACTCTTAGGAAATGAAACACATGTTCATTTCATTTTTTCATACTAAAATACATCAAGACCGACCACCATTTTCATTCTCAAGAGAAGATAAAGCTAGGATTCATGAGAAAGAAGTTAATCAAAATATTCAACATCAAACCTAACATCTTTTAATCTTAATGCTAAGGTGAATGATTACTACATCCCATTTTTTTATGGTTTTCGGTTTTAAGATTAGATCTGAAATGTTGTTTCAAGTTTAAGCCATGTTTTGGATGATTAAAGTTATATATGTGCTTGTTGACGAATTATACATGTTCATGTTAATTTGTATGATATGTTTGATATGAAAACCCTATTAAATGACATTCAAATTCTTTGAAAATTTAATTATAGATCAAAAAAGATATTTTTGAGATGTGTTTCAATTTTCATAATTTTCTAAATTAATGTGGATTTTATATTAATTTTATAGTGAAGAAAATGATTTATTGAGTTATAAATTGTTTACTGCTAAAATAATAATTGTTTGGGGTTGAAATTTTTATATGTTGGAAAACATATTAAAATATATTTTCTGGAACTTTTCCAGATTTTTCTCAAGTGTTTTGATGAATATATAAAATTATTTAAGGTATGGGACTTAAATGTTTTATATATTTAATTAAGGAAAATCGGCATTTTATAAAATAAAATCATTGTTTATTTCTGAAATTATTGGCAGCATTTTTCTGGAAAATATTTATTAACCAATAAGAGTTTGACAAACAAAGGCCGGTTAGTTGAAAAGTTATCTCTTTTAAGTTAAAAACAAGAAAGTCATACTTTTATCATGTTTCAGCAATTTATGGCATTAAAGCTTTCGACCCAGAACTTTCGACATCAAGCTTTCGAAGCCAATGCGTATGGTATCAAGAAACTTGGTACGTAGCGTATTGGACAAGGTCGAAGGGCACTTGGTTGAAACCATAAATACCGAAGTGGTTGGAGTATGTTTGTTTCATAAGCCAAAGTAACGCCTGCTTTGCTTTCGAAAAGGAGCTTTCGACTTGGTTGCTTTCGACCGGGCCAAATATTTAAAACAAAGGTTTAAAGCATTCGACAAAGTCGAAAGGTAAACATGCTTTCGAAGGGGTCAAAACCCCTAACTGCCACCTTTCAACCTTTCAAAGTCATGCTTTCGACAAGGTTGAAAGGTATACTTGTCTTTTAAAAACCAGCCGCTTCTCCTATGCTTTCGAAAGAAAGCTTTCGACTTAGATGACTTACCCTTTTTATTCTAATTGAAGTATAGCCCAAGATTTCAAAAGAGATATTTTAAAGTATTAAAATCCATAGAGCTTATTATTTTAAAAGAGATGTTTTAAGCTTTCGAAGGGGTCGAAAGCAAAGCTTTCAACAAAGTAAGAAGGTAGCTTCTAAAGAGGTCGAAGGGTTTAAAAGAGGATTTTCCACATGTTTTAAATTGAACCAAAAGGGCTTTTGAAAGGGTTATGTTTTAAAGGTTTAATGCTTTCGAAAGGTGCTATTTTCTGAATTGTTTCGAAGGGGTCGAAAGCCAAGCTTTCGATGGGCTCAAAAGCAAAGCATTCGATGGAGTCGAAAGGTAGCTTCGAAGGGGCCGAAAGGTAGCTTTCGACAAGGTCGAAAAATCCTATTTTCTGAATGGTTTCGAAAGGGTTGAAATGGAAGGTTTTCCCAAGGTTTTCTAGGGCAATGTTTTAAAGTGTTTTTGGATAGGATGTTTAAGGTTTTTAATGCCTTCGAAAGGAAGATTTTCAATGGTTTCGAAAAGTTTAAGTATAGTTTCGAAAGGAAAGCTTTTTGCCTTTTGGCATAGATAAATAAAGGGTTTTATTTTGTTTCGAAAGAGGTGCTTTCAAAGGATTTTGAAGGGGTACTTTCAATCGAATCGAAAGGGATACTTTCAAATGTTTAGATGTTTTCATCAATAAAGGTTTGAGTAAAGCATATATATATTAAGGGATACATTCAAATGTTTATATGTTTTCATCAATAAAGGTTTGAGTAAAGCATATATATATATATTTAACATGGCGATGTGAATTTAAGTAAAGCGTAAGGATTATATATTTTCCTTGTGTTAGTTCGATTTAAAGGTTTTAAATCACTTTGAAAAGGTTTTCAAGGAAAATTATGGAAGGGGATCCCTAAGTAAAATGACTCGGATATTAGAATACCAGATGGGACTGCTATAGGGTCGTGCCCTATACATTAGCTATTGGCCATAGGTAATTGTTGTCCAAAATACCAGTGTGTAGGGCTTGGTCACATGTAGACTAAAATTATGATTATACATCGAAAGGAATATATGTTTATTACGATAAGTTATTGGTGAGCGCAAAAAACCATTAGGATCAGGATGACTAGGGAGATGATTAAGTTAAGGATAGACCATCAAGTAGAGAAGTATTTAACAAATAATTAAGGACAAATTGTCCAGAATAGGAGTATCTAATAGGTGTTAGAATTATTTTGATTATATTGTCCAGTAGGCCCAAGTCAGCCAAAGGTTAAAAGTTAGCCAAACAAAACTTATGTGTTTGAACAGATAGTTCATTTATTACCTAATATGCATGTTTGTTTACATAATGATGATTTACAGTATTGAACCAGTTTTGGTTGTAGGAATTTTTTTTGTAAAGATATGTTTTAAAAGGATGTTAGTGAGGGGAAACCCATTCTACTAAGCGGCATGGTCTCACTTAACATATTTAACCAGGATGTATAGTATTATTCACACCAGGCTTTATGTGTGACTCGAAGTTTATGTTTTTCCCGTTAAACACTCGGGTGCTAAAAATTGATTTGAGTGGCTGAGGGGTTAAGGTCTTTTCAGGTTTTGTAGGATGGCGAATAAGGCTACTAAGGGCATGCAGGAGGCAAACGGATATCTATTTATGAGTTGCAGTTTTATGTTTTGTTGTATTCCCACTATGTTTGTATTAAGTCTATTATGACTATACGACTCTGATCATCCAAGGGGTATCTTAACATGCCGCTCTTGGCGTATTTTGTAACAAGTATATTTTATCTATGCTTGGGGGCGTATTTTGGATTATGTATTAAGAATGTGGAACATTTGTTTTGAAATTTAATGAAGCAATGTTGTTTTGAAATCTGTGTTTGTTTCATTTTCAAGTGCTTCTGATATTATAGATACCATTAACATAGCCATATTTAATCATCGGAAGCTAATGCTATAGATGACTACAACATTTGTAGCGCTTAGTTTTAGGCGTCTAGATAGAAAATGTTACAACTTGGTATCAGAGCATGGTTTATGAAATACTTTAACCAAAAATGATTTTTGAAAATATAATCCTTAGTAATTAGAGTTGAAATCGGGCTATGAGATAACGCTATAGTAACGTACTTGTATTTGTTATATATAAGTATACGCTATATCTCTAGACTCGTACTTAGTTAGGCTATTCATCTGTATCTCATGAAACTTGAAATACAGATATGGAAGGAAGAAGAGACAGAGTAAATCTTGGAGGAGAGAGCACCACCACTAATGGAAATACTCGACCAAATGCTAGAAGAGATCCAGATAAGGCTTAAGCTAAAAATGTTGGTGCTGGGGTTCCCCAAGTGGACATGCGAGCCATGTATCAGTTTTTCGTAAACATGATGCAAGCTGGAATAATAGCTGGAGTTGTCAGAGGGAATGCTTCTAGAGGAGGAGTTTCAGAAGCCCCGATAGTCAACCGCTATGCTAATCTAAGTAGAGACTATATTAGGCTTGGAGGGAAGCCGTTCATTGGAATGGAAGATGTGATTGAGGTATAAAACTAGCCATTGCATTGTGAGAGGATTTTCGCTGACTTAGGGTTGAATGACGAGTATAAAAGGAGACTAGCTTCAAGAAAGCTTCAGGGAGTTGCTCTATTTTGGTGGAACTGTGGTGACCCTCACTCTAAAACACATAGATTTTTTTCTTTTCTTTTTTTTTGACATTCAAGAGGAATTCACCACTAAACCCCATTTCTTTTATATTTGAATATTTATATAATTTCCAAATATTTTTCCCAAGACCCTGGATTTACCAATATAATCATATCAGTGTACAAACAAATTAAGACAATCATATATTTGATGATACATAATTGTTTTCCCTTTTACCATTCAGAGCTAACAAATTTGCAAAGAGAGTTTGAATCAAACAGGCAACAAATTCTATATGTGTTGATAACATAGCTATTTATTTCCTTACTAAGTCTTGTTCTACTGCCAGAGGTACATTTTGGCAAATTATAACACTTATGTATATATTTGACATTGCAGTGCACAGTACATTTTTTGTTATGCTATCTAGGCTTTCTGCCTAAATAATTCTATTAACAGTAAAATAGTATTTAATTGACCTTATGATAGTTATCAAGTGCTTGCATGAAATTACTTACAAATTATACTTGCAGGCATGAACATTGGAACTAATTTCTATTTATCATTTCAGGTTGAACAATTGAAGTCATTTTGCATTTTTAAGTTTAACATGGTGCAGACTTAAATACTTGGTGTTTTACTGGAAATGCTTGGTGTTATTTGAGGGTTGCTTGTAGTTTTCTTTTGTATTGTCCTGGAAGCACTTACACTTCATAAATTGAAATGAGATAGTTCCATGCTTCAAGAGATTGAACCATGGCCATCTAGGCCGGCCATAGTCCTTCTTTTACCACTTGCAAACCCATATCCCTCATATTAACAAACTTCTACAAGGACCTACTCCTGTCCCAAATATGTTTTTGCCTAGTTTAAGTTTTCTGGAAATGCATCCTTATATGTATTCATTCCATTATTCAAAATACAATAACTTCCAGGTTTATTTCTCTCATAAAATTTATTTGAAATTTAAATACACAAATACATGTAAATCTCCAGAATTCATGCACATGCCTGTATTACTTACCTGCCATGCACAAATTCATTTCTTTTGAATATCCCTACTCAAATCTTAAGAGTTCATTTCTAAAATCAACTACCTTAGCTCTTTAATTTCCATAAAGTCAAAATATAAATTCAAGCAATAAAAATCAGAGATCATCATATGCACATATCATATTTATATGATATGTTTATCCCTTATTTTTTTTCCAAATTAGACATTCATGAAATCAGTAGTTAACCAAACATCATCAATAGTCTTTCATAGCAGGTTGACTTAAGTACATATTTTTAATCCAAATACTTAGAAATCTCCTTACAAGAAACTTCAGTTACAACATAAAATTTGACTAATAAATTCATTACAAAGCAACTACAAATTTTAAAACTGGTTTCTTTTATTTATACTAGCAGCTAATTGCCATCTTCATCCATCAAGCCAACTTCAACTTCCTACAAGCAAATCACTGAGCTGCCCCAATTTTAATGAGACACCCAGATGATTGCAAGGGCAACCAAAAGGGTCAGTTTTCACTGGTATGAGCATTTATCAAATTTGTATACATACTCATAAATTTTTTGTGATCTTGCAATGTCTTCCTAGTTTATCAGAGTTTATTCTTAGCATGTTTTGATTAATACCAAGTGGAACAAAGACACATTCATTTATTCAAACAATACCCAGTAAGCAACCAAAATAAATATTTATATATATGTGTAATCCTTGATTCATTTTTTTTCCTCCATTTCTGAAAAAGTAAACTCAGATTTTTAGGCTCCCAATTTCACCCAGTAATTAATCAAAGCACAAAATTTAACTTGATTAATTTATCTCCAGGTCTGAATATTTATGATTCAGATTTTTAAGCCCCATCCCCCTTTTATTTTATGGTCTTTAACTCCTTGTCAAATGAACACCATGTATGCATTGTGAAGGAAACTCCCAGGTTATTTAATTTATTCCAATCACACAAAGGCCTCAGGGTGTAGTTGCACCATGCATATACTTGCTCCCACCTGAAGCAAGCAGATCATTGACTAACTCCCAAATGACCAGTTTAATTTTTCTTTCATAAATCCCCCTCTAGTTTCAGCTTATTTTATTAAGCTTCTACTTATGAATTCAATCATAAAAACTCACAGTTCATTCATGTTTTAGAAAGGCTATCTTCTTTAATACTTTCTGGTTCAACCCCATGTTCCCCATTTATTTTCCTTATTACAGAAAATACCCCAGTTTGCCTATAATAAAAAAATTCCTAAGAATAGTTTAAGCATCATTGTCCTACTAACCCAGAAATTCTCCTTTAACTTATGATATGAACATTTAGATTCATGCTTCATTATCCAAGAAATAAGCATGAGCTAGATCACTGTCTTGCTGCCTATTCCCTAAATAATTTATATCCATACTTAATGATGATAAAATAGAACAAAAATGCTCAAACCATTTTAACCTTAAAAACCCACATACAGATTAAAACTCCAAACAAGAATGCACAAACAAACATCCATATCACTCATAAAAAATCATTTCAGAGATTTAAATAACTTATAATGTTTTAGGCTGCCTACAAGAGGACTTAATGCCATTGCATACAAAGGATGAATACTCACATAATGTTCTCCTTTCACTGCCTTAATCCCTTGAACAGAAAATCCTCCAAAGTCTCAAGCTAATGTTTTTCCTATTTTATTTTATTTTTGATCCCGAGAGAATGGTGGATATGGTCATGTGCAGGTATTTATAAAATCATTCTAGGGTTTAAGAAAAATGGGTAATTTCCTTGATACCCTTAGATGTTTATGCACAAGTCATTTCCCTATGTGGTCCTTAATTGGAAATGCACATTTTTTGTTACCTCAATTAGTTATTTTGGGAATCAAGCTTTTTTAAACACTTCATACTATTTTCATGACTTTATTTTATTCATGCCATATGCATGTGACCCATTGTTTTATTTTTATAAGTTTAAAGAAACTGAAAATCCCCTTTGTGTTTTCTACCTACCATCATCTCCATTCAATCATGCATACCATCATACATAATCATGTAATGTAAGATCATTCACACTATGTTATTGGCTTGAAATAAACATAAGATGTGGAAATTCTTATTTGATCCTGTATATACATTTTTTTCTGCCTTTAGACAAAACAGTAGCTCTTCACACATCTTTATGTGTTTTAAAGGAAATCACATATGTCATGCTAATTATTTTCTAGCACAATTATAAAACATTTAAACCTTTTTTTATTAAACTCCATTTTTATTTTATCTTTAGATAAAACAGAAAACACCCCATATTTTATATATTTCTTTGGACATGGAACTACAAAAAAAAATTTTAATTACCTCAACTCCTTGCATTTTATCAAACAGAAGCTCCTATGAAATTTTATTTATTAACAAATTTTTCTTTTCTGTTTTAATGCATTATATATAAATATTTTAGAATTTCTTAAAATAAATGTAACTTTTATCTTTATTTTTCTTTTCTTTTCTTCTAGGGTCATTACATACCCTCCCCCTTAAAGGAATTATGTCCCCATAATTTCTTTCTAATTCTTCAAATGAAAGCACCAATGCATAGTCTGTTTAACTCTATACTCACACTTTTATGATAGTAAGCAGTATATATATATATATAATTATTCAGAAAGCTATCATAAAGCTATTTAAACATACCTCTCCATCAGAAAACAAACTGGGGTATTTAGCCCTCATTTTGTCTTCAACCTCCCATGTACAATCATTGGGATCCAAGCTCCATTGAATTTTTACAAGTTTAATCACCTTGTTTCTCAGCCTCTTTTCTTCCTTAGCAACAATCCCCACTGGCTCATTTGCATAGACCAAGTTTTTACCAATTTGAGTTTGAGTAGGTGACTCTAAAATTTCTCCTTCATCATGTATCCACTTTCTCAATTGAGAAACATGAAACACTGGATGTACACCACTCAATTCTTCTGGTAACTTAAGCTTATAGGCCATGGTACCAATTCTTTGTATGACTTCATATGGTCCTACAAATCTTGGTGAGAGCTTACCAGATTTCCCAAACCTGAACACCTTCTTCATTGGTGATACCTTCAGAAAAACATGCTCTCCTACTTCAAACTCCATTGGCTTTCTCTTTCTATCTGCATAAGACTTTTGTCTTGATTGTGCTGCCTTCATTCTATGCCTAACTAATTCAATCATGTTGGAAGTTTCTTTAACATGATCTGGCCCCAATATTACACCCTCTCCTACTTCCAACCAACAGGCAGGAGACATGCCGGGTCTCCCATACAACGCTTCAAAGTGAGCCATTCCTATTGTTGATTGATAACTATTGTTGTAAGTGAATTCTGCCAAGTGGATATGATCCTCCCAATTACCCCCAAAATCAAGCACACATGCTCTAAGTAAATCTTCCAATATTTTATTCACTATCTCTGTTTGCCCATCACTTTGAGGATGGTAGACAGTGCTTAAGCAAAGTTGTGTTCCCATTGCTTCTTGGAAGCTTTCCCAAAATCTTGAGGTGAACAAAGTGTCTCTATCACTTACAATGGTCTTTGGTATGCCATGCAATCTCACTGTGATATCCCGGAATTTTGGGTAATATAAATTTAATAATCTGTATATAAAAATTTAATTGATTTGATAATTTTGTAAATTTAATTGGAATTGATTTAATAATATTCTTTAATAAAGATTTGATTAGTGAATTTTATCTTTTAAAAGCTAAATAAAATGTTTTCTATTTATAATAAATATATATATATATATTTGTATATATATTGTAATTAGAAATCTTTGGTAAATTGGGAAAGTATGATTTATTTAAAGTTAGACTTTTCAAAAATATTTTATAAGTAACTATATGGTTTTAAATACTTAAGGTAAATATTATTAGTTTAAATATCTTTAATTTAGATTTTAAATAAGATTAGAAAAATGATTTGTTTAACATTATTTATTTTATATGATTTGTAAATTAACTATGAAGGTTTAAAATTAAAATGTGAAACATTAATTCATTTAAGTAATAAGTAATTTATAATCTCTTTTATAAATTACATAAAATTGTCAAGGGTGTTATTTTCAAATAATAAATATATGTATTGTTTTTATCTATAAATATAATTGGTTTTATTCTTTAAAGTTATCTATATATATATATAACTAGGTATTAAAAACTAATTAATTAAGATAAAAGCTTTTATTAACACTTAATTATAAATACAAATTACTTACAAGACAAGTGTAAACATTTTAGAGCTAAATTAACATGTGTTAAGTAATAAACCATTTAATGTGACAAATGTAAATTATCTTAACAAGTGGCATTTCAAATTTGGTTTTCTTTTTATTTTTATTTAATAAAATTTCAGCCCATGCAAATATGTTTTCTTCCTTTCATTTCTTTTGCCATTCTTTTTCAAAAAAAAGCTAAGGAGAAAACTCAAAATCCAAACAATCTTCCTAAACAAATCTGAAAACTTCCTCAAAACTAAAAGAAAAATCAAAACAATTCCCAAATTCCTGAAACATTTTCAAGTTTAAAACCTGTAATCTCTTCAAGTCCAAACCTCTTTCCTCAAGCATGAACAGACTTTCAAATTTGCAACCTGGAAAAGCATTTCAAGCTTGTAAACAAACCAGTGAACATACTCCTCAAAAAAATCAAATTCGAGCCTGCATTTTTCCAAAATCATTAACCTGAGATCTGTATTTTTCCAAAACCTGAGAGCAACAATATATGCAAGCATTTTCTTTTCAACCTGAGTTTTAATCAAAATCAAAAAGGGCTGCATGTATTTTCTTTGGTCTGGAGTTAAAGCTGGAGTCATCACTTCTACAAATTTCAAAAAGACAAGCATGCAAGTTTTAAAATCAAACAAAGCAGTAACTCAAGTTTTAAAAGATTCAAAAGCTTTTTCAAAATGAGGCTCTGTTCTTCTTTTTAAAAGGTGAGTAAATATTTATCTTAAAAAAAGTTTCTTTAAAATCTGTTGTTATGATGAATGTGATGTATGTTGTAGTAGATTGTGTTGCATAAATATATGGGTGTGAATGCATGTATTTATATGTATATGATGTCTGTGTGGTATGCCTGTTATTGATTGTGAATACATACATATATAGAAGCTCTGTTTCTAAATTCCCAGACTCAAATTCTAATAAAAATTCACTAGCTTTTGATTCAAGCTTTGTTAAGATTAAATTTCTGAATGAAGTATGTTTGTAGTATAATAAGTTTTAATTTAAAAACTTGTTTAGATTAAAATAACTTAGTTTTGTTTCTGGAAATCTAAAACATCAATGTATGTTTAATAAAAGTAAAAAACTCAAACATCATTATATATATATTCAGGATAGTAAATCAAATACCCAAACTAAAATATGATTTTTAAAACTCAAATCATAGTTTGTAATGATGGGGTGTATGGGCAGTTCTGGTTTGACCAGAAAAGGGGAAATGGGTGATTTCTGAGGAGCTCGATGGTTTGAGAGTTCGTATATCTTTCTGGAGGAAGATGAGTAGTCAGGGACATGGAGAAAAATAGTAGATGTGTTGGTAGATCACCGTGGAGGTGGCGATAGGGAATTTATGTCTATAGCCCTAGTTTGTCTGGAAGAAATATATTGGATTGGTTCGACTTCCACAGTGGATCGAGTGTAATGATATTTTGGGTGATGGTAGATGATGAGTTGACGAGAACGTGGCCAGAATTTCAGGAGCAATGGCGGTCGGAGTTCGAGAAGGAGGCGTTGACAGGCTTTGAGGAGTGATGACTGGTGGTTGTTTCCAGGTTTGAGTTTGAAGTCTCGATTTAGTTTTGAGCTTTTGCATGACCAACTGATGATCGTGGGGAGTCGTGTAGCTGTTTTCTGGTGTGGGATGATCGGAGAAGATAGCCAGAGACGATCGGAGCTCCGGTGCATGTGCACAGTGCACCACTTTTGGGTTTTCTGTTAATTATTGGATTGAGTGGATTGGTCTCGAGTAAACTCTCGAGTTGATAGGTGTTTTGCTCGGGATTTTTGGTAATTGACTCGAAGCAAAATTAAGTAGGGCTCGGGGAATTTCTGGGAAAGGGGAAATCTGCTCTGTTTTAAAAAAATTTAAAACTAGGTTTTTAAATTGTAAAGGAGATTTAAATTTAAGTTTAAATCTAAATTTAAAAATAGATTCAAGTTTAATTTGAATCTTAGTTTGAAAATAAATTAAGTTTTTAAATTCAAATTGTTTTAAATAACTTAAGGGTGTTAAGGAATTAAGTGTATTTAAAAGAAATTGAATTTAAAAATGGAGTTTGAAAATGTAAAGGAAGAATTTAAATAAAAATTTTAAAGTTTAAATGTTTTAATAAATTTAAATGTTAAGTTATATTTTAAATGATTGAATTTAAAATGAAATTTAAAATTAGATTTAGAAATGAATATTTCAAATAAACTTGTGAATAATAATTTAACTATAGGTAAGAAAAAGTTTTATCTTAAAGTTAAATTAGAATTTAATATTTTGTTATTCATTTAAGTATTAGGATAATTAAATGGATAATTAACTTATTTTATAAATTAATGAAATGGATAATTACTTAAAGTAATTAAGGATTTAAACTTAAGGTTTAAGATTAATTATTCTTAGAATAATTAACTTGTAATTTAAGAATCATTAATTAAATAAGGTTAAATTTTAATTAATGATTAGAAGATAATTAATCTAGTAATTAAGATTGTTTAAGTTATAGTTAAGCACTTAATTAATAAATAATTAGTGATTAATTAAATGATGCATAAAGATAAATTAAATAGTAATTAATAATGATTAATCTAAGTTAATTACTTAAGAGAAGTAATTAAAGAATTGATGAAGATCATTAAGTTGAGATAAGTAATTAATTAATGTGATTAATTTTTATAATTAATTAGATTAATTAAGGATAATCAATTATAGAAATGGTTAAGTATATTTATGGAAGTAATTTGGATTTAATTACTTTTTGGAATTAATCAAGGGATTAATAAAAATTTACTAAGGAGTAATTAATTTATTTAATGAAGTAATTAAAGATAGTTAATTACTAAATGTGGATAATCAAGAGTGATTAATAAATATGGTTTGATTAAAGATTAATTACTTAATGTAATTAATTTAAATATAATTAATAATTAAAGTAATAATTAAGGATCATTAATTAATATAATTAATGATGTAATTAAGGTTTGATTAATTAAGATTAATTAATCAATAATAAGTAATTATAAAGTAATTAATTAATGTAATTAATTTAAAGATTAATGTAATTAATTTAAAGATTAATGTAATTAATTATAGTTAATTAACTAATGAAGTAATTAAAGTTTAATCACTGTATTTGATTAAGGATAATTAATTTGTAAAATTAATTAAGGATAATTACTTGAATGTAATTAAGGGGTATTAATCAAGGGTGATTAATTAAGATGATTAATGTGAGGATAATGAACTAATTGATTTGTAATCAATTGATGGTTAAGTAAGCAAGGTTTAAAATGATGAAGTAATTAATTTAATTCATTTTAAATTAATTAAAGATAAGTAATTAATTTAATTCACTTTAAATTAATTAGAGATGGAAGTAATTAATTTAATTCATTTTAAATTAATTATAAATGGTGTTATTATAGATCATTGCTTATAAATGGATGATATTGATTACTTTGAATGGTTTGAATCTCAGATATGAGATTTGTATTGTGTGATATGGATGTATTGGTTGCATATTGATAATGATATGGATTATCTGTTTGTGATAATAATGTTGATATCTATTGTGATATTGTAAATTATCTATCTGTGTGTAGTATAGATAAGAATTGAACTGTTTTAACCTTAAACAACTTGGCCTTAAAAGATACGTTTTGGATTTCGATGAGACCGGGATCGGGTTTGCTACATTACAGCATGATAGGGGGTTCTCGCTTTGCGTTAGGTGGCGAACGGGAGACTCTTACCCCTACATGTCCCCGGGGGTAGTATAAGGCCTTTTGGGGTTGGTTGCGACTCGAGAGGGTGGCCGTAATGCAGCAAGGCTTCGTGGGTAGCACCCACTGAGAGCAAGATAGATCCCTGTCTAGAGGTCCCTTTTATTTTTATTCGGCTTAGTGTGTGGTTGGTCGCGCCAACTACGGGATTATCTTGTTCGGGATTATCCAGTAAGGGATGGTTCCGGCTTTGTGTTGCAGGGGAGCGAGCGTACTCCTCGGTACGGTGATCTAGGCCACGTACTGTGACGGGCGGTACCCCAGTAGCCCTGCCATTGTATGGAATCCAAACTCCAATAAGTGCCGTACGTATTAGTTGTGCCCAACTATGTTGGAATGTGAGATGTAAGCATTTTAGCTATTTCTGTATTTTACTTGAAAACCCTAGACCCTATTATAATATAACTGGATTTCCTATCAAATGTTTTAGTTAGCGTAAGGTAAAAACTTACCCATGTTTATTTGTGGGGAGTCTTACGTGATACTTTTGTTTTCAAAGGTTTTCAAAGTTAAGCAATTTAACCGTTTACTCACACCAGACCCATGTCTGACCCAAGTGTTTATTTTCTGTTTTATTAAACTCTTGGGTACGCAAATTTGTATGAGTAGTCAAGGGAATTCAGGTTAGTCTTGACAAATTCTGGAGGAGCTGTGGAGCAGGAGGCTTCAGCGAATAGATATATAGAGTTTCCGCTGTGTATGATAGATGTACTTGTGTTGTATAATAGACAGAAGTTTATAACTGTCTATTCTATGATGTATTGTGTACTCTGGTGTATATGATACTATGTAATATCTTATGTGATATAATATATTTCTCGTTCCGCTGTGAGATTTCTGATGTGTTGTTGTTCTTTCTTCTTTTCTTTTCTTCTTCTATCCCTTTCTTTCTTAATTAACGATGCGACTTTCTGTGGAGAAAAAGTCGGGTTGTTACAGTTGGTATCAGAGCAGTAGGTTGAGTGAATGCCTAAGCTCTGGAGTGGTGTCTATCTTGAGAGCGCGTAATTGTTAGTTATATAAAAATGGTTTTATATTGTGTTAATTGATCGGTTGAGTGGTATATGGATTCTGGTCAATACGAGTAGCTAACGTTATTGATAGGGATCTCTAAACACTTGAACCAGGCCAACGGACACAATATTGTTTTAAAGAGGTAAATGAAATAATTTTACCCAGAAATAATTTCTATATAAAAAGTATCATTTTAAATATATATATTTCTACCTATTTGTTGGGTTACCTGTTCGGGTTTTCCAATATAAGTTATAAAGGTAGATAAGGTGGTAGTGTGAGTAACACGACTACCAATAGTTAGAATTTGAGTGTTGAGGTTGGAAGTATATCTGACGAGACTGTAGACCTAATACTGTCTCGAGTGAACTTTGTTGTGGTGTAAAGATTTCACTGATCTCTGAAGGAAACCTGTTAAGGTTCGGAGTTTGTCTTTGAAGTTGGATGAATAGAGTTGGATCTGTCGGTTAGGCAGAAGTGTGTGATGGTATCTCAGGAGATTGTAGCTGTGTGATGAGATGCAGTGACTATGGATGTTCCCGAAGATGTTTTCTTTGGAACAAGTTAATGAAGTGTGTCTGCTTCGGTGTTGTGGTTGAGTTCAGCATGGTGTTTCTATTTGGTTTGGGTTCGAGTTTCTCGAAGAGCTTTGGATAAGGAAGTCTGTGGCATCTGTAGCAGCAGTGCAGATCAGAGTGTTCTGTGTGTTGGCAGGAAGTTTTCTGGCTAAGTAGTTTTTCTGAAGATGAAGTTCAGAAACAGCAGAGTGGATCCATTTCTTCAATGAATTGGATAGTTAAGATTAAGCTGTTCTGATGAGTAAAGGGAGAACAGTCTGTTGGAATTAGGATGGGTTGATCACAAAAGCGACTTGCGATTGCTAAGTGTTCTCTTAGGATATCAGAGTTTTTCTGGATGTCTTCAGGGAAGTCAGAGATTTGTCGGCATTGGAGATTGAGTTTTCTTATCGACTGGATTCCAGGAGTAGTACGGGTGGTTCAGCCCAGTAGAAGGATGGTTCCTTGAGATAGAGTTTGGTGAAGCAGCTCAAATTTTGATGGAGTAGCTAAGTTTTCTTTATGGATTTGTGGAACCATTTTTCTGGGTTGTGTTGTCCAGTTTGTGCTCGTGTTCTTCATCAGCATTTTCTTCTGCTCCAGATCAGAGTTGTGCGGCGGAAGCAGTTTGGAAGTGCATCTGTTTGTTTTCTGGATTGAAGAAGTAAGTTTAGTCTTCTATTGTTTGAGGAGTACAGTTTGTTTTTGGTTTTGGTTGATCTTGGAAAGATCATTGTGATGGGTTGTTTTTGATCTAGTTTGTTTCTAAAGGCATCAGCGAAGGGTGTGGTGATCAGTAAGGATGTAGACAGCCCAGGATCATCCGAAGGAATTTGAATTTCGAAGACGGAGATTTGATTTTGGATAAGTTCTCTCCGATCGAAGGAGCTATAAGATTGGGTAAGTCTGGGAAGACAGCTCCGTGGTATTTTGGATCTTTTGTGTGTTCTGATTTGGATAAGTTATGATCTATCTCTGGTTTTGGAACCAGCAATCCAGAGAGATTTGGTTGTTGAGTCAGACTCGTTTGTAGTCTGATATCTTGTTTAGTTCTGTAAATACTAGATGAGTAGGAACTCTGTAGCTTAGTAGTATTGATTGTTTGGATTTTGTAGAACGAGTATCCCGATATATATATATATATATATATATATATACTTGGGGAAACTCGAGGAAATTCTATCCAGAATTTTATCTGGATAGTTAGAATTGTTTGATTGGGTGAATTGGTTGCTATGATTATTAGCATATGATTGATATATGTTTGTGCTTTGAAAATTAAATTTTTAAATGAGATTATTAAATTGCCTTTGCTTTAAATTTCGGGGACGAAATTATTTTAAGGGGGGAGGAATGTGATATCCCGGAATTTTGGGTAATATAAATTTAATAATCTGTATATAAAAATTTAATTGATTTGATAATTTTGTAAATTTAATTGGAATTGATTTAATAATATTCTTTAATAAAGATTTGATTAGTGAATTTTATCTTTTAAAAGCTAAATAAAATGTTTTCTATTTATAATAAATATATATATATATATTTGTATATATATTGTAATTAGAAATCTTTGGTAAATTGGGAAAGTATGATTTATTTAAAGTTAGACTTTTCAAAAATATTTCATAAGTAACTATATGGTTTTAAATACTTAAGGTAAATATTATTAGTTTAAATATCTTTAATTTAGATTTTAAATAAGATTAGAAAAATGATTTGTTTAACATTATTTATTTTATATGATTTGTAAATTAACTATGAAGGTTTAAAATTAAAATGTGAAACATTAATTCATTTAAGTAATAAGTAATTTATAATCTCTTTTATAAATTACATAAAATTGTCAAGGGTGTTATTTTCAAATAATAAATATATGTATTGTTTTTATCTATAAATATAATTGGTTTTATTCTTTAAAGTTATCTATATATATATATAACTAGGTATTAAAAACTAATTAATTAAGATAAAAGCTTTTATTAACACTTAATTATAAATACAAATTACTTACAAGACAAGTGTAAACATTTTAGAGCTAAATTAACATGTGTTAAGTAATAAACCATTTAATGTGACAAATGTAAATTATCTTAACAAGTGGCATTTCAAATTTGGTTTTCTTTTTATTTTTATTTAATAAAATTTCAGCCCATGCAAATATGTTTTCTTCCTTTCATTTCTTTTGCCATTCTTTTTCAAAAAAAAGCTAAGGAGAAAACTCAAAATCCAAACAATCTTCCTAAACAAATCTAAAAACTTCCTCAAAACTAAAAGAAAAATCAAAACAATTCCCAAATTCCTGAAACATTTTCAAGTTTAAAACCTGTAATCTCTTCAAGTCCAAACCTCTTTCCTCAAGCATGAACAGACTTTCAAATTTGCAACCTGGAAAAGCATTTCAAGCTTGTAAACAAACCAGTGAACATACTCCTCAAAAAAATCAAATTCGAGCCTGCATTTTTTCCAAAATCATTAACCTGAGATCTGTATTTTTCCAAAACCTGAGAGCAACAAAATATGCAAGCATTTTCTTTTCAACCTGAGTTTTAATCAAAATCAAAAAGGGCTGCATGTATTTTCTTTGGTCTGGAGTTAAAGCTGGAGTCATCACTTCTACAAATTTCAAAAAGACAAGCATGCAAGTTTTAAAATCAAACAAAGCAGTAACTCAAGTTTTAAAAGGTTCAAAAGCTTTTTCAAAATGAGGCTCTGTTCTTCTTTTTAAAAGGTGAGTAAATATTTATCTTAAAAACAGTTTCTTTAAAATCTGTTGTTATGATGAATGTGATGTATGTTGTAGTAGATTGTGTTGCATAAATATATGGGTGTGAATGCATGTATTTATATGTATATGATGTCTGTGTGGTATGCCTGTTATTGATTGTGAATACATACATATATAGAAGCTCTGTTTCTAAATTCCCAGACTCAAATTCTAATAAAAATTCACTAGCTTTTGATTCAAGCTTTGTTAAGATTAAATTTCTGAATGAAGTATGTTTGTAGTATAATAAGTTTTAATTTAAAAACTTGTTTAGATTAAAATAACTTAGTTTTGTTTCTGGAAATCTAAAACATCAATGTATGTTTAATAAAAGTAAAAAACTCAAACATCATTATATATATATTCAGGATAGTAAATCAAATACCCAAACTAAAATATGATTTTTAAAACTCAAATCATAGTTTGTAATGATGGGGTGTATGGGCAGTTCTGGTTTGACCAGAAAAGGGGAAATGGGTGATTTCTGAGGAGCTCGATGGTTTGAGAGTTCGTATATCTTTCTGGAGGAAGATGAGTAGTCAGGGACATGGAGAAAAATAGTAGATGTGTTGGTAGATCACCATGGAGGTGGCGATAGGGAATTTATGTCTATAGCCCTAGTTTGTCTGGAAGAAATATATTGGATTGGTTCGACTTCCACAGTGGATCGAGTGTAATGATATTTTGGGTGATGGTAGATGATGAGTTGACGAGAACGTGGCCAGAATTTCAGGAGCAATGGCGGTCGGAGTTCGAGAAGGAGGCGTTGACAGGCTTTGAGGAGTGATGACTGGTGGTTGTTTCCAGGTTTGAGTTTGAAGTCTCGATTTAGTTTTGAGCTTTTGCATGACCAACTGATGATCGTGGGGAGTCGTGTAGCTGTTTTCTGGTGTGGGATGATCGGAGAAGATAGCCAGAGACGATCGGAGCTCCGGTGCATGTGCACAGTGCACCACTTTTGGGTTTTCTATTAATTATTGGATTGAGTGGATTGGTCTCGAGTAAACTCTCGAGTTGATAGGTGTTTTGCTCGGGATTTTTGGTAATTGACTCGAAGCAAAATTAAGTAGGGCTCGGGGAATTTCTGGGAAAGGGGAAATCTGCTCTGTTTTAAAAAAATTTAAAACTAGGTTTTTAAATTGTAAAGGAGATTTAAATTTAAGTTTAAATCTAAATTTAAAAATAGAATCAAGTTTAATTTGAATCTTAGTTTGAAAATAAATTAAGTTTTTAAATTCAAATTGTTTTAAATAACTTAAGGGTGTTAAGGAATTAAGTGTATTTAAAAGAAATTGAATTTAAAAATGGAGTTTGAAAATGTAAAGGAAGAATTTAAATAAAATTTTTAAAGTTTAAATGTTTTAATAAATTTAAATGTTAAGTTATATTTTAAATGATTGAATTTAAAATGAAATTTAAAATTAGATTTAGAAATGAATATTTCAAATAAACTTGTGAATAATAATTTAACTATAGGTAAGAAAAAGTTTTATCTTAAAGTTAAATTAGAATTTAATATTTTGTTATTCATTTAAGTATTAGGATAATTAAATGGATAATTAACTTATTTTATAAATTAATGAAATGGATAATTACTTAAAGTAATTAAGGATTTAAACTTAAGGTTTAAGATTAATTATTCTTAGAATAATTAACTTGTAATTTAAGAATCATTAATTAAATAAGGTTAAATTTTAATTAATGATTAGAAGATAATTAATCTAGTAATTAAGATTGTTTAAGTTATAGTTAAGCACTTAATTAATAAATAATTAGTGATTAATTAAATGATGCATAAAGATAAATTAAATAGTAATTAATAATGATTAATCTAAGTTAATTACTTAAGAGAAGTAATTAAAGAATTGATGAAGATCATTAAGTTGAGATAAGTAATTAATTAATGTGATTAATTTTTATAATTAATTAGATTAATTAAGGATAATCAATTATAGAAATGGTTAAGTATATTTATGGAAGTAATTTGGATTTAATTACTTTTTGGAATTAATCAAGGGATTAATAAAAATTTACTAAGGAGTAATTAATTTATTTAATGAAGTAATTAAAGATAGTTAATTACTAAATGTGGATAATCAAGAGTGATTAATAAATATGGTTTGATTAAAGATTAATTACTTAATGTAATTAATTTAAATATAATTAATAATTAAAGTAATAATTAAGGATCATTAATTAATATAATTAATGATGTAATTAAGGTTTGATTAATTAAGATTAATTAATCAATAATAAGTAATTATAAAGTAATTAATTAATGTAATTAATTTAAAGATTAATGTAATTAATTATAGTTAATTAACTAATGAAGTAATTAAAGTTTAATCACTGTATTTGATTAAGGATAATTAATTTGTAAAATTAATTAAGGATAATTACTTGAATGTAATTAAGGGGTATTAATCAAGGGTGATTAATTAAGATGATTAATGTGAGGATAATGAACTAATTGATTTGTAATCAATTGATGGTTAAGTAAGCAAGGTTTAAAATGATGAAGTAATTAATTTAACTCATTTTAAATTAATTAAAGATAAGTAATTAATTTAATTCACTTTAAATTAATTAGAGATGGAAGTAATTAATTTAATTCATTTTAAATTAATTATAAATGGTGTTATTATAGATCATTGCTTATAAATGGATGATATTGATTACTTTGAATGGTTTGAATCTCAGATATGAGATTTGTATTGTGTGATATGGATGTATTGGTTGCATATTGATAATGATATGGATTATCTGTTTGTGATAATAATGTTGATATCTATTGTGATATTGTAAATTATCTATCTGTGTGTAGTATAGATAAGAATTGAACTGTTTTAACCTTAAACAACTTGGCCTTAAAAGATACGTTTTGGATTTCGATGAGACCGGGATCGGGTTTCCGTATACCGGAATTCCAGGTCTGGAGACCCGAATACCACATCGAT
This sequence comes from Allium fistulosum, assembly GCA_030737815.1. NCBI lineage: Eukaryota > Viridiplantae > Streptophyta > Magnoliopsida > Asparagales > Amaryllidaceae > Allium > Allium fistulosum. The sequence goes on from CM060905.1 coordinate 672,091,011, forward strand.
CCAAATTAACGATAGGTCGTGAATCTCAAGTGAAGATGAAGATTCAGAGTGCAAGGGTTATTGTCGTTAACTCTGAGGGTGATTCCAAAACGAGTGTAACGAGATAATGCCTTCGGTTTCGTTCGAACCCGGAACGAACTTGTATGGATTGAATGCTTTCAGCACATCGTCAGGCGGACGATGAGCATTCTAAGTGATATGTTCTGATTAAAGGTAATCGTAAACTCAAGCCTCATCAACCGGGAATGGCTAAAACAGGGGAGGTGCAGCAAGGCTTCGTGGGTAGCACCCACTGAGAGCAAGATAGATCCCTGTCTAGAGGTCCCTTTTATTTTTATTCGGCTTAGTGTGTGGTTGGTCGCGCCAACTACGGGATTATCTTGTTCGGGATTATCCAGTAAGGGATGGTTCCGGCTTTGTGTTGCAGGGGAGCGGGCGTACTCCTCGATACGGTGATCTAGGCCACGTACTGTGATGGGCGGTACCCAGTAGCCCTGCCATTGTATGGAATCCAAACTCCAATAAGTGCCGTACGTATTAGTTGTGCCCAACTATGTTGGAATGTGAGATGTAAGCATTTCAGCTATTTCTGTATTTTACTTGAAAACCCTAGACCCTATTATAATATAACTGGATTTCCTATCAAATGTTTTAGTTAGCGTAAGGTAAAAACTTACCCATGTTTATTTGTGGGGAGTCTTACGTGATACTTTTGTTTTCAAAGGTTTTCAAAGTTAAGCAATTTAACCGTTTACTCACACCAGACCCATGTCTGACCCAAGTGTTTATTTTCTGTTTTATTAAACTCTTGGGTACTCAAATTTGTATGAGTAGTCAAGGGAATTCAGGTTAGTCTTGACAAATTCTGGAGGAGCTGTGGAGCAGGAGGCTTCAGCGAATAGATATATAGAGTTTCCGCTGTGTATGATAGATGTACTTGTGTTGTATAATAGACAGAAGTTTATAACTGTCTATTCTGTGATGTATTGTGTACTCTGGTGTATATGATACTATGTAATATCTTATGTGATATAATATATTTCTCGTTCCGCTGTGAGATTTCTGATGTGTTGTTGTTCTTTCTTCTTTTCTTTTCTTCTTCTATCCCTTTCTTTCTTAATTAACGATGCGACTTTCTATGGAGAAAAAGTCGGGTTGTTACACTCACCACTTCCTTAATAAATAATTGTGCAAGCCTATGTGCATTTCTATCTGACCTGACAGGGACAAAGTGAGCAGACTTGGTGAGTCTATCAACAATTACCCATATGCTGTCATTACCTTTCTTAGTTCTAGGCAAACCATCCACGAAATCCATGGAAATACTTTCCCATTTCCACTGAGGTACCTCCAAGGGTTGCAACATGCCAGAAGGCTTTTGATAGTCTGCCTTGACTTACTGACAGGTTAAACACTTTGCCACATATTTTGCCACTGCTTGTTTCATTCCTGGCCACCAGTAGCTCCTTTTCAAATCATGATACATTTTGGTACCACCAGGGTGTATGGTGTACTTGGTTTTGTGATGCTCATTCATGATTTCTTCCTTTAATTCCGCAAAGTCTGGTACACAAAGCTTATCATTTTTCCTCAAATAACCCTTGGAATCTATTTTAAAATTCTCTGACTCAATGTTTTTTAATAACATTTCTTTCTTCTCCTTTAGACTTTGATCTTGGTCTTGCATGCCACCAATTTTCTCCACCAGATTAAACTTCACTGTGATTATTCCCAGTGTAACATACTCCACCATATCACCATGTTCTTTAAAATTCACTTCATCCTTGCTATATATATCTGCCTCCCCAAGCACTACCAGGTTTTTAAATTCATCAATCATCAAACTGGCTAATCTAATATGATTTCTACTCAAAGCATCTGCCACTCTATTAGTTTTTCCAGGAGTGTACAAAATATCTAAATCATATGCAGCTAGAAACTCTAACCACCTTGCTTGCCTCATATTCAAATCTTTTTGAGAAAATAAATATTTCAATGCCTGATGATCTGTGAATAATTCAAATTTTGCCCTAAGCAAATAATGCCTCCAAGGTTTTAATGCAAACGCTATTGCAGCTAATTCTAAATCATGAGTTGCATATTTGGTCTCATTGGGTTTAAGCTGCCTTGATGCATATGCCACCACCTTGTCATGTTGCATGAGCACTGCACCTAACCCAGACCCACTAGCATCAGTGTATACAACCATTCCTTCATTTGCCTCTGGAATATGCAAGACAGGAGCCTCCACCAATGATTGCTTTAATTTTTCAAAGGCTTGATCACACTGCTCAGTCCACACATATGGTTGGTTCTTCTTTGTTAGCTTGGTCATTGGCGCCGCTATTCTTGAAAAATCCTTGATGAACCTCCTATAGTACCCTGCCAAACCTAAGAATGATCTTACCTCAGTCACTATCTTGGGTCTACTCCATGATTGGACTTCAATGTCCTTGCTTGGATCTACACTTACTCCCTGCTGTGAGACTATGTGTCCTAAGAATTTGACTTCATGTTGCCAAAATATACACTTTGAATACTTGGCTTTTAATTCATGCTCTCTAAGCCTGGATAATACTAAATGTAGATGCATAGCATGTTCATTTTCTGACTTTGAATAAATTAATATGTCATCTATAAATACCAAAACAAATTTATCCAAAAAGTCTCTGAAAAATCTATTCATCAAGTCTACAAAATAGGAGGGAGCATTGGTTAAACCAAATGGCATTACTAGAAATTCATAAAGGCCATATCTTGTGTTAAAGGCTGTGTACTCAATGCTTTCCTCTGCAACCTTCATGTGGTGAAATCCAGAGGCTAAGTCTAGCCTTGAAAATATTTTAGCTTCATGCAATTGGTCAAATAGATCATCTATTCTAGGCAGTGGGTACTTATTCTTGATGGTCACCTTATTTAAATCCCTATAATCCACACACATCCTCATTGTTCCATCATCTTTCTTAACAAAAAGCACTGGGGAACCCCAACTAGAACTGCTTGATCTTATGAACCCCTTCTCTTCTAAGTCTTCTAGTTGGTGTTTTAATTCCACTAACTCTTTTGGACCTATTCTATAAGGCTTCTTAATGATTGGGCTAGTCCCTAGCATTAATTTTATTTTAAATTCAACTGGTATGTTTTGAGGAATTCCCTTTACTTCTCCAAACACATCTATATATTCATTGACTAGTGGGATTTCCTCTATTTTTAATTCCTTTTGAACTTCATTAATACTCCAGATTTTATTAAAACATGTATTCTTTGCTATTTCACTTAAGATGGTAATTCTTTTGCCTTCATTTGTCTCCAAAGAAATAGTAAGATTTTTTAAATTTAAAATTGCTTTGTTTTTCATTAACCAATCCATCCCCAATATTACTCCAATACCAGGATAATTTAAAGTATATAGATCTGAATTAAATTCATAACCCCCTATAATTAATTTCAGACCTATACACTTCATCCCTAACATGCAATGACTCCCTATAGGGCTGTGTACAGTTAAGGGTTGATCAATAGAAATACAAGCAAGTGCTAACTTCTTTGTAATTTCCATAGATATTAGTGAATGTGAGGCACCCGTGTCATATATTACTGATATTGGTTGGGTATGAATAAAAATTATACCTTCAAGTTGTCCAACATTCCCAGTGTTGTTGGCTGCCAAAGCTCGTATCCTTGCTGTTCTTTTATTACCCTCTGGGGAATCCTTCTTTAGATGACCCATCTTTCCACAATTATAGCAGCCTCCTCTAGGTATTTTAGGGTCAGGGCATTAGTTACTATAATGTCCAGCTTTTCCACAATTAAAACAATGAGTGAGTTTCTTGCTTTCAGGTGCTACTGCTCCTTCCCCCTTCTTAACTCCTTTGTTTGCCTTGTTCTTATCATAAGGTTGTACTTTGTTCTGTCCTCCCTTCTTCTTGTTGACCTTCATGTTCCTGAATTTCTCTCTGTTGGCATCATGTTGCTCGAATGAGAGAGTTAGATCAATTACTTGATCAAAGGTTTTATCCTTATATGGCAACATTGCCCTTGATAGACTGGGGTTCAAGCCTTGAATGTACCTTGCATTCTTTGCTTCTTCATTCCCAATCAACACCATTCCATACTTAGACAATCCTTCAAAATTCTGAGTGTACTCGTTCACACTCATGCTTCCTTGCCTTAATCTAATAAAGTCTTCTAGCAGTGTGGCCTTAGCAGATGCTGGGACAAACCTAGCCTCAAGCATGGCCTTAAATTCATCACAAGTGATGTCATTCTCTGGCCTTCCTGCTATCACAACTTCCCACTAATCCAGTGCAACCCCCTTCAACCTTCTTGAAGCTATCTGTCTCTTCCTTTGGTCATTGACTTGCATATTTGCAAAGACCCTTTCCATAGTCCTTATCCAAGTTTGAACACCCATAGCTCCTTCAGTACCTTCAAAATCCTTTCCTCCTAAATTGGTGCATGTCTTAAGCAGTTTGTAGAGCTCCTCATGAGGGTTGTCATGCCTTGGTGTTATTCCATCTCTCAAAGCTCTCACAAAATCCTCCATGTTTATCACAGGTGGCTCATGTGATGGCCTGCACCTGTGTGATGTCTTGGTCCTACCATATTGCTATAAATATGATTTCTATGTTAGTTTATTTACCCCCATCATTTTTTTGGTGTCTTTACTTTGTTCATTTTTATTTATGTGCACACTGTGCATGTATCACATGCATACACATATATTTTTTTTAGACATAAAACAAAAGCATTCAACACCAATGATTCAAACAATGCATTCAAACATCCATATGCATACAATAATATTTACTATGTTATTCAAAACATGGCTCCGATACCAACTGTGGTGACCCTCACTCTAAAACACATAGATTTTCTTCTTTTCTTTTTTTTTTGACATTCAAGAGGAATTCACCACTAAACCCCATTTCTTTTATATTTGAATATTTATATAATTTCCAAATAATTTTCCCTAGACCCTGGATTTACCAATATAATCATATCAGTGTACAAACAAATTAAGACAATCATATATTTGATGATACATAATTGTTTTCCCTTTTGCCATTCAGAGCTAACAAATTTGCAAAGAGAGTTTGAATCAAACAGGCAACAAATTCTACATGTGTTGACAACATAGCCATTTATTTCCTTACTAAGTCTTGTTCTACTGCCAGAGGTACATTTTGGCAAATTATAACACTTATGTATATATTTGACATTGCAGTGCATAGTACATTTTTTTTATGCTATCTAGGCTTTCTGCCTAAATAATTCTATTAACACTAAAATAGTATTTAATCGACCTTATGATAGTTATCAAGTGCTTGCATGAAATTACTTACAAATTATACTTGCAGGCATGAACATTGGAACTAATTTCTATTTATCATTTTAGGTTGAACAATTGAAGTCATTTTGCATTTTTAAGTTTAACATGGTGCAGACTTAAATACTTGGTGTTTTACTGGAAATGCTTGGTGTTATTTGAGGGTTGCTTGGAGTTTTCTTTTGTATTGTCCTGGAAGCACTTACACTTCATAAATTGAAATGAGATAGTTCCAGGCTTCAAGAGATTGACCCATGGCCATCTAGGCCGGCCATAGTCCTTCTTTTACCACTTCCAAACCCATATCCCTCATATTAACAAACTTCTACAAGGACCTATTCCTGTCCCAAACATGTTTTTGCCTAGTTTAAGTTTTCTGGAAATGCATCCTTATATGTACTCATTCCATTATTCAAAATACAATAACTTCCAGGTTTATTTCTCTCATAAATTTTATTTGAAATTTAAATACACAAATACATGTAAATCTCCAGAATTCATGCACATGCCTGTATTACTTACCTGCCATGCACAAATTCATTTCTTTTGAATATCCCTACTCAAATCTTAAGAGTTCATTTCTAAAATCAACTACCTTAGCTCTTTAATTTCCATAAAGTCAAAATATAAATTCAAACAATAAAAATCAAAGATCATCATATGCACATATCATATTTATATGACATGTTTATCCCTTATTTTTTTTTCCAAATTAGACATTCATGAAGTCAGTAGTTAACCAACATCATCAATAGTATTTCATAGCAGGTTGACTTAAGTACATATTTTTAATCCAAATACTTAGAAATCTCCTTACAAGAAACTTCAGTTACAACATAAAATTTGACTAATAAATTCATTACAAAGCAACTACAAATTTTAAAACTGGTTTCTTTTATTTATACTAGCAGCTAATTGCCATCTTCATCCATCAAGCCAACTTCAACTTCCTGCAAGCAAATCACTGAGCTGCCCCAATTTTAATGAGACACCCAGATGATTGCAATGGCAACCAAAAGGGTCAGTTTTCACTGGTATGAGCATTTATCAAATTTGTATACATACTCATAAATTTTTTGTGATCTTGCAATGTCTTCCTAGTTTATCAGAGTTTATTCTTAGCATGTTTTGATTAATACCAAGTGGCACAAAGACACATTCATTTATTCAAACAATACCCAGTAAGCAACCAAAATAAATATATATATATATATATATGTGTAATCCTTGATTCAATTTTTTTCCTCCATTTCTGAAAAAGTAAACTCAGATTTTTAGGCTCCCAATTTCACCCAGTAATTAATTAAAGCACAAAATTTAACTTGATTAATTTATCTCCATGTCTGAATATTTATGATTCAGATTTTTAAGCCCCATCCCCCTTTTATTTTATGGTCTTTAACTCCTTGTCAAATGAACACCATGCATGCATTGTGAAGGAAACTCCCAGGTTATTTAATTTATTCCAATCACACAAAGGCCTCAGGGTGCAGTTGCACCATGCATATACTTGCTCCCACCTGAAGCAAGCAGATCATTGACTAACTCCCAAATGACCAGTTTAATTTTTCTTTGATAAATCCCCCTCTAGTTTCAGCTTATTTTATTAAGCTTCTACTTATGAATTCAATCATAAAAACTCACAGTTCATTCATGTTTCAGAAAGGCTATCTTCTTTAATACTTTTTGGTTCAACCCCATGTTCCCCATTTATTTTCCTTATTATAGAAAATACCCTAGTATGCCTATAATAAAAAAAATTCTAAGAATAGTTTAAGCATCATTGTCATACTAACCCAGAAATTCTCCTTTAACTTATGATATGAACATTTAGATTCATGCTTCATTATCCAAGAAATAAGCATGAGCTAGATCACTGTCTTGATGCCTATTCCCTAAATAATTTATATCCATACTTAATGATGATAAAATAGAACAAAAATGCTCAAACCATTTTAACCTTAAAAACCCACATACAAATTAAAACTCCAAACAAGAATGCACAAACAAACATCCATTCACTCATAATAAATCATTTCAGAGATTGAAATAACTTATAATATTTTAGGCTGCCTACAAGAGGACTCAATGCCATTGCATACAAAGGATGAATACTCACATAATGTTCTCCTTTCACTGCCTTAATCCCTTGAACAGCAAATCCTCCAAAGTCTCAAGCTAATGTTTTTCCTATTTTATTTTATTTTTGATCCCGAGAGAATGGTGGATATGGTCATGTGCAGGTATTTGTAAAATCATTCTAGGGTTTAAGAAAAATGGGTAATTTCCTTGATACCCTTATATGTTTATGCACAAGTCATTTCCCTGTATGGTCCTTAACTGGAAATGCACATTTTTTGTTACCTCAATTAGTTATTTCGGGAATCAAGCTTTTTTAAACACTTCATACTATTTTCATGACTTTATTTTATTCATGCCATATGCATGTGACCCATTGTTTTATTTTTATAAGTTTAAAGAAACTGAAAATCCCCTTTGTGTTTTCTACCTACCATCATCTCCATTCAATCATGCATACCATCATACATAATCATGTAATGTAAGATCATTCACACTATGTTATTGGCTTGAAATAAACATAAGATGTGGAAATTCTTATTTGATCCTGTATATACATTTTTTCTGCCTTTAGACAAAACAGTAGCTCTTCACACATCTTTATGTGTTTTAAAGGAAATCACATATGTCATGCTAATTATTTTCTAGCACAATTTTAAAACATTTAAACCTTTTTTTTATTAAACTCCATTTTTATTTTATCTTTAGATAAAACAGAAAACACCCCATATTTATATAATTCTTTGGACATGGAACTACAATTTTTTTTTAATTACCTCAACTCCTTGCATTTTATCAAACAGAAGCTCCTATGAAATTTTATTTATTAACAAATTTTTCTTTTCTGTTTTAGTGCATTATATATAAATATTTTAGAATTTCTTAAAATAAATGTAACTTTCATCTTTATTTTTATTTTCTTTTCTTCTAAGGTTATTACAGGAACACTATGGTAGCTGGTGTTGATGAAGAAACCATGACTTGGGCAGAGTTTAAGAGAAGGTTTCAAGAAAGGTTTATATCACTGATGGCGCAGTCGGTATTGGTTAGGAAGTTCGCTGAACTGGAGTAAGGAGAAATGTCTGTTCTTGAGTATGCAAGAAGATTTGAATAGTTAGTCCGGTACCGGTATGCCATGGTTAATACGGTGATAGAAAGGAACGAGAAGTTTATAAGAGGTCTGAAGTTAGAGTTGGCAAGAGCTATCTTACCGCACTTAAGAGATCCAAGTGATGTAGTTGTAGAGATGGCGCTGAGGCAGGAAGAGGCGTTTGCTTGTTTGGAGAAGAAGAAAGAGAAGGAGGCCCGAGTGGGACAAGGCCAGCAAAGAAAGTTTATCCATAAGAAGAATGCTCAGAAGGGAGGAGCATAGAAGAAGGGAAAATCGAAAGTGGTCTGTTATAATTGTGATAAGAAAGGAAACTATGCTAAAGAGTGTCGTACAGGTTAAGGAAAAGGGAAAGAAGTAGTTGGAAAGAAGAATATTTGATGCTTTAATTATGATCAGATCGGCCATTATAAGAACAAATGCCCAAAGCCTATTAGAGAAGGAAAGGGACAGATGTATGCATTGGAGCCCTCAACTTCAAGGCCAGTTGTGCTAGAGAAAGTGAAGGTTGTTCTAGGAGGCTCGCTACAGATTTATGGTATGTCTGTTAGCGTTATGTTTGATACTGGTGCATCACATTCTTTTATTTCTCAATGTTTGGTAGATAAGCTTAACCTAGAGCCCTCATATTTAGTAACTTCCTTAAGAGTTGCAAATCCGATAGGAGGGTATGCGACACTTGGGATGAGGTGTGACCACTTAGAGTTTGACTTGCTAGGTCATACTTTTGATTGTTGTTTGCATGTATTTGAATTTTTGGTGTTTGGGATTATCTTTGGGATGGATTGGTTAAGTAAATATGATGCTAGGATATTTTTTCATGATAGGAAGATATCATTTAAACACCCAAATTGTAGTGATCAGATAGTTTATACCATAGAAAGCCCTAGTTGTGAGGTGAATTCTTTATTAGGTATCATGGAGATGGAGGATGAGTTGCATGGAGTCTTTGAGGTTATAGAATTTGCTTATGTGTTTGAGCCGACAGTTGGGTTGCCACCGAAACGAGCCATTGAGTTTCGGATTGGTTCAGTGCTTGGAGCAGAACCGGTGAGTATGCCGCCAATCAGAATGACACCTACAGAGATGAAAGAGTTTAAGGTGTAGTTGGTGGATTTGGAAGGCAAGATTTTTACTCGACCAAGTAGTTCACCTTGGGGAGCTACCGCGGTGTTTGCTAAGGAGTCAGACGGATTGTTGACGCTATGTAACGATTATCGTAAGTTGAATGAGAATACGATAAATAATCGATATCCATTTCCAAGAATTGACAATTTGTTCAATTAGTGAAGTGGAGCCAAGGTATTCTCTCAACTAGATTTTGCAACGTGATTTCATTAGCTTAGAGTGGCAAAGGATGTTATTCCTTTGACGGTGTTTAGGACAAGGTATGGATCGTATGAATGGTTAGTTATGCCGTTCGGACTATCCAATGCATCGGCATTCTTTGTAGATTCGATGAACCGAATTTTCCGAGAGCACTTGATATATTTGTGTTGGTCTTCATAAATGACATTTTTATATACTCTAAGGATGAGAAGGAGCAAGAAGTTCATCTTAGAGTTGTGCTTGAGACGTTAGGGGAGCATCAGTTGAAGGCTAAGTTTTCAAAGTGGCATTTTTGGAAGAAGGAAGTGAACTTCCTTGGTCATGTAGTTTCAGAGAAATGGTTGTCTGTAGATCCAACTAAGATTGAGGCAGTGAATAATTGGAAGAGACTTGAGACGGTGACCGAGATAAAGAGCTTTCTTGGATTAGCTGGATATTAATGAAGGTTTATAAAGTATTTTTCGCAGATAGCTGCACAAATGACTAAGCTTACGCGTGATGTGAAGTTCGTATAGACTGATAAGTGTAAGGAAGCATTCCATAGCAAAACACTTATTGACCCACACACCGGTGTTGGTGGTTTCGGAGGGGAATCAGGATATATTTATTTATACTAATGCATATGGAACTGGATTGGGAGTTGTGTTGCTGTAAAGAGGTTAAATGATTACTTATGCTTCTAGTCAGCTCAGGCTACATGAAGTTAGGTATCCAACGCATGACTTGGACTTAGCTACCATTATATTAGCTTTGAATGTGTGAAGGCATTATCTTTTGGGAGGGCGATTTGAAGTACTTGTTCTCCTAGAAGGAGTTGAGCACGAGATAGCAGAGATGGTTGGAGTTTATTGCTGCTTATGATTTTGGAATTGAGTACACACTAGGAAAAGGAAAAAAGGTAACGGATGCGCTTAGCAGAAAACATCAGAATGAAGTATTGGCTATGATTGCTGAGTGTAAAGACTTGGAAGCATTATCAGCTTGTAGAGTGCAATATAGATCTGAGGCAGGTTCAAGTGCAGGAAGTGCTGTGTTAAATTATTTAGAAGTTCGATCGGTAATGATTGAAAAGTCCACTTATAAACGGGAGGAGGATCCAGTTTTGGCTGAGCAGATCAGAAAGCTAAGGGAGGGAACAAAGAGCGATGATTAAAGGATTTCAATTTGAACCAAAATATGTGGTTGAGAAAGAAAGGAAGGTTGTTTGTTCCGAATGTAGGAGACATGAGAAAGGAAGTTCTGGATGAATTCCATCATTCGAAGTTCACTATCCATCCAGGAGGAACGAAGATGTATCAGGATATGAAGAGAAGGTTCTTCTAGGAAGGTACGAAATTGGGCATTGGTTTATGTGTTAAGCAATGCTTGAATTGTCAGCAGGCAATGGTTAAAAACTAGAAGCCAAGTGGATTGCTTCAACCGTTGGATGTTCCGATGTGGAAGTGGGATTATATCTCAATGGATTTTATTGAGGGGTTGCCAAGGTCTAGTAGAGGAAATGAAAGCATATGGGTCATAGTGGATAGACTAACTAAGAGTGCCCATTTCATTCCGGTAAAGTCAACTAGGACGGGACCTATTTTGGCGAAGTTGTTTATGAAGAATGTAGTTAGGTTGCACGGGATTCTTAATAGTATTATCAGTGATAGAGATTCTTTGTGTGCTAGCGAGTTCTGGAAGGGTTTACAGGAAGCTTTAGGAACAAAGCTCAACATGAGTACCATTACCATCTACAGACTGATGGGCAAACGGAAAGAGTTAACAAAGTCTTGGGGGATCGTGGGAAGACCATCTCCATTTAGTCGAGTCCTCGTACAACAATTGTTATCAGGCTAGTATTGGGATGTTACCGTTTGAAGCTTTGTATGGAAGACCATGCAGATCTCACGTATGTTCGTTATAGACCGGGGATAGATTGTTTCTTGGTCCAAATTTGGTGAAAGAAGCCGCAGAGAAAATTGAGTTGATCCGAGCTAGGATGAAGGAAGCGTAGTCTAGGTAGAAAAGTTATGTAGATATAAGAAGGAAAAACTTGGAATTCTCTGTTGGAGACTATGTGTTTATTAAGGTTTCACCGATAAAGGGTGTGATTAGTTTGGGAAAGTCGGGAAAGTTAGCACCTAGATTTGTTGGACCTTCCCGTATTGTCAAGAGTATCGAGAAACTCGCTAATAGAGTAGAGTTACCGAATAGTTTGGCAGGAGTCTATGATGTTTTCTATAACACCCCATAGTTTCATCACATTATTTAGGATATTTAATTGGTTAAGTTAAATAAAATAATGTGGAGATTAATGGGTTGAGATTTGTTTTAGCTAAGGGTAGTCGTGCCATAATAGGGTGTTAACTAATTTAAAATAAGCTAAAACAAAGGTGTTAGGAAATGACAAGGGCAATATGGAAATAAGTGGAGCTTATACCCGGAACCCTTAGGAGAAAGAAACTCACATTCATTTCATTTTACTCAAACTAAAAGCACTAAGGCCGGCCACCATTTTCACTCTCAAGAAGAAGATTAAAGCTATGATTTAAGAGAAGGAGGATAATCTACTAAATCAACATCAAATCTCACATCTATAATCTCAAAGCTAAGGTGAATAATTACTACATCCCACTTTCTTTTGGTTTTTGGTTTTGAGACTAAGATCCGAAATGTTTTTTCAAGTTTATGCAATGTTTTGATGATTAAAGTTACATATATTTATTGGTTGGTGAAATATGCATGTTCATACTTGTTTTATGATATGTTTGATATGAAAAACCCTATTTGATGACATCCAAATACCTAAAAAATTTAAATATGGGTCAGAAATGATATTTCGGAGATGGGTTTTAATTTTCATAATTTTCCAAATCATGGTAGATTTTATATTAATTTTCCGGTGAAGGAAATTGTTTATTGGGTTATAAATTATTTTCTGCTAAAATATAATTATTTGGGGTTGAAATTTTTATATGTTAGGCAACATATTAAAATATATTTTTTGGGATTTTTCCGAAGTGTTTTGATGAATATATAAAACTATTTAAGGTATGGGACTTAAATGTTTTATATATTTATTTAAGGAGAAAGGGCATTTTGTAAAATAAAATTATTATTTAAATTTGAAATTTGCGGCGGTATTTTTATGAAAAGTAATTGTTAACTAATGAGAATTTGTTAAAAAGGGCAGGTTAGTTAAAAAGTTACCTTCTTTAGTTAAAAACAAGAAAAACATGCTTTTGGTATGTCTCAGCCGTTTTTGGCATATTACCTTCCGACCCAAACCTTTCGCCTATGCCGAAAGGATTGAACCTTTCGGTAAGGTCAAACCAATGCATATGGTATCAAGTACTTGGTGCATAATGAATTGGTAGCGTCGAAGGGTTTGCAGTCGAAAGAACGATGGCTAAAGTGGTTGGGATATGTTTGTTTTATAAATTAATGTTTTCGGCTGCTTTGCTTTCGAAATTGAGCTTTCGACTTGGTTACTTTCGATCACGTTAAAAGGTTTAAAAGAAAGGTTTTAAACCTTTCGACACTGTCGAAAGGTTACATCTGCTACTTTGTTTTGAAACCTTCCGGCAAAGTCGAAAGGTTTTTTCTACTTCATGTAAATGTTCTGTTTTGAAACTTTTCGGCGTAGTCGGAAGGTCACTACCGCTTTATATATGAATGTTTTGTTTTTAACCTTTCGATGAGGTCGAAGGGTTTGCTTTGATTGATTTTGAATGGTTTACCTGTTTTTAAAAAAAACTCCCCCTTCTCCATGCTTTCGACAGGAAGCTATTGACTTAGGTGACTTACCCTTGTTTTATAAATTGAAGTATAACCTAAAGCTTTCGAAAGAGTTGTTTTAAAAGATGCTTTAAAGCTTTCGAAGTAGAACTTTTGACTTGGCCGAAAGGTTGATTCCAATGGAGTCGAAAGGTTTTAAAAGAAGGTTTTCCACTTGTTTTAAATTGAATCCAGAAAGTTTTTGAAAGGTTTTAGAAGACCAATGCTTTTGAAAGGTTTTATTTACCCAACGATTTAAAAAGGGGTCGAAGGCGAAGCTTTCGAAGGGATCGAAAGCCAAGCTTTCGATGGAGTCGAAAGGTAACCTTTCAAAGATGTCAAAAGGTTTTTGTTTCTGAATGATTTCAGAATGTTTTAAATGGAAGGGTTTCCAAAGGTTTTCCAAGGCAACGTACCAAGTGTTTTTAAAATAGGATGTCTAAGGTTTTATTGCTTTTGAAAGATTTGAAGTTCAATGGGTTCGAAAGGTTTGAGGTTTAATGTTTTCGAAGGGTTGAGTTTCAATGGTTTCGAAAGGTTTTGATTAATAAGGGTTTTGAAGGTAGATGGAAATAATAAATGAATATGATGCAAGTTAGGGATACTAATGGAAGTAGGTTAATCATAGGGCTAGGATGATACAAATAGATTCATGGGGCTAGTATGAATCAAATGGCAAATTCAAATAGAACCATGGGGCTAACATGATACAAATAGATTCATGGGGCTAGCATGAATCAAATAGCAAAATTCGAATAAAATCTTGGGGCTAACGTGATATAAATAAACTCATGGGGCCAACATGAGATCATTAAATTCATGGGGCTAACATGAAATAATTAGATTCGTGGGGCTAGCATGAATCAAGTGGCAAAATGATGGGTTCATACTCATCCTAGGAAAACTATGTGATGTGAGATGCATAGTCTACATCAACTTAAAAAATGAAAGTGGAATAGGTTGGCCCTCTTTGATATAATTGAACTTTAATTAGGGATGGGGGAAATCCTAATTGTTTTCAAGTATGCATATCACCATAATGTTTTATAAATATAGATTTTAACCACTGTGGATGTAGGAGCACAGAATGGTTTTATGAAAGGTTTTGTAAAAGATATGTTTTAAAAGAATGTTAGTGAGGGGAACCTGTTCTGCTAAGCTACGTGGTCTCATTTAACATGATTAACCGAGATATATATTATTATTCATACCAGGCTTTATGTCTGACTCGAAGTTTATATTTTTCCTCTTAAACTCTCGAGTGCTCAAAATTAATATGAGTAGTCTGAGGGATTAAGGTCTTTTTCAGGTTTTAGTAGGATGATGAATAAGGCTACCGAAGGCATGCAGGAGGCAAACAGATAGCTATTTAGGATTGCAGTTCTTGTTAAATTTTGATGTATTTTCACTGTGATTGTATTAGGTATATTATAACCATTTGACTCTGATCATCTAAGGGGGTATCTTCATATACCGCTCTTGACGAAGTTTGTAATAATTATATTTTATCTGTGCTTCGGAACGATTTGGGATTATGTGTTGTGAATGTGAAACAATTGGTTTTGAAATGTAATGAAGTAAAATTTGTTTTGAAATATGTGTTTTGTTTCATATTCAAGTGCTTCTGATATTATTGATATCATTAACATATTTGTATTTAGTCATCGAAAGCTAATACTTTAGATGACTGCAGCATCTATAGTGCTTAGTTTTAGGCCTCCAAATAGGGGATGTTACAGCTTAGTATCAGAGCATGGTTTATGAAATACTTTAACTAAAAATGATTTTTGAAAACATAATCATTAGAAATTAGAGTTAAGATCGGGGTATGTGAGAACGCTATATTAACGTACTTGTATTTGTTATATATATAAGTTTACGCTATATCTCTAGGCTCCTATCTTAGTTTGGCTATTTATCTGTATCTCACGAGGTTTGAATAGAAATATGGAAGGAAGAGGAGGTTGAGTTAATTTTGGAGGTGAAAACACCACTACTAATGGAAATGCCTGACCCGATGCTAGAAGAGGTCCAGGTTAGGCACAAGCTAAAACTATTAGTGTAGGAGTTCCCCAGATGGAAATGGGAGTAATGTATCAGTTCTTTGTAAACATGGTGTAGGTTGGAATTGCAGGCGGAGTTGTTGGAGGTAATGCTGCTGGAAATGTTGGTGGAGAAAATCATATAGTTCCAGTTGGATATAACTATGCTAACCTGAGTAGAGACTATACCAGTTTGGGAGGAAAGCCTTTTGCAAGAACAGAAGATGCTATTGAAGTGGAGGATTGGACGTTGAATTGTGAAAGGATTTTTAGAGATCTAGGCTTGAATGATGGAGAGAAGAGAAGGCTAGCCTGGAGACAGTTGCAAGGGTTAGCGCTTCATTTGTGGAACAGTGTGACGACCGAAGTATTAGAGGAAGAGTTGACTTGGGCTAAATTCAGGAGGAGGTTTGAGTAGAGGTTCTTGTTTGAGGTGGCCAAGTCGGCATTAATAAGGAATTTTATGGATCTCGTCCAAGAGCAGATGTCTATGGTCGAGTATGCTGCAAGGTTTGATGAGCTATCCCGTTGTGGTTATGCTTTGGTTTACACGGATGTAAGAAGAAATGAGAGATTCATTAGAGGGTTGAGGCCACAGCTGGGCAGAATGACTATAGCCCATATTCGAGATCCTTCTAATGTGGTGGTGGAAATGGCCATTCGCCATGAGGAAATGCTTGCTATTTCGGCTAGGGAGAAGCCCGTTGAATTCCATAGTCCTCAAGGGAAGAAGAGGAAGTTCTTCAAGAAGAAGGGCGCTCAGCGACAAGGAGCTGCAAAGAAAGGGAATGTAGATATAGTTTGCTGCAAGTGTGATAAGAAGGGTCATTATGCTAATGAGTGCCGTTCGGGAGATGGAAAGTCGTTTATGGAGAAGCAGAATGTGCAATGCTATAATTGCAACCAGATGGGGCATTACAAGAAAAAATGCCCTGAAGCCACCAAGGTGGGAAAAGGAAAGGTCTTTGCTTTGGAACCATCATCTTCTAAATCAGCTGCTGCTGAGAAAGGAAAGTCTGTGATGGAAGATACGCTTTTGATCCATGGCATACCAGTTAGGGTATTGTTTGATACTGGAGCATCCCATTCTTTTATTTGTCGATCTCTGGTAGATAAGCTTAACCTAGAACCCTCATATTTAGTTACTTCCTTAAGGGTTGCAAATCCGATAGGAGGTTATCCAACGCTTGGGATGAAGTGTGACCTAGAATTTGATTTGCTAGGTCATACTTTTAAGTGTTGTTTGCATATGTTTGACTTTGGGGGATTTGGGATTATACTTAGGATGGATTGGTTAAGTAGATATGATACTAGGATATTTTGTCATGATAGGAAAATATCACTTAGTCACATGGATTATAGCGGTCGGATAGTTTATACCGTAGAGAACCCTGGTTGTGAAATGAATGCTTTATTGGGTATCATGGAGCTGGAGGTGGAGTTGCATCGAGTCTTTGTACTTAGAGAGTTGCCATATGTGTTTGAGCCGGTTACTGGGTTGCCACCGAAACGAGCCATTGAGTTTCATATTGATTTGGTGCCTAGAGCAGAGCCGTTGAGTAGGCCGCTGAGAAGGATGACCCCAAACAAGATGAAAGAATTGAAGGTGCAATTGGTGGATTTGGAAGGCAAGAGTTTTATCCGACCAAGTAGTTCGCCATGGGGAGCTGCCGCTGTATTTGCTAAGAAGCCGGATGGATCATTAAGGCTATATACTGATTATCGTCAATTGAATGAGAAAACAATAAAGAACCGATATCCATTAAGGCTATATACCGGTTATGCCGTTCGTACTGACTAAACCGTCGACATTCTTTGTGGATCTGATGAATAGGAGTTTCCGAGAGCACTTGGATTGATTTGTGTTGGTCTTCATAGATGACATTTTGGTATACTCTAAGGATGAGAAGGAGCATGAAGTTCATCTTAGAGTTGTGCTCGAGACATTAAGGGAGCATCGGTAAAAGGCCAAGTTTTTGAAATGCCATTTTAGGAAGAAGGAAATGAAGTTCCTTGGCCATGTCATCTCGGAGAAATGGTTGTCTGTGGATCCAACTAAGATTGAGGTGGTGAATAATTGGTAGAGACCCAAGACAGTGACCGAGATTAAGAGCTTTCTTGGGTTGGCTGGATATTATCAATGATTTATCAAGGATTTTTCACGAATAGTTGCACCGATGACTAAGCTTATGCGAAAAGGTGTTAAGTTTGTATGGTCTGATAAGTGTGAGGAAGCATTCCAGACCTTGAAACGCTTATTGACCCATGCGCCGATGTTAGTGGTTCCGAAGGGGAATCAAGATTTGGTTGTTTATATTGATGCATGTGGAACTGGATTGGGAACTGTGTTGATGCAAAGAGGTAAGGTGATTGCTTATGCTTATAGACCGCTCAGACCACATGAAGTTATGTATCCAACGCATGACTTGGAGTTAGCCGCCATTATATTTGCTTTGTAGGTGTGGAGGCAGTATCTTTTAGGTGAGCGATTTGATTTTTATACTGATCTAAGTCATTGAAAAACTAGTTTTCTCAGAAGGAGCTGGACATGAGACCACAAAGATGGCTTGAGTTTATTGTTGCTTATGATTTTGGAATTGAGTACACACCCGAAAAAGGAAACAAGGTGGCGGATGCTCTCAACCGAAAACATAAGAATGCAGTATTAGCTAAAATTGCCGAGTGGAAAGATTTGGAAACATTATCAGCTTGTAGTGTGCAATTTAGATGCGGGGAAGGTTCTAGTACCGGAAGTGATGTATTGTCTAGTTTAGAAATTAGTTCAGTGATGATTGAGAAGATAGCTTATAAGCAAGAGGTGGATCCAATTTTGGCTGAATGGATTAAAAGGTTGAGGGAAGGAACAAAGAGCGATGACTTAAACGATTTCAGTCTTGACCAGAAAGGGTGTTTGAGAAAGAAAGGGAGGTTGTGTGTTCCGAATGTAGAAAACATGAGGAAGGAAGTCTTGGATGAGTGTCATCGTTCGAAGTTCACTATCCATCCAGGAGGAACGAAGATCTACAAGGATATGAAGAGAAGTTTCTTTTGGGAAGGTATGAAAAGGGACATTTGTTTGTGTTAAGTAGTGCTTGAATTGCCAAAAGGCAAAGGCTGAACACTAGAAACCGAGCGGATTGCTCCAACCGTTGGAAGTTCCTTTATGGAAATGGGATTTTATCTCTATGGACTTTATTCATGGGTTTCCATGATCTAATAGAGGGAATGAAAGTATATGGGTCATAGTAGATTGACTAACTAAGAGTGCCCATTTCATCCCGGTAAGTTCAACTAAGATGGGACCTATTTTGGCGAGGTTGTTTATGAAGAATGGAGTTTGAGTACACAGGATCCTAGTAGTATTGTCAATGATAGAGATCCTTTGTTTACTAGTGAATTTTGGAAAAGTCTACAAGAAGCTTTAGGGACCAAGCTCAACATGAGTAAAGCTTACCATCCATAGACTGATGGTCAAACGGAAAGAGTTAACAAAATCTTGGAGGATTTGTTAAGAGCTTTTTTATTGTCTTTTGAGGGATTATGGGAGGACCATCTTTATCTAGTTGAGCTCTCGTATAACAATAATTATCAGACCAGTATTGGGATGGCACCATTTTAAGCTTTGTATGGAAGAACATGCAAGTCTCCCGTATGTTGGTTAGAGAACGGGGATAGATTGGTTCTTGGTCCTGATTTGGTGAAGGCAGCTACAGAGAAGATTGAGTTAATCCGAGCTAGAATGAAAGAAGCTCAATCTAGGCAGAAAAGTTATGCTGATAGAAGAAGAAAAGATTTGGAATTTTCTGTCGGGGACTATGTGTTTATTAAGGTTTCACTGATAAACGGTGTGATAAGATTTGGGAAATCAGGAAAGTTAGCACCAAGATTCATCGGTCCTTTTTGTATTGTAGAGAGGATCGGGAAACTCGCTTATAGAGTATAGTTACCATGTATTTTGACTGGTGTCCATAATGTTTTTCGTGTTTCTCATCTTAGGAAATTTGTTAGAGACCTGGAGACTACTATAGCACCGATAGTGTTAGAAGATTTAGTAGTAGAACCATATTTGACCATACTTAGAAAGCTGATTCAGATTGTGGCTAGAGATGAGAAGAAGTTGAGGAACAAGACGGTCAAGTTAGTAAAGGTTCAGTGGAGTGACGATGCTAGAGACTGTACTTGGGAGACGGAGAGCAGGATTAGGGATACTTATCCTGACTTGTTTGATGGTATGTTTTACCTTTGATTGTTTTGTTGAGTACCTTATCGTAATTTCGAGGAAGAAATTCTTTAAGGTGGGGAGTCTGTAACACCCCACAGTTTAATGACATTATTTAGGATATTTAATTGGTTAAATTAAATTAAATAATATGGAGATTAATGGATTGAGATTTGTTTTAGTTAAGGGTAGCCGTGCCATAATAGGGTGTTAACTAATTTAAAACAACCTAAAACAAAGGTGTTAGAAAATGACAAGGGCGATATGGGAAATAGCCGGTGCTTATTCCCTGAACCCTTAGGAGAAAGAAACACACATTCTTTTCATTTTACTCAATCTAAAAGCACTAAGGCCGGCCACCATTTTCACTATCAAGAAGAAGATTAAATCTAGGATTTAAGAGAAGGAGGATAATCTACTAAACCAACATCAAATCTCACATCTATAATCTCAAAGCTAAGGTGAATAATTACTACATCCCAATTTCTTTTGGTTTTCGGTTTTGATACTAAGATCCGAAATGTGTTTGCAAGTTTATGCCTTGTTTTGATGATCAAAGTTACATATATTTATTGGTTGGTGAAATATGCAAGTTCACACTTGTTTTATGATATGTTTGATATGAAAAACCCTATTTGATGACATCCAAATGCCTTGAAAATCTAAATATGGGTCAAAAATGATATTTTGGAGATGGATTTCCATTTTCATAGTTTTCCGAATTATAGTGGATTTTATATTAATTTTCTAGTAAAGGAAATTATTTATTGGGTTATAAATTATTTTCGGGTAAAATAATAATTAGTTCGGGTTGAAATTTTTATACGTCAAGCAACATATTAAAATAGATTTTCTAGGATTTTTCTAGATTTTTCCGAAGTGTTTTATTGAATATATAAAATGATTTAAGGTATGGGACTTAAATGTTTTATATATTTATTTAAGGAGATGGGGCATTTTGTAAAATAAAATTATTATTTAAATTTGAAATTTGCTGCAGCATTTTTCTGAAAAGTAATTGTTAACCGGTGATAATTTGTTAAAAGTTACCTTCTTTAAGTTAAAAACAAGAAAATCATGCTTTTGGTATGTCTCAGCCATTTTAGGCATAATACCTTCTGATCCAGACCTTTTGCCTAAGCCGAAAGGATTGAACCTTTCGACGAGGTCAAACCAATGCATATGTTATCAAGTATTTGGTGTGTAACGAATTGGTAGCGTCAAAGGGTTTGCAGTTGAAAGAACGATGGCTAAAGTGGTTGGGATATGTTTGTTATATCCTTGGGATGGATTGGTTAAGTAAATATTATACTATGATATTTTGCCATGATAGGAAAATATCACTTAGTCACCCGAATTGTAGGGCTCATATAGTTTATATCGTAGAGAACCCTAGTTGTGAAATGAATGCTTTATTGGGTACTATGGAGCTGGAGGAGGAGTTGCATCGAGTCTTTGTAGTTAGAGAGTTCGCAGATGTGTTTGAGCCGGTAACTGGGTTGCCACCGAAACGAGCCATTGAGTTTCGGATTGATTTGGTGCCTAGAGCAGAGCCGGTGAGTAAGGCGCCGAGTAGGATGACCCCTACCGAGATGAAAGAGTTGAAGGTGCAATTGATTGATTTGGAAGGCAAGAGTTTTATCCGACCAAGTAGTTCGCCATGGGGAGCTACTGCTGTATTTTCTAAGAAGCGGATGGATCATTAAGGCTATGTAGCGATTATCATAAGTTGAATGAGCAAATGATGTAGAACCGATATCCATTGCCAGGAATTGATGATTTGTTCGATCAGTTAAGTGGAGCCAAGGTATTCTCTCAACTGGATTTGGCGATGGTATTTCATTAGCTTAGAGTGGTGGAGGATAGCATTCCTTTGATAGCGTTTAGGACAAGATATGGATCGTACGAATGGTTAGTTATGCCGTTCAGATTGACTAATGCACCGGCATTCTTTGTGAATCTAATGAATAGGATTTTCCGAGAGCACTTAGATAGATTTGTATTAGTCTTCATAGATGAGATTTTGGTATACTCTAAGAATGAGAAGGAGTATGAAGTTCATCTTAGAGTTGTGCTCGAGATGTTGAGGGAGCATCGGTTAAAGGCCAAGTTTTTGAAATGTCATTTTTGGAAGAAGGAAGTGAAGTTCCTAGGCCATGTCGTCTCGAAGAAAGGGTTGTATGTTGATCCAACGAAGATTGAGGCGGTGAATAATTGGAAGAGACCCGAGACGGTGATCGAGATTAAGAGCTTTCTTGGATTGGCTGGATATTATCGAAGATTTATCAAGGATTTTTCACGAATAGCTGCACCGATGACTAAGCTTATGCGAAAAGATGTGAAGTTTGTATGGACTGATAAGTGTGAGGAAGCATTCCAAACCTTGAAACACTTATTGACCCATGCGCCGGTGTTAGTGGTTCCGGAGGGGAATCGGGATTTGGTTGTTTATACTAATGCTTGTGGAAATGGATTGGAAGCTGTGTTGATGTAAAGAGGTAAGGTGATTGCTTATGCTTCTAGGCAGCTCAGACCACATGAAGTTAGGTATCCAACGCATGACTTGGATTTAGTCGCCGTTATATTTGATTTAAAGGTGTGGAGGCAGTATCTTTTAGGAGAGTGATTTGAGCTTTATACTAATCATAAGTTATTGAAATACTTGTTCTCTCAAAAGGATCTGAACATGAGACAAGAAAGATGGCTTGAGTTTATTGTTGCTTATGATATTGGAATTGAGTACACACCCAGAAAAGGAAACAAGGTGGCGGATGCTATCAGCCGGAAACATCAGAATGCAGTATTAGCTATGATTGTTGAGTTGAAAGATTTGGAAGCATTATCAGCTAATAGTGTGCAGTTTAGATCCGGGGAAGGTTCTAGTATCGGAAGTGTTGTATTGTCTTGTTTAGAAATTAGGCCGGTGATGATTGAGAAGATCGCTTCTAAGCAAGAAGAGGATCCAATTTTGGCTAAACGGATCAAAAGGTTGAGGGAAGGAATAGAGAGCGATGATTTAAAGGATTTCAGTCCTGACCAGAAAGGGTGGTTGTGTGTTCCGAATGTAGAAACATGGGGAAGGAAGTCTTTGATGAGTGCCATCGTTCTAAGTTCACTATCCATCTAGGAGGAACGAAGATGTATCAGGATATGAAGAGAAGTTTCTTCTGGGAAGGTATGAATCAGGACATTGGTTTTTGTGTTAAGCAGTGCTTGAATTGCCAACAGGCAAAGGCTGAACACCAGAAACCGAGTGGATTGTTTCAACCAATGGAAGTTCCGTTGTGGAAATGGAATTCTATCTCTATGGACTAACTAAGAATGTCCATTTCATCACGGTAAGGTCAACTAGGATGACACCTATTTTGGCGAGGTTGTTTATGAAGAATGTAGTTAGACTGCACGGGATTCCTAGTTGCATTGTCAGTGATAGAGATCCTTTGTTTACTAGTGAATTCTGGAAAAGTCTACAGGAAGCTTTAGGTACCAAGCTCAACTTGAGTACCACTTTCCATCCACAGACTGATGGGCAAACGGAAAGAGTTAACCAAATCTTGGAGGATTTGTTAAGAGCTTGTGTATTGGAATTTTGGGGATCATGGGATGACCATCTTCATCTAGTCGACTTCTTGTATAACAATAGTTATCAGACTAGTATTGGGATGGCATCGTTTAAAGCTTTGTATGGAAGACCATGCATGAAACACCCTACTCCCATTAGTATACCCTAAATGACACACTAAAAGATGTGATGCGTTGTAGGTATAACTAAAACTATCAGGGACTAAGATTCAAAAGACGAAATAGATAAAAACAGCAGAAACAATTAAAATAATAATTTGCTTAAAGTCAAACTTCATAATATAGAATGATAAAACAAAATACATCATATGTCTCAAAATACCAATATATGTCTCATGAAATCAAAACCTCAGTCTCATAAATATCAGAGTACAAACTATCTCTCACAAAGTGCTAGTACATGGAAAAAGCTAAAATCTGAAAATAAAGAAGAGAAATACGTAAGAAATCTCTACCAAAGAAGTCTCCAAGTGTCTGCAATCTATCGTCCTTGCTCTTGCTAGCCTATGGGGGGAAAATGGGAAAATGGAGGAGTGGGTCGGACTAAAAGTCTGGTGAATGATAGTAATTACTAGAATCTTTAAGCAAAGTAAAAGTAATAGACTTTACAACAATTCTAGTATATAAAAGGAAAGAATAGAGAGAAGGAATAAGCTAGAAATAAATACGAATTAACTAAATTGATATAATTGATTAACTTTGATTGTTTGCACTTGTCTATGATAACTGCTTTGATTAGGCTAAATTCATAATCCTATAATTAGGCTGAAATCCTAATTCTAACCTTTGATCGGCCTGCTACTCCATAGACCTACTGCGAACTAGACGCTATATAGCTCCGTACACAGAAAACAATGTTGTCTACGAATGACACGCAAAGTATCTACTATGGACTAGACGTTATATAGCTCCTTACACAGAGGGCAATGGTGTCTACGAAAGACACACATACTAAGAGTTTGGAACTCATAATGATTTATGAGCCATCATTGGAAGTCGCACGCGTGACCACCACTAAGCTTGCATCGCCTGTTGTTCCACCTATTAGGTCTTCTTATTACCTCAAGCTCCAGCATAAGTGTGCCAGTCGTCTCACTTTAGGATTATGTGAGATACCTCGTCTCACTTCAGGGTTATGTGTGACACCTCGTTTCACTTCAGTGTTATGTGAAACACCGTGTCCATAGAAATAATAGGGGAAATGCTGTTGGTATTGGCCCGTCATCCAAATATTTAGTTGTGCCCCTTTGCCCAAATCCCCATGATTTGGACTTCTACTTATTGACCATTTACTACCGTTATTAACATAAGCGTGCCCCTCATCTCACTTCAGGATTATGTGAAACACCATGTCCATAGAAATAAAGGAATGTTATTCGGTACAGGTTTCACTTTAATTCTTTGCTTATTAACTTAGGTAAATTATTTAAATAAGCCTTTACTTTTGTTCTTACTATCTGTGCTCATTAATTTATCCTAAGTCTTAAAATAAGACTCGCTCTGTTCTATTTCTTATTATAACCTACATTATAATCATGCTTATTACTTAACCCAAGGTCTAAGTGTAAAAATAAGCTTCTTACATCTTATACTTTTCTTAGTTATGATTCTAAGTTATAACTAGGCCAAATATCTTTAATTAGTCCAATTCTAACATCAATATCATAATTAGGCTCAATTTCAGTCTTAATTCCATTTTTATTACAATCTTTACAATTTACATCTTTTCTTTCATTATTTTAGTATTCTTATAATTTTAATCCATATTCACATTTACTATTCTAATCCATACACGAAGAATAAGGAGAAGTAAAAGAAAACTGAAAATAGAAGAAAATCCAAAGCGTGGAAAAAAGATGTAAATAACGCATTGACGCAGCGGATTAATCAAAACAACTTCAATCGGTGAAAATAGCAATCGGTGGATTGATGGATACTGAAATGCTCGAACTCGTTGATCCGAAGATACCGAATTCTAGCTATCTCTGACTCGTTGATCCGAAGATTCCGGGAAAGAGATCTACGATTCTTCGACGTTGATCTTGCGCACAAGATACCGTGAATCGGCTTCAACAAACGAAGATTCGAGCGCACTCGAATGACGTAAGTTGAGATAGGAGATACACTCAACTACCAATTGAAATTGAAAGCACAAAGCTAACAAAAGAGAATTTTATTCAAAAATCAACAACCATTACAAATGAAACAACTTGCCTATTTATAGGCTACAACACAAATCCAGAAAAATTCCTAAGTCTTAAGTCGTTTCCGACTCATCACCTACGACCTACGACTCATCATAAGTCGTATACGACTTATCAGCTTACAATACAAATGTCACAACTTACGATTTATACAAAACATGCGACATAACTATTCAGCGACTTACGACTTAAAAGATTACAACACATAGTCTTCGACATACGACTTATGTACAAACGACTCAAGAAAACACAATACAATACCATAAAACGACTCAACACTTAAGTCGTAAATTCCTTACGACTCACGACTTAAATCATCAACGGTCCAGATTGACGCGGCATCAGGATCTTCGGTTTCAAACTTTTGCGACTTAAGATGGTGCGACTTAAGTAAGTCGTAACTCGTTGCCGACTTATCTCCTCCCTTAAGTCGTAGCCGACTTAACACTTGTGCATTCTCAACTCGAACTGCTCCTTCGGTGTCCTTCTCTGTAAGTCGTGGACGACTTATGTCTTCGCCTTCGTTAAGTCGCAGACGACTTATATCCGCTTCCCTATGTCGCGTACGACTTACGCCTTTATCTTGCGCTGCTTCGTTGTTATCTCGTGGTGCTCCCATAAGTCGTTGCACTGCTTCCATAAGTCGTGTACGACTTATGCCTTGTTCAAATGAGAGCTGCGTTGCATCATCCTTGAGTCGTGGACGACTTATACCAGCCTCTCCCTTGAGTCGTGGACGACTTATCTCTGATTCCTTAAGTCGTATACGACTTATGCCTTTGAAAAATGAGGCTTGCGCTGCATCATCCTCCCCAGGCTGAGAAAAATTCGATCTCGAATTTGTAAATTCTTCTTCATCAGCTAGTTCATCCCCGTGATATGGTACGAGATGTTTAACATTGAACACGTCAGACGTATACACATCATCTGGCAGCTTCAATTTATAAGCATTTTCATTGATTCGTTTCACAACTTCCACCGGACCAATTTTCCTGGCTTTCAACTTGTTATAAGCGCCTACTGGAAAACGATCTTTCGTTAATACTGCATAAACCAAATCTCCTTCATTAAACTCCACATTTCTTCGTTTCAAATCTGCAGATTGTTTATACTTCTCATTTGCTTTCCCCAATCGTTCCTGAACGATTTTATGACATTCTGCCAATCCTTCAACAAAATCAGCAGCTTTCTTAACTGTCTTCTTTGATTGTGGCACTACCGTTAAATCCAACGGTCCCTTCGGTAAGCTCGAATAAACAATCTGGAATGGACTGAACCCAGTACTTCGATTCACTGCATGGTTATGAGCAAATTCTGCTTGGCATAACTTCATGTCCCAGCTCTTCAGATTGTCCTGTACAAGACATCTCAACAAGTTTCCCAATGATCTGTTAACCACCTCAGTCTGTCCATCCGTTTGCGGGTGATAAGCACTACTAAATTTCAGCTTCGTTCCCACCATTTTCCACAAACTCAACCAAAAGTGACTCAGAAATCGAGTATCTCTATCCGACACAATAGATTCTGGCAATCCATGAAGTCGATAGATCTCCTTGAAAAACAACTGAGCAACATGAACAGCATCCGCCGTCTTCTTGCAAGCAATAAAATGTGCAATCCTCAAAAATCTATCCACCACAACGAATATAGAATCATTTCCCCTTTGAGTTCTAGGCAAACCCAAAACAAAATCCATACTGATATCCACCCATGGTTTTATAGGCACTGGTAACGGCATATATAACCCAGCATTAGTCACAGTTCCTTTCGAAACCTGACAAATATGACAACGCTCCACAAACCTCTCTACTTCCTTCCTCATTGATGGCCAAAAGTAAGATTGCGAAATCATTTGTAGTGTACGGTCTCTACCCACAAGACCTTCTTCATGCAATTCTTTCACAATCTTCAACCGTAAACTGCAATCTGGTATACATAATCGAGTTCCCTTGAACAGAAAACCATCTGCCATCACAAACTCATCAGTACTTCCGTCTTTGACTTTCTCAACAAGCTTTGCAAAATAAGGATCTTCTTCAAACAGTTCTGGCAATAATTCAAACCCTGTCACCTCAACTTTTAGTGTAGTCAACAAATGACTCCTCCGACTCAAAGCATCAGCTACTCGATTCGTCACCCCTGACTTGTGTTTAACAACAAAAGTAAACTGTTGCAGATATGCGATCCACGATGCATGTCTCGCTGAAATCTTGTCTTGTCCCTGTAAGTGCTTCAATGCTTCATGATTAGTGTAGAGAACAAACTCCTTCTGAAATAAGTAATGTCTCCAGTGTTTGATTGATTGCACAACAGCATAAAATTCCACATCATATGTACTGTATCTCATTTTTGCTCCGGACAACTTCTCGCTAAAGTATGCAATAGGACGCCCTTTCTGACTCAACACCCCTCCAATCCCAACCTTTGACGCATCAGTGTGTAGTTCAAATACCAACTGAAAATCTGGTAACACTAGGATTGGTGCAGATGTCAGCAACTCCTTGATTTTCCCAAAAGCATCCCCTGCTTCCTCTGTCCATGCAAACTGCTTTCCTTTCATGCAATCTGTAACAGGTGCCATCACACTACTAAAGTGTGGAATGAACCTTCTGTAAAATGAAGCCAACCCGTGAAAACTACGAACTTCCGTTATCGTCTTGGGTTGTGGCCAATCTCTAATTGCTTCAACTTTACTTTGGTCAACCTGTATTCCTTTCTCTGAAACAACATACCCCAGAAATAAAACACTATGCGTCATGAACACGCATTTCTTCGTAGCAGCATAGAATTGTTCTTGTCTCAGCACCATCAACACTTCCTTCAAGTGATTCAAATGCTCTTCTGGACTTCCACTATAAATCAGAATATCATCAAAGTAAACCACCACAAATTTCCCAATGTATGGTCAAAAAATTTGATTCATCACCCTCATAAATGTACTCGGCGCATTTGATAGTCCAAACGGCATTACCAGCTATTCATACAATCCCTCTCTCGTCTTGAATGTTGTCTTCCATTCATCCCCTGGTCTAATGCGAATCTGATGATAACCGCTCTTCAAGTCAATCTTAGAAAAGATAGTAGCCCCGCTCAACTGATCCAACAAATCATCAAGCCTCGGCATCGGAAATCTATATCTCACAGTAATCTTGTTCAATGCTCTACTATCGGTGCACATCCTCCACGTCCCATCCTTCTTGGGTACCAATAAAGCTGGTACAGCACAAGGACTCAGACTCTCCTGCACACGCCCTTGTTCAAGCAATTCTTCCACTTGCCTTCTCAATTCTTCATGTTCCTTCGGACTCATTCTGTAATGTGGTCTGTGAGGTAACACAGCTCCTGGAACAAGATCTATCTGATGTTGAATATCCCTCAACGGTGGTAACTCCGTTGGCAATTCTTCTGGAAATACGTCGTTAAATTCTTTCAGAACTGGCTTTACTTCTTCTGGTACTTCCACCACTTCTTGACTCTCTCGTCCAATCAACAAGAATACTTCCGGTTCTTCCTCAACCTCCTTAACAAACTCTTTCAAAGATAATAAAGTTTTTAGCTCTTCAATCTCTTCTGACTTACTTTCTCCTGGTTGCCTCTTCTTTGGAACTAAGATAATCTTCGTGCCTTTGAACATAAAACTGTAGTTATTGGTTCGATCGTCATGCTGTACTGCTCGATCATACTGCCATGGTCTTCCCAATAATAAGTGGCAAACATCCATCTCTACTACATCACACCAAATTTCGTCTTTGTATTTCTTCCCAATAGAGAATGGAACACGAACTTGTCTATCCACTTTCACTTCTCCTCCTTTTCTCAACCATGCTAACTTGTATGGATTAGGATGTTTCTCTGTCTTCAATTTCAACTTTGTCACAGCCTCGGTTGAAACGATATTGTCACAGCTTCCTGCGTCGATCACAAACTTACACACCTTTCCCAGAATAGTACATGTCGACCGAAAGATATTACTCCTCAACCAACTATCTTCCTCCTGCTTCGGTGTCAAACATGATCTCCTCAGCATTAGATTACAACCTTCATCCCCTGACGCAATATCCTGCTCATCCTCCTCAACTGGACAAGAACAATCACCATCAACATCCTCATCCTCAACTTCTGCAATCATGGTTCTCTTCTTGGGCTTTGGACACTCATTGCTTTTATGACCCAATTCTTGACAATTGTAACATTTGAAACCATTGTTAACCTTCGCCTTCTCAGCCTCCTTCACCACTGGTCTACTGATAGGTTTAGAAACATTAGAACTTCCACTAGCACCTTTCACTTGATTGTTAGAATTAGTAAACACACCACCTCCTCGTCTCCCTTGCTTCTCCCAAGCCAACGCTTTCTGATGTGCCTCTGCTACAGATCTTGGATCGAACATATTAACCATGTCCTGAATCTGCATTCTCAAGCCCCTAATGAATCTAGATGTCAGTTGTTCCTCCGTTTCCATAATATCATTCCTCGCAATCAGTTGGTAAAATTCATCAGCATAGTCATTAACTGTCTTTATGCCCTGCCTCAAGTTCTGCAAACGTTGATACATTAACGATTGATAATTGTAAGGTAAGAACGTTGCTTTCATCAATTTCTTCATCTTCTCCCAAGATTCAACTTTTGACTTCCCCATTCGTTCACGTGTAAGCTTGGTTTGCTGCCACCATGCCAAAGCTCTACCCCTCAGCCTTGTAGCAACCAACTTCACTCTTCTATGCTCTGGAACTTCCTTGAAATCAAAAATTTCTTCAACATTAGCTACCCAGTCTAGAAACTCCTCTGCTTGCATACCACCTTTGAATTCAGGAATTTCAGTCTTCATCCCCGACTCCCATTTGTGATCATACTCAGAGTAATTTCTTCCTTGACCTCTTCCTTGACTACTACCACCATCATACTCTTCTTCAAAATCAGATGTATATCGTTGTCTATCTCGTCCACCCACATCCCTACTCCCTTCACGTCTACCACCATCATCCCTTCTATCTACATTCCTCCGTTCACGTGCATTCACGTTCCTTCCACGCCTTTGATCATCATCAATACTTCTTTCTCGATTGGATTGTGGTGAGACTCTACTTCCTCCTTGGTTAGATTCAGGTGAAACCCTTCTCCGATTTTGATTCATCTCTAGCATCATCTTCTCTAATCGTCCAATTCCTTCGTCCAACTTTTCATTGAATTTGTCGCTTATTCGTTGCTCCATTTGCTCAGCATCTTCCCGCTTATACAAATCTTCAACATTTTGGTGACGATTAGCTCTACGTGGCGGCATGATTGAACTCTTCACAATTCTCCAAATTCAAACACAATTCGAACTTTGATCCAAAATGAAATGGATCGAAAGCTTCCACTTCGTTGCAAATCGCGATGAACACGATGGACAAAGTTTCGGCCTCCCACTCAAATTCGATCAAACAACTTCAATGCAAGGTCGTACACTTCACTTGCTCACGGCCCAACACCTCAAGCTCTCGGCTATCACTTCAACTTCAAATTGAATAGGCACCAAGTCTCGATCTAGCTATGATTGGCTAGAACAAGCTCTGATACCAAAACTGACGTAGCGGATTAATCAAAACAACTTCAATCGGTGAAAATAGCAATTGGTGGATTGATGGATACTGAAATGCTCGAACTCGTTGATCCGAAGATACCGAATTCTAGCTATCTCTGACTCGTTGATCCGAAGATTCCGGGAAAGAGATCTACGATTCTTCGACGTTGATCTTGCGCACAAGATACCGTGAATCGGCTTCAACAAACGAAGATTCGAGCGCACTCGAATGACGTAAGTGGAGATAGGAGATACACTCAACTACCAATTGAAATTGAAAGCACAAAGCTAACAAAAGAGAATTTTATTCAAAAATCAACAACCATTACAAATGAAACAACTTGCCTATTTATAGGCTACAACACAAATCCAGAAAAATTCCTAAGTCTTAAGTCGTTTCCGACTCATCACCTACGACCTACGACTCATAATAAGTCGTATATGACTTATCAGCTTACAATACAAATGTCACAACTTACGATTTATACAAAACATGCGACATAACTATTCAGCGACTTACGACTTAAAAGATTACAACACATAGTCTTCGACATACGACTTATGTACAAACGACTCAAGAAAACACAATACAATACCATAAAACGACTCAACACTTAAGTCGTAAACTCCTTACGACTCACGACTTAAATCATCAACGGTCCAGATTGACGCGGCATCAGGATCTTCGGTTTCAAACTTTTGCAACTTAAGATGGTGCGACTTAAGTAAGTCGTAACTCGTTGCCGACTTATCTCCTCCCTTAAGTCGTAGCCGACTTAACACTTGTGCATTCTCAACTCGAACTGCTCCTTCGGTGTCCTTCTCCGTAAGTCGTGGACGACTTATGTCTTCGCCTTCGTTAAGTCGCAGACGACTTATATCCGCTTCCCTAAGTTGCGTACGACTTACGCCTTTATCTTGCGCTGCTTCGTTGTTATCTCGTGGTGCTCCCATAAGTCGTTGCACTGCTTCCATAAGTCGTGTACGACTTATGCCTTGTGCTGCATCATCACTAAGTCGTGTACGACTTAGGCTATCTCGTGTACGACTTATGCCTTGTTCAAATGAGAGCTGCGCTGCATCATCCTAGAGTCGTGGACGACTTATACCAGCCTCTCCCTTGAGTCGTGGACGACTTATCTCTGATTCCTAAAGTCGTATACGACTTATGCCTTTGAAAAATGAGGCTTGCGCTGCATCACGCATAAATAACAGTAAATAAATTAAAATACTATAAATAAACTGTAAATAAATGGAAAATCTATAATTAACAGAAATAAACTAAAATTAAATGAAAAGAATAGCTAAAAGAAATAGTCTGAAAATAATTCTAAAAACTGTAAATAAACTACTAAAAATGTTATTCCAAAAATCGTAGTAAAGCTATAACTATTGGAAACCCTATTATTTTAAACTACTTAAAGAAATCTAAAATAATTACAATCACACACCTATGGTCCTAAGCTCTTCCCTTTTGGTCTTCCTGGATCCACTTGAGGGTATTAAAATATTTTTATTAAAAAGATTCTCTCCTGGGAAAATTATTCCTTTTAGGGTCCTTTTTGAAAAGGTGAACCCAATTGAAGAAAACCTTAGTATGAGAAAAAGTGTTAGGTCTAGAGTTCTATTTATAGGTGTAGAAGTGGACCCCGGACCGTTGGATTTGAGGATGCAACCACGTCATAGGCTGAATAGGAGCCATCGGATGGAAGCACAAAGGGACTAGATGAGCTGAAAGAATGAAAATGACCTATAGAATTGGCCACGAACATTATAGGAATGAAGGAAAAATTCCTTCGTTCATTACCCAAGGCGGGTCGACCGGCCAGTCGACCTAGGGAGTGGTTAGGTCGACCTAGCCCAATATATATATATATATATATATATTCGATTCACTGTTCTTCTCGTATCTTTCTCATATTAGCTCGGTTTCTGACGTTCTGTATATGGAAATTAACCAGAAAATTACCATGAACATAATGATGCAACTCCCGTGGCTCAATTCTGATAATTTCACAAAGTTATTTTATTATTTCATTAATTAATTATTATGGTTTAAATTTCGGGTTGTTACTTTCTCCCCTCCTTATGGGATTTCGTCCCCAAAATCTCTAAGGGTAAAAGAATGAACTAGATGTCTTCATCCAATATCTACAACCAACTAGTCAATCATCAACCATTCATCCATTGTCCTTAAGTTTCTCTAATGATATTTTATGATACTTATGGAATTAGTGTGTTGTCAATGTTCTAACTAATGCAAAATATTAGGCGGTCCACTAATTCAGTTGACCTCCTTGTATGCAATCATGTCCGTGCTATGTATCTAAATGAATGCAAAAATTCCTAATGAATACTGATAGTTTTATATGCATGCTATAATCATCACCCAAATGCAACAACATGTGATAAACATCCATTTATAGCAACCATGAAAATGAAGAAAAATGTAAATGTGCAGACATCCATATGCATATGCTCTAGTGTCCTAGTCAGGCCGATCCATAAGAAATAATAGTGCCTAGTGTAAGTATATGCATCCATTAGCATCCACTAGCAAACACGTGCAACCACTTGCATACATCATCCATAACATGTTCTAATAACATGTTTACATCAAATCCTACCATCCATAGGTTAACTCCTAAGTTCTACCATCCCAAATGATAATAAACGAAAGGACCTATTCAAAACTAAAGATGGAAAATAGGAAATTCGAAAAATTACTATCGAAGAAATGCGAATATGAGATACGAATTTTCTCTAAATAAAATTTAGTGTTCTCTGAAGTCTTTTTAACCTCTGTAGACTCTATCCAACATGAAAGCGACTTGCACGGTCTTCCATAGATGGCTTCGAAAGGTGCCACTCTAATGCTAGCTTGAAAACTGCTATCATGTGAGAATTCCACTAAAGGAAGATGTTTTTCCCAAGTTTCTTCAAAATCAAAAATACACATCCTTAACCATGTATGCCTTAGAATCTTACTAATTTCACTTTATTGTTCTTCTTTAGCCTGCTCACTTGAATCAACATTCCTTAGTTCTCACTATTACCTATATGCTTTACGGGAAACTATATTATTACTTCCAAAAGTAATTATTGATGTCTCCTTCATAGCCTTACACCTTTTCTGTCACTCCTTCGGGAATGATTCATATATATTCCACTTTTAAGAGTTTGGGTTGGTATTTATCCTCTCACTTCAAAAACTAAGGCTTCTAAATTTTCAAATCCCAAAATCTTTGTCCTTAAATGTGTTATCTTTAAATTCTTCTTAAATTCAAAAATACTCGGTTGCTTAACATTTTATGTTTCTAGATTTTCATCCTTACTTCTTTTTGAGTTTACATTATTTCCCAAACCTAGAGGGAAAAAAATTCAAATTGTAAGTCCAAAACTTATTCCTCGCTTTCTTTTAAAGACCTTTTCAATTTTGTATAAAATTTGAATTTTCAAATTCTACTTTTATTAAGTTTTTCATTTCAAAACTTATTTACTTTTTCACCAAACCATTTCCTTTTAAAATATCTTTAAAATATCCTTATGTGTTTTCAAAACATCTTCTTATTACACCTAATGATCTCATAACTTAATGTATTGGAACTACTTTCTCCTATGAGAAATTATTAACGCTAAAATCTTCTATGAACCTTTGAAAAGAGGATTTCATGTTTATGTGAAATTACAAGGAACTTATTTTATATTTTTCGAAATAGGCTATACAAAATATGGTGCTCCCATACCTTGTATATCTCTTTTATGCATTCCTTGTAACTTGTACAAAACATTTTTATTGGTTTCATAGAAAATTATTCCATTATTCTTTTCATTCCAATTGATTAAAGTATGTTTAAATTATATTTTCTTACGATAGACATCTTCTAATATCTAACTTTTTCTTTTCAGAAAAACTAATCTTCAAAACTGTTTTAATATATCCTTAACCAAAAACTTTTTCTTATACCTATTTAATTAATATGTGTATTCACAAATCACTTTTATTTCTATTCTTCGAAATTATCTTTTAAAAATCCATTTTTATTTGGGTTTAAAATAGGTGTTGCGTAAAACACTGTTACTACAATCCAAAAATACTAGTGTATGAATTTAATTAAAAATAAATACTAATAAACCACATCTACTATGTAAAAGCATTACCTTTGGGAGTCACTTACTAAAATGGTAGCGTTATAGTCTATGCTCCCTCTATTTTCACAAAAACATCTATTACAATAATAAATGTTGTAATCTACGTTTTTGATACTTAATACATTTGGGTTTTTATATTTAAAATCTCTGTTTACTTACAAAGAAACTAGTGAGCTATATACGTTCTATAATTCTTCAAAAAGAATTTCACTTTTAACAAAATTTATACCATATAAAAACCAATTTAAACTTCTTACCATATTCCCAAAAACCCAGTATTTACTTTTAAAAATATTGACAATTCTTCTTTTCAAATCTAATAATTTCATTTTATTGGGTTAGACATAAAGTGGATTTTCCTACTTACTACCATAGGAGTATCCTTTCTAAACCATGGAAATCTCATTTCCTTACTTAAAGTATTTTGTTCTTATACTCATATTTATTATAAGGTGCTACCGTTAAATCCACTTATATGAAACAATTATAATTTCGGCAGTTATCTACACATGGGCTTTCTTCTTTCCTTATCAACTGAATCTACTGTACATCTCCAATCTTTGCCTACCTCTCTTTGGATTTTCAAAATCCGAACCTAAATGTACAAAATCGTTTCTCAAACTCTTTCCATGCGTACACTTTCTCTATGCCCCAAGAAACATACTTCCTTAGGCCAAAAGTGATGCTTCAAGAACTTTGCTTTTAACTAAAGAATGCGAGGTGTACGAAAAACCTCATCTATACTCTTGGAAAACACCAAAATGTCATCCACGAATACCACCATGAATTTATTTAGGACATTTCTAAAAACATGGCTCATCAAATCAACAAAATAAGCTGGAGTGTTGGTTAGCCCAAAAGGCCTAACCAACCACTAAAAGAATCCTTCGGGTGTCCTAAATGCGGTATTATTAATGCTGTCATCAGCGACCGTAAGCTGATGAAATCCTATGGGTAAATCAAGCTGGGAGAATACCGAAGAGCCAACTAAGTGGCTAAAAAGATCATCAATCCTAGGGAGTGGATATTGGTTCTTATTTGTGAGCTATTTAACTCTCTATAATCAACGTAACCATCTGCCTTAGTAGCGAAGATGACTAGAAAATCTCTGACGATGGCAACCGAATCTAACTCTGATGATGATGGATCGAGGGAATAAAGGAAGCTCAACATGACCGACCCCTATATGTCGCAAGAAACTTTTAGAGTCCATCTGCTACATGTCCATAATCTAACGACTCCCTTCTCACAGTCTAATATCACACCATAAGTGGATAACCAATCCATCCCCAAAACCATCCCATACCCTGAAAATCCCAGTACATAGGCGTCACAATCAAACTCTACGCCTAGTATAAAAATTTTCAAACCCCCCAAAAAATCATAGACAAGTGTGCCGATCCTCCTATGGGGTTTGAAAAAACAATGGGGTCTACTACTAAAGAGATGTCTAAGTGCAAACAATCTACTAGAGAGCTAGAGATGAAAGAGTGTGGTGCTCCAAAATCAAAAAAAGTCCAAATGTGAAAATCAGAAATAGAAATCAAACCTTCAACGGTGACTTTCCTACCTCTATTCAGAATGCCGCCGAAAGGTGTTGTGTCTAACGCCCGAATCTGCATCGCCAGTGCACTCGCTCCCTATCCTATCCTCCTAGGACAATTCCTACTCAGGTGACTGGGCTGTTTGCAAGTATAACACTTTCCCTTCATCTTGTCTTTCATGTAGTTTCTTGCGTAATGACCAATCATCCCACAACTATAGCACTTTGCTTCCTTCTTGATTTGCTTCTGAGGGCCTTACTCTTTCCTCTTGTCCTTATCTTTCTTGTCCTTCTACCACTGCTTTTTAGAACATGTAGGAACCACCTATTGTTGTCCCTTCAGCTGCCAATATATAGGTTGAATTCGCTTTCGGTCCTCCAAACCTAACCGCCTAAACCTTTGCTCCATATCCTCAAACCTAGCATGTGTCTCCTCGAAATCCTTCATGCCAAAAAACGTTCCGCCCTCTATGCTAGCGAAGTCCTTGCATAGCTTAGAAAAATCGGCTGGTGTAGGTGGATTAAAGTGATTTCCACCTACCGGTGTTGTATTAGGCACTTGCCCTTACACCTCTGGTACCGTAGCTTTATGGAACCAGTCAGCCATACTATGCAAAAAAAGGAAACTTAGGCATGAAAGAATCGAAAGAAGGTTGAACTGGACTTCGAGGTAATTTTAAAAAAAAAACTCTTTTATACTTGAAAACTATTTCTAAGAGTTTCTTAACTAAAAATACTTTTAAAAACAAGTTATTTTGGAAAATACTTTATATTTAAAACAAATTTTTTTAGGAATCTTGTAAACTTAGGCTCTAATCCAAGTGTAATACCACACACCCCTTAGTATACCCAAAAGGACACACTAAAAGATGTGGTGCGTTGTAGGTATAACTACAACTAGCATAGATTAAGATTCACAAGACGAAATAGATAAAAACAGCGGAAACAATTAAAATAATAATTTGCTAAAAGTCAAACTTCATAATATACAATTATAAAACCAAATACATCATATGTCTCAAAATACCAATGTCTGTCTCATGAAATCAAAACCTCAGTCTCATAAATATCAGAGTACAAACTATCCCTCACAAAGTGCCAATACATGGAATAAGCTAAAAACTGAAAATAAAGAAGAGAAATATATAATAAATCTCTGCCAAAGAAGTCTCCAAGTGTTTGTAATCTATCGTCCTTGCTCTAGCAAGCCTATGAGGGGAAAGGGGAAAATGGAGGAGTGGGTTAGACTAAAATTTTGGTGAATGATAGTAATTACTAGAATCTTTATGCAATGTAATGAAATAGACTTTACAACAGTTCTAGTGTATAAAAGGAAAGAATAGAGAGAAGGAATAAGTTGGAAATAAATACGAATTAACTAAATTGACATGATAGATTAACTTTGATTGTTTGCACTTGTCTTTGATAGATGCTTTGATTAGGCTGAAATCCTAATCCTATAATTAGGCTGAAATCCTAATTCTACCCTTTGATCGGCCTGCTACTCCATAGACCTACTGCGGACTAGATGCTATATAGCTCCCTAAACATAAGCCAATAGTGTCTACGAATGACACGCAAAGTATCTTCTATGGACTAGACATTATATAGCTCCCTACACAGAAAGCAATGGTGTCTACGAAAGACACACATACTAAGCGCTTGGAACTCATAATGATTTATGAGCCATCATTGGAAGTCGCACGCGTGACCACCACTAAGCTCGCGTTACCTGTTGTTCCACCTATTAGGTCTTCTTATTACCTCAAGCTCCAGCATAAGTGTGCCCCTCATCTCACTTTAGGATTATGTGAGATACCTCGTCTCACTTCAGGGTTATGTGTGACACCTCGTTTCACTTCAGGGTTATATGAAACACCGTGTCCATAGAAATAATAGGGGAAATGCTGTTGGTATTGGCCCGTCATCCAAATATTTAGTTGCGCCCCTTTGCCCAAATCCCCTTGATTTGGACTTCTACTTATTGACCATTTACTACCGTTATTAACATAAGCGTGCCCCTCTTCTCACATCACGATTATGTGAAACACCATGCCTATTGAAATAGGGGAATGTTATTTGGTACAGGTCCTACTTTAATTCTTTACTTATTAACTTATGTAAATTATTTAAATAAGCCTTTACTTTTGTTCTTACTATCTGTGCTTATTAATTTATCCTAAGTCTTAAAACAAGCCTCACTCTGTTCTATTTCTTATTATAACCTACGTTATAATCATGCTTATTACTTAACCCAAGGTCTAAGTGTAAAAATAAGCTTCTTTCATCTTATACTATTTTTAGTTATAATTCTAAGTTATAACTATGCCAATTATGTTTAATTAGTCCAATTCTAACATCAATATCATAATTAGGCTCAATTTCAGTATTAATTCCATTTTTATTACAGTCTTTGCAATTTAAATCTTGTCTTTCGTTATTTCAATATTCTTATAATTTTAATCCATTTTCGCATTTAATCTATTCTAATCTATACGCAAAGAAGAAGGTGAAGTAAAAGAAAACTGAAAATAGAAGAAAATCCAAATCATGGGAAAAAGATGTAGATAATGCATAAATAACAGTAAATAAAAAAAATACTGTAAATAAACTGTAAATAAATGGGAAAGCTATAATTAACAAAAATTAACTAAAATTAACTGAAAAGAATAGCTTAAAGAAATAGACTGAAAATAATTCTAAAAACTGTAAATAAACTACTAAAAGGTTATCCCAAAAATCGTAGTAAAACTACAACTATTGGGGACCCTATTATTTTTAAATACTTAAAGAAATCTAAAATAATTTCAGTCACTCACCTGTGGTCCTAAGCACTTCCCTTTTGGTCTTCTCGGATCTACTTGAGGGTATTAAAATATTTTTATTAAAAAGATTCTCTCTTGGGAAAATTATTCCTTTTAGGGTCCTTCCTGAAACGGTGAACCCAATTGGAGAAAATCTTAGAATGTGAAAAAGTGTTAGGTCTAGAGTTCTATTTATAGGTGTAGAAGTGGATCCTGGACCGTTGGATTTGAGGATGCAACCACGTCTTAGGCTTAATAGGAGCCATCGGATGGAAGCACGAAGGGATCAGATGAGCTAAAAGAATGAAAATGACATATAAAATTGGCCACGAACATTATAGGAATGAAGGAAAAATTCCTTCGTTCATTACCCAAGGCCTGTCGACCG
This sequence comes from Allium fistulosum, assembly GCA_030737815.1. Lineage (NCBI taxonomy): Eukaryota > Viridiplantae > Streptophyta > Magnoliopsida > Asparagales > Amaryllidaceae > Allium > Allium fistulosum. Next base: position 672,131,109 of record CM060905.1, read on the forward strand.
GGCGGTCGACCGCCCCTCCTCCTAGGTCGACTGGCCGGTCGAACTAGGGCGTGGTTAGGTCGAACTCTTTGTCGACCTAGCCCAATATATTTATATATATATATTTATATATATATGTATATATATATATATATATATTTCAACTTTTTGTTCGTCTCGTATCTTGCTCATATTCGCTGGATTCTGACGTTTTTTATATGGAAATTGACCAGAAAATTACCACGGACACAATGGTGCAACTCCCGTGGCTCAATTCTGATAATTTGACAAAGTTATTTTATTATTTCATCAATTAATTAATTAATTATCATGGGTTAAATTTTGGATTGTTACAATGCAAGTCTCCCGTATGTTGGTTAGAGACCAGGGATAGATTGGTTCTTAGTCTTGATTTGGTGAAGGAAGCTGCTGAGAAGATTGATTTAATCCGAGCTGGGATGAAAGAAGCTCAATCTAGGTAGAAAAGTTATAGTGATAGAAGAAGAAAAGATTTAGAATTTTTTGTTGGGGACTATGTGTTTATTAAGGTTTCACCGATAAAGGGTGTGTTAAGATTTAGGAAATCATGAAAGTTAGCACCTAGATTCATTGGTCTGTATTGTAGAGAGGATCAGGAAACTTGCTTATAGAGTAGAGTTACCGAGTAGTTTGGCTGGAGTCCATAATGGTTTTCATGTTTCTCATCTTAGGAAATGTGTTAGAGACCCGAAAACTACTATAGCACCTACATTGTTAATAGATTTAGTAGTAGAACCAGATTTGACCATGGTTAGAAAGCCAATTCAGATTGTGGCTAAAGATGAGAAGAAGTTGAGGAATAAGACAGTCAAGTTAGTAAAGGTTCGGTGGAGTGACGATGCTAGAGACTATACTTGGGAGATGGAGAGCAGGATTAGGGATACTTATCCTGACTTGTTTGATGGTATGTTTTAACTTTGATTGTTTTGTTGACTACCTTATCGTAATTTCGAGGATGGAATTCTCTAAGGTAGGGAGTCTGTAACACCCCATAGTTTCATGACATTATTTTGGACATTTAATTAGTTAAATTAAATAAAATAATGTGGAGATTAATAGGTTGAGATTTGTTTTAGCTAAGGGTAGTCGTGCCATAATAGAGTGTTAACTAATTTAAAATGACCTAAAACAAAGGTGTTAGGAAATGATAAGTTTAATATGGGATACAGGTGGAGCTTATACCCTGAACCCTTAGGAGAAAGAAACTCACGTTCATTTCATTTTACTCAAACTAAAAGCACTAAGGTCGGCTACCATTTTCACTCTCATGAAGAAGATTAAAGCTAGGGTTTAAGAGAAGGAGGATAATCTACTAAATCAACATCAAATCTCACATCTATAATCTAAAAGCTAAGGTGAATAATTACTACATCCCACTTTCTTTTGGTTTTCGGTTTTGAAATTGAGATCCGAAATGTTTTTGCAAGTTTATGCCATGTTTTGATGATTAAAGTTACATATATTTATTGGTTGGTGAAATATGCATGTTCATACTTGTTTTATGATTGTTTAATATGAAAAACCCTATTTGATGACATCCAAATGGCTTGAAAATTTAAATATGGGTTAGAAATTATATTTCAGAGATGGGTTTCAATTTTCATAATTTTCTGAATTATGGTGGATTTTTTATTAATTTTCTACTGAAGGAAATTGTTTATTGGGTTATAAATTATTTTTGGCTAAAATAATTATTATTTGGGGTTGAAATTTTAATATGTTAGGCGACATATTAAAATAGATTTTCTGGGATTTTTCAAGATTTTTTCTAAGTGTTTTGGTGAATATATAAAATTATTTAAGTTATGGCACTTAAATATTTTATATATTTATTTAAGAAGGAGGGGCATTTTGTAAAATAAAATTATTCTTAATTTGAAATTTGCGACAGCATTTTTCTGAAAAGTAATTGTTAACCAATGAGAATTTGTTAAAAAAGGCAGGTTAGTTAAAAAGTTGCCTTCTTTAAGTTAAGAACAAGAAAATCATGATTTTGGTATGTATCAGCCATTTTAGGCATAATACATTCCGACCCAGACCTTTCGCCTAAGCCAGAAGGATTGTACTTTTCGGCAGGGTCAAACAAATGCATATGGTATCACGTACTTGGTGCGTAATGAATTGGATAGCATCGAAGGGTTTGCAGTCGAAAGAAGATGGCCAAAGTGGTTGGGATATGCTTGTTTTATAAACTAAATTGAGCTTTCGACTTGGTTGCTTTCGATCAGGTTAAAAGGTTTAAAAGAATGGTTTTAAACCTTTCGTCACAGTCGAAAGGTTACGGTTGCTATTTTGTTTTGAAACCTTTCGGCAAAGTCGAAAGGTTACTGCAACTTTATGTAAATGTTCTATTTTGAAACCTTCCGGCATAGTCTAAAGGTCGTTGTCGCTTTATATATGAATGATTTGTTTTGAACCTTCAAATAAGGTCGAAGGTTTTTCTTTGATTTATTTCGAAAGGTTTACTTTTAAAAAAAAAAACTGGCCCATCTCCATGCTTTCGAAAGGAAGCTTTCGACTTAGGTGACTTACCCTTGTTTTATAAATTGACGTATAACCCAAAGCTTTCGAAAGAGTTGTTTTAAAAGATGCTTTAAAGCTTTCGAAGTAGAACTTTCAACTTAGCCAAAAGGTTGTTTGCAATGGAGTCAAAAGGTTTTAAAAGAAGGTTTTCCACCTTTTTTAAATTGAACCCAAATTTTTTTTTAAGGTTTTAGAAGGCTAATGCTTTTGAAAGGTTTTGTTTACCAAATGCTTTAAAAAGGGTCGAAGGTGAAGCTTTTGAAGGGGTCGAAAGCGAAGCTTTCGAAGGAGTCGAAAGGTAACCTTTCGAAGGGGTTGAAAGGTTTTTGTGTCTGAATGATTTCGAAAGGTTTTTAATGGAAGGGTTTTCAAAAGGTTTTCCAAGGCAATGTACAAGTGTTTTTAAAATATGATGTCTAAGGTTTTATTGCTTTCGAAAGGTTTGAAGTTGAATGGGTTCAAAAGGTTTGAGGTTCAACGGTTTCGAAGGGTTGAGTTTCAATGGTTTCGAAAGGTTTGATTTCTAAGGGTTTTGAGGGTACCGATGGAAACAATAAATGAATATGACCTAAGTTAGGGATACTAATGGAAGTAGGTTAATCATGGGGCTAACATGATACAAATCGATTCATGGGGCTAGCATGAATCAAATGGCAAATTCAAATAGAATCATGGGGCTAACATGATACAAATAGATTCATGGGTTTAGCATGAATCAAATAGCGAAATTCAAATACAATCATGGGGATAACATGATATAATTAAACTCATGGGGCTAACATGAGATCATTAAATTCATGGGGCTAACATGAAATAATTAGATTTGTGGGGCTAGCATGAATCAAGTGGAAAAATAATGGGTTCATAGTCATCCTAGGAAAACTATGTGGTGTGAGATGGATAGTCTACATCAACTTAAACAAAATGGAGGAATAGGTTGTTCCTCTTTGATATAATTAAATCCAATTGGGGATGGAGGAAATCCTAATTGTTTTCAAGTATGCATGTCACCATAATGTTTTATAAATATTGATTTTAACCATTGTGGATGCAGGAGCACAGAATATAGTTTTATGAAAGGTTCTGTAAAAGATATGTTTTAAAAGGATGTTTGTGAGGGGAAACCCGTTCCGTTAAGCGGCGTGGTCTCACTTAACATGATTAACCGGGATGTATAGTATTATTCATACCAGGCTTTATGTCTCACTCGAATTTTATGTTTTCCTCTTAAACTCGTAGGTGCTCAGAATTAATTTGAGTAGGCTGAGCGATTTAGGTCTTTTTTAGGTTTTAGTAAGATGACGAATAAGGCTACAGGAGGAATGCAAAAGGCAAACGGATAGCTATTTAGGATTGGAGTTCTTGTTATGTGTTGATGTATTTCCGATGTGATTGTAATAGTTCTATTATGACCATATGACTTTGATCATCCAATGAGGTATCTTCATATACCGCACTTGACGTAATTTGTAATAATTATATTTTATCTATGCCTGGGAACGATTTGGGATTATGTGTTGTGAATGTGAAATAATTTGTTTTAAAAAGTAATGAAGTAAAAGTTGTTTTGAAATCTGTGTTTTGTTTTGTTTCATATTCAAGTGCTTCTGATATTATTGATATCATTAACATAGTCGTATTTAGTCGCCGAAAGCTAATACTATAGATGACTGCGACATCTGCAGCGCTTAGTTTTGGGCCTCTAGATATGTTATGTTACATTTTCCATATTTCTCATCTTAGAAAGTGTGTTAGAGACCCAGGGACTACTATAGAACCTACATTGTTAGAAGATTTAGTAGTAGAGGCGGATTTGACCATAGTTAGAAAGCCGATTCGGATAATCGAGAGAGATGAGAAGAAGTTGAGGAACAAGACAGTCAGATTAGTAAAGGTCAAGTGGAGTGACGATGCTAGAGATTGTACGTAGGAGACCGAGAGTAGTATTAGAGACTCTTATCCTGAGTTGTTTTGATGGTATGTTTTACTTTTTTGTTTGGTTGTGTACCTTATCCTAATTACGAGGACGAAATTCTTTAAGGAGGGGTGTCTGTCGAAAAAGACAAAGCTCAAAGAGCAGAACAAAACATAAGGCTTAAATAAGAATCTACAGCCTCCAACTAATCATCAAAGAAGAATTTCTGAACTTCACTTATTATTACCCGAATCTGGGTTTCGGGTCTTTTATTATAAAATTCAGAACTTCATTTATTAATACTCGAATATGGGTTTTTGATCTTTACCAATAATTGTTGGTCTTCATCATACCCGAATCTGCATTTGGGATGATTATTAAATACTAGGCTTCACTTATTAGTGCCCTAATTTAGGCATAAGATTTCTATTATGAAGATAATTATTATCGATTTCGGGTTAATCATTAATTCTCGAATCTGGGTTTGAGAGTTCTATTATGAAACCATTACTGATTATCAGTTACTAAAACCCGAATCTAGATTCCGAATATCTTACTATTGACTACTGAACTTCACTTATTGATGCTTGAATCTAGGTTTTAGATTTTTGAACTTCCTAATACCTAAATTTGAGTTTCAGGTCTTTTACCATCAATTTTTGGATTTCATCTGTTAATTCCCAAATCTGGGTTTTAAAAATTGTTCAAACAGGCTAATCTTCTATCGGTTTAGAAAATAACCGATCGAATTTGTATTAAAAATAACCGCAAGCGCACGGCGTACAATGTTAGTACGTGGCCAGTACGGGTCGATCCGTGGGGAATTGTTTAGATTTAAAATTCTATTTAATCAAATTAACCAAGAGTTGAGAGTTTTTTGAGCTAAAAATGTAGAAAAACTAGCAAAAGAAAATGGATAGAAATATGAGGGTTTGAGGGCAATTTAGAGATAAATCTACTCTCTAGATCACATAAATCAACACAACATGAAATTGTGATCTCTCTGTTTTGGTCATTAGTGAATTTAATTGATGTGTTTATCATAGTATGGAATATTTATGTTATTAATTAGCCCAATATAACCCATCAAACTATAACACACTCATTAAAATACCTGCTAACTCTCATGAAAAATGACAATGAAGATGAAAATAATATCTATTCTAAGCATGGCCTATTAACTATTGATTAAACCATCAAATTTTAATTTAAACATTCACTTCATTACCATAATCATATGTAGATGAAGAGGTAATTTGTGTTTGTGTTTGTTTAAGCATAGCCTATTTGGTGTCACTAACATAGGTTATCAAATTCAAAGCTAAAACAACAATTTTAAACCACAACAAATATTGCCATTAAGCACAAAAAGAGATCATAGTTTATCAAATTATGTTGAATCTACATAATTAGAGAGCTTCATTACCCCTAAATTGAAGGGGTTTAGCTTCTCATATTTGCTATCATATCAATAGATGTAGATTGCAACATGAAACAAAAAGAGGAAAATGAAAGTTAAATAAAAAGAGAGCTAATTAAAATGAAATAAAAACTAATCTACTTGCATAAGAAATGAAACTAAGCTACTAACATAAGAAGAAAGAGAGCATTTAAGTAGAAAAGAACATTAATTAACATTGCATAAAAAAAGAAAATTACATGAAAGTAAAATGGCTAAGTAGCCATGAAAAGAAAAGAGAACTTTGAATTATTTGTGAGCCTCTAACTAAACTAAATGGAGGCTAAGAGACTAAGAGGAAGAGAGGAGGTTACATGAACATATGGGGTATTTATACATGTTTTAAAACCCTAATCAAATTTTTGGGAACTATCCAAACTACCCTTGAGGAAGTGTGGCCACCAAGTTATCATTAGCATGAGATAATCTTCCATTTAAATGTACATGAAACTTTAATGACAATTAGCATGTGCATTAGCTCCTAATTTGTACATCATGGTAAGAGGGTAGGTGGGGTCTTCCATGTTTTATGAAATGAATTATTTCAATCTTCATTTCTTTGTATCTTCTTGTGCATGCATATTTTCCACGAAGCCACTTGTAATTGAATTCAATTTCCTGCAAAATAATATAAAAATTTCCAAGTAAATTTTCCCAAATTAATATATGCGCAAAATGACCATTTTTCCCATGTATTAAGATGAATATATGATGATTTGAAAATAATTTGAATTTTGGTTTAACATGTTAAAACACCCAATATGATCATTTATTAAATTTAATTAGATTAAATATGGAAGTAAAAATATACACATTTACGTGCACATCAAAGCAGTTTATACTTAGATTACAATGGACGTCTAGTCTTCAATCAAAACTTTGAGTTTGTCTTCTTAGTACCCAAATTAGGGTCATTAGTGTGCTAAAAACATTTATCAAGATCTAGATCTTGTCGCATGGATCATTATTATATCTAAAAGGAGTTTCCAAACGGTTGTCCAAAAATAAGGATTCATAGATTACAATAACTTATTTCCAGATGGTAGCTCACGACCTTCTATTACCAAACATTTGTTGTCTCTAACGGAAAGTTCTTGGACTTCAATTATTATACGTCTGGTTTACTATTAATCTCTTGGGAGTTCAATTTATGAATTTCATTTTTAACTACAAAAGTTGAATAGTGGGACTTGTAATGTTGTCAGACAAGAGTCCTTAAGTCCCAATAGTTTTTACAATTATAGATTTCATATTCTTTATTAACTCAAGATGATGACTAGTTAATCTTTGGGGTTTTGAAGCTCTATATATTGACTTCAATTCCAAATCACAAAGCATATATGTAACATACCCCTACTTGGAGGCCCAAAACTAACGGCTATGGATGATGTAGTCATCTATAGTTATTAATCTTCGGTGACTAAATACGGTGGTGCTAGATACATTGATACACAGATCACAGAAATGTGGAAAATATTTAAGAATTCAAAACATATTTCCACATTCCATTCAAAACATTTCATTTTCACTACCTAATCCCAAATCGTTAACCATGTTCAGCAAAATATAATTATTACACACACGCCAAGAGCGACATATGAAGGTGCTCCCTTAGTTGATCAGAGTATATAATAAGGCTAATAATTCTGCCTTTACATCCAAATACACAGTGGAAAAAAAGATAACTGTAAATAACTAACTGCCACCTGCACGCCTCCGAAAGCTTTATTCATCTAAGAAGAGAACCTAAAAACCTTACTCTCAAACTACTCAAAATTAATTGAGCACCCGAGAGTGTAAGGGGAAAACAAAAACTTACAGTCAAACATAAAGCCTGGTATGAATAATAATCTAACATCTAGTTCCCTTTTTAGATATCCAGTGAGACCACGCTGCTTAGCGGAACGGGTTTTCCCCTCACCAGTATCCTAAAACCTTTTTAAAGTCATATATTGTGCTCCTACATCCACAATGGTTAAAACATACATTTTCAAAATATTATGATGATATGCATACTTGAAAACAATAAGGATTTCCCAACCCCTATTTAATACGACACCCTGTCATATCCATAGTTTTCATAGGGTCACTAAGACCATGGGCTCCTACCAGTTAACTTAATTAATTCAAGTGTTCCCCTGAACCTTTTAGTCATTTCACTAACACTCACCTTATCCTAGTTTTCATGAGTAGACTAAGAACCTATGAATTTATCCAATAACTCACTTTACATCCTAGTTTTCATGGGTTAACTAGGAATCTACCGATACTTTCATTGGCCACTTTTTTATCCTAGTTTTCATGGGTTTACCAGGAACCTATTGAATGATGTCAATTCTTAATCTAGATATAGTTTTCATGGGTTCACTATAAGCCAATTAGCCCCTACTAACTATCCTTAGTACAAAGTTTTTATGGGTTAACTATGAACCTTTTGGTTTATTCCAACAACAACTTTATCATAGTTTTCATGGGTTTACTATGAACATTTTGGTTTATTACAATAACTACTTTATCATAGTTTTCATGGGTTTACTATGAACCTTTTGGTTTACTCCAATAACTATAGAGTTTAGGCATCTTATATTATTGGGTCACCCTGACTCCTTGGATGCAATTCTACTCATTCAGAGGTTTAAGCAATATATATTCACTAGTGAGTTACCCTAGCTGGTTCTTCTACCCCCTTTTCCCAAAATACAGTTATGGGTTATCATGTGAATATATTCCTATTTGAAGAAGCAAAACAACAATTTTTTACTATACCAATCCTGTGGGTTTAGGGTCCTTGAAATATATTTCATAAAACATAGTTAACACCTTTAACTTATATTTTCATCAAGGCAATACTTCTTCAAAATTTCCTACTTAAAGCTATTGCAAAATTCATTATATAAGCCGTGGGATTTTCTTTTAAAAACTAGAGTATGGGTATTAAAACCTTTCGACAATGTCGAAAGCTACTATTTTCAACCCTTTCGAAGGGTTTTAATCATATCCTTTTAAAATAACAGGCTCCAGCCCTTTTTATACTTTAAAACACTTCTTTCTAGACCCTTCGACCCCAATGAAACTCAAACCTTTCGAAAGCATTGGAAAAAAAACCTTTCGAAAACTCACTGAGTTCAATTTAAAACATGTAGAGAACCTTCTTTGAAAACCTTTCGACTTCATTGGAATCAACCTTTCGACTTTATCGAAAGCTCTACTTCGAAAGCTTTAAAACATATCATTTAAAACAATAGGCCTCGGCCTTTAAAACAACTCCTTCAAAAGCTTTAGGTTATACTTCAATTATAAAACAAGGGTAAATCATCTAAGTCGAGAGTTTTGATACCTTTCGAAAGCATTGGAGAAGCGGCTGGTTTTAAAACAAGTAAACCTTTCGAATTTGTTGAAAGCAACGACTTCGAAAGGGTGGAAAAAGTGGCAATAACCTTTCAACTGTGTCGGAAGGTTCAAAACAAAACAATGATAAAGCAGTAATAACCTTTTGATTATTTCGAATGGTTTAAAACCTTTATTTTGAATAATTGACTTGGTCGAAAGCAACCAAGTCGAAGCTCTTATTCGAAAGCAAAGCAGGCGACTATTTTGGTTTATAAAACAAACATACTCCATCCTCTTCGGCAACTAACCTTTCGACTAAGTACTCTTCGACCGTGTCCAATTCATTGTGTACCAAGTAACTTGATACCATATGCATTGGTCTGACCTTTTTGAAAGCTATAACCTTTCGTCCGTGTCGAAAGGTCTGGGCCGGAAGGCTTGATGCCTAAAATGGCTGAAACATGCTAAAAGCCTAATTTTCTTATTTTTAACTTAAAAAGATATTTTTTCCAACTAACCTGCCTTTTTCTGTCAAATTCCTATTGCTTAACAAATACTTTTCAGAAAAGTGCTGCCACTAATTTCAGAAATAATAATTTTATTTTATAAAATGTTCATTCTCCATAATTAAATATATAAAACATTTAGGTCCCATACCTTAAATAATTTTATAAGTTCATCAAATCACTTAGGAAAAATTTAAAAAAATCCTAGAAAATATATTTTAATATGTTTTCCAACATATAAAAATTTCAAAACAAAATAATAATTATTTTAGCCGTAAATAATTTATAACCCAATAAATCATTTTCTTCACTAGAAAATTAATATAAAATCCTCATTAATTCAGAAAATTATGGAAATTGAAACCCATCTCCATAATCATGTTTTCTACCACATAAAATTTTCCCATGGCATTTAAAATTCATTTCATCTTGGTTTTACCCTCAAACCGTGTGATCACCTTTTTAACAAACTTATTTAATCCATATAAATCATAGTTCAATCATATCATCATCAATATATCATAAAAACAGATTTACACTAAAATCTGAAACCATATAATCATAAAACTAAAATAGAGATGTAGAAATTGTTATTCACCCTAGATTAGATAAAGAAATTGAAGTTTGATTTCTTCTTGCTTGATCCTAAGCTTTACTTTGATTTTCTCTTCTCTTCCTAATGGCCAACCTTGCTCTTCTTCTTACGGTTACTATTTTGTTTGAGATAAAAATGAGCGTGTATGAATATGGAGAATAGTATAAATATGGGAAATATGGGTGGCTATTTACCCTAATGCCCTTATGTTTAACTACTTAACCATTTATTAGTTCATTTAGTTAAATAAGTACGGCCACTTAATTTATTAATCAATCCTCAATCTCCTTGTCTATATTATTCTATTTAATTTATTCTAATTAAATCTCCTGAATCATGTCAATAAAATTAGGGGTGTTATAGTATATTATATAAGTAATGAGCTAACGATAGAAAATGTTATGTGCTTAAAATTTTGCAGAAAAATGAGACTATTAAGAACGAAATAGTTGTTAAATTTTATTACTAAGGAACCAAAGCTTCTTTCATACAAAGGCAATTAGATGGCTTTCGAAGAAGTTGTGAATACCTGGTGCTATTATAAATAATAAATAGGACAAAAGCTTTTGAAAAGGGGCGAAAAGGCAAAGTTACCCTTCCGACTCATTAAGACCTTTCGACACAGATGGATTCGCATAAATAAGAAAACCAGGAATGGGTTTGAAACACCTTTCGAGGGTATTGAACGAAAGGCTGTGCACATGAACCAATTCCCTCAAAATATAAGGTTTTGTCGTTGTTAATTTACCACTTGAAGATTTGATTCCAATACACTTTTCGAAAGAAAGGGTAAGGCTTTTAAAACGGTTGGAATTCTTCGAAAGCATGATGCAAATCCTATGTGAAGGCCACGATTCCTTTCAACCCAGTTGTCACTCTCTATTCCTATCGAACCAACTTGAAGGCTCAACTCATTACTCACTTGAAACAGTATAGCAGCACAAGGTGAAGAGCGCCACCACTACCCTTTCGACGAAGTCGAAAGCAGTCCAGTTAAAAGCAAAGAAAAAGAGGCACTTAGACTATAATGGCAGTGAAAAGTAGTCTAGGCAATCCTTTCGACTGGGTCAAAAGGTCCGCAATTATAAGGTGGAGGCATAAGAATGGATGAGAAAGCTCCAAAGGAAAGCCTTTCGACGGCATCGAAAGCAGGCATGCATAAAACTTAAGGAAAGCCTTTCGACCATGTCAAAACGATGCATGCGGAAGATTGGAGAAAGATATTTCGACTTAATTGAAAGAATGGGTGCGAAAGGGGGCAGATCTGCATCTACAAATACGAACCTAGGGGTCCCATTTTGGGAACGGGATTTTGGAATCCTAAACTCATTCTCCAATTTCTTAGCAAGATCAAACCTTTGTAACCCTAAATCAATTTGGGGAAAAGTATTGTTACTTGTAACCCAATTTGGATTAATGTTAAAAGAGGGAATGCAAGGATTCAATAAAGATTTTGATCATGAGGTAGATCATTTCAATTATTAGCTTGTCTAATGATCAATTGCACATGATGCTAGCTTATCTTCTTAATTTCTTTGTGTCTTATGCTATGCTGTGGCAACAGCTTGGATATTATGCTTACGAATCACATTATTATCATGTTTAATGATATTTAATGATAAACAAAAATGATGATGATGTTTCAGACTTAATAAGTTCATGGAACTTATGTTATCGAAGATGATTTTCCATTGCATATATTAAATAGAGCTTGCATATTGTACTTTAGATCTACTTGAAAAGAGGGAGACCCCTTCGACTTAGTGGGAAGGAACTTTCCGAAAGGGATCTGTTTGTACCAAAATTGGGCATAACACTCTTCGGAAGTCTTCGAAGAGATAAAGTGAAGAAATTAAATGGAAAAAGAGGGATTATCTAACAAAAACTCCAAATTTTAGAAATGAGAATAATTAAAGTGTAAGGAGACATAAGAATTTAGAGTGGTTCGGCGTATAGCCTACGTCCACTATGAAGTAGTTTGCTTTATTGATCTTTCTTTTGTGTTTACAAGTGAATCTAATGATTTACAACAGAGAATTATGATTTGTGGCAGTAAATCTCGTTGGTAGCAGCAGTAATGGAGTTTGGATCTGGATCTGGCGAGTCCGGGCGTTAGAGAGCTCAAAGAAGAAGAAGAACCCCTTTTCTGTTGGCTTTGGGGGTCTATTTATAGGTGTAGGAGGCTGATATTTCGCTCATATCTCGGGAGACCCTCTCTGGCACATGACCAGGCCCGCACGCCCAAGCCCGTGAATTTTTGGTCTGATCTGTGATCGATACGAACAGATTTCGACTCGATCAAGATTTCATCCAAATGAGTCGAAATTTGTCGTGGGCATTCTTTAGCATGCACGTAGTCTTCTGTGAAAATTTCAGAGCATTTGGACTTGTAGATGGGGAGATATGATCGATATGAAATGGAGTTTTCGGTAGGTTGTTTCCTTCGACTCGCTTCCGTTTCGACTCGCTTCTGCTTCGACTCAGTGACGTGGCGCTTTCTAGATCGCTCTACCTTTGACGCTGTTCTGAGCGAGTCGAAGCCTGCATTGATTGAGTGAGTCGAAGTGAGCCATAATTGATCGAATCGAAGTGAGCCATGATTGATCGAGTCGAAACGCGCACTTTAGATGGTTCCAAACTGGAGCGAGTCGAAGAGAGCAGTTCTGGGAGGTTTGAGTAGTGGAGTCGAAGTTGATGGAGTCACTCAGTGGTTCGAGGGGAGCGAGTCGAAGAAGGCCTTTGAGCGAAGCGAGTAGAAGCAGGTACTTCAGATGGTTGTGAAGCGAGTCGAGCAGGAACGAGTCAAAGTTGGCATCCGAGGGATACAGAGCGAGTCGAAGGGAGCGAGTCGAAGGAGCGAGTCGAACGGTAGTTGTTTCTCATCCAATTTTGTATCTTTCATAACTTGAGCATACGGACTCGGGTTGACTTGAGATTTGTAACGTTGGCTCTCATGGCTTAACTTGTCATGTCCTACCAATTTTGGCTCGATCCGGACTCGAACAAAATTCATCGATATTCGTAGTGAGTCCATGTATAACTGATCTCTAGGACGGGCCGTCATTGGTAATTAGTCAATTCCTTGGTGTTACGGCCTTGCCAAAAGGCGGGATAACATTTTCCCCCCAAAGTACGTCTTGTGGGAACATGACGTGCTTTGAAATACTGCTATCCTTACTCTGAATAGTTATTGTTTTTTCAATGAAAGTTGTAACCATTGATCGTTCTTCTTCATAATGTAAACCGTTGACTATTGTACAATGTATTGTTGCAACTGATTGCTGTAGGCTAGTGGTTACCTGTTTGCTGTTGTAATCATTATTAGATGAATTTCTGATTTTTGAAAATCGGGAATATTGGATGTTAGTCCGACATTCATGCATATATGTTAATCTGACTCCCGCTGACGTTCGTACGTTCTCGAGTCGTTGTCAGTTTATTATTTTCTGAATTCCGTATCGATCCTCTCCTAAACCGATGTGGAATTCCTTGCAACAACGCTTGACGGTATGTTTTGAATGTTCCTTCGTAACGATCCTCTCAAAGTGCTTGTTTGACTCGATGATGGACGTGACCCGAGCGAGTCGAAATGGAGCGAGTCGAACTGGAGTGAGTCGAAAGGCGCTTCCCAGACGGATTCGAACTGCTTGTTTCGCTGCACTGGAGAGGGAGTCGAAACGCACCGGAGATAGGGGAGCGAGTCGAGGAAGAGATGGAGTCGAAGTGATGTCTTTCATTGCTGCATGAGGGAGTCGAACTGATCACGGGGATGGAGTCGAAGGAGCGACACGAAAGGGAGCTCTGCATCAGTGCGCTGAAGTGGGAGTCGAAGCACGTGTTCGACCCCACTGGAATTCGAATCGGTTATTTCCCTTACTTTCGAGTCCATATAAATACCTGGCACTTAGCCGTTTTTTCACTTTTTACTTTTTATTTTTATCTTCTTTGCCTTCGTATCGCTCTGAGACTCGAGAAGAAAGAACGAAAATCCTTGCCTTCGAATCGATTCACATCATCACATATTCGAACTAATCTGACAGATCTAGGTAACCCATTAAACGAATCCAACGCATGAACAATGAGACTCGGTTTTTTAGCACTAAATCAACCTGAGTTGTGATTGATCGAAAGTTTCAGGATCTTAGCTTCAAATAGATCTGGAGTGGAAGGTTTTGAGAGGATGAGGCAGAGGCTTTCGTATCGATCGATGGTGGAGCTTCGCATCGAGTCGAACGCCCTGAATCTATGGATCGATACGAAGGGGCTGTGTTTGATCAATTTGAAACGATGGCCTTTGATCGAATCGAAGTGGGTAGCTTCGGAGCGAGTCGAAGTCGATGGCTCTGGATCGAGTTGAAGTGTAGATCCTTGGGAGCGAGTCGAACTCGATGGTCCTGGGGAGCAAGTCGAACTACGTGGTGTTTGGACCGAGTCGAACTCGTGATCTTGGGACCGAGTCGAAGGAACGAATTGAACAGTGTGGTCTTGGAACCGAGTCGAAGGAATGAATCGAACAGTGTGGTCTTGGGACCGAGTCGAACTCGTGATCTTGGGACCGAGTCGAAGGAGCGAATCAAACTGTGGATTTCGAATCGGGTCCTCTTGGTTTGAGTCGAATTTTGCATGCCAACCTTCTGACCGAGTCTAACTTATATGCATATGACCATAGCCTATTTATGCGAACATGGCTCTTGCGAGCGATACAAATTTTGGTCGTCCAAAAATTTGAAATTTTTAACATACTTTAACAATTGCCTCCAACGAGCTTCAAACTTGCATAAATGGACTTAACTTTTTCACTGCAAATCTGATTTTCCTATCGAAGCTCGTCGATGAAACTGCAACTTATAAAAAATGACAACGAACTTTGACTTGAAATGATAGTCGATGGTAAGATGGTATGGTTATGACGGTCATACGCTTCCTTCAATCCTGTTGATCTTCTCAAATAACATATAGTACTGCACTGCACAACACGCTCACATACTTTACACTGGGGGATGCACGAGTGTTATTTGTTAGTTTAACAATGATTTTTTATAAGCTAGCTAGTCATGGACCCTTCAAGTTCTCAGCAGCCGGAAATTCCAAGTTCTATTCCTCCAACCATAGAGATACCGGTTATCGAAGCCGAAGTCATAGAGCCAGCTCCGGGTGAGCGTCCGGGTGCTTGGTTTATACTCAATCCATCAGATTCCGTGCCGTCGGGTATCTCTGAAGATATGCTTGGATGGATTTGCTTAAGGCATGGATTGTCGCTTGAAGACGTGCTACTTCATGGGCCCACTAATAGGCCACACAATCCCCCGGAGGGGTATACCACTTTCAACCGTCACGCTTGCACAACGGGGACACTTCCTCCCTTCAATGATTATATAAGGGAGATGTTATCGTTTCTTGGCATAGCTCCATCTCAGCTACATCCCAACGGGTACGCCTTATTGAACAGCATCTTTGTTCTCTTCACGGAGATCCTTTTTCGACCACCGAAGTCGATCGAAATCCGATATTTATTCAATGTCAAGAGCCATGGAGACAGCCCGTCTTTCACCTTCCTAGAAGCAGTCAGGAGCTGCCACATTGTACAGGGCTCCTGGGGAAGGCTAAGTTATTATAAAACCGAATGGTTCTACATTCGGTGTCCCCTGGATTTGCTGGGCGGTGGTTGGATAAACGTAAGTGTTACCACTTCTCCCTTGAGTCATTGAGATACTAGTAACTGACTTCAAAAACTGACACACTTTTTCCTTCTTACAGCTGCAATCTCTCGTCCTGATAGCGCGTACTTCAGAGAGCTTGTTCGGATTCTTCAAGTGTTTCCGAGCGAAGAAAGGCACATAGACTTAGTCCTGACCGACAGGAATTTGAGGGCTATCGAGCTAATAGAGCGGAGATAGAGCATACATCTGGAAGTGGTACATAGAGTGATCCCGAAGAAACGTGTGAAGCGCAAAGCACACGCAGTTGTGATCACCGAAGAAGTTGACCCAGAAAGAACGCCCACCGATATCGAGCTTCCAACTGGGCCTTCTGCCGATGTCCTGGACTCGGGTGGAAGAAGAAAAGGCAAGGCCGCTGCTCACAAACGCCCTAAATCTAAGAGATTTAAATCCGTTGTCGTGTCTTTACCATTCCAGGGGATCAGAATTTCAAAAGCTCCTCCCCCGTAAATGGAGAGTCCTTTTGTAGGGCATAATGATATCCCGATCTCGGATTTTGTGTCGTCTCCGCACGACGCCAGGATGGAAGGGCTTGATAGTGCTTTTGAACCGAGCAGGTCGCTTGCTATGAGTGCGGCCGACATTTTTGGTTGGTCGGTGGATTGCACATGCATACACTTCACTACACTACATGATCCACAACTGTACTTCGTCCAACTTAGGAAGTTGCTAACTCTTTCTTCGCTTCTCATTTTCAGGTACTATGTCTGGAAGAGGATCAATGCTGACCAGTCTTCGTTCAGCCCAAAAGGCTTCTGGTTACTACGATTCTCGCAGGAGGGATTCTGATGGGGATCGTGATCGCGAGCACTATAGTCAGGATAGGTATGGGCATGACAGGGATAGAGAATACCGACGCCGGTCTAGATCACGTTCTCCCCCTCCTAGGCTTCCATCTCCTCCTCCCGTTCAAACTTCATATCCACCAGAACCTCCTCGTCACAGGCCTTCTTCTCACACTTCCAGATCTGAGACTCATCTCTAGAGAGTCGAGACTACATCTTGCATAGTTACAGAGCAGGTCCCCGCTGATCCCACTGGAGAAGTGGCCCTTAAGTTGGCTCAAATGAAGAAGGATTTTCCTAATATTTGCTTCGACGGTTATGTTTTCCCTCCCCACTTGAAGAGAACTCCATCAGGGGTAAAAGGAACGATGCATGACTTTGTCCACGACATCTATACCCAATATCGAGAGTGAGCGAAGGCTACCGAAAAATCTTCTAAATTGGCCTTCGAGCGGGCTAAAGAGATCGAGAAGATGGAGACTGAGCTTGCAAAAAGGGATCGCATTATCCAAGTACTTTCTGCCGAGTCCGAGTCTTCTCGAAAATCTGAGATTGAGGCCATTAAGAAGGTTGACGAAGTGAAGGCAAAAATAGAGAGGTTGAGTCAGGCATACGTTGCCTTGGTGGAGGAGATGGGCCACCGGAATACAAAAGTTATCACCGAGCGGGATGCGGCGGTCAAGGAGCTTAATGACCTAAAAGCCAAATTCGCCAGCTTGGTCAAAGAAAAAGATGACACAAACAACGCAGCCCAGGAGGCGTGCGATCAGGCTGTTCTGCTCAGGGGAGAACGGGATGCGACGGTGGCCAAAGTCCAGAAAGCGGAGACTGAGGTCGAGGAGAGAATGAAGTTGGCCGAGTCCAGGTTAGAGGCTGACATTGAGGACCTCCTTGTTGTTTACAACGCTAACGTGCTGAGGCACAGGGGTCTGGCCTGGCTCGATGATTATTCGACGCATCTCCATAGTGCTTGGGGCCGACTGGTTGAGGAATAGAAAGAGGCGCACCAGGTTGAGTATGTGGATGAATACGAGCTCGAGAATCGTCTGTTAACTGATGACGAAAAGAAAATTCTCCATGATTCAATGATCTCTTATGAGAAGGAGAGGTTCGGCACCCAGCACCTAGAGATAGGAGAGGGCTCCGGGGTTGGACATAATGATGCAAGTCTTGACATTCCGGTGTCAACCCAGCCTGAATCTTTGCCTGCGGCTGATCCTCAAGCTGTTCCTGCCTATAATTTGGATCAGGCGTGGATGTCTCGGACTACAGCGCCAGCGACTGAAGCCGCCCCGTCGCTTACAAGCCAAACTGAGGATGGTACTCCAAACATTCTACATGTCTTTCATGAGTCGAAGTCTTCGATCGAGTTTAAGATCTAATAATTTTTTCATTCTTTGTCCAGTGATTGATGTCGCACCGGCCATGCTGCTGCTACTCAAGAGTTCTATCAAACGCAGGAGGCTATTGCAACTAAAGCAACCACCATGAGTACAACTGCTCCGCTTGACGATCCGCAGGGAGGTACAATTATGTTTGACGAGCAGTTGATGAATGAACTCTTTCGCCGTCACGGCGATCCCCTTGCGTTCTTGCCACCCGTCATGAGCGGAACTGATCCTGCTGCAAGTTTTTCAATGCCAACTGCTGATGCCCCCAGCAGGGCTCGAGCGATAACCGAAGAGGATATGTTCGCTCAAATTGACGTTGAAATGGCAGCAGCGGCTCAGGGTAGAAACTTTGGAGGTGGAATGGAAGCATTAGGGCCTGCTCCGCTTAGAATGATATCTCCCGGTGGTGCTGTTTTTCTCACCGGCATGCCCATTCCGCCTTCTGTATTCGATCATGTTCCTCCGACTCCGCCCGCAGGGAGCGTTCCTATTCACATGAGTTCCGAGGAGGATGTCGACATAATGCCATCGCCTGAAGGCTAACCGCCGAAAGGACCAGGCTCGAAGAGGAAGATTGGCGATGGCTCCAGCGGGTCCGCACTGAAGAGGAAGCCAAGGAAGAAGAGAGATTAGGCATGATCATCTGGCATATTTTGATTTTGAATTTTGTTAGCCGTGTATAGATGCGGGTTCGGCCCTTGCTAGTAGGAATTTTTTGGAAACTTGTATACGAACGTCTTCTATAATCAATAGAAATGAAACTTTTCTTTTTTGTCACTGTGTATTTTTCTTAGTGTTTCAATGTCTGAAATGCACTTGTGAAGTTTCAGGTTCCGAATCAAGTTTGTTTTGGTTTTGCCAAGTTTGGGAACTGTGGACATGGCTTGCGACCGAGAAGCAAGTTGAATTCTGACATCGCATTGCTTCAATCAGTGGTTGATGCCTAAGTCCTGCCCCCTAGTCTTAGGGATGATTTGTAAACCGTCAGCCGACGATCGCTTCTTACCTGTAACATGTTGAGTCTTGCGCCACCGAACGGATGTCTGAAGCAAGCGAAGATTGAGTAATGCATCCATGCTTGTTTGATTGTCGACAATCATTTTCGTACTCCGGGGATTCCTATTCATTCATCAGTGGCTGGTTACGCCGGCTTAAGTTTCGGTCATATGTCTGCGATCGGGAGACTTGGAATTGGCACTTGCACTCTGGGAGTCCGGAGTTGATGTTTATACTCCGCTTCGCGCTCTGGGAATTCGGAGTTGGATGTTTATACTTTGCTTCACACTTTGGGAATACGGAGTTGAATGTTTATACTCCAGTTCACGCTCTGGGAATTTGGAGTTGGATGTTTATACTCCGCTTCGCACTCTGGGACTACGGAGTTGAATGTTTATACTCCGGTTCGCGCTATGTGAATTCGGAGTTAAATGTTTATACTCCGCTTCGCACTCTGGGAATACAGAGTTGAATGTTTATACTCCGGTTCGCGCTTTGGGAATTCAGAGTTGGATGTTTATACTCCGCTTCGCACTCTGGGAATTCGAAGTTGGATGTTTATACTCCGCTTCGCACTCTGAGAATACGGAGTCGAATGTTTATACTCCGGTTCGCGCCCTGGGGATTGGGAGTTGGACGTTTATACTCCGACTCGCACTCTAGGAGTTCGGAGATGAATAAGGATTGTCGTGTATCAATCCCTTTTTTGACTTTGATGTGATGGCTTGCCCCCGAGCTCGAGTTTCACTTAGGGAGTGATTGGTTGCACCGCAGCCACTCTCTATTTGAATAAATCCCACCGTATGATGAGACTTAGCTCTCTGTGCATAGTGATGGTCGTACGAAGTATTTCAAGTAAATGACAGCTCTGGCTCGAAGAGGTTGCATTTTATTGCTGAAATAAGAAAGTATGGCAAAGTCAGCTGCCTTATTACAAGTTCTAATTTCGAAATGCATAAACAAATTGCAGAAAAGGAAAGTAAACTAAATGGATAAAGATAGCCTGTCAGGTGTAATAGCGGCGAAGGCTCTCGCTATTCCAAGCTCTTGGCAGGGTAAGACCATCGACGGTCGATAACTTGAATGTGCCATCTCCGTGCCTTCGTTCAATAACGTACGGTCCTTCCTATGTCAGTTTTATGTGTGAAGGAACCGAATAGATTTTTTTTAAGATGAGATCGCCTAGTTCGAAGGTCCGCGGACGGACATTGGCGTTGTACAATCGGGTGACTCGACTTCGATGCGCAGCTGCACTCAAATAAGCCTGTTCACGCTTCTCATCCAGTAGATCAAGAGATTCAGCAAGTAATATAGCATTTGTCTTCGGATCATAGTATGTCACACGATGAGAAGGTACTTCTAGCTCGACTGGAATAACGGCCTCTGAACTGTAAGAAAGAGAGAATGGAGTGTGGCCGGTCGCGGTCTTGTGGGTTGTTCGGTAAGCCCATAGAGCCATAGGAAGTTCATCAATCCACTTGCCCCCGACCTTTTCTAGTCGTTTCTTCAGGATGGACTTTATGACTTTATTAACTGCTTCGACCTGTCTGTTCGCTTGAGGGTGTGCAACTGCGGAGAATTTCTTTTGGATGTGAAATCATTTGCAGAAATCTTTGAATTCAGCACTGTCGAATTGGGTTCCGTTGTCCGTGATTATGGTGTGTGGGAGACCGAATCGACAGATGATGTTATGAACCACAAAATTGATTACTTTCTTCATTGTAATGGTAGCGAGAGCTTCGGCTTCAGCCCACTTTGTAAAGTAATCAACTGCGATGATAGCGTACTTCGTACCACCTTTTGCCAGAGGTAGAGCACCGATGATGTCGATGCCCCACATTGTGAACGGCCATGGGCTAACCATTTGCGTTATCTCAGTAGGGGGAGCCCTATGGATTCGGGCGTATTTTTGGCACCTATCACATTTCTTTGCACAGTCCAACGCATCGTGATTCACGGTAGGCCAGTAATATCCATAGCGAAGTATTTTCTTGGCAAGTGCTTGCCCCCCGGTGTGATCGCCACATTCTCCCTCATGTACATCGCGTAACACTTGTTTAATTTCATTGTGAGCGATACATCGGAGTAGGGGAACTGAGTACCCCCTTCAGTACATGAGTCCATTCTGGATGGTAAATCTTGAGGCCTTTCGAAGGACCTATCTTTTTTCATTCCTGCGCTCCGGCAGGGTCCCGTGCTCAATGTAATTTTTGAGTGGAGTCATCCATGAATCCTTTTTGGGGATTGTTTCGCATACCCGGTTTATTTCTGCCCGGTCGATACTTGGGGAAGATAGCGTTTCTACGGGTACGAGTCCCATTTGTTGAGCTTCGCCTGTGCTGGCTAACTTCGCCAACGAATCGCCCTTTTGGTTGCGTTCTCGAGGTATACTATAGATGGCGTAGTAATCGAAATGGTCCAGTACTTCTTTAACTCGAGCTAAGTAAGCAGCCAACCTTCGATCTCTTGCTTGATACTCTCCTCGTACCTGGCACACAACTAATTGTGAATCACGATAGATTTCCACTACGATAATTCTCAAATCCCTAGCGAGTTTCAAGCCAGCTAGGAGGGCTTCATATTCAGCTTCATTATTAGTCGCATGGAAATCGAACTTTAAGGTATAACATATGGATCGACCCTCGGGAGTTTCAAGCACAATACCAGCGCCTGAACACCGGTCGTTTGATGCTCCGTCGGTATAAAGTTTTCAGACGTATTTGGGGGATTCAATGGCTTCGGGCAAGTCCTCTAGGACGGTAAATTCAGCTATGAAATCGGCTAGGACTTGTCCTTGTATGGCCCATCTCGGAGCGTAAGTAAGGTCAAACTGGCTCAGTTCGATGTTCCACTTGAGTAACCTACCAGACCTCTCAGGCAGCGAAAGGACATGTCATAACGGCTGTTCGGTGTAAACAATAATGGAATGTGCCTGGAAGTATGGTCGGAGTTTTCTTGATGCGATGACAAGGCAGTAAGCCAACTTTTCCAGCTACGGATAATTTCTTTCAGCCCCAGTCAATCGTTTGCTGACATAATATATTGGCCTCTGTATCTTGTCTTCTTCTCGGATTAATGCAGCGCTGATAGCGTTTTCTAATATCGCCAAATATACGAACAGCTTTTAATGATCGATAGGCTTTGACAGTATTGGTGGTGTGGATAGATGTTAAACTAGTGCTTGGAAAGCGCCCTCGCATTCTGTGGTCCATTCAAAGTTTTGTTTCCCTTTTCGAATCAGATCGAAGAAGGGAATGCATTTGTCAGTGGACTTTGAAATGAACCTGCTCAATGCTGCTACCTTTCCATTGAGACTCTGGACTTGTTTTATAGTTTTAGGAGTTTCAATATTTCTGATTGCCCAAATCTTTTCGGGATTGGCTTCGATTCCCCAAGCATTAACGATGAACCCAAGGAACTTTCCGGACGCAACTCCAAAGTGACATTTCAGTGGGTTGAGCTTCAGCTTGTACTCCCGAAGTATGTTGAACATAGTTTCCAGGTCTTTTACATGGTCGGTGGAGAGTCATGACTTCACAAGCATGTCTCTACATATACTTCCATTGTCTTCCTGATTTGATTAGCGAACATCCGATTGACCAACTGTTGGTAAGTAGCCCCGGCGTTCTTGAGTCCGAACGGCATAACCTTGTAACAGTAAAGTCCTAGGTTGGTTACGAAGCTGGTGTGTTCTTGATCGGGTAAATGCATCGGTATCTGATTGTAGCCTGAATACGCGTCCATGAAGGATAAGAGTTCATGTCCAACCGTCGAATCCACTAGCTGATCAATTCTAGGAAGCGGGAAACTGTCTTTGGGGCACGCTTTATTCAGATCGGAATAGTCGACACATGTTCTCCACTTCCCGTTTGGCTGTCAGACGAGCATGGGGTTTGACACCCATTCAGGATATAGCGCATCTCGAATGAATCTGTTCGCTTCAAGCTTTTCTACTTCCTCTTTAAGGGCGGCAGATCTCTCTGGATCCATACCGCGCCTTTTTTGTTTGACCGGGACATGCCGCGGGTCAATGTTCAGAGTGTGGCTCATGATGTCCGACGAGATCCCATACATATCAGAATGTGTCAAGGCGAATACGTCAAGATTTGCCCGCAGAAATTCAACCAATTCCTCTTGAGTTTATTGGCTTAGCTGAGATCCAATCTTTATTATTTTGAATCATCGCTATTGTCAATTGGGACATCAATCGTCAGTTCGGCTGGGGATGCTTGACTTTCTTTAGATTCTCCTTCGTCTTCAGTTTCTCTCGTGTCAAGATCCTTGAGGAATTGGCTGGGGTGCGCGGGTTTGGGCCCGGGCGTTAATTGTCAATTATCGGCGAAACGGACGCAGAGAGATTCCTCTACGCCCTTTCTCTTCTCCTTCCACTGCGCCTCCCGCAGCTCAGCAATATAACAGGCTCTGGCAGTGGCCTGATCTCCCCGAACGATTCCTATTCCATGATC
The DNA here is from genome assembly GCA_030737815.1 of Allium fistulosum. NCBI lineage: Eukaryota > Viridiplantae > Streptophyta > Magnoliopsida > Asparagales > Amaryllidaceae > Allium > Allium fistulosum. Next base: position 672,154,813 of record CM060905.1, read on the forward strand.
AGTGGGAAATTTTAAGGTCAAACACCATGGGGCAATGGCTATTCTGAATTCAGCGAGGGTCGGTGGGCCCAAGAAAGCATTGTAAGGGGGGTCTATGTCCAGAACGATGAACTGCAACATCCGTACTCTTCGACGTTCTCCTACTCCCAACTCCACTGTCAGTTCCACCATCCTAGTGGGAATTATGGCACTTCCGTTGAAACCATGGACACGAGATTGACAAGGCTTCAAGTCTGCGGCTTCCATCTTCATTTGGTCATAAGCTCGTTTGAACAAAATATTCACAGAGCTTCCACTGTCAACTAAGATCCTTTTTATCCAAGTGAGACCTACTTGTGCTGAGATGACCAGTGGATCAATAGTGGGAGCTTCGACTTTATCTACGTCTCTGCTCCTGAACATGGTGTCATCCATCATCGTTTTCGGTTGCTTGGCCGGAGCCCCCACATCAAAACTACTGCAACACTCAAAGTCCGCATGCCTGATAGAACTGGCATACGACTCCATTTCTTTCCAGCTTCGATCTGCTGGGTGAGGACCACCGCTTATTGTATTGATGACCAACCTCCCATCCGCACGAGCGGGTTCTTCCTGTCTTTCCTCTTTGGATTTGTCTTTCAGTTGGTGGTTTCGGGGAAGGCTTCTTATATTGCATGGTATTGCAGGTCTGCAAATATACATTTTCCAACGATGTGTTCAATGGAGTGTAGTTTTCGTACATGGAAGCTCTACGCCGTGGTCCACGATCCTGATCGCGCTTTTTGTTCTAATTTCTATTGTCCCTCTGCTGATTATGTTTATTTTAGACGTTTAACTGAACTTTTCCAGAACTATCTCCGGACTGTTTGACAGCGACGTTACTCTAGATACCTTCGATGTTGGGTCCTACGTCATCCTGCTTCCTAGACTGTCTTGCATCCTCCCTTCTCAGGAATTGGGCTGCCTTGGAATATAAACGATCCAATGACGCAGGTGGTTTCCCAGCTAACCAACTTCCGAATTCAGAATCAGCATCAATCCCCTTAGTCAGAGCCATCAGGATAGAGTTATTGTCGGGATTGCTTATTTCCGCACACGCGGCATGGAATCGCTCCAAGTAACGTCTAAGCGTTTCTCCGAGAGCTTGCGTAACACTAGACAGAGTGTTAACGTTCTTAGACCTTGCCACGTGCATACGGAATTGCTCAAAAACTTGGTGGCCATCTGGTCAAAGTTATTGATGGATCGCGGTGGCAAACGAGTGAACCACATGGTAGCGATGCCCCCTAGGGAAATGGGGAAACTATGACACATTACTGCGTCATCAGCCCTAGCACCATTCATCAGCCATTCGTATTTCAGGACGTGTTGATTGGGGTCAGAACTCCCTTCATAAACTGGCAAAGCTGGCATCCTAAAGTGCCAAGGTGGTTCAGCATATAAAACATCATCGGTGAAATGGGTATGACTTTAGGAGATTCCCTAGTCATCATTGGATAGACCCTGACTTTCACGGATCATTTGGCGAATCATCGCTGGTATATCTGTCGTTTGGGCACTCGGAGCATGTTGTGCCAAGGTGTGGTCGGGTTCCACAGCGCGAGTCTGGACCGTACGCGGTCGACGGTCCGTGCCTCGCCTGCTTGGTTCAACATCCTCAGGGACATAAGGTTCAGGAGTCTTCTCTCGTCGGTTATGTTGAGGGTCAGCTTGGTTCCTAGTGTCACCACCTCGGCCAGCAGTGGTGGTGGTAGCAATGTTGCCGGTAACATGATAAGGAGCAACACCTCCCCGAGTTGAAAGTTCTGTGCGGAGGCTAACGGATGGTCCAGCTCTAGGTTGCCCATGGTTCGAAGTAGGTTGTTGTCCCGTGGCCTGGGTGTACCTTCCACCCAACCGCGGACGTGTGGATCTAGTTTGGCCATCGGAGGATGCTGAGCTCTCTGTGGAGGAGTGAGAACCTTGGTCTCTTCTTGATCTTTTTCGCTCTTTGGCGATTTAGCTGGTTAGTCAACTCCGTGTTGGCACGTAGCTGCTCCGCTAGCTGCTGTCGACTTTGGGTCAACTCCTGAAGCAATGTCTGGAATTCTTGTCTAGTGATTGGACCTAATGGATCTGAAGGCCCTGCAGCATTTTGGTTGGATGGATGTGATTGCGTGGGATTTTGTCGTTCCCGCGCTCCCTGATCAGCAGCTGTAGTGGTACGTGTGCTCACCATAAGGAATTGATGAAGTCCTTTCCTAGATCAGATTGCAAATCTGAGTAGAATGGAAGGGCTTCGAAGTTCTAGATCTAGATCTTCTTCTTAGATTTATGCAATCCAATATAGATAGGAGATCCAAAGAGTGGGAGAAAAATTGGGTTCCTCTTAATGAAAGCACCAAAGTGTTTGTACCAAAATTGGGCACAACACTCTTCGGAAGTCTTTGAAGAGATAAAGTGAAGAAACTAAATGGAAAAAGAGGGATTATCTAACAAAAACTCCAAATTTCAGAAATGAGAATAATTAAAGTGCAAGGAGACACAAGAATTTAGAGTGGTACGGCGTATAGCCTACGTCCACTATGAAGTAGTTTGCTTTATTGATCTTTCTTTTGTGTTTATAAGTGAATTTAATGATTTACAACAGAGAATTATGATTTGTGGCAGTAAATCTTGTTGGTAGCAGCAATAATGGAGTTCTGATCTGCATCTGGCGGAGTCCGGGCATTAGGGAGCTCAAAGAAGAAGAACCCCTTTTCTACTGGCTTTGGGGGTCTATTTATAGGTGTAGGAAGCTGATATTTCGCTCAGATCTCGGGAGACCCTCTCTGGCACATGACCAGACCCGCACGCCCAAGCCCGTGAAGTTTTGGTCCGATCCATGATCGAAACGAACAGATTTCGACTCGATCAAGATTTCATCCAATTGAGTCAAATTTTGGCCTAGGCATTCTTTAGCATGCACGTAGTCTTCTGTGAAAATTTCATAGCATTTGGACTTGTAGATGGGGAGATATGATCGATACGAAATGGAGTTTTCGGTAGGTTGTTTCCTTCGACTCGCTTCTGCTTCGACTCGGTGATGTGGCGCTTTTTGGATTGCTCTGCCTTTGACGTTATTCTGAGCGAGTCGAAGCGCGCATTGATTGAGCGAGTCGAAGTGAGCCATGATTGATTGAGTCGAAGTGAGCCATGATTGATCGAGTCGAAGCGCGCACTTTAGATGGTTCCAAACTAGAGCGAGTCGAAGAGAGCAGTTCTGGGAGGTTTGAGCAGTGGAGTCGAAGTTGATGGAGTCGCTCAGTGGTTCGAGGGGAGCGAGTCGAAGAAGGCCTCCGAGCGAAGCGAGTCAAAGCAGGTACTTCAGATGGTTGTGAAGCGAGTCAAGCAGGAACAAGTCGATGTTGGCATTTGTGGGATATGGAGCGAGTCGAAGGGATCGAGTCGAAGGAGCGAGTCAAACGGTAGTTGTTTCTCGTCCAATTTTGTATCCTTCATAACTTGAGCATACGGACTCGGGTTGACTTGAGATTTGGAACGTTGGCTCTCATGGCTTCGCTTGTCATGTCCTACCAATTTTGGCTCGATCCGGACTCGGACAAAATTCATCGATATCCGTAGTGAGCCCATGTATAACTGATCTCTAAGACAGGCCATCATTGGTTATTAGTCAATTCCTTGGTGTTACGGCCTTGCCAAAAGGCGGGATAACAGGATCTGAAGTATAAATGATAAGCAATGCTATATGGATGAATTCCTTCGAAAGGTATACCCACACTACAATACATACAATCCTTTCGAAGGAATTTATTCCAAAATAGCATAAACAATAGTGTCGAATGTAAATACTTCTCTTTAAAGGCAGTATGGTCCTTTCGACATAGTCAGAAGGAATGAATGTCTGATATGAATAACTACTTTCGATCCACCCAAAAAAGGGGTTTCGAAAAAGGTTCTTTCTCTTTAACCTTCTTTTCGATAAGGCTGATTAGATCTATTAACTATCGTTAATATTTTCTTAAAACCACCTTCCAAAAGCAATTTTTCCACGTTAACCCAATCGAAAGGAGGTTTCGAAGAGAATGATCATTTTTAATAATCTTCTTTTGAAGTATAAATAATATTTACTATTAACCATATAGCTTTAGGGATGTTGATAAGTTTTCTTGTTAACACTTTATCTTAATTAGATACCAATTTTTGACAAGAGGTTATAAATGATGAGATGATTCTTTGGAATCCAATATGACTCAACACTCAGTAGATTTACCACCTGGTTGTAAGTCTATACGCTATAATTGGGTAACGAAAAAGAAATTAAAACCTTATGACAGTTGATAAATATAAATCCTGTAATATCCCCTACTTCGAGGCCTAAAACTAATGGTTACTGATGCTGTAGTCATCCATAGTTATTAATCCTCGGCGACCAAGTATGGTAATGTAAGATTCATTGATACACAGAAACACATGAGTATGGAAAAAAACATCAAACAAGTTCCACATCCCATTTCAAAACGTTTCAAATTCATTAGAAAATCCTACAATCGTTAACCACGTTCAGAGAAAATATATTTATTACAATATACACCAAGAGTGACATATGAAGCTGCCCCCTTGGATGATCAAAGTATATATAGGCAATTAATTTTTTTTGCCTTTACAACAACAACACAATGGAATCAAAATAAAAGAGATCTCTAGATAGCTATCATGCCTCTTGCACATCTCCGGAAGCTTATTCGTCTAAAGAGGTACCTGAAAACCTTAACTCTCAAACTGCTCAAAATCAATTAAGTACCCAAGAATTTAAGGGTAAAATAGAAACTTCGAGTCAGACATAAAGCCTTGTATGAATAATGATATGCCATCTCAAACAATTTAGATATTTAGTGAGACCACGCTGCTTAGAGAAACGAGTTTTCTTCTGACTAGTATCTTAAAAGCTTTGTAAAACCGTATACTATGCTCCTGCATCCACAATGGTTAAAAAAATCCAAAACAATATAATGATATGCAAAACAAGTAAATCAATTATGGATTACCCATCCCCATTCATTTTGACTATCTATCTCGGTTATAGTTTCTAGGGTCACTATTAGCCTGTTAGTTTTCATGCGCTTACTAATAACCTATTTAATGTCTATGGACTCCCCGTCTATTTACATAGCTTTCCTAGTATCACTAAGAACCTATTGGCCCTCCCACTATCTTTACTATTTCATGGGTTCCCATGAATCTATTGGTAACTCCGATATCTTTTCTCTTATCCCAGTTTTCATGGGTTGACTCGGAAACTATTGACATCTGTCAATATCTTAATCTGGATATAGATTTCATGGGTTCACTACAAACTTATTGGCCCCTTTCAATATCAAATCATAGTTTTCATGGGCTAACTATGAACCTTACTTCTTTACATCTCCATTTATACATAGTTTGCATGGGCTTACTATGAACCTATTAGCCCCTACCAATATCTTTTCATATACATAGTTTTCATGGGCTTACTATGAACTTATTGGCCCCTACCAATATCTTTAACTAATTTAATTTATACTCGCTACTGGGTCAACCTAGCTGATTATTCTGCCCGTCCCCAAATTATCGTTATGGGCTCATTACAACGTGAATACACTTATATATTTTAAGAAGCAAACATAATAACATAACAATACCACTCCTATGGGTTTAATATCCTTGAATTCTTTTTATATAAAACTTGGTTAATCCCTTTAACCATTTGATGAAGGAAAACTTCTTCGAAACTTCATTTCAAAACACTTTATTTATGCCATGGTTTTCTTTTCAAATTAGATTGGGTTATTTTTTTTGAAAAACTAAGGCTTTCGAGACCTTCAAAACTTTGCTTTCGACTTCATTGAATAACCTCCTTTGAAAGCTTATAAATCTCTTTTCAAAACATTAAGCCCCTACCTCTCTAAACACTTTAAGACTTCTCTTTCAAAATCTTTCGAATGTAATAAAGTATTACTTATTAACCCTTAGAAGCATAGCTTTGAAACCATTGAAAGTACCCCTTTCGAAACCTTTGAAAGTACCCTTTTCGAAACCTTTGGAAGTTTCTCTTCCGAAACAATTGAAAGTCCCACTTTCGAAACCATTGGGTTTATATTTAATATTATCATTTGGGTCAAAGTGAATATAAATGAAAGTATCTCGAAACCATTCTTATCACATAAAAGCATCGGGGAAAACTTGATGGCGTCGCTACCATCCCTATCGAAGGTTAGCATCGAAACCCCATTTCGAAGCAATTGCCTTCGAATCCCTTGGACCCTTTCGAAAGCATTTAGGAAGTGGCATAAGTTATAAAACAAAGACTATCTTCTTAAAGCATTGTTGTCTTCAATACCTTCGAAAGGCATAAAAGCGGTAGAAGGGTTTCGACTTGGTCGAAACTACCCCTTTTGAAAGCTTTAGTTTGAGAACTAAGTAGCTCCTTCGGAAGCTACTATTTTAAACAATAAGGCGGCAAATCTCTTTCGAAAGCTTGTTTAAAAGACTCTTTCAAAAGCCTTGGTTTTGACTCCTTAGAAAGCTTTTAATAAAACAAAGGCAAGCGCTTAACTTTTTAAAACAAACATAGGTATCGACACCATGCTTTCTGCCTTTCCCCAATCCACTACGTACCATCTAAATGATAGCTTGTGTATTGGTTATGGCCTGGGTTGGTATCAACTTAGAAGGTTTCCAATTGATTGACGGTGGTAGTTCTGGGTCGAAAGGTACTTCTTATAGAGGCGGAACTTGCTTTTTTGAGTAAAAGCTGATTAATGCTAATTAAAGAAAATTCTATCTAACTAATCTGCCCACATATAAACATGTGATTTGTTGCGTCAACTTTTCATATTCTTTACCAAAATAACTATCGCTTAATTTCAGATTAAACCAAGGTTAATTTAGCAAATTAGCCCTTCCATTAGTAAAACAATTAAATCATTTAGGTTCTCCTTTTAAAATAATTTAATTCTCATAGTAATTCAGTTAAGAAAAATCACCAAAAATCATAGAAATTCATTTTTAATTTGTTATTTAACATATATAAATTTTAGACCCAAATTCTCAATTAAATTTCCGAAATAAATTTCTAAACCTAAATCACTATATTTTCCTTTGAAAATTCACAATCATCTTTCCGTAACTTGTAAAATTATCAAAATTAAAACCCAACTCCAAAATCATGTTTTACAAAACATATAATTTTTCTATGGCATTCAAACATAAATTTCAATCGGTTTTGCCCTAAAACCGCATAAATTCCGATATAAACAATCTTGTTTAAATCAAACAAATTATAATTCAAGCATATCATTATCCAAAACATCATAAAAACAAATTTAATATTATTTGAAAACATATAATCATAAACAAAATAGAGATGGTATAAATTATTATTCCCCATGATTAAGATAAGGAGATTGGATTGAAATTGGGATTTATTCCCCTTGCTTTAATTCCTTAGTTTGATTTGAATTTCTCTTCTTTCCTTGTTAATGGCCGGCTCCTTTATTCTTACGTTTTTATTTTTGTTTTCAAAATGACGTGAATGGGAAATGAAACTATAAGGAATGAAAACATATATAAGGGTTATGGTAACAAGTGCGGCTAACTCCCAATATACCCTTATATAAATTATTTAGCCTATAAGCCATTCTCAAGCATATATAATTAATTTAATTAAGCATGACTACTTAGTATTTATTCAAATCTCAATCCCCTTATCACTTAACATTTACATTATTATATTTAATTTATCTAATTAATTCGCCCGAATTATATTATTATAAATTAGGTATGTTACAGGCACCCCTCCTTAAAGAATTTCGTCCTCGAAATTCAGTAAGGACTCAATACTAAACATAGTGATCATCTGCAACGACTTCTAACAACCACACTAGCCTACCTGACTAGCAATTATCTATATAATTCTAATATAGACGTACCTTCAATGCATATAAGGATAAGTATCACAAATCATGTCTTCTATCTCCCAAGTATAGTTCTTCTCGTTGTCGCTCCACTGAACTTTCACCAACTTGACTGTCTTGTTCTTCGATCTTTTCTCATCTCTCACTACAACCCGAACTGGTTGTCTAACAAAAGTAAAATTAGGATCTACTTTCAAATCTTCCAACACTATAGGAGGAATAGTAATCTCTGGATCATGCACATACTTGCGAAGATGAGACACATGAAATACATTATGGACACCTTCCTTACTGCTCGGCAACTCTACTTTGTATGCGAGCTTACCAATCCTCTCTATAATCTGGAATGGACAAACATATCTTCGTACCAACTTCCCTGACTTTCCAAATCGAACAACAGCCTTCATCGGTGATACCTTAATGAAAACGTTATCTTCAACTGAGAATTCTAGGCCTTTACGCCTCTTATCTGCGTAACTCTTCTGTCTTGATTAAGCTTCCTTCATCCTTTCTCAGATCAACTCAATCTTCCCTAATGCCTCCCTAACCAAATCCGGACCTAAGACTAATCCGTCTCCAGTCTCTAACCAACATGCTGGTGATTTGCATGGCCTTCCATACAAAGCTCAAAATCCGCCATTCCTATACTAGTCTGATAACTATTATTATAGGAAACCTCAACTAAATGTAGGTGATCTTCCCAATATCCACCAAAGTCCAATACACCAGCTCTCAGTAAATTCTCGAGTACTTTATTGTCTCTCTCTGTCTGCCCATTCATTTGAGGGTGATATACAGTACTTATCTTAAGCTTAGTGCCAAACACATCCTGTAGACTCTTCCAGAATTCGCTAGTAAACAAAGCAACTCTGTCACTGACTATACTACTAGGAACTCCATGAAGTCTTACTATGTTCGTCATGAACAACTTAGCTAAAACAGGTGTCGCCCTGGTTGATTTAACTAGAATGAAATTGGTACACTTGGTCAACCTGTCCACTATAACACATATACTTTCATTTCCTCTATTTGACCTTGGCAACCCGTCTATAAAGTCCATGGATATTGAATCCCATTTCCAAACTGGAATTTCTAAAGGTTGAGGCAACCCACTCGGCTTCTGATGTTCATCTTTCAGTTGTTGACAGTTCACACACAGCCTAACCCATATGTAACATACTCCTACTTAGAGGCCCAAAACTAACAGCTACGGATGCTGCAGTCATCTATAGTTATTAATTTCGGTGACCAAATACGGCGGTGCTAGATACATTGATACACAAATCATAGAAATATGGAAAAAAATTAAACAATTCAAAAACATGTTTCCTCATTCAAATAAAAACACTGATGTTTCTTAAATAATCACAATAATGTTAACCACATTCAGCAAAATATAATTTACAAATATGCCAAGAGTGACATATGAAGATGCCCCCTTGGTAGATCATAGTATATAAAAGGCTAATAAATCTTCCTTTACAACCAAATGCACAGCAGAAAAGAAAACACTAAATAACTACCTACTTCCTACATGTCTTCGGAAGCTCTATTCATCAAGAAAGAATCCTGAGAACCTTAAATCTCGAACTACTCAAAATTAATTAAGTACCCGAGTGTTTAAGGGGAAAACAAAAACTTCAAGTCAGACATAAAGCCTGGTATGAATAATAATCTAACATCTCAATCCCTTTAGATATCTAGTGAGACCATGCCACTTAGTGGAACGGGTTTTCCATTCAATGGTATCCTAAAACCTTTTTATAGCCATATACTGTGCTCCTGCATCCACAGTGGTTAAAACATACATTTTCAAAATATTATGATGATATGCATACTTGAAAATAATTAAGATTTCCCTTCCCCAATTTAAACTGAGACCCTATCTTAATTATAGTCCTAGGGTTACTATTAACCTTTTAGTTTTCATTGGTTTACTAATAACCTTTCAATAATTAAAGAATGCCCTGTCTTATTCATAGTTTTCATGGGATCACTAAGAACCTATAGGCTCCTGCCAGTTAACTTAATTAATTCATGGTATTCCCCAACCTGTTGGTCATTCCAATAACTAATCACTTTATCCTAGTTTTCATGGGTTGACTAGGAACCTATGGATTTATCCAATAACACACTTCACATCCTAGTTTTCATGGGTTGACTAGGAACCTACTGATACTTTCATTAACCACTTACTTATCCTAGATTTCATTGGTTTACTAGGAACCTATTGACTGATGTCAATTCTTAATCCGAATATAGTTTTCATAGGTTCACTACAAAAAAATTAGCCCCTGGCAACTGTCCTTAATACTTAGTTTCCATGGGTTAACAATGAACCTGTTGGTTTCCTCCAATAACTACTTAATCATAGCTTTCATGGGTTTACTACAAATCTTTTTGGTTTACACCAATTACTACTTTATCATAGTTTTCATGGGTTTACTATAAACCTTTTTGGTTACCTCCAATAACTACAAAGTTTAGGCGTCCTATAATTTTGGTAACCCTGACTCCTTAGATGCAATTCTACTCATTAAGAAGTTTAAGCAATTTATATTCACCATTGAGTTAACCTAGCTAGTTCTTTTACCCCTTTTTCCCAAAATACAGTTATGGGTTGTCATGTTGATATATTCATAACTGAAGAAGCAAAACAGCACCATAACAATACCACTCCTTTGGGTTTAAGGCCCTGAAATGCGTTTCATAAAACATAGTTAACACCTTATAACTTATATTTTTCTCAAGGCAATACTTCTTCAAAATTATGTACGTAAGTCATTACAAAACTCCTTTATATAAGCCATGGGTTTTCCTTAGAAATTTAGAGTATGAGTTTTTAAAACCTTTCAAAACCATTAAAAGTAAACCTTTCGAAAGCTTAAGCAAAATTAAAATCTTTTGAAATCATTCAAAATAAACCTTTCGAAATCATTCAACTCTTAGAATATAAACCTTTCGAAGACTTACTAGGTTCCATTTAAAACATATGGAAAATTCGCTTTTAAAACCTTTCTACTACATTGGAAGTAACCTTTCAACTTTGTCGAAAGGTCTGCTTCGAAAGCCTTAAAACATCTCTTTAAAACAATAAGCTTCAGCCTTTAAAACACCTTCTTCGAAAGCTTTGGGTTATACTTCAATTACAAAACTAAGGTAAATCATCTCAGTCGAAAGCTTTGATTCCTTTCGAATGAAATGGAGAAGCGGCTAGTTTTAAAACCAGTAAACTTTCATCTTTTTCAAAAGCAACAACCTCTAAAGGTTAAAAAAAGCGGAAACAAACTTTTGACTATGTCGGAAGGTTCAAAGCAAAACAATAAGCGGCGGTAACCTCTCGACTGTGTCGAAAGGTTTAAAACCTTTATTTTAAATAATTGACCAGGTCGAAAGTAACCAGGTCGAAAGCTCTTAGTCGAAAGCAAAGCATGCAACCTTTGGTTTATAAAACAAACATACCCCAACCCCTTTGGCAACCAACCTTTCGACTAAGAACCCTTCGACTCTATCCAATTCATTACGTACCAAGATACTTGATACCAAATGCATTGGTTGACCTTGTCGTAAGCTATAACCTTTCAACTAAGTCGAAAGGTTTGGGTCGGAAGGTTTGATGCCTTATAAGGCTGAAACATGCTAAAAGTATTATTTCTTTGTTTTTAACTTAAAATGGATAACTTTTCAACTAACCTACCTTTATTTGTCCAATTCTCATTGGTTAACAAATACTTTTCAGGAAAAATGCTGCCACTATTTTAGGAATTAAATAATAATTTTATTTTATAAATTGCCTCTTCTCCTTAATTAAATATATAAAACATTTAAGTTCCATACCTTAAATAATTTTATATATTTACCAAAACACATTGGAAAAATCTGGAAAAATCCCAAAAAATCTATTTTAATATGTTTTCCCACATATAAAAATTTCAAACCCTAATAATTATTATATTAGTCGTAAATAATTTATAACCCAATAAATAATTTTCTTCACTAAATTAATATAAAATCCACATTAATTCGGAAAATTATGGAAATTGAAACCCATCACCAAAATCATGTTTTCTATAACAAAATTTTTTTCCATGACATTTAAAATCCATTTAATCTCTGTTTTGCCCTAAAACCGTGTATATCTACTTTTTTGAACAACCTTGTTTAATCCATATAAATCATAAATCAAGCACATCATCATTCAATATATCATAAAACATATTTACACTAAAATCTTAAACCATATGATAATAAAAATAAAATAAAGATGTAGAAATTATTATTCACCTTGGATTGGATAAGGAAATTGAAGTTTGATTGAGATTGATTTCCTCTAACTTGAATCCTTAGCTTTAAGTTGATTTTATCTTCTCTTCTTCCTAATGGCCGGCCTTGCTTGCTTCTCACGTTTATAAATTTGTTTGAGATAAAATGAACGTCTATGACCTAATGAGAATAGTATGAGGGTGGGAAGTATGGTCATTTACCCTAATGACCATATGTTTAATTTCCTAACCGTTTATATAAGTTCATTAGACTTTAACTAAGCACGACCACTTAGTTTATTAATCAACCTCAATCTCCTTATCTATATTATTCCATTTAATTTATTCTAGTTAAATCTCCTAAATAATGTCAATAAAATTAGGGGTCTTACAGGCTCCCCTCCTTAAAGAATTTCGTCCTTGAAATTCAGCAAAGGACTAACGAGAAAACAATGCAATCATATGTAACATCTCCTAACAACCATACTAGCCTACCTGACTATCATACTCAATATAAATCTGATGTAGACATACCATCAATGCAAATCAGGATAAGACTCTCGAATCCTTCTTCTGTCTCCCAAGTACAGTTTTTCTCATTGTCGCTCCACTGAACTTTCACCAAATTGACTATCTTGGTCCTCAATCTCCTTTTATCTCTTACTATAGCTCGAACCAGGTTTCTATGGAAAGTTAAATTAGGCTCTACTATCAAATCCTCTAACTCAGTCTGAGGAATGGTAGACTCTAGATCATGCACATACTTACGAAGATGTGACACATGGAATACATTATGAACACCTACCAAACTGCTCGACAGCTCTATTCTGTATGCGAGCTTTCCAATCCTTTTTATAATCTGGAATGGTCGAACATATCATGGGGCCAACTTTCCCGACTTCCCAAATCATACCACACCCTTCATCGGTGATACTTTAATAAAAGCCCTATCTCCTACCGAGAACTCTAGGTCTTTACGCCTCTTATCTGTGTAACTCTTCTCTTTTGATTGAGCTTCCTCCATCCATCCTCGGATTAACTTAATCTTCTCTAACGCCTCCCTAAAAAAATTCGAACCTAAGATCAATCTGTCTCCAGTCTCCAACCAACATTCTGGCAATTTGCATGGCCTTCCATACAAAGCTTCAAAAGGTGTCATTCCTATACTAGTCTAATAACTATTATTATAGGAAAACTCAATCAGATGTAGGTGAACCTCCCAAGATCCACCAAATTCCAACACACGAGCTCTCAATAGGTCTTCGAGTACCGTATTGACTCTCTCTGTCTGCCCGTCTATCTGTGTGTGATATGCTATACTCCTCTTAAGCTTGGTACCTAAGACCTCCTTTAGACTCCTCCAAAATTCTCTAGTGAATAATGCATCTCTGTCGTTGACATCGCTACTAGGAATCCCATGAAGTATAACTGTGTTCTTTATGAACAACTTCGCCAAAATAGGTGCAGTCCTGATTGACTTTACCGGAATGAAATGGGCACCCTTGGTCAACCTGTCCACAATAGCCCATATACTCTCATTTCCCCTATTTGACCTTGGCAACCCATCTATAAAATCCATTCATATCGAATCCAACTTCCAAACTAGAATATCTAAAGGCTGAAGTAACCCACGTGGCTTCTGATGTTCGGCCTTCACTTGTTGACAGTTAACACACTGCCTAACCTACAAGCCAACATCCTTCTTCATGCCTTTGCAATAGAAGCTCCTCTTCATATCTTGATATATCTTGGTTCCTCCAGGATGAACCATAAACTTCGATCAATGACATTCCTCTAGAACTTGCCTCCTTAAGTTCTCTACATTCGGAACGCACAATCTTCCCTTCTTTCTCAACCATCCACTTTGGTCAAGACTAAAATCCTTTAGGTCATCAACCTCTGATCCTATCTCAAGCCTTATAATCCTCTCAGCTAAAACTAGATCTTCACTCTGTTTAGAAGCTATCCTCTCGATCAGCACTAGTCGAACTTTTAAACAAGACAACATGGCAGTACCCTGATTAGAACTAGCAGTAGATCTCAACTGCACACCACAACTGGCAAAAGCTTCTAGATCCTTCCATTCTACCAACATTACTAACACCACATTCTGATGTTTTCTACTAAGAGCATCTACTACCTTATTTCCTTTTTTTGGAGTATGCTCTATACCGAAATCATAAGTTGCCAAAAACTCCAACCATCTCTGTTGCCTCATATTTAACTCCTTCTGGGAGAATAAATACTTTAATGACTTATGATCGGTAAACAACTCAAATCTCTCTCCCAAAAGATAATGCCTCCAAATCTTCAAGACAAATATCACCGCCGCCAACTCCAAGTCATGAGTAGGATATCTTACTTCATGCGGTTTAAGTTGTCTGGATGCGTAAGTTATAACTTTTCCCCTTTGCATTTACACTGCTCCCAATCGAGTACCACATGTATCAGTGTATACTATCAACCCTTGGTTACCATCCGGAACTACTAACACTGGAGCATTAGTCAACAAATGCTTTAACTTAAGGAATGCTTCCTCACATTTGTCGGACCAAAAAAACTTCACGTCCTTCCTGGTCAACTTAGTCAAATGCACGGCTATCCGCGAGAAATCCTTGATGAATCTTCGGTAATCGCCAGCAAGTCCAAGAAAACTTCTGATCTCTGTTACCGTCTCTGGTCTCTTCCAATTATTGACTGCCTCGATCTTAACTGGATCAACTGACAATCCTTCCTCTGAAACCACATAACCAAGAAACTTAACTTCTCTCTTCTAGAAATTACACTTAGAGAACTTCGTCTTTAGCTGATTCTTCCTCAGCGTTTCCAACACCACTTTAAGTTGAATCTCATGCTCTCTTTCATCTTTAGAGTACATCAAAATGTCGTCTATAAATACCAACATAAACCTATCCAAGTGCTCTCGGAAAACCCGATTCATCAAACAACAAAGAAAGTAGGTGCATTTGTCAATCCAAATGGCATCACCAACCACTCATACAAACCATACCTAGTTCGAAATGCCATCAAAGGAATGCTATCCTATGCCACTCTCAATTGATGTAACCCCGTCACCAAATCCAATTGGGAAAATACCCTGGCTCCGCTCAACTTATCGAAGGGATCATCTATCCTCGGCAGATGGTGCCTATTCTTGATCGTTCTTTCGTTTAACTTACGGTAGTCGATGCACATCCTTAACGACCACCACCTGATTTCTTCACAAACACCATAGCCGCTTCCCAAGGAAAACTGCTTGGTCTAATAAAATTCCTTCCCCCAGATCCACTAACTGCACTTTCAATTCCTTCATCTCCGTCGGTGTCATCCTACTAGGTGGTCTACTGATGGGTTCAACTCCCGATACAAGGTCTATCTGAAACTCAACAGCTCGTTATGGGGGTAATCCTATGACCGGCTCAAATACATCTACAACTTCTCTTGCTACTCAAACCTGACTAACCTCATCTCCAACCTCCATTGCATTCAATAATGCACAAACACTCCCACTGGAATTCTCCACTAAGAAAATGATTCGGTTATGACTATCTGGGTGTCTCAATGATATTTCCCTATCTTGGAAAAATACCCTAGCTTCATACTTGCCCTACCAATCCATACCTAAGATGATCTCGAAATCTACGAAATCAAAAACATACAAACTTCATGCAAACTTATGACCTAACAAATCAAGTTCTAACTGGTCACACTCATCCCAAGAGTTGCATACCCTCCTATTGGATTCACAACCCTTAAGGAAGTAATAAGGTATGTGGGTTCTACACATAACCTATCAACCAAACACTAAGACATAAAATAATGTGATGCACCAGTATCAAAAATTACCCTAACTGGTATATTCTGAATCAAACGCGTACCTTTAATCGTAGTTTTTCCTTTTCCTGATGTAGTGGGTTTAAAAGAAGATGGTGGTCCAATAGCAAACACCTTCTCTATGTCTGCCCTGACTGGCTCTGGATACCGGTTCTTATAGTACCCAACTTGGTCACAGTTGAAGCATATCACATTCTTCTTCTCTACAGGCTTTTTTCCTTTGCCCGTCCCGCTCTCATGATCCTAATGGCCCTTCTTATCACACTTATAACACACCAAATCTCCCTTTTCCTTCTTAGCAGCCTCCCTTTTCTTCTAAAAGAATTTCCTTTTTCTTCCCTGAGAAACCTGG
The DNA here is from genome assembly GCA_030737815.1 of Allium fistulosum. NCBI lineage: Eukaryota > Viridiplantae > Streptophyta > Magnoliopsida > Asparagales > Amaryllidaceae > Allium > Allium fistulosum. The sequence continues at coordinate 672,171,174 of CM060905.1, forward strand.
AACTCAATTGACTTCTCCCTAGCTGAAACAGCAAGCATCTCCTCATGACGGACGGTCATCTCTTCCATCACATGATAAGGTTCTCTAATATGATTCATAGCCATCCTTCCTAGCTCTTGCCTCAAACCTCTAATGAATCTCTCATTCCTTTTGACATCAGTGTCAATAGAGCATAACCATATCAAGATAGCTCATCAAACTTAGCAGCATACTTGATCACAGACATATGTTCCTTGGAAAAGATCCATAAACTTCCACATCAACACCGACTTAGAAACCTCAGACAAGAACCTCTGCTCAAACCTCCTCCTGAAGTCAACCCGTGTCAACTCTTCCTCCAGCACCCAGGCCGTCACACTGTTCCACCAATAAAGCGCTAACCCTTGCAACTTTCTAGAGGCAAGCCTTCTCTTCGCTCCATCATTCAAGCCTAAATCTGTAAAAATCCTTTCACGGTTCCAAAGCCAATTCACTACTTCAACAGCATCCTCTGATCCAAGAAACAGCTTTCCTCCCAGACTGATATAGTCTCTACTCAGCTTAGCATAATTATAACTAGTCGGAATTATAGGATTAGCTCCACCGACATTCCCAGCAGCTCCTGCTTGCAAAAGATTAGCCAACAACTTATAAACCATCCCCGCACCTACTATCGGATTTCCAACACCTACATTGGTCTCATCATTTTGGTAAGCATTAGCCTATCGAGCTTGATTTCTCCGGGTATTAGGTTGAGCATTTCCATTTGTTGTGGTGCTTTCTCCACCTAGATTTCCTCTTCCGTTTCCTACCTCCATATCCTCTTTCTTGTATATCTCCATACGAGCCTTAGTAGGATACTGAAGAATGGCCTAAGAGAAAGGGGAATACGTACTTAGATATATACATATATATCAAATACAAGTATGTTACTATAGCGTTAACCCAAATCTCGATCTAAATTTAAAATTCATTAGATTATGTTAGTAAAAGATTTTAGGTCTAACTTTTCTTTAAAGTTTCATAAACCTATGCTCTGATACCAACTTGTAACATCCCTCTACTTGGAGGCCAAAAACTAATGGCTACGGATGCTGCAGTCATCCATAGTTATTAAACTTCAGCGACTAAATACGGTAGTGCTAGATACATTGATAGAAAGATCACAGAAATATGGAAAAAATTTAAACAATTCAAAAACATGTTTCCTCATTCAAATCAAAACATTGATGTTCCTTACATAATCCCAATAACGTTATCCACGTTCAGTAAAATATGATTATTACAAATACGGCAAGAGCGACATATGAAGATGCCTCCTTGGTAGATCAGAGTATATAGAAGGCTAATAAATCTGCCTTTACAACCAAATACACAGCGGAAAAGAAAACACTAGATAACTATTTGCCTCCTGCATGTCTTCGGAAGCTTTATTTGTCAAGGAAGAAACTGGAGAACCATAAATCTCAAACTACTCAAAATTAATTGAGTAAGGGAAACAAAAATTTCGAGTCAAACATAAAGCCTGGTATGAATAATAATCTAACATCTCAATCCTTTTAGATATATACTGAGACCACGCCGCTTAGAGGAATGAGTTTTGCCCTCACTAGTATCCTAAAATCTTTTTAAAGCCATATATTGTGCTCCTGCATCCACAATGGTTAAAACATACATTTTCAAAATATTATAATGATATGCATACTTGAAAATAATTAGGAATTTCCTTCCCCAGTTTAAACTAACACCCTGTCTTAGTTATAGTCCTAGGGTCACTATTAACCATTTAGTTTTCATGGGTTTACTAATAACCTTTCAATAATTAAAGAATACCCTGTCCTATTCATAGTTTTCATGGGATCACTAAGAACCTACAGGCTTCTGCCAGTTAACTTAATTAATTCATGGGTTTCCTCAACCTATTGGTCATTTTAATAACTAATCAGTTTATTCTAGTTTTCATGGGTTGACTAGGAACCTATGGATTTATCCAATAACTCACTTCACATCCTAATTTTCATAGGAAGACTAGGAACCTAATGATACTTCAATTATAAACTTATTTATCTTAGTTTTCATGGGTTTACTAGGAACCTATTGACTGATGTCAATTCATAATCAGAATATAGTTTTTATGGGTTCACTGCAAACCAATTAGCCCACACCAACTGTCCTTAATACATAGTTTTCATGGGTTAACTATGAACCTGTTGGTTTGCTCCAATAACTACTTAATCATAGTTTTCATGGGTCTACAATAAATCTTTTTTGTTTACACCAATAACTACTTTATCATAGTTTTCATGGGTTTACTATGAATCTTTCTGGTTACCTCCAATGACTATAAAGTTTAGGCATCCTATAATTTTGGTCACCCTGACTCCTTGGATGCAATTCTACTCATTCAGGAGTTTAAGCAATTTATATTCACTATTGAGTTAACCTAGGTAGTTCTTCTACCCCTCTTTCCCAAAATATAGTTATGGGTTGTCATGTGAATATATTCATAATTGAAGAAGCAAAACAGCAACTTAACAATACCACTCATGTGGGTTTAAGGTCCTTGAACTGCGAAAATAAACAAAGTTAACATCTTTTAACCCATATTTTTATCAAGGCACCACTTCTTCAAAATTATGTACGTAAGTCATTACAAAACTCCTTTATATAAGTCGTGGGTTTTCCTTAGAAATTTAGAGTATGGTTTTTTAAAACCATTCGAAACCATTGGAAAGCAAACCTTTCGAAAGCTTAAACAAAACTTAAAACCTTTTGAAATCATTCAAAATAAACCTTTCGAAATCATTCAACTCTTAAAATATAAACCTTTCAAAGACTTACTAGGTTCCATTTAAATCATGCGGAAAATCCTCTTTTAAAACTTTTCGACTACATTGGAAGTAACCTTTCGACTTTATCGGAAGGTCTGCTTCAAAATCTTTAAAACATCTCTTTAAAACAATAAGCTTCAGCCTTTAAAACAGCTTCTTCGAAAGCTTTGTGTTATACTTCAATGATAAAACAAGGGTAAATCATCTCAGTCGAAAGCATTGATACCTTTCGAAAGGATTGGAGAAGAAGCTGGTTTTAACAAGTAAACTCTTCTTCTTTGTCGAAAGCAACAACTTCGAAAGGTTGAAAAAAAGCGGCAATAACCTTTCGAATATGTCGGAAGATTCAAAACAAAACAATAAGCGGCAGTAACCTCTTGACTGTGTCGAAAGGTTTAAATCCTTTATTTTAAATAATTGACCTGGTCGAAAGCAACCAAGTCGAAAGCTCTTATTCGAATGGAAAGCAGGCAATCTTTGGTTTATAAAATAAACATACCCTAACCTCTTTGGCAACCAACCTTTCGACTAAGAACCCTTCGACTCTATCCAATTCATTACGTACCAAGATACTTGAGACCATATGCATTGGTTTGACCATGTCGAAAGCTATAACCTTTCGACTTAGTCGCAAGGTTTGGGTCGGAAGGTTTGATGCCGTATAAGGCTAAAACATGCTAAAAATATGATTTCTTTATTTTTAGCTTAAAAAGGATAACTTTTCAACAAACCTACCTTTATTTGTCCAATTCTCATTGGTTAACAAATACTTTTTATGAAAAATGCTGCCACTATTTTCAGAATTAAATAATAATGTTGTTTTAAATTGCCCCTTCTTCTTAATTAAATATATAAAACATTTAAGTCCGATACTTAAATAATTTTATATATTTATCAAAACACTTAGGAAAAATCTAGAAAAATCCCAGAAAATCTATTTTTATATGTTTTCCAACATATAAAAATTTCAAACCATAATAATTATCATATTAGCCGTAAATAATTTATAACAAAATAAATAATTTTCTTCACTAGAAAATTAATATAAAATCCACATTAATTCGGAAAATTATGGAAATTGAAACCAATCTCCAAATTCATGTTTTCTATAACGTAAAATTTTCCCATGGCATTTAAAAATCATTTCATCTCGGTTTTACCCTAAAACCGTGCATATCTACTTTTTTAAACAACCTTGTTTAATCCATATAAATCATAAATCAAGCACATCATCATTCAGTATATCATAAAACAGATTTACACTAAAGTCCGAAACCATATGATAATAAAACTAAAGCAGAGATGTAGAAATTATTATTCACCTTAGATTGGATAAGGAAATTGAAGTTTGATTGAGATTGATTTCCACTAACTTGAATACTAAGCTTTAAGTTGATTTTATCTTCTCTTCTCCCTAAGGGCTGGCCTTGCTTGCTTCTCACGTTTATAAATTTTTGTTGGGATAAAATGAACATGTATGACCTAATGAGAATAGTATAAAGGTGGGAAGTATGGTTATTTACCCTAATGCCCTTATGCTTAATTTCTTAACCATTTATATAAGTTCATTAGATTTTAACTAAGCACGACCACCTAGTTTATTAATCAACCTCGATCTCATTATCTACATTATTCCATTTAATTTATTCTAGTTAAATCTCCTGAATAACGTCAATAAAATTAGGGGGGTTACACCACAGGCCAACATCCCTCTTCATACCTGCCCAATAGAAGCTCTTCTTCATATCCTGATACATCTTGGTCCCTCAAGGATGAATCTAAACTTGGATCGATGACATTCTTCAAGAACTTCTTTCCTCAAGTCCTCAACATTCAAAACACACAACCGTCACTTCTTTCTCAATCAACCTCTCTGGTCAAGGCCAAAATCCTTTAGATCATTGATTTCCATTCCAACCTCAAGACTTCTAATCCTCTCAACTAATATTGGATCCTCTTTCTACTTAGAAGCGATCCTCTCTATCATAATTGATCGAATTTCTAAACAGGACAACATGGCAGTACTCTGACCAGAACTAGAAGTCGATCTTAATTGCACATTACATGTAGCTAAAGCTTTTAAATCCTTCCATTATACTAGCATAGCTAACAACACATTCTGGTGTCTTCTGCTAAGAGCATCTACTACTTTATTACATTTCCCTATGGTGTACTCTATACCAATATCATAAGCAGCTAGAAACTCCAGCCACCTCTGTTGTCTCATATTCAGCTCCTTCTAAGGGAATAAATATCTTAAAGACTTATGATCCATGTATATCAACAACCTCTCCCATAAGAGATAATGTCTCCAAATCTTCATTGTGAAGATCACTGCAGCCAACTCCAAACCATGAGTTGGATATCTCACTTTATGCAGTCTAAGCTATCGTGAAGCGTAGGCAATCACTTTACCCTTTTGCATCAACATAGCTCTCAATCCAGTCCCACATGCATTAGTGTACACCACCAACCCTTGGTTTCTATCTAGAAATACTAATACTGGTGCGTTGGTCAGCAAATGCTTTAACTTAAGGAATGCTTCCTCACATTTGTTGGACCAAATGAACTTCACATCCTTCCTGGTCAACTTAGTCAAAGGTGCTGGTGTCCGCTAGAATTCCTTGATGAATCTCCGGTAATAGCTAGCAAGTCTAAGAAAACTTCTTATCTTAGTCACTGTCTCTGGTCTCTTCCAGTTATTAACTGCTTTGATCTCTTCTAGATCAACCGACAACACTTTATCTAAAACCATGTGACAAAGAAACTCAACCTCTTTCTTCCAAAAATGAAACTTGGAAAACTTTGCCTTTAGCTGATGCTTCCTCAGCGCCTCAAGCATAACTCAAAGATGATCTTTATGCTCTCTTTCATCCTTAGAATATACCAAAATGTCATCTATAAACACCAACATGAATCTATCCAAAAACTCTCAAAAGACTCAGCTCATCTGATCCAAAAAGGAAGCAGGTACAATCGTTAATCTGAATGGCATTACTAACCACTCATACGAACCATACCTAGTCTGAAATGTTGTTAAAGGAATATTGTCCTCTCCCACTCTTCACTAATGGAAACCTATCTCTAAATCCAACTGGGAAAACACTATGGCTACACTCAACTAATCAAAAAGATCATTTATTTTAGCAAATGATATTTATTCTTGATCGTCTTCTCGTTCAACTTATGATAGTTGATACACATCCTCAACGACCCATTTGGTTTCTTCACGAACAACATGGCCGCTCCCCAAGGCGAACTGCTTGGTCTAATAAAATTCCTTCCTTCTAGATCCACTAGATGTACCTTCAATTCCTTCATTTTTGTCGGTGTCATCCTGCTAGGTAATCAACTTACAGGTTCAACTCCTGGCATAAGATCTATCCAAAACTCAACAGCTAATTTCGGTGGTAGTCCTGTGACTAGCTCAAAGACATCTGCAAAATCTCTTCCTATTCGAAACTTAATGAACTCTTCTCCCACTTCCATTGCACTTAAAAGAGCACAACTACTTCAGTCAGAATTCTCCACTGAGAATATGATTCGGTTATGACTATCAGGGTGTCTTAGTGATATCTCCCTATCTTGGAAAAATATACTTGCCTCATGCTTACTCAACCAATCCATACCCAAAATGATTCTGAAATCTACGAAATCGAAAGCATACAGACTGCATGCAAACTTATGACCTAACAAATCATGTTCTAACTGGTCACATCTCATCCCCAGAGTTGCATACCCTCCTATTGGATTCATAACCCTTAAGGAAGTAACAAGGTATGTAGGTTCTAAGTATAACCTATCAACCAAACACTGGGATATAAATGAATGTGATGCACCGATATCAAATAGTATCCTAACTGGCATAATTTGAATCAAAAACGTACCTTCTATCACAGTCTTCCCCTTTTCAGCTGCAGTTGGCTTAATAGATGATGGTCCAATAGCAAAAACCTTTCCCTTATTCGCCATAACCGGTCCTGGACACCGATTCTTATAGTGCCTAACCTGGTCATAGTTGAAGCACTTCACACTCTTCTTATCTGCAGCCTTCTTCCCCTTGCCTGATCGGCACTCATATGCATAATGACCCTTCTTGTCACAATTGTAGCAAACTAAATCAGCCTTTGCCTTCTTGGCAGCATATCCCTTTTGGGCTCCCTTCTTCTTAAAGAGCTTTCTTTTCTTTCGCTAAGCACCTTGGGTTTCAACTGGCTTCTCTTTGGCACAAACAGGAACCATCTCCATATGACAAATTGTCATCTCCACTACCACATTACAGGGGTCACGGATATGTGTCAGGTTCGCCCTAGCAAGCTCGGGCCTCTGTGCCCGAATGAACCTCTCATTCCTTCTGATGTTAGTGTCTATAGTAGCATACCTATATCGAGACAGCTCATCAAACTTAGTGGCATACTCGATAACCGACATCTCTCCCTTAACTAGATCCACAAACTTCCTCATCAACGCCGACTTAAAAACTTCAGATAAAAACCTCTGCTCAAATCTCCTTCTAAACTTAGCACATGTCAACTGTTCCTTCGGAAGTTCAACAGTCACACTGTTCCACCAATGAAGTGCTGACCCTTGCAACTGCCTCGAAGCCAACCTTCACTTATATTCATCATTCAAACCCAGATCAGCAAATATTCTCTCACAATGTAACAGCCAATTCTCAACCTCAATAGCATCCTCCATTCCCATAAATGGCTTTCCACCCAGACTGTTGTATAGTCTACTCAGCTTAGCATAATTATTCCCAACTGGAGCTACAGGATTAGCTCCTCCAACATTTCCAGCAACTCCAGCAGCGGCTCTTGCTTGCATCATATTAATGAAGAACTGATACATTGCCCCAATATCTACTGGCTAATTTCCAACACCCACATTAGCATCAGCATTTTGGTTAGCATTAGCCTGTCGACCCTGAATCCTTCTATTGTTAGGTTGAGCATTTCTATTAGTTGTGGTGCTTACTACATCGAGATTTCCTCTTCCGTTTCTTGCTTCCATATCTACTTTCTTGTAAATCTACGTACGAGCCTTAGTAAGATACAGAAGAACGGTCTAAGAGATTGGGGAATACACGCTTATATATATCTATATCAAATACAAGTACGTTACTATAGCGTTATCCCAAACCCTGATCTTGTTTTCAGATTCATTGGATTATGTTTTGAAAAAACTTTTAGGTTTAAGTTTTCTTTTAAGTTTCATAAACCTATGCTCTGATACCAACGGGTAACACCCCCTACTTGGAGGCCCAAAAATAAAGGCTACGGATGTTATAATCATTCATAGTTATTAATCATTGGTGACCAAATACGGTAATGTTAGATACATTGATACACAAAAACACATGAACATGGAAAAAATTAAAAACATCAAACAAGTTCCATATTCCATTTCAAAATGTTTCAAATTCATTACATAATCCCACAATCGTTAACCATGTTCAGAGAAAATAAAAGAGAACTCTAGATAGCTATCATGCCTCCTACACATCTCTGGAAGCTTATTCCCACGTGTGACGACCCGGCTTTCCACTCCCGGAAAATCGCATCGACAGAAAGAAAGAAAGGGGTGAGAAATAGAAAAGAGAAGAAGAGAAAAGAAAACAACAACAGATACTCACAGCGGAAACGAAACGAAATATAATATATCACATAAATATTACATAGTATCATATACATCATCTATCAGAGTTACACAGATTACACATCACATACTAGACAGTTATAAACATCTGTCTAGTTATTACATCTCAACACAATACAGATCAATACAAAGATCAACACAGCGGAAAACTACTATCTATATCTACAACGCCGAAGCCTCCTGCTCCATTGCTCCTCCAGATTACTCGTCAAAGCTAAACCTGAATCCCTTGGCTACTCGTAAAAATTTGAGTACCCAAGAGTTTATAAAACAGAAATAAACAACTTGGGTCAGACATGGGTCTGGTGTGAGTAACAGGTTAAACTTGTTTAACTTCAAAACCTTTTGAAAGAAAAGGTATCACGTAAGACTCCCCACCAATAAATATGGGTAAGTTTTTACCTTACGCTAACCAAAACATTTGATAGGAAATTCGATTGTATTATAAGAGGTCTCGGGTTGTCTCGAGTTTTGGTCGAAGTTTTTGAAGAGGAGACTCGAAGTAAATTCGAGTAGAGCTCGAGTGTTTTGTGGTTGCCAGGTTTTTAAAAATCTGGGTGTTTTGAATTTTAAATCTGAATTTGAATTATGAAATAAAATTTAAATAGGAATTTTAAATAAAGTTTAAATATATAGATTCAAGTTGGTTTTGAATCTTAGGTTTGAAATAAATAATTTTATAAATTTAAATATTTTAAAATTGTTAGTTATATTTAAATGTTGAAATTAAAATGAAATTTAAAAATAGATTTGAAATTGGATGTTTTCAAATATATTATGAATAAGATGTAACCATGGGAAAATGTTTTATCTTAAAGATTAAATTGTTAAGGTAATTAAAATGGTTTAATTAATTAAATTTATTAATAATTTGGATTAATAAATTTGTAATTAAGGATTTAAATTAATTTAATTAAGGTTTAAGGTTAATTAAATAGAATAACTAATTTATAATTATGTATTATAAATTAGAGTATTAATTAATGATTAGGAAATAAATTAATATAGTAATTTAAGATTAATTAAGTTATGTTTAACAATTAATTAATTAAGGATTAATTAATTGGTTATTTAGATTTATTAATTTGGAATTAATAATAATTAATCTAAGTTAATTACTTAAGAAAAGTAATTAAATAATTGTTAATGAAGGTCATTAACTATGGATTATTAAATAATTAATTAATGTGATTAATTTTAATAATTAATTAGATTAATTAATTAATTTAAAGATAATCAATTATAGAATTTGTTTAAGTGTAATTACTTAATAAAAGTAATTAAGGAATTAATTAATCATTGGTAATTAATTGAGTTAATTTGATTTAGTTAAGTTAATTAATTAAGTTTAATTAATTTAAATTAATCAATGGATGATTTGATAAATAATGACTTAATGTAATTATTAACTGTCACTTGTTTTATTTTATTGCATTACAAATGTCCAACTTGTTTTAACATGTTTACAAGTGTTAAAACAATGCATAATTATGTCTAAACCCTTATTAATAAAAGTAATTATGTTTTAAAACCTTATTTACAAAAGTATTTATGTTATATTAATTATGTAAATATAGTTTTATATAAATTCATGTTTTATTTACTTATTTACAAACAATTTAGTTTAAGTACCTATATTTTATTATTTATGAAATGTGAATTTAATTTACTTATGTTATATTATTTATTTTTACAAACCTTCTAAATTCAAAAGATATTTAAAAAGAAAGTTTATTTTAAACCTTAATATATAAATTTATAAATCATTTTTAGTTTAATACTTATTAAAAGAAACAAATTAAAATCTTTTAAATTTAAACACTTTAAAGAATACAAAATAAAACTTTATTTAAACTATCATATTTAAAATAAACAATTATCTTATACTTTGAGAACAATTGAATTAAATCTAAACTAACCTTTGAAAAATATTAATTTTAAAACAAAGCTTTAAATCGCAATCCATACATATATAAATTATCAATAGATTAAAATAAATTCAAAACAATCCAAATTATAACATATACATACATATATATTACAATTTGAAAATCCATCTTTTATTTAAACAAAAGATTCTCTATTCACAATACATTTATATATCTAGTGAGACCATAACGCTTAGCATAACGGGTTTTCCCCTCACTAGTATCCTAAAAACTTTACAAAACCATATACCGTGCTTTTGCATCCACAATGGTTAAAACAATTTCTGTTAGCCATAAAATCTACTTGATAACAGAAGTATGAAAGAAGGTGGACAAGATCGAGATTTCAGTGGAAACCCAGACCAAGTCATCGAGAAGGACTTAAAAAGGATGTTTTGAAGGCGTTGAATAGGTAACAAAGGACTCAAAGGTAACAACTACTCACACGATGCAAAGGCCATCGACCTAGATGAAAATAGATACTACCTTCCACCATAACCAACCTTTCAACACAGACAAACAAGTAATTATGTCTTTGGAACCCCCTTTTGAAGGCAATCAATGGTGATCTCTCAATTACACTTCAAAACTTTCGAAGACAAAGGTTTCGCCCTATAATAACCTTTTCAGAACCATAGAAAGCCTTTCGAACTAGTTAAGATCCATTCAGGACAGCTTTCGACAATGTCGAAAGGTATTATGAAGGAAACAATACACGGAAATCAACAAAGATAAAAGAACGTTGGAGAACCATTTGACGATGTCGAAAAGAGTCATTGCTTTTGACCAAGTCGAAAGATCAAGAGAGAATGAAGAAGCTGCTAGAGTATGACAAGAAGAACAAGAACGCGTTTCAACGATGTCGAAAGGAAGAAAAGCCTTTGATTACATTAAAGGGAAATATAGCACTCCATAGTATCAAAGGAAAGCATAGTTTTCGAGAACCTTGAAAGGAAACATGGCTTTCGACTAGGACAGAAGACTCAAGACAGCGTGAGAAAGGCAAACCTTTCGACAAGGTCGAAAGGTTCATAATAGCACGTGAAAGACAAACCTTTCGACAAGGATGAAAGGTTTATATCAAGGGCATAACTTTCGATGACATCGAAAGGCTCATAACCTTTCGATCAAGTCGAAAGGTTTAAGGCTGCATATAAAAGAAGACCATTTGACCCAGTCGAAGGCAAGAAAGTGAGGGAGTAAACCAAGAAGCACAAGAGAAAACCTTTTGATGATTTCGAAAGGTTCTTAACCTTTTGATCAAGTTGAAAGGTATAAGGCATCATATGAAGGGGACCTTTCGAATCAGTCGAAAGCAAAGGCGCGGATAAGACCCAAGGGGTTTAGCTTTAGGGACCAAATTCTGGGGTATTGAATTCATTTCCTTTTCTCTACTTTCTTAGTGAAAATTGTACTTAGATGAAACCTTAAATCAAATTGGGGGAGAAAGCTTAATTTCTTGTAACTCATTTTGAATAATGAATAAAATGGCGATGGCTTGTTCATAATGGATATTGGCGAAGAGGAAGATCATTTAGATCATTAGCTAGACTAATGATCAATTGCACATGATTTCAACCTTTTTCTCATAATCTTTTTTAATCTATGCTATATATGAGATCGACTTAGACATTTCAAATCGTAACCTATCATCATCGAAATCAATCTTTAATATGGAAAACAAAAGAGACGATGATGAGGTGGCAACTATGTTGAATACATGAGCTGTTGGAATTTTTAAATTAATCTTATATCAGGAAAATAAAATGGGATAAAGATTATTAAACTAGGACTGCTTCGAAAGGTGGAATACCTTTCGACCTAGTCGAAGGGTACACTTCCTAAAGGAAACCTGGTTTATATATCTAATAACCATTCATGATGGAATTCATTCGAGCGGAATCTACTCGTTTAAGCATCAGTGATCCATTTGAAGGTATTTCATGGAAAAAATATTGACACTTAGGTGTTTAAAGCAATTAGAATTTATAGATTTGATATGCATTTCGTTTCGGAAAGGTCGAAAAATCTCAAACGTCACCTTTCGACATGATCTAAAAAGGAAGTGGAAATCATCATCTATAACTGCTTTCAATTCCCAGGGAAGATGGAACTCGACAAAGTGATTATTTTATAAGATAAATGATTATGAATTACTTCAACCTAATTGAAAGGTTGAAATGGCCTTGTCACACGTTTCGACAAGGTCGAAAGGTTTGGCAACTTACCTCAATTCCATCCCGGTTGAAAGGTTCGAGTGATCTTTTTAATAACCTTTCGACAAGGTCGAAAGGTTTAACAATTTACGTCTATTCCAACATAGTCGAAAGATTGGAGTGATCTTGTTAATAACCTTTCGACAATGTGGAAAGGTTTGGTAATTTACTTCTATTCCAACCTAGTCAAAAAGTTTAATTGATCTTGCTAAAAACCTTTCAACATGGTTGAAAGGTTTGACAATTTAATATATCATCAACCTGGTCGAAAGGTTGAAGCAGCCTCATTATTTATCTCGACATGGTCGAAAGGTATGGCAGTTCACTATTCTTTTTACCTAGGTCCATTTGATTAAGTCATTTTATCCAAAAGATACACTTTCAAAGGCAAGAATCATCTCAACCGTATGGTTATGTTCAAAAAAATTATCTTATAAAAGCATCAGGGATGTTGACAAGTTTTCTTGTTAACATTTTTTGGTGCTAGAAGGAGTCCCCGAACCTCCAACCCTATCACTATATATAGACTAATTATGGTTCATTTCTGTTGCCTAGGAAAAATGAGATCAAAACATTTGAGTGGACTTAAAGAGGAAGCGATACACACTACCAACCTGGAGGAAAATATAGCACCAACTTTTAACCTAGACGGGGTCATTCTAGGGCAAACTTCATCACCAGCACAACGGGATGAAAATACAAAGAAAATAAAGCGCTTGGAGCAACAATAACAAGAAATGCGGGATATGTTGAAGATGAATGTAGAGTGCTGGCCGGCATAATTCAAAAGCTGATCCGAGAAGGACATCTCAATGAATTTATCCAAGATTAGCATAAAGCCTAACGAGCTGAAAGTGCTCTCTAGAAGCGTCCGTGCAATGTTGTAAATGTTCAGGAAGATGAAGACCTCCTTAGCTTAAGCCCGCTAATTAACAGGATTGATGTGATCCACGGTGGGCCACATCCGGCAGGAAATAATAAAGGAACTCGAAGCAGATATATCAAGGAAGCCAAGGAGGGAATTTACTTTGTTCAAGAGGAGCCTCCAACCAAGAGCCCACAACTTAATATTCAAATGCCAAATTTGGTGGTAACTCCACAAGAGCTGCGCAAAGGAGTCCACCATCCTCATAACGACCCTCTTATCATCACTACACAAATTGGGTTGTCAATTGTCTCCAAAATTCTGGTCGATACAGGGAGTGTAGTTAATGTCATCTTCAAGCATGTGTTTGGATTAGATGAATATCCCAGAGCACAAAATAAAGCCGAGCTCCGAGCCGATATTTAGGTTCAACAACAAGGGATCAACTCCAATGAGGAAATAAAGCTACTTGTACAAATGAGGGTGCCTCCAACTTGCCGAACATTTGAAACCATCTTTGTGATAATTGACCAACCCTCCTACTACAATGCCTTCTTCGGTAGACCATCCCTAGATGAGATTGATGCTTTCGTCTTGATAAAGTACCTCATGGTAAAATTCTTGACAAAGCGAGGCTGGGGAACTGTGAAGAGAGAATAATTTAGCTCCGGTGAAATGTATTTTGCCACGCTCGATAAATAAAAAAGGGAGTATTCTGCTTACTTTGATTCTTCTACCATTTTACAGCCTTAGGATGATGGATTTTCACATCTAACATTTGAAGCAAGGATTAATAATAAGAAGTCTAATAAGCGTATGTATCAAAAGTATTTTTGCAGGAAACAAGAGAAAGAAGGTTGACACTAAATTAGCAGAAGAAGGTCCAATAGTCATAGAGTTTGATTACCAAGGCGAGATAGAGAGAATAAGGCCCATAGAGGACCTTAAGGAAACTCATATAGATTCTGAAGATGCTTCTAAAGTGATAAAAGTGGGAAAAAATCTTAATGGCGAGTTAAAGAAAGATCTGAATCAGTTCCTCGAAGACAACAAGGATGTGTTTGCTTGGTCACATTCCGATATGGTGGGGATTGACTTGATTTCATGTGTCACGCCCTTGACATCAACCCAGGAGCAACCCCCATAAGGCAGAGAAAGAGACAATTGGATAAAGTTCGAACAGATGCTCTAAAGGAGGAAGTTGATAGGCCCCTTGAAAATGGTTTAATCCGGGAAGTATATTACCCCAAATGGGTAGCCAACCCAGTTCTGGTGAAAAAGTCAAATGGAAAGTGGAGAACATGTATCGATTACACGGTTCTAAACAAAGCATGACCGAAGAATTGTTTCCCGTTGTCGCGGATAGATCAGTTGGTGGATGCAATGAGTGGACACAAGTTATTATCTATTATGGATGCTTATTCAGGGTACAATCAGATTCCAATGTTCAAGCTAGATGAAGATCATACCAGCGTCATAATAGAGTGGGGAATTTATTATTACAAAACCATGCCATTTGGACTGAAGAATGCAGAGGACACTTATCAGAGACTGGTTAATCAAATTTTCAAGGAACAAATTGGCAGAAGTACGGAAGTTTATGTTGATGACAACTAGTAAAATCTAGCGAATCCAAAAACCATCTCTAGGATCTAGAGGAAATGTTCGAGATATTGCGGAGGTATCAAATGAAGTTGAATCCACAAAAGGGCTCTTTTGGGATCCATTCTGGAAAGTTCTTAGGTTACTTAGTAAGTGCTCAAGGAATAGAGGAAAATCTTGACCAAATTCAAGCCATAAGTGACATCGCCGAACCTAAAACTAGTAAGAGTGTGATGTGCATAAATGGAAGAGTAGCTGCCCTTAGTAGCTTTATTTCAAAAGCTATTAATAAGTGCATTCCTTTCTTCGATGTGATTAAGAAAAAGATGAACTTCGAATGGGGAGAGGGTTGTAGAAGAGCTTTCTTGGAATTAAAAAGCCATTTTGAGAAACCGCCAATACTCTTAAGTCTCGAAAATGGAGAAATATTATATCTATAAATGGCGGTGTCAGAACATGCAGTCAGCTCGGTGCACATTCGAGAGGGCAACGGGGCACAGCTCCCAATATATTATGTAAGCAAGTAGTTAAAAGTGGCAGAGGTTCGATACCCAGTTATAGAGAAATTAGCATACTGTTTGAATCTTACAATGCGAAACTTAGAGCGTACTTTCAGGCACATTAGATTAGAGTATTGACCAATTTTCTTCTTAAGCAATTTTTTAGTAAGCCTGAGACTTTGGGAAGGTTGGTGAAATGGGGAATTGAACTCAGCCAATATGAGATGGAATTTCAACCACGGGCAGCAATTAAAGGGCAAGCACTTGCAGACTTTGTTAATGAATGCACCAACTTTATAGAAGAACAATCGGAAAAGGAGAAGGACCAGAAGCCCACTTGGCTACTATTTGTGGATGGGGCCACAAATGAGCAAGATGCCGGCGTAGGTTATATAATCATAACCTCAGATGGACATCGTTTGCACTACACGATGAAATTGGGATTTCCTGCAACCAAAAATGTGGCCGAATATGATTCGATGGTTGCAAGATTAACTTTGGCACTAGAGTTGAAAATCCCACGAATATAGATTTTTAGTGACTCATAGCTAATGGTCAATCAAGTAAAGTGGACCTACCAAACAAAAGAACCCAAGATATCTTTATTTGAGGATTTTTCTATAAATCAAGTTCCAAGAGCAGAGAATGCACAGCCAGATTCGTTGGCGAAGTTGACCAGCTTAATAGGGCCCCAGAGACACGGATTGTCCCCATCGAATATCGAAAAAAGGCAAGTATTGAAAAGGAAACATTCGAGCAGGGGAAAGAGTTGCTAGTTATGACAAGATCTCAGGCAAAGTCTCAGAAGGGAGAGGAAATAGAAAGTGGTCAAGAGTTAACAGAAGAAAGGATGAGCCAACCAACGCCAAATAGCGCATATGATGATACATGGATGTCACCCATTGTTGAGTATTTAGTTAAAGGGATACTACCACCCGATAAAGGAGAAGCGAGAAAAATCAAGAGACAAGCTCCTGCCTTTGTTATGATGGATGGAAATCTCTATAAAAAGGGGTATGCTCTTCCCTATGTTAGGTGTGTAAGCACGAATGATGGAGTAAAACTAATTGCTGAAGCACACGAAGAATTTTGTGGCGACCATTTAAATGGAATAAACTTGCAAGGAAAATAATGGGCAAGGATTTTACTGGCCCCACATAGTAAGCCAAGCCATAGATTATATGAAAAGGTGCGAGCAATGCCAGAAATATTCAAAGATACTCAGGTTGCCCCCATGTCAATTGACTCCAATCACAAGTCCATGGCCCTTCGATGTATGGAGAATAGATTTGATTGCATCATTACCAATTTCAAAGGGTGGAGTGAAATATGTCATAGTGGCCATTAACTATTTTACCAAGTCGGTTGAAGCTGAACCACTTTTGAAAATCACTTCTAGGAAAGTATTGAGATTTTTTATCAAGAACATCAAAACCGTGTTTGGAATTCCCCAAAAAATAATTTATGACAATGGAACGCAATTTGAGAGCGAAGAATTCTCCTGGTCCTGCCACAAAACGGGATTATTAAAAGTTTTTCACCTACCGTACATCCAAAAGCTAATGGGGCAGTTGAGGCTGCAAGCAAAACCATAAAAACAATTCTGAAAAAGCGATTGAATAAGGCAAAATGATATTGGGTAGAAGAGCTGCCATTAGTGCTATGGGCTCACTGGACATCTACTAAGACAGCAACGGGACATACCCCGTATTCTTTGACATATGGGTGTGAGGCAATGCTACGAATCGAGATTGAAAAACCCACGCACCGAAGGATTGCCTATACATTTGATAAGAATCAAGAATTAAAGAAAGAATCACTAAACTTAATACATGATCTAAGAGATGAAGCAGCGGTAAGAACCACTGAATATCAAAAAAGGATTTCGAAATATTACAACTCAAGAGTAAGAGCTCAATCATTTTAAGAGGGAGGATTGAATAAGCCCCTATTTGTGCCATGTTATGGCCAGGTTAAGGCACCTCCTAGAGGGAGGATGACGTAAGCCTATATCCGCGCCATAAGATGGCCAGAATAGAGCACCGAATAAGCCCTTATCCATGCCACAAAAGAGCCAGGGCAAAGCGCCTCCTGGAGGGAGGTCGGGTATGTCCTTGGTTCCAGCCTCTAAGATGAGCTAACTAAGAGCATCGAACAATAATGGACTAAGATGTCCAAGCCCAAGAAGAGGCTCAACCAATAACGGACTAAGATGTCCAAGCCCATGAAGAGGCCCAACCAATAATGGACTAAAACGTCTAAGCCAAAGAAGAAGCTCAACAAATAATGGACTATGTTTGCGCCAAATTTGGTCACAAACCCCAAGTACCATGAAAGCACCAATGTATGAATGCAAATTAACAATATTCACACACAAATATCATATCTAAGCAAGCAACAGACAACGATCTAGAAATAATGAACAATGACACACAATTAATAGTGGTTCGGCTATCTCCGGCATACGTCCACTTCAAGGTTTTTATGATTTTATTGCTCGATGCGTGAAGATTACAATTCCTTATTGCGTAGTACAACATATTTTATGATTATAATCCGAATCTAAGGCAGCAATGGTGATCTGGAGTAAATCTGGTAGAGTCTGGGCGCTCTTTAGCTCTTAAAATTGTCCGACCCCCTTCCTGAATGACCAGGGGCTCTATTTATAGGTGTAGGAGACTGATATTTCACCTAAATTGAAGGGAGACTAGTTCTGGCACGTGAGGGGGCCCATACGCCCGCTTTCAGGAAATCCGGGCCCACTTTGGGATCGATTAGAAGCCCATTCGAATCGATCAAGAAATTGTCCAATCGAGCTGAAATTTGGTGTGGACATTCTTCAACATGTGTGCAAGCTTCTGTGAAAATTTCATAACATTCGGACTTGTAGATCTCGAGATATGATCGATTCAAGATTGCATTTTTCATCTGTTCTTCCTGTTCGAATCGATCAATTCGAATCGATCCATTCGAATCGAGGTGACATGTGTTAGCGGGTTGACGTGGCACGCGTTCTTCATGTCGATCCATCTTTTACTCCTGTTTGATCAAGTCGCCCCGAGTATTTCGCCGCATTCGTATCCAAGACTAACAACTCGATGGATACGAACAAGTCTTTACCTATGGATTCGAACAATCGCCTCTATGATGGATACGAAGTAGATGTTGGCCAATTGATACGAAGCGCACTCTGTTGATGGATGCGAAGTAAGGTAATACGATGGATGCGAAGTCATCTGATGGATTCGAGACAGATGGGTACGAAGGACTTGCATCCCTGACCGTTACGAAGACGATGGATTCGAACTCGATCAGTGTGAAGTTGATGGATACGAAGTGATGCTATCTAATGGATGCGAACAGCGGTCGCCTGATGGATTCGAATAGAACAACTTGATGGATTCGAACAGACTACCACTTCAGTTCCTTGATGGATACGAATCTGCTGGATTCGAATCGATCATCACCCCACCTCTTTTGATGGATACGAATAACATATCATTTTAACTTGTATTGATCATATCTCCCCCATATGAACTCCGATTATCTTGAAATTTGAAATGTAGCCTCTCCTAGCATTAATCATCATCTCCAATCGATCCTGTCCTGATCGGAGCCCGGTCAAATTTTGACGACATCCATCGCAGCCTTGTTTCCAATCGACTTCCAATCCTGATACCCATCCTTTCTTGTCAATTTGTTTGATATTCCGGCTTTGACCAAAAAGCGAGATAACATTTGCCCCCCAAAACATGCCTTGTGATAAGAAGGCGTGTTTTGAATAGTTTCCGAATCTGATATCCAAAGTCCATAGCCAATTCCATGCCCATCCAAACTCGATAACCAAGTTTCAATCCATCCTTAGTCAATAGCTAATAACCGAATCCAGGACCTCTTTGGGTCAATATCAAAATCTGAAACCTCTCCGGGTTCTTACCAAGTGCAATCCACACTTGACGACCATGGTCCAATGTCCCTGGACGTTGAGTTAACCTCTCCAGGTTCCTGCCAAGCGCAACCCACACTTGACGACCGTGGTCCAGTGTCCTTGGATGTTGAGCTAACCTCTTCGGGTTCTTTCCAAGCGCAATCCACACCTGACAACCGTGTTCCAGTGTCCCTAGACGTAAGTAATGCCGTGGCTTAAGTCCTAAGCCGAATCCTGGTCGCTCCGGACCCTTGTTGAGCATAGTCCATACTCAACGACCTGAAACAATAATCGATAATAGGGGGCCTAAGTCCTAGGCCGAATTCTGGTCACTCCGGACCCTTGCCGAGCATAGTCCATACTCGACGACCTGAATGAGTCAATTTACCACGTTCGGGCAAAAGGACTCACCCCTTGCCAGGCATAATCCATACCCGACAACCGTTTATCAAAAACCAACAAGAATCCAATCAAAATCCAATCCAAAATCCAATCCAAAATCCAAATAAAATCCGAAAATCAGAAATCCAAACCAACATCCGAAACAGAAAACCATCCAAATGAAAATCCAAACCAGAAAGCAAAAAAGACCAGGAGTTCAAACCAAACTCCAAAACCAAACCAAAAAACCAAGTGTCCAATCCAAAAACAAAAGAAAACAGATTTCGCAAACCATAGCTTCGCGGTGTATCATCATTCAGAGCATGCCTAAGGGCTATCTCCGTCCCCGTACATGTGTAAATGACTTGGTTGCTCGCCAATGGTTTGTTACTTATTTTATATTACCCCGGTCAATTGATGACCAATCGACCATTATTCCTGTGCCTCACATCCTCATGGCTTGAGATAGGCGGTGGTTGCTCCTGCTCCACTGCTGCATTCCGAGTCCCAACATACTGCCTCAATTGCCCATTCCTCACATGCTCCTCAACTATATCCTTTAAGTTTCTACAGCTATTGGTATCATGCCCATCCAAATCGTGGAAGAGACAATGCTTTCCTGATGCCCTTTCTCGTTCAGAAGGTTCTCTCCTAGCCGGCCTCCAGTAAGGAAGGCGATTCTGGGTTTCCATGTATATTCGCTCCAGCGTCTCGTTTAATCCTGTGTATGTGGAAAACTTTGGATCCTTCCATCGCTTCCTGGCATTTCCTAAATCATCTTCCAACTTCCTTTTTTCTTTATCTTTATTCGGGTTTCCGTTCGATGGTCCTCCACCCTCGGTCACATTCACCTCCTTTAACTTTAAGTCCATACATGCATCTTCTTGTCGAAGGAATCTTTCAGCTTCGTGAAAGAATTCCTCGAGATCTAGTGGTGGGTCTCGTATTAAAGATACCTTAAAATCTGAATCCTCTCTGACTCCCGACACCGCCGCCATCAAAACCATCGATGGATCCGGCCAATCCACCGAAGCCGCCGCCGCATTGAACCAAGTTAGAAAAGCGCTAAGTGATTCATCCGTCCTTTGCTTTACCAACGTTAATGTCATTACGTTTTTCGGCCTCTTGATATGGACCCGAAACTGTCCCAAAAACCTGTCCACCAACTCCCTCCAAGTCCTTATAGATCCTTCTCCCAACTGCCTAAACCACATTGCAGCTAGATCTTTCAAATACAACGGAAAACACCTGGCCATCACTTCCTCCGATGCCCCCAACACTTCCATATGTCTAGTGTAACTCATCAAGTGATCAGTCGGGTCATCATTGCCATCATATACCTCCACGCTAGGTAACTTGAACTTAGGTGGATTCTGAGCTATCCTGATTTCGCGAGCGAACGGACTCCTGTTCACTCCTTCCAAATCTCTATTGGTCAAACCTCCACGCATAGTTCTTCTAATAATATCAACTAATCCAGCGTTGTCGGTCAAAGGTTGCCCCCCATGTCCTTGAGGGAATTCTAGCACATATTCTTCATGTGGTTCATTAGCAGCAACGTTGGCTCTAGCCTGTTGAAATCCTTCCAAAGGTCCTCCTGTATTCGATCCTGCGGGCCTGTCCCCAAGCCCTTGTTGATTGCCCTCTGGCTCTGTATTTTGTTCTCTGTTGGGTTCTACAACCCTAGTTCCTTGTTCCACATTTGTAGTCGTTGTAGTTGGTCCAAGGTTCTGTGTTCTTGCAGCTCTCATCTGCTCGAAGAAAGTCTGCATCATATCCTGTTGACTTTTCAGCAACCTCTCATGCAATGAATTTGTCATGGCTTCCATTTCATCTCTGGTAATGTAAATTGAAGCTTGTCCTTCTCCAACTCCGGAGGATGCCTCTTGACTTCCTCCTTGTTGACTTCTCTCAGCTCTTTGTCTTGTTTGTCGAGTCATTGACTTTCAAACCTTCAAATCTTGTGTAGTGGGTGCTAGTCCTTCTCAGTGAAAGCACCAAAGTGTTTGCGCCAAATTTGGTCACAAACCCCAAGTACCGTGAAAGCACCAAAGTGTTTGCGCCAAATTTGGTCACAAACCCCAAGTACCGTGAAAGCACCAATGTATGAATGCAAATTAACAATATTCACACACAAATATCAGATCTAAGCAAGCAACAGACAATGAT
This sequence comes from Allium fistulosum, assembly GCA_030737815.1. Taxonomy (NCBI): domain Eukaryota; kingdom Viridiplantae; phylum Streptophyta; class Magnoliopsida; order Asparagales; family Amaryllidaceae; genus Allium; species Allium fistulosum. The sequence continues at coordinate 672,193,231 of CM060905.1, forward strand.
CCAGAAATAATGAACAGTGACACACAATTTATAGTGGTTCGGCTATCTAGGGCCTACGTCCACTTCAAGGTTTTTATGATTTTATTGCTCGATGCTTGAAGATTACAATTCCTTATCGCATAGTACAACATGATTTAATGTTTATAATCCGAATCTAAGGCAGCAATGGTGATCTGGAGTAAATATGGCAGAGTCTGGGCGCTCTTTAGCTCTCAAAATTGTTCGACCCCCTTTCTAATGACCAGGGGCTCTATTTATAGGTGTAGGAGACTGATATTTTGCCTAAATTGAAGGGAGACTAGTTCTGGCATGTGAGGGGGCCCATACGCCCGCTTTCAGGAAATCCGGGCCCACTTTGGGATCGATTCGAAGTCCATTCGAATCGATCAAGAAATTGTCCAATCGAGCTGAAATTTGGTGTGGACATTCTTCAACATGTGTGCAAGCTTCTGTGAAAATTTCATAACATTCGGATTTGTAGATCTTGTGATATGATCGATTCAAGATTGCTTTTTTTCGTCTGTTCTTCCTGTTCGAATCGATCAATTCAAATTGATCCCTTCGAATCGATGGTGACATGTGTTAGCAGGTTGACGTGGCGTGCGTTCTTCGTGTCGATCCGTCTTTTACTCCTGTTTGATCGAGTCGCCCCGAGTATTTCGCCGCATTCGTATCCAAGACTAGCAACTCGATGGATACGAACAAGTCTTTACCTATGGATTCGAACAATCGCCTCTATGATGGATACGAAGTAGATGTTGGCCGATTGATACGAAGCGCACTCTGTTGATGGATGCGAAGTGAGGTAATACGATGGATGCGAAGTCATCTGATGGATTCGAGACAGATGGGTAGGAAGGACTTGCATCCCTGACCGATACGAAGACGATGGATTCGAACTCGATCAGTGTGAATTTGATGGATATGAAGTGATGCTATCTAATGGATGCGAATAGCGGTCGCCTGATGGATTCGAATAGAGCAACTTGATGGATTCGAACAGACTACCACTTCAGTTCCTTGATGGATACGAATCTGCTGGATTCGAATTGATCATCACCCCACCTCTTTTGATGGATACGAACAACATATCATTTTAACTTGTATTGATCATATCTCCCCCATATGAACTCCGATTATCCTGAAATTTGAAATGTAGCCTCTCCTAGCATTAGTCATCATCACCAATCGATCCTGTCCCGATCGGAGCCCGGTCAAATTTTGACGACATCCATCGCAGCCTTGTTTCTAATCGACTTCCAATCCTGATACCCATCCTTTCTTGTCAATTTGTTTGATATTCCGGCTTTGACCAAAAAGCGGGATAACAGACTAAGATGTCCAAACTCGAGAAGAGGTGCAATCAACAAAGGACTAAGACGTCCTGGCCCAGTTAAAGGTTCATCAAATTGTTGACTAAGATGTCCGAGGCCCGGAGGAGGCTCATCAAGTGAAAGACTAAAATATCCAAGCCTAAAAGGCGGCATATCTAATCATTGACTAAAATGTCCAAGCTCAAGAGGTAGCTAGTCAAACTATTTCTATGCAAGACCTTAAGGGTTTATGTATGTCAAAAAGGACAAAAAGCAAAGGAGTGAAACGGGACTCCATTGATTATTACCCGAGTCTGAGTTTAAGGACTTTCTTAATATCGTCATTAATGCCCGAATCTGGGCTTCGAGATTTTCATATATGAATTTCAGCATCTAATAACTGAATCTGTGTTTCAGGACTTTATCAATCGCCATCTTTATTAAGCTCGAGTCAAGGTGTGAGAGCATTGTTGATCACTACAATTCTTAATGCTCGAATTTGGGCTTCGAGATTATTATCTGATTTTGCCTAAATACCCTAATCTGGGTCCATGGAATCTGTTATGAAGTAAATTTTCATAAATTTCCGGTTAATCAAAATAAGCCCCGATACGTGCAAGGGATTTCTATTTTAACAACTATCTGCTTACACAAAATATGTGCCCTAATCTGGGCCGGAGATTCTTTCTGCAAAGAGGATTGACTAACATATGTTCTGATATGGGCATGAAGGTTAATATAGAAATCATATTACTAATTCCTGTTTAGTTGGCCATAAAAACCTAAATTTGGGTTTAGAATGCCATATATAAACTATTTTTAGGATATTGTTATCTATACTATGGGTGTCGTGTTATCAATTTCTAAACTTCACTAATTAATGCCCTAATCTGGGTTAGATTTCTTGGTTGATATAATTGAGTCCATTGTAGGCAGCCGAAAATTTCAAGCTGGTCTTCTTAATGCCAAAATCAAAAGTTGTTGTTTATTAATTCCTAATGATGCTTATCAAGTGAATAAGCGCATTAATATGCTGATCAACTACTAAACATACATGTAAGTATGAGAGTAACAATTGTGCTTTTAACTTTGAGTTTTGCAAGAAAGAGAAAATTATGAAGAGTAAAAAAGCTATGAAAACTTTTTCCTAAAGAACAAAAACATCTTTCATATGGGGAGGGGGGCAAAATGTTAGTCATAAAATCTACTGGATAACAGAAGTATAAAAGAAGGTTGACAAGATCGAGATTTCAGTGGAAAAATAGACCAAGTCATCAAGAAGGACTTAAAATGATGTTTCGAAGGCATTGAGTAGGTATCGAAGGATTCGAATGTACCAACTACTCATACGGTGGACAGGCCATCGACCCAGATGAAAAAAGATAGGACCTTCTACCATAGCCAACCTTTCGACACAGATGAAAAAGCAATTATTACTTTGGAACCCCCTTTCGAAGACAATTAATGGTGATATCTCAATTACACATCAAACCTTTTGAAGACAAAGGTTTCACCCCATAGCAACCTGTTCGAAACCATAGCAAGCTTTACGAACCGGTTAAGATCCATGCAGGACACCTTTCGACAATGTCGAAAGGTATTATGAAGGAAGCAATACACCGAAATCAACAAAGACAAAAGAACGTTAGAGAACCTTTCGTTGACATCGAAAAGAGTCATGGCTTTCGACCAGGTCGAAAGATTAAGAGACGATAAAGAAGCTGCTAGAGTATAACAAGAAGAACAAGAACACCTTTCAATGACATCGAAATGAAGCAGAGCCTCCGACAACATTGAAGGGAAAAATAGCACTCCACGGTATCAAAGGAAAGCATGGCTTTCGATAACCTTGAAAGGAAACATGGCTTTCGACTAGGACAAAAGACTCAAGACAGCATGAGAAAGGCAAACCTTTTGACAAGGTTGAAAGTTTCATAATAGCATGTGAAAGACAAACCTTTCGACAAGGTCGAAAGGTTCATAACAAGGGAAAACCTTTCGATGACGTCGAAAGGTTCATAACCGTTCGATCAAATCTAAAGGTTTAAGGCAACATATAAAAGAAGACCTTTCGACTTGGTCGAAGGCAAGAAAGTAAAGAGGTAAACCAAGAAGCACAAGAGAACACCTTTCAACGACGTCGAAAGGTTCATAACCTTTTGATAGTGTCAAAAGGTTTAAGGCGGCCTATAAAGGTGACTTTTCGACCCAGTCGAAAGCAAAGGCACGGCAGGGGGGCCAACCTGCATTTATAAATAAGACCTAAGGGGTCCAGCTTTGGGGAACGAATTTTGGGATATTGAATTCATTTCCTTTTCTCTACTTTCTTACTGAAAATTGTACTTAGAAGAAACCCTAAATCAAATTGGGGGAGAAAGCTTAATTTCTTGTAACTCATTTTGAATAAAGAATAAATGGCGATGGCTTGTTCATAATAGATATTGGCGAAGAGGAAGATCATTTAGATAATTAGCTAGACTAATGATCAATTGCACATGATTTCAACCTTTTTCTCGTAATCTCTTTTAATCTATGCAATATATGAGATCGACTTAGACATTTCAAATCGTAACCTATCATCGTAGAAATCAATCTTTAATATGGAAACAAAAGCGACGATGATGAGGTGGTGTTAACCCGCCTTTTGGCAAGGCTATAGGCAAGCGGATTTAACTAAGTCGACTTCACGATTATCGAGGCAAGAACATGATGGATTCGGTTTAAAAGGATGAAGTTCACCTGGATATGTCGTTCGGTCGAGAAATGGAGAAGTTGCATGGCTCGGTCTGGATGCTCTAGATCGCTCGGCATTGAGGTGACAACAAGGTGGCTCGGCATTGGACATTGCTCGGCATCAAACCTCGCCCGGCATCGGACATCGCTTGGCAACGAACCTCGCTCGGCATCGGACATCGCTCAGCATCGGACCTCGCTCAGCATCGGACATCGCTCGACATCTAACCTCGGTCGGCATCGGACATCGCTCGACATCGCACCTCGCTCGGCATCAGACATCGCTCGGCATCGAACCTCGTTTGGCATTTGTGGTTCGGCCTGGGAGTCACGGGTCGTTGGGCATTGGTGGATCGGCATAGGTCGTTCGGCCTTGGTCGGTCGGTCATCTGGATTCGGTTGACTGGTTTGAACTCAAGAAGGCCTGGGAGTCACGGGTCGTTCGGCATTGGTGGATCGGCATAGGCCATTCGGCCTTGGTGGGTCGGTCATTTGGATTCGGTTGACTGGTTTGAACTCAAGAATGAGGAAGTGGGTTCGGCATTGCGCTACTTCGAGTCTTAGCACGAGTTACTTCGAGTCTCTCCTAGGATGAAACTGGATCGGCTTGCTTAGATTTTAGGTTCGGTCATAATGATGATTCTGGTTCGGCAATGGCCTTGCTGGGCCTGGATTGCTCAGGAGGCCCAACTACCTGGATTTGCCTATAAATACAGCATGTGGGGGTTCAGAAAATTGATCTTCTTTCTGCTCTCTGGTTTTTCTTTTCTAAGGCAACTCTGCCATTTTTGTAACTGTAATCGATTATTACAGCAATAAAAAGAAAACTTCTATGTGGACGTAGGCCAGAGTTAGCTGAACCACTATAAAATATGTTGTCCTTTACTGCTTTCATTTTAATTTTTACTGTTCTTCACATTATTACTCTCTACATATATTCTGTCTGTGAGCTGTGACTGGTATCTGGTGCTTTCAACTGGATTTGGGTGTTAGTGACCAATTTTGGCGCTAACATTTTAGTGCTTTCGCTGAGAATTGAACTTAAGAATTTTGGAGTTAGGAACTTGGATTCTAGGAAGCAATGGCTAGGCCATTGTTAAGGAAGCAAGTGACGGAAAGAAGTCAGCATAAAGGAAGTCAAGAGGCTTCCTCTTGAGCTAATCAGGCCTCGATTTATATTACTAGAGACGAGATGGAGACAATGCTGAAAAGGCAGGAGGACATGATACAGAACCTACTTCGACAGGTTGGACAAGTTGGAACACAAAGTCAAGGGAATGGACCAACCACGGCTGCTGGCAATGTAGAACCAGGAACTGGAGCTGTAGAAGTTTCTGGAGGTCAAAACCGGAACCAGGCTGGAGAGGTTGGAGGAAATCAGCCAAGGCCTGGGGGCAGACCTCCAGGATTGGATACTGGAAGAGAGGTGAATGAAGCTCAGCAAGTAGGGACCAACGTGAACGTAAATGACCGACATGAAGAGTACTACCCGGAGTACCCCCTAGGACATGAGGGGCAAGGTAGAGATGCAAACAGGGGACTACCCCCGGATGGAGACGAGCGGATGGCTGGATTAATAAGAAGGATTATGAGAGGAGGACTGTCGAATAGAGGCTTGGCAGTGGTTAGTCAAAGTCCGTTCACTCTGGAAATCAGGAGTGCAAGGCACCCTATAGAATTGAAACTGCCAACACTGGAGGCCTATGATGGAAAATCAAATCCAACTATGCATGTAACTAGATATATCAGACATATGGAAGTGCTGGAGGCATCTGAGGAGGTGATGGCAAGATGTTTCCCTTTACACTTGATGGATTTGGCTGCGCTTTGGTTTAGGCAGTTGGAGAATGGATCGATCAGGACATGGGGCGAGCTAGTGGAACGCTTCATGAGACTGTTTAGGGTCCATGTGATGCGACCCAAGAGTGTAATGACACTGGCATCGATGAAGCAGAGGTCATGAGAGTCCGTGAGAGGTTTTCTTATGCGATTTAATGCAGCTGTGGCCTCGGTAGATCGCCCGGATCCATCAATGATTTTGATGGCGGCGGTAGCAGGAATTGCGGATGGCACGGAACTTAAGGATTCATTAGCACGGGATCCACCACAGGATCTTGGAGAATTCTATCATGAAGTTGAGATATTCATTCGGCTGGAAGATTCACACGTCAAGAGGCAGAAATAAATGTCGTGCAAGGCGAAGGAACCTCCAAGGAACAGTCTGGAATAGACAAAGGAAAGCGGAAGCAGGATGACAGATACCATGGTCCTGACAAACGGAATAAATTCCGAGAACCCAGATTCAAACAATACGCTGACTTGGCAGCAAACCTGGAATGGATTTACACGGAGACTCGAGGGCAGCTCCCCTATCGAAAACCACCCAGGAGAGATCCCACAGAACAGGAACATAGAAGTGGAAAGTACTGCCTATTCCATGAGCTGTAAGGGCATGCTAATGATGAGTGCCGCCATTTGAAGGATAAGGTGGAAGATCATATTAGAAGTGGTAGATTGCCACAATACGTGAGAAATTGGACAACGACCGTAGGACCTGAGCAACTACTGCATGCACCCAACAGAACTAATCCTGGATTGGAATCACGACTCGTCATCAATTGATTGTGATGGCATGGGCCAAGTTCACGACTTGAACTTTGGTCGATTACCTAAAATTCTTAGGTTTGATTTCAAAATAAAACGGTTATTCCACTTACACATGTAAGGGAACCGGAGAGATCCCCAGGCATGCTCTGAGATGGTAATAGACCACTCTACCCAGAGTGGGAGTATCTAGATTTTTCCTTTGTTTGTGATTGAACACTTGAAAATTTAAATTAATAAATGAACTTGAATTTCATAAAATAAACCTTTGACCGGAGAGTTAAAGGATGAATCTTGGAAGTCAATTTGAAATTAATCATTTTATGACCCTACCCAGAGAGACGGGGTCCGTAGTGCAAGAAGTGAGTTGCTTCGCCGGAGAGCGACAGGATCAACTCACTTAACGTCGTTCCCCATTCACCGGTGAGTGATTGGATCGGGGTTCGATAAGAGCCCGAAGTGGTTGTAATCGGTCTAGGTTTTAGGCCACGACATCGCTTAATGTTAAGGGACACTGAACCAGAGTGCAGGGAGTGACGCTGCTTCGCCGGAGAGCGACAGGATCGGCTCACTCAACGATGTTTCCCCTTCACCGGAGAGTGACAGGATGGGATCCAGTAAGAGCCCGGAGAGGCTGACATCGGTCCAGGAGGATCATGACATCACTTAATGTTCAGGGACACTGAACCGGAGTGCAGGGAGTGACGCTGCTTTGCCGGAGAGCAACAGGATCGGCTCACTCAACGTTGTTTCCCCATCACCGAAGAGTGACAGAATGGGATCCAGTAAGATCCCGGAGAGGCTGACACTGGTCCAGGAGGATCAGGGCATCGCTTAATGTTCAGGGATGCTGAACCGGAGTGCAAGGGATAGGTTGCTTCGTCGAAGCGCGACATGATCTGCCTATTGAATCGTTTAGTTTGGATCGAGCTTAGCAAGGGTCCGGAGAGGTCGTCAACAGTCTGGAAAGATCGTAGGATTTGATTTCTGACTTCAAAGAGGCGAATTTGGAATTGGATAACGACTTGGAAAGGTCGCGGAATAAACTATCAGATTCGGATGGAATCGTTTGATAACGAATGTAGCATGGACCATGGGTATCGGGATAGAGACTATTCAAAACACACCTTCCAATAGCAAGGCATGTTTTGGGGTGTAGAGTGTTAACCCGCCTTTTGGCAAGGCTGTAGGCAGGCGGATTTAACTAAGTCGACTTCACGATTATCGAGGCAGGAACATGATGGATTCGGTTTAAAAGGATGAAGTTCACCTGGATATGTCGTTCGGCGAGAAATGGAGAAGTTGCACGGCTCGGTCTGGATGCTCTGGAACGCTCGGCCTTGAGGTGACAACAAGGTGGCTCGGCATTGGACATCGCTCGGCATCGGCAATCGCTCGGCATCGAACCTCGCTCGGCATTGGACATCGCTCGGCATCGAACCTCGCTCGGCATCGGACATCGCTTGGCATCGGACCTTGTTCGGCAATTATGTTTCGGCCTGAGAGTCACGAGTCGTTCGTCATTGGTGGATCGGCATAGGCCGTTCGGCCTTGGTGGGTCGGTCATCTGGATTCGGTTGACTGGTTTGAACTCAAGAAGGCCTGGGAGTCACGGGTCGTTCGGCATTGGTGGATCGGCATAGGCCGTTCGGCCTTGGTGCGTCGGTCATCTGGATTCGGTTGACTGGTTTGAACTCAAGAATGAGGAAGTGGGTTCGGCATTAGGCTACTTCGAGTCTTAGCATGAGTTACTTCGATTCTCTCCTGGGATGAAACTGGGTCGGCTTGCTTAGATTTTAGGTTCGGTCACAATGATGATTCTAGTTCGGCAATGGCCTTGATGGGCTCGGATTGCTCAGGAGGCCCAACTTCTTGGATTTGCCCATAAATACAGCATGTGGGGGTTCAGAAAATGGATCTTCTTTCTACTCTCTGGTTTTCTCTTTTCTAGGGCAACTCTGCCATTTTTGTAACTATAATCGATTATTACAGCAATAAAAAGGAAACATCTAAGTGGACGTAGGCCAGAGTTAGCTGAACCACTATAAAATCTGTTGTCCTTTACTGCTTTCATTTTAATTTTTACTGTTCTTCACATTATTACTCTCTACATATATTCTATCTGTGAGCTGTGACTGGTATCTGGTGTTTTCAACTGGATTTTGGTGTTAGTGACCAATTTTGGCGCTAACCGGTGGCAACTATGTTGAATACATGAGTTGTTGGAATTTCTAAATTGATCTTATATCCGAAAAATAAAATAGGATAAAGATTATTAAACTAGGACTTCTTCAAAAGGAGGAATACCTTTCGACCTAGTCGAAGGGTACACTTTCTAAAGGAATCTTGGTTTATATATCTAATAACCATTCATAATGGAATTCATTCGAGGGCAATCTACTCGTTTAAGCATCAGTGATACCTTCGAAGGGATTCCATGGAAAGAATATTGACACTAAGGGGTTTAAAGCAATTAGAATTTATAGATTGGATATGAATTTCCTTTCAAAAAAGTCAAAAGGTCTCAAACATCACCTTTCGACATGATCAAAAAGGAAGTGGAAATCATCATCGATAACTGTTTTCAACTCCTAGGGGAGATGGAACTCGACAAAGTGATGATTTTGAAAGCTAAATGATTGTGAATTACTTCAACCTAATCGAAAGGTTGAAATGGCCTTGTCACACCTTTCAACAAGGTCGAAAGGTTTGGCAACTTACCTCAATTCCAACCTTGTTGAAAGGTTGGAGTAATCTTGTTAATAACCTTTCAACAAGGTCGAAAGGTTTGGCAACTTACTTCTATTCCAACCTAGTCGAAAGGTTGGAGTGATCTTGTTAATAAGCTTTCAACAAGGTAGAAAGGTTTGGAAATTTACTTCTATTCCAACCTAGTCGAAAGGTTTGAGTGATCTTGCTAATAACCTTTCAAAAAGGTTGAATGGTTTGACAATTTAATATATCATCAACCTGGACGAAAGGTTGAAGCAGACTCATTATTTTTCTTGACAAGGTCGAAAAAGTTATGGCAGTTCACTATTCCTTTCAACCAATTCCATTTGATTAAGTCATTTTATCCAAAAGATACAATCTTAAAGATGAGAATCATCTCAACCGTATGGCTATATTCAAATAAAATTATCTTATAAAAGCATTGGGGATGTTGACAAGTTTTCTTGTTAAAAAATTCAAAACAAAATAATGATATGCAGAACAAGTAAATCAATTCTGGATTACCCATCCCCATTCATTTTGACTATCTGTCTCAGTTAAAATTTCTTGGATCACTATTAACCTATTAGTTTTCATGCACTTACTAATAACCTATTTAAGGTTTAAGGACTCCTTGTCCAATTACATAGTTTTCATAGGACCACTAAAAACCTATCGGCCCCTGCTAATATCTTTACTATTTCATGGGTTTTCCCTAAACCTATTGGTAACTACAACATCTTTCCTTTTTTCCTCGTTTTCATGGGTAGCCTAGGAACCTATTGACATCTGTCAATATCATAATCCGGATATAGTTTTCATGGTTCACTACAAACCTGTTGGCCCCCGCCAATATCAAATCATAGTTTTCTTGGGCTGACTATTAGCATGTCTTCCTGACATCTCCATTTATACATAGTTTTCATGGGCTTACTATGAACCTATTGGCCCCTGCCAATATCCATTCCTATACATAGTTTTCATGGGCTTATTGTGAACCTATTGGCCCCTGCCAATATCTGTAACTAATTTAATTTATATTCACTATTGGGTCAACCTAGTTGATTATTCTGCCCTTCCCCAAATTACCGTTATGGGTTCATTACAATGTGAATACACATATATATTTGAAGAAGCAAGCATAATAATACCACTCCTATAGGTTTGGTATCCTTGAATTCATTTTATATAAAACTTGGTTAACCCTTTAACCCTTTGATCAAGGAAAACTTCTTCAAAATTTCATTTCAAAATACTTTATTTATGCCATGGTTTTCTTTTAAAATGAGATTGGGTTGTTTGTTTTTGAAAAACTAAGGCTTTCGAGGCCTTCAAAACTTTGCTTTCGACCTCACTGGATAACCTCCTTTCAAAGCTTACAAATCTCTTTTCAAAACATTAAGTCTTTGCCTTTCAAAACACTTTAAAACTTCTCTTTGAAACATTTCGAATGTAATAAAGTATTACTTATTAACCCTTAGAAGCATAGATTCGAAACCATTGAAAGTACCCCTTTCGAAACCTTTTAATGTACCACTTTCTAAACCATTGGAAGTATCTCTTTCAAAACCAATGAAACTTCTTTCAAAACTATTAGGTTTATATTTAAAAATATCATTTTGGTCAAAGTGAATATAAACGTAAGTATCTCTTTTGAAACCATTCTTTATCACCTGAAAGCATTGAGGAAAACTTGATGGCGTCAGCACCATCCCTTTCGAAAGCTTCAAATTATTTAAGTAAAACATTGAAGGTTAGCATTGAAATTTCCTTTCGAAGCCATTGCCTTCGAAACCCTTGGACCCTTTCAAAAGCATTTAGGAAGTGGCTTAAGTTAGAAAACAAAGACTATCTTTGGAAAGCATTGATGACTTTAATACCTTCGAAAGGCATAAAAGCAGCAGAAGAGTTTTGACTTGGTCGAAACTGCCCCTCCCGAATGCTTTAGTTTGAAAACTAAGTAGCTCCTTCGGAAGCTACTATTTTAAACAATAAGGTGGAAAATCTCAATCAAAAGCTTGTTTTAAAAGACACTTTTGAAAGCCTCGGTTTCAACTCCTTCGAAAGCTTTTAATAAATCAAAGGCAAGCGCTTAACTTTTTAAAACTAACAAAGGTATCGACACCATGCCTTCCGCCTTTCTCCAATCGACTACGTACCATCTAAGTGATATTTTAACACCCCATATTTTTGGTAATTATTTAGGATATTTATTTAGTTAAATTATATAAAATAATGTGTTGATTAATGGATTGGTATTTGATTTAACCAAGGGTAGCCGTGCCTATATGTAAAATGAACTAAAAAATAAGATGGAGTTATGTGTTAGGAAATAAGGGAGGGCAAAATAGGTAAATGATAAAACTTATACCCTAAATCCTTAGCAAATCAAACACACGTTCATTTTATTTTTCTCAAGTAAAAATATCCTAAGGTCGGCCACCATTTTCAATCTCAAGAGAAGATAAAGCTTGGATTTTCAAGAGGAAGAAGTAAATCAACATAAGCAAGATCAAATCACACATCCTTAATCACAAAGCTAAGGTGGATAATATCTACATCTCAAGCTTTCTAAATGATTACGGTTTTAAGAAGAAATCAGAATTTATCTTGCATAATTTAGCCATGATTTTGAAGAGCAAAATGTTTATATATACATGTTGATGATTTATGCTTGTTCATATAGATTATATGATATGTTTTGATGTGAAAACACTATTTAATGACATCCAAATTCCTTACGATATTAGATATAGACTTGAAATATTATTTTAGAGATGGGTTTCAATTTTCATAATTTTCTGAATTAATGTGGATTTTATATTAATTTTTTAACGAAGAAAATGGTTTATTGGGTTATAAATTATTTACGACAAAATAAACAATTATTTGGGTCTAAAATTTTTATATGTTAGATAACATATTAAAAAGGATTTTCTAGAATTTTATAGAATTTTCCTAGGTGTTTTGATGAATATATGAAATTATTTAAGGTATGAGACTTAAATGTTTTATATATTTAATGAAGGAGAAGGGGTATTTTGCAAATGATTTAAATTAATCGATTCTGAAATTTTGGCAGTACTTTTAAAAAAGAAAAATTAGCAACCAATATGAGTTTGACAAATAACGCGGGTTAGTTAAAAAGTTTTACTTAAAAAGGTTTAAAATCGAAAATTCATGTTAAAGGCATGTTTTGCCTCTTTTGGTTTCGCCCAGGTAGCTTTCGACTAAGACCCTCTGTCTCCTTCCTCAAACCAGTGCACGTTGTATCAACGTCTTGATACATAGTGAATTGGACAAAGGCAGAAGGTAAGACTTGAAACCAAAGGTGTTCCGAAAGGGTAGAACCTTTTAGTTTTAAATGAAAAGAGAGCCTGCTTGCTTTCGACTATGTAGCTTTCGACATAGTAGGCTTCCGACTATGTCAATTGATATAAAGAAAAGTTTTAAGGTTGCACCTTTGTTCTAAGTAATAGCTTTCGACTAAGTTGGCTTTCGACTAAGTTAATGGTCTTAAAAGGATTGGTTTTGAAATAGTTGCACCTTTGTTTTTAAATAATAGCTTCCGACTATGTCGAAGCCTTTACTGCCGCCTTCTACCTTTCGAAACAGAGCTTTCAAATGGGTTGTTTTGTTTTACAAAAACACTACCGCTTCTCCAATGCTTTCGGAAGGCGTGGTTTCGACACCATTACTTCTCTATTTAGTTAAAGCTTTAGAAAAAGTAAGCTTTCGACCCAATTGCTTATGAACCTTAGTCATTTTTAAAGAATAACCCAAAGGTTTCAAGAAGATAGTGTTGAATGATTTCAAATGTGTTTTTCCACATGTTTTAAATTGAACCCAAGTGCTTTTTCGAAAGGTTTGAGTTTCTAAAGGTTTAGTGCTTTCGAAAGGTTTTGAAAATGGTTACGAAGGGGTGGTTCCCCAAAAGGTTTTGAAGGAGACGAAAGGTACTATATTCCAATGGTTTCGAAAGGTCTAAAAGAAAGGTTTTCCAATGGTTTTGAATAAGTAAAGGAAGGGTAGTTCCTATGGTTTCAAAAGGCAATGTTTAATGGTTTTAAAGAGGGAGGTCTAAGGTTTTTAGCTTTCAAAGGAAAAAGGAATTTCAATGGTTTCGAAAGGTTTATATGAATGGTTTCGAAAGGAAGGTTTGGTCTTTCGGCCTAAATGAAAGAAAGGGTTTTACATGGTTTCGAAAGTGGTACTTTCAATAGGATTGAAAGAGGTACTTTCAAATGGTTAAAGGATTTTCATCAACAAATATTTGTGTAAAGTATGTATATAGCATGGCAAGGTGATTTTGAGTAAAGCATAGAGTATGAATATTTTCCTTGTTTAAATTTGGTTTAAAAGGTTTTAAATCAATTTCAGATGAAAAGTTTTTCAAGAAAAATTATAAGAGTATATCCCTAAGTAAAATGACTCAGATATTGGAATAATAGATGGGACTGGTATAGGGTCATGCCCTATACATTAGCTTTTGTCCCTAGCTAATCTAGTCCAAAATCCCAATGTGTTGGGCTTTGTTATAGATAAGACTAAAATTATGATTACACACAGAAGGGAATATGTTTTGTATATAGATAGGTTATTGGTGGGCTCACAAAAACATAAGGATCAGGTGATCTTGGGAGATGTTAAGTTAAGGGCAGACCGTCCAGAAGAGAAGTATTAAATAGATAGTTAAAGGACAGACCATAAAGAAGAGGAGTGTCTAACATTTGTTAGATAATTTTGTTATTTTGTCTGGTAGGCCCGAGTCAGCCAATGGTCAATAGTAAGCCAAACAAAACTATAGTATTCAGGCAGATAGTCCATTTGTTACCTGATATGTATATGTATATAATGATGCTTTACAGTTTTAACCAGTTTTGGTTGCTGGATAAAGGTTTGAAAAAGGTATGTTTTAAAAGGATATTAGTAAGGGGAAACTCGTTCCGCTAAGCGGCTTGGTCGCACTTAATATCGAATAACAGAGATGTATAATATTATTCGTACCAGGCTTTATGTCTGACTCGAAGTTCATGTTTTCCCCTTAAACTCTCGGGTGCTCAAAATTGATTTGAGTAGGCAGAGGGTTAAGGCTTTACAGGATTTAGTAGGATGACGAATAAAGCTACCAGAGGCGAGTAGGAGGTTAAGGGGTAGTTATTTAGGAGTTGCAGTTCTGTTTTAGTTGTTTTATTCCACTGTGTGTATTATGTGAGTTATGACAATATTACTCTGACCATCCAAGGGGGCATGTTCATATGTCGCTCTTGGCTTATTTTGTAATAAGTATATTTTATCATTGCCTGGGAGACGTTTTGGGATTTGTAATTTGGATATGAAACATCTATTTTGAAATGTAATGAAAAATTCTGTTTTGAAATATGTGATTTGTTTCATATTCAAATGCTTATGATATTACAGATACCATTAACATAGCTGTATTTAGTCACCGGAAGTTAATACCATGGATGAATGCAGCATCTATAGCGCTTAACTTTTTAAAACAAACAAAGGTATCGACACCATGCCTTCCACCTTTCTCCAATCCACTATGTACCATCTAAGTGATACCTAGTGTATTGGTTTCAGCCTTGGTTGGTTTCGACTTGGAAGCTTTCCAATTGATAGAAGGCGGTAGTTTTGGGTCGAAAGGTACTTCTAATAGAGGCAGAACCTGCTTTTGTGAGTAAAAGCTGATTAATGCCAATTAAAGAAAATTCTATCTAACTAACCTGCCCACGATAAACATGTGATTGGTTGCCTCAACTTTTCAAATTCTTTACCAGAATAATTGCCACTTAATTTCAGATCTAAACCAAGGTTAATTTAGCATATAAGTCATTCCATTGGTAAAACAATTAAATCATTTAGATTATCCTTTCAAAATAATTTAATTCTCCTTGTAATTCACTTAGGAAAAATCCCCAAAAATCATAGAAATTCACTTTTAATATGTTATCTAACATATATAAATTATTGATCGAAATTCTCAATAAAATTTCTGAAATAAATTTCTAAACCCAAATTACCATATTTTCCTTTGAAAATTCATAATAATCTTTCCATAACTTGGAAAATTATCAAAATTAAAAATCTACTACAAAATCATGTTTTACATAACATATAATTTTTCCATGGGATTCAAACTTCAATTTCAATCAGTTTTGCCCTAAAACCGCATAAATTCCCATTTAAACAATCTTGTTTAAATTAAACAAATTATAATTCAAGCATATCATAATCCAAAACATCATAAAAACGAATTTAATCTTAAATTCGAAAACATATGATCAAAATGAAATAGAGATGGTATAAATTATTATTCACCTTAATTAAGATAAGGAGATTGAATTGAGATTTCGATTTATTCCCCTTGCTTTAATTCCTTAGTTTGATTTGAATTTCTCTTCTTTTTTGCCCTTGTTAATGGCCGGCTCCTATATTCTTACGTTTGTATTTTGTTTTCAAAATGACGTGAATGGGAAATAAAACTATAAGGAACGAAAATATATATAAGGGTTATGGTAACAAGTGTAACTAATTCCCAGTATACCCTTAGGTAAATTATTTAGCCCATAAGCCATTCTCAAGCCCATTTAATTAATTAATTAAGCACGGTCACTTAGTATTTATTCAAATCTCAATCCCCTTATCACTTAACATTTAAATTATTCTATTTAATTTATCTAATTAAATCTCTTGAATAATGTTATTATAAATTAGGGGTGTTACAAAATCCGTTCAGTAGCTAAAGGGTTTAGGCAGAGAGAAAATATAGACTTTTTTGACACTTTTTCACCTATAACTAGAATTATATCCATTCGAGTACTAATTTCACTTGCTCTATTCATGATTTGATAATACGCCAAATGGACCTAAAAACTGATTTTTTAAATGGTGAATTAGAAGAGGAAATTTATATGGATCAACCTGAAGGTTTTGTAAGTCATGCTCAATAGCATAAAGTTTGCAAGTTAGATAAATCTTTATATGGTTTAAAACAAGCACATAAGCAATGGCATGAAAAATTTGATAACTTAATAATCTCATATGGTTTTACAGTTAATGAATGTGACAAATGTATTTATTATAAATCTTAGAACGACATCTGCACTATTATATGTTTTAATGTGGATGATCTACTTATTTCTGGGTCAAACATTCATGCTATAAACACTATTAATCTTTGTTAAGTGCCAATTTTGATATGAAAGATGTAGGTGAAGCGAGTATAATCCTTGGTATTAAGATTATTAGGTCAGAAAATGGAGCTCTTTGGATCAATCTCTTTGCATTAAGGATAATAAAGAAATGCAATAACTTTGACCCTAAACATGTATGTGCACCATATGATCCCGGTGTAAAACTATTTAAGAACACTGGTGAAGGTATAAAATAGTCCGATTATGCGAGCATCATCGACAGCCTTCGATATGCCACTAATTGTACTAGACACGACATTGCCTATGTCGTGGGATTATTATTGAAGTTTATTAGTAGATCTAGTATAGAGCACTGGCATGCTAATGAAAGGTTCATGAGATACCTAAAACGAACCATGAACCTTGAATTACATTATGAAAGGTTTCCAACTGTCCTTGAAGGACACACCGATGCAGGGTGGAATATTTTATCAGATGATTCAATAGAAACTAGTGGCTATACATTTAGCATTCTTGGTGGAGCTGTTTCTTGAAAATCTAAGAAACAGACTATTTTGGCTCAGTCCAATATGGAGCCTGAAATGATAGCACTAGCTATAGCTAGTGAAAAAAAGCAGATTACTTGAGAAATTTGCAAGCTAAGATTCATCTATAAGAAAAACCGATACCAACTATATTGATCTATTGCAATAGTATCGTGGTTATTGTAAAAGTACAGAACCATTACTACAACAGTAAGAGACGACAGATAGGTCATAAGCACAGCACTGTTAGAGAGCTACTCTCTTCAGGAACTGTTAGAGTGGATCACATAAGCAGTGATGAGAATTTGACAAATCCTTTGTCGAAAGGACTGGCTAGAGATAAAGTCCTTAGAACTTCTAAATTGCCCTTAGATTGTTGAATCAC
The DNA here is from genome assembly GCA_030737815.1 of Allium fistulosum. Lineage (NCBI taxonomy): Eukaryota > Viridiplantae > Streptophyta > Magnoliopsida > Asparagales > Amaryllidaceae > Allium > Allium fistulosum. Next base: position 672,210,665 of record CM060905.1, read on the forward strand.
ACACAATGGTAACTCGATCTAATGACTGGAGATCCAAGAACTAGGTTCAATGGGTAAGATCAAGTTTGTATATGATATGAGTTGAACATACCATATATATACATATATATATATACATATATATATACATATATATATATATATACATATATATAAAAGCATGTAAAGTGATTAGAGAATGAGTTAATAGAAACTCTTAATGAGATGTAAACTCCATATGGAGTGGATTACCTACCTTCATGGGTACTCTTGATAGACTCATCTGTGTGGACGTGGAAATGTGGTCGTTACCTATGGAATTTTGGGCAAAATTCCTACAGCATTCACTAAAATGGGTTAAACATGCATGACCATAAATGCACGGTCTTATTTGATTGCACTGTAGAAAGATTGTATGTGGTCTGATGTCAGGAATAGAGTTCAAGACTACATGTCACTCTAGTAAAAACTGAATCTTATCCACTATGCAAAGGTTCAAGTCGAAAGACACCTTTGTTTATAGACAATCTTATGTTTTCTTAAATTGATCGAATTTTTTTTTAATTCAAGTGGGGGATTGTTTGAAATGTTTTGATATTAAGTGAATTATGAAAAATTGGAATAAGCGTATATGATTCTCTAGTGAATAGTCCCTGTGGGACTATAGAAAAGAATCAAGTACTTATACTTGATTCTTAGAAGCTTTGTTCAGCCCATTGGGTGCCCAATAACGCTCTTTTGTGAGAAGGGATGTCATGCTTGACCACCACAAACGCGCGCCGACCGACTCGACTTGACTGGATCCGACCCAGGCTCAGGCTTGCTGTGGTGTAACGCTTATATTTTCAGACGAAAATTGTTTTGTATTTTTAGACCGTTAATTTTTTTTTCAAACTGTAAATTCAAGATTCGTTTTTTGAGTCGACGTCATCCCACTATCCAATAACGTTTCATTTTTTATTTCGTCTGTTTAATTGATGCTTAGACGAGACAAAAAAAAAGAACGGCATGTATCGTTTCAAACCATATCTTCTTCTCCACGAAATTTCTTGAACAAAATGACAAGCAGTAATTTTTGAGTGAATCAAAGTGATTTCGTTTGTGTAGACGAGTCGATACAGCAAAAAAAAGTGAGACTGTTTTATCCTACAGGCGGCGGCGTATGTCTAGACTGATTTGCACTCCTAAGCAGAACGTTGAAACGTCTTCAAAAGAGTGACGACGTGCACGACTCAGCCCAAGTAAAGTACATAGTTTTCGAACAGTTCAACGAATTCACCCGTTGGACGATTAAAATCTTAAACCTCCGATGGTCATGCTTTTGTGGTCCGGTATCTTTGTAAGGCTAAGTTTCTGCTTTCTCTTCCTTCTCTCTTATCTTAAACCTCCGATGGTCATGCTTGTGTGGTCCGGTATCTTTGTATGGCTAAGTTTCTGCTTTCTCGTCCTTCTCTCTTATCTTAAACCTCCGCTGGTCATGTTTTTGTGGTCCGGTATCTTTGTATGGCTATGTTTCTGCTTCTCTCTTATCTTAAACCTCCAATGGTCATGCTTGTGTGGTCCGGTATCTTTGTATGGCTAAGTTTCTGCTTTCTCGTCCTTCACTTCACTCTTTAATTCTTTCGCATTGTCCTCTCCTACGTGTATATGCAATTATGCACCTGAACTTTCACAATGCAGCCAGATTTCTTCAATTAAAGCATCATCGTACCGTCACGCGACTATTGATGTGATATGCATGAGAGATGCGTGAGTGGTTCACAAAACATGTTGGTACACGCAATTAGTCAGATTTCATTTTCATATTTCAGTATCCCGTGAGAGTAAAATGACATTAACAGCTAAAGAAACGTGATCGTCATGGTACCCGTATGTTAACAACGTGCATATTATTATGGACACGCCATTAAAAGCTTGCTTGTCGCCAATATTCGAGGAGTTATGCGTGTATAATAGACACGTATATGGACCAGAATCTCATACAAAGTAAGTAGAGTGACTTATACCAAACTCACTCGTGGATATTACTGATTAATAACTGTACTGTGATGCACTGAAAAATGGAGATTGTTACCGTTGCTGTCCAAAATCCCGGTGAGATAGAATATGTTGGGTACTGGACAAAATTGATATCATTTCAAAATTTAAAACAGTAAGTTTCACCATCTTGTTTTTCGTCGTTTCAAGCTCCTTCGTGACAATTGAAAACTTGGTCAACTTTACCGCTACTAAGCTTGTGACGTTATGCACTATTAATGTTTACACAACATCACCTGTATTAGCGCAATTGTGCATTGCTACCGTTCGAAATTTCAGCCTTAAACATTGAAAATACTCTATGATTCGCTCATCCAGCGTTTTTCTAGAGTATACGTTATATTTAAATGTGTAAATTTTTGGAAAATAACGCACGGTTTCGTCGGTTTAACCATCAAAATGTTAAACTGATTATTGTGGTTCGGCTAACGGGTTCAACAAAAATGGTCCGATCAACAACAATGCAACTGAACTTTAGCAGGCAGATTGGTCCAATGAAAATTAAAAGTGGTTCATAAAACGTGCACGTACACAACTATTCAGATTTCATTATGTGATGAGAATAAAATGATATTAAAAGCCAATGAAACTTGATCATCATGGAATCCGTATTTTAAAAAACGTGTATACTCTTAAGGACACACTCCTATGAAAGTTTTTATAAAAAAGAAGAAGATAATTTTGTATTATCTGCAGTTATATAAGAAGCTTCAATTTTTAAAAGGGGTTTTGAACCAAAGATCCCTATTTTCAATACTCATGCACAAAAAGTCAATGCTCATAAACTCATATAAATTAGGTCCCTAATTTGTTAATTTTTACTAAACTGTCATTTTCTAGAAAATCGACCTAGCATTCTTTTCAGATGCAAAAGCAGTATAAATTAGGCAAAATCTAAAAATAGAGACCTAATTTTTATAACTTATTCGGAAGAGACTTTTCTTACATCATCTTTCAATTCCAAAGAGTTGACAGTCATTCCTTGTTTTTAAAAACATAACAGCATCCAGAATTCTAGACAATGTTGTAAATTAAATAACCGCCTATTGTATAACTGCTCAGTGTCTTAATATAACTACCTATTGGTGTTGCTCTATGCAATTAAAAGCATTCTTGTTATTATATACGAGCATTACGGCATGCGCTTGTGATGAAGTCACCTGAATTGTTTTTTTACAAATTGTATTTGTTTAATACGTTTAAAATAAAATGTTTTTTAGAAATATTTAGCCATATGTTTGTGTTAAATCATATGAAGTTAATTTGAATTTTTATTTCTATGTTGCAACATTTAATTTTTTGTTAGTTTAAAATTGTATTTATATTATTAATTTATAAAAAACAAATTTGTAAATTAGTTTATTTGTTAGATCATATTTTTAAGTAATATGAAGACTGGGTAATATCTATAGAGGAAAATTTGAATCTGTAAAGAAAGTTTTATTATCAGATCATATTTTTAAGTTATACTAAATCTTGATAATATCTGTAGAGAGAAATTTTTGGTACTTCGCGCTAACATCAAATGAGTGATACCAAATGTATTACAACCACTACGCCATAGATTGCATACTGCAACACCGAAGAAGTGATGCAGGAAGTGCCAAAATATGTTGTTGTAGACTAAAAAAGGGCAAATGCAACACTTTCTCGGTGATGCATTTTGCCGCGTTGCCCTCGAGTCAAAGGCAACATCTTTGCGGTCCTAGGGCAACATCGGTTCTGTTGTTGCCACATGTACCAAATTTACTAAAAAGTGGGCTCCACAATCTGGGCCCCAACATGTGGGCCCGCATTGTGTGGACCACTAATTCTGTGGCCCATCTTTACGGAACCCTGTTGTGGGGCCCATATTCATTAATCTATGGTAACACTTTTACCATCCAATGGCAACACTTTACCAGTTTATTACCACATTTAACATCACATACTGCAACATTATATCATATCTATGGCAACACATTTTGCAATTTAAATTGAAAATGTACTGCAACATTATACTACTGCAATATTATATCATATCTATGGCAACATTATACTGCAACATTATATCATATCTAATGGCAACATTACACTACAACAAAGAACTTTTCATTTCATAATAACCAACAACACAAGTTTTACTTAGTCAAGTACAAAATAACAAACATACTTAAAAACATAGCCAGTGTATTCATAGTTACAGCCAGTACATACTAAATTCTACTTATTAATAGTACATTGATATTTGCGAGCCTCTAGTGCCATCAGTGCCTCCAGTGCCTCCAGTGCCATCACTGCAGACGGTCGCACAAAGATCCCCAACATCAATTTGCATGTCAGGGTTTGCTTCGCCAAATTTCTTAAGCACCCATGTCAAGTTCCCCCGAACTTTTTGGTTCACCTTTGCATCAAATTCAATTTTGACCTTCTTGTTCACCTTTGCTTCGACTTCGTCAGCTATATTTTCCCTTACCTTCGATGTCAGCTCCTGTATGTATATGCTTGTTGTTGGGGCATATTTTGAAACTTCTGCAAACTTTGTGTGCCGTCCTATAAGCCAAGATGGACCGTGCGACTTTCCATCAGAAATCAATGCATTTAAATAAGTTTATAATGATATACATGAAATGATGTATAAATAAAACAGATATATATATAACCAATGCATTTAAAGTAAATTTAACTGCTAGTATGCCATACAATTTACAGTTAAATTATGCATTTTTCAACTGTGAGTTGACAAAATAGTTAATAGTTTAAACTGCTAGTTAAAATTTTCAATTGAACTGTAATACTTATTAGTTTTTATAATTTACATTCTGGCAATACCATAGTACATACCATAGTTATAATTTACATTCTGGCAATACCATAGTACCCTACAATGGGTTTTATATGTATATCAATTGAACTGTAATACTTATTAGTTTTTATTTTCAGTTTTATAATAAAAAGAGGAAAAAAATATTTTATGCTAAAATGCAATTTTATTATATTTTACACTGCATAAAAGTGAAAAATATATAAACTGCATTTTGTATCATATTATACTTTAAATGTTTAGTGCCTTTTGCGATTAGTCAGTGTATTAACTATTAAGTCGGTATATGACATAGAAACTCTTCCATTTTCTTCACAAGCCATAAAAGCATCGAAGTTCGGATTTATTCAACATTATGAAAATGTACAATCCATCTTGAGTGAGATGAGTGTTGAATGTTAGAGAACCATGTATCATCACGAAACCAATAGAAAATGTAAAGGGTGATCTTTTAGGATTTATTTTATAAGCGTTACGATATGGGACTAATCTGAACACTAAATATGATAAAAAATATGTTGGAAATTCCAACTCACTCAAGTGTTAAAAGGAAATCTCAAAGGAGATCCCATGCGAGATGAAAGAGATTCATAACTCTATATTTTCCAATAATCAAATTACTATTGGCATAACTTAAATATGGTAATTAAATCCATATTTATTCCAAGAAACTTTTGGATTCTATTTTGACTCGAGATTCATTTTCATCTTTAATTCAATACACATTCTCATTTCACATTAAATTCACAACCATTAAAAATAAACATGTTTAAATCATATTTTGTTTTCCATTGAGAATTTATTTTATTTTACTTTGAGATATCAGTTTTCATTTTTATATGCATGTGCACTGCACATGCAAAAATACTAGTCTTTTATTATGAAGAATATTCTCTATATGCAACATTAGATTTTGATAATTTAAATTCATTTCATTATAAATAAATAAAAACAATTATGCGTACATTGCACTACTAACGTACACTAAGAAACATCAGCATCTAAATGACTTACTCTGAAATCAGTTGTAGTTAATTTGATTTGGAATTGTAATTTAAAAAAACAAATCATATATGATTCAGAGAAGATAGTTTGGTAGATATAATTTTGTCAAGCTAAAATTATTTCTTTAAACAACAAGTGCGGACAAAGCATTGTACATGAGTAGAGATGTTGTGTACATTAGGGCATACATTTAGGGGTAAAATAGGGTGTTTGCCTAATCGTGGGGGAAAACAAAGAATAGCTCTCTATGTACACTGTTTAGAGCAAACATATTGGGCAGGTCCATAGTTATAAACTCTTCCTAATACCGATTTTATAAAATACCAATTTTATACAATACCAATTATTTCACTAATAACAGTTCAAACTAGTGGGGTCACCAAATATTAACTTAGTTTATGAAAAACTCGTTCATCAATGTTCGCAAAAAAAGCTTTTATGTATTCGGCCTATACATTACTGAACAACATAAAATGTTTCATTTGGTATTTACTGTCCCAGAGAACCAAGTTTAAGTAAGTAACTTGTAAACTTAAAAGAAGTATGCACCAACCCCAAATTGCAAATTTTCGATAAATCATAATGTGTAAATCAAAGGGTATCATTTGGTAATGTTTCACTACAATAAAGATGAATGGAGTTGTTTCTAGAAAGTGTAAATATATTTTCTTAAAGGAAATGCAAATATTCTTGTTTTTTATTTTTGAAAAATCAATATTGATAGGAAAAAATAAAACATGGTGCACTAGGCAGTACTTTGAAAAAAAAGAGATTGCATTCTTTTCTCTGTTTAACTTACCAAGATATTAATAATGAAGGGCAATTGATCATGTTAACAGGTTGAAATCAGATTTAACAAAAACACAGCAGCAGAGTATTTTACTTTGTGTTTGTTTTAAATAAAAAGTATGATTACTGAACGCCAATCAGTTTTAAATGAGTTCGTTTACAAAACAGAAATTAGTGCTTATTAATTATTTTTATATAGTACAATAATCAGCGTTCGGAAGATCAATAAACACTGTAAAAAATTGATCATGGTAATGTTTCACTATAATATTGCTGAATGGAGTTGTTTCTAGAAAGTGTAAATATATTTTCTTAAAGGAAATGCAAATATTATTGTTTTTTATTTTTGAAAAATCAAGATTGATAAGAAGAAAGAAAATCATGGTGTAGTAGGTAGTACTTTGAAAAAAATAAAATGATTGCATTCTTTTCCCTGTTTAACTTATCAAGATATTAATAATGAAGGGCAATTGATCATATTAACAGGTTGAAATCAGATTTAACAAAAACATAGCAGCAGAGTATTTTACTTTGAGTTTGTTTCAAAATAAAAAGTCTGATTACTGAACGCCAATCAGTTTTAAATGACTTTGTTTAAAAAATAGAAATTAGTGCTTATTAAGTATTTTTATATAGTACGATAATAAGCGTTCGGAAGATCAATAAACACTGTAAAAATGCCTAATGTCTAACAAAATACTTATTCGAACGCAATAAGCGTTTGATGACATCAAACAGTTCTAGAAAAACGAAGAAAACCAATATCGGATTTGGTATAAAACCGATTTAAAAATAAATGTGAAGCCATACCTTTTTCTACCACATTGATGATTCAGATCTTCTTCTCCTTCCTCAATAACACAATAATCAGTCTCGACATTTTCAACACAAGGCAAACTAATCTCCAACGCTAATGGATCTGACACCTTGCTCTACTGCTTATTATGCTTGAAAATCGAGAGAGCAGAACTGAAATTTGAAACCCAAACGAACCCCAATTGAATACCTAATTGAAACACCGAAGCCCTAATTGAACTTGAACTCGAACTTGCCCTAATCGAACCCCAATTAAGCTTGTAAACTTAGAACTTTTAGCCCTAATACTGTTATACACGTGCAATTCAAAGTTATAGGAATAACATAAATAACATATATCATATAATAAAACTGTTATATCACACACACACACACACACACACACACACACACACACATATATATATATTATATATATAACCTGATTTATATATATACAGAGAGCTATTATAATCTATATAAACCGTAAACTGTAGATTGTATATATACTGCAAATACCTTCAAATAGGAGAAGATGCTGTAGTGTTCCTTGCTGGCGATAGGGAGCACATGGTAGCGGGCAAACGAGCTTCGGTGGGGAGGAGGTGACTGTGTTCGACTATGGGAGATGAGAGAAAGAAAGAGAGAGGAAGGAGGAGGAAGCTTCGGCTACTGGGTGTTGTGTTGGGCTTGCGTGGATGTGACGTGGCCGTTTGATGGAGGGTGGAGGCCGGAGTGGATGCTCGGATTTGCAAGAGGGAAGAGTTGCGTGGGTTGCCTGGAACGTGTGGAGGTGGGTATGTGGCTTCAATGGGAAAGACGAGCGGGCTAGAGAAGCAAGAAGAAGAGGCTTGGTGAATGAAAGAAGAAAGTGAATAGGAGACGCAAGCATCTCCATGAAACACCAAAGTGACGTATGATCTATACTTAAATATATTTATTCTTTGAACCAAACAGAGAAGAGAAATGAAGCGAAAGGACGAACCATTTATAAGTTGAAACTAGGGAAAAGCAAAAGCCATGGAAAAGCAACAGTCAAACTTAATTAGAATATCAAAGATAGTGGTCATTCATTTCACCAGGTGGATATACGAAAAGACTTAGGAAGGTGAAAAGGCTCAAAACGCGGAACCGATAAGGAAATCGTTCCGTAATTTTTTCCGTCTTCCGAATTCTGAAACACAAAAACGAGTGTACTGCGAAGATCAGTACAACGAGACGATCAAAACGATACACAGATATCAGTGATAGGACCATCCTATCAAAAGTCGATATCCGGTACCGAAAAATGTTGGTAAAACGCCGAAAATAAGATAAACGGAGCAATAACAGTCCAAATTTGATGAAACGGAAGATGACGTCTCACTCAGAAGATGATTTACAAATTTATTATATAAAAATATTAAATTTTCATTTTCAAATTTAATTATTTAAAATTTCGCGAAAATTCAGTTAATTACGTTATTAAAACCTTTAAAATTTACGGGTCGTTACATCCGGTCTCCTTTGTAGTTGGTTATCCAACTTCAATAGAATACCAACTATACTGGCTATTGCACTTAAAATTTCCTTATCCCACAACCTAAGACTATGTTGTGGCAATCTAACCTAGGTTAGCATGACTACAAGCAGATCTCTATCAAGATTAAGTTCTTTATTCCATTTTTTCAAAATAATAAGTTTCCCGTTTAAGAAGTATGGACCACCATTAATTGTTTTCTCACAATCTGAAGCCTTTAAAAATCTAACGATAAAGAAACTATAATTTCGAACGTAAATGTCGAATTTAGCAGTAGGGTTACAAGATCATACAATAAAGGCCTTGAAATGATGATATGCAGGTCTATTGCCAAATACATAGGAAATAACCGAGAAACTCAATTTATCATCTATTCTTTTACTGGCCTCTACATTCACAACAACAATATTTTTCTCATTGATGGAGAGGGAGATACTTATTTAAGATCAAAATAAGAGTTTAACGCCCGCGAACAGGCATTACTCAAGTTTATCTTGAACTGTGCATCTGAATTCATTCTTGTTTGATTGTTTCTTGGAGTATTTCTTACATTTTTGAAATGTGTATCTGAGTACAAATTTGTTTGTGTTGTTTCTTGATTTGTTTATTGTCTCAGGAATAGGTCTGCAGCTCTGATTATTTGAGTAGAAGTCTTTTTCAAATGATTGTCTAGTCCGAGTTGCATTTCTGTGATTCAGATTGATCTGATTTGAACCAATTCCAGTTTTTTTATTTCCGTGAGATGCAGATCTTTTATTCTACAGCTTGGTTCGTGGGTTCTGAGCAGTTTGAAAGTTCATCAATTCCAGAAGGCTTCTTTGCAGGGTATTGTTGTGAATGAAGATTGTGACCGGGTAACGGAGAAGAGTTAGATGGAGTAAAAGAAGACCCCATCTGATTTTGGCTAGCAAAGATAGGATTGTCCACAAGATTTGTATAGGCTCTGCAAGAATTGTAATTTTGTGAACCAAAGTAGTTGATCAAATTATGTCTCTCTTATATATATATATATATATATATATATATATATATATATAAGAATTAAGTTTAGGTTCAAGTTAATTCTATCCACAAAAAATTGCTCTTACAAGCCCGAAAGAAAAAGGCCATGAAAGCCGGAAATAAAAAACAAGGTTCCAACATCCTTTTTCTTTATGCCAGACAAATTGTCTAAACTTCTTTACGCTAAAGAGAAGACCTTCTAGTTTTTTCCATTAAAGAACAATCACTCAGTATTCTACATGCACACTGTTGATACAATAAGAATAGGGGCATTTCACTAGAAGGACAAACTTTGCAGTCCAATTAGTTTCTAGGACACACATATACAGAAATTAATTTCAAGGCCAAAGTCAGCAGAATAATTACTTTTAAGGACAAAGTCAGCAGTCTAATTACTTTCAATGACATAATTTAATAGGATTTTAGGCCTTAGAAATTAATTAATTTGTATTTTGTCCTTAAAAGTAATTATTTCGGTTGTGTGTCCTAGAAACTAATTGCACTTGCTAAAGAGGCCCTTGTGGCTAATTTCCACATAAGAATATTCAGATTAACATCTGATCTGAGCATCACATTATTGCACTGTTTTTCTAAAGTAAAACTGCATACATTTCATACTGATACCATGACTGAATGGAATGGACCGACTGTCAATCCTTATTATTATTCTTAATAGAGAAGTTCCAGTCAACGTAGTCAGCTATTCAAAATTAAAATCTATTGTTTTCGAACTCGAACCTGAACGATGTTAAGATCACCATACGAATAACCTAATCGTTGCGTCAAGTTTCTCTGTAGATGTGGTACTCTTATGATGTGATCACCTTTATCAACCATCTATTTAGTGATTCAGTAGAACGTCTCATTATAATTAAAATTTATTGTATGATATAATTGAGCGAGCATTAATGAATACTCTCAATTAACAAATTAAAATCTACGGTGGAGCCTTTGTTGGTCAATAATACATAGTTATATCGAGCTTGGTCCCTCATCTCGACCTTATAGATACACACACCACGGTGCAACTTGCATCTCACACGCCCTAATTAAACATCAAAGCAAACAGGATCAGCCTGCAAAGTATGGCATCAAAGAACTTGAAATTCGCAGTCCAAAGACAGTCTGCAGTACTCATAATTAACCTCTGCCGAGCCAACCCCTTATGAACTCAAACCCCTCTCTGACATTGACGATCAAGAAACCCTCGGTTTCCAAGTCCCCTTCATACAGTTCTATCGTAGCAGAGAAGCATCCGCTCTTGACCCAGCAAAAGTCATAAAGGAAGCCATTGCCAAAGCACTCGTCGACTAAAAGAGGGCGGAGAAAGTAAACTGTACATGGAATGCACAGGAGAGGGTGTCCTGTTCATTGAAGCAGACGCCGACGTCACACTCGATCAGTTCGGGTCAGAGCTGCAGACCCCTTTTCCGTGTCTAGACGAGTTGCTGTATGAAATTGATGGGTCTGGTGGCATTGTCGGCTGCCCCTTGCTGCTGATTCAGATAACACGTCTGACCTGCGGGGGCTTCATCTTGGGATTGCGAATTAACCACCCCATGATGGATGGAATAGGCATGGTTCAGTTCATGGAAGCTGTAGCACAAATGGCACGAGGATCCATACACCCAACCATTAAACCGGTCTGGAACCGTGAGTTACTGAATGCACGTAACCCACCGAATCCAACATTCTTGCACCATGACTATGATGAAGTTCCAGACTCGAAGAACACCATCGTCCCCCTTGACGATATGGTCCACAGATCATTCCTCTTTGGACCTGAGCAAATCACCAACCTCAAGAATTACATCCCAGTCCAACTTCGTAGCAAAACGACCACGTTCGAGATTTTGATAGCGTGTCTATGGAGGTGCCGAACGATTGCACTTGGACCAGATCCGGATGTGGAGGTCAGGGTCATATGCATTGTGGATGTGAGGAAGAAAATGGGTATGCCCAAAGGGTACTATGGGAATGCAATTGTATTTCTGGCAGCAATGACGAGGACGGAGGAGCTGGTGAAGAATCCACTGGGGTACGCAGTGAGGCTGCTGAAGATGATGAAGAGGGTGGTGGATGAGGAGTATGTGAAGTCGGTGGCGGATTTGTTGGTGCTGAGAGGAAGGCCGCATATTATGGTGGTAAGGTCGTATGCCATGTCGGATTTGACAAAGATTGGTTTCGGGGATGTGAATTTCGGGTGGGGAAAGGCGGTGTATGGTGGGCCGACCAAGGCTGCTGTGGGTGCGATCCCAAGTGTGCTTAACACTTGACGCAGCGGATTAATCAAAACAATGTAGATCGATAAAAGTAGCAATCGGTGAGTTGATGAATACTGAAATGCCCAAATTCGTTGATCCGAAGATATCGAATTCTAGCTATCCCGAACTCGTTGATCGCGCACGATTCCGGGTTCAAAGATCTTCAATTCTTCGAGCGTTGATCTAGCGCACTAGATTCCGCGAATCGGCTTCTGCAATCGTTGAATCGAGCACACTCGATTAACCGAAAGAGGAGATAGGAGATTACACTCAACTACCAATTTAAATGAAAGCACAAAGCAATCAAACAAGAATTTTATTCAAAAATCAACAACCCTTTACAAATGACCCAACTTGCCTATTTATAGGCTACAACTCACGCAGTACAAAATATGCACAACTCCTAAGTCGGAACCGAGTTATCACATACGACTCAAGAAATACAGATGACATACGACTTAAAAATTACAACACAATACAAGCCCTGCCGACTTACGACTCAAAAGAGACGACCTATGACTTACAAAAGTACGACCTAAAAAAACATACGACTCAAGACATATGTACAGAACGACTTACGAATTGTCGACTTAAGCACATGCCGACTTACGACTTACTATAAGTCGGTAACGACTTATCAATAGCTCCAGCTTCCATCAGCGGCAGAGATTAACTCGGCAGAAGAATCAACGGCAACAAGCTTCAGCGACTTAAAAACGTGCGCATCCCAGATCAACGACTTAAAGAAATCAACGGTAGAAATTAACTCGACATAAGAATTAACGGCATCAACTTCAGCGACTTAAGAGGCTTCGCCTTTTTTAAAACTGTGCGGCTTAACTAAGTCGTAACTCGGTGCCGACTTATCTCCTTCTTTAAGTCGTAGTTGACTTAACACTTGTGCATTCTTCACTCGAGCTGCTCCTCCTGTATCCTTCTTGTTGAGTCGTTGAAGACTCATCTCCTCGCCTTCGTTAAGTCGTAGACGACTTAATCCTTCATATTCGATAAGTCGGTGACGACTTATCATTTCCGAGCGACTTAAGCCTTTGTTAAGTCGTAGCCCTTTTCCTCCTAGCCTGTTAGGTCGTAGTCGCCCCAAAATACTTTTCTTAGGTCGTGACCGACCTATACTTCCATCCTTAGGTCGTGGACGACCTAAGCCTGGGTAACTCGTAGCTTGCCCTGTTATAACTCTCGTAGTTCGCACTGCTTCGACTTCAGCCTGCGCTGCATCATCCTCCCCAGGTTGAGAAAAATTCGACCTCGAATTTGTAAATTCTTCCTCATCAGACTTTTCATTCTCATAATATGGCACTAGATGCTTAACATTGAATACGTCAGAAGTGTATACATCCTCCGGCAGCTTCAACTTATAAGCGTTTTAATTAATCCGTTTCACGATTTCTACAGGACCAATTTTTCTGGCTTTCAATTTGTTATAAGCGCCCACTGGAAAACGATCTTTTGTTAACACAGCATATACCCAATCTCCTTCATTAAATTCAACATTTCTTCGCTTCAAATCTGCAGATTGTTTATACTTCTCATTTGCTTTCTCCAATCGTTCCTGAACGATTTTATGACATTCCGTCAACTCCTCAACAAAATCAGTAGCTTTCTTAATTGTCCCCTTAGTGTGTGGTATTACCGTTAAATCCAACGGTCCCTTCGGTAAGCTTGAATATACTATCTGGAATGGATTGAACCCAGTACTTCGATTTACAACATGATTATGGGCAAACTCTGCCTGGCATAACTTCACATCCCAACTCTTCAGATTATCTTGTACAAGACACCTCAGCAAATTTCCCAATGATCTGTTCACAACTTCGGTCTGTCCATCCGTCTGCGGATGATAAGCACTACTAAATTTCAATTTCGTCCCCACCATTTTCCACAAACTTAGCCAAAAATGACTTAGAAATCTAGTATCCCTATCAGAAACAATGGATTCCGGCAAACCATGTAAACGATATATCTCTTTGAAGAATAACTCAGCAACCCGGACGTCATCAGCTGTCTTCTTACAAGCGATGAAGTGTGCCATCTTGGAAAATCTGTCCCCCACAACGAATACAGAATCATTCCCCCTTTGAGTTCTAGGCAAACCCAAAACAAAATCCATACTGATATCCACCCATGGTTTTACAGGCATGGGTAACGGCATATACAGTCCCGCATTTATCGCTGTTCCCTTAGAAACTTGGCAAACATGACATCTCTCCACAAACCTTCCCACTTCTTTCCTCATCGATGGCCAAAAGTAAGATTGTAAAATCAACTGTAATGTACGGTCTCTCCCAACATGTCCTTCATGCAACTCTTTCACAATCTTCATTCTCAAACTACAATCAGGTATGCACAATCGATTTCCCTTGAATAGAGAACCATCTACCATTACGAACTCATTCGTCTCCCCATTCTTGACTTTATCAACAAATTTCATAAAGTAAGGATCTTCAACAAATAATTCCGGCAACATGTAAAACCCCGTCACTTCAACCTTCATTGTTGTCAACAAATGATTCCTCCTACTCAAAGCATCAGCCACACGATTCGTCACTCCCGATTTGTGTTTCACAACAAAGGTAAACTGTTGCAGATATGCAATCCAAGATGCATGTCTCGATGAAATCTTGTCTTGTCCTTGTAAATGCTTCAATGCCTCATGATCATTGTAAAGAACAAACTCCTTCTGAAATAGATAATGTCTCCAGTGTTTGATAGCTTGTACAACAGCATAGAATTCTACATCATATGTGCTGTATCTCATCTTCGCTCCTGACAACTTCTCACTAAAATATGCAATCGGACGTACCCTTTGACTCAACACCCCTCCAATCCTAACCTTGGATGCATCAGTATGTAGTTCAAACACTAGCTGAAAATCTGGTAATATTAGAATTGGTGCAGACGTCAAGAGTTCTTTGATTCGATCAAAAGCAACCCCGGCTTCCTCCGTCCATGCAAACTGTTTACCCTTCATACAATCAGTCACAGGTGCCGTCACACTGCTAAAGTGTGGAATAAACCTTCGATAAAATGAAGCCAACCCGTGAAAACTACGAACTTCCGTTATCGTCTTGGGCTGCGGCCAATCTCTGATAGCTTCAACTTTACTTTGGTCCACCTGTATTCCTTCTTCCGACACAACATACCCCAGAAATAAAACACTCCTCGCCATGAAAACACACTTCTTTGTAGCAGCATAGAATTGTTCTTCACGTAGAATAGTTAACACTTCCTTCAAATGTTGAACATGCTCTTCTTTACTAGCACTATAGATCAGAATATCATCAAAGTAAACCACCACAAATTTTCCAATGTACGGTCCGAAAATTTGATTCATCACCCTCATGAATGTACTTGGTGCATTCGATAGACC
The DNA here is from genome assembly GCA_030737815.1 of Allium fistulosum. NCBI lineage: Eukaryota > Viridiplantae > Streptophyta > Magnoliopsida > Asparagales > Amaryllidaceae > Allium > Allium fistulosum. Next base: position 672,226,246 of record CM060905.1, read on the forward strand.
AAACGGCATTACCAGCCATTCATACAATCCTTCCCTCGTCTTGAACGCTGTCTTCCATTCGTCCCCTGGTCTAATGCGAATCTGATGATAACCGCTCTTCAAGTCAATCTTAGAAAAGATTACGGATCCACTGATTTGATCCAATAAATCATCAAGCCTCGGCATCGGAAATCTGTATCTGACTGTGATTTTATTCAATGCTCTACTATCGGTGCACATCCTCCACGTTCCATCCCTTTTGGGTACCAATAAAGCTGGTACAGCACAAGGACTTAAACTCTCCTGCACACGCCCCTGTTCAAGCAATTCCTCTACCTGCCTCCGCAACTCTTCATGTTCCTTTGGACTCATTCGATAATGTGGTCTGTGTGGCAACACAGCACCTGGAACAAGATCTATCTGATGTTGTATATCCCTCAACGGTGGTAACTCCATTGGTAACTCCTTTGGAAATACATCGTCAAATTCTTCCAGTACTGGTTTTACTTCTTCTGGTATTTCAACCGCTTCCTGACTCTCCCGTCCAATCAACAAAAACACTTCAGGTTCCTCCTCTACTTCCTTCACAAACTCCTTCAAAGATAACAAAGTTTTGAGCTCTTCAATCTCCTCCAACTTGTTTTCCTCCTGTTGTCGCTTCTTTGGAACTAGAGTAATCTTTGTGCCTTCAAACATGAAACTGTAACTATTGGTACGCCCATCATGTTGCACCGCCTTATCATACTGCCACGGTCTTCCCAACAACAAATGACAGACATCCATATCTACCACATCGCACCAGATTTCATCTTTGTATTTCTTCCCAATTGAAAAATTCACACGAGCCCTTTGTCCAACCTTCACCTCCCCGCCTTTCCTCAACCAAGCTAATTTGTATGGTTTCGGATGTTTCTCAGTCTTCAACGCCAACTTCCTCACAGCCTCTGAAGAAATTATATTATCACAGCTTCCAGCATCAATAACAAATTTGCAAACCTTCCCCAGAATGGTACATGTTGACTGAAAAATATTGCTCCTTAACCAACTACAATCCTCCTCTTGCTTTGGTGTTAAACAGGACCTCTTCATCATTAGATTATAACCTTCGTCTCCCGATACTTCTTCTTCCTCCTCATCAGGTGGTGAATTGGAACATTCAGCTTCTTCATTCTCATCCTCAACCTCCGCTATCATAGCTCTCTTCTTCGGCTTTGGACATTCATTACTTTTGTGGCCCAACTCTTGGCAATTGTAACATTGAAACCATTATTGATTTTCGCCTTCCCAACCTCATTCACAACTGGTTTTGCAACAGCTTTTGAAACATTAGAACTCCCACTAACTCCCTTCACTGGATTGTTGGAATTTGTAAACATACCTCCTCCTCGTCTTCCCTGTTTTTCCCAAGCCAACGCTTTCTGGTGTGCTTCCGCTACAGATCTGGGATCAAACATATTAACCATATCCTGAATCTGCATTCGTAACCCTCCAACAAATCTAGCTGTTAACTATTCTTTTGTCTCCATAATATCATTCCTTGCAATCAGTTGATAAAATTCGTCAGCATAATCATTCACAGATTTCGTTCCTTGCCTCAAGTTTTGCAACCTCTGATACATAAGCGATTGATAATTATAAGGTAAGAATGTCGCTTTCATCAATTTCTTCATCTTTTCCCATGAATCAACCTTTGACTTCCCCATCCGTTCACGTGTAAGTTTGGTTTGCTGCCACCACGCCAAAGCTCTACCCCTCAACCTTGTAGCAACCAACTTCACTCTACGATGTTCTGGAACTTCTTTGAAGTCAAAAATCTCTTCAACATTAGCTACCCAATCTAGAAACTCCTCCGCTTGCATACCACCTTTGAATTCAGGAATTTCAGTCTTCATCCCCGACTCCCACTTGTGATCATACCCAGAGTAATTTCTTCCCTGTCCTCGTCCTTGTCCTCGAACACTACCACCATCATACTCCTCTTCAAAATCAGATGCATATCGTTGTCGATCCTGACCACCAACATCTCTACTCCCTTCACGTCTACCACCATCATCCCTTCTTTCTACATTCCTCCGTTCACGATCATTCACGTTCCTCCCATGCCCTTGGTCATTTTCAACACTTTTGTCTCGATTGGAATGTGGCGAGACTCTACTTCCCCCATGGTTAGATTCTGGTGAAACCCGTCTCCGATTTTGATTCATTTCTAACATCATCTTCTCTAACCGTCCAATTCCTTCGTTAAGCTTTTCACTAAAGTTTTCATTGATTCTTTGCTCCATCTCATCAGCTTCTTCCCTTCGATACAAAGCTTCAACGTTTTGATGTCGATTAGCTCTCCTTGGTGGCATGATTGAATACTTCACAAATTCTTCAACACTTCAAAATTCAAACACCTTTCGAACTTTAGATCCAAATTGAAATGGATCGAAAACTTCCCCTTTGTTGCAATTTGCGATGAACACGATGAACAACAACTTCAAACTTCAAACAAATTGGCTCCAAGACTCGAATTAGCTATGATTGGCTAAACAAGCTCTGATACCAAAACTGACGCAGCGGATTAATCAAAACAATGTAGATCGATAAAAGTAGCAATCGGTGAGTTGATGAATACTGAAATGCCAAATTCGTTGATCCGAAGATACCGAATTCTAGCTATCCCGAACTCGTTGATCGCGCACGATACCGGGTTCAAAGATCTTCAATTCTTCGAGCGTTGATCTAGCGCACTAGATTCCGCGAATCGGCTTCTGCAATCGTTGAATCGAGCGCACTCGATTAACCGAAAGAGGAGATAGGAGATTACACTCAACTACCAATTTAAATGAAAGCACAAAGCAATCAAACAAGAATTTTATTCAAAAATCAACAACCCTTTACAAATGACCCAACTTGCCTATTTATAGGCTACAACTCACGCAGTACAAAATATGCACAACTTTTAAGTCGGAACCGACTTATCACGTACGACTCAAGAAATACAGACGACATACGACTTAAAAATTACAACACAATACAAGCCCTGCCGACTTACGACTCAAAAGAGACGACCTATGACTTACAAAAGTACGACCTAAAAAAACATACAACTCAAGACATATGTACAGAACGACTTACGAATTGTCGACTTAAGCACATGCCGACTTACGACTTACTATAAGTCGGTAACGACTTATCAACAGCTCTAGCTTCCATCAGCGGTAGAGATTAACTAGGTAGAAGAATCAGCGGCAACAAGCTTCAGCGACTTAAAAATATGCGCATCCTAGATCAGCGACTTAAAGAAATCAACGGTAGAAATTAACTCGACATAAGAATTAACGGCATCAACTTCAGCGACTTAAGAGGCTTCGTCTTTTTTAAAACCGTGCGACTTAACTAAGTCATAACTCGGTGCCGACTTATCTCCTTCTTTAAGTCGTAGTTGACTTAACACTTGTGCATTCTTCACTCGAGCTGCTCCTCCTGTATCCTTCTTGTTGAGTCGTTGAAGACTCATATCCTCGCCTTCGTTAAGTCGTAGACGACTTAACCCTTCATATTCGATAAGTCGGTGACGACTTATCAGTTCCGAGCGACTTAAGCCTTTGTTAAGTCATAGCCCTTTTCCTCCTAGCCTGTTAGGTCGTAGTCTCCCCAAAATACTTTCCTTAGGTCGTGACCGACCTATACTTCCATCCTTAGGTCGTGGACGACCTAAGCCTGGGTAACTCGTAGCTTGCCTTGTTATAACTCTCGTAGTTCGCACTACTTCGACTTCAGCCTGCGCTGCATCAACACTTGTGTTCCGTTTAAAGATTGGATTCTGATTCGAGTTTGCTTGCCTGGATTTTCTATGGCTAAGTTCGTGGAGGAGATGGAAAAATTCACCATGGTTGGCGGGACGATCCTTTCTGCGCTTTGAATGTTAGAAGAATTTAGGTAAAATAAAGTGCTATGAATGTAGCATGTATAATTAAACGTTCTCCGTGTGCACCTCCATGCAATATCGTTGTACCTTTCTGTCAAATCAATTAGAAAATTTACAAATAGAAGAAGAATATTAAATGAAATTTGCAAGTGAAATTGTGAAATGAATGTTTTAGGAAGGCGCATATAAATCTTTATTGTAATTTTTTTCTCGTTTTTGTTTGCTTTACTTTTACATGAAAATATGAAAACTTTCGCCTCTTTGTAGTAACACGTGTGAAGATGCACTCTATCCAACAGTTAACCATAATTCTACGCGGAGGTCTATCATTATTATCGACTCTTTGCCAATTTCTACCATATATAACTCGAAACACTGTTTACTACAACATACATCTGCATTCTTCTTGATGCTAAATTTTAGCATCATGACTAAATTTATAAACAGCCTGCAATTTTCTATTTCCACCTTAAACTGTCGTAAAAGATAGTAACATTGCATAATTTTTATTGCTCGTCCCAATTTATACCGATTTTATCATTTTTTTTTCTTTTAATTTCTTTCTTAATCATTCCTTCTTCATGTCTTCTTTCATTTTAATTCATGATTGTTGAAGCTAATAGTTATCTACGATTTTTTACAATCAAATCTTTGCCAAAACAAATATCATTAATAAATCAAAAGTTATGTTAATAGCAAAACACTTTAATTAGGTTTTAAATTTGAAATAATCTTGATTTTCTAAAAATTAGTTAATCGACGTTTAGAATTTGTTGAATTAGATTGAATTTTTTTTCTAATGGGTTATATTGAAATAATTACGTATAAACATGGAATGTTAATTATTTTTCCATTGACATTTGTGATTAGGAACGAAGAAAACATGTTACTGTATGAAATGTATGAAATGTAAAAGTGCAAATAATATTTTTTTTTAGTTTCAACCTGGGCGGGAAAAGATATTAAAGGGGGGGCTTATAGATGTCGCCTAATTGTAACACTCCGTAAAATTTAACCGGATATTTAATATAAGAATTAAATTTAAATATGATAAGGGTAAAAATTGAATTCTACAAATATCCAAATCTGGTAACGAAACTTATACCGTCGCATTCGTAACGATTTTCTAAACAATTTTCGTATCTAATGTTTTGAAATTGGAGCAAGTACGAAAAAGTTATTAACGTTTGAAAATTCGAAATTGAAAATATTTAAACAATTATTTTAAGAAAAGAATATTTTTAAATAAGAAAAGCTCCACCGATCGACACTATTGGTTGGACTGGTTGACCCCTAGTGGTCGACCGCTCCAAACTAAGCGGGTGACTGGTCATCGCTATCAAGCTAGGGTTTGGTTTGGAAGACGAGATGAAATTGATAATATTTGATCAAACGGTTTTGATTGCTTTCTTCCTTTATAAGTAGAACCCTAAACTGCTATCAATATCCTAATTAAACTAGAGCACAATAAAATTTTGTCTCTCTAAATTCTGAACACTCTTTCTCTTCAAATCAAAATTTTTTCAAAACAAAACAAAAATTAAATTCAAGAGAAGGAGAAATCAAATTAAGTCAAGAGGAGTTCTACATTAAGTTGAGGCGATTCCAAGCGTATTGAAAAGCAGATAGGTTTCTTAACCTGGAATTATTTTAGGTTGAATTGGATGTATTGTTTATCTAATAATTGGAATGGATGAAAGATTGAATAAGAATTAACCTATTTGAATAATATTCTTGTCTAATTTAAATCTGGATAAAGTAAATCCGTTGGATAAAAATCAATTTGGGTTGAATACCCTTTTTGTTGAATTGAATATAGACTGATACATCAATACCATGTTAATTCTATACCTGATATAATTCGCTTTGATAACAAGTATGCTTATGAAATTATTAGAAATTAAAATTGAAAACATCGGAGTTCGTAGATGGACAAAATAGTGTTCCTTGTAATTAACAGTTTCTATCTAGCATGGATGAGGACAAACTAATTAAACCAAAAAATAAAACAACTACAACTGGTCAACAAAAAGTGGTCGACCGCTCCAGTGACCAACGGTCGACTGGTTAACATGTTACAGGCGAGATTGAACCTCAGTGAAAGGTCTAAGTTTATAAGAGAGTGTGTGTGTTATATGAATGCTAGTATAAGTAGGGAAATTAGTTCTACACGTTTACGATTCTTGGACGCTACGAGACTAAATAGGTATGTACATGGAAAATGTGGCCTATACACTATTTATTCAACTGGGTTGATATTTGACTAGGGAGATTCTGTCGCAACTTGCACGCATAGGAGGTTTTACGGTGTGCACACACATTGATGATGATGCTTGGAGAAGTGTGTGGCTCGGCACTAACGGGAGATCATTGGTATGTACGACAACACAAATGTAATACTGTGTTGTTGATGAATCCTGACGCGGTGCGATAAGAGACGTTACGTTATCATTGAGAGGTGGACATGGATGCAGCGACTTGGGATGTCTTTGGCGCGAGTCGTCATTGTGGACTCCTCCTCGATGCGTAAGTCATAATTTGGGAATGTAGTCCCGTGGTAGATATTTTAGGTGATCCTATGTTGGAGTAGTTTCAGTAGATATTAGTCGATCCATAGTTATTTTGAGGTTCGATTAGCTGTTCGATCCTAAGTATAAGCCTTCACGATATGTTGGTGTGGGTGTATTTAGAATCATATCTCTAGGTTTATGAAAACTATCTTAGTAAGTAGTTCACAAACACAAGAAGAATACCCTAGGTCAGATAGATATTAATGAAGTTAATTGCATGTGTTTACCACATATTAATGACGCAATACCTTCACCAGACTTTTGCCTGACCTACTTCTTTACTTTCTTTTTTCCGCAACAAAGAAGGACAGGGCAGTAGGTGATAGGCCTAGGGATTAGGACATGGAGAGTAAAGTTTGGCATTGAAGTTTCTTATTATTATTTTCCATTACTCTATATGTAACAATTTATCATACCTAGTATTTATCAGATATATGTCGTGTTTCTGTAAACTTTGGATTATGGCCATGTATGTTCTAAGACTGTGTATTTTGGGATATTTTTTGTATTTATATTTTACTTCCTTTCATTTTGAGATCTGAAAGTGTACAATGTCCTAGATTTTATCCTTATATTTTTAGTCTCTACAATGTAAATAAACTGATGGCTCGTACTTCTTGGCACTGACATATGTTTGAAAGCTACCCTAGGCTTTGGATTGGTATGTTGGGAGGTGGAGATTGTCACACTTAGTATCAGAGCCTATGTTTAATTTTTTTTAGAGGTTAGGTGCATAAGAGACGTATTTGAAAAGTTTTGGAAAAACGATTTCCAAAATGGATTTGAAAAGGCTTTTCAAAATTGGTTTCTAAAAGTGTATGTGTATATTTATATATATATTGATAAAAAGTTTTTTGAAGGATCTATATGTAAATATAATACGAAAACACTTTCCCATTATTCTTGCCAATGCTATTTATGGAAAAGTTGCTAATAATTCCTAAATCACAAATAGAGAGGATGAGCATTCTACTGGTTGTGGCACAGGTGATGCAGCTAAGATTCCGAGCGTGAATGCCCTGATTTGGTTCTAGTGGTATCTACAAGTGAGAGGACAAGCCAAGCTTAACCCTAATAGGGGACCCACAGCGCAAGCGCCAGGTGTAGTTCCAACCATCCACCTGCCTTTGATTTTTCCAAGCTATGTAAGGACTTTGCGACTCTAGGAGGGAAGCCATATATGGGGACTGAGTCATATGTAATCTAGTTATATACAAATAAAAGAACAAAAGTTTTGAAAGACCATCATAAGGAAAAATTCTAGGAAGTATAGAATCGGTTGCAAAAACAAGAAATCAACTAAATAAGATGAGTAATGTAGCATTTATTTCAACTAACAAGCCAAGAAAATCCAAAAGAATCATTATTTGATGATTCATGGATCCTTGCAATGCAAGAGGAACTGAATCGGGTCACTCGAAATGATGTTTGGGAATTAATTCCACGGTCAAACATCAATCTGTAATTGTAATTAAGTGGTTTTATAAGATAAATTAAATGAATAAGGAGAAATCATAAGAAATGTAGCACATTTAGTTGCACAAGTAGCCAATAAGAAGGAATAGATTTTGATGAAACCTTTGATCCTATAGCCAGATTAGAAGCCATAAGAATCTTACTCTCTTTTGCAAACCATAATAATTTTAAATTATTTCAAATGGATGTCAAAAGTGCATCTCTAAATAGATTTATTAAAAAAGATGTATATATTTAACAACCCACGCATTTTGAAGAAAAAATCCCCCTAATCATGTTTACAAATTAAAAAGGCATCATATGATTCAAGACAAGCACCTAGAGCTTGGCACAAAAGTCTCAAATCATACTTAATACAATCTAATTTTGAAATAGGAAAAGTAGATACTATGTTATTTATAAAAATATTTAAAAATGATATTCAACTTATGAAAATATATGTAGACAACATAATTTTTAAGTCAACAATGAACAACTGAATAAAGAATTTGCTGATATAATGACTAAAGAATTTGAAAAGAGTCACATGAGAGAATTAACATATTTTCTAGGTTTACAAATTAGACAATTAAACAATGGTGTATTTATAAATCAAGAAAAGTATGCTAAACAATAAGTAAAGAAATTAGAAATGTCTAACACAAGCAGTAAACCAACACCCATGATAACTAATGAGAAACCTAATAAAGAAGACAATTCAAAAGACATCAATCAATAACTATATAATGTTATGATACGAACTGGACTCTATATCATAGCTAGTAGACCCGATATCATGCATACTGTATGTCTATTTGCAAGACATCAGGCACACCCTAAGGAGACACATCTTAAAGCTATAAAATGTATCTTAAGATATGTAACAATACATTAGACTATGTGCTATTCCGTCCAAAAGAAGATTCTTTTGATTAATATCATATAGTGATACTGATTACACTAGATGTAAATCTGACCGAAAAAGTACAAGTGGAACTTATCGCTTCTTTGGACATTTACTTGTATCGTTGTTTAGTAAAAAGAAAAATTATGTATCTTTATGTACAACACAGATGGAATATATATTGGTAGCATTAGCATGTTCATAGGTTATCTATATGCAACAAACTTTAAGGGATTTTGGTTAAAATTGAAAATATTCACCAATATATTAATATAAAACTACTACAATGAATCTATTTTAAAATCCAACAAATTATCCTATGACTAAACATATAAATATGAGACATCATGTCTTAAGAGATAATGTAATTAAAGAAATTATTAAACTAGAATTTATAAATATAGAAAATCAAATAGCCGATATTTTAAATAAACTATTAGCACAAACTGCTTTCACCAAATTACGAAGAGAACTAGGAATATGTTTATTTATAGAAATTTAGAAATAATAACTTTTATTTATAGAGTAGAAAGAAAAATGAAAAAATTACCATGTATATGTTGATATAATGTGATGCCCAACCCCGAGACCCACATTAACAAAGGATATTACAGAGTAATATCGTCTATTAGCATAGAGAATTGGGTTGGTTAAGAGCGACGTCCGTGAATTTTATTTTAAGCGGGCATGATACGTTGATTAATGTTCTATATTTTTTTATCACAAGTGGAATTGACATATGCAATCTAGGCTTAAAACAAAACTACAGTGGCTAAAACAATAATCAAGAACAATATATAATAAATACAAAATACAGAATCACAAATCAGAGAATATACATGGCAGAGTACAAATAGATACAAGTTGATCGAATCGAATAAATACATAATATCAAATACAAAACTTTGGTCAAAATTATCCATATAATGCATCTATACTACATCTCCTGAAACAAATATACACATAAAAGAATCTAGTCTCAATAATAGATACAACACTATATGAATATGTACACATTTACGAGACGAAGATAAGATGAATGATATAAATCTAGGTCTGACCCGAGTATTATAAGATAATAAACAGGTTAGTTTAGACTATAATAAATGGGTTAAGCCATATAAATAATGGATGCAATGATATAAATATCATATACGAACACAAAGCTAGGAATTAGCTAACAACAAGAATGCTTCGATAAACTTCAAGTGTGTAATCACCAAATGTCAAAACCCAAAATAGCTTCTAAAAGAAAAATCCCCAAAATCATTCAGTGATAACACAAATAGCATCAAATCTTGAAATCATATCAGAAATCTAGAAAATCACATAGAGGGGAAGGGCACTAAAACTCTAAGATTGGTGAGTAAATTTACCTACATGAATGTAACTCCAAGATAGACGTATAAGTCTATAAGCAACAAGATAGGTATGAAACATATAAACATCAAGATAGGAACAAGTCCTATAAAGATCAAGATAGGAACAGGTCCTATAAACACCAAGATAGGTATGAGACCTATAAACTCCAAGATAAGAACAAATCCTATAAACTTAATAGGCGAGTCATAAACTCGTCAATAAGTGTTATATACCTCCAAATAGTACCTGAATAAATAACAACCGTGTGTCCTATACCACATGGGTTTATTTAAATATTTACTATAAGTTAGTAAACTCCAATCGTGTGTATACATGTCTCAATCGAACAAGTTCAAGAATTAGTCGAAAAACAAAGGCAAGTGTTTCATACCACTCGTTTTACTAATCCATTTAGATCGGTTTCTCATTTGATTGATGTCGTGTAATTTTATAAAAAAATTTAATTTGAAATCTATAACACCCCATATTTTTATAACATTATTTGGGATATTTAATTAGCTAAATTAAATGAAATAATGTGGAGATTAATGGATTGGATTTGTTTAGCTAAGGGTAGCAGTGCCATGATAATGTATTTTAATATAAAATAACTTAAACAAAGGTGTTAGGAAATGACAAGGGCTATATGGAAAATAGGTTGAGCTTATACCCTAAACCCATAGGAGATGGAATGCTCACGTTAATTCTCATTTTTTTATCAAACTAAAAATACTAAAGACCGACCACCATTTTCACTCTCAAGAAGAAGATTAAAGCTAGGATTCAAGAGAAAGGAAACAATCAACTAATCAACATCAAATCACACATCTATAATCTCAAAGCTAAGGTGAATAATTACCACATCCCATATTATTTTGGTTTTCTGTTTTAGGACTAAGATCCGAATTTTTTTTGCAAGTAATTGCCATGTTTTGAGGATTAAAGGTTATATGTATGTTTCTTGGTGAATTATGCATGTTCATAATTGTTTTAAATGATATGTTTGATATGAAAACCCTAATTGACATTCAAAAGCCTTAAAAATTTAAAAATAGGTCGAAAATGATATTTTAGAAATGGGTTTCAATTCTCATAATTTTCCGAATTAAGGTGGATTTTATATTAATTTTCTAGTAAAGGAAATTATTTATTGGGTTATAAATTATTTTCGGCTAAAATAATTATTATTTGGGGTTGAAATTTTTATATCTTAGGCAATATATTAAAATAGATTTTTTAGAATTTTTTTAGATTTTTCCTAAGTGTTTTGATGAATATAAAAAATTCTTTAAGGTATCGGACTTAAATGTTTTATATATTTAATTAAGGAGAAAGGGCATTTTGTAAAATAAAATGATTATTGATTTTGAAAATAGTTGTTGCACATTTCTGAAAAGAATTTCTTAACTAATGAGAATTTGACAAACGAAGGCAGGTTAATTGAAAAGTTGTCTGTTTTAAGTTAAAAATAAAGAAATCATACTTTTAGCATGTTTCAGCCTATTACAGCAGTAAACATTCCGATCTAGACCTTCCAACAAGGTCAAAAGGTTCTAAGCTTTCGACAAGGTGAAACCAATGCACATGGTATCGAGCTACTTGGTACATAATGAATTGGACAGAGTTGAAGGGTTCTTAGTTGAAAGGTTGATGGCCAAAGAGGTTAGGGTATGTTTGCTTTATTAACCAAAAGCTTTCACCTGCTTTTCTTTCGAATTAGAGCTTTCGACTTGGTAGCTTTCGACCAGGTCAAAATATTTAAAAGAAAGGTTTTAAACCTATTAACACAGTCGAAAGGTTACTGCTGCTACTTTGTTCTGAAACCTTCCGTCATAATCGAAAGTTTACTATCGCTTTACATAAATGTTTTGTTTTGAACCTTCCGACAAAGTCGAAAGGTTTACTTTGATTAATTTTGAAAGGTTTACTTGTTTTTGAAACTAGTTGCTTCTCTATGCTTTCGAAAGGAAGCTTTCGACTTAGGTGATTTACCCCTGTTTTATAAATTGAACTATAACTTAAATCTTTCGAAAGAGTTGTTCTAAAAGATGCTTTAATGCTTTCGAAGTAGAGCTTTCGACTTAGCCGAAAGGTTGCTTCCAATGGAGTTAAATGGTTTTAAAAGAATGTTTTCCACCTGTTTTAAATTGAACCCAGAAAAGTTTTTGAAAGGTTATATTGAAGAAGAGTTAATCCTTTCGAAAGGATTTTTTTGCTAAATGGTTTTTAAAGGGGTCGAAAGCAAAGCTTTCGAATGGGTCGAAAGCCAAGCTTTCGATGGAGTCGAATGGTAACCTTTCGAAAGGGTTGAAAGGTAGCTTCCGACTAGGTCAAAAGGTTTAGTTTTTGAATGATTTTAGAAGGTTTTAAATGGAAGGATTTCCAAAGATTTTCTATGGCAATGTTTCAAGTCATTTTAAAATAGGATGTCTAAGGTTTTATTTATTTCGAAAGGTTTGAAGTTCAATGGGTTCTAAAGGTTTAAGGTTCAATGGTTTCAAAGGTTTAAGTTTCTATGGTTTCGAAAGGTTTTGATTTCTAAGGGTTTTGAGGGTACCAATGGAAACAATAAATGAATATGACCTAAGTTAGGAAACTAATGGAAATAGGTTAATCATAGGGCTAACATGATATAAATAGAATCATGGGTTAACATGATATAAATAGAATCATAGAGCTAACATGATACAAATAGATTCATGGAGCTAGCATGAGTCAAATGGAAAATTCAAATAGAATCATGGGGCTAACATGATACAAATAGAATCATGGGGCTAACATGATATAAATAAACTCATGGGGCTAAAATGAGACCATTAAATTCATGGGGCTAACATGAAATAATTTGATTTATGGAGCTAGCATGAATCAAGTGGCAAAATGATGGTTTCATATTCATCTAAGGAAAACTATATGGTGTGAGATGGATAATCTACATCAACTTAAGAAAAATGAATGTGGAATAGGTATACCCTTTTGATATAATTAAACTCTAATTGGGGATGGGGAAATCCTAATTTTTTTCAAGTATGCATATCACCATAATGTTTTATAAATACATGTTTTAACTATTGTGGATGTAGGGGAACAATATATGGTTTTATGAAAAGTTTTGCAAAAGATAAGTTTTAAAAGGATGTTAGTGAGAGGAAACCCATTCCGCTAATCGGCGTGGTCTCACTTAACATGTTTAACTAGGATGTATAGTATTATTCATACCAGGCTTTATGTCTGACTCGAAGTTTATGTTTTTCCCATAAACTCTCGGGGGCTCAAAATTATTTTGAGTAGGCTAAGGGATTAAGTTCTTTTTCAGGTTTTAGTATGATGACAAATAAGGCTACCGGAGGCATGCAGGAGGCAAACAGACAGCTATTTAGGATTTGAAGTTCTTATTATGTCTTGTTGTATTTCCGCTATGATTGTATTAGGTCTATTATGACCATATGACTCTGATCAACCAAGGGGGTATCTTCATATATCGCTCTTGGCGTAATTTGTAATAATTATATTTGATCTATGCCTGGGAACGATTTAGGATCATGTGTTGTGAATGTGAAACAATTGGTTTTAAATGTAATGAAGTAAAAATTTGTTTTGAAATCTATGTTTTGTTTCATTCAAGTGCTTCTGATATTATTGATACCATTAACATAGCCATATTTTTTCATCGGAAGCTAATACTATAGATGACTACAACATCTGTAGTGCTTAGTTTTGGGCCTCTAGATAACGGATGTTACAGCTTGGTATCATAGCATGGTCTATGAAATACTTTAGCTAAAATTGATTTTTGAAAACATAATCCTTTGAAATTAGATTTAAAATCGGGATATGGGATAACGCTATAGTAACTTACTTATATTTGCTATATATATAAGATACGCTATATCTCTAGACTCCTATATTGGTTAGGTTATTTATCTATATCTTACGATGTTTGAATATATATATGGAAGGAAGAAGAGGCAGAGTAAACCATGGAGGAGACAGCACCACTACTAATGGAAATGCCCAACCAAATGCTAGAAGAGGTTCCGGTCAGGCTGAAGCTGAAAATGTGGGTGCAGGGGTTCCTCAAGTGGATATGGGAGCCTTGTATCAGTTGTTGTCAAACCTTTTGCAAGCAGGAGCTACTGAGAATATTGGTGGAGCAAATCATGTAGTTCCAGCTGGATATAACTATGCTAAGCTGAGTAGAGACTATATCAGTTTGGGAGGAAAGCTCTTTGCTGGAACGGAAGATGCCGTTGAAGTGGAGAATTGGTTATTGAACCGTGAAAGGATTTTTACGGATCTAGGCTTGAATGATGGAGAGAAGAGAAGGCTAGCCTCAAGATAGTTGCAAGGGTGAGCACTTCATTGGTGGAACAGGATGACGACCGGAGTGCCAAATGAAGAGTTGACTTGAGCTGACTTCAGGAAGAGGTTTGAGTAGAGGTTCTTATCTGAGGTGGCCAAGTCGGCGTTAATAAGGAAGTGTATGGATCTTGTCCAAGGACAAATATCTGTGATCGAGTATACTGCTAGGTTTGATGAGCTATCTCGATATGGTTATGCTTTGGTTGACACAGATGTCAGAAGGAATGAGAGATTCATCAGTGGATTGAGGCCAGAGCTTGGCAGAATGACCATGACCCATATTCGAGATCCTTCTTATGTGGTAGCGGAAATGGCCATTCACCATGAGGAAATGCTTGCTGTTTTGGCTAGGGAGAAGCCCGCTGAATTCCATAGTCCACAAGGGAAGAAGAGGAAGTTCTTCAAGAAGAAGGGCGCTCAGCGACAAGGATCCGCAAAGAAAGGTAATGCAGATATAGTTTGTTGCAAGTGTGATAAGAAGGGTCACTATGCTAATGAGTGCCGTTCGGGAGATGGAAAGTCATTTGTGGAGAAGTAGAATGTGTAATGCTATAATTGCAAACAGATGGGGCATTACAAGAAAAATGTCCTGAAGCCACCAAGGTGGGAAAAGGAAAGGTCTGTGCTTTGGAACCATCATCTTCTAAATCAACTGCTGCTGAGAAAGGAAAGTCCATGATGGAAGATACACTTTTGATCCATGGCATACCAGTTAGGGTATTGTTTGATACCGGAGCATCTCATTCTTTTATTTGTCGATCTCTGGTAGATAAGCTTAACCTAGAACCCTCATATTTAGTTACTTCCTTAAGGGTTGCAAACCCGATAGGAGGTTATGCAACACTTGGGATGAAGTGTGACCATTTAGAATTTGATTTTCTAGGTCATACTTTTAAGTGTTGTTTGCATATGTTTGACTTTGGGGGATTTGGGATTATCCTTGGGATGGATTGGTTAAGTAAATATGATACTAGGATAGTTTGCCATGATAGGAAAATATCACTTAGTCACCCATATTGTAGGGGTCGGATAGTTTATACCGTAGAGAACCCTGGTTGTGAAATGAATGCTTTATTGGGTATCATGGAGCTGGAGGAGGACTTGCATCGAGTCTTTGTAGTTAGAGTTGGCAAATGTGTTTGAGCCGGTAACTGGGTTGCCACCGAAACGAGCCATTGAATTTCGTATTGATTTGATGCCTAGAGCAGAGCCGGTGAGTAGGCCGGTGAGTAGGATGACCCCCACCAAGATGAATGAATTGAAGGTGCAATTGGTGGATTTGGAAGGCAAGAGTTTTATCCGACCAAGTAGTTCGCCATGGGGAGCTTCCGCTGTGTTTGCTAAGAAGCCGGATGGATCGTTGAGGCTATGTATCGATTATCATAAGTTGAATGAGAAGACGATAAAGAACTAATATCCATTGCTTAGAGTTGATGATTTTTTCGATCAGTTAAGTGGAGCCAAGGTATTCTCTCAGCTGGATCTGGCGACGGGATTTCATCAGCTTAGAGTGCAGAGAACAGCATTCCTTTGACGGCGTTAGGAAAAGATATGGATCGTATGAATGGTTAGTTATGCCATTCAGACTGACTAATGCACCGACATTCTATGTAGATTTGATGAATACGATTTTCCGAGAGCACTTGGATAGATTTGTGTTGGTCTTCATAGATGACATTTTGGTACACTCTAAGGATGAGAAGGAGCATGAAGTCCATCTTAGAGTTGTGCTCGAAACGTTGAGGGAGCATCAGTTGAAGGCTAAGTTTTCGAAGTGTCATTTTTGGAAGAGGAAGTGAAGTTCCTTGCTCATGTCGTCTTAGAGAAAGGGTTGTCTATAGATCCAACTAAGATTGAGGCGGTGAATAATTTGAAGAGACCTGAGACGGTGACCGAGATTAAGAGCTTTCTTGGATTGGCTAGATATTATCGAAGATTTATCAAGGATTTTTCACAAATAGCTGCACCGATGACCAAGCTTATGCGAAAAGGTGCGAAGTTTGTATGGACTGATAAGTTTGAAGACTCGTCCCAAAGTTTGAAACACTTATTGACCAATGCGTCGGTATTAGTGGTTCCGGAGGAGAATCAAGGTTTGGTTGTTTATACTGATGCGCATGGAACTAGATTAGGAGCTGTGTTGATGCAAAAAGGTAAAGTGATTGCTTATACTTCTAGACAGCTCAGACCACATGAAGTTAGGTATCCAACGCATGACTTGGAGTGAGCTGCCGTCATATTTGCTTTGAAGGTGTGGAGGCATTATCTTTTGAAAGAGCGATTTTAGCTTTATACTGATCATAAGACGTTGAAGTACTTGTTCTCTCAAGGAGATGAACATGAGATAGCAGAGATGGTTGGAGTTTATTACTGCTTATGATTTTGGAATTGAGTACGCACTTGAAAAAGGAAATAAGTTGGTGGATGCACTCAGTTGGAAACATCAGAATGCAGTATTAGCTATAATTACTGAGTGGAAAGATTTGGAAGCATTATCAACTTGTAGTGTGCAGTTTAGATCTGGGGAAGGTTCTAGTACCGGAAGTGCTGTATTGTCTTGTTTAGAAGTTAGACCGGTAATGATTGAGAAGATAGCTTCTAAGCAATAGGAGGATCCAATTTTGGCTGAACGGATCAAAAGGTTGAGGGAAGGAATGGAGAGCTATGACCTAAAGGATTTCAATGTTGACCAAAATGGGTGATTGAGGAAGAGATGAACGTTATGTGTTCCGAATGTAGAAAACATGAGGAAGGAAGTTTTAGATGAGTGCCATCGTTCAAAGTTCACTATCCATCCATAAGGAACAAAGATGTATCAGGATATGAAGAGAAGTTTCTTCTGGGAAGGTATGAAACGAGACATTGGTTTGTGTTTTTAGAAGTGCTTTAATTTCCAAGAGGCAAAGGCCGAACACTAGATTCCAAGCGGATTTCTTCAACCGTTGGAAGTTCCGTTGTGTAAGTTGGATTCTATCTCTATGGATTTTATTGATGGGTTATCAAGATCTAATAGTGGGAATGAAAGTATATGGGTCATAGTGTATAGATTGACCAAGAGTGCCTATTTCATTCCCATCGAGTCAAACAGGATGGCACCTAGTCCGGTGAAGTTATTTATAAAGAATGTAGTTAGACTGCACGATATTCCTAGTAGCATTGTCAATGATAGAGATTCTTTGTTTACTAGTGAGTTCTAGAAAAGTCTACATGAAGCTTTAGGAACCAAGCTCAACATGAGTACCACTTACCATCCACAGACTGATGGGAAAACGGAAAGAGTTAATAAGATCTTGGAAGATTTATTAAGAGCTTGTGTATTAGATTACGGGGATCATGGGAGGACCATCTTCATCTAGTTGAGTTCTCATATAACAATAGTTATCAGACAAGTATTGGGATGGCTCTGTTGGAAGCTTTGTATGGAAGACCTTGAAAGTCTCCCATATGTTGGTTAGAGACCGAGGATAGTTTGGTTCTTGGTCCGAATTTGGTAAAGGAAGATGTAGAGAAGATTGAGTTTATCCGAGCTGGGATGAAGGAAGCACAATCTAGGCTGAAAAGTTATGCTGATCGAAAAAGGAAAGATTTGTAATTTTCTGTCTAAGACTATGTGTTTATTAAGGTTTCACCAATGAAGGGTATGATTAGATTTGGAAAATTAGGAAAGTTATCACCTAGATTCGTTGGTTTTTTTGTATTGTAGAGAGGATTGGGAAACTCACTTATAGAGTAGAGTTACCGAGTAGTTTGGTTGGATTCCATGATGTTTTCCATGTTTCAAATCTTTGGAAATGCGTTAAAGACCCGGAGACCACTACAAAACCTACAGTTTTAGAAGATTTAGCAGTAGAACCGGATTTGACCATAGTAAGAAAGACGATTCATATTTTGGCTAGAGATTAGAAGAAGTTGAGGAACAAGACAGTCGAGTTAGTAAAGGTTCAGTGGAGTGACGATGCTAGAGAGTGTACTTCGGTACCGGGAGTAGGATTAGAGATACTTATCCTGACTTGTTTGATGGTATGTTTTACTTTTGATTGTTTTGTTGTGTACCTTATCGTAATTTCGAGGAGAAAATTATTTAAGGTGGGGAGTCTGTAGCACCCCATATTTCTATGACATTATTTGGGATATTCAAATAGCTAAAACTAAATAAAATAATGTGGAGATTAATGAACTGAGATTTGTTTTAGCTAAGGGTAGCCGTGCCATGATAGTGTGTTAATTAATATAAAATAACCTAAACAAAGGTGTTAGAAAATGACAAGGGCAATTTGAGAAATAGGTGGAGTTTATACCCTAAACCCTTAGGGGATAGAATGCTCACGTTCATTCTCATATTTATCAAACTAAAAATACCAAGGCCGGTCGCCATTTTCACTCTTAAGAAGAAGATTAAAGCTAGGACTCAAGTGAAGGGAAAATATCAACTAAATCAACCTCATATCTAACATCTATAATCACAAAGCTAAGGTGAATAATTACTACATCCCATGTTACTTTGGTTTTCAGTTTTAAGACTAAGGTCTAAAATGTTTTTGAAAGTAATTGCTAAGTTTTGAAGATTAAAAGTTATATGTATGTTTCTTAGTGAATTATGCATGTTCATGCTTGTTTTAAATGATATGTTTGAGATGAAAACCCTAACTAACGACATCCAAATGCCTTGGAAATTTAAAAATAGGTCAGAAATGATAATTTAGAGATGGGTTTCAATTTTCATAATTTTCCAAATTAAGGTGTGTTACACTAAAAGATCAACCTTCCGTCTAGGACGAAAGGTCTCCCAACAAAGATTAAAGAAAAAGAGTTCTGTTCAAACCTTTCAAAAGAGTCGAAGGGTTGCAGTCAATAGTATATAGCAGTTTCAGACCTTTTGAGGAGTCAAGAGGTTTCATTCCTCAGCATTCAAAGGTTCTTATCTTCCGAAAAGGATGAAGAAGTCAAAGTAAGTGTGAGCAAATACTTAGTGTCCTTTTCGAAAGCATAATAAGCCTTTCAAACCGGTTGAAGCACATCCAGAGTACCTTCTGACAATGTCAAAAGGTTTATGAATAAGACAACACTCACAAGTCAATAAAGAAAGAAAGATAACCTTTCGAAATATAAAGGGAAGTATTTAGCCTTGTTAATTACTTTACTGTTTGCATAAATCCTTGTTGGGTTAAGTCATATTTGCAGGTTCAACCTCATCAGAAGGTTCTTGTCGACAAGGTCGACAACACTCTTGAACAATTAATAAATATAACCATTCGGTGTTTTAATCCCTCCAACCCAAACCTTTTGACAAGGTCGACAACCTATTTGGATTAACATCCACTGAAACTTTTCAAAACTGTTGACTTTGCTACCTTAACCATTCGACATGGTGGGAATCTACTCAATATAAGTGGTCAAACCTTTCATCAAGTTCGGAAGCTACCATTTACCACCCAAATCCAAAGAAGGTTATCTCCCTAGCTTTTCGATAAGATTAAAATCTACTTCTTGAGGACTCAATTTAGGAAAACCTAATATAATTAAGAGAAAAGCCTTTATGGAAGTCTTCAAACAAGCTCAACAGAGACGGAAGGTACCATAACCCAATATTTACACCTTTTAACGATGTCAAAAGGTCCGAGTTGAATGATATTTACCGGTGAGGATACAAAGGCAACCTTTAAAGATATCACATCCTCCATTCAAACCAAACCAATTACACTATTTGAAATAACTTTGGGTATTGACCATAAATTTGGTTAACATTTTTGGCGCTATAAGGAGGGCTCGAACCTCTTACCTTATTGAGTTCTCCACCCACTCTTCTACTTGGATAAATTTCTTCAAGCTTATCAACTCCTCTTTTTAAACAAGAAAGGATCTATTTTGGATAAAAGACTCACAATTCTTCTAACCGCATTTAGAGGATAAGGAGTATATTCAATATTCGAAACAAGAGAAACTTTTTGCAAAGGGAAATCGATTCAAGGGTCCACAAAACCTTTGGAAGTAAAGTATAATTGTCAGGCGAATCACAACTCGCACTTACTTGAAGAGCAAACCCTCTGGCTTCAAGCACTACAAGTCATTAAGAGGAAAAGACAAGTTATGCCTTATGACCCTTTATAATGGAGTACCAACCCGTTCCATTAGGGATCAACCCCAATCTTTGCACTCAAAAAGGAGAATTCGAGGAAAGAAGACCTATTTTTACAAATGCGAAGGACCATTCAGTCATATTCCCATGTGACTATCTTTGAAAATGAAATGATGAAGGATTATGACAGTTTTGCATATAAATGGAGTAAGATTATAAATGAGGCACACCATTTAAGTGAAAACCATGAACATATAGAAAATTCAACAACCGAAGAATTGAGGTTGGTAAAGGATTACCAAATGGAAATATAAATATTACTAAGAAATTTCCGACCGAAACCTTAAGATTGAAAGAAAGGCCCTTGAAAGAGGATCAACGAACAATGAAAAGGAAACCTAATCCTCAATAAGAAGTACCTAAACCAAGTCACAAAAGAATTAGACGCCCATCAAAGGCGCCTCAAAATTCAAGACTTCTAAGAAAATATAATCTTAATACTTCGGTTGAAGACAAATATATTCGAACCAAAGAAGAGCTGAACTATTTACCTTCTCAGCAAAAGAAGCCGGGATTTGAAAGGAAACTTAAGGGATTCTATTGAAACTTTCATCTAATGAATGGACATGATACAAATCAGTGCAATGTGTTTGAAAAGATGGTCCTACGTACACTTCCTAAGACAAGGAAAACTTAAACAGTTTGTAAAGGATTGAACAAATCATGGAATAAAATTTCTGTTCTCAAAATGTGAGAAGTCTACATGGTCGGGAGTAAAATTATCCTTAAACTTGGACTACCTAAAGTTGTAGGCTACCAATAATGGTAGAAAGGCCTTGGTCGTGCCAAGATGGCTTGGTCAAGGCACCTCTTGGAGGGAGGGCGTAAGCCTTTAGCCATGCCAAAGTCAGAAATGGCCAGGTCAAAGCAGCATAATACATTATCTGCGTTACACTACGGCCCAGATAAAGTACCTCCTTGAGGGAGGATGGGTAATCCCTTTGTCCCGCCATGCTATGGCCTGACCAAGGTACTGACAAGCCCTTAGCCGCATCATGCTATGGCCAGGTTAGGTGCCTCCTAGAGGGAGTACGGGTAAGTCCTCGAGCCCTGCTTGAGAATAAGCTAGCCGAGCGCAATGGAAACCTGGATGAAATGTCCGAGGGACTAAGAAAAGTCCCTGCCTAAAATGGGCAACTGCCAGAAATCGGCACCGCCTAAATTGGCAAATGTTTAAATAAGCATAAGAATTGGTTGAAAGAGTCCCTGCCTGAAATAGGCCAAAACAAACGAGTGAAGAAACTCGGGCCCGAGAAAGGAAAAGCATGCAAAATATCATCAGAGCCTGAAGATGGCACCTCTAGCAAGAAAATCAGAAAGAATTCATTGACTTCATCTGCCAGATTGGTATCCTGGTCTTCTATTACTTATTACCAAAAATAGTATTCTGGTCTTCTATTGTTTATTGCCAGAAATTGTATTCTGGTCTTCTATTACTTATTACCAGAAATGGTATTCTAGTCTTCTATTACTTATTACCAAAAATGGTATTTCGGTCTTCTATTAATTACTGTCAGAAATGATATTCTGGTCTTTTATTACTTGTTACTAGAAATAGTATTCCGATTTGCTATTACTTATTTCCAAATTGATTCTCTGGTCTTCAATTACTTATGGCCGAAAACGGTCTTCTGATCTTTTGTTATTAATACCAGATTAGCATATATGGATTTATAACCTCTTATCACTAATTACCAGAAAGGGTATTTTAGGCTTCAAGATTCTCACATATATGAACTTCTAAATCTAATACCCAAATCTAGATTTCGTGATACTCATTTCATAATTTCACTATTAAAACTCGAACATAAGTTTCGGGCCTTCTATATAAAATCTTGTCATCTGAATACCTGAATCTGGGTTTTGAGTCATTATCGATCTCTAATATATTATATCTAAATCTGGATATCAAAACTGTTGTTTAATTAAGTCCTAGTCTAGGGAATAGATTTTTGGACTTCTAGTCATCTCGAGTGCTCGAATCTGGGCCAAAGGATGTTATTAAAGAGAATACTGTTAAGTCTCCACGAATGGGGAATTCGGCTTCTAACTATGTCAAAATAATGGGTGAAAAAGTTACTACTTCAAAAGTTCAGACATGGACCCGTAAATCAGGTTCTTCATTTAATGAAAGTTATAATTCTAAGATTCATTACTGTATGATAAGGAAGGATTTACTTCCAACAAGTCTTATGCATTCCGAACAAGTGGAAAGAGTTAAATCCATGATCATTTATCATCATGGTTAAAGATGAGATCTTGACGTTTTGAATAAATTACTTTTCATATGATTGGCAAGATGAGTTGCTAATTTAGGCAAATGATATACATAAACAAATATGTCAATTTAAAATCTAACAATTAGAAGCATTGTTTGCTACATGTTCCACAGGGAAGTCGGAATGTCAAGGAATAACAAAGGGTTTAGCAAGCACAAAAGTTGCTGAATGAGCAATTCAAATGGATATCAAAGGTTACATCACAGAAAAGGATCACAAATCAGGTGATATTTACAAAATTTCCATAATTTATGTTAGTTATGTAGTCATTTGCAAACAACAAAGTTATGTACTTGATATATTTACATAGCCCAAATACATAAATAAATTACAAACCTTGAGATGCTTTATTAAGAGTCTTTGCCACCAAAGGATTAACTATATAGTCAATTGCTGCGCAGAGAACTTCCTTGAGTTTTTTCTCCTTTCTTCTAATTGTATTCTCATCATTTATCGCCTCAATGTTAGTTTTCAAAGCATGGTTAAAGGCCCAGTTTGCAGCTCTAAGGGTCTTATTTTCCCTTTCTAACTCCGCATCATGCTTTTGGAGGAAATAAATGTTATGTTCAAGCTTTTGATTCTTAGCGGCATAGTCATTGATAGTCTGATAATATTTTATCTTCTGCTGCTCATCAAAATATTTAGCAATTTCGAATTTTACCCTCAGACACCAATTCCCCACTAAGTTATTGTCTAGGCCGGGGGGAGGATTGAGCATAGTGGGAAATTTTTGAGCCGCGAGAAGTTTTGATCTAGTAGGCTTAGCAACTGAAGGAGTTGCTTGCGGGGCCAAAAGTTCAAGATTTGAAGTATTATAACCCAAAATGAATTCCAAAGAGGCACGCTGAGCTTGACTATCTTTTAATTTCAGCTCTAAATCGTTTATCTTCTAATAAAGCTCAAACATCTTTTGATCGAACTTGATTGAGGTATTTGCTTTCACTTGGCGTTTGAGCAGGGTGATCATCTCATATCTTTTCTTAATATCAGCCTCGAGATGGTTTATGTGGTCTTTGTGGCCACTGGCAACAGTCTTTTGAATAAGGTATCTTTTATGCCACTTCATGGCTTCGATGTTGCCATCGAAACGCTCGAAAAGGACTTCATCATGAATTTCAATCTCACCACTCCTTGATAATAGCCTATCTCTAATGGTGTTGACACGAGAAAGTAAACTTTGAGGAAGATGAGACAAAGATGGCTGAATCTCATATTTCACAAAAAGAAATAAAAATTAAGATAACATGACTTTATTGTTATATCAATGAATTACAACTCAAGTAGCCACAAAGTTAAAAGGAACAACAAATGCTTTCATTACATCTAAAGTTGAGAGACTTTATTTCTAACTTTGCCTAAAGTATTAACCGAAAGCATAACAGTCGAGTGAAAAGGTATAGAAATCCTTTCAAGAGTAACAACTCGCGGACATTTACTATAATCCCATTTTTTGGCAGGAGGACTGTCGTGACCACAAATCAACTTAGTACGGAAGGTTCTGATTTCTTTTAAGAAAATTTTCTTCTCTTCTCCAAGAAAGTCAAAGCGGAGACGACGGTATTCCAGGTATAATTTTGTAAATCCTCCAGAAAGCAATATCTCGCTAACTTCGAAGTCTTTATGAGTGATGGATTTTTAGAGTAAAACCTTCTCAAGTTAACATATTGACTTAAATGGTCTCTTGGGATGACACGACCTAAAGAACTGATATTCTGAAATAACACAGAAAAAAGAAGTTAAGTAAAGAGAGCATTACAAAATCATGCACTCATGAATCAATGCTTGTTATATATTTACAATCACTCATCAGGTTCATACAAGACAGACTTAGAGAAAAACTTAGAAACAAATTTGGTCTATAATACTTAAGCTTTTCAAGGGGAAGATCTTGAAGAATTGATTTGACCCATGGTAAGTTCTAGCAAGCTCAAGGATGCGGGTCAGAACCAAATTCATCTAAATAGCTTTTATGGAAACATCTAGGTAGACCCTCACTGATTCACCTATGTATGAGAAATCTATGATAGAATGTCTACAATAAACTTTATACAAAAAATTGATTAAAATGTCTCTTTATTCAATCATCATCCAGAACAGGGTTATTAATTCTCTAATTTTCCTTCAAGAGAGTGTCATATCGAAGACGTAGTTTCTTTAGTAAAGGGGGTGCTCTTTGAAATTTAAAAGATGCTAGTGCGAAAGTGCTCTTGTCCATACTATGATATTTCTGGGATAGAGCGTTGTGTTCCTTTATTAATTTGTCTAACTCCATATGCAACTTGTTAATTTCCGCTTGTTTTCTCTCAATTTCTGTCCTATAGGGAAAGATCGACTTCTTCTTTATCTAATACAAATGATTTATTAGTAATTATTATCTTCGAGGTATAAGACATTTAAACAGGGAATTCCGTACCTACGAAACGGTAACAGAAGCCTGAGGAGCTTGTTCCTTCTCTTGAGGATCCTTAGGATGTGTAGGAGCAGTTTCCCCCTCTGGAAGAGTAGTTGAACTAGGAGATTTTGGTTGCATATCTTTTAGGGGGATTGCTTTGGTTCAGGAGCATCATCTTGGTCTTCGGTATCCATCCCTGAAGCATCGGAAGGGCATCCTTTGTCTCCACCTTGGCCTTGACTACCAAGGGGTTCATCATCATGGTCATCATCATCATCAGTATCCCAATTCATTTCGTTATCATCCTCTTTCTCTTTAGGATCTTTACTTTTATCATCCTCTTCCTCCTCAGAGTCGGATACAATATCGAAGGAGGGAATATCGAAAGAGAGAGCTTTCTTAAAATCAACTGATCTCTCATCGCCTTCAAGATCAGAACCCTGCTTGACCCACTCAGTTTTGTCCATGTCCCTTTTGGCTATAACTGGATGAAGTGAGGGAAAACTAAAGTCAGGACATTTATCACGATTATCAGCATAGGCAAGCATGAGGGCATCTTCATAATGGCTCAGCATAATGGGCCCCAAGGTGGAGTCAACAAAATCAGAAACATGCTTCTAGAGGTCAGAATGGGTTTGAACAACCAGCTTGAGTGAAGCTCTCGACCTCTTGAATTTATCTTTTAGCAGAATATTATTAGAAATCAAACGTGCTTTTTCCTCCTCCAAATCCTTCAAAGCCAGCTCCCTTTTAAATTTTTCGTCGAAGGTAAGACAATGAGCTCGCTTTTCCACTTCTAGATCACCCTCGACCCTAGTAAGGGAAGCCTTGATTTGTTTTAGTTCAGAAGAAGCGGTATTTTTGGTAGCCGTCAATAAGGCTAGCTGACTTTTTAACTCGACATTTTCTTCCTGAAGCTTGGAGGATCCAGTAGAAAGTTTAGAAACATGTTTATTAAGGGAAACCCAATTCCTAGAAATCTACAACAAGAGAAGAGACACATGTTAGCATTAGAAAGACCCAGTGATGATAGGATTAAATGGACAAGAGCTTACCAAGAGTTGTTGCTCCACGAGAGAGCAATGATTTCTACCAAATTTAGGCTAATAGACGGCAGAGAAGAGGAAGCAAAAGATTCTGAGTGAAGAATATGCTTGACGAGTTCGTCAAAATTAGTTGGTAGAGAAGAGCAAGATGATGACTCTAGAAGAGTATGTGATTTAGAGGGAATCTCAAAAAGGGCAACTTGCATTTGTTCCAGTGCATTTGGAGAATCAGAAATAGTAATAGGAGGAAGGGCAGCAGGTATAGGTGGAGTTGGCTCCACTATATCTTTCGAAGTTTCCACAGTTGAACTCTTTGAAGCTTTCTTAGGAGATATACGCTCTTCTCCCTCCTCAATATCAGCGATCTTTGCTATTTTAGCTGGAGGGGCCCCCAAAGGAGGTATTGCTAGTCTTCATTTTGAAGATCTCTTGGAGCTAACGAAAGCCTCCAAAACTGATGTAACATCTGTAGATGGTGAAGAAGGAGCAACATCACTTAAAGATATGGTGACCTTGGAAAGAGCTAAAGTGAATTTAAGCAGATATAAAATCAGTTAGAGCAATTCAAGAAGTCTGTAAAAAAGAGAACACTGAGCTAACGGAATACCTGAAACGTCAGAACGAATAGGCGACAATGAGGTAAAATGTTCAACATCGCCTGAGAAATAGAAGCGACTTCCTATAGAGTTGTGAATAATGGTAGGTGGACTGCCAAGAATTCTTTGACCAATTGGAAGCAAAGAATGCTTCTTTAGGTTTGAAAGGGTTAAGAGCGTCAACCTGCTCCTAAGATGTTCAGGAGCTGCAGTTAAAGAATTGATGATTCTATGATCTGCATCGCCGAGTGTCTTGGAAGGTTCAACTAAAAAAGATCAGAGATTAGTTAGCAGAAAGCATTGAGAAAAGCAAAGATGACATTGAAATAAACTTATGAGGAAAGGAAAAGGCCCCGCGAACATCTACAAGGCATTTAACAAAAAAGAATTGGTTCTCCCAATCTTTAAACTTATTAATACCGTCCAATATCAACTTCTTATATACATTCACCCTGAAGATTTGCTTGTTAGACTTACTTGACCTTGCCAATTTGGTCAAGGAGGTTAAAGTTTCAGGGCTAAGCGAAGGAAGTCTAGATTCCAATGCCAACATCTCGAGGGATAGAAGATGGGTATACACATTAGGAGAAAGTTGTATCGGATCAACTCCGATCTAAGACAAGAAAGAGCGCAAGAATGTAGGAAATGAAAGAAAACCACCATGCCATATGTAGATGGCGGTGAATGCAAAATACCCTTCTAGAGGGTTGTCAATAGTATCAATGGATTTGGGAGGATAGCTTCAACTTCGGTGATGCCAAACTCCTTCAAAATAGCATCTACTTCGCTCCGTGATTCAATGAAAGAGTGCTTGGCAGTAGCTTCAACTTTTGGAGAGCTCATTGTTCTGCCAGGTGAAAACGTTTTAATTAAAAACGTTTAATCAATTATAAATTTAGATAGCAACCAAAAATACAAAAGTAAATAAGTTTTCTCAGATAGGTTAAGCATGAAAACATGCACGAAGCTTTAAAAATGGTGCAAATTTTCAATCAAAAACTCAACGGTTTAAGCTTTCGACAAAGTCGAAAGATTTATAGTTTGGGATTCCGACGAATTCGAAGGGAATATAGTAAAAGCTTTCGACGACATTGAAGGATCAATAAAGTAGACTTTCGATAATATCAGAAAGAGTAATGATCTCAGATTTGACTATTGTGCATCAGCAAAAATTTAAAAGTAAACAAAAATGTAACTTTCTTAAGCTGTCGACAAGGTCGAAAGGAAAAGGCGAAATGTTTACTACCTTTCGACAATGTCGAAGGTTCTATGGAAACCTGGGCCTTTTCCAGTTGTAACCTCAAGATAAGTGGCAAGACCTTTCGATATAGACAAAATTAAATTTCCTAAGCTGAAAAACATAGACATCGTTAACATTGTCGAAAGGTCCGGTCAAAGTTATCAAAATATGTTATAACCATTGAAGTCGAAATGTTCCAAACGTGGATCATATACGCTTAAAACATTTCGGCAAAGATGGGCAAAGGCAACTCTAAGGGTGAAGAATTTCAACCTTATCAAAAATAGGTAGTCGAAAAGTTCAAACCCTTCAACCTTATCAGTAGCTTGTTGTCGAAAGGTTTCACTATGGTATTACCTAACCTTTTGACCACAATGAAAAGGCGACATAAAAATAACTTTCGACTTCATCGAAATGTACAAAGAAAGGGGTGAACCTAATTTTGCCGCCTAAACCTCTTTCAAAGGGATAGGAAAGCTATTTTACATTGCCTAGTCGTGCACTGGTAGGTCCCATGTTATCATATCAGGTTTAAGAAAACCATAACCCAATAATAAATGCGGTTTAAAAATTTTCTTGAGAAAAAAGCAAAATGAACTCATTAACAAAATACTTTCATCTAGAATCAATCTAGTTCGGTTTTGAAGAATAATATAATATTATCAATAGATCAAAAATCAAATTTTAAAAAAAAACAAATACTAAATTTAGATACTTTGGGTATAAAATTAGACCCGATAAGGGGATTTCCCGCTGCAAACATCACCAGCATAAAATCTATGACCATGGATGAATTTTGTCCAAAAAATTGATTTAGGAAAAAATGGATTTCTATTAAAACCAAGTTCGATTTCAAATTTAGGTAACTGGAAAATTTGGTTAGAAATTGATAAGGATGAAAATTAAACTAAGATTTGTGAAGTAAATTCAAGAAATACCTTGTTGTAGTGAGTCGAGATTTAGAAATTTTATGAGAATTCTTTTACTTGTTTGCGGTGATTCTAATTTCATGTAAAAGTAGAAAAAAGAGAAGGAGCATGCTACATAAGAAAAGTCGCCCAAATTCTCTACCGCTAGATTGAATTGGAGTGAGTGTTCCAGATCAGCGCTGGAAGACCAAGAGGTGAGAAAATTTTGTAGCTATTGACAAAGATGACTTGGAAAGTCAAGAGCTTCCCTTCGAATGGGGGGGCAACTGTTACACCAAAAGATCAACCTTCTATCTAGGACGAAAGATCTCTCAACAAAGATTAAAGAAAAGGAGTTCAGTTCAAACCTTTCAGAAGAGTCGAAGGGATGTAGTCAACACTGTATAGAAGTCCCAGACCTTTCGAAGGAGTCAAGAGGTTTCATTCCTCAGCATTCAAAGTGTTCTTATCTTCCTAAGAGGATGAAGAAGTCAAAGTAAGTGTGAGCAAATACTTAATGAACTTTTCGAAAGCATAATAAGCCTTTCAAACTGGTTGAAGCACATACAGAGTACCTTCGTAAAATTTCAAAAGGTTTATGAAGTAGACAACACTCACAAGTCAGTAAAGAAAGACAACCTTTAAAAGACATTGAAGGAAAGCACAGCTCTCGACAACAATCAAGTGAAGAGAAACCTTCCGACAAGGTCGAAGGGTTTACAACAAGTACAGGAAAAGTAAGCATTCTAACAAAGTTGAATGTCCATGGTAGCAGATG
This sequence comes from Allium fistulosum, assembly GCA_030737815.1. Lineage (NCBI taxonomy): Eukaryota > Viridiplantae > Streptophyta > Magnoliopsida > Asparagales > Amaryllidaceae > Allium > Allium fistulosum. Next base: position 672,256,166 of record CM060905.1, read on the forward strand.
AAAGACAAGCCTCTCGGCAAAGTCGAAAGGTTCACAGTCATATATAAAAGGAGAACCTTCCGACCCAGTCGAAAGCATGAGGGCGAAAGGTTGACCATCCACGTCTATAAATAAGACCTAAGTGGTCCAGTTTAAGGGATCCGAATTTTCTCTCATTCTAACTGTATAACTTCTTAAGAAAAGAGTTACAACCCAAATTGAGTGTGGTTTGGGTATAATTTAATAATGTGAAGCTTTTTCTTGAATATAAAGGTATGTATTTAGTCTTGTTAATTACTTTAATGTTTGCATAAATCCTTGTTGGGTTAACTCATATTTGCAGGTTCAACCTCATCAGATGGTTCTTGTCGACAAGGTCGACATCACTCCTAAACAATTAATAAATATAACCATTTGGAGTCTTAATCCCTCCAACCCAAACTTTTTGACAAGGTCGACAACCTATTTGGATTAACATCCTCTGAAACTTTTTGAAACTGTCGACTTTGCCGCCTTAATCTATCGACAAGGTCAGAATCTACTCAATATAAGTGATCAAACCTTTCGTCAAGGTCGGAAGCTACTATTTACCACCCAAATCCAAAGAAGGTTATCTACCTAGCTTTTCGATAAGATTAAAATCTACTTCTTGAGGAATCAATTCAGGAAAACCTAATCTAATTAAGAGAAAAGCCTTGGTGGAAGTCTTCAAAGAAGCTCAATAGAGCCGGAAGGTACCATAACCCAATATTTAAACCTTTCGACGACGTCGAAAGGTCTGATTTGAAAGACATATATCGGTGAGGATACAAAGGCAACCTTTAAAGATATCACATCCTCTATTCAAACCAAAGCAGTTACACTATTTGAAATAACTTTGGGGTGTTGACCATAAAGTTGTTTAATAAGGTGGATTTTATATTAATTTTCTAGTGAAAGAAATTGTTTATTGGGTTATAAATTATTTTCGGCTAAAATAATAATAATTTGGGGTTGAAATTTTTATATGTTAGGCAACATATTAAAATAGATTTTTTGAGATTTTTTGAGATTTTTCCTTAATGTTTTGATGAATATATAAAATTATTCAAGGTATGGGACTTAAATGTTTTATATATTTAATTAAGGAGAAGGGGCATTTTGTAAAATAAAATGATTATTACTTTTGAAAATAGTAGCAACACATTTCTGAAAAGAATTTGTTAACGAATGAGAATTTGAAAAACAAAGGAAGGCTAGTTGAAAAGTTGTCCTTTTTAAGTTAAAAACAAGAAATCATACTTTCAGCATGTTTCAGCCTATCACAGCAATAAACCTTCCTATCCGGACCTTTCAACAAGGTCGAAAGGTTCTAAGCTTTCGATAAGGTCAAACCAATGCATATGGTATCAAGCTACTTGGTACGTAATGAATTGGACAGAGTCAAAGGGCTCTTAATCGAAAGGTTGATTACCTAAGAGGTTGGGGTATGTTTGTTTTATAAACCAAAAGCTTTCACCCGCTTTGCTTCCAAATTAGTGCTTTCGACTTGATTGCTTTCGAACATGCCAAAATGTTTAAAAGAAAGGTTTAAATCTTTCGACGCATTCGAAAGGTTACTGCTGCTACTTTGTTTTGAAACCTTCCGTCATAGTCGAAAGGTTACTGCCGCTTTATATAAATGTTTTTTTTGAACCTTCCGACAAAGTCGAAGGGTTTACTTTGATTGATTTCAAAAGGTTTACCTGTTTTAAAACCTAGCCACTTCTCCTTGCTTTTGAAAGGAATCTTTCGACTTAGGGGATTTACCTTTGATTTATAAATTGAAGTATAACTCAAAGCTTTCGAAAGAGTTGTTTTAAAAGATGCTTTAAAGCTTTCGAAGCAGAGTTTTCAACTTAGCCGAAAGGTTGATTACAATGGAGTCGAAAGGTTTTAAAAGAAGGTTTTCCACCTAATTTAGATTGAACCCAGAATTTTTTTTAGAAAGGTTGTGTTAAAGAAGAGTTAATCTTTTAAAAGGATTTGTTTACTGAATGGTTTTAAAAGGGGTTGAAAGCAAAGTTTCAAAGGGGTCGAAAGCCAAGCTTTAGATGAAGTTGAAAGGTAACCTTTCGAAGGGGTCGAAAGGTAGCTTCCGACTATGTCGAAAGGTTTAGTTTCTGAATGATTTCGAAAGGTTTTAAATGGAAGGATTTCCAAAGATTTTCTAAGGCAATGTTTTGAGCCGTTTTAAAATAGGATGTCAAAGGTTTTATTACTTTTGAAAGGTTTGAAGTTCAATGGGTTCAAAAGGTTTGAGGTTCAATGGTTTTGAAGGGTTGAGTTTCAATAGTTTCAAAGGGTTTTGATTTCTAAGGGTTTTAAGGGTACCAATGGAAATAATAAATGAATATGACCTAAGTAAGGGATACTGATGGAAATAGGTTAATCATGGGGCTAACATGATATAAACAAAATCATGGGGTTAACATGACATAAATATAATCATGGGGATAACATGATAATAATAGATTCATGGGGCTAGCATGAGTCAAATGGCAAATTCATATAGAATGATGGGGCTAACTTGATACAAATATAATCTTGGGGCTAACATGATATAAATAAACTCACGAGGCTAACATGAGACCATTAAATTCATGGGGCTCACATGAAATAATTAGATTCATGGTGTTAGCATGAATCAAATGGAAAAATGATGGGTTCATAATCATCCTAGGAAAACTATGTGATGTGAGATGGATAGTCTATATCAACTTAAGTAAATTGAATGTGGAATAGGTAGTCCCTCTTTGATATAATTAAACTATAATTGGGGATGGGGAAATCCTAATCGTTTTCAAGTATGCATATCACCATAATGTTTTATAAATACATGTTTTAACCATTGTGGATGCAAGGGCATAGTATATGGTTTTATGAAAGGTTTTGCATAAGATATGTTTTAAAATGATGTTAGTGAGAGGAAACCCATTCTGCTAAGCGGCGTGGTCTCACTTAACATGTTTAACTAAGATGTATAGTATTATTCATACCAGGCTTTATGTCTGACTCGAAGTATATGTTTTCCCCTGAAACTCTCGGGTGCACAAAATTAATTTGAGTGGGCCGAGGGATTAAGGTCTTTTTAGGTTTTAGTAGGATGACGAATAAGGCTACCGGAGGCATGTAGGAGGCAAACAGATAGCTATTTAGGATTTGCAGTTCTTATTATGTCTTGATGTTTTTCCGTTGTGATTGTATTAGGTCTATTATGACCATATGACTCTGATCAACTAAGAGGGTATCTTCATATACCGCTCTTTGCGTAATTTTTAATAATTATATTTGATCTATGTCCGGTTACAATTTGGGATTATGTGTTGTGAATGTGAAATAGTTGGTTTTGAAATGTAATGAAGTAAAAATTTGTTTTGAAATCTTAGTTTTGTTTCATATTCAAGTGCTTCTGATATTATTGATACCGTTAACATAGCCATATTTAGTCGCCAGAAGCTAATACTGTAGGTTACTACAAAATGTAGCGCTTAGTTTTAGGCCTCTACATAGTGGATATTACAGCTTGGTATCAAAGCATGGTCTATGAAATACTTTAACTAAAAATAATTTTTGAAAACATAATCCTTATAAGTTAGAGTTAAAATCGGGGTGTGGGATAATGCTATAGTAACGTACTTGTATTTGCTATATTTATAAGTATACGCTATATCTCTAGAATCCTATCTTGGTTAGGCTATTTATCTGTATCTCACAAGGTTTGAATACAAATATGAAAGGAAGAAAAGGCAGAGTAAACCTTGGAGGAGATAGCACCACTACTAATGGAAATGCCCGACCAAATGCTAGAAGAGTTTCCAGTCAGGCACAAGCTGAAAATGTAGGTTCAGGGGTTCTTCAAGTGGATATGGGAGCCATGTATCAGTTGTTGCCAAACCTTTTGCAAGTAGGAGCTGCTGGGAATATTGGTGGAGAAAATCCTATAGTTCCAGCTGGATATAATAATGCTAAGTTGAGTAGAGACTATATCAATTTGGGAGGAGAGCCGTTTGCTAGAACGGAAGATGCTGTTGAAGTGGAGAATTGGCTGTTGAACTGTGAAAGGATTTTTAAGGATCTAGGCTTAAATGATGGAGAGAAGAGAAGGCTAGCCTCAAGACAGTTGCAAGGTTTAGCACTTCATTGGTGGAACAGCGTGACGGCCGGAGTGCCAAATGAAGAGTTGACTTGAGCTGACTTCAAGAAGATGTTTGAGTAGAGGTTCTTGTCTGAGGTGGCCAAGTCGGCGTTAGTGAGGAAGTTTATGGATCTTGTCCAAGGGAAAATGTCTGTGATCGATTATACTGCTAGGTTTGATGAGCAATCTCGATATGGTTATGCTTTGGTTGACATGGATGTCAGAAGGAATGAGAGATTCATTAGAGGATTGAGGCCAGAGCTTGGTAAAATGACCATGACCCATATCCGAGATCCTTCTAATGTGGTAGTGGAAATGGCCATTCGCCATGAGGAAATGCTTGCTGTTTTAGCTAGGGAGAAGCCCGTTGAATTCCATGTTCCTCAGGGGAAGAGAAGGAAGTTCTTCAAGAAGAAGGGCGCTGTGAGAGAAAGAGCCACCAAGAAAGGGAAAGCTAATATAGTTTGCTACAAGTGTGATAAGAAGGGTCACTATGCTAACGAGTATCGTTCGGGAGATGGAAAGTCAGTTATGGGGAAGCAGAATGTGCAATGCCATAATTGCAACCAGATGGGGCATTACAAGAACAAATGTCTTGAAGCCGCTAAGGTAGGAAAAGGAAAGGTTTTTGCTTTAGAGACATCATCCTCTAAACTAACTGCTGTTGAGAAAGGAAAGTTTGTGATGGAAGGTACGCATCCATGGCATACCGGTTAGGGTATTGTTTGATACTGGAGCATCTCATTCTTTTATTTCTTAATGTTTGGTAGATAAGTTTAACAAAGAATCCTCATATCCAGTTACTTCCATAAGGGTTGCAAATCCGATAGGAGGATATGCAACGCTTGGGATAAGGTGTGACCATTTAGAGTTTGATTTGCTAGGCATACTTTTGAGTGCTTTTTGCATATGTTTGACTTTGGAGGATTTGGGATTACCCTTGGGATGGATTGGTTAAGTAAATATAATGCTAGGATATTTTTCCATGATAGGAAAATATCACTTAATAACCCGGATTGTAGTGATCAGATAGTTTATATCGTAGAGAACCCCAGTTGTGAAATGAATGCTCTATTGGGTATTATGGAGTTGGAGGATGAGTTGCATTGAGTCTTTGTAGTCAGAGAATTCACAGATGCGTTTGAGTCAATAACTGGGTTGCAACCAAAATGAGCCATTGAGTTTCAAATTGATTTAGTGCATGGAACAAAACCGGTACGTAGACCGCCAAGTAGAATGACTCCTACCGAGATGAGAGAGTTGAAGGTACAGTTAGTGGATTTGGAAGGCAAGAGTTTTATCTGACCAAGTAGTTCGCCATGGGGAGCTGCCGTTGTATTTGCTAAGTAGCTGGATGGATCGTTGAGGCTATGTATGGATTATCGTAAGTTGAATGAAAGACGATAAAGAACCAATATCCATTGCCGAGAATTGATGATTTTTTTGATTAGTTAAGTGGAGCCAATGTATTCTCTCAACTGGATTTGGTGATGGGATTTCATCAACTTAGAGTGGTAGAGAACAGTATTCCTTTGACGGCGTTTAGGATAAGCTATGGATCGTACAAATGGTCAGTTATGCCTTTCAGGCTGACTAATGCACCGACATTCTTTGTGGATCTGATGAGTAGGATTTTCCGAGAACACTTGGATAGATTTGTGTTGGTCTTCATAGATGACATTTTGGTATATTCTAAGGATGAGAAGGAGCATGAAGTTCATCTTAGAGTTGTTCTCGAAACATTGAGGGAGCATCAGTTGAAGTCTAAGTTTTCGAAGTGTCATTTTTGGCAGAAGGAAGTGAAGTTCCTTGGTCATGTCGTCTTAGAGAAAGGGTTGTTTGTAGATCCAACTAAGATTGAGGCGGTGAATAATTGGTAGAGACCCAAGTCAGTGACCGAGATTAAGAGCTTTCCTGGATTGGTTGGATATTATCGAAGATTTATCAATGATTTCTTATGGGTAGCTGCACCGATGACCAAGCTTACGCGAAAAGGTGTGAAGTTCATATGGGCTGATAAGTTTGAGGAAGCATTCCAGAGATTGCAACACTTATTGACCCATGCGCCGATGTTAGTGGTTCTGGAAGGGAATCGAGATTTAGTTGTTTATACTGATGCATGTGGAACTTGATTGGAAGCTGTGTTGATGCAAAGAGGTAAAGTGTTTGCTTATGCTTCTAGACAGCATAGACCACATGAAGTTAGGTATCCAATGCATGACTTGGAGTTAGCTGCCGTCATATTTGCTTTGAAGCTGTGGAGGCATTATCTTTTGGGAGTGCGATTTGAGCTTTATACTGATCATAAGTCATTGAAGTACCGGTTCTCTCAGTAGGAGCTGAACATGAGACAACAGAGATGGTTGGATTTTATTGCTGCTTATGATTTTGGAACTTACTACACACTCGGAAAAGGAAATAAGGTGCCGGATGCACTCAGTCAGTAAAATCAGAATGCAGTATTGGCTATGATTGTTGAGTGGAAGGATTTGGAAGCATTATCAGCTTGTAGTATGCAGTTTAGATCCGAGGAAGGTTCTAGTACCGGAAGTGTTGTACTGTCTTATTTAGAATTTAGGCCGTTAATGATTGAGGAGATAGCTTTTAAGCAAGAGGAGGATCCAATTTTGGCTGAATGGATCAAAAGGTTGAAAGAAGGAATGGAGAGGGATGACCTAAAGGATTTTAGTCTTGACCAAAATGGGTGGTTGAAGAAGAGAGGAAGGTAATGCGTTCTGAATGTAGAAAACATGAGGAAGGAAGTTTTGAATTAGTGCCATCGTTCAAAGTTCACTATCCATCCAGGAGGAACAAAGATGTATCAGGATATGAAGAGAAGTTTCTTCTACGAAGGTATGAAATTGGACATTGGTTTGTGTGTTAAGCAGTGCTTGAATTGCCAATAGGCAAAGGCTGAACACCAGAAACCAAGCAAATTGCTTCAACCGTTAGAAGTTCCATTGTGGAAGTGGGATTCTATCTCTATGGATTTTATTAATGGGTTGCCAAGATCTAATGGAGGGAATGAAAGTAAATGGGTCATAGTGGATAGGTTGGCCAAGATTGCCCATTTCATTCCCATCAGGTCAAATAGGATGGCACCTTGTCTGGCAAAGTTGTTCGTGAAGAATTTAGTTAGACTGCATGGGATTCCTAGTAGTATTATCAGTGATAGAGATTCTTAGTTTACTAGTGAGTTTTGGAAAAGTCTACAGGAAGCTTGAGGAACCAAGCTCTATTTGAGTATCGCTTACCATCCGCAGACTGATGGACAAACAGAAAGAGTTAACAAAATCTTGGAAGATTTGTTTAGAGCTTGTGTATTGGATTTCATGGGATTATGGGAGGACCATCTTCATCTAGTCGAGTTCTCGTACAACAATAGTTATCAAACTAGTATTAGGATGGAACCGTTTGAAGCTTCGCATGGAAGACCATGAAAGTCTCCCATATATTGGTTAGAGACTGGGGATAGTTTGGTTCTTGGTCCATATTTGGTAAAGGAAGCTGCGGAGAAGATTGAGTTAATCCGAGCTAGGATGAAGGAAGCTTAATCTAGGCAGAAAAGTTACGTTGATAGAAGAAGGAAAGATTTGGAATTTTCTATCGAAGACTATGTGTTCATTAAGGTTTCACCGATGAAGTGTGTGATTAGATTTGGAAAATTAGGAAAGTTAGCACCTAGATTCGTTGGTCCTTTTTGTATTGTAAAGTGGATCGGGAAACTCGCTTATAGAGTAGAGATACTGAGTAGTTTGGCCGGAGTCCATGATGTTTTCTATGTTTCTCATCTTAGGAAATGTGTTAAAGTCCCGGAGACTACTATAGCACCTACAGTTCAAGAAGATTTAGTTGTAGAACCGGATTTGACCATAGTTAGAAAGCCGATTCAGATTGTGGCAAGAGACGAGGAGAAGTTGAGGAACAAGATAGTCAAGTTAGTAAGGGTTCAGTGGAGTGACGATACTAGAGAGTGTAAATGGGAAATGGAGAGCAGGATTAGAGATACTTATCCTGACATGTTTGATTGTATGTTTTACCTTTCGATTGTTTTGTTTTGTAACTTATCATAATTTCGAGGATGAAATTCTTTAAGGTGGGGAGTCTGTAACACCCCATATTTTTATAACATTATTTGGGATATTTAAATAGCTAAAATTAAATAAAATAATGTGGAGATTAATGGATTGAGATTTGCTTTAGCTTAGGGTAGTCGTGCCATGATAGTGTGTTAATTAGTATAGAATAACCTAAACAAAGGTGTTAGGAAATGACAAGGGCAATATGAGAAATAAGTGGAGCTTGTACCCTAAACCCTTAGGGGATAGAATGCTCACGTTCATTCTCATTTTTATAAAACTAAAAATACTAAGACCGGCCACCATTTTCACTCTCAAGAAGAAGATTAAGGCTAGGATTCAAGAGAAGGGAAACAATAACCTAAATCAATGTCAAATCTCACATCTATAATCTTAAAGTTAAGGTGGATAATTACTACAACACATATTCTTTTGGTTTTCAGTTTTAAGACTAAGATCCAAAATGCTTAATTTTTGCAAGTAATTGCCACGTTTTGAGGATTAAAAGTTATATGTATGTTTGTTGGTGAATTATGCATGTTCATACTCGTTTTAAATGATATGTTTGATATGAAAACCCTAATTGATGACATCTAAATGCCTTGAAAATTTGAAAATAGGTCGAAAATGATATTTTAAAGAGGTGTTTCAATTTTCATAATTTTGTGAATTAAGGTGGATTTTATATTAATTTTCTAGTAAAGAAAATTACTTATTGGGTTACAAATTATTTTCGGCTAAAATAATAATTAGTTGGGGTTGAAATTTTTATATGTTAGGCAACATATTTAAATATATTTTATGGGATTTTTTTAGATTTTTCCTAAGTGTTTTGATGAATATATAAAATTATTTAAGTCATGGGACTTAAATGTTTTATATATAATTAAGGAGAAGGGCCATTTGGTAAAATAAAATGATTATTAATTTTGAAAATAGTGGCAGCACATTTTTGAAAAGAATTTGTTAACAAATGAGAACTCGACAAACAAAGGCAGGTTAGTTGAAAAGTTGTTCTTTTTAAGTTAAAAACAATGAAATCATAATTTTAGCATGTTTCAACCTATTACATCAATAAATCTTCCAACCCAGATCTTCCGACAAGGTTGAAAGGTTCTAAGCTTTCGACAAGGTCAAACCAATTCATATGGTATCAAGCTACTTGGTACGTAATGAATTGGAAAGATTTGAATGGTTCTTAGTCGAAAGTTTGATGGCCAAAGAGGTTAGCGTATGTTTTTTTTATAAACCAAAAGCTTTCACCTGCTTTTCTTTCGAATTAGAGCTTTCGACTTGGTTGCTTTCGACCAAGTCAAAATGTTTAAAAGAAAGGTTTTAAACCTTTCAACACAGTTGAAAGGTTACTACTGCTACTTTATTCTGAAACCTTCCGTCATAGTCGAAAGATTACTGCCGCTTTATATAAATGTTTTGTTTTGAACCTTTCGACAAAGTCGAAGGGTTTACTTCGATTGATTTCGATAGGTTTACTTGTTTTAAAAATTAGCCGCTTCTCCATGCTTTTGAAAGGAATCTTTCAACTTAGGTGATTTACCCTTGTTTTATAAACCGAACTATAACCTAAAGCTTTCGAAAGAGTTGTTTTAAAAGATGCTTTAAAGCTTTCAAAGCAGAGCTTTCGACTTAGCCGAAAGGTTGCTTCCAATGGAGTCGAAAGGTTTTAAAAGAAGGTTTTCCACCTATTTTAGATTGAACCTAAAAATGTTTTCGAAAGGTTGTCTTAAAGTAGAGTGAATGCTTTCAAAAGGATTTTTTTACTGAACTGGTTTAAAAAGGATCGAAAGCAAAGCTTTCGAAGGGGTCGAAAGCCAAGCTTTCGATGGAGTCGAAAGGTAACTTTTCGAAGGGGTCGAAAGGTAGCTTTCGACTAGGTTGAAAGGTTTAGTTTCTGAATGATTTCAAAAGGTTTTAAAAGGAAGGATTTCCAAAGATTTTCTAAGGCAACGTTTCAAATTGTTTTAAAATAGGATGTCTAAGGTTTTATTTATTTCGAAAGGTTTGAAGTTCAATGGGTTCTAAAGGTTTGAGGTTCAATGGTTTCGAAGGTTTAAGTTTCTATGGTTTCGAAAGGTTTTGATTTCTAAGGGTTTTGAGGGTACCAATGGAAACAATAAATGAATATGACCTAATTTAGGGATACTAATGGAAATAGGTTAATCATGGGGCTAACATGATATAAACAGAATCATGGGGTTAACATGATATAAATAGAATCATGGGGTTAACATGATACAAATAGATTCATAGGGCTAGCATGAGTCAAATGGCAAATTTAAATAGAACCATGGGGCTAACATGATACAAATAGAATTATGGGGCTAACACGATATAAATAAATTCATGAGGCTAACATGAGACCATTAAATTCATGGGGCTAACATGAAATAATTAGATTCATGGGGCTAGCATGAATCAAGTTGAAAAATGATGGGTTCATAGTCATTCTAGGAAAACTATATAATGTGAGATGGATAGTCAACATCAACTTAAGCAAAATGAATGTGGAGTAGGTAGTCCCTCTTTGTTATAATTAAAGTCTAATTGGGGATGGGGAAATCCTAATTATTTTTAAGTATGCATACCACCATAATGTTTTATAAATACATGTTTTAACCATTATGGATGCAGGGGCACGTTATATAGTTTTATGAAAGGTTATGCAATAGATATGTTTTAAAAGGATGTTTGTGAGGGGAAACCCGTTCTGCTAAGCGGCGTGGTCTCACTTAATATGTTTAACAGAGATGAATAGTATTATTCATACTAGGCTTTATGTTGACTCGAAGTTTATGTTTTTCCCTTAAACTCCCGGGCGCTCAAAATTAATTTGATTAGGCTGAGGGATTATGGTCTTTTATAGATTTTAGTAGGTTAACGAATAAGGCTACCGAATACATGCAGGAGGAAAACGAATAGCTATTTAGAATTTACAGTTCTTGTTATGTCTTGATGTATTTGCACTGTTATTGTTTTAGGTCTATTATGACCATATGACTTTGATCAACCTAAGGGTATCTTCATATACCGTTTTTGGCATAATTTATAATAATTATATTTGATATATGCCTGGGAACGTTTTGGGATTATTTGTTTTGAATGTGAAACAATTTGTTTTGAAATGTAATGAAGTAAAAATTTGTTTTGAAATCTGTGTTTTTTTTCATATTTAAGTGTTTCTGATATTATTGATACCATTAACATAGCCGTATTTAGTCGCCGGAAGATAATACTATAGATGACTGCTGTTAGCACCAAAAATGGGCACAACAGTCGTCGGATGTATTTGAGGGGATTAGAATGAAGAAATAAAATGAAAAATGAGGCTAATCTAATAAGCACACCAAGAAAAATGAGCAGTAGTGAAGAAGACAAGAATTTATAGTGTTTCGGCATTATAGCCTACGTCCACTTTGAAGGACTTGATATTTATTGCTGATTATAAACTAAGTTATAGAAGTACAATGGCTAACACTCAAGTTACATTAGAGATTAAGCAGAGCAACAACATCAAAAGTCTTTTTCTAGTTACAGCTAAGGTGATATTTATAGGCGTAGAGATGGAAATATCTGCCTTGAATCTTGGAATACCTTTTCTCATGTGTAGGTGGGCCGACTTAATCTATCTGGAGTTATTTGGGATCGATCCCTGATCAATCCATGTCACTTTTGTATCGATCAGAAAATGCTCCAATCGAGCTGCGATCGATCATGGACATTCCTGAGATGATATGCAACCTTTTGTGAAAATTTTATGGCATTTGGAGTTGTGGTTTGGGAGATATGATCGATCCAAGATTGAGTTTTCAAGTGAAGCCGAAACCTTCGTATCGATCCTCTCGTATCGATGATGTGGCGCGCATACTTTGTGGAGATCAAAAATTAATGCGTAAAGATCACTTCCTTTGGGTTAACTGCTCCCCTCATATCCAATCGATATTCTTCTTTTCGTTTTGATGCTTTACTTCTTCCTTCGTATCGATGTTCTACCTCTACCTTCGTATCGATCATCCACCCTGCCTTTCGTATCAATCGGATAGGTGGGTGATATGAAATGGATGGTTGCTAGTCAAATGAAGTGTGATCGATCCTGGAAGTGTTGAAACTCATCGATATGGGTTCAAACCTTATGGATACGAATAAGGGATGCCGAGTGATTGAGTTATGCTCATTTCATGCCGATGTCGATGGATATGAATGATGGAAATAAGATGGATGGATAAGAATTGGGTGTGTTCCATATGGAGCTTGATCGATTCATAACTTAAGCATACGAACTCCGATTAACCTAAAATATGGAATCTTTCCTTTCATAGCTTTGCTTGTCATGCCATGCTTATTGTAGCTCGATTCAGACTCGGACCAAGTTTGTCCGTATCCATCGTGAACTTGTAGATAACCGATCTCCGAGGTGGATTGTCTTTAGTCTCTAGTCAAGTCCTTAGTGCCATGGCCTTGCTAAAAGGCGGGATAACATTTTCCCTCCAATGTACGCCCTGTGTGAACATGACGTGCTTTGAAAAGCGGCAATCTTCATTCTAAAAAGGTTTTGTAACACACTGCGTTAATTTACAATTATATATGCAAATAATTTAATTAAGTTATATAAGTTTGAAATTTTAAAACAAATAAATGTTTGTAAATTGGGCCACTAATTAATGTTATTTGGAATACATATATATTTGTGTAACAAATAAATAGAGAGAGAAATTAGATAAAATCAACTGATAGGGAAGATTAATTGATGGTGTTTGTTTAAAAGGGAAATTAATATTCAATTAATTAGTAGAGGTGATTAATTAATAGGAACTGACAAGAAAGGGAACATATATTGTAGCAACTAATTCATATGATTAGAAACATATATGTTAGTGCAAGAGAATAAAATGGAGGAAGAGTAATTTATGCAAGTAATCAATTGTCAATTAATAAACATGGAGACTTATGGTAACATATATAATTAAGATTTTGATTCAAAATTCAATTGTAAAATTTATGCATGCAATAATTATAGGAATAAAATAAATTAATATGCATATATGTGACGAATTAATATGGTGTTGATTGGCATATTAATTTGGTAATAAATCACAGTGCATGTAGGGATTAATTGGATAGTAAATTAATTCTAGGTATATTTGAAATCTATCAATTGGGTGATTAATAGGGAATCTTATTTAAAAGAAACGTCACATTTAAAAATATATGTTTCCATAGATTGCGAGAGAGAAGGGGAAAGTGATTAGTGAAAAGATTGTTGTAGAATCAATTTGAAACAAAAACAAATGCAGAAGAAAACATATTAATTTAATGCTTATAGACTGAGTGTATGCTTTAGATATTAGGGTTTTATATTTATGGTTAGCACTGATTTGGACCACTATAAATATAGGTGTAGAGCCTCATTTTTATTCTCATTATTTTTCTCTTGCCTACAGAAGCTCTACCATTTTTCTATCTCTTCAACACTTTCTTAATAACAAAATTAAGATCTAATTCACACGAATTTAGATCTAAATAGAAAGAGAATAAAATTAATTAGGGAATTAGGAACTGGTTCAAATCAGAAGGCTATGTCAAAGGTAAAACCTTAGTTCTGAGTTTTATTTTCTATTTCCAATCCAAATCTCTTCCTTTTCTCTTTCAAATATTATAGATCTATAAATATATCGTTTGTAATTTCAAAAAGGGCATATAAGGGAGGTGAATATAGATGTTAGGGACAGATCTGAAATAAAATAGGGAGATTTGGAAAGCTAGCAATGTGAGTCGATTTATTTATATATCTTTTAAGTTTAAGATATATTACCGGTAAATTCCCATTTAGATAATTTTATTCAATAATTAATCCTATTAATTAATTTATGCTGAACTATAAGGAATTTACAGTTTATTTACAGTATTAGTATTTATTTACATCTGTTTCTATGTTTTGGATTTCTATGCAAGCGTCATTCTTCTTTTATTTTCTCCTCTTTCTTCGCGTATGGATTAGGATAGATTAAACGTGAATATGGATTAAATAACTAAGAATACTGAAATGAAGGAAATAAGATGTAATGTAATAAAAGTTTAAGGAATGGAATTACTGTAATAAACTACGTTAAAATGGGAAAAGTTAATTAATCTAATAACTAGATTTGGGAGTAACTAAAAGGTTAATTGGTTGGTTTAGAAAATAGGATACATTCATATAATTTAATATTTAAAAGACAACAATGAACAAAATTGCTTGAATAAAAGAAAGAAAAAGAGAATTAGTGTAAAATAGGGAAACCGTTGTATTTTACACTATTCCAATATAGTAAAAGAAATACCTAGCAGTTACGGATTATTGTTTATAGTATTATTTAATATTAAAATATGGAAAGGGATTTTTAAATATAGTTTTCATAACCAACAAAATAAAATAGAATTACTTCCTAGAATAGAAGATAATAAAGCAAAGTATGACATGAATCAAGTAAATTATTAGATAAGAACTTGAATCTGTAAAACATAATGAACCTAGGTCTGCATTCACTACGCCAACTATTTAAGAAGATAGTTGTTATGATAAGTGAATTATATAATATAAGAGAATAAAAGAATATTCTATATCATAATAAAAGAAGGCAGAATGGAACAGAAAAGAAATGCTGGAATTATGTATGGACTATAAAAGAAGAGAAAATGAAAATTACAGGTTGAACCGAAAAGCTTATTTTGAGACTTTGAAGAAACTAATGAGCAATAATAATGGTAGAAACTTATTTAAATATTTTATATTAAGTCAATAAGCAAATAAAGCAGGAATGATAAAAGAGGCTTATTTTAATGAACTTAAGGTTTATATTAAGTTAAATAAGCTTGATAATGAATTTGGCTCATACCAACAACCTTCCCTATTAATTAAATGGAAATCTCACAATAGATAGAAGTGAGAAGAGGGCAAGAATATGCTAATTAGGGTAAATAAGTAGCCAACAGAATAAGAAAGTAAACTAAATGCAAATTAAAAGATTAGACTAAGGGTCTGATAAAAGAATTGAGATGCCTTTGGAGCAGCCCAAAGGATGAAGCGTCTAACGAAGTAGTTCATCATGGATTCCAGAAATGGAGAAGCACGTCCAACTTAGTATTTTTAGGCTTCAAGGAAGTACGAGACTTCAACGGGACGTGAGGATACTCCAGGATGGGCCTCTGGGTAGGCCTAACGATGCTGCACCCCCGGAGACAGGTCTATAGATGTTCCATCAAGAGAGTATGCCTTGACTGCATTTGCATTGTAGGCCTAACGAAGCATACCTTTGTAGGCCGTCGAAAAGGCTTGGTGTTTGAAGTAGCGTATTCGTATATCCAGTAATTGCAAGTAAGTTTAAGTATAGTCGCATGTGGATATCGGCTAGCATCAAGACCAAGAGCGATTTCAAGAAAGACTAGAGTTAAACCAACAAGCCAATGATTCTTTCAGTATCGAGACATTGGATGAGGGGAATCCCCATTTGAATGTTAGATTGTTTGTAGTAGGGCACGACCAATTAACTCTTCAGAAGTCTTTCGGTTAGTTGAGGGGTAGATGCGTGGGGCCATAGCCACGATGAAAAAGAAACAGACCAACTAGAATATTTGTATTGTAGGCCTAACAAAGCAGTCCTTTAAAGATATAGAAAATTCCCGACTGAATTTGTACAAGGTAGACCTTGTTGGCGGGATTCAAATAGTTGGCAGAACGATTATGTAGTCCTCAATGTACGCACTGGGTGGTACATTGTGGGTGTCCGAGCACTGGCATAGACTATTGCGGATGCGATTTACGTTTTCATAGTAAGTTGAGGAGCATTTGTATTGTAGGCCTTATGAAGCATTCCTTTATAGATATAGTTATGGAACGCTCATGGAGCAAGGCGACGGAGTATCTGTATTGTAGGCCTTACGAAGCAATCCTTTACAGATATAGCTACGGAGCAAGACGATGGAGCTTCTGTATTGTAGGCCTTACGAAGCTGTCCTTGATAGATGTAGTTATGGAATGCTCTCGTAGCAAGATGTTGGAGCCCTTTTCGAGGAGGATACGGAAGGTACTATGGCTAGTACCTAGGACCAATATGGTCATTGGGCATATAGCTACATATATATGTATATATCAGTTATTAGGTTTTAATCTACTAAGGAGTAGATGGGTACGATTCACGCACAGAGGCGAGAGTATGATAACCTAGTGAACCTAGTATAATAGTAAATGGAAATAAAATGGTATATGTAGAATTAAGCTTAAAAGTGTATAATTTATCCATTCACCAGAACTTTAGTTCTAACCCCATCTTCATAACATCCTATAGGTTAGGTAGATGGCACAAGCTTCCCAGCTTTAAGACACTTGTTTTGAAAGTGTTATTATATTGGTGAGAATTTACTTACTATTATATTTTAGTCAATTCCGTTGTGAGATTTTTAATTAAGCTCTGATATATTTGTCTTTGCCAATTTGCAGGATACCGGATTCCCAACTCAGGTTTCAGTGGGCTTGGGTTTTAGCATTTTTTCAAAAAATCTAGACCCATTGGAATTCGGGTTATTACATTTGGTATTAGAGCCTAGGTTTAGGATTCCTAGGTAGATAGTGAGTGAACGTATTTGTATTTTTGAATAAATTATAAATATATTATGTACTAAAATCCAAATAGTCCCCAACCATAGATTTTGACATATGAAAAGTTTTTAGAAGTATATTTGTGCATAGTTTGCTAGTTGGGTTTGGGATGACCCAAGAATGTAGAGCCCTATGTTATTACCGATTTATAGCATAAAAATAAGCCATGTTTTGAGAGAAAATTTGTATCCATATGTTTTAAGAAGTAGGGAAGTTCTTAAGGGAACTAGGGAGAGTGTTTTTATTTCGGGAAGAATAAGAGGTTTTACTATGAAGAAAATCCACTTTATGTCTAACCCAATAAAAATGAAACTTTTGAATTAAAAAAAAGTTGAAAAATATAATTGTTAATATATTTGAGGAAGTAAATATCGGGTATTTGAAAAAAATAAGTGGTATGAAATTTAAATTGGTTTTTATATGATGTAAATTTTGTTAAAAGTGATATTCTTTTTGAAGAATTATGGAGTATGTATAGCTCGCTAGTTTCTTTGTAGGTAAACAATGATTTTAACATAAAAACCTAGAGTGTGTTAAGTATCGAAAACGTAGGTTACAACATTTATTGCTGTAATAAATGTTTTCAGTAAAAATAAAAGAAGCATAGACTATGGCACACTACAAGAAAATTTGTTATTAGTTGCATTAATCAGTAGCGTTTCAAGCTATATGCCACCTTTGGTCATTCAAAATTGTAAAAATAAGCGTAGAAACGCAACCAAGCTCTCCCGCCAACAATTCACTAAAATTTGGCTAAATTTTTTTATATGGCCGCTCTTTATTTCTTTTACTCCTCCACAACCCTTAATATTTTTTTCCTATCTCCTCCTTTTAGAAGAACGAAGAAAATTCGCAAAGGAAGAATCTTCTTTGAATCGAATTCAATATTTTCCTCTCTCATCCTCTTTCGTTAATCATCAACCATGGTTATTAGTCACGAAATCCCTGGTCATCTTCATCTTCCAAAATTGCCTCGTCTCGGGATGCTATTTCACTCTATTAAACCAAATCTAGGACAACCTTTCTCCCTCTCACCCTTGTTATGCGATAATTCCACCATTCTATGGTCAATTGTAATTGACCCCCTCTCTCCACCCTCCTTTAGAACCATTGATACATTTCTTTTTGCGGGTACTGTATTTCTCCGGTCGACTGTAAGCTCATGACACTTTTCTACATAGGCCTTAGCGAAATCTAACCTTCAAGCTTCATGAGGTATGAACTGCTTACTCTCTCTCCGTCATACTTATATTCGAATTAGAACTATTCTGTGCTTGTTTAGTTATCCTGAATTTCGATTGAATATTGCTGGAAATGATGGTGATACATGATTTAATTTCGGTTGTTGAGTTGATTTTACTTTATGTATTGTTAGGTTGAGCGATTGAATTGTTTGCCCTAGTATGCTAATTGTTGGATGGAAGCCTTAAAATAGTTTATGTTACGTAATTTAGGCGAATGAGATTAGGAAAAACTTACGTATGATCCATTTTCAATATGACATTCTTATTGCTTAACCGTTGCATGTGCTAAAAAAGTGAAACTTTCTACTACTAAAAAATAAGAGCACCTCCAATGGCAGATGACGTCAATTAAATTCTATACAGATGATCATCTTCTACGTCTACATTTACTGAAATTATAGGTATCAAACTAAAGCTTGAATATAAATATAAGTACTACATACGTAGAAAAACTTATGGCAAATCTATTCTCATCAAATAGCTATCTGTATGTTATTTTGGAAAACTTAGAGCATAACTCATTATGCTATAGGTAATCAATCCGTGCATACCACTGGCCTGTTGCCTAAACGAATAGGAGTAAATATAAAACTAAAACTTAGCATGTGTTATCTTATCCACATATACAATAATTAGCAAGTATAAAAAACCTGGATTATATCAGTCATATCACCAGTAAAAGATACCATAACCATTTCCATTTTCTTTAGAAAACCAGAATACAGTGGGTTCCATTATTAATGCATATGTCAGTACGTGACCACGTCAAAGATAAACTGCTCCTATAGTGTTTGTGTCAGTAGGCAATCTCGTCAAAGATGAAACTACTCTCTTTGATCAGCTATGCATATATTTATAAAGTCAGATGAAATAACCACGAACCAAGTGGCATGAAGCTGGAGCTTCCCTCATAGGAGGTTGCTGCAAGACAACCTCATAACAGTGTACAGATGCAAGCCAATTTAGTACTAATCAGTCATATGTGAATGTTAAAATTAACCAAGTTTTGTTGATATTTGTTAACTGAGTTTATACAATATTAATCAAGAAACCATATAGTAGGATTAGTAAGAACTAGCAGTTGAACTCTACCTTGTTGCTGCTGCTGTTTTTCTTCTTCTTCTTCTTCTTTTAGGGAAATTTGACTGAGCTGGTAACTAACTGAGTATGACTATTGTTTGTTTAATTCACTAAATTAATTCAATCAGGATGTGTATAGTAAATAAATATTGCTCAACTTAACATGCTTAGCTATATAAAGAATACAACATACAATATTTAACCCTTCAGTGTTTGATAGCAATTCGTTGCTTATGCCATTTTCCCTAGTTTCAGTAGGAATAGTCGATTTAGTTTGCAATTGTAGGAGCTTGATTTTGGTCATTGCTCGAAGAAATTGTCAGGGGAATCTTATGAGAAAGAGATGAAGATAAATATGTCAAAAGTGTAGGGTGTATAAAAGTACTGTTAGGTTTATATTGGTTAAGTAAAAAAGTTGGGATGGATGGAATTTTTTGGATTTTGATTTGATAAGTTCATCTCAAATTGGTTGCCTAAGAATAAATTATAGTTATGGGAATTTTGTAGCAAGAACCAAGTGACTTTATTAGTTTTATATCTGGTTTGTGAGTTACCTTGCTAGTCGTGAGTATATGCCAGGTTTTTTCTAGTCTATTTTAATTTTATTCTTTCCTGATGCAAAAAAGAGATGGGATTTTCTAGTTTGGTGCCAAATCCAAACTCAGAAGCCGTGCCTTCCTAATGTTTGTATACCTCTGTATTCCATGGGTTATAAAATTTGTTTATGCATCTTAATACCATGTTCATAATCTTTTTTCTTATTTTTATTTTTTACTTTTATTGTGTTGTCATACTGGTAAAAACTGATGCATTGACTACTAATATGGCAGTTTTCCAATGTTTTCATTGAACAGTTGTACAATGTTTTCATTACTATTCCGTATTATCTTCTTTGGACAAATAATTTGAAGTTTACAGGTTTTTACTAGTCATATATTACAAGGAATTACTTGTTAATATGTTCTACAATTGTTTCAGTTTGTTTAATTCTACCCAGTAGGAAAAGAATTATCTTTTCACCCACACATGTAAGCATTTTTGAGTAACTATCTAATGGTCATTTCTCTAGTTAGCAAAACAACATATGCCAAATCCATTCTTCAAAATTGGCTTGTTTTATGAATCAACTAAACATTGTGCTAAAATCTAGAGTGTTTTAAAAATTAAATAAGTGGTCTAAAATATTTAACATCCATGTATTTAGTGATTTTCCAACATTAGGTAAAGCATGGTCAGATATTCTCATGTGGTTCTTTGCAAATTTTGAGAACAAGCTTTTTTTGTGTTATTTTGCGACGCAACGTAATTTTTCCTCTTTAAACACTTTGTAGAGATAGGAATTGTTTGATAAATCCGGTCCTTTAACTTTAAAACTTAAACATTAAAATCTCACTATCATTTTCCTTCAGAGAATGGGAAGATACATAGTTTCAATTTTATTATTATCATGCTTAGTCACCTTCTTGAACTGGTTTCAACTCTGTTTTTTTCCCTTAGTCAATGACTTTAGAGTTGTGAAAATTTGATATTTATAGATGCAACTATTTGAGTGAATATTGCTGTGTTGAGTAGTTTCAGCTATCTGTTACAAGGTTCGAACATGTTCTCTTACCTTTACTTATCCTATAACAAGTCAGTGTATTATCTATGAGCAACCTGCATCAGTTATTATTTCTCCAGAACTATTCACAAAAGCTGTCTGTGCATCTTTATAAAGTCTATACCATCCACACACACACGTGCACACGTGCATGTGTTGAAAGGTTGGGTGGGGGTATTTCATTGAAATTGATAGAGGTAAAAGTAAAATATAATTTATACAAGTTAAACATATTCTCGTGAAAATCTGTTTAGTCTTGGGATATTTCTGGTAGATTACCAAATTTTATATCATGCTTCTGTTTTCTTCCATCGTTAAGCTCTATGACTACAACTATATGACATGAATTCATTGTCACTTAAAATCCACCTTGTGAACTCCTTCATGACCAGTTAATAAGGTTGACTCCTAAGCTTATGTTATTAAAATCTGTTTTATTCTTCGAGCAATAGATGATGATGTATCTGGTAGTCCTATGGTTATGATCAATGAAGCATTGAAGAGCATCATTACAGAAGCAAAAAATTTAAGTACTGCTTTCGGTATTTCACTTCCTGTAAGCTGGTCTGCTAATGTAGCTATAAATGCTTCCACCTATGAAACTTTTACGAAAGAACTGACAAAGTGGACCCGGTTTGTCCTAAGCTTATATTATATGTTTATAGAAGTCAAACTATTATATCTTTTTCCTAGCCAACTTGATACTTGAGAATGATCACATCTGAAAAATATTTGCATTAATAATAGGGCCTTCTATCAGAGGTGCAAAAAGGCATGGACTACTTGGAGTTCCATACCTGGAGTTCCCAGCCATTGTTCATTGCAATATCAAGTATACAAATATCTCGCTCAACAATGAATATGTGGCCAAAATTGTAGATTTTGGAATTTCAAAAATGTTTGTTTTACCGATAAACATGGATACATGGCTCCTGGTATGTTTTCTAAATTTTTTCCATGATTTATAATTTTTATATATTTGCATGTATGGTATTTCTTTTGAGTCTACTTGGAATTTTATAATCTTCTAATACAAAGAACATGCACACATGTTGTTTATACTTTATATTATATCTTTTGTTTGAAAGGACAAAGAATATACTTTCATAATCTTTTAGGTCTATTTGGACTTATGCTTTGCTCAGGTTGTTGGATTCACCATTCTATCAAAGGAGGGTTCGTAAGTGTGCAAAATTGATTCCTACTATTTAAGCTCAAGAAAGGACTTTATTTCATTTTTTTATAACTTTGATAATTTATATGACATCATTTATAGTAGGATATACTTGTATAATGTTGTAGATGTTTGATTTCATATTTGAAGTCCTATGAGTTAACGTAATTGTTTGACTATCTTTTGTGCTTTCACTTGTGTAGGCATCGGATTTTTGAAGAGAGCAAATTTGGACTTGATGATGCTAGCTTTCACTTGTGTATGCAACAAAGAATTATGGGTAATCAAACGTTTTGTTAGCACTAGTTAGATATAACATTTATTAGTACCCGAAGTGTAAATTTGTATACAAATGGTTATTGTATGTGAGTTAGGTCATTTTGTCGAAAAACTATTGTATTGGAATGGTTATGGATATTTTATTTGATTATATGGTTAATGTGTTTTTAAACTTATTTGAATATGATGATTATGTGAGTGATTGTTGATTGATATAATAGAACCAAAATAGACCATTAACAGGAAATAATAGCATGAAAAAATGGTGTAAAATAACAAACAACTTTTAGTAGCGTTTCAAAAACGCTATCGAAATATATATAGTGGCGTTGAGTAAATGCAACCGTAAAACAGGGGTAAAGTTGGAAATTCTATTAGTAGCGCCAAAAAATCTTTTGGTGGCGTTTTTTAAACGCTACAAAAAGATTTATGGTGGTGTTTGAAAAACGCTGCCAAAAATGCATTTATAGTGGCGTTAAAATAAATGCAACAAAAAATCATGGATTTTTAATCGCATGTTTTCTCGCGGCGTTTATCAAAACGCCACCAAAAGTTTTTGTAGCAGTTTTTAAGAGCCACAAAAAATAAATTTTCTTGTAGTGGCACTATTGTTATAGTAGCTTATTCCCAAAGTAAATGTTTTTGCATAGCAAACGGGATTTATTAATATTTATTTTAATTGAATCCATATATTAGTATTTTTGGGTTGTAGTAACGGTGTTTTACGTAAAATCTGTTTTGACCCAAATGAGCTTTTGTAAAGTGGTTTGTATGTACACTTATTATTTAAATAAGCACACGAAAATAATTTTAGTTATAAAGAAGTTTTAAAAATGAGATCTTTTGAAAAATAATGTACGATAAATTAATGAATTTAGTAGGAAATATCTTATGTAAGTAAATATAGAGTAAACATACCTTAATCTATTATAATGAAATGAATAATGATATAATTTTCTATGAATCACAAATAAAAATGTTTTGCGCTAGATATAAGGAATACATGAAAGAGAAGTACAAGGTATGGAAAGCACCATATTTTGTATAGCATATTTCGATAAAATATAAAATAAATTCCTTATAATTTCACATAAACATGAAATCCTCCTTTAAGGATTCATAGAAGGTTTTAGCATTACTGGTTTCTCATAAGAGAAAATAATTCCAATACATTAAGGTATAAAACCATTAAGTGCAGTAAGTTAGTAACTCCTTCAAGGTTAAGTAATTGGAAGAGTAAGAAAGTTAAGAGATTTTTGATAAAATAGTTATTCTTATTTACCCCAGTTTTAGTAAATTTGAAAACCTATAAAAAAGAAGGATATTTTGAAAACATGTGAGGACATTTTTTTTAAGTCAAGAAAAAAGAAATATGTTTTAAGAACAAGGAAGACATGTTAAAAAAAGACGGTTTGGTGGAAAAGTAAATAAGTTTTTGAAAGGATAAAATTTAGAAGTTTTAATTTTTGAAGAAAATATGATAAATACCAATCCAAATCAGACTTTTAAATATGGAGTAGATATGAATCATTTCTTAGGTGTAATGGGAAAAGTATAAGGTTATAGCAGTAATTACTCTTTGTAATAATAGAAGTTTCCGTGAGGTGTATAGAACACTGTGAAAACCTAGAAATGTCGCTTCATGTGTGCAAACTATAGAATAATAGTAAAATGATATTAGTAAGATGATAAGACACACGTGGATGGGATATGTAGACCATAGTTGGGAAAAAATGAAAGGTAAAGAGAAAATTTCCCCAAGCTTAGTTGTCTTTTTATATAGAGACTACATAGATTGAAACCCTTATACATTGCAGTAAATGAGACTTAGTTATTCCTTTTTGAGCATGGAATAGAAGAGATGAATAGATCTCATTCGTCATTATTTAATACAACATAAGTTGGTAACAAGTAATAGGCGGAAAGAGGAGCATATGAGTTACTTGGATTCCTAGAGCAAGACCTTTCTATGTAAAAGTGGATATGGTCCTAGACCTTCTTGCCCTAGATGATAGTTCTGTTTAGTTGCTGTATGAAAAAAAGAGTAAAAGCAGAATAAGATAACTAAAAGGAAAATAATAAATTTAAAGAAAGCGACAGAAACGTCAACAGAAAAATTTAAAAAGAGATATTTTCTTATGTAAACTGTGCTTGGGGAAGTAAATAATTTTTTTAGAATAGTAGCCTAAATCCCAAGTACGGAGGAAGATGTGCGCAAAAGAAAATCGGAGAAATACGAATTTTTTCCGTTTTCCACCATCTTTACAACATAAGAAATCAAATTTGGAAAATTAGAATTTTCTAAAATTCTAAAATTTAAAGTTGTGTGGTAGATTTGGACGTAAACATTTGTTGAACTACGCTCCTATTCAGTAGGAGTGTGGGAAAAATTGAATGAAAAATGTTTTGAATTTTCAACAGATTGCATTAATATAGAAATTGCAAGTATATTTAGGATGTGTGCATCATGTTTTAAAAGGAATTTCTAAAAGAAAAAGCATTCATATAGGAGGTACTACATAGAAATTCTTGTACATGCATATATTTTATGATGTATTGCACTTTGCATTATGCATAGATTGTTGCAAAATTGGATGTACACAAAATGGATGTGATTAATACGAGAAATTACATAATTGAACCCTTATCAAATTTCGGGGATGAAATTTCCTAAGTGGGGGAGAATGTAACACCTCACGTTAAATTACAATTATATATGCAAATAATTTAATTAAGTTATATACGTTTGAAATTTTAAAACAAAGAAATGTTTGTAAATGGGGCAACTAATTAATCTTATCTGGAATAAATATACATTTGTGTAAAAAATAAATTAGAGGGAGAAGTTATATAAAATCAATTAGTAGGGAAGATTAATTGACAGTGTTTGTTAAAAAGGGAAATTAATATTCATTTAATTAGTAGAGGTAATTAATTGACAGGAACTGACAAGAAAGGGAACATATATTGTAGCAACTAATTGATATGATTAGAAACATATATGTTAGTGCAAGAGAATAAAATGGAGGAAGAGTAACTTATGCAAGTAATCAATTGTCAATTAATAAACATGGAGACTTATGGTAACATATATAATTAAGATTGTAATTCAAAATTCAATTGTAGAATATATGCATACAATAATTATGGGAATAAACTAATTTAATATGCATATATGTAATGAATTAATATGGTGTTGATTGGCATATTAATTTGGTAAAAAATCACAGTGTAAGAAAGGATTAATTGGATAGTAAATTAATTCTAGGTATATATGAAATCTATTAATTGGGTGATTAATAGAGGAATCTTATTTAAAAGAAACGACACATTTAAAAATATATGTTTCCATAGATTGCGAGAGAGAAGGGGAAAGTGATTAATGAAAAGATTGTTGGAGAATCAATTGGGAATAAAAACAAATGCAGAAGAAAACATATTAATTTAATGCCCATAGATTGAGTGTACGGTTTAGAATTTAGGGTTTTATATCTAATGATTAGCACTGATTTGAACCACTATAAATATAGGTGCAAAGCCTTATTTTTATTCTCACTATTTTTCTCTTGCCTACAGAAGCTCTGCCATTTTTTATCTCTTCTACACTTTCTTAACAACAAAATTTAAGATCTAATTCACACAAATTTAGATCTAAATAGAAAGAGAATAGAATTAATTAGGGAAATAGGAATTGGTTCAAATCAGAAGGCTTTGTCAAAGGTAAAACCTTAGATCTGAGTTTTATTTGCTATTTTTAATCCTAATCTCTTCCTTTTCTCTTTCAAATATTATATATCTATAAATATATCATTTGTAATTTCAAATAGAGATTACAAGGGAGGTGAATATAGATGTTAGGGACAGATCTGAAATAAAAACAAGGAGATTGGAAAGCTAGCAATGTGAGTGGATTTATTTATATATCTTTTAAGTTTAAGATATATTATAGTTAAATTCCCATTTAGATAATTTTATTTAATAATTAATCTTATTAATTAAGTTATGATGAACTATAAGGAATTTTACAGTTTATTTACAGTATTAGTATTTATTTATATATGTTTCTACGTTTTGGATTTCTATGCAAGCGTCATTCTTCTTCTATTTTCTCCTCATTCTTCCTTTATGGATTAGAAGAGATTAAACGTGAATATGGATTAAATAATTAAGAATACTGAAATAAAGGAAATAAGATGTAAAGTAATAAAAGTTTGAGGAATGGAATTACTATAATAAATTACGTTAAAACAAGAAAAGTTAATTAATCTAATAACTGAATTAGGGAGTAACTAAAAGGTTAATTGGTTGGTTTCAAAAATAGAATACATTTCTATAATTTAATATTTAAAATACAACAATGAACGAAATTGCTAGAATAAAAGAAAGAAAAAGAGAATTAGTGTAAAATAGAGAAACTACTGTATTTTACACTATTCCAATATAGTAAAAGAAATGTCTAGCATTTACGGATTATTACTTATAGTATTATTTAATATTAAAATATGGAAATGGATTTTTAATTATAGTTTTCATAACCAACCAAATAAAATAGAATTACTTCATAGAATAGAAGATAATAAAGCAAAGTATGACATGAATCAAGTAAATTATTAGATAAGAACTTGAAGATGTAAACGATAATGAACCTAGGTCTGCACTCACTGCGCAGACTATTTAAGAAGATAGTTATTATGATAAGTGAATTATATAATATACCAGAATAAAAGAATATTCTATATCATAGTAAAAGAAGGCAGATTAAAATAAAAAAGAAATGCTGTAATTATGTACGGACTACAAAAGAAGAGAAAATGAAAATTACAGGTAGAACGGAAAAGCTTATTTTGAGACTTTTAATAAATTAATGAGCAATAATAATGGTAGAAGCTTATTTAAGTAATTTATATTAATTCAATAAGCAAATAAAGCAGGAATGATAAAAGAGGCTTATTTAATAAACTCAAGATTTATATTAAGTTAAATAAGCAAGGTAATGAATGTGGCTCATACTAACAACATTCCCTATTAATTAAATGAAAATCTCACAATAGATAGAGGTGAGACGAGGGCAAGAATATGCTAATTAGGGTAAATAAGTAGCCAACAAAATAAGAAAGTAAACTAAATGCAAATTAAAAGATTAGGCTTAGGGTCTAATAAAAGAATTGAGATGCGTTTGGAGCAGCCCAAATGATGAAGCATCTAATGAAGCAGTTCATCACGGATTTCAGAAATGGATAAGCATGTCCAACTTAGTATTTTTGGGCTTCAAGGAAGTACGAGACTACAACGGGACGTGAGGATACTCTATGATGGCCCTCTGGGTAGGCCTAGTGAAGCAGACCTTTGTAGGCAGTCAGAAGGGCTTGGTTTTGGAGTAGGGTATTCGTATGTCTAGTACTTGCATGTAAGTTCTGTCTATAGGTGTTCCATCAAGAGAGTATGCCTTGACTGCATTTGCATGTAGGCCTAATGAAGCAGTCCTTTGTATGCAGTCAGAAGGGTTTGGTTTTGGAGTAGGGTATTCGTATGTCCAGTACTTGCATGTAAGTTTAAGGACAGTCGCATGCGGATATCGGTCAACATCAAGACCAAGAGCAATTTCGGGAAAGACTATAGTTAAACCAACAGACCATTGATTCATTCACTATCGAGGATGAAGGGCACCGCCATTTGGATGTTAGATTGTTTATAGTAGGGCACGACCACTTAACTCTTTAGAAGTCTTTCAGTTAGTTGAGGGGTGGCTGCGTAGGTCTATAGCCACGATGAAAAGAAGCAGACCTAAATATTTGTATTGTAGGCCTAACAAAGTATTCTTTTGCAGATATAGAAAATCCCCGACTGAATTCCGTATAGGTAGACCTTGTTGGTGGGATTCAGATAGTAGGCAGAACGATTACATAGTCCTCAACGTACGCACTGGATGCTACATTGTGGATGTCCGAGCACTAACATATACTAGTGCGGACGCAGTTTACGATTTCATAGTAAGTAGTGGAGCATCTGTATTGTAGGCCTTATGAAGCAGTCCTTTACAGATGTAGCTATGGAACGCTCGTAGAGCAAAACGATGGAGTATCTGTATTGTAGGCCTTACGAAATAGTACTTTACAGATATAGCTACGGAGCAAGATGATGGAGCATCTGTATTGTAGGCCTTACGAAGCAGTCTTTTATAGATGTAGTTACAGAATGCTTTTGAAGCAAGACTATAGATACCTTTTCGAGGAGGATACGGAAGGTACTATGGGTAGTACCTAGGAGCAATATGGTCATTGGGCATATAGCTACATACATACATATATATATATATATCAGTTATTAGGTTTTAATCTACTAAGGAGTAGATGGGTACGATTCACGCACAGAGGCGAGAGTATGATAAACCTAGCGAACCTAGTATAACAGTAAATGGAAATAAAACGATATATGTAAACTTAAGCTTAAAAGCATATAATTTATCCATTCACCAGAAATTTAGTTCTGACCCCCTCCTCATAACATCCTGTAGGTTAGATAGATGGTTGAGACTTCCTTGCTTTAAGAAACTTGTTTAGAAAGTGTTATTATATTGGTAAGTATTTACTTACCATTATATTTTAGTCAATTCCGATATGAGATATTTAATTGAGCTCTGATACATTTTTCTTTGCCTATTTGCAAGATACCAGATTCCCAACTCGGGTTTCAGTGGGCTTGGGTTTTAGCATTTTTGTGAAAAATCCCGACCTACTGAAATTCGGGTTGTTACAGGTTCTATTCGATTTGTTGAGCAGTTGTTGTCCTTTCATCAAGTAATGTGACCTTTGGTAGAATTCCAATAGTATAAATGTTGAGCTGTAGACTGCCAATAATCACGCAGTTTTTGTTGTAACTGAAGGTTGAGTTCTAGCAATTTATTAGTTATTGATCTAGCTGTCACCAGGTAAGCATTTAATTCCTGTTAACTTTGAAAATCGAATGTTAATATAGCATACATGCACGTAATTCAACCTGACTCCCATTCATGCTTGTACATTCACGGTTCGTTGTCATGTTTTTTTAAGAATCGAGTTTCGTATCGGTCCTCTCCTGGATGATGTGAAATTCAAGTTGCAACAAGGATCAATGGTTGCTTGAATCCCTTTCTTCATATTGATCCTCTCCTGGATCGATCTGGGGTGCATTAAGGTAGACTTCGTATCGATGGTTATTGATACGAGATGGACTTACATAAGGTGTGCTTCGTATCGATGGATATGAAACTTACAAGTGTTAACTCATGGGAAAGCTTCATATCGATGGATACGAAATATTGGGCCTCGGATCAATTCACATGGATGGATATGAAATATAAGGCTCCGGATTGGCTGATGTTGATGGATACGAAAGTCGTGCTTCGTATTGATGGATACGAACGATCCTGACATAATCATGCAGTGCTCTTCATATCGGTGTGGGTGTTGACCCTTCAATCGGTTACGTAACTGGGATACGAATCATTTTTGCCTTGGATACGAAGGAATATAAATATGTTTTGTACTTAGAATATTTTTCATCTCTTTTCTACTGCCAATTCGTATCCATCAGAAGAGAAAAGAAACTGTAGATTTTTCATTTTCAAACACCAAATCACTAATCATAAATCCAGATTCTTCGTGCTAGGTAATTAATCAATAGATCTATGTCTAAAGTGATAAGACTCGAGCTTCGTGCTATTCCGTTCATGGCAGCGGCCATCTCAGGCATCGTTGGTGCTGGAGTATGGCTAGGGTGAGGTCGAGGTCACGGTTATTGGCGATTTGAAAATGAAGAAAGAGGATAGCTGAATAGTAGCCGAAGGGATCGATGGACTTGGAGTCTTTGGAGATAGTTGAAAGCAGTTTCCACGATAGATCATGGAAGTGTGGTTTAACAATCGATCTAAGGTGGAGCAGTTCGTATCAATGTAGATGAGGTGTGGTGTGATCGATCCAAAACTAAAGCCCTTTGATTGAAACAAAGCGGTCGATACGAACAGATCGATATGCACAGCGATCAATACGATGGTTTTATCGATACGAAAATGTCATTGGTCTACGTCATCGATCGATATAAACGCTGGCTTTAGGGGAACGATCCAAAGCAAACTATGATGGATACGAACTCCATTGCTTCTTGCATACTTGAACACTTAACCCTGACGAGCTTTAACCTTGCATATTTGAACTTTATCATATAACTGCATATATGATTATCCTTCAAAGCTCGTCGATGGAACTGTAACTTGATGAACCTAACAAATTTTGACATGGATCGTTCTTCGAAGTCGGAATGGCATGGTTGAGACGGTCAGCGATGATAGTCGCTATGGTTGAACCTCGAAGTCTTATCTCTGTATCATCTTTTAAACTTGTAGAAATTTAGAGTACCGTGTAGCACATCACCACATAACCTGATCACTCTTACTGGGAGGAACATGGGTTTCTCACCATCTAATAATGGTTTTCACTAAGTTCAATAGTTATGGATCCCAGAAGTTCAAAGAAGCAAGAAGTCCAAAGTCCTCCATTTCCTAGAATTGAAAGGCCGGATGTTGCGGCAGGTAAAGTCTATCCTACTTCAGATAAATTACCGGATGCAGTGGTGATTATGAATCCGAAAGATTCCATTCGGTTAAAGATTTCAAAAGAAATGCTGGGCATAATTTGTCTTAGGCAGGGACTGTCTTTGAAGGAAGTTCGATTACCAGGGCCAGAAGATAAAGCGCATAATCCCCCTGAAGGGTTCACTCCATGCAATAGATTAATGCACTCGGCTGGAACATTGCCCCATTAATTCATTTCATTCAGGATGTGCTATTTTTTCTGAGTATTGCGCCTTCTCAACTTCATCCTAATGAATATGCGCTACTCAACTGCTTGTACATTATATTTATGGAGCATCTCCTTTGTCCTCTGACTGTCGATGAGATCAGATTTTTATTCAATATTAAGTGTCAGGGGGATAATCTGTCATTTTCCTTCCTGGAAGCCCTCAGGAACTACCAAGTGGTGGCAAGTGCGTGGAGCAAGTTGAGCTACTTCAAATAGAGTGGTTCTACGTGAGATGCCCACCAGGATTCACCAGGCGGTGGCTGGTTAAACGTAAGTTCTATTACTTGTTTTGTAACAACCCATAATTTTAATAAATATTTTAGATTAAATTTCATTTTGAAACTTGGATTTTTGAATAACTTTAAATTGAAGTTTGGAATTTTGCCTATGTATTTTGGATTTTTGTTTCTATTTTATTTTTCCAAATATAATTAAATATTCATTTTCTGGAAATGTTATATTTTGTCAAACTGCAACTTTTAAATAGAAATTTTAAATTTTAAATTTTTATCTTTTTCTTTGAAACAGTAATTGGTTCTGATATTCGTTCTATAATTCGTTTCGTCGAATTCCGTTTTAAACTTTTTAGAATTTGATGAATTTAGCATTTTACACGCAGAATTTTATTTGCATTTTGTTATCCATTTTCTATTTTATTCGCCATCTTTTATTTTGTTTTGGGCTTGGAATTTAATTGTGTGAATTTTGTTGAGTTTGGAATTTTCCTATATTAGTTGTATTTTGTTCACAATTTTTAATTCTAGTTTCAATATAATAAACTATTTTCTTTATTTATTTTCTATTTTCCTAAGACTATTTATTTATTCTCATTTCTACTTTATTTTGTTTTATCTTTTATTTTATTTATTTAATGTTTCTTTGTGTATACCATTCAATTAATGGCAAAGAAACAATTCAAATTAATGTGTGTTACCTTGCTTTAAATTGGCATACGTTACTTTGCTTTATTTCCTACCTCTTTATTTACCTATCTATTTATTTACTACTTTAAATTATTCCTCAAAACCCATAGCCGTTCCAAACTTGTTGCCAATCTATTCACATGAAAAAGAAAGTGTTCTCATTTTCCATTTGTTCTTTTTATTCAATAAGAATTAAATCCCTTTATTTTCTCTTGCCGTTTTAAAAACATTTATTGCTTGACTGTTTCTTCCACTTGATTTGCCATGAGATACTCCTCTAATATTTATCACTTCACGTACAAAAACTTCTTATCGCTTCATTCTTTCGGCCATTCTATTTTCTGAGAAAACAATGCAAGTTAATGGCTTCTCCTTTTTCCTATTTTTCTTCTTCATTTTTTCTTTGTATTTTGCTTGATCTCTCTGGCTTTGCTCGGCCATAACCATCACCTCCTCCCCGTCATCTTCTGCGGCCAACATCCCTCCTCCTCTGACCAAACACTGCCGTGGCGACCGAGTTGAGCAATCACCACAAAAACTCCAAAAAACAATGCATAGCCGAGCATATTTCCATCACCAACTTCATTTTTCACTTCGGCCACCACACCTAGTACAACCACCAGCACGACTACACCCACCCTAGCCTTGATTCAGATCTGACCTGACCTGTAGAAGACCATGACTGAGCCCAATATTGCCTTTGGCCGAGCCAAAATGGTGACCAAACCCTCCTCTTTTGGCCTTGCCTTTTGACCTTCCACCTTGTAACTCCCAAACCATCCACATTCTTCACTTAGCCATGCATTTGTGGTCCAAACCAAAACCATTTCCACATGAAAATATGTCATGGCCGAGCCATAAGCATGTATGGCCGAGCAAATGTTGAGTTATGGTCAAGCAAAATTGATTGAAAAACTTGGTGATGTCATTTGTTAATTCTATTTCCACTTTGTTTCAATATAATCTTTGTGTTAAAAATATATTTATAATTGCTTTGTTATATTGTTGTACGCAAGATTAATATCTTGGCTCTCTCTCCACTTGAATCCAAATTCATGCTATATCGTGCTTTGTGGAATTTAATTGTGTGTTTTGATTTGTGAACTCCAGCTTTAAAAGGTGAGTTATTCACGCTTGACATTCATACTTATAGAATTTGTGAAGTGACAACAGGTGAATGTGTAGAACTGTTATATCATGTTATACTTGCCTGTGATATGTATTATATGATGTCAAACTCTGTTATAAACTTGTCAAACCATCTGATATGTTATATTTTGTTATACTGTTTATTTATTTCTGTTTCTCACACTACAAGTTCCCTTTAGAATACAATCATTATGGGTTGAAATGATACATACCCGAACGGACTTTAGAATAAGGAAAAATCATTATGGGCTGAAATGATAGGCTCGAGTGATTTTTATTTATTTTTATTAACTTGGGATTGCAGATTTGAAATGATGGAACCCGGATTTTTCTTTGTAAATTACGGATTGAAATGATATATTATCCGTATCACTTGAATTAGGCTAGAAAATATTATACAGACCCGTGGTTATTTGATATATTTTTCTGGAAAATTTTAAGTATTTTAAAATGTAAAAATATGATAATTTGATTTAAATTGAATTTAAAATGATTTAATAAAGTGATAATGATTTTTCTAGGTATTAAAAATGTTAAATAAATGAATGGAAAAATTGTGATTTGAAACATAACTAATTTGGAAATTTGTGATTTGATTATTTTTGGAAGTTTAAGTTAATTAAATAAAAATGGAAATTAATTTTTATTTATGAAATGGAAATTTAAATTTAAGTGTTAAAGTAAATTGTTAAAAATGCAAAGAATGGGAAAATGGTACACTTGAATTTAATAAGTGAAATTATTGGATAATTTATTTTATCGTAAAATTTTTCTTTATAAAATCATAAGTTAAAGGGTATTTAAATGAACATTTTTGAAGTGGAAAAATATGATTTTTATAAGTTAAAATGGTTAAAATTGAAGTTTAATTGTTTTTGAACTTTAATTATAAATCTGGAAATTGAATTAGTAGCACTTCAGAAATGCTACCATTTCTGAATTTAACTTAAAATCTGAAGTAAATAATACAGTAGCACTTTGTAAGTGCTGTGGTTGATGCAAATAAACTAAAGGCTAAATTTAACTAAGGGCTATTGCAGCACTTGGTAAGTGTTGTGGTTGCAGAAACTAAACTAAAACCTGAAACTAATGAAAGAGCAACAGTAGCACTTGATAAGTGCTGCTGTTGGCTGAAATAAGATTTCTAGTTATAATTGAACTACTGCAGCAGTTTATAAATGATGTCTTTGCTGAATTGAATTGTTTCAAATGTAACTTACAACAGCATTTCCTAAGTGCTGCGAAAGCTTAAATTTCAATGTTTTGAAATATTTAATTGAATAAATGAGTTCATTAAAGGCTAAAATTTTGGGAATTTAATATTTGATTTGAAGTTATAATGACTTCACTTTTAATGGTTTAATTGAATGATTTTAATTCGAAATTATAAACCATTTTAAAATCTATAACCACGGGTACACTTCTTTGTGGGCCATTTGATTTCCTTGTGATTGTTTTGATGCACACATTAATACTGTTATTTGCATTGTTTACTTTAATATGAATATTTCTATGATACCGTTTATTACTACTTAATTGATGGTTTAACGGATCCTTTAAGGATGGGCGATCCCAAGCATCCTTTAAGTTATTGTGCATTGCTATTACAGTTCACTTGAGTTAGTTTACATTGTATAAGTATGTATGTCCTGACTCGAGTGTTTGTGTTTTACTGTACGCTCGGGTCAGCCTGAGAATCACAGCTTTGGATTCACCTTCTGGAGCTAGAGATTTGTTGGAGCTCAATTGTCTATCGGTTCATCGATTTCTATTCTAGTTATTTCCTATTCAGTATCGTCTCTGTATTTTTGACTTATGAATCCTGACTTCTTTTGTATCTAATTTGACTATGAGATTTTGTATATGTTTTGAGAGTATGTATATAGTAGCTTCACGAACTACTATGGTATTTTATTTCCGCTGCGAGTTATTCTGATATTCTGTGCCTGTGATTCTGTGTTTGATTTTATTTGCTCCAAATTTTCCTGACAATCCATTGTTTTAAAGTATTCAAGTCCGACATGTGTGGATTTATTGTCGATTTGAATGGTCCAAAATAGTGGGATGTTACATGTTTCGTTGCTGACCATGACTGGATAATGTAGATTAATGCTGAATTCATGCTATGTTTATCTTACAACTGCTATCATGGCCCGAAGGAGCCCAATATAAAAAGTTAGCGAGGACACTCCAGGCGGTGCCTGCTGAATTAAAAGAAATAGAAGAAGTTCTCACTGATGACAACTTGATTGCCGTTGGGCTTATAGAAAGAGGACAGAGCATAGAGATGACGTGGATACCATGAGTGGTCCCAACAAGACAAGGCGGAAGACAGGCTCCTATCGTGCCCCCAATCAAGGGTGCTCAGGCTGTGTCCGACATAATAGTCATCGAACCTCACTATAATGAGGGTATAGAAGCTGGACAAGAGCCTGCGGTCGTGCCTCCGCAGGGCCCTCAATCATCCGTGTTAAACAAAAGAGGCAAAACTCTTGCAAAACCAAGAGGCAAAAGGGCACCGAAGCAATCCAACTTGTTACTATTTCCATAGGTCCGGAGACCTCTTCCCCGCAGATAGAAAGTTCACTGAAACGGTTGTTGGATATTCCTATCCCGGAGGAGATACCATCATTTTTTGATCTCGGGCTGGAGGATCTTCACTCTCCTTCGAGAACTATCGCAGACCTAACCTTAATAAACATAGGAGAGCCGACACCGATATGCAAAGCTGCTACAACCGGTTGGTTGAGGGGTGTGCACATTCATACACACACTTCACGGTAACACACGACATCCATCACATGCTTCTTAATCTTCGACGATGACTAATTTTATCTCTCTTTTCATTTTTGCAGATATAATTGTGAAACAAGCCTCTATGCTTAGCAATCTCCGCTCTTCGCGCCATTCATCTGGATCACACTACGAGTCACATCGCTATGAGAGCGAAAGAGATTACGACCATGGCTACCATTCTAGCCAAGAATGCGAGCACTACGATAGAGAGAAAGAAAGATCATATCAAAGTAGGTGCCGTTCTAGGTCATGATCTCCACCACCAAAAGGACCTTCTAAACCCTCTGGCTCCAATAGGCCTTCTTCTGAATCTTCACATCAAATAGCTCCATCCCATGCTCCAAAAACCGGTGATTAGCTCTATAAAATCAAAACAGAAACCACTGACATCGTAGAACAAACTACCATAGAGCCAACAAGGGAGGGTGCCATTCGCATCGCCCAACTAAAGAAAGATTTTCCAAACATATGTTTCGATGGCTTCCACTTTCCTCCCAACTTGAAAAGAATCCCAAATGACATTGAGAAATTAGTGTAGGACTATGTCCATAACGCATAAAGCCAATATCGCGAATGGGTTAAGATGGCAGAATGGGTTTCGGCGGTGTCCTTTGAATGGGCCAAGGCTATTGAGAAACCGAAAGGCAATCTGACTCATAAGGATAACATAGTAGAGGTGCTCTCTAATAAGCTAGAGTCCTCTAGACAAACTGAGATAGAAGCCGAACAGAGAGCCGAGGAAGCTAGAAAGTCCATGGAGGAAATGAGAAAGTCTCATATGGACTTAGTGTAGGAGATGGGTCACCGCAACACAGTTATCATTGAAGAAAGGGATGCCACGCTGAAAGAAGTTGCCGAATTAAAGGCAAAGCTGACTGAGTCCACTAAAGAAAAAGATGAAGCCAACAATGTTGCCTAGGAAGAGTGTGAGGAGGCGGTGAAACTTAAAGAAGAAAGGGAAAATGCGAATCGAAAGGCCGAAGAAACCGACACCAGGATTGAAAGGGAAATAAAAACCGTTGAGGCCAAGATGGAGGGTGAGTTTGAAGATCTCCTGGTCACTTATAATGCAAATGTCATAAAAAATCGCGACTTGAATTGGCTTGGCGAGGGCTATCCCTTTTAACTGTATAAGGCCTAAACCGCTTGATTGAGGATGAAAAGGCGATCTGTGGAATTGCAACCATCGGTGATTTTGAATTAGAAACTCAAGTGTTGATCGAAGATGAGCCTAAGGTCCTTCATGACATGGTGATTGCACTTCGGAGAGAAGATCTGGCTACTAAATACCTAGAGGCCGGAGAAGGATCTAGGGGCGAACTCCACATAGTTTCTTTTGAAATGCCCACAGCGTCTCAATCCGAGCCTTCTTTCATTGTTGATCCTCCAGTCATCCCGGGGTATGATCCTGATAGGCCGCATCTCTCTCCAATCATCGAGCGCAGCTCGAAAGGCCCATCGGCTCAACCTGGGAGCTAACTCGAGGAAGGTATGCTGGACACTTTTCCTATTCCTTAAAATGTAGGAACACTATCAGATGATATTACTAATATATTCTTCTATCTCCATTCATTCTTAGATTCTGCACCAGCCGACCCTCTTGCAACTCAAGATGTTGATCATGAGCAGGAGGCGTTAACAACAAAGGCCACAACTGTAGCAATTACTTATTCGGCTGGGGAGGCACATGATAACGACTATGTGTTTGATGACCAATTGATGGAAGCACTTCTTAGCTGCCAAAGCGACCCGAGCATCGAGATGACCTTCGACATGGATGAAGATGTTATTATCACGAGCTCCTTGGGTCCGACCAGCAGTCTCTCGATGGGTGAGCCCGTGGACCGAGAGGAATAAATAATGGAGGAAATTGAGGCTATGATTGAGGAGGCTCGTAGATCTAGTGGAGGCATGGCGGGCCCTGGTCCTACCCCAATTCTTGTGCTCTCTTCGGGTGGTACCATAGTTAAAACCGAAATGCCTCATTCTTCTAGTATGGAAAGCGCCACCATTCCCCGGTTCTACACACAGAGGATACTTCAGTCCCTAGAGGCTCTCAAGAGGTAACCGTGTCGATTCCCCCGGCCGGAAACAAGCTAGCTGGAGCAAGCCAGGGTGGCAAGGGTTCAAAGAGAGCTCCGGGTGTAGCTCGAGCGGATCTATGCAAAAGAAAGTCAAGAAGAAACTGAAGGCGTAGATTTGCATTTTTGCTTCCTCTTTTGTAGATGGCTAGAATAAGCTTCTCTTTTGCTTTTCGTAGGCTATGTATAGACTCGGTCTTGGCCCCCGCTTATTGGAATTCTTTGAACAAATTTTGTACTTCCTTTCCTAAAGAATAGTGCAAATAAAAATTCTCCTTTGTTTTTAGCATAACTCTATGCTTATTTGTCTAAGTACTATAGCACTCAGATTTCAATTTAATGTACTCGTGAAGCTTTAGTCTCTAAGTTGAATTTGAGTCTGGTCTTTAATTCCTGAGGTTATGGCCTCGGTTCATAACCAAACGTTGAGTCAAGTCCCAATGTTGCGCTGTCTCGGTCAGTGGCTGGAACTTGAGTTATGCCCCAGTTATAGGGAGAACTGAAGTAGTTAGATGGCAGTCATCCTCCGCCTTCTCCAACATTAATTTAACTTAGTCAGAACAAAGTTAAAGTGACACGAGTTTGAGTGGTCAGTTCACACTCACTCGCTTGCTACCATTTGCATCCACACTCTGGGATTTAGACTTGTATGCCGGCGGACGGTTACACCTGCTTATTGTTTAGAATCATATCCATACTCCGAGGACACAAGTTATTTTACGGGCGGTCGATCGCACCTGTTTAAGTATTAGGATCTTATTTGCACTTTGGGAATAAGGAGTTGATCAAGGTTATGGATTGTCGGATCACATCCTCCTTGATCCGGTAAGCGTAGTCATAGATGGACGGATCCATCTTCTTCGAGAATGAAAACAGAAGGCGAGGTCAAGGGTGGATGGATCTACCCTTCTCGAGCTTTGAAAATAAGCGAGGTCGTGGATGGATGGATCCATCTTCCTCGAGCTTTGGAAATGAGTGAGGTCATGGATGGACAGATCCATCCTCCTCGAACTTTAGAAATAAGTGAAGTCGTGGATGGACCGATCCATACTCTTCGAGCTTTGGAAATAAGCGAGGTCGTGGATGGATGGATCCATCCTCCTTGAGCTTTGGAAATAAGCGAGGTCGTGGACGGACGGATCCATCCTCCTCGAGCTTTGG
The DNA here is from genome assembly GCA_030737815.1 of Allium fistulosum. Taxonomy (NCBI): domain Eukaryota; kingdom Viridiplantae; phylum Streptophyta; class Magnoliopsida; order Asparagales; family Amaryllidaceae; genus Allium; species Allium fistulosum. Next base: position 672,295,354 of record CM060905.1, read on the forward strand.
AAATTAGTGAGGTCGTGGATGGACAGATCCATCCTCCACGAGCTTTGGAAATAAGCGAGGTTGTGGATCCTTGAGCTTGGATGGTCGATTCACGTCCTAATTTTGGATTTTTCACTTTAGCTCATGCTCTGGGAGCTGGAGTTTGTTTGAAAGTTGTCGTGCGTCAATTCTCTTTTGATTGATTGTTGTTTGCCCCCCGATCTCAGTGCTTCATCTAGCGATTAACCGATCGGGTCATGATCACTCTCTGTTTGAATGAGTCCCACCGTAAGATGGAACTCAGCTCTTCATACATCATGGCGGTTGCATGATGCATCTAGGAATCATTCACTTAGCTATATGGGTCTGTGCTTTATTGCTAAAATAAGAAACCATGGAAAAATCAGTCGCCTTATTACAAATACAAATTCCCGAATTGCATAAACAAGTTGAAAAGAAAAGCAGACTAAATGAATGAAACCCAATCATATGTAATAGCGATGGAGATTCTCACTGTTCCACGCCCTCGCCAAAATGAGACCATCAACGATCGATAACTAGAATGTGCCATTTCCAAGCCTCCGTTCGATGAAATACGGTCCTTCCCATGTTGGTTTAATGTGCAAAGTGAATGGATAGACCCGCTTGAGTGCGAGAATGCCAACTTTAAAGGTTCTAGGTCGGACCTTAGCATTATATAATGGCGACTCGGTTGCGATGCACGACTGCCCTCAAATCAGCTTCTTCATGCTTCTCATCTAATAAATATAGAGATACTACAAGTAGGATGGCATTCGTCTTTGGATCGTATTAAGTCACACGGTGAGAAGGTACCTCTAGTTCGAGTAGAATAACGGCTTCAGAGCTGTAGGAAAGTGCAAACGGACTATGGCCGATCACGGACTTGTGGGTAGTTCGAATGCCCATAAGGCAATGGGGAGCTCATCGACCCATTTACCTCTAGCCTTCTCCAGTCGTTTCTTCAAAATGGACTTGATGTCTTTGTCGACAGCTTTGACTTGCCATTCGCTTGAGGGTGAGCTACTGCCGAGAATTTCTTCTAGATGCAGTAGCATCGGAAGAAATTTTTAAACTTGGCACTATCAAATTAGGCACTGGTTTCAGTTACAATTGTTTGTGGGACGCCAAAACAACAGATGATGTTTCGCACAATAAAGTTGATTACTTTCTTTGTTGTGATAGTAGAAAGGGGCTTAGCTTTCACATATTTAGTAAAGTAGTCAATTGCAACAATGGCGTACTTCACACCACCTTTGGCTAGAGGCAAAGATCCCATTATATCAGTACCCCATGTGGCGAACGACCATGGGCTGAACATCTGAGTAATTTAGGTTGGTGGGGCTCTTGGAATTCTAGCATGATTCTGGCACCTGTTACATCTCTTAGCATAATCCGATGCATCTCGGTTTATGGTTGGCCAGTAATACCCATATATGAGTATCTTTTTTTGTAAGGTCTTGCCCCTAGTGTGATTGCCGCACTCTCCTTTATGCACTTCCTGCAGCACTCGCTTGATCTCATCGTGGGTGATATTCCGGAGTAAAAGAATAGAATATCCCCTTTTGTATAGGACTCCATCCTGGATAACATCGCGAAGCCTTCCGGAGAACCTATCTTTTTTCAATCCTGCGTTCGCGTAATGTTCCGTGCTCAAGATAATTTCTGATCGGATTCATCCACGACTCTCTCTCGGGTGTCGCCTCGTGCACCCTGTCTACCCCCTTTTGATCGATACTTGGAGTAGATAGTGTTTCCACGGGGACAAGTCCCATTCGCTGTGCTTCATCAGTGCTGGCCAGTTTTGCTAAAGTATCGGCCTTCTAATTTTGCTCTTGGGGTATATAGCGGATAATATAATAGTCAAACTGGTTTAACACTTCCTGGAACCACATAAGCTAGGAGGATAACCTTTGGTCTCTGGCTTGATACTCTCCTTGAACCTGGCACACCACCAGTTACGAATCGCAGTAAATTTCCACAACGACAACTCCCAAATCCTTGGCAAGCCTTAATCTAGCGAGTAAGGCTTCATACTCAGTTTCGTTGTTAGTTGCACGAAAGTCAAATTTCAAAGCATAGCATACAGATCACCCCTCTAGGGTTTCGAGCACCACTCCGGCTCCTGAGCCCTGGTCGTTTGATGGGCCATCGGTGTACAACTTCCGTACACATTTGGGATGTTCACTGGCCTCGGGAAAATCCTACGGTATGGTGAATTCAGCTATGAAGTCCAGTAGAACTTGTCCTTAAATAGCTCACTTTGGTGCATAAGTGATTTCAAATTAACTCAGCTTGATGTTCCACTTGAGCAACCTACCAGATGTCTCAAGTCATGTCAGGATCTATTGTAGCGTCTGATCGGTGTAAACGGCGATCAAATGAGCTTGGAAATATAGGTGAAGCTTTCTCGAGGCCGCAACAAGACAATAAGCCAGCTTCTCTATCTTTGAGTAGTTTCTTTCTGCCCTCGTCAATTTTTTGCTAACATAATAGACCGGTCGTTGGATCCGATTCTCTTCTCGAACTAGCACAACACTAATTGCGTTTGCCGAAACCGGTAGATAGACAAACAACTTCTCGTGATCAACCGGCTTCGACAAGATGAGAGGTGTTGCTAGATGTTGTAGTAGTGTCCTAAATGCGCCCTGCAATCCTCTATCCATTCAAAATTCCGTTTCCCTTTTCTGGTCAGGTCGAAGAAGGGAATACACTTGTCCGTAGATCTGGAATTGAACCTGCTTAAAGCTGCCACCTTCTTATTAAGTCTTTCCACCTGCTTTATAGTTCTGGGAGTTTCTATATTTTGAATCGCCTAGATCTTTTCTGGGTTAGCCTCAATTCCTCTGGCGTTGACAATAAACCCAAGAAATTTTCCAGACGCAACTCCGAAATGACACTTTAATGGATTGAGCTTCGTTCCGTACTGTAGGAGTATGTTGGACATCGTCTCTAAATCATTAATATAGTTGCTGGATAATCGTAATTTCATGAGCATGTCATCTACGTACACCTCCAGAGTTTTCCCGATTCGGTTTGCAAACATCCTGTTTACGAGCCTCTGATAAGTTGCTCCAACGTTTTTGAGTCCAAATGAAATTACCCTGCAATAATAAATCCCCAGATTAGTGATAAACCCAGTGTGCTCTTGGTCAGGAAGGTGCATCGGGATTTGATTGTAGCCGGAGTACGCATCCATGAAAGAAAAGAGCTCACGTCCGGCTGTTGAGTCCACCAGTTGATCGATTCTGGGAAGTGAGAAACAGTCTTTTGGGCAGGCTTTGTTCAGATCTAAATAGTCCACACATGTCCACCATTTTCCATTCGAATTTCTAACAAGTACTGGATTCGATACCCACTTTGGGTATAAAGCATCACTAATAAACCCATTAGCCTTGAGTTTATCCACTTCTTCCTTTAGGGTGGCAGATCTCTCTGGTTCCATACCGCGCCTTTTTTGTTTCACTGGGACATGCCGCGAGTCGATAATTAGTGCATGGCTCACGATTTTCGACGAAATCCCACACATGTCTGAATGAGTCCAGGCAAACATATCGAGGTTTGCCCGGAGGAAATCAACCAGTTCTTGTCCCATCTGTTGTCTGACCTGAGATCCGATCTTTACCACTCTAGGATCATCATCGGCGTTGACCAGGACTTCAATTGTCAACTCTGCTGGGAAAGCCTGCGATTCTCTGACTTCCCCTTGATCATCATTGTCTTTAGGATCAAGATCTTTAGGAAACTGGTCGTGGCACCTGAGCCTTGGCTTAGGCGTTAGTTTTCAATCCTCCATAGAGCGGATGCAGAGAGATTCCTCCATGCCCTTACCTTTCTTCTTTCACTGCGTATACCGCAGTTCTGCAACATAACAGGCACTTCCAGCTTCTCAATCACCATGTACCACTTTGACTCCGTTATCAGTGGGGAACTTCAGAGTTAAGCACCATGGGGCAACCGTTGCCCTGAACTCTGCAAGGGCCGGTCGGCCAAGGAAAGGATTATGAGGAGAATGAATATCCAGCACAACAAACTGTAACATCCAGACTCTACGGCGACCACCAATACCCAAATCAATAGGTAACTCCACTATCCCAGCCGGTATAGTTTCACTGATATTGAAACCATGTATACATGACTGGCATGGCTATAGATCCTTTGCCTCAATTAGCATTTGGTCGTAAGCACGTCTGAAAAGTATGTTTATAAAACTTCCCTTATCAAATAAGATCCTCTTCATCCAAGCAGGACCTATTTGGGCAGAAATAACCAACGGATCAATGGTGGGGGCCTCGACCCTGTTGGCATCACGGTTTCTGAAAATGATGTCATCTGTCATCGTCCTCTATTGCTTAGCCGGGGCTTCTTCGTCGGTACTACTAAACATTCGAAGTCCACATGGCTAATTGAACTAGCATATGACTCCATTTCCTTCCAGGTCCGATCAGCTAGGTAAGGACCAACACTTACAATATTAATCACCAGCCTACCGCCAATACGTCCGTGTTCTTTGGGCCTAGCTTGGCCTTGGCCCTGATTGAGATTAGATTGGCCTGCTCCGCAATCCTACGGAGCCCGGACGAACTGCTCTAACTTTCTTTAATCAGCTTCAATAATATCTTGCAAATGATGGCATTCATTAGTGTTATGGCCGTAAAAATCATGAAATCTACAAAACTTTCCGGTCTGAATCTGCTTCTCTGCCGATGGTTTCGGAGCTGGCTTCTTGTACTTCCCTATATTGTAGGTTTGAAGATAGAAATTCTCTAACGACGTGTTCAAAGGCATATATCGATCGAACCTACGAGCTCTGTGTCTCCAATGATGAGGGTCTCTCTTCTTTCCTTGACCTCCATCACCCTTCTGCTGACTTTGCTTATTCTGAATATTTAACTGTACTTTACCGGAACTCTCCCGGTCTGCTTCACTACAACATTACTCTGGATACCTTCACTACTGGGCCTCGCGACGTCCTCTTTCCTAGACCGTCTAGCATCTTCTCCCCTCAAAAACTGGGCTGCCTTTGCATAGAAACGGTCCAACGAAACGGGGGATTTCCCAGCCAACCAATTGCCAAATTCGGAATCAGGATCGATCCCTTTAGTCAATGCCATCAGAACAGAGTTGTCGTTGGGATTGTTGACTTCGACGCAAGCAGTGTGGAACCTTTCTAGATAATGCCTTAGAGTCTCTCCTGGAGCTTGAGTAACACTAGATAAGGTATTGACTCTTTCGGTCTTACAGCATGTATATGGATCTGCTCAACGAACTTAGTAGCTAACTGGTCAAAACATGAAATGGATCTGGGTAGTAGACGGTTGAACCACGTAGTTGTAATGCCTTCCAAGGAGATAGGGAAGCTCCTACACTTAATAGCATCATCAGCTCGAGTAGCATTCATAAGCCATTCATATTTCAGAATATGTTCGTTGGGATCTGAATTTCCTTTATACATCGACAAGGTCGGCATCCTGAATCAACGTGGCCGCTCCACACAGAGAATGTTATTAGTGAACGAGGCATGATTTCTAGAAATTCCAAGTCATCATTTGTGAGTCCTTAACATTCTCTAATCATCTGTCATGTTAAGGTTGGAATGTCAGGCATCTGGATATTCGGGGCCAAGGCATGGTTGGGTTCCATGTCATGAGGATGGTATGGTCGCATTCATCGGTCCGTTCCATGCCTCCTTGGTTCCCGGGCTTCATGGAAGCGAGGATCCTGAGCATGAATATAGTGGCGAGAGGCTGGATCTGGTTGGTTCTGGATCTCGGCATCCAAAGCTATAGCAGCAGCTGCTACGTGGTCATGAGTAGTGTTGTAAGGAAGTGTCCCTCCTCCGGAGGAGGGTGCAACTTGATGGCCTCGGAAGGACCTATTCCGTCTTATGCGGAATTCGCAGCATACGAGTGCTCGAAGGCTTCTATGTAATTCCCATATAATCAACGGTGTGTAGATCTTTGATTGAAGTCAGATGACGCCGAGCTTGTAGACAAGGAATAAGAGGCATGCTCTCTTCTAGATCTCCTTCGCCTTTCTTCATTCAGCTGGTTCACAAGTTCCGTGTTGGCACGGATTTGTTGAGTGAGCTCTTGATGGCATTGAGTGAGCTCCTGCATAAGGGTCTGGAATTCCGCTCTAGTTACTGGACTAAGTGGATCTGGAACTCTAACTGATGTTTGGCATGTTGTGGTTAGTTGTGTAGGATTCTGCCCCTTCCTTCCAGATCAGCAACATTGGAAGCAGTTCTGGTAGGGCGCACCATGCTGAAAGTAGTTCTTCTCAGATATGGAACAATCTGAATAAAATAGAAGGAAAATCTGGAAGATGGATCTGGATCTCCTCCTTATATTTTAGCAATCCAACAATGGCAGAGGATCCACAAAATCTGAGAAAAGCTGAGTTTTCTCAGTGAAAGAACCAAAGTGTTTGCACCAAAAACGGGCACAACACTCGTCAGATGTAATTGAATAGATTAGAATGAAGAAATAAAATGAAAAATAAGACTAATCTAACAATCACACCAAGAAAAATGAGCAGTAGTTGAAGAAGACAAGAATTTATAGTGGTTCAGCATTGTAGTCTACGTCCATATTGAAGGATTTGATATTTATTGCTGATCATAAATTGAGTTACAGTAGTACAATGGCTAACACTTGAGATACAATGTAGTTTAAGCAGAGCAGCAGCATCAAAAGTCCTTTTCTAGTTACAGCGGAGGTGCTATTTACAAGCGTATAGCTAGAAATATCTGCCTTGAATCTCGGAATACCCTTTCTCATGCATAGGTGGGCCCATATAATCAATCTAGAGTTATTTGGGATCGATCCTTGATCGATACATGTCACTTTCGTACTCCAAACGAGCTGCGATTGATCATGGACATTTCTGAGATGATATGCAACATTCTGTGAAAATTTTATGGCATTTTGAGTTGTGGTTTGGGACTTATGATCGATCCAAGATTGATTTTTCTATTGAAGTTGAATCCTTCATAACGATCGATTCATATCGATCCTCTCGTATCGATGACGTGGTGCGCTTACTTTGTGGAGATCCAAAATTCATGCGTAAAGACCGCTTCCTTTGAGTTGACTGCTCCTCTCATATCCAATCGATGTTCTACTTTTGTATCGATGGTTTACTCCTTCCTTCGTATCGATGTTCTACCTCTACCTTCATATGGATCATCCACCCTACCTTTCATATCAATCAGATAGGTGAGTGATATGAATTGGATGGTTGCTGGTCAAATGAAGTGTGATCGATCTAGGAAGTGTTGAAACCCATCGATATGGGTTCGAACCTTATTGATACAATAAGGGATGCCGAGTGATGGAGTTATGATCATTTGGTACCGATGTCGATGGATAAGAACGATTGATATGTGATGGATGGATATGAATTGGGCGTGTTCCACATGGATCTTGATCGAATCATAACTTGAGCATATGAACTCCGTTTGACCTGAAATTTAGAATGTTGCCTTTCATAGCTTTGCTTGTCATACCATGCTAATTGTAGATCGATCTGGACTTGGACCAAGTTTTCTTATATCCATCGTGCACTTGTAGATGACCGATCTCCAGAGCGGATTGTCTTCAGTCTCTAGTCAAGTCCCTGGTGTCACGGCCTTGCCAAAAGGTGGGATAACAACTGTAGCATCTGTGGTGCTTAGTTTTGTGCTTCTAGATAGAGGATGTTACAAAATCCCTCTTGAAAATATTGTTTTATAAAATTGAATATATATACATGTGTGTGTGTATGTTGGAAAGCCCTTGCTAAAATATATGTATATAAGTACAATTTAAATTCCAAATCAACTTTAAAGCCATTATTATTATAAATAAATATATTATATATATACATAAATATTCCAAATATCCTTTATTGAGAATATATATTCATATTTCAAATGGTTTGATAAAGTGGTTGGGTTTGAAATTCATTCTTTTGAAAACTCTAGTCGAACGTGCAATGAAGTTGTGTGTTGTGTGATGGACCCATAGAGCAATTCTATGGTATAATAAACTCCAAGTTGAATTTACAGACTCATATATTAAAATAAAGAAATAGCATTGAAATCAGTATAGAAAACAACACCCAAAATCAAGAAAATAGGTTCAAGCGATCGAATGGGAGAACGGAGGAACAAAAGGGCACAAACAGAGCCCGAAACTACATAATCTAGGTCTCCGCCTAGGTCATGACCAGTCCACTGGTCAAGTTGACCAGTGCATCGGTTGTCACTCCTGGGTTGAGTTCCAAGCAATGCTGATAGTATTTCGGTCGCCCGTTTGCGTGTTTTCGTCTCTGACTTGAACCTAAACATCTACAAGATTGAATAAGCTATCATGCAAGCATCTAAACATGTACAATTTGACGCAAATCATGATCATAGGATGTGGGTTCCAGCAAAACAATAAATGAAATAAAAAAATACGTGAATGTCACAGCTAATTTGAGAGCCATTTCAACATAGGTTCAATCAAACAATGAAACTGCAACTTGCCATCATTCATAATCCATAAGTGTGAGATAAGCTCACCTAATTTGATTTAATGATTAGAACCCGGATTCCACTTAGCTATAAACTTTTGGCTACAACCTAGGTTTGATTTTGAATGATTGTAAAAGCATGAATTACAATTATGATCAAAGCTGAGATTAAAGACCCAATAGATGTATGATATGACGGCGTATTTTACCTTAGCTTTACATCTTCTATTAATAGTTGGAAGACCTTTGATTTAAGCTTGATTTGGGGATTTTATCTAGTTTCTTAGGTTTGCAAATAAGGTTAATTTATCTTAAGATTTTTGGTCCTAGCTGAAATGAGAAAGTCATGTAGTAAAACAAGGGTATGTGATTATTATTCACCCTCTACTTGGGCCTAATGGATATCCTATAACCCAATAATAAAATTTTTACAAATTTCTATTGTTTTCTCTCGAAAAACACTAATTAATACTCAACTATGTTTATGGAAGCATAGATTAATTTCCTTTAAATTTTATCAAAGCTCCAACATATCAAAAATTCCCATTTTTATTAATATTGAGTTATTTTGTAAAACTAAAAATAACTTTTAAAATTGAAAGTTATTCTCTTTATTGTTAATAAAATAAACTATTAATTATACTAAAAGTCTCATTTTAATCAGAAAATCTAAATATTAACATTCTATTAAATTTTCAACATTTGTTGTAATAATTTGAAACAGAAAAAAATTATCGTAAATCTCCATTTAAAATAAATAAGTGAATAAACCTTGGAAAAACTCACATTATAAATTATAGAATTATTTCCATATATTTTATTAATTCTTATTTTTCCCCAGATTATTCTTTTTTTAGAAAAGCTAGTCGGCTTTATAGTGGGTCGTGCCACTATGTATAAAGAGAATAATAAGTGCTCTGCACATGCACAGAGCGACTATGACTGTTTTTATAATGGAAAAACCACTTAATACAAAATAAAAAACAAGAATGAACTGGAGCTAGACAGAGATCTAGACTACACGAAAGGACGAGGTCCCCCTTGTCGTTACTAATATCAACATCAGTACCGGGTCCTATGACATGCTGTACAGTAGAAAAGGATGTAGCCAATAACGGATCAAATGATCTCGAGAGTGCAGAGTAGAGATAAATCATGTCCCAAGTAAGATCTAAGAATTGCAACCAATTGCAAGCACCATCAATACCAGAGGCTGTAAGAGATAGACCATCACCCTCAACATGATAAATAAGGCTCCTAGACTCATCATATCCACTAAGGAACATGCAATAACTGTGTAATCGAGGGTCATACCTCATCTCCGTGGCCGTGTGAACCCAAGCGCCATCATCCGTTTCCCAGTAAATGATCTCATCAACAGAATCACCATCTACTACTTTATAAACTAAGTCCAAAATAGGAGAAATAGGAATCTCAATATCAGATACAGGTAAACTAACCTTAGGGACCCATTTCAATTCCGACTTGAGGAGGGGGACTTTGGGAGCAGGAGGAAGAGAAGCGGTCGTAGAGAACATATCCGAGGAATGTCCAAAAGACTGACAAATAGTGCATATTTTGGGTTTCCAGCTATAATTGACTCTTATCTCCATCTCATGACCATCTTTAATTCTAACTTTCAGAGATGAAGGAAGCATATTCAGAGGGGTTATTTCAATCAATGCTCTGGCATAAAGTAAATTCTTACGAGCGACAGTATTAATGTGAAAACATTTGTACTCACCAATAACGCTCGCAAGCCAATTCAGACCAAGAAGTGGTTGCAGGACAGATGGGATATTAGAGAACGTGGCCCAAACCAAAATAGAGAGAACCTGCTCTCATGTTTTGTCAATACTAACACTTCATGGAGTCACAATAAATTGTTTAACTTCAATAATTAAAGGGCTCCTCTCAAGAGCAATAAGCTTGTATTCATTATTCCCAAATTTGAAATAGAAAAAGGAGTTAATAACTTGAACATGTAGAGTACCTCTCATTTTCCAAGCGCGCCTACAATGCTCATAAACAATGGAGTATGTAGCGGCAGAATCAAGAAAGAAACCTACAAGATGATCATGCCACTGATTTTCGGCTTCATGGACAACTTCTAGTGGGAGAACACTAATCCCATCAATTACTTGTGTGCAAAATTTTTGAGGAGTGAATGAACCAGCATTACAAGGCAGTTTTTTAAACAATGATGACCAGGTAGGCCTAACAAAAGTATCTGCATTGACACTAACATTTGGAAAAGAGTTCACAGTATTAGATGCAGGCATTTTAACATTTTGTAATTCACGGGAAACAACTGTGAGATCTGGAGGAACGCCAGCAACAGATTGCAATGGAATATCACCAAAGGTGGAAGGGACAGAATAATTCCGATGGGCATCATCAATACCAAGAATATCAGGAGGGTTATAATTCACAGCAGCGAATGATTTTTTGACCTTAACAGGGCCTCCATAAGCAACAAATTGCTCGAAATTGATACACTACAGATAGTCGAAACATTTGGAACTGGAACTACACCAGATTCAATATTTTCCATAACTTCTGAATCAGAAGGATCAACAACACTTGTTGGCATAACCATGGAGACAATAGGAACTAAAACAACATAGTGTTCATCTATGGCCAGTATACAACTCACAACAGAGGTCTTGACATTGGCACAGAGCCCTACATTGTTAGAGGCAACCACATGAATACCATCACTCAACTAACCAGAGCCATTGATTCGAGAACGTACTATGCTATCCTCACTCCAATTACCAACACCAGCAACCAAATGAGTAATAGGAGAGGACGGAGAAATAGTGGCAATACCTGACAGTGGAAAGGAACAAGTTAGAGACGAATCGAGATTGTGAGCAAGATTCAAAATAGGGTTTATCTCAGAAGGGTTAGACTAATTCGGCACCAGGTTGCGAACACTATTTGTCAATGAAATTAATTACGATGCAGAAGAAGGAGACCCAGAATAAGATTGGCCAGATCTGGTTTGTGAAGAAGCGAGCCTTGGTTTATCCTTGAAATTCTTGGCCATAGAGGAGACGTGGGGAAGTTAGGAAGAGAAGGAAGAGGAATGAGATGGAAAGGAATAGGGATGGCCGATGAATCGCCTAATAGCAGCAGCGACCATTCGAATTTAGTTTAAATTGAGAATTAACAAATACAATCGTGTCCCCATATTATTCTTACATAAACAAATACAAGGTTTAAGTTACACAAAAGGATGTTTTATGAAATATCAAATTTAATTAATTCTAAGTCTATTTCAATTTGGAAATAAGAACAACTATAAATATAAATTCCTCCGATTTATCAATAAAAATTAGTTATGATTGATTAGATCTTATTTTAGATTTAATTTCAGGATATCTCGACCCAAGTTGTTAAAGACTCTCCTCCTTTCAAAAATTGTGTCCCCGCAATTTTCTTAAGGGAAAAGTTTATAACAAAATTCCAAGAATGTATTTCCTCAAAGGAAATTGAGTTACGAATGAGAGGTAACACAAAATAAGAGACTCGTCACAAATGAACTCAGGAAATTACACAGGATGCATTCGCTTGATGAACTCCCTTGTTCCACACGAATAGTCCTTAGGCTCATCGGGCCATTGGACCTAGATAAGAGAAACAATTATATATCCAAGGAATTCACCCTTCGAGGTAACAAAACAAATTGATCTCAGATCATAAGTTAGATTTTCATGAGGCTTTAAGTGCAACCAGGATTCTACGTCCAAGGATTAAATCAGAATTTCTAAAGTGTTTCCAAGGCTAAACACAAAAAAGTGACACCACGAATGCCAGAGAACTGGAGTATTAAAGAACTTAATAAGCGACAGAGCCACTATACTCAATGGTAGGGTATAGTTCCATATATCAAAGAGCTATCTTCCCAAACAGACTTAAATATCAGTCATCCAATCAAGGAAGAAACATGAATAAAGGTTCGGTCTCTAGCAGAAATTTCCAGGACCTTACCAAAATATTCACAAATAGAGTCGGGACTTAAGATCAATTTCTTTCCCTGACTTAAGCCAACATGAGGGTAGTTGATATGCTTTCGCCAACAAAGTTTCGAAAGGAGTCATACCGATATCGGATTAGAAACTATCAACAATGGAAAAATTCAATTAAGGTAGATATGATCCTTTGTCTCTTGCCCGAGTCAAAATACAACATTAGGTAGATTTCTAAGATTTCATCTACATTCAAATCATTAAGAGTAATCTGTTTAATTTTTCCGTTAGATATAGTTTTTCTTGTTACTTATTTGAGATAAACTCAAATAATTATTAAAATTCTCAAAATTTCTACAATCTTTAACTTGTTAAAGGATTAAAGTTTCACAATTTCCAACCCCAGCTACTAATAAAAGTTATAACTCAAAATAGGTTCTTAATTTTAAATTCCTAAATAAGTTTTTAAACTTAGTTTTCAAATGTCAATTTATCAAAATTATTTTCACTATTCAAAATAAGGGGAATTAGTTTAAAGGAAATTTCTTATATTTTTTAGCCATTAGGACATAACCTCTATATTTTAGCCACAAGAACAAACATTCTTCCAAAATTAGTTGTAAGGACAAACCACTAAAATTACCAACCACCACTTCTCGCACCACCACCCGCTGCCATCACCTACACTACTAGCCTCGCTGCAATAGCCCGGATTTTTGACCCTCGAAAATCGACGCTAATACATCTTCTTACCGCAAATAGAAGTGCTGGAAAGCCCGATTATTAGGGGAAAATGAAAAAGAAGATAGAATAGAACAGAAAATAGAATCTCACATGAATGGAATATCATATATTATTTCAATATATAATCTTTACAGCGGAAAATTTTGAATACTATACCAGAAAACCTGGATTCAGCCTGGACAATTATAAACCCCTGTCATTACAAATGCTGACAACCAAACAAAACAAATGCAGTATATGCAGTGATAGTAGAATACGTCCATACATAGATGAAGATCTCCACCTCTCCTCTGGAAACTCCAAGCTTCTTCAACTAAACCTAAAACCACTCGGATCTGGCCGGTGTATTGAAAGTAGCAGGATCAACCTTGATAAACCCATGTGAGATACTTGATTTTTTTTATGCTAACGTAAATCAAAATCTTTGAAAAGAATGGTATCTCATAAGACCATGCCCACTCATAAACACGAACATGTTTTTTACCTTATGATAACCAAAATACTTTATACTGAAAACACTTTAATATTATCATTAAGGACAAGGGTTTGAAAACACTTTTCAAATAAATATGTACACAATGAATGTATCAATACCCAGACTAAGTCGATGGTAATATATCCAAACTAGGTCAATGGAATATACCTAAACAGAATATAAAATACCAAAGGTGTACCTGAAATGTTTGCAAAGCATTATAGTTATTTTGTGAATACAACCAAAACCATAAAGCTCGTATTGGAATTGGATTTCCAACACGATAAGGAACTATTGGCCTTTTCCTTCGATCGACACATAGCAAACATAGTTCCCACGGTGCATTTATAGCTTTTCTCAAGCAAGCCACTTAGAAATGCAATTGCTAAACTACCAATATCCGGTAGCCTTATTGCTTCTCATAACCAAGCCACTATATTAAAATAAATGCCTTGAGGATCCAGATTCCACTGGACTCCTCCATACTAATCCATCGATATCCTGAAATATATGTCCTGCAGACCACATAATTACCTGTATCATCTCCGAGATGTGAGGCTCGTGAGGCTATGCTTAAGTTCTCCAAAGCCACGTCAAAGCCACGTTGTATTCTTCCATAAAGCACATTCCATTTAGAATGCCATACTGCCATTCCTTCAATCACTATTGACATCCATGAGCGTACTACCTCTGAGCTCATATGTCTCAAAGAAGGGTATTAGGCTAAGAGAAGTTGCCTTCTCCGCCACCAAGTAGACGTATGTTTGTAAAAGTCAACGTTATGACCTTAGAAATACAATGTCAAACGTTCATCCAAACAAGTTCGTTCTGGGACTGAACGAAACCAAAGGCACTCCTCCTACCATAACCTATCGGGAATCACCCCTAGGATTAGTAGTAAGTAGTCCTTGCACTACAATGATTTCGAAACACGACATGACAACTGCAATAAAAAAATCACTATATTAGGAGCGACCTAGAGAATGTCAATAAGTATTTCTTCCGTATGAAGATCTCCGGTCTTTAATACAAAGAAGATTTTCTTAATGTAGACACCACTGCTATATAAATATAATGTGTTGGTAAACCCTTGGGACTCGTGAAAGTGATCCCTATATTCTGAAGATCTTCGGTCTTCAAAAATCATTATCTTCAACATGTCCCACTTTTGAACGTATACATTGGTTCAAAGTGGTTTTTGTATAGGAATTACCCAAATCCGACCTTAGATCCTTCGCACCAACCATCGATTAAAATATGTTAAGTTCATATGTGATTATCAATCATCAACCAATTTAATTCATCCTTTTATTCATTCATAAATATCTCAGAGAGATATATTATTTTAAACTATTCCATTTATCTTCTTGGTAGTATATGGAATCATTAAGCCTCATTTATCAAATAATTTTGACCCCTTCGAAAGGCTACGATACTTCTGGTCTTTGGTTGTGCATCCCTTTGTATCCTTCGAAAGGTCTTGCTGTTTCTACTTTCTCTTGTTCTTCTTTATCTTCTACTCAGTTTTTTTTCGACAAGATTGAAAGGATATTTGGTAGTAACATTTTCCTCACCCTTGCAAAGGGATGCCCTTGACTTTCCTAGCCAATCCTCTCAAAACCCTTAATGTTTCTTACCTTTTCATATTCCAGCGTGAATTCGGGCCATTCATTGGGCGGTGTACTATCTTTGCTAACCTTTCGTATAAGCCATGTTCTATTCTTCATCTCTTTCATCCACGTGCAATCAAAATTATTTTCAAGCAAAAATCATAGTTCTTAAATCCTCAAATAAACATTATTTTTGACAATTAGAAATTCAGATGTAATGTTAGTTGAAAATATCTCGCTCATTTGAATTTTCTTCTCTCTTTTACCTTACAACGAATTTTAATTTCTTAAAATTCATTATTTGGATTTTGAATCATTGTTTTGATTTATTTGCAACCACTCGAGTTTTTACATGCCTGGAAGTGTTCTTTGATTTTAATGTCATGGTTTGATTCAATTCTCTTATCTTATTTATCTTCATTTTAATCCTTCGTGGTCCAGTTTTTACTGTTATTGTTGTTTTTAGAGAATCTGAATTTCTTTATTAATGATTTTAAATAGTTGATTTTTGTTTAAATTTATTTGTTTATCATTTTTTTTGAATTTTCTGGGTTGAAATTGGGTTTGGGGAAAAAGGAAATTTTTATTCACTTCGGCTAGAAGCTTTATGCTATACGAATCAAAAAATTGGCGCCAAAAATTTAATTTTCTACCCCTTCGAAAGGGATTAAGGCGGCAACTCCTATTTTTCTTTCTTAGCCTCTTTCGATGGGGTCGAAAGGTAACGTAACACTTAATTTGACTGATCACATCGAAAGGCATTATAGTAAAGTTAGCATGTAGTCAACCTTTTTGAACAATTTTGTATTTTAACGTATTTAGATACCTTTCAAAGAAGTTGGTTATTACATCTTATTAGATAATTACCTAGTTCACTCTTTCTAAAGCATAA
The DNA here is from genome assembly GCA_030737815.1 of Allium fistulosum. NCBI lineage: Eukaryota > Viridiplantae > Streptophyta > Magnoliopsida > Asparagales > Amaryllidaceae > Allium > Allium fistulosum. The sequence goes on from CM060905.1 coordinate 672,311,545, forward strand.
ACTTTATCTCATAGGTTTTGCTACCTTTAGTACACATTTATTCCCAATTTGTCTAAGTTAGAGATAGACATATTTTATAAGTGGGATTGAAGAAAGCATACTTCATATAAGTTGTTGTGAAGTTAAATGTTTTTACTTAGTCAGAACCTATCGTATTGATGGACATTTAGTTGTTGGTATGCTTTCGAAACCATGCACCCCTTTCGATTCTGTCGAAACCTTTGTATCTAACGAGTTGAAACCTTTTGTAACTAACTGAGATTTAATAATTATTTTCCTCCAACACCGTCGAAATGTTCTAGGTCCTTTTATTTTTCTTTATCAACTTGACTCCAACTCCAAACCTTTCGACTTAGTGGGTATACAAGGTTACGACATCATTCATATTCCCTTAGAAAAACTAAGATTAATGGGTTTCGATAGTGTCGATGGGTCCTTTTCCTTGTTTATTGAAGATTGGTAGCGTATTCTTTGTTTTAATTTTTTGTGTAGGATTTAACCTTTCACTTTTCATAAAAAAGCTTTTATTGAGCTTCCGACATTATTGAAGAGAGTTGGTTAGACATATATTTCCTTCCTCCCTTTCGACCTTGTCGAAAGCTTGACAGATATTTATACTTGGGCTTTCGACACTGTCAAAGGGTGTATGTTAAGTGTTAACTTCTATTTCCCTTTCGACTTCGTCGAAAGCTCGATAAATCTCATTTTTTAAATTTAACACTCTTTCAAGTAATATGAAGTTTCATGTTTTTTTGATGTTCAAATTGTTGTAATAGGTTTCTAATAATCCTTGAATGAATGTTATTTTCATAACAAATTGTAATTTCTAACTGAAACATTTTCACCTGGAAGAATCATGAGTTCACCAAAGAAGATCGAAACTGTCTCCAAGCATTCATTGATATCCACTAAAGATGAGGTGGATGCAATCCTGAATTACTTTGGAATTACTGGGTTAGAAGCCATCTACCCTCTGAAAACAACACCATCAATAATCTTCCTGAAGGATTCTTTGCCTACAAAAATGTTTGTATTTGACATGGAGGATTCCTTCCTTTTTTAGAGTTCTTATCCCAGTTCTTGTCCTATCTGGGAATTGCTCCAATTCAACTCTCACCCAACATGTACGCTTATCTCTTACCCTTGGAGCTAATGGCGTTGGAGTCCGGCATTCCTTCTTTATATTTTGAAGTGCTAAATCACCTTGTCCGGTTGGTTAAGCTCAACAACTTAAACAAACAATTCTTTAGGGAAAATCCTTCCAAGAACCCAATATCTGAGGGAGTAAACAAGTTCAGAAATTGGGAGAATCGGTTCTATTTTGTTAAATGCTTCCCCAACATTAGCAGTATTTTCTCTTCCCCACGTAAGTTCAGGTTTAATTATTTTCCCTCAATCTAGTTACTTTTATTTACTAATATATGCTTTTTGTCAGGTGCTCCTACTAAAGAGTTAAAGGCAAAGGACAAGAAAACAATAGAGTCGCTGATTGCAGCTTCAGGTAAGATTGGGAACAGATTAACGCTGCTGAATCCGGCAAATTTACGAAAGCACTCTCTCCTGCCTATGGGTCAAAGAATACTTGGCCAACCTCCTTTGGTTCAACATACCTCCTGAAGCTAATGTTTTCCCTCTTTGGGAGATCCGCCAAACTTCTCCCCATTTTCACCAATATTGTTTGATCATTTTGGTAAGTTTAAATGATGTTCTTATTATCTATTGCTATGTTGGTTTTTGAATTATTTTGCTGACTTATAATCTATTTGAATTCTCTACAACTGCTCCTCAGGTTGAAAAACCAACTAGTGATCTGACTCTCCCCTCTTCAACTGCTCTTGAATCTTCTTTTTCCTAGGCCATTGCTAGGTCAAAGATGGCCGTAAAAAGAAAACTAGTCAAAACTACTGTGGTGGAACCACCCCAAAAAAGGGCCAAAGTGGTTGAAGTTCGTGACTCTCCAACATTGGTTAGAGGGGAATTTGTGGATATCGACCAATCTTTAGAAAGTCCGACCATTGAAGCTCCTGTTGATCTACCCAAAAAGACTCCCACGGCGGTTGATCCACTTTCCCGCATCGTCGTCTCGAACTCTTCGATTGTGATTGAGCAAATGTGAATGGAGTTGGGGATTTTGACCCCTTCTCAAAAACTTATCCCTGTCCAACATCTCCTTCGCCCTCAAGCAATTTGGATGAGATAGTCTGATCAATCCTGAATTCTTCTACTTTTGCCTCTCTGTAACCGCCTTCTTTTGTTTCTGATTTGGCGGGTCACTAGCGTTCTTTAATTGAACAACAACTCTTGTTAAGTTTCACTTCATTTGACTTTATTATTACTGTTTCTCTTTAAATTTTTGACTTATATTGTATTTTTCTCTTAGATTTCCAAGAGTTGGCTTTTGTTGAACAAAAATGCATCAAAATCTTTTGCCCAATCTTCCAAGCTTCAGGAAGAGGTTTCTAACATTAAGAATCAAGTTTCCACTTTAACCATAGAGAAATATAAAGATATGACTGAACAGGAGTGATTGAGAGCTTCTCTTTCCTAGTCAGAATCTATTATTTCAGAGGAAAGCAACGCCCGCCAACTCCTCTCTGATAAAAACTTAGAAATGAAAATGACTTTAAAATAATCCGAGGAGGAAAAGATCCAAATGGCGGCAAAACAAGTCTCTCTAAAGGAAAGGTTGAAAAAGAACCAAGCTTCCTTAAAATCGGCAATTGACATTATTTCTAATGCGAAATGGTGGGTTTCACAACTCCTTGACACCTCTCTTGAAGATATCATTATGAATTCTTTTGAAGATGCTTTGATGCTCGCCTACGCCGATAACGTCAACAAATGCCCTAAATTGAGTTTTCCCTCGCTTGACCCTATTCTTGTCGATAGGGTTATAGACAAGATCAAAACGATGGAGCAAGGAATTGAAGTTGCAAAAAAGGAAGGAGATTGATGCCTTCAAAATTCTTACTTTTGAAGTTCCTTCCTTAGAAGTCGAATCTGACTCCTAAGATTAAGGTGATAAAGATTAGGTCATTGTAGAAAAGGGCGAAGATGAAGATGATGACAATGATGATGATAATGATGATAATAGTGATGATAACATCAAAAGGAGTCAAGGTTCAGGCGGGAACGAAGGAGGACAAACTGAAGCTTTTGAAAAAGATGAAGATGATAATACAAAGGCCTTCGAAAAGGATCCTTCTCCTCGTGAAGCAACCCTGCCTGAATCTTCTACACCTTTTGGCCCTCAACAAGGGCCTGCTCCAATTAATGTGGAAGAGTTAAAAGAGAAGGACCAGGCTTCTCATGCATCAATTCCTATTTCTTAGGTATGGATTCTCTATTTAAACATGTTTTGCTTCGAAGAGGGTAATAGTTTAAATCATTTATTTTAGATAAGAAGGAAATCTGTCCATCCCTATTAAACTAAGCTTGAAAGAAAACAAGTGGAATAAATAGTTTATATAAGGAGTTAGATAAATAATTGAAGGAGCACAACCTTCTCTCCAATAAATATCATAGACTTAATAGAAGTGCGGCAGTGTTAGCCTCCTTTAGATATCAAGAAGCTACCCCACGACTGAGGAGGGCACGCCTTTAGTATGATGGTCTTCTTAATGAGAATCGGGATTTGATTACACTTTTTAGTATGTTGATCGAGGAAGGAAATAGTTTGGTGGATTTTTATGTAAAGCCTATCATAGATGCCCAACCATTGGCTTTACCTACTTAGGTAATTTTAGTGGGGGTCTATTTAGGCGTCTACACAAAAGATACTTGGACAAATTCAGATTTAAACCCCATCCCGGAGCATGTTGGAACTAGCCACAAGTCAGATCAGTTCCCCAAGATCTACCTCCTGAAAAACTCAAGTATTACAAGGACATGTTTTGTTAACCATAAAATATTCATAGAAACGAAGGTATGAAAGAAGGAGCACTAGAGCATTGGAAATATTAGAAAGCATCAAGATGTTCTGGTTAATCGCACCTTCCAACAAAGAGCTTTCGACGAAGTACAAGGCTATCTTTCAAAGTCCATAGGCCGAATGATACTTCAAAAATCCACCTTTCAACTAGGTCAAGAGGACTTTCAATTAAGGCAAAGGAGAAGAAGTTCAAACCAAACCTTTCGAAGGAATCGAAAGGATGCAATCATCAGAATTCATTAGCATTAGACCTTTCGAAGGAGTCGAAAGGTTGTATCTCTTAATGTACAAGTGGTTCTTACCTTTCGAAAAGAATGAAGAGATCAAAGCAGGTGTAAGCCACTCCATAATGACCTTTTCGAAAGCATAGCAAGTCTTTCGAACCGGTTGGAGTGCATCAAGAATGTCTTTCGACAAGGTCGAAAGGTTTTTATGAAGAAAGCAATACTCAAAAGTCAGAATAGAATGGTAGAAAGCCTTTTGAAAGCATTGAAGGAAAGCATAGCTCTTGAAAACAATCAAATGAGAAGCAAGTTTCCAACAAGATCGAAGGATTCATAACAAACATGTGAAGAGCAACCTTCCGACAAGGTCGAAAGGTTCATAGCAATTAGAAGGAGAGCTACCTTCCGACAAGGTCGAAGGGAACACAACAGTAGGAACTAGGCAAGCCTTTCGACAACATCAAAAGGTTCATGAAGACATCAAAAAAGCAACATTGCATTAAAGTCGAAAGGTTCATGAAGGCATCGGAAAGACCACTTCCCATAGGGTCGAAAGGTTCATTATGGCATATAAGGGGCAAACCATTCAACAAAGACGAAAGGTTTGAAGTTGCATATAAAAGGGAAACCTTCCGACCTAGTCGAGAGCATGGAGTCGAAAGTGGGGCCGCCTATGTCTATAAATAGGACCTGAGGGGTCATGTTTTGGAGGATCCGATTTCTATCATCCGATCTTGCAACTTCTTAATTAAAGTATTGTAACCCTATTTGAGTATGATTTTGGGAAATTTAATAAAATGAAGCTTTTTCTTAGATATAATGGGAAGTACTTGGCTTTGTTAATTACCTTACTATTTGCTTAAATATTTGTTAGCTTAACTCATATTTTCAGGTTCAACCCTATCAGAAGGTTTTGTCGACAAGGTCGACAACACTCCAGTGCTAGTATCAACTACAACCTTTCAAATTCTTAAACCCAACAATTTAAACCTCTCGATATGGCCGACACTTTACTTAGATCAACATCTACCGATACCTTCCGAAACAATTGGCTCAACTATTTAAGTCTTTCGACAAGGTAGGAATCCACTCAATGTAAGTGATTAAACCTTTCATCAAGGACGGAAGCCGCTAACTTATCACTAAAGACAACTTAGTCTATTCATAATAAGGCCTTTGTAAAGACTTCAAGGAAGCTCAACAAAGCCGAAAGGTCATATAACCCAAGTTCTAAACCTTTCGATGTCAATGGAAGGTCTGATTCATGACATATCTACTAAATAAGTTAAATTGAAAGACAGACTTAAAAGGAATCATGCCCTTTGATCTCCTAAGAAGAAATCCATCAGTCTTATCATATCTTTGGGGTGTTAACAAGAAATCTTGCTAACATTTTGGCGCTAGAAGGAGCGCTCGAACCTTCGATTTCTTATAACTATCATCTTCGATAATTGCCTAAAGAGACTTAACTAAAAAGGAAGTATGGTAAAAGCTAAGAGTAGTAACAACAATCCCAACGAAGAGGCTACATCATGGTCAACCTTTAAAGGTCCCATGAACTCAAATCCTAACTTAGGAAATATAAAAGTAAGGCAACCTTCAACACAAACGAAATTGGAAAGCAATGTGATCAAGGTTCAGAATCAATGGTCACAAAGGATAAAAGTAAAGGAATGTTCAGAGAGAGTTCCAACCCAAGAATCAATAAAGATTGTGGAGAGAGAGGATAAAGTGCAACCTCCAAATGAGATAGGGTCAAACCGAGATGGTCGAGTAAGTAAATCACTTGAACAATCGGATAGCTTTATCCAAGAAGATAACAGGAGTAGTCACAGAAATGAGACCAACCAAAATGACAATCTACACCATATGATGGTAAATGCACTTGGAGGAAAAGAAATTTATGACCTTAAAGAACATGTTATCCTGCAAAAAACCCCCTTTTCTAAAAAAAATAATGGTGACAAATCTTTCTTCACACGTTCAAATTCCTTCCGTAAAATTCGATGGAACAACTGATCCGGATGACCTTCTTGTTGTTTTTGAAAGTTGGATGAACTTATACAATGCTCCAGAGGCAGTCAGCTATAAATTTTTTCCCATTGCATTTTAAGGAGAAGATATTAAATGGTATAGGAGTTACCGAATGGAAACCATCTATTCTTTGGAGCAATTTACTTCGACTTCGTGGCTCAATTCGCTATATTTAGAGATACAACTATGAACTTTAGTTTGTTAGAAACCATCAGACAAAAACCATGGGAGCTACTTGGTTAATATTTGAACAGATTTAGCACACAAGCACTAAGAGTAGAAAGTAACACCAATAGGGAAAAACTCATGGTAGTTCGGTCAGGTTTGATCGAACAAACCCCTTTTTGGAAGGACATGTATATAAATGGATGCAGAGACTTACAATATTTCTTCCTTTGGGAAGAGAAATTTATTCAATTAGATGAGATGCATCATGCTAAGAGAGAATCCCACCGAGAATTCAAAGAAGAGAAATCTGATCTCAAGGACTTTGACAAGAGGCCAAGGGAAAGTGAAAACCCAAAAGGAAGTCGAAGAAAGAGTTCTAAAATGAATTGTGTTATCATGAACGAACCCCTCTCCTATATATACACTATAATTAAAAGGAATGAGAATTTTATTTCACCTCAAAAAGTTCAAAGTGCCCAGAGCGAAATAAAGGTGGAAGTTATTGCGAATACCATAAGGCAAATGGACATGAAACCGATGAATGCCGTATTCTATCAAAGAAAATACAAGGCATGATCAGGGCAGGGTTCTTGCAAGAATTCTTTAAAAGAATTTGAAGGACATTTTGTTCAAGCTGAGAGAAAGGAAACTCAGCAAATTATAAATGCAAATCTATGTCGAGTCACGAGGACTCATGGCATTAACTCAACTATGAACTTTCTCCTTTTTCTTTTCATATCTTTTCAACTAGATTTATATTCCATTTATACTTGAATTTGTATTGATCATGTACTGATTAAAAATTAATTGCTATTACAGTTAAAAACAAAATCAAATCAAAGCACTCAACGAAACCTGAGGGCACGACAAACTCCATAATACTTAAAAAGGACAACTCGGACGCCCAACGCGAGAAATTATCAACAATTTAGTCAACACAACACTACCGTTTCCCTGTAAGAAATGTTAAATTACTGCTAAAGACAATTCCAATTTAGGAGAAAATCCATATATATCAAATCTATTTTTAGCAAATGATTTCAAAAGTAAATTTCTAAAATTATATCCTTTTAAGAAAACTATTTTCAATCACCTCATGGCCCGGGAGGAAACAAATACTTATTTATCCCAAAAGCAGATTTATGTAACTAATTTGAGATAATATATAACAGAAATAAATGTGCACCAAAAGACTTCAAACTGAGCAATTTCAATGTTTCAAAGTTTATTAAAATTCTCGACAGAGATAAGCCCATTTATACTTTTTTTCAAGAAAATTTTATAAGCACAAAAGTTTATTGAAACTCAAACTAGAGAACCCTATTCTCGACTAAAAGGTTGTTAGTTCATGAATCATAACCTCCTAGTCTCTTATTTGAGATTTGTGTCTCTGTTATGAGAACGACAAAAAGGTTATTGCAAAATGCCATATTAAGGGAAAATTCATTTATCAAAAGGGATTCATGAGTCCAAACTATTTTTCAAAAGATAAGCCCTCAATATACTAAAGAGGGGTAATTATAAAGTTCTTTCTCTTAAAGGAGACTCCATTTTAATTGGGTAAAAATTATTTTCATATATGAATATTCAAGCCTACGATGTTATTCCGTAGCACCTCCTAGAGAGAGGGACATAAGCCCATGATGCTATTACCTGGCACCTCTTAGAGGGAGGGACATAAGCCTACGATGTTATTGTTTGTACCAAAATTGGGCACAACACTCTTCGGATGTGTTTGAAGAGATAAAATGAAGAAATTAAATGTAAAAATAGGTAGATCTAACAAACACACCAATCAACTGATAAGAAAATGCGCAGAAGCACACAGATTTAGAGTGGTTCGGCGTATGGCCTACGTCCACTATGAAATGGATAACTTTTATTGATTTTCGCTTGCTGGTTAAATTGATTTATAACAGTACAATCCAAGCACAATAATAATTTCGGCATAGTCTGGATGTAGAAGAGCCAAAAGTCACTTTTTAGTAGGTTTTGGGCTACCATTTATAGGCGTAGGCAGTAAATATCTCGCCCAAATCTCAGAAGACCTCTTCTCTCACGTGGGTGGGCCTACGCGATCGATCCCCGGTTGTTTGGACTCAATCCGTGATCGATACGAATGAATTTCATATCGATCAAGATTTAGCCCAATCGAGTCGAGATCGATCATGAACATTCCAGAGGTTGCATGCAAGCTCTTGTGAAAGTTTGGTAGCATTTGGACTTGTAGATATTTAGTTATGATCGATGCAAGTTCGAGTTTGCTGAAGGCTGCCGAGTTCACATCGCTTCTGTTCGCATCGCTTCTGTTTGCATTACTTCTGTTCACATCGCTTCTGTGCACATCGCTTCCAGGAACGTGCTTGCTAGGTGACGTGGCTAACTTTTAGGATCAATCCACTTTTCATTTCGAGCGACAGAGTCTTTATTATAGACACGCCTCGTTCGTATCAACCCAGCTTAGCCTCGTTCGTATCCAGTAATTGCTGTGTTGTTCGTATCGATCATTGTTGCTTCATTTCGTATCGATCAACGAATGTGTCATTCCTATCGGTCCATCTTGCATTATTCAAATCGATCACTAGCCGATCGATACGAAACGGGTGCATCGGTGGATCGATACAAAGTAATGGTTTTTATGGCTTCGATGGATACGAAGTGGAGGTGGATGGATCGACATGAATAAGGTGGGGGATGATGGATGCGAAGTAATATGAGTATGGATGGATACGAACCATGTGTGTTCCATGGATGTGAACGAGTTTGATTCCGATGGATACGAAGGAATCCATTCTGGATGGATGTGAATGAGGAGGGATTCGAAGAACATTGCCCTATAAGGATTAGAATGAAACCGATACGAAGGGAGTGGACTGATGGATACGAATGAAAGCGATGCGAAGGAGGTGGTGCAATGGATACAAATTAGTGCACTTCTTGAATTGCAACAATTATATCTTGATAATATGAACTTGGATTGACTTGAAATTTGGAACGTTGGCTTTAATAGCTTTGCTTGTCGTGTCATATCAATTGTAGCTCGATCTGGACTCGATCAAAATTCATCTGTATCCATAGTAGACCTATGTACAATGGATCTGCAGGACGGACCGTCTTCAGTTTCCGTTCAATCCCTTGGTATCACGGCCTTGCCAAAAGGCGGGATAACATTTGCCCTCCAAGTTACGTCCTTTGTTAACATGACGTGCTTTGAAAAGCTACCATCTTCATTCTAAAAATTTCTATCTGATTCACTGAATAGTTTCTGTCTTTTTTGTCAAGTGACGCAACCTTTTGATTGACTCTTAGCAATTCAAATAATGAATTATTGACATCAAATTGTTGTACTGCGCACTGTTGTGACTGAGTGTTGAATGATAGCAAACTGTTGATCATTGTTGTAATTGTCACTAGATGAGCATTCAACTCCTATGAATTTTTTAAATTGAATATTAGCCTGTCATACATGAACATATGTTAACCCGACTCCCGTTAACGTTTGCATGTTCACGAGTCATTGTAAGTTCGGTTTTTTTTGTATCGAATCTCGTATCGATCCTCTCCTGAATCGACGTGAAATTCGAGTTGAAAAATCAAATTCATATCGATGGTGATCGAAACGAATTGGTTCTCTTCTCAAAACATTTCTTATTGGTGAATACGAATTTCTGTGGGCATTAGGTTGATGGACACGAATAAAACATTTTGTATTGATGGCTGTGACTTCCGGTGATCTCCAAAATGATGGATACGTATAGTCCAATCGGTTCCCAAGGTATCATTCGTATCGGCTGGCTAATGGACACGAACAGACCGTCTTTGTATCGACTCAGAGGAGGAACTGTTTATTACCGGTCAAAGCAACTGGGAGATGGATCGACACTTGCCTAGTATATAATGTTTTTGTATTAGCATATTTCCTAATTTCTCACTTTCCAACCTTGCTTTAGCATTCGTATCGCTCTGAGAAAATAAAAACTGCTCTTGCCCTCGATCCGAATCAATTTCCCAATTACTTAAACCAACTATTAAATCTAGGTAATCCGGTGAATGAATTCAACGTGTAAACGATGAGACTCAAAATCGTTGCCATTCAGTTTGCTTCTATGACCGACTATGGTGAAGTGGAGGCCGGAGATGGGCCAAAGCAAGGTCGAGGATGGTGGAGATAGCTTCTGAGTGATTTTGGAGAGGATGAAGTGAAGAGGGACGCATAGTTTCAACTTCGTATCGATGAAAAGAAAGAGAAGGCTTGGCTTCTTATCGACTCTGGGCATGGGATTCGTATCGATCTAGAGTGATAACAATTCATATCGATTAGAGACCATTGATACGAAATCGAATAGCCAATAACAGATATGAAACTCGTGGCAGGTGATCGATACAAATCTCACGGTTTTGGGGTTGATATGAAACCAGTAATCTCTGACCGATGCGAACGCTTTATAACTTTATCGATACGATGTCACTGAGCTTCGATCGATACGAAGTTAATAAGTTTCGCTCGATACAAAACCAAAATTCTTTGCCGATCAATCCGAGCTTGGACCTTGATGGATATGACATTTCATGCATACTTAAACACTTGACTCCGACGAGCTTCTGTCTTGCATAACTAGACATAACTATTTCACTGCATATTTGACTGCCTTTTGAAGGTTGTTGATGGAACTGTAACTTAACTACTTTGAATAACTTTAACTTGTATCGATTACCAAAGTTAGGATGGCATAGTTTTGACGGTCAGCGATGACGGTCATTCCGATTGAATTTCGAAGTCTCATCGTTCGAACACTTTTCTGTATCTTTTTAATCTCTGTAGAACTTTCTTAAACACTTTACAATATTGCATTGCACAAAACACTCATGCACTTCACACTAGGGTACACACGGGATTATTGTCATTTAATGTTGGTTTTTACTAAGTTGATTAGCTATGGAACCCGGGAGTTCAAAGCAGCAGGAGGCTCAAAGTTCACCTACTTTGGTAATAGAGATGCCGGCCATCGCGACCGAAGTCTTAAGTCCAGCTCCGGACGAGTTGTTGGGAGCAATCTTTATTGGGAATCCTTAAGAATCTATACCATCTAATGTCTCTGAAGATATGTTGGGGAGAATCTGCTTAAGACATGGGCTATCGCTAGATGACGTTCTGCTACCAGGGCCAAACGACAGGCCACATATTTCTCTAGAAGGATACACGGCATTTAACATACATTCGTGCACAGCTGGAACACTTCCTCCATTTAACAAATATATTCGAGAAGTGTTAGCTTACTTTGGGATTGCTCCATCACAGTTGCATCTAAATGGATATGCGTTGCTGAACAGCTTATTCATCGTTTTTATGGAGAATCTATTACGGCTCCCGACTCTGAAGGAAGTCAGATTCTTGTTCAATGTCAAGAGTCGGGGAGATAACGACTCATTCACATTCTTAGAGGCGGTCAAGAATTGCCAAGTCGTGTCTGGAACCTGGACTAGACTTACCTATTTTAAGACGAGTGGTTCTATGTTCGGTGCCCGCCAGGGTTTGCTAGGCAATGGCTAGTCAGACGTAAGTGCAGCAATTTCTCTGGTGACTGACGAGATAGTTGTAATCGACGTTGAGCCTAATAGTTTCTTTCCTTTATAGTCATAATTCCCTGACCTGAAGGTGCCCGATTCAAAGAAATAGTGTGAATTCTTCAGGAGGTGCCTGGTGAGATTAGAGAGATCGACTCGGTGCTCACGGATGAAAATTTGAGGGCTGTCGGGCTAATTGACCGAGACCAGAGCATAAGACTTAAGGGATCTCTTAGAGCAGCCCTGATAAGATGGGCTAAGAATAGGGCGCCCAGGATTATAATAGTTGAGCGGGGTGATGAAGAGGATACGCCCACTGAAGATGAACCCATAGCCGGGCCCCTTGATAGTCTACGACATTCAGAAGGAAAGAGGAGAGGCAAGGCGGTTGCTCATAAGCTTTATAAGTCTTCAAGATGGAAATCCATGATGATGTCCTTGCTAGCCGTCGGTGTTAGAATTTTGAAAACTCCTTCCGCACAAATGGAGAATCCTTTCGAAGGACTCGCCGACATTCCAATTCCGGACAATATGTCTCTTCAACATGACACCGGATTGGAAGGGCTTCAAAGCGCTTTAGATTTAGGCGAGTCACTTCCAACGAGTATGGCCAACACAACCGGTTGGTATGGGGTTTTGCACATGCATACATACACTTTCACGGCACTATAAGATTTCCAATCATAGGTTATTCATTTCTAGAGATTACTGATTCTGCTTCTCTTTTCATTTTACAGATACGATGACAAGACGGGAATCCCTGCTCGGTAGCCTTCGATCGGCTCGCCAGTCATCTATTTCACACTATGAGTCCCGCAGAATGGAGGCTGATAGAGACCGCGATCACGGTTATTCTTTCCAGGAGCGTAAGGAAAGGGATAGGGATAGAGAGAGAGAGAATACAGGCTCCGCTCCTAATCACGTTCTCCACCACCCCGAGCCCCAACACAACCTTCCGGTCATGGTAAACAACCCTTGGATCCTTCACGCCAAAAACCGCCTACTCAAGTACCAAGGTTCGATTCACAGTGCCGGAGGACTGAAACCGAAACTCCCACTATCACTGAGCAAACTGTTATGGAGCTCATTGGGGAGGAAGCGATCAGAATCGTCCAACTGAAAATAGACTTTCCAGACATCTATTTTGATGGCTTCATCTTCCCTCCGCATTTAAAGAGATTTCCTATTGAGGCAGAACAAACAATGTACGATTATTTCCATGACGTCTACAGCCAATTCCGAGAATGGATAAAGACCGCGGACAAAGCATCGGCGGTGGCCTTTGAGCGGACGAAAACAATTGACAAATTATAAAATAATCTCGCACAAAAGGACCACATAATTCAGGTGCTACATGATGAGTGCGGGTCCGCGAGAAACTCAGAGACAAAGGCCAACACAAGAACCGATGAGGCTACTCGGCGGATGGAAGAGATGAGGCGGACACACTTAGCCCTAGTAGAGGAGATGGGGCATTGGACCACCAAAGTCATGGTCGAACATGACGGGGCGCTTAAAGAGCTTGAAGAGCTTAAGGCCAAATTTGCTGAAATCATCAAAGAGAAGGACAATGCAAACAAAACAGCCTAGGAAGCGTGTGAACAGGCTATGGTGCATAGGGATGAAAGGGACGTGGCAGCGCTTAAAATTCAGGATGCCGAGGCCAGGGTTGAGAATGAAGTGAAAATGGCAGAGACCAGGTTGGAGGCCGATATCGAAGATCTTCTTATCACATAAAATGCTAATGTTCTGAAGAACTGAAACCTAACCCGGCTCGATAACTATCCATCACACTTGTATAATGCTTGGGGCCGCTTGGTGGAAGATGAAAAGGCAGAACACCAAGCTGAATTGGTTGATGAATTTGAACTAGAGAACCGGGTGCTGAGTGAAGATGAGAGAAAAGTTCTCCACTACATCACGATCACCTATGAAAAGGAGAGACTTGGTACTCAGCATTCGGAGGCTGGAGAAGGTTCTGGCATTGAGCACCATGATGTCGATTCTGAAAATCTTATGCCAACCCTGCCTAAGTCTACTCCTGCGGTTGATCCTCAATCTGTCCTTGCATATAATCTTGACCAACCGCAGTTGTCTCCAGCCCGTGAGCACGTTACTGAAGCCGCTTCGGCTTTGCCTGCAAGTCATTTTGAGGAAGGTATTCTGAACATTTCTTATGCTTACTCAAAGTAGGAAACGTTGCTTGAAGTAATCACTAACAACTTTTCTTTTATCATTATTCAGCGACAGTAGCTACACCAGCCGTGGCCCCTACAACTCTAGAGTCGCATCACGAGCAGGAGGCTCTCATAATAGAAGTGACCACCACAATGGCCACTGCATCAACCGGTGGAGCGCAGGGGAGAACTTTTACTTTTGACGAGCAGATGATGGAGGAACTTCTTGGCCACCAAAGCGACCCTTTTGCCGATCTGCCATTTGTCATAAGCGGAGGTGCACTCGCAGTTAGCTCCTCGGGCCCAACTGCCAGCATCCCCGCAGATGCCCAAACACTTCATGAAGAAGAAATAATAGCTGAGTTCAATGCTGAGATGAAAGTGGCTGTGTAGGCCAGCGATATTGGAGGTGGGATGGCGGGCCCTTGTCCAGCCCATCTGTGAATGATTTCTCCGGGATGCACGATCGTCGACACCGGTGTGCCTCCCTTACCTTCCAACATCGATCCTATCCCTCCAACTCTGCTATTAGAGAACATTCCAATTCATGTTAGTTTGGAGGAAGAGGTCACCATAATTCCCCTGGTTGGAGACCAACCACAAAAAGGCAAAGGCTCAAAGAGGCATCTAAGTGGTAGCATCAGCGGGTCAAGCTGGGGAGGAAGAAGAAGAAAGTGAAAGAATATGCATGTCTTTTCGCCTCATTTTTGGTAAACAAATAGGAATTTCTTTTTCCTTTTTGTAGGCCGTGTATAGATGCGGGTTCGGCCCCTACTAGTATGATTTTTTAGAATAATTTTGTACTTATCCTTCTCTTCCAAAGAATAGTTGAAAGAAAATTTCATTTTTTCTTTAGCATAGTTTGCGTTTATTTCGCTTAAGTATTTCGGCGTTCAAACTTCCATTCAATATACTTGTGGAGTCTTAGCCTTCGAATCGGACCCGGGTTTAGTCGCTAAGTTCTAGAGTCACGGCTTTGGGTCACGATCGAATCGTTAAGTCGAATTCCAATACTGCACTGTCTCAATCAGTGGCCGATACTTAAGTTCGGCCTCTAGTTTCGGGGACAAATTGAAATGATCGGTCGGCCATCAATTTTCGCCTTTAATATACCAAGCTCAATTCTGTTGAATCGAGGCTGAAACAAGACGAGTTCAGGTGGTCGAATCACACCTGCTCATCCATTGGTGATTACATCCATGCTCTGGGGATTGTACTTGAACATTGGCGGTCGGTCACGCCGGTTTGATATTTAGGACTTCATCCGCACTTTAGGGACATAGATTGATTTGTGGGTGGTCTTTCATACCCACTTCGCGTTTATACTCCGGCCCGCACTCCAGGGGCTCGGAGTTGTCCTACGAGTGGTCGATTCACACCTGGTTTGTGTTTAAACTCCAATCCGCACTCTGGGATTTAGAGTTAGTCGATGTTTAAACTCCAATCCGCGCTCTGGGGACTTAGAGTTAGTTGATGTTTAAACTCCAGTCCACGCTCTGGGGACTTCGAGTTAGTTGATGTTTATACTCCAGTCCACACTCCATGGACTTAAAGTTAGTTGAAGTTTACACTCCAGTTCACACTCTGGGAATTTGGGGTTAGTTAACAAACGGCTAATCACATCTGTTATGAGTTTTAGAATTTCGTTCGCACTTCGGGAACGACGGATGTATGAGGATCATGGATGGTCGGATCACATCCACCTTGAGTTAACAAGTGAGGTCATTAGATGGATGGGTCCATCCTCCTCGAACTTGGTTTGAGTACGGGCGAAGTCGTTAGGTGGACGGATCCACCCTCTTCGAGCCCGTATTAGTAAGTTTATACTCCAGTTCGCACTCAGGGAATCTAGAGTTAGTTAGAGAATTGTCGTGTATCAATTCTTTTTTGGCTTTTAGTGTAATGACTTGCCTTCGAGCTCCAGTTTCACTTAGCGAGTGACCTGTCATATCATAGTCACTCCCTATTTGAATAAGTCCCATCGTAGGATGGAACTTAACTCTCCCTGCATTGTGATGGTCGTATGACGCATTTAGAAATCGCTACTCTGGCTCGAAGAGATTGCATTTTATTGCTGAAATAAGAAAATACAGCAAAGTCAGTTGCCTTATTACAAATTCAAATTTCAAAATGCATAAACAAATTGCAAATGAAAAGTAGACTGAATGAATAAATAAAGCCTGTTATGTATAGTAGCGACGAAGAATCTCGCTGTTCCAAGTGCTTGGCAAAGTGAGACCATCAATGGTCGATAATTTAAATGTGCCGTCTCCGAGTCTTTGTTCAATGACATACGTCCCTTCCGACGTTGGTTTCATATGTGAAGGAGCCGGGTAAATTCTCTTAAGGACGAGATCGCTGAGTTCAAAGGTTCGGGTTCGAACCTTGGTATTGTACAATCGGGCGACCCAACTTCAGTATGTGGCTGCCCTCAAATCATCCTCTTCACGCTTCTCGTCCAATAAGTCAAGGGATTCGTCAAGTAATATAGCATTCGTCTTTGGATCATAATATGTCACACGATGAGAAGGTACTTCCATCTCGACTAGAATAATGGCTTCTGAACCGTAGGAAAGAGAGAATGGAGTGTGGTCGGTCATGGATTTGTGGGTTGTCCGATAAGCCTATAAAGCCATAGGAAGTTCATCGACCCATTTGCCTCTGGCCTTTTCCAGTCATTTCTTCAAAATGGACTTTATAACTTTATTAACAGCTTCAATCTATCCATTTGCTTGAGGGTGTACAACTACGGAGAACTTCTTCTGAATGTTGAATCGTTGATAGAAATCCTTAAATTCAACACTATCGAATTGCGCTCTGTTCTCAGTGATGATGGTTTGTGGGAGGCCAAATCGACAGATAATGTTGCGCACAACAAAGTTGATCACTTTCTTCATTGTGATAGTAGCAAGGGGCTCAGCTTCTGCCCATTTAGTTAAGTAATCAACTGCAACGATGGCGTACTTTGCACCACCTTTAGCTAGAGGTAGAGAACCAATCATATCGATGCCTCATATTGCGAATGGTCAGGGACTGACCATCTGAGTTATTTCGGTAGGCGGGGCTCTCAGAATCCGAGCGTGTTTTTGACATCTGTCATATTTTCTGGCATAATCCGATGCATCTCGATTTACAATCGGCCAATAATATCCATATCAGAGCACTTTCTTAGCAGGTGATTGCCCCCAGTGTGATCGCCACATTCTCCTTCATTTACATCATGCAATACTCATTTGATTTTATCATGGGCAATACACTGGAGTAAAGGAACATAGTACCCTCTTCTATACATGACTCCATTTTGAATAGTGAACAGTGAAGCCTTTCGAAGAACTTGTCTTTTTTCACTCCTACGCTTCGGCAAGGTCCCATGCTCGAGATAGTTTCTAAACGGAGTCATCCATGATTCCTTATCGGGAATGACTTCAAATACCCAGTCTGTTTCCATCTGATCGATGCTAGGGGAAGATAATGTCTCTACGGGAATGATTCCCATTTGCTATGCCTCACCTGTACTGGCTAACTTTGCTAAGGAATCGGCCTTCCGATTGCATTCTTGGGGTATGTAATAAATGGCATAATAGTCAAACTGATCTAATATTTCCTAGACCTGAGTAAGATAAGCAGCTTGTCTTTGGTCTTTTGCCCGATACTCTCCCTGAACTTGACACATGACCAATTGTGAATCACAGTAAATCTCCATAGCAATAATTCTTAAATCTCTAACAAGTCTTAATCCGGCGAGCAGGGCTTCATATTCAGCCTCGCTATTAGTCGCATGGAAATCGTACTTCAAGGCATAGCATTTAGATCGGCCTTCAGGAGTTTCAAGTACAACTTTGGCGCCTAAGCAGCGGTCGTTCGATGCACCATCAGTATGCAGCTTTTAGACATATTGAGGAGATTCACTGGTTTTGGGCAAGTCCTCTGGAATAATGAATTCAACAATGAAATCTTGCTAGGACTTGTCCTTGAATGGCTCGCTTTGGTGTGTAAGTGATGTCGAACTGACTCAATTCAATATTCCACTTGAGTAACCTACCTGACGTCTCAGGCCGCGTAAAGACCTATCGTAACGGCTGCTTGGTGTTGACGGTGATAAGATAAGCCTGGATATACGGGCAAAGCTTCCTTGAGGAAATAACCAGACAATAAGCCAACTTTTCTAGCTTCAGATTATTTCTCTCAGCTTCGGTCAGTCATTTGCTAATGTAATATACTGGCTGTTGTATCCGAACTTCCTCCCTAATTAGGGCAACACTGATTGCGTTTTCTAACACCGCCAAGTAGATGTACAATCTCTCGTGATCAATAATCTTTGGCAGAATGGGTGGTGTGGACAGGTGTTGAATCAGTGATCGGAATGCTCCCTCGCATTCTATAGTCCATTCAAAATTTCGTTTCCCTTTCCTGATCAGGTCGAAGAAGGGAATTCATTTGTCGGTGGATTTTGAAATGAACCTGCTCAGTGCTGCCACTTTTCCATTGAGGCTCTGAACCTGCTTTATAGTCCTTGGAGTCTTGTTTTGATTGCCCGGATCTTCTCGGGATTGGCTTTAATTCATTTGTCCAAACGCGACACCGAAGTGACATTTCAATGGGTTGAGTTTCATTCTTTACTCTCGGAGGATGTTGAACATCGATTCCATGTCTTTGATATGATCAGTGGAGAATCGTGACTTCACAAGCATGTCGTCACATATATTTCCACGGTTTTTCCGATCTAGTTAGCGAACATTCGATTAACTAGCTGTTGGTAAGTTGCCCTAGCGTTCTTGAGTCCAATTGTCATGACTTTGTAGTAGTAAAGTCCCAGATCGGTGACGAAACTGGTATGCTCCTTAATGGGCAAGTGCTAGGGTATTTGGTTGTAGCCAGAATATGCATCCATGAAGGATAAGAGTTCATGTCCAGCCGTTGAGTCTACAAGCTGGTCGATTCGGGGAAGTGGAAAACTGTCTTTAGGGCAAGCTATATTCAAGTCCGAGTAATCAACACATGTTCTCCATTTCCCGTTAGGCTTTCTGACAAGTATAGGATTGGACGCCCATTCCGGATATAATGCATCTCGGATAACCCCGTTCGACTTGATTTTATCTTCTTTTTTTTAAGGGCGGTAGATCTCTCTGGTTCCAAACCACGCCTTTTTTGCTTGACCGGGACTACTACGGGTCAATATTCAATGTATGGCTCGCGATGTCCGGGGAGATTCCACACATGTCAGAATGTGTCCAGGCAAACACGTCGCGGTTTGCCTGGAGAAATTCAACCAATTCCTCCTGCATCTGTTGGCTAAGCTGAGATCCAGTCTTTATCATTTTAGAATCGTCATTATCGTCGATGGGTACATCGATCATCATCTCGACCAGGGAACCTTGACTGTCTTTACTTTCATCTTCACTTTCGATATCTCTCAGGTAAAGATCCCTTGGGAATTGGGTGGGTGCCCGGGCCTAGGCCCAAGCGTTAGCTGTCAATTTTCCGCAAAGCGGAGGCAGAGATATTCCTTTACACCCTTTCCTTTTTCTTTTCGCTGCACCGCCCACAGCTCAGCAACATAACAGGCTCGTCCAGCAGCGTGGTCTCCCTGAACAACTCCAACTCCATTGTCGGTAAGGAATTTTAAAGTCAGATACCAAGAGGAAATGGCAGCCCTAAACTCAACTATGGCTGGTCGGCCCAAGAAAGCATTGTATGGCGAGTCTATATCCAATACAACAAAAACTGTAATATCCGGACTCTTCGGCGTTCTCCAATTCCCAATTCCACTAGTAGCTCCACCATCCCAGTTGGTATAGTCGCACTTCCATTGAAGCCATGAATGCGAGATTTATAAGGCTTCAAATCCTTTGTTTCCATCTTCATCTGATCATAAGCTCACTTAAACAATATGTTCACTGTACTTCCACTGTCTACTAAGATCCACTTCATCCAAGCAGGACCTATTTGGGCTAAAATGACAAGTGGATCAATGGTTGAGGCTTCGACTCTGTCGGCATCCCTACTCCGGAATATGATGTCGTCCGTTATCATTTTCTGTTGCTTGGCCAAAGCCCCGTCTTCCAAATTACTACAACATTCGAAGCTCGCATGCCTAATAGAACTGGCATACGACTCTATTTCCTTCCAGCTTCGATCTGCTGGATAAGGACTACCACTAACAGTATTAATCACTAGCCTCCTGCTGGTAGGAGCGGGTTCCTCCAGTGTCGCCTGATTTGGTATTTGGTTTTGATTAGATGGGCCCGCACCTCCAAACTGCGGCGCCCGAACAAACTATTCCAACTTTCTCTCTTGTATCAACTTCTCAATAATATCATGTAAATGATGGCACTCGTTTGAATTATGGCCATAGCTATCGTGAAATCTACAAAACTTCCCCGTTTGAATCTATTTTTCTGACGATTACTTCGGAGTAGGTATCTTATATTGAATAGTATTGAAGGTCTACAAGTATACATTTTCCAGCAACGTATTTAAAGGAGTATAATGGTCAAATATAAGAGCCCTGCATCATGGCCCACGATTCTAATCCTGCTTCCTGATTTGATTTCCATTGCCTTTCTGTTAATTCTGCTTATTTTGTATGTTCAATTGCACCTTTCTGAAACTCTCCCCGGTTTGTTTAACTGCGACATTGCTTTGGATTCCTTCCACACTAGGCCCTGCATCATCCTTTTTCCTAGACTATTTCACATCCTCCCTTCTCAAGAACTGGGCTGCCTTGGAATAGAAATGGTCTAATGAGGTAGTGGGTTTTCTGGCCAACCAGTGGCCAAATTCAGAATCAGGATCGATCCCCTTAGTTAGTGCCATCAGAATTGAGTTGTCACTGGGATTGCTAATCTCGACGCATGCAGCATGAAACCTCTCCAGATAACGCCTGAGTGTCTCTCCAGGAGCTTGAGTGACACTAGACAAGGTGTTAACATCTTTCGGCCTTGTGACATGCATGCAAAACTGTCCAACAAACTTCGTTGCCTACTAGTTAAAACATGAGGTAGATCGAGGTGGTAGACGAGTAAACCACATAGTCGATATGCCCCCTAGGGAGATAGAGAAACTTGGTACTTTACCGCATCATCGGCTCGTGCATCATTCATTAATCATTTGTACTTTAAGATGTGCTGGTTAGGATCAGAGCTCCCTTCATAAACGGGTAGAGTTGGCATTCTGAATTGCCAGGGCGGTTCAGCGTAGAGAATATCATCAGTGAAAGCAGTATGACTCCAGGAGATTCTCCTATAGTCATTGGTGAGGCCCTGACTTTCGCGGATCATCTAATGGAACATTGTCGGGATATCCGGCATCTGGACGTTCTGGGCATGCTGAGCCAAGGTGTGGTTGGGTTCCACAATGCGAGGATGGGTCGGTCACGGTCGATGGTCCATATCTCGCATCCTTGGATTTAGGCTTTCAGGAACATAAGGCTTAGGAGTATAATTGCATTGACGGTGGGTCGGATCCGTTCGGTTCCGAGCGTCAACTTCCAACTCAGTAGCAATGGTGGTAGCACGGTTGTCAATAGTATGATAAGGAACATTACCTCCTCGAGAGGAGGGTCCGGTTTGATGGCTGGTTGACAGGCCAACTCTCGGTTGCCCAAGATTCAAGGTGCGCTGATGTCCAGTAGCCTATGTATAGCGTCCATCCAGCCGTGGGCACGTGGATCCATGATTAAAGTCAAAAGAGGCTAAACTTTCAGTGGATGAATAGGAAGCCTGATCCCTTTTGGATCTCCTTCATCTTTGATAATTCAGTTGATTGGTCAATTCCACGTTGGCATGGAGTTACTGAGTAAGCTGTTGGCGGCTTTGATTCAGCTCTTGTATTAACAGTTGGAACTCTTCCCTAGTGACAGGGCCTTGCGGATCTGAGGGTCCGACAGCATTCTGATCAGTAGAAGGAAGTTGTGCATGGTTCTGCCTATCCTGTCCTTCTGGATCTGCAGCTGTTGAAGTAGTCCTAGTTTTGACCATAGCGGATAGTGAAGCTCTCTCCTAGACTTGGTATGAATCTGAATAGGATGGAAGAACTTCTGAACCTGAAATCTAGATCTCCTCCATAGATTCTTGCAATCGGATATCAGTAGTAGATCAAATGAGCAGGAGAAAAACTGGGTTTTCTCAGTGAAAGCACCAAAGTGTTTGTACCAAAATTGGGCACAACACTCTTCGGATGTGTTTGAAGAGATAAAATGAAGAAATTAAATGTAAAAAGAGGTAGATTTAACAGACATACCAATCAATGGATAAGAAAATGCGCAGAAACACACTGATTTAGAGTGGTTCAACATATGGCCTACGTCCACTATGAAATGGCTAACTTTTATTGATTTTTGCTTGCTTGTTACAATGAATTACAATAGTACAATCCAAGTACAATAGTAATTTCGGCAGAGTATGGACGTAGAAGAGCCAAAAGTCCCTTTTCAGTAGGTCCTGGGAAGCCGTTTATAAGCGTAGGCAGCAAATATCTCGCCCAGATCTCAGAAGACCTCTTCTCTCACGTGGGTGGGCCAATGCGATCAATCCTCGGTTGTTTGGACTCAATCCGTAATCGATACGAATGAAATTCGTATCGATCAAGAGTTAGCCTAATCGAATCGAGATCGATCTTGAACATTCCTGAGGTTGCACGCAAGCTCCCGTGAAAATTTGGTAGCATTTGGACTTTTAGATTTTGAGTTATGATCGATGCAAGTTTGAGTTTGTTGAAGGCTACCGAGTATGCATCGCTTCTGTTCGCAGCGCTTCTGTTCGCATCACTTCTGTTTTCATCGCTTATGTTTGCATCGCTTCTAGGAACGTGCTTGCTAGGTGACGTGGCGTTAACTTTTAGGATCGATCCACTTTTCATGCCGAGCGCCCGAGTCTTTCTTATGGACGTGCCTCGTTCGTATCGACCCAGCTTAGCCTCGTTCGTACCCAGTAATTGCTATGCTATTCGTATCGATCATTGTTTCTTCATTTCGTATCGATCAATGAAAGTGTCATTCGTATCGGTCCATCTTGCATTATTCATGTCGATCACTGGCCGATCGATACGAATAGGGTGCATAGGTGGATCGATATGAAGTAATGGTTTTTATGGCTTCGATGGATATGATGTAGATGTGGATGACTCGACACGAATAAGTTGGGGGATGATGGATGCAAAGTAATATGAGTATGGATGGATACGAACCATGTGTGTTCCATGGATGCGAACAAGTTTGATTCCGATGGATACGAAGGAGGCTGCTTAGGATGGATGCAAATGAGGATGGATAAAAGAACATTGCCCTGGATGGATTCGAATGAAACAAATAGAAAGGGAGTGGACTGATGGATACGAATGAAAGCGATGTGAAGGAGGTGGTCCAATGGATACGAATGAGTGCGCTGCTTGATTTGCATCGATCATATCTTGAGCATATGAACTCGGATTGACTTGAAATTAGGTACGTTGGCTTTGATAGCTTTGCTTGTCATGTCATATCAATTGTAGCTCGATCTGGACTAGGGCAAAATTCATCAGTATCCATAGTAGACCTATGTACAATGATCTCTAGGATGGACCGTCTTCAGTTTCCGGTCAATTCCTTGGTATCATGGCCATGCCAAAAGGCGGGATAACAGTTATTCCATATCATCTCCTAGAGGGAGAGATAGAACCCCTAACATCAAAACCACCTCTTAGGGGTTGGGTTAGGGTAGCACCCATCAGCAGCCTTTTGGAGGAAGGTCAGCTAAGTATATATCCCTTTAAGATAAGGGAAGCCCAAAGAGTGGCTCACCAAAGAATGGACTAAGATGTCCAAGCCCAAAGAGTGGCTCACCAAAGAATGGAATAAGATGTCCAAGCCCAATGAGTGGCTTATCAAAGAATGGAATTGGATGTTCAAGCCCAATGGGGGCTCCAAATAGAAGAATGATGACAGAGGTATCCATAACTCAAGACCAAGGGTTAAAACCCAAAACGATAAAGGGTTATAGAAAGAAATCTATATATCAACTGGGACAAAGTTAAAATCCTAAAGAAGGATACATAAGAGACAATAGGACAAAGATGTCCAACGCTGCAATTGAAAATAGACAAAGAATCTAGAATTATATTCAAAGGAAATAAGATATGAATTAGCAGATCCTAGAACATCTATTGCTCGAGAAATAGTTACCATGGCAATGGACAAAGAAATTTTAGGTGACATGGACAAGAAAAGGGATAAAAGAATTCCCTAGCATGGAATTAAAGACAAAAATATATATGAAAGCCAAAAGAACGGAATAGACAACAAAGTATTTCAAATGGTAAACAAAATCACACGCAAGGAATAAGATGAATAAACCACTACATAATCCACAGAAATAGAGTAATCCCTTAGAAAAAAAGAGACTCTATAAGTATATAAGGAGTCAGTATTCCAATTAATCACAAGGTCTTGCTGATGCAACTCAACTCCAATATATCAAAACTTTACTAACCCATAGGTCCAGGGGAGTATTGTTTAGCCAGATGGATTTTTGATTTGATATTGGATGAATTTCTAATAATATATTTGTCAGCTTGGATCCTGAAAAGGTTTTGGTTAGGTTCTTGATTTATAGACTTTCAATTCCTTTTCGTGAAGATTTTATCCATGATGATTTGTGGATTTCATGAAAATTTATTAATCTCATTGGAGAATTTATATAAGAAATTCATATTGAATTCCCAGTTTCAAGGTTTCCCAATTCCTTCATTGACTTTCGAAATGATTTATGAACCTTACATACATGAATTTTCATGATGATTTTTAATCATTCATTTGTTTATTGAGTTCCTAAACTCTTAACTCATCCGTGGAGTTTTTATGATAATTATGGATTTCCTGTTGTTTTGTGATGATTTGTTGATTTGGCATTCATGATTTTTCTATTAAATCACTATCGTTATTTCTTGCTAAATTATTGGTTTAACGAATTTCTCAACTGATTTCTATGATGATTCAGGAATTTAACGTGTTATAGTTTCCCAATGAATTTTCATGATAGTTTCCTATTGATTGCTTGTTTCATGAGTTCATGATTTCTTGGTTCCCTTTATTGATTTTCCATCATATTTTATGAATTTTCCATTGACCTTCTGATTTTGAATAAGAATAAACAGATTTCAGATCACATTTTTGATTCTTTAATTCCCTAATTTAATAGAGTTTAAGCTTCCTCACTGATTTTTGTGATGATTGATGAATTTCATATATCTAGTTTACTTATTGGAAATTTTGGGTGGTTTTTATTGGGGTCTTAAGTTGATGAATTTTGAAAATACTTGACGATTTTCATGATGATTTCTGATCTCCTTATTGGATGTTTGTTAGTCCTTTATAAGATTTTTGATTTCTTTTAAGAATGTATTATTCTTTTCACCAGGAAAGTTGAAGCGAAGATGAGGGTATTCCAATTTTTTTTTGTAAATTCTGTAGAAAGAAATGTCTCGCTAACTTTGAAGTCTTTAGGAATGGTGCTTTTTTAGAGTAAAATCTTCTTAGGTTAACATACTTACTTAGTTAGTCTCCTGGGATGACATGATATAAAGAACCGATATTTTGAAATAGTACAGCAAAAAGCAGCTAAGTATAAGGAGCAGTCTTCTGGTATAAAAAATACAAGCGTGGAGCATGTTAGCAATTTAAGGGTTTTAAGATGACCTATGAATTTGAAGTAATTCTTATAGAAAGCCTGTCTTATGCAGGAATTCTCCAGATAATGTCTATTTGCTATTTATTTTTAGGATAAATGAAGACCGTAATCATACAAGATGACAAAATAAGTCCATCTCATTTTTTAGATGTATGAAAGAGAACACCTAAATTTTTCGACAAAATATCAATCTTAGCCCGTTCAACTCTTCCCTCTTTTATAAAAATAATAATAAATCATTCATCTTTGCAACAAAGAAGAGCATTAACAGCAGCCTGTAACGTTCATCAAATTCATCCCTACTTTTAATGCATAGGTGCCACATTGCTGCTGCTGTTACGCAATGGGACTACTAAATCAACCTCAAGAGGCTAAGGAAGTGCAAAGTGCTCAGTCCAGCAATGCAATTCATCTGCAACCCAATTTTTTCAATCATCACTTGATGGCTATGTGGTCCATGCTTTACGACTTAAACACTGCCATGTTCTGGATGGATTTGGCTATCTGGGAAACCTCCAATGAGAACTCTACGCTGGCAATGTATTCGCCCTATCGGCCAATAGGGTTGAACCCACCATCATCAACTTAGTCGTTTAACTCTGTACCTTCTTCCTCTCCCAAACAAACTATGATTAAGGGGTTATTTTATCTTTCTACTAATCGTCCTCGATGTTTAATTCTGAAATAGTAACATCTTTTTGAATATGTATATGCTAACGGGTTATTAATATTATATAAGTTAATGTTTTGAGATTTTAGTCTAATTAAATTTCTTGAATGATGTTATGTGGTTAAGGTAAGCTTAATGGATTAATTCTTTTTGTTGAATAATGATTTTTCTTAAAGAAAGAAGTTAGAAGGTTTGGGTCACTGACTTTAAAGAAAACATTGGTGTTAACCCGCCTTTTGGCAAGGCTGTGGAGAGGCGGATTCAACTTAACCAACTTCACGATTATCGAGGCTGAAATATAACAGATTTGGTCTAGACGGATGATGTTCACTTGGATAGATGCTTGATCAAGATAGGTCGTTCGGTTGGAATGAAATGGTTCGAAGTGATTGGAGTTCGACCTTGTGGCTCGGTCGTTCGGCATGGCATGGTCCGGTCGAGGTATGGAAGTTTAGGAAGGTCGTTTGGTTGTGGCTCGGCATTACTGCTCGGCATCGCACCCCGCTCGGCATCGCACCCCGCTCGGCATCGCACATCGCTCGGCATCGCACCCCGCTCGGCATCGCACCTTGCTCGGCATCACACCCCGCTCGACATCGCACCCCGCTCGCCATCGCACCCCTCTTGGCATCGCACGTCGCTCGGCATTGAACGTCGCTCGGCATTGAACATGGCATTGAACATCGCTCGGCGTTGAACGTCGCTCGGCATCGTACCTCGCTCTACATTAAACGTCGCTTGACATTGAATGTTGCTCGGCATTGAACGTCGCTCGGCATTGAACGTCATTCGGCATCATGATGAGGTGAGGATGGCTCGGCATTGTGACTCGGCAAAGTGGATCGACATTGGCTATATGGTGACATGGGTCAGCATCAATACATGGTTCGGCGCTAGCTTTGCTCCAAGTTCTAGACTAGTCTGCTTCGAGTTTCGGATAAGCTCGCTTCGGGTCAATACCCGGGTAACTTCCATTCGGCATGTCAATTGCTCAGGATCGGTCGGCATGATGAAGTAGGGTTCGGCTATGGCCTTGGTGGGCCCAAACTACTCAGGAGGCCCAATAACCTGGTTTTGCCTATAAATACAACATGTGGGTCTCCAGATGAGGGGATCTTCTTTTTGCTCTCTTACTTTCTCTTTTCTAAGGCTAAGGCTGCTCTACTACTTTGTAACTGTAATCAGTTTTTACAGCAATAAAATGGAAACTTCTGGAGTGGACGTAGGCAGGAGTTAGCCGAACCATTATAAAACTTGTTATTCTTTACTGCTTTCATTTTAATTTTTATTATTCTTCACGTTTATATTCTCTACATACATTATATTCTTGAGTCGTGACCGTGATTTGGTGCTCTCGCTTGGATTTGGGTGTTAGTGACCAATTTTGGCGCTAACATTTTGGTGCTTTCACTGAGAACACCAGCACTCGGGAATTTTGGAGTTAGGAACTTGGATCCTAGAAAGCAATGGCTAGACCACCAACATGGAAGCAAGCAGCGGAAAGGAGCAATCTGGAAGGAAGTCAAGCGGCCTCTTCTGGAGCTAGAGAGGATCATTCTTCCATCTACATAACTCGGAATGAGATGCAGGTTATGATGAATTCTATGCAGGAGCAGATGATGATACGGCAAGAGGAGATGATGTGGGCTCTTCTTAGGAAATTTGGACAACCAAGAACTGTAGGTGCGTAAGTTGTTGGAACTAGACTAGAGGAAATCAACCAGCGGACAGATGGAGTGATTCAGTAGGGGGCCGCTCCCAATAAACAGAGAACTTACCATTTGGATGGACCTAGACTCGGTGGCACACCACCAGGTAATGCTGGACCAGTCCATGGAGGGATACCGGATGACGCTACGTGGCCCGACGTCAATGGAAATACAGGAGTACGTGACGAGGAATATGTGCCAGAATTTCCACACGGAGTTGGAGGGCAGTTTGGGAACATGGATAGGGGACAACCCTTGGTTAGAAACACTGGATTGGATGACATTATCAGGTGGACTATTCGCGGAGGTATGACAAACCGGGATTCAGAGGGAGTTAATAAAAGTCCAATTACCCAGAACATTAGGACAGCTAGGAATCTGCCCGATTTCAAACTACCCACTCTAGAAGTATACAACGGGAAGACGGATCCCATTGACCACTTGATGATGTACACTAGGCATATGGAAGTGCTGGGGGCAACGGAGGAGGTTATGGCCCGATGTTTCCCTCTATACTTGACTGATATAGCTGCTATGTGGTTCAGACACCTGGAGGATGGATCCATTGGAAGATGGGCAGAACAAGCGGATAAGTTCTTAGGTCAGTTTCGAGTTTACATAAAAAGGCCAAAGAACGTGATGAGGTTGACGTTAGTTAAACAGGGGGCGGCTGAATCGCTCAGGACATTCTTAACTCGATTGAATGCAGCAGTTGCTTCGGTGGATTGGCTGGATCCATCAATGGTTCTGATGGCTGTGGTATCAGGAGTTAGAGATAATTCGGATTTCAAAGTATCGTTGATACGGGACCCACCGTTGGATCTTGGGGAATTCTTTCATGAAGTTGAGAGATTTCTTCGAAAAGACGAAGCATGTTTGGACATGAGGTCAAAGGAAGTAAACATGGTTAAGGATGGAAGACTACCCGGTGAAAGCTCGGGTTAGGACAAGGATAAAGGGAAAAGGAAGCGCTGGGGAGAACCAAAGTTCTCCACTTACACAGGATTGAACACAATATTGGAGCAGATATTCTTGGATGCTCGAGATCGCCTTCCGTATCGAAGGCCGGCGAGGAGGGAGCCCTCGGAACGCAAAAGGACATCGGGAAGGCACTGTATTTTTCATGACTTGGATGGGCATGATACTAACAGCAGCCGGCATTTGAAGGACATAATCTAGGAGCATATAAGGAATGGTCAGTTGCGAAAATATGTCGAAACTCGGAATGCGGCAGTGGAACAGGAGCAGGCACCGTCTACCATGAACGACGAGGGCATGAGGCCCAGGAATGATGGTCGGTTGGTCATCAACAAATCTTGATAGTTTGGAATAAGTAACAAGCTCCGACCAAATGACTAAATCACTTACTCATGTACGGGGTCGGAGATAACCCTCAGGCATGCTCTGAGATGATGGATTACCGAGATGCCCCGGTTTGTGAAATCTGTTTTCCCCTTTTTGACTTGGACATTTGATTTTTCTGGTTTGGTTTTGGAGTTTGGTTTGAAATCCTTGTTTTGCTCGTTTTCTGGTTTGGATTCGGGTTTGGATGTTTGTTTTTTGGTTTGGATTTTTGATATGGATTTCTGGGTTTTCTGGTTTTGATTTGATTTTCCTTTGGATTTTGTCTAAAAGGTTGTCGATCATGGACGATACTTGGCAAGGGTCCGGAGAGACCAGGATTCGGCCTAGGACTTAGGCCCTATATTATCGGTTATTATCTCAGGTCGTCGAGTATGGATTATGCTCGGCAAGGGTCCGAAGTGACCAGGATTCAGCTTAGGACTTAAGCCATGGCATTATTTGACGTTCATGGACACTGAACCAGGAACACCATGGAATTACTTAACATAGGTCGTCAAGTGTGGATTGCGCTTAGCAAGAATCCAGAGAGGTTACTGAATTTGGATATTGGATATAAACAGCTATGGGTTTGGGCATGGACTCGGAACGGTCCCGAATTTGGACATCGACCCGGAGAGGTTATGGACGTGGTTATTGGTCGTTGGATATGGATGGATTGGAATTCGGTTGTCGAGTTTAGATGGATATGGATTTGGCTAAGGATTTGGCTACGGGATTCGGAATTAGATATCGACTTAGAGTAGTCGTAGATTCAGATAAGGATACGGCGATGGCACTTGGATAAAATGGATTGGATTATGAATCGAAAAGTATGGATGTGGATAACATACATACTTCGGATATCAGACATGAGGCTATTCAAAACACACCTTCCAATAGCAAGGCATGTTTTAGGGGGCAAATGTTAACTTGCCTTTTGGCAAGTCTATGGAGAGGCGGATTCAACTTAACCAACTTCATGATTATCGAGGCTGAAATATGACGGATTCAGTCTAAATGGATGATGTTCACTTGGATAGATACTTGATCAGGATAGGTCATTCAATCGGAATGAAATAGTTCGAAGTGCTAGGAGTCCGACCTTGTGGCTCGGTCGTTCGGCATGGCATGGTCCGGTCGAGGTATGGAAGTTCAGGAAGGTCGTTTGGTTGTGGCTCGGCATTACCGCTCGGCATCGCACATCGCTCGGCATCGCACCCCGCTCGGCATCGCACCTCGCTCAGCATCGCACCCCGCTCGGCATCGCACCCTAATTGGTATCGCAGGTCGCTCGGCATTAAACGTCGCTCGGCAGTCGCTCGGCATTGAACGTCACTCGGCATCGTACCATGCTCTGAATTGAACGTCGCTCGGCATTGAACGTCGCTCGGCATTGAACGTCGTTCGGCATCATGATGAGGTGAGGATGGCTCGGCATTGTGACTCGGCAAAGTGGATCGGCATTGACTATATGGTGACATGGGTCGGCATCAATACATGGTTCGGTGCTAGCTTTGCTTTGAGTTCTGGACTAGTCTGCTTCGAGTTTCGAGTAGGCTCGCTTCGGTCAATACACGGTTAACTTCCATTCGGCATGTCAACTGCTCAAGGTCGGTCGGCATGATGAAGTAGGGTTCGGCTATGGCCTTGGTGGGCCCAAACTACTCAAGAGGCCCAACAAACTGGTTTTGCCTATAAATACAGCATGTGGGTCTCCAGATGAGGGGATCTTCTTTCTGCTCTCTTACTTTCTTTTTTCTAAGGCTAAGGCTCCTCTACTACTTTGTAACTGTAATCGGTTTTTACAGCAATAAAAAGGAAACTTCTCGAGTGGACGTAGGCCAGAGTTAGCCGAACCACTATAAAACTTGTTATTCTTTAATGCTTTCATTTTAATTTTTATTATTCTACATGTTTATATTCTCTACATACATTCTATCCGTGAGCTGTGACTGTGATATGGTGCTCTCGCTTGGATTTGGGTCTTAGTGACCAATTTTGGCGCTAACAATTGGTTTCATCAATCCTTAAACTTGTTGATCTTACGTAACAAAATAGTAAACAAGCTTCCTTAAAAAAGGTTTGATTACCAAAACACACAAAAAATTTAAGTCAAAAAATTGAACAGTCTAAACTTTTGGCAAAGTCGAAAGGTTCATATAGAAGGCTTTCGACGAAGTCGAAAGGTTTATAAAAAAGCCTTTTGACAAAGTGTTAACGCTGAAAATTGAACGCTAACACCCGATGTGTGTAGTAAAGTTGTGAAAGCACCACCCGTGATACGGGAACAAGAAATAAGCAGTAAAATAGTAGAAAACGGTAAAAGACAGCGATCTATAGTGGTTCGGCTTAAGATCGAGCCTACGTCCAATTTGAATTCCTTTATTGCTGATTTTGATTACAAGATGATACAATGCACTTCAAAATACGATACACTTTGACCACAAAAACACTCTCGACTAATAGCTCAAACTTCGATGATGAAACTTGGTGAATCCGTGTCGGATGTGTGAAATTCCTCTCGAAGCTTGTTGTAGTGTCATGAATGTTTGGAGTTCTTCAAGTATTGAATGAGTTGTGAATTCTGCAGAGTAACAGCGCTTCAGAAAATGATCGGCCAAAAGTCCCCTTCATGTTGAAGGTAGCGCTGTATTTATAGAGAAGTCTGGACAGGAATTTTTGCCAAGTCCTGAGTCGTGGCCGACTAAAGATAAGTCCTAAGTCATGGCCGACTTAGCAGGTAACAGTATAAGTAAAGTGGCATAAGTGTCCAGGCATTGGATTTTAACTCGGTAGCCTTATGTCGTGGGTCGTGGCTCAACTGGTAGGCTTGCTCATTTCAGATAATAACACAAGTCCTAACTCGCTGACGAGCTAGGAGGCCACCGTGTTCAATAAGAAGCAGCGCTTCATTTGCTTAAGTCGTTCACGACACATGCTAGGTCGTAAGTCGTAGATAGCCTTAAGTCGTAGATCATCCACTTCCTTAAGTCGTTAACTGGTTGAGTCGGCCAACACCTTTAAGTCGCCGAGGCCATTAAGCCGTTAACTCCTTAAACCGTTAAGTCGTAGACTTCCTTAAGTCGTAAGTCGCCTTTGTTGTTACCGCTGCCTTCTTTAGGTCATTACCTCTTCTAGATCGTTAACTCCCTCAGGTAGTTAATACATGGAGTACTTTGAGCTGTTAAGTCGTCCAGACCTTAAGTCGTTAAGTCGTCTAGTCCTTGACTCGTTGAGTCGTCCAGTTCTTAAGTCGTAGACAAATTGAAGGTTAACATTTGCCCTTCGAAGTACACGCCTAAGTCGTACATCGTGTGCTTTGACTCATCTTAACTTGCGTGTGCCGATTCGAGTTCTATTGCCCCTGAGATATAAAAGGCTTAGGTCGTTTCTTCTACTTCCTTCTTCTCACTTGCTCTATCGTTTGAAATCACCATTGACGTAATTCCGAGCTTTCAAAGACGAATTCCAACCACCCAGTCGTCGATCATCTTTCCGTTATACTACGTAAGTGAATCCGGTCATCGTTCACCCACGTCCATTATCGAATTGCTAACTCCCCATTTTCCGACTTCAATTCACTTTTTGGTGCCGCGTTTCATTATGAATAATGTTTTGATCGATTTGTGATTGCCATCGATCATGTTGTGGTTGTGATAGAGCAGAAATGTTACGGATTCATGGCAAATCTGAGGCGATTCGAATTGGTTTTTGGGTGATTCGATGGTGTGATGGAACGAGGATCGTTGTTGATTGAGAGGCTATTGGGTTAACGGGTTAGGAGTTAGAAGGGTATCGGGTTAGGAGTTAGGGAGAAAAGTCGGTTGGTCAAATGGAGTGAGATATTGGCTTGGTTATGACTTAGCAATTTCGTGCGACCCAGTGACTTCCACGACTTAACTCTGAACCGACCTAGCAGCTTTTGCGACCTAAGCTTTGAGTCGTGGTCGAGTTAGGACTTGGAGAATTTTACATCACTTTGAACTGAAGCCCTTTCCCTTCTTACTATGCCTTGCGACTTAAAGATTAACGACTCATAGGACAAACGTCTTGACAAGTTGACGACTTAACTTGACTCACTATACATTCACTAAGTCGCAGACGACCTAGTGCTTAACCGGCCTAAACAGTGACAGCATAGGCTTGAATTACTGAAACAAACTGCCTGAATACTGGATTGTCCGGACTTTAACCCGTTAAACTTTGTTGGATTTCTTCACAGATCACTTTAACTTGCAAGCTAACAATCTGTTTAATACAACATTTACAGAAAATTGGGACGAATATACTGCCACTGACTGCCCATATCAAATGACAGATTAGTTAACAACAGATAATCAACTTAAATAGATTGTGTGAACGAAGTGCTTTAAACCATCAAATTCAAGCAAAGTATTAGAGTAACATTGGAATAGTCAACTAAAACTGACCTGTTTGCACTAATACTGTACCTGAACTTTAAATTAACAAGTTTTGAAATTTGATAATCAATCAATCGTCGACTAGCTTAATTTTAGTTATATTTACTTGTTATTTTTATTAGTTCTGCACAACACTTCACACTTTTTAGGAAACGTGCACCTTCACATTTGAATATCCAGTTGCTTGTGTAGAATGACTTCTCAGCAAGAAGATATAACAGTCCAGGCTGAAGAAGCCACTTTTATTCCAGCTCCATTAGTCAATCCTCCAGAAAGAGCCTCTACCACTCTATCGTACAAAGTTTTCCGGCAGTTGTGCGCTCAGTTTGGCATTGCTGAAGCTGATGCCATTCTTCCTGAGAAAAGCAACACTGCTGATGTAGCGCCTCCTGGCTTTGTAGCGGTCAATCGACAAATGTGCCTGAGCGGGGCCGTCCCCCCTTTCAACAACTTTTTCCAGTATCTTCTTCGACAACTGGACATCTCCCCATTTCAGCTACATCCCAATGGCTATGCCATTCTAATGGGGTTGTTTGTATTATTTAGTAGAACGCTTGACCGTCTCCCTAGTTTTGACGAGATCTGCTACTTATGTTCTTTTACTAGAACTAAAGATCATCCTTTGATCACTATTGTGAGAAGCGCCAGAAATCGTAAATTGATTGTCGGCCTCCCTGACAGTGCCCATGGGTTCTTAACTCAGTACTTTTACGTTCGATGTCCCCCGGGGTTTTATGCTGTGTGGAGGGAAGGAAGTAAGATTATCTATCTTTACATCTTCTATTCTCTGAGTTTTGTGAAGTCCAAATTGCCAAATGTTAATTTCGCTTTTTCATTTCAGCGCTCCCCCCTCCTTCTAGGGATCCCAGCCACAAGCCAACTCTGGAGAGGCTCATGGCCGTACCAGTTGAAGAGCGGGACGCGAAATTTTTATTGAAAGACGAATTTCTTCACCAGTTTGGACTTCTTTACCCTTCTCGCTCCACTCAGCCTCACGAAGTTCCTGTTTCTCCAGGAAAGGCGTCTAATGCCCCAGCTTTTGTTGAAGAATCCATACCACAAGAACCTACCACTGAGGCTTCACTGGTGAAGTGTTCTGCCTCTATTGACGTTGCGGGGTCGTCCGGCAATTTAACACTTTCTCCAGTTATTGAAGAGGAGGAAAATACTCACATTTCTGTAAAGACGGCTGATGTGGAAGTTGAAAAAGAGAGTTCTGTTGGGCATCATGGCGATGACACTTTTGATAATTTGAGTGATATAATGATAACTTATCAAGAGCTTTTCAAAGATTATATTTCAAAAGCGATCTCTCTTGTTGTTGAAGCGACTTCTTCTTTGCAACAAACTACAACACCTTCTACACCAGCTGTCTCCATTCCCACACACCGGAGTGGTTTGTAGTTTGACGCGCATAGTTTGCACGCTGCACACACTTAGGATGCTTAGAACTCTCATTCACTTAGCTTTTTTAATTTGAAGATTTTTAAGACTTGTCTTTTCTTCAATTTCAGGTTCTTTGATGGGGTGAAGTGGTTCACATTATGACAACTTTCGACGCTATGGAGGGCGTGACTCTTATGATTATGGACACTATCTCCCTGTTCGTAGGGAATCTGATGAAGAGTGAGTAGTTAGAAAAGCTCAAGAGAGACGAGCTTACGAAGAGCAACAAAGAAGAAGGGATGATGACTCCCACAAACGAAAATCTTAAGACGCAAAAGGGAAAAGTCACGCTCCCGAAGACCCGAGTAAACGGGTTAGACTTAGTGAAAAGGACGCGTCTGCAATTTTCGAAAAGTCTGACGCCCCTATCTCTTCTAATATCCCATCCGGCTCTCCTGCTTTAAAGAAATCCGACATCCAGACGATTATCAACAGGCCACAATATCGGGTCAAAGATGCCCCTCCCACCCTTCAAAGCCTGTAACGACCCGTAAATTTCAACTGTTTTAATAACGTAATTAGTTGAAATTTTGTGAAATTTTAAACGATAAAATTTCGAAATATAAATTTGATATTTGGAATGCGTCTAGTTAAACATAGCAAGTGGTAAATTTTCGTCCGAAAATTTGAAAGTTTATTTCGCGCGTAAATTTACTTCAATTTAATCAGTTAAAAAGCATTGAAAATAAAATATTTTCGGAACCTAAATATTTTACATAGAAAAATTCTAATTCCTCTTCTGACTAAGACGTCATTTTCGTTTTTCCAAATTTGGGCTTCTATTGCTCCGTCGATCTTATTTTCGGCAATATAGCAGCATTCCGTTCCGATATCGATTTTTGATCCGATGATCGTACCACAGATATCCATATACCGTTTTGATCGTCTCGTCGTGCTGATCTCCGTATTCTATTTGTTTGTGTGTTTTGGGGTCCGGTGCGTCGTGGAAACCGTGAAACAATCAATCGTATCGGCTTCAGAATTTTAGCTTTTAAACTTCTCCTGACCGTTTAGTTGCTCGATGTGTATAACCCTATAGCCTCTGCATAATAAATTCATAAATTCAACTGGTGACGTTTATTTTTCCATCTGTTCACTTTATAAAAGTCTGTTCGTTTCACCTACTCCATCTCTTTTTCTTTCCCCGTGTGTTCTGTCATTCTATTCTATTCTAGAGAAATTATAAATTATAAAAAATATCTCAGACATATAAAACCTTCTCTCCCTGTAGCCTAAAACTTTCAAATTCCCTGTTCATTCCCGTGGTCATTATCAAAACAGTCTCGTTCTCATCCTCGTGGCCATTTTTCCATTGGCATGTGCTCATCTTCCTACCGCCGCTACCCAGATCCACGCCCAGCCTGCCATCACCGTTCGCCTACCCGCCTCCACCTACACCAGTCCATGCTCATCTCGTCCTCCCATCACCGAGCCAACCTCACATCTTCCCACCGCACCATGCTTCTCCACAAACCCATCAACTTCAGCCACCCTCCTCCGCGTTTTCTTCCACTTCCCACCTTCAGTTCGACCACAATAGCCACCATTTTCCTTCAACGTTCTCACCTGGCCGAGCTCTACAACCATGCTTGCCATATCTCCTCTTGCTTTAGGTAGGAATGTAGATTTTGTTTATATATATTTACACTATATGTATACAAAGAAATATTTGAGGTTGTTGTACGTGAAATAAATATTCACATAACTATTTACCATTTGATTTGTATATATTGAATATAGGTATTTGTAGTATAAGTTTCAGCAAAGCTTATAAATTGAAACTACTTTGAATAATATATAATACCTTATTTTACATCATCTATTTGTTTATATATGTGTAGTCTTATATAAAGATTTACCATGATTTGTTTGAGTCTGTATAATAGTGTAAGTTTATTTTAAACACTGAAGAAAAAAAGCTAATATGGGTAATAAAATTTATGTTATACACTGTTTATTTCATTATATATAACAGTTAAGATAAATATATGTTTTGTTACTTCTAAAAGCTTAAGTTAATTGGTTTAGCTTATAGAAATATATTGAGTACATGTTGCAATATAAAAGGCAGAGTATATACATAGTTACAGATACATATGTTATATATAGGATATAGTTTATATGTGTTATATTTTAAATGAAGTTGAATTTTATGATAGTATATATATTATATTTTATTTTGTATGTGTTTTAAAGTTATATTGTTTTGTTATTAGTTTCAAATACTGTACATATTCAGAAAAGAGGTATATAAATGTCTGGTGTTCGGTCCCATATGTATTTATAACAGATCAAAAGATTTTGCTTACTTTATATGATATAGTGCATACGTGTGACAGGAATATGGGCAACTATTAGTTTATATAATCATATTAGTAGTGTTAGTATTATTTTATTTATATAAAGTGTTCTATATATACATTGGTATGAACTTTGGATCTGTTTGTATAAGTATATATAGCTTTATGTATATGTATATTATATATTACTATTCATTTAACACGGTCCAGTCATTACTTTTGACAAGCCTTCTGTCTCATTTGTGCAAACATTGTTTTAGAAATGTTGCTTTAAGTATTGTTTTTTAAATTTTAATACAAATTTTATTTGGGGCTCGAAAGGTAATATAAATTTTTGACTATATATACAGTTAGTTATATATTATGTTATATATATATATATATATATTTCTATAGGTTTATATGGGCAATATGTTAAACATTTGATCTTAATTAAATATGTTATTTTAATAATGTTAAAATTTAAAATTTTATTCATAATGATAATAATATAACTGTTGTTTAGATCAAATTGATTCTGATTCAGTTCATCAATTCTATTTATCAGTTGTCCGTCGAATTCGTGCCGATCTTGTCATTTTGGATTCGTGTCTGGATTTCGTAACACAACTTCGTGTCGAATCATCTCTAACCTCGAAAGGTGAGCACTCACTCACGATTAACGTTCATTTATTTATTAAATTTGATTTCAATTGAAACGACAATTGAAATATGCTGCTGTTAGATATTTACACTGCTATTACCTGTATCAGTTCACTTGTGACATTTGACACCATTATCTGTTATATATATGAAATGATAATCCAGTTTGGTTGTTAATTGATTGATTGTTGATGTTTATATTGGACGTTAAATTGTTAATGTTAAAAAGATAAATAGTATGCAATTGAAATTGATATAGGATAATTAAATGTAAAAATTTGATTAACTGACATTTGTATTATATGACCCCTTTAACTGTTGAATTTATTGACACGTAGGATTTGTTTAATTACATTTTGAATCACTGAATGTATGTTGTTAAATTGATGATGTATGAAATTGTAAATAGATGACAAGTGAAAAAAACCGTAATGTAATAATCTTTAATCTACATGAAATGATAGTGTAGATTCTAGAAATAATTATATTAATTCGTACAAATAACAATGCGAATTAATACGATTATTTCGGGATTAATTGAATTGATTATTGGATTGTTATTGATTGTTGTTATTGCTTGTTAATTTACTTTTACACCATCCCAGTTATCACACTGCAAGTTCACTTTACTATGCTTTGATTTTGAATTGAATTGGAATCGGGTTGAAATGATAAATACCCAAATTGAACTTTGACCTAGGATAGAAAATTAAATAAAACCTGATTGGTCAATAATTTGATTTAAAAATAAAACGAAGATTTTATTTGAATAAATAATATGGTTTTGAAATGAAGTTGAAATTTGAATTTTAATGAAAGGAAAATGTTAATATGTAATAATCTTAAACAAAATATTAACAATGTAATTGATAAAAGAATGTTGTTTAATTTGAGAAATTATTGAATTAAGTTTGAAATTATTAAACTTTGAAATGATTTAATAATTAAGTTTGAAATTGTAATTAAGTTTGAAATTATTAAACTTTGAAATGATTTAATAATTAAGTTTGAAATTGTAATTAAGTTTGAAATTATTAAACTTTGAAATGATTTAATAATTAAGTTTTGAATTATTTAATAATTAAATGAGATTGAATTATTTAATGATTAAATTGATTTGGATTCTTTAATAAGAGAAATTGAATTTTTGAATAAGTGAATTTTACTTCGTAATAACTGAAATTGAGTTTCTTTATTAATTAAGTTTTGGAAAATTATTTAAGTAAGTAAATAAGTGAAATGGAATTTCTTTAACAAGAAATGAAAATGTGATATTTTTGGAATTAATGTAAGACTTGTAATTGAAAGAATTGATTTGACGAATTTAGTTTAATTCAAAATTGTAAGTTTTGATTTAATGAAGTTGAACTTAATAATGGATTTAATGAATTGGAAATTTAATAGAAATTGTTTTGAATGGAAAATTTACTAAATGAATATTGAATGAGATCGATAAATGAATTTAAACTGATTTAAATGTTAAATCAAATTAATTTAAATGATTTCGAAATGAAACTTATATACGAACTTGAATCAATATTTGAATTGTTTTAAATAGAAATTTGAGATTGAATTATAAGATTTTGAAATGGTAAATTGAAGTTTTTGAAACGTAAATTTTGGAAATTGGTTTTTGAAAGACAAATGAAATGTTGGTTTACGAATTGAAATTGAAATTGATTTGGTTTTTGAAATATATAAACAACCAATCGGTGTAATAATTACGAAAGTTATTAAAGAGACGGGATCGGTAATGGATATACTCTCTATCTAAACCGAAAACCACTTTAATAACTATACGCGGAGTGATGATCCAGAATGAAGTGGTTGGAATGATGTACGTGTTGACTGAAGAAAGAGAACGATGATGGATAGCCTTGACACTTGTGTCAAATTAGAAATGACTAAAACAGGAGCTGTGCCGGGCTAATGGAGGATTAGCTACCTCAAGTGGACACACTTCTTCGAACTACTTATTACTTGTTGTCGATTGGTGCACCCTTGATTTTGGGAATGTTGTTTCACGGTGTTGCGGGCGCTGCTGCGTTGCGTTCTCACCAGTCCGGATCAGGCGAACGGTAGTATCACTACCTTGGGTATTGCCTCATGTGCCTTGTCATACTTGTATTCCATTTATGCGCGACCACTACGATATTGTTTTGTACCTTGAGTATATGGATTGTTAACGCAGCGGATATTACAAAAACAAGATAATACGATGAATGTAGCAATCGGTGGATTGGAAGATACTGAAATGCCCAAATTCGTTGATCCGAAGATACCGAATTCTAGCTATCCCGAACTCGTTGATCGCGCACGATAC
Source organism: Allium fistulosum (assembly GCA_030737815.1). Lineage (NCBI taxonomy): Eukaryota > Viridiplantae > Streptophyta > Magnoliopsida > Asparagales > Amaryllidaceae > Allium > Allium fistulosum. Next base: position 672,352,162 of record CM060905.1, read on the forward strand.
CGGGTTCCAAGATCTTCAATTCTTCGAGCGTTGATCTAGCGCACTAGATTCCGCGAATCGGCTTCTACAATCGTTGAATCGAGCGCACTCGATTATCCAAAAGAGGAGATAGGAGATTACACTCAACTACCAATTTAGATGAAAGCACACAGCAATCAAAAGAGAATTTTATTCAAAAATCAACAACCTTTACAAATGACCCAACTTGCCTATTTATAGGCTACAACTCACGTAGTACAAAAATTCACAACTCCTAGGTCGGAAACGACCTATAGCTGACGACTTACGACCTATCTAAGGTCGGCGACGACCTATGCTCAACACAGCGACTTATCAGCATTACAAAACAAACAGGCTACGACCTTACAACAGTACAAACGACTCAAAGATAAACGACTCACGACTTAAGAAAACATACAACACATTACAATGACTTACATAGGTCGTACACGACCTAACGTACACACTTAAAAGACAGAACGACCTACGACTTAAACAGACGCGACCTATCTTCAATACATCTGCTTCCTTCAGCGACTTAAGAATCAACGGCAGAGATCAATGCGGCATAAGAATCAACGATCTCCAGAGCTTTGCGACTTAAAAACTTTGCGGTATCCCAACTCAACGTCTTAAAGAGATCAACGGTCATCATACTTCAGCGACTTAAAGAATGGACGGCATCCGTAGCTTTGCGACCTAAAATAGATGACTTCAGAAACCTCGCGACCTAAGCCTTGCGACTTATCTTCCCAGATTACCCAGCGACCTATCATAGGTCGTGACCTTTTCTTGCGACCTAGTATAGGTCGAATCAAAACTCCGCGACCTAACTTCATGCGACCTAACTTAGGTCGTAACGTCTTCCTGCGACCTATCATAGGTCGTGACTTCTTAGGTCGTAGCACCCTCTTAGCTCGTTCCAGCGCCCTCTTTCCTATCTCGCTAGGTCGTACGTGACCTATAAGCATGTTAGGTTGTACCAGCGACCTATCTCTTAGTTTTAGCTCGCCATCCACTAACCCGTTAGGTCGTAGCTCTTTCCTTGGTGCTATGTTAGGTCGTTCACCATGTTGCACTGCAAAGTTAGGTCGTTCGCGACCTATCAATTCCTTAGGTCGTAGACGACCTACGACTTTAGCTTTCCATCGTTCTTCACAAGATGTTAACTCCTTAGCTTTAGGTCGGATTCGACTTATCAACATGTTATGACCTACGAGTTTGCTAGATCGGTCACGACCTAGTACTTGGCCTGCATCATCCTCCCCTGGTTGAGAGAAATTCGTCCTCGAATTTGTAAATTCTACCACCTCAGTTCGTTCATCTTTGTGATATGGTACGAGATGTTTAACATTGAACACGTCAGACGTATACACATCATCTGGCAGCTTCAATTTATAAGCATTTTCATTGACTCGTTTCACAACTTCCACCGGACCAATTTTCCTGGCTTTCAACTTGTTATAAGCGCCTACTGGAAAACGATCTTTTGTTAACACTACATAAACCAAATCACATTCATGAAATTCGACATTTCGTCGTTTCAAATCTGCAGATTGTTTATACTTCACATTTGCTTTCTCTAATCATTCTTGAACGATTTTATGACATTCCGTCAGCCCTTCAACAAAATCAGCAGCTTTCTTAACTGTCTTCTTTGATTGTGGCACTACCGTTAAATCCAATGGTCCCTTCGGTAAGCTTGAGTATACTATCTGAAATGGACTGAACCCAGTACTTCGATTCACAGCATGATTATGGGCAAACTCTACCTGGCATAACTTCATATCCCAACTCTTCATATTATCTTGAACAAGACATCTCAACAAGTTTCCCAACGATCTGTTCACAACCTCGGTCTGTCCATCCGTTTGCGGGTGATAAGCACTACTAAACTTCAGCTTCGTTCCCACCATTTTCCACAAACTTAACCAAAAGTGACTCAGAAATCGAGTATCTCTATCCGACACAATAGATTCTGGCAATCCATGAAGTCGGTAGATCTCCTTGAAAAACAATTGAGCAACATGAACAGCATCCGCCATCTTCTTACAAGCAATAAAATGTGCCATTTTCGAAAATCGATCCACTACCACATAGATGGAATCGTTTCCTCGCTGTGTTCTTGGCAATCCCAACACGAAGTCCATACTCACATCAACCCATGGTTTAACTGGTACAGGTAACGGCATATATAAACCAGCATTAGTTGCAGTTCCTTTCGAAACCTGACAAATATGACAACGCTCCACAAACTTTTCCACCTCTTTCCTCATTGATGGCCAAAAGTAGGCTTGTGAAATCATTTGTAAGGTACGGTCTCTCCCAACATGTCCCTCTTCGTGTAACTCCTTGATAATCTTCATTCTCAGACTACCCTCCGGTATGCACAATCGATTTCCTTTGAACAGAAAACCATCTACCATCAAAAACTCATCCGTCTTTCCCTCCTTGACTTTATCAACCACCTTTGCAAAGTAAGGATCATCGACAAATAATTCTGGAAACACATCGAACCCTGTCACCTCAACTTTCAGTGTAGTCAACAAATGACTCCTTCTACTCAAAGCATCAGCAACTCGATTCGTCACCCCTGACTTGTGTTTAACAACAAAAGTAAACTGCTGTAGATTTGCAATCCACGATGCATGTCTCGCTGAAATCTTATCTTGTCCTTGCAAATGCTTCAATGCTTCATGATCAGTATACAGAACAAACACCTTCTGAAATAGATAGTGTCTCCAGTGTTTAATAGATTGTACAACAGCATAGAATTCCACATCATACGTACTGTATCTCATCTTCGCTCCTGACAACTTCTCACTGAAATATGCAATTGGACGTCCCTTCTGACTCAACACTCCTCCAATCCCAACCTTGGATGCATCAGTGTGTAGTTCAAATACTAGCTGAAAATCAGGTAATACTAAAATTGGTGCAGATGTCAGCAACTCCTTGATCTTCCCAAAAGAATTCCCTGCTTCCTCTGACCATGTAAATTGTTTACCCTTCATACAATCAGTCACAGGTGCCATCACACTACTAAAGTGTGGAATGAACCTTCGATAGAATGAAGCCAACCCGTGAAAACTACGAACTTCCGTTATCGTCTTGGGCTGCGGCCAATCTCTGATAGCTTCGATTTTACTTTGGTCAACCTGTATTCCTTCTTCCGACACAACATACCCCAGAAATAAAACACACTTCGCCATAAAAACACACTTCTTTGTAGCAGCATAGAATTATTCTTCACGAAGTATAATTAACACTTTCTTCAAATGATGAACATGCTCTTCTTTACTAGCACTGTAGATTAGAATATCATCAAAGTAAACCACCACAAATTTCCCAATGTATGGTCTGAAAATTTGGTTCATCACCCTCATGAATGTACTCGGTGCATTCGATAGACCAAACGGCATTACCAGCCATTCATACAAGCCTTCCCTCGTCTTGAATGCTGTCTTCCATTCGTCCCCTGGTCTAATGCGAATCTGATGATAACCGCTCTTCAAGTCAATCTTAGAAAATGTTACGGACCCACTGATTTGATCCAATAAATCATCCAGCCTTGGCATCGGAAATATGTATCTGACTGTGATCTTATTCAATGCTCTACTGTCGGTGCACATCCTCCACGTTCCATCCTTTTTGGGTACCAATAAAGCTGGTACAGCACAAGGACTTAAACTCTCCTGCACACGCCCCTGCTCAAGCAATTCCTCTACCTGCCTCCGCAACTCTTCATGTTCCTTCGGACTCATTCGATAATGTGGTCTGTGTGGCAACACAGCACCTGGAACAAGATCTATCTGATGTTGGATATCTCTCAACGGTGGCAACTCCATTGGTAACTCCTCTGGAAATACATCGTCAAATTCTTTCAAAACTGGTTTAACTTCTTCTGGAATTTCAACCACTTCCTGACTCTCTCGCCCAATTAACAAAAACACTTCAGGTTCCTCCTCTACTTCCTTCACAAACTCCTTCAACGATAACAAAGTTTTGAGCTCTTCAATCTCCTCCAACTTGTTTTCCTCCTGTTGTCGCTTCTTTGGAACTAGAGTAATCTTTGTGCCTTCAAACATGAAACTGTAACTATTGGTACGCCCATCATGTTGCACCGCTCTATCATACTGCCACGGTCTCCCCAGCAACAAATGACAAACGTCCATGTCCACAACATCGCACCAGATTTCATCTTTGTATTTCTTCCCAATTGAAAACTTCACACAAGCTCTATGTCCAACTTTCACTTCACCACCCTTCCTTAACCAAGCTAACTTGTACGGTTTAGGATGTTTCTCGGTTTTCAACTCCAACTTCTTCACCGCTTCTGTAGATATAATATTATCACAACTCCCAGCATCAATAACAAATTTACAAACTCTTCCCAGAATAGTGCATGTAGATTGAAAGATATTGTTCCTCAACCAACTACTTTCCTCCTCTTGCTTCGGTGTTAAACAACTTCTCCTCATCATCAATGCGTACCCGTCATCTCCCGACAGTAAGTCTTCCTCCTCAATTGGTAAAGAATTAGAGCATTCAGCTTCTTCATCCTCATCCTCAACTTCTGCAATCATGGTTCTCTTCTTTGGCTTTGGACACTCACTGCTTTTATGACCCAATTCCTGACAATTATAACATTTGAAACTGTTATTGACTTTTGCCTTCCCAACCTCATTCACAACTGATTTTGCAATAGCTTTTGAAACATTAGAACTCCCACTAACTCCCTTCACTGGATTGTTGGGATTTGTAAACACACCACCTCCTCGTCTACCCTGCTTCTCCCAAGCCAACGCTTTCTGATGTGCTTCCGCTACAGATCTAGGATCAAACATGTTAACCATATCCTGAATCTGCATTCTCAATCCCCCAATGAACCTAGATGTCAGCTGCTCTTCCGTTTCCATAATATCATTCCTCGCAATAAGTTGATAGAATTCATCAGCATAGTCGTTAACAGACTTCGTTCCTTGTCTCAAGTTTTGCAAACGTTGATACATCAAAGATTGGTAATTGTAAGGTAAGAACGTTGCTTTCATCAACTTCTTCATCTTCTCCCAAGATTCAACTTTTGACTTTCCCATTCGTTCACGTGTAAGTTTGGTTTGCTGCCACCACGCCAAAGCTCTACCCCTCAACCTTGTAGCAACTAACTTCACTCTACGATGTTCTGGAACTTCTTTAAAGTCAAAAATCTCCTCAACATTAGCCACCCAATCTAAAAACTCCTCTGCTTGCATACCACCTTTGAATTCAGGAATTTTAGTCTTCATCCCCGACTCCCACTTGTGATCATACTCAGAGTAATTTCTTCCTTGACCTAGTCCTTGTCCTCGAACACTACCACCATCATAATCCTCTTCAAAATCAGATGTATATCGTTGCCTATCTCGTCCACCCACATCTCTACTACCTCCTCGCCTACCACCATCATCCCTTCTATCGACATTCCTCCGTTCACGATCATTCACGTTCCCCCCACGCCCTTGATCATTTTCGACACTTCTGTCTCGATTGGAATGTGGCGAGACTCTACTACCCCCATGGTTAGATTCAGGTGAAACCCTTCTTCGATTTTGATTCATTTCTGTCATAAGATTCTCTAACCGGCCAATTCCTTCGTTAAGCTTTTCACTAAAGTTTTCATTGATTCTTTGCTCCATTTCATCAGCTTCTTCTCTTCGATACAAAGCTTCTACGTTTTGGTGGCGATTAGCTCTTCTTGGCGGCATACTTGAATACTTCACCAACTCTTCAACTCTTCAAAATTCAAACACAATTCGGACTTTGATCCAAAATGAAACGGATCGAAAACTTCCACTTTGTAGCAAATTGCGATGAACACGATGGACAAAGTTTCGGCCTCCAAGTCAAATCCGAACAAACAACTTCAAACAATGATGAACACTCCTTCTAGCCCTCGGCCGTGATACACAAAGCTTCAAATCTTCACCTCAAGCTCGGCAAATCTCTTCAACTTCTAAATGCATAGGCTCCAAGTCTCGATCTAGCTATGATTGGCTAGAACAAGCTCTGATACCAAAACTGACGCAGCGGATATTACAAAAACAAGATAATACGATGAATGTAGCAATCGGTGGATTGGAAGATACTGAAATGCCCAAATTCGTTGATCCGAAGATACTGAATTCTAGCTATCCCGAACTCGTTGATCGCGCACGATACCGGGTTCAAAGATCTTCAATTCTTCGAGCGTTGATCTAGCGCACTAGATTCCGCGAATCGGCTTCTACAATCGTTGAATCGAGCGCACTCGATTATCCGAAATAGGAGATAGGAGATTACACTCAACTACCAATTTAGATGAAAGAACACAGCAATCAAAAGAGAATTTTATTCAAAAATCAACAACCTTTACAAATGACCCAACTTGCCTGTTTATAGGCTACAACTCACGTAGTACAAAAATTCACAACTCCTAGGTCGGAAACGACCTATAGCTGACGACTTACGACCTATCTAAGGTCGGCGACGACCTATGCTCAACACAGCGACTTATCAGCATTACAAAACAAACAGGCTACGACCTTACAACAGTACAAACGACTCAAAGATAAACGACTCACGACTTAAGAAAACATACAACACATTACAACGACTTACATAGGTCGTACACGACCTAACGTACACACTTAAAAGACAGAACGACCTACGACTTAAACAGACGCGACCTATCTTCAATACATCTGCTTCCTTCAGCGACTTAAGAATCAACGGCAGAGATCAATGCGGCATAAGAATCAACGATCTCCAGAGCTTTGCGACTTAAAAACTTTGCGGTATCCCAACTCAACGTCTTAAAGAGATCAACGGTCATCATACTTCAGCGACTTAAAGAATGGACGGCATCCGTAGCTTTGCGACCTAAAATAGATGACTTCAGAAACCTCGCGACCTAAGCCTTGCGACTTATCTTCCCAGATTACCCAGCGACCTATCATAGGTCGTGACCTTTTCTTGCGACCTAGTATAGGTCGAATCAAAACTCCGCGACCTAACTTCATGCGACCTAACTTAGGTTGTAACGTCTTCCTGCGACCTATCATAGGTCGTGACTTGTTAGGTCGTAGCACCCTCTTAGCTCGTTCCAGCGCCCTCTTTCCTATCTCGCTAGGTCGTACGCGACCTATAAGCATGTTAGGTCGTACCAGCGACCTATCTCTTAGTTTTAGCTCACCATCCACTAACCCGTTAGGTCGTAGCTCTTTCCTTGGTGCTATGTTAGGTCGTTCACCATGTTGCACTGCAAAGTTAGATCGTTCGCGACCTATCAATTCCTTAGGTCGTAGACGACCTACGACTTTAGCTTTCCATCGTTCTTCACAAGATGTTAACTCCTTAGCTTTAGGTCGGATTCAACTTATCAACATGTTATGACCTACGAGTTTTCTAGGTCGGTCACGACCTAGTACTTGGCCTGCATCAATTGCCCTCTGGTGACTTCCAGTTTTGGTGAAACTATGGTCTTGTATATGCTTTTGGGAATAAAAATGTGTTAAGGGTGGAATGGGCCATGACTTAACGCTATTTTGATATCTTTATATTACTGATAGACATTATCTACTTATCGTACATTACTACATAGTAGATAGTTTAACGGATCCTTAAAGGATGGTTATTCCAAACATCCTTTGAGTTACTTGTATTTCAATTGCTATTTCACTTGAGTTGGATTTATTAATATGAGAATGTTAATCCTGACTCGAGTGTCTTGTGTTTTTGCTTTACGCTCGGGTCAGACTGAGTGGTTCAGCTTTTGAGACTCACCTTTGGAGTTGGAGCTTTGCTTGAAGATCCAGCCATCTATTCTGCTTTCAGTATTCGATGATTCCAGTGATGTATTCTGATTTGTATCTGATGTATCATATTTCTCTTCCGTTGTATCTGGTTTAACTCTGATGTAACTTATACATTTATATAGTAGTTTCATGAACTACTATCTCTTTTATTTCCGCTGCACTTATTACTCTGTGTCTGTGATCTGTGATTATTTTATTTACTGTATATGTTCAGTTTTGCCAAATTTAAATTAACAACGCGGTATTTTGAGCAATTCAATTCTGGCATGAGTGTCTACCTATACACTTATAATGGATGCGAATGGTGCAAAATATCGGGTCGTTACAATTGGTATCAAAGCTTTGGTAGCTCTAGGCAAAACTTAACATATAAAGTAAATGTATTTACAGATTCACTCACATTCGAGTTTCAATCTCTTCCTTTCGATTCGATTCCTTTGAATTTTGGAACGTTCCCTGCGGTTCCAAATTTCATTCGTGTTCCCCACTATTTGACTTCTTTCAATTCTGGAGCATCACATAACTCCATTTCGAATGACCCTTATAGTGAATCGGCGGTCTCGCCAAACTTCGAATGATTTGTAAAGGGGTGAAACTCCTTTACAATAGGCATTGATTTACCGGAGATTTCTCTATCCTCGATTTACGATGCTATCTATTACCTGCTATACCTGAATTCCATCTCTTGAGATCGAGTGTTGATTTACCTCGGAATCCAGCAATGATCTTATTCTTGAAGCCACGATTGACCCGGTTAAGGTTGCTCGCGACTTATATAAATTTATCCATCGCCTTATTTTGTTATTTAACTATCTCGTCTTGGTTTCGAACCTATCTTCGAAGCAAATTTCTCTTTGATTTAAGTCCATCAAATTTGAATCCCTATCCTTATTTTAAAAATCCATTCCTGTATCGTCGAGCAAAGAAATATATTTCTAAATTTATATTAAAATGTTGTTTTCAAATTTGATAAACAAAATAGTTTTGAATGATTATATTATATATAAATATAAGTTTTCTGAAATTAAATTGTTAATGAATCTGTTGTTTGAAAATAATAATATTTGATCTTCATTTATTGTTTTGTAAACCATTGACTATTGCATAATATAAATAAATGAATTTAAAAATATGGTTTATAAATTGATTTGGAATTTGAAATGAATTTAATTCAAAATTGTGAGAATTTAGTTTCCAGTGATTTCGAACTTTGGTTTTAAAATTTTAATGTATAATATTTAAAGTATTTTCAAATAGGAACCGTTTCCAAAGAATTTTAAAATGTTGAAACCAGTGCTCTTCTATTTGTCGCTGGAAAATAATTTCGGTGATGGCGGCCGCATCATCGACATTCATTTTCGAGTTTCGAAGTGGAGATACTATTCTGTAGCTTTGCTACGGTTTTGTTTTGAAAAATTAATTTTTGATTTGAATTTCTTCAGTATAATTTGATTTATATATATAGGTATCTTATTTTAAAATTTTAATTTGATTTGATATAAATATATTATATATATCTCTAAACTGTTTAAAGTTAATCGGAAATCTAATTCTTAAATTTTGTTTAAGGATGATTTTAATTATAAATAAAACCAAAAATTTGGAATAAATATTTAAACTTGAATAATTGAATTGGGAAAATTTTATTTGTATATTGTTCAACTGCATTCTAATACAACTTACCTAAATCATTCAGAAGTTGAATATGTAATTGGATAATATAAATTGAATTTATAAATAAAATCTGAGTGTTTATAATAAATGTTGTACACTAAATTTGATTATAAAGATGTTAATAGAGTTAGATAGGATAATAAGTAAACTCATTTAATAATGAAATAAACCTGTTTTGAAAGAATTAATAGATTGAAATTTGATCAACTTATGAAATACCTTGAATTTAAAAGCAATTAGTAAATATAAATTAATTTAAATCGAAACTTTTATGGTTTAAATTATTTTATATGGGTTAAATATATGCGATAAGATATATTAAGTAGAATAAATTTAACAGTAATTTGGAACAAAGAAGAATTTAAAATTGTAGAAGAAAATATGATGATAATAAAAGACTATTCAAATTTATAGTTTTAAAAATTGTAAATCGAAGAAATTGGATAATAAGATAATGAATTTAGAAATAGTTGAGATTAATTTTAGTGAAATCAAATGGATTAAATCAATTATTGAATATCAATTAATTTAAATTTGAATTTATATGGTTTAAATTAATTGTTATTTTGGGTTTCAAATCTGTTCTTCTTTCTGGTTGTTTCTATTCTCCTACCTCGTTCCTTTTCGGGGACGAAAAGTTTTGAGTGGGGGAGAGTGTAACGACCCGTAAATTTCAACTGTTTTAATAACGTAATTAGTTGAAATTTTGTGAAATTTTAAACGATAAAATTTCGAAATATAAATTTGATATTTGGAATGCGTCTAGTTAAACATAGCAACTGGTAAATTTTCGTCCGAAAATATGAAAGTTTATTTCGCGCGTAAATTTACTTCAATTTAATCAGTTAAAAAGCGTTGAAAATAAAATATTTTCGGAACCTAAATATTTTACAAAGAAATATTCTAATTCCTCTTCTGACTAAGACGTCATTTTCGTTTTTCCAAATTTGGGCTTCTATTGCTCTGTCGATCTTATTTTCGGCAATATAGCAGCATTCCGTTCCGATATCGATTTTTGATCCGATGATCGTACCATAGATATCCATATACCGTTTTGATCGTCTCGTCGTGCTGATCTCCGTATTCTATTTCTTTGTGTGTTTTGGGGTCCGGTGCGTCGCGGAAACCGTGAAACAATCAATCGTATCAGCTTCGGAATTTTAGCTTTTAAACTTCTCCTGACCGTTTAGTTGCTCGATGTGTATAACCCTATAGCCTCTGCATAATAAATTCAGAAATTCAACTGGTGACGTTTATTTTTCCATCAGTTCACTTTATAAAAGTCTGTTCATTTCACCTACTCCATCTCTTTTTCTTTCCCCGTGTGTTCTGTCATTCTATTCTATTCTAGAGAAATTATAAATTATAAAAAATATCTCAGACATATAAAACCTTCTCTCCCTGTAGCCTAAAACTTTCAAATTCCCTGTTCATTCTCGTGGTCATTATCAAAACAGTCTCGTTCTCATCCTCGTGGCCATTTTTCCATTGGCATGTGCTCATCTTCCTACCGCCGCTACCCAGATCCACGCCCAGCCTACCATCACCGTTCGCCTACCCGCCTCCACCTACACCAGTCCATGCTCATCTCGTCCTCCCATCACCGAGCCAACCTCACATCTTCCCACCGCACCATGCTTCTCCAAAAACCCATCAACTTCAGCCACCCTCCTCCGCGTTTTCTTCCACTTCCCACCTTCAGTTCGACCACAATAGCCACCAGTTTCCTTCAACGTTCTCACCTGGCCGAGCTCTGCAACCATGCTTGCCATATCTCCTCTTGCTTTAGGTAGGAATGTAGATTTTGTTTATATATATTTACACTATATGTATACAAAGAAATATTTGAGGTTGTTGTACGTGAAATAAATATTCACATAACTATTTACCATTTGATTTGTATATATTGAATATAGGTATTTGTAGTATAAGTTTCAGCAAAGCTTATAAATTGAAACTACTTTGAATAATATATAATACCTTATTTTACATCATCTATTTGTTTATATATGTGTAGTCTTATATAAAGATTTACCATGATTTGTTTGAGTCTGTATAATAGTTTAAGTTTATTTTAAACACTGAAAAAAAAAGCTGATATGGGTAATAAAATTTATGTTATACACTGTATATTTCATTATATATAACAGTTAAGATAAATATATGTTTTGTTACTTCTAAAAGCTTAAGTTAATTGGTTTAGCTTACAGAAATATATTGAGTACTTGTTGCAATATAAAAGGCAGAGTATATACATAGTTACAGATACATATGTTATATATAGGATATAGTTTATATGTGTTATATTTTAAATGAAGTTGAATTTTATGACAGTATATATATTATATTTTATTTTGTATGTGTTTTAAAGTTATATTGTTTTGTTATTAGTTTCAAATACTGTACATATTCAGAAAAGAGGTATATAAATGTCTGGTGTTCGGTCCCATATGTATTTATAACAGATCAAAAGATTTTGCTTACTTTATATGATATAGTGCATACGTGTGATAGGAATATGGGCAACTATTAGTTTATATAAGCATATTAGTAGTGTTAGTATTATTTTATTTATATAAAGTGTTCTATATATACATTGGTATGAACTTTGGATCTGTTTGTATAAGTATATATAGCTTTATGTATATGTATATTATATATTACTATTCATTTAACACGGTCCAGTCATTACTTTTGACAAGCCTTCTGTCTCATTTGTGCAAACATTGTTTTAGAAATGTTGCTTTAAGTATTGTTTTTGAAATTTTAATACAAATTTTATTTGGGGCTCGAAAGGTAATATAAATTTTTTACTATATATACAGTTAGTTATATATTATGTTATATATATATATATAGATTTCTATAGGTTTATATGGGCAATATGTTAAACATTTGATCTTAATTAAATATGTTATTTTAATAATGTTAAAATTTAAAATTTTATTCATAATGATAATAATATAACTATTGTTTAGATCAAATTGATTCTGATTCAGTTCATCAATTCTATTTATCAGTTGTCCGTCGAATTCGTGCCGATCTTGTCATTTTGGATTCGTGTCTGGATTTCATAACACAACTTCGTGTCGAATCATCTCTAACCTCGAAAGGTGAGCACTCACTCACGATTAACGTTCATTTATTTATTAAATTTGATTTCAATTGAAACGACAATTGAAATATGCTGCTGTTAGATATTTACACTGCTATTACCTGTATCAGTTCACCTGTGACATTTGACACCATTATCTGTTATATATATGAAATGATAATCCAGTTTGGTTGTTAATTGATTGATTGTTGATGTTTATATTGGACGTTAAATTGTTAATGTTAAAAAGATAAATAGTATGCAATTGAAATTGATATAGGATAATTAAATGTAAAAATTTGATTAACTGACATTTGTATTATATGACCCCCTTTAACTGTTGAATTTATTGACACGTAGGATTTGTTTAATTACATTTTGAATCACTGAATGTATGTTGTTAAATTGATGATGTATGAAATTGTAAATAGATGACAAGTGAAAAAAACCGTAATGTAATAATCTTTAATCTACATGAAATGATAGTGTAGATTCTAGAAATAATTATATTAATTCGTACAAATAACAATGCGAATTATACGATTATTTCGGGATTAATTGAATTGATTATTGGATTGTTATTGATTGTTGTTATTGCTTGTTAATTTACTTTGACACCATCCCAGTTATCACACTGCAAGTTCACTCTACTATGCTTTGATTTTGAATTGAATTGGAATCGGGTTGAAATGATAAATACCCAAATTGAACTTTGACCTAGGATAGAAAATTAAATAAAACCCGATTGGTCAATAATTTGATTTAAAAATAAAATGAAGATTTTATTTGAATAAATAATATGGTTTTGAAATGAAGTTGAAATTTGAATTTTAATGAAAGGAAAATGTTAATATGTAATAATCTGAAACAAAATATTAACAATGTAATTGATAAAAGAATGTTGTTTAATTTGAGAAATTATTGAATTAAGTTTGAAATTATTAAACTTTGAAATGATTTAATAATTAAGTTTGAAATTGTAATTAAGTTTGAAATTATTAAACTTTGAAATGATTTAATAATTAAGTTTGAAATTGTAATTAAGTTTGAAATTATTAAACTTTGAAATGATTTAATAATTAAGTTTTGAATTATTTAATAATTAAATGAGATTGAATTATTTAATGATTAAATTGAGTTGGATTCTTTAATAAGAGAAATTGAATTTTTGAATAAGTGAATTTTACTTCGTAATAACTGAAATTGAGTTTCTTTATTAATTAAGTTTTGGAAAATTATTTAAGTAAGTAAATAAGTGAAATGGAATTTCTTTAACAAGAAATGAAAATGTGATATTTTTGGAATTAATGTAAGACTTGTAATTGAAAGAATTGATTTGACGAATTTAGTTTAATTCAAAATTGTAAGTTTTGATTTAATGAAGTTGAACTTAATAATGGATTTAATGAATTGGAAATTTAATAGAAATTGTTTTGAATGGAAAATTTACTAAATGAATATTGAATGAGATCGATAAATGAATTTAAATTGATTTAAATGTTAAATCAAATTAATTTAAATGATTTCGAAATGAAACTTATATACGAACTTGAATCAATATTTGAATTGTTTTAAATAGAAATTTGAGATTGAATTATAAAATTTTGAAATGGTAAATTGAAGTTTTTGAAACGTAAATTTTGGAAATTGGTTTTTGAAAGACAAATGAAATGTTGGTTTACGAATTGAAATTGAAATTGATTTGGTTTTTGAAATATATAAACGATCAATCGGTGTAATAATTACGAAAGTTATTAAAGAGACCGGGATCGGTAATGGATATACTCTCTATCTAAACCGAAAACCACTTTAATAACTATACGCGGAGTGATGATCCAGAATGAAGTGGTTGGAATGATGTACGTGTTGACTGAAGAAAGAGAACGATGATGGATAGCCTTGACACTTGTGTCAAATTGGAAATGACTAAAATAGGAGCTGTGCCGGGCCAATGGAGGATTAGCTACCTCAAGTGGACACACTTCTTCGAACTACTTATTACTTGTTGTCGATTGGTGCACCCTTGATTTTGGGAGTGTTGTTTCACGGTGTTGCGGGCGCTGCGGCTTTGCGTTCTCACCAGTCCGGATCAGGCGAACGGTAGTATCACTACCTTGGGTATTGCCTCATGTGCCTTGTCATACTTGTATTCCATTTATGCACGACCACTACGATATTATTTTGTACCTTGAGTATATGGATTGCCCTCTGGTGACTTCCGGTTTTGGGGAAACTACGGTCTTGTATATGCTTTTGGGAATAAAAATGTGTTAAGGGTGGAATGGGCCATGACTTAACGCTATTTTGATATCTTTATATTACTGATAGACATTATCTAATTATCATACATTACTACATAGTAGATAGTTTAACGGATCCTTAAAGGATGGTTATTCCAAACATCCTTTGAGTTACTTGTATTTCAATTGCTATTTCACTTGAGTTGGATTTATTAATATGAGAATGTTAATCCTGACTCGAGTGTCTTGTGTTTTTGCTTTACGCTCGGGTCAGACTGAGTGGTTCAGCTTTTGAGACTCACCTTTGGAGTTGGAGCTTTGCTTGAAGATCCAGCCATCTATTCTGCTTTCAGTATTCGATGATTCCAGTGATGTATTCTGATTTGTATATGATGTATCATATTTCTCTTCCGTTGTATCTGGTTTAACTCTGATGTAACTTATACATTTATATAGTAGCTTCATGAACTACTATCTCTTTTATTTCCGCTGCACTTATTACTCTGTGTCTGTGATCTGTGATTTTTTTATTTACTGTATATGTTCAATTTTGCCAAATTTAAATTAACAACGCGGTATTTTGAGCAATTCAATTCCGGCATGAGTGTCTACCTATACACTTATAATGGATGCGAATGGTGCAAAATATCGGGTCGTTACAAAGCCGATTTCCGAATTGGTGCTTAAAAGGGGTGCGTTTCATCTTGGACTTGGTTCTGATCGATAAGCAAGCTATGCTTAGGAATCTTGATGCTGTGAAGTTTGATATTGAGAGGATGTCTCAATGGCAGAAACTTGTTGATGAACTCCAAAGGGTCAATCATATGAATCTTGAAGCTATGTTGACTATAGAGAACGATAAAACGGAATGGTATAAAATATGCAAGCAGCACGATGCGGAGATGGCGAGTATTGCAGATGATAATGCAAGTCTTGAATCTGAAGTCAAAAAACTTAAAGAAGATCTCGCTACTTCTTCTGCCTCGCACTCTCAGAAAGAAGAAGTTTTCTAGAAACAAGTGCGGGATGCGCACGCTGCTCAAAGAGATGCCGAGCTGAAGCTTGAGGCCGAGCAACTTATTACTGAAAAATATCGCAATGATACTGCTCAACTGTGAGAAATAGCTATCTCCCAAAATATGGAGATTGAGATTGAGATGTTAAAAGCTCGACTTCTTAAAGTTGAAAAAGAGCGCGATGATGCTGTTGCTGGTCAAGTTGCAGCGGAAGAATCTCATGAAGCAACTAAAGCAACCATCAGCTCTACCTTGTTCGACTTTTACATCTACAGCGTCTTGGGGCGTGGGAGTCTCTCATTCTTGGGACCAAAATATGAAATCATTCTAGCTGAAGTATGGGAGGCTGCGATCGATATGCTCGGGGGAGCTGGCTACAATGAGACGGAGCTTGAGGCACTTTACCTTAATGGTGATACTCGTGCTGCTCTTTCTAGAGGAAAAGAGTAACTTGCTGAAGCTAGAGCTGGAACAGTGGCAGAAGAGCATCCAGAAAAGAAAATATCTTTAACTTCCCCTGTCCACACTTCGACTTTGACCGACGTTGATATCGTCGGTTCTAGGTCTCATTCTTCTCCTCCTGCAAAAGACGTTGAGGCTAAGCCTGTCACTACCGAGTCTTCCCTCACTCACATTGAGGAAAAGAGCCAAGAAGACATTAAGGCTGAAAAATTTGAAATTGATCTGTCAAAACCGACTTCTCCAGGTAACTTCGATTTAGATCTGGCTCAAGTGGATTATTCATTCGATTCAATTGATCTGGATGAATTTCTCGCTTATTACTTAAGTCCTGGTGATTCAATATCTTCTCTTTTTTCGAATAGTACTGATTTTAACTTCTTTTCTTCTATAGCGGAAGCACCGACCACTGTGCACTCTTCTCCTCTTCCAGCTGTTCCTCCTCCATCTCTTCAAGTCACTCATGCTTCTCAACCAGAGTCGTAGGAAGAACAGGTAGAAGCTCTCCAGGGCTTGGAGGATCCACCCGCTTCTCAAGAACAGAAAGCGAAAGATCCTGAGGACAGCGAGAAGACCCCGGAGCAGTCTCTTGATGATAACACAACACTTTCTGCGCTGCTTACTCCGGGAAGTGAGTCTTCTTCGAAGAGGAAGGGGAAGCGTTCACTTAGGAAGAAGAAGAGGAAAGGAACTTCAGCTGGAGAAGACAAAATAGAAGAAGATCCGACCACTCCTCTTTCTCCTCCGCCTCCGACTCGTCCACAACGGCTTCCAAAACTATTAATCAAGCCGGGAAAGAGCTCTAAGGGTGGTGGGAAGAAGGAATGATAGGCTGGACTTTAGGCTTCTTATTTTGCTTTTTGTTTTTGCATGTATTAACCGGAGATTGTGCGGGTACCGGTCCCTACTTTTTTGAGATCTGCACATGTAAAGAATTTTCATAGTATTGAATAAAATAATTATTTTACTTGTACAAATTCTTGTGTATGTCAAAATGCATTTATTTCTCATTTTAGTGTAGAATAAACGATTCTTTTTACTCGTACAAACTTTTTGTCTGTGTTTGAGAATACATTTATTCCACATCATTTTTGCGTGATATTGTAATGAACTTGTGGTATATGTTTGAATACTACTTTTTTATCGATGTAGTTATCTTGTGTGATATTGCCCCTATACCGCAAGTGCATTGCAATATCTTTCACTTTGACAAGACTTGTACTCTTATTTTGGAGAATAACTTTTCCGTTTCTAAGGAAAAACTATTTTGCTTTAATGGAGCGTGTCTCATTTTTTGAAGAAGTTTTTTATGCTTCAACCTTCGGAGATGGTCACTTCATATTTTTGAGAAGTGAATTCTCCTACATAGTAAAGCGGGCCTCTAAAGAGGGCTTTATGTAGCATTTCAATTTTTAGGAACAACTTTTTCAAGATGAATGAGTCAATCTTCCTTTGAAAATTGAAGTGTGCCTCCGAAGAGGGCTTATGCTTCCGAAGCAATCTCTTGCCTACGAAGAAGTCTTCTCTTTTTTTTTTGCCTCCGAAGAGGGCTTGTGTTGGGTACTTCAAGCATGGTGAAGTGTGCACCCGAAGAGGTCTTTTGCTATCCGAAAAGAAGCATTTTGGTCTCCGAAGAGAAGCGTTTCTGTCATTTCAGCTCTGGTGAAGTGGGCCTCCAAAGAGAGATTTTTGCACTTCAACTACGGTGAAATGTGCCTCCGAAGAGGTCTTTTTGGTATTTCAGCTCTGGTGAAGTGGGCCTCCGAAGAGAGATTTTTGCACTTTAACTTTGGTGAAATGTGCCTCCGAAGAGGTCCTTTTAGTATTTCAGCTCTGGTGAAGTGGGCCTCCGAAGAGAGATTTTTGCACTTCAACTCTGGTGAAATGTGCCTCCGAAGAGGTCTTTTTAGTATTTCAGCTCTGGTGAAGTGGACCTCCGAAGAGAGATTTTTGCACTTCAACTCCGGTGAAATGTGCCTCTGAAGAGGTCTTTTTTTTGATTGCCTGAAAGTTACTTTCTCACAGTTAAATGGGCCCACAGGGCGGACACTAACTGTCCGATCGGATGTTCATTTGTATGAACGATCGCGACCAGTTAGCAAGGGTCCATTCCTTCTGCTTGGGAAGGTGCCCCTTTGGTGGTTCCACCAACTTTTTTGTTGAGAAGAGCACTTCCATTTATTGGCGTGCCTACGAAGAGGGCTTGTGTCCCCGTAGAGGTCTTGCGCCTCCGAAGAGGTCTTTTGTTGATTGACTCGCCCATGTTTCTTCGTTGTTTGCTCATTAGTGGTCCCCTGTTATTGTTTCCGAGCCCATGTTCCTTTCTTTTGCAAGTAGTTTGCCTTATCCGAAGAAGTGAATTTCACTGTTAAGTGATTCCACGGGGCAAGCACAAGTTATCTAATCACATGTCTGTTTGCACGGACGATCGTAATTAGTTAACAAGTGTCTGGTTCCTTTTCTTTCGAAAAGTGCCCCTTTGGTGGAATCATCAACTTTTTGTGTGAAGTTCATCTTATGTTGGATTTGAATTTGGAACTTTTTGTGGCTTGAAGTTCGTTTATTGAGTGATTTACTGGGGTCACTTGGCCTTGTGACGGGTGAGCTTTGTTTTAATGACCTGCAATATTGAATCGATATTTTAGCAATACTTTTAGATATACTTGCATATCGAAATAAAAAAGGTATTTAATAGCATTAAAGAACACAAAAATTATAGTTCTTTATTATTGATTCACACTGATTTCTCAGTGGTTTACAATACAAATGTTATACATCCATCATCATTTTACAAATTTAAGCAATGCTATCAAGTAAAAATGGATGGAAGTGATTGTTGCTCCAGAGTCTCCGGATTAAATTTCCATTTCCGCTGGATTCATAGTTTTGCATTCATATGCCAGAGAGAATGTAAGATGTCCCAGCTGCAATTTTGTGGGTAACTAGCAGCCGTCCCAGCTTTTGCCTGCTGGGTGAGGACCCCCTGTGACAACATTAATGACAAACTTCTCAGATTCCTGCGCTGCAGTCTTGTTGTCTGAGCCGGATTGGTGAGTAGAAAGTTGTTTCCCCTGAGTAGATGAGGTTGAGTCGACTTTGTTTTTCTTCAGGTATTGTTGAAGTTTTTTTTTCTTTCAATAGCTCCTCAATCAGATCCTTCAAGTGGCGGCACTCGTTGGTGTCATGGCCAGGCTGATTATGGAACTTACAGAATCTTCCACTCTGCGTGGCGTTTCTCCCAAGTCTCAACTTATGCGGTTTAGGATATTCAACAGTATCCTTAGTTGCAAAGTAAATATTCTCTGGAGTATCAGTCAAAGGAGTAAAATCTGAAGGTCCAACGTGACGAGACTTCTTCGCATTTTCTTGCTTTTTGCCTCCGATACTTTCCCTCTTCTGGTTTCCAGATTCTCTTTTGTTTTGAGTAGCATTATTATTATTGACTTGGCAACAACTACTTTCAATGGTACAGAAAGGCTTTCTAGGCGTATGAACTCGTCAGCCTTTTTATAAAACTTTTCAAGCGAATTTGGTTCCTTCATCTTTAGCCACTTTCCAAATCCACTCGATTTATCGATGGCTCGCATCAAGTAAGTCAGGATCATATGCAGTTCTGCATTGTCCACTTCGGCTAAAGCTATATTGAAACGGCTTAAGAAAGATTTAATTGGTTCTCCGAGAGCTTGTTCAAGACTAGACAGTGACATTATATCCTTAGCTTTTGAAGCATACAATCTGAACTGTTCTTTGAACTTTCGCGTTAAGTCAGAGAATTGATCTACAGACCGAACTGGAAGCTTTGTGAACCAAAGTAAAGCAACACCTTCCAAGTACACTGGAAAGTATCGGCACTCAATCTCATCTGATGCTCTTGCACCGGTCATATGCCAGTCGTACTTATATAGAAAATGATTAGGGTCACTCGTTCCCCTATAGGATGGGATAGTAGGAGGTGCAAATTTCCTTGGAAATTCCGCTTTCAGGATCCTTTCAGTAAACGGAGTTCTGCTTGGTGCAAATCCCCAGTCACTCTCATTTTCTTCCCTCTGCATGCACTCTTTCATGATTCGGCCAATCATCTCTGATAGGTACTCTTTATTGTTTAGAGGCATCGCCGGGCAGGCGTCAGTCCTTCTCTCGGAAGCTTGCCTGGTCACATGTTCGTGAAAAGTTAGCTGCGGCATAGAACCTTCAGCTTGGAAAGGTGGCATTTCAGGAAAGGTTGTTTGATGGTTTTCTGGCTGACGATTTGCCCCAAGCAGAGCATTTAATCTATCCATCATCAAAGCGTTTTGAGCTTCAATTTGTTGGTATAATCCAGAAACTACGTCATCTAATTCAGCCCTTGTGACTCCAACGGTAGGAGTTGCTTGGTCTGCTGTTGGGGAAGCGGTGGTCCCTTCATGAGCATTTCCGGATCTGGATGGTCTACCCCTTCTTCCCGGAGCCATTATTTCCGATAAACTTCTAGTCTTCAAAGAAACTTTATCAACAAATTCTCGTGAAGCAATGATGACAATACTCCTGAGTTCAACTCTCAATGAAAGCACCAAAATGTTAACGCTGAAAATTGAACGCTAACACCCGGTGTGTGTAGTAAAGTTGTGAAAGCACCACCCGTGATACGGGAACAAGAAATAAGCAGTAAAATAGCAGAAAACGGTAAAAGATAGCGATTTATAGTGGTTCGGCTTAAGATCGAGCCTACTTCCACTTTGAATTCCTTTATTGCTGATTTTGATTACAAGATGATACAATGCACTTCAAAATACGATACACTTTGATCACAAAAACACTCTC
Source organism: Allium fistulosum (assembly GCA_030737815.1). Classification (NCBI taxonomy): domain Eukaryota; kingdom Viridiplantae; phylum Streptophyta; class Magnoliopsida; order Asparagales; family Amaryllidaceae; genus Allium; species Allium fistulosum. Next base: position 672,373,277 of record CM060905.1, read on the forward strand.
GACTAATAGCTCAAACTTCGATGATGAAACTTGGTGAATCCGTGTCGGATGTGTGAAATTCCTCTCGAAGCTTGTTGTAGTGTCTTGAATGTTTGGAGTTCTTCAAGTATTGAATGAGTTGTGAATTCTGCAGAGTAACGGCGCTTCAGAAAATGATCGGCCAAAAGTCCCCTTCATGTTGAAGGTAGCACTGTATTTATAGAGAAGTCTGGATAGGAATTTTTGCCAAGTCCTGAATCGTGGCCGACTTAAGATAAGTCGTAAGTCATGGCCGACTTAGCAGGTAACAGTATAAGTAAAGCGGCATAAATGTCCAGGCATTGGATTTTAACTCGGTAGCCTTATGTCGTGGGTCGTGGCTCAACTGGTAGGCTTGCTCATTTCAGATAATAACACAAGTCCTAACTCGCTGACGAGCTAGGAGGCCACCGTGTTCAATAAGAAGAAGCGCTTCATTTGCTTAAGTCGTTCACGACACATGCTAGGTCGTAAGTCATTGATAGCCTTAAGTCGTAGATCATCCACTTCCTTAAGTCGTTAACTGGTTGAGTCGGCCAACACCTTTAAGTCGCCGAGGCCATTAAGCCGTTAACTCCTTAAACCGTTAAGTCATAGACTTCCTTAAGTCGTAAGTCTCCTTTGTTGTTGCCGCTGCCTTCTTTAGGTCGTTACCTCTTCTAGATCGTTAACTCCCTCAGGTAGTTAAGACGTGGAGTACTTTGAGCTGTTAAGTCGTCCAGACCTTAAGTCGTTAGAGCGTCTAGTCCTTGACTCGTTGAGTCGTCCAGTTCTTAAGTCGTAGACAAATTGAGGGTTAATACAAATTCTCAAGGTTAATAGGAAGTGCCCCTTTAACCTTATCAAAAGCTCATTGTCAAAAGGTTAGGAACAAGGAAATAATTCCCAATAGCATGAACTTGATTTCCACAAGTTGAAGAGGTTTAACTCGAGAAAGGAATATTAAGATCATAAGTTATTTTCTTCAAAGGTTCATTTATTTATACCAATATCTACAAATCAGGTGATATTATTCCACAATCTTAGAAAGTTTGATTAGGGCCATTACAGAGCAACTTACCTAAAAAATATTACCTTAATGGCATTTTAAATATTAGCTTCATAAATTTAAGATTGCTCATTAGGGATTCATAACAAAGTTACAACCCTAATAGGTGTTATTAACTATTTTACAGTAACTAAAGAAGGAAATCCATTAGAGTTTTGTCCTAATAAACAAAAGCTTCTTTCATACGCTGGGGAGGGGGTGGGGGGCTAAATGTTAACCATAAAATATTCACAAAAATGAAGGAATGAAAGAAGGATCACAAGAGCATGGGAAATATCAGAAAGCATCAAGATGTTCTAGTTAATCGCACCTTCCGAACAAGGCTATCTTTCAAAGTCCATAGGCATAATGATACTTCAAAAATCCTCCTTTCAGCTAGGTCGAGAGGACTTTCAACGAAGGCAAAGAAGAACAAGTTCAAACAAAACCTTTTGAAGGAGTCGAGAGGATGCAATCACCACAACTCATTAGCATTAAACCATTCAAAGGAGTCGAAAGGTTCCATCTCTTAATGTACAAGAGTTTCTTACTTTCAAAAAGAATGAAGAGATCAAACCGGGTGTAAGCCACTCCATAATGACCTTTTCGAAAGCATAGCAAGTCTTTCGAACCAGTTAGAGAACATCCACAATACCTTTCAACAAGGTCGATAGGTTTTTACGAAGAAGGCAATATTTAAAAGTCAGCAAAGAATGGTAGACATCCTTTCGAAAACATTGAAGGGAAGCACGACTATTGACAACAATCAAGTGAGAAGCAGCCTTCCGACAAGATCGAAGGATTCACAACAATTAGGAGGAGGTCAACCTTATGACGGGGTCGAATGGAACACAATAGTAGGAACAAGGCAAGCCTTTCGACAACATCGAAAGGTTCATGAAGACATCAGAAAAGAAATATTTCATCAAAGTCGAAAGGTTCAGGAAGGCATCAGAAAGAAAAACCTTTCGACAGCGTCGGAAGGTTCATTATGGCATACAAGGGGCAAACCTTTCGACGAAGACAAAAGGTTTGTAATTGCATATAAAAGGGAAACCTATCGACCTAGTCGAGAGCATGGAGTCGAAAGAGGGGCTGCCTACATCTATAAATAGGACCCAAGGGGTCATGTTTTAAAGAACCCGATTTCTATCATTATGATCTTTTAACTTCTTAATCAAAGTATTGTAACCCTTTTGAGTATGATTTGGGGAAATTTAATAAAATGAAGCTTTTTCTTAGATATAAAGGGAAGTACTTGGCTTTGTTAATTACCTTGCTGTTTGCTTAAATCTTTGTTAGTTTAATTCTATTTCCAGATTCAACCCCATCGGAAGGTTTTTTCGACAAGGTCGACAACACTTCTGTGCAAGTAATAACTACAAAATTTCGAAGTCTTAAGCCCAACAATTTAGACCTTTCGATAAAGCCCACAATTTACTTTGATCAACATCTACTGAAACCTTTCGAAACAATTGCCTCAACCGTATAAGTTTTTCGACAAGGTAGGAATCCAATCAATGTAAGTGATTAGACCTTTTGTCAAGGATGGAAGCCGCTATCTTATCACCAAAGAAAACTTAGTCTAATTAATAGAAGGCCTTTGTGAAGACTTCAAGCAAGCTCAACAAAGCCGAAAGGTCACATAGGTCAAGTTCTAGACCTTTCGACGTCAACGGAAGGTCTAATACATGACATATCAACTAAATAGTTTAAATTGAAAGACGGACTTAAAAAGAATCATGCCCTTTGATCTCCTAAGAAGAATTCCATCCTTCTTATCATATCTCTGGGGTGTTGACAAGAAACCTTGTTAACAACTTTATTCCAGAATTATTCACAAAGTTAATTTTGTATGAACCAGATGAATAATCGTATATATGTAATAATATTATTTTGTGAATTAATGTTTTATATTTCTCTTTACTTAGTTACATTTTATTATGTTATCATAGAGAAAATGTACCTCAGGAAAACTTGTCTCCAGAGATTATCTAAGCTAATATGTTAAATTAAGAGAATAATTTTTCTCGAAAAGGCATCAATTTTGAAATCTTCAAAATTAACAAGATATTGTTTTCTTAGGGATTTGCAAAACGTTTTCCATCCTCATCTCTGCTTCGATTACCTTGGTGATGAGAAAGAAAAGTTACTTAAGGAGATTCAGACATACCATTCTAAACTAATTTGCGGTCGCAATAGTCCTCCAACCGAGGAGTGTGACTAGCAAATATCCCCTGGTGATTACTCTGGAATTCCTTTTGACTCTATGATTTTTTTATTCTGCCAATTCATTGAATAAATTTACAAATGCAGTTTCCCAACTTTAGATGTAAAGCAAATGTCTAATTGCACTCTTGAGTTCCATTGTTACTTAGGTTGTATTTTTTTGTTGCTTTAATAAAGAAATTGAATGCCTTAGTCTTGACTTTATTTTCCATTCCTTTTTCAAATAGGAATTATAGTTATCCACAGCGCCTCTCTCATTAGATTTATCATCTCGCTTTATCATTCTTAAGGATAAGCTAATGGCGGATCTCAAAAAGACAAACTTCTTGATGATACTTACTTGCTTGTTTTCAAGGCAAACAAAGCATGAAGATGCCATAAGAGATTCTTACTTCAAAAAACAATTATTAAAAATAATAATATCAGATTGCCAATTTAGAAGTAGAAGCCAATAGTAAAATGAAGCGATTTCCATGCTAAAACATCAAGTTAGGTCCAATCTTTCACTTGACTTCGACCACAAAATATCGGAGCTTTTCCAACAGATAAGCAATTTCACTACACCAAAATTCGCTTTTAGCAGCAATTATTCTCAACATTTATACTATGACTGCGGTTAAAATTTATTTTAGGTGGATTATTTTTCACACAAACTGTGACGTATCAACCTGGACTTTAATTAAGCCTAAAATTTTCGTTAGAATGTTGAGAATGACTAGGGCTACTGCAGAAATAAATTGCCGCCTTGGTTCCTAATTTTTTTTGGTGTTGCCTCCTCTCGTCTTCATTTTCTTTCAGCTTCGTTTCCTTTAATCTTTGCTTTCGTTCTTCGATTTCTTCCTGCCAATCACTATTTCTTCTTCCAAGTACATCACTTGAATCAGCAAAATTTGATTCATCTCGATTTCTTTTGATTTTTTGACTATCAAAGACTAATTTCATTTTCATCGACTGTAGAAGATTTCATTCGGACGCGATTTAAAGGATTTATTCAAACTTGGATTCAGACCTGGATTTTTAGGCTTGATTCAAACTTCGGTCTCAGGTACTCTTTACTAAGTAGAACCACTTTGATTTTTGTAGCCATTTTTTGTCAATAATGTTACCATAAAAAAATACTATTTATATATCCGATAAACAAACACAAGAAGATCCCTCAAGGAAGAAATTTTTATATGTTATTAGTTATGAGAAACGATGGGATTTTTGATTTATCAGAATGTAAGGGTAAGACGTATATCCTTCAAATTGGGGATTGAATGAAAGATTGGATTTCCAGGTATAACTTACGGTTATACAGTCATATGCTTCAGCTACTTGAATCACATCAGAATTAATATTTCACATAATATTGATTAAATTTGTTTTCCTTTTTTTTAGAAGAAAAACTTGGGGTGAAACATACCTTATCAGTGTTGAAAATAAGTAGGATTGCTTCATATTACATCTTAACTAAATAGCATGATCATAAATTATATTTGCATCATCTTACTCTTCTTTAAAATGAAAATCACTGAAAAGGAATAGGACGATGATAAGAATATTTCATTACATTAAAAACAAAGACTGAACCCCTGATCAAATAACATAAACTGAGACCTAAATGAATCTCATACATAAAAATGTGCTTTTGAACTAAATTTGCACATCGAATGATACAAATAAGAAAGACTAGGCATTGATGTACATAGGAAGTTACAACCTAGTCTATTCTAACAGGTTATTGCTATCTTCATACCATTATATATGTATGCATTTATAGCAATTCATAGTTGTTTAAGAATGTGTAAAAATATTGCACAACATAAAGTTGCTCATTATCTTATCAGTTACAAAATACTAAGTTGACTGCTCATTAGAGTGAAACAATCGTATTTTGATAATAAATTTGGAAACCAATCTTTAGTTGTCAACAAAATAATTTGGATAGTTTGTATAGTTTAATAGAGGATGATGGCACCTTTACACATTTGGTAGCGTGGGGGCAAGACGTTGACATTTTGAATTTGTATTTTTTTTTGGGTTTAGTTTGTAAATTTATCAGCTTAGTAATTTTATGTGTGTGTGTAATACTACCATGTGTGTGTGGTAGTTTTAAGTTTGTTAGCTTCTTCTCAGTAAGTAACAAAGGTGAAATTGTAGCAAATGTCTTTGAATCATTTCATTTTACTTTTTTATAATTTGATAATAGATAGATTTTCAAATAATGATAAACCCTTGAAACTTTTTCGATGTAGTCATCGTCGTTTTGTCAATCCTTGATTCGTGTACAATATTTGTTCTCTTGGTCAACGGTAGTTAACATTTGATTTTAATCGTACCATCTTAAAGATAGTTTTATGTTTGATATAGCCAAAATAACTTATTCCGGTTGTTGCATTATTTTATTTAGATCAATTTTTTTGATGTGGTCATGATAAAACTAACAATATCAATTTTTTGTGCCAAGGAGTAGTTGTGGTACAATTGATAATACTCCAAAATAAACTGGGAATTTGTTCTTTTGAATGATGCTATTGCTTTGCTAATTTAGCAAAGTGAAAACCGAACCCATCAACTATTAAGAAGCCTTTGTTTAAAATGGCTATATATCTTTCTATCAGATGATAAGATTAATTTGCTATTTTACTTGTTAAATGTAAATGTCATATTTACTTGCATTCTATATGTTTGTATAAGTGAGTCAATGGTTACAGGTAATTTATACATTAATTTTATTTATCATGCTCTTATAAAGTAGATAATGTTATGAAGTGGTCTTATCTTTTAACCGGTGGCAATTTAATTCAATGAGAAATAATCGTGTTGAAACTTTTGAAATGGAAATAACTTAGTTGGTACTTATTTATAATTTAATTGTTACTACGTTTCTATAGTCCGAATCCAGCCGTACGAAGGGCTAAATGGAATTCATTGTTTATGATCCAATCCCTTTGATTAATCACCCTACTTACTCAATCAGACCGTTTCTACAAGTGTTTTTTTGAATCCTATTAGTTTGTTCAAACTAAGCATGTTACTTTTGTGCCCTCAATTATTTTCTACCACTACAATATTTCATTTGTTGCCACCACTCTAGCAATATGTTTCCTTTGCTAGCGCATTCAATCTTCTTCAAAAGAAACTAGGGAAGATATGAGAAACTCCAATTCCTTCTTACTTATTATATGTGATAAATTGCTAAAGAAGCTGGTTTGTCTCAAACATTGAAAAGCAAGTGGTATAAACTAAAGATTCTTAGTGATGAAGAAATGAAGAGATTAGCATTCTCCATTTCCTTGAATGTGGATGGGTTCGAAGTTCGAAGTGATTTGTATTCAAATGGGTTCGAAGTTGGTGGCATCCTATGCACTTCAACATATAGAAATAGAAGATTTGATGTTTGTCCTGGTAAATGGTCTCTTTTTACCCTTGTGATTTGTGGACCATATTATTTCTTGATTTCACAAATTTAAATGAAATTAGGAAATTATAATCTACGAGAGCTTGCAGTGCCCTTTTATAAATCACTATTGTGAATCTCTTCATAGTATTTCATTTGAAATTATAATTATAATTTTGATTATACTCGTTGGCAGTTAGTGCATCCATTTGAAATGAATTAAATTCTGTAATATGAATACTTTTAAGAGCTTTGATAGACCGAGGATCTCTAAGAGGAAGTGTACTTGTACTTGCTTCCTAATTGGATCAGCCAACCTCTTGATTTGATGAATTAATGATATGTTTGTCCCATGAATAAATTTTTGACAACTGCATGAGAGTTCAACCACTGTCACTTCACACTCAGTTGTAGCTAGCAAAATTCTACTTCTAATATTTTTAGTGTCTTGATTTCAGGATTTTGGTTTGAACGTGGATAATGAAAAGCCTATAAGGTGCTTAAATGGTATGCTACAAGATTTGTGTATACATCCATCATCAAAGAATTTTTCTAGGGTATCCGTTCTGGCTTTTTCAACAAATTTGAAGAACTTTTCAAGATTTCTTGAACCAAGGTGATTTTTGGTTTACCTGACATTTTGACTTTGAAACATAAGCACATGTAACTACATGCAAAGCCTGCATATCAATCTTTTCATAGTTCTATACATTCATTAGCTAGTAATATGCACTTGCATGCCATAACTAATTAATATGCATCAGTGGTCTGTATAACGAGACAACATATATTCCCTCTTTATGCAGGTTTTCAAATTCTTAAGGATCTATACTGCAATACTTAGCTTCATATGTATATGTTGACTACACCATAAACTATTGATTATCGTCATGTGGTATCAATAATGACTATTGACCGAATTAGTGCAACGAGCCACCGTTATGACTATCTATGTCTTCTGGGTTCTGTTCTAGGTTTGAGACTATCTACATGTACTTCTCTAGTTATAAATGGATACACCATAAACTATTTTTCAACTCTAACCCCCCTCCCCTCCGCACATTTATATGCAAACATGTCAGTATGCAGTTCTTGATGAAGTAAGTTTAATATAAACAAAGTTGAAGATTTGGATTATGTTCTGCATCATCACGTGAATAGATTAATTAAATTATATCAAAATTTTCTTAGAAAACATGCTTGGTGCGATATTTTAGGTTATGTGACCATGATTTCTCTTATCTAAAATAATGTATTATGCCTATTGGGTATGTAGGATACCATGTCCAATTTTTTGAAATTTATGATACACAATCATGAAAGATGGTTATGTTAGTAGTGTACTTATATGAAATTTAGGGAAATAGTCAAAATGTGAACAAAGGCTGGAATTTATGTTACATAGTTTCTACTATACTTTTTATACCATATTCTTGACTGGGAATTTTCTTATTTAATATTTGGATCATTTTTAACGTTTTCTGATAATGACAACTTAATCTGTGCGTAGTATTAAATTTTCTTGAGAACTATTGCATATTGTTCTTAATTTTGCTTTGCCATAATATATCATAGGCATTACACCCTATAATTTTCCTAATGTGGCATGAATCATAAATTTTTCTATGTTTTTCATCATTTTAATTAAAATAATACCTTTGAAATCTGAATTTGCATATGCACTAGCCAGAAAGTAGACATAGAAGAGAATCAAAATGACGAAATAAAGAAAACACCAGTAAGCATCAAGGTAAACTAAATTATACCAAAGCCTTATGCCATCACTTATGTTAAGAAATACACACCTTGCTACATTATAATTTTTTTGCTTCTGACAGGGCATAACGCCATATGAATATTTATTGGCTACTGTTGACGATGGTAAGAGTTTTGAGCTTCATCCCGATGGCAATAGGTAATTAAAGTTAACGTCATGTATACTAAAGTTTTAAATACATCAACTGTTATTTTATGGCTCGTTCTAATCTTTTTACGAGTTGTAAAGAGATTTAAAGCATTCATTCTCCATCTTTGTATTGTTATGTAGTGATGTAGCCTTATGCACATCAATTACACTATTATCTGAGATAATTCCATTACTTTTTCTTTATAGGTAGATAGATGACTGTGATGCAAACAAAGGTTGCAACGAGTTATGGATCGAAGTTAATTTTGCTACTAGAACTACTTTTTGGTTTTAACGTATGTACTACTTGCTTTTGTTTTGCTATTGCTACTTGTTCTATATTTTGTTTATGAACTATTGATGACGAACTATTTATGTTTGGTGTAAGAATATGTGTCCAAAATGTGGTATTGATACAATAGTTGATTTTGAAATGTGGTATTGATATAATATGCTAATTTCGAAATGTGGTATGTATACACATTGTGACTGATGTTTACTGAAATGGAATTTACAGAAAAGTAGAAAAAGCCTAATTGACATAGCTTTGTATACAATTTAACGGCGTTTTTAAAATGCTGTTAAAACATACCACGGCGTTTTTTAAACACCGTTGAATGTTTTAACAGTGTTTTAAAAATGCCGTTAAATTGTATCGAAAAACATAACCAAATACAATTTAATGACATTTTAAAAACACTGTTGAATATTTTAACAGCGTTTTAAAAAATGCAGTTGAATTGTTTTAACAACGTTTTTAAAAATGCCGTTAAATTAGACCAAACGATGTTAAATGATTTCATGACACCAGGGAAACGGTGTAAAAAAGGACATTTAACAGCGTTTATTCCTTGTCATTGTATATCTCTGACATATAACTGCATGTCGATATACAACGTATGTAAAATCGTTGTTAATAGAATTTATAGCGTTTTTGAAACGCTGCTAAAGGTCATGTTTGTTGTAATGTTTGAAGATGAAATTAAAGGATTGTCAAATTAAGTGCGAATCGTTGGAATTTATTATGGGAAATAATATCTGAAGTATTTATTTACCAGTTCCTCATGCTACTCCATCTGATGCTAAATCTTCAAGCTCCACTTCCCTTGCTATCCAGAAATTTCACAGTATGACAAATCCTCCACTAGGCTTAGACGAAAAAGTAGTGGGAAATGGTGTAGGAAGGTTAAATTTGAAATGATGAATTATTTTGACTAATGAGGTCAACACAAAATTCAATTGCCCGATTGGGTAGCAAACCCGAAACAGACTTACATAAATCAACAAAATCACATACAATTGAAATTCGAGATACATTATCATCTCGAAAACCAAGAACAAATAAAAACACTTCAAAATTATCATCAACATTCCGATGAACTATACAAACTAATCGTCCGAATTAGGATGACTAACATATAGGATTCTTTTAGAATATAGGATTGGGGGTTTTATAACAAGCAAACCAATCCATCCCCAAATTATATTAACCTAATGTGATGACTAATGTGCAGATTTACACAGAAAGAAAAGCTATAAAGATCATTTTTAATATTATCACACAACATGCCAAGTATTGTGGATTCCCTCAATAGGAATCGCAATCCTCAAAGAAGTAACAAGATAAGAAACGTCTAACGATATTAACAAGCTCCTTCGATACGAATGTATCACACACCCGTATCGAAGAGAACTAGAATAAAATAATCACGATAAGGATTGTTCATAGGATAAGATATCATTAATTCAATTATGGAATACTACGGAATAAAATATATTCCTAGACATATTCCAAACTTATATCTACCCCAAAGGACACGAAAAGGTCAAGGACAAAATGATTATGGGATTTGTAACACTCATATTATACTTAGATGTACCATAATATATGTTTCTGTTCTATGTTTATCATATTTTTTTCTGAACTTAGCTCTGATACCAGCCCTATTCTCCGCATTAGCAGATGGTATTACCTAGTAATACTCTTTGTTAATGTGGGTCTCGGGGTGACCTTTTAGTTGTAGCCTTTTATTTAGTAGTCTTTTGTTGCTACTTTGATATGTATATCCTTTTGACTAGTGTGTACTGTGGTTGTCATACCACATGATATGTATCATTTTGTATTACTGTGACGATGTATATGTATATGTGTATATGTACATGATTATCTGTTGTTCTGTGATGTGTTTTACATTTGAGTTGTTGTATTTTGTTCTGATAGATCCTATAGCCACCTATGGCTTTGTATTAATTATTTATTGGATATGTTGATCCACTTGAGTTAGAAAAAAAATAAAGAGTATTTATCAACGTATTCAATAGATATTTAAGACAAGGCTATAGATGGACTGGCTAGTGCGAGAAAGCACAATGCGAGAGAAATGTTTAATGAACCGATGGTAATAACCCGCCAATTCAAGGAAACTTCTAATCTCATGAACATTCTCAGGCCTCTTTCAATTTTGGATGGCTTCGATCTTCGAGGAATCGACCAAAATGCCTTCGGAAGAAACAGAGTGGCCTAAGAACTTAACCTTATTCTCCCAAAAGTGGCACTTGGAGAATTTGGCTTTGAGCTGATGTTGACAAAGAGTATCTAAGACAATTATCAAGTGATTAGCATGCTCGGCTTCAGACTTCGAATAGACAAGGATGTCGTCAATGAACACAAGGACCAACTTATCAAGATATTCCCGGAATACTTGATTCATAAGATCGACAAAGAAAGCAGGAGTGTTTTTCAAACCAAATGGCATAACGAGCCACTCGTAAGATCCATAGCGAGTGTGGAAAGCTATAAGGGGGTATTATTGGATGTCCTCGAAGGGACATCCGATAAAGTTGGAGTGATACAGAGAAGATTAGCATGGCCTCTGCGCACAGATGACATGCACAAATCGAGAAATGGTCCAAATTTTATCAGATTTCCCTTCGAGGACATCCGAATAGACGTGATGCCCCACCCCGAGACCCACATTTATAGAGAGTATTAATGGGTAATACCATCTGCTAATGCGGAGAATAGGGCTGGTTAGTTGCGAACATCTATAGCCTTGTATTAAATATATACTGAATACGTCGATAAATGCTCTTTATTTTTTTTTCTAACTCAAGTGGATCGACATATCCAATAAATACTTAATACAAAGCCATTGGTGGCTATAGGATCTATCCGAACCAAATACAACAACTCAAATGTAAAACACATCACAAAATAGAATATAATCATGTACATATACACATATACAGTTGAAAAAAAAATATAAATATTATGATTTAAAACTCTATCTTAAGGGAAATTAATGAAATGCTAAATTTAAATTTTTAGCCTATTCTTCTTCCGCATGGACTATTTTGCTAACTATTTTTGTTATAGCATTTTGTATAGTCCTTTTGTTGTTACTCTGATATGTATATTCTTTAGAATTGCTTGTATATTATGGTTGTTATACCACTTGACATGTATCATTTTGTATACTCTGTGATGTATATGTATATGTATATATATGTGATGATCTACTATTCTATGATGTGTTTTGCATTCGAGTTATTGTATTTTGTTCTAATAGATCCTATAGCCACCTATGGCTTTGTATTAAGTATTTATTGGATATGTCGATCCACTTGAGATAGAAAAAAAATGGCATTTGTCGATGTATTCAGTAGATATTTAAGGCAAGGCTATATATGGTCACTCCTGTCCATCCCTATTCTCTACATTAGTAGATAGTATTACCCAGTAATACTCTTTGTTAATGTGGGTCTCGAGGTGGGGCGTCACAGCTATAACAACAAAAAGTAAGATACGCACAACACTTAAATAAATATGCTGCTAAATTCAAAAGCTTGAACACGACAAATATCTCCTTTTGAAGTGCATTACTGATTTGGAAAGGGAAATAAAACCCTTAAAGGCGCAAACAAAGCTTTCAATCGTGCTTTTAAAACCAACATTGAAGCTATCGATGATGAAGACATGATAAGGAAGAAAGAGAAGAAACTTAAGGAAGTTCTTTGCATTGCTATCCATCATGTTGTCGATCCTTTAATCGCTGAAAATCCGAACAAATCTGCTCAAGATTTATGAATGATTTATATCCAGAAAATGTATATATTTGTTCTATACACTTGTAAATAATTTCATAATTTATGCAAATTATGAAAATTTTGTAAATATCACCTAGACTATAGTCCTGTCTTGTAATGTTATTTCCGAATCATCTTTTGATAGCTTATACCATAATTTAGTTATTTGCTGGATCTTTCAGTTCTTTTTTACTTTTTGATTTCCTTGAAAATTACAAAGCAGACAATGTATTTTTTATTGTTAGCTTGAAATTGATATAAAAGTCTATCTATGTCACTTGCAGAGATTAATATTTCATCATAATAAGTGAAAAGTAATCGCTTTTAATGAAATGTTTTGGAAACCCATATTTGGTAATGATAAGGGATAATTAAGAATTCAGCTCCAAACTTTTTATTGGAGTATCTGAAGTTTGATGGTAGAGAACCATTATCTCAACCATGGATATAAATGTTCTAGAAAGTCATCTTATGGAGATAACTAACGGAAAGTTAATAATAACCAAGTAATAAAGTCCAAAAGTCACTGTCTGAACACTTATGATAGAAATCAAATGACCCAGATTCAGGTATTAATGAAATTTCAAGTTTAGAAGCCCAAAATCCAGATTCGGGTACTGGTAGATGATATTTGGAAGTTAAGAAACTTGAAACTCTATTTAAGTATTTGTGGATGATAACCAAAAATTCATAGTACGATCTTCTTGATAGAGGTCTTCGACCCAGATTCATGCATTAGTAGTGGATAATCAGAAATTTGTAATAATTATCTTCATGAAAAAAATATCAAACCTAGATTAGGGCATACGTCGGATAATTAGAAATCCATAATAATTATCTTTATAATAGAAATCTCTAGCCCAAATTAGGGCATTATTAAGTGAACTCCGATAATAGTTTTGAAACCCAGATTTGGGTATGAGGAAGACCGATAATGAACCGAAACCTAGATTCGGGTATTAATGGATGAAGTTCAAAAATAAGAGTCCCGAAACCCATATTTGAGCAATAATAAGTTGAGTTCTGTTCTACTCCTTAGATTATGTCTTCTTTGACATAGTTGCAGTTTGATTGACTACTTCTTGAGTTCGCACATCTTAGTCCACTATTTGACATGCCACTTCTCGGGCTTGGATGTCTTAGTCCATTATTGATATGCCTCTTTTTGGGCTTGGTGATATGCCTCTTATTGGGCTTGGACATCATAGTCCATTGTTGATATGCCTCTTCTTGGGCTTGGACATCTTAGTCCATTATTTGATGAGCCTCTTCTTGGGCTTAGAAATCTTAGTCCATTGTTTGATGAGCCTCTTCTTGGGCTTGGGCATCTTAGTTTATTGTTGTTATGCCTCTTCTTGGGCTTGGACGTCTTAGTCCATTGTTGTCTGGTGCTCTTGGTTAGCTCATTCTCAAGTTAGAACTAAGGACTTACCCAACCTCCCTCCAAGAGGCGCCTTGATCCGACCAGAGGCGCGGCGAAGGTGCTTGTCGATGCTTTAACCAGTCCATATCGTGGTGCGAATAAAGGCTTACACTCCTCCCTCCAGAAGGTGCCCTGGCGAGGACAGGTGCTTGTCGATGCTTTAACCTGGCCATAGCATGGCATGGATAAAGGCTTACACTGCTCCCTCTGGGAGGTGCCTTGGCCTTCCAGAAGCTCGGCCAAGTGCTTGTCGATGCTTTAACATGGACATAGCATGGCATGGATAAAGGTTCACACTCCTCTCTCTAGGAGGTGCTCTGCCCTGGCCAACTCGGCGCGGACAGAGGCTTTGACCTTTAAGGTAGTGTCCAAAGTGAAAGGAGTATTTCACTCCCAACCTTGTAGATCTTTCTTAGAAAAGTAATTCTTTATTGACTTTATTCATGATCTCTTTACAAATTCATTGATTTTGCCTTAACGGAAAAAGCTGATTATCATCCCTTCTAAGGCTTTGCAGTAGTTAGACTCATGTCCGTTCATCATATGGAAATGTGTAACGACCCAAAATTTTTGACTTCTAAAAGTCGACATCAATACGCCCACTGTATCAAATGCTGAAACATCGAATGCCAGAAAACAAAATCATTAGAGTTAAAGAAGAAAGAGGTAGAAAAAGAAAGAAGAAGAAACAGAAACAATATCAGAATCTCACAATCACAGCGGAACAATATATTATAGATAAATGAATAATATTTAAAGCAAAGAACTATATCTGTTTATACATCACACCATCAGGGTATTACAACAACAACACACAACATTGGCGGTTATAATAACCTGCCCATATGATTGAATACATAGCGGAATAATAATAGCATACGGAAGTACATCCTACCATCCAGCTCGCCTCCTGATCTCCACACCATACTTTTCTGACTTCGCTCCAAAACAACTGATAACCTGACTCTAGGCTGCCTATGTGCAAAATTATGGGCACCCAGAGTTTAGAAAGGGAACAATAAACTCCAGGTCAGTCATGGGACTTGTGTGAGATCTTAAAACTGTTATTTGTACAAAGGAAATAAAAAGAAATCCGCTATGCTTTTGGAAAATGAAACTACCATAAGGCCTCCCGCTACACACACAATGCAAACGCAGAATTTGAGGAGATTTCTCCTTATGATAGTAAAACATGCTTGATACGCAAAATATTTTTAATATTATCATTAGTGCATAGTATGGAAAACATTTCGAAAGTATAATATTAATCTTAGCCAGCATACACATTTCGTAGTATGCCTACTATAGCTACCATGTTCAATAACAGTTTACCACCACATTCCATGGCAGGTTATACAACTAAAACCGTACATGCCACGTATTGTTTCTTTGGATTTCCAACAAATGGTCAGGCTAAGGAACTTCCTATGCCACATGGGTACGCCTTTGGAGGGACGCCCCGAGAACCTAACCGGATCTCTACCAACACAAGGCCGGGTTACCTCACGCTGTAATACAACTATAACTAGATAACCATACAAGCTATGCCATCCCCAGTCGTTATAGACCTTTATCCGAGGATCCTCAACACCAACAACCACAAAGTAATAAATTTGCAGCAACCACATAGGTTAAATATCTGGGCTCCATACCATGATACCACCTTTTTCCATAAGGAAATGGACATACCTTGAGGGCGCTACCCACAAAAAACCTTGCACATCCTTCCTATTTCGACCATTTCGGGTTGTGAGATACGACGAGGTCTCGTCCAAAAAGCTACGCTTTTCACAAAAGCCATGCTTCGATCAACAAATGATCAGCAACACTTAGCATGCCACATTACCAAATTGGGAATGTATCACTAGTAACCA
The DNA here is from genome assembly GCA_030737815.1 of Allium fistulosum. Lineage (NCBI taxonomy): Eukaryota > Viridiplantae > Streptophyta > Magnoliopsida > Asparagales > Amaryllidaceae > Allium > Allium fistulosum. Next base: position 672,389,222 of record CM060905.1, read on the forward strand.
TCAACTACATAACCTCTGAGCTCATATGTCTCAGAGAAGAGTGTTAAGCTAAGAGAATAAATTCTCCGCCACCAACAGAAAGGTATTTGATAGAAACCAGCTTTACATCTCAAAGTGTAACGTCAAACATACATCCATACTAGTCTGTTCCTGGTTCTAACGGAACCGAAGGCACTTCAAAGAAGCCCTTACAATCTGGATATTCACTAATCACGTCCGGACTCCCCATCACAAAGGGTGATAAAATCTCTATACCGGAGTAACTCAATGCACAAACATTCGACAGGTAATCCTTTCGCTTTCGAAAATACCAGGTCCTAAACACCATCTTCTATGCAATCCCATTTCGTCGTATCATTATTAGGAATGGGTTTTATGATATAAAGTCCTCTCCTGCCTTAACCGAATAATGAGAGCTTGTTTTGAAAACAAATTCAACTGCCGTTTCGAAGGCCAATATTGATAGTCGGTTATTTAACTATCAAACAACATTCACAACAATCACCAAGCCTCAATAATTTCCCAAATTGTTAATACTGATAGTTGGTTATTTAACTATCAAACAATATTCACAACAATCACCAGATTTTAAATAATTCACCAACTTTTAGACAATATCACTCAAAATCCATTTGTTAAAATCTTTTTCCCATATTTTGGAATTGATTCGATAAGATTACAAAAATTAACTTTTATACTTTTAAATTCCTTCCTTTAAATTTATCCAATTTTCTAAAATTAATTTTACTCCAAATTTTCGACTTCAATTTCCAATAATCCAATTTTATTTATTCCTGATATCCTATGATACCAAAAATATATTCGGCTAAACTATAGCCTTCAAATAAATTCCATTTATCAATATAATCATTCACGCCAATATAATCATTCATAGATTATCACATCACAACATATACAAATAAGTTCAACAATGTGAGGAATCCAATTGGATCCTGTTCGTCGACAGATTTTCTATCGGTTTAGAAAACCGTCGAACGAATTTAGAAATAAAAATACCACAAGCGCACGGCGTACACTTTGTAGTACGTGGCGAATACGGCTCGATCCGCAGGGAATTGATGATATTTTATAACGTCCTATTCAATCAAATTAGACCAAAGTGAAATGAAGTTGTTAACTACTAAAGCTAGAATTAAAACGTGATTTAAAAACTATTAAACTAGAGAACAATTTAGAGGCAAATCTACTCTAATATTTTTGTAAATCAACAAACATAGAACTTATGATCTCTAACTTTGATATTAAGTGAAATAAGTGTTGCATTTATCATATATATGGTTTGTTTATGTTATTAATTAACATAACTCAAACCATCAAACTATAATACAACAATTATACCACTTATAATTCTCATGAAAATGAAGCCAAAACAAAAGTTATTTTAAGTATGATCTATTTACTATTGTAACTAGTAATATAGATCATCAAATTTCATTTTTACTTTCATTTCAAAATCAAAAATGGATTAGCAAATGATGATGCAACTTGTGTTTATGTTGAATAAGAATAGCTCATTTGCAAAAGCAACATAAGCTATCAAACCCACTTGTATAAACTTGCATCAAAATTTACTTTCATGAAGCATAGACAAAGAGATCATAAATCATAGAAATGTTGAAATTACATAATATTTTAGAGCTTCATTACCCCTAAATTGAAGGGTTTAGCTACTCATTTGTGGCATTGAAGCAACACTTGTAAATTTCAACATGAATGAGCAAAGAAATAAAAACTAAGCAAAGGAAGAAAGAGAGATTAACTAGTAACTAATTGCATAAAAATTAAAGCTACACTATTTGCATAAATGTAAATCTAAGCTATTAACATTAAAGCAAAGAGAGCATAGAAATAAACATTAATAATAAAACAAAGAAAAGCATGTAGAAAAGAGATAAGAAGAGGCTTGGAAGCCATTTTTATTTCATAGAACATTGAGCTTACAATCTGATCTCTTAATTTCCTAAGTAAAATGAAAGAGTAGATGATCTTTTCATGTACACAAGTGGGCTATTTAAACATGCATAAAACCCTAATTCCATTTTTAGGGTGCTTCCCAAAATTCCCTTTAGGAAGTGTGGCCACCAAGTAACCATTAGCCACTAATTAATCCCTTATTAAAAGTGCATGAATCTTTAACCTCCACTTAGTTGTCCATTAGCTCACAATTGTACATATAGGTAAGTGGGTGGGGTCCTCCATGATCTTGAACTTGAATTATTTCCTCTTCATTCCTTTGTATTTCCTTGTGCATGCATATATCATCATGAATCCCACTTCCATAAGCACCAAAATATCCTATAAAAATCATAAAAATTGTCCAAGTAAAAATTCTTAAACTAACACATGCACAAAAATGACCATTTTGCCCCTGAATGAAGATGAAAATATGATGGTTTGAAAATAATCGAATTTTGGTCTTAACAGGTAAAAATGCCCAAATATGATGTTTATTTAAATAAAAAGAGATAAAATATGGATGTAAATATATGCACATTTAAGTGCACATCAGATCCCTCCAACCTGTTTCCCTACATCCACTGATGTTAGCACAACAATTAAATACCAATTCCACTTCGAGCTGGAATATCGCGGTATATGGGATTATATAATATCATCCGCTATTATGCGGCGCATAGGGTCTCATCCGCTATATAATGCGGGAAATCAATCACACCATATATATATATATATATATATATACTATCATATATACTATCACATCCAAACAATCAATCAAAAATTGAAATTCTAATATTTCAATTGAGTGAGAAGATCTCACCTTTTATTTTGCGTGCAATCCATTTTCCATTTTGGCTTGATTTCTTCACTGTATTAGACCTCACTGACCTCGCCAAAACCTTCCATGTCGTGCTCGATCCTCACCGCGTTATTTCCCATTGCCTCGCGCGCCTGCTCGCAACATCCACCAACAATCTACTGCTCGACGTGCGCGACCGAGCCCACCTGAAACCATCGCGAAAATGAACTCGCCGTACTTTCAACGCACGCGAACGAGCGCCTTCGCCAAAGCCTCAGTCTAACCCTGTCGTCACTTCTAGATGCTCGCGAGAATGCCTGACCACCATCCGAAATCATGACTCTCCCTTGCTGCCCCATCAAACTCGATGATCCCACAACCTTCCTAAAATCGCGATCGACTTCGGTCGCGATATGGTTTTCGTGTCTCCCTCATATTTTTTTAAGAACTGGATTCGATTTCGACAGATGGGAAGAAGAAGAAAATCGAGGATTGGCCACTAGATTCAAATGAAAAGGAATTTGGGAGGAACGGAATTGAAGCATAGTTCGGCCATGGATTCTATTTTTTCGATTGTGAATATCTGAAGAGGAGAGGGATTTAATATCGATGTTCCGGCCATTGATGTTTGAAATTAAAGAAAAGAAATTTTCAGATATGAACGAACGAAATGTTTTATATATTTTAAATCACGACTTCCTTTTTTTTCCAACGCGTGTAAAAATATTCAGAAGGAAGAAAACACGTGGTTAAACATTTCTCAACGTGTCAAAGATTGGTATAGTGCTAAATTATATTATTTATTTTCAAATTTAAGTTCAAATTTAAATTCAAATTTAAATCGTCTCGATTGTCACAACCTAAATTTTCGAACTTCTATCGAGGCGTGCCGCTAGGCGTTTATAATGTTAAATCCCTATTCCGAACGCAACGTAAAAGGTTTCGAGTCCTAATTCGATCGTATGAAGAAGATAGCATTTTGGACCTAGTTATTTATATTAAATTTCAATACATACCTCAGCGCGTTTACTTATCATATGATCACACGACAACTCCGAACGCTACGGAAATTGAAATCCGATAATAATATGATATTACGGATCCAATGGAACTAGTTTCGTTGAATTCCGAGACTGTGCCTCGTAAGGCTATTTTTAAATATCGATTTAAATAATATAAATTCAAAACTGAACAAAACAGTTTCAAATTCAATTCTGAAGCTTTTATTATTTTCAGTATTATCAATATAGAATTTACAAGACTTCAAATTATTTTTAACAAGCTCAAAACTGAAGATTAAATATTTTACCCAACTTCAAAAATTAAATTTAATAATTTAATTGCCAAATAAATCATGATATTTGAATTTCAAGTTAAACTAACTTCCAAATATTTAAAATCAATTAAATATTTCAATTTCAAATAACCAAAAATTCCGGGTCATCACATTCTTCCCCCATAAAAGAATTTCATCCCGAAATTATTAGTTAAGAAGAATGATCCATAACCTGTTTATTAATTTCCCATAACCAAATAGTTTTATCAACTTGCCAAAATAAATGTTTTTATCAAAGATCCCTTATCTCTCATATTAACTTTCCAAACTCAACCATAAGTTTCAAACAATATTATTTTCTCAACAATTCAAATTTCAATTCAAATTCAAATATTAAATTCCAAATTTTCTCAAAATTTTTATAACTCTATAAATTTTCGAAAAATTTCGTCAGCATCTCCTTTGCGCGGCTAGCTCGGTACGACTACAAAATGCCACAACAGGCCCCCAGATTTCAAAAGAAAATAAAAGGCCAAGTGGCTAGATCAGAAAAGGATCAAATTTCATATAGAAATTTAAATACATACCTTTTGTAGAGCAATTAAATTTTATCTTCGAAATCAAAAATCCAATTCCCTTTTCCTTTTAAAACACCTGTATACTACTTAGTAACAATGTCCTATTACAACATTCAAAATCATTTTGTTCAATTCAATTACAAAATTTTCAATATTTGTTTTACTTAACCCGTACAATGTACACATATCATTTGTACGCAATATCAAATTCGATCGCTCACTCTATCACACAATTTCCCTTCCGAACTAGTATCGTTCTCCCGACTTCCTAGTGCGGACTCAGATCTGCTTTCTTGATCAGAAACCGTCATTCTCCTTTCATAGACACAAACTATGATAGAATATTTCCAGAATCAACCAAAAATCCATATCCAAGGTTCGCCATTGAAAATCGAGTGAAAAATCCCAACTCGGATCGATATGATTATCTCAAAATTCTGTGCTCGAATTCTGGATCAAATCGTTATGCGAATAAAATAATATACGTACATCCTACGTATTTTATTCCAATTGATTATTAGCTATATCAATTTTCTTTCTTTTATTCACATTCATTTTCATTTCTATCCACTTATTTACAATCACCATTTTACTACTTCCAGTTTAATTTTCATTCACTTATTAACTTAGAATATTTCCTCAATTCTAAATTTTACTTAAGAATTTCACAATTTATTTCTTAAGTTCAATATAAATAATTCATATACTTCCTATATTTACTTCCAAATCACCAATTTGGTTTATAACTACTTATGTTTAACTAGATTTCCGATTCCACATGAATTCAGTTTACTTTTAATTCAATTCATTTCAAACCATATTAAATTTTTCATTCCTTCAATTAGTTTCACTTACTAATTTTATTTCAATACTTTGCTTCATTTGATCCAACTTGACAAATTTTTCACTTCACTTTGTTTATCACAGATCAAATTCAATTTCCAATATTCAGCTTCAATTTCATTTACTTACATATTCAAAGCGAATTTCAACATTCAGTTTAAATTTCATTTACTTACAATTGTAAATTTATTTATTTGTTTACAATTTATTTTCCACCAAAATAAATTTTATTCCAATCCATTTAGTCTATTAGACTTACTTCTCAAATTTACCTTTATTCAAATTAACTCAAGTTAATTTCAGTTTAAATTTGAATTTTCTAAGTTTTCAAACTTATTTATTATTCCATAACTATTTTTAATAAGATTCTAGAGTCTTTCCAGAATCATCTTTGAAATTAATTATATGTAAAATCAAACTCAATTGCGCAAACAACTTCAATTTTTTTAAAATAAATTGGGCCGCAATTCCTCTCTTGGAAACTCGAAAATGAACACCGATGATGTTGCAGTCATCACCGAAATTATTTTCCAGCGACCGAAAAGAGTTTAGTGCTTTTATCCCTTCAAAAACATTTTCAAATATTCTTGATTTCAAACTCCATAATATTTCAAATCCAATTCAAAATATTTTACAGAACTTTTGAAAAATCATTTTCAAATTAAAAAGGGATTTAAATTTTCCCAAATCTCAAAATTTCAAATCCTTTCAATTTATTTTCAAATATTTCTTTGGAATTCTATTTCATTTTAAATTATAAATTACATTTATAATTCACATTTATAAACTTCATTTATATATGAATTTATTTCTTAACCTTTGGTTTTGATTTCGATTCCTTATTTAATTTCCATACAACAATGATTATTATTGCTTCCTAACAATTAAACATCCATATACTATAATAATTTTCAAAAATTATTTACTTTTATATACAAAAATAATTTGGGTAAACTTATTTCATTTACCCTATTTTTAACACAATAATGTGTTGGTTTACCTAGTTTAAGAGTTTAGAAATCCCTATCAATACTATTATCCAGACTGTACTGGCCAGAATCTATAAACAATCAACCGATAAGTCAACACAATACAAAACAATTTTTATATTCACTAACAAATACGCACTCATATCTATTATTACACTCACACTCATTCTAGAGTACTACTGACTCTATCTCTAATGAGTAATCCCCACCAGAGCCAAGGTTGTCGCTTAACCAATTACTCTGATACCACTATGTAACGACCCAATTTTTTTGACTTCCGAAAGTCGACATCAATACGCCCACTGTATCAAATGCCAAACCATCGAATGCCGGAAAACCGAATCATTAGGGTTAAAGAAGAAAGAGGTAGAAGAAGAAAGAAGAAGAAATAGAAACAGTATCAGAATCTCACAATCGCAGCGGAACGATATATAATAGATAAATGAATAATCTTTAAAGCAAAGAACTATATCTGTTTATACATTACATCATCAGAGTATTACAACAACAACACACAACATTGGCAGTTATAATAACCTGCCCATATGATTGAATACACATCGGAATGATAATAGTATACGGAAGTACGTCCCGCCATCCAGCTCGCCTCCTGATCTCCACGGCCTACTTTTCTGACTTCGCTCCAGAACAACTGATAACCTGACTCTAGGCTGCCAGCATGGAAAATTATGGGCACCTAGAGTTTAGAAAGGGAACAGTAAACTCCATGTTAGTCATGGGACTGGTGTGAGATCTTAAAACAGTTATTTGTACAAAGGAAATAAAAAGAAATCCGCTATGCTTTTGGAAAATGGAACTACCATAAGGCCTCCCGCCACACACACAATGCAAACACAGAATTGGAGGAGATTTCTCCTTATGATAGTAAAACATGCTTGATACGCAAAATCATTTAATTATTATCATTAGTGCATGGTGTGGAAAACATTTCGAAAGTATAATATTAATCTTAGCCAGCATACACATTTCGTAGTATGCCTACTATAGCTACCATGTTCAATAGCAGGTTACCACCACATTCCATGGCATGTTATACAACTAAAACCGTATAGGGCGCGTATTATTTCTTTTGATTTCCAACAAATGGTCAGGCTAATGAACTTCCTATGCCACATGGGTACGCCTCTGGAGGGACACCCCGAGAACCTAACCGGATCTCTACGAACACAAGGCGGAGTTACCTCACACTATAATACAGTTGTAACTAGATAACCCTACGAGCTATGCCATCCCCGGTCGTTACCGACCTTTATCCGAGGATCCTCAACACCAACAACCACAAAGTAATAAATTTGAATCAACCGTATAGGTGAAATATCTGGGCTCCATACCATGATACCACCTTTTTCCATAAGGAAAGGGACATACCCTGAGGGCTCTACCCCCAAACAACCTTGCTGCATCCTTCCTGTTTCGACCATTTCGGGTTGTGAGATCCGAAGAGGTCTCGTCCACAAAGCTTTGCTTTTCACAAAAGCCATGCTTCAATCAACAAATGATTAGCAACACTAGCATGCCACATAACCAATTTGGGAATGTATCACTAGTAACCATCAACTACATAACCTCAGAGCTCATACGTCTCAGAGAAGGGTGTTAAGCTAAGAGAATAAATTCTCCGCCACTAATAGAAAGGTATTTGATAGAAACCAACTTTACATCTCAAAGTGTAACGTCAGACATACATCCATACAAGTCCGTTCCGGGTTCGAACGAAACCGAAGGCACTTCAAAGAAGCCCTTACAATCCGGATATTCACTAATCACGTCCGGACACCCCATCACAAAGGGTGATAAAATCTATATACCGGAGTAACACAGTGCATAGACATTCGACAGGTAGTCCTTTCGCTTTCGAAAATACCTGGTCTTCAACTCCATCTTAAAATGCAATCCCATTTCGTCGTATCATTATTCAGAATAGGTTTTATGACATAAAGTCCTCTCCCGGCTTAACCGAATAATGAGCGCTTGTTTTGAAAACAAATTCAAGTGTCGTTTCAAAGGCCAATATTGATAATCAGTTATTTAACTATCAAACAACATTCACACTAATCACCAAACCTCAATAATTTCCCAAATTTTTTATACTGATAGTTGGTTATTTAACTATCAAACAATATTAACAACAATCACCAGATTTTAAATAATTCTCCAACTTTTAAACAATATTACTCGAAATCCATTTATTAAAATCTTTTTCCCATATTTTGGAATTGATTTGATAAGATTACAAAAATCAACTTTTACACTTTTAAATTCCTTCCTTTAAATTTATCCAATTTTCTAAAATTAATTTTTCTCCAAATTTTCTACTTTAATTTCGAAAAATCCAATTTTATTTATTTCTAGTATCCTACGATACCAAAAATATATTCGACTAAACTATAGCCTTCAAATAAATTCCATTTATCAATATAATCATTCACACCAATATAATCATTCATAGATTATCACATCACAACATATACAAATAAATTCAACAATGTGAGGAATCCAGTTGGATCCCTCCAACCTGTTTCCCTGCATCCACAAATGTTAGCACAACAATTAAATAACAATTCCACTTCAAGGTGGAATATTGCGGTATATGGGATTATATAATACCATCCGCTATTATGCGGCGCATAGGGTCTCATCCGCTATATAATGCGGGAAATCAATCACTCAATATATATATATATATATATATACTATCATATATACTATCGTCTCCAAACAATCAATCAAAATTTGAAATTCTAATTATTTCAATTGAGTGAGAAGATCTCACCTTTTATTATGCATGCAATCCATTTTCCATTTCGGCTTGATTTATTCACTGTATTAGACCTCACTGACCTCGTCGAAACCTTCCATGATGTGCTCGATCGTCACCGCATTACTTCCCATCGCCTCGCGCGCCTGCTCGCAACATCCACCAACAATCTACTACTCGACGCGCGCGATCGAGCCCACCAGAAACCATCGCGAAAACGAACTCGCCCCACTTTCAACGCACGTGCACGAGCACCTTTGCCAAAGCCTCAGTCGAACCCTGTCGTCGCTTCTAAATGCTCGCGAGAATGCCTAACCACCATCCCAAATCGCGACTCTCCCCTACTGCCCCATCGAACTCGATGATCCCATAACCTTTCTAAAATCGCGATCGACTTCGATCGCGATAAGGTTTTCGTGTTTCCCCCATATTTTTTATAGAATTGGATTCGATTTCGAACAGATAGGAAGAAGAAGAAAAATCGAGGAGCGGCCACTAGATTCGAATGAAAAGGAATTTGGGAGGAACGGAATTGAAGCATAGCTCGGCCATGGATTCTATTTTTTTCGATTATGAATATCTGAAGTAGAGAGGGATTTAATATCGAAGTTTCGGCCATTGATGTTTGAAATCGAAGAAAAGAAATTTTCAGATATGAACGAATGAAATGTTTTATATATTTTAAATCACGACTTCCTTTATTTTCTTTCCAACGCGTGTAAAAATATTCAGAAGGAAAAAACAGGTGGTTCAACATTTCTCAACGTGTCAAAGCTTGGTACAGTGCTAAATTATATTATTCATTTTCAAATTTAAGTTCATATTTAAATTCAAATTTAAATCGTTTCGATTGCCGCAACCTAAATTTTCGAACTCCTATCCAAGCGTACCGCTAGGCGTTTATAATGTTAAACCCCTATTCCGAACGTAATGAAATAGGTTTCGAGTCCTAATTCGATCGTATGGAGAAGATAGCTTTTTGGACCTAGTTATTTATAGTAAATTTCGATATAAATTTCAGCACGTTTACTTATCGTACGATCACCCGACAACTCCAAATGCTACAGAAATTAAAATCCGATAATAATACAATATTACAGATCCAATGGAACTCGTTTCGTTGAATTCCGAGACTGTGCCTCGAAAGGCTATTTTTAAATATCGATTTAAATGATATAAATTCAAAACTGAACAAAACAGTTTCAAATACAATTCTTAAGCTTTTATTATATTCAGTATTATGTATATAGAATTTACAAGACTTCAAATTATTTTTAACAAGCTCAAAACTGAAGACTAAATATTTTATCCAACTTCAAAAATTAAATTTAATAATTTAATTGCCAAATAAATCCTGACATTTGAATTTCAAGTTAAACTAACTTCCAAATATTTAAAATCAATGAAATATTTCAATTTCAAATAACCAAAAATTCCGGGTCGCCACAAAATGGTAGTAGGATTTCCCAGATTCCTTTCATATTTTTGTTCCTTTTTCAGTGATGGCCAATAATTGAGCTCATCCTTGGTTAACGAGTAGACATTCTCTATAGATGTTGTTAGATTGCATTCTTTAGGAAGTCTTGACTTAAAACTTGTTTCTTGAGGATGGCTTTTTGATTTCTTGTTACTTGGCCTTGCCGTTTCACCTTCATCAATTGCTTTTCTTTTTTACACCCATTTTAGTTCCCATGTTGGAAGTGTTCGAGTTGCAATTTGTCGCCATTTACGTGTAAAGGCGTTATAGTCTACCATTATCTCTTCTTTAAAGATTGTGCCTTTGGTATAGCATTGAATCGTCTTCCTCATTTGATTAAACAAGTTGTCACTTCCATTTTTCCTTTCTCCTAAGGAAAAAATAGGGTTTGGGCCAATATGAAAGGGATTTATTCTCCATTTTTCTAGATTGTATGATTCCGCTATTTTCTTCTTTATAATCCTTAGAGCTTCCAATCATAGCATTTGCTCTTCATATAATTTGGAACCTTGAGTTGTTTTTGGGCAAAATCCTATCAAATGTGGTTCCGAGGATCCTTGCTCGGATCTCTTGATTTTGGTAGTCATGATGAAGTAAGATCTTAAGTATTTAAACTAGAAATAAGATTGGGTTAGAGACAAGCGGTGTTGGATGTTTAACCAAGTCGGAGGTTTAGGCCCTCCTTCTAGCACCAAAATGTTAAAAAGAAAACTTTTAAACACCCTAAAGTAAAGTTGAAGAAAAATGTTTATCCCATTTTGGACTCTTTAGTGATGCTATGGAGATTATGTAGTGTGTACTCTCCTTGATTTATCATTTCGACTAGGTTGTAGTGAAAACCTTATTTTATCAACCTTTTGCCTAGTTGAAATACTCTACTTCCATTCCTTCAAACCTTTCAAGCTTGTTGAAATTGATTAGTTATTCTGTCGAAACCTTCCTTTCAAATTAGTTGTGAAACACTAATGGTCGACTATAAAGTTCTAATGAATATGACTTATTTGTAAGGTTTCTACCTTGTCGAAAGCAAGATTTCTAGGGGACTTGGGTTTGATCTTGGAATTTGAGGGAGATCCATTTGGGATTTAGTTTTCGACCCTTTAAAGGTAAGTGTTTGATATAAGGTGGTTTGGAGTTGAGGGATTATATTATTTGGAAAAGCTATGGTGCAATCCTCTTGGAAGACACATTTCGATGAGGTCAATACCTAAAAAACATAGTTTGAAACTAGTAAAAGCCTTCAAACAGCAATGTAATCAAAAATATCAAAATATTCCCTTTATTGATCTGATGATAACTTTGCAGAATAGATTTCCCCAATTTGATTTACAAATTAAGGTTACAACTTTTCATAATTAAGAAAATAAAAGTATGGAATGAATGAGTTCGAATCCCCAAAACCAGACCTCTTGGGTCTTATTTATAGGTGCGGGTCGGCACCATTCGAACCAATGCTTTCGATTATGTCGAAATGTTGCTTCGAGTACCTTGACTCCTTTGACACTTGCACATTCCTCTGCAATGCTTTCGAAGGGGCTTGAAAGCTTCCATTTTTGTCGAAAGGGACGTTTGCGCCTTTCTTCATTATGTTGCTTTGTTGTCACATCGAGCAAAGTTAGGAATTTTCGACTATGTTGATAGGTTGTTTCCAGGGGTTTCGAAGTTGTTGAAATGCTGATGGTATCGACACTTTTAGTAACTTCCGAACTTACGCTTGCGACTTAATGTGGTACCTTCCCTAGATATTAAAGGCTTCGCCAGTTTGAAAGGTGATTTTGCTTTCGAAAGAGTTGTTATGACCAAGGTTTGTTTCTGAGTGATTTGAGTGAAAGCAAAACCTTTGGTTTCGAATGGTTTGGCGCACATATGAAGATTTATTATGCATTGTCTTCGACAGGTGTTTCTTCAACTTGTTCGAAAGGGCCCCATGCATGCGTATGCACCTACTTCGAAAGGAGATCTCTTGAGGTGGAAGGGCGCTTTCGACCCTTTTGACTCTTTTGAAAGGCTACGATACTTCTGGTCTTTGGTTGTGCATCCCTTCGACTCCTTCGAAAGGTCTTGCTAGTGCTACTTTCAATTGTTCTTCTTTATCTTCTACTCAATTTGGTTTCAACAAGGTCGAAAGGATATTTGGTAGTAACACTCACTTATGGCTCCACTCCACCAAACTTTTCTATAGCCTCTCGAATCGATTCCAGCAGCACTTCAGTAGCACTTCCTCCTCTTTTCTTTGCTCTGAGATCCCCAACTTGTTTTCTGTTTAACGGCGAATTTTCTATAGATTAGAAAATTGATGATAAATTTTGAAATAAAATAACCTCAAGCCAACGGCGTACAATTTTAGTACGTGGCAAGTACGGGTTGATCCGTAGGGAATTTTTAAGATTTTAAAATATTTGATTCAATCAAATTAGACCAAAGTGAGAGGAAATTGTTACCTACAAAAAAGAAGCTAAAGCTAGAATTCAAATGTGATTTAAAAACTATTAGACTAGAGAACAATTTAGAGGCAAATCCACTCTAATATATATGTAAATCAACAAAAAAATAATTTATGAGCTCTATTTATGAAATTAGGTGAAGTAATTGTTGCATTTATCATAAATATGGTTTATTTATGTTATTAATTAACATAACTTAAACCATCAAACTATAATACAACAATTATACCACTTGTAAATTCTCATGAAAATGAAGCCAAAGCAAAACCTATTTTAAGTATGATCTATTTACTATTGTAATTAGTAAGATAAATCATCAAATTTTGTTTCTACTTTCTTTTCAAAATCAAAAATTGATTAGAAATGATGATGCAAATTGTGTTTATGTTGAATAAGAATAGCTCATTTGCAAAAGCAACATAAGCTATCAAACCTACTTGTATAAACTTGCACCAAAATTCACTCTCATGAAGCACAAACCAAAAAAGATCATAAATCATAAAAATGTTGAAATTACATAAAGTTAGAGAGCTTCATTACCCCTAAATTGAAGGGGTTTAGCTACTCAATTGTGTTATCAAATCAACACTTGTAAATTTCAACATTAAAAAGCAAAGAAATGAAAACTAAGCAAAGGAAGAAAGAGAGATTAACTACTAACTATTTGCATAAAAATTAAAGCTACACTACTTGCATGAATGTAAATCTAAGCTATGAACAATAAAAGAAAGAGAGCATAAAAATAAACATTAACATAAAAGCAAAGAAAAGCATGTAGAAAAGAGAGGAGAAAGAGGCCTAGAAGCCATTTTTATTTCATGAAACATAGAGCTTACAACTTGCATTTTTCATTTCCTAACTAATATGAAAGGGTAGAAGATATTTAAATGTACATAAGAGGGTTATTTATACATACATAAAACCCTAATTCCGTTTTTAGGGTGCTTCCCAAAATTCCCTTTAGGAAGTGTGGCCACCAAGTAACCATTAACCACTAATTAACCCCTCATTAAAAGTACATGAAGCTTTAACCTCCACTTAGCTGTCCATTAGCTTCTAATTGTAGATTTAGGCAAGTGGGTGGGGTCCTCCATGATCTTGGACTTGAATTATTTCATCTTCATTCCTTTGTATTCATTTGGGCATGCATATATCTTCATGAATCCCTCTTTCATATGCATCAAAATTTCCTATAAAAATCATAAAAAATGTCCAAGTAAAAATTCTCAAATTGACAGATGCACAAAAATGACCATTTTTCGCCTGAATGAAGATGAATATATGATGTTTTGAAAATAATTGAATTATGGTTTTAAACATGTTAAAATGCCCAAATATGACTTTTATTTAAATAAAAATAGATAAAGAATGGATGTAAATATATGCACATTTACGTGCACATCAAATACCCTCACACTTATCTTTTTATTCGTCCTCGAATAAAGGAAAACAAAGATAAATCCTTTTTCGTAGGGAGCACGATTGCATTGAGCATATGTAACAAGCCGTTAAACCTCTGGGTGTCCCCAGTAGGACGAGTGTTGTCTCGTGAGGGTTTTCAATGGATACTACCCACAAAATCCAAATGCAAAGTGAAAATATTTACAAAGTGCAAATTTATTTACAATGGGATGAATGCAAGTTTTTGAAAGTATTTACAATGAAGGATTTACTTTTAAATTGACACAAATTAGTTAAATATAGGTTTTGGTTATTATCTTGAAAATTTAAGTCATTTACTTGTCAGAATTTCCAATAAAAATGAAGTAATCGAAACAAATGGGCTATAGTTTAACTCATTGTTTTGGTCGATAATACAGTGTAACTATGAAATAGATCCTTAGTTGATTATCAAAGTTTATCAAAGTGGTATTTTCATTTCTTTCCAATAACAAGTCAATTCAAAAAAGTCAAAATGGTGCTTGGATTTTAATTGCTTACTCTCTCTTATTTGAAAATTTTATTGATATTAACAATATTTACATATGCCTAACTCAAGTAAACTCAGGCCAGATATATTACCCGTGCACTGCCTTGCGGACTGATGTGAGGGGAATATAGAGCGTGGTGAGTGAACACACAAGTGTGAACACTTATCTACTATAGGCGATATTAAAAAGAATTTTAATATACATACACCTAACTCAGGTAAACTAAGGCCAGATATACCGATCGTGCACTGCCTTTCGAGATTACGTGAGAAGGGTATAGAGCATGGCGAGTGAACACACGAGTGTGAACACATGACTCTAAGTGTTATATATATAAATGTTTTTTTAATGTTTTTTTAGAGTTTTTTTAGAAAGAGAGAGTTTTGCAAAATCATCTTAGCACCATTTAACTTAGAAGATAAAAATGTTATATCCTTTACTTTAAATTTACCACTTTTTTTATAAAAAGATTTTCAATTAGAACATACTTCATAATTAACACATATGAATCTTCCTATATACTAGTTAAACCATTATTATTTGCAATCAATCTTCATTTTTATTTTTGTTAAGACAAATAAATTTTCAAAAATTTCAATTTATTGACCAAAATTTATACTTATCCCATAGTGTTTCTTCAAAAAATAAATCAAAATGCGAAAAAGAAAATGTTTTTGCGATTTAGAAATTTTTAGATTTTTTTTAGTTAAAAGAAAATGAAAATTAAAAAATGCCATGAAAAACTAAAAAAAATGAAAATGATACTCCCCTCCACACTTAATTTTAGATTGTGTCCCCACAGTCAATGCATGATATAATGAGTGTAACGGGGAAAACTATGTACATATTTACAAAAGAGGGTTAACATTCTTACTAGACGTAGCTTGGCTCATGAAGGACCATGAGCTCCTCCTCTTTGTTACTTGGAAATTCCAAGAAAGGTTTCAAACGATGACTGTGGACTTTGAAAATCGATCCCTCCCTAGGCTTTTCTATTTCTACGGCACCATGTGGAAAAATAGTTCGTACCACAAATTGTCTGGTCCATCTCGATTTAAGTTTCCCTTGGAATAAATGAAGTCTTGAGTCATATAAAAGAACTTTCTGGTTAGGCGAAAACGTTTTCCTTAGGATTGACTTGTCATGAAAAACTTTTGTTCTTTCTTTGTAATTTTTTTCATTTTTATAGGCGTCGTTCCTATGTTCTTCATGTTCATTAAGTTGTAGTTTTCGGTTTTCGCCATCTTTATCGAGATCAAAGTTTAAGTTCTTTATTGCCTACAATGCTTTGTGTTTGATTTCAACGGGTAAATGGCAAGCTTTACCATAAACTAAATGAAATGGGGACATTCCAAGATTAGTTTTAAAAGCAGTACGGTAAGCCCAAAGTGCGTCGATTAATTTCAGAGACCAATCTTTTCGATTTTTGTTAACATTTTTCTCCAAAATTTGTTTTATTTGACGATTTGAAACTTCAACTTGCCCACAAGTTTGAGGATGAAATGGAGTGGATAACTTATGGGTTATCGAGTATTTTTTTTGTTAAAGTTTCAGAAGATCGATTGCAAAAATTGGTACCGTTATCACTAATTATTGTGCAAGGTGTGCCGAACCTCGAAAAGATGTTTTCTTTGAGAAATTTCATAACAATTCTATGGTCGTTGGTTTTGCAAGGAACGGCTTCGACCCATTTTGAGATGTAATCGACAACGAGAAGGATATACAAGTTTCCAAAAGAATTGGGAAAAGGTCCCATAAAGTCGATACCCCAAACATCAAAGATTTCGATCGTAAGAATGGGGTTTAGAGGCATCATATCTCGTCGAGAAATTCGTCCAAGCATTTGACATCGATCGCAAGTTTTGCAAAATTCAAACGAGTCTTTGAAAAGAGAAGGCCAATAGAAACCACAGTGAAGCACTTTTTCCGCAGTTTTTCGAGGACCGAAATGTCCACCGCACGCTTGATCGTGGCAAAACAAAAGAACACTCCTGATCTCATTATCTGGAATGTAACGTCGGATGATTTGGTCGGGGCAATATTTGAACAAGTATGGATCGTCCTAATAGAAATATTTCACTTGGGACATGAGTTTGCATTTGTCTTGTTTGGACCAAGATGAGGGAGTTTATTTAGTGACTAAGTAGTTTACTATATCAACGTACCATGGATCGATAGAGATTGAAAGAAGTTGTTCATCGGGGAAGTTTTCATTGATCGACAAAGAAGATGGTGCGTTCGAAAGACGAGGCAAGTGATCGGCTATGACGTTATCGGATCCTTTTTTGTCTTTGATTGTAAGGTCAAATTCTTGAAGTAAAAGGATCCAACGAATCAAATGGGATTAAGCATCCTTTTTAGCGAAGAGATCGAAGCGCAGAATGGTCCGTGTACACAGTAATGTGTGACCCGATCAGGTAAGGTCGGAATTTTTCGAGAGAAAAAATGACAGGTAGAAGCTCTTTATCGGTTGTTGTGTAGTTGAGTTAAGCGTCGTTCAAAGTCATACTTGCATAGTAAATGACTTGAAGGATTTTGTTGATGCATTGTCCTAAGACAGCACCAACTGCAAAGTTAGAAGCGTCACACATTATTTCGAAAGAAAGATCCCAATTGGGTACGCAAATGATTGGAGCAGAAATGAGTTCGTTTTTGAGACGTTCAAAAGAAGAGATAAACTCAGAGTTGAAATCGAATGGAACATATTTTCCAAGAAGAGTCGTCAAAAGCCGAGCGATTTTGTTAAAGTCTTTCACAAAGCGTCGGTGAAAGCCAGCGTGTCCTAGAAATAATCGAATGTCCTTAACAAATTTGGGAATGGGTAGGTTTGCAATTACATCAATTTTTTCTTTATCTACCTCAATGCCTTTATTTGAGATGATATGTCCAAGGACTATGCCTTGTTTGACCATAAAGTGGCATTTTTCCCAATTCAAAGTCAAATGTATTTCTTTACATCGATTTAGAACCAACTCGAGATGATGTAAATATTGGGTAAAGAGTCGCCAAAGATTGATAAATTGTCCATAAAAACTTCTAGAAAGCGTTCAATCGTGTCAGAAAAGATGCCAACCATGCATCGCTGGAAAGTTGTACGAGTGTTACAGAGTCCGAACAAGCAGATGTACCGAATGGACATGTGAATTGATCTTCGGGAGCGATTGGAATTTGGTTATAGTCGGAATAACCATCAAGGAAGCAGTAAAATTCATGGGCGGCTAAACGTTCAAGCATTTGGCCAATGAAAGGAAGAGGGAAGTGATCTTTTCGTGTTGCGGCATTTAGTTTTCGATAGTCAATGCAAACACGCCAACCCGTTTGAGTACGAGTTGGAATAAGTTCGTTTGAATCGTTCTTGACAACGGTTAGCCCAACATTTTGGGTACAACGTGAATTGGGCTAACCCATGCACTATCAGAGATTGGGTAAATGATTTCGTTGTCGAGAAGTTTAAGAATTTCATCACACACCACATCTTTCATTTTTGGATTAAGCCTTCGTTGCGCATCACGAACAGGCTTGGCATAGTCGATTAAATGGATGCGTTGTTTAACAATAGCAGGGCTAATCCCCTTTATATCGAAGAATGATCATCCAATCGCTTCCTTGTTTTTCGAAAGAATAGAGAGAAGAAAAGTTTCTTAATCAAGAGAGAGAGTTGCGGAAATTATGACGCGCAAAGTTTTGTTATCACCTAAGTATGCATACTTAAGGTGATCGGAAAGTGGTTTGAGGTCCAACTTCGGGAGTTTTTCGATCAAAGATTTGGGTTGAGATTCAAACTCAACTAGAAGCGATTCAAAGGGAATAGTGTATTCAATTTCGTTGGGAATTCGTGAAACAATTTTTCGTACTCGACTTCGCGTTCGTCGTTAAAGTCAAGTGTCTTGTTTTCAAAGTTTTCGTGAATGGCACTAATTCCCATGTTTGGTCACGAGGTTCATTCGATTGGCTTTCAAGATTGAAAATGTTGAGATCCAAAGTCATGTTTCCAAAAGAGATTTTCATCGAACCGTTACGACAATTGATTAAGGCATTTGAGGTGGCTAAGAATGGTCGGCCTAAAATCAAAGGAATTTGACTCGTGGGATTTGTCATGGGTTGTGTTTCGAGAACGATAAAATCAACGGGGAATATGAATTGCCCTACTCGAAAGAGCACATCCTCGATTTCTCCCACGGGCTTCTTAATGGAACGATCGGCGAATTGAAGCTTAACTTTTGTGGGTTTGAGGTCACCTAAGCCTAATTGTTCGTGCACAGAGTATGGAATCAAGTTGACACTCGCGCCTAAGTCGATAAAACATTTGTTAACCTTCTTGTCTCCAATTGTACATGAAATCGTAGGGCAGCTAGGATCTTTGTATTTGACGGGCATGGATTGGGACAAGACTTCACTCAAACTGGCGGCTAAGAAGACTTTGTTGGGCACTTGAGTGTGTCGCTTTTGGGTACACAAATCCTTAAGAAATTTCGCATAAGTGGGGACTTGTTGAACGATGTCACGAAGCGGGATGTTCACTTTTACTTGTTTAAAAATTTCCAACATTTTTTCTATTTGATCCGAGTGTTTCTTGGGTAGAAGACTATGTGGAATGGAACATGATACTCGGAAGGCAGGTCTACTCGAGTAGAAGAAGAAGAATTTTGATTAGCATTCGATTCAACGTTTGGCTCCACGTTCTGTTCAGATTCGTTTATTGTTTTAGAAGTGTCGAGAGAGGTTTCCGGTAAATCGTTTGGGTTAATGACTTGATTATCGATTTGTTTATCGGAACGTAAAGTTGTGATAGCATTCAGTTGGGTGACATTGCTATCTTGAACAACATGGGCTTGATTTGAATTTGCGTTTTGATTTCTGGGATTTGGAAGGGGCTGGCTTAGGAGTGTTCCTCGTTCGTGTTCACTTACAGTTGTGGCTAATTAACTTATTTGCATTTCAAGTTTTGCAATCGATTGGTTCGTGTTTTGCATATATGAGGTCAATAAATTTTGCAAATTGCTGTTTAATTGAAGGCTTTGGGTAGTTGCTTTAGCCAACGTTTAAGATTTTTCTCAAGCGAAGTTAAACATTTGGAGAATGAGCAGAATTTTGTTGAAAATTTGATTGTTGCAGTTGAGTATGGGATGGACCCGCAAAGTTTTGTTGAAAATTGTTGGGCTGAAAGGGAGGATTCAAAGCATTATTTGGGGATGCTTGAAAATTGGAACGAACCATATTCGTGTTGGGATTGTTTTGGTTCCAAGCAAAATTGGATGATTTCTCCAACCAGGATTGTACGTTGGAGAAAATGGATCCTTTTTGGCTTTATTGAAAGTGTTGATTTGTTCGACAGAATTGGGACACTAATCTGCTATATGATTAGGATCATTGCGTTTATAACATATCGATTGGGAAGCTTGGTTCATTTGATTCGATGAGAAAACATTATCGAAATTTTTAATCATTGCGTCGATCTTAGCTTCCAAAGCAAAAGAAGATCCTTTCGAGTGTGCACTCGATCGTGAGTAAATTGATTTTTCGTTCGAACGTTCCTATTGGGATGATTTTTCGGCGAGGTTTTCAAGAAATTGCCAAGGATCATGGTGATGTAGGGCAAGAAAGTTGCCTTGGCACATTGATTCGAGCGTGGTTCATAAGCTATTTTCGAGTCCATTGTACAAGATTTGGCAAATCGTCAATTTTTCAAAGTTATGGTGTGAACATTTTATCAAAAGCTCTTTGAATCTTTCAAAGTATTTTTTGAATGGTTCTCCTTTGAATTGATGAAAATTTACAATTTCGTTTTGGATTCTACTCATTTTTTCCAAGGGGTAGAACTTTTTGAAGAAAGCTTTTATGAGTTCTTGCTAAGTTTTAATTGAATTTGATGGTAAGCTGTACAACCATTTTTCAGCGTAATCCGTAAGAGCAAATGGGATTAATCGAAGTTTGATTCCATCATTGGAAAATTGTTGGAGTTTAATGGTTGCGCAAACTTGTTCGAATTTAGTCAAGAAAATGTATGGGTCATCGTGCTCGAAATTGCCAAATTTTGGAAGTGTGGCAATATGATTCGAGTGAATTTCGAAATGGTTACCCGTAGTGGCGGGTAACGTTATGCAAGATGGAATAGAAACTCTATAGGGAAAGATTCTATCCATAAGAGTTCGAGGAGCGTTTTTGTTCGCCATTTCGGGAGGATCGTCTGTTCGAGTTAAACGATTAGTTGTTGAGTCGCGAGTCCAACGATTTGTTGTTGTGTCATGAGTCCAAGTACTCATGCACAAGTAATAGTCAAGAAGAGAAAGAAGTTAGATTCGAGTTTAGAGAATGAAAGAGGATTCGGAAAATGAAGTGAAAAATTGTTTTTGTTTTTCTCTTTTTTTTTAAGGAAAAATTTCAACATTAAAAAACAACGAAATGAAAACTAAGAAAAGGAAGAAAAAGAGATCAACTACTAACTATATGCATAAAAATTAAAGCTACACTACTTGCATGAATGTAAATCTAAGCTATGATACTTAAAATAAAGAGAGCACAAAAATAAACATTAACATAAAAGCAAAGAAAAATATGTAGAAAAGAGAGGAGAAAGAGGCTTATAAGCCATTTTTTTAATGAAACATAGAGCTTAAAACTTGCAATTTTCATTTCCTAACTAATATGAAAGAGGAGAAGTTTAATGGTTGCGCAAACTTGTTCGAATTTAGTCAAGAAAATGTATGGGTCATCGTGCTCGAAATTGCCAAATTTTGGAAGTGTGGCAATATGATTCGAGTGAATTTTGAAATGGTTACCCGTAGTGGCGGGTAACGTTATGCAAGATGGAATAGAAACTCTATCGGGAAAGATTCTATCCATAAGAGTTCTAGGGGCGTTTTCGTTCGCCATTTCAGGAGGATCGTCTGTTCGAGTTAAACGATTAGTTGTTGAGTCGCGAGTCCAACGATTTGTTGTTGTGTCACGAGTCCAAGTACTCATGCACAAGTGAAAGTCAAGAAGAGAAAGAAGTTAGATTCGAGTTTAGAGAATGAAAGAGGATTCGGAAAATGAAGTGAAAAATTGTTTTTGTTTTCGTTTTTCTCTTTTTTTTAAGGAAAAATTTCAACATTAAAAAACAACGAAATGAAAACTAAGAAAAGGAAGAAAGAGAGATAAACTACTAACTATTTGCATAAAAATTAAAGCTACACTACTTGCATGAATGTAAATCTAAGCTATGATACTTAAAATAAAGAGAGCACAAAAATAAACATTAACATAAAAGCAAAGAAAAACATGTAGAAAAGAGAGGAGAAAGAGGCTTATAAGCCAATTTTTTTTCATGAAACATAGAGCTTACAACTTGCAATTTTCATTTCCTAACTAATATGAAAGAGGAGAAGATATTTACATGTACATAAGAGGGCTATTTATACATGCATAAAACCCTAATTCCATTTTTAGGGCGCTTCCCAAAATTCCCTTTAGGAAGTGTGGCCACCAAGTAACCATTAATCGCTAATTAATCCCTCATTAAATGTGCATGAAGCTTTAATCTCCACTTTGTTGTCCATTAGTTTCTAATTGTAGATTTAGGCAAGTGGGTGGGGTCGTCCATGATCTTAGACTTGAATTATTTCCTCTTCATTCCTTTGTATTCATTTGTGCATGCATATATCTTCATGAATCCCTCATCCATATGCATCAAAATTTTCTATAAAAATCATAAAAAATGTCCAAGTAAAAATTCTCAAATTTACACATGTACAAAAATGACCATTTTGCCCCTGAATGAAGATGAATATATGATGTTTTGAAAATAATTGAATTATGGTTTTAAACATGTTAAATGCCCAAATATGACTTTTATTTAAATAAAAATAGATAAAATATGGATGTAAATATATGCACATTTATGTGCACGTCACTTTCTTCTCTTTTGGTGCCTACGTCCTTGAGCTTTGATGAGTGGTGCTCGGCCTTAGCTTGGGTTATAGGGGTGGCGTGAGTTATAGAGGAGATAGGGAGGTGTTTGCACTTGGTTTTGATATCGATTGGTAACACACACACACACACACACACACACACATATATATATATATATATATATATATATATATATATATATATATATATCTTTGTGTGTGTGTGTATTTTTATTTTCCCTTTAATGTTATTTCTTTGTAACTTTCCTAAAGTGGAAGCCATTATAGAAGAGGTCTTAGAGCTTTAAGAAGGAGGAAGAAGATGAGAATGGTGTGAAAGAATGTGTGAATGTAGGTGGGTATTTATAGGGAAAAAGTTTATAAAATATCTTTAGGTAAAAAGTCCAAAATACTCTTTCCTTAACCATTAAGTAAACTCCATTTTCTCAACACTTAACATCACCTTTCACTTCACAACTTTATGCCTTAACCACTTAAGCATTAAAAAATAAAGTAATGATTTTGTTTGATTTAGATATGATTGATTTGATGTTTTCTTTTTTTTACTTTTGTTAATTACTTTACTTGCTTTTACTGATGATATTCTAGATTTTTCTAATGATACTTAGAAAAGGTAAACATGTTTTTTTATTAAAATGTGTAATATATATATATATATATATATATATATATATATATGTGTGTGTGTGTGTGTGTGTGTGTGTGTTAAAACTTGTTAACAGAGGTACAACAACATTGCGACAACATATATTAAACAAAACGTTGATTTTTCGACAAAATGTTTTACGGTCACATTTTGACGTTTTTATTAAACTATTTATTTATTTAAACAAAACTTAAAAAATAAGTTACTTACCATCTTTAAATAATTAAAAAAAGTTTATTTGAGTTATAAAACCATATTTAATAATATTAAAATCCAAATAAAAAACACGACGTCGATCTGCTAAAATGCGACAAATTTTATCAATCTTTATAAAACAAGTTTATAATTTATAAAACCATTATAAATTAAATTACTATCATTATATAACCATTTAAAAAATAATTATTTACCATTAACAATAGTTATTCGAATGTATATCAAATTTTATAGAACATCGGCTTTTGTCAATTTTAAGACAAAACTTCAAAATCTCTATTTAATTCTAAAATAAGTTTATCACTCTTATTTATCACACAAAACATGATTATTAAATTTGAAAATTCTATATTTTAATGTTTAAATTAATTAAATATTCCATTTAAAAATGGTAATTTATGGGTCGTTACACTCGCCGTTGCTCCCAACACCACCCTAATTGCTAAAATATGAAATTTTAGTAGTAGGACATTGCTACTATGTAGTACCAGTTTCCTTATATAAAATAAAATGATACTAGGCAGTATCATTAATGTCATTACAAGCTAAAATATAAATATACGCCTACTTTTCCAATTTAAAATTTACTCCTTTATAATCACCAGCAATACATATCCTACTATACATAAAGAAAAGGCGCATCATTAATTTTTTTTAAAACAGAAAAACTGATACTGCACATTATCATTTATATCTACTATAAAAAAACTACTACTATCAAATATATGCATAAAACTACTACTACCAAATGTGTATAAAACTACTACTATTAAATGTGTATATACTATCGAAAAAATGCTACTATCAAATGTGTATAAAACAGCTGCTATCGAATGTGTATAAAATTGCTACTATAAAATGTGTATAAAATCGCTACTATCAATATGTGTTTGCAGTATCATTTAGTGCTACTATCAAAAAATATGAAAAGTGTATAAAACTGATACTATAATCCATAAATAGTATTAAATGTCTATAAACTACTACTATAATTCATAAATACTATTAAATATGTATAAACTGCTTCTACAATTCAAAAAAACTGAAATTTATAAACTGCAACTACAAACGTAATGAATTCACACTACATTTATAAAATGGTACATTGGTTCAAAAAGTGCTAATAAAAATTCATAAACTGCTACTATAATTCATAAACTACTACTATAATTCATAAATACTATTAAATGTATATAAACTACTGCAGCAATTCAAAAAAAAAGAACTATAATTCATAAACTACTACTACAAGAATAATAAGTATTAAATAATAAAACAAAATGATTTTATAATTGTAATTTTTATTACAGGTAAAATATAACAAACAACGTTGAACAAAACTGATACTATATAGTATTATTTTATTCTTATTTAATTTGATTAAAAATGTTATTACAACTCATAAAATGCTACTATAAAAGAGAATTGTAGTCTAAGATTATACACTGCATGTACAAAATAATATTACAAATCATAAAAATACTACTACAAATCATAAAATGTTGGATATTTCAAAGCTGCTACGGCAATTCACAAAACTGACAATACACGGTAGCTCAGTCCTTCTTCTATAGTATATTGAAAAGTTTGCTCTTTTACTAAAAAATTGAGAGCATGTCTTTGATGCTAAAAAATTGATGAATTTTCTTCTTCATACTATTTTCCTGTTCAAAATATTAATATTGTATATGCTTGATAAAGCTAATAAATGGTACACATCTTGGACTACGTATCATATTATTATATGTTCCCTACGGGATGCCTCGTCCTTGTATATGAGATGTGTATTTGTGATTATATATATAATACAAATTTTTTCGATCGAGACGCGCAAAGGAGACGTTGCTTGGATTTTTTTAAATTTAAAGAGTTAGAATTTTTTTTGAGAATTTTGGAAAATTTTGATAACTGAAAATTTGATGTTTATGTTATAACTTGAAATGGTATTAATTGGAATCTATAAATGAATTTAAAGAGTTAGAAGATTGTCTAAAATGTTTCAATGGGTTGATTTTTGGAAAGTTAAAGGGCTCAGAAGAATTTGGCAATCTATTTCAACTAATTGGTTTTGAAATGTTAAAGGGTTTTCTGCCATTTTTGTAACAAACTAAAATTATGTTCATCTTATTTTAAATGTTTATTTAATTTTAAATATTTAAATAATTGGATTTTGGAATTTTATAACTTATAATTCAAATATGGGGAATGTTTAAATATTTCAATTTTGAATTAAATGTTAATTAAATGGATTTAAAAATATTGTTTAACTCCTTTTAGTCAATAAATAATATTGATGAATTCAATTTGTAAATTTATTTACAAATATAAATAGATTGGATAAATATCGATAATTAAACATAAAACGGTAGTTTAATCTGTGAAATTAGCCTTTCGAGGCACTGGCTCGGATTTCGACGAAACCAATTTCATTGGAACCGTAATAGTGAATTATTATATACTATCGAATTTCATGGCGATTAGACGTATCGTTTGGTCATGGAGTTTGAAATGCATAGAAATTAATTTTAGAAATTTGTATAATAATTATTTTTAAAAGCTATCTTCTACATGTGATAGAATTTTGGCTTGGGAATAGTTCCATTGTATTCGGAATAGGGGTATAACATATAGAACACCACAACATGTCTCATTTGGAGTTCGAGATTTTTGGGTATGTTCTGTTGAATACTTTAAAATTAAAATTATATATATATATATATATATATTCGTATTCACTATCCCTTGGCCATAACCACATATTTCAAACCATACCCACATTTTTTGGCCCATACCCTATGCGTGCAACCATTCCCTCATCTCCTCTCTTTATATTAGCCTGGTAATGATAAAGTAGATTTCTAGAATATCTAAATTAAAAATCAAATAAAATGAACAACTAAAAATCTTAAAACAAGCATTAAAAATCTCGATTCGATGAGAACTTCACACTGTTATGCTTTATGGGAGGTGTCGCTTTGAGGTCCAGTTTCTTCAACTCTCGGAAATCAACACTAATACATCCTTGGTATTCACGTGTCGCAAATCCAAGTGCCAAAGAAGCGGATTCTCAAGGGTAAGAAGGAAAATAAAGACAGAACAGAATCTCACACCAATGGAATAACATATATTATTTTAACATAAACTTTACAGCAGTAATTTAAATACATTTATCAAAGCTAAACATGGACAATTATAGATTTCCATCCTTACAAATGTGGAATACTATAGAACAAGAGTGTGATGGAAATAGATAAAAATCTTCGGACAAATATTCTAGCTCCATGCTTCGAACTCCATCCAGATTTCTTCTAAATTTAAACCTGACTACTAGGCTACCTGGAAAATTTAGGGCACCTATAGTTTAAGGGAAAGAAAAATAAACTCCAGGTCAGTCATGGGACTGGTGTGAGAACTCAAAAATATACATTTTGGACACAAAAAGGTACCACATAAGACCACGCCGCACATAAATACGGAACGAGTTTTTACTTTATGATAACCAAACTTTTGCTACATAAAAATAAACATTTAATATTATTTTTAATGACTTTCCTTTGAAAACATTTGCAAGCAAACTTAATAATCTTAGCTGAAATTGTTACATTAATTAAATTCCAGCATACTAGCCACAAAATGGGTTCTACAAACAAAATGGCAAGAACTTATTAGAGAATGGATTTCCTTACAAATGACCAGGTAAAAAGACTACCTTCCGGTAGTACATCTCTAGAGGAATGTACCGAGGCAACAGAACATCTGCACCTCTACCAACACAAGACCAGCCTACCTCTCCCTCTAGATAGTACCAAATATGTCATCAACTCGGTTGTTACTGACCTATCTGAGGGCTCTCATAGCATACATCCACAATAATTTAAAACCTAAACTTTATAGCAGGAATAAATATATCTTGAAGGGGATGACCATATCCTAATGGTTGCGAGCTACATTGCCTTGCTGCATCTACCTTATTT
Organism: Allium fistulosum; assembly: GCA_030737815.1. NCBI lineage: Eukaryota > Viridiplantae > Streptophyta > Magnoliopsida > Asparagales > Amaryllidaceae > Allium > Allium fistulosum. The sequence continues at coordinate 672,417,064 of CM060905.1, forward strand.
CGGTCATTTCCCGGTGTGAGGCCTGAGGTCACGTGTAACACACCATATTTTTATAACATTATTTGGAATAATTAATTCTGTAAATTAAATAAATAACGTGGATATTAATAAGTTAATAATTGATAAGCTATGGGTAGCCGTACCATGTTAATGTGCAAACTAAAATGAAATAACCTAAACAAAGGTGTTAGGGAATAACAATGGCAATATGGGAAATAGGTGGAGTTTAAGCCTAAACCCTTAGGTGAAAGAAACTCACATTCATTTCATTTTTCTCAAACTAAAAACACTAAGGCCAGCCACCATTATCATTCTCAAAAGGAAGATGAAGCTAGTAATCAAGGGAAGGAAGATAATCACCTTACTCAACATTTAATCTCACACCTTATATCTCAAAGCTAAGGTGAATAATTACTACATCCTAAATTCTTTTAGTTTTCTGTTTTATGATTAGATCCGAATTTTTTTACTACTATATGTCATGTTTTGATGATTAAAGTTGTATATATGATTGTTGATGAATTATATAGGTTCATGTTAAAAATTTATGATATGTTTGACATGAAAACCCTATTTAATGACATCCAAATGCCTTGAGAATTTAAATATAGGTTAGAAATGATATTTTAGAGATGGGTTTCAATTTTCATTATTTTTCGAATTATGGTGGTTTTTATATTAATTTTCCAGTGAAGGAAATTATTCATTGGGTTATAAATTATTTCGGCTAAAATAATAATTATTTGGGGTTGAAATTTTTATATGTTAGGCAACATCTTAAATTACATTTTCTATGACTTTTCTAGATTTTTCCTAAGTGCTTTGATGAATGTATAAAATTATTTAAGGTATGGGACTTAAATGTTTTATATATTTAATTAAGGAGAAGGGGTGTTTTATAAAATAAAATTGTTATTTAATTCTGAATTTAGTGGCAGCACTTTTCTAAAAAAAATATTTCTTAACCAATGAGAATTTTACAAAAATAGAAAAGGTATCCTTTTTAAGTTAAAAGTAAAGAAATCATACTATTAGCATATTTCAACTTATTATAGCAGAAACCTTCCGGCGCAAACTTTCCGACCAGGTCGAGAGTTTCAAAGCTTTCGGCAAGGTCAGACTAATGCATATGGTATTAAGTAACCTGGTACACAATGAATTGGACAAGGTCGAAAGGTTCTTAGTCGAAAGGTTAATGGCCAAAGAGGTTAGGGTATGTTTGTTTTATAAATCAAAAGCTTTCACCTGGTTTGCTTTCGAATTAGAGCTTTCGAGTTGGTTGCTTTCGACTAGGTCAAATGTTTAAACAAAGGTTTTTATTTAAAACCTTTCGATATAGTCGAACGGTTGCTACCGCTTTGTTTTGTTTTGTTTTGTTTTGAACCTTTCGGCAAAGATGAAAGGTATACTTGTTTTAAAACTAGCCGCTTCTCGCAATGCTTTTGAAAGGAAGCTTTTGACTAAGGTGACTTACCAATTGAAGTATAACCCAAAGCATTCGAAAGAGTTGTTTTAAATGGATATGTTTAAAGCGTTTGAAGCAGAGCTTTTGACTTAGTCGAAAGGTTGCTTTCAATGACTTCGAAAGTTTTCAAACAAAGGTTTTCCAATTATTCTGAATTGAAACCAGTTGTAAGAACAAGAAATAATAACTACAATCCAAATGAAGAAGCTGCGTCACAAAGGAAAATTATATAGTCCCAAACTTCAACTTTAAGAATATGGAAATTGGGGAACCTTCAACTCTACTAAGATTGAAAAACAACGGGATTAAAGTCTAGAATCAACAACAACAAATGATAGCAATGTAGGAGCTTTTCCAATGGGCTCCATCACATGGATCATTCACAATTATGGACATAGGGGATGAAGCACAATCTCCCAATGAGGCTAAAGATGAAGAGTTAGACCAAGAAAGTAAAGTAGAATAGTTCCTTAACATATCAAAAGTTTAACTTTAGAAGACAATGGAGATCACTGAAACAACATTCTCGACCAAATCACAAAGGGAACGGTAAAAGGTGAAATCCTTGAATAGGATAAATATGTTATCCTGTAAAAGATGCCTTTTTCAGAAGAAATAATGGCGGCTAGTCTCTATTGCTCCCAAAATCACCTTTCGACTGAGTCGAAACCTCTTTAAGCAAAGAATAAGTGAGAAGAGTTCCAGCAAAACCTTTCGAAGGAGTTAAAGGGATGTTGCCATTAAAATTGGAAGCTTAAAGAACTTTCGAAAGTGTTGCATGTTTTCTCCAATATATATCTAGAGGGTTCTTACCTTTTGAAGAAGGTAAAGGAGTCGAAAGCACCCTTCCACCCTCATCAGCAACCCATCAACTAGTTAAAGACCTTTTGATTAAGGTGAAGCCACACCTTCCGAAGACAATGAAGAATAGCTCTTTGAGCATACACAACAATTCTAAACCAATTGTTTCGCCTTCGTTCAAACTGCAAGATAGAAAGTATTATGTGGAAAAATCCCTTCGAAAGCTATAGTAAGCCTTTCCCGTCGGTCGAAACCAACATGGTCCAGGAAGTGATCCACATCACATTAGAAACAAGAGAAGGGGTGTAACCAACATCATCAATAACAAGGAACAAGGCATAACGACTGAGTCGGAAGCACTCATATGATAACTCGAAGAAGAGGAGCACCACCATACCTTTCGATGAAGGTGGAAAAATGCTCAAGTCTCTCAACAGCCGCCTTCCGACCCAGTCGAAAGCATCGGGGTTGACAGGTGCTAAGCTGCATTTATAAATGAGGCCCAAGGGGTCACGTTTTGGGAATTCGATTCCTCTTATTCTCAACCTATATATTCTTAAGTAAAGCATTGTAACCAAAATTTGTAAATCAATATGAGAGTTTGAAGAAATAAAGTCCAGTTAGCTGGAAAGAGGGGAGTCTTGAGTATTTTAATATATTTATTGTACCATTAAAGTTTTGTTGGTTTCACTTTCTATATTTCAAATTTCGCCTGCATCGATAGGGTTCTCTATCTACATATTCGAAACCACTCGGAATCAAGAAATTACAAATACCTACTATGACTTACTTTTTCTTTGAACCATTGTTGTCGATAAGGTCGAAACCTATCTCAAATCCATTAAAGATTTTGTTTACCAATTCAAACACAAGAAGGACAAGTTCTTGAGCTTTCGACTAGGTCAAAACTTCCATTTCTGCTCAATAACCAAAACCCAAGCTAATCAACAGCTTTTGGCCCCAAATTAGGTCGAAACCTATCTAAGAGAACCAAACATAGGGTATTCCAATTGGATTAAAAGGAAGGCTTTCGAAGGTGAAATCATACTTACTTAATTGGATCGAAGGGCCGTCTAACAGAAAAACTAGCCCTTTCGATAGAGTCGAAAGGCCTGCTTGAGAAAAATTATCAAATAAAGCATAATCGAAAGGGAATACTAAGAGGATTCACACCTTCTTTTCTACACTACTTGTATAAAGCAAAATTAACTTTTTTCTTAGCATAATTTTAGGGCGTTGATAAGAAATCTTGTTAACATTTTTGGCGTTAGAAGGAGGGCTCAAACCTCCAACTTGGATAAAACTCCCAACCATGCTGGTCTCTAACCCTGCTTAGTTCAAACCCATTCCAAATTTGTCTATTTTGGCAAATCATGGACAGAAGAATCATAAGAACGAAACAAGGACCTCTAAGACCCATGAGATAAAGGTCCCTTAGAGGTACATCAAGAACTACAATTAAGATGAAGAGAAAAGACTAAGGCTAGAAGCTCTTAGAATTATAAATAAGAACAAAGCAGAGTCATATGATCTTGAAAAATGGAGTCTAAATCCTTTTCATGTTGGCCCTACTCCCATCTTTGCACTAGGAAAGAAAACAAATGGAAGTGAAAATATCTTCAATCAAATTAGAAGAATAATCCAATATTATTCCAAAGGCACCATCTTTGAAAAAGAGATAATAGGTGATTACAAAGCATATGCACATAAGTGGCAACCAACTACAGAAAAAGCACTTCCAACTAAAGAAATCCAAAGGGTGGTAGAAAGAAAAGTAATCAAAGAATGTGAAATAATAAGGTCAAGAAATAAAAAGTCGAAACGCCATCCGCAAGAATCAAGTTTCAAATCTAGACTTCCAAAAGAGTGCAATTTGACAACTTTAATAGAGAATGTCTACTTGCTTACAAAGGATGAGCTTAACTATTGGCCATCATAGAAAAGGAGGCCAAAACATGAAAGAAACCAGGGAGGATCCTGTTGTCATTACAACATGATGAATGGTCATGAAACTAACCCTTACAAAGCAATAGAGGGGATAATTTTAAATTTCTTTCGACAAGGAATGATTAAAGAATATTTAAAGAAAACTTTAGAAAGAATCAACAAAGAGTTGCTTTTTAAAGAGAAATCTACATGGTTAGGAGTGAAATGGTCCATGTATTTTGATACTACCTAAGATGGTAGTCTATCTAAGATGGTAGAAAAGCCTTGTCCGTGCCGAGATGGCCATCGCAGAGCACCTCCTGGAGGGAGGGCGGGCAAGCCTTTAGCCGACCCATAAGATGGCTAGGTTTTGGTCACGCTTCTAGTCATATCAAGGCACCTTCTGGAGGGATGATGGAGTAAGCCTTTATCTGTGACATTAGATGGCCAAAGTAAAGCACCGAAAAAGCCCTTATACATGCCGCAAAAGGGCCAGGGTAAGGCAACTCTTGGAGGGAGAATGGAGTAAGTGTTTATCCATGCCATAAGATGGCTAGGGTGGAGCACCGAACAAGCCACTGTTTGCGCCGCAAAAGTGCGAGGGCAGGGCTCCTCCTAGAAGGAGGTCGGGTAAGTCCTTGGTTCCAGTCTTTAAGATGAGCTAATCAAGAGCACCAAACAATAATGGACTAAGACGTCCATGCCCATGAAGAGGCACATTCTATAATGGACTAAGACATCCAAGCCGAAGAGAAGGCACATTCAGTAATAGACTAAGATGTCAAAGCCTTAGAAGAGGCTATCACATCATGGACTAAGATGTCCAAACTCAAGAGGCAACTAGCCAAATTAATTCTATACAAGATATGAAGGGTTCACACATCAAAGGAGTAGAGCAGAGCTCCACTTATAGATTCTTGAATATGGGTTTCGAGATTTTCATTTATAAACATCATCTACAAATACACAAATTTGGGTCTCGAGTCTCTCATACTGGAATTTCATCTATACCTGAATCTATGTTAGGGGTCTTTCATTTCTAAATGTCATTTATTAATACCCAAATCTGGGTTTCAGGAAGTTTATTTTAGGGCTTAATTTATTAATACCCGTATCTGGGTTTCAGGTCCCTATCAATCACTTATTATCTTAATATACCTAAATCTGGGTATTAAGACAATTATCTATTTTATACCTAATTAGGGTGTGAAATTTCAATAATGGAATTCAATTTCCCTCTCACAAATGCCCGAATCTGGGTTAAAGAATATTGTCATGAAGATCATTGTAAAGAGTTTTCGAATCAGGGTTTCGGATTCCTAACCTACCAAATCCAATTAATGTCAAGGAATGGGTCAAAAGATTTTACTTCTGAAATTCGGTTGGCGATTTCTGGATTTAGTTCTTTATTAAATATATCTTAAAGGTTACATTCCAACATATATACCCTAGTGATAAGGCAAGATTTTCTATTAGCAAATTTTAGATATTCCAGCCAAATGGTTGAAGTTAATTTCTAAAACATTTCTCATTACAGTTGAAGACAGGATTTAAATATTTGATATAGATAATCTCTCATGCAATTAACAAGATGATTTGTTAATTTAAGCAAATAACATACATAGACTGGTATGTCAATTTTAAGCTAACAATAAGAAATATAGTTTGCTTCATACTTTTTAGGGAAATCAGCATAGCAAAGAGAAATGAAAGATATAGAAAATTCAGAAGTAATGAATGAGCTATCAAAAATCTCCTTGGAAATGACAACATGAAAAAGGATTGCAAATCAGGTGATATTTTTCCAAATTCTTGTAATTTACATAAGTCATGAGATAATTTACAAAACAATGAAGATAGTCACATCTTTATACAAGTTTATACAAATCAAATATACAAATAAATCACAAGTCCCGCGCAGCATTGTCAAGAGTCTTGCAATTAAAGGATCTACTGCATGGCGAATTGTGGAGTAGAGAATTTCTTTGAGTTTCTTATCTTTCTTCCTTATTTTATTTTCATCGTCATTGGCATCAATGTTAGTTTTCAAGGCACAATTGAAGGCTCTATTTGCCGTCCTAAGGGTCCTGTTATCCCTTTCCAAATCTACAACGTGCATTTGGAGGAAATAAATATCGTGCTTGAGCTTTTGATTCTTGGCGGTGTAGTTATTAATAGTCCGAGAATATTTAACTATTTATTGTTCATCAAAATATTTGTATATCTCAAATTCAACTCTGTGGCATGACTTACCCATAACATTATCATCTAAGCCTAGGGGAGGGCTAAGCATGGTAGGAAATTTATGAGCGGCAAGAAGCTTCGACCTTATAGGTTTAGTGGCTGGAGGAGTCGCATGAGGGACCGGTAAATCAATGATTGAAGTCTTGTCCCCCATAATGTATTCCTAAGAAGCACATTATGCCTGACTATCCTTTAATTTCAGCTCCAAATCACTTATTTGTTGAAAAAGTATAGACATCTTGTGATCAAAGTCAATTGTTGGATTTGTCTTCACTTGTTGTTAAGGCTAGTAATCGTTTTATCTTTACTTTTAATTTCAGCCTCGAGATGGGTGATGTGATCTTTTTGGCCATTGGCGATGGTTTTCTAACCAACATATCTTTTGTGCCATTTCACAGCCTCGATATTACCGTCAAAGCATTCTAATAAGATGTGGTCGTTGAGCACAATATCTCCACTTCTTTACAGTTGTTTGCGCCAAAATTGGTCACAAACCCCAGAAGAAGTGAAACCACCAGTGTTTACGCACAGGTCCATAATATCTAAACACATATCTCAGATCCAGATAATGTAGAGAATAAAGGTGAAGAAATAGCAAAATTAAAATGAGCAAGAAAGTAAAGAACACAAGGTTTAAAGTGGTTTGGCTATCTCTGGCCTACATCCACTCTGAATTGATCCTTTTATTCCTTTTATATTGAGATTACAATAACAAGCCTTGGAAATCAATAAACAAAGTGGCAAAGTTTCGCCTAGAAAAGCAGAAGAAGATCCCTTTTTAGTTGCCATAGAGCGGCTATTTATAGGTGTAGATCAAAAAATATCCACCCCAAACCTAAAATACCTCTTCTCATGCACAGGTGGGCCCACTAGATTGATTTAGAGTCATTTGGGATCGATCCTGATCGATCCAACTATAATCCGTATCGATCCAAAACTAGTCCAATAAAGCTGAGATCGATCATGGATGTTCTTGAGTGAACAAGCAAGCTCCTGTGAAAATTTCATAGCATTTGGACTGGTAGAATGAGAGTTATGATCGATCCAAGTTTGTATTTTTCCAAATAGGCTAATGGATTCGTATCGATACCTTCGTATCGATAGGCTTCGTACCGATGATGTGGCCTGAGTATCATGCAGAGATCCATATTTCATGCTTGTATATCGCTTCCCTTGGTTTGAACCATTTCTTCGTATCCATCCGAGGCCATGCCTCTCGTATCCATAGACCACCATCCATCCTTCTGCAGCTTTCGTTTCGATCCCCGCTCGCCTTCTTTGTATCGATCCACTGCGTGCGTCCTTCGTATTTATAAACCACCATCCATTCGTCTGCAGCTTTCGTATTGATCCTCGCTTGCCTTCTTTGTATTGACCCTCTGCATGTGTCCTTCATATCGATCCAAGTCTGCTGCCTTCTTCGTATCCATCAACCGCTCCCTTGTTCGTATCGATCCCAACCTTGATCAATATGAAGTATGCCATAATACTTCTGCCGTGTCCAACCAAATCGATGCGCATTGCATCGATACAAAACCTATCGATACAAAGATCGATCGATCCGAACTAACCATCACAATGATCGATAAGAAGGCATCGATCCAAAAGCATTTCTCAACAATATTGATCCATCCATATCCTGAGAATACGAACCCCGATTGACTTGAAATTTGAACTGCAGCCTTTCCTAGCCTTGTTCATCATTCCTAATCGATCCAACCTTGATTGAAGCTTGGCCCACTTTTGACGGTACGATCATAGCTGTTTTTTCCAATTGATCTCTAATCTTGATATCAATCCTTTTTGGGAAAATTTGTTGATATCTCGGCCTTGTCCAATAGGCGGGGTAACATTTGCCCCCCCAAAACATGCCTTGTGATAGGAAGGCCTGTTTTGAATAGCTTTAAATCCGTCATCCAAAATCCATATTCCATCTATAGCCATACCATCGGATCCATCCGAACCCGTCAATTGAGTTTTAATCCTTTCATATCTAGAATGCAATAACCAAATCCATGACCGCTGTGGGTCGCTTTATCCAAGTCCGGGACCTCGCCGGGTCCAAATCCAAAGTCGGGACCTCTCTGGGTCCAAATCCAAATCCATAGACCTTATGAGGTCATTTTATCCTGCTCTGGCATCGACTCTCCTGTCGGCGCCTTTTATATTCTCTGGCCTCAACTCTCCTGTCGGGGGCTTTTATATTCTCCGACCTCGACCCTCTGGTCGAAGACTTTTATGTTCTCCAGCCTCAACTCTCCGGTCGAGGGCTTTTATAGTGCATTCTAGTCCATTGCATCGCTCTACGGCGAAGGGACTCGTAACATGCGATTACTGCCCCGTCTCTCCGATCGAGACCGTAATCGCATGACTTGTATTATTTATTACATTAATCCAAATCCAATCAATACAATGTCCAATTGACAAAATAAAAGTCCACACAACTATGAAAATCAAATGTCCATAGTACCAAGAAAGAAACCAGAATTCACAGAAAATAGAAAGAAAACAAGATTTCATAAACCCAAGCATCATAGTTTATCATCATCTCAGAGCATGCCTAGGGATGGTCCTTGATCCCATACATGTGTACGTGACTTAGCCGCATCACTTCTGGGTTTACTACCTAGTCAAAGCCATAAATCCATTCAGTTGATAATAAGCTGATGATGCCTAGATCTAGTGCCATCTTTGTCTAAGGTGGGCGGTGGCTGCTCTTGTCCCACTGCCATAGCTCGATTCCTTACGTACTGTTGTAGATGATCATTCCTTACATGCTCCTCAATGATATCCTTCAAATGCCTACAGTCGTTCCTATTGTGCCCATCCATCTCATTGAATAGGCAATGCTTTCCCGATGCCCATTAGTATTCAGAGGGTTCCCTTTTTGCCAGCCTTCGATACTGGAGGCGCCCTCGAGTGTCCAAGTAAATCCTTTCCAGAGTTTCAGTTAAATCCATGTAAGAAGAGAATTTAGATTCCCCCCATTTCCTTTTCGATGTGCTACCATTGTCGTTCATTTTCCTTTTGCCTTTATTGTCCTTGTTTGAATCCTCCTTGGGTGGATCTCCACCTTTTACCGCATAAGCTTCAACCTCTCTCCCTTCTCTTTCAGCCTTTACATCTTCCTGTCGTAAAATTTTTTTTGCTTCGTGATAAAAGTCCATGAGATCCATTGTGGATCCCGTTCCAACGATATCTTAAAATCTGAAACATCTACAATTCCTGAGACTGCTGCCATCAAAACCATCGACGGATCGGGTCGATCCTCCAAAGCCACTACCATATTGAATCTGGTTAAGAAATCCCTAAGTGATTCTCCCTTCCATTGTTTCATCGATGTCAAAGTCATCACATTCTTGGGTCTCACGATATGGACCCAAAACTACCTCATAAATCTCTCAATCAACTCCGTCCAAGTGCCAATTGAGCCGCTCTCAAGTTGTCTGAACCATAATGTTGATATATCCATCAAATACAAAGGGAAGCACTGTGCCATAACTTCCTCCGATGCCCCTAGTACTTCCAAGTGCCTCATGTACCTTGTCAAGTGAACGGCAGGATCCGTTCTCCCATCATACATCTCCAGCGTTGGTAGTTTGAAATCTAGTGGATTCCTAGCTTACCTAATCGTAGGAGTAAAGGGACTCATGTTGACATCCTCCAAATCACTATTCACCAATCCTCCCTTCATAGCCTGTCTGATCATGTCCGCTAACCTGTCGTTGTCATCAAACGGTAGCCTCTGTCTGCGATCTCCACCCTACCTCCCGAGTCTGCAAGGGAAACGTGAAGCCTATCCCTCTGGATGATTGTCTATATCCCAATCAACTCCAAACTGCACAGCTCCACCTGGTATCATTCCAGGAATCGAGCCAACATGATTCGGGGGTATGCCCCCGAGTCAAGGAGCTGGCCCTGATGGTTTCTCTCTGTCCCGCATCTTGTTTGCTTTGTTTCCTTGATCCTAATTCTGGATTGCCTCCTCTCATGTTGCTCCAGCTTCATGATCCTTATTTCCAGCATTTCCTATAGTTACTTCCTCTTGATTTTGCACTCCAGCTTGCTCAACATGTTGGAGTAGGTTCTACATCATCTCCTCCTGCCTTTTCAACATCCCTTCCTGCATAGTATCCATCATCATCTCCATCTCATCTCTGGTGATGAAAACTGAGGTCTAATTAGCTCTAGAAGAGGCCTGCTGACTTCCTTCATGGTGACTCCTTTCCATTCCTTGTCTCCTTGTTGATTACTTAGCTATTGCTTCCCAAAATCTGATCCTTTAGCTTCCCAAATCTGAACTCCAAATTCGGTATAGCGGGTGCTAGCCGTTTTTAGTGAAAGCACCAAAATGTTTGCACCAAAAGTGGTCACAAACCCCAGAAGTAGTGAAAACACCAGTGTTTACACACAAATCCATAATATCCAAGCACGAATCTCAGATCCAGATAAAGTAGAGAATAAAAGTGAAGAAATAGCAAAACTAAAATGAGCAAGAAAGTAAAGAACACAAGGTTTATAGTGGTTCGGCTATCTCCGTCCTACACCTACACTGAATTAATCCTTTTATTCCTTTTATACTGAGATTACAATTACAAGCCTTGGAGATCAATAAACAAAATGGTAGAGTTTCTCCTAGAAAAGTAGAAGATCCCTTTTTATTTACCATAGAGCTACTATTTAGAGGTGTAGATCTAAAAATATCCACCCAAAAACCTGGAATGCCTCTTCTCACGCGTAGGTGGGCCCACCAGATCGATCTGGAGTCGTTTGGGATCGATCCTAATCGATCCAAATATAATTCGCATCGATCCAAAAATAGTTCAATGATGTTGAGATCAATTATAGATGTTCTTGAGTGAATAATCAAGCTCTTGTGAAAATTTCATAGCATTTGGACTCATAGAATAAGAGTTATGATTGATCCAAGTTTGTATTTTCCTAAATAGGTTGTTGGATTCGTATCGATACCTTCGTATGGATAGACTTCGTACCGATGACGTGGCCCGAGTACCATGTAGAGATCCATATTTCATGCTTGTAGACCGGTTCTCTTGGTTTGACCTATTTCTTCGTATCCATCCGAGGCCATGCCCCTCGTATCCATAGACCACCATCCATCTGTCTGCAGCTTTCGTTTCGATCCCCGCTCCCCTTCTTCGTATCGATCCACTCCGTGCATCCTTCGTATCCATAGATCACCAACCATTCATCTGCAGCGTTTATATCGATCCCCGCTCGCCTTCTTTGTATCGATCATGTGCATGTGTCCTTCGTATCAATCCAAGTCTTCTGCCTTCTTCATATCCATCAACCGCTCCTTTGTTCGTATCGATCCCAACCTTAATCGATACGAAGTATGCCGAAATACTTCTACCGTGTCTAGCCAAATCGATGTGCATTGCATCGATACAAAACCTATCGATCCGAAGATCGTTCGGTCCGAACTAACCATCACAATGATTGATACGAAGGCATCGGTCCAAAACGATTTCTCACCAATATTGATCCATCCATATCTTGAGCATACGAACTCTGATTGACCTGTAATTTGAAATGAAGCCTTTCCTAGCCTTGTTCATCATTCCCAATTGATCCCACCTTGATTGGAGCTTGGTCATCTTTTGAAGGTATCGATCATAGCCATGTTTTCTAGTCGATCTCTAATCTTGATATCCATCCCTTTTTAGCAAATTTTTTGATATCCCGGTCTTGTCCAAAAGGTGGGGTAACAACAACATCTTCTCTCTAAGAGCATCAACGCATGACAATAATTTATAAGGAAGAGAGTTTGGAGATAACTATAGCTCCTATTTAAGAAAAAGAAATGAAACATAATCGAAATCATAATGTAAAATTTCTTTATTATTGTAATAATGAATTACAACTTAAACAACAACAAAGTTAAAAGATACAACAAGCCACTGGATTACATCTAAAGTTTAGAAACTATTTTTCTAACTTTATCTAGCGAGTTAGCAGAAAGTGTAACTGCTGAGTCAAAAGGGACAGTGACTTTTTCTAGGGTAATAACCCGTGGGCATTTGCTATAGTCCCACTTCCCAGTTAAAAGACTATCGCAATCGCAAATTAATTTTGTATGAATTGTTCTGATATCCCTAAGAAATGTTTCTTTCTCATCCCCAAAGAAATCAAAGTGGAGGTGAGGGTATTCCAAAGAAAATTCTTGTAAATCTCCAAGAAAGCAGTACCTTGCTAATTTTGAAGTCTTTAAAAGTGATGCCTTTTCATGATAAATCTCCTCAGTTTAACATATTGGCTGAAATGGTCTATCAGAACAAGTCGACCTAGCGAATAGTCATTCTATAATAGTATAATAAAGAAAGTCTAAACATAAAAGGCAGAGCTAAAACATATATTCATAAATCAATAAAATATTACACATTTACAACCGCTTATCTGGTTCATACAAACTAGACGTAGAGAAAAACTCAGAGATAACTTTATCTTTGTAATACTTAAGCTTTTCAGCGGGGTGATTTTAAGGAATCAACCTAACACGTGGTAAATTCCAATAAGCTTCAGGATGCGAGTCAGATTCAAATTCATCTAAGTATCTTTTATGGAAACGTCTAAGTAAACCCTCGCTAAATTCGCCTAAGTACGAAAAGCCTATAATCGAATGTCTACAATAAGCTTTACAAAAAAGTTAACTAAAATTTCTCATTTTGCAATCATCATCCAAAATAAAGTAACTAACTCTTGAATCTCTTTTAAGAGAGCATCGTATCAGAGGCACTCTCTCTTTAATAAGGAGGCAGCCCTCTTATATTTAAAAGACGCTAGTACAGAGGTACTCATATCGGGATTATGAAAATTTTCGGAAAGAACATTGTGCTCCTTTATTAGTTTGTCTAATTCCCTATATAATATGTTAATTTTTGCTTGTTTTCTTTCAAGTTTTGCCTTTTAGGGAACGGTGGACTTCTTCCTCATCTAAAACAAATAATTTTGCACTAATTATTATCATTGGAGTGGAAGATATTTAAATAGAGAATCCCATACTTGAGAAACTGGGACAGAGGCCTAGGAGAACCACTCTTTCCCTTTAAGGTCTTCAGCATGAACATGAGCAGGCTTGTCTCAAGAGGAGCAGAAGACCCGAGGGATGCAGGTGGAATATCCTTCTAAGGAGATGGCTCTTTTTCAAGAAATTTTGCATTGTCGCTACCATCCTTCTCAGAAGTTCTAGAAGGACACCCTTTATCTCCATCAAAACCTTGGCCACCAGCAAGTTCATCATCATCATCACCATCATTATCATCACCACTGCCATCACCATCATCGTCACCTTCTTCCTCGGCAGCGTCATCTTTGTCACCCTCCTACTCGGAATCTGATTTGATTTCAAAGGAGGGGACATAAATAGAAAGCATCAATTTCTTCTTCATCTGCATGCTCAATCCCATGCTTCATTTGGTCAATTTTTCCCATTATTCTATTGACTAAGGCAGAATCAAGTGAAGGAAAGCCTAAGTCTGGGCATTTCTTGTGGTTGTCGGCATATGCAAGCATAAGGGCATCTTCAGAAGTTTTTAGCATCATTTACCTTAGAGTGGCGCCAACAAATTGGGATGCTCGTTGCTTGGCATTGGTAATGTTATGGACAGAAAGTTTTAACGAAGCTCCGGTCTTCCTATTTTTCCTTTAAAGATATATTCTTTGTGACCAATCTAGCCTTCTCGTCTTCAAAATCATTTAGAGTGAGCTCCATGGAAAGTTTCTCATCAATAAGAAGTTGATGAGCATGCATTTCTACTTCTAGATCAACCTTAGCTCGGCCAAGAGAGGCTTTTACTCGTTCCAACTCTATGGAAGCATTATTCTTAGCAGCAGAAAAAGAAGACACTTGATTTTTGAGCTTAAAATTATCCTCTTAAAGTTTGGAGGATTCAACAGAGGACACTGAAACATGTTCATTCAAAGCCAGCCAACTTTTAGAAATCTGAGGAGAAATGTATCACAATTTAGTGATTTAATGAAAACCAATGTTGATAAAGTTAATTGGAATGTGGCTCACCAGAAGTTGCTGCTCAATCAAAGAGCGGCAGTGCTCTGCCAAATCAGAGGTAGTAGAAGGTGGAAGGATAAAACTAAATGATTCAGAATGTAGGATGGACTCAACTAACTCCTCAAAATTAGCTAAAGGGGGAGTAGAAGATGATGGTTTTGAAGGAATTTGTTTTATGGAGGGAGACACCTCCGAAGCCAGTTGTTTTTGATGAAGTGCAGCTATAGAATCAAAAATGGTAATTCGGGAAAGAGGGTCGAACGTAGTTGGAGTCTACTTCGGTAGTTCCTTGGGGGCTTATGTGATGGGAATTTTTGGAGCTTTATCGAGTGATGAATCCTTCTCTTCCTCTACATCAATAATTTTTGCAACTTTATTTTGGGGCTCTGTTTCAGATGATTCCATCAACTTCCTTGTAAAAGCACCCTAGAATTTGGCAAGTGATTATATAATTAACCTCTAGAAGTTGGAGGAAGTGGAGTAGCACCGCTAATAGTTGTTGTTACTTGAGAAGTAACTGGACAAAGTTCGAAGGATTAAAGTTAGTAAAAAAATTCAGGAAGCAACAAAGTTAAAAAGTAAATACTTGGTTAATGACATACTAGAGCGGTCAGCACAAGTGGGCGACATGGGGAAAAATTTGATGAGTCTCCTAGGAAGAGAAAGCGTTTGCCATGAGAAGTATGTTGGACAGATGGAGGAATTCCTAGAATCTTCTAGCCAGCTTGCAGAAGAGAGTGTTTCCGAAGATTGGTGGGAGTTAGTAGCGTCGGTCTGCTTCTAACATGGCTTGAGACCACAATTTAAGATTCAACTATTTTCTTATCAACGTCATTGAGCTCTTTAATGGGGACACTTGAAAAAAGCAGTGATTAGGCGACAAAGGACATTAAGTAAGGGAAACCAACAAAATCAAGACTTACGAGGAGAAGTGAAACTCCCGTGGATGTCAAAGGAGCACTTGACGAAGAAGAACTGATTCTCCCAGTCCCTGAATTTATTAACCCCATCTATAATCAACTTTTTTTGGAGGTTGGCTCTGTATATTTGTTGATTGAGATTGCTCAACTTGACCAGCCGGGTTAAGAAGTTCAACACTTCGGCGCTGAAGGGAGGAAGTCCGGATTCCAGTGCCATCATTTCAAAGGACAAAAGATAGGTATAAACGTTTAGTGACAGTTGGATGGGAGCAATCCCAACATGAGAGAGGAGGAATATGGATAAGAATTCTAGGAAAGGAAAGAATCCACCATGTCATATGTGGATGGCAGTATACAAAAAAAACCGTTTAGGAGGGTTGTCGATGGTGTCATTCTCCTTTGGGGAAATGGCCTCGATGTTGGTAATGCCAAAGTCATTAAGGATGGCATTGAATTCATCTTGAGTTGCTATGAAAGAATGCTTGGAAATAGCTTTAGCCTTCTTTGGAGAACTCATGATTCTGCAAGGTGAAAACGTTTTAGTTAAAAAAATTAGATTAACTATAAACTTAGCATATTTTTAAGAATTAGTCAAAAAACCTATTTAAATAACTTAAACATGAACCAAACCAAATTTGAAAACTATTTAAAAAAATTAAGTTAAAATTCAAAGACTTTAGGCTTTCGACAAGGTCGAAAGGAAAAGGACATCAACATTTAACAAGTACATCTCAATATTGTCGAAAGCCTAAGTAAATGTGTTCCCTGAGCTATTGAAAAGGTTGAAAGAAAAAGACCAAATATTTGTTTAATTAACACTTTTCGACAGTATCGAAAGCTTCAAAGGAATCAAATTGTTAAAGGGAAATAGATAAGATCAACTCAAAAACTTAAACAAAAATATACACCCCAAACATTCAATAAACCAAGTAACAAGGCCCTTCGACGTCGTCGGAGCCAGTAACTTAGATTTCCTGAGAAAGATACTAATGTTGTCGAAATCTAGCATACTCAGTGAAGTCGAAAGGTTCTATGTCAAACTCATATGCACTTAGGACATTTAGACAAAACTGTACCAAAACAGTCCTAGGGGGTTTTGACCTAGAAGGCAAAGGTGGTGTCGAAACGATCGAAGTTGTCTAATGATTCCATGAATTAACTAAGGAAAATGGATTGCAATCGAAATAAAGGATTTAGACTAAGTTGAATTGTTTTGCTATCGAAAGAGTTCCTATTCTCTACTTAATAGCATAACCTTTCGACAAGGTTGATCAAATCGGCACAACAACACCTTTCGACCTCATCGAAAGGAGCTAAAGAAGCAAAACCCAAGTTGCTGCCTTAATTCCTGTCGAAGGGATACAAAAGTCATTTTTGGCTCCAATTTTTCATCCGTACATTTGATACTTCCGGGTGCAGAAAGCATGTTCCACCATCTTTCCCAAACCCGATTGCAATAGAGATTCTAAAAATTTCTTAAAGACAAATAAATAAAACTTATTAAGAAAATGAATTCTAACGTAAATCGATCTTGGTCGATTTCAGAAGTATAAAAATAATTATCAAACTTAAAACCCAGATTTACTAATGATGAACGAAAATAGAAAATTTTAAATGAAAATCGAAAACCGTTACAGGGAGGGATTTCAATTTCATCTTCTATCAATTTCAAAATCATAAACAATGAATAAACTCAAAAATTCCTGAAATTGGATTAGAAAAGGCTTCTTAGTAAACCAAACGAAATCTACCTTCAGAAAAGTTGAGATTCGAATATTCCAAAAAATCAAAGGTCGGACTTTTAAAAATCGAATTTCCAATTTGAAATATGGAAAGGTGAATTTCGAATGGGACAAGCAAAATAGAGTTAAATTTAAACTTATGAATGAGATTTGATGATTCCTTGGGTTTCTAAAAGTAAACTGGAAATTTGAGGATTTTTGGAACTATTTTACTCACACTTTGAATTTTGATTGCAGGAAAAGTAAAAGAGGAAGAAGAAGAATGGCGTACTTTATATGAAAAGTTGCCCAAATTATCAACCACTGGATAAGATTTGAATGGACGGCCTAGATCCATGCGGGAAGGCCAAGAGGCAAGAAAGCTTCTGGGTTACAACATGGTAGACATGAAAAGTCAAGTGCATCTCTCCGTGTGGGGGCAAAAGTTACTCCAAAAATCACCTTTCGATTGAGTCAAAACATCTTTAAGCAAAGAACAAGTGAGAAGAGTTCCTACCAAACCTTTCGAAGGAGTCAAAGTGATGCTGCCATTAAAATTGGAAGCCAAGACCTTTTGAAGGTGATGCAAGTTTTCTCCGATCAATATCTAGAGGATTCTTACCTTTCGATGAAGATAAAGGAGTCGAAAGCACCCTTTCACCCTCATTAGCAACCCTTCGACTAGTTAAAGACCTTCTGATTAAGGTGAAGCCACACCTTCCGAAGGCAATGAAAAATAGATCTTAGAGCATACACCAAACCATTCGAAACCAATGGTTTGGCCTTCATTTAAACTGCTAGAAAGAAAGTATTATATGGAACAACCGCTTCGAAAGTTAAAGTAAGCGAATCGGTCGAAACCAGTGTGGTACAGGAAGGGTTCCGCATCAGATCAAAAACAAGAGCAAGGGCATAACCAACATCATTAATACCAATGAACAAAGGCTAACGATAGAGTCGGAAGCACTTATAAGCCAACTCGAAGAAGAGAAGCGCCACCATACAATTCGACCAAGGTGGCAACATGCTCAAGTCTCTCAGTAGCATCGGGGTCGAAAGGTGCGAAGCTTCATCTATAAATAAGACCCAAGGGGTCATGTTTTGGGGATCTGATTCCTCTCATTCTCTGCCTGTATATTTTTAAGAAAATCATTGTAACCCTAATTTGTAAATGAATTTGATTGTTTGAAGAAATAAAGTCTTCTTAGCTGGAAAAAAGGGAGTCTTGAGTATTTTAATATACTTACCGTCCCATTAAAGTTTTGTTGGTTTCACTTTGGGTATTTCAGGTTTCACTTGCATCGATAGGGTTCTCTATCGACATAGTCGAAACCACTTATAACAAGTAAGTACAGATACCTACTCTGAGTTCCTTTTTCTTTCAACCATTGCCTTCGACAAGGTCGAAACCTATCTTAGATCCATTTAAGCTTGAGATTAACAATTCAAACACAAGAAGGACAAGTCCTCAAGCTTTCGATAAGGTCAAAACTTCCATATCTTCTCAATAACCAAAACCCAAGCTAATCAATAGCTTTTGGCCCCCTATTAGGTCAAAATCTATATATGAGAACAAAACTCAGAGTAATCCAATTGGATCTAAAGGACGGCTTTCGAAGGGGAAGTCATACTTACTTAACTAGATCGAAGAGTTTTTTAACATGGAAACTAACCCTTTCGACGGAGTCGAAAGGCCTCCTTGAGAAAAAATATCAAATAATGCCAAATTGAAAGGCAATAATTAGAGGATTCAGACCTTCTTTTCTACACTACTTGTATAAAGGACAGTTCACTTTTTTCTTAGCATAATTTTGGAGTGTTGACAAGAAATCTAGTTAATAGCCTCCCTCCTCCTATTCCAATTCCCCCACTAAACTATGATGGAACTACTGATCCAGATTATCACCTTGCAGCTTTTGATTATTGGATGAGCCTATACGATGCTTCAAGGCCCATTCGCTGCAAACTTTTCCAGGTCACTTTTCAAGGAACAGCCGCCAAATGGTTTAGATATTACTAGAAAGGAACTATTCATTTTTGGGAACAACTCTCTTATGAATTCGTGACACAATTTTACGTATTCAAAGATCCAACTATGGAATTTAGCTTATTAGCTACTATCAGACAAAAAATAGGAGAGTTTCTTATTGAATATTTGAAATAATTCGGTGCAGAAGCATTGAAGGAAGGAATACAACTGATAGAGAAAAGCTTATGGCGACACAATCAGGACTAACCGAGCGAATCACTTTTTGGGAAGAACTTTATATTCATGGGCGTAAAATTCTAAAACATTTCTATTTCCAAGCCAAAAAGTTTATACAAATGGACACAATGTGTCATGCCATGAAGAATTCTCTACAAGAAGAAAAGAAAGATAAGTTTGACTTCAACCATCCCAACAAAAAGCCTAGATGAAAGGAAAAAAAGACAGTAATATGTCAACGTCTAATTATAGGACAATGGAATTAAACATGCCATTTTCCTATATTTTTGCAATGACAAAAGATGATTAGAATTTTTCCATTTCATATAAGACAAGAACTTCAGCAGAACCTAAAGAAGGAAAGAATTATTATGCTTATCATTAATTGAATTGACATGAAACCAACAATTGCAATGTTTTGGCAAAAATAGTTCGGAACCTAATCAAGTCTGGATTCTTAAAGAATTTGCCATCAAGAATGAGAAGGCCTCTTTAAGGAAACTTGATCATTCATGGCCTTGATAGGGAATTAGATTTATAGCTTCATCTTTAGACTCCTATCAAGCGATGAAACCTTGTAGCATTAGTTCAATTATGAATTTTCTCCTTTCACAACTTTCTAATTTGATTTGTAGCTTGAATTTTACTTGTGCTGAAAATTAATCATGTACTTATTCAAAATTCGAGTGTCATTACAGGTAAAAACAAAAACAGTTCATAGCATACAACATACTCTTAGCGCACAACAAAATTTCTAGCTACTTGAGGAAGGCAGTTCAAATGCTTGATACAAAGTTATTACCAATGTGTGAGACAACGCGGTACAAATATTAGTTCTCATGAGACCTCGGGCCACTAGTAGTCCCTCATTAATTTTAGAAGAGAAACCAATAAGCCAACCATTCAGCTGCAGAGCAATACTTACCAAGGTATGGAAATTTATCTAAAAGATAAAACAATGCACTCCAATCCAATTTCTGATAAATTATTTTACTAAGAGAAGTTTTCCAAACGTATCTTCAAAGAAAGATTACTTTCAATCATCCCGCAACTTGAGAAAATAAGTATTTATCTATTCCAAGAACTGATTTAAACAATCTTCTAAAGATATTCTTTAGCATTGGTAAATGCATACAAAAGTTATCAAACTAGGAAATCTTGACATTTTAAAGTTTTCTAAAAACATTGGCGAGGAGAGGCCTATTCATAATTTTTCAAGAAAAGTTTTAAAAACATTGGATGTTTATTGACAAAGACTCAGATTAGAGAATCTTATTCTTGATTAAAAGACTACTAATTCATAAATCATGACCATTCGGTCTCCTATTTGAGAATCTGTGTCTTTACTATGAGAATGATTTAAAAATCCATATGGAGGGTGGCACTAAGAAAATATCGTCATACATCCAAGCTCTTTTTCAGAAAGTAATCCATCAATATATTAGAAGGGTTCATTTACAGAAATTCTATCTTTCAAAAAGAAACCGATATCCAAAAATATTTTTAAATGGACATTTCAATTGGCAAAAATTATTTTTATATACAAAGCTTTAGTCTATGGCCAATCTGTTGCACCTCCTAAAGGGAGAAGGTCCCGCACTTGCCGTTTTAGCCTACGGCCAATCCGTAGCACCTCATAAAAGGAAGGGCGTCTTGTACCTACCAAAAGCCTATGGCCAATCCAAAGCAGATCCTAAGACGGAGGGACAAAAGGCTACGGCTAATCTGTAGCACCTTCTAGAGTGAGGGTTTAAACCCTTAACAACCATATCACCTCCTAGGGGAAGAGTGAGGATAAGAACCGACAAAATTGAGCAACCCCTAACATCCAAATAACCTCTTAAGGGGAGGGTAAAAGTAAGCACCCATTAGCAACCTTTTGGAGGAAGGTCAACTCAACACATACTACATCCTTTAGAGCCAAGGGAAGCCCAAAGAAGGAACCAGACAGATGGACAAGGATAACGAAGCCTACAACCCAAAGCAAAAGTCAAAACCCGACAGAATAAAGGGTTGAAGAAAAAATCTATCTACCATCTAACACAAAGATGAAACCCAAGAAAAGGGTATAGACAAAGGCAAAAGGATGGAGATATCCAATGACATAATCGGAAACAGATAAGGAATCTATAACCATAATTAGAAAGGACAAAACATGAGCTTATTAATTTTGGTACATCCAAAACTCAAAAGTTGACACTCGCACCGAATTTTTTTGAAACTTGCATTATAAAAAGAGACACGAGACAGAAAAATGGACAACGAGGTTCGTAACATGATATTGAAAGAAAAGATTTAAACAAGAGCTAAAGGAACAAAATGAATAACAAATTTCTACTACAAAGATAAAAATGAGTTCATCAGAAGAATAGATTAAGTAAACCACTCCTAATACTTGGAAATAAGGTGATCCAATAGGACTGAATAGTCTATATATATATATTAATGTGTTATTTGGACCATTGAACTGCTGAATGGACAAGCAGTAGGACGAAACTTGCACTGCTTAACGACCGACTAGTTAAACGGTGCTTGCACTACTGAATGACCTGTCAACTAAATGGAACTACCTACTAAACAGTTGAACATCTAAAAAGCTAAACAACTGAACGGAACTATCCGCTGAACGGTTGACTGGTCCTGTGGAACTACTACTCCGAATGGCTGACCGGTAATACAGAAATTTTATTTCGAATGACTGCATGGCATTACGGAACTACTCAGCTCCAATATAACAATAATACTAAAACTTATAGGCACTCTAGGAATCACACATTTATTGATAAGGTACTAGGAATCCTTATCGCTAGTCAAGGAATAAGTTCTAATAAATCTCGGGCATAGTATTAACTTTAGAATTAAGGCTAGATAGGTCTACGATTCTTTTGCTTGAATCTATTAAGTTTACCACTACAAGATAGGGTTCTAATTTTCTTTGTATATTGGATAAGCTTCTGGATAGTTTATTCCTCAGATGAGATCCTGATGAGATTTTGGTCAGATTTTAGATTTCATGGACTCTCAATTTCCTTGCTTCTTCTCATAAAGAATTCATACTATGTTTGTGAAGTTCTTATTGATTTTTATGGTAATTTAAGGAATTCATATTCAGAGTTTACTCGCTAGATTCTCATAGAGATTTTTGATTGAATTTCAGGTTTTATGGACTTGACATTTCCTTACTAATTTCTATGGTAATTTATGGATTACATGTTATAAGTTTTCTCAATGAATTTTAGTAGAAATTTCATATTGATCTTTTTATTTCATGCATTTGATGTTTTCTATTTGATTTTCATGGAGATTTATGGATTTCATATTCTGAGTTTCCTCATTGAACATTTGTGAAGATTTCTTATTGGATTTTTGGTTTTATGGATTCTAAATCTTCTTATCGATTTTTATGGTAATTAGTGAATTCTGCATTTTTGGCTTCTTCATTAAATTCTTGCAATGATCCCTTATTGAATCTCTAGATTTTTAAATCCTAGATTAGCATATTGATTTTTATGATGATTTATGGATTTTGTATTCTTAATTTCCTTATTGAATTTCCATAATGATGTCTTGATTAGATTTCTGGTTTCACAAATTCTAAATTTCCTCCTTGACTTTTAAGATGATTTATGGATTTCATATATTTGATTCCCCTATTGGATTTTCATAATGAAACAGCGTATTTGAAAATTATGAAGTTTCTTATTGAATTTTTACAATAATTTATGGGTTTCACATTTCTAATTTCCTTGTTGGATTTTTGATGATCTCTTATCTTTGATTTTGTGAATTTTAGATACCGTCATGGAATTTTCATAATAATTTATGAACTATTTATTGGATTTCCGAATTTGAATTCTACGCAAGACTTTCCCAGTACAAATTAGACTTTCATTAAAGTGCAGGGATGAAAAATATTGTCATAGCGAGGAAACTAGATAAGACCGCCAAAAGCAAGAAATTAATCCTCGATGGCTGTGGAAAATTTAACCTGAGAGCAAAGGATTTGGTGTACGCAATGGCCTTTTAGGGAAGGTCAATGTACTAAAATTAGCGACAAATTGTTTCGTATATTAAAAGAATTTGGTCACGTAATTACTTGAATGCTCTACCTAACAACGTAACCTAATTGCGTCTGGAATTATAAGTTACCCCTAATGGTCTTATAACAAGGTTATGATCCCTATAGAAGTCATTATTTGATTTGCAGAAAACAAAAAAAGGAAATTCTTTGGAGCTTGTTATCCCACAAAACAAAAGCTTCTTTCATACTAGGGGGATGAATGTTGTCCATAAAATATTCACAAGAGAAAAGGTATGAAAGAAGAAGCAAAAGTTGTGGCAAAAGCCTGAGGGCATCAGGATGGTGTACCAAAACATAAGATAAAGCCTTCGACAAGCAGATGGAAGCGCCAACGGTTTCGAAAAGGTCAAGAGGACGTTTCAACAGAGTAAACAGAGAGCTTTCGACGAGGTCGAAAGCTATCATTCGAAGGCAATAAATAGCATATTATTTGCAAAACATCAGCTTTTGGTGTTGTAAGTGTTTCTCATAAACAAAGATTAAGCATACAATTACACCAAAAGCTGATGTTTTGCACTACACCAGAGAAACACTTACAACAAAAGGAGTTTCGAACTAATCGGAACTGATAAAGAGCATGTTTCGACAGCATCGAAAGCCAGCATCCAGGCCAACTCATTCGACACACCAACGTCCAAGTGAAGAGCACATCAATAAACCTTTCGATGAGTTAGAAAGCTTTCAGGCAACACCTTTCGACGACGTCGAAATGAAATAAAGCAAGTCAAAAAGAAGCCTAGCCTTTAGCGGCAGTTGAAGATTAACTAGAATAATGTGTACGTAAATGTGCATACTTTTACTTCCATATTTAATCTAATTAAATTAAATAAATGATCATAATGGGTATTTTGACATGTTTAGACCAAAATTAAACTTATTTTCAAAACATCATTTGTTCATCTTCATATAGGGGCAGAATGGTCATTTTTGTGCATATATTAATTTTGAGAATATTTATTTGCAAATTTTATTTTTATTTGTAGGAATTTGAATATAAATATGATGAAGGCTTCATGGAAAATACTCATGCACAAGCGAAAACAAAGGAATGAAGATGGAAATATTTGAAACTCGTGTATCATGGAGGACCCCATCTATCCATTTACCTTCATCTTCAATTAGGAGCTAATGCACATGTCAGTGGAGCTTAATGTTTCATTCACATTTAAATGGAGGATTATCTCATGCTAATGATAACTTGGTGGCCACACTTCCCAAGAGTGTAGTTTGGGTAGTTTCCAAAAATATGATTAGGGTTTCCAAACAAGTATAAATACCCATATGTTCATGTAATTAGTCTCCTCTTCGCCTCCTTTAATCCTCCTCTTTAGTTAGTTTAATTTGAAGCTCAAAAATAAATTACAAACTATCTTTTCTTTTTCATGGCTAGTTAGTCATTTTTCTTCCTTTATGTAATTCTCTTTTTATGCAGTTTTACTTCATGTTCTTTTATTTCATGTTCTTTACTTTATGCAATTTGTAGAGTTTCTTTTCATGCAAGTAGATTAGCTTTTATTTTAGTTTAATTAGTCCTTTTCTTACTCTGCTTTCATTTTCCTCCTTTTGTTTCATGTTGAACTCTACATTTGTTGAAATGATAACAAATATGAGAAGCTAAACCTGTGATATCCCGGGTTTTTGGGCAATATAAATTTAATAATCTGTATTAATAATTTAATTGGATTAATAATTTTCTTTATAATTTTAATTTAATTTGGTAATTTAATCTTTTATAGGCTAATAAATATTTAATCTGGAAGTATTTAATTTGGTAAAATTAGATCTTTTCTAATAATTTAAAATGGACAAAATTTATCTTTTAAAGCTAATAAATTTTTATTCTGTTATAATATATATATATATTTGATATATATTGTGAATAGAATATCTTTTGTTTTAAATTAAAGATGAATTTTCAAATTGTAATATATATGTATGTATATGTTATAATTTGGATTGTTTTGAATTTAATTTAATATATTGATAATTTATATATAGTATGAATTGTAATTTAAAGCTTTGTTTTAAAATTAATATTTTTCAAAGGTTAGTTTAGATTTAATTCAATTGTTTTCAAATATAAGATAATTATTTATTTTCAAAAAGTATGATAGTTTAAATAAAGTTTTATTTTGTATTCTTTAAAGTGTTTAAATTTAAAGTGGTTATAACTATATATAGATTTAATTAAACCTTTCTTTTTAACATCTCTTAAACTAGAATAGTTGTGAACATAAGAAATATATATAAATAAATTACTAAATTCAAAATTACATAAATATAAATATCATGCAAATTACATAAATTAAAGAAAATCTTAAATACTTTTGTAAATAAGGTTTTAAAAACATAATTACTTTTATTAATAAGGGTTTAGACATAATTTTGCAAGGATTTTAACACTTGTAAACATATAAAACAAACATGGACATTTGTCTAATTTTTAAAAAATACAAGTGGCAACTCTTTTCTTTATCACTTAAATTTTATAAATAAAGGTTTAGTGAGAAACCTGTTTATTTTTCTTTCCCGTTCAAAGTTTTTTTCAGTTCAAATCTTTTTCCTTTCTAAAACATTTTCTTCTTCCTAAACTAAAAGCTGGAAACAAGAAACTCCAACCTGAAAACAAATCCCCAAAATAAAACCCTGTAAAATTCTCAAAGCAAATCAAAATCTGAAACCTGAAATTCAAAATTAAGCAAAGTTCTTCACAACAAATCAACCTGCAACAATTCAAGTTACAGATTCAACATAAATAAGGCATGCAAGGGATTTCAACAACAAACAAAATCAAATACAAGTTCAGATCTTTTCAAATGCAAGTTTCCAGAATTCAAGAATTCAAAGCCTGGAAATAAAATCTACTCTGCTTGTTCTCTGCTTACAAAACAAGTGAGTAAACAATTTTTTTTAAAAATAGTTTTATATCTGAGAAATTACTTAGATGTAAGTGAAAAAAATTATGCTGTGTAGTGATAATGTATATATGTTTGAAATGATGATGTGTACTTGCTTGCATGTCTGTATATATGCTAATATCTGAATGTATATGTAAGTATATAGGAAACTAGGCTCTGTTTTTAGTTCAGATTGGAAAATCAAGTTCTAACAATTCAAATCCTCTTTGTATAATCAATAGTAGATATTGATTTGTGAATGAAAGAGAATTGTTACAATATAAATTAAATTTTAAAAATGGTTTCTAGAATTTATATTTGACGATTATTTCTGAAGAATGAATACCAGTGATGATCTAAAATTTAGCCAAAAATAAATCTTCGTAATTTCAGAATTTGATTATAGAATCTAGTTAGTAATAAGAAATAATGAATTTTGATATTAAAATCCAGATTTTTAATGATGTATATGTTGAGATTTGATGAGTTGACCAAAATCGACATTTTTGTGGATTACTGATGATCGGCGACTCTGGAGTGTTTGATATTTGGGCTGGAGAAGGTTGGAGGTGTGGGGAACTCTGGAAAAATACTGGAGAAATTTTCAAATGATGGGATCGAGCGAATTTGGGTCGAGTAGGGTTTAGTGATCGGGTTTTTGTTGAAGGGATGTCGAGTCTCGTTTGACAACTGTGGATCACCGGAGACGATCGCATATGGGTAATTGGAAGCGTGGGTTGATGACGCAGCTATGGTCGTGGCGGCGAGGTCTCAGATGAACGTAGGCGGCAGCGTGGGGGAAATTTTGTCGATCGAGTTGGTTCCTGTTATGTGCTGGTAGCTCGATTTTGGGTTCCCAGGCGAATTCGTGGAACTGGAAGGTCGGTTGAGTTGACGAGATGATTGTCGACTAGGTGGTGATGTCGCGGCGGTGAGATGGTCGGAGACGAGAGCGTGCACGTGCACGTGTGCACGTTTGAGCATCTGGTTTTGTTTACGTAGAGGAAGACGAGTTCGACTCGGGGAGGGTTCGTGAAAATTGCAGTTCGACTCGAAGCAGGTGAGGTTGCAGGAGGACTCGGGGAAGACGCGTGTTTTTGTGGGTTTCTACTCGGGTTGTTCTAGGTTTTCAAAACTGAGGGTTTGATTTATAAATGTTTCCGAGTTTAAAAGCAAAGTAAATACAAGTTTTCAAGTATCCAGGTTTTAGAATTTTAAAGAAAATCATATCTGGGTTTTAAAAATTTAAAACATGAACAAGTTTAATTATAAAACTAAATTTGGTTAAAGTTAAGTTTTAAATAAAGTTCTGGTATTTGGAAATATAAAAGTTTAAAAATAAATAAGTAGATTTAAATAATAAGTTTGTATTAAATTTATTTAAATAACTTTGGGAAGTTCAAAGATTTAAAAAGTTATAATTAGCATGTTTAAATTATTTTAAATTATGATTGATTTCTAAAGTGTTTTATTTTTTTTAAATAAGTTAAATAATTAAGATTTAGAAATCAATTAAGATAAGGATTTTTCTTTAGTAATTTAGAATTTTGATTTAATTAAAGATAATTAAATTTGTAAAGATAATTAGGATAATTAAATTGTTAACCATTGAAAAGTTATTGGTTAATATAAAGGATTTGATTTAGATAATGTTTTCTTAATTACGAAATTTTAAATAAGAAGTTAAGAAATCATTTAATTAAATTTAAATGATTAAGTTAAATAATTAATTAAGTAATTAATTTGTGATTTATTAAGATAACCACTTTGGAGTTAATTAAGTGTAATTACTTGGTGAAGTAATTAAGTAATTAATTACTGAAGGTAATTAAGTAAAGGATAATTATTTTAGGAAGGTAATTAAGGTGGAAGAAATTAAGAGTAAATCACTTGGTGTTATTAATTAAAATATTAATTAATATAATTGTTTTGAAGTTAATTAATTATGGAGTAATTAATTAATTTAAGAATTAAGAATTATTTAATGATGGGACTAATTACTTGTTAAGGTAATTAGTTAAGAGAGATCATTTAATGAAGTAATTAGAAGATAATTACTTATGTAAGTAATTAAGAGTTAATTACTTAATTATTTTAGTTAATTAATTAATGTGATTAATTAAATGTGTTTAATTTAAGATTAATTACTAAGTGTAATTAAATAAAAAAGTAATTAATTAATAAAGTAATAAATTAAGGATTATTTGTTAATTTAAATTGATTAATAATTACTTAATGAAGTAATTAAATATTAATTAATTAGATTAATTAATCAAGGTTAATATAATTAATTAAGAAGTAATTAATTAAGATAAGTAATTACAAGATCATAATTACTGATTATGATTAATTAAGACTAATTAATGAATAAAGTGGTTGATTTAAAATTAATTATTTAATTAATTAAAGGGTTAATTACTTAATAAGGATTATATAATTAATAAAATTAATCAAGGTTGATTAATAAAAGTAATTAATTAAAGTATGATTAATTAATTGTAATTAATTAAGGATCGAGTGAAATTAATTATAGTTAATTAATTAATTAATGAAAGCAAATAAAGGATCATTAATTATTGTAATTTAATGATAGTAATTAAAGGTTAATTACTGTATATGGTTTAGGATAATTACTTGAATGTAATTAAAGTATAATTAATCAAGGAAGATTAATTAAGAAAGATCATTAAGAGATGATTAATAAATTGATATGTAATAAATCAATGAAGCAGGATTAAGGTAATCCAAGTAATTAAAGAATAGTAATTAATTTAATTAAAGGTTAATTAAATTGACATGGAGTTAATCGATTCTGCTTTTGAATGATTGATTAATATTGGATAATTGATATTGGGTGATTGGTTGATATTGGATGATTTGGATATCTCTGATATATGTGATATGCTGCTTTATGAGATGAATGTTTGATATGAATTATCTATTGTGATAATGTGATTTATCTATCTGTTTATATCATCCTGAATATAAGTTTAAATGTTTAAAACCTTTAAACAACTTGGCCTTAAAAGATACGTTTTGGATTTCGATGAGACCGGGATCGGGTTTCTATATTTGGGATCCGAAAACCACATCGATTCCAAATTAAACGTTAGTCGATAATCCAAGTGGAGCAAGTGAAGACTCGAGGTGTAAGAACTATTCTTTGTCAGTATAACTCTATGGGTGATTCCGTAATGAGTTTGACGGAGATAGTACTTTCAGATTCGAGATGAAGATTCAGAGTGCAAGGGTTATTGTCGTTAACTCTGAGGGTGATTCCAAAATGAGTGTAACGAGATAATGCCTTCGGTTTCGTTCGAACCCGGAACGAACTAGTATAGATTGAATGCTTTCAGAACATCGTCAGGAGGGCGATGAGCATTCTAAGATAGATGTGTTCTATAAAGGTAATCGTAGTCTCAAGCCTCATCAACCGGGAATGGCTAAAACAGGGGAGGTGCAGCAAGGTTAGTGGGTAGCACCCAAGTAGTATAAGATTCCCTGTCTAGAGGTCCCTTCTTTTTATTCGGCTTTGTGGGCGGTTGCTAGCTACAACCGCGGGGTTTCTTATGCGGGAATTATCCAGCAAGGGATGGTTCTGGCCTTGTGTTGCAGGGGAGCGGGCGTACTCCTCGGTACGGTGATCTAGGCCACGTACTGTGACGGGCGGTACCCCAATAGCCCTGCCATTGTATGGAAATCCAAAATCCAATAAGAGATAACGGACTTGATTGTATACCTATGTATGCTGGAATTTAATGAATGTAACAATTTCGGCTATTTCATATTTATTTGAAAACCCTAGACCTATTATAATATAATCGGATTTCCTATCAAATGTTTTGGTTATCGTAAGGTAAAAACTTTTCCGTGTTTATGTGCGGGAAGTCTTACGAGATACCTTTTCTTTCAAAGGTTTTTTCAAAGTTAAGCAAGTTTTAAACCGTTTACTCACACCAGACCCATGTCTGACCCAAGTGTTTATTTTCTGTTTTATTAAACTCTTGGGTACTCAATATTGTATTGAGTAGTCGAGGGATTCAGGTTAGCTTTGACGAATTCTGGAGGAGATTTGGAGCAGGTGGCTTCAGCGAGTAGATATTATGGTTTCCGCTGTGTTAGTATTGTGTCTGTATTGTATTGATGTATGAGATGTATGATAGACAGATGTTTATAACTGTCTAATTTGAGATGTTTAAGTTGTGTAACTCTGATGTATATGATAATATGTAATATTTTATGTGATATATTATATTTCATTTGTTCCGCTGTGAGATTCTGATATTGTTGAGTTTCTTCTTTTCTTATCTTTTCTTCTTTTATCCCTTTCTTTCTTCATTCACGATACGTCTTTCTGTGGAGAGAATAGCGGGTCGTGACAGTTGGTATCAGAGCTATAGGTTGAGTGAATACCTAGACTCTGGAGTGGTGTCTATCTTGTGAGAGCGTATTTGTAATTTTTATATAACTATACATATTTATTTATTTCTACCTATTTGTTGGATTATCTGTTCGGGTTTTCCAACATAAGTTATAAAGGTAGATAGGGTGGTGGTGTGTGTAACACGACTACCAATGGTTGGAGTTTAAATGTTGAGGTTGGAAGAGTATCTATCGAGACTATAGACCTAATACCGTCTCGAGTAAGTTTGGTAGTATGGAGTAAGGATTTCTTGGATCTAAGAAGGAAATCTTTTTAAAGATTCGGAGTCCATTATTGAAGTGTAAGTTTGGTTGAGCTCGGGTGAGCAGATTTTCTAGGGTTTGGATCCGTGGAATAAGCAGAAGTGAGTAATGGTATCTTGGCAACTTCAGGAAGGAGTAGCTGTGTGATGAGACACAGTATCTATGGATATTACCGAAGGAGATGTTCTTTTTAGAGCAAGATTTAGAAGAGTAAGTTGTTGGCGCTTGGTTTAGAGTCCGAGTTTCTTTTGGGATGTCTGCCATCTCGGAGGTTCGTTGTGAAGTTAGTTGATGGTTTTAGTTTTGAGGAGCCTTTGATTAGAAGTTTTTGGTTAGCTGTGGTAGCAGTTTCAACTCGAAGTGTTCGGTGTGCTGTCGAGGTAGAATTTGAAAGCAGCAGTGTGACTCGTTTCTCCGATGGTTCAGAATTCTTTGTGGTTCTTCTATCAGCAGTCCGGGTAGATGGTAAAGGCTTTCTTGGAAGGTTAACCTTGTTTGGAAAAGCTTAGGGCTGTTCAAATTGGTGAAGCGAGAATAGTTTCTTTATCTGACTGGATAGGATCGCAAAAGTGACTTGCGATTAGTTTGGGAATTTGTCTTGAGCAATCTTTTGTTTGAGATTGAGGTTTCTCATGTGGAAGTAGGAGCTACTGAAGTAGTCAGCAATTTTTCCGGATGTCTTCGAAGAAGTAGAAGTTTGTCTGCATCTAGAGTTTGAGTTCCGTATCGACTTGGTTCCAGAAGCGATACCGGTGATTTATACTCGAGGAAACTCGAGATAGTGTTAGTAGATCTATCTTGATTTGTATCAGAATAGTTAGTTAGGTTTGATTGTTTGTTTGGTTGCTTTGGTTGTTAGTAACTGGATGATAGGTATGCTTTGCTATTTGAGATTAAAATCTTTCCTAGATTATTAAATTAACTTTGTTTTAATTTCGGGGACGAAATTATTTTAAGGGGGGAGGAATGTGATATCCCGGGTTTTTGGGCAATATAAATTTAATAATTTGTATTAATAATTTAATTGGATTGATAATTTTCTTTATAATTTTAATTTAATTTGTTAATTTAATCTTTTATAGGCTAATAAATATTTAATCTGGAAGTATTTAATTTGGTAAAATTAGATCTTTTCTAATAATTTAAAATGGATAAAATTTATCTTTTAAAGCTAATAAATTTTTATTCTGTTATAATATATATATTTGATATATATTGTGAATAGAATATCTTTTGTTTTAAATTAAAGATGAATTTTCAAATTGTAATATATATGTATGTATATGTTATAATTTGGATTGTTTTGAATTTAATTTAATATATTGATAATTTATATATAGTATGAATTGTAATTTAAAGCTTTGTTTTAAAATTAATATTTTTCAAAGGTTAGTTTAGATTTAATTCAATTGTTTTCAAATATAAGATAATTATTTATTTTCAAAAAGTATGATAGTTTAAATAAAGTTTTATTTTGTATTCTTTAAAGTGTTTAAATTTAAAGTGGTTATAACTATATATAGATTTAATTAAACCTTTCTTTTTAACATCTCTTAAACTAGAATAGTTGTGAACATAAGAAATATATATAAATAAATTACTAAATTCAAAATTACATAAATATAAATATCATGCAAATTACATAAATTAAAGAAAATCTTAAAAACTTTTGTAAATAAGGTTTTAAAAACATAATTACTTTTATTAATAAGGGTTTAGACATAATTTTGCAAGGATTTTAACACTTGTAAACATATAAAACAAACATGTTCATTTGTCTAATTTTTAAAAAATACAAGTGGCAACTCTTTTCTTTATCACTTAAATTTTATAAATAAAGGTTTAGTGAGAAACCTGTTTATTTTTCTTTCTCGTTCAAAGTTTTTTTTAGTTCAAATCTTTTTCCTTTCTAAAACATTTTCTTCTTCCTAAACTAAAAGCTGGAAACAAGAAACTCCAACCTGAAAACAAATCCTCAAAATAAAACCCTGTAAAATTCTCAAAGCAAATCAAAATTTGAAACCTGAAATTCAAAATTAAGCAAAGTTCTTCACAACAAATCAACCTGCAACAATTCAAGTTACAGATTCAACATAAATAAGGCATGCAAGGGATTTCAACAACAAACAAAATCAAATACAAGTTCAGATCTTTTCAAATGCAAGTTTCCAGAATTCAAGAATTCAAAGCCTGGAAATAAAATCTGCTCTGCTTATTCTCTGCTTACAAAACAAGTGAGTAAACAATTTTTTTTTAAAAACAGTTTTATATCTGAGAAATTACTTAGATGTAAGTGAAAAAAAATTATGCTGTGTAGTGATAATGTATATATGTTTGAAATGATGATGTGTACTTGCTTGCATGTCTGTATATATGCCAATATCTGAATGTATATGTAAGTATATAGGAAACTAGGCTTTGTTTTTAGTTCAGATTGGAAAATCAAGTTCTAACAATTCAAATCCTCTTTGTATAATCAATATTAGATATTGATTTTTGAATGAAAGAGAATTGTTACAATATAAATTAAATTTTAAAAATGGTTTCTAGAATTTATATTTGACAATTATTTCTGAAGAATGAATACCAGTGATGATCTAAAATTTAGCCAAAAATAAATCTTCGTAATTTCAGAATTTGATTATAGAATCTAGTTAGTAATAAGAAATGATGAATTTTGATATTAAAATCCAGATTTTTAATGATGTATATGTTGAGATTTGCTGAGTTGACCAAAATCGACATTTTTGGCGATTACTGATAATCGGCGACTCTGGAGTGTTTGATATTTGGGCTGGAGAAGGTTGGAGGTGTGGGGAACTCTGGAAAAATACTGGAGAAATTTTCAAATGACGAAATCGAGCGATTTGGGTCGAGTAGGGTTTAGTGATTGGGTTTTTGTTGAAGGGATGTCGAGTCTCGTTTGACAACTGTGGATCACCGGAGACGATCGCATATGGGTAATTGGAAGCGTGGATTGATGACGCAGCTATGGTCGTGGCGGCGAGGTCTCAGATGAACGTAGGCGGCAGCGTGGGGGAAATTTTGTCGATAGAGTTGGTTCCTGTTATGTGTTGGTAGCTCGATTTTGGGTTCCCAGGCGAATTCGTTGAACTGGAAGGTCGGTTGAGTTGACGAGATGATTGTCGACTAAGTGGTGATGTCGCGGCGGTGAGATGGTCGGAGACGAGAGCGTGCACGTGCACGTGTGCACGTTTGAGCATCTGGTTTTGTTTACGTAGGGGAAGACGAGTTCGACTCGAGGAGGGTTCGTGAAAATTGCAGTTCGACTCGAAGCAAGTGAGGTTGCAGGAGGACTCGGGGAAGACGCGTGTTTTTGTGGGGTTCTACTCGGGTTGTTCTAGGTTTTTAAAACTGAGGGTTTGATTTATAAATGTTTCCGAGTTTAAAAGCAAAGTAAATACAAGTTTTCAAGTATCCAGGTTTTAGAATTTTAAAGAAAATCATATCTGGGTTTTAAAAATTTAAAACATGAACAAGTTTAATTATAAAACTAAATTTGGTTAAAGTTAAGTTTTAAATAAAGTTCTGGTATTTGGAAATATAAAAGTTTAAAAATAAATAAGTAGATTTAAATAATAAGTTTGTATTAAATTTATTTAAATAACTTTGGGAAGTTCAAAGATTTAAAAAGTTATAATTAGCATGTTTAAATTATTTTAAATTATGATTGATTTCTAAAGTGTTTTATTTTTTTTAAATAAGTTAAATAATTAAGATTTAGAAATCAATTAAGATAAGGATTTTTCTTTAGTAATTTAGAATTTTGATTTAATTAAAGATAATTAAATTTGTAAAGATAATTAGGATAATTAAATTATTAACCATTGAAAAGTTATTGGTTAATATAAATGATTTGATTTAGAAAATGTATTCTTAATTAAGAAATTTTAAATAAGAAGTTAAGAAATCATTTAATTAAATTTAAATGATTAAGTTAAATATTTAATTAAGTAATTAATTTTTGATTTATTAAGATAACCACTTTGGAGTTAATTAAGTGTAATTACTTGGTGAAGTAATTAAGTAATTAATTACTGAAGGTAATTAAGTAAAGGATAATTATTTTAGGAAGGTAATTAAGGTGGAAGAAATTAAGAGTAAATCACTTGGTGTTATTAATTAAAATATTAATTAATATAATTGTTTTGAAGTTAATTAATTATGGAGTAATTAATTAATTTAAGAATTAAGAATTATTTAATGATGGGATTAATTACTTGTTAAGGTAATTAGTTAAGAGAGATCATTTAATGAAGTAATTAGAAGATAATTACTTATGTAAGTAATTAAGATTTAATTACTTAATTATTTTAGTTAATTAATTAATGTGATTAATTAAATGTGTTTAATTTAAGATTAATTACTAAGTGTAATTAAATAAAAAAGTAATTAATTAATAAAGTAATAAACTAAGGATTATTTGTTAATTTAAATTTATTAATAATTACTTAATGAAGTAATTAAAGATTAATTAATTAGATTAATTAATCAAGGTTAATATAATTAATTAAGAAGTAATTAATTAAGATAAGTAATTACAAGATCATAATTACTGATTATGATTAATTAAGACTAATTAATGAATAAAGTGGTTGATTTAAAATTAATTATTTAATTAATTAAAGGGTTAATTAATTAATAAGGATTATATAATTAATAAAATTAATCAAGGTTGATTAATAAAAATAATTAATTAAAGTATGATTAATTAATTGTAATTAATTAAGGATCGAGTGAAATTAATTATAGTTAATTAATTAATTAATTAATGAAAGCAAATAAAGGATCATTAATTATTGTAATTTAATGATAGTAATTAAAGGTTAATTACTGTATATGGTTTAGGATAATTACTTGAATGTAATTAAAGTATAATTAATCAAGGAAGATTAATTAAGAAAGATCATTAAGAGATGATTAATAAATTGATATGTAATAAATCAATGAAGCAGGATTAAGGTAATCCAAGTAATTAAAGAATTGTAATTAATTTAATTAAAGGTTAATTAAATTGACATGGAGTTAATCAATTCTGCTTTTGAATGATTGATTAATATTGGATAATTGATATTGGGTGATTGGTTGATATTGGATGATTTGGATATCTCTGATATATGTGATATGCTGCTTTGTGAGATGAACGTTTGATATGAATTATCTATTGTGATATTGTGATTTATCTATCTGTTTATATCATCCTGAATATAAGTTTAAATGTTTAAAACCTTTAAACAACTTGGCCTTAAAAGATACGTTTTGGATTTCGATGAGACCGGGATCGGGTTTCTATATTTGGGATCCGAAAACCACATCGATTCCAAATTAAACGTTAGTCGATAATCCAAGTGGAGCAAGTGAAGACTCGAGGTGTAAGAACTATTCTTTGTCAGTATAACTCTATGGGTGATTCCGTAATGAGTTTGACGGAGATAGTACTTTCAGATTCGAGATGAAGATTCAGAGTGCAAGGGTTATTGTCGTTAACTCTGAGGGTGATTCCAAAATGAGTGTAACGAGATAATGCCTTCGGTTTCGTTCGAACCCGGAAAGAACTTGTATGGATTGAATGCTTTCAGAATATCGTCAGGAGGGCGATGAGCATTCTAAGATAGATGTGTTCTATAAAGGTAATCGTAGCCTCAAGCCTCATCAACCGGGAATGGCTAAAACAGGGGAGGTGCAGCAAGGTTAGTGGGTAGCACCCAAGTAGTATAAGATTCCCCTGTCTAGAGGTCCCTTCTTTTTATTCGGCTTTGTGGGCGGTTTCTAGCTACAACAGCGGGGTTTCTTATGCGGGAATTATCCAGTAAGGGATGGTTCCGGCCTTGTGTTGCAGGGGAGCGGGCGTACTCCCCGGTACGGTGATCTAGGCCACGTACTGTGACGGGCGGTACCACAGTAGCCCTGCCATTGTATGGAAATCCAAAATCCAATAAGAGATAACGGACTTGATTGTATACCTATGTATGCTGGAATTTAATGAATGTAACAATTTCGGCTATTTCATATTTATTTGAAAACCCTAGACCTATTATAATATAATCGGATTTCCTATCAAATGTTTTGGTTATCGTAAGGTAAAAACTTTTCCGTGTTTATGTGCGGGAAGTCTTACGAGATACCTTTTCTTTCAAAGGTTTTTTCAAAGTTAAGCAAGTTTTAAACCGTTTACTCACACCAGACCCATGTCTGACCCAAGTGTTTATTTTCTGTTTTATTAAACTCTTGGGTACTCAATATTGTATTGAGTAGTCGAGGGATTCAGGTTAGCTTTGACGAATTCTGGAGGAGATTTGGAGCAGGTGGCTTCAGCGAGTAGATATTATGG
This sequence comes from Allium fistulosum, assembly GCA_030737815.1. Lineage (NCBI taxonomy): Eukaryota > Viridiplantae > Streptophyta > Magnoliopsida > Asparagales > Amaryllidaceae > Allium > Allium fistulosum. The sequence continues at coordinate 672,454,395 of CM060905.1, forward strand.
TTTCCGCTGTGTTAGTATTGTGTCTGTATTGTATTGATGTATGAGATGTATGATAGACAGATGTTTATAACTGTCTAATTTGAGATGTTTAAGTTGTGTAACTCTGATGTATATGATACTATGTAATATTTTATGTGATATATTATATTTCATTCGTTCCGCTGTGAGATTCTGATATTGTTGAGTTTCTTCTTTTCTTATCTTTTCTTCCTCTATCCCTTTCTTTCTTCATTCACGATACGTCTTTCTGTGGAGAGAAGGGCGGGTCGTGACAAAACCCCTTCAATTTAGGGGTAATGAAGCTCTCTAATTATGTTGCTTCAACATTTTGCTCATTTTTGTTCTCTTTTTGTATTTAGTGAAATATTTGTTGTGGTTTAAATTTGTTGTTTTAGCTTTGAATTTGATAGCTTATGTTGTTGACACAAAATAGGTTGTGCTTAAACAAACAATAAACACAAATTACCTCTTCATCTACATATGATTACTGTAATGAAGTGAATATTAAAACCAAAATTTGAGTGTCTATATTTCTAATCAATAGTTAGTAGATCATGCTTAAAATAGATTTTGTTTTCAAGTTCATTGTCATTTTCATGAGAATTAAAACTTTGTTTAGTGGGTATATTAAAGTTTGATGGTTTATATTGGCTAATTAATAGCACAAATATTCCATACTTAATTATAAACATATCAACTAAATTCACTTATGACCAATAGATAGATCATAATTTCCGATATGTTGATTGATATGATCTTGAGAAGGACATTGCATCTAAATTACCTTCTACTCTAATATTTTTATCCATTCTAGCTTTTGTTAGTTTTTACATTTTTTTTAGCTTAACTCCACTTCAAATCTTGTTTAATTTGATTGAATAGAATTTTAAAACCTAAACAATTCTCTATGGGATCAAATCGTACTCGCATACGTGCTACAATCGTACGCCGTGCTCTTGCGATTATTTTTAATTTAAATTTGATTGGCTATTTTTTATTTCGATAGTCAATTAGCTGTTAAACAAGTTTTTGGTGTCGTTGGCGGTTGGTTTTAATTTTCTGTTCTTCGAATTATTTTTTTTGTTTGATTTTATTGTGTGTTTGTTTTGTGTGTTAATTTGAATTTAAAAAAAAATTGTATGTTTGTGTGGTTTTGGTTTGCATTTATTTGTGTGCTTGTTGCTTTTCTATTTTGCATTTGCATTTCTATTTGTAAAAAAAATTACACTATTAACAAGATTTCTTGTCAACACCCCAATGTTATTCCAAGAAGAGTGGATAGACTAGTTTGGATGAAGGATATGGTAAACCTATGGGTTTCCTTTAAATTTAGACTTGCTCATTGTTGATTCTTGGGTTGAACCTTTCATCATCGTCGAAAGGTTGAGTCTTTGATTAAGGTTACTTTCATCTTAGTTGAACTTGTATGAGGTCTCTTTACAAAACCTTTTCTTTTGATTATGTTGAAGTCCTTCGAGAAGGTCCCTTTAAGGTTGATTTTAATCCTATCGAAAGGTTGGGTTGATAGTCCTCTTTTGGTTTAGGTAGATTATAAAATTCCTTGATGGATTTGTAAGAGCTTTCGGCCTCGTCGAATGGTAAGATCACTTATATGAAATATATTTCATCCTCGTCGAAAGGTATTGGAATAGTATCTTTTGGATTTACCATATAAGTCTTGATATCTTTATTTAAAGGATAGACTTTGACCTTTTCGAAAGGTTTGATCACTTTGGTTATAGCTTCAGAAGGTACAGGTGTTGTTAAAGTGTACAATATTTCCAAACTTGTTGAAAGGTTTATTCCAATGATTTTGGGAGGTTTCACCTATAGAGTTGAAGGCTTCGAAAGGTTGCGGTGATGACTTATAGCAGAAGCATTATTGGACAAGAACCTTCCGGTGGGGTTGAAACTGAAAATATGAGTAAAACCAACAAAGATTTAAGCAAATAGTGAAGTAATTAACAAAGCCAAGGACTTCCCTTTATATACAAGAAAAAGCTTCATTTTATTAAACTTCCCCAAACCATACTCAATTAGGGTTGCAATACTTTGATTAAGAAGTTACAAGATTAGAATGAGAGAATTCGAATCCCCAAACCTAGACCCCTTGGATCTTATTTATAGATGCTGATGGACCTCCTTTCGACACCATGCTCTTGACTAGGTCGGAAGGTTTCCCTTTTATATGTAGTTGTGAACCTTTCGACTTTGTCGAAAGGTTTGCCTTTCATCTGCTATTATGTACCTTTTGACTTTGTCGATAGGTTTGCTTTTCTTTATCTCTTCATGAACCTTTCGAAATTGTGGGAGGATTTGTCTCCTTTATACTGTTTCGAATGTTTTTCGACCTTGTCGAAAGGTTACTCTTCACTTGATTATCATCGAGAGTCGTGCTTTTCTTCAAGTTTTTCGAAAGGTTGTCTATCATTCTTGGCTGACTGGTGAGTGATGTTTTCTTCATAAACCTTTCAACATTGTTGAAAGGTTTTCTAGATGTGTTTCAACTGGTTCGAAAGGCTTGCTATGCTTTCGAAAAGTTCACTATGGAGTTGCTCATGCATGCTTTGACTCCTTCATCCTCTTCGAAAGATAATAGCTTCTTGGATACGTGGAGATAGTACCTTTCGACTCCTTCGAAAGGTTTCGGAATGTTAAACTCTGATGACTACATCCCTTCGACTTCTTCGAAAGGTTGGGTTGTGCTTTTTTTCTCTTGTCTTTGTTGAAAGGTCTTTCGACTTAGTCGAAAGGTTGATTTTTTGTGTAACATATACACAATTTCATTTCCAAAAGAAAAAAATTATTCCATTTCATTTTCCATTTCATTTACAATTTTCTTATTTTACAACTTTCAAAAAGAAAAAAATTACATTGTGCACTTTCTTTTTAGTATGCCTATGCATTTCTTCTACAACCATGCATTGTTCTGCTATTCATATATATCTTCTGCTCTTCACCCTTCACTTCCTCTCTGCCATCAACCAAATAACACCACTGTAACACAAAGTTACAACATAACCCAACTCTAAACAGTGCTACAACAAACTGCCTATGACCAATCATTCACCTAACCATCTCTCTCGGCCATTCAAATACTCCGTCCACTTCAACCTGCACAAATACCACTTCAACTGTGCACAATTCTAATAATTCTGCATGCTCTGGTATTTGTCCATTATCCCTGGTTTTATTTGATTTGCATTGACGGTTTATTGCATTAAAAAAATTCATTCGCAGTTGCATTATTAATATACGTTTAATTTCAGTTTCGCATTTCATCTTAGAACTTGATTAATAATAACGGTTAGACATTTTACTTAAGGGTGTCACGAGCTCAGCTAGGGCTTAATTGTATATTGACAAGTTATCTTCTTTGAATAATTTAATTTCTGGTTGTCTAGGCTATGACAAAGTAATAATCAGTTATAAGTATTACGGTGATTCGTAAATACTATACTGATTGTTTCTCTAAACATACTTAAACCTTTGGTTGCATTGCTACGGTGATTCGTGGTGCACCAATAAATGATGTCTATTACCTGGCTAAGTACTATTTTGTTGATTTAAGACAAAGTGTGATTATACAATTTTTGGTTAGGAGCTACTTAGGATAGAAAATTTGTAATTAAGTCATTTGCATTCATTTAGTTGCATTAGTTCATGCATATTAAAAAAAAAATTGAAGATCCAAAACTACAAAAATTGTAAATATTTGTTAACTTATTTTTTAAATCCTTTCTTTTGAAATTTTTAAATCAAAATCAAAAATCCAAAAAAATTATAAGTTAGTTTGTTTTAGAAAAACAGAAATCAAAAAAAAAAATCTTTTCAAAAACACAAAAAATAAAAAATATTTGAAAAAACCAAAAAAATAAACAAAAATCAAATTTCCCTTTTTAAATAAATTCCGTTTGGTAAATATATTTTCTTTTCCTTTAAAAAAACTAAAAAAATCATCTTGAAAATGTTTGAGTTTCCATACTGGCAAGAATTTTACAATAGTTGTGAAAATCAATATAATCCATATAATTTCACTCAAAATTTTTATGGATATTTTAATAACAACTTTTGTGTAAACAATTCGAATCTTGAAGCACAAAATTTTCAAAATGATGACCAACCCTCAAATCTTGAAAATAGCATTGAAATGATTTCGTCTTTACTTGAACTCTTTGCACAACAAAATCAAAGGATAAATGATTTGTGTAATTCATATTTGTGCAATGATTCAAGTCAAAATTTTCAAAATAATCAAAATTTGAATTCACTACAAAATTCATATGATATCGATTTAACCCATGCCAATTCAATTTTGAACTCCAAAATGAATTTAAAAATCAAAACAAAAATGTGAACCACATTTCAAATAATTTTGGCAAAGAGAATAATCTCGACTACGGTTTAATGGAAAATTTTTGTACTCAACAATTTCAAATTGAAAATTTCCAATTTAATAATTATAAATTTGACTTTGTTGAGAAAATGGATGAAATTCACCAAGATCATTCGAATTTGTTGTTTGAAACATACAAGAGACAACGTGAACAACAAAACCGAATTCCAACTTTTGACAAGTCAACCAATAATCCACCTTTTACCTAAATTGACGATTTTCAAATAACAACTTTTGAAATTGAAAATGACAATCTTATTGAAGTTGTGGAAAATATGGTAATTGAGTTGGATTTCAATTCTTTTGAGGGTGAGAAACTTGATTTAAAATTCGATCTTCCTTTTTTTTATTTCGAAAAATTGAATACAACAACTTTGGATTTTGAACATGATATATGCAATGAAGTTCTGAATAATTCAGCAAAGGAAGAAGAGTTTAGAGAACATAAATTTTTTGTACTTTTCAAAGACGGGTTGTTGAATTCTGAAGGGGAAGATTTAAATCACCATTTTGATTTTGAAATCCATAATTCTAAAGATGTTTTCAATGATAACATTGAATTTCAATTTGGTTAAAGTAAACTTGAATTTCAACCAATTGTTTATCAACCCCGAAAATCATCGAAAATAAAACAACTCATAAGATTCTTAGTAAAATGACATTCGTTTTCACAAATCAATCTTCAAATTTGAAATCCTTTATGGTTTGGTTTTCTATCCTTAAGCCATGTCGCTCATATTTGAAGAGACAAATGAATTGGTCTTTGGAAGACCGGTTCATTTACTTTTTGATGATATACTTTCCGATGTCGTGTAAATAATAAAATTTTCATTTTCATGTAAATATAGGTCATATTGTTATTTTTATTTTTCTCCTTTCACTTGGGTTAACTGTTGGGACACGGTCAAAATCAAATGTGGGGGGGAGGCTCTCATCTTCATTATTTTTTCCCATGGTTAAGCTTTTTTTTCAATTTTCTTTCCAAAACTAAAAAAATTCCAAAAAAAATACAAAAATACAAATTTTTTGGGCGTATTGATTTACATTTGAAAAAACGCTATAGGATAAATATATGGTTTTTGTTATTCAAATGAATTTTTGAAAAATTATTTGTCTCAATAAAAAAAACTTTGATTACAAGTAATAATGGTTTAACTAGTATAAAGGAAGATTCATGGGTGATAGTTATGAAGTATAACTTAACTGAAATCTTTGTTTAATAAGTGGTTGATTTAAAGAAAAGGATGTAACATTTTTTATGTTCTAAGTTAAATGGTGCTAAGATGATTTTGCAAAACTCTCTCTTCAAAAAAGAAAATAATATATATATATATAACCAATAAAACAAACAAATGAAGAAAAAATATTTGTATATATGTATATTTTATTAACACCTAGAGTCATGTATTCACACGCAACTGTGAACACTCGCCATGCTCCGTACCCTACTCACGTAAGCCCGAAAGGCAGTGCATGATCGGTATATCCGACCTTAGTTTATTTGAGTTAGGATATGTACATAAAGGTTCTTTTATTAATAATGCCTACAGTATATAGGTGTACACACTTGTGTTTTCACTCACCACGCTCTATATTCCCCACATGTATGCTCGAAAGACAGCGTATTGTTAATATATCTGGCCTTAGTTTTCTGAATTGGGCATTTGTAAATATTGTTATATCAATAAAATTTTCAAATAGAGAGAGTAAGCAATTGAAATCCAAGCACTATTTTGACTTATTGGATTCGATTTGTTATTCAAAACAAATGAAATACCACATTGAAAAACTTTGGTAAAAAGACTTAAATTTTATTACGATGACTGAAATTTATATTTAACTTATTCGTGTCAATTTAAAAGTAAATCCTTCATTTGTTAATATTTTAATATTTGAAATAAATCTGCATTTAGGAATTTTTCATTTCGCATTTGTATTTTATGGATAGTATCCGCTGAATACCCTCATGAGACGACACTCGTCCTACTAGGACACATAGAGGTTTAATGTCCTGTTGCATATGCTCAATGCAATCATGCTCCTAACGAAAAAGGATATATCTTAGATTTTCTTTATTCGAAGATGAATAAAAAGATAAGTGTGGGGGTATTTGATGTGAACGTAAATGTGCATATTTTTAATTCCATATTTAATCTAATTATATAAATGATCATATTGGGTATTTTAAAATGTTTAAACAAACATTCTAATTATATTCAAATCATCATTAATTCATCTTCATATAGGGGCAAAATGGTCATTTTTATGCATATTAATTTTTAGAATATTTATTTTTATTTGTAGGAATTTGAATGGAAATATGATGAAGGCTTCTTGTAAAATATGCAAGCATAAGAGGAAATAAAGGAATGAAGATGGAAATAATTCAAACTCATGTATCATGGAGGACCCCACCTACCTAGTTACCTTGATCTTAAATTAGGAGATAATGCATATGTTAGTGGAGCTTAAAGTTTTATTCGCATTTAAATGGAGGATTATCTCATGCTAATGATAGCTTTGTAGCCACACTTCCTTAGAGGGTAGTTTGGGTAGTTCCAAAAAATATGATTAGGATTTTGAAACATGTATAAATACCCCATATGTTCATGTAATTAGTCTCCTCTTAGCCTCCTTTGAGCCTCCTCTTTAGTTGGTTTAGTTTGAGGCTAAAAAAAATATTACACGCTCTCTTTTCTTTTTCATGGCTACTTGGCCATTTGTCTTCTTTTATGTAAATTTTCTTTTTATGCAATTTTACTTCATGTTCTTTTATTTCATATTCTTTACTTTATGCAGTTAGTGTAGTTTTATTTCATGCAAGTAGATTAGCTTTTATTTTAGTTTAATTAGTTCTCTTCTTACTTTGCTTTCATTTTCCTCTTTTTGTTTCATGTTGAACTCTACATTTGTTGAAATGATGACAAATATGAGATGCTAAACCCCTTCAACTTAGGGGTAATGAAGCTCTATAATTATGTAGATTCAACATTTTGCTAATTTTTGATCTCTTTTGGTGCTTAATGACAATATTTGATATGGTTTAAATTTGTTGTTTTAGCTTTGAATTTGATAGCCTATGTTGTTGACACCAAATAGGCTATGTTTAAACAAACAACAAACACAAATTACCGTTTTATCTACATATGATTATGGTAATGAAGTGAATAATAAAATCAAAATTTGATGGTCTATATTTCTAATAAATAGTTAATAGATCATGCTTAGAATATTTTTTTTTTCAAGTTCATTATCATTTTATGAGAGTTAAAAATTTGTTTAGTAGGTTTGTCAAAGTTTGATGGTTTATATTAGGCTAATTAATAACACAAATATTCCATACTTATTGATAAACATATCAACAAAATTCACTAATGATAAAAAGAGAGATCATAATTTCATATAAGTTGATTTATGTGATCTTGAGAAGGACATTGCCTCTAAATTGTCTTCTACTCTCATATTTTTATCCATTCTAGCTTTTGTTAGTTTTTACATTTTTATTTAGCTTAATACCACTCTAAATTCTAGTTAATTTGATTGAATAAAATTTTAAAATCTAAAAAATTCCCAACGGATCGACCCGTACTCGCATACGTGCTACAATCATACGCCGTGCGCTTGTAGTTATTTTTGATTTAAATTTGATCGGCTATTTTTTAATCCGATAGGAAATTAGCCATTAGACATAGGACCCATTCGACTAGGTCGAAAGGTAGGATTCAAAGGACACCTACGAAAGCAAAGAGGTTGACTTTTCGACCATGTCTAAAGCTTGGGGACCAAACCACACCTATAAATAAGACCCCAGGGGTTAGTTGTAGCAAGGATTTCTTTCACTTCTCACTTGTATTTTCTAAAGTTGGAAAAAAAATTCTCGAAACAAATTTGGGATTTTGTCAATTTGAACAATTAAGTTCAATAAAAAGAAAGATTGTGATATTCTTGATTATATAGCAATTCTGAGACCCATATTTCAGGCAATTCGTCCTATTAGTCATCGATTTTTCTTAAAGGGATACTTTCGATTGAGTCGAAACCTCTAGCTTACGTATGTCTTAAGAGTTTTAACCTAAATTCATAACACTAAAGAAGTTTACCCTTTCGACCATGTCGAAACTCTTCTAGTTCTACTTTTTCCAGAATCCATAAAGTCCCCAATTTAGGCCCTCTTAACCACATCGAAAGGAGTTTCCATCAAGGTTGATTGTTAACCAAATTTAAAGGATTCCCAAAAGGTGAGGATAGCCTTTTGACTGCGTCAAAAGGTACAAAGGAAGCATTCTCAACCATCTTTTTCTGCTATAAAAGTGCCAGCGACTTATATTCCATCGAAAGGTGGGTTCAAAAGCATTTCTCATACACCAATTTGAAATTTAGGTTATTGATGAGTTTTCTTGTTAACACTTCTATTCATGATGATGTTGGACCAAAGTAGATAAGCTTGGGTTGAAGTTGAGTTGGGTTAGAGACAAATGGTGTTGGGTGTTCAAACAAGTCGGAGGTTCGAGCCTCCTTCTAGCGCAAAAATGTTACCAAGAAATCTTGTTAACTGCCCCAAAAGTATATATAAAGGACAATGTCAATTCCTTTTGGTTTCCTTTAGTTGAGATGAGGAGAATAAAATAAATTTATTCTCTTTAGTATCCTTTTGATCAGGCTGTTGTACTAAAGGCTTGTTTAAGTCAACCTTTCGATCTAGTCGAAATGGCTAGCTTCTTTACTTAACAGCCTTTTAAGCTTGTTGAGATGTCTTGGATGTCCCTTCGAAAGCCTTCCTTTCAAAGCGATTGAAATATCAAATGGATAACTTTAGCCTCTGGATAAGACTGGTCTTGATGGGTTTCGACTCAGTCGAAGGTATAAGTTGTTGAGTGGTTGGGCTTCTAAGGTTTGAGTGGATTGAGATTAGGTTTCGACCTTGTCGAAAGCAGTAGCCCAAAGGAAGTTAGCCTGGAGTGTATTTATGATGTTTCTTGAATATGTCAGGTTTCGATCGAGTCGAAAGACACCTTTCGATATAATAGAAAACTGTAACACAAGGTTAGACCTGATAAAAGCTTTTGAAACATTTAGGTAAACTGAAATATTGAAGACTTCCCTTTTTCAACTCAAAGAAGACTTTATTACTCCTAATTCCCAATTCAATTTACAAATTAGGGTTTTACAGCTTTTAGAAGTAAGAAATACAAGTTTAGAATTGAATGAGTTCAGATCCTCTAAACCTGACCCCTAGGATCTTATTTATAGATGCGGGTCAGCACCTTTTGACCCTAATGCTTTCAACCCGCTCGAAAGGTGGCTGCCATATTGTCTCTTGTATATTTTTGCCTTTGTCGAAAGGGAAGGTTGCACCTTTCTTCTCTATGTTGCTTTGTAAGGGCTTTCAACTCTATCGATACGCTTTATTCAGTGGTTTCGAATGTATTGGAATGCTGATTGTTTCAAGGCTATTAGTTGCTTCTGAACTCTTGCTTGTGACTTGATGCGGAACCTCCCTGGATAATAATGGCTTCATCATGTTCGAAAGGCTTAGTTTTTCTTTTGACTGGGATGTCCAGGCTAATACACGCTTCCAAGATGTTTGAGTGAAGGTGCAACCTATGGTTTCAAAAGGTTTGGTGCTTATGTGAAGATTTTTCCTTCTTTTCCTTTGAAATGAGTTGCTTTGACTCATTCAAAAGATTTTCATACAAATCATCTACTTTGAAAGGTGGTCACTGAAGTAGAAGGGCCCTTCGACCCCTTCGACCCCTTCGAAGGTTTCTAAAGCTTTTGGACTTCGGTTGTAGCATCCCTTTAACTCCTTCAAAAAGGTCTAGTTGAAGCCTTTTTCTCTTGTTCTTGTTTGCTTTCTGCTCAAACTGGTTTAGTCGAAAGGAATTTTTAGTAGTAACACTTCCCAAAAGTTAGTGGGACTTTGTTTACTCCACGTAAGCTCGGAATTTATTTTTTTCCTTCTAATTAATTACTTTTCTTTGCTGATCTATGCTTTTTGCCAGGTGCTCCCGCTAAAGGACTAAATGAGGAGGACAAGAGAACAATGGAGTCTCTAATTGTAGGTTCAAGCAAGATTGGGAATAGATTATCACTTCTAAATCCAACCAATCTGCAAAAGCACTACCTTCTACTGGCGGGCCAAAGGATACTTGGCTAACCTCCTTCGGTCCAACACACTTCCTGAAGAAAACGCTTCCTTTCTTCGGGAGATCCATCAAACTTCTCCTCAATGTCACCTATCTACACTGACCACTCCAGTAAGTTATAAACACTGCACTTCTTATCTATTGCTATGTTGATTTTCAAATTATTTACCAACTTATAATCTGTTTGAATTATCTTCAGCTGCTCCTCAAGAAGAAAAACCCATCAGTGGTCCCGCTCCTCTTTCTTTGACTTCTCATGCAACATCATCTTCTCAGGCAATTGCCAGATCCAAGATGGCTGCTAAATGGAAATTAATTAAAAAAAATATGGTGGAACCTCCTCTAAAGAAAGCTTCAACAGTTGAAGTCCCTGATTCTCCACCGCTGGTCAAAGGAGAATTTGCTAATATTGAAGTGTTTCTGGAAAGTCCGACGATTGAAGATCCCTATAGCCTACTTAAGGAAACTTTACTAAGGTCGATCCTTTTTCTCGCATCATTGCTTTAAGCTCTCCAAGCATAATTGAGCAAATGTAAAATTCCTTAGGGACTTCGACCATGTCTCAAGTGTTAAATCTTCCTGGACCATCTGCTTCCACACCTCCGAGTGATTTCAAGAAGATGATCCATTTTATCTTAAATTCTCCCTCATTCACTTCAATTCAACCACTATCCTCTATTTCTGATTTGGAGGGTAACTATCGATCCCTTCTTAAACAACAACTCCTTGTATATTTAACGTTACATAACATTATTTTCTCTGTTTTTCTTTAAGCTTTTAACTTATGTTGTACTTTTCTTTTAGATTTCCAAAAGCTGGTTCTCTCTGCATAAAAATGTGTCCAAATCTTCTGCCGAGACATCTAAACTTCAATATGAAATTGCTACCTTGAATAACCAAGTTTCCTCCTTGGCTGCTGAGAAGAGCGAGACTAAAACTGAATTGTAGCGATTTAGAGCTTCTCGCTCAAAATGAATCTATTATCTTGGAGGAGAGGAAGTCTCGCCAACTTCTAGCTGACAAGAACTTAGCTTTGTCAACGACTCTGAAAGAGTCTAAAGAAGAAAAAGGATGGATGGCAGCTAAACAATCCTTGTAAAAGGAAAAGCTGTAAAGAACAAGGCCTCCATAAAACTGGCTATGGGCACCATTTCAGATGCGAAGCAACGAGTGTTGCAATTCCTTGACACGTTTCTTGAAGACATTATTACAAATTCCTTTGAAGACGCCCTAATGCTCGTCTACGGTGATAATGTCTATAAATGTCTAGATTTGAGCTTCCCTTCACTCGACCATGCTTTGGTTGATTGGGTCATGGATAGAATTAATAAGATGGAGCAGGGGTTGCTCAGAGGGGGGAAATCAACACTTCCAAACTCTTTCCTTTGAATTTCCTTCCTTCGAAGTCGAATCTGACTCCGAAGAGGAAGATGGCAAATATGAGGCCGTCGAAGAGTAGGTTGAGATGATGATGATTATAATGATAGTGATAACGATGATGAATGGGGCGATAACATCAACACCGGACAAGGATCAAGTGGCAATGGGGGTGGCCATACTGAGGCTTCTGAGAAAGATGGGGATGATAATACGAAGTCCTTTGAAAAAGATTCATCCCCTCATGAAGTGATTCCATCTAAATTTTCTTCACCTTCCAGACCTCAAGAGGAGCCCGCTTCTATTGATGTTGAAGTGCCAAAGGAAAAGAGCAGGAATCTAGAGCATCTATCCTGGTATCATAGGTATGGGATTCTCTGTTTAAACATCTTTCACTTCGAAGATAATAATAGTGCAAAACTTTTATTTAGATAAGGAAGAAATCTTTCCACCTCTATAAATCTAAGCTTGAAAGAAAACAACTGGAGATAAATAATTTATATAGAGAGATAGACAAATAATTGAAGGAGCACAACATGCTTTCTGATAAATATCATAAGCTCAATAGAAGTGGGGCAATGTTAGCTTCCTTTAAGCATCAAGAAGCTACCCCACAGTGGAGGAGAGCACGCCTTCGATATGATGCTCTTTTAAAGGAAAATCGAGAATTGATTACCCTCTTCTGGATGTTGGTCAAGGAGAGAGATATTTTAGTTAACTTCTCATATAAGACCTACTGTAGACATCCGACCATTAATTTCTCATATTTAGGTGATTTTAGTGGGGGTTTACTTAGGCTTCTAAACAAAAGGTACTTGAATGAATTCAGATCCGATCCGCATCCCAGAGCAAGTTGGAACTTGCCTCATGTCAGATCAATTCCTTAAGACCTTCCCCATGAAAAACTAATGTTTTATAAGGACAAATTTATCCTCGAATTCTTTACAAAATCAATTTTGTATGAACTTGATGAATAATTGTAATTATGGAATAATAGTGATTTTATGAACTTTCATTTTAATTTTCCCTCTATACTTAGCTATATCTTATTGCTTTGTTACAGAGTAAATGTTCCTCTGGCAACTTCATATCTTGATATTATCTAAGTCAATATGTTAGATTAAGAAGAGATTATACTAAGAAGGCATTGATTTTAAAATCTTCAGAATTAGCAAGATATTGTTTTCTTAAAGATTTACAGAAACTTTACATGGAACACCCTCATCTTTGCTTTGATTTTCTTGCTTAGGAAAAGGAGAAAATACTCAAAGGGATTCGAACATTTCACACTAAACTAATATGTGGACGTGATAGTCTTCCTGCCAGAGTATGGGACTACAATAAATATTCATCGTTTATTACTCCAGAAGGAGTCAATATTCCTTTTGATTCGATAGTTATCCTTTCAACTAATTCATTAAATAAAGCTAGAAATGCAGTTTCTCAACTTTAGATGTAAAGCTAGTATCCAATTGTACTTTTTTAGTTTTATTGTTATCTAAGTTGTAATCTTTTATCACAGTAATAAAGAAATTATTCATTCTAGTTCAGAATTCATTCTTTTTTTATTTTATTTAAATAGGAATTACAATTATCCACTGTGCCACTCGCATTAGACTCAGCATCTCGCTTTATTAATCTTAAGGATAATTTGTTAGTGGAACTTGAAAAGTGTAAACTTCTTGAGGATACTTTACTTGCTCGTTTTCACGGTAAGACCGAGGCCTTAAGATGGCATAAAAGGTTCTTACTTTAGAAAACAATCGTTAGAAATCTTAAGGACCAAATTTCCAGTTTGGAGATAGACGATAATAGTAAGAATGAAATGATTTCCGCTTTGAAGCGTCAATTTAAGTCGAATCCTTCAATTGACTTCGATCACAAAATGTCTGAACTTCTCCAATAGGTAAGCGATTTAGAGATAAAATTGAAGGATAGTCAGGCTCAATGCGAGTCGTTAGAACTTATTATGGGGGATAATATTTTGAGTATTTTTTTACCAGTTCCTCATGCTATTCCATCTGCTACTAAGTCTAGAAGATCTACGTCCCTTGCGGCTTAGAAATTTCCTACTACAACAAATCCTCCTTCGGGCTTAGATGAGAAGGTTGTGGGTGAGTGGTGTAGGAAAGCTAAATTTGAAATGATGAGATACTTTAACGAATAGCAGAAAGCTAAATATTCATAGTGCATAAACGAATATGCTGCTAAAATTCAGAAACTTGAACGCGAGAATTATCTCCTTTTGAAGCGCACTACTGAATTGGAAAGGGAAAATAAGACCCTTAGAGGTGCAAATAGAGCTTTCAATCGCGCTTTGAAGACTAATATCGATGCGATCGATGATGCGGATAGGATAAGGAAGAAAGAGAGGAAACTTAAAGAAGTTCTTTGTATCGCTATCATCACATCATGGATCCTTTAATTGTTGAGAACCTGAACAAGGCTGCTCAAGATTTATGAAGAATTCATACTTTGAGAAATGTATATACTTGTCCTACAAACTCTAAACAATGTAGATTCTCTTTAGAAAAGTAGCTCTTTATTGATATCATTCGGTATTTCTTTACAGATTCATTAATTTTTTCTTGATGGAAAAAGCTGATTATTATCCCTTCCAAGGCTCTGTAATGGTTACTTTTATGTATACTCATCATATGGAAATTATAGTAGGATTCTCCCAAATTTCTTTCATACTTTGGTTTCTTTTTCTTCGATTGCCAATAATTAAGCTCATCCTTTGTTAGCAAGTAGATGTTCTCTATGGATGTTGTTAGGTTGCACTCTTTAGAAAGTCTTGACTTGAAACTTATTTCCTTGGGATGGCTTTTAAATCTTTATTATTTGGCTCTAGAGTTTCCCTTTTAATCACTGGTTTTATCTTTAAAACTCTTTGGGGTTCCGGTGTTGGTATGTGTGCATAGCCACTGTAATATGCCATTATTCCTTCTTCAAAGATTGTGCCTTTAGTATAGTGTTGAACCATTTTTCTCATTTGGTCAAATAAATTACCAATTTCCTTTTCCCCTAAAGCAATGATTGGGGTGGGAACGACATGAAAAGGGTTTAAACTCCATTTAAGTGGATCATAGGCTTCAACTTTCTTTTTCCTTATGATCCTTAAACCTTCATCCTTAACAGTTGCTCTTCTTGGAGATTCCATTCATTAGCCGTCTCTTGAGAGAATCCAATTAAATACGGTTTCAAGGATCCATGCTCGGATCTTTTGATTCTACTTGCCATGATGAAGTAAAGCCTAAAGTGGGTAAGCTTGGAATAGAATTTGGCTAGAGATAGATGGTGTTTGATGTTTAATAGAGTCGGAGGTTCGAGCCCTTCTTCAAGCGCCAAAATGTTAACAAGAAAACTTGTCAAACCCCCAAAGTTGTTTTTAAGATGAGATTATCCTTTTTTATCTCTTTTAGTTAAGTGGAAGAAGGTAAGATGTGGATATTCCTTTCACTTCACCCTTTCAAATAGGTTCTTGTTATGATAGGTTTCCCTTATTAACCTTTTGTCTGGTCGAAATGCTCAAATTCCTTTCTTCTGGTGGTTTCGAACTGGATGGAGTAGCTTGATTACCCTTTTGAAACAGTCCTTTCGATGCAGTTGCGAAAATGTAATGGGTAACTTTAAGACTCAAGGTTATGAACAGATTTGAATGGTGTCGACCTTGTCAAAAGCTTGAGTCTAAAGTGTCTTAGGTTTGGACTGGAAATAAAAGGTAAGGTTGGTTTGGGTGAATGTATCGATCCATTAGAAAGTAGAAGTCCAATGAAAAGTGGCCTGGAGTCTATAACTAAATTTTTTTATAATTGTAGAGGTTTCGATCAAGTCGGAAGAGGCCTTTCAATGTGTTCGACACCTGTAAAACATGATTATATCTGATAATAAGCTATCAAAACAGTTCAATAATCAAGAATATTAAAGTTTCCCCCTTATTAACTCAACGAAGCTTTTATTGATTAACTTTCCCTAATTTAATTTACAAATTAGGGTTTACAACTTTGTGGAATTAAGAAAATACAAGTGTAGAATGTATGAGTTCGGATGCCCTAAACCAGACCCCTTGGGTCTTATTTATAGATGCAGGTTGGCACCTTTCGACTTTGTCGAAATATGGCTATAGATGCCTTTCACCTCTTTTGGCACACACGCTCCCTCTACAATGCTTTTGAATGGGCCCGAATGCCTCAATCCTCATTGAAGGGGGTGTTTGTGCCTTCTCTTCTTTATGTTGCTTTGTAAAAGCTTTCAGCTCTATCGATGAGTTATTTATACTGGTTTCAAAGGTGTTGAACTGGTGATGATCTCGACACTGTTATTAGCTTCCAATCCTTTGCTTACGACTTGGTGTAGGACCTTCCATTGATATCAATGGCTTCGACTGGTTCGAAAGGCTTGGTTTTGCTTTCGAAAGGATTGTTCTGATCATGGTGTGCTTTTGAGTGACTTGAGTAGAGGCGAAACCCTTGGCTTTGAAAGGTTTGGCGCGCATATTAAAGTTTGTTATGCATTGTCTTCAAAAAGCTACTTCTTTAACTCCTTCGAAAGGTCTTCATGCCTACGAAAGCACCTCCTTCGAAAGGTGTTCATTGATGCAAAAGCATGCTTTCGACCCTTTCATCCCCTTCAAAAGGTTTTGATACTTCTATTCTTTGGCTATTTCATCCGTTTGACTCCTTCGAAAGGTCTTGCTACCGTTCACTCTCTTATTCTTCTTTATCTTCTATTCAGTAGGGCTTCGATATGGTTGAATGGATATTTGGTGGAAACAGAGATGTATAGTATTATTCACACCAGACTTTATGTCTAACTTGAAGTTTATGTTCTTCCCCTTAAACTCTCGGGTGCTCAAAATTGATTTTAGTATGTTAAGAGTTGAGGTTTACAGGTTTTAGTAGGTGGATGAATAAAGCTTTCGGAGATTGGCAGGAGGCTGATGTTAGCTATTTAGGAGTTGTTATGTTACTTCTATTCCGTTGTGATGTATTAAGACAGTTTTTGTCTAGTAGTACTCTGGTCATCCAAGGGGGCAAATTCATATGTCGCTCTTAGCGTATCTTTTAATAATCATATTTGTTCAATGCTTGGGAAACGTTTGGGATTATGTAATTGGATTGAAACATGGTTTTGTGAAATGTAATTAGAAAAGTAGTTTTGAAATATGTATTTTTGTTTCAAATTCAAGTGCTTCTGATATTATATATACCATTAACATTGTCGTATTTTGTCACTTGAAGATAAAACTATAGACGACTACAACATCTGTAGCGCTTACCTTCTTTCCTCCATATAGGGAATGTTACATCATCCATCCCCCCTGTTTGTCATCTCTATAAATAGACCCCCTCCGCTACTTGAAGGAGGGCGAATCATTTTCTTTTTATTTTTCTCAATTATTAGTTGTAAACCCTAAATCGATTTTGGGATTTCTAGAGTTGATTGCAACACTTGAACTTTCTATAAATAATGACTTGGATATTTAACTTTCCATACCCTATTTCCCTTGAATTTTCAAACTTGATTATTATTGAATAATGGACACGCATATGACTTATTCTTGGATTTGGGCTTGAATTTGGACTTATATAGTGTTGATTTGAACAAGGCCACTTTGGCATTTTCGAAAATTAATGCTTACCTCACATAATGATTATTATGCCCATTGATATATGAATAAAGGATTGTGATATATGTGAATTTCCTATTTTTCCTATTAACAAACATGTAATGTATTATCGCACATTTATGCAATCGCTTATTTTACCCTCGGACATTTGACTCGAACGTTTGAACAACTTTATGACTATATTAAAGCTCATGGGCATTGGTAACATTTCAAATAATGTTACCTTGAACAACATCTTAGGTGTTGAGCCAATTTTTGGTTCAACATTTTGGCACTAAATGGAGGGGTCGAAACTCTATCTCATCGTTTCCTTACTTAGAAACTAATTTTGTGAAAAAAAATTTGTAGGAAAATGGTGAGGGCTAAGAAAGTTAATATTTCAAATGAATAAATTTTACAAATAACAACCTTAGAGGATAATATCACTTTGTACATTAATTTGGAGAATACAGAGACTGGACAACCTTCAAAACCAGCAAAGCCAATAAGCAACGAAGCTAAAAATTAATATTTAACACAATGACTTACAGTGATTGAAGAGCTTATTTTAAAAGTACTTTCTCAAAAATCTTATAAAACAACAAAGCATTCTGAAGGAGTTGAAGATATGGAATCTCCAAGGAAAAACGTAGATACCTCAATACTCAAAAGTAAAGGTAGGGGCAAAAGTATCATAGGCCTATAAAGAAAGAAAGGAGCCCAGGATAAAGGACCAGCTAGGTAATCTCCAAAGTCGCAAAAGAAAAATGATAATGAAGCTAAGATGAATCGTTAAAAGGAAAACTAGGAATGGTTAGCAAGAAGATTTCCCAAGCAGTTGAGTAGTTCAATCTCGTACAAAGAATATAAGCCCTACAAAGGGGACTATCGTGATGATGAAGCCTATTAAAAAGATATAGCCAACAAAATGGTGAGAGATATGCTTGGCCTTAATGGGAAGAGGATCATTGACCCAAGGGTTAATAATAAATTTCGAGATGCTCCTTTTACAGAGAATATAATGTTTGTTAGAATCTCGTCCCATATTAAAATCCATTTGCTAAAGTATAATGGAACCATTGAACCTGATGATCATCTATTGGCTCTCGAAAGCCAAACGGATTTGCATAGCGCCTCTTGAGAAGTTCGTTGTAGGCTTTTCCCTATAACTTTTCATGGTGTAGCTGTCAAATGGTATTGTTTTCCATGTAACTTCTTAGGTGAATATAATGTTGAATCCAAAGCTTTAAGTAGATGATATCAAACCTCATTACAAGAAGGAGAGTCTAAGCCTTTATAATAGCAACCATTATAAAGCACATAATGACGGGATTAAAATAACAAGCGAGTATTAGTCTCGAAGTAAGATTGTTGTCCTCGCCTCTCATTAATGACATTACTCATTGGTATTACTCATTATCAGTATAGCTCCTCTTCAACTCTCCTTATTATCCAGGTTATGATCCATTAGTATCACCACCCATCAACAACGCATGTGACCAATGATGCATATCTTCAAAGAAGAAGTGCTGAAAGAATGAAAACAAATTAGTGCCAACACCAACGATGACGACCCTCATTAATTTGCATATCATCAACAAAGCCAAGAGCCCAAGATGACATCAGAGCCACATATCATTCATAGGGTTAGATGAACACACACCACCAAGCCATTTCGAATGGGATCAGCGCCGAATATTATCAAAGAGAGCGATGACAACGAGCATGATCGATACTGTAATCTATTGTTGATATAAAAGCATAATCTACTTCAAGCTTCATGGATGTCGCGTCCTATTGATTCCATTTTTAAATTATGGAGATAATCCATCACTCATCATCACCGCCGCCCACCATTGATGTGGCCAATGATCAATGCTATCATTCTACAGTATTGATGACTAACATCGTCAATGTCTACAGAAGATATACATGTGATGTTGATAGCAAACATCGTCAATGTCGATAGGAGCTATCGAAGCAAACCATGCCAGGAGTCATCAATGCCGACGCTATGTTGGATGAAGCTGCATTTTCAATACTACTTTACATCAATGTCGCTCTTCATCAATGCTTTATGTCGCTTCCAACTGATAACGCCAACAACTAATCAAGAGCATCTCAATACATAGGATCATCGACGCCGAAGGACATTGCTACTAAGACTGCATTAAATTTGAATTATTTTTGTAATTAAACAAAGACCAACACATAGCAACATTGAGGTGGCTGTAGCTGTTGCCGAAGTGCATAGAAGTTATGCGGTGCCTACCCCTAAAAATACGGACCTACGGGTTATGGAGAAGGGATGGATCATTTCTTCTCTCACATTACATTTTAAGCTTTGTAACCCTAAATTGATTTGGGGATTTTTGCTAATTATAGCACTCAATCTTTATATGCACCAAGAAATGAATATTGAAATATTTCATAGCATAATGGACGAGATGACTTATAATTAGCATATCAACTTGATTCCAACTTGTGACCAGAATATTGAAATGATTCTTTTATAACTTTCGACATGACTATATATGTTTGTACCAAAATTGGGCAAAACACTCTTCGAATGTTTTTGAAGAGATAAAGTGAAGAAATTAAATGGAAAAGGAGGATTATCTAACAAAAACTCCAAATTACAGATATGAAAATAATTTGAATGTATAGAGACACAAGAATTTAGAGTGGTTCGGCGTGTTGCCTACGTCCACTATGAAGTTGATTGCTTTATTGATGTATCTTTGATGATTACAAGTGAATTCAACGAATTACAACAGATAATGATGATCTACAGTAGTGAATTTCGTTAGTAGCAGCAATGGAGTTTAGATCTGGATCCGATAGAGTCTGGATGTTGGAGAATTCCAAGAAGAAGAAGAAGCCCCTTTTCTGTATGCCCTGGGGCTCTATTTATAGGTGTAGGAGGCTGGTATTTCGCTCACATCTCGGGAGACCCTCTCTGGCACGTGACCAGGTCCGCGCACCCAAGCCCGTGAAGTTTCGGACCGATCCGTGATCGATACGAACAGATTTCGTATCGATCAAGATTTCATCAAATGGAGTCGAAATTCGGCATGGACATTCTTTAGCATGTACGTAAGCTTCTGTGAAAATTTCATATCATTTGGACTTGTAGATTAGGAGATATGATCGATACGAATTTGGATCTTCGATTGGCTGTTTCATTCGACTCCTTTATTTTGACTCGGTCCTGTTCGACTCGATCACTTTGAATTAATGAACGCGCATAATCTGGAGGCTATGTGGCGAGCCTTCCTCATGTAGATGCACATTTTTTGCTGAGTTGGCCGAGTCATTCTTGGACCTCGCCTTGTTCGCATCGAAGTTTGTTGCCTAGCTCGAATAGATCAACAACTTGCTCCTTCGCCTCGATCTATAGCACGCCTTGTTCGAATCGATGGAGGTGGTTTGTTCATATCGATGATTCTGAACTGTTCGCATCGATGAAAGGTGCATAGTTCGTATCAATGGTTATGCTTTGTTATGTGGATATGAAGTGGACATTGGTTGATCGAGTCGAAATGTGGCTCTCTGATGGATGCGAAGCGGAGCGAGTCGAACAGAGACAATTTGATTGATGCGAAGCGGAGCGAGTCGAACAGAGACTCTCTGATGGATGCAAAGCAGAGTGAGTCGAACAGATGCTTTCTGATGGATGCGAAGCGGAGCGAGTCGAACAAAGGCTCTTTTTATTCAATTTTGCATCGATCGTAACTTGATCATACAAACTCTGGTTGACTTGAAATTCGGAACGTTGGCTCCCATAGCTTCGATTGTCATGTCATATTAATTTTAGCTCGATCGGGACTCGGACAAAATTCGTTGATATCCATAGTGAGCCTGTGTATAACCGATCTCTAGGACGGACCGTCCTTGGTTATTAGTCAATTCCTTGGTGTCACGGCCTTGCCAAAAGGCAGGATAACAATATCCTTGTTATTTAAGGCGCATAAGATCATTACAGATTTGACATTAAACCCTTGTCGTCCTAGCCAATAGGCCCAGGATCACATTAACATTTTCTTAACAAAGTCTATTTTTCTAACACTTCTTCGATTTGACGAAGAATTTCCTTAACATTTTGGCACTAGAAGGAGGGTTTGAACCTCCACTTCATTATAGTTCTCTCTTTGAATTGATTGCCTAAAGTTCTTTTGTTCCAGAGAGAAAATGGTGAGAGGTGGGAAATATAATGACATTACACAAACAAATGACTTTGGAATACTATATCATCCCAATCTTCAATTTAGAGAATATGGAAGTTGGACAACCTTCAACGCTAACAAAACTCACAAGTAGTAAGGCCAAGGAAGAGGATGAAGTGGAATCTCCAATGAAGACCCAAGATGAGGTATTGGAAACATGATCTCCAATAGTGAAAAAAAATAAAGCAAAATAACTATGATAAGTCAACAAAACAAAGAAAGTCAAGCAAGAAAGCCACTTGGACAATTGGATAGCTCAATCTGCTATGATGGTAAAACCAACTAAAGTTATATTCCCAACAAATGATAATAGATTTACTTAAGGAGAAAGGAACCCGGAACCTAAGAGAATATGCTTTCTAATGTATGCGAAGCGGAGCGAGTCGAATAGAGACTCTCTGATGGATGCGGAGTGGAGCGAGTCGAACAGAGACTCTTTGATGGATGCGAAGCGGAGCGAGTCGAACAGATGCTTTATGATGGATGCGAAGCGGAGCGAGTCGTACAGATTCTTTCTGATGGATGCGAAGCAGAGCGAGTCGAACAAAGGCTCTTTTTATTCAATTTTGCATCGATCGTAACTTGAGCATACGAACTCGGATTGACTTGAAATTCGGAACGTTGTCTCCCTTAGCTTTGCTTGTCATGTCAAATCAATTTTAGCGCAATCGGGACTCGAACAAAATTCGTTGATATCCATAGTGAGCCTATGTATAACCGATCTCTAGGACGGTCCGTCAATGGTTATTAGTCAATTCCTTGGTGTCACGGCCTTGCCAAAAGGCGGGATAACATTTTCCCCCTAAAGTACGTCTTGTGGAAACCTGATGTGCTTTGAAGTGCTGCAATCTTCATTCTGAATAGTTATCATCTTTTCGATGGAAGTTGTAATCTTTGACTGATTTTCTTGATAATGTAAACTGTTGACTGTCAACTGCTGTACCCTGTATTGTCAAAACTGATTGCTGTACGCTTGAGATTAGCCGTTTGTTGTAATCGTTATCAAACGAATTTTCAATTCTTGTGAATGTTGAAAATTGAATATTTGTCCGACGTATATGCATATATGTTAATCTTACTCTCGTTGACGTTCACGAGTCGTTGTCAGTTTATTTATATTGAATTCCGCATCGATCCTCTCCTGGACCGACGTGAAATTCGTTGTAACAATGCTCGATGGTTGTTTCTGAATGTTCCTTCGTAACGATCCTCTCTTGAATCGATGTGAAGGGTTGAAATATTGTCTTTTCCCCGTTATTCACTAATGGATACGAAATGAGCATTTCGAATCGATGGATGTGGGGTTCTATGGATACGAAGCAGTCGTTCGTATCGATAGAGTTTAATGTCTTCAGAACAGCCCCTGTTGTGTATTTCGAATCGATGGACCTGGAGTGACTGGATATGAACAGACAATTCGTATCGATGGAGTTGGCCTTTAAGAGCCGTGATTCGATGGATTCAAACTGCACAGGAGATGGAGTCGAAGGTGATCGATACGAACTGTGGTTTCGTATCGATGGACTTGGATGACTCAAAAAAATCCTCGTTGGGAACTTCATATCGATAAAGTTTCATGTAGATGGATTCGAACCGATTTCCCATGATCGATACGAAATAGTAGTCATCTGAAGGCTGATGGATTCGAAGGGCCTGTTCTAATCGATCCCGAGGTGATGTTTTGCAACCGATCGAACCTACGGGGATGCGAATCGTTTTTTGCCTTCAACTTCAAGTCCATATAAATACCATAGACTTAGCCACTTTTCACTTTTTCCACCTTACTCTCTTGCCTTATCTTCGTATCGGTAAAAGAACTTGGGAAAGAAACATTGCCTTCGATCCAAACAATCCATCGATCCTTCGAATCGATCCAATTCATTCCTTAATCTAGCATGACAACATCTAACTTTAGGTAAATAAACAACGACTCCATTCTGAGAATGACGAGACTCGAATCTCAGTGCCAATTCGCTCGACGTCGTCGCCGATTTCGTCACTGTTGATGTCGAGACTTGGTCGTTGTTGAATTGAGAAGGAGTAATGCCACGTTAATTGCTTGGGGGAAGAAGGAGTAAGGAGGGATGCGAAGGAAATGGTCGTTCCAGATTTCGTATCGATCTGTTGGGGAAGAAGGTGTTCTGCCTCGTATCGATCTTGAAGGGAAATTTCGCATCGTTGTCTTGCTTTGGACTTCGTATCGGTCACGGAACGGTTGTCGAGTGTTGGTTGTTTCGAGTCGATGTCGATCGATACGAAATGGATGTCTTCTGATCGATACGAAGTAGGTGCTTTTTTGATCGATACGAAGTAGTAGGCCTTGATCGATTCGAACTGCGCAGCCCTGGGATCGATACGAAAGTGTCCTTGAGCGATCGATACGAAATCGAACCTGATCGATACGAACTTGAACCTAAGCGATCGATTCGAACTTAAACTTTCGATGATTGACAATGAACCTAACTTCGATGACATTGAAAACTCTTGTGCATTTGAACATCTAACTTTGACGAGCTTCACTTTGGCATAATTATACTTGACCTTTGGACTGTATACTTGATTTCCCTTCGAAGCTCGTCGATGGAACTGCAACTTTAACAAAATTTTAACAAACTTTAACTTGGACTGATAGCTAATAACTGGATGGCACGGTTGTGACAGTCAGCGATGATGGTCCTTCCGACTGAATTCCGAAGTCTCGTTGTTTTCATGTTTTCTTCAATCCTGTAGATCTTCCCAAGTGATATACAGTACTGCACTGCACAACACACTCACACACTTTACACTGGGGGATGCACGTGCGTTATTGTCTGTTTAACAACAATTTTTCATAAGCTAGTCAATCATGGAACCCTCAAGTTCACAGCAGCAGGAACTCCCGAATTCAATTCCTTCAACCGTCGAGATATCGGTCATTAATGCCGAAGTTATAGACCCAGCTCCGGACGAGCGTCCAGGTGCCCGGTTTATTTGTCGTCCACAAGATTTTGTGCCGTCCAGTATCTCCGAAGATATGCTGGGACAGATTTATTTATGGCACGGCTTGTCGCTGGACGACGTGTTACTGCCTGGGCTGAATGACAGGCCACACGATCCCCAGGAGGGGTTTACTGCTTTCAACTGTCATGCTTGTATGGCGGGAACACTTCCCCCTTTCAATCAATATATAAGGGAGATGTTATCATTCCTTGGCATAGCTCCATCCCAGCTACATCCCAACGGGTATGCTTTGTTGAACAACACCTTTATTTTGTTTATGGAGATTCTCTTTCGACCACCAAAGCTGATCAAGATCAGATATTTATTTAACGTTAAGAGCCATGGAGACAGCCCTTCTTTTACCTTCTTGGAAGCATTCAGGAACTGCCACATTGTAATGGGCTCCTTGGGAAGGCTAAGTTACTTTAAGACTAAATGGTTGTACGTTCGATGCCCCCCTGGATTTGCCAGGCGATGTTTGGATAGATGTAAGCGTTGACATCTTTCTGTTGAACTATAGAGATAATAATAACTGACTTCAAAACTGACATACTTCTCTTCTTTTACATCTTCAATCTCTCGACCTGATGGTGCATACTTCAGAGAGCTAGTTCGGATCCTCCAAGCGGTTCCGAGCAAAGAAAGGCATATCGACTTGGTTCTGACCGAAAGAAACCTGAGGACTGTCGGGCTGATTGAACGGAGGCAGATCATACGGCTGGAAGGGACGCTTAGAGTGGTCTCAAAGAAACGGGTTAATTGCAAAGCGCTCGGAGTCGTAATAGCCGAAGAAGTTGACTCGGAGAGAACGCCTATTGATAATGAGCTCTAAGCTGGGCCTTCGTTTGATGTCTAGGATTCAGGAGGAAGGAGAAAAGGCAATGAGACTGAAATCTGTGGTTATGTCTTTGCCGGTTCAGGGGATTAGAATTTCGGAGGCTCCTCCCCCGCAAGTAGAGAATCCTTTTGAAAGGCTTGCTAATATTCCGATTCCGGATTATGCATCGTTTCAACATGACACCGGGATGGACGTGCTTGACAGTGCTCTTGAACTGAGCGGGTCGCTTACTATGAGTGCGGCCGTCATTTCCGGTTGGTCGGGGGGTTGCCCATGCATACACTTCACTACACTTCATGATTCATAACCGTAAATCGTCCAACTTAAGAAATTACTAACTCTTCCTTCGTTTCTCACTTTCAGTTACTATGTCGGGGAAAGGATCGATGCTGGGGAGCCTTCGCTCTACCCGAAAAGCTTCTACTTATTATGATTCCCGCAGGAGGGATTCAGATAGAGATCACGATCGCGAGTACTCTAACCAAGTTAGGTATGGGCGTGACAGGGATAGAGAATACAAAGATCGGTCTAGATCACGCTCTCCTCCTCCTAGACTTCCGTCTCCACCCCCTGTTCTTGTTCCACATCCACCGGAGCCTACTCATCATAGGCTATCTTCTCATACTTCTAGATCCGAGACTCATCTCTAGAGGGTCGAAACCACGACCTCCATAATTGTAGAGCAGGTCCCGGCCGAGCCCACAGGAGAAGGGGCCCTTAAATTAGCTCAGATGAGGAAGGATTTTCCAAACATATGCTTCGATGGCTACATCTTCCCACCTCACTTAAAGAGAATCCCATCTGGAGTGGAAAACACGATGCATGATTACACTCATGACATCTACACCCAGTACAGAGAGTGGGTAAAGGCTGCAAAGAAAGCTTCCAAGGTGGCCTTTGAGTGAGCCAAAGCGCTTGAGAAAATGGAGACCGAACTCGCTCAAAGGGACCAGATCATTCAAGTGCTCACTGCTGAGGCCGAGTCTTCTTGGAAATCTGAAATTGCGGCCACCAAAAAAGCTGACGAAGCGAATGTGGCAATGGAGAGGTTGAGGTAGACACATGTTGCCTTGGTGGAGGAGATGGGCCATCGGAACACTACAGTTACCACCGAACGGAATGCGGCGGTCAAGGAACTTAATGAGCTTAAGGTTAAATTTACCGACATGGCTAAGGAAAAGGATGATGCGAACAATGCGGCCCAGGAGGCGTGTGAGCAGGCTGTCTTGCTCCGGGGTGAAAGGGATGCGGCTGTGGCTAAAGTCGGCAAAGTGGATGTTATCCCGCCTTTTAGCAAGGCCGTGATACCACAAAATCGACCGAGAAGCCAAAGACAATTCGGCTCGAAGAATGGTCAATTCAACATCTCAACAGAGCAAGTCCTGCTGATTGATTGTTCACAAAAGATCCCCTACGGAGGGGGGGTCCAAGGGGGGCAACCCCCCAAGGTGGGGGTGCGGGGGCAACACCCCTGCTACGGGGTTCGCCTTCCCGGTCAGGTCGTAGGGGTCCAGGGGGCAGCGTCCCCGGCGGGGTGCAGGGCAGCGCCCCGTCCGAAACGGTACGTTTTATTTACTACTGAAGAGCGTCCCTCTGACCTAAAAAGTCTCTTCGACCTAAAAGCATGCCGACTTAAGGAGCTGCCGACCTAAAAGCATGCCGACTTAAGGAGCTGCCGATCTAAATGTATGACGACCTAAGGAGCTGCCGATCTAAGAGCTACCGACCTAAAGAGCTGCCGACCTAAGAAAAGTTAACGGCTTAAGGACTTACGACCTAACTACTTAGTGGTTCAAACGACTTGCCGACCTATGACTTAAGGGAATGTGACGACTTAAGTAAGTTAATGACCTAAAAGAGTCACGACATAACGACTTAGCAACTGCACTTAAGTCATGACCGACTTACGACCTATGATAGGTCGCTCACGATCTAAACAAACAAACTCATTGCCGCATTATGTTACATCGTGGCCCCCCTTTAACTCGTGGACGACTTAGGACTTGTGGTATATTCCCAGACAAATAGGCGCATCCCTGAGAAGCAGCGCATCATGCCTAATGGGTCGGTCACGACCCACGACTTATCTTGGGTCGGTCACGACCTACGACCCAGTCTAGAATTTCACTATAAATACGGCCATAACTCCAACATGAGGGAGGGGATGATTCTCTGAAGCGCTGATACTCTGCCATTTTTTAGACTCCTCCAACACTTCAATCATCAAAGATTCCTCATCAACGGTTCTACTTCATTCAACATGGATCCAAGAGCAATTCTTCACCAAAGTTCTAATCTCTTGCTTCGATTGTGTTGTAATCATTAAAAAGTGTTGTAAAGGTGTTGTAATCGAGAAATCGTGTTGTAAAAGCGTTGTAATCTAGTAAAGTGTGATCAAAGAACATAATGAAGGATGTAAAGTGGATGTAGGCTTAACCTTAGGCCGAACCACTATAAAAATTGCTGTCTCTTTTACTGTTTTTCCCTTTTTCTGTTTACTTTTAGTACCCATGTAGACGGGTGGTGCTTTCACATTGTCACAACATACACCGGGTGTTAGGGTTATCCGATTTTAGCGTTAACATTTTGGTGCTTTCACTGAGAATTGAACTCAGGAATTCTACTACTTGGAAGTTGAGTTTAAAAGTTTAAAACTTCAGATCCGAAGAATTATGGCAAGGCGATCGAGTAGATTACAAAGACCAGAGAGTCAAATGGCTCGATCCCGAACGATCGTCATTTGGAACGGCAAATGGCTCGCTTCAAATGGCTCGATCCCGAATGGTCGTCATTTGGAACGGCAAAAAACTCGCCTCGAACGGAAAAAAACTCGCCTCAGATGGCTCGATCCCGAACGATCGTCATTTGGAGTTCATCCCTTGACCGCCAATGGTCGCACTTTACCTCGAATGGCTCGATTCCGAACGATCGTCATTTGAAGTAAAGCGCTTGACCGTAAACCGGACACAGTCACACTTTCCCACAAATGGATTGATCATGAACGATCGCCATTTGAAGTAAGGCGCTTGACTGTGAACGGTCACATTTCGTCTCACATAATTCAATTTTGAACAACTATCACATGAAGATAAGCGCTTGACCGTGCACGGTCGCACTTTACCACAAATGACTCGATCTCAAATGATCGTCATTTGAAGTAAAGCGCTTGACCATGAACGGTCGCACTTCATCTCAAGCAACTCGATCCCAAACGATCGGCGCTTGAGACCCGCCACCTGACCGCACACGGTCGCACTTTACCGCAAATGACTCGACCCGAATGGTTGTCATTTGAAGTAAGGCGCTTGACCACGAACGGTCGTCATCTGAGCTCCTCCACTTGACCGCACACGGTCGCACTTTACCACAAATGACTCGATCCCAAATGATCGTCATTTGAAGTAAAGCGCTTGACCATGAACGGCACCTGACCGCGCACGGTCGCACTTCACCTCAAATGGCTCGATCCCGAACGGTCGTCATTTGAAGTTAGGCGTTTGACCGTAAACGGTCGCATTCCATCCCAAATAGCTCGATCCCAAACGGCCGTTATTTGGGGCCACATAAAATTGTCAATTCCTTTGCAGGTTATTAAAAGGATATGAACATCCAGCTTATGGCATTTCAAAACACACCTTCCTACCGCAAGGCATGTTTTGGGGGGCAAATGTTATCCCGCCTTTTAGCAAGGCCGTGATACCACAAAATCGACCGAGAAGCAAAAGACAATTCGGCTCGAAGAATGGTCAATTCAACATCTCAACAGAGCAAGTCCTGCTGATTGATTGTTCACAAAAGATCCCCTATGGAGGGGGGGTCCAGGGGGGGCAACCCCCCAAGGTGAGGGTACGGGGGCAACACCCCCGCTACGGGGTTCGACCTGCCCGGTCAGGTCGCAGGGGTCTAGGGGGCAGCGCCCCGTCCGAAACGGTACGTTTTATTTACTACTGAAGAGCGTCCCTCCGACCTAAAAAGTCTCTCCGACCTAAAAGCATGCTGACTTAAGGAGCTATCGACCTAAAAGCATGCTGACTTAAGGTGCTGCCGATCTAAATGTATGATGACCTAAGGAGCTACCGATCTAAGAGCTAACGACCTAAAGAGCTGCCGACCTAAGAAAAGTTAACGGCTTAAGGACTTACGACCTAACTACTTAGTGGTTCAAACGACTTTCCGACCTACGACTTAAGGGAATGTGATAACTTAAGTAAGTTAACGACCTAAAAAAGTCACGACATAACGACTTAGCAACTGCACTTAAGTCATGACCGACTTACGACCTATGATAGGTCGCTCACGATCTAAACAAACAAACTCATTGCCGCATTATGTTAAATCGTGGCCCCCCTTTAACTCGTGGACGACTTAGGACTTGTGGTATATTCCCAGACAAATAGGCGCATCCCTAAGAAGCAGCGCATCATGCCTAATGGGTCGGTCACGACCCACGACTTATCTTGGGTCGGTCACGACCTACGACCCAGCCTAGAATTTCACTATAAATACGACCATAACTCCAACGTGAGGGGGGGATGATTCTCTGAAGCGCCGATACTCTGCCATTTTTTAGACTCCTCCAACACTTCAATCATCAAAGATTCCTCATCAACGGTTCTACTTCATTCAACATGGATCCAAGAGCAATTCTTCACCAAAGTTCTAATCTCTTGCTTCGATTGTGTTGTAATCATTGAAAAGTGTTGTAAAGGTGTTGTAATCGAGAAATCGTGTTGTAAAAGCGTTGTAATCTTGTAAAGTGTGATCAAAGAACATAATGAAGGATGTAAAGTGGATGTAGGCTTAACCTTAGGCCGAACCACTATAAAAATTGCTGTCTCTTTTACTGTTTTTCCCTTTTTCTGTTTACTTTTAGTACCCGTGTAGACAGGTGGTGCTTTCACATTGTCACAACATACACCGGGTGTTAGTGTTATCCGATTTTAGCGTTAATAGTGGGGACTGAGGTTGAGGAGAAAGTTAAGTCGGCTGAGTCCAGGCTAGAGGCTGATATCGAAGACCTTCTCGTTATTTACAACGCTAACGTGCTGACGCATAGGGGTCTAGCCTGGGTCGATGATTATCTGGCGCATCTCTTCAACGCTTGGGGCCGTTTAGTTGAAGAAGAGAAGGAGGCGCATCTGGGTGTGTCTGTGGATGAATTTGAACTCGAGAATCGCATTCTGAATGAAGATGAAAGGAAGATCCTTCACGAGTCAATGATTCTGCATGAAAAGGAAAGACTCGGCGCCCAACACTTTGAAATAGGAGAGGGTTCAGGGGCTGAACATCATGAGGCGAATCTTGAAGTTCCAGTGTCAACCCAACCCGAATCCTCGTCTGCGGTCGATCCCCAAGCTGTTCTTGCTTACAATCTGTATCAGCCACAAATGTCTCCGGCTATAGCGCAAGTGACTTAAGCCGTTCTACCGCCGACAAGTCAAACTGAGGAAGGTATTCTGAACATTCCACATATCTACCTTAGGTCGGAATCTTTATCTGAATTAAATTCTGACAGTTCTTTTATTTTTGTCCAGTGATTGACGTTGCACCGGCCATGCCTCTTGCTACTCAAGATTTATATCAAATGCAGGAGGCTATTGTGACTGAAGCGATCACCGTAACTACAACTGCCCCACCCGATGATGCGCAGGGAAGCACACTTGTATTTGATGAGCAATTGATGGAAGAACTCTTTCGCCATCATGGCGATCCTTTAGCTGACTTGTCATTCGTCATGGGTGGAGGCGCTCCTGCTACTAGTTATACAATGCCAACCACTGATGCCCCTAGCGAGGCTTGAGCGGTTACTGGAGAGGAGATGTTTGCACAAATCGATGCTGAAATAGCAGCAGCGGCTCATGATGGCAGTCTCGGAGGTGGGATAGCGGCGCCCGGTCCAGCCCCGCTCAGAATGATATCTCCTGGTGGCATGGTTTTCATCACCAGCATACCCATTCTACCTTCTGCACTTGATCCTGTTCCTCCGACTCCGCCCGCAGGAAGCATTCCTATTCATACAAGCTCGGAGGAGGATGTTGAGATCATGCTCCCGCCTGGAGACCAGCCACCGAAAGGCAAAGGCTCAAAGAGGAAGGATAGTGGCAGCTCCAGTGGGCCTGTACCGAAAAGGAAGCCATAGAAGAAGAAAGATTAGACATGCTTCCTTGGTGTAATTCTGACTTTCATTTTGTTGGCCGTGTACAGATGCGGGTTCGGCCCCTGCTAGTAGGAAAATTTTGGAACAAACTTGTATACGAACTCCTTTTACAAACAATAGAAATGAAACTTCTCTTTTTTGGTTTCTTTTCTATCATTGTGTATTTGCCGAAGTGTTTCAATATCTGAAGTGCACTTGGGAAGTTTCAGCTTCCGAATCAAGTTTGTTTTTGTTTGCCAAGTTCGGAAACTGTGGACATGGTTTGCGACCGGGAAGCGAGTTGAATTTTGACGTCGCATCGCTTCAGTCAATGGTTGATGCTTAAATCCTGCCCCCCAGTCTCGGGGATGAGTTGTGGAACATCAGTCAGCGATTGATTCTCGCTTATAACATGTTGAGTCTAGTGCCACTGAATGAATGTTCGTGACAAGCGGAGATTGAGCGGTTTAATCACGCATGTCCAATTTTCGATGGTCATCTCCGCACTTCAGGGATCCTCATTTGTTTACTAGCGGTTGGTCACACCGGCTTAAGTTTAAATCATACGTACGTGCTCTGGGGACTTGGAATTGACCTTTGTACTCCGATCGCACTCTGGGAGTCCGGGGTTGATGTTTATGCTCCGACTCGCAGTATAGGAGTTCGGAGTTGTTGTTTGTACTACGTTTCGCACTGTGGGAATTCAGAGTTGATGTTTATACTCTGACTCGCACTCTGGGAGTTAGGAGTTGTCATTTATACTCTGTTTCGCGCTTTGGGAATTTGGAGTTGATGTTTATACTCCGACTTGCACTCTAGGAGTTCAGAGTTGTCGTTTATACTCCGTTTCGCGCTCTGGGAATTTGGAGTTGATGTTTATACTCCGACTCGCACTCTGGGAGTTCAGAGTTGTTGTTTATACTCCGTTTCGCACTCTGGGAATCCAAAGTTGATGTTTATACTCCGACTCGCACTATGGGAGTTCAGAGTTGTCGTTTATACTCTATTTCATGCTCTGGGAATTCAGAGTTGATGTTTATACTCCGACTCACACTCTGGGAGTTCGGAGTTGTCGTTTATACTCCGTTTCGTGCTTTGGGAATTTGGAGTTGATGTTTATACTCCGACTCGCACTCTGGAAGTTCGGAGTTGTTGTTTATACTCCGTTTCGCACTCTCGGAATCCGGAGTTGATGTTTATACTCCGACTCGCACTCTGGGAGTTCAAAGTTGTTTTTATACTCCGTTTCACACTCTGGGAATCCGGAGTTGATGTTTATGCTCCGACCCACACTCTGGAATTTCGGAGTTGTATCAGGATCATGGATGGTCGGATCACATCCATCCCGAGTTAACAAGTGAGATCATTAGATGGATGGGTCCACCCTCCTCAAACTTGGTTCAGATACGGACGAAGTCATTAGGCGGATGGATCCGCCCTCTTTGTAGACGTATTTTTAATAATCCAGTTCGCACTCTGGGAACCGGGAGTTAAGTGAGGGATTGTCGTGTATCAATCCGTTTTTGACTTTGATGTGATGGCTTGTCCCCGAGCTCGGGTTTCGCTTAGCGAGTGACCGGTTGCATCACACTCACTCTCTATTTGAAAAAATTCCACCGTATGGTGAAACTTAGCTCTCCGTGCATAGTGATGGTCATATGAAGCATTTAAAGTAAATCACAGCTCTGGCTCTAAAAGATTGCATTTTATTGCTGAAATAAGAAAATATGGCAAAGTCAGTTGCCTTATTAAAAATTCTAATTTCGAAATGCAAAAAAAAATTGTGAAATGGAAAATAAACTAAATGGATAAACATAGCCTGTTATGTGTAGTAGCGGCGAAGACTCTCGCTATTCCAGGCTCTTGGCAAAGTAAGACCGTCAACGGTTGATATTTTGAATGTGCCTTCTCCGAGCATTCGTTCAATAACATACGGTCCTTCCCATGTCGGCTTCATATGCGAAGGAACCGAATAAATTCTTTTTAGGACGAGATCGCCTAGTTCAAACGTTCATGGGCGGACCTTGGCGTTATACAATCGGGCGACTCGACTTCGATGCGCGGCTGCCCTCAAATCAGGCTCTTCACGCTTCTCATCTAGTAGATTGAGAGATTCGGCAAGTAATATAGCATTTGTCTTTGGATCATAGTATGTCACACAATGAGAAGGTACTTCTAGTTCAACTAGAATAACGGCTTCTGAACCATAAGAGAGAGAGAATGGAGTGTGGCCGGTCGTGGTCTTGTAGGTTGTTCGGTAAGCCCATAAAGCCATAGGAAGTTCATCGACCCACTTGCCCTCGACCTTTTCTAGTCGTTTTTTCAGAATGGATTTTATTACTTTATTAACTGCTTCGACCTGTCTGTTTGCCTGAGGGTGCGCAACTGCAGAGAATTTCTTTTGGATGTGAAATCGTTTGCAGAAATCTTTAAATTTAGCACTGTCGAATTGGGTTCCGTTGTCCGTAATAATGGTGTGCGGGAGACCAAATCGAAAGATGATGTTGCGAACTACAAAGTTGATTACTTTCTTCGTTATTATGGTAGCAAGAGCTTCGACTTCAGCCCATTTTGTAAAGTAATCAACTGCGATGATGGCATATTTCGCACCACCTTTGGCTAGAGGTAGAGTACCAATGATGTCGATGCCCCACATTGCAAACGTCCATGGGCTGACGATTTGTGTTATCTCGGTAGGAGGATCTCTAGGAATGCGTGCACACTTCTGGCACCTATCACATTTTTTTGCATAATCCGACGCATCGCGATTCACGGTCGGCCAGTAATATCCATATTGAATTATTTTCTTGGCAAGTGCTTGCCCCCCGGTGTGATCGCCACATTCTCCCTCGTGCACATCGTGCAATACTTGTTTAGTTTCATCGTTTGCGATACACCGGAGTAGAGGGACTGAGTACCCTCTTCTGTACATGATTCCATTCTAGATGGTAAATTGTGAGGCCTTCCGAAGGACTTGTCTCTTTTCACTCCGGCGCTCCAACAAGGTTCCGTGCTCAATGAAATTTCTGAGTGGAGTCATCCATGAATCCTTTTCGAGGATGGTTTCGCATACCCGGTCTATTTCTGCCCGGTCAATGCTCGGGGAGGATAACGCTTCTATGGGAATGAGTCCCATTTGCTGAGCTTCACCTGTGCTGACTAGCTTTGCCAATGAATCGGCTTTTTGGTTGCATTCTTGAAGTATACAATAAATGGCATAATAATCAAACTGATTTAGTACTTCCTAAACTCGATCTAAGTAAGCAGCCAACCTTCGATCTCTTGCTTGATACTCTCCCCGTACTTGACACACAACTAATTGTGAATAACAATAAATTTCCACTGTGATAATTCTCAAATCTCTAGCAAGTTTCAAGCCAGCTAAGAGGGCTTCATATTCAGCTTCATTATTGGTCGCATGGAAATTGAACTTCAAAGCATAACATATAGATCGGCCTTCGGGAGTTTCAAGTACAACACCAGTGCCCGAACACCGGTCATTTGATGCACCGTCGGTATAAAGATTCCATACATATTTGGGAGATTCACTGGTTTCGAGCAAGTCCTCTGGAATGGTAAATTCAGCTATAAAATCGGCTAGGACTTGTCCTTGAATTGCTCGTCTTGGAGTGTAAGTAATGTCAAATTGGCTCAGTTCAATGTTCCACTTGAGTAACTACCAGATGTCTCAGGCCGCGAAAGGACCTGTCGTAACGGCTGGTCGGTGTAAACAAATATGGGATGTGCCTGGAAATACGGTCGGAGTTTTCTTGATGCAATAACAAGGCAATAAGCCAACTTTTCTAATTTCGGATAATTCATTTCAGCTCCAGTCAACCATTTGCTGCGTAGTATACAGGCTTCTGTATCTTGTCTTCTTCTCGAATTAAGGCAGCGCTGATAGTGTTTTCTGATAACGCCAAGTATACGTACAACTTCTCATGATCAATAGGCTTTGATAGGATAGGTGGCGTGGATGGATGCTAACTAGTGCTTGGAAACTGCCTTCACACTCCGTGGTCCATTCAAAGTTTCATTTTCCTTTTCGGATCAGATCGAAGAAGGGAATACATTTGTCGGTGGACTTTGAAATGAACCTGCTCAATGCTGCTACTTTCCCATTGAGACTTTGGACTTGCTTTATAGTTTTTGGAGTTTCAAGATTTCTGATCGCCTAAATCTTTTCAGGATTAGCTTCGATTCCTCGAGCGTTGACGATAAACCCGAGGAATTTTCCGGATGCAACTCCAAAGTGACTTTTCAGTGGGTTGAGATTCATTCTGTATTCTTGAAGTATGTTGAACATAGTTTCCAAGTCTTTAACATGGTCAGTGGAAAATCGTGACTTCACAAGTATGTCATCTACATATACTTCCATTGTTTTCCCGATTTGATTGGCAAACATCCGATTAACCAATCGTTGATAAGTAGCCCAGGCATTCTTGAGTCTGAATGGCATAACTTTATATCAATAAATTCCCAAATTGGTTACGAAGCTGGTGTGTTCTTGAGCAGGTAAATGCATCGGTATCTGATTGTAGCCAGAATACGCGTCCATGAAGGATAAGAGCTCATACTTAATTGTCAAATCTACTAGCTGATCAATTCTCGGAAGCGGGAAACTGTCTTTGAGATAAGCTTTATTCAGATCGGAATGGTCGACGCATGTTCTCCATTTTCCGTTTGGCTTTCGGATGAGCATGGGATTTGACACCCATTCAGGATATAGCGCATCTCGAATGAACCCGTTTGCTTGAAGCTTTTCCACTTCTTCTTTAAGGGCGGCAGATCACTCTGGATCCATACCACGCCTTTTCTGTTTGACCGGGACATGCCGCGGGTCAATATTCAGAGTGTGGCTCGCGATGTCCGGCGAGATCCCATGCATGTCAGAATGCGTCCAGGCGAATACATCAAGATTCGCCCGTAGAAATTCATCCAATTCTTCTTGAGTTGGCAGGCTTAGCTGAGTCCCAATCTTTCTCATTTTTGAATCATCGTCATCTTCAATTGGGACATCAATCGTCAGTTCGGCCGGGGATGCTTGACTTTCTTTAGATTCTTCTTCATCTTCAGTTTCTCTTGGGTCACGATCCCTTTTGAATTGGCTGGGGTGCCCGGGCCTAGACTCGGGCATTAATTGTCAATTATCAGCAAAGCGGACGCAAAGAGATTCCTCTACGCCCTTTCCTTTCTCCTTTCACTGCGCCTCCTGCAGCTCTGCGACATAACAGGCTCTTCCAGCAGCCTGATCTCCCTGAATGATTCCCACTCCATGATCAGTGGAAAATTTTAAAGTCAAACAGCACGGGGCGATGGCTACCTTGAATTCAGCGAGGGCTGGTCGGCCCAAGAAAGCATTATAAGGGGAGTCTATGTCCAACACAACGAACTAAAATATTTGGACTCTCCGGCGTTCTCCAACTCCCAACTCCACTATATTTCCACCATTTCAGAGTAGCACTTCCGTTGAAACCATGGATTCGAGATTGACAAGGTTTCAAGTCCATGGCCTCCATTCTCATTTGATCATAAGCTCGCTTGAACAAAATATTCACAGAGCTTACACTGTCAACTAAGATCCTCTTTATCCAAGCAGGACCTACTTAAGCTGAGACGACCAGTGGATCAATGGTGGGGGCTTCGACCTTATCAACGTCTCTGTTTCTGAACACGATGTCATCTGTCATCGTCTTCTGTTGCTTGGCCGGAGCCCCTTCATCAAGACTACTATAGCATTCGAAGTTCGCATGCCTAATAGAGCTGGCATAGGACTCCATTTCCTTCCAGCTACGGTCTTCTGGGTGAGGACCACCACTTATTGTATTGATAACCAATCTCTCGCCTGTACGAACAGGTTCCTCCTGTCTTTCTCGATTCGACGCACGATTCTGGTTTGATGGGCCCGCACCACCAAACTGCGGTGCCCGCACATACTGATCCCACTTCCGTTCACGTATCAGTTTTTCAATGAGGTCTTGTAAGTGATGACACTCATTGGTGTTGTGGCCATAACTATCATGGAATCTATAAATTTTTCCTGTTTGGATTTGTCTTTCCGTTGGTGGCTTCGGAGCATGTTTCTTGTATTGCATGGTATTGCAGGTCTGCAAAGACACATTTTCCAGCGACGTATTCAATGGAGTATAATTGTCGAACATTGAAGCTCTACGTCGTGGACCACGATTCTGATCCCGTTTCTTAGCTTGATTTCCATTATCCCTCTACTGGTTCTGTTTATTTTGAATGTTCAACTGGACTTTTCCGGAGCTCTCCCCGGATTCTTTAACGGCGATATTACTTTGAATGCCTTTGATGTTGGGCCTTGCATCATCCTGCTTCCTAGACTGTTTCACATCCTCCTTTCTCAAGAATTGGGCTGCCTTGGAATAGAAACGGTCCAGTGACGTAGGTGGTTTTCCAGCTAATCAATTTTCGAACTCGGAATCAGTGTCAATTCCCTTAGTTAATGCCATCGGGATGGAGTTATCATTGGGATTGCTTATTTCTACGCACGCAGCATGGAATCGCTCCAAATAACGTCTGAGTGTTTCTCCGGGAGCTTGTGTTATACTAGACAGAGTGTTAACTTCTTTAGGCCTTATTACGTGCATATGGAATTGTTCAACAAACTTGGTGGCCATTTGGTCAAAATTAAAGATGGATCGTGGTGGCAAACGAGTAAACCACATAGTTGCAATGCCCCCCAGGGAAATGGGGAAACTACGGCATTTTACTGCATCATCAGCTCTCGCAGCATTCATCGGCCATTCGTATTTCAGGATATGTTGATTGGGATCAGAACTGCCTTCGTAGACCGGTAAAGTTGGCATCCTGAAGTGCCAAGGTGGTTCAGCATATAATATGTCATCAGTGAAAGGGGTATGTATGACTCCGGGAGATTCCCTAGTCGTCATTACTGAGACCCTGAATTTCATGGATCATTTGACGAATCATCGTAGGTATATCCGGCATCCGAATACTATGAGAGTTTTAGGCAAAGGTGTGGTCGGGCTCCACAGCGCGAGTCTGGACCGGACGCGGTCGTCGGTCCATGCCTCACCTCCTTGGTTCAACATTCTCAAGGACATAAGGCTTTGGAGTCTGCTCTCGCTAATTACGTTAGGGATCAGCTTGGTTTCTAGCATCAACCCCTTCCTCGGTAGCGGTGGTAGTAGCAATGTTGCCTGTGACATGGTAAGGAGTAGCACCTCCTCGGGATGAAGGTGCTGCATGTTGACTAGTAAGTGGTCCAGTTCTGGGTTGTCCTAGGTTTGAGGCCGGTTGGTGTCCTGTGGCCTGGGTGTAGCTTACATCCAGCCGTGGGCGTGTGGATCTGTGATGATCGTCTGATAAGGCTGAACTCTCTGTGGAAGAATAAGAGCCTTGGTCTATTGTGGATCTTCTTCGTCTTTGGCGATTTAGCTGGTTGGACAACTCTGTGTTGGCGCGCGGTTGTTCAGTTAGCTGTTGCCGACTCTGGGTCAATTCTTGAACCAGCATCTGAAACTCTTGTCTGGTGACCGGGCCTGATGGATCTGAAGGTCCAGCGGTATCTTGGTTTGATGGAGGCAATTGCACGGGATTCTGCCTGTCCCGTCATCCCTGATCAGCAGCTGTAGAGGTAGTCCGTGTACTTACCATGGTGAAGCGGTGAAGTCCTTTCCTAGATCTTGTGCAAATCTGAATAGAATGAAAGGGCTTCAAAATTCTAGATCTGGATCTTCTTCTTGGATTTATGCAATCCGGTATCGATAGGAGATCCAAAGAGCAGGAGAAAAATTAGGTTTTTTTCTTAGTGAGAGCACCAAAGTGTTTGTACCAAAATTGGGCACAACACTCTTCGGAAGTTTTTGAAGAGTTAGAGTGAAGAAATTAAATGGAAAACGAGGATTATCTAACAAAAACTCCAAATTACAAATATGAAAATAATTTGAATGCACAGAGAGATAAGAATTTAGAGTGGTTCGGCGTGTTGCCTACGTCCACTATGAAGTTGATTGCTTTATTGATGTATCTTTGATGATTACAAGTGAATTCAATGAATTACAACAGATAATGATGATCTACAGGAGTGAATTTCAATAGTAGCAGCAACGGAGTTTAGATCTGGATCCGGCAGAGTCTGGGCATTGGAGAATTCCAAGAAGAAGAAGAAGCCCCATTTATGTATGTCCTGGGGCTCTATTTATAGGTGTAGGAGGCTGGTATTTCGCTCAGATCTCGGGAGACTCTCTTTGGCACATGACCAGGTCCGCGCGCCCAAGCCCGTGATGTTTCGGCCCAATCCGTGATCGATACGAACAGATTTCGTATCGATCAAGATTTCATCCAATGGAGTCGAAATTTGGCGTGGACATTCTTTAGCATGTACGTAAGCTTCTGTGAAATTTTCATATCATTTAGACTTGTAGATTAGGAGATATGATTGCTACGAATTAGGATCTTTGGTTGGCTGTTTCGTTCGACTCACTTATTTCGGCTCGGTCCTGTTCGACTCGATCACTTCGAATCAATAGGCGCACGTAATCTGGAGGTGATGTGGCGAGCCTTCCTCATGTTAATCCACTTGCTTTGCTGAGTTGGCCGAGTCATTCTTGGACCTCGCCTTGTTCGCATCGATGTTAGTTGCCTAGTTCGAATCGATCAACAGCTTGCTCCTTCTCCTCGATCTGTAGCATGCCTTGTTTGAATCGATGGAGGTGGTTTGTTCGTATCGATGATTCTTATCTGTTCGCATATATGAAAGGTGCACAGTTCGCATCGATGGTTATGCTTTGTTATGTGGATACGAAGTGGACATTGGGTGATCACGTCGAAATGTGGCTCTCTGATGGATGCAAAGCGAAGCGAGTCGAACAGAGACTCTCTAATGGATGCGAAGCGGAGCGAGTCGAATAGATGCTTTCAGATGGATGCGAAGCGGAGCGAGTCGAAGAGAGGCTCTTTTTATTCAATTTTGCATCGATCGAAACTTGAGCATACGAACTCGGATTGACTTGAAATTTGGAACGTTGGCTCCCATAGCTTCGCTTATCGTGTCATATCAATTTTAGCTCGACCGAGACTCGGACAAAATTCGTTGATATCCATAGTGAGCCTGTGTATAACCGATCTCTAGGACGGACCGTCATTGGTTATTAGTCAATTCCTTGGTGTCATGGCCTTGCCAAAAGGTGGGATAACAATATCCTTGTTATTTAAGGCGCATAAGATCATTACAGATTTGACATTAAACCCTTGTCGTCCTAGCCAATAGGCCCAGGATCACATTAACATTTTCTTAACAAAGTCTATTTTTCTAACACTTCTTCGATTTGACGAACAATTTCCTTAACATTTTGGCACTAGAAGGAGGGTTTGAACCTCCACTTCATTATAGTTCTCTCTTTGAATCGATTTCCTAAAGTTCTTTTGTTCCAGAGAGAAAATGGTGAGAGCTAAGAAATGTAATGACATCACACAAACAAATGACTTTGGAATACTATATCATCCTAAGTTTCAATTTAGAGAATATGGAAGTTGGACAACCTTCAACGCTACCAAAACTCACAAGTAGTAAGGCGAAGGAAGAGGATGAAGTGGAATCTCCAATGAAGACCCAAGATGAGGTATTGGAAACATGATCTCCAATAGTGAAAAAAATAAAGCAAAATAACTATGATAAGTCAACAAAACGAAGAAAGTCAAGCAAGAAAGCCACTTGGACAATTGAATAGCTCAATCTTCTATGATGGTAAAACCAACTAAAGTTACATTCCCAACAAATGACAAGAGATTTGCTTAAGGAGAAAGGAACCCTTAGCCTAAGCGAAGATAATAGCGTTTGGAAAAAAACCTTCTGCAGAAGAAATAAGGGCCGTTAGGATTTCGTTTTTAACATCGAAATTCTCCTACTAAAGTATGATTGAACTACTATTCCAAATGATCACCTTTTAGCTTTTGAATACTGAATGGATTTGCATAACATCTCAGGGGAATTTCTTTGCAAGCTCTTCCCCGTTACTATTTGTGGAGCAGCTGCGAAATGTTATGGGCATTAACAAAAAAAGACTATTTGCCCCTGAGAGAAATTTTCTTATGAATTCTCGATGTAGATTTTCATATACAAAGATCCAATTATTGATTCCAGTGTGTTGACAAGAAACCTTGTCAACACCTCGAATTAAAATTTGAGGGGTGTGTGATGCCTTCAAAACCTTTCGACTCGGTCGAGGGGCTGTCTTCTCTTTTAGAAAGTCTTTTTGAATTGATTGGTTAATGACTCTGTCGGGACTACCTTTCGACAATGTAAAAGATGGTTTTAGGTTAGGGACTTTATAATTTCTGGAAATAGCAGAGCAAGAAGGATTTTGACTCTGTTTTAAGGGAGTAGCGCTTCCTTTCTTGAAGACTTAAGCTAAGGTTTCTAGGAAATATGAGAACTAAAGGTTTTGACTAGGTCGGAGTGAGACCTTTCGATCAATTCGACAGCAGGTTGATATATTTATGAAAAACAGGAAACTCAGAGCTACCAAGTATACAAGATTATCAAATCTCCTTTTATTTGGACTTTATTATAAAAATTGACCAAATCCCAAACTTGATTTAGGAATTAGGGTTTACAAGCTTAATAAAATACAAGTGAAACAAACTGGATCTTAAAACCGACCTTTAGGGTCTTATTTATAGGCGTGGGTAGGCAGTTTTCGACCCAAAGCTTTCGATGCGCTCGTAAGGTTAACCTTCTTGCTCCTGTGCACATCTCTTGACTTATAACTTTCTGGCTCGTCGAAAGATTTTCGCCACTGCTTTTCTGCTACTGCCAAAGATGAACTTCTTTCTCTCTTGCTTTGTCCTCTTTCGACTTCGTCGAAAGATATTGCTTGGTAGTCTTTGACATCATCGAAGGGTCTATTGGTACGCTTTTTACTTAGATGTTGATGCACCATGTAATTTGGCCCGGGTTCTGGCCTTTGATGTGGTCGAAACATGCTCTCCCAGGGTTTCAATTGAGTCGAAACGGCCTCAAAGGCTCTACTATAAAAAGGTCCCTTCGAAAGCTTCTAACTTGGCTGGTGCAGAACCATACTCTTTGTCGCTGGTGGATGTTTAGCCTTTCCTTTATAGATAAGGGTGGTTTTAACCATTTCGAAAGACTAAGACGTGCTTCCGAAAGGGTTTCTTATGTCAAATGCTCTACTAATGTATAAAGATAAAGATGAAACCAATCGTTTTGAATGGTTTAGTGCATGTGTGGAAAGTGTGCTGCTTACTGACTTTGGAAGGTAGCCTTCAACCTTGTCGAAAGCTCTCTGTTTACTCTGTCGAAATGTCCTTTTGACTTCTTCAAAAGGTACTGTTGGTGCTTCCATCTTCTTGTTGAAGGCTTTATCTTATGTTTAGATAGACCATCCTGGTACTCTCTTGACATTATCAATGCTCTAACTTCTTCTTCAATAGCTTTTCTCTTATGAATATTTTATGGATAACATTTGGCCCCCATAGTATGAAAGAAGCTTTGGGTCTTTAGGACAAAAACTCCAAGGAACTTCTTTCGTTTTCTCCTGCGAAATAGTTAACAGCCTCTATTTGGATTTTAAACTTGTTATGAGACCTTATTGAGTAATTTTAAACTTATGAAGCCAGTGTCCAAGATGTTATTTGGCAATATTTTCCGATAAAGTATGCTTAATAACACATGATTAATCCTCTTTTTTTGTTAAGAATGTGGAATAATATAACCTGATTAGCAGACATTGGCTTAAATAAATGAACCTTCGAAGAAAATTATCATATGTTAACAAGATTTCTTGTAAACACCCCAAAATTATTCCAAGAAGAGTGGATTAGCTTGTTTGAATGAAGGATGTGATACCCTTAAGAATTGCCTTTATAATTAGCTTCACTTATTATTGATTCTTGAGTCAGACCTTTCGACATCGTCGAAAGGTTTTAGTCCATGGATTAGATAACCTTTCATCTCGGTTGATCTAATATGAGGTTCCTTGCATAGGTTTTACCTTTTGGTTAGGATGAAATTCCTTGATTTTGTTCTTTTAAGGTTGATTTTAATCTTGTAGAAAGGTCAGAGTGATTGCCCTCATTCGGTTCAAGTAGAATAACAAATTCCTTGGTGGATATGTAGTAGCTTTCGACCTTGTCGAAAGGTTTGATCACTTATATCAAGTAGGTTTTAACCTTGTCGAAAGGTGTGGGAATGACCTCCTTTGGATTGAACCTTACTAATCTAGATTTTGACTTTGGCGAAAGGTTAGATCACTGGCTTTGAAAGGTACGGGTGTTGATTGATATAGAGAATTGCCAACCTTGTCGAATGGTTTAGACCATAGTGCCATTGATTTTGGACGGTTTTAGTGAATATTGAACAAATAAGTTGTCGACCTTGTCGAAGGGTACATATTGTAGAGTTGTAGGCTTCGAATGGTTGTAGTAGTTTTTTATGCAGGAATGTTGTCAACCTTGTCGGCAAGAACCTTTTGATGAGGTTAAATATGAAAATAGGAGTTAAACCAGTAAAGATTTAAGTAAATAGTAAAGTAATTAACAAAGCTTTGGACTTCCCACTTTTTCCAAGAAAAAGCTTTATTTTATTAGATTTCCCAAATCAACACCCAATTAGGGTTACAATCTTTGATTATGAAGTTACAAGGTTAGACTGAGAGAAATCAGATCCCAAAACATGACCCCTTGGGTCTTATTTATAGATGTGGGCAGCCCCTCTTTCAACTCCATGCTCTCTACTGGGTCGGAAGATCTCCCTTTTATATGCAGATGT
This sequence comes from Allium fistulosum, assembly GCA_030737815.1. Lineage (NCBI taxonomy): Eukaryota > Viridiplantae > Streptophyta > Magnoliopsida > Asparagales > Amaryllidaceae > Allium > Allium fistulosum. The sequence goes on from CM060905.1 coordinate 672,498,882, forward strand.
GAACCTTTCGACTTTGTCGAAAGTTTTACCTTTCATCTGCTATAATGGATCTTCTGACATTGTCAAAAGGTCTGCTTTTCTTTATGCCTTCATGAATCTTTCGGTTTTGTCGAAGAGTTTTCCTTCTTTATACTGTTGTGAACCCTTCAACCTTGTCGGAAGGTTGCTCTTCACTTTATTGTTGTGAACCCTTCGACCTTGTCGGAAGGTTGCTCTTCACTTTATTATTGTGAACCCTTCGACCTTGCCGGAAGGTTGCCTTTCACTTGATTATTGTCGAGAGCTATGCTTCTCTTCAACGTTTTCGAATGGTTGACCTCCATTCTTTGGTGATTTATGAGTGTTGCTTTCTTCATAAAACCTTTCAACATTGTCGAAAGGTATCTTGCATGTGCTTCAGCCGGTTCGAAAGGCTTGCTATGCTTTCCGAAAATTCATTAGGGAGTTGCTCACACTTGCTTTGACTTCTTCATCTTCTTCAAAAGGTAAGAAATCCATGGATACTGAGAGATAGAACCTTTCGACTCCTTCAAAAGGTTTGGGACTTTTAAACTCCGATGACTGCATCCCTTCAACTCCTTTGAAAGGTTTGGGATGTGCTTCTCTTCTTTTGTCTTTATTGAAAGACCTTTCAACTTAGTCGACAGGTTGATTTTTGTTGTAACATTTGCCCCCCTTTCGAAGGGATGCTCTTGACTTTCCAAGTCATCTTTATCGAAAGCTATAAAACTTCTCGCCTCTTGCCCTTCGTACGTTAATCTGGGACGTTTATTTAAATCTGATCCAACAGCTAAAAATTTAAGCAATTTTCCTTATATAGTATGCTTCCTCTCCTTCTAACTCTTTTACTCGAAATCAAATTTTTTACGTACGAGTAAAATAATTTTAAAAAACCCCAAGAATTTGCTTTCTTGCAACAAGGCAATTTCTCAAATTCGACTCCTAATTCTTAGATTAATCTCTACCGTTATCAGTTTTCAATCGAATTTCATATTTTCAAACCCCAACGTTGAAATTCAATTTTAGCTTGGTTTTCTAAAAGAATTTCCTCCTAATTTAGTTTTAAAACTAACAAAATTCATCTTTGGCTTTGGAATTTAAGGTTGATGGTGTTTGATATCATAATAGGGTTTAGCTTTTAATCTAAATTTCTTGATTTTTGTTTTTAACCTCAGCTTTGATTTGTTGAGAACCTTTATTCTTCTTTTGATATCGAGTTGAAGCGATTTCACTTTAGATCTATTTTGTTAATTGGTTAGACTTGCTTGTTCTTTTAGAAAAATTTGAAGACTGCATTTATAATCAGGTTTGGGTTTGGTTAAACCCGTTATAATAACCTAGAACCCTCTCGTGACACAAAATGACCTTTCTACTCCTTCAAAAGAGATTGAGGCGACAATAACGGATTTTGCCTCATTGTACCTTTCGATGGGGTCGAAAGGTATTATGAAGCCTACATTACCATTGTTGTCGAAAGGTTAGATAATTAAATGGTGTAACCTTTCAACAACGAGCTCTCGACAAGGTTGAAGAATTTCAAACCTTACGAGTACTAGCTTTCGAAAAGGTTGAAATTCTTTGACCATAGAGTTGTTACTGCCCATCTTTGTCAAAACGTTTAAACCACACATGAGTTGAACCTGAAACCTTTCGACTTGAATGGGTATGTCATGTTTTGACAACTTTGACCAGACCTTTTGACATCAACAATGTTAATATTTTTAACTTAGGAATTTTTAGGATTGGATTTCGACCATGTCGAAAGGTCTTGCCATTTAACTTCATGCTACACTTGAGAAATATCTTGGCTTCCATAGAGATTTTGACATTGTTGAAAGGTGATGAATGAGTTAATATTTCATCTCTTCCCTTCGACTTTGTCGATAACTTAAAGAATTCATATTATTATTTGTTCACTTTCTAGGTTTTCAATAGTGTTGAAGTGTGATGGTCAAGGTTGAGGTCATTGTCCTTTCAACATTGTCGAAAGCTTGAATGGCTAACCTTTCAACATTTTTGAAAGCTTGATCTATAAACCTTTCGACTTTGTCGAAAGCTTTTATTGTAAACCTTTCGAATTTGTTGAAAGCTTTTATTATCGAGTTTTTGACCTAAAACTTTTCACACCATTCTTAAAACTTGGTGTACGTTTTCACATTTAAGCTATCTAAGTAAACTTATTTTCTTTTGAATTCTTGATTGCTTTCTAAACTCATAACTAGACAAGAAATTTAACTAGAACGTTTTAACCTGGCAGAATCATGAGCTCTCCAAAGGTTGAAGCCATTATTAAGAACTCCTTCATCGAAACTCAAAGTGATGTTAATGCAATTCTCAAAGACTTCGGCGTCACTGGATCGAAGCCATCCATCCTAAACCAACCGATACCATTGACAACCGTCCAGAAGGGTATTTTGATTACACGGCTATCAACATATGGCATGGTGTATTACTTCCATTCCCCGAGTTCCTACTCTCCTACTTGTCTCATATTGGAGTTTCTCCAATACAACTATCTCCAAATGTTTACACCCATCTTTTGTCTCTCAAAGTGGTGGCGTTGAAATCTGGACTTCCTTCGCTTAATGCTACAGTCCTAAACTCCTTGATCAAGTTGGCAAGGTTAAAAAATCTTCACAAGCAAATCTATAGAATCAATGTATTTAAGAAGCTTATATCAGATGGCGTCAATAAGTTCAAGGACTGGGAAAATCAAATTTTCTTTGTCAAGTGCTCTATGGATGTTCACGGGACATTTGCCTCCCCCTGTAAGACTATTTTAACGTTGTTTTTTGCTTCACTTTGCATTTTTCTACTAAATAATCTCTGACTTTTACATGCGAATCTTCCAAGAAACTAAGAAATGTTGACAAGAAGATCGTAGATTCTTTAACTTCTGCTTTAGAACAAATTTGGAGCAGGTTAACGCTCCTAACCTCTTCGAATTTAAGGAAACATTCTTTATTTTTGCTTGACCAAAGGATTTTAGGCACTCCACCTGCCGTTATGCGCAACTCTCATGGTAAATGTTTCTTTTCCTTAGCAGATGCTGTGAACTTTACTTCGATGTCCCCCATCTATGCTGACACGTCAGTTATATTATTAGCTTAGTATTTTCTTCTTTTTCTGTGGAAATTTTCAAAAATACTTTGATTGATTTTATATCCGCTCGAATTTGTTTAAGCTTCCTCAAAGGCCATTATCTCATCAAGTGGTGTTGCCCCTCCTCCATCATCTTCGGAGGTGACATCAGTCTTGGAGGCCTTCGCTAGATCTAAAAGATCTCTCAGAAGAAAATCGACAGTGCCTTCTAAAGATGCTCCTCCGATGAAAATGGCAAAAATTACTAATGTGAAGGAGGAAGAAAAGCATACATCTCCTGAGAAAGTTTAAAAGAGCCCCACTGTCAAAGTCTCTAAAGATACAGTGGAGCAAACTCCACATACTGTGACACCCTTTCCTCAGGTTATTATCACTGACTCCCCAACTAAACTTGCGCAAATGCAGCTTGCTCTTATGGAGACCCCTTTAAGGGCGCAAATTCCACCGGAGCCATCATCTTTTGTTCCTTCATCGACCAACTTTGATGAACCAATCAAGCTTATTCTTCATTTAGAATCTTTCACTTCTTCTTCTCTGCCAAGTCTGAATCTGCCGTCATTCAGTTCAGACTTAGCAGAAAATCATCACTCTTTGATGGAGCAATAACTTTTGTTAAGCTCTCACCTGAAGGAAAAGGCGATGACGGTGGTGTCCTTGATTGGGACAGTGATTATGGTGATGATAATGATGATAACCCCTTCGAGGGTAAAGGCATTGGTGAAGACAAAGGGGGCCTTCCGGTGCTTCAGGAATGGACAATGGTGATCAAGTCCAAGCTCCTAAGAAAGGGAAATCCCGTTCAAAAGATATGCCATAAACATCCCCTTGTCCTTCTGCTCCTCCAGAGGAGGAAATCCCACTCATACCGAGAATCCACAAGAGAAAGAACAGGCTCCCTAGGCTTCCATTCCAGTTTCATAGGTATGGGCTTCTATATTTAAATGTCATACACTTCGAAGATAATAATTAGTGATAAATTATTTGTCTTAGATAAAGAAGAAGTCAAATTTTCCTAAAGAACAAAACTTGAGAGCAAACAGGTAGAAAATTAACAAGTTATATAGGAAGTTAGATAAATTAATATAGGAACACAATGCTCTATCTAAGAAATATCATAGTCTGGACAAAAGTACCTCCGTTTTATCGTCTTTTAAATATATCAGTGGGCGCCTCCTTTACGAAAGAAAGCACGTCTTCGGTACGACACTCTCTTAAAGGAAAATAGAGAGTTAATAACTTTATTCTGGATGATGATGGAAGAGAGAGATATCTTAATTAATTTTTTGTATAAATCATATTATAGACACTATATCATAGACTTTTCTTACTTAGGCGAATTCAGTGCGGGTCTCCTTAAATCTTTTCATAGAAGATACTTAGATGAATTCGGATCTAAATCGTATCTTGTAGCCTGTTGGAATTTACCGCAGGTTAGATCAATTCCTCAAGATCTTCCCTTGAAAAACTTAAGTACTATAAGGATAAATTTGTTTCTGAATTTTTCTCTAAGTCTATTTTGTACGAACCAGATGAACAATTGTAAATATGTAACAAGTAATAGATTTATGAATATATGTTTTTGTTATGTTTTCTATGCTTAGCTTCTTTTTATTGTGCTATTTCAGAATGTCGATTCTTTAGGTCGTGTCGTCCCAGGAGACCACCTAAGTCATATGTTAACTTGAGGAGATTTTACTCTAAAAATGCACCAATATTAAAGCCTCGAAGTTAGAAAGATATTTCTTTCTTCGGGATTTACAAAAATTATACTTGGAATACCCACTTCTCTGCTTTGACTTCCTCGATGAAAAAAGGAATCATTCTTAAAAAGAAATTAGAACATTCCATTCCAAATTAATTTGTAGTCGTGATAGTCCACCAGCCAGAAAATGGGATTATAGTAAATGTCCAATAGTTATAACTCCTGAAGGAATCACTATACCTTTTGACTCAACAGTCATGTTACAGCTAACACTTTAGACAAAGTTAGGAATGTGGTCTCTCAACTTTAGATGTGATGAAATTATTTGTTGTACCTTTTGACTTTGTGGTTATTTGAATTGTAATCGATTACCATAATAATAAAGATATCTTTCATCCAAAATTTGATTTTCTCTCATTTATTTTTATTTAAATAGGAGCCATAGTGATCTGCAACCTTTCTCGCTCAAAACTTAATATCCCACGTTGATGCAATCAGAAAGAAATTATTATTAGAGAGTGGAGTAATTATGGTTTGGGAGAAGTATTATTAGAACGTTTTGGTCGAAACATTGGAGCCATAAAATGGCACAAAGATACCTTATCCAAAAAACCATCTCCAGTAATCACAAGGATCACATTGACTATCTTGAAGCTTAAATTAAGAAAAAAGATGAAGTGATTAATATGTTCAAACGACAAGTGAAGTCGAGTCCCACAATCGACTTTGATGAAAAGACGTCAGAACTTATTCATCAAATAAGTGATTTAGAATTAAAATTGAAAGATAGTCAGGCTTAATGCGCCTCTTTAGAATTCATTTTGGGAAACAAGACTCCAAAGATTGAGCTTCCGATCCCACAATTAACCCCTTCTACTGCCAAGCCTACTAGGTCGAAACTCCTTGCTGCTTAGAAGTTTCCCACCAGCTCAACCCTCCCTCAGGTTTAGATGATGATGTGGTTGGGAACTGGTGTCGGAGGGTAAAATTTGAAATCGCCAAATATTTTGGTAAGCAACAAAAATTGAAGTATTCTCAGACCATCAATGAATATGCTGCCAAGAACCAGAAGCGGGAACATGGCAATTATTTTCTTAATAAGCGGGTTGTAGATTTAGAAAGGGAAAACATAACCCTTAGGGCTGCAAATAGTGCCTTTAATCGCGCCTTGAAAACAAACATTGACGTTATTGATGATGATAGCAGTATAAGAAGAAAAGAAAAAAAGCTTAAGGAAGTTCTCCGCGCAGCAATTAATCATGTCGTAAATCGTTCGGTAGCGAAGACTCTTAATAAAGCAGCTCAAGATTTGTAATTTATTTATGTATTTGAACCATGTGAATCTATCTTGTATATGATTTTGTCATTTGTAAATGACTTCATTAATTATGTAAATTATAGAAATTTTGTAAATATCACATGACTTGTGACCCATTTTCTATAGTGTAACTTTTAATATGCCTCTGAGTTGATCATTCAGCGACTTCTGTGCTTGTTGAATTTTTTTGTTACTCCTTCGCATTCGATTTTACTGAGAAAAATGTAGCAAACAATATCTTTAATTATTAGCTTGAAATTGACATGTTTTTCTATGTATATCATTTTCCTAAATAGAAAATCATCTTGTCAATTATATGAAAAGTGATTTATTCAAAATGTTAAGATCTTATCTTTAACCATGATGAGAAACGATTAAGGACTTAGCTCCTTCCACTTGTTTTGAATGCACAAAACTTGTAGGTAGTAGATTCTGCCTTATCATTATGTCATGAATATTAGAGTATAACTTTTATTCGATAAAGAACCAGATTCAAGAGTATTTCTGAAACTTTGAAGCAGTAAGTCTCTCACCTATTCTTTAACAATAATGGGATTTAAAAAGTTAGAAGCCTGAAGTTCCCATTTGGTGGGACTTAATAACGATGTTTTTTATAATATTCTTTGGCCAGATTCAGGCATTTGAGATGAATAGAAATCCGAGGATCTTGTACCCAGATTAGGGTTCAAATAAACAGCAGTCTTGATACCCAGATTCAGGTATAAGAAGTTAGTGATTGATAATGAGTCGAAACCCAGATTTGTGTGTTAGATTATTAGATCTTTATATGAAAGACTCGAAACTCTAATTCAGGTGTTGATAGCTGATGTTTAGAAATAAAAATCTTGAAACGCAGATTCGGGTACATCAAGATAATCAGTAGTTTATAGAGACCAGAAACCCAGATTCGGGTATTAGATTTTGAAATTCACATATGAGAATCCCAAATCCTAGATTCGGCAGTAATAGATGATGTCAAGAAAGTCCCAAAACCCAGATTTGAGAAATAATCAATGGACATTCATCTCACTCCTTTGCTTTTGTCCTTTCCGACATATAAGGACCCTTCAGGTTTTGCATAGAAATAATTTAATGGCTGCCCCTTGAGCTTGGATATCTTAGTCCATAATTAGATTTGCCACCTTTAGCTGAGCTAGGACATCTTAGCCCATAGTTGATTATGCCTCCTCTCTGGCCTGGACATCTTAGTCCATTATCGACTGAGCCTCTTCTTGGGCTTGGACATCTTAGTCCAATTTTAAATGAGCCTCACTTGGGCTTAGACATCTTAGTCCATTGTTTGAATGAGCTGAAAATGTGTACGCTTGTGCACAGTAATTATGGATCGTGTAATATGGACTAACAATATATGCGGAATGTTATTTATAATTGCTATACAAGTAAATATTCAATAAACTAACTATATAGCAATTCACAGATATAGAATAGTAAATGCAGTAAACTGTAAAAATCACACCAGAGATTTTTATACTGGTTCGGACCTCCCATCCTACGTCCAGTCCCAGACTTCTATCTGGATTTTCACTACCAACTACCTCGCTTCACCCTGAGGAACAGGTTTACAACACCCGAACAGCCGAACGGGATTTCGTGCCTCTTACAACACTGAGGACTTCAACAAAAAACAAATACAATTGCTATTGACAACTTGTGCTCTTGATAACACGGATTTGTCACTTGTAGTACACCCTTCCTATAATCTTATCCTCAAAATATGTAAATGATGTTTGTGAAGATTGAAGGAAGTATATTACTTATTGAATCAAAAGATATGAAATAATTTCAATGATTCAATAGGAAATTGAAATATTTGAGAGCTTTTAGAATGCAAGAGTATTTAGAAAGTAAGATCAGAAATTAGAGCTAGAATTGTTAGTTTTGAATCAATGATTTAGACGTGTTTATATAGAGAATAAATGGTTGTAACTCTTTGTGAAGAGTAGCCATTAATAGATATGATCATTGATGAAAGGTAAGAGATGCAACCATTGGAGAAAGAAGTGTCTTTTGGGAAAGGTTGCTCTCTGTTTAAAAACGGACGACAGGTCAAAAATGGCCGGTAGACAGGATTTCGAAAATATAGACGTTATGTGCATGTGTGCACGTTGATTGTGCAACTTGGACAGTAACGGTCGACCGCCCAAAAACTTACTGGTCGACCGGTCACTGATAACTTGCACAATGAATGTGCAATGCATATTATACCGTATATATTTCGATTATATTGAGATGCATGATGATTTGAGGATAGATTTTAACAAGTATAATACTATTACAACATCAAATAATCAATCTATGATCTATAGTACCAGATGAGCTCTTTTGGGAATCTTTATAGCCATGATGTCTTCGTTTTGTCGATCGCCTTTATTTCTTTGTCAGAAATCAAAAACTTCATAGAACCTGTGACTCAACATTCTCCCCCTTTTTGATTGATGACAACATATTTCTGAAATTCTGAATCTCCCCCGGAATATGTGATCTCCCCTTGAGATTTTGTCTGAATATATATATATATATATATTCCTGCAAATAATTGTTAGCACTTTCTCCCCCTTTGTCATCGACAAAAAGGAGTAATAGATAATCATAGGAATGTATCAACCAGAATATCCATTTTCCTCTTTTCTTAAGTGGGACCTGCAAAAAATATAATTAAGACCATGGTACCCACTTTTTATGGGGTCCTAAGAGTTAGATCTTAGGAATCCAAACCCATACGGGTCCGGTATTCCCTTTATATACATAATTAGAATTATAATGCACAGTATTCATGAATTGCTGAATGTATTTGTTCCTAATCAAATTGTTATTTGTTTTAGGAACCCATATTTTGATAGTCTTTGTATTTTCCTTTTGAAATTTCACGACTGGCTTTGGTTTGGAATATAATAAACTAAGATTTTTCTTAACTTCAACTTTCTTCTTTCTTTTATTATCAAGATGTTTCTTGATTTCTTGTTTCTTATATCCCAAACCTTGTTTATTTGATGCGGATTGTGAATTTTCAATGATTTTTTTCAAATTTTCTCGACCTTTGTTAAAGTTAGAAACATTTTGAGTAATGTCATCAAACTTTGTTTGTAAACTAGCTTTTTCTAGATCTAGAATTTTGACTTTTGCCTTAAGCTCATGATTTTCAGTAGTGAGAACATTATTTTTCTCTTTTTGAGCTTCTATTTCTTGACTCAAAAGAGATAGTTGAGAGTCAACATTAGATGATGATTCTTGAATTTTTTCAAGTTCTTCTTCTAATATTTTCTTCTCATCTTTTAACATATCTCGTTCAAACTCTACTCTACTTAAATCTGCTTTGACTAGTTTTAATTGACGCTTTATGTCTTTATATTTGACTATCAATTCATCATTAATATCAAGTAATTCATCAAATGTAGGAATTTGTACCTCATCTTCTGTTGCCATAAAACAAACATTAGCTTGTTCATTCTCCGAATCACTTTCACTTTCTGATGAAGATGAGTCTGAATCATCCCATGTTACTGAGAAGGCTCGTTTCTTTGACTTGTCCTTCTTATATTTGAATTTGTCATTTTCTGACTTCTTCTTTTGTTCTGGACAATCCTTCTGCATGTGCCCCTTTTTGTGGCAGTTGAAACATTCTATAGTGGATGAAGATGGTTTATTTGATCCAGGTTTCTTTTTGTTGTAACGACTGGCTTTTCGATATTTTAGGAATTTTTTGAATCCTTTTGCAATGAATGCCAGATCTTCATCTTCAGAATCTGATTCATTTTCATCTTTCTCGGCATGAAATGCTACATTTTTCTTTTCTTCTTTCTGTTCTTTTCTAGCCTGCAAATTTGCTTCATAGGACATTAGATTTCCTATCAATTCATCTGGCTTCATGACGGAAAGGTCATTAGCTTCTTCAATTGCTAATACTTTTCCTTCCCATTCACTAGTCAGAGAATGTAGGACTGTTGAAACAACATCAAAATCTGAATATTTTTGCCCTAATCCAATAAGTGCATGATGAATAGTTTGAAACCTTGAATACATATCATTGATTGTCTCATTCGGTTTCATTTTGAAATTTTGAAACTGACTTTTCAGCATAGCTATTTTGGCTTGTTTAACCTTGTTAGTACCTTCATGAGTGGTTTTCAGCGTTTGCCAAATTTGATATGCAGTAGTGCAGATACTAACACGGTTATATTCATTTTGGTCTAATGCACAAAATAACATATTTATTGCCTTTGCATTTACGGCTGCTGCCGTTTTCTCAACCGTTGTCCATTCTGAATATTCAGTTGTTGGATTCACTATATCTTTTTGGGTAGCATTCCAAGCATCATAGCTATTTGATTGCATAAAAAATGACATACGAGTTGCCCAATAGCTATAGTTGAGACCATTAAAGAATGGAGGTCTTTGTGTTGATTGACCTTCCGTGTAAGTGTTAGTGCTAGTGCTTGCGTTATTTGCCATATTACAAGAATATATCAAATAACGGTGTTACGGTTATATGATGACCTTGCTCTGATACCAAATGAAAATGTGTACGCTTGTGCACACTAATTATGGATCGTGTAATATGGACTAACAATATATGCGGAATGTTATTTATAATTGCTATACAAGTAAATATTCAATAAACTAACTATATAGCAATTCACAGATATAGAATAGTAAATGCAGTAAACTGTAAAAATCACACCAGAGATTTTTATACTGGTTCGGACTTCCCGTCCTACGTTCAGTCCTAGACTTCTATCTGGATTTTCACTACCAACTACCTCGCTTCACCCGGAGGAACAGGTTTGCAACACCCGAACAGCCGAACGGGATTTCGTGCCTCTTACAACACTGAGGACTTCAACAAAAAACAAATACAATTGCTGTTGACAACTTGTGCTCTTGATAACACGGATTTGTCACTTGTAGTACACCCTTCCTATAATCTTATACTCAAAATATGTGAATGATGTTTGTGAAGATTGAAGGAAGTATATTACTTATTGAATCAAAAGATATGAAATAATTTCAATGATTCAATAGGCAATTGAAATATTTGAGAGCTTTTAGAATGCAAGAGTATTTAGAAAGTAAGATCAGAAATTAGAGCTAGAATTGTTAGTTTTGAATCAATGATTTAGACGTGTTTATATAGAGAATAAATGGTTGTAACTCTTTGTGAAGAGTAGCCATTAATAGATATGATCATTGATGAAAGGTAAGAGATGCAACCATTGGAGAAAGAAGTGTCTTTTGGGAAAGGTTGCTCTCTGTTTAAAAACGGACGACAGGTCAAAAATGGCCGGTAGACAGGATTTCGAAAATATAGACGTTATGTGCATGTGTGCACGTTGATTGTGCAACTTGGACAGTAACGGTCGACCGCCCAAAAACTTACCGGTCGACCGGTCACTGATAACTTGCACAATGAATGTGCAATGCATATTATACCGTATATATTTCGATTATATTGAGATGCATGATGATTTGAGGATAGACTTTAACAAGTATAATACTATTACAACATCAAATAATCAATCTATGATCTATAGTACCATATGAGCTCTTTTGGGAATCTTTATAGCCATGATGTCTTCGTTTTGTCGATCTCCTTTATTTCTTTGTCAGAAATCAAAAACCTCATAGAACCTGTGACTCAACATGAGCCTCACTTGAGCTTGGACATCTTAGTCCATTGTTTGATGGGCCACTTCTTGGGCTTGGACATCTTAGTCCATTGTCCGGTGCTCTTGGTTAGCTCATCTTAGAGGCTGAAACCAAGTACTTACCCAACCTACCTCCAGGAGGCGCCCTGCCCTGGCCCTTTTGCGGTGCGGAGAGGGGCTTATTCGGTGCTCTACCCTGGCCATCTTAAGCATAGATAGAGGCATACTCCGTCCTCCCTCTAGGAGGTGCCTTAACCTGGCCATAGAGTGGCACGGATAAAGGCTTGTTCGATGCTCTACCCTGGCCATCTTAGGCATGGATAGAGGCTTACTCTATCCTCCCTCTAGGAGGTGCTCTGCCCAGGCCATCTCGGCGCGGACAGAGGCTTTTCTACAATTTTAGATAGACTACCATCTTAAGTATTATCCAAATTTGAGGAGAATTTCACTCCTAACTATGTAGACATTTTCTTTATGGAAAGTTGTTCTTCATTAATCATTCTCAAGTTCCTTTTACAGACTCACGTATCTTTCCTTGTCAAAAGAAATTGATGATTATTCCCTCCAGGGTTTTGCAATGGTTGGTTTCTTGGAAATTCATCATATGATAGTGGTAGAAGAATCCTCCCAAGTTTCTTTCATGTTTTGGCCTTTTCTTTTGTGATGGCCAATAGTTAAGTTCATCCTTTGTTAGCAAGTACATGTTTTCCATTTATGTTGTTAAGTTGCACTCTTTTGGAAGTCTAGACTTGAAACTTGACCCATGAGGATGGCACTTTGACTTTTTATTTTTTAGCTTTATCATTTCATGCTCTTCAATTATTTTCTTTTCGCCACCCTTTGAACCACTTGGGTTGGAAGCGCTCTTATTACAGTTGGTTGCCATTTGTGTGCAAAGGCATTGTAATCATTTATTATCTCTTTCTCAAAGATTATGCCCTTGGAATATTGTTGGATTGTTTTTCCCATTTGACTAAAGATATTGTCACTTCCATTTGTTCTATTTCCAAGTGCAAAGATTGGGTTAGGGCCTAAATGAAAGGGATTTAGACTCCATTTCTCAGGGTCATAAGATTCTGCTTTCATTTTGTCATAATCCTTAACGCTTCGAGCCTTAGTCTTTGCTCTTCATCTTGAATGGAGCATTTGATGTCTACTTGGAAGAATCTTATCGAGTGTGGTTCAGAAGACCAAAGTTTAGATCTTTTAATTCTTCTGGCTATGATCAAACCAAAGTAGACAAACTTGATGTAGGATTGATCCAAGGTGGTGAGAGAATGGTAGTGTTAAGGGGTTAACAAAGTCGAATGTTCAAGCCCTCCTTCTAGTGCTAAAATGTGAACAAGATTTTTTATCACCACCCCAAAGTTATTCCAAGAAGGGTGGATTGACTTATTTGAATGAAGGATGTGATACCCTTAAGAGTTGCCTTTAAATTTATCTTCTCTTATTATTGATTCTTAAGTCAGAATTTTCGACGTCGTTTAAAGGTTTAGTCCTTGGATTGGATAACCTTTCATCTCAACTGATCTAATATGAGGTTCCTTGCATAAATTATACCTTTTGGTTAGGTGGAAATTCCCAGAATTTTTCCTTTTATGGTTGATTTTAATCTTGTAGAAAGATTAGAGTGATTGCCCTCTTTGGATTCAAGTAGAATAACGAATTCCTCGGTGGATATGTAGTAGCTTTCGACCTAGTCGAAAGGTTTGATCACTTATATCAAGTAGGTTTTAACCTTGTTGAATGGTATGGGAATGACCTCCTTTGGATTGAACCTTACAGATTACGTTTTTGACCTTTTAGAAAGGTTAGATCACTAGCTTCAGAAGGTACAGGTATTGATTGAGTATAGAGAATTGCAAACCTTGTCGAAAGTTTTAAACCATCGATCCAATAATTTTGGAAGGTTTTGGTGAATATTGAACTAATTAAGTTGTCGACCTTGTCAAAGGGTACAGATTGTAGAGTTGTAGGCTTTGAATGGTTGCAGTAGTTGTTTATGTAGGAATATTGTTGACCTTGTCGGCAAGAACCTTTCGATGAGGTTAAACTTGAAAATTAGAGTTAAACCAGCAAATATTTAAGCAAACGGTAAAGTAATTGTTATCCCGCCTTTTGGCAAGGCCGTGACACCAAGAACTTGACTAGAAACCAATGACAGTTCGCCTTGGAGATCGGTTATACGCAGGCTAACTATGGATACCGATGAATTTTTTCCGAGTCTGGATTGAGCTAAAATTGATATGACATGACAAGCAAAGCTATGAGAGCCAACATTCCGAATTTCAAGTCAATCGGAGTTCATATGCTCCAGATATTGATGGATCACGGCTGAGAAATCCAAACTTGCATCGATCATAACTGGAGATCTACAAGTCCAAATGCCACCAAATTTGGACAGGAGCTAACTGGCAACCTAAGGAATTTCAGCTCAATCGGAGCAAATCTTGATCGATTCGAAGTTGAGTTCGAATCGATATGGACCAACTTGCATCGATCATAACTGGAGATCTACAAGTCCAAATGCCAGCAAATTTGGACAGGAGCTAACTGGCAACCTAAGGAATGTCCATGCCTAATTTCAGCTCAATCGGAGCAAATCTTGGTCGATTCGAAGTTGAGTTCGAATCGATGTGGACCAACTTGCATCGATCATATCTCGAGATTTACAAGTCCAAATGCTATGAAATTTTCACAGTAGCTTACTGGCAACCTAAGGAATTTCCATGCCAAATTTCAGCTCCATCGGAGCAAATCTTGATCGATTCGAAGTTGAGTTCGAAACGATCATGGGCTAACTTGCATCGATCATATCTTGAGATATATATGTCCAAATGCTATGAAATTTTCAGAGGAGCTTACATATGACCTGAGGAATGTTCATGCCAAATTTCAGCTCAATCGGAGCAAATCTTGATCGATTCGAAGTTGAGTTCGAATCGATCCCAAAGTGGGCCAGGATTTCCTGAATGCGGGCATGTGGGCCCCCTCACATGCCAGAAGTGGTCTCCCGAAATTTAGGCGAAATATCAACCTCCTACACCTATAAATAGAGCCCATGGTCATTCAAAAAAGGGGTCGGACAATTTTAAGTACTAAAGAGCGCCCAGATTCTGCTAGATTTACTCCAGATCACCACCGCTGCTTTAGATTGAGACTTAGCATATGAATTCAGTTGTACGACATTATAAGAAATTGTAATCTTCAAGTATCGAGCAATAAAATCATCAAACTTCATAGTGGACGTAGGCAGAACGCCGAACCACTCTAAATCGCTTGTCTTTGCAATTTACTTTCTGTTATTTTGGAGTTTTTGTTAGATAATCCTCAGTTTAAATTTTCTTTCTTCACTTTTATCTCTTCAAAAACTTCCGAAGAGTGTTGTGCCCATTTTTGGTACAAACAGTAATTAACAAAGTTTTGGACTTCCCTCTTTTCCCAAGAAAAAGCATTCTTTTATTAAGTTCCCCAAATCAACACCCAATTAGGGTTACAATGCTTTGATTAAGAATTTAGAAGAATAGAATGAGAGAAATCGGATCCCAAAACATGACCCCTTTGGTCTTGTTTATAGATCCCCTTTCGACTTCATGCTCTCGATTGGGTCGGAAGGTCACCCTTTTATATGCAGTTGTGAAACTTTCTACTTTGTCGAATGGTTTGCCTTTCATCTACTATTATGGGCCTTTTGACATCGTCGAAAGGTCTGCCTTTCTTTATGTCTTCATGAACCTTTCGACTTTGTCGAAGGGTTTACCTTCTTTATACTGTTGTGAACCCTTGGACCTTGTCGGAAGGTTTATCTTCACTTTATTGTTGTGAACCTTTCGACCTTGTCGGATGGTTGCCTTTCACTTGATTGTTGTCGAAAGGTTGTCCTTCATTCTTTGCTGATTTATGAGTGTGGCTTTCTACATAAAGCCTTTCGACATTGTCAAAAGGTATCCTAGATATGCTTCGATTGGTTCGAAAGGCTTGCTATGCTTTCGGAAAGGTCATTATGGAGTTGCTCACACTTGCTTTGTCTTCTTCATCTTCTTCGAAATGTAAGAACTCCTTGGATACTAAGAGATGGAATCTTTTGAATCCTTCGAAAGGTTTAGGACTGTTAAACTCTGATGACTGCATCCCTTCGACTCCTTCAAAAGATTCGGCTTGTGCTTCTCTTCTTTTGTCTTTATTGGAATACCTTTCGACTTAATCGATAGGTTGATTTTTGGTGTAACATCATATACTCTAGATCTTCCTTTCTTAAGTTAGTTTTCCTTCGATCGTTAGATATGAATTTTGTACTTGAAGATGTTTTTCCTTGAATTCTTATTATAATTTACTTTCGTCGCTACATTTTTTATTAGTAATTCTTATTTAGTGAAAAAGTAGGATGTAGATTAGTCCTGGTGCCATTTGGTGATATGAAGATCTTGTATTGAAACCAAATTCTGAATTCAATGAAAAATTCAAAAATCATCATAAAATTCTATAATAGAATATAGAATTCACAAAGTTAGGAATCCAATTAGAGACCCATAGGGGAATAAGGAATATGCAATCCATAAATTACAATAAAAATCCACAAGGAAGATTAAAATCCATAAAATCAGAAAACTAAGAAGAGACCATCCAAAATCAAATCAGTAAATCGAGAAAACGAAATCCATAAATCATCATGGAAATCCATAAGGAAATTTTGGAATTCTAAATCAGAAATTTAATAAGTGATCATCAAAAAATTCAATACGGAAACTAGGAACATGAAATTCATGAATCATTATGAAAATGAATAAGGAATTTCAAGATTCACAAAATTAAAGATCTAATATGTGATCATCAAAAAGTCGTTAACCATAAAATCTACTTGATAACAGAAATATGAAAGGAAGTTAATAAGGTTGAGGTTTCGATGAAGAGTTAGGCCTAGTCATCATGAAGGAGATAAAAAGGATGTTTCTAAGGCATTGAGCAAGTATCGATGGAGTCGAAAGCATCAACTAATCATACAGTGCAAATGCCTTTGACCCATATGGAAATAGACGGACCACTTCCACCACTACCAACCTTTCGACACAGATGAATTAGCAATATTGACTTCAGAACACCTTTCAAAGGCAATCGATATTTCTCTCCCAACTACATGTTAAACCTTCCGAAATCAAAGGCTTCGCTAGTGGCCTTTTCAAAGCAAACCAAGCCTTTTGAACCGGTAAAGATCCATCCTGGACACCTTTCGACAGTGTCGAAAGGTGCTATGAAGAAAGCAATACTCAGAAATTAGCAAAGGCAAAAGAATGGTAAAGGCCCTTTTGACAACATCGAAAGGAGACATGGTTTTTGATCAGGTCGAAAGGTTAAGAGAGAATGAAGAAGCTGTTTGAGTATGGCAAGAAGAACAAGGAAGCCTTTCGGTAACATCCAAAGGAAACAAAGCCTTTGACAACATTGAAGGGAAACATAGCTCTCCACAACATCAAAGGGAAACATAGCTTTCGACAATGTCGAAAGGAGGCATTGCTTTTGACTAGGACAAAGGCTCAAAACAGCAGATAAGGAGAAGACCTTTCGACCCGGTAGAAGGCAAGGAAGCGAAAGGATAAATCAAGAAGCACAAGAGAATACCTTTTGACGTCTTCGAAAGGTTCATGACCTTTCGATCAAGTCGAAAGGTTTAATGCGGTATATAAAAAGGGGGCCTTTCGACCCAGTCAAAAGAAAAGGCGCAGAAGGGGCCGACCTACATCTATAAATAAGACCCAAGTGGTCCAGTTTGAGGGACCAGATTTTGGAACTTTGAATTCATTTTCTTTACTCTACTTTCTTAGCAATAATTGTACTTAGAAAAAAACCCTAAATTAATTGGGAAGAAAGCTCAATTTCTTGTAACTCATTTTGGATAATAAATAAAAATGGAGATAGCTTATTCATAATAGATATTAGCATCGAGGAAGATCATTAAGATCATTAGCTAGACTAATGATCAATTGCACATGATTCTAACCTATTCTCAAAATCTCTTTTGATCTATGCTATACGTAAGATCGACTTAGGCATTTCCAATCGAAACACATCACCGTCAAAACCTATACTTGATGCTGAAAACAAAAATGATGATGGGGTATTGATTAAGTTGAATGCATGAGTTAAGGGAATATCTAAATCGATCTTATATAAGGAGTATAAAGTGGATTGTAAACTATTAAACTAGGACTTCTTTGTAAGGTGGAACACGTTCGACCTAGTCGTAGGAGTACTTCCGAAAGGATTCCTGGTTTATATTGCCTAACAATCATTTAGGATGGAATTCATTCAAGGGGAACCTACTCATTTAGGCATCTGAACCCTTTTGAAGGGAATCCATGGGAAGAATATTGGCGCTAAAGGGGTTGAAGACAATCAAAACAAACTATTAGAATAATCATCCCCTTTTGACAAAGTTAAAAGGTCCGAAATGGTGCCATCTTATATGGTTAAAGAGGGTAGAAGACATTAATGATTGATTTTTTTCAACTTCCAAGGGAGATGAAACTCATTAAAGTGATGACTTCGAGAGCTATATGTTGTGAAAAACTGCTAGATATAATTTGACTATCCAACCTAATCGATAGGTTGGAGTGACAACATCATCCCTTTCGACATGGTCAAAAGTTATAGCAATTTACTATTATTCTAACCTGGTCAAAAGGTTGGAGTGGGCATGTCATCATTTTCAACAAGGTCGAAAGGTCAAAAGTTTTGAGCGGCCCCATTATCCATTTCGACAAGGTAGAAGGGTTTGGTGATTCACTATTCCTTTTAACCAGGTCAATTTGGTCGACAACTAGAGTTATCACCTGAAATCCTTTCGACTAGGTCATTCGATTCGAAAGATGTGCATTCGAAAGCGATAACCCTCTTAACAACATGGTCATGTTCAAATAGAATTATCTTATAAAAAGCATTGGGATGTTGAAAAGATTTCTTGTTAACATTTTTGGCGCTAGAAAGAGGGCCAGAACCTTCGACCATGTTTCTATATACAGACTAATTATGGATCATTTTTCTAGCATATGAAAAATGAGGTCAAAGCTTTGAGTGGACTTGCGGAGGGAGCAGTACACACTACCGGAAGAAAATATTGCTCCAACTTTCAGCCTAGAGAGGTTCTTCTAGGGAAAACTTCGTTCCGACACTTCAAGATGAAAACACAGCAAAAATCAAGTATTTGGAACAACAGCTGCAAGAAATGCAGGAACTGCTAAAGATAGTTTTTTCTCATAATTCATCAAAAACTCCGAGACAGACTCAAGAAGAAGAAGTGGTCTCACCTACGAGAAATCTAAAGACCAACTCCAAAGATTTCAAAGATAAGGTGGACTTGACCTCCTCGAAAAAGAAGGAACTTCCCCAAACAAGAGCCAATCATCAAGGAAGAGTTGTCGAAAAATTCTTGGAACAGTCAGGCAGTTCAACGTCTAAAGAGTACCACCCAAGTCAGAAAAATTATGGCGATGTTGAAGCTTTTCTTAAAGATGTTGCCTAGAATGCTATCAAAGATGCTATGAATTCTAAAGGGAAAAGAACCATGGACGAGAATGTCAATGTTAATGAGAGAGTGTCTCCTTTCACTGATGAGATCATGGCATCGATAATACCTCCATATGTCAAAACCCGTCTATGAAATACCACGGGGATATGGATCCTGATGATCATCTTATGGATTTTCATAGCCAGATAGACTTATATAAGGCTTCTAGGGAAGTCAGATGCCGACTATTCCCCGTTACACTCCAAGGGGCGACAACCAAATGGTATAGATAGCATAGAGAAAAAACTGTCTACTCCTGGAGACAGGTTTCCTACGAATTCTCAACTCAACTTTGTTTTGCAAGGATCCTACTATTGATTATACGGCCTTGGCAAACATAAAGCAAAGGCAGGGTGAATCTCTGTGGGACTATTTGAGAAGATTCAATGTAGAAGCTTTGAAGGCTAAGGACATGAATGACCGTGACAAGATCATAGTCGTCCACTCTGGTTTAATCGAGAATATCCCTTTGTGGAAGCAACTCTTTGTCAATGGCTGCAAAGATCTAGAGCACTTTCACTTTCAGGCTGATAAGTTCATCCGGATGGATGAACTTTACTATGCTAAGAGAAAGACAATTCCCAGAAAGGAGGGAGGAAAATTTGGCTTGGACCGTAGCCATAAAAGGGTCAGATGGGAGAGCCAGTTGCTAATAAAGTCGCTTTAAACAAGCCACTGTCTTACATATATGCTACAGCTAATGAAAGAGTCAACATTCCTACTTCCCACAAATCTAAGAATAATCCAGAGTAGAGGAAGGGAGGGGACTACTATGCCTGTCATAAAGCTAATGGCTATAAAACGAAGAAATGTAGAGTTCTGACCGGAATAATTCAAAAGCTGATTTGAGAAGGCCATCTCAAAGAATTTATCCAAGATCAGCACAAAGCCCAACGAACTGTAAATGCTTCAAAGAAATGCCTGGGCAATGCTGTAAATGTGCTAGAGGATGAAGACCCCTTAAGCTTAAGCCCTCCAATTAATAGGATAGATGTGATCCATGGCGGGCCACATCCTACAGGAAGTAGTAAAGGGGATCGAAGCAAATATATTAAAGAGGCCAAGGAAGGAACTTATTTAGTTCAAGAAGAGCCTCCAACAAAGAGCCTATGTCTTAACATCTAAATGCCTAATCTGGTGGTCACCCCATAAGATCTACGCAAAGGAGTCCATCATCCCTATAACAACCCCTTATGATTACTGCACAAATTGGGATGTCTATTGTCTCCAAGATTCTGGTGGATACAGGTAGCGCAGTTAATGTCATCTTCAAACATGCTTTCGACCAGATGAATATCCCAGAGCACAAATTAAAGCTGAGCACTAAGCCGATATTTGGGTTCAACAACAAGGGGCCAACTCCAACGGGGCAAATAAAGCTACTTTTAAAATGGGACTACCTCCAACTTACCTGACATTTGAAACTCTCTTTGTGAAATGTATTTTGCCTGCTTGATCGATACAAAAGAAATTATTTTTCTTACTTTGATTCTTTTACTATTTTACAGCCTTCGGATGATAGATTTTCGCATCCAACATTCGAAGCAAAGATTAACATTAAAAAGTCTAATAAACGTATGTATCAAAGGCACATTCTTGCAGTAAGCAAGAGAAAGAGAATTGATGCTAACTTAAAAAAGCAGGATCCTTTAGACACAGATTCTCGAGGTGAAACAGATAGGATAAAACCCATAGAAGACCTTGAGGAAACCCATATAGATTTAGAAGACGCTTCTAAAATGCTCGAAGTAGGAAAAGATCTTGATAATGAGTTAATGAAAGACTTGATTTAGTTCCTCAAAGTCAACAAGGACGTGCTTACTTGGTCACATTCTGATATGGTGGGAATTGATTCGAATGACATGTGCCGTGACCTTAACATCATCCAAGGAGCAAGTCTCATCAAGCAAAAAAAGAGGCAATTGGATAAAGTTCGAACCGATGCTCTATAGGAAGAAGTTGATAGGCTCCTTGAAAATGTGTTAATCCGAGAGATATATTATCCTAAATGGTTGGCTAACCCGGTTTTGGTGATGAAGTCAAATGGAAAATGGGGAACATGCATTGACTACACAGATCTAAATAAAGGATGCCCAAAGGATTATTTCTAGCTACTAAAAATAGATCAATTAGTGGATGCAACGAATGGACACAAGTTGTTATCCCAAATGGATGCTTATTCAAGATACAATCAAATACCGATGTTCAAGCCAAATGAGGATCATACCAGTTTCATAATAGAATGGAGACTTTATTGTGAAAGGGCCATGCCGTTTGGGCTAAAGAATGCTGGGGCCACTTATCAATGATTGGTTAATCAAATGTTCAAGGAACAGATTGGTAGAAACATGGAAGTTTATGTTGTGAAATGCTAGTAAATTCTAGCGAGCCTGAGAACCATCTTAAGGACCTGGAGGCTGTGCAGTTAATGCCCCGCTATTACCCCGCTATAACCCCGCTATATCTCATAGCGGGTTTCTACCGCTATGATTTTTCCATATAGCCCTACAATATAGCCTTTCCGCTTTAATCCCCGCTATTTCCGCTATATCCCGTTATTTCCGCTATATTCCGTTATTCCCGCTATATCTTCTTTAATAAAATGAATTAAAAAATTCAATTTATACATTATAAAAATTATGAAACTAATTTATTTGATTTAATTTTTAATATATTTTCATAAATGAAAATACTCTAATATTCTACTAAATTCAATTATGTTATATAGCAGTTTTACGTTTATTTAAAGTATATTCGCACATGTTTTTATTTAAAAATTATTTATGTATCAGTTACAATTCAATTGAATGATAATTTTTCATTTAATTACCATTTATATATTCGTAAAAACATTAAGTACGAGTTTTATATGCTATTTTAAAGCCATCCGCTATATCCCGCTATATCCTCGCTGTATCCCCGCTATGACTTTTTGCACCTCCACCGCTTTGAATCTGCCGAGCGCTTTAACTGCACAGCCTGGAGGAAATGTTCAAGATATTGCGGAGGTATCAAATGAAGCTGAATCCACTAAAGTGCTCTTTTGTGGTCCACTCTGGAAATTTCTTAGGTTACCTAGTATGTTCTCAAGGAATTGAGGCAAGTCCGACCAAATTCAAGCCATAAAAGACAAAGCTGAACCTAAAACTAGTAAAGAAGTAATGAGCTTAAATGGAAGAGTAGCTTCCCTAAGCAGGTTTATTTAAAAAGCTACTGATAAGTTTATTCCTTTCTTCGATGTGATTAAAAAAAATAAGAACTTCTAATGGGGAGAGGAGTACAGAAGAGCTTTCTTGGAATTAAAAAGCCATTTGGAGAAACCGCCGATACTCTAAAGTCCCGAAAGCGGGTAAATATTATATCTATACAAGGCGGTGTCAGAACATGTGGTCGGTTTGGTGCTCATTCGAGAGAGAAATGGGGGACGGCTCCCAAAATACTATGTAAGAAGGCGGTTAAAAGATGCAGAGGTTCGATACCAAGTCATAGAGAAGTTAGGCCATTGTTTGATTCTCACAACATGAAAACCCAGAGCATACTTTCAGGCACATTTGATCAGAGTATTGACCAATTTTCCTCTTAAGCAAGTTTTTAGTAAGCTTGAGACTTCAAGAAGGTTGGTGAAATAGGGAATTGAAATCAGCCAATATGATAGAATTTCAACCACGAGCTACAATTAAAGGGAATGCGCTGGCAGACTTTGTTAATGAATGAACCAGCTATGTAGAAGAACAATTGGAAAAAGAGAAGAAACAAAAGGCCACGTGGTAATTATTTTTGGATGGATCGTCAAATGAACAAGGTGCTGGCGTAGGATATATAATCACAACCCCAGATGGACATCGTTTTCATTATGCCACGAAACTAGGAGTTCCTATAACCAATAATATGGTAGAATATGAATCAATGGTAGCAGGATTAAATTTGGCACTAGAATTAAAAATCCAACGAATACAGAATTTTAGTGACTCTCAACTGATGGTAAATCAAGTAAAGTAGACATACCAAACAAAAGACCCCAAGCTATCTTTGTATGTTAAGAAGATATTACAAATGCTTGCTTTGTTTGAAGATTTTTCGATAAATCAAGTTTCGAGAGCATAGAATGCACAGGCAAACTCTTTAGCAAATTTGGCCAGCTCAAGGGGAACCCTTGAGA
The DNA here is from genome assembly GCA_030737815.1 of Allium fistulosum. Taxonomy (NCBI): domain Eukaryota; kingdom Viridiplantae; phylum Streptophyta; class Magnoliopsida; order Asparagales; family Amaryllidaceae; genus Allium; species Allium fistulosum. The sequence continues at coordinate 672,522,387 of CM060905.1, forward strand.
CACGAATTGTCCCTATCGGATATCAAGAAAAGCCATGTATTGAAAAGGAAAAATCCAAGCAGGGGAAAGAGTTGCTAGTTATGACAAGATCTCAGACCAAGTCTCAAAAGGGAGAGGAAAAAGAATGTGGTCAAGAGTTAACAGAAGAAAGGGGGAGCCAACCAAAGCCAAATATCATATATAATGATACATGGATGTCACCCATTATTGAGTATTTAGTTAAGGGGATACTACCGTCCGATAAAGGAGAAGCGAGAAAAATCAAGAGATAAGCTCCAACTTTTGGTATGATGAATGCAATCCTCTATAAAAAGGGATATGCTCTTCCCTATCTTAGGTGTGTAAGCATGAATGATGGGATAAAACTAATGGCTGAAGGACACGAAGGATTTTCTGGTGACCATTCAAATGGAACAATGCATGGAAAGAAAATAATGAGGCTGGGATTTTACTGGCCCCACATGGTAAACCAAGCCATAAATTATGTGAAAAGATGTGAGAAATGCCAAAATATTAAAAGATACCCAGGTTGCCCCCAAGTCAATTAACTCCAATCACAAGTCCATGGCCCTTCGATGTATGGGGAATAGATTCAATTGGACCATTACCAATTTCAATGGGAGGAGCGGAATATGTCATAGTGGCCATTGACTATTTTACCAAGTGGGTTGAAGCTGAACTACATTCGGAAATCACTTCTAGGAAAGTATTCAGATTTGTTATCAAGAACTTCTTAACCAGGTTCGAAATTCCCCGGAAAATAATTTCTGACAATGGAACACAATTTGAGAGTGAAGAATTCTCCCGGTTCTGCCACAAAAATGGGATTATTAAAAGTTTTTCATTTGTCGCACATCCAAAAGCTAATGGAGAAGTTGAGCTAGCAAACAAAACCACAAAAACAATTCTGAAAAAGCGACTAAATAAGGCAAAAGGAAATTGAGTAGAAGAGCTGCCATTAGTGTTATGGGTCGACCAGACATTTGCTAAGATAGCAATGGGACATACTCTATTTTCTTTGATATACGGGTGTAAGGCAATGCTACCAGTTGAGATTGAAATACCCTCACACCGGAGGATTGCCTACGCATTAGATAAGAATCAAGAATTGAAAAGAGAATCACTGGACTTGATACATGGGCTAAGAGATGAAGCAGTGGTAAGAACCACCAAATATCAGAGAAGAATCTCGAAATATTACAACTAAAGAGTAAGAGCTCGATCATTTCAAAAGGGGGATTTGGTACTCCGTAGAGTAATGGCCAATACTAAGAATCTTGCAGATGGACCCCTAGGACCAAACTGGGAAGGGCCATTAATTATATGTAAAGCAACCCCTCCAGGAGCCTACAAATTGTGCCGACAAGATGGCAACATGGTACCTAGAACATGGAATGTCGAATACTTAAGGCCATATTTTCCAAAGATGGATTAGTAAAGAACTTCTTTCTATAAAGAGAAAATCTACATGGTTGGGAGTGAAATGCTCCGTATATTTGGATACTACCTAAGATGGTAGAAAAGCCTCTGTCTACGCCGAGATGGCCAGGGCAGAGAACCTCCTGGAGTGAAGGCGAGTAAGCCTTTAGCCGCTCCATAAGATGGCTAGGTTAAAGCACTGGACAAGCCCTTAGCCATGCCTCTGCTCGGGTTAGGGCACCTCCTAGAGCGAGGACGGAGTAAGCCCTTAGCCGTGCCATAAGATGGTCATGTTAAAGCATTGAACAAGCCCTTCTCACGCCACGCAATGGCCAGGTTAAGGCACCTCCTCGAGGGAGGATGGAGTAAGCTTTATCCGTGCCATAAGATGGCCAGGGCAAAGCACCGAACAAGCCCCTATCCACTTTGCAAAAGAGCCAGGGCAGGGCACCTCCTGGAGGCATGTCAGGCAAGTCCTGGGTTCCAAACTCTAAGATAATCTAACCACTAGCACCGGACAATAGTGGACTAAAATGTCCATGCCTGAAGAGAGGCTCAATAACAATGGACTAAGATGTCCGAGCTCAAATAGAGGCTTGGTCAACAATGGACTATGATGTCCTAGCCGAGATAAAGGCTCGTCAATTTATGGACCAAGATGTCCAAGGTCCAGAGGAGGCTCGTCAAATGAAAAACTCAAATGTCTAAGTCAAAAAAGCGGCATATCTATTCAGAGACTAAGATATCAAAGCTCAAGAGGCAACTAATCAAATTATTTCTATGCAAGACCTAAAGGGCTCATATATGTCGAAAAGGACGGAAGCAAAGGAGTGAAACAGAACTCCATAGATTATTACCCAAATCTAGGTTTCGGGACTTTCTTGATATCATCTATTAATGCCTGAATCTGGGCTTCGAGATTCTCGTATATGAATTACAGAATTTAATACAAAAATCTAGGTTTCGGGACTTTATCAATCACCGTCTTTATTAAGCCCGAGTCTGGATATGGGAACATTGTCGATTATTACAATCAATTATACTCAAACTTGGGTTTCGAGATTACCATTTGATTTTGGTCTTAATGCCCTAATATGGGTTCATGCTTCTATTATGAAGATAATTTTCATAAATTTCTGGTTGCTCAACATATGCCCTAACGCGGACAAGGGATGTCTATTTTTAACAACTATATGACTACACTATACATGCCCTAATCTTGGCTGAAGATTGTTTCTGCAAAGAGAATTGACTAACATATGCCCTAATCTAGGCTCAAAGCTTATTATGAGGATAATGCCTATCAATTCCTGTTTAGTTGACCATAAAACCCGAATCTTGGTGTAAAAGTGCCATACATGGAACTATTTTTGGATATTGATATTCGAATTCTGAATGTCACGTTATCAACTTCCAAACTTCACAAGTTAATACCCTAATCTGGGTGGGTCTCATGGTTGATATGATTTTGTTGAGACTATTACAAACAACCGAAAATTTCAAATTGGCCTTCTTAATGCCAAAGTTGAAAGTTGGTTTTTATTAATTCCAAATGGCACTTACCAAGAAAATAAGGGCATTAATATGTTGATCTACCACTAAACATTCATATATGTGTGATAGTAACATCGAATATCATTAACTTTGAATTTTGGAGGAAAAGTAAAGTTATGAAGAGTAAAGAGGCTATGAAATCTTTGTCCTAAAGAACAAAAGCTTCTTTCATAAAAGGGGGCAAAATGTTAACCAAAAAATCTACTTGATAATGAAAATGTGAAAGGAAGTTAATAAGGTTGAGGTTTCGATGAAGAGACAGGCCAAGCCATCACAAAGGACATAAAAAGGATGTTTCGAAAGCATTGAGAAAGTATCGAAGGAGTCAGAAGCATCAACTACTCATACAGGTCAAAGGCCTTCAACCCAGATGGACACAGATGGGCCCTTCCTCCACCACCAACCATTCAACACAAAGGAACCAACAATGTTGACTTCAGAACACCTTTCGAAGGCAATCAATAATTCGCTCCTAACTACACGTTAAACCTTACGAAATCAATGGCTTCGTCCACAAAGTGGCCTTTTCGAAAGCATAGCCAGCCTTTCGAACCGGTCAAGATCCATCCTGGACACCATTCGACAGTGTCGAAAGGTGCTATGAAGAAAGCAAAACTCAGAAATCAGCAAAGGCAAAAGAATGTTAAAGGCCCTTTCGACAACGTCGAAAGGAGACATGGTTTTCGATCAAGTCTAAAGGTTTGTTAGAGTATGACAAGAAGAACAAGGATGCCTTTTGACAACATCGACGAGAAACATAGACTTCAGCAACATTGAAGGGAAACATAGCTCTCAACAACATCAAAGGGAAACGTAGCTTTCAACAACATCGAAAGGAGGCATAGCTTTCGACTAGGATAAAAGGCTCAAAATAGCATATAAGGAGAAGACCTTTCGACCCGGTCAAAGGCAAGGAAGCAAAAGAATAAACCAAGAAGCACAAGAGAATACCTTTTGACGTCGATGAAAGGTTCATGACCTTTCGATCAAGTCGAAAGGTTTGAGGCGGCATATAAAAGGAGGCATTTCGACCTAGTCGCAAGACAAGGCGCGGAAGGGGCCGACCTGCATCTATAAATAAGACCCAAGGGGTTCAATTTGAGGGACCAAATTCTAGAATTCTGAATTCATTTTCTTTACTCCACTTTCTTAGCAATAATTAAACTTAGGAAAAAACCCTAAATCCATTTGTGGGGAAGGCTCAATTTCTTTTAACTCATTTTGGATAACAAATAAAAATGGTGATAGCTTATTCATAATGGATATTGGCGTCGAGGAAGATCATTAAGATCATTAGCTAGACTAATGATGAATTGCATATGATTCTAACCTATTCTCAAAATTTCCTTTTATTTATGCTATATGTATGATTGACTTAGGAATTTTAAATCAAAACACATCAACATAGAAACCTATACTTGATGCTGAAAAAAAATGATGATGGGGTGTCGATTAAGTTGAGTGTAAGAGTTATGGGAATATCTGATCGATCATATATAAGGAATAAAAAGTGGATTGCAGATTATTAAATTGAGACTGCTTCGAAAGTTGGAACAACTTTCGACCTAGTTGAAGCAGTACTTTCGAAAGCAATCCTGGTTTATATTTCCTAACAATCATTTAGGATGGAATTCATTCGAGGGGCACCTACTCGTTTAGGCACATGAACCCTTTCGAACGGATTACATGGGAAGAATATTGATACCAAAGGGGTTTAAAACAATCAAAACAAACTGTCAGAACAATCATCCCCTTTCGACAAAGTCAAAAGGTCTTAAATGACGCCTTGCGATATGATTGAAAGGGGATAGAAGAAATTGATGATTGATTGTTTTCAACTTCCAGGGGAGATGAAACTCATTAAAGTGATGACTTTGAGAGCTACATGTTGTGAATAACTCTTAGAGATAATTTTACTATCCAACCTAATTGATAGGTTGGAGTGGCCATGTCAACCCTTTAGACAAGGTCATAAGGTCAATTTACTATTATCCTAACCTAGTCGATAGGTTGGATTGGCCATGACAGCCTTTTCGACAAGGTTGAAAGATTATGCAACTTAATATTATACTAACCTGGTCGAAAGATTGGAGTAGCCATGTCATCCTTTTCAACATGGTCGTAAGGTTTGGCTACTACTATTACGCCGACATGGTCAAAAGGTTGGTGCGGCCCCATTATGCCTTCTGACAAGGTCAAAGGGTTTGGTGGTCCACTGATTCTTTCAACCAGGTCGATTTGGTCTACAACTAGAGTTATCACCTCAAATCCTTTCCACTAGGTCATTCTATTCGAAAGATGTCCTTTCAAAAGCAAGAACCCTCTTAATAACATGGTCATGTTCAAATTGAAGTATCTTATAAAAAGCATTGGGGATATTGACAAGATTTTTTATGAACAGATGCAATAAGTCAATAAAGAATATGAAATTCATAAATCATCATCAAAATCTACAAGGAAGTGTAGGGTTCATCAAATCAGAAAACCGACAAGTTATCATCAAACTTTTAACAAGGAAATGAGGAAAGCACAATTCATGAATAATTATAAAACCATCAAGGAAATTCAATATTCATTATATCAGAAATTAAATAAGAGATTAGAAAATCAATAAGAGACCATCACAGGTCCATTGAGGAAACTAGGATACACAAGGAAACTTGGAATTCACTAAATTAGAAAACTCATAAGAGATTATCAAACATCCAGTAAGGAAATCTGAAGTTCATTAATTGCCATGAAAATCAACAAGGAATTTTAGAATTCTCCATGTCAAAAAATCAACAAATGATTATAAAATAGAAGTAAGAAATTAGGGATGCGAAATTCGTCAATCAACACAAAAATCAACAAGGAAACTCTAATTATAAAAAGGAAACAAATTTTTAGGAATTCAAGAACGTAATCAGAAACTTGTTGGGGCTGCATCTGACAAACAATCTTTTTAAAACTCATTTCAATCAAAGCCAAAAAATAGATGGGAAATCCATAAATCATTATGGAAACTCAATTAAGAAATCAAGAACTCACAAAACAAGCGATCAATAGGAAATCACCATGAAATTCCAATGGGGAATCGAAATATATAAAGTTCATAAATCATTACAAAAATCAACGTGGAAATTGAGAATTCTTGAAACTAGGAATTTAGTAAGGAATCACTATGGAAATTCACCAAATAAATTTGGAATATGAAATCCATAAATGACCTTAAAAGTCAATATAAAGGTTTAGGATTAATAAAATTTAAGATGAAATCATCATGGAAAGAAACTAAAAGTTCACAAAATTAGGAATTTAATCAAAATCATGACAGGATCCCTTCTGACAAATAGATTATTAGAAATTCAGTTAATATAAGCATAAAATTAGAAATCCATCCTGTAAAGGTAAAATTAGTAAGTTTAAGCTAACGATTCTTAGCCCTATGGGTTAGTAGTGTGTAATTATGTAAGGTCTTGCCATCATTTTGAATTGTAGTTCCATACATCATGTTTGCGCCAAAATTGGTCACAAATCCCTAATGTCGTGAAAGCACTAGTGTGTGAACATAGATCAATAATCAATGATCACCAATCACAGATCTAAGTAATGTAGAGGATAAAAAATGAAGAATAATAAACTAAAAACCGAAAGAAATAAACAGAGACACAAGATTTATAGTAGTTCGGCTATCTCCGGCCTAAGTCCACTCCAAAAGTTAAACTTTTATTGTTGTTGATTACAGTGGATTACAGCAGATAATAATGATTTACAGCAGTGAAATTCGTTAGTAGCTGCATCAATGGAGTTTAGAACTGGATCCAGCAGAGTCTGGGCGTTGGATAATACCAAGAAGAAGAAGATCCCCTTTTCTGTATGCCCTGGGGCTCTATTTATAGGTGTAGGAGGCTGATATTTTGCTCAGATCTCGGAAGACCTCCTCTAGCACGTGACTAGGCTCGCGCGCCCAAGCCCGCGAAGTTTTGGCCCGTTCCGCGATCGATACGAACAGATTTCGTATCGATCAAGATTGCGTCCAATGAAGTCGAAATTTGGCGTGGACATTCTTCAGCATGTACGTAAGCTTCTGTGAAAATTTCATGGCATTTGGACTTGTAATTCTCGAGTTATGATCGATACGAAATGGTGATTCTCGGTAGTTCACCTTGTTCGAATCGATCCATTCGACTCGATCACGTTCGAATCGATCTATTCGACTCGATTGTGTTCGAATCGATGCCCTTCGTGTGCGCGCTAGTGACGTGGTTCTACTTCCAAGGCTAGATCCTAACTTCGTGCCGAGATGAATGCTTCTTTCCTGAAATCATGATCGCTTCTCGCTCATGTCCATGCTTCGTAACCATTCATTCGCATCCATCTGCTATCGCTTCCAGTCTTCTTCGCAACGACTCGATCGATACGAACAATATCGAGTCGAAGTATCCAACATTGACCAATACGAACAGTATCGAGTCGAAGTATCCAACGTTGAACGATACTAAAAGTATCGAGTCGAAGTATCCAACATTGATCGATACGAACAGTATCGAGTCGAAGTATCCAACATGGATCGATACTAACAGTATCGAGTCGAAGTATCCAACATAGATCGATACGAACAGTATCGAGTCGATCAAACCATCACACGCTTACCTATCCAATCCAGGTCTACTGTCATCGAGTCGAAACCCATCTGGCTTCCTTTCCTGATCGATATGAACGTGCTATTCGTATCCATGCTATCGATATGAACGCCTTGTTCGTATCCATCAATTATCTTGAGCAAATGATCTACGTTTGTCCTGAAATTCGAAACGTAGCCTTTCCTAGTCTTGATCATCATCTCCAATCAATCCCGTCTTGATCGGAGCTCGGCCAAATTTTGACGATATCGATCAAAGCCTTGTTTCCAATTGATTTCCAATCCTGACATCCATTCTTTCTTGTCAATTTGTTGATATTCCAGCCTTGACTAAAGGATGGGATAACATTTGCCCCCCCCCCCAAAACATGCCTTGTGGGAAGAAGGTGTGTTTTGAATAGTTTCGAATCCGACATCCGATGTCCGTATTCCGTCCATAGCCATACCATCCGATTCATAATCCAATCCATTACCAAGCCATCCCATCCAAGCGCATCGTTCTTGACTGCTCTGAGTCGATGCTGATTCCAAATCCAGTAACCAAAGCCTTGACCAATTCCATATCCATCCGAACCCGATAACTGAGTCCTAATCCATCCTTATCCAATAACCAATAACCGAATCCAGGACCTCTCTGGGTCGATATCTGAATCCGTAACCTCTCTGGGTTCTTGCCAAGCGTGATCCACACTTGACGACCGTGGCCCAGTGTCCCTGGGCGTTAAATAATTGCCTTGGCTTAAGTCCTAAGCCGAATCCTGGTCGCTCTGGACCCCTGTCGAGCATAGTCCATACTTGACAACCTGAAATAGTAACCGATAATATAGGGCCTAAGTCCTAGGCCGAATCTCGGTCACTCTGGACCCCTGTCGAGCATAGTCCATACTTGATAACCTGAATAAGCTAATTCGCCACGTTCGGACGAAAAGACTGACCCCTTGCCAAACATAATCCATACCCGACGACCATTTTCCAAAAACCATATGAAAACCCAATCAAAATCCAATCCAAAATCCAAATCAAATCGGAAAACCAAAAATCCATATCAGAAATCCAAATCAATATCCAAAACAAAAAACAATCATCCGAACGAAAGTCCAAACCAGAAAACAAACAAAACCAAAAGTTCAAACCAAACTCCAAAATCGAACCAGAAAAAGAAAATGTCCAAACCAAAAGAGAAAGCAGATTTGACAAACCATAGCATCACGGTTTATCATCATTCAGAGCATGCCTAGGGGCTATCTCCGTCCCCATACATGAGTAGATGACTTGGCCGTTTTCTAGTAGTTTGCTACTTATTTAATATCGTCCCGGTCAATTGATAACCAATCGATCGTCATTCTTGGGTCTCGCACCATTGTGGTTTGAGGTAGACGGTGGTTGCTCTCGTTCCACCGCCGCATTCCGAGCCCCGACATACTGTTGTAATTGCCCACTCCTTACATGCTCCTCAATAATGTCCTTCAGATCCTTGCAACTATTGGTATCATGTCCGTCTAAATCGTGAAAAAGACAATGCCTTCTTGATGCCCTTTCACGTTCTGAGGGCTCTCTCCTAGCCGGCCTTCGATAGGAAAGGCGATTCCGAGTTTCCATGAATATCCGTTCCAATGTTTCGTTTAATCCTGTGTAAGTGGAAAAATTTGGTTCCTTCCATCGCTTCCTAGCTTTTCCTAATTCGTCATCCAGCTTCCTTTTTGCCTTATCTTTATCCGAGCCTCTGCTGGATAGCCCACCATCCTCAGGTGCGTTCACCTCTTTTAACTTCATATCCGAGCATGCATCTTCCTGCAGAAGGAATCTCTCCGCTTCGTGAAATAATTCTCCGAGATCCATTGGTGGGTCCCGTATTAGAGATACTTTGAAATCTGAATCCTCTCTGACTCATGATACTGCTGCCATTAAAACCATCGATTTATCTGGCCGATCCACCGAAGCAATCGCTGCATTGAACCGAGTTAAGAAAGCTCCGAGTGATTCATCCGTCCTTTGCTTTACTGACGTTAGCGTCATCACGTTCTTCGGCCTTTTGATATGAACCCGAAACTGCTTCAGAAACCTATCCACCAATTCTGTCCATGTCCTGATAGACCCTTCTTCCAGCTGTCTAAACAACATAGCAGCTATATCTGTCAAGTACAGCACTTCCATATGTCTTGTGTATCTCATCAAGTGATCAGTAGGATCAGCCTTGCCACTATACATGTCCAAAGTAGGTAGCTTGAACTCTGGTGGATTCCGAGCAATTCTGATGTCACGAGTGAATGGACTTCTATTTACCCCTTCCATATCCATGTTTGTCAAACCTCCGTGCATGGTTCGTATGATAATATCAGCAAATCCAGCATCGTTTGTCAAGGGTTGCCCCCCCCGAGTCTCCGAGGGAATTCTGGTACATACTCCTCATCCGGCGCTCCTACATTACTTCCAGGATCTTGTTGTGTGGTGCCACCTGGAATTCCTCCATGGATTGGTCCATTGTTGTCGGGTGGTGTGCCCCCATGTCTGGATCCATCCAGATTAGAAGTTGTGTGCTGATTAGGGGTCGTGCCTTGTTGAGCTGCTCCATTCGATTGCCTATTTGGTTCTTCTGTTCCAGCTCCGTGGATCTGAAGCTCTAGCTGTTCCTGCATGTCCAAACTATCTAAGGAGGTCCTGCATCATTTCTTGTTGACTCTTCAACAATCTTTCATGAATTGAATCCGCCATAGCCTCCATCTCATCCCTGGTGATGTAGAGCAAAGCTTGACCTACTCCAGCTCCATAAGAGGCCTCTTGGCTTCCCTCTTACTGGCTCCTTTCTCCTCTCTTTCTTCTTGTTGATTGCCTTGTCATAGCTCTTAATCTGAATCCTAAAGCCTTCAAATTTGAACATCAGATCTGGTATAGCGGGTTCTAGTCCTTCTTAGTGAAAGCACCAAAGTGTTTGCGCCAAAATTGGTAACAAACCCCAAATGTCGTGAAAGCACCAGTGTATTAACACAGATCAATAATAAATGACCACCAATCATAGATCTAAGTAATGTAGAGGATAAAAAATGAAGAATAATAAACTTAAAACCGAAAGAAATAGACAGAGACATAAGATTTATAGTGGTTCGGCTATCTCCAGCCTACGTCCACTTCAAAAGTTAATCTTTTATTGACGTTCTTTGTTGATTACAGTGGATTACAGTAGATAATAAAGATTTACAGCAGTGAAATTCGTTAGTAGCTGCAACAATGGAGTTTAGAACTGGATCCAGCAGAGTTTGGGCGTTGGAGAATACCAAGAAGAAGAAGATCCCCTTTTCTGTATGCCCTGGGGCTCTATTTATAGGTGTAGAAGGCTGATATTTCGCTCAGATCACCGAAGACCCCCTCTGGCACGTGACTAGGCCCGTGCGCCCAAGCCCACAAAGTTTTTGCCCGATCCATGATCTATACGAACGGATTTCGTATCTATCAAGATTGCGTCCAATGAAGTCGAAATTTGGCGTGGACATTCTTCAGCATGTACGTAAGCTTCTGTGAAAATTTCATGGCATTTGGACTTGTAAATCTCGAGTTATGATCGATACGAAATGAGGATTCTCGGCAGTTCATCTTGTTCGAATCGATCCATTCGACTCGATCACGTTCGAATCGATCTATTCGACTCGATTGTGTTCGAATCATGCCCTTCATGTGCGCGCTGGTGACGTGGCGCTACTTCCAAGGATAGATCCTAACTTTGTGCCGAGATGAACGCTTCTTTCCTAAAATCCTGCTCGCTTCTCGCTCATGTCCATGCTTCGTAACCATTCATTCGCATCCATCTGCTATCGCTTCCAGTCTTCTTCGCAACAACTCGATCGATACGAACAGTATCTAGTCGAAGTATCCAATATTGACCGATATGAACAGTATCGAGTCGAAGTATCCAATATTGACTGATACTAAAAGTATCGAGTCGAAGTATCCAACATGGACCGATACTAACAGTATTGAGTCGAAGTATCGAACATTGATCGATACGAACAGTATCGAGTCGAACAAACCATCGCACGCTTACCTATCCAATCCGGGTCTACTGTCATCGAGTCGAAACCCATCTGGCATCCTTTCCTGATCGATACGAACGCGTTGTTCATATTCATGCTGATCGATACGAACGCCTTGTTCGTATCCATCAATTATCTTGAGAAAATGATCTTCATTTGTCCTGAAATTCAAAACGCAGCCTTTCCTAGTCTTGATCATCATCTCCAATCAATCCCGTCTTGATCGGAGCTCGGCCAAGTTTTGACGATATCGATCAAAGCCTTTTTTCCAATTGATTTCCAATCCTGACATCCATTCTTTCTTTCCAATTTGTTAATATTCCAGCCTTGACCAAAGGGTGGGATAACACATAATATATAGACTCCTCAATTCTAAGGGGCCGCCCTACTTCTAGGAATTCAGGAGTGGCTTACTCGATCTAATCTTCGAGTAATGTTTCGATTATCATAATAACTTACTGTTTATTCCTTTCTTTTGTTACCACATTATGGATTCCCTTTTCCATTTTCTGGTCTCATGTTTACCTTTTAGGATACGGGTTTATTAATCCTTTGATGTGGACATTATTTCTCAAGCATTAGATGTTCTAAGATTTGTTAGCCTATATTTGATCTTTTCCGATTATGAGTTTAGATTCTTAGTCCGTTCCAGACTTTGACTTTGGACACTTTTATCTTTTGGCCTCTACTATATCACTTTCTAGGATTTTAACTATGTCCCAATTGGTGGTTAGGTTTCTTTCTCCGACCCCTTATTCTCTTGGACTTTTTGCATTGCTGCCCCACATAAAAGGTCTTTAAATCATTCTCATTGTAGAGATACCGATCTCAAATAGGAGACTGAGAGGTCAACATTCAAGAACAAATAGTCTTTTAATTGAGAACAGGGTTTTCTAATTTGAGTTTTGTTGATGATCTTTTGATAACCCTAAAATTTTCTTTGAATAGGTAAGAATAGGCTTTCTCCTTGCCAATAGCTTTTTTTAGAAAACGTTGAAATACCAAAATTGTTTAGTTGGAAGTCCATGACATGTATTTACGAATACTAAATAATATTCTTTTAAAGATCGTGGAAGTTTGTCTTTCAGAATAAACTAATACTTTATCCCCTTACTTATAGGGCAATTCGAGAAAATCTTTTCTAACCTTTAAAAATTAACATTCTTGAAAACATATTTGAGATAATTCTCTCCAAATGGTAGAATAACAGAGACAATGTGTATAAAATATATGGTAATGCTTCTACAGTATTGCCTAGCAAAAGATATGTTTTGATCATGAGTCTGAAAAGCCATGATTCATGGCCTAATAAATTTCCACAAGTAAGGACATGCCTTTTTTTAATAATCCCTTCTTTTTGGTAGAGTTTTAGATATTTACCCCTCTTGATCTTGTATTTGAAATTTGACTATAATCTTGGGGTTCGTGGAAGTAGTTCATTAAACCGCATTGGTCCACACTTTGAGAAGGGGATGAATTGTCTCTCTCACAGAATTTGAGTAGTCTATCATAGGTAATGGAGGTTTGTTGTACCTTCATAGTATGCTGAATGCGATGGACTGATTTTTTTACTTGTAAAGGCACTCGAACTTTGTATTAATATATGACTGATTCAAAGTTCAATCGAATTTAAAAAATTTAAGCAAAGGAAATTTATAATAGACTATGGCTACAAGGTTTCATAGCCTGATGAAGATGCGAGAGAGATTCCCTATCAGGGCTTTAAATGATTGAATTTCTCTCTTCAAGGCAGAGGATCTCCTAACCCTCTTTGGTAATTTCTTTTAAGAATCTAGATTTGATTAGGTTCTGGACTATCTTTGCCAAAGCACTGCAATTGTCAATTTCATGTCCATTCACTTTATGATAAGCACAATAATTCCTTCCTGTTCTGGGCTCTGTTGGAGTACTTGTCATATATGAAATGGAAAAATTCTCATCGTCTTTTATCGTTTCAAAGATATAGGAGAGAGGCTTGTTTAATTCCATTGGTTTGTACTTAGGTTTTTCCATCTGACTATCTTTTTTGTTTTCCTTCCACCTAGTCTTTTTACTGAAATGGTTGAAATAAGACTATTCCTTCTTTTGCTCCTGCTAAGATTTCTTCCTGGCATGATGCACTTTGTCCATTCAAATAAACTTTTCCACCTAGAGATTGAAATGTTGTAGATCCTTACATCCATGAATGCAAAGGTCCTTCCAGAATGGGGTTTGTTCAATCAATCCTGATCGACCTACCATATGCTTTTCTCTATCGCTTGTACTTTCTATTCTCAATGCCTATGAATTAAATCTTCTTATGTACTCGGCAAGTGGCTCTTTTGGTCCTTGTTTGATGGTAGCTAACGAGCTAAAATCTCAAGTTGGATATTTGATTGCATGAAATTAGGTTATAAATTCATTGGAAAATGGTTCCAAGGAAAACATTTGATAGTTGTTCCTTGAAAAGTAATCGGGAAGAGTTTGCAGCGAATGGGTCCAGGAGTATTATATAAGCTCATCCAGTTTTCAAAAGCTGCAAGGTGATCATCTGGATCAGTAGTTCCATCGTATTTTAGAGGGTGAATTTGGATTGGAGGAGGGAGACTAGCTGCCATTATTTCTTTTGAAAAATGTGTCTTTTGCAGGATAACATATTTCTCCAATTCAAGGAGTACATTTTTCGTTGTATCCGTTATGATTTGGTTGAGAATGTTGTTGTGATGACTTTCATTATCTTTTAAGGCTAGACTATTTGATTACTCAAGGAGCTTTTCTGCTTTACTCTCTTGGTTTAGCTTCTCATCTTTTGCCCTATTTGAAGATTGCACACTATTTTCTCCTTCCACGGTCCTTAATGATGCTTGAGATGTAGCCCTTTCAAAAAGTGTGTGCATAACCATCATTTGTTGTTGTTGATTATGAACTGTAACTTCATTGTTTTCGATTCTTATTACAGTTGACGACTGTCCAATTTCCATATTCTTTAAGTTGGAACTCGAGACTATATTGTTTTCCAAAGTTGATTGTGGTATTGCTTCTTCATTAGAGATACCAATATTATTCCCTCCTTCCTCCATTTTCTTCTATTGGATGAAGTACCCTATGCAGTCAATCTATGATGAAAGCAATTAAGGAACGGACGTTCAAGCCCTCCTTGTAGCGCCAAAAATGTTGGCAAGAAAACTTATCAACACATCGAATTAAAATATAGGGCATGTGTGATGCCTTCAGAACCTTTCGACTCGATCGAGGGGTTGTCTTCTCTTTTAGAATTTTTTTTTCGAATTGATTGGTTAATTACTCTGTCAAGACTACCTTTCGACAATGTAAAAGATGGTTTTAGGTCGGGACTTAATGATTTCTGGAAATAGTAGAGCAAGAAGGGTTTTGACTCTATTGAAAGAGTTTAGTGCTTCCTATCTTGTAGACTTATGCAAAGGCTTCTAAGAAATATGAGAACTACAGGTTTTGACCCGATCGGAGGGGGACCATTCGATCAGTTTGATGAAACTCATAGCAACTATGTAAACAAGATTATAACAATCTCCTTTTATTTACATTTTCTTGTAAATATTTACCAAATCCCCAACTTGATTGGGAATTAGGCTTTACAAGCTTAAGAAAATAGAAGTGAAAAATAAAAGAAATTGGAACCTTAAAACTGATGCTTAGGGTCTTATTTATAGGTATGGACTGGCACCTTTTGACCCTAAGCTTTCGACGCGGTCGTCAGGTTAACCTTCTTGCTTTAATGTGCATCTCTTGACTTACAGCTTTCAACCTAATCGAAAGGGTTTCACGGTTGCTTTTCTGCTGCTGCCAAAGATGAACTTCATTTTGTCTTTGTTTGTCCCCTTTTGACTTCGTCGAAAGGTATTGTCTGGTAGTCTTCGACATCATCGAAAGGTCTATTGATGCGCTCTTCACTTAGATGTTGATGTGCCGTGTAAGTTGGCATGGGTGCTAGCCTTCGATGCTGTCGAAACATGCTCTCCAAGGGTTTCGAATGTGTCGTCATGCCTTAAAGGCTCTGCTATAAAAAGGTCCCTTCAAAAGCTTCTTCCTTGGCTAGTGCGGAACTATGTTCTTTGTTGCCAGTGGATGTTTAGCCTTTCCTTTATAGATGGGAGTAGTTTTAAAGATTTCGAAAGGCTAAGACGTTCTTTCAAAATGGTTTCTTATGCTGAATGCTCTCATAATGTATATAGATGAAGAAAAATCCAATCGTTTTTAATGGTTTAGTGCATGTGTGGAAAGTGTGTTGCTTACAGACTTTGGATGGTAGCCTTCAACCTTGTCGAAATCTCTTTGTTTACTCTGTCAAAACATCCCCTTGACTTCTTCGAAAGGTACCACTGGCGCTTCCATCTTCTTGTTGAAGGCTTTATCTTATGTTTAGGTAGGTCATCCTGGTAGTCTCTGGACTTTATCAATGCTCTTACTTCTTCTTTCATACCATTTCTCTTATGAATAGTTTATGGATAACACAGTGTATTCCCTAATATCAAGCGAAGGATAGGGAATTGCTTTTCAAATACCTAAAGAGATTTAGTACAGAAGCACTAAAAGCAGAAAATGTGACCATTAGAGAAATGTCGATGGCAATTGGTTCAGGGTTAAGTGAGCAGACTCCATTTTGGAAAGCACTTTATGTTTATGGATGTAAGGATCTACAACATTTCTTTTCCTAAGCTAAGAAATTCAATCGCATGGATGAGATGCACCATTACAAAAAGAAGTCCCAACAAAACAGAAAAGAAGAAAAGTTCAGTTTTAGTAATTCCAACATAAAGCCAGGATGGAATGGAAGCAGAGGAGAAAAGCGAATGGGGACATCTGAACTTAATCATGTAGAATTAAACAAACCCCTCTTCTATATTTTCATCATGGCAAAAAGTGATTGAAGTTTCCCCATTTCCTCTAAAATAAGGAGACCTCTTGAACCTAAGAAGGAAAGAGATTATTATGTCTACCACAAAGTAAATGGACATAAGACTGATGAATGCCATTTCTTGTCAGCATTAATTTAGAATACGATCAAGTCTAGATCTCTAAGCGAATACACAAAGAAAACTTAAAAGCCCTCCCATTCTGAGGAAAATAGCCAAAATACCTAAAATAAACCTTTTTCTATAAGAGAAAACGAAGCAGCTGTCCAACTTCAAATTCAAACTCTCGTCAAAATGTGGAGTTTTATGATAGTTCCCCACCATGGATTATCTTTACTCGTAAAGTTTATAATTCGATTTGTACTTAAAGTTCATCATGTATTGACACAAAATTCGAGTTTCTTTATAAGTTAAAACAAAATCAATCCACTACATCCATGAGGTTCTTAATTTCCCTATCAAAGCATAATAAATTTCTAGACTTTTAAGGAAAAAGATAGTTCAAATATCAAAGATAAAATGGCTCTCTATCTCAAGGCTTGACTATATGCGGAATAGAAATTTCTTTTATGGGTTTCTGAATCATCATCAATTTTCCCTCATAGGCTAGTTTTTAGAGAGAGGTAAATATCCAAAATCCTCCCAAAAGAAGGGATTCTTAATGAAAAGCATGTTTTTGTCCATAAAAGTCTATTAGTTCATTTATCATGACTCCTTGGACTTGTAAACATGACATTCCTTTTTGGTAAGCAAAAATTGAAGTAGTGCAATTGTACATATCATACAATGGTGGAAGTAATATACACCAACCTTGTTTTTAAACAAGCAATTTTATTACAAAATGATTTACCTAATTCATCTTTAAGGAAAACTATTTTCAAAAATCAAAAGGATTATTATCAGCTACCCTATAGATCAGGGAAAACAAATATTTATCAATTTCAAGAAAGATTTATAAAATCATAAAAATCACCGTCCAACATTACTAAATGAACATAAAAGTGTTAATTTAGCACGTTCTGATAAAAGCGTTTTCAAGGTCTTTAGAAATTATTAAAACAGAAAAACCTATATAATTTTCCAAAGAAAGTTTTTAGAACTACTAAGATTCACTAGCGCTGCAAAACTCTAATTAAAAGAGCATACTCTCGATTGAAGGACTATTATGTAATGAATCATGACCACTCGGTCTCTATTTGTACCAAAATTGGGCACATCACTCTTCGGAAGTTTTTGAAGAGGTAAAGTGAAGAAATTAAATGAAAAAATAGGAATTATCTAACAAAAACTCCAAATTTAAGAAATGGGAATAATTAAAGTGCAAGGAGACATAAGAATTTAGAGTGGTTCGGCGTATAGCCTACGTCCACTATGAAGTAGTTTGCTTTATTGATCTTTCTTTTGTGTTTACAAGTGAATTCAATGATTTACAGCAGTCAATTATGATTTGCAGCGGTGAATCTCGTTGATAGCAGCAGCAATGGAGTTCAGATCTGGATCTGGCAGAGTCCGGGCATTGGAGATCTCAAGGAGGAGGAAGAACCCCTTTTCTGTTTGCTTTGGGGGTCTATTTATAGGTGTAGGAGGCTGATATTTCGCTCAGATCTCGGGAGACCCTCTCTGGCACGTGACCAGGCCCGTACGCCCAAGCCTGTGGAGTTTCGGTCCGATCCGTGATTGACACGAGCTGATTTTTACTCGCTCAAGATTTGATCCAATGGAGTCGAAATTTGGCGTGGACATTCTTTAGCATGCAAGTAGTCTTCTGTGAAAATTTCATAGCATTTGGACTTGTAGATTGGGAGATATGATCGATACGAAATGGAGTTTTCGGTAGGTTGTTTCCTTCGACTCGCCTCTGTTTCGACTCGCTTCCGTTTGACTCGATGACGTCGCATTCGATACCTACCCTGTCCTGGATGTTGCTTCAAGCCAGTCGAAGTAAGTACTTGGTCGAGCGAGTCGAAGCAAGCGTTGGTCGAGCGAGTCAAAATGGGGCGTCCTGGGAGGTTTGAGCAGTGGAGTCGAAGTTGATGGAGTCGAACGATTGTCTGAGCGGAGCGAGTCGAAGTGTGCACTTTCGATGGCTTCAAACAGGAGTGAGTCGAAGAGAGCAGCTCTGAGGGATGTGGAGCGAGTCGAGCCTGATTGACTCGAGATTGGCTTATGAGCGAAGCGAGTCGAAGACGTCACTCTTGGGTGCTGCGAAGCGAGTCGAAGTAGTCACTTCCTGGAAGTTGCGAAGCGAGTCGAAGGAGCGAGTCGATTGGGTATTTGATCTTCATCCAATCTTGCATCGCTCATAACTTGAGCATACGAACTTGGATTGACTTGAGATTTTAAATGTTGGCTCTCATGGCTTAGCTTGCCGTGTCTTACCAATTTTGGCTCGATCCGGACTCGGACAAAATTCATCGATATTCGTAGTGAGCCCATGTATAACTGATCTCTGGGACGGACCGTCACTGGTTACTAGTCAATTCCTTGGTGTTACGGCCTTGCCAAAAGGCGGGATAACATTTGCCCCCCAAAGTACATCTTGTGAAAACATGATGTGCTTTGAAGTGCCGCAGTCTTTACTCTGAATAGTTATCGTCTTTTCAATGAAAGTTGTAACCTTTAACCGTTCTTCTGGATAATGTAAACTGTTGACTGTCGACTATTGTGCCGTGTATTGTTGCAACTGATTGCTGTATGCCAGTGGTCACCCGTTCGCTATTGTAGTTGTTACTGGATGAATTTCTGATTCCTAAAAATCTAGAATATTGAATATTAGTCCGTCATTCATGCATATGTTCTAATCTGACTCCCGCTGACGCTTGTACGATCTCAAGTCGTCGTCAGTTTATTGTTTTTGAATTCCATACCTATCCTCTCCAGAAACGATGTGAAATTCGTTGTAACAATGCTTGACGGTTGTTTTTGAATGTCCCTTCGTAATGATCCTCTCCTGAATCGTTGTGAAGGATTGAAACATCGAAGATAGTTTCCATTGGATTTGTGGATGCGAAGTAAGTATGTCGAGTTGACAGAATTGGCTTCTGGAAGTCACGGTTCTAAGGATTCAAACCGGTCGTTCGACTCGGTTTCGATTCGAAATGCTTTATTTGATTCGGTTTTGATGACGATCTCGACCTGAGCGAGTCGAAGTGGAGCGAGTCGATGTGGGTTCCTTGATGGATTCGAACAAGATGTTCGACTCGATCTTGGATCGAACTGCTTCATTCGACTTGGTCTTGGATTCGAACTGCATAGGAGCTGGAGTTGAAACACACAGGAGACGGAGTCGAAGGAGAGCGGGTCGAGGGAGCGAGTCGAAGTGATAGCGTGCAATGTTGCATTGGAGATGGAGTCGAAGGGAAGCGATACGAATGGGAGCTCCGTATCTACACACTGAAGAGTGAGTCGAAGCACATGCTCGACCCCACTGGAATTTGAATCGGTTATTCCCTTTATTTTCTACTCCATATAAATACCTGGCACTTAGCCGTTTCTTCACTTTTTTACCTTTCATCCTTATTTTCCTTGCCTTCCTATCATTCCAAAGCATTTCACGAGAAAAGCCCTTATCTTCGAATCGATTCCTATCTTCAACCACTTGAACCGATTAACAAATTGAGGTAATTCATCGAGTGAAAACATCTCGTAATCGAGAAGACTCGATTCTTAACACTAAATAGATCAGATTCATGATCGATCGAAGAGTTCCCGGCCTTAGCTTCGTGTCGATCTGGAGTAGTAGTTTCGAGATGATGAGGCAGAGGCCTTCGTGTCGATCGATGGGGAGCTTCGCATCGAGTCGAATGCTTTGATTTTGTTGATCGATATGAAGGGGCTGTGTCTGATCGACTCGAAATTGTGGCTTTCGATCGAGTCGATGTGGGTGGCCTTGGGTCGAGTCGAAGTAACTGCTTTGGATCGAGTCGAAACGCGTGACTTCGTAGCGAGTCGAAGTGGTTGCTTCGGACCGAGTCGAAATGCTTGACTTCAGAGCGAGTCGAATTGGTGGCTTTGGACCAAGTCGAAATGCATGACTTTTGGATGGAGTCGAAGGAGATGGCTCTTGGAATGAGTCGAACTTGCACTCCATCCTTCTGATCGAGTATAACTCAAATGCACATACCTATAATTCATCGATGCAAACCTGGCTCTCATGAGCAATACAAATTTGATCATTAAAAAACTTTAAATTTTTCACACACTCGAACAACTGCCTCCGGCGAGCTTCAAATTAGCATACTTGGACTTAACCGTTTCACTGCATATCTGACTTCTTGTTGAAGCTCGTCGATGAAACTGCCACTTATAAAAATGACACCAAACTTTGATTTAGAGTGATAGTTAATAACTGGATGGCACGGTTGTGACGGTCAGCGATGACAATCTTTCTGACTGAATCCCGAAGTCTCGTCGTTTACATGCTTTCCTTAATCCGGTTGATCACCTCAAATAATATACAGTACCACACTGCACAACACACTCACACACTTTACACTAGGGGATGCATGGGTGTTATTAGTCAGTTTAACAATGATTTTTTATAAGCTAGCTAGTTATGGATCCTTCAAGTTCTCAGCAGCCGGAATTTCCAAGTTCTGCTCCTTCAGCTATTGAGATACCAATTATAGAAGCCGAAGTTATTGAGATAGCTCCGGACGAGCGTCAAGCGACACGGTTTATTCGTACTCCACCCGATTTGGTACCCTTGGGTATTTCTGAAGAAATGTTAGGTCGGATCTGCTTAAGGCACGGTTTGTCGCTCGACGACGTGTTACTTCCTGGGCCGAAGGACAGGCCACATTATCCCCTGGAAGGGTTCACTGCTTTCAACCGTCATGCTTGCACGGCGGGGACACTTCCTCCCTTTAATGACTATATAAGGGAGACGTTATCGTTTCTTGATATAGCTCCGTTTCAGCTACACCCCAACGGGTATGCCTTGCTAAACAGCACCTTCATCCTGTTCGTGGAGATCCTCTTTCGACCGCCGAAGCCGATCGAAATTAGATATTTATTCAACGTCAAGAGCAGCGGAGATAGCCCCTCTTTCACCTTCCTGGAGGCAGTCAGAAGGAGTCACATTGTGCTGGGTTCCTGGAGTAGGCTAAGTTATTACAAATCCGAATGGTTCAACGTTTGTTGCCACCCTGATTTGATAGGCGGTGGTTAGATAGACGTAAGTGTCGCCACTTCGCTTCTTGAATCATTAAGATGCTAGCAACAGATTTTAAATACTGACGTACTTTTCTCTCTTATATCCGCAATCTCTCGCCCCGATGGTGCGTACTTCAGAGAGCTTGTTCGGATTCTTCAAGCGTTTCCGAGTGAAGAGAGGCACATAGACTTAGTCCTGACCGATAGGAATTTGAGGGCTGTCGGGCTGATAAGTATACACCTGGATGCGGTACATAGGGTGGCCCCAAAGAAATGCGTGAAGCGCAAAGCGCCCACAGTTGTGATCATCGAAGAAGTTGATCCAGAAAGAACACCCACCGATACTAAGCTCCCGGTCGTGCCTCCTTCCGACATTCAGGATTCCGAAGAAAAAAGAAAAGGCAAGGCCGCTGCTTACAAACGCCCTAAATCTAAGAGATTTAAATCTGTGGTCGTGTCTCTACCCTTCCTGGGGATTAGAATTTCAGAGGCTCCTCCTCCGTAAGTGGAGAGTCCGTTTGCAGGGCTTGATGACATCCCGATCCCAGATTCCATGTCGTCTCCACAGGACGCTGGGATGGAAGGGCTTGATAGTGCTTTTGAACCGAGCGGGTCGCTTGCTACGAGTGCGGCCGACATTTCCGGTTGGTCGGGGGATTGCACATGCATACAGTTCACTACACTACATGATTCACAACTATACTTCGTCTGACTTAGGAAGTTACTAACTCTTTCTTCGCTTCTTATTTTCAGGTACTATGTCCGGAAGGGGATCTATGCTCGGTAATCTTCGTTCTGCCCGAAAATATTCTTCTTATTATGATTCTCGTAGGATGGATTCGGACAGGGATCACGATCGCGAGCATTCTAATCAGGATAGATACGGACGTAACAGGGAGAGAATATCATCACCGGTCTAGATCACGCTCTCCTGCTCCTAGACTTCCGCCTCCTCCCCCCGTTCAAACTTCATATCCACCAGAGCCTCCTCGTCATAGGTCGTCCTCTCATGCTTCTAGGTCCGAAACTCATCTTCAAAGAATTGAGACCACATCTTCCCTGGTTACAGAGCAGGTCCCCTCTGATCCCACTGGAGAAGGGGCCCTTAAGTTGGCTCAAATGAAGAAGGATTTTCCAAATATTTGCTTTAATGGCTATGTCTTTCCTCCCCACTTGAAGAGAATTCCATTAGGGGTAGAAGGCACAATGCATGATTATGTCCACGACATCTACACCCAATATCGAGAGTGGGCGAAGGCTGCTGAAAAAGTTTCTAAAGTGGCCTTCGAGCGGGCTAAAGAGATCGAGAAGGTGGAGACCGAGCTTGCCAAAAGAGATCACATTATCCAAGTACTTTCTGCCCAGTCCGAGTCTTCTCGGAAATCTGAGATTGAGGCCATTAAGAAGGCTGATGAAGCGAAGGCAGAAATGGAGAGGTTGAGTCAAGCACATGTTGCCCTGGTGGAGGAGATGGGCCACCGTAACACTAAAGTTATCACCGAGCGGGATGCGGCAGTCAAAGAGCTTAATGAACTAAAAGTCAAATTTGCCTGCCTGGTCAAAGAAAAAGATGATGCGAACAACGCAGCTCAAAAGGCATGTGATCGGGCTGTTCTGCTCCGGGGAGAACGGGATGCGGCGGTGGCCAAAGTCCAAAAAGTGGAGACTGAGGTCGAGGAAAGGGTGAAGTTGGCCGAGTCCAGGTTAGAGGCTGACATCGAAGACCTTCTTGTTGTCTATAATGCTAACGTGATGAGGCACAGGGGGCTAGCCTGGCTCGATGACTTTCCGATGCATCTCTATAATGCTTGGGGCCGACTGGTTGAGGAGGAGAAAGAGGCGCATCAGGACGAGTCCGTAGATGAATTCGAACTCGAGAACCGCATTCTGACTGATGATGAAAAGAAGGTTCTCCACGAGTCAATGATTCTACATGAGAAGGAAAAGCTTGGCGCCCAGCATTTTGAGCTGGTGGAGGGCTCTGGAGTTGACCGCCATGAAGCAAGTCTCGAAGTTTCTGTGTCAACCCAGCCCGGATCCTCGTCTGCGGTCTATCCCCAGGCTATTCCAGCTTACAATCCGGATCAGCCGCAAATGTCTTCAGCTACTGTGCAAGTTACCGATGCCGCCCTGTCGTCTACAAGTCGAACCGAGGAAGGTATTCTGAACATTCCACTTCTCTTAAATCAGAACCTTCGATCGAGTTAAGTCCTAACAGTTCTTTTATTCTTTGTCCAGTGATTGATGCCGCACCGGCCATGCCTCCTGCTACTCAAGATTTATATCAAACGTAGGAGGCTATTGCGACTGAGGCAACCACCATGAGTACAACTGCTTCGCTCGACGATCTATAGGGAGGTACAATTATGTTTGACAAGCAGTTGATGGATGAACTCTTTCGCCGTCACGGCTATCCCCTTGCTGACTTGCCACCCATCATGAGCGGAACTGATCCTGTTACAAGTTCTTCAACGCCAACTGCCAATGCCCCCAGTGGGGCTCGAGCGATAACCGAAGAGGATATGTTCGCCCAAATTGACGTTGAAATGGCAGCAGCGGCTCAGGGTAGAAGCTTTGGAGGTGGGATGGAAGCATCAGGGCCTGCTCCGCTTAGAATGATATCTCCTAGTGGTGCTGTTTTTCTCACCAGCTTGCCCATTCCACCGTCTGTAATTGATCCCGTTCCTCCGACTCAGACCGTAGGAAGCATTCTCATTCACATGAGTTCGGAGGAGGACGTCGACATAATGCCATCGCCTGAAGACCAACCGCCGAAAGGCACAGGCTTGAAGAGGAAAATTGGCGATGGCTCAAGCGAGTCCACACTGAAGAGGAAGCCAAGGAAGAAGAGAGATTAGGCCGGATCGTCTGGCGTATTTTGATTTTTGCATTTTGTTAGTCATGTATAGATGCAGGTTCGGCCTCTGCTAGTAGGAATTTTTGGAAACTTGTACACGAACGTCTTCTATAATCAATAGAAATTAAACTTTTTTCTTTGTTTTCATTGTGTATTTGTTTAAGTGTTTCAGTGTCTGAAATGCACTTGTGAAGTTTCAGGTTCCGAATCAAGTTTGTTTTGGTTTGCCAAGTTTGGGAACTGTGGACATGGCTTGCGATCGGGAAGCGAGTTGAATTCCGACGCAGCATCGCATCAATCAGTGGTTGATGCTTAAGTCCTGCCCCCAAGTCTTGGAGATGAGCTGTAGAACGTCAATCGACGATCGCTGCTTTCTTACAACATGCTGAGTCTTGTGCCACCGAACGGATGTCTGAGGCAAGCAGAGATTGAGTAATGCATCCATGCTTGTTTGATTGTCGATGATCAGATTCGTACTCCGGGGATTTCCATTTGTTCATCAGCGGCTGGTTATGCCAGCTTAAGTTTCGATCATATGTTCGCGATCGGGAGGCTTGGAATTGGCACATGCACTATGGGAGTCCAGAGGTGATGTTTATACTCCGACACACGCTATTGGAGTTCAGAGTAGAATGTTTATAATCCGGCTCGCGCTCTGGGAGTTCGGAGTTGAATGTTTATACTCCAGTTCGAGCTCTGGGAACTCGAAGTTGGATGTTTATACTCCGACTCATGCTCTGAGAGTTCGGAGTTGAATGTTCATACTCCGGTTCGCGCTCTGGGAACTAGGAGTTGGATGTTTTATACTCCGGTTTGCGCTCTGGGAACTCGGAGTTAGATGTTTATACTCCGACTCGCGCTCTGGGAGTTCGGAGTTGAATGTTTATACTCAGCTTCGCACTTTGGGAATACGGAGTTGGATGTTTATACTCCAACTCGCGCTCTGGGAACTCGGAGTTGGATGTTTATACTCCGACTCGTGCTCTGGGAGTTCGGAGTTGAATGTTTATACTCCGCTTCGCACTCTGGGAATACGGAGTTGGATGTTTATACTCCGACTCACGCTCTGGGAGTTTGGAGTTGAATGTTTATACTCCAGTTCGTGCTCTGGGAACTCGAAGTTGGATGTTTATACTCCGACTCACGCTCTGGGAGTTCGGAGTTGAATGTTTATACTCCGGTTCGTGCTCTGGGAACTTGGAGTTGGATGTTTTATACTCTGGTTTGCGCTCTTGGAACTCGGAGTTGGATGTTTATACTCCGACTCGCGCTCTAGGAGTTTGGAGTTGAATGTTTATACTCTGGTTCGCGCTCTGGGAACTCGGAGTTGGATGTTTATACTCCGACTCATGCTCTGGGAGTTCGAAGTTGAATGTTTATACTCCGGTTTGTGCTCTAGGAACTCGGAGTTGGATGTTTATTCTTTGACTCGCGCTCTGGGAGTTCGGTGTTGAATGTTTATACTCCGCTTCACACTCTGGGAATACGGATTTGGATGTTTATACTCCGACTCGTGCTCTGGGAGTTTGGAGTTGAATGTTTATACTCCGCTTCGCACTCTAGGAATACGGAGTTGGATGTTTATACTCCAACTCGCGCTCTGGGAGTTCGGAGTTGAATGTTTATACTCTGGTTCGCGCTCTGGGAACTCAAAGTTGGATGTTTATACTCCGAATCGCGCTCTGGGAGTTCGGAGTTGAATGTATATACTCCGCTTTGCACTGTGGGAATACGGAGTTGAATTTTTATACTCCGCTTTGCGCTCTGGGAATACGGAGTTGATGTTTATACTCCGCTTCGCACTCTGGGAATTTGGAGTTGATGAAGGATTGTCGTGTATCAATCCTTTTTTGACTTTGATGTGATGGCTTGCCCCCGAGCTCGGGTTTCACTTAGTGAGTGATTGGTTGCACCGAAGTCACTCTCTATTTGAATAAATCCCACTGTATGATGAGACTTAGGTCTACATGCATAGTGATGGTCATATGAAGTATTTCAAGTAAATCACAGCTCTGGCTCGAAGAGGTTGCATTTTATTGCTGAAATAAGAAAGTATGGCAAAGTCAGTTGCCTTATTACAAGTTCTAATTTTGAAATGTAGAAACAAATTGCAGAAAATGAAAGTAAACTAAATGGATAGAGATAGCCTGTTAGGTGTAATAACGGCGAAGGCTCTCGCTATTCCAAACTCTCGGCAAGGTAAGACCGTCGACGGTTGATAATTTGAATTGCCATCTCCGAGTCTTCGTTCAATAACATACGGTCCTTCCCATGTCGGCTTCATATGTGAAGGAACCAGATAGATTCTCTTTAAGACGAAATCGCCTAGTTCGAAGGTTTGCGGACGGACCTTGGCGTTGTACAATCGGGCGACTCGACTTCGATGCACAGCTGCCCTCAAATCAGCCTCTTCACGCTTCTCATCCAATAGATCGAGAGATTCAGCAAGTAGTATAGCATATGTCTTTGGATCATAGTATGTCACATGATGAGAAGGTACTTCTAGCTCGACTGGAATAACGGCTTCTGAACCGTAAGAAAGAGGGAACGGAGTGTGGTCGGTCGCGGTCTTGTGGGTTGTTCGGTAAGCCCATAGAGCCATAGGAAGTTCATCGACCCACTTTCCCCCGACCTTTTCCAGTCGTTTCTTCAGGATGGACTTTATAACTTTATTAACTGCTTCGACCTGCCCGTTTGCTTGAGGATGTGAAACTGCGGAAAATTTCTCTTGGATGTGAAATCGTTCGTAGAAATCTTTGAATTCAGCACTATCGAATTGGGTTCCGCTGTCCGTAATTATAGTGTGTGCGAGACCGAATCGACAGATGATGTTGCGAACCACAAAGTTGATTACTTTCTTTGTTGTAATGGTAGCAAGAGCTTCGGCATCAGCCCACTTTGTAAAGTAATCAACCACGACGATGGCGTACTTCGCACCACCTTTTGCCAAAGGTAGAGCACCGATGATGTCGATACCCCACATTGCGAATGGCTATGGGCTGACCGGCTGACCATTTGCGTTATCTCAGTAGGAGGATCTCTAGGAATTCGAGCATATTTTTGGCACCTATCACATATCTTTGCATAATCTGACACATCGCGATTCACGGTTGGCCAGTAATATATGTATCGAAGTATCTTCTTGGCAAGTGCTTGCCCTTCGGTGTGATCGTTGCATTCTCCCTCATGCACTTCGTGCAATACTCGTTTAATTTCATCATGAGCGATACACCGGAGTAGAGGAATATAGTACCCTCTTATATACATGACCCCATCTTGAATGGCGAATCGTTAAGCCTTTCGGAGAACTTGTCTCTTTTCACTCTTGCATTCCGGCAGGATTCCGTGTTCGATGTAATTTTTTAGCGGAGTCATCCATGAGTCCTTTTCGGGAACGATTTCGCATACCCGGTTAATTTCCGTCCGATCGATACTTGAGGAAGGTAGCGTTTCTATAGGAACGAGTCTTATTTGCTGAGCTTCACCGGTGCTAGCTAGTTTTGCTGACGAATCGGCCTTTTGGTTGCGTTCCCGAGGTATACAATAGAAGGCGTAGTAATCGAACTGGTTCAGGACTTCCTAAACTCGAGCTAAGTAAGCAGCCAACCTTCGATCTCTTGCTTGATACTCTCCCCGTACTTGACACACAACCAACTGTGAATCACAGTAAATTTCAACAGCGATCATTTTCAGATCCCTGGCGAGTTTCAAGCCAGCTAAGAGAGCTTCATATTCAGCTTCATTATTAGTTGCATGAAATGCAAACTTTAAAGCGTAGCATATAGATCGACCTTCGGGGGTTTCGAGCACAACACCAACGCCTGAACATTGGTCATTCGATGCACCATCGGTATACATCTTCCAAACAGATTCGGGGGATTTACTAATTTCGAGAAAGTCCTCTGGAATGGTGAATTCAACTATGAAATCAGCGAGGACTTGTCCTTGGATTGCCCGCCTTGGAGTGTAAGTAATATCGAACTGGCTCAGTTCGATGTTCCACTTAAGTAACCTACCAGACGTCTCAGGCCGCGAAAGGACCTGTCGTAATGTTTGGTCGGAGTAAACAATAATGGAATGCGACTAGAAGTATGGTCGGAGTTTTCTGGATGCAACGACAAGGCAGTAGGCCAACTTTTCTAGCTTCGGGTAGTTCCTTTCTACCCCAGTCAATCGTTTGCTGACGTAGTATACCGGCTTCTGTATTTTGTCTTCTTCTCGAATTAATGCAACGCTGATAGCGTTCTCTGATATCGCCAAATATATGAACAGTTTCTCATGGTCGATGGGCTTCGATAGGATAGGTGGCGTGGAAAGATGTTGGACTAGGGCTTGGAAAGCGCCCTCGCATTCTGTGGTCCATTCAAAGTTTCGTTTTCCTTTTCGAATCAGATCGAAGAAAGGAATGCATTTGTCAGTGGACTTTGAAATGAACATGCTAAATGATGCTACCTTTCCATTGAGACTCTGGACTTGCTTTATAGTTTTGGGAGTTTCGAGATTTCTGATTGCCCAAATCCTTTCGGGACTGGCTTCGATTCCCCGAGCGTTAACGGTGAACCCAAGGAACTTCCTGGATGCAACTCCAAAGTGACACTTCAGTGGGTTGAGCTTCATCTTGTACTCCCGAAGTATGTTGAACATAGTTTCTAGGTCTTTAACATGGTTAGTGGAGAGTCATGACTTCACAAGCATGTCATCTACATATACTTCCATGGTTTTTTCGATTTGATTGGCAAACATCCGATTAACAAATCGTTAATAAGTAGCTCAGGCATTCTTAAGTCCGAATGGCATAACCTTGTAGCAGTAAAGTCCCAGGTTGGTCATGAAGCTGGTATGCTCCTGATCGGGTAAATGCATCGGTATCTGATTGTAGCCGGAGTATGCATCCATGAAGGATAAGAGTTCAATCCCAGTTGTCGAATCTACTAGCTAATCGATCCTGGGAAGTGAAAAACTGTCTTTGGGACATGCTTTATTCAGATTGGAATAATCGACGCACGTCCTCCACTTTCCATTCAGCTTTCGGACGAGCACGGGATTCGACACCTATTCAGGATATAGCGCATCTCGAATGAATCTGTTCGCTTCAAGCTTTTCTACTTCCTCCTTAAGGGCGGCAGATCTCTCTGGATCCATATCGCGCCGTTTTTGTTTAACCGGGACATGCCGCGGGTCAATGTTCAGAGTGTGGCTTGCGATGTCCGGCGAGATCCCGCACATATCAGAGTGTGTCCAGGAAAATATATCAAGATTCGCCCGCAGAAATTCGACCAATTCCTCTTGAGTTTGCTGGCTTAGCTAAGACCCAGTCTTTATCATTCTTGAATCATCGTCACTGTCAACTGGGACATCAATCGTTCGTTCTGCCGGGTTTGCTTGACTTTCTTTAGATTCTCCTTCGTCTTCAGTTTCTCTTGGGTCAAGATCCCTGAGGAAATGGCTGGGGTGCCCGGGCCTGGGCCCGGGCATTAGTTATCAATTATCGGCAGAACGGACGCAAAGAGATTCCTCTATTCCCTTTCCCATCTCCTTTCGCTGCGCCTCCCGCAGCTCCGCAACATAACTGGCTATGGCAGTGGCCTGATCTCCCTGAACGATTCCTATTCCATGATCAGTGGGAAATTTTACGATCAAACACCATGGTGCAATGGCAATTCTGAATTCAGCGAGGGCCGGTCGGCCCAAGAAATCGTTATAAGGGGAGTCTATGTCCAAAACAATGAACTGCAACATTCGTACTCTCCGATGTTCTCCGACTCCCAACTCTACTAGCAGTTCCACCATTCCAGTAGGTATAGTGGCACTTTCGTTGAAACCATGGACTCGAGATTGACAAGGCTTTAAGTCTGCGGCTTCCATCTTCATTTGATCATAAGCTCGTTTGAACAGAATATTCACAGAGCTTCCATTGTCAACTAAGATCCTTTTCATCCAAGCGGGACCTACTTGTGCTGAGATGAACAGTGGATCAATAGTGGGAGCTCCGATTTTATCTGCGTCTTTGCTCCTGAACACGATGTCATCCGTCGTCGTTTTCTGTTGCTTGGCCGGAGCTCCCTCATCAAAACTACTGTAACACTCGAAGTCCGCATGCCTAATAGAACTAGCATACGACTACATTTCCTTCCAGCTTCGATCTGCTGGGTAAGGACCACCACTTATTGTGTTGATGACTAACCTCCCATCCGCACGAGCGGGTTCTTCTTGTCTTTCCTGATTCGGCGCACGATTCTAATATTATGGGCCCGCACCATCGTATTGCGGCGCTCGTGCATACTGATCCAGCTTCCGCTCACGTATCAGTTTTTCAATGAGGTCTTTTAGGTGACGACACTCGTTGGTGTTGTGGCCATAACTCTCATGGAATCTACAGAATTTTCCTATTTGGATTTGTCTTTCAGTTGGTGGTTTCGGGGCAGGTTTCTTGAATTGCATGGTATTGCAGATCTGCAAATACACATTTTCCAGCGATGTGTTTAACGGAGTGTAGTTATCATACATGGAAGCTCTACGCCGTGGACCGCGATCCTGATCGCATTTCTTGTTTTGATTCCCATTGTCCCTCTGTGGATTTCGTTAATTTTGTACGTTCGACTGAACTATCTCCGGACTGTTTAACAGCGATGTTACTTTGGATTCCTTCGATGTTGGGCCCTGCATCATCCTGTTTCCTAGACTGTTTCGCATCCTCCTTTCTTAAGAATTGGGCTGCCTTGGAATAGAAACGGTCCAATGATGCGGGTGGTTTTCCAGCTAACCAATTTTCGAACTCGGAATCAGCATCAATCCCCTTAGTCAAAGCCATCAGGATAGAGTTGTCGTTGGGATTGCTTATTTCTGCACACGCATCATGGAATCGCTCCAGTAACGTCTAAGTGTTTCTCCGAGAGCTTGCGTAACACTAGACAGAGTGTTAACGTCCTTTGGCCTCGCCACATGCATACGGAATTGTTCGACAAACTGGGTGGACATCTGGTCAAATTTAGAGATGGATCACGGTGGTAAGCGAGTGAACCACATGGTAGCGATGCCCCCTAAGGAAATGGGGAAACTAAGGCACTTTACTGCATCATCAGCTCTAGCAGCATTCATCAGCCATTCGTATTTCAGGACGTGTTGATTGGGATCAGAACTTCCTTCATAAACTGGAAAAACTGGCATCCTGAAGTGCCGAGGTGGTTCAGCATACAAAACATCATTGGTGAAAGGGGTATGACTTCGGGAGATTCCCTAGTCGTCATTAGAGAGACCCCGACTTTCACGGATCATTTAGCGGATCATCGTCGGTATATCAGGTGTTCGGACACTTGGAGCATGTTATGCCAAGGTGTGGTTGGGTTCCACAGCGCGAGTCTGGACCGGACGCGGTCGACGGTCCGTGCCTCGCCTCCTTGGTTCAACATCCTCAGGGACATAAGGCTCAGGAGTCTTCTCTCGTTGACTACGTTGAGGATCAGCTTGGTTTCTAGTGTCACCTCCCTGTCCAGCAGCAGTGGTAGTAGCAATGTTGCCGATAACATGATAAGGAGCAGCTCCTCCTCGAGTTGAAGGTTCTGTGCGGAGACTAGCGGACCGTCCAGCTCTAGGTTGTCCAAGGTTTGAAGTAGGTTGGAGTCCCGTGGCTTGGGTGTAGCTTACACCTAACCGTGGACTTGTGGATCTAGTTTGGCCATCAGAGGAGGCTGAACTTTCTGTGGAAGAGTGAGAATTTAGGTCTCTTCTGAATCTTCTTTTCCTTTGGCGATTTAGCTGGTTAGTCATATCCGTGTTGGCGCGTAGTTGTTTCGCTAGTTGTTGCCGACTTTGGTTCAACTCTTGAAGCAATGTCTGGAATTCTTGTCTAGTGATTGGACCTGACAGATCTGGAGGTCCCGCAGCATTTTGGTTGGATGGAGGCGATTGCATGGGATTTTGTCGATCCTGTGCTCCTTGATCACCAGCTGTAGAAGTGGTACGTGTGCTTACCATGGTGAGGAGATGAAAGTCCTTTCCTAGATATGATACAAATCTGAATAGAATGGAAGGGCTTTAGAGTTCTAGATCTGGATCTAATTCATAGATTTATGCAATCCAATATAGATAGGAGATCCAAAGAGCAGGAGAATAATCAGTTATTCTCAGTGAAAGCACCAAAGTGTTTGTACCAAAATTGGGCACAACACTCTTTGGAAGTCTTTGAAGAGATAAAGTGAAGAAATTAAATGAAAAAAGAGGAATTATCTAACAAAAACTCCAAATTTCAGAAATGAGAATAATTAAAGTGCAAGGAGACACAAGAATTTAGAGTGGTTCGACGTATAGCCTACGTCCACTATGAAGTAGTTTGCTTTATTGATCTTTCTTTTGTGTCTATAAGTGAATTCAATGATTTATAGCAGTCAATTGTGATTTGCAGCGGTGAATCTTGTTGATAGCAGCAGCAATGGAGTTCAGAACTGGATCTGGCGGAGTCCGGACGTTGGAGATCTCAAGGAGGAAGAAGAACCCCTTTTCTGTTGGCTTTGGGGGTCTATTTATAGGTGTAGGATGCTGATATTTCGCTCAGATCTCGGGAGACCCTCTCTGGCACGTGACCAGGCCCGTACGCCCAAGCCTGTGGAGTTTCGGTCTGATCCGTGATCGACACGAGCTGATTTTGACTCGCTCAAGATTTGATCCAATGGAGTCGAAATTTGGCGTGTACATTCTTTAGCATGCACGTAGTCTTCTGTGAAAATTTAATAGCATTTGGACTTGTAGATTGGGAAATATGCTCAATACGAAATGGAGTTTTCGGGAGGTTGTTTCCTTCGACTCGATTCCGTTTCAACTCGCTTCCGTTTGACTCGATGACGTGGCATTCGATACTTACCTTGTCCTGGATGTTGCTTCGAGCGAGTCTAAGTAAGTACTTGGTCAAGCGAGTCGAAGCAAGCGTTGGTCGAGCGAGTCGAAATGGGGCGTCCTGGGAGGTTTGAGCAGTGGAGTCGAAGTTGATGGAGTCGAACGATTGTCTGAGCGGAGCGAGTCGAAGTGTGCACTTTCGATGGCTTCAAACTAGAGTGAGTCGAAGAGAGCAGCTCTGAGGGATGTGGAGCGAGTCGAGCCTGATTGACTCGAGATTGGCTTCTGAGCGAAGCGAGTCGAAGACGTCACTCCTGGGCGCTGCGAAGCGAGTCGAAGTTGTCACTTCCTAGATGTTGCGAAGCGAGTCGAAGGAGCGAGTCGATTGGGTATTTGATCTTCATCCAATCTTGCATCGCTCATAACTTGAGCATACGAACTCGGATTGACTTGAAATTTGAAACATTGGCTCTCATGGCTTAGCTTGCCGTGTCTTACCAATTTTGGCTCGATCCGGACTCGGACAAAATTCATCGATATCCATAGTGAGCCCATGTATAACTGATCTCTGGTACGGACCGTCACTGGTTACTAGTCAATTCCTTGGTGTTACGGCCTTGCCAAAAGGTGGGATAACAATCTCTTATTTTGGATTTGCTTTTATATTATGAGAGCGACTCAAAAACTCTTCTTCGTGGCAATACAGAGAGGGGACTTTTATTAAAAAAGTTTAGATATCCAAAACCTTTTCAAAAGAAAGACCAATTTTAGGATATAATTCCTCAATTTACCAATGAAGACCATTTCCAGAAAATTCTTTCTTTCAAAAGGATGTATCATTATAGAAAAGTTTATATTTATTGATTCTGAAAGGTTTTCAAAAACCTTTTGACGGGCCAAAAGTTATTTTCATAAACAAATTTTCCATAAAACTTCTTTTAAGCCTCTGGTGTATTTCTGGATTGCCTTCTAGAGGGAGTAGGGTCCAACACCTAAAAAATCCTCCAATGTATTTTTGGAGCACCTCCTAGAGGGAGGAGGGTCCAGTACTCACCATGCATCAACCTTGAAATTCAAAAACTTCGTCTTTGAATATCGAAATGTTTTGAAATATAATTAAGTGTTATAATTTTATTTTATAACCTTGTTAAACATTATTTAATGAATAAATAATGATAAGAAACTTGAATTTGAAATTTGTTTCCAAAAATATATTCTTCGATGAAAAATTGATAATGTGATCGAAAATCGGTTTATCGATAAATAGTTTTTCGATCGATATAAGTTGTTCGAACTCTTATGCACTTGACTAATGATCAAGTGAGCCCATTAGTAATTAATTAACACACACATCGCTTCATAAAGCTTGGAATGTTCTAAAAGCGTCTATTAGGATAAGAGATATTATTATGAGAGGGGTAAAATAGTAATTAGCATAAAGGAGGGTGACTTAAAGCAGAAGTTATGGGAGGTGACTCTTCCACGGCATGAAGGGCAAGTGAAAGACAGCTTAAAGAGCACCATTCTTAGCATATATAAGGAGAGGCATACCCTTAATTATCATTCTTAAATTCACAAAGCTTTAAGTTGAAAAATCCATATCTTCTTCTTCTTCCTCTTTATAATTTCCTAAAGCAAAATATTTGCAAATAAGATCCAACTCACTTCATACTTGGAATTAAGCCATACCATCACATAAAAAACTTTCTACCTAGTTATATTGTGAAAAAGTGAAGCACCCTTTTCCCCCACCTTAGGGTCGTGAGCAATATAGGAGGTTTGGAGGCAAAGCAAGGTAAAAGAAAGAGAGGATGGGAAGGAAAAGAAGTTGCTAGCTTGGGTTTGGACGTAGGTTCTTGGATTCTAGTTGTTTTTTGGATGAAAGGTGGGCTAACTAACCATTTTGATTGGAAAATATAACACATATATGATGTTGTTTGATTGTATTAATGTTGTTGAATTAATATGGACATATGTGAAAACTTTGATTTTGACTCTTGCTTTTAAAGCATGTGGCATATGTACGGATTTGAATGGACATGAATGGACTTGTATGACAAAGAAAAGTCTTGGAACAAAGCTCATAGTTTTTAGTTGAACATAGGTTTTGTTATCCTGCCTTTTGGCAAGGCCCTGACACCAAGGAATTGACTAATAACCAATGACGGTTCGTCTTAGAGATTGGTTATACACAGGCTCACTACGGATATCGATGAATTTTGTCTGAGTCCGGATTGAACTAAAATTGATATGACACGACAAGAAAAGCTATGAGAGCCAACATTCTAAATTTCAAGTCAATCCGAGTTCGTATGCTCAAGTTACAATTGATACAAGATTGGATGAAAAACTAGCCTCTATTTGAATCGATCGAGTTCGAATCCATCGGAGAAGCTTACTTCGACTCAATCAGCTCCACATCGATCATCATAGCCTACTTCGAATCCATCAAGGGACAACCCACTTCGTATCGATCAGCCAGAGCTTACTTAGCATCGACCTTGTTCGTATCCATCAGCAAGTATTTGCTCGAATCGATCAGGATGTGTCATTTCGTATCCATCGAGAGAGTATGCTTGTTCGTATCGATCTACTCAACTCCACCATCGAACAAGCTCCACTTCACGCGGCAGTTGTCTAGTTCGTATCCATCCTAGGAGGCCTTGTTCGATTCCATCAAGGTTCCTTAGTTCGTATCCATCAAGTAGCCGTTACTTCATGTCCATCACATCTTCACTTGTTCGTATCCATCAAGTTGGAGCGACTTCATCGATGCAAACAAGCCAACCTCCATCGATTTGAACTACACCACCTTTATCGATACGAACAGGACGTGACCATCGATACGAACTGAGAATCCTTCATCGATGCGAACTGTGCATCTTTTATCGATACGAACAAGGCAGCACCATCGATACGAATAAGGCGAAGTTCAAGGACAACACATTCAACTCGACATCAAAAGCGGAGTGGTCCAGAGATTCAAGCGCCATGTCACCTCACAGTCACACGCAGCTATCGATTCGAACAAGACCGAGTCGAACATGACCGAGTCGAAATAAGGGAGTCGAACGAAACAACCAAACGAAGATCCTAATTCGTATCGATCATATCTCCTAATCTACAAGTCCAAATGATATGAAATTTTCACAGAAGCTTATGTGCTTGTTAGAGAATGTCCACGCCAAATTTCGACTCCATCGGACGCAATCTTGATCGATACGAAATCCGTTCGTATCGATCATGGATTATACCTAAACTTCACGGGTTTGGGCCCACGGGCCTAGTCACGTGCTAGAGAGGGCCTCCCGAGATCTGAGCAAAATCTCAGCCTCCTACGCCTATAAATAGAGCCCTAGGGCATACAGAAAAAGGGGATCTTCTTCTTCTTTGAATTCCCCAACGCCCTGACTTTACCGGATCCAGATCTAAACTCCATAGCTGCTGCAACCAACAAATTTCACTGCTGCAAATCATTGTTATCTAGTGTAACTTGCTGAAAATTATTGTAATCATCAAAGAAACATCAATAAAGCATTCAACTTCATAGTGGACGTAGGCAATACGCCGAACCACTCTAAATTCTTATGTTTCTGTGCGCTCTTATTACTTTCATCATCTGTTTTTGGAGTTTTTGTTAGATAATCCTCTTTTTCCATTTAATTTCTTCACTTTATCTCTTCAAAAACTTCCGAAGAGTGTTGTGCCCAATTTTGGTACAAACACTTTGGTGCTTTCACTAAGAAAAAATCCAATTTTTCTCCTGCTCCTTGGATCTCCTATCGATACCGGATTGCATAAATCCAAGAAGAAGATCCAGATCTTGAACTTTGAAGCCCTTCCATTCTATTCAGATCTGCATCAGATTTAGGAAAGAACTTTCATCAATTCACCATGGTAAGTATACAGACTACCTCTACAGCTGCTGATCAGGGAGGATGGGACAAGAAGAATCCCGCGCAATTGCCTCCATCAAACCAAGATGCCGCCAGACCTTCAGATCCGCCACGCCCGGTTACCAGACAAGAATTTCAGATGCTGCTCCAAGAATTGACCCAGAGTCGACAACAGCTAACTGAACAACAGCGGGCGAACACAGAGTTGACCAACTAGCTGAATCGCCAAAGGCGTAGAAGATCCAGAAGAGACCAAGGTTATTATTCTTCCATAGAGAGTTCTGCCTCATCTGATGGTCACCACCGATCCACATGCCCACTGTTGGATGTAAGCTACACCCAGGCAACAGGGCACCAACCTGCTTCGAATCTTGGACAACCCAGAACTGGGTCATCCACTAGTCACCATATAGGACCTTCATCCCGAGGAGGCGCTGCTCCTTACCATGTCACAGGCAACATTGCTACCACCAGCACTACCGAACAAGGGGTTGATGCTAGAAACCAAGCTGATCCTCAACGTGGTCCATGGGAGCAGACCCCAGAGCCTTATGTCCCGAAAAATGTTGAACCAAGGAGGCGAGGAACGTACCATCGACCGCGTCCGGTCCATACTCGCGCTATGGAACCCGACCACCCCTTGGCCCAACATGCTCCTAGTATCCGTATGTCGGATATACCAATGATGATTCGTCAAATGATCCGTGAAAGTCAGGGTCTCAGTAATGATGACTAGGGAATCTCCCGGAGTCATACCCCTTTCACCGATGACATAATATATGCTGAACCACCTCGGCGCTTCAGGATGCCAAAGTTGCCAGTCTACGAAGGGAGTTCCGATCCCAATCAACACATCCTGAAATACGAATGGCTGATGAATGCTGCGAGAGCTGATGATGTAGTAAAATGCTGTAGTTTCCCCATTTCCCTAGGGGGCAATGCAACTATGTGGTTTACTCGTTTGCCACAACGATCCATTTCTAATTTTGACCAAATGGCCACCAAGTTCGTTGAACAATTCCGTATGCACGTAGCGAGGCCTAAGGATGTTAACACTCTGTCTAGTGTTACACAAGCTCCCAGAGAAACACTTAGACGTTACTTGGAGCGATTCCATGCTGCGTGTGCAGAAATAAGCAATCCCAATGAAAACTTTATCCTGATGGCATTGAATAAAGGGGTCGATGCTGATTCCGAGTTCGGAAATTGGTTAGCTGGGAAGCCGCCTGCATCATTGGACCGTTTCTATTCCAAGGCAGCCTAATTCTTGAGAAGGGAGGATGCGAAACAGTCTAGGAAGCAGGATGATGCAGGGCCCAACATCAATGGAATTCAGAGTAACATCGCCGTTAAACAATCCAGAGAGAGTTCTAGAAAAGTTCAATTGAACGTGCAAAATAAACAGAACCAACAGAAGGACAGTGGAAGTCAAGCTAAAAAACAAGATCAGAATCGTGGTCTACGACGTAGAGTTCCAATGTTCGAAAATTATACTCCATTGAACACGTCGCTGGAAAATGTCTATTTACAGACTTGTAATACCATGCAATACAAGAAACCTGCCCCAAAGCCGCCGACAGAAAGACAAATCCAGACAGGGAAGTTTTGTAGATTCCACGAAAGTTATGGCCACAACACCAATGAGTGTCGTCTCTTACAAGACCTCATTGAAAAGATGATACGTGAATGGAAGTTGGATCAGTATGTGCGGGTGCCGCAGTAAGGAGGTGCGGGCCCATCAAACCCGAATCGTGCACCCGACCAGGAAAGGCAGGAGGAACCCGCTCGTACTGGCGGGAGGCTGGTAATTAATACAGTAAGTGGTGGTCCTCATCCAGCAGACTGAAGTTGGAAGGAAATGGAGTCGTATGCCAGCTCTATCAGGCATGCGGGCTTCGAGTGTTATAGTAGTTTTGATGAAGGGGCTCCGGCCAAGCAACAGAAGACGATGACATATGACATCGTGTTCAGAAACAGAAACGCTGATAAGGTCGAAGCCCCCACCATTGATCCACTGGTCATCTCAGCTCAAGTAGGTCTAGCTTGGATAAAGAGGATCTTAGTTGACAGTGGAAGCTCAGTGAATATTTTGTTTAAGCGAGCTTATGATCAGATGAGGATGGAAGCCACAGACTTGAAACCTTGTCAATCCCGAATCCATGGTTTCAACGGAAGTGCTACTATACCCACTGGAATGGTGGAACTACCAATGTAGTTGGGAGTTGGAGAACGTCGAAGAGTACGGATGTTACAGTTTGTTGTTTTGGACATAGACTCCCCTTATAATGCTTTCTTAGGCCGACCGGCCCGCGCTAAATTCAGGGCCGCCATAGCCCCGTGGTGTTTGACTTTAAAGTTTCCCACTGATTGTGGAGTGGGAATCATTCAAGGAGATCAGGCCGCTGCCAGAGTCTGTTATGTTGCTGAGCTGTGAGAGGCGCAGCGAAAGGAGAAAGGAATGGGCGTAGAGGAATCTCTCTGCGTTCGCTTTGCTGATAATTGACAATTAACGCCCAGGCCAAGGACTGGGCACCCCAACCAATTCCAAAGGGATCTTGACCCAAGAGAAACTGGAGACGAAGGAGAATCTAAAGAATGTCAAGCATCCCCGGCCGAACTGACGATTGATGTCCCAATCGACGATGACGATGATTCAAAAATGATAAAGATTGGGTCTCAGCTAAGCTAGCAAACTCAAGAGGAATTGGATGAATTATTATGGGCGAATCTTGAGGTGTTCACCTAGACGTACTCTGATATGTGTGGGATCTCGCCGGACATCGCGAGCCACACTCTGAATATTGACCCGCAGGATGTCCCGGTCAAATAGAAAAGGCATGGTATGGATCCAGAGAGATCTGCCGCCCTTAAAAAAGAAGTAGAAAAGCTTAAAGCGAACGGGTTCATTCAAGATGCCCTATATCTTGAATTGGTGTCAAATCCTATGCTCGTCCGAAAGTCAAACGGAAAATGGAGAACATGTGTCGATTACTCCGATCTGAATAAAGCTTGTCCCAAAGACAGCTTCCCACTTCCCAGAATTGATCAGCTCGTAGATTCAATAGCCGGACATGAACTCTTATCCTTCATGGATGCATATTCTGGCTACAATCAAATGCCAATGTATCTACCTAATCAAGAACATACCAGCTTCGTAACCAATCTGGGACTTTATTGCTACAAAGTCAAGCCATTCGGACTCAAGAATGTTGGGGCTACTTATCAACGATTGGTGAATCGGATGTTTTCCAATCAAATCGGCAAAACCATGGAAGTATATGTAGACGACATGCTTGTGAAGTCATGGTTTTCCACTGATCATGTTCAAGACCTAGAAACTATGTTCAACATACTTCGAGAATACAGAATGAAACTCAACCCACTGAAATGTCATTTTGGAGTTGCATCTGGAAAATTCCTTGGGTTCATCGTCCATGCTAGAGGGATCGAAGCTAATCCTGAAAAGATCTGGACTATCAGAAATCTTGAAACTCCGAAAACTATAAAACAAGTCCAAAGTCTCAATGGGAAAGTAGTAGCATTGAGAAGGTTCATTTCAAAGTCCACCGACAAATGCATTCCCTTCTTCAATCTTATCCGAAAAGGAAAACGATACTTTGAATGGACCACGGAGTGTGAGGGTGCGTTCCAAGCACTAATTCAGCATCTATCCACACCGCCTATCCTATCAAAGCCTATTGATCATGAAAAGTTGTACATTTATTTGGCGATATCAGAAAACGCTATCAGCGCTGCCTTAATTCGAGAAGAAGACAAGATACAGAAGCCAGTATACTACGTCAGCAAACGATTGACTGTAGCTGATAGGAATTATCCAAAACTAGAGAAGTTGGCTTATTGCCTTGTTATTGCATCAAGGAAGCTCCGACCATATTTCCAAGCACATCCTATTATTGTGTACACCGACCAGCCGTTACGACAGGTCCTTACGTGGCCTGAGACGTCTGGTAGGTTACTCAAGTGGAACATCGAACTGAGCCAGTTTGATATCACTTACACTCCAAGATGAGCGATTCAAGGACAAGTCCTAGTTGATTTCATAGCTGAATTTACCATTCCAGAGGACTTCACCGAAACCAGTAAATCCTCCGAATACGTCTCGAAGCTGTACACTGATGGTGCATCAAACGACCGATGTTCGGGCGCTAGTGTTGTACTCGAAACCCCCGAAGGCCGATCCATATGATATGCTTTGAAGTTTGATTTGCATGCGATCGATAATGAAGCAGAATATGAAGCCCTCTTAGCTGGACTAAAACTTGCCAGAGATTTGAGAATTATCGCTGTGGAAATTTACTATGATTCACAGTTAGTTGTGTGTCAGGTACGGGGAGAGTATCAAGTGAGAGATCGAAGGCTTACTGCTTACTTAGCTCGAGTTCAGGAAGTGCTAAATCAATTTGATTATTATGTTATTTATTGTATACCTCGAGAACGCAACCAAAAAGCCGATTCATTGGCAAAGTTAGCTAGCACAAGTGAAGCTCAGCAAATGGGACTCCTTCCTGTATAGGCGTTAACTTCCCCAAGCATTGACCGGGCAGAAATAGACCGGGTATGCGAAACCGTCCTTGAAAAGGATTCATGGATGACCTCATTCAGAAATTACATTGAGCATAGAACCTTGACAGACCGCAGGAGTGAAAAGAGACAAGTCCTTCGGAAGGCCTCACGATTCACCATCCATAATGGAATCATGTACAGAAGAGGCTACTCTATTACTCTACTCTGGTGTATCGCTCACGATGAAATTAAACGAGTATTGCACGATGTACACGAGGGAGAATGTGGCGATCACACCCGGGGTAAAGCACTTGCCAAGAAAATACTTCGATACGGGTATTACTGGCCTACTGTGAATCGCGATGCGTTGGATTATGCAAAGAAATATGATAGGTGTCAAATGCATGCTCGAATTCCTAGAGCCCCTCCTGCCGAGATAACACAAATGGTCAGCCCATGGCCGTTTGCAATGTTGGGCATTGACATCATTGGTGCTCTACCTCTGGCAAAAGGTGGTGCAAAATACGCCATCGTCGCAGTTGATTACTTTACAAAGTGGGCTGAAGCTGAAGCTCTTGCTACCATAATGACAAAGAAAGTAATCAACTTTGTAGTTCGCAACATCATCTGTCGATTTAGTCTCCCACACGCCATTATTACGGACAACGGATCCCAATTCGACAGT
This sequence comes from Allium fistulosum, assembly GCA_030737815.1. NCBI lineage: Eukaryota > Viridiplantae > Streptophyta > Magnoliopsida > Asparagales > Amaryllidaceae > Allium > Allium fistulosum. The sequence goes on from CM060905.1 coordinate 672,564,825, forward strand.
GCGGAATTTAATGATTTCTACGAATGATTTCACAACCAAAAGAAATTCTCTGCAGTTGCACACCCTCAGGCGAACGGATAGGTCGAAGCAGTTAATAAAGTTATAAAGTCCATTTTGAAAAAATGACTGGAAAAGGTCGGGGGCAAGTGGGTCGATGAACTTCCTATGGGTTTATGGGCCTACCGAACAACCCACAAGACCGCGACCGGTCACACTCCATTCTCTCTCTCTTATGGTTTAGAAGCCATTATTCTCGTTGAGCTAGAAGTACCTTCTCATCGTGTGACATACTATGATCCAAAGACAAATGCTATATTACTTGCTGAATCTCTCGATCTACTAGATGAGAAGCGTGAAGAGGCTGATTTGAGGGAAGCCGTGCATCGAAGTCGAGTCGCCCGATTGTACAACGCTAAGGTCCACCCGCGAACCTTTGAACTAGGCGATCTCGTCTTGAAAAGAATCTATCTGGTTCCTTCGCATATGAAGCCAACATGGGAAGGACCGTATGTTATTGAATGAAGGCTCGGAGATGGCACATTCAAATTATCGACCGTTGACGGTCTTACCCTACCAAAAGCATGGAATAGCGAGAGTCTCCGTCGCTACTACACATAACAGGCTATGTTATCTCATTTAGTTTATTTTCCATTTTCCCAATTTGTTTCTGCATTTCGAATTTAGAATTTGTAATAAGGCAACTGACTTTGCTGTATTTTCTTATTTCAGCAATAAATTGCAATCTCTTCGAGCCAGAGCTGTGATTTACTTGAAATGCTTCATATGATCATCACTATGCATGGAGAGCTAAGTTTCACCATACGGTGGAATTTATTCAAATAGGGAGTGAATATGATGCAACCGGTCACTCTCTAAGTGAAACCCGAGCCCGGAGACAAGCCATCACATCAAATTCAAAAGCGGATTGATACACGATAATTCCTCACTTAACTCCCGGTTCCCAGAATGCGAACTGGAGTATTAAAATACGTCTACGAAGAGGGTGGATCCGTCCGCCTAACGACTTCGTCCGTGTCTGAACCAAGTTTGAGGAGGGTGGACTGGTCCACCTAACGACCTCACTTGTTAACTCAGGGTGGATGAGATCCGACCATCCATGATCCTGATACACCTTTCGTTCCTAAAGTGTGAGCGAAGCCCAAAATAATACAGCAGATGTGACTGACCGTTTGCTCATCAACTCCAAACTCCCAGAGTGTGAGTTAGAGCATAAAACATCAACTCCGGATTTCCAGAGTGCGAAACGGAGTATAAACAACAACTCCGAACTTCCAGAGTGCGAGTCGGAGTATAAACACTAACTATGGATTCCCAAAGTGCAAAACGAAGTATAAACATCGACTCCAAACTCCTAGAGTGCGAGTTGGAGTATAAACTTCAACTCTGAACTCCCAGAGTGCGAGTCGGAGTATAAACACTAACTTTGGATTCCCAAAGTGTGAAATGGAGTATAAACATCGATTCTGAATTCCCAGAGTGCGAGTCAGAGTATAAACATCGACTCTGAACTCCCAGAGTGCGAGTCGGAGTATAAACATCAACTCTAAACTCCCAGAGTGCGAGTCGGAGTATAAACATCAACTATGGATTCCCAGAGTGCGAAACGGAGTACAAACATAAACTTCAAGTTCCCAGTGACAGAATTGAAGCATAAATATCAACTCCGAACTCCCAGAGTGCGAGTCGGAGTACAAATGTCGATTCCGAGTCCCCAGAGCACGGACGTATGATTTAAACTTAAGCCGGCGTGACCAACCGCCAAGAAACAAAAGAGAATCCCCGAAGTGCGAATATGATTGTTGACAATCGAACAAGCAGGATTGAATTACTCAATCTTCGCTTGTCTTAGGCATCCGTTCGGTGGCACTATACTCAACATGTTATAAGTGAGAAGCGATCGCTGACTGATGTTCTACAACTCACCCCCAAACTGTGGGGTAGGACTTAAGCAGCGACCATTGACTGAAGCGGTGCGATGTAAGAATTCACCTTGCTTCTCGGTCGCACACCATGTCCACAGTTTCCGAACTTGGCGAACAAAAACAAACTTGATTCAGGAGCTGAAACTTCACAAGTGCACTTTATATATTGAAACACTTAGGCAAATACACAATGACAGAAAAGAAGCCAAAAAAGAAAAAGTTTCATTTCTACTATTTATGAAAGAAATTCATATATAGGTTTGTTCCCAAAAATCCCTACTAGCAGGGGCCGAACCCGCATCTATACACGGCTAGCAAAATGAAAGTCAAAATGAAAGCCAAAATGAACCAAGGGAGCATGTCTAATCTTTCTTCTTCCTCGGCTTCCTTCTTGGTGTAGACCCGTCAGAACCGCCACTGCCTTTTCTCTTTGAGCCTTTGCCTTTAGGTGGTCGGTCTCCAAGCGGGGGCATAATCTCGACATCCTCTTCCGAACTCGAATGAACGGGGATGCATCCTGCCGGTAGAGTCGGAGGGATAGGATCAAATGTGGAAGATGTAATGGCTGCACTAGTATCGAAAAATGTACCGCCGGGCGATATCATTCTAAGCGGAGCTGGACCAAGTGCCGCCGTTCCACCTCCGAAACTGCCACCATGAGCCGCTGCTGCCATCTCAGCTTCGATCTCGGCCAAAATCTCCTCTTCGGTAGTCACTCGGGCCTCGCTGGGGGCATCAGCAGTTGGCAGCGAAAAGCTTGTGGCAGGAACACCTCCGCCCATGACAAATGGTAAGTCAGCTAAAGAATCGCCATGACGGCGAAAGAGTTCTTCCATCAACTGCTCATCAAACACAAGCATGCTTCCCTGCATATCGTCAAGAGACGGAACAGTAGTCATGGCGGTCGCTTCAGTAACAATAACCACATGCGTCTGATACGATTCTTGAGTGGCAGGAGGCACGACCGGTGCAGCATCAATCACTGGATAAAAAATAAGAGAAACCGTTAGAACTAGATTCGAATAAAGATTCCTACTTAAGGCAGATATGTGGAATGTTCAGAGTACCTTCCTCAGTTTGACTTGTAGGCGACGGAACAGCTTCAGTAACTTTCACTATAGCCGGAGACATCTGCGGCCGATCCAGATTGTAGGCGGGAACAGCTTGGGGATCGACAGCAAACGAGAATTCGGGCTGGGTTGACGCTGGAACTTCAAGACTCGCCTCATGATGGTCAACTCCCGAACCCTCTCTTATTTTGAGGTGCTGGGCGTCGAGTCTTTCCTTCTTATGCAGAATCATTGACTCGTGAAGAATCTTCCTTTCATCTTCATTCAGAATGTGATTCTTGAGTTCAAACTCATCCACTGACTCACCCAGATGCGCCTCCTTCTCTTCCACAACTAATCGGCCCCAGGCGTTGAAGAGATGCGCCGGATAATCATCGAACCAGGCTAGACCACTGTGCCTCAGCATGTTAGCGTTGTAAACAACGAGAAGGTCTTCGATATCAGCCTCTAGCCTGGACTCGGTCGATTTCACCTTCTCCTCGACCTCAGTCTCCACCTTGCGGACTTTAGCCACAACCGCATCCCGTTCACCCCTAAGCAGGACATCTTGTTCGCATGCCTCCTTGGCTGCGTTGTTTGCATCATCCTTTTCCTTGGCCATATAGGATAATTTAGCCTTAACCTCATTGAGTTCCTTGACCACCGCATCCCGCTCGGCAGTGACTGTAGTATTCTGATGGCCCATCTCTTCCACCAAGGCAACATGTGTCTGCCTCAACCTCTCCATGGCCACATTCGCTTCGTCAGCTTTTTTGGTGGCCTCGATTTAAGATTTACGAGAAGACTCGGCCTCAGCATTGAGCACTTGAATGATCTGGTCCCTTTGAGCGAGTTCGGTCCCCATTTGTGATAACCCGGATTTTTGGGATAGTTGATAATTGGATAATTAACTGTTTTAATAAATTGAACAGATAAAATTCAGATAATAAAAGATATCTGGATATGTAAATGAATTTTGAAATATAATAAAAATTGAATTGTAAATATCTGAATAAATATTTATTTGACAATATCTTAATTTAATTAATTTAAAATTGGCAAAATTGTTATTTCTAACAATAATAATAATAATGTGTTGTTTATATATATAATTATAAATAGATTTTTAATAGACTTATTATTTACAAATTTAATAATGTGTTTATTTAATTATATATATTTGAGTTGATTTTTAAGTTGGATTTTAAATTAAATTTGAATTTGATTTTGGATTTAAATTTGAATTTAAAAGATAGATATCTTAAAAATATTTTGGATTTGAAATATATGAATAAAGGTTTAAAATAAGATTGTTTTATAATTTTTTTTAAAAGGAAATTTATTTATATAAATTTAGAAAAAAGCATTTACTTATTTACAAAGGTATTTATCAATTAGGAAAATTAATATAAAAGCTTTAAAAATCTTTTAAAAATAATATAAATATAAATTATTACAAATGTTAAGATATAAACCCTTAGAATAACAAGTGTTAAGCATTTTTAAAGTAAATAAAGACAAGTGTAATCAATCTTAACAAATGTAACAATATTATCATGCAATATAACTAGTGTCACTATTATTTATTTTCTTTTATTTTTAAAATATTAGGAAATTAAGGCTAAACACATCTTTACTTCTCTTCTTATTTTCTTTCATTCGAAATAAAACTTTGAGCATATGTACAAACCTGAAAAAAAAATTATAAACCAGAAAATAAAAACAAGAAGCAAACAATCTCCTTCAGAAATTTTAACCTGGGAGAAATCAGCAAACAAGTTCTAGTTTCAAACTTTCAAAGATCATAGCATTCAGTTTTCAAACTGTAAACAACTCAAAGATCATCTCAACAATCAAGCAAGCTAAGATCTGAATCAATTACAAGTTTCAGAAAACAAAAGCAAGCTAAGCAAATTCAAGCTAAGATTCAACAACTCAGATCAATTTCAGTTTCAAGTTTCAAAAGATTAAGCAGCTTCCAGTTTTAATCATCTCAGGCTTCCTCTAACAGTGAGTAAATATTTATTTAAAAGTTCAAGTAAATAAATATTATTGCATGTGTATTTCTGTGATGAAGATTGTTTTGCATGTGTATATATATAAGTGACATTCCTGTATATATGAATGTATTGTAGTCTGTTACATATATACATCTCTGTTTCCATAGTTACAGAGTTGAAATAAATAAGAATTTCAAAATCTCTTAAACCATTCTATGGTGTATTGTAGTTTTCAAACAAAATAGGATTGTTTAAACATAAATTAAGGTATAAAATTTTATTCATAAATTTTAAGTTTGAAATTCTTCTAGAATCAAGAAATAGAGTAGCAAATTCTAAAACAGGTAAAAATCAAACTCAACGATTTGTAAATTCAGGTATTTATTCTGAATCCTCTAAGCAAATTAGGTTTTTTAAACCAAAAATTGTAATTTTTAGATTAGTATTTTGGGAGCAGAACGTAGTTGAACAGGGAATAGGTTTTGACCAATTTCTGGCGATTGACGAACACTTGGACGTTGGGGTTTTTGTCGGAGCTTAGTTGTCGACTGGGAAGGTCAGGAAAAATGGCGCAGGTGGTGATCGAGCGTCGTGGTGTTGGAATTTGGATGGAGTAGGGTTTTGGAGGCAGTTTTGATCGAGATTGCGTTCGAGGTGGTTTCATCACCGTGGGAAGATCGGAGTGGTTCGTGAGGGGTGAGATTGTCGTATGGATCTGTGACGATGCTTTGGTCGGAGGAGCTTGAGTTCTGGTGGAGGAGTTCATCGACGACAAAGGAGTTTGGTCGTCTGTGTTTGTTCCAGTTTAGATGAGAAGGCTCGATTTCGCTCTGTTGGATATATCGACGAACTGGGTGGTCCGGACATCGGAGAGGATGGTTGTCGACTTGGGAAGGCTAGCAGCAGTGATCGGCGGTGTCCAGAGTGGACATGCGCGTGCACGTGCATGTTTGGGGTAGTCTGGGTTTTGGCTGTGGTTTTGAGTTTGGGAGAAGAGAGAGTGGACTTGGGGTTGTTCTCGTGTGAGTGAGTAGGCGACTCGAAGCAGAGGAGTATTCGAGAGAAACTCGGGAAGACACAAGGTGTTTGAGGGTTTTGCTCGGGTATTTGGGGTTGTGGACTCGAGTAGAACTGAGTGAAAAAAATGTGTTTCAGATTTAACTTAAACTTAAACACACAAAGTTTTGAAAGAAGAAAAAAAAAGAAGGAAAGCTCGGGAAAGTTGAAGTAACTCGGGTTTTGATGGAAAATACTCGGGTTGTTCTCAGGTTATAAATTTGATGTTAAGTTTTAAAATTTAACATAGCCAAGATAAATTAATTATCTTAAAACTATTTTTAGTAATAAATTGAATTTTTATGTTTTGTTAATTTAAGTTGAGAAAAGTATTTTAAGATATTAATTAAGTAAATCCTTAATTTGTTTAAAAGCCTAATTAATCAGATAATTAAATAGCTTAATTAAAAGATTAAGAGTTTTAAACTTTAATTTAACTTAAAGCTTTTGATTCCAAGGATATAGGGTAAGATATTGAGATGATTAAGATGATTGATTAAGATAATCATTATCATCTAAATTTATAAATTGATTGATAATTAAAGATTAATTAATAAGGATATTAAAGATTAATTATTGATTAATAAATTAGTAATTAAAGAAAAATTAATTGTTAGCAAAAGAATAATTAATGGGTGTGATTAAGTAGGGTTAATTAATCAATGTAACTAACCAATGTAATTAATTAACCAAAGGGATAATTACTTGTTGAAAGTAATTAAGGCTTAATTACTTAGTGTAATTAATTAAAGGATTGATTAATTAAAGAAATTAATTAAGGGTTAGTCAATTAATAAGTATGATTAATTAAGGGTTAAATTAATCAATATAAGTGATTATAAGATAATAAATATGAGTAATTAATTAAGGATCAATGCAATTAATTGGGTTGTAATTAATGTTAAGTAAAGATAATCTAAGTAATTAAAGATCAGTAATTAATTTAATTAGAGATAATTAAATTAATTTTGGAAGTGATCAATCTTGCTTATGAATGATTGAATGATATTGTATGCCTTAGATAGATAATATCTCTAATATGTGATGCTATGTGATATGATATGTTTGGTTTAAACTGTGATAATATGGTTATCTATCGATGATGAATTACTGTATAAAGGTGACACCGGTATTTAAAGTTTGAATTGTATTTCATTGAATAACTTTGGTTAAGATGACATTGGATTCGAAGAAACAGGGGTCGGGTATTAGTTAATACCCAAAACCACTTCGATTTGAAATCTTCTATAATTCTTTATAAATTGATATGTGAAATCAAATAGGCCGGTTTGGAATAATATGGACCATTTAAACTAAGTTGGATACTTAGATATTGTTTGTGAAAATAAGTGTTGACTATATAAGTTGTTTACTTATAGTGAAATACGAGTTACCCCGAGTTTATATAAGTTCTTTGAATCGATATTTCATGTTAGATGAGTTTACTCACGCTGGTTTCCATCCTGACCCGAGTGTTACTTTGATGTAATGCTCGGGTCAGACCGAGTATTACAGATTTCCAGGTAAGGACATTCTAGAGCTCAGGAGGCGAGCTGGATGGCAGGAACGTATGGAGTGTGATATATTGTTATTTATTGGGACGAGTTATTTTAACTGTCCAATGATTGTGAAATGTTGTATCTCTGATGTATTAAAATGTAATTAACTGATACAGTTTTCTTTGTATAACTGATATTATTATTTGATATTGTATTTTAATCCGCTGCGAATGTGAGAATCTATATCTTGTTCTGTATCTTTCTTCTATCTCTTTTCTTTTTCTTCTAACTATCTGGAATTTTCAGAATTTTCGGAGTCGAAAATTCCGGGTCGTTACACCATTTTCTCAAGCGCTTTGGCTCGCTCAAAGGCCACCTTGGAAGCTTTCTCTGCAGCTTTTACCCACTCTCTGTACTGGGTGTGGATGTCATGAACGTAATCATGCATCATGTTTTCCACTCCAGATGGGATTCTCTTTATGTGAGGTGGAAAGACGTAGCCATCGAAGCATATGTTCGGAAAATCCTTCCTCATCTGAGCCAATTTAATGGCCCCTTCTCCTGTGGGCTCAGTCAGGACCTGCTCTGCAATTATGGAGGCCGTGGTTTCGACTCTCTGGAGATGAGTTTCGGATCAAGAAGTGTTAGAAGAGGGCCTATAACGTGGAGGCTCTGGTTGATGTGGAACAAGAATAGGAGGTGGAGATGGAACTCTAAGAGGAGGAGAGCGAGATCTAGACCGATGTCTATATTCTCTGTCCCTGTCACGCCCATACCTATCTTGGTTAGAGTACTCGTGATCGTGGTCTCTATCGGAGTCTCTCCTATGGGAATCATGGTAAGTAGAAGAGTTTCGAGCTGAGCGAAGGATCCCCAGCATTGATCCTCTTCCAAACATCGTACCTGAAAATGAGTGACGAAGGAAAAGTTAGCGATTTCTTAGGTTGGACGATTTACAGTTATGAATCATGTAGTGCAGTGGAGTGTGTGCATGTGCAACCCCCCAACCAACCGGAAATGTCGGCCGTACTCATAGCAAGTGACCCGCTCAGTTCAAGAGCCTTATCAAGCTCCTCCATCCTGGCGTCGTGTTGAAACGACACGTAATCCAGAATCGGAATGTCAGCAAGCCCTTCAAAAGGATTCTCTACTTGCGGGGGAGGAGCCTTTGAAATTCTAATCCCCGGGACGGGCAAGGATATAACCACGGATTTTAATCTCATGGATTTAGAATGCTTGTGAGGAACTGCCTTGCCTTTTCTCCTTCCTCCTGAATCCTGGACATCGGAAGAAGGCCCAGCCTGGAGCTCGTTATCGGTAGGCGTTCTCTCCGGATCAACTTCTTCGTCTATTATAACTCCGGGCGCTTTGCGCTTCACCCGCTTCTTGAAGACAACTCTAAGTGTCCCTTCCAGCCTTATGCTCTGCCTCCGCTCAATCAGCCCGACGGTCCTCAAATTTATGTCAGTCAGAACCAAGTCAATATGCCTCTCTTCACTCGGAACCGTTTGGAGGATCCGAACTAACTCTCTGAAGTATCCACCATCAGGTCGGGAGATTGGGGCTATGAAAGAAGAAAAGTATGTCAGTTTTGAGGTCGGTTATAACTATCTCGATAATTCAAGATAAAGAGTTGTAACGCTTACGTCTATCCAACCATCGCTTAGAAAATCCAGGGGGGCATCGAACGTAGAACCACTCTGTCTTGAAATAACTTAGCCTCCTCCAAGATCCCGTCACAATTTGGCAGTTCCTAACCGCTTCCAAGAAGGTAAAAGAAGGGCTGTCTCCACGACTCTTAATGTTAAATAGATATCTGATCTCGATCGGCTTTGGTGGTCGAAAGAGAATCTCCATAAACAGAATGAAGGTGTTGTTCAACAAAGCGTACCCGTTGGGGTGTAGCTGGGACGGAGCTATTCCAAGGAATAATAGCATCTCCCTTATATATTGGTTGAAAGGGGGAAGTGTTCCCGCCGTACAAGCATGATGGTTGAATGCGGTAAAGCCCTCCGGGGGATCATATGACCTATTGTTTGGCCCAGGCAGTAACACGTCATCGAGCGACAAGCCGTGCCTTAAACAAATCCATCCCAGCATATCTTTGACGATACCGAACGGCACAGAATCTTGCGGACGACAAATGAACCAGGCGCCTTGAAGCTCGTCCGAAGCTGGGTCTATAACTTTGGCTTCAATAACCGGTATCCCGGTGGTTGAAGGAATTGAACTCGGAAGTTCCTACTGCTGTGAACTTGAGGGTTCCATGACTAACTAGCTTATGACAAATCATTGTTAAATAGACAATAACGCTCGTGCATCCCCCAGTATAAAGTGTGTGAGTGTGTTGTGCAGTGCACTACTATATATCACTTGAGAAGTTCTATAGAATCGAAGAAAGGATGTAAACGATGAGACTTTGAAATTCAGTCGGAATAACCGTCATCGCTGACCGTCACAACCGTGCCATCCAGAAATTAGCAATCAATCCAAGCTAAAGTTTGTTAAAATTTTGTTAGAGTTGCAGTTCCATCGACGAGCTTCGAAGGGAAATCAAATATGCAGTTCAACGCTCAAGTCCAATTAAGCCAAAATCAAGCTTGTCGGAGTTAGATGTTCAAAATGCACAAGAGTTTTCGATATCATCGAAGTTAGGTTCATTGTCAATCGTGAAAGTTCAAGTTCACATCGGTCCATGAAGTTGTTCGTATCCATCAGGGATACAGGTTCAAGTTCATTTCAATCATTTAGGTTTGTATCGATCGTTCGTGTTCAAGTTCGCATCGATCGTTCAGAGGCAACTTCGTATCGCTCCCATGGCACGTAGTTCGTATCGATCGGAAAGCATCTGCTTCATATCGATCCAATATCATCTACTTCGTATCAATCCAGATTGTTTCGAAGCAACCGATACTAAATGACTGTTCCATGGTCGATACGAAGCCCAAAGCAAGGCAACGATACGAGATTTCCCATCAGAATCGATACGAGGCAAGACAAATTCCTTCCTCGATCGATGCGAAGTCGTTGCCAAAAAACTGCCCACCAACTATTTCGAATCCGATGTCTCTCCTTCCCCAGATCGATTCGAACTTCATGTTTCTTTCCTCGACCTCGCAGATGATCTACTTCCCCGAACGATGTTCAGACACGAATTCAAATGGAATGGGATGAGAATTTGGATCTCATCGTTTTACGATTGAATTTTTTCAATTGATTACCTGATTTCGATAAATGGTTGAAGCGATCAAGGATTTTGGTTTGATTCGAAGTCAAGCATTTTTCCTTTCTTAGTTTCAGAAGCGATACGAAAGCAAGGCACAAAAGAAAAAAGTGAAAAGTGAAAAATGGCTAAGTCCATGGTATTTATATGGACTCAAAGTTGAAAGCAAAAAACGATTCGCCTCCCAATGGATTCGACCGGTTACAAAGCGTCACCATGGGATCGATTCGAACAAGCTGTTCGAATCCATGAACTCGAGTCTGTATCGATACGAAGTCTTCACCAAATCCATCGATGCAAGCCCTTATTCGTATCGATTACTTTCGACTCCATCCCTAGTTTAGCAACATGAAGTGTGCAGTTCTAATCCATCGATACGAAACCACTGTTCGTATCGATCATCTTCGACTCCAGCTCCAGTGCAGCGATACGAACGATCAGTTCGAACCCATCGATACGAATTGTCTATTCGTGTCCAATGACACCAGACCCATCGATTCGAAACACACCACAAGGGCTCTTCTAAAGGCATTGAACTCTATCGATACGAATGATTGCTTCGTATCCATCGAACCCCACATCCATCGATTCGAAATGCACATTTCGTATCCATCAATGCAATAAATACCGATGCGAAAACAATGCTTTAACCTTCTACATCGATTCAGGAGAGGATCGATACGAAGGAACATTCAAAAACAACCATAGAGCATTGTTACAATTCGAATCTCACATCGGTTCAGGAGAGGATCGATACAAAATTCGATACGGGATAAATTGACATTGACTCGTGAACATACAAACGTCAACGAGAGTCAGATTAACATATATGCATATGTGTCGAACTAATATTCAATATTCCATATTTACAGGAATTGGAAGCTCATTTGATAACGATTACAACAATGAACGGCTAATCACTAGCATACCGCAATCAGTTGCAATAATACAGGGTACAGCAGTTGACAGTCAACAATTTACATTATCGAGAAAATCAATCAAAGATTACAGCTTTCATCGAAAAGACGATAAATATTCAGAATAAAGATTGCAGCATTTCAAAGCACGTCATGTTTCCACAAGACGTACTTTGGGGGGAAAATGTTATCCCACCTTTTGGCAAAGCCGTGACACCAAGGAATTGACTACTAACCAATGACGGTTCGTCTTAGTGATCGGTTATACACAGGCTCACTACGGATATCGACGAATTTTCTTCTAGTCCAGATCGAACTAAAATTGATATGACACGACAAGCAAAGCTATGAGAGCCAACCTTCCAAATTTCAAGTCAATCCGAGTTCGTATGCTTAAGTTACAATCGATGCAAGATTGGATAAAAAACTAGCCTCTATTCGAATCGATCGAGTTCGAATCCATCGGGGAAGCTTACTTCGACTCGATCAGCTCCGCATCGACCATCATAGCCTACTTCGAATCCATCAATGGACAGCGCACTTCGTATCGATCAGCCAGAGTTTACTTAGCATCGACCTTGTTCGTATCCGTCAGCAAGCATTTGCTCGAATCGATCAGGATGTGTCATATTGTATCCATCAAGAGAGTATGCTTGTTCGTATCGATCTACTCAACTCCACCATCGAACAAGCTCCACTTCAAACGGTAGTTGTCTAGTTCGTATCCATCCTGGGAGGCCTTGTTCGAATCCATCAAGGCTCCTTAGTTCGTATCCATCAAGTAGCCGTTACTTCGTATCCATCACATCTTCACTTATTCGTATCCATCAAGTTGGAGCGACTTCATCGTTGCAAACAAGCCAACTTCCATCGATTCGAACTACACCACCTTTATCATACGAACAGGACGTGACCATCGATACGAACTGAGAAGCCTTCATCGATGCGAACTGTGCATCTTTTCTCGATACGAACAAGGCAGCACCATCGATACGAATAAGGCGAAGTTCAAGGACAACACATTCAACTCGACATCAAAAGTGGAGTGGTCCAGAGATTCAAGCGCCACTTCACCTCACAGACACACGCAGCTATCGATTCGAACAAGGCCGAGTCCAACAGGACCAAGTCGAAATGAGGAAGTAGAACGAAACAGCCAACCGAAGATCCTAATTCGTATCGATCATATCTCCTAATCTACAAGTCCAAATGATATGAAATTTTGACAGAAGCTTATGTGCATTCTAGAGAATGTCCACGCCAAATTTCGACTCCATCGGACGCAATCTTGATCGATACGAAATCCGTTCGTATCGATCACGGATCGGACCGAAACTTCGCGGGCTTTTGCGCGCAGGCCTAGTCACGTGCCAGAGAGGGCCTCCCGAGATCTGAGCGAAATATCAGCCTCATATTCCTATAAATAGAGCCCCAGGGCATACAGAAAAGGGGATCTTCTTCTTCTTTGAATTCCCCAACGCCCAGACTCTGCCGGATCCAGATCTAAACTCCATAGCTGCTGCAACCAAAAAATTTCACTGCTGCAAATTATTGTTATCTGCTGTAACTTGCTAAAAATTATTGTAATCATCAAAGAAACATCAATAAATCATTCAACTTCATAGTGGACGTAGGAAAGACGCCGAACTACTGTAAATTCTTGTGTTTTTGTGTGCTCTTATTACTTTCATCATCTGTTTTTGGAGTTTTTGTTAGATAATCCTCTTTATCCATTTAATTTCTTCACATTATCTCTTCAAAAACTTCCGAAGAGTGTTGTGCCCAATTTTGGTACAAACAGGTTTGATTATAACTCAAATTTAAAAGCGCACTTATAGCGATAATTGATATAGATGCAGTTGTGAATTGCCATGTTTTTCGCGATTTCTATGGAACTTTGTAGAGAGATTCTTAGGTGTTTCTTGCCATATTTATAATTATTATATGTAATTTTGTTTCTATTAAAAGTTTGGATAGTAAAATGTTAAATAACATCTCATAAACAACTAAAACTGCAATTATGCAAAACTGCCCGGTTTAGACTTGATTTTTGGACTTAAAAGGTTTGGAAAGATATTTAAATTTAAGTATTTTATTTCATTATTTTTACAGGTGTTTACTAATTATTATTAGAGTATTTTAAAAGTGGTTTATGGTCATTATGTATTTTTAAGAATTAAGTGTGAATTTTTAAAGAAGTGGATTTTATAATAAAACATGTTGTTTTCAAGTTTTAAGGAAAATTGTAAAGTTGTTACTTTCTATTAATATTTTGGATAAATATTTTAAAATCTATTATAAGTATTTTCAAGTATTTCAAAAGTATATACAAATGTTTTCGAAAAGCGGTTAGAATTGGTTAGTGGCTAAATGGTTAATTATTTGATTACTTGTTTTAAAAGTAACTAACTATGCTTAACAATAAAAGCTGACAAAGTAAGGCTTATCTATTTGTGAGAGTTAATATTGATGTCTAGTGGGGATGGAGCAATAAAGCTCCAACCTACCGGTTTCCCTCTTGACTTAGGAATAATTAGTCTGAAAATGATGGAAACCTGTTAAACGTTTTGATTGCTACTTGTTTATGGAAATCATTAATACTATAATTAACACTAAAAGAGATGAGGTAGACCTATCAATTTGTGAGATTCAAGAATGAAGTGTCTAGGCAAGGCTTTGACGCAACCACTACCCCAACGTACCTAGCTTCACTCTTGAACGAGGAATAGTTAAGTTAGAATGTCGGAAACGAGTTAAGCGTACGAATATTGACTTGTATATGCAAGTGTTTTTACTAGATAATCGATTAGTCGATTATCTAACTTGACCTAATATTAACTTAAGAAGTAATCGAAAGGATTTTTTATTTTTTATGAATGAGAACCCCTAGGAAGGAGTATTGTTATGATATGTCTCTAGCTTTTGCTTACATTTGAAAGAGCTGGAATTTAGTTAACTAGAAATTCATCGATTGGTTTGGGAGATTCAAGGATTGGTAAGTGTTCTACTTACCGAATACGACTTCAAAACTAGTATACCGATTCTATGTTTTGGAAGATGTTGAGAAAGGGAATCTATATGGAGATTCGAGATCTATTCTAGATGCTCGTATCCATGTAGTGATTCATGATCTGTTCGAGATAGGGAAATCCATTTAGGGATTTGTGTTCTGTTCAAGCGATGAAGACTCGTGTGATGGATGTTGAACGTTATCTCGTCATTGAAAATGAATAAAAACAGAGTAGGCATCATAGCCTGGGGTTTGTTAACCAGCAACAGGATATTTCAACTCCATATCTAGAGTATGCTTATCAATATTGCTAGTGGGAGTTAATGGTATTTGGGATCATGTTTTTGGGTGTCGACCAGCTATGCTTACCTAAAGATATATTTTATCTAGAGATATATCTCTCTCGGAGGTAGTTTCTGACCCTTGTGCAGGAGATTGGATTCGATGTCAACAGAAGAGATTTCCATGGAAAAACCAAATATGGGTACGAACCATAGCTTTTTTATTATACCCTAAATATGTTGTGGTGTCATAAATGTGAGCACCACAACTATTTGATATGATTTATATTCTATCCTCTAGTCATTATCTATCGTATCACTATATGAAACTTGATAAATGGTTGGTTTCTTTTTAAGAGAAAACTATTACGGGAATCTGTACGATCTCGATAGTTACTATTACATGTACCAGACTTATTTTCGACGCTTGGTTTTAGGTCCCCAAATTCCCCGCTTACTCTTTTAAGTATGCCTAGTGTGATAAGTTTTAACTTGGATGCTTCAGAGTTCAGAAGACGTGCTGGATGCTTCCATTATCTATCTATTTCCATTTCTGTTGTCCGTATTAGCTATGTATATATCAAGTTTGTGATGACAGAGTGTTATAACTGCCCAAGTTGATGATAGTACTTAGGTTTTGTAGTTTTGAAATTCCTATATTTAAATTAACCCTTTGTACTGTTCTTTTGATATTATATATTACTCTTCCGCTATGAGATTCTGATGTTGTGATATTCTTTTCTTTTTCTATTCTTTTTATTTTACCCTAACTTTTTGTCTTTCCAGCACTTGGATGTTCAACACACGAATACTATGGATGTATTAGTGTCGACATTCGAGGTTCGAAAGATTGGGTAGTTACATTTGGTTTCAAAGCCCAAGGTTGAGAAAATACTTTGGTTTTATTTGGGTATGGCTCATTAGAGATACGGTAAACGACACCATAGAATAAGTCAATTGCATACGAGACTGCATTTGTATTTTCTATGAAGCTATACTCCTTTTTCAGCTTTCCTTGGGAATAATCTCTTTCTTTGAAATAACTCTAGTTTTTCATATACTAAAATATATTCTACTTTATTCAGGTTGTACATCATGAGTACTAGACCTTCCAATGTTCGAGGAGGGTAGAGGTAGAGGTGGTCGAGGTAGTACCGTCACAAATAGTTGGGATCAAGAAAAAAGGAATGTTGCACCGGTCGGGGAACCAAGGGTGGATATTGTAGAGGACGTCGTGCAGGTTAGGTCTCAGGTATGCTTTTCTTCACTCTACCTAGATTATGAGAGGCTAGGAGGTAGGAGATTTGGTGCTACAGAGATGATTATAGGAGTCCACACTTGAATCAAATTATGTGGTCGAATATTTAGGGATATGGAGCTAGATGATGCAATGAAGCATAAGTTGGCATCACGGCATCTAACGGATGCAGTCATGGATTAATGGAGTTCTATCACTGCTGATCTGTAAGAAAATGACATCTCTTGGGCCAAATTTAAGTAGGGATTAGAGATGAAGTTTGTCCCAAAAGCTAGGAAGACTTTATTGTTTAGGAGCCTCATCAACTTGAAGCGGGGGCCATAACAGTAGAGGAGTATGATAATCGATTCATTGCCTTATCTTGCTTTAGGCCTGGTTCGGTAGATAGGCCATTTAATAGGAATGAGATTTTCAACGCTGGGATTTGCCTTGAATTCAAAGGTAATATGAAAAATCACATCTTAGGGACTTATGTGAATTTGATGAACATAAGTTTGTGGTTTGAGAGCATAGCATCGAAGCCATCTATTATTGCACCAACTGCGGGCAACAAGCAAAAGTTCCAGTCGCCTAAGATATTTTTGGTTTAGCTTTTCATAATTGTGGTAAGAAGGGGCATTTTGCCAAGAACTATACATCGGTTGGTGGAAGAAAAGTGGAAAAGCACCATTTGTTAAGGCACCTATTTCGAAGGTAGCTAAGCTAGAGCCATGGGCGGCCAAGGCACGGTTTGCACCTAGGGCCTGCTACATCTGCCATCAGGCAGGCCATTCTGGTAGAGAGTGTCCATTTCTCCAGAAAGGAGAACAACCTCAAGCTTTTGCTCTAGCTTCAGCACCTTCCACTTTTACAGCTGTAAAGGGGAAGCAAGTTCTGGAAGGTATTCTGTCTATTTTTGCCATTCCTATTCGTGTTTTATTTGACATTGGTGCTTCTTTTAGTTTCGTTTCCCGTAATCTGATTGATATATTAGAACTCAAGTAGATTATGGCTTTAGATTCTATTTGTGTGTTGAACCTTGTTCGGGGTGTTAACAAGAAAACTTGTCAACACCTAAAGTTGATTTAAGGAAAAGGTTGCCCCTTTTTAGGTCACTCTTGGTTAAGTAGTAGAAGTTGGGGTGTGGTTACTTCTTTTGGTTTACCCTTTCGAATAGGTATTTATAGTGGATATTTTCCTTTATTGACCTTCCAACTTGGTCAAAACACTTATATTTCCTTCTTTTGGTCTTTCGAGTCTGTCGAAGCTATTTGATTATCTCTTCGAAACCTTCCATTTGACATGGTTGCAGGACCCTAAAGTTTGGCTCTAAGGATTCAAGGGTAAGGTTTGTCCAGGTGGGTTTTGTCATTGTCAAAAGCTAGGTTCTTAAGCGATTTGTGCTTGATTCAGAAATTTTAGGTAAAACCAACTAGGATCAAGTTTTCGTCTCACTAATAGATGAGTCTGATGAATGATTGTTTGAAGTTAAGGGTTAGGATTATTTGGAAAGCAGGTTTTTTGTCCCATTCGGAAGGCACCTTTCAATTAGGTAGATACCTATAAAATGCAATTAAATCCACTAATAACCTTTGAATAGCTATATAATCAAAAATATTGAATCCCTTTATTAATGCAGCAGCGGATAACGAAAAACTATAAATCTGTGAAAGTAGCGATCGATGGAGTAGAAGATACCGAATGGCCCAAATTCGTTGATCCGAAGATACCGAATTCTAGCTATCCCAAACACATTGATAGCGCACTATACCGTGTTTAAAGATCTACGATTCTTCGTACGTTGATCTAGCGCACTTGATACCGTGAATCGGCTTCAACAATCGTTGAATCGAGCGCACTCGATTATCCGAAGGTGGAGATAGAAGATTACACTCAACTACCAATTTAATGAAAGCACAAAGCTAACAAACAAAAGTTTATTTCAAATTCAACAACCGTTACAAATGACCCAACGCGCCTATTTATAGGCTTACAATTCTCAACACAAACTGTACAACACTTAGGTCGGCCACGACCTACGACCTAAAAATAGTGCGACCTAAAAAATAGACGACCCAAAAGGAAACAAGCAAAAACAACACAACATATACAAGTTACAACACATAAGCGACTCGAGTTATTACACATAACGACCTAACATATACGCCTACAGCGACCTAACTTCCTTCAGCGACTTAAGATCAGCGGCGACCTAAAGAAACTGGCTTCACAGTGGCATAAGGTCGAGCGACCTAAAATATAGCGACTTAAGTTAGGTCGTTCGCGACCTAAAAGAAGCGGCTTCAGGAAATCCTCTTCACGACTTAAGGCGAGCGACCTATCTTCTCGCAACCTAACTTAGGTCGTAATTCGTCTCCGCGACCTAACTTAGGTCATATCTCGTTCCAGTCCATATTCGTTAGATCGGAGCAACCTAATGCTTGTTCACTTAGCTCGTTCAGTTACTTGCCTTCCTTAACACTGATCTCATTAGCTCGGAAACGACCTTCACTAGGTCGTGAACGACCTAAAATTTCACTAGGTCGTGAGCGACCTAAAACTTCACTAGGTCGTGAGCGACCTAAAATCCTAGAGCGACACAAATCTGAACAGTTGGCAGATCGCTCTGCATCATCCTCTCCCTGTTGACAAAAATTCGACCTCGAATTTGCACTTTCCTCTTCCGCAACAATTTCATCTCCATGATACAGAATCAGATATTTGACATTGAAAACATCAGAAGTATGAACATCATCCGGTAATCTCAACTAATATGCATTCTCAATGATTTTCTTCAAAATTTCCACTGGACCGATTTTTCGAGCTTTTAACTTATTATAAGTTCCTACTGAAAAACGATCTTTTGTCAACAGAGCGTAAACCAAATCACCTTCTTTGAAATTCACACATCTTCGCCTTTTATCTGCCAGTTGTTTATACTTCTCATTTGATGCAAGCAATCGTTCATACACGGTTTTGTGACAATCTTTCAACTCATCAACGAAATCTGACGCCCGCTTAATCACTCCTTTCGGTTGTGGTACTACCGTTAAATCCAACGGACCCTTCGGACTTGCTGAGTACACAACTTGAAACGGACTGAAACCGGTACTTCGGTTAACAATGTGATTATGTGCAAACTCGGCTTGACATAATTTCATATCCCAGCTCTTCAAATTGTCTTTTACAAGACATCTCAACAAATTTCCCAATGATCTATTAACCACTCCCGTTTGCCCATCTGTTTGCAGATGATAAGCGCTACTAAAATTCAGCTTCGTTCCAACCATCTTCCACAAACTTAACCAAAAATGGCTTAGAAATCTAGTATCTCGATCTGAAACAATAGATTCAGGTAGCTCATGTAATCGATACACCTCTTTAAAGAATAATTGAGCAACACGGACGACATCAGCTGTCTTCTTGCAAGCGATAAAATGTGCCATCTTGGAAAATCTATCTACCACAACAAATATAGAATCATTTCCTCGCTGAGTTCTAGGCAAACCCAAAACAAAATCCATGCTGATATCAACCCACGGTTTAATAGGCACAGGTAATGGCATATACAATCCCACATTCGTCGCTGTTCCTTTAGAAACTTGACATATATGACATCTTTCCACAAATCTCTCTACTTCACTCCTTATAGTAGGCCAAAAATATGATTGCGAGATCAATTGTAATGTACGGTCTCTCCCTACATGACCTTCCTCATGCAACTCTTTCACAATCTTCATTCGTAGGCTACCTTCTGGTATACACAATCTGTTTCCCTTGAAAAGAAATCCATCCACTAACACATACTCATCCGTCTTTCCCTCCTTGACTTCATCAATGATCTTAGCGAAGTAAGGATCATCAACAAATAATTCTGGTAACACATCAAACCTTGTCACCTCTACTTTCATTGTAGTCAACACATGGTTCCTTCTGCTTAATGCATTTGCAACACAATTTGTAATTCCCGATTTATGCTTCACCACAAATGTAAATTGTTGTAAGTATGCAATCCACGAAGCATGCCTTGCCGCAATCTTGTCCTGTCCCTGCATATGCTTCAACGCTTCATGATCAGTATATAAAACAAATTCTTTATGAAACAAATAATGTCGCCAATGTTTCACAGCTTGCACGATAGCATAAAACTCGACATCATATGTATTATATCTTATCTTTGCTCCTGATAACTTCTCACTGAAATATGCGATAGGATGTCCCTTCTAACTTAACACTCCTCCAATCCCAACTTTAGATGCATCAGTATGTAATTCAAACAACAACTGAAAATCTGGTAACACAAGAATTGGTGCTGTCGTCAAAAGTTCCTTGATCCGCTCAAAAGCAACCCCTGCTTCCTCTGACCATGAAAATTGTTTCCCCTCCATACAATCCGTAACTGGTGCCATCACGCTACTGATGTGTGGAATGAACCTTCGGTAGAATGACGCCAAACCATGAAAACTTCTAACTTCTGTTATTGTCCTGGGTTGTGGCCAATTTCTGATTGCTTCAACTTTATTCTAATCCACCTGTATACCTCCTCCCGATATAACATATCCTAAAAATAAAACACTATGCGTCATGAACACGCATTTCTTCATTGCAGAATAAAATTGTTCCTGTCGCAGTACCATCAACACTTCTCTCAGATGTTGCAAGTGTTCTTCTAGACTTCCACTATATATCAGTATATCATCAAAATACACCACCACAAACTTCCCAATAAATGGTCTAAAAATCTGATTCATCACTCGCATGAACGTACTTGGTGCATTCGAAAGACCAAACGGCATCACCAGCCATTCCTACAACCCTTCACGTGTCTTGAACGCTGTCTTCCATTCATCTCTTGGTCTGATTCGAATTTGATGATAACCACTTTTCAAATCAATCTTCGAAAATATAGCAGCTCCACTAAGTTGACCCAACAAGTCATCCAGTCTAGGCATAGGAAATCTATATCTCACTGTAATCTTGTTCAATGCCCGACTATCGGTGCACATTCTCCACGTCCCATCCTTCTTGGGTACCAACAAAGCTGGCACAGCACAAGGACTCAAACTTTCCTACACACGCCCCTGTTCAAGCAATTCTTCCACTTTCCTTCTCAACTCCTCATGTTCTTTTGGACTCATTCTGTAGTGTGGTTTATGAGGTAACACAGCTCCTGGAACAAGATCAATTTGATGTTGAATGTCTCTTAACGGCGGTAACTCTGTTGGCAACTCTTCAGGAAATACATCGTCAAATTCTTCTAGTACTGGTTTCACTTCTTCAGGGATCTCAACTACTTCATGACTCTCACGTCCAATCAACAAGAATACTTCAGGATCCTCTTCTACTTCCTTAACAAACTCCTTCAAAGATAACAAAGTTTTAAGCTCTTCAATCTCTTCTAACTTGCTTTCCTCTTGTTGTCGCTTCTTGGGAACTAAAGTAATCTTTGTACCCTCAAACATGAAACTGTAGCTGTTTGTACGTCCATCATGTTGTACCGCTCTATCATACTGCCACGGTCTTCCCAACAACAGATGACATACATCCATGTCCATAACATCACACCAAATTTCGTCTTTGTATTTCTTCCCAATTGAAAAAGTAACACAAGCTCTTCGACTAACTTTCACCTCTCCACCTTTCCTCAACCAAGCTAACTTGTACGGTTTCGGATGCTTCTCGGTCTTCAATGACAACTTCTTCACAGCTTCTTGTAGAGATAATATTATCACAGCTTCCCGCATCAATGACAAACTTGCAAACCCTTCCCAAGATAGTGCACGTACGTTGATTGAAAGATGTTACTCCTCAACCAGCTAGTCTCTTCCTCTTGCTTTGGTGTCAAGCAATTCCTCCTCATCATTAATGTATATCCATCATCTCCTGACAATAATTCTTCCTCCTCAACCGGTAATGAATTAGAACATTCAGCCTCCTCATCTTCATCCTCAACCTCAGCTATCATTGCTCTCTTCTTTGGTTTTGGACATTCATTGCTCTTGTGACCAATCTCCTAACTATTGAAACATTTGATACCACTATTTATTCTGGTCTTAGCAACTTCATTAACAACCGGTTTTTCGACAGCCTTCGAAACATTCACATTGCTACTAGCCCCTTTCATTGGATTGTTGGAATTTGTAAACACACCACTACCCCGTCTCCCTTGTTTCTCCTAAGCTAGAGCTTTCTGATGTGCCTCAACAACAGATCTGGGATCAAACATATTCACCATATCTTGGATCTGCATTCTCAACCCTCCAACAAATCTAGTTGTCAACTGCTCCTCTGTTTCCATAATATCATTCCTGGCAATAAGCTGATAAAAATCATCTGCATAATCATTAACAGTCTTCGTTCCTTGCCTCAAGTTCTGCAAACGTTGATACATAAGAGATTGATAATTGTAAGGTAAGAATGTAGCTTTCATCAACTTCTTCATCTTCTCCCAAGATTCAATCTTTGACTTTCCCATCCTCTCCCGTGTAAGTTTAGTTTGCTGCCACCATGCTATAGCTCTCCCTCTCAAACGTGTAGCAACTAACTTCACTCTCCTATGCTCGAGAACTTCCTTAAAGTCAAAAATCTCTTCAACATTAGACAACCAATCAAGAAATTCTTCAGGTTGCATACCACCTTTGAATTCTGGAATTTCAGTTTTAATCCCCGACTCCCAATGTCGATCATCCTCAACATCCCGATATGCATTCCATCCTTAGTCTCGATCTCGATAATGATTATTGCTTCTATCACTCTCTTCATCATATTCACGAGTATTGTGAAATCGATCTCGACCATCAACATCCCTTCGATCACGCATGTCTCTCCTACTATGTCGTTCTTCATCATGATATGGCTCATACTCAAACTCACGTTGAGTTCTTATTTCATTATCTCTATACTCATGGTGATCTCTTCTCATCGAAACTGATGATTCTCTTCTTCCTCTATCAGATTGTGGCGATACCCTTCTCGCTTCCGTAACCGATGGCGAAACTCGGTTTCCTCCATGGTTCGAGATTGGCGATCTCCTTCTTCGATCTTGATTCAAATCATTCATTAATTTCTCTAACCTCCCAATACCTTCATCTAACTTCTCATTGAATTTGTTACTAATGCGTTGTTCCATTTGTTCAGCATCCTCTCTCTTGTACAAATCTTCAACATTTTGATGACGGTTAGCTCTTCTCGGCGGCATTGTTGAATCTTCACAAACACTTCAATTCTCAGCTTGTACAAACCAAAATGATACCAAATGAGGTACGGCCTTCAACTTCAAACTCTTTGGCGTGCAAATCTTCCACGGCCAAATTCAAACACCTCACAACCCTTTGATCCAAAACGATACGGATCGACAACTCCAAACTTGTTGCAACTTTGTGATGAACACGATGAACAACCCACTTCCCCAAATGATGTACGACTTCAATTAACTCCTCAAACTCTTCGAATAGAATTGGCTCCAAGACATGGCTTAGCTATGATTGGCTAAGTCTAGCTCTGATACCAAATGATGCAGTAGCGGATAACGAAAAACTATAAATCTGTGAAAGTAGCGATCGATGGAGTAGAAGATACCGAATGGCCCAAATTATTTGATCCAAAGATACCGAATTCTAGCTATCCCAAACACGTTGATAGCGCACTATACCGTGTTTAAAGATCTACGATTCTTGGTACGTTGATCTAGCGCACCAGATACCGTGAATCGGCTTCAACAATCGTTGAATCGAGCGCACTCGATTATCCGAAGGTGGAGATAGGAGATTACACTCAACTACCAATTTAATGAAAGCACAAAGCTAACAAACAAAAGTTTATTTCAAATTCAACAACCGTTACAAATGACCCAATGCGCCTATTTATAGGCTTACAATTCTCAACACAAACTGTACAACACTTAGGTCGGCCACGACCTACGACCTAAAAATAGTGTGACCTAAAAAACAGACGACCCAAAAGGAAACAAGCAAAAACAACACAACATATACAAGTTACAACACATAAGCGACTAGAGTTATTACACATAACGACCTAACATATACGCCTGCAGCGACCTAACTTCCTTCAGCGACTTAAGATCAGCAGCGACCTAAAGAAACTGGCTTCTCAGCGGCATAAGGTCGAGCGACCTAAAATATAGCGACTTAAGTTAAGTCGTTCGCGACCTAAAAGAAGCGGCTTCAGGAAATCCTCTTCGCGACTTAAGGCGAGAGACCTATCTTCTCGCGACCTAACTTAGGTCGTAACTCATCTCCGCGACCTAACTTAGGTCGTATCTCGTTCCAGTCCATATTCGTTATATCAGAGCAACCTAATGTTTGTTCACTTAGCTTGTTCAGTTGCTTGCCTTCCTTAACACTGATCTCATTAGCTCGGAAACGACCTTCACTAGGTCGTGAACGACCTAAAACTTCACTAGGTCGTGAGCGACCTAAAACTTCACTAGGTCGTGACCGACCTAAAATCCTGGAGCGACTCAAATTTGAACAGTTGGCAGATCGCGCTGCATCATTTATTAATCCATTGGAGTACAAATAGTTTAATTTTCCCCAATTTGATTTGCTAATTAAGGTTTACAAATTTGTGAAATGAAGAAAGTACAAGTCAAGAGCGAATGAATTTGGATCACCTAAACCAGACCCCTTTGGGTCCTATTTATAGATGTGGGTTGGCACATTTCGATCCAATGCTTTCGAACTAGTCGAAAGTTGGTTTCAGATAACTTCTGACACCTTTGACACTTGTGCATCCCTCTACAATGCTTTCGAATGGGATTGAACACTTTCGTCTTCGTCGAAAGGGATGGTTGCGCCTCTTCTCTATGCGTACCTTTGTTGTCATAAGAAGAAAAGGTTTGAGCGTTCGACTATGTCGATAGGTAGTATCTTATGGTTTCGAAGTTGCTGAAGTGTTGATGGTTTCGATGCACTAGGCAGCTTTCGAATGTATGCTTGCGAATTGATGCGGAACCTTCTATGGTTGTTAAAGGCTTCGACCGGTTCAAAAGGCTTGACCATGCTTTTGAAAGTGTTGTTCCGATCAATGTATTTTCCTAAGTGCTTTGAATAAAGCACAAACCATTGGTTTCGAAAGGTTTGGTGTCTATATGAAGGGTTGTTATCCATTGTCTTCGAAAGGCGTTTCTTTAACTCATTCGAAAGGCCTTTATCCATGCGGAAGCACCTACTTCGAAAGGGTACACTGAAGCGGAAGAATGTTTTTGAACCTTTCAACCCCTTCGAAAGGTTGTAATGCTTCTGGCCTTTAGCTTGAGCATCCTTTTTACTCCTTCAAAATGTCTTGCTGGAGCTATTATCTCTTATTCTTCTTTGCCTTCTTTCCATTCAGGTTTCAACAAGGCTGAAAGGGGATTTGGCAGTAACATTTGCCTCCTGTGAAGGGATGCCTTTGACTTTCCAAGTTAATTATTTTGAAACCCTCGATATTTCCCACCTTTTATATTCCAGTGTAAGTCTCGGCCGTCCATTTAAATTTGATCGATTGATTGGCTATCTATGTTGACTTTTCTTATAAATCACGTTCTCCTCCTCTTCTCTTTCATTCACATGCAATCGAAATAAACTTCAAGCAAAAATCAAAGTTCTCAAACTCTCAAATAATTTTTATCTCCAACAAACAAGAATTCAGATCTAAAGTAAGTCTCTATCCTTGGAGCTCATGGCCTTGGAGCTCATGGCCTTGGAGTCTGGAATTCCTTCTCTCGATGCAGAAGTGCTGAATTATCTCGTTCGGTGAGTCCTCTTAGAGAGGCGGATGTTTTCGTACTTAAACATAGCTAAGTCTTCAAGAAGAAATTTCAAACTTAAATTTAGCTAAATCCTAAAAAGCAGCTCATATCTGCAGAGACATCAAGGTTTCAAGAAGAAATTTCAAATTTAAGCAGCCAAGTCTCTTCCTTGTCAATAGATAAGAATGAAGCTATAATGGAATTAGAAAGATTAAAAGCTTCTTTGGCTCAGTCAGAATCTACTGTTATTAAAGAGAGGAAGGCTCGTTAAATCCTTGATGATGAAAATTTAGCACTCAAGATGACTCTAAAAGAGTTCGAGGAGGAAAAGACTCGAATGGCGACAAAACATGCTTCTCTAAAGGAAAAGATGAATAAAAATAAAGATTCTTTAAAGTTGGCCATCGACACCATTTCTGATGCAATGCGTTGTGCATCTCAATTTCTTTATACTTCTTTCGAGGATATCATTATGAATTCTTTTGAATATGCTATAACGCTTACCCATGCTGACAACATCGACGAGTGCCCCAAATTGAGCTTTCTTTCATTTGACCCTGCTCTTGTCAATAGGGTCATGGACAAAATCAAAAAGATGGAGTAGGGGATTGAAGTCGTCGAAATGGAGGAAATCGGTGCCTCAAAAATTATATCTTTTGAAGTTCCTTCCTTCGAAATAGAATTTGGCTTCGAAGAAGAAGGTGAAAAAGATGAAGTTGCTAAGGAAGAGGGTGACAACAATGACGATGATAATGGTGATGATGATGATGATGAAAACATTGATGGGAGTCAAGGTTCAAGTGGAGATGAGGGTGGCCACATTGATGCTCCTAAGAAAGATGGAGACGGCAACATGGGAACTTCTAAAAAATCAATCATGATCCCTCTTCTCATGAAGCAAGCCCACCTGAACCCGTTGTGCCTTTGGCCCTCAAGAGGATTCCGCTTATGTTAGTATTGAAGAATTAAGAGAGGAAGAGCAGGTTTCTGAAGTGTCAATTACCGCTTCTCAGGTATGGGATTCTTTGTTTAAACTGCTTTTACTTCGAAGATAGTAATAGTTTATATACTTTATTTTAGATAAGAAGGAAACCCGTTCAACCTATTAAACTAAGCTTGAAAGAAAACAAGTGAAAATAGATAAATTATATAGGGAGCTAGATAAACAGCTGAAAGAACACAACATTCTTTTTGATAAATATCATTGGATTAAAGGAGAGCGGTAGTGTTAGCATCCTTTAAACATTAAGAAGCTGCCCCACGATTGAGAAGGGAGCACCTCCGATATGATGCCCTTTAAAAGAGAATCGGGAGTTGATCGCACTCTTTTGAATTTTGATAGAGGAGAGAAACATTTTGGTCGATTTTCAATGCAAAGTTTATTGTAGAAACCAAGCCGTTGATTTCTCATATTTAGGTGACTTTAGTGGGTGTCTACTTAGGCGTCTACATAAGAGATACTTGGATGAATTCGGCTCTGACCCACATTCTGGAGCATGTTGGAACTTGCCTCGAGTCAGATCAATTCCCCAAGATTTGCCTTCAGATAAACTCAAATACTATAAGGACAAGTTTATATAAGAATTATTTACAAAGTAATTATGTACGAACCAGATGAGTAGTCATTTTTTTTTGGAAAAGATTAACCGCCTCATTAAAAACCTGAACCTATAACCATCATGGATATAGGATAGGGAAAAAGAGTGCGGCGCTTTATTAACAACATATTAACAAAGCATATGGTACAATGTTCAACAAAAAACACACAAAGACCATAAAACAGCCACCAACAACTGCTACTAAAAAAACCACAAATAAACTAAACAAAAACAAAACTAAAGACGCAACAATCCAGAGACCAAAACCACTTTCCTCTCTCAAAGACGAAGAGCAAACTTTACCAAAATTAACCTAAATCCAACAGGTCAATTCCCCAACATTCTAAGATCCGCTTACTTCTACTAGATATTATCCTCTTCCTCTTCACTTTGTTCCCCAGCAGCTTCAGATCCATTTCAATACGCTTCCATCGATCCAAATTAGATAAACTCCAACCGTCGTGAAGCCTACCATTACGTTCCTGCCATATGTGGAAAATCATAGTCGAAAAGCTAGCAAATGCCAACCCAGTAGCCTGGTCCATTGCAGAGAAGTTTGCAAGTAGGAGCTAAACTCCCTCTTCCATTGTCAGTGAGCTCGGCTAAGGTAACTCCATTTTTAAACAGCATGCAGTCCATAAATATGCAGAGTATGAGCAGGCAAAAAATAAATGGGTATGATTTTCGGGTAATTGGTTACAGAGGAGACAGTTAATATCAGTAATATATCCCCATTCAATTAATTTATCTCTAGTAGGAAAGCGATTATAAATTGCTTTATATGCAGTTAAAGACATTCTAGGATTATTGCATTTGTTCCAAATAATCTTGCCCCACTCAACAGTAGGATTTTGGGATCTAGCAGCATTCCATGCAGATCTGAAACAAAAGCCTTTAATATCTCTAGTCCATTTCCAGTAATCCGAGCTAGCCGAAATATCAATTTGGATATTAGATATCTTTTTGTATAGTTGTCTAGTGAAAGGAACTAAATCCAAATTAAAAACCCCATCTCGCATGATTGAGGATACTTTATCATTAATGTGGCCATAAAGCTGTAAGATGTCCCAACCAAGAATAGAAACCATACATTCACTATTAATCCAAGGATCATTCCATAAAAGAGTATTTCTCCCATCAACAATGACTCTAGAAATATTATTACGAGCAATCTGTCTGTGTTTGAGAATTGATTTCCAAGTACAAGAGGAGTTATTATCAATCTCCATAGTCCAAAACTGCTTATTATCGCAATATCTTTTGCTCATCCAGCGAGACCAAATATTTTTTGAATTAATAAAATGCCAAAGAAGTTTTAGACTAGCTGCTTTCCTGATATCTGTAAAATTCCTCAAGCCAACTCCTCCTTCTAGTTTAGGACGACAGAGAGTATTCCATGCAATTTTGTGTACTTTACCATTCCAAATAAAATTAGCACACATTTTATTTAATTTGTCAATTGTAGCCATAGGAAGTTGATATACCATCATCCAATACAAAACCATAGGAGTAATTACTGAATGAATTAATTCGATTCTCCCAGCCATGGATAAAAGCTTGCAATCCCAACCATTTAATCTATTGTTAATATTATCAAAAAGATCCCCACATTCAGAGAAATGCAGATAGTTATGAGATAGAGGCACACCTAAATATTTGACAGGAAGCTTACTTTCTTGCATGTTAAGACTAGTCATAATAACGTGCTTGTCTTTAGTGCCTTTACTAAAATACAACTTAGATTTGCTGTTGTTAACATTTAATCCCACATAGGACTTGAGCTTCTCCAAACATTTACTAATCACCTTAGCACCTTTAGTGGTAGCCCGAGCAAAAATCATCAAATCATCAGCATAGAGAAGGTGAGTAATTGCTGGTTCAAAATTAAAAGGAGGAATAATTTCCTTAGTTTTGTAAGCCTTCAACATCAAAAGAGAAAAGTACTCTATAGCCACACAAAACAAATACGGAGAGAGAGGATCACCTTGTCTAATACCTCTATTGCTAGAAATAAAACCTTTAGGATATCCATTAATCATTATAGAGAAAGTAGGAGTAGATATACATTTGTAGATTAATTTCAGCAGTTTATCAGGAAAACCCATCTTTTTAAGCATATGACATATAAATTCTCTGTTGACCATGTCATAGGCTTTATGTAAGTCTATCTTCAAGCAAAACTTACAAGCACCTTTGCGATTAAAAAATCTTACTTGCTCATGAGCAAGTAAAATATTTTCAGAAATAACTCTTCCAGGAATAAAAGCAGATTGAGCTTCAGAAATTAGATGATTAAGAAAAGGCTTAATTCTGTTGCAAATAACTTTGGCAATAATTTTGTATAAAACATTGCAACACGATATAGGCCTATAATCGGCAAGGGAAGTGGGATTATTAATTTTAGGAACAGGAGTAATAAAAGTATGATTCACTCCTTCGTCTAATTTACCAGTCGAAAAGACCTGATTTAACATACGCGTCAAAATTCTATTTAACTCATTCCAGTGAACTTTGAAAATTTTTGCAGAAAAGCCATCCGAACCCGGGCTACTATTATCAGACATGGAAAAAATGGCATTATAAACTTCATCAGAACTAACACTACTAGAAAGGTACTCTCTCCCTCCATCATTAATTCGACAAGTGCAATTAACATCAGGTAAATTATTGTTAATGACCTCACCATTAAATATCTGAGTGAAATATAAAATGGCTTCATTTTCAATAGTAATGGGATCATGCACTAGTTTACCTTCAAAATTGATAATGGAATTAAGATTAGATCTGTGTCTCCTCAAAGACATTTTAGGGTTAAAAAATCTTGTACACGCATCTCCTTCAGTTAACCAGTCCACTTTAGCTTTTTGTTTAGCATTGAGAAATTCAATATTATTTTGCTCCTTCCATTTTTTGCAGGCTGCCATTAAATTTTCGAAAGCTGTAGAGTTATCTGGGTTGTTGTCAACACAATTGAGAGCTGATGCATACTCTTGCTCCAACTCCTTTAGAATTTTACCATCTAAACATCTTCTAGAGCTCCAGGCCTTGAGGTAGAATTTACAAGTTTTCAGCTGTTGTCTAACAATATGAAGAAGAGAGCCGTCAAACCTTAGATTAAAAGCAGTAGAAAAACATTCCCCATAACCATCTAATAAATTCCAAGTGTTCACATATTTGAAAGGTTTTCCTACGGTAGAGATAGGATAATCCAAAAATTTAAAACAAATAGGGATATGATCACTAATGGGATTAGAAACTCGAAAACAAGCTAGATTTGGAAATTTGTTCATTAACAGATCATTACATAAAGCTTTATCGATTTTAGTGGCCACTCCCCTTTTCCTCCAAGTAAAATTGAATCCCAGAATAGGCAATTCAACCAAACTTGAATTGATAATGTAGTTTTTAAAACCTTCCATTTGGCTGAAAGGAACAGAGTTTCCCCTTTTTTTATCTGTGGTAGAAAGAATATTGTTGAAATCACCAATCAGGCACCAAGGCATATCAACATAAATAGATTCCTTAGATATAGCAGCCCATAAAAGTTCTCTGTCCCTTAGAAAATTACTAGCATAAACAAAAGAGATTTTCATTTTGAGACCCCCAGAATTCACCACATTCAAAGAAATATGTTGAGAAGACATATGAGTAGGCTCAACCTGCCAAGTTGAATTATTCCAAATAACAAGAATTCTTCCTTTATAAGAACAAATATTATTATCCAAAAAAGACCAGCTATTATTCATCTTATTCATTATTTTATGTATAGCAGCATTACTAAGTTTGTTCTCAAGTAAACCAACCATGGTTGGTTTATGATTTACTAGAAATTTAAAAACCTCCAATTGTTTGTCAGCAGCATTTAAACCTCTAACATTCCAAGCAATTATGGTCATTTAACTTTCGAATGGCTCCTTGTTTGCCTTTTAGGAGGAGCAATGTTTATAGAATTAGCATCAGCATTCTTCTTTTTATTCTTTTTATTATTTATCTCATCAATTTCATCATCAAATTCCTTGTTTACCTCTATAAAATGTTCAACATTCATAGCAGGGACTTGCTTAGAAATGGGGATATCGTCCACAGCGATATGGTTAATTAACTCCTCATCAGAATCAGATAAATCTTCAACAAGGCCTTCACTAGAACCTAGAGAAGAATCAGGTACTTCTTCTTGTGCCTGATCTTGCTGAGAATCAATTACACTATTTAAAGAATTATACAATATTTTATCTTTTGTAGTAATCTTAGGGACTGTATCGTTAACTGGGCATCCCACCAATTTTGGACTTTTACTAATAGACAGACTGACTTCAGTTCCTGGGGCAGAGACATTACCATCTCCTGTGTCTTGAAGTTCCTGAATTGTTGCGATACCATCACCTAAATCAGAAATCTGAGCTTCAACAGTAGGTTTGTTCATTCCAGAGATTTGTGCAGTTTCCTCTACTTGAAGATAAGAAGAATGAGAGTCAGGATCCATAGCCAGCGGATTGAAACGGTTATCAGTAGCCTTGATGCTGCTATGTTGAATATTAATATTATCTTGTGCATGTATATTGTTATTTCCATCTTGTTGTAATAAAATATTATCAGCATCCCTGCTACTACCATTATTAAGCTGTGATGAATCAGTTTCATTATCCCTGCTAACATTAATATTTCCATTTATAATATTAATTGGAACAATATTATTATTAATATCATCTTCCCTTACAGTATGTAAAGATTCATTACAGGTTGAATTAGTTTTCGGAATCCATTTACTAGTATGACTGATTTTACAAAAAATCAGTGGAATGACCAAAAACTTTACATTCCTTACAAAATATAGGTTTATAATCATACATAACTGAAACTTGAAGTTCTTCTCCATTATGCATTAACACATCAACACAGTTAGGAAACCCATCTTCAGCAGACATTTCAATTAACACCTTAGCATATGCAATCCTGGATTCATCCGCTGTGATTTTGTCCATCTTCATTGGTTTACCCAGAACACTAGATATAGCACTGATTGATTCCTTATCCCATAATTCCAGTTCAAGGTTATGCAGCTTCACCCAAATCGGCATTGTAGAAAGCAAGTCTCTACTAAATCTCATTCCTGCTTGCCACTTCTTGAGAATTATAATTCGATTATCAAACAAATACGGACCCCCCTTCATCACATTCTCACAGTCTAGCATCTAGGAATCTGATAATGAAAAACCCATTATCCCAAGCCAGTAAATTAAATTGTTTTTTTGGTTTCCAAATACGTTCAATATACGCTTTTAAATGAATATGATATGGTCTAGCACCATAAACATAAAAAATAATCGAATTATTCCACTTATCAGTAGCCCTCTTGTTCATTTCATTATTAATAAAAGCCTTTTTCTCTGATTTTCAATTAACGGTTGTTTGTATGTTAGATCTATTAGTTCTTCTATTCCTCCAATTCCACCACCTGCAGCATTCCTCCCTTCTTTGTTTTGACCTTCAGCTAAATAAGTCTTGATCCTATTCCAGTCAATAGTACGTTCAACGAAAGGTTTTCGATAATATTTTGAATTTGTGTTTCCACTACCTCCTGGGTTACCAGTTGGATTCTTACGCACCCCTACTTGATCTGGTAAATTATGATTCCTCTGAATTCCATCTCTGCCTTTGACATGAGAGTTACGATCTTTATTCGAATTGCCAGATCCACCATTATCCCATCGATTGTTATTACCAAATCTCTTCGATTTATCAGATCCAATATTAAGACCTTGATTGCCAGCTACAGGATTTCCAGATCTCTCCGAGGATTTTGCTCGACTAGAATTCGTTACAAGAAACCCAGATCCGCCAATAGATCTACTCGTTATAGGAACCCTAGCCTCATCTTCTAAAGAAACTGGCACGGAAACATTGTCTGCGTGGAATTCCTTATCCGGAGGACGAGTTAGAGAATTGAAACCGCCTTGTGAATTCCTTATCCGGAGGATGAGTAGTCATAATTGTATAATAATATTGAATTGTGAATTTTTTCTTTAATCTTCCTTTTATACTTGGTTGTATTTTAGTACATTATCACAGAATGAGCGTCCCTCAAGCCACCTTGTCTCGAAATATCATCTAAGCCAAAATGTTAAACTAAGAAGAGATTATTTTGAAAAGGCATCAATTTGTTGATCTTCCAAATTAGCCAGATATTGCTTTCTTAGATGTTTGCAAAAACTTTATATGGAACATCCTCGTGTCTATTTTGATTTTCTCGAGGAAGAAAAAGAAAAGTTATTTAAAGAAATCTGGACATATCATCGTAAATTAATATGCGGTCGTGATAGTCCTCCTACCGAGGAATGGGACAATAGCAAATATCCATCAGTTATTGCTCCGGAAGGACTTAATGCCCCTTTTGACAAATCAGTTATTCTTTCTGCTAATTCATTGAGTAAACTTAGGAATGTAGTTCCCCATCTTTAAATGTAAAACAAATGTCTACTTGAGTTGTAATCTTCTATTATTGTAATAAAAAGATTGATTATTCTTGTCCTGACTTCATTCTTTTCCCTTTCTGTTTAATAGGAGTTATGGTTATCCGCATCTCCTCTCTCATTAGACACAACATCACGATTTATCAATATTAAATATAAGATGTTAGGTTGTAATCTTCTATTGCTGTAATAAAAAGATTGATTATTCTTGTCTTGACTTCATTCTTTTCTCTTTTTGTTTAAATAGGAGTTACAGTTATCCGCATCGACTCTCTCATTAGACACAGCATCATGCTTTATCAATATTAAATATAAGATGTTAGCGGATCTTGAAAAGAGAAACCTTCTTGATGATATTTTATCTACTCGTTTCTAAGGTGACTCGAAAGCATTAAAATGGTATAGAAGATTTCTTCTTTAGAAAGGAATTATCAAAAATCTTAATAATCAGATTGCCAATTTAGAAGCGGAAAAAGTGAACTGATTTCCATATAGAAGTGTCGAGTTAATTCAAATCCATTAATTGACTTTAATTATAAAATGTCAGAACTCTTCCAATAAATAAGCGACTTGAAGATGAAATTAAAAGATAGTCAAACCCAATATGAATCATTAGAGTTCATTATGGGGAACAATATCTCAAGCATTGATTTACCAGTTTCTTTTGCTACTTCGTTTGTCGTAAAATCTACAAGGTCTACTTCCCTTGTCATTCAAAAATTTCCTACTATGACTAATCCTCCTCCTGGCTTAGACAAGAAGGTAGTTGGAGAATTGTGGAGGAAAGCTACTTGCAACACCTAAATGATTATGCAACTAAGATTCAAAAGCTTGAACATGAAAAGTATCTCCTTAAGAAGCATATCGCTGATTTTCAAACGGAGAATAATACACTTAAAGGTGTAAATAAAGCTTGATTGTGCTTTGAAAACTAGGATCAAAGCTGTCGATGATGAAAACAAAATAAGTAAAAAAGTGAAGAAACTTAAAGAGTTTCTTCGCTTTGCTATTCATCACATCGTGGATCCTTTGATTACCAAGAATCTGAATAAAGATGTTCAAGACTTATGAACAATTTATATTAATGAATTGCATACATTTATTCTATATACTTGTAAATAATTTCATAAATTATTTAAGTCATAAAAATTTCGTAAATATGACCTAGTTTGTGATCCTTCCTTATAATGTTGTAGTTGAATCATCTCATTGATAACTTGTTCCATAATTTCTGTATTTGTCGGATCTTTCAATCCTTTTTACTATTCTGCTTTCCTTGAAAAGCATGAAGGAAACAATATTTCTTATCATTAGCTTGAAATCTAAAAGTTAGTCCATATCGTTTGCGGAGATTAATAAATCATTATGTAAATAAATGACAATAAGTGAAAAATAATCGCTTTTGATGAAATGTTTTGAAACCCATCTTTGGTAAGAACTTATTGTTGGAACATCTGAAGTGTGATGGTAGAAAACCATTGTCTCAACCAACGATATAATTGTTCTAGAAAGTCATCCTCTGTAGAAAGCCAATAGAAAGTTAATAATGACCATGTAATAGAAGTTCATCGATCATTGTCTGAACGATCATGGAAGAAATCCAATGACCTAGATTCGGGCATTAATAAATGAAATTAAAACATTAGGAAGTTTGGGACCCAGATTAGGGCAGTAGCGAATAATAACAAGAAATCCATGATAATCTTCTTAATAGAGGTCTGGAGCCTAGATTCTTGCATTAATGAGTGAAGCAATGCCTTAAAATACGGATTTGGGTGAAGTTAAGTAATAATATCAAACTTAGATTCGGGTATTAATAGATGATGTCTAGAAATGAGAGTCCTGAAACCTACATTTGAGTACTAATAAGTGGAGTTCTGTTCTACTCCTTAGGTTTTGTCTTCTTTGATGTGTGTAAACTCTTTAGGCGTCGTATGCAGCTGCGGTTTGATTGGCTGCATCTCGAGCTTGGATGTCATTGTCCATCATTTAATTTGTCGCTTCTCAGGCTTAGACGTGTTAGTCCGTTGTACATATTCCGCTTCTTGGGCTTGGATATCTTAGTCTATTGTTGATATGTCACTTCTTGGGCTTGGATGTCTTAGTCCATTGTTGATATGCCGCTTTTTGGGCTTTGACATCTTAATCCATTGTTGTCTGTTGAGCTTGGTTAGCTTATTCTCAAGGTGGAGCGAAGGACTTATCCAACCTCCCTTAAAGAGGCGCCTTCACCTCACCATAGCATGGCGCGGTCAAGGACTTGTTCGATGCCTTTGCCAGGCAATAGCGTGGCAAGACCAAGGGCTTACTCCATCCTACCTCCAAGCGGCACCTTTACCTAACAATAGTGTGGCGCGGTCAAGGGCATGTTAGGTGCCTTAGCCAGGCCATAGCGTGGCGGGACCAAAGGCTTACTCCGTCCTTCCTCCAGGAGGCGCCTTGACCTGGTCATAGCGTGGCGCGGTCAAGGGCTTATCGATGCTTTAACCTAGCCGTATTGTGGTGCGGATAAAGGCTTACATTCCTCCCTCCAGGAAGTGCTCTATCCTAGCAAACTTGGCATGCACAGAGGCTTTGACCGTTTAAGGTAGTGTCCAAGTGAAAGGAGTATTTCACTCCCAACCATATAGATTATTCTTAGTCAAGTTGTTCTTTATTGACTTCATTCATGATCACTTTTCAAACTCATTAATTTTTCCTTGACGAAAAAAGCTATCATCACTTTTAAGGCTCTGCAGTGGTTGGGTCCATGACCATTCATCATACGGTAATGGTAGTAGGATCCTCCCAGATTCCTTTCATATTTTGGTTTCTTCTTTTGTGATGGCCAATAGTTGAGGTCATCCTGGGTTAGCAAGTAGACATTCTTAATAGACGTTGTTAAGTTGCATTCTTTTGGAAGTCTTGACTTGAAACTTGTTTCTTAAGAATGGATTCTAGGATTTCTGTTACTTAGCATTATAGTTTCACCCTCATCGGTTGTTTTTCTTTTAACCAGACTTGGGAGTTCCTGTGTTGGAAGTGTTCTAGTTGTAGCTTGTTGCCATTTGTGTGCAATGGCGTTGTAATATAGCATTATCCCTTCTTAAAGGTTGAGCCTTTAGTATAGTGTTTAATTGTTTTCCTCATTTGGTCAAATAGGTTGTCACTTCCATTTTTCTTTTCTCCTAAGCCAAAGATAGAGTTGGGGCCAATATGGAAAGGATTTAAGCTCCATTTTTTGGATCATATGATTCTGCCCTTTCCTTATTTATAATCCTTAGTGCTTCCAATCTTAGCATTTTCTCTTTATATAGTTTTGAATCTTTAGTTGTTCTTGGGGAGAATCCTATTAAGTGTTGTT
Organism: Allium fistulosum; assembly: GCA_030737815.1. Classification (NCBI taxonomy): domain Eukaryota; kingdom Viridiplantae; phylum Streptophyta; class Magnoliopsida; order Asparagales; family Amaryllidaceae; genus Allium; species Allium fistulosum. Next base: position 672,602,202 of record CM060905.1, read on the forward strand.
CCGAGGATCCTTGCTTAGATATTTTGACACTACTAGTCATGATGAACTAAGGTCTAGAGTATTTAAGCTTGAATTATGATTGGGTTAGAGATAAGTAGTGTTGGATGTTCAGTAGAGTCAGAGGTTCGAGCCCTCCTTCTTGCGCCAAAATGTTAATAAGAAAACTTGTCATCACCCCTAAGAAAATTTAGGGAAAAGGTTGGCCCTTTTTAGGTCACTCTTGGTTAAGTAGAAGAAATCAGGGTGTGGATACTTCTTTTGGTTTACCCTTTCGAAAAGGTTTTTATAGTGGAGATTTTCCTTTATTGACCTTTCGACTGGGTCAAAACACTTATATTTCCTTCTTTTAGTCTTTCGAGCCTGTCGAAGTTATTTGATTATCTCTTCGAAAACTTCCTTTCAAAATGGTTGCGTGACCCTAAAGGTTAGTTTTAGGGATTCAAGGGTAAGGTTTGTCCAGGTGGGTTTCAACCTTGTCGAAAGCTAGATTCTTAAGTGATTTGGGCTTGATTCGAAAATTTAAGTTAAAACCAGCTAGGATCAAGGTTTCGGCTCACTAATAGATGTGTGTTTGATGAATGATGGTTTGAATTTAAGGGTTTGGATTATTCGAAAAGTAGGGGCTACGTCCCATTTGGAAGGAACCTCTCGATGAGATCGATACTTGTAAAATGTAGTTAAATCAAGTAATAGCCTTCGAATAGCTATATAATCAAAAATATTGAAATCTTCCTTTTATTAATCCAATGGAGTACAAATAGTTCAATTATCCCCAATTTGATTTGCTAATTAGGATTTACAAATTTGCGAAGTTAAGGAAGTACAAGTTAGGAGTGAATGAATTCGGATCCCCTAAACCAGACCCTTTTGAGTCCTACTTATGGATGCGAGTCGACACCTTTCGACCTAGTGCTTTCGACCTAGTCGAAAGACGGTTCAGATACCTTTGACACCTTTGATACTTGCGCATCCCTCTACAATGCTTTCAAATGGGCTTGAACGCTTCTATCTTCCTCGAAAGGGATGGTTGCACCTCTTCTCTTTGCGTAGCATTGTTGTCACAAGAAGCAAAGGATCAAGCTTTCAACTTTGTCGATAAGTAGTATCATGTGGTTTCGAAGTTGTTGAAGTGTAGATTATTCTGATGCGGTAGGTAGCTTTTGAACATATGCTTGCGAATTAATGTGGAATCTTCTATAGTTGTTAAAGGCTTCGACCTGTTTGAAAGGCTTGACCATGCTTTCAAAAATGTTGCTTTGATCAATGTATCTTCTTGAGTGCTTTGAATGAAGGCGAGACCTTTGTTTATGAATTGTTTGGCGCACATAGGAAATGTTGTTATCTATTGTTTTCGAATGGTGTTTCTTCAACTCATTCGAAAGGCCTTTATGCATGCAGAAGCACCTGCTTTAGAAAGGAACCAATGACGTAGGAGGATGCTTTTGAACCTTTCGACCCCTTTGAAAGGTTGTAATACTTCAGGCCTTTGGCTGTAGCATCCCATCGACTCATTTGAAAGGTCTTGCTGGAGCTATTATATCTTATTCTTCTTTGGCTTCTTCTCATTCAAGTTTCGACAAGGTCGAAAGGGGATTTGGTAGTAACACGAGGCTCAGCCAATCTTAGCATGGGTTGCTTAGGAGTTTCGATTTCTTTCATTGACCAACTCTTCTTTGTCGATATGTATGTTGTAGGCTTTATGGGTTTTTATGTTCTTCTCAGGATTGATTGGTTGTCGTAGAATAATGTTGTCCTAGATTGTGTTGAGAAAACTGTGTCATTAATGAAGAAATGAAAGAAGGTGATGGTAGTATCTTGTGAAAGGCTTCGCTCACTTATGACTAGTTGTCTTTATTCATTGGATGTGGCAGAGAGGAGTTGGGTTCGATCGTAATTGTTCAGGAGATTGAGATTTCTTTGAAGAAGTATTGGCTTACCACCTAACCATAAGATATAATTTCGCACTGATTTGGTTAAAGATGCAAAACTTATCATATTGCCTACTCGTAGACTTTCTCTGAAGGAGAGGTTGGAGCTAGCAAATCAGGATAGTGATATGTTGCAAAAGGGTTTGATCCAACCAAGTCATTCGAGTAAGGGAGCATATGTCGTCTTAGCTATGAAGGCGGATGGTTCACTAAGACTGTGTGTAGATTATTGTGAGCTCAACAAACAAATTGTTAGGAACAAGTATCCTTTGCCTAGGATAGATGAATTGTTCGATCAACTTTATGGAGCTTGAGTGTTTTCGCAGCTTGATCTTGGTACAAGATTCCATCGGTTGAGGGTGACAGAGGAGAGTGTACCCATGTCCGCTTTTAGATTGACCAATTTTATGAGCGGATAGTTATGCCGTTCGGCCTAACTAATGCTCTAGCATATTTTGTAGACTTAATGAATCGACTTTTCCAAGATGTGCTGAATATATTTGTTCTTGTTTTTATCGATCATATTTTGTTCTACTCCAAGACCGAGGAGGAACATTCGCACCATCTGAGGATTGTTCTAGAAATACTAAAAAAGCATGTGTTGAAGGCAAAATTCTCGAAGTGACATTTTTGGCTTTTAGAAGCTAGGTTCTTAGGTCAAGTTGTTTTGACGGAAGGTATTTTAGTTGATCTCGCTAAGGTTGTGGCCGTTCAGAACTAAGGGAGGCCCGAAAGAACAACTAATATTAGGATTTTCCTATGTTTAGTAAGTTATTATAGAAGATTCATACAGGATATCTCAAAGATTTCCTCTCGCTTAACGAATTTGATGAAGAAAGATGTCAAATTTTTGTGGACTGGTAAATTCGAGCAAACATTCGTAAAGTTAAAGGAAAAGATGACTACTGCTTCTTACTGTGCCGGATGAGGGTAAGGGCTTGACTGTTTACACTGATGCATGTGAAACTTGTTTTGGTTCTTTGTTAATGCACCGTAGGAGGTTTATCGCTTAAGCGAGTCGGCAACTCAAACCGCATGTAGCCTGGTATGCAACGCATGACTTGGAGTTGTTACAAGTAGTATTTGCGTTAAAGATGTGGAGGCATCATTTGCTAGGTGAATGGTTTGAGTTATATATGGACCATAAATCATTGAAGTTTCTTTTTACGCCAAAAGACTTAAACATGAGGCAGCAAGGGTGGTTGGAGTCTCTTGTGGCCTATGACCTTGATATATTATACATACCAGGAAAAGCGAATATTGTAGTAGATGTCGTAAGTTGGAAGTATGTTGTTATGGCTAGTATTAAGGTTAGTTCGACCTCGATCAACCACATAGAATAGAATCAGCTTAGAGATCCTCTTATTTCTCGAATAGCTAAAGCCATAAGCGAAAATGGTGCACCAGAGAGGTGGCTAGGATTTGAAGTAGATAGTCGTGGTTTAGTAAGGATGAATGAAAGGTTGTGTATACATAAGTTTTATGGGATTAAGCAGGAGGTTCAAAAGGAGAGTCATCATTCATAGTTAAAGATACATCCAGGGTCACTAAGATGTGTCAAGATATAAGGCTTACTTTTTCTGGTGGAAAGGAATTAAAAGAGATGTTTCTATCTATGTGAGTAGGTGTGCTAACTACCAGCAAGTAAAAAATAGTGACCAGAAGGCGGTCGGACTGCTTCAGCCACTTAAGATTCCTATATGGAAATAGAAGCAGATTTCCATGGATTTCATTGACGAATTTCCTAGGTCGAGGAGTGGTAACGAAGGTGTGTGGGTTATCATGGATCGATTGAACTTGCGCACGCACTTCTTACTTGTTAAGACTACGAGAACAACTTCTAGTTTGGCTAAGTTATATGTTAAGGAAATCGTCAGATTGTACGGTCTTCCTTGTGATATCATGATTGATGGATATTTGATATTCACAAGCCAGTTCTAGAAGGAATTGCATGAGGTCTCAGGGGCTGAGCTTAGTTTGAGTACAACTTACTATCTGCAAACTGATGGGCAAACATAAAGGGTGAACCGAGTGTTAGAAGACTTGCTTTAAGCATGCATTTTAAATTTTGGTGGTTTGTGGGAAGAACTCTAAACACGCAAATGTTAATCCTCTTTTGCTTGCGACTTAATAGGTCACGACTTAACGGGCTCCGAGTTAGGGAAGGCTCCGATTTAACAATCGACGACCTAAGAACTTAAAGAGCTTACGACCTAAGGTAGCTAGCGAGTTAACAGATTGCGCGACCTAACTCTTGAAGCAACTCAGCGACCTATCGACCTAAGAGCTTAGAGAGCTAAGGATGTTACGACATAAGAAAGCCTGCCGACTTAACAAGCTGCGACATAAGGAGGTGGACGATCTACAACTTAACAAAGTCTCACGACCTAACAACTGGAAGTGGTTAACAACTTAACGGGTTACGAGTTAAAAAGGTCTCCGACTTAACAGGCTACGACTTAAGGAAGTCTCCGACTTAAAGCTACAGGGGACATTGCGACTTAGCAATGCTGCGACCTAAAAACTACGACTTAAGAAGGTTCCGACTTATGGGGTTACGACTTAACTACTGTAAGTAGTTACCGACCTAAGAAAGCTAAGAGGACTCACGACTTGGCTTAAGTCGTCCACAGCCTAATAGCTCCAGTGGCTTACGACCCAGAAGTTGCCGAGTTAGGAAACCAACACCTACGCCTATGCCGTTTTTGCCCACTAGGTCGCTAACGACCTAGTATCCTTCCTAACCCGTCTGCGACCTATAAACAGTTGCGATCTACAACTTACTTTAGGTCGCATGCAACCTATGCCTCAGCAAATAGATGAAGCCATTATGTGCAGCTGTTAGAAGAAAGCCCAAGCTTCTTAGGTCGGAGATGACTTACGACCTATCATAAGTCGTAAACGACCTAAGGACTTAGAAACCGAGTTCAGGGCAGATTCTTCTCCTATAAATAGACTACCACTTCCAACGTGGAGAGGACTTTTGGCTCTTCATTTCTTCAAGCGCCGTTACTCTGTCGAAGTTTCCACTCATTCAGCAATCAAAGATCTTCAAACATTCGAGACGCTACAACAACCTTCGATAAGAACTCCTTACATCCAACACGGATTCGTCGAGTTTCATCATCAAAGATTGAGCTAGTAGTCAAGAGTGCTTTCGTGATCAAGTTGTATTGTATTTTGAAAGATATTGTATCAAATTGTAACCGAATCAGCAATAAAAGACTATAAAGTGGACGTAGGCTCAATTACGGGCCGAACCACTATAAACCTGTTGTTCATTTACTGCTTTTCTGCTATTTTCAGCTTATATTATGTTCCCGTACCAACGGGTGGTGCTTTCACAATTCTATTACACACACCGGGTGTTAGCGTTCACTTTTTAGCGTTAACATTTTGGTGCTTTCGCTGAGAAAAGAACTCAGGCGATCGTCACCGTTGCTTTGCAGAGATTCATAAAGAGAACCTCTCTTAAAAACCAGAAGTTGATCCGAAATAATGGCTCCTGGAAGAAGAGGTAGACCTATCAGATCCGAAAATGCTCATGAAGGGACTTCCGCCTCCCCAACCGCAGACCAAGCAACTCCTACCATTGGAGTCACCAGGGCTGAATTAGATGACGCAGTTTCTGGATTGTACCAACAGATTGAAACCCAAAACGCTTTGATGATGGATAAATTAACTGCTCTGCTCGGGGCAAATCGTCAACCAGAAAACCATCAAACTACTCTTCCTGAAATGCCACCTTTCCAAGATGATGGTTCTATGCCGCAACCAACTTGTCATGAACATATGCCCGGGCAAACTTCCGAGGGAAGAACTGATGCTTGCCCGGAGATGTATTTGAACAGTAAAGAGTACCTGTCCGAAATGGTTGGCCGCATCATGAAAGAGAGCATGCAAAGGGAAGAGGATGAAGCTGATTGGGGATTTGCGCCAAGCAAAACTCCGTTTACTGAAAGGATCCTGAAAGCGGAGTTTCCGAGGAAATTTGTACCTCCTACTATCCAAGCCTATAGGGGAACGAGTGACCCTAATCATTTCCTATACAAATACGATTAGCATATGACCGGTGCAAGAGCATCAGACGAGATCAAGTGTCGATACTTTCCAGTATACCTGGAAGGTGAGGCTTTACTTTGGTTCACAAAGCTTCCAGTTCGGTCTGTAGATAAGTTCTCCGACTTAACGCAAAAGTTCAAAGAACAGTTCAGATTGTATGCTTCAAAAGCTAAGGATATAATGTCACTGTCTAACCTTGAACAAGCGCCCGGAGAATCAATCAAATCTTTCTTGAGCCGTTTCAATATAGCTTTAGCCGAAGTAGAAAATGCGGAACCACACATGATCCTGACTTATTTGATGCGAGCCATTGATAAATCGAGCGAATTTGGGATATGGCTAAAGATGAAAGAACCGAACTCGCTTGAAATTTTTTATAAAAAGGCCGACGAGTTCATTCGCCTTGAAAGCCTTTCGACGACATCAAAAGTGATTATTGCCCAAGCTAATAATAACAATGTCCCATCTAATAAAAGAGAATCTGAAAGTCAGAAAAGGGAGAATGAAGGAGGAAAGAGCCAGGGAAATGAAAAGAAACCTCGCCGCTTTAATCCTTTGGATTTTACTCCTTTAACTGATACACCAAGAAATATCTTTTTTGCAACAAAGGACGTTGTCAGGTATCCTAAGCCACCTGAGATGACGAGAGGTGCAAAGCGTAATGGAAAATTCTGCCAATTTCACAATCAACCTGGCCATGACACTGACCAATGTCGCCAATTAAAGAATGTGATTGAAGAATTGCTGGAGCAGGGTAAACTCCAACAATACGTTAAGAGAAGCGGAGTCGATCCAACCTCATCCACTCGGGATCAACAACATCCTACCCATCAATCCGATTCTCTCAACAACACTGCAGTGCAAGATTCAGAAAAGCTTGTCATTAATGTTGTCACAGGAGGTCCACACCCAACGGGCAAAAGTTGGGACGACTGCTAATTGTCCACAAAACTGCAACTGGGCCATCTTTCACTTTCTCTGGCATATAAATCCGAAGCTGCGAATCTAGTGCAAATGGAAAATCAGTCCGGAGATTCTGAAACAACAATAACTAGCATCCATTTTTTACTTAACAGCATTGCTTGAATTTGTAAAAATGATAATGGATGTATGACTTCCGCATTGTAAACCGCTGAGAAATCAGTGTGACTAAATAATAAAAAAACTATGAATTCTGTGTTTTCTATTACGAAATGCCTGTTATATTTCGATGTGTAAATACTCTAAATGTATTGCTAAAATGTCGATCTAATATTGCAGGTCATTAAAGCAAAGCTCACCCATCGCAAAGCTAAGCAAGCCCTATAAATCAATTATTAAGCAAATACCAAGCAACCAAAAATTCCATATTCAAATCCCATATAAGAAGAACTTCACATAAAAAGTTGGCAACTCCTCTAAGGCAAACCTTCGTTAAGTGGTTGTGACTGTTAATACGAACAGACATCCAACTAGGTAACTTGTGTTTGTCCTGTGAAGTTGTCCAACAGTGAAGTCCACTTCTTCGGAAAAGACAATTTACTTGCAAAGGAAGACGCGCTTGGAAACAATAATAAAGGGTAGCTTATTAGCAAATGATGAGGGAACATGGGCCACCAAACATAGAAGCAGCCAAAACGAGGTATGCCACTCAATAAAAAGGGCCGGTAGAACCACTGAAGGGACACCTTCCCAAGCAGAAGGAAAAGGGCCCTTGCTAACTGATCGTGATGCATCCGATCAGGCAGCTTGCGTCCGTCCCGTGGATCTACTCGCCCCTGAGACGCAACCTTCCTGGCACACCAACCAACCGATGCTCCTTCCCAAAGGTCAACAAAGCCCTCTAACGAGGCACGCCAATAAACGAAAGTGCTTCTCTCAATAAAAAGATTGGTGGAACCACCGGAGGGGCACCTTCCCACGCTGAAGGAACAGGGCCCTTGTTAGTTAATTGCGATCGTTTGTGCAAACGAACATCCAATCAAGCAACTTGCGTCCGCCCCGTGGATCCATTCAACCATGAGAAAGTAACTTCCAGACAATCACAAGACCTCTTTAGAGGCAAAAGCCCTTTTCGGAGGCACATTTCACCCGTGTAGAAGTGCAAAATGCTTCTCTTCGGAGACCCACTTCACCAGTGATGAAATGCTAAAAAGCCCTTTTCGGAGGCACATTTCACCCGTGTAGAAGTGCAAAATGCTTCTCTTCGGAGACCCACTTCACCAGTGATGAAATGCTAAAAAGCCCTTTTCGGAGGCACATTTCACCCGTGTAGAAGTGCAAAATGCTTCTCTTCGGAGACCCACTTCACCAGAGCTGAAATGCCAAAATTGCTTCTCTTCGGAGACCAAAATTGCTTCTCTTCGGAGACCAAAATTTCTTCTCTTCGAAGACCAAAATCGCTTCTCTTCAGAGACCAAAAGACCTCTTTAGAGGCGTACTTCACCTTGCTTGAAGTACCAAAACTAAACCCTTTACTGGGGCACAAAATCAAAACCTTCTTCAGAAGCTCATTTCACTGTGCAGGAAAATTCACTTTTTAACAAATAAAAGTGATCATTCCCAAAAGTTGAAGTGTTCTTCAGGAAGAAAGAGAAAGTAAAAACTTCTCTGAAGACGAGATATACTCTATTAAAAGCAGAATGATTCTTCCCTTAAAAGTGGAGTAGTTGTTCTCTGAAGTAAGAGTATCAGTCTTGAAGAAGCTAGAAATGTTGCAATGCACTTGCGGTATGGGGGCAACACTATACAATTCAGTTACATGAATAAAGTAATATGCAAGCAAGATACCGCGAGTACATTACAATATCATGAAAAATAGATGTGGAATAAATGCATTCTCGAAAAAAAACAGACAAAAAGTTTGTTCAAACGAAAAACAGATGCATTCTCACATACACAAGAATTTGTACAAGTAAAATAGCTGTTTTATTCAATACTATGGAAACTTTTTACATTGTGCAGATTACAAAAAGAAGCGGAGACCGATATCCGCACAATCTCCGGTCAATACATGCAAAAAGCAGAAAAGACAAAATCAAACTCATTTCTCCTTCTTCCCACCCTTGGAGCCTTTACCCGGCCTGGTAATTAGTTTCGGTGGCCGTATCGGAGAAGAAGGAGAAAGAGACTCAGCCGGATCGACTTCTGCTTCATCTCCAGCAGCAGCAGAACTTTTCTTTCCTTTCTTCGAAACCACACGTTTCCCCTTCTTCTTGGAAGAAGACTCACTCCCCAGAGTAAGAAATGTAGAAAGCTTTGTGTCATAGTCAAAAGACTGCTCCGGGATCTTCTCGCTATCTTCCAGATCTTCTGCTTTCTGTTCCTCGGGAGCAGGTGGTTCGTCCAAGCCTTGAAGGGCTGCTATCGGTTCTTCCTGTGAGCCTGGTTGAGAAGCTGGAAGAGGAGTAACTTGAGAAGGAGGAGGAACGGCAGCTGAAGAAGGAAAAATTGGTGTAGTTTCCGGCGCGTCCGCTGCATAATAAAAGAAATCAAAATCAGTATTCTCCGGGAAAAACGAACACAGTGGATCGTCAAGGCTTAAGTAATAAGTAAGAAGTTCGTCGAACTCGGTTAAGTCGAATAAGTGATTCACTGAATTCGTCTCGTCAAAGTTACCTAGAGAAGTCGGTTTGGCGGGATCAATCTCAAATTCTCGAGTCTGAAAGTCCTTCATTGCCTCTTCCTCTGTAGGAGTGGTCACAGTTTCTTTGTCAACTTTAGCGGGAGGCGTGGAGTGAGAACTAGAGCCAGTAATATCCGCGTCAGCTGAAGCCGAAGTATAAGCAGGAGCAATAGGAGGTATTTCTCTCTCAGGAAGCTCCTCTCCCGTCGCCTCGGCCCGCACTCGGATAAGCTGCTCTTTTCCTTTGGCAAGGGCAGCGCGGGCGCTCTCATCTAAGTAGGTAGCTTGAAGATCTGCTTCAGCATAACCGGCACCGCCGAACATGTCAATGATTGCCTCCCATACTTCCGCTAAGGTGACTTCATATTCTGGTCCCAAAAATGAAGGCTCCCACGCCTCAGGACGCAATGCATATAATAGTCGAATAAAGTCGCGTCAATGGTGGCTTTGGTTGCCTTTTGGGATTCTTCAGCCGCAGCCTTACCAGAGAGAGCTTCATCACGCTCTCTTTCAGCCTTCAGTAACTGGGACTGTAGCTTTGCAATTTCTGAGTCTCGAGAGCTGATTTTCTCCTGAAGTTGAGCAGCGTCATCACGATATTTTCTAGTAACGTGCTGTTCTGCTTCAAGTTTCACTTCAGTATCTCGTTGAGCAGCATGGGCGTCTTGAACTTGTTTTTGGAGCATTTCTTCTTTCTGAGAATAAGAAGTGGAAGAAGTAGCAAGCTCATTTTTGAGTCTTTCAACTTCAGCTTCGAGCTTCCCATAACCATCACTAATGCTTTTCATCTCCGCATCATGCTGCTTACGCCATTTATCCCATTCTGATTTATCATTCTCCATGGTCATCATCGCCTCAAGGTTCATATGGTTGACCCTTTGAAGTTCATCAACCAGCTTCTGCCATCCAGACATTCTTTCAATATCAAGCTTGACAGCATCGACATTTCTCAGCATCGCCTGCTTATCAATGGGAACCAAATCTAAGTCAAAACGGACTCCTCTTAGACACCAATTTGGAAATCGGCTCTGAAGTGTGGGAGGCCCGTCCCCGGCTTGATACTGAGGCCTATTAATAATTGCCTGGATGTCAGACTTCTTAAGGGTAGGAGAACCGGACGATGTATTAGGAGGAATAGAAGCGGTAGTCTTTTCCGAGATATTAGACGTGTCTTTCTCGCCAAGTTTGATCCGTTTGCTGGAATCATCGGAAGTATGACTCTTCCCCTTGTCGTCGTAAGATTTCCTCTTGTAAGGATCGTCGCTTCTGCGGGAAGAGTCATGTTGCTCGTCCCTACTCCCATAGTGCTCTTCATCTTCTCTCCGACGACGTTCTTCATGAGCTCGCCTTTCGTGAGCCTTTCTGGCAGCCCTTTCCTCATCAGTTTCCTTCGGGGCACCGATATAACTCCTAAAGTCATAAGCATCGCGGCTTCCGTGACGCTGGAATTTGTCAAAGTAAGAGCCACTTCGCCCCATTGTAGAGCCTGAAATTGAAAAAGAAAGGCAAGTCTTAGAAATTTTCGAATTAAAGGAGCTAAGTGCATATAAGCGCCAAAATCCTAAGTGAGTGTGATGTGCAAACTACGCGCGTCAGACTACAAACCACTTTTTTGTGTGGAAATGGCAATAACTTGTGTAGAAGGCGTTGTGGTTTGTTGCAAGGAAGAAGTTGCTTCGATAACAGGAGAGATCACTTTAGAAACATCATCTTTATAGAGCTCCTGAGAGGTTATCATGATATCGCTCAGACTGTCAAAAGTATCGTCGCCATGATGCACGGGAGAATTATCTTTTTCGACTTCCGCCTCAGCCGTCTTTTCAGAAACGTGAAGATTTTCCTCTTCTTCAATAACCGGGGCAAGCATTAATTTACTGGACGACCCTACAATGTCAGTAAGAGTAGAACACTTTACCAATGAAGTTTCAATGGTAAGTTCTTTCAGTGAAAGTTCTTTAGCAGGAGCGGGGGCATCTGACTCCGTAGCTGGAGAATCAGGGACTTTATGCGGTTGAGTAGAGCGAGAAGGATGTAAGAGTCCGAATTGATGGAGAAACTCATCTTTCAATAGAAATTGAACACTCCTCTCTTCAACTGGCACGACCATAAGCCTCTCGAAGGTTGTTTTGTGACTAGGGTTCCTAGAAGGAGGAGGGAACGCTGAAATAGTAGAAAAAGAAGTTAATGCTTGATAATTCGGACTTCGAAGAATTCAGAAAAAATAAGGAGCAAAGACAAGAGGTCGTACTTCCCACTCTCCAAATGGCGTAAAATCCTGGGGAACAGCGAACAAAGAAAATCTGGCTTAGGAACCCGGGAACGCTTTCGGGAAGACCAGTAATCAGTCTACGGTTCTTGGCACTCCTTACGAGTGTGATAGAGGGATGGTCTTTGTTCTTTGCAAATGAACACAGGAAGCGAATTTCTCCAAAACTGGGAAAACGGTCCAGCGTTCTCCTAAATAGCACACACAATCCCAACAGGATGGCGTAGCCATTAGGATGTTGTTGAAAGGGGGAAATAGATAGTCGGAGGAGAAGTTCTCGAAGACAGTCATTAAACGGGGGAATAGCTCCACTCAAACACATTTGGCGGTTAACTGCGATAAAGCCGTGGGGCGGCCTATCAGCAGTATCATTTATTCCAGGGAACAAAGCGTCAGCTTCGGCAATGCCAAATTGGATGCATAATTGACGGAAAACTTTATGACTCAGAGTGGTAGGAGTCCTTTCCGGAGGATCGTTCAATGGAGTAGCAATTGGAAAAGCTTCTCCAGCTGGTTCCAAGTCTTCTTGTTGAGATGCCATTCTACACAATCAGCTGAATGTTCAAAAGTGAAGGTGCACGTTTCCTAAAAGTGTGAAGTGCTGTGCAATACTAATGAAAATAAAAGAGCAAGTAAAACTGGAATTAAACTAACTGACAATCAGTCGATTACAAGATTTCAGAACTTGTTAATGCTCAAGTGCAGTGTTAATGCAGACAAATCAGTTTCAGTTGACTATTACGGTTTTGCTTTAATACTTCACTTGAATGGGTTATTGTACAGCGTTTCACTCATATAGTTCATTTAATTTAATTTTTTCTTTATCAAATAATCTGTCATTCGATGTGGGCAGTCAGTGGCAGTATATTCGTCCCAGTATTCTGTGAATGTTGTATTAAGCAGGTTGTTAGCTTTCAACAGTTCATAATTCAGCAGTTCAAGGTCCATGAAAAGCTTAAAAGTGTCAAGTGTCAAGTGTTAAGTCGCCGATAACTCAAGTGATAACTCGGCGACGATCTAAGAAAGATTTCCTTTGGGTTAAGTTAAATCGTTGGTTCTCTAATTCTTTGAGTCATCAGCCATAACACTTATAGAGATGAAGCTTCGGTTTAAAACAACACATCTGCTAACTCGTCCACGACCTAAGGGGCAAGCTATGAGTTAAGTCAAGTCATCAGTCCTTTAAGTCGCGCTGCAAGAAAGAATTTCGAGGCAGAATAAAAAAATGCATATCCTAGGTCGTTGCCGACCTACGACCTACGATCTACTTTAGGTCGTCAAAAGTTAGGTCGCGATTTCTGTTTAAATCGCAAAGGCCTTAAGTCGTTCATCCTCCCCATTACACCAATTCGCTTAACACGATTAACTCGTTAACCCATTAGCCTCTCCTTCAACCAAAACTCTCGTTCCCTCAAACGTATTTAATCATCCCGAAATCGCCATAAACTCGGGACAATGCTATTTCATCACAAGCGACGAGTCAGACAAGCTAGATCACCGTACTCTATCACCTCGTTCTCACCAACTGTCCAAAACCAGGACAAACCATCTCGAACCCTTCAGCAATCAATTGAAATAAGAATTGCAAGGAAACATGGCAAATGAAAAGGGGATTGAAGATGGAGGTAGGATTCATAATTTGATGATCATCGAGGAATAGATAGCAAGCGGATCCACTTACGTGATAAGGAAATAAGGATGATTGGCAACCGGTAGGTTTGAATCGTCTTTGGGAAGCTCGAGAATTCATTAATGGCGAATTCAAATAGAAGAACAGGTAAAGTTGAGGAGGAACGACCTAAGCAATTTATTCACTGTGGCAGTGAAAGACGAATCGACATACCTGATGTACGACTTAAGATTTATGTTAAGTCGCTTCCGACCTAACCAAAAGGAATTAAGAAGAATCGAAGCATATGACCTACGACCTAGGCACACACTTCGAGGGGCAAATGTTAATCCACTTTTGCTTGCGACTTAATAGGTCACGACTTAACGGGCTCCAAGTTAGGGAAGGCTCCGATTTAACAGTCGACGACCTAAGAACTTAAAGAGCTTACGACCTAAGGTAGCTAGCGAGTTAACAGATTGCGCGACCTAACTCTTGAAGCAACTCAGCGACCTATCTACCTAAGAGCTTAGAGAGCTAAGGATGTTACGACATAAGAAAGCCTGCCGACTTAACAAGCTGCGACATAAGGAGGTGGACGATCTACAACTTAACAAAGTCTCACGACCTAACAATTGGAAGTGGTTAACAACTTAACGGGTTACGAGTTAAAAACGTCTCCGACTTAACAGGCTACGACTTAAGGAAGTCTCCGACTTAAAGCTACAGGGGACATTGCGACTTAGCAATGCTGCAACCTAAAAACTACGACTTAAGAAGGTTCCGACTTATGGGGTTACGACTTAACTACTGTAAGTAGTTACCAACCTAAGAAAGCTAAGAGGACTCACGACTTGGCTTAAGTCGTCCACAGCCTAATAGCTCCAGTGGTTTACGACCCAGAAGTTGCCGAGTTAGGAAACCAACACCTACGCCTATGCCGTTTTTGCCCACTAGGTCGCTAACGACCTAGTATCCTTCCTAACCCGTCTGCGACCTATAAACAGTTGCGATCTACAACTTACTTTAGGTCGCATGCAACCTATGCCTCAGCAAATAGATGAAGCCATTATGTGCAGCTGTTAGAAGAAAGCCCAAGCTTCTTAGGTCGGAGACGACTTACGACCTATCATAAGTCGTAAACGACCTAAGGACTTAGAAACCGAGTTCAGGGCAGATTCTTCTCCTATAAATAGACTACCACTTCCAACGTGGAGAGGACTTTTGGCTCTTCATTTCTTCAAGCGCCGTTACTCTGTCGAAGTCTCCACTCATTCAGCAATCAAAGATCTTCAAACATTCGAGACGCTACAACAACCTTCGAGAAGAACTCCTTACATCCAACACGGATTCGTCGAGTTTCATCATCAAAGATTGAGCTAGTAGTCAAGAGTGCTTTCGTGATCATGTTGTATTGTATTTTGAAAGATATTGTATCAAATTGTAACCGAATCAGCAATAAAAGACTATAAAGTGGACGTAGGCTCAATTACGGGCCAAACCACTATAAACCTGTTGTTCATTTACTGCTTTTCTGCTATTTTCAGCTTATATTCTGTTCCCGTACCAACGGGTGGTGCTTTCACAATTCTATTACACACACCGGGTGTTAGCGTTCACTTTTTAGCGTTAACACACTTGTTTAGTTTTCATACAACAACAGTTATCAGGCCATTATTGGGATGACACCATTTGAAGTGTTGTATGGTAGAACTTACAAATCTATATCTTGTTGGGTAGAACCTGGAAATTGTCTTGTGCTAAGGTTGGATATGGTTCGAGAGGTATCATATAAGGTCATAATGATGTGGAAGTGAATTAATGAAGTGAAAAATTGATAGAAGAGCTATGCATATGGGAGATGCAGAGACTTGGAGTTCTCAAATGGAGACTTTGTGTTTGTAATGGTTTCTCCGATAAGAAGTGTAGTCTAGTTTGGAAGGGATTGGAAGTTGGCCCGTCGATACATATGACCATTCCCGATTTTGGACAGGATTTGTACACTCGCATCTAGAGTCGAGTTACTAATTAGGCTACCAGGTGTGCACAATGTACTTCATGCATCACATTTGCTTAAGCTTGTGCATGAACCTTCGATGATAGTGGAAGCATCGTATTAGGAGGACTTTGAGATTGAGCCGAATTTGACTATATTAAGACAACTTGTTCGTATTGTTGATAGAGATACAAAGCGATTGAGGACTAAGATGCTAAAGTTAGTCAAGGTACAATGGAGCAAGAATGCTCGGGATTGTAAGTGAGAAATAGATGATAGTTTGAGGGAGTCCTATCCGAACTTGTTTATAGACTAGAGATTTCTTATCTTAGTATCGTACGTCTTTTATAGTGTACTCACCGCTTAAGGTGGAGTCACTTAGTGTGCATTTGGATTGCAATAACTTTCTATATAGTTTCAGTAGTATGCTATATAAATACTTTGTTCTTCTATCTTCTTTTTTTAACGTTCTTGTTGGAATTTCAAGGACGAAATGTTCTAAGTCAGGGAGAATGTAGCGACCCTGAAATTCGAACACTTCGTCATCGAATATCGAAACGCTTTGAAATATAATTAAGTATTATAAATATGATTTTATAACCTGATTAAACATCATTTAATGAATAAATAATGATAAGAAACTTGTCTGTGAAATTTTTTTACAAAAATATATTCTTCGAAGAAAAATAAATAATGTGAACGAAAATCGGTTTATTGATAAACAGCTTTTTGATTGGTATAAGTTATTAGAAATCTTGTGCACTTGACTAATGAGCACATTACTAAAAAATTAGCACACACGCCAGTTCTTAAAGCTTGGAATGTTCTATAAGCTTCTATTAGGATAAGAGATATTATCATGAGACGGGTAAAATGGTAATTAGCATAAATAAGAAGTGACTTAACGGATAGGTGATGAGAGGTGACTTGTAACACTCCATATTTTTAGTAACATTATTTAGGATATTTAATTAGTTAAATTAAATAAAATAATGTAAGATTATTAATGGATTGAAATTTTGATTAATATGGGTAGCCGTGCTATGTTAATGAGTAGATAAAAACGAGATAACTTTGAAATGAAGTAGATAAATGGTTAGGAAATAAATAAGGGGTAAAATTGGAAAATGGACACTCTAATACCCTAAACCCTTAACCTTGAATCATCACTTCATTTCATTTGCAAAAATTTGAACTAAGTATAGGCCGGCCACCATTTTTAAGAGCAAAGGAAAGAAAGATAAAAGGGGAAGTTTAATCAACGTCAAATTTATTCAAATCTCAAATCCTTAATCACAAAGCTAAGGTGAATAATTAGTAGATCTCATTTTCTTATGGTTTTCAGTTTTATCAATAAATCCGAAGTATTTTGCATTACAATGCCATGTTTTGGAATGATTAAAAATTTATATATATTTGTTGCTGATTTATGCATGTTCGTATTGATTTTATGATATGTTTTAAGGTGAAAACCCTATTAAATGACGTCCATTTGCCTTAGGAATTTTTAAATAGACCAGAAATATTATTTTGGAGATGGGTTTCAATTTTTAGATTTTTCTGAATTTTTGTGGAATTTTTATGAATTTTCTAGTAAAGAAAATGTTAATTTGGTTTATAAATTATTTATGGCCAAATAATTATTTATTTGGGTCAGAAATTTTTATATGTTGGAAAATATATTAAAAGAGATTTTCAGGAATTTTTGTAGAATTTTCCTAAGTATTTTATTGGGTATATAAAATTATTTAAAGTATGGGAATTGAATGTTTTATATATTTTGAAAAGGAGAAGGGGTTTTAGCAAATAATCCAAATAATTTGTTCTTAAATTTGCAGCACTTTTCAACGGCAAAGAAAAGAGGTAACCAATCAAAATTTGACACGTAAAGTAGGTTAGGTGAAAAGAACTGTTCATTATACGCTTTTTATGTTTTATTGCTCTAGGCACCTGCTTCCGCTTTGGTTGGCTTTCGAACAAGTCCCTTTGCTTCATCACCGTCGAAACCAATGTGCATGTTATCAATATATTGGTACGTAACAAATTGGATGGAAGGCGAAAGGTATGAGGTCGAAACCATGGGTTCCAAAGGGGTCGAAGCATCACTTTGTTTTTAAATTAAAATTTGCAAGCTTTCTTTGACTAAATAGCTTTCGACTTAGTTAGCTTTCGACTTGGTCTAATGGATTTAAAGAAATTGTTTCGATTGGGATGCACTTTATTTTTAAATGATTGCTTTCGACTAAGCCAAAACCTTTTAGCCACCTGTTTTCTACCTTTCCACTATAATGGTTTCGAAAGGATTATCTGCTTTTAAAACATGGTCGCGTCTACAATGCTTTTGAAGGGATGCTTTCGACATCATCACTTCTTTACTTAGGAAATGGTTTCGAAACAGATGCTTTCGACTTAAATGTTTTTAAGACCGTTTTTCTATAATTGAAATATAACCCAAATGGTTTCGAAAGAGATAGTTTTAATGATTGCGAAAGGAATGCTTTCGACTTTAATGGGTTTCTGATCCTTTTGCTCTACTTGAAGGCATAATCTAAAGGGTATCGACTAAAAACGTTTTCAAAGGTTTTGAAGGAGTAAATTTTTGAATGGTTTCCACATGTTTTAAATTGAACCCAAAAGCTTTCGAAAGGAATTTTAATGCTTTCGAAAAGTTTTCAATTAATGGTTTCGAAGGGGTGGTTCCCTAGGGTTTCGAAAGGGTTGGAAATAAAGGTTTTCCAATGTTTTCGAAGCTTTCTATAAAAAGGAAGGAAGGGTTTTTCTAATGTTTTCGAAAGACAATGTTTAAGGTTTTAAAGAAGGATGTCTAATATTTTGAAGCTTTCGAAAAAAGAAAGGAAAGGATTTTCCATTATTTTCGAAAGGCGGAGTTTATTGGTTTCGAAAAGGGTACTTTCAAAGGGTTCGAAAGGGGTACTTTCAAAGTTTAAATTTTTTCATCAAAAAAAGTTTGAGTAATATATATATATATATAACATGGAAAGGTGATTTTAGTAAAGTATAAAGTATATGTATTTTCCTTGTGTAAGCATTTAAAGATTTTAAATCATTTTGAAAAGATTTTCAAGGAAAATTTAAGGGAAGTTATCCCTAAGTAAAATGACTCAGATATTAGAATACCAGATGGGTTGGTATAGGGTCTGTCCCTATACATTAGCTTTAAGCCCCAGCTAATTTAGTCCAAAATTCCAATGTGTAGGGCTTTGTCATAGGTGACTAAAATGATGATACACAAAGAAAGGAATATATTTGTGTACACATAAGTTATTGGTGAGCCCGCAAAATCGTTAGGATTAGGTGATCCTTAGAAGATGTTAAGTTAAGGATAGATCGTCCAGAATAGAAGTATTTAACAAATAGTTAAGGGCAGACCGTCCATAAAAGATGTGTCTAACAGATGTTAGATTATTTTGTTTATATTGTCTAGTAGGCCCGAGTCAGCCAAATGTTAGTATTTAGCCAAACAAAACTACCATTTATTACCTAATATGTATGTTTACATAATAATGCTTTGCAGTTTTAACCAGTTTTGGTTGGAGGAAAAGACTTACAAAAATATTCTTTAAAATGATATTAGTGGGGGGAAACCCGTTTCGCTAAGAGGCGTGGTCCCACTTAATATCAAATAATCGAGATGTATAGTATTATTCACACCTGGCTTTATGTCTGAATTTAAGTTATGTTTTCCCCTTAAACTCTCGGGTGCTTAAAATTAATTTAAGCAGTTTGAGAGTTGAGGTTTTTAGGTATCTCATTAGATGAATAAAGCTTCCAAAGATGTGCAGGAGGCATCATAGCTATATAGAGTTTTCTTTTGTCTGATTCCGTTGTGTAGTTGTAATGGAAAAGTTGTTATATTACCTATATATACTCTGATCAACCAAGGAGGCATCTTAGTATGTTGTTATTGGCGTATTTATGTAATAATTATATTTGATCTTTACTTGGGAAATGTTATGGGATTGTGTAATTTGAATATGGAACGTGTTAATGAAAAATATTATTTTAAAATCTGTGATTTGTTTCATATTCATGTGCTTCTGATATTATGGGTACCACTAACATTACCGTATTTGGTCATCGGAAGTTAACACTATGGATGACTGCAGCATTTGTAACGCTTAACTTCGGGCCTCCAAATAGGGGATGTCACAACTTAGTATCAGAGCATAAGTTTATGAAATTCTTTAACTAAAAAGATTTTTGAAAACATAATCCTAAGAAATAGGAGTGAGATTGGGGTATAGGATCATGCTATAGTAATGTACTTATATTTGCTGTATATAAGTATACGTTATATTTCTAGTTCCCTAGTCTTTATAGGTTATTCTTCTGTATCTCACAGGGCTTGAATATAGATATGGACGTGAGAAGAGGCAGAGTTAACCTAGGAGGAAACAGCACCACCACCAATGGAAATGCCCGACCCAATACGAGGAGGACCCAAGGTAAGGCTCAAGCCGAAACTATTGGTGCTGGAACCCCACTAGTAGATATGGGGGCTATGTATTAGTTTTTTGTGAACATGATGCAAGTAGGGATTACTGCTGGAGTTGTTCGTGGAAACGCTAGAGGAGGAGTTCAGGAGGCTGTAGTGGCCAATCATTATGCCAATTTGAGCAAAGACTATGCCAGGCTTATAGTAAAGGCATTTATTGGGACAGAAGATGTTATAGAAGTAGAAAACCGGCTATTGCACTGTGAGAGGATTTTCATTGACTTAGGGCTCAATAATGAGCATAAAAGGAGGCTCGCTTCGAGGCAGCTTCAATGGGCAGGCTTATTTTGGTGGAACAGTGTGATTGTAGGTGTGGATGAATAGACAATGACATGGGCAAAGTTTAAAAGAAGATTTCAGGAGAGAATCATGTTTGTGATGGCGCATTCTGTTTTGATCAGGAAATTTGCTGAGCAGGAACAAGGAGAAATGTCAGTTCTTAAGTATGCTAGCAGATTCCAATTGTTGGCTAGATATGGCTATGCGATTGTTGACATGGTGATGAAAAGGAATGCAAATTTTATTAGAGGTCTGAAGCCGGAGTTGGCAAGGTCTACTCTACCTCATATTAGAGAACCTTGTGATGTTGTCATAGAGATGGTCTTGAGACATGAAGAGAGCTTGCTTGTCTTGAAAAGAATAAGGCTAAGGAGGTCCAGGCGGGACATAGTCAAAAGAGGAAGTTTTTACACAAGAAAGGCGCTCAAAAAGGTGGGGCGGCAAAAGAAAGGTGTTAACGCTAAAAATATACGCTAACACCCCTGTGTGAGTTGTGATATAGCGAAAGCACCACCCGTTGGTACGGGACCTAAAAGCAAGCAGAAAATAGCAAAAAATAGTAAAGAGGCAACAATTTTATAGTGGTTCGGCTCAAAGTCAAGCCTACGTCCACTTAATCTCTTCTATCACTGATTTGATTACAAACTTTAAAATAATTCTTCAATTACAACACGATTAAGACAAGTAATTAGAACTTTGATGCGGAAAAGCTTTTTGAATTCATGTTGAATGAACTTGATCTTTTCCGAAGGTTCTTTGTAGTGTCTTTTGCATTTGAAGTGTTGGAGCAAGTGTAGAAGTCGTGAAAACAGCAAAGTCTTGGCGCCTTTGAAATTCATCCCCTTTCAAGTGCGGAGTAGGTGGGGTATTTATAGGAGAAGTTGGGCTTAGGTCGGTTATGTTTCAGGTCGTTAGCGACTTAATGGAACCATTCTGGACGAGATATAGGCTGTGAGAGACTTAGCATGCGTAGCACAGGAGTTATCTCGGCATGATTAGGTCGTAAGCGACCTAATGGAAGAGGCAGTGCGCATGCGGTTTAACTCTAAAGCTCGCTAGGTCGTTAGGTCGCTTTTTCCTTAAGTCGTTAGGTCGTTGCCTTCATTCAACTGCTAGGTCGTTAACTCGTTGAATCGCAGGAGTCTTTAGGTCGCTAGGTCACTGGAGCTCCTTAAGTCGTTGAGTCGTGCCATATTGAGCCGCTCTTGTGCTTTAGGTCGTTAGGTCGTGCCCTGCTATAGGTCGTTAGGTCGCTTATGCCTTGGATAGTTAAGTCGCTTATTCCTTTAGGTCGTTGAATCGAATAGGTCGCTAAGTCGTGAATAAGAGAGGTGTTAACACTTGCCCCTCGAAGTATATGCCTAAGGGCTAGGTCGTGTGCTTCGATACCTCTTAACTCGCGCCATCCTGAGTCGTTAAGTCGTGAGCGACTTATGAGAGAGCTAGGTCGTTCGTGCCGATTCGAGTTCCACTGCCTTTGTATATAAGTCGCTTAGGTCACTCCTTCTCTTCACCTGCTCTAACACTCTAACCCACCATTGAAGAATTTCCGAGCTTTCGAAGAAGAATTCAAACTAACCAGTCGTCGATCATCTTCACCATCACACTACGTAAGTGAATCCGATCATTATCCAACCACGACCATCACCGAATCGTGAATCCCCCATTTTCCGACCCTAATCCGATTTCACGTGCCACATTTCACCACAAGCCTTGTTACGATCGATTTTTGATCGTGATTGGACAGGTTGTCGTTGTAATTCATGAGAGCATAGCAGTGCATCGGATTTATGATGGATCCGAGGCGATTTGAATTGGTCTTGGATGATCTGGCGGTGTGGAGAGATGGTGGATTTTATTATGGAGATGCTAACGGGTTATCGGGTTACGAGTTAACGGGTTAGTGAGTTAGGCGAGTTTCTTGAATGAAGAGGAGTTAGCAAGTTAAGGAGAGTTAGGAAGTGCTTGACTTAGGAGCTTCGAACGACCTAGGGCTTAGCAGTTTGGACATGAATCGCGCGATTTAGCTTAGTGAACGACTTAACGACTTAACATCTGAACTCTGAACAACATAAGGGAATGCGACTCATATGACTCGGGACTTAACTCACCAGAATAGCATATGACTTAAAGCAGAGTGACTTAGGGAAGCCCGACCAATGTTAGGTCGTTTGGACATGAACTAGACGACCTAAAGAATCTCGAGCTAACTTAAGTCGTTCCTACGACTTAAGGAATGAACAAGACTTGAACACTTGTAGAATTTGACAAAGCTTGATTGAACTTCCAACTTGAACTGCCAGAATGAACTGCTTGAACTTGTTGCACTCTTTCACAGATTGTATTATCTTTTAAGCTAACAACCTGTTAAATACAACATTTGTAGAAAACTAGGACGAATATACTCATCATCGACTGCCCACATCGAGTGATGGATTAGGTCAGAGAGGTAATATTTTACTTAAGTAAAATAATATGAATCTAATTAAAAGTAAAATGCTATGAATCAACTGACTTAAATGAAGCATCAACGCAAAATTCATCCAGTTATAACTACTTATCACTGAATATTATATGCATTGATACTACACTTAATTTTGATCCAATAACAAGCCTTGAATCTTCCTGAATTGACGTGCGCCAACCAGTATTATTTCAAGTTTTACTTTATTTATTTGTTATTTCAGTAGCTTTGCACAACATTTCACATGCTTTTAGGAAACGTGCACCTTCATATTTGAATATCCAGTTCCTTGTGTAGAATGGCTTCTCAACAAGTACAAGAAGAGATAGTAGATCAGACCGATGAAGTTTTCCCAATTGCTGACCCTTTGGATAATCCTCCGGAAAGAGTTCCAAATACATTGAACCAACGGACCTTCAACCAGCTATGTATTCAATTTGGCATTGCTGAAGCAGATGCTCTACTTCCTGGAGTAAATGACACTGCCGATAGGCCGCCACAAGGCTTCATTGCAGTTAATCGTCAAATGTGTCTGAATGGAGCTATTCCCCCCTTCAATGATTTTCTTAGAACACTCCTCCTTCGACTAACTATTTCTCCATTCCAGTTGCACCATAATGGCTATGCCATTTTGATGGGGTTGTGCGTACTATTTAGGAGGACGCTGAACCGCCTCCCAAGCTTCAAGGAGATCTGCTATTTGTGTTCATTCGGGAGGAAAAAAGATCACCCTTCCATTACTCTTGTAAGGAGCGCAAGGAACCACAAGCTAATTACGGATCTGCCCGAGAGCGCTCACATGTTTTTAAACCAATTCTTCTTTGTCCGTTGCCCCCCGGGATTCTATGGTATCTGGAGAGTAGGAAGTAAGACTGCCTATCTCCGTTTACTTCATTTCTGAGCCTTTCAAAATTCGAGTTGTCAAGTGCTAACTTCATTCTTTACTTTTGCAGCACTTCCTCCTCCCTCTAAAGATTCTAGTCACAAATCGACCTTCGAAAGACTAAGTGTTGTAGCTGTTAATGAGAGAAGTATCAAGTTTCTACAAAAGAACGAATTTTTGCACCAATTTGGACTCTTGCACTCTTCTTGATCCATTCAATCTCGTGATGCACCTAGTTCTCAAGCAGGAGCGTCAGATGCCCCAGCTTCCGCAGAGGAATTTGCACCGAAGGAACTTACTGTAGAGACTTCATTAGTGAAATGCTCCAGTTCTGCTGACGGTGTAGGGTTATTTGGCAAATCTCAACTTCCCCCAGTTATTGAAGAAGAGGAATTTTCTCAACATTCGGGGAAGGCTTTTAGAGAAGATGATGAGGGAGCTGAGAAAGAAAGTTCCATTTCGAAGATTGTGGAACGTGCTAAAGAGGGCACTGCTGATACGACCCATTCCGTTGGGCACGATGGTGATGATATCTTTGGAGGACTGAGCGATCTTATGGTGACTTCCCATGAGCTCTTTAAAAATGACACCACCACTCCTAAGCTTGTTTCTCCAGCGATCAAAGCGACATCCATCCTGCGATCAATTCCATTAACTCAGGAGTTGACTCCTACTGCAAAAGCCAACATCACTCCTAAGCCAAAGAGTGGTTTGTAGCTTGACGCGCGTAGTTCGCACGCCACACACACACTTAAGATTTTGCCAATTATGCACACTTAGCTTCTTTATTTCGGAGATTTCTAAATTTTGTCTCTTCTTCACTTTCAGGTTCTCCCATGGGACGCAGCGGCTCATATTATGATGATTTTCAACGCTATGTGAGGCGTAATTCTTATGATTCCAGGCGCTATCTTCCTGCCCCTAGGGAGACTGATGAGGAAAGAGCAGTTAGGAAAGCTCGTGAAAGGCAGGCTTATAAGGAGTGGTATGGAAGAAAAGACGACCGACATGACTCTTACCAAAGGGATGATGACTCTCACAAAAGAAAGTCTCATGATGATAAGGGGAAGAGTCATACAGCTGAAGATCCAAGCAAACGAGCCAAGCTCGGCGAAAAGTTTACATCTGAAATTTCTCAAGTGCCCGCTGCTTCTATCTCTTTAGACATCCCTTCTAGCTCTCCTGCTTTTAAAAGAGCTGATATTCAAGCAATCATTAATAGGCCTCCTTATCAAGTTGAGAAGCCTCCGCCTGCACTCCAAAGCCGATTTCAGCATTGGTGTTTGAAAGGAGTATGTTTCGATCTGGACTTGGTTCCAATTGATAAACAGGCCATGCTAAGAAATCTTGACGCTGTTAAGCTTGATATTGAAAGAATGTCTGGCTGGCAAAAGCTAGTTGATGAGCTTCAGAGAGTGAATCGTTTAAACCTCGAGGCTATGCTGACCATGGAAAGCGATAAGTCTGAGTGGAAAAAAGTTCTTGATCAGCATGATACGGAGATGAAAAGCATCACCGACCACAACGAGGAACTTGAGGCTGAAATCAAGAAGCTTAAAAATGATCTTGCCACCTCTTCTACTTCTTATACTCAAAAGAAAGAGGTTCTTCAAAAGTAAGTAAGAGACGCCCACGCTACTCAACGAGAGCTGAGGCTAAACTTGAGGCGGAGCGGAAAATCGTGGAAATCTACCGCAAAGATGCTGCTCAGCTGCGAGAAAAGACTAGCTCCCAAGATTTGGAGATTACCATGCTAAAGGCCCAGCTTTCTAAGGCTGAAAAGGAGCATGACGAGGCTATTGCTGGAAAAGCAGCAGCTGAACATTCACATGAGGTGACTAAGGCCAACGTTAGTTCCACTCTATTCGAGTTTTATGTTCTCAGCGTCTTGGGGCGTGGCAGTCTTTCATTTTTGTGCCCAAAGTATGAGATTACCCTGGCAGAAGTGTGTGAGGCAACAGTTGAAGTGCTTAGAGATGCTGGCTACATTGAGGAGGATTTTGAGGCTCATTATTTGGATGATGAGGGTCGTGCCGCCCTTGCCAGAGGGAAAGAACAACTTGCCAAGGAACGGGCCGAAGCGGCGGAAGGAGAGCGTCCAAGGAAGGCACCTTTGGCCGACCCAACTCGTCCTTCGTCTTCGGTCGACATCGATATTATTGGCTCCAGTTCCCACTCTCCGCCTCCTGCTAAAGCCGAAATCGAAACTACAGCTGCTCATGCCGAAGACGAGGCCCAAGAAAGCACCGAAGCCCAAGATTTTGAAATTGACGTGATAAACCCAAGCTCTCCAAGTAACTTTAACACTGATCCAACTCAAGTGGACTGCTCATTTGCTTCACATGAGCTCGATGAACTTCTTGCTTTTTACTTAAGCCTCGACGTGCATCTATCTCCTCTATTTGCAAGGAATACTGATGTTTAACTTTTCTTCTTCTGTAGTGAAAACAACAAGTGTCGTACAGGCTTCGCCTACTCCAGCTGCTGCCCCTCCACCTCTTCAAGTTACCACTCCTTCTGCTTCTCAACCGAGATCGCAAGAAGAACAAATAGAAGCTCTTCAAGGCTTAGATGACCCGGCGACTTCACAAGAGCAGAAAGCTGAAGAACTTGAGGAGGGTGAGAGGACCCCGGAGAAATTTACTGCCGATGATACAAATCTAATTGATCTTATCACTCCGGGCAGCGAATCGTCTTCAAAGAAGAGGGGAAAGCGTGGAATATCAAAGAAAAAGAAGGACGCTTCTGCTAAGGACGCTTTTGCTAAGGACGCTTCTGCTAGCGATGAGAAAGCGGAAGAAGACCCAATTGCACCTCTTTCTCCTTCTTCCACGACTCGTTCAGGCCGACTTAAGAAATTAACCATTAGGCCAGGCGAGGGCTCCAAAGGCGGCGGGAAGAAGAAGTAATGAGGCTGGTTTTATCCCTCTTGTTCGGCTTTTTGCTTGTGTCTAAAGACTTGTATTGACCGGAGATTATGCAGGTACCGGCCCCCGCTTTTTGAAACCTGCAAATGTATAAAAAAAATTATAGTATGGAATAGAAGGACTCTTTTTACTTGTACAATCTTTTGTCTGTATTTGTGGATGCATTTATTCCCTATTTTAGCTCAAGTTTCTTTATTTTCTTTGCATGATACTGCAGTGAGCTCATGGTATGCTGCTTGAGTGTTGCTTTTATTAATGTAGCTATATTGCTCCCATACCACGGCTTATTGCAATCTTCTCCTTTTTGAAAAGACTTGTACTCTTACTTTAGAGAATAATTCTTCCATTTTGAGGAAATATTATTCTGCTCTAGTAGAGTGTGCCTTATATCGGAGAAGTTTTCTTTCTTTCTTTTTTTTTTAAAAAAAGTTTTTACACTTCAACTTTCGGAAATGGTCACTTTTATTTTTGAAAAGTGGATTCCCCTACACGGTGAAGTGGACCTCCAAAGAGGGCTTTGATTTGTTTGCCAGAAATTTATATCTCATCGCTAAATGGGCCCACGGGACAGGCGTCAACTGCTTTATTGGATATTTGGTTTGCACAAACGATCGCGAGCAGTTAGCTGCGGCCTAGAACCTTCTTTTTGAGAAGGTGCCCCTTCGGTGGTTCCATCAACGACTTTTTCAAGAGATAACATTTCTTTTTTGGGCGTGCCTCGTTAGAGGGCTTTATTTGGCACTTCAACTTTTTTGGGGAAGAATGTTCTCATTATGGAGAAATTGATTTTCCCTTGAGAGTAGAAGTGTGCCTCCGAAGAGGGCTTTATTATTTGCTTGAAAGTTATTTCTCATAGTTAAATGGATCCACAGGGCGGACGCAAGCCACCTAATTCCCGATAAACTCAACCACGGTTCTTTAGGAAATAAATAGTCAAAGATAAGAGTGGAGGTCACCTCCTAACCATTAGTGGACGAATTTCCTTATCATTGTCCTAGGAGAACGAAACAAGATTTATATGCATGGTACAACATCAACGGAGATGACTGTGCCATATAACTCACTTGTTTCTCCTAGATATTTCAAAAGTTACGTTAGAGTCTATATTTGATGGTCGGTTTTTTAACTATCAACAAACACACATCCAATCAGAGATTTATTTCTAGGGAATACCAACATTGGTTAAGCACATAAGCAACCACTAGTCCTTCTACTAAACTTTTCATTAATAAGAACACTTTGTAATACCTGTATATAAATATTTTTACAAAATTATATCCACAAATCTATATATTACAATACATTGAAAATATTTATATACTTATCTCAACGATATTAGTATATTCACATACATTACACCTTGCGTCTTAGAAAATAGACTTATATACTTATCTCTACGGTATACGTATATTTACAAAATTAGGAAAGATTTTCTTTTTTATTCGATTCTCAAATCATTTATAATTTCCTTATAATTCTTCAAAACCATTTATAAACCATCATATAAATCTCTAGAAAACCATTTTTAATCCCTTTATAAAATTCAATCACTTATAAACTCTTTTTGTACATTTTCTATAATCATTTATAAATCCGTAATAATATCCATTTCTTAAACCCGTTTATAAATATCCAGTCATTTTCAAAACTCCCATTATACATCGTAAAGAATTTCTCTTTAGGTCTTCAAATCCTTTTCTAAATACTCTTCCTATAAACCCAAATCTATCCATACAATTCTATTTATAAATTCCAAAAGAACTATAAATAGATAATGGTCATTAACTTCAAAACACTGTTATTGTAATAATAATTATTTAAACAAAACATTATGAATAAATAATCAAAAATAATTAATCTTTACCCTTATTTTAAATACTAATAATAATTTATATACAAAACCGGATTAATGAATCCTTATTATTAATTTAAAACCATAATTGTTCTTAAAGTAATTAACCTATCGAAATATTAACATTTTGATAAATACTTTAAAATAATATTAATTATAAGCAAATAACTTTAAAACAATACTAATATAATTATAAAAAAAATAAAAAATATTTAATATAGTTAAATAATTTTAAAACAATATTAAATATGTTTAAGTAATTTTAAAACAATATAAATATAAATAGATAACTTTAAAACAGAATAATAATATAAATAGATAACTTTAAAACAAAATATTAATTTAAATAGATACTCTTTTAACATGTTTCTAATACCCAACTTCGGATTTAAAATCATTTCCCTTCTCAAAAACCAAAGTATTTCCAAATACTAATTTAAGGCCAATAGGTATTGCTATGGGTTTTCAATTTTTAACATATAACGATGTCACAATCCATATTTCCAACAAGTCGGGTTTATTATCCATTAATTCATATAATTGGAATATTACTGAAACCAATTCAACAATAGCAGGGAATCCTGTTGGATCGCTCCAGCCTATCCCACTGCATCACAGCTTATATACATCAACACATGCATATATGTAAATAAAATCAACTGTAGTGAGAAATCCTGTTGGATCCCTCCAACTTGCCTCCCTATATCACAACAACTTATCATCATAAAATATAAATCAACCGCTTTGAGGTAGAATTCATTTACAAAGGGTCATTCGCACTTACACGGGAACGTAAGAGGGTCTCATCCGCTCTAGGGCGGGAATATATCCAAATCAACTAATAAATATATTAATCATCCAAACAATCGGTTAAAAAAAATTATCGACTATATATCATACTACTTAACCAAAAAAATGAGTTTAACTCGCCGAAATATCTGTCATTGTCGAGGCATTCCATTCTGGAACCAAAATCGAACAACCTTCGACTTTAGCCCAAAATTTCAACGGTCTCTAAACTTGATTAAACCAATTCCATATCATAGTATTCGTTGATATGATCGCAACGTAAATCGTCGCGTTCAATTTGGACTTAAAACGAATTAGACATTTAATAACTAATATTTTTATTAATATTTAATATTTCTCTCAAAGTGCTAAATAATTTTACCAATATGTTATATTTTTTAAGAAGAATCTAATGTCAAAATCTATAGGTTAAACGGATTCTGTATGGGATAGTTATTCACTTTTAAAGTTTTAAAACATTATAATTAACTATGTAACCTTATATTTAAACTAGATGAACTAATTAGATCTCATCCAAACCTTGCTAGCAAAGCAGCCTTGCCCTCTATTTCACTTTCTAAGTTAACTTACTTATTTAATTAACTAATTAATATATAAACTAATTAAAACAACTAAAAATACTAGTAATGATAATCTCAACAAAGGCCCATACGGCCCAGCTCCAAACATTGCACCACAAATCCTTCTTCATGCAACAGTCCACTCATCCCCCTCCAACCCATGAAAATGAACACTTAAAATTGGAGCAGTGCAAAATTAGTAACGAAGAACAGTAACCTCATCTTTCTTCTTTCCTCTCACCCATTTCATCTTTCACGTTCACACTGCCTTCTACTTCTTTCTAAGTCATGCATGCATGCATCTCCATATACACCGTCATATACATGCGCCTCTCCCTTACTTCTCACTACCAAAATGAACACGTCACCACCATATGCTAGGCTGCTCCACCCTCACACTTGTATGTCTGCTACCTCCATTTACTCCGTCGAACCATGAGGATCAGGCCCAAAACCCGTTCCCCCTGCCAACCCGACCTACATAGCAACGGCCCTCCATACACACGTAATTGAACACAAACCTAAGGACCTATTTGCAAACCTTCATGAAATGTGCATGCATTCCATTTGAAATAGAAAACGATAAGAAATAGGAAGAAGAGAAAATGCTTCTAGGGAATGTAAATATTAATCACATAAACAAGTGGAAAAAAAATACATGCATGGATATGTACATACATGTGCATGAATACATACATATAAACAAATGGAAAAATGCTTCCAGAGAATGCAAGGTAATCAAGGACAAACAAAGTCAATGGAAAGGACATCCATGCGAATGTAAGGGAAGGTAATGGTACGATGATGAGATTGTGACGAGCGTATGTGCATGAATATGTACATATATATTTTTATTTTTTTTGAAAAGTTAGATTTTCGTGTACCCCACCACACAATAACACGGTTCGCTTACGAGTCACCAATAATAGAATTAAAAATATGATTGTGCACAACAATATGAGACGATCATAAATCAACAATAAATAGACACGTAAATTATCCGTTAAGTTTACAAAGTAGCGACATTTGTCGCAAAAAGAGTCAAAAGAAAATTTTAATTATTTTTCAAATTAAAACTTATGAAAAAATCCTATAAATTAAATTATAAATACGCCATGAAAAATCAAATTAAAATTTGAAACATAGATTTTATTATAATTTAAGTTTAAATCTGAATATTTAAAGAAATTAAATATTCAAATTCAAAGAGCCAAAAATACGGGTCATTACAATAAGTATGGATTGAACGGACTTGAATGGACTTGTATGACATATAGCAATGCCTTGGAACAAAGTATGTAGGTTGTAATTAAACATAGATTTGAATGTAACTCGGATTTGAAAGTGGACTTATAGTGATAGTCACTATAGATGCAATTGTGAATTGGCTTTTTTTAGCGGTTTCTAGGGAGCTTTCTAGAGGGATACTTAAGGGTTTCTCACCACATTTATAATCTTTTATATGTATGTTTGTTTCTATTAAAAGCTTGGATATTAAGAGTTATGTAACATCTTGAAAACAACCAAAACTGCAATTGTGCAAAACTACCCTGTTTAAACATGATTTTTGGACATAAAAACGTTTGAAAATATATTTAAATTTAAGTATTTTATTTCATTATTTTTACATGTGTTTAATAACTATTATTAGAGTATTTTAAAAGTGGTTGAGGTCTTTATGAATTTTTAAGAATTAATTGTGAATTTTTAAAGAGAGGTTTTAATATTTAAACATGTCGTTTTCAAGTTTTAAGGAAATTTGTAAAGTTGTTATTTTCAAGTAATATTTTGAACAAATATTTTAAAACCTGTTATAAGTATTTTCAAGTGTTTTAAAGTATATAAAAATGTTTTTGAAAAGGGTTTAGAAATGCTTATTGGATAAATGGTTAATTATTTGATTACTTGTTTGAAACTTAATTAACTATGCTTAACAGTGAAAGTCGATGAAGCAAAGCTTATCAATTTGTGAGAGTTATGGTTGGTGTCGAGTACGGATGGAGCAATAGAGCTCTAACCTACCGGTTTCCCTCTTGACCAAGGAAGATTAAGTCGGAAAATGTCGGAAACGTGTTAATCGTGTTGGTTTCTTCTGGTTTATGGAAATCATTAATACTATACTTAACACTAAAAGACAATGAGATAGACTTATCTATTTATGAGATTCAACAATGAAGTGTCTAGGAAAGTCTTTGATGCAATTAGTGCTTTAACTTAACTGTTTTTACTCTTGAACGAGGAATAGTTTAATTGGAATGTTGAAAACGAGTTAAGCAAACGAATATTGATTTGTATAAGTAAGTGTTTTGTCTAGATAATCGATTAATCAATTATCGAACTGGTCCTAATATTAAATCAAGAAGTAATCGAAAGGCTTCATGATTTTATACCAATAAGAACCCCCAGAGAGGAGTATTAGTATGAAATGTCTTTAGCTTTTGCTTACTTTTGAAAGAACCGGAATTGAGTTAACCGGAAATTCATCGATTGGTTTTGAAGAGTCCAAGATTGGTAACTATTTTACATACCGAATACTACTTCGAAACTAGTATACGTATTCTATGTTTTGGAAGCAGTTGAAAGGGAATCTATATGGAGATTCAAGATCTGTTTCAGATGCTCGAATCCATATAGTGATTTGTGATCTGTTCGAGATATGGAAATCCATTTAGGGATTTATGTTCTGTTCGAGCAATGAAGACCCATGTGCAAGAGGACAAACGTAACCTCAACATTGGAAATGACTAAAAATAGAGCATGCCTCATAGCCTGAGGTTTGGCTGACCTGTGATAGGATATATCAACTCAATATCTGGAGTATGCTTATCAATGTTGCTAGCGGGAGGTAATGATTTTTGGGATCACGTGTTCGGGCATGGACCAGCTATGTTTACCTAAAGGTATATTTTATCTAGAGATATTCATTGTGAGGAGGTAGTTTCTAACTAGTGTGCAAGAGATTGGATGCGGTGTCGACCAAAGAGATCCCCATGGAAAAACCAAATATGTGAATTAACCTTAAAGGTTTTGATTGTACCCTAAATATGTTGTGGTGTGATGAAAGTAAGTACCATAGCTATTTGATATGATTTATATTCTATACTCTAGACATTTTTTATCATATCACCACATTGAACTTGATAAATGGTTGGTTTCTTTTGAGGGGAAAACTATTACGGGAATTCGTACGATCTCAATAGTTACTGTTACATGTATTCATTTATCTCGGGTATTCTCATACTAGACTTTTGTCCGACGCTTGGTTTTTGTTTTCCTATATTCCTCACATACTCTTTTGAGTAGGCTAAGTATGATAGGTTTTAACTTGGACGCATCAAAGTTCAAAAGACGAGCTGGAAGCTTCCATTTTCTATCTATTTCTATTTATGTTTTCTATATTAGCTATGTATATATCAACATTGTAAGGACATGCAGTTATAATTGCTCAGGCTGATGATAGTACTTAGGTTTTATAACTTTCAAATTCTTGTATTCATAGTAACCCTTTGTACTATTCTTTTGATATTATATATTACCATTCTACTATGAGATTTTGATGTTATGTTCTTCCTTTCTTGTTCTATTCCTTTTATTTTACACTAACTTTCTGTCTTTTCGGCACTTGGATGTTCGGCACATGAATTTACAATAGATGTATTAGTGTCGACATTCGAGGGTCGAAAATTTGGGTCATTACACAACAAAAAACCTCCGACGTATTTTCGAAGCGCCTCCTAGAGGGAGAAGGGTTTAGCAGCCACCAAAAAGCCTCTGATGTATTTCCAGAGTGCCTCCTAGTGGGAGGAGGCTCCAACACCTAATAAAAAGCCAAAGATGTATTTCTAGAGTGCCTCCTAGAGGGACGACGATCCAACACCCATCTAAAATCCTCCAATGACTTTATGAAGTGCTTCCGAAAAGGATGAAGTGGTCCAAAAGCTAAACCTGAGGCCAAGCCCAAAAGGGGGCAAATACAAAAGGTACGAAGATGTTCAAAGCCTAAAATAGAGGCGAAGCTCAAGAAAGCGCAAAGAGAAAAAGAACGAAGATGTCCAAATCCTAAAACAGAGGCTAAGCCTAAGAAAGGGCAAAGAGAAAAAGAACGAAGATGTCCAAAGCCTAAAATAGAGGCGAAGCCCAAGAAGGGGCAAAAAAGAAAAGGGACTAAGATGTCCAAAGCCTAAAGCAGAGGCGAAGCCCAAGAAGGGCCAAAGAGAAATGGAACCGGCATGTCTAAAGCCCAAACCAGCGGCAAAGCCCAAGAAGGGGCAAAAAGAAAGGGGACTTGGATGTCCAAAACCCAAAAAGGGGAGAAGATAGAAGATATGAAGGAGCCCTAAGCCCAATAGAGAGGCAAAGGGAATTAAGCGAAGAATAAATCCTTACTAGAAATGTAAGAATAGTTTCGTTCAACGGATAGATCAAAACAGAGTTCCAAAAAGTCTAGTCCTAACCTAAAAATTGGGAAGCCTTCAAAGGGAGGTCTGTATAATAAGTATCAATAAATCAATTGGACCGTTACTCTGCTGAAAGGCCAAATAGCTAAACGAAACTATTTTGTTGATTGACCAAACAATTGAATGGAACTACCCCACTGAACGGCAAAACAACCGAATGGAACTACTTTGCCGAACTGTTGAACAACTGAATAGTTGAACGTAACTACTTTGTTGAACATTTGAATGGCTAACTGGAACTACGTTGCTGAATGGCTGAGTGGTTGAACGGAACCACTTTGCTGAACAGCTAAATGCCTGAACGGAACTACTTGGTTCCAATCTAAAAATAATAATAATAATAAAGTAATAAACATCTTAAAAACCACATATCTCCTAGAAAGAAACATCCCTTTGAACAATTTCTCTTTTTCCAGCAAAGTAAACTTTATTTCTCTAACTTCCCCAATTCAATTTACAAATTAGGTTTATAAGACTTTACTTAAGAGTATACAGGTTGAGAATGAGAGGAATCAGATCCCAAAAACATGACCCCATGGGTCTTATTTATAGATGCGGGTCGGCACCCTTCGACCTTGATGCTTTCAACCGGGTCAGAAGATGGCTGCCGAAGGGCTTAAGCATGTTGCCGCCTTTATCAAAAGGTATGGTTATACTCTTCTTCTTTAATCCATCTTGTAAGTTCTTCCGACTCCATCGATAGCGTTTGCTTAATGGCTTCAATGATGTTGGCTACTCCTGTGCTCTTGCTCCTAATCTTATGCGGAACCCTTCTTGGACCATATTGGTTTCGACCGATTCGAAAGGCTTACTATAGCTTTCTAAGGGGTTGATTAAAATAATACTTTCTTTCTGGCAATTTGAATGGAGGCGAAACAATTGGTTTTGAATGATTTGGCATATGTTCAAAGAGCTATTCTTCATTATTTCGGAAGGTGTTGCTTCGACTTGATCTAAAGGTCTTCATCTAATTGAAAGGTTGTTAATGAAGGTGGAAGGTTACACTCGACTCCTTTATCTTCTTCGAAAGGTAAGAACCCTCTGGAAATTGATTAGAGAAATCTTTCGACACCTTCGAAAGGTCTTGAAGCTCCCAGTTTTTACGGCAGCATCCCTTCGACTCCTTTGAAAGGATTGGTTGGAACTCTTCTCACTTGTTCGTTGCTTAAAGAGGTTTCGACTTAGTCGAAAGGTGAATATTTGGAGTAACATTTTTGGTGCTATAAGGAGGGCTCGAACCACCGACTTGGATAAAACCCCAACACCAGCGTTCTCTAACCTTACTTAACCCTTTCTATAATTCATCTAATTTGATTTAATTGTTCTCTTACCCTACTTAACCCTTTCTAAAATTCATCTAATTTGATTTAATCATGGCTAGAAGAATCATGAGATCGAAAAAAGGATCTTCTGAACCATATTTGGCAGGATTCTACCCAATAACCGTTAAGGATTACAATCAAGACGAAGAGCAAAGGCTCGGACTAGAAGTTTTAAGAATTATAAAAAAAGAAAGTGGAATCTTATAATCCTGAGAAATAGAGTTTAAATCCTTTTCATATTGGCCCCACCCCTATCTTTGCAATAGGAAAGAAAACAAATGGAAGTGAAAATATCTTCAATCAAATGAGAAGAACAATCCAACATTATTCCAAAGGAACCATCTTTGAGAAAGAGATAATGGATGATTACATTGCCTCTGCACATAAGTGGCAACCAACTACAGCAAAAGCACTTTCAACTCAAAATATTCAAAATGTGGTAAAAAGAAAAGAATCGAAGAGGGTGAAATAATAAGGCCAAGAAATAAAAAGTCAAATGGCCATCCGCAAGAATCAAATTTTATGTCTAGACTTCTAAAAGAGTGCAACTTGACAACTTATATAGAGAATGTCTACTTGCTTACAAAGGATGAGCTTAACTGCTGGCCATTACAGAAAAGGAGGAAAAAACATGAAAGAAACCAGGGAGGGTCCTATTGTCATTACCACATGATGAATGGTCACAAAACTAATCATTGCAGAGCTCTAGAGGGGATGACCATAAATTTTTGTCGGCAAGGAAAGATCAAAGAATATGTAAAGAAAATTTGAGAAAGAATCATTAAAGAGTTGTTTTTCAAGGAAAAGTCTACATGGTTGGGAGTGAAATGCTCCTTATATTTGGATACTACCTAAGATGGTAGTCTACCAAAGATTGTAGAAAAGCCTCTGTCTGCGCCGAGATTGCCAGGGCAGAGCACCTCCTAGAGGAAGTGCGGGTAAGCCTTTAGCCGCGCCATAATGGCCAGGTTAAAGCATCAGATAAGCCCTTGGTCGTGCCTATGGTCAGGTCAAGGTACCTCTTGGAGGGAGGACGGAGTAAGCCTGTATCCGTGCCATAAGATGGCCAGGGTAAAGCACCGAACAAGCCCTTATCCGTGCCGCAAAGGCCAGGCTAGGGCACCTCCTGGAGGGAGGATGGAGTAAGTTGTAACACCCCAGATTTTTGGTAAAATTATTTAGGATATTTATTTAGTCAAACTAAATAAAATAATTTGTTGATTAGGGGATTGAGATTTGATTTTAATTAAGGTAGCCGTGCCATTAAAAAAAATTAAAGAAGGGTTTTAAATGAATTAGAAGAGGGGTAATATGGGAAAGATGCCATTCCTATATCTATTCCCTTAGGCCGTGTATAATCTACATGTTCATTTCATTTCAAAACTTTATAAAGCAAGGCCGTCCACCATTAACAATGAAAGGGGAAGAAGAATTACGGAAAAGCTAAAGTAAAAGCTAATTCAAATCAAATCCATTTAAATCTCAGGCTCCTTTAATCTCTAAAGCCAAGGTGAATAATGTTTACATCACAAATTTTTATTGATTTCGGTTTTAAGATTAAATCTGAATATTTTGCAAGTATTTTCCACGTTTTTGAATGATAGAATGATTATATATACTTGTTGATGATTTATGAATGTTCATATCGATTTTATGACATGTTTTGAGATGAAAACCATATTAAATGACATCCAACTGCCTTGTGAATTTTTAAGACGATCTAAAAAGATATTTTAGAGACATTTTCAATTTTCAGATTTTTCTAAACTTTCGTGGATTTAATATGAATTTGTAGTAAAGAAAATGGTATTTTGGATTATTAATTATTTACAGGAAATTAATTAATTATTTGGATCTAAAATTTTTATATGTTAGAGAACATATATAAAGTGTTTTTTGGAACTTTTCCAGATTTTTCCAAAATGTTTTAATGGTTATATAAAATTATTTAAGGTATGGGACTTAA
This sequence comes from Allium fistulosum, assembly GCA_030737815.1. Classification (NCBI taxonomy): domain Eukaryota; kingdom Viridiplantae; phylum Streptophyta; class Magnoliopsida; order Asparagales; family Amaryllidaceae; genus Allium; species Allium fistulosum. Next base: position 672,639,703 of record CM060905.1, read on the forward strand.
ATGTTTTATATTATTATAAGAGGAGAAGGGGCCTTTTGCAAATATATTTTAAATTGCAAAATTGGGAAAGTTGGCATCATTTTGGAAAGATTAATATGACAATCAATCATATTTTGACAAACAAGGAAGGTTAGGTACAAAAGCATAGTTTTAAAGTAAAAATAAATAGCCTTTTTACTGGTTCGCCTACTTCAATACCTAGGTACCGGCTCTGTTCCTCCCCTTCCGGCATAGTCGAAACTAATGCATATGGTATCAGGTAACTGGTACATAGTGAATTGGAAGAGGGTGAAAGGTATAGGGTCGAAACCATGGGGTTCCGAAAGAGGAGAAGCTTGGTTTTGGTTTTAAGGAAATATGCCTACTTGCTTTCGAATAAGATGCTTTCGACCTAGATGCTTTCGATTAGGTCAAATGGTTTAAGAAGAATGGTTTCGATTAGGTTGCTCTTTTTGTTTTAAATAAGTGTTTTCGACATGGTTGAAAACATAGCTGCCGCTTCCTACCTTTCGATCCAGATGGTTTCGAAGGGGATCTTTAGTTTTCTAAAATTTGCCACATATCCATTGCTTTCGAAGGGATGGTTTCGACACCATCACTTCAATGTTTAAGAAATTGTTTCGAAGCAGATGCTTTCAACTCTATTGGGTTTCTGATCCTTTTGCTCTACTTGTAGGCATAATCCAAATGTTTTGGTCGAAATTTTTTAAAAGTAGTTTCAAAGTAGTTAACTTAGAATGGTTTCGAAAGGTAGCCACATGTTTTAAATTGAACCCAAAGTGCTTTCGAAAGGACTGTTTTGACTGTTTCAAAAGGTTTTTATGAATGGTTTTTAAAGGGTTGGTTCCCCAGGGTTTCGACAAGGATGAAAAGGAAGGTTTTTCCTATGTTTTCGAAAGGCAACATTTAAAAGGTTTTAAAAGGAGGAATTTTGATATTTTGAAGCTTTCGAAGAAATGAAAAGTTTTTCCAATGTTTTCAAAAAGCAATGTTTAAATGGTTTCGAGGGAGTTATCATTAAAGATTTCAAAAGGTTCTTTCAATTGTTTCGAAGGAGTTACCTTAAATGGTTTCGAAAGAGTTGTTTAAAGGTTTTAAATAAAGGTTTCGAATATAATGAATAGGAAGATAGCCTAAGTGTGTTAAATTATAAAGGACTTTAAATTATTTTAAAAAAAGGATAGTAAATCCTTATTGAACATCGTCAACATTATTTTGAGTAAAGTATATATAACATGGCAAAAGTAGCTGAGAGTAAAACAAAAGGTATATTTTCCTTGTATATGTATGATTTGACGGACTAAATCATTTTGAAACAGTTTTAGGAAAATTTAAAGTGTAGTTAACCCAATGAAAATTTCGAACAGTCGGTCCATTTAAATATGGACAATTAGTCCATTTTGAGGGCAGTCAGCCCAGAGGACAGTTAGTCCAGAGGATAGTTATTCCAGTTTAGGGCAGTCAGCCCAGATTATGAACCGTTAGTTCATTTGTTAGAATAACGGACCTTGCTATTTCTTAAGGACAGTTGGACAAGATGAGGGCAGCTAGCCCAGATTTCAAACAGTTAGTCAATTTATTTTCTGTTTTTAGCATAATGGATCTTGCTATATTATTATTATAATTAGTTGATTAGCCAGTTTGGTTCCAGAAAAGGGTTTGCAAAATAATTTTTTTGAAAAAGGATATTAGTGAAGGGAAACCTGTTTTGCTAAGCGACGTGGTCTCATTTAATATCAGTAAACCGAGATATAACAGAATTATTCACACCAGGCTTCATGTCTGACTCGAAGTTTCTGTTTCCCCTTAAACTCTTGGGTGCTCCAAATTTGATTTGAGTTCGGTGAGGGTTTAGATTTTCAGGTTTTAGCAGTTTTGGCGAATAAAGCTTCCGAATACGAACAAGTGGCTGACGAACAGCTAATATAGGAATTCAGTTCATTTTGTTTCTGCTATGTATTATGTTAGATATGACAATATTGCTTTTATCATCCAAGGGGGCATCGTCATATGTCGCACTTGACGTATTATTGTAAAATTATATTTGATCATTGCTTGGGATACTTTTTAGGATTTTGTAACTTGGATATGATTTTGTTTGAAATATAATCACTATAATAATTGTTTATGGAAATCTGTGATTTTGTTCAAATTCTAGTGCTGATTATATTATGGATACAATTAACATTACCGTATTTTGTCATCGGATGTTAATACTATGGATGACTACAGCAACTGTAGCGCTTAGCATTTGGCCTCCAGATACGGGATGTTACAACTTGGTATCGAAGCATAGGTTTGTGAATTTTTTTTACTAAAAATGGTTTTGAAAACAAAATCCAATAGAATTAGAAAAGATTGGGGTTTGGGATAACGCTATAGTAATGTACTTGTAAGTTTGTGCTTTATCTCTAGTCTCATATCTTTCATTAGGTTATCTTTCTGTATCTCATGAGATTTGAATACAGATTTCGATGGTAGAAAAAGTAGAGTTAACCAAAGAAGGGGAAGCACCGAAAGGAATGCCGAACCTAATGTGGGGAGAGGTCAAGGTCAAGCCCAAGCTAAGAATGTTGGTGCTGAGGTCCCGCAGGTTGGAATGGAAGCTATGTATCAGTTCTTCCATTATATGATGCAGGCGGGAGTTGCAGCAGGAGTGTTAGGAGGAAATGATTTAGGGCAATGGTTTCGGAAGTTCCAGTGGTTAATCATTTTGTTAAGTTGAGCGGAGATTGTGTTAAGCTTAGAGGGAAGCCGCGTATGCGGATGGCGGATGCCATTGAGGTGGAGAATTTGTTATTGCACTACGAGAGAATTTTTGCAGATTTGGGGCTCAATGATTAGCAGAAGTGGAGGTTGGTATCTAGATTGCTTCAGGGAGCTGCTTTGTATTGGTGGAATACTGTGACTATGACGGTGGATGAGGAGACAATGACCTTGGAGGATTTCAAGAGGAGATTCAAAGAGAGGTTCAAATTTGTTATGGCACAGTCAGCTTTGATCAGGCAGTTCACTGGAAATATGTTACTTGTAGAGTATGCCAGAAAGTTTGAAGAATTGGCCAGGTATGAGTATGCTTCAGTGAATACAGTGATGAAATGGAATGAGAAGTTCATCAGAGGATTGAAGCCTAAGTTGGTCAGGGCTACCTTGTCTCCTCTTAGGGATCCTTCTAATATTATCGTGGAGATGGCCATGAGGTAGGAGGAGGTTCTTAAGTCTCTGGAGAAGAGCAAGGCTAAGGAGGTCCAGGTTGGGCAGGGCCAGAAGAGGGAGTTCTTTCCCAAGAAAGGGTCTTAGAAGGGTGAACTAGTCAAGAAAGGAAAGTCTGAGATTGTCTGCTATAAGTGCTAAAAGAAGGGTTACTTTTCTAATGAGTGTCGTTCTGGGAAAGCAAAGGATATGGCTAACGGGAAGAATGTCAGGTGCTTCAGTTGCGACTAGATTGGCCATTATAAGAACCAGTGCAAGAAGCCCATTAGAGATGGTAAGGACAAGTTGTATGCATTGGAGCCTGCTGCTTCTACGCCAACAACCTAGGAGAAGGGAAAGGTAGTTCTAGGAGAAACACTGCAGATTCATAGTATGTCTGTTAGTGTTTTATTTTATACCGGTGCATCGCATTATTTTATATCTAGATGTTTGATAGATAATCTTAACATTTACCCCATAGATTTAGTTACTTCCTTATGGGTTGCGAATCCAATAGGAGGGTATACAACTATAGGGTTGAGGTTTGACCAGCTTGATTTTGACCTGTTAGGTCATACTTTTGCTTGCAGTTTGCATGTGTTTGACTTTGTGGGGTTTTGGATTTTCCTTGGGAAGGGTTGGTTGAGTGAGTACGATGCTAGGATATGTTACCAGGATAGATATCTCTTAGACACTCGAATTGTAGCAACATGATTGTTTTTATCGTAGAAGGTTCTAACGATGAAGTGTTTGCTTTATTGGATGCAATGGAATAAGATGATGAGTTGAGTCGAGTTTTCGAAGATAGAAATTCACATATGTTTTTGAGCCTGTCGGATTACCACCAAAACGAGCCATTGAGTTTCGAATAGATTTGGTTCCGGGAGCAGAACCAGTAAGTAGGCTGCCAAGTAGGACGACCCCATTAGAGATGAGGGAGTTGAAGGTGCAGTTCATGGATTTGGAGTGAAATAGTTTTATCAGGCTAAGTAGTTCGCCTTAGGATGCAGCAGTAGTGTTTGCTAAGAAGCCGGATGGATCGTTAAGGCTATGTATTAATTATCGTATGTTGAATGAGAGGACGATAAAGAATCGATATCCATTGCTTAGGATTGACGATTTGTACGACCAGTTGAGTGGAGCAAAGGTATTTTCTCAGTTGGAATTGGCGGTATGGTTCCATCAACTCAGGGTAGCGGAGGATAATATACCTTTGACGGCGTTCAGGACCAGGTATGGGTTGTACGAATGGTTGTATATGCCGTTCGGACTGACGAATGCGCCAGCTTTCTTTATGGATATGATGAACTAGATTTTTTTAGAGCACTTGGACAGGTTAGTGTTGGTTTTGATAGATGATATATTGATTTAATCTAAGGATTAGAGAGAGCATGAAGTTCATCTTAGAGTGGTGCTTGAGACACTGAGGCAGCATCAGCTGAAGGCGAAATTTTTGAAGTGATACCTCTGGGAGAAAAAGATTAAATTTATTGGTTATGTAGTCTCAGAGGAAGGGTTATCAGTGGATCTGACTAAGATCGAGGCAGTGAATAGTTGGAAGAGACCCGAGATGGTAACCGAGATAAAGAGTTCCCTTGGGTTGGCCTGTTATTATCGGTGATTCATTAAGGATTTTTCGCAGATAGCGGGATCGATGACCAAGCTAACAAGGAAGGATGTGAAGTTTGTGTGGATCGATAAGTTTGAGGAAGCATACTAGAATTTGAGACACTTATTGACATATGCGCCTATATTGGTTGTTCCAGAGGGGAATCAGGATTTGGTAGTTTATACCGATGCATGTGGAACATGATTAGGAGTTGTGCTAATGAAGAGAGGTAAAGCGATTGCCTATGCTTCTAGACAGCTCAGACCACATGAGGTCAGATATCCAACGAATGATTTAGTACTTGCTGTAGTTATTTTTTTCTTTGAAGGTGCGGAGGCATTACCTTTTGGGAGAAAGATTTGAGCTATATACAGATCATAAGTCGCTGAAGTATTTTTCCTCTCAAAAGGAGTTGAACATGAGACAATAGAGATGGTTATAGTTCATAGACGCTTATGATTTTGGGATTGAGTACACACCAAGGAAAGGCAACAAGGTTGCAAATGCACTTAGCAGGAAGCATCATAATGCAGTGTTAGCTACGATAACTGAGTGGGAAGATTTGGAAGCACTGGCAGATTGCACATTGCAGTGGAGATCCGAGGCTAGGTCTAGTGGGGATACAGTTGTATTGTCTTATTTGGAAGTTCGACCAGTGTTGATCGAACGGACTGCTTCTAAGCAGATGGAGGATCCAGTGTTAGCTGAGCAGATTAGGAAGCTTAGAGAAGGAACCGAGAATGATGACTTGGAAGATCTCAGTCTTGATCAGAATGGGTGGTTGAGAAAGAAAGAAAGATTATGTGTTCTAAATGTAGGAAACAAAAGGAAAGAAATTTTGGAGAAATGCCATCGTTCGAAGTTCACCATTCATCCAGGAGATACTAAGATGTATCAGGATATGAAGAGGAGTTTCTTCTAGGAAGGTATGAAGCGGGATATTGGCTTGTGTGTGAAGCAGTGCCTGAATTGCCAACAGGCAAAGGCTGAACACCATAAGCCAAGTGGGTTGCTTCAGCCGTTAGACATTCCAGTGTGGAAGTGGCATTCTATTTCTATGGACGTCATTGATGGGTTTCCAAGGTCGAACGGAGGAAATGAAAGTATATGGGTTATAGTGGAAAGATTGACCAAGAGTTCCCATTTCATTCCACTTAGATCAACTAGGACGGCACCAGTTTTAGCAAGGTTGTTCATAAAGAATGTGGTTAGACTTCATGGGATTGCCAGTAATATAGTTACCGACAGAGATCCCTTGTTCACTAGTGAATTTTGGAAGAGTCTGTAGGAAGTTTTAGGAACCAAGCTTAAGATGAGTACCACTTACAATCCGCAGAAGGATGGGAAAATGGAAAGAGTTAACAAAATCTGGGAAGATTTGTTAAGGGCTTATGTTCTAGATTTCAGGGAGATCATGGGAGGACCATCCGCATCTAGTCGAGTTTTCGTATAACAAAAGTTATCGAACTAGTATTGAGGTGGCACCGTTTGAAGCTTTGTATGGAAGGCCATGCAAATCTCTTGTTTGGCGGTTAGGGACTAGGGATAGGTTGATTCTTGGTCCAGATCTGGTTAGAGAGGCTGCAGAAAAGATTGAAGTCATTCGGGCTAGAATGAAGGTAGCTCAGTCTTTGCAGAAGAGTTATGTAGATAAGAGACGGAAAGATTTTGAGTTCTCAGTTGGGGACTAGGTTTTCATTAAAGTATCACCAATGAAGGGTGCGATTTGATTTGGGAAATCGAAGAAGTTATCTCCTAGGTTCATTGGACCTTTTCCTATTCTTGAGAGGATTGGGAAGCTCGCATATAGACTTGAGTTATAGAGAAATTTGGCACGTGTCCACGATGTTTTTCATATTTCTCATCTCAGAAAATATGTTAGACATCCAGAGAATATTGTTGCACCGAATGTGCTAGATGATTTAGTGGTAGAACTGGATTTGACCATAGTGAGGAAGCCAGTTGCATTGTTGCGAGAGATGAGAAGAGGCTTAGAACCAAGACGGTCAGATTAGTCAAAGTCTAGTGGAGTGACTATGATAGGGACTGTACTTGGGAGGTTGAGAGTAGGATTTGAGATACTTATCCTAACTTTTTTGATGGTATGTTTACCTTCTTGTTTGATTTATTGTCCGCCTTATCATAATTTTAAGGATGAAATTCTTTAAGGAGGCGAGTCTATAACACCCCAGATTTTTAGTAACATTATTTAGGATATTTAGTTAGTCAAACTAAGTAAAATAATGTGTTGGTTAGGTGATTGAGATTTGATTTTAATTAAGGTATATGTGCCATTAAAACAAATAAATTAAAGAAGGGTTTAAAATGAATTAGAGAAAGTGTAACATGGGAAAGACGCCATTCCTATATCTACTCCCTTAAGCCGTGTATAATCTACACGTTCATTTCATTTCAAAATTTTATAAAGCAAGGTCGGCCACCATTAACAAGGAAATTGGAAGAAAAATTAAGGAAAAGCTAAAGGAGAAGCTAATCCAAAACCAATCCATTCAAATCTCAAGCTCCTTTAATCTCTAAAGCCAAGGTGAATAATGTTTACATCTCAAATTTTTATTGGTTTCGGTTTTAAGATTTAATATGAATATTTTGCAAGTATTTTCCATGTTTTTGAATGATAGAATGATTATATATACTTGTTGATGATTTATGGATGTTCATATAGATTTTATAACATGTTTTGAGATGAAAATCCTATTAAATGACATCCAATTGCCTTGCAAGTTTTTATGAGGATCTAAAAAGATATTTTAGAGATCGGTTTAAATTTTCAGATTTTTCTGAATTTTCGTGGATTTAGTATGAATTTTCTAGTAAAGAAAATGATATTTTGGGTTATAATTATTTACAGAAAAATAATTAATTATTTGGATCTGAAAATTTTATATGTTGAAGAACATATATAAAGCGATTTTCTATAATTTTTCCTAATTTTTCTAAAATGTTTTAATGGTTATATAAAATTATTTAAGGTATGGGACTTAAATGTTTTATATAATTATAAGAGGAGAAGGGGCCTTTTGTAAATATATTTTAAATTGCAAAATTGGGAAAGTTGGCATCATTTTTGAAAGAGTAATATGGCAACCAATCAGATTTAGAAAAACAAGGCAGGTTAGGTACAAAACAAAAGTTATAAAGTACAAATAAATACCTTTTTACTGTTTTGCCTCCTTCAATACCTAAGTTCCACCTCTGTTCCTCCCCTTCTGACATAGTCGAAACCAATGCATATGGTATCAGGCAACTGGTACGTAGTGAATTGGAAGAGTGCGAAAGGTATAGGGTCGAAATCATGGGGTTCCGAAAGTAGAGAGGCTTTGTTTTGTTTTTAAGGAAAATATGCCTGCTTGCTTTCGAATAAGATGCTTTCGACCTAGATGCTTTCGATTAGGTCAAAAGGTTTAAGAAGAATGTTTTGGATTGAGTTGCTCTTTTTGTTTTACATAAGTGCTTTCGATAGGGTCGAAACCATAGCTGTCGCTTCCTACCTTTCTATCCAGATGGTTTCGAAGGGGATCCTTTGTTTTCTAAAATTTTCCACCTCTCCATTGCTTATGGAGGGATAGTTTCGACACCATCACTTCAATGTTTAAGAATTGGTTTCGAAGCAGATGCTTTCAACTCTATTAGTTTTTTGATTCTTTTGCTCTATTTGAAGGCATAATCCAAATGTTTTGGTTGAAACGTTTTAAAAGTGGTTTCGAAGTAGTTAACTTCGAATGGTTTTGAAAGGTATCCACATGTTTTATATTGAACCAAAAGTGCTTTCGAAAGGATTGTTTTGACTGTTTCGAAAGGTTTTTATAAATGGTTTCGAAAGGGGTGGTTACCTAGGGTTTCGACAAGGATGAAAAGGAAGATTTTTCCTATGTTTTTGAAAGGCAATATTTAAAATATTTTAAAAGAAGGATGTTTGATATTTTGAAGCTTTCGGAAAAAAAGAAACGAAAGGTTTTTCCAATGTTTTCGAAAAGCAATGTTTAAATTATTTCGAAGGAGTTACCTTCAATGATTTCAAAATGGTCTTTCAATGGTATTGAAGGAGTTACCTTAAATGGTTCGAAAGGGTTGTTTAAAGGTTTTAAACAAAGGTTTCGAATATACTGAATAGACATATAGCCTAAGTGTGTTAAGTTATAAAGGACTTTAACTTTTTTTTAAAAAGGATAGTAAATCCTTATTGAGCATCATCAACATTATTTTGAGTAAAGTATATATAACATGGCAAAAGTAGCATATAGAAAGCTAAAGATATTTTTTCCTTGTATATGTATGATTTGACAGACTAAATCATTTTGAAAAGGTTTTCAAGGGAAATTTAAAGGGTAGTTAAACTAAAGAAAATTTCGGACAGTCGGTCCATTTTTATGGCAGTCAGCCTAGAGGGCAGTTAGTCCAGTTTAGCGCAGTCAGCCCAAATTATGAAAAGTTAGTTCATTTGTTAGCATAACAGACCTTGCTACTTCTTAAGGAGAGTTAGTCCACTTTTTATCTGTTTTGGATAGATAGTCCATTTATTAGCATAAAGGATATTGCTATTTTGGTGTAATCAGTTTTAGGACAATTAGTCCAGACGATGGCAGCTAACCCAGATTTAAGACAGTTAGTCTATTTATTTCCTATTTTTAGCATAATGTATCTTGCTATATTTTTATTATAATCAGTTGATTAACCTGTTTGGATGTAGGAAAGGGTTTGCAAAATAATTATTTGAAAAAGGATATTAGTGAGGGGAAACCCATTCCGCTAAGCGGCGTGGTCTCACTTAATATCAGTAAACCGAGATGTAACTGAATTACTCATACCAGGCTTTATGTCTGACTCGAATTTTTTTTCCCCTTAAACTCCCGGGTGCTCAAAATCTGATTTAAGTGGGCTGAGGGTTTAGGTTTTCATGTTTTAGCAGTTTTGGCGAATAAAGCTTCCGGAGACGAGTAGGTGGTAGATGGATAGCTTATGTAGGAATTCGGTTCGTTTTGTTTCCGCTATGTATTATGTCAGATATGACAATATTGCTTTTATCATCCAAGGAGGCATCGTCATATGTCACTCTTGGCGTATTATTGTAAAATTATATTCGATCATTACTTGGGATACGACTTGGGATTTTGTAACTGGGATATGATTTTCTTTGAAATATAATCACTATAATAATTGTTTTTTGAAATTTGTGATTTTGTTCATATTCAAGTGCTTCTGATATTATGGATACCTAACATTACCATATTTCGTCACTAGAAGTTAATACTATGGATGACTGCCGCATCTATAGCGCTTAGCTTTTGGCATCCAGATATGGGATGTTACATATGCCTTTATTCACACCATAAGATGGCCAGGTTAAAGCATGGAACAAGCCCCTGTCCGTGCCGCAGAAGGGCCAGGGCAGGGCGCCTCCTAGAGAGAGGTCGGTTAAGTCCTTAGTTCCAGTCCCTAAGATGAGCTAACCAAGAGCACCGGACAACAATGGACTAAGATAACCAGGCACAAGAAGAGGCCCGCTAAATAATGGACTAAGATATCCAAGCCCAAGAAGAGGCACATTGTACAATGGACTGAGACGTCCAAGCCCAAGAGGAGGCACATTCAGCAACAGACTAAGATGCCTAAGCCCGAGAAGATGCTCACCAGATCATGGACTCAGACGTCAAAGCTCAAGAGGCAACTAGGAAAATTACTTCTATACAAGACCTGAAGGGTACACACATCTAAGGAGTAGAACAGAGCCCCACTTATACATACCCGAATCTGTATTTCGGGACTTTCATTTATAAGTTTCATCTATTAAAACCCAAATCTGGGTTTTCGGGTCTTTCATTTCTAAATGTCGTTTATTAATACCCGAATCTGGGTTTCAGGATATTTATTTTAGGACTTCGTTTATTAATACTCGAATCTGAGTTTCCGGTTCTTATTGATCATTGATTATCTTAATATACCTAAATCTGGGCATCGAGACAATTACTTATATAAGCCGTAATCTGGGTGTGAAATATCGATAATGGAATTCTATTTTTCTACCACAAATGCCCGAACCAGTTTCAATGAATATTGTCATAATGATCACTATTAAGAGTCTCCGAATATGAGTTTGGGATTCTAATTTACCAAGTCCCATTAATGTTAAGGAATGGGTCGAAGGATTTCTACTTCCAAAATTCATATAGTGATTTCTGAATTTAGTTCTTTGTTAAATATATCTTGAAGGTTACATTCCAACATTTATGCCCTTGTGATAAGGCAGGATTTTCTATCAGCAAATTTGAAATATTACAGCCAAATGGTTGAAGTTAAATTCTCAAGCATTTCTCATCAAGGTTGAAGTGGGATTTAAATGTTTGATATAGATTATCTTTCATGCAATTAACGAGATGATTTGTTAATTTAAGAAAATAATATACATAGATTGGTATGTCAATTTTAAGCTAACAATTAGAGATATTTTTTGCTTCATACTTTACAGGAAAGTCAACACGACAAAGAGAAATGAAAGATTCAGCAAATACGGAAGTAATGAATGAGCTATCAAAAAGCGCCTCAGAAATGACATTACATAAAGGAATCACAAATCATGTGATATTTACAAAATTTATAAGATTTGCCTAAGTCATGATATAATTTACAAAATTACGAAGTTATATGCATATGTACAAGACAAGTTTATGCATATCAAACATAAATAAACTATAAGTCTTCAACGGCCTTGTCAAGAGTTTCAGCAACTTAACGATCCACCGCATGACGAATCGCTACGCAGAGAACTTCTTTGAGCTTCTTGTCTTTTCTCCTTACACTGTCTTCATCGTCGATCGCTTCAGTGTTAGTCTTCAAAGCACTGTAAAAAGCTATGTTTGTAGCCTTGAGTGTCTTGTTATCCATTTCAAGCTCCGCAGCACACTTTTGGAGGAAGTATTTGTCGCGTTCGAGCTTTTGAACTTTGGCGGCATACTCATTTATATTCTGAGAATATTTCACCCTTTGTTGTTCTTCAAAATACCTGGCTATTTCAAACTTGACTCTCTTATGCCAATTACCTACAGCGTTCTCGTCTAAGCCTGGGGGAGGGTTGAGCATAGTAGGGAATTTCTGGGCCGCAAGAAGCTTCGACCTTGTAGGTTTAGTAGCCGAAAGAGTAACGTGAGGGATCGGTAAAACAATACTTGAAATCTTCTCCCCCATAATGAATTCCAGTGATTCACACGGTGCCTGGCTATCTTTCAATTTCAACACCAAGTCACTTATTTATTGAATGAGCTCTAACATCTTGTGATCAAAATTGGTTGAAGGATTTCCTTTTACTTGTCGCTTCAGTGACGAGATTGTTTCGTCTTTGATTTTAATGTCAGCTTCGAGATAAGCAATTTGATCCTTTTGATTGCTAGCTATGGTTTTCTGAATAAAGCATCTTTTATGCCAATTCGAGGCCTCAGCATTCCCACTAAATCATTCCAATAAGACATCATCGTTGGGCAAAATCCCTCCACTTGATTGCAATAATTTCTCTCTAAGAGCATCGATGCATGAGGATAAATTATAAGGAAGAGGAGTTGTAGAAAACTGTAGCTCCTATTTAAGCAAAAGAAATAAAACAAAATCAAAATCAGAAAGAAAAATTTCTTTATTATTACAACAAAGGACTACAATTCAAACAACAACAAAGTTAAAAAATACAATAGACAATTGATTGACATTTAAAGCTTAGAAACTACATTTTTAACTTTGTTTAATGAATTAGCATAAAGATTAACTATAGAATCAAAAGGAATATTTAGTCCTTTCGGGGTTAACACTGGGGGACATTTGCTATAGTCCCACTTCCCAGTTGGAGGACTATCACGGCCACGAATTAATTTTGTATGAAATGTACTTATTTCTTTAAGGAAAGTCTCTTTCTCATCACCAAGAAAATCAAACCGAAGTCGAAGTTAATCCAAATAATTTTTTTGCAAGTCTCTGTGGAAGGAGTATCTTGCTAATTTTAAAGATTTTAATATCGATGCGTTTTCGAGATAAAATCATCTCAATTTGACATATTGGCTTAAATGGTCCCTAGAGACAAGGCAACCGAATGAACATTCACTCTGAAATAATATAATAAAGTGAAGCTAAGCATAGAAAGTAAGGCTAAAACATATATTTATAAATCAATAAACTGTTACATATTTGCAATTATTCGTCCGGTTCGTAAAAATAGAAATAGAGAACAATTCAAAGACAAATTTATCTATATAGTACTTAAGATTTTCAGCGGGGAGATTTTGAGGAATCGACCTTACCCATGGTAAATTCCAATAAGCTCGAGGATGTGGGTCAGATCAAAATTCATCTAAGTATCTTTTGTGAGAACGTCTAAGTAGACCCTCGCTGAATTCACCTAAGTACGAAAAATCTATAATTGAATTTCTACAAAAAGCATTATATAAAAAGTTAACTAAGATGTCTCTCATTAATCAGCATCCAAAATAAAGTGAGTAACTCACGATTCTCTGTTAAGAGAGCATCATATCGGAGGCGCGCTCTCATTAATAAGGGGGAAGCCCACTGATGTTTAAAAGACGCCAGTATCGAGGCACTCCTATCGAGACTATGATACTTTTCAGTGAGAACATTATGCTCCTTTATTTTTTATTCCCTATATAACTTGTTAATTTCGGTTTGTTTTCTTCCATGTTTTGTCCTATATGGAAGAGTGGACTTCCTCCTTATCTAAAACAAATGATTTTTCACTAACTATAAACTTCGAAGTGAAAGATATTTAAATAGGGAATCCCATACCTAAGATACAGGGGCAGAGGCTTTGGAAGCCTGCTCTTTCTCCTTAGGATCTTAAGCATGAGGAGGAGCAGGCTCTTCCTCTAGAGGAGCAGAGGGCCAGGGGGATGCAGGTGAAATATCCTTCTTAGGAGATGGCTCTTTTTTTGGAGTTTTAGCATCGTCGCCACCATCTTTCTCCAAATTTCCAGAATGACCCCCTTTATCTCCGTCTAAACCTTACCCGCCAGCAAGGTCATCGTCATCGTCATTATCATCATCATTATCATTGCCATCATCATTGCCTTCTTACTTGGAGGCATCTTCTTTTATAGAACTAACTAATCCTAAGGCAAATGGTCGAGAAGATCTATGCTTCCTCTGTTCTTTGAGTTTAGGGAGTCCCACCCTCATCCTCAGAGTCTGACTCAATTTCAAAGTTGGGGATATCAAAGAAAGGATTTCAAAGGCATTGATTTCTTCCTCATCTGCAGGTTCAATCCCCTGCTTCGTCTGGTTAATTTTGCCACTCACTCTTTCGACTAGGGCAGAATCGAGTGAAGGTAAGCCAAAGTCTGGGCATTTCTTGAAGTTGTCAGCATATGTAAGCATAAGGGCTTCTTCGTAAGATTTTAGTTGCAATTGTCCGAGGGTAGCGCCAACAAATTGAGACACTCGCTGCTTAGCGTCGATAATGGTCTTGATGGCAAGTTTCAAAGAAGTCGTGGTCTTCTTAAACTTATCCTTCAGAGAAATGTTCATTGCGGCAAAGCGAGCCTTGTCATCTTCAGACTCTTATAAAGTAAGCTCCAAGGCAAGATTCTCATCTGCATGGAGTTGACGAGCTTGTCTTTCTGATGCAAGATCGGTTTTGGCCTAGGCGAGAGAAGCTTTTAATCGCTCTAGTTCTGAGGAAGCTTCATCTTTAGCAGCGGAGAGGGGGGACACTTGATTTTAAGGTTGGAAATTTCCTCCTGAAATTTGGAGGATTCAGTAGAAGACTTCGTTGCATGCTCATTTAACGCCAACCAACTCATAGAAATCTGAAAGGAGAAATCTAACACAAATTAGTGATTTAGAAAAAACCAATGATGATAAGGATAGTTGAGGAGAAACTTAGCAGAAGTTGCTGCTCCATTAGAGAGGGACAATGCTATGCCAAATCTGGAGTGAAATAAGGTGGGCAAGTGGATGTAAAGGATTTAGAATGCAGGATGGACTCGGTTACCTCTTCAAAATTAATGGAGGGAGGGGAAGACGATGACGGCTTTGGAGGAATGTGCTTTACGGAGGGAGTCATCAACATAGCCAGTTGCATCTGCTCAAGTGCAGCCAGAGAATCAGAAATGGAGATGCGAGAAAGAGGGTTGGGAATAGATGGAGTTTGCTTCGGTTTTTCTTTAGGGGCTTCAAAAACTGGGCTCTTCTAAGCCTTTTCAAGCGAAAGGCCTTCCTCCTCCTCCGCCACATCAACAACTTTAGCAACTTTCTTAGGTGGCTCAGTGTTGGATGATTCCACTAACTTCCTTTCGAAAGCCCTCTTTGATTTGGCGAGATATTCAATGATAGATGGTGCTTCAGAAGTTGTAGGAGAGGAAGTGGCACTGCTACCAGAAACAATAACTTGAGAAGGAGCTGAAAAAAGTTCGAGCAGATTAAAAGTCAGCCAAATAATTCAAAGAACACTAAAGAAGGAAGGCAAATACTTAGCCTATAACATACCAGAGCGATTAGCGCAAATGGGTGACATGGGAGAAAAAATCGATGGGTCTCCCAGGGAGAGAAAACGTTTGCCGTAGGAAGTATGTTGAGCAGATGGAGGAGTTCCTAAGATCCTTCGGCCTACTGGCAAAAGAGAGTGCTTTCTTAAATTTGCAGGAGTCAACAGCGTCAACCTGCTCCCAACTTGTCTTGAGGCTGCAATTAGAGAGTCTTTTACTTTCATCTCATCATCGCTAAGCTCTTTAGCAGGGGTACTTGATAAAAGCAGACATTAGGCAAAAGAAATAATTAAGGGAAAATGACAAAAATCAAGGCTTACGAGGAGAAGCGAAAGTCCCGCAAATATTAGGGAAACACGTGACGAAGAAAAACTGGTTTTCCCAATCCATGAATTTATTAAGGCCATCTGATATCAACTTTTTCTAATTTGCGTAAAAAGTTTAAGTAAAAAATCAAAGACATTAGGCTTCTAACAAGGTCGAAAGGAAAGGGACGTCAGCAATTAACAAGGTCAAATTGACATTGTCAGAGGCCTAAGCAAATCTATTCCCTGAGCTATCGACATGGTCGAAAGGATAAGACAAAATATTTGTTTAATCGTCACTTTTCAAGAATGTCGAAAGCTTTACAGGAATCAAATTGCTAAGGAAAAATAGTTAAAAGTAACTCAAAAACTTAAACAAAATGGTGCACTACAAACATTTGATGAACCAAGTAACAAGATCCTTCGACACTATCAAAACCAATAACATAGGGTTCCTGAGAAAAATACTAATGTTGTCGAAACTTAACATACTCATTGTAGTCGAAAGGTTCTAAGTTAAACTCATATGCGCTTAGGACATTTCGACAAAGCTAGACAAATACCATTCTCAGGGGTTTCGATCTAAAAATTAACTAAGGGAAATGGATTGTAATCGAAACAAATGGTTACGACTAAGTCGAAGCGTTTTGCTATCGAAGGAGTTCGCACTATGTAATTAATAGCATAACATTTCGGCAAAGATGATCTAATCGGCACAACAACACCTTTCGACCTCATTGAAAGGGGCTAAGGAAGCTAACCCATTTTACCGCCTCAATCCCTTTCGAAGGGGTAGAAAAATCATTTTGTAGCACCAATTTTTCATCCGCACGTTTGAAACTTCCAGGTGAAGAAAACATGATCCACCATCTTCCCCGAACCCGATTGCAAATCAAGAATTCCAAAATTTCTAAAAGAAACAAGTAAATCTAACATGTTAAGAAAATAAGCTCTAACATAAATCGTTCTTTGTCGATTTCAAAGGAATAAAATTAGTACCAAACTGGACATCAAGATTTACTAATGAAGAGCAAAAAATAGTAAATTTTGGAAATGATAATCCAGACCCGATAAGGGGATGGATTTCAATATCATCCACTGTCAAATTCAAAATCATAAACGAAAAATAAACTCTAAAAATTCCAAAAATTGAGGTAGATAATGTTTCTCAGTGAATCAATTCAAATCTATCCATAGGAAATTGAAATTCGAGCATTTCAAAAAATCAAATTTCAATTTTGAAACCCGAAAGGGTAGAATTCGATTAAAACTAGAAAATTAAAGTTAAATCTAACCTTACAAATTAGATTTGATGATTACTTTCATTTCTGGAAGTAAACTGAAAATTTAAAAAAATTTGGAACTATTTTATTCGGGCTTGGAATTTTGATTGCAGAAAAGTAAAAGAGGAAGGAGAAGAAAGGCGTACTTTATAAGAAAAGTCGCCCAGAGTTCTCAGATGTTAGATCAGATTTGAATGGACGATCCAGATT
Source organism: Allium fistulosum (assembly GCA_030737815.1). Lineage (NCBI taxonomy): Eukaryota > Viridiplantae > Streptophyta > Magnoliopsida > Asparagales > Amaryllidaceae > Allium > Allium fistulosum. The sequence goes on from CM060905.1 coordinate 672,656,795, forward strand.
CACGTGGGAAGACTAAGAGGCAGGAAGTTTCAAGGTTTCGAAAAAGTTGACTTAGAAAGTCAAGAGCATCCCTTCGCAAGTGGGGGCAAATTTTATTCCCAATATTCACCTTTCAACTAAGCCGAAACCTCTTTAAGCAAAGAGTAAGTGAAAAGAGTTCTAGCCAAACCTCTCGAAGGAGTCGAAGGGATGCTGCCATCAAAATTGGAAGCTCCAAGACCTTTCGAAGATGTCAGAAGGTTTCTCCAATCAATATCCAGAGGGTTCTTACCTTTCAGAGGAGATAAAGGAGTCAAGAGCAACCTTCCACCTTCGTTAACAACCTTTTAATTAGATGAAGTTCTTTCGATCAAGTCGAAGCCACGCCTTCCGAAGACAACGAAGAATAGCTCTTTAAACAAACGTCAAATCATTCGGAACTAATGGTTTCGCCTCCATTCAAACTTTCAGAAAGCAATTCTTATCTTAAGCAACCCCTTCGAAAGCTATAGTAAGCGTTTCAAATCAGTCGAAACCAATATGGTCCAGGAAGGGTTCCGCATCAGATCAGGAGAAAGAGCATAGGCGCAACCAATATCATCAAAACCATTGAGCAAACGCAATCGACGGAGTAAGAAGCACTTACAAGACAGCTCAAAGAAGAAGAGTGCAACCATACCTTTCGACAAAGGCAGCAACATTCTTAAGCCCTTCGGCAGCCACCTTCTGACCCAATTGAAAGCTTCAGGGTCGAAAGGTGCCGACCCACATCTATAAATAAGACCCAAGGGGTCACGTTTTAGGGATCTGATTCCTTTCATTCTCAACCTGTATACTCTTAAGTAAAGTCTTGTAGCTCTAATTTTTAAATTGATTTGGGAAAGTTAGAGAAATAAAGTTTACTTAGCTGGAAAAAGGGAAGTTTCGAGTACTTTAGTTTCCTTTACTGTTTCATTGAAGTTTTTGTTGGATTCACATTTGTATTTCAGGTTTCGCTTATTTCGATAGGGCTCTTTCGACGCGGTCGAAACCACTTATAATCAAATAATTATAGTTACCTTCTCTTAATCTACTTTCCCTTCGGACCACTGCCTTTGACAAGGTCGAAACTAGGCCATAATTCATGGATACCTACAACAACATAAAGAATTCAAGGTCCAGGCTTTTGACAAGAACGAAACCCCCATTTATGTTCATTAACCAGAACCCAAGATAATCAACAAATTTAGGCCTCTGACTAGGTCGAAACCTACCTAAGTGAACTTACCTCAGGGTATTCCAATTGGATCGAAAGGTAGGCTTTCAAAGGGGAAACCATACTACTCAACTGGATCGAAAAATCATCTAACACAAAAACCGACCCTTTCGACAAAGTCAAAAGGCCTACTTGTGAAATATTATCAACTAAAGCCTATTTAAAAAGGAATTCCAAAGAGGATACATACCTCATTTTCCATTTTACTTGCATAACAGATAACCTTCATTCTTTGGGGTGTTGACAAGAAATCTTGTTAACAGATGGTTTTCTAATCTTTTCTTCGAAATTAGTACTGGATATTTTTCTAGTTTTCCACAAGATGAATTTCTAATTTCTTAAGTCACTAATCCATTATCAAAGCAGATCTTAGGTCTGGAGACAAGAATTATACTAAGAAGACAAGGAATAAAAAGTTGAACAACAAAGGAGTTTGATTTAAAAGTCCATAAGCGACTCAACACTGAAATCGACAACCAAAGAAGAATTAACTCAAGGGGGAGAAGCTTTAGAGTCCATACTAGTCTTCTTAAAGGGTTTCTTGCTTAGTCCTCCATTTTCCTATAAGGTAATAGTATTCCTAATTTGAATGCTCGTTATTAAGAGCATTTAAGTGATTCATGTATTATCTAAACATTAAAAAGTTTAAAGTCCAAAATACCTTTTACAACAAATCAATGACCATTGAATAATCAATGTCGAATACATAAGAATACTCGAACTTTTAGGTTGACTAGAAGAACACAACTAAATGCTAAATTTATGATAAGAGAATAAGTTTATGGGTATGTGCAAAAAACTTGACCAACAGTTAACATAAAAGTATAATATGTATAACATTGCACCAATAAAACCATGTCGAATGAGTAGATGAATAACAAATGCCATATGAGTTACGCTATAAATTAAGAATATAATGCTACGACTATGATCCATTTTAGAATAATGAGATTGTCTACACAATAAGTGGATGTCGGCTCAGTCTAGTAATGCTTTTATTAAAGTACTAAACGAATAAGTAGACCTTAAAATTGCTATAGCAACTATATCATAAATAACATTGTTGAAATAATTGAATTGAAATGCTTAAAGTGGTTGCCGAAGAAAGACAATTGCTTACGTAAAGGGTTGTTAGAGTAATAAATTAATCTCATAAGTCAATATCGAAATTAGTTAACATTATTTTTATTTATCGCCAAATTTATATATGTCAAATTTAACCGACATAAACTTTCTTATGCCCCAAAAATAAGTTACCATACTTCTCTTTAGTCATTGATGACATAAAAGTTTTGCATCATAACCCTGGAATTGAATACTAGAATAATAAACGTAGATAAAATTTAGTGAACATCGAACATCATTTCACAAAACATCAATCTCAAAATGAAATATTATAACTTAATTAATGTCGAATATTATAATAATGTCGTGGAGCATCAATGTAGAACAAGGCATTATTGGTTATTGATTATGATAAACAATCCACGTTATCATTAAACTAGAAATGTTTCGGCTTTTGAATTGATGTCGCCTAACTGTAATCGATCTGATGAATTTTCAGCAGCATAAAAAATTTAATTTGGAATTAACTCCTTTAGAAAAATGATAAGGTGTTGACATCATCACGAATAAAACCTTAATGATAATTTAGGTATAAATTAATTGGTGAAACTAGATTGAAATTATATGTTAGTATTATCTCGAACATCTGAAATTTGAGATTTTAAATGACTTTGAGGATCTTGAATTCATCTTTGTTTGAGTTTGAATCGCAGGAAAAGTAGGACTACCGCCAGATCAAATTTGAATGGATGAATTAATAAGCGGGAAGCGTTATGTTTGAGATTATGGACTTAAAAACTCAGTGCTTCTACTATACTTTGGGAGGGGGGCGGGGGCGGGGGGTAAAATGTTATCCACATAATTTCTCTGGAGAATATAATGGTTAATTCAAAGCTTTAAGGAGATGATATCGAACCACATTACAAGAAGGAGAATCTAAGCCTTTATAATAGAAACCATTATAAAGCATATAAAGGTGGCATTAAGATAACAAGCGATTATTAATCTCGAAGGAAGATTACTGATGTCGCCTCTCATTAATGGCATTCCTCATCAATATCACTCATTATCAATTTAGCTCCTCTTCAACATCCATTATTATCCAGGTTTCGCTCCATTAATACCACCATTCATCAACACTACATGTGACCAATGACGCATCTCTTCAAAGAAGCAATGCCGAAAGAATGAAAACAAGTTAGTACTAACACCGACGATGCTGACCCTCATCAATATTGGCATCACATGTCATGAACAATGCCAAGAGCCCAAGACAACATCAGTGCCGCCTATCATCCATAGGGTTAGATGAAATCACATCATAAAGTGATGTCGAATGGAATCGGTGCTGAAGGATATCAAAGAGAGTGATTCCAATTTTAACCTATGGAGATAATCCATCAGTGTCGCTCTTCATCAATGCCACCCATTATTGATGTCACCAATGATCAATGTCGTCATTCTACAATGTTGGTGACGAATGTCGTCAATGTCTACATAAGATATACATACGATGTTGATGGTGAACTTCATCAATGTCCATAGAAGCTATCGAATCCAACCATGTCGGGAGTCATCAATGCCGACGCTATGTTGGATACTGCTGCTCTTTTTCAATACTACTGTATATCAATGCCGCTCCTCATCAATACTTCATGCCGCTTCCAACAGATACCGCCAAAAACCAATCAAGAGCATCTCAATAAATAGGATCATCAACGCCGAAGGCCATTTCTACTGAGGTGGCATTGAAGTTCTATTATTCTCGTCATCAAACAAAGACCGACACATAGCAACATTGAGGCTGCTGAAGCACGTCAAAACCATGCGGTGCCCACCCTTATAAATGCGGACCTAGGGGTTATGAAGAGGAGGCGGGTCATTTCTTGTCTCACTTCTCACTTTTTAAGCTTTGTAACCCTAATTGATTTGCAAATTTTTGCCAGCTGTAGCCCTCAAACTTTGTATACACCAAGAATTGAATATTAAACAAGTGCATAGTATAATCGAGGAGATGACTTATAATTAGCATATCAACTTAATTCCAACTTGTGACTTGAATATTGACTTGATTCTTTTATGACTTTCGACATGACTATATCCTTGTTATTGATGGCGCATAAGATCATTACGGATTTGTCGTTAAGTCTATGTCGTCCTAACCAATTACCCTAGGATCGCCTTAACATTTTCTCAACAAAGTCGACTTTTCTAACACTTCTTGGGGTTGAAAAAGAAATTCGTTAAAGGGTATAGGCATTATCGAGAATAGACCATCTATTCTTGGGAACAGTTTTCTTGCGAATTTTTGTAACAGTTCTGCATAAGCAAAGATCCTACAATAGATTCTACTATGCTAGCTAATGTCAAACAAAGAAAAGGGGAAGTACTTGGTTAATATCTAAGAAGATTCAATATGGAAGACTTAAAAGTAGAAAATATGACTGATAAAGAGAAGCTGATGGTAATACGCTCGGGAATAATTAAACATACTTCTTTTTAGAAAGAACTTTATATTCATGGGTGCAAAGATCTGTAGGGCTTCCATTTTCAAGCTGATAAATTCATCTAGATGGATGAAATGTACCATGCAAGGAAGAAGTCTCAAACAAAGAAAAAGGGAGGAAAGTGCAATTTTGATCGCCCCAACAAAAAGCCAAAATAGGACCAAAACAGAAGAGAAAGGTGGGAGGAGATTCCCAAATCCAATTATGTTGATTTGAATAAACCCATCTCATATATTTTTGCTGTGGCCAAAGATAGTGGGAATTTCCCCACTTTTTATAATGCAAGAAACCATCCTGAGCCTAAAGAGATGGAGATTATTGTGCATATCACAAAGCAAATAGGCATATGACTAATGAATGTTGTGTCCTAGTAGGTATAATTCAGAATATGACCAGATCAGGGTCTCTTAAGGAGTTCATTAAGGAATCTCAAAAGTCTTCTCATACCGAAGAGAATAATCAAAGGCCCTTGAATAACACTACTAATTTTGTAGATTCCCAACAAAAATTTATTCCACTAGTTAATCGAATAGATGTCTTTGATGGAGGTCCACACATTGCCAGGGATAACAAAGGGGTTAACATCAATTATGTAAGGTGTTGGCTGTAAAATTGACCACCAATACCCAATTATAAGTGAAAGCACCAATATTCAGTCATAGATAACAAATAGAATATATGTAGAGAATATAATATGAAGAATAACCAAAATTAAAATTAAAGCAAGTAAAAAAGAGACAAGGTTTATAGTAGTTTGGCTAACTCCGGCTTACATCCACACCAGAACAATCCTTTTTATTATATTGAAATTTGATTATAGTTACAATCCAGAGTTCCAGAATAAAAATGGCAGAGTAGCCTCTAGGTAGAAGATGAAGAGAAGTAGAATGAAGATCCCTCTAGGTAGAAGATGAAGAGAAGCAAAATGAAGATCCCTTTTTTCGAAGCCAAGCCTACTGTATTTATAGGTGAAATCTCGGCTACTGGGCCTTCTCATCTACATAGGCCGACCATAACGATCATCGAGCCCAAATCGTCCATCTTATTCCAAACCAAAGAAACACCATGCCGACCCGAAGAAACACCATGCCAATCTGAAGTAGAACCCGAAGCGAACCCTATGCCGACCCGAAGTAGAACCCGAAGCAACTCTATGCCAACCCGGAGGAACAATGCCGAACGGGAGCAACACATCGCCGACCTGAAGAAGAACCCGGAGCGAACCCTATACGAAGTAACTCCATGACGACCCAAGGTAACAATGTCGACCCGGAGCAACACCATGCTGACACGAAGCAGAAACCGAAGCGAAACCTATGCCGACCCAAAGTAGAACCCAAAGCAAATCTATTCCGACCTGGAGCAACACCGTGCCGACCCGAAGCTGAACCCAAAGCGAACCCTATGTCGACCCGAAGTAGAACCCGAAGTAACTCTCTGCCGACCCAAAGCAACAATGCTGACCCGAAGCAACACCATGCTGACCCAAAGTAGAACCCGAAGCGAACTTTATGCCGACCCGAAGTAGAAACCGAAGCAACTCTATGCCGACTCAGAGAAACAATGCCGACCCGGAGTAACACCATGCCAACCCGAAGCAAAACCCAAAGCGAACTCTATGCCAACCTGGATTAACAATGCCAACCTGAAAAAACTCTATGCCGTCCTGGAGTAACAATGCCAACCTGAAGCAACACCATGCCGACCTAAAGTAGAACCCGTGCTACGCCTTTCTCCAAGTCCTATGTCGTTTATCCATCGACTATGCTTAATCCTAGCTTCAAATCCATAATTTATTATCCATCCGTCTATTTGAACCAAATCCATAATATTCTAGCCACGATAACCGTGAAGTCTATTGGGTTAAATCCACCTTTATACCGCCTTGTCAAAAGGCGGGTTAGCAATTTGCCCCCCAAAATATGCCTTGCGATAGAAAGGCGTGTTTTGAATTGTCATAAGTCCAAAATCCGAAGTCTATAATCCATTAATCATCATATTATCAAACATAGAGTCCAGTCCATTACTAATTCAATTCCTTGATCTCTCCGAATCATTAGCGAAGTCGATGAATGTTCTGAGTTGATATCTAATTCCAAATCCATCCAAAATCCATTAACCAAATACACGATCTCTCTGGATCATTTTATCCAAGTGCGGGACCTCTCCGTGTCCATCTCCAAATCCATAGACCTCTTTGGATCATTTAATCCAAATCTGAGACTTCCCCGGGTCCATATCCAAATCCAGGACCTCTCCGGGTCCATATCCAAATCCAGGACCTCTCCGGATCCATATCCAAATCTGGGACCTCTCTGGGTCCAATACCAAATCCATAGACCTCCCCGAGTTTTTTTATCCTACTCCAGCCTCGACTCTCCGGTTGAGGGCTTATCCATGGTTATCCTTCTTCTGCCTCGACTCTCCAGTCAAGGGCTTAATTCATGGGGTATCCTACTTCGACCTCGATCCCCAACCGAGGAGTTAATTTGTGAATATCCTTCTCCGGCTTTGACTCTTCGGTCGAGGACTTAATCCATGGGGTATCCTACTCCAACCTTGATCCCCACTCGAGGACTTAATTCGTGAATATCCTTTCCAGGCCTCGACTCTCCGGTCGAGGATTTAATCCGTGGGGTATCCTACTCCGGCCTCGATCCCCAGTCGAGGACTTAATCCGTGAATATCCTTCTCTGGCCTCAACTCTCCGGTTGAAGACTTAATCTGTGTTCGAGTCAATCCAGTCCCCCTCCAGCGAAGGGACTAGTAACTCGCGGTTATTGCCTCATCTCTCCAGTCGGGGCCACAACCATGACCTGTGTTATTTATTGCAGTAGTGCGTATGCAAGTGTTTTAAGGTTCATTAGTTATGGTGGTATATCGCCATCTCAAAGCATGCCTAGGAACCGTCCTCGATACCGTACATGTGTAAGTGACTTAGCCATTTTAGTGTAGCATTTATTATTAGTTATTTAGTTCATGCTGTCAAGAGATGATGACCCATGCCCTTAAGCTGGGCTAGTTCCGATTTATGGCGGATGATGGCTGCTCCTGTTCCGTCACTGCTATCCATTTCCAAATGAAGCCATCCAAATAAATGCACCCAGTTCCATGGGGAGTTGTGCTGATCCATTCTCCTTGGTTGGGGTTTGCCCTCGCCTAATCCAATCTATATCTTAGCTTACTAATTTCTGCTCCAAGTCCTAGATTCCAGTTTCTTGCTGTTCCAGCATCCACATGTGGTTTTCGGTCATCATTTCCATCTTGCCCCCCAAGTCCATGAGGGAATCCCAGATTTTCCTCTTCCAAACGTGCATCCAAGTTCTGATCCATGCCAAATTGCATATCACTGCCTGGTATCCTGCCTAGAATCGAGCCAATATGATCTAAGGGCATGCCCCCTAGTTCGGGGGATGCTCCCAATGGTTCCCCTCTATACCCTGTCCTAGTGGATCCATTTCCTTGGTTCTAATTATGGACATCCTCTTCAGCTACTGCCCCAACTCCAGGATCCACATTTCCAGTATTCCCTACTACTCCATTCCCTTGATTTTGCACACCAACTTGTCCAGTCTTTCGGAGTAGGTTCCGCATCATCTCCTCATGCCTCTTCAGCATCCTCTCCTACAAAGCATCCATCATCGTTTCTATCTCGTCTCTGGTAATGAAGATTGAAGTTTGATTAGCTCCTGAGGAAGCCTCCTAACTTCCTTCATGATGGCTCCTCTCTGTTCTCTGTCTCCTTATTGATTGCCTAGCCATTGCTTTCGAAATCCAAGTTCTCAAGCTTTCAAATCCAAGATCCTATCTTCCAAATTCCTGAGTGCAAGCTATCTTAGTGGAAGCACCAAAATGTTGGAGTCAAAATAGACCACCAACACCCAATTATAAGTGAAAGCACCAATATCCAATCACAGATCATAGATAGAATATATATATGGAGAATATAATATGAAGTATAACCAAAATTAAAATTGAAGCAAGTAAAAGAGAGACAAGGTTATAGTGGTTTGGCTAACTCCGGCTTACGTCCACACTAGAACAATCCTTTTTATTATACTGAAATTTGATTACAGTTACAATCCAAAGTTCCAGAATAAAAATGGCAGAGTAGCCTCTAGGTAGAAGATGAAGAGTGGTAGAATGAAGATCCCTTTTTTCAAAGCCAAGCCCACTATATTTATAGTTGAAATCTCAGCTACAGGGCCTTCTCACCTACGTGGGCCAACCATAATGATCGTCGAGCCCGACTCATCCATCCTAGCCCGACCCGTATTAACACCATGTCGACGTGAAGCAACACCATGCCGACCCGAAGTAGAACCCGACGCGAACCCTATGCCGACCCAAAGTAGAAACCAAAGCAACTCTAAGCCAATCCGGAGGAACAATGCCGACCCGGAGCAACACCATGTCGACCCGAAGTAGAAACCGAAGCGAACCCTTTGCCGACCCGAAGTAGAACCCGAAGAAACTCTATGCCAACCCGAGGTAACAATCCTGACCTAGAGCAACACCATGCCGACCCAATGCAGAACCAGAATCGAACCCTATGTCGACCTAAAGTAGAACCTGAAGCAACTCTATGCTGACCGGAAGTAACAATGCTGACCCAGAGCAACACCGTGCCGACCCAAAGCAGAACCTGAAGAGAACCCTATACCGACCTGAAGTAGAACCCGAAGCAACTCTATGCCGACCTGAACTAACAATGCCAACTCGTAGTAACACCATGCCGACCTGAAGAAGAACCCAAAGCGAACCCTATGCCGATCCAATGTGAAACCCGAAGCAACTCTATGCCAACCCGAAGTAACAATGTGTAACACCCTTAATTTTTGTTACATAATTCAAGAGATTTAATTTGAATAAATTAAATATAATAATTTAGATAAGGAGATTGAGGTTGGTTAAGAAACTAGGTGACCGTGCTTATTAAAAATCTAATGGACTTATATAAATGGTTAGGAAATAAAACATAAGGGCATTAGGGTAAATAACCACACTCCCCACCCTTATAGTATTCTCATTAGGTCATACACGTTCATTTTACTTAAAAACAAAAAATTATAACCGTAAGAAGCAGGTATGGCCGGCCATTAGAAGAGAGGAGAAGTCAACTAAGAGCTAAGATTCAAGTTAGAAGGAATCAATCTCAATCATACTTCAATTTCCATATCCAATCTAATGTGAATAAAAATTTCTGCATCTCTATTTTGATTTTTACATCATATGGTTTTGGATTTAAGGATAAATCTATTTTATGATATATATTGAATGATGATATGCTTGTTTATTATTTATTTGTGTTTAAACAAGGTTGTTTAATAAGGGATATACACAGTTTTAGGAGAAAACCAAGATCAAAAGATTTTTAAATGCCCTGGAAAAATTTTATGTTATCGAAAACATAATGGAGATGATTTTCAATTTCCATATTTTTCTAAATGATTTATTGGGTTGTAAATAATTTACGGTTAAATTAATTATAAATTGGGTTTGAAATTATTATATGTTGGAAAACATATTAAAATATATTTTTTGGTACTTTTCCAGGTTTTTTCTAAATGTTTTGATGAAAATATAAAATTGTTTAAGGTATGGGACTTAAATGTTTTATATATTTATTAAGGAGAAAGGGCAATTTATAGAACAAAATTATTATTTAATTCTAAAATTAGTGGCCGTATTTATCTGAAATGTATTTGTTAACCAATGAGAATTTTACAAACAAAGGCAGGTTAGTAGGAAAATTATCGTTTTTAAGTTAAAAACAAAGAAATCATACTTTTAGCATGTTTCAGTCTTTTACAGCATTAAACCTCCGACCTAGACCTTTCAACAAGGTCGTGAGGTTCATAGCTTTCGACAAGGTCAAACCGATGCATATGGCATCAAGTTACTTGGTACGTAATGAATTGGATAAGGTCGAAGGGTTCTTAGTCGAAAGGTTGATGGCCAAAGAGGTTGGGGTATGTTTTTTTTTATAAACTAAAGTTTTTACCTGCTTTGCTTTCGAGTTAGAGCTTTCGCCTTGGTTACTTTCAACCAGGTCAAATGTTTGAAATAAATGTTTTAAACCTTTCGACACAGTCGAAAGGTTATTGTTGCTTTTCCACTATTTTGTTTGAAAACTTTCAACGTGGTCGAAAGGTTACTACCACTTATCATTGTTTTGTATTGAACCTTTCGAAAAAGTCGAATGGTTTTTTTCCACTTTTAAAAACCTTTTGAAGTCGTTGCTTTCGACAAAGACGAAAAATTTACTTGTTTTAAACCAACCGCTTCTCCCATAGCTTTCGAAAGGTATCAAAGCATTCAACTTAGATGATTTACCTTATTTTACAATTGAAGTATAAATGAAAGCTTTCTAAGAAGGTGTTTTAAAATGCGGAGGTTTATTGTTTTAAATGAAATGTTTTAAATCTTTTGAAGCAAACCTTCCGACAAAGTCGAAAGGTTTCTTCCAATGTAGTCGAAATGTTTTGAAAGAGGATCTTTCACATGTTTTAACTTGAACCCAGTAAGTCTTCGAAAGATTTATATTTAAGAGTTGAATGCTTTCGAAAGGTTTGAATTGCGGAATGGTTTCAAAGGTTTTGATTCAAAAGGTTGTCTTAAAGACGTTTCGACAAGGTTGAAAGGTTTGGTTTTGAAAGCTTAGAAAATGCATACTCCAAATTTTAAGGAAAAACCCGCGGCTCATATATAGGAGTTTTGTAATGGCTTTAAATATGCAATTTTGAAGAAGTATTTCCTCGATAAAAATATATGTTAAAATTGTTAACTATGTTATGATCTGTATTTCAAGGACTTAAACCCATAGGAGTGGTATTGTTAAATTATTGCTTTGCTTCTTCAATTATGAGTATATTCACATGATAACCCATAACTGTATTTTCGGGAAAAAGGAGTAGAAGAATCAGCTAGGTTAACTCAACAGTGAATATAAATTACTTAAACTTCTGAATGAGTAGAATTGCATCCAAGGAGTTAGGGTGACCAAAAATATAGGATCCCTAAACTTTGTAGTTATTGGAGGTAAACCCAAAAGGTTCATAGTAAACCCATGAAAACTATGATAAGGTAGTTATTGGTGCATACCAAAAGGTTCATAGTAAACCAATGAAAACTATGATAAGATAGTTATTGGTGCGTACCAAAAGGTTTATAGTAAACCCATGAAATTATGATAAGGTAGTTATTGGTGCATACCTGTAGTGACCCACTTCTCTTATCATTTATTTGCAGTGATTTTCAGATGAGTTTTTTTTAAACAACATAAAACAATGGATCACTTCTCTTAATTAATTCCCCAAGATCTAGAATTTTACCAATATAAATATATTAGTATATAGATCAAATCATGTCATTTTTATATATGAAGATATATAAATGTTTCTTTTCCTATCAGAGTAACTAAAATAGCAAAGAAATTCAATCACATAATATTTCTCACATTTGAGAGATTTTGTGTCACATAGCCATTTCTACTTTTTAATCATCTTTTTTTTAATTTAGGCCCGATTAATATTTAATTCAAATATGACCTCTTATTATTTTCTTGTTTTATTTCCCAGCTTGTTCTATAGCCTAGATTATTTGATTCTTGGATTTACAAGGCATACATTTGATTTTTGGGATTTTGTATTTGATAGTTATTGTTTTTGATTAAATAAAGGGTGTTTAAAACAACTCATGCATATTAGTTTAGCCCATGATTCTTATTTCAAACACAACATTTTTATGTCAGATAAAATGCTCATATTTTGGTTTATAAAGTATGCAATGATCATATTTATAATAAGGTAGTAAACTAGTCTAAAGGCCAAGCAGAGGAAAACAATACAATTGAACAAAATGCAAACTCAAACCAACATACTAAATGGAGACTTAGCATATACATGAAGACAGTATGCTCAAGGCAATGTCAAAAATCAGACCAATGCAAAACTTTTAGATGAACCTATAATGAAGGCAACTGATGTTCTCTAAGTAAATAATAAATGATAGTAATCAATAGGCTGTGGAGTGATGGACATGCTTATTATAAACAAGATCACATCACTACGCCATAGATGACCTTCTGCAACATTTTTGCAAGGTGTTGCCAGCTAAAATGTTGCGACAGCTATAAAATTTTGATCCTACTGCAACGTTGTATTTTTTATGTTACCTTAGCCATAAAAATGTGTTGCTCTAGCTAAACAAGTGTAACACGATGCAACATTTTTATATAGTGTTGCTATAGATATATTCTAATTAAAACAATTAAAAAAAATTACACCTCAGCGATCCACACCATTAGTTAAAACAAAATCTCAACCATTCATCCACTATCTACTACGTTTCCATTATTTCCCGCTGACATTTTCAATCACGCGCTTCCTTTTCATTTCGTTCTCCCCAAATCGCAGAAATAAAAAATTAGGGTTTCTCCCCCAAACTAGTACGAATATTTGGTTTGTGCCCAAATTTTTGTTCTTGTTCACTAAAATTGGAGTCTACAGTTCACTAACTGTTAACCAGTCGCTGCTGAACTGCGATTCGGATCTCATCCTTCGCACTCTGTTCTCAATCTGGTACTTTTTAATGAATTTTTCCTATTTACTTCTTAGCAGTGTAAATAGAGATTTCTCTGCATTTTTCTGATGGGATTTACGACATTTTCTTTTCGTTTCGGTTTAGGTCAGTGCGATTTGCTAAATTAAAGCAAAGTTGTTTTTTCCCTCCTACTATCATTTTTTAACAGAAATTGGGCATCGAATTGTGCTTTGAATTTTGATTATAGACTATTTAACAATGGAATCAGCAATAAGGTCTCTTGGGTTTTCTTTGTTTTGCTGGTGTTAAGTTCAGTTTGCTGTGTGTATGAGGTTAAGGTTGATTGATACTTATATCTTGAATGGCTGAAATCTGCGATTTTGAATCTCATTGTTGTTAGCATGCCGTTGAGTTTAAGAAATGTATTCAAATTGACATAAGCACGTGTACCTGATGTTTTGTTTATCAGACATGGATGAACTATAGGCAGTTCTCCATCCTTATAAAACTAGAGAAGGGACTTAACATTGGAATGAGAACCTAATAGCTTAGATTAAATGGATCTATATGTACTGTTAATGGTTAATTGCAAAGAGAGAATTGACTCATGTGTATCGTATTCTAAATCTAACCATGGAAGCACTTCTATGGAAGTAAATATACAAACAAATAGAAAATGTGACCATATATTGGTTGTAAAGCACAAACCGTTTAAATAGTTTTTATAGCTTGTTTAAGTCTTTCATCTGCCTTATGTATGGTTGATTTAAATTTTAGAAAATCGACTACATAAAAAAAGTTGCATGAATCATGATAGCAACTTTGATACCATAAATTTATCACCTAATTCTCTTCTAAAATGATACTTTTCTGTCCAAACTAGCTATGGAACCTTAAACTCAATCATATATTATACAGTATGTAATTTTATTTCGTAGAACATTACAACACAATCTGTCAAAAAATAGCAATTATCTTGAACTCGACTTGGAGGTGTATTTTTGGATCTCATTAGTTATGACTAATCTTTCAGATTCCAAAATAAAATTCATTGTAATTAAGACACCTTTATGTCTCGGTCAATTAGATTTTATGGGTGCTAGTTCTTATTGATATCATTATTAGACTTGTTTGGATAAAACAGGTATTTGCTTTTAGCGATTCATTTGACCGTAGGAGACGCTATGATGTATCGTATGATCTGCTGCTTTTCTGGCTGATAAAGTTGATTGACCCAACAACAGCTCTCTCTGATAAAGTGATGCGCTAGCAACAACCGCGCACTTCTTTTTCTACCTCGTTAAAGAGATGATCATCTTTGAATTGCAGAACTTTTATGCGACTAGGCCTATGTTAGATAATACCAGAGTAGTGCATTGGGGGTGCAGTATCAGTGTATTATTCCGTCCGCTCAGTCTTCCTTCGTGGCGAGGTTTGATCTTTTATCTGTTTTACTTACTTTTTTATTTTATTTACACAAATTGAAAACAGATTTTTACAAGTAAAGAGGATCTATAACAATAGACGGGCTTGGAAGTAGTTTTGCTTGGTTCTTTAAATCCCTGTAAGAAAGTTATGCTGTTACTAGTCATCATCATATAATTTCTAAAGTATTTGGGTGCAGATTTGGAACTGTGAAGTTTGCGGGTTTGCTAAGTTCAGTCTTCATTTGCGCTGCGCCCGGACCCGCTACTCGGCTCGCCTTCGGCTCGGCACTCGGCTCGTCATATATTTGTCGGTGTCTGTATAAATTGAAACTGCATATGTAATGAGTGAACCGAGTGATGTAGTGAGGAATATCTATATATGTGAATATCAGTGTTATATATCATTGAATTGTAAAATAGTGGAGTCAGGAATTTGTACTATTTTAAATGTTGAAATAAAATATTTATTTAAATAAATTACTGTTTGAATATCAAATTCTGTGCAATAGCAATTTTATTAAATAAATATTTATTTCTATTAAAAAATCAAATATGCTCTACATTGTGGGCCCCACAACTTCAGAAATTTAATATCTATAGCAACATTTTTGGAATGTTGCTACAGATACCTATAGGTGTTGCCATAGACTCAAATAGGGTTCTATTGCAACAATATTACTTATGTTGCCTTAGATAGTCAAAATATTGCCTTTGAGGTCTAAGGCAACGGCAAAAATTGCATCACCCTAAAAGTGTTGCCATAGACCTATGGCAACATTTTTCGGGCCTGAGCCAACATTTTTTTTTTGTGTTGCAGAAGGTCATCTATGGCGTAGTGCATGATACTACAAACTACAACAGGTTTGACTATAACCAAATGCAACCAGACTTGAATCAAGTGTCTAGATAATGGGGTTTAGTTCAGTATAGTTGTAGTGAAGCCTGCAAGTAGTAAGCATTCATTTGAACTTATTACCCAAAGCAATACAAGTTTTTACTGGAAAATCAAATGCCCAGATAGGATTACAGGCTATGTCTTCAAGCTTTTGCATGTGCTTGTATCAATTACAAGTCTTGATTAGGCTCTACTGGTTAACCAAGGCTTTATTCTACCCATTCACTAAAAACTTTGGCACATATTTATTCAAGAACAATTTCAATATTATAACTGAAGCCAGACAAATATGTCAAGGAGAACATATCCACATATCAGATTATATGGCATGTTCTCATCCAGCTCAATCCATCAGATTACTTCAGAATCTATTACTTAAATCCATAACTCACAAGCACATCTGTTACATAAATCAACAATCCTCAAGCACATATAATACTTCAGTTTTTACATGTTCTTTTCAAAACCCAGTAAACATCCTATTCTGAGAAATACATAAGACATAAAAGAGTTTGCCTAACTTATTTATTACAATAATACTGCTACTTTTCTTAAGCATTTTAAATTCATCAAGATCTTCAAATATCCATGCAAGCAAGCTACTCATGCATCTTTCCCTGCAGCAATACTTTGAACTGCCTCAATAAAATGAGACACCCCAAATATTGCAAAGGCAACAAATAGGGTCAGAAATAAATTCTGGTGTGAGTGAAATCAAGGATTAAAAATAACTTGTAAATTACTCTGACTGTGTAGAAAGCTCATATATTTGATGCTATTCATTTTCATATTAAAACCAGAGTATATGTATATTTAAACTTTATCTAACAATCATACATCCAAGCATTCATCCATCCCACTTCATTCAGTTGTACATGCACAAGCTCCTATGGAATAACATCCTAAATTCCATAGCATAATTTCTTAACCTCATTTTCATTTTATTTGGTCTGAAACTCTTGCCATTGAACACCATGTGTGCATTGCAAAGGGGCTCAGTTCTGTTAACCCTTTACACAGAGGCCTACAGGACTTAAGCAACTCATGCACATACCCATCATCCACCTGATGATGAATAGATCAAGGCACTACTCCTAAATTATTTTATAATTTAGAGACCACACTTATTTATTTTCTGAGGGATTTTTCTTTTTAATTTCCAGAAACGCTTATGTTCTTTCCTTCATTACATAAATCAAAAATTATGGATCTCACTCAAAGATTGCATCCAGGCACTCAAAGCATTCATACAAAATTCCACAACTTATTTCAAAGTCACTTTTTGCTTAATCATATTTTCTAAAACCTGCTTATATATATATATATATTTATTTATTTATTTCTAGAAATTTTTCCATTGCTTGCATAAATCTGGTGAAACCATATAAAATACTATATTTATTTTACTATGAACATAGGATATGGTTTTTGAGAAAAACCCATAAAAACATATTGGCTTGTGATCTGAACAAATCAGCACATATTTGTAATATTGCATTGTTCATATCATTTTTAATATAGACTAGGCATAAGCATGAATCTCATTATTCACGCTGCCTACTTCTTTTCTTTCA
This sequence comes from Allium fistulosum, assembly GCA_030737815.1. Classification (NCBI taxonomy): domain Eukaryota; kingdom Viridiplantae; phylum Streptophyta; class Magnoliopsida; order Asparagales; family Amaryllidaceae; genus Allium; species Allium fistulosum. The sequence goes on from CM060905.1 coordinate 672,674,041, forward strand.
TTGATACCCTATTTCTCAGTAAAACATTTAGTTTATTTTCATATAAAAAGTAGAATATAAAATCTATTTCTAAACATTTTTCCACATAACAAAAAATTACATTATAAAGGATAAGGGTTCCAATGGCTTCCAGATCTAGATCTGGAGATTAGGGTTCTTCCCTTTTCTCCTTTTTTCTTCCGTTTCTTCCTAGTTTTCTCAAATTCCTCCGTTATTTACTGCTTTCCGATCTTCACTTCTATCTCCACAAAACTGGATCATGGGACCTCTGCGGGATGCTGAAGGATGGGAGGAGGTGAGAAGGAAAAGGGGCAAGGCGCCAGTTCCTACGGGTCCTGATCAGAGGATTAACCTAGGGGGTCAAAGAACAAGCAGAACAGACAGAATCTCGGGTAGGAGGGTGCTTCCGGATTATGATGGGCGGACAGTTACTAAACAATCAATTCCTAAGCGGAAATTTCCGTTGTCAGGAGGTAATCCTAAAATTATTTTCACTGTTTCGGAGAATGCAAAGAAATTTTCGTACAGTGAGGCAGTGAAAGAAGGAGCGGTTGGTGATTTAGGGAACCTGGATCTGGAGTATATAGAGCCTACGGTAGCAGATGGTAAAAGGATAGGTTCCCTCTCTTCTAAAGCGATCAAAGAAGCGGAGGGAGGTTGGGATTTATGCATTTTGCTGTATGTGGTTGGGTATAAACCATGGCTCCGAACGTTTGAGGGATATGCCAATAGGGTCTGGGTAACTAAGAAGCCATTCTCTGTCCACTCTAGGAATAACGGTTTTTTCGTAGTGAGATTTGGTTTGGAGGAGGACTGCAATAAGATTTTAAAATCAGGTCCTTGGTTTATGGACCGGAACTTGATCATTATGAAGAGATTGTCCCCAGATATGAGAACTGATAGAGATCTGCTTACATCTTTGCCTATGTGGGTTAGACTTCCTGGTTTAAGTTTTAAATTATGGGGAAATAAGGCCATTAGTGCTCTAACTAGTACCATAGGAGTACCTATAAAGATGGATGAGGCTACGAAAAATAAATCTAGACTAGCCTATGCTAGAGTTTTGGTTGAGGTTAATGTTAATTATGGAATGCCCAAATCCATTGAAGGTAGGGATGAGAATGGGAGGGTTTTCATTTAGGAAGTAGAATATGAAAACCCACCTCCCATCTGTGGCAAGTGTGTGTGTTTCGGACATATAACTGCTGAATGCCCAATGACTAAGTCTTGGGTCCCTAAAGAGACCCAAGCTGTCAACTTAGATAAACCTGGTCTAGTTGAATGTGGAATTGAGATTTCAAATATTCCCGAAAAGGAGATGAATGCTGGAGGTCCCTCTATTATAGATAATTCTGATAATGGAGTCAATAATGATGCAGGGACGGAAGCCCTCGGTAAAGATGCAGGGACGGAAGTCCCAGAAGATAGGGAAAAATCTACAACTGTTATAGAAAGTTCACCTCAGGACCAGAATTTGGGAAAAGTAGTATCCTCAGTAGAGCGGGATGAGGGAGCAATTTCAGAAGTGTCAGAGCCAGAACATGCTACTACAACCGAAATAGGAGTCAGTGAAGATTGCACCAATGTTCCTCTGGCCAGGTCGGAAGTCCCTCCTGATCAAGGAGCCAGGGAGCCATTCTTTCCTGCTTCTCCAACTACCCCGGGAGCCATAGATCTGAGATCATCTCCACCAAAATCACCATCGACTCACATATCTATTCTTAAACGCCCTTTGTCATCATTGGATCACAATTCGCTTCCAATATCCTTATTTTCTACTGATTTAGTTATTGATGACTGTATTTATAATAATGTTAATTTTAGGAGAGGTACTGATCCTTGTTTTTTATTACAGGTACAAGATAATCTGGATCAGGATATAGGAACGACTAAAGTGGCGGAGGAACAGAATTTTCATGAAAATGTTGACACAGTTCAGGAGGTAATGGAGGAACAGATTCTTCCGAAGCCTCAAGATATAGAGTTTGATAATATTCAAAACGATAAGCTGGTCCGTAAGAATCCCAAGTGGGTTCAGATGTTAGGTATTCCTTCAGAAGACAATGGGGAGTCCTCGAGTAGTAGGTTTTTGAGGACCCGAAATAATAAGGTTTTATAATGTCAGTAGCCTGTTGGAACGTTAGAGGGTTCCACAACCCTAACAGAATGGGAGAAGTGAGAAAAGTTATTGATAAGTACAAAATTAGCTGTTTTGGTATTTTGGAAAATAAGTTGCTATATCCAGAGATTTTGAAGTTGGAAAAAACGCTGGAAGACGGATGGAAAATAATAAGTAATATATCTTGCTATTATAAATGCAGGATTATGGTTCTTATAGACGGAAATGTTTGGGATTTCAATTTTGTCAGCATGAGTGATCAACACATTACCATCGATTTGATCGATTCCTTGAAATTCAGAAGTAATATGACTTTTGTTTATGCCCAAAATTTTGTTGAATTAAGGAAAAGATTATGGAAGAACCTACAGGAGGATGCTATAAATATTTATAGGCCATGGATGGTCCTTGGGGATTTCAACTGCATTCGTAGACCCTCAGAAAGACAGGGAGGTAATCTAGTAACTATTGATAATTTGTTTGAACTAGATGAAATGTCTTTATATACTGGTCTTAATGAGATTAATATTAAAGGTTTTGAATTTTCGTGGTGGTCGGGTCCGTGTCGAAATATTTTCTCTAAAATTGATAGGGTGTTTGCAAATCTAGATTGGATTAACTTATTCCCAGATCTATCAGTTGAATTCTTACCTCCTACGGTGAGTGATCATAATGCTATTCTCGTCTCATTTACCTCTAACTCTAGGGTTAAGAACAGTCCTTTTAGATATATGAATCATTGGTCTCTATGCGATCAGTACTTTCCTATGATCGAGAAACTCTGGGTTATTAATCACATTGACAGACCTTTGTTCCAAGTTATTAACAGTCTTAAAAATATTAAGAGAGAACTCAAGAGATGGAGTGCTAATTCTCGTAATATCAAACAAGAGGTGAATGTTCTAAGAGAGAAATGTTCTAGTCTCCAGAAACTTTTGGAAAATTCTAATGATCACAACTTAGCTCTGGAATTTCAAAATGCCAAGATTAATTTGGATTTAGCTCTAAAAAAAGAATTTATGGTTGCCAAACAAAAGGCTAAATGTGATTGGCTGATGATGGGTGATGAGGGATCGTCTTTTTTCTATGCTAAAATGTCTAACAGAAGAAGTAGAAAGCGGTTGACAAATTTAACTGTTGACGGTAAGGTGGTTTCGGAAAATAAGTTTATCGAAACGGCTATAGATTTTTTCAAACAAACTTATAATCAGCCCTTAGGTGTTCAATTTCCTGAAGTTATTTGCAAAATGGTTATTTCTGAGTTTGGGGCTAAGTTTTTAAATGAGAGTTTCTCTTTAGAAGAAATCAAATATGCCTTGTGGGATATCAAAGATTCTGTTTCTCCAGGTCCGGACGGTTTCAACTCGTTGTTTTTCAAGACCCATTGGAACCTTTCGAAAGATATTATTTATAAAGCCTTAAACGATATTTTTCAAAAGGGTCTAATCATAAAAGAATGGAATCACACATTTATTCACTTGATTCCAAAAAAAGACCATTCCTCCTGTATTCAAGATTTCAGACCTATTGCCTGTTGTAACACTCTATACAAGGTTTTCTCCAAAATACTATGTAATAGACTGGGTCCTGTTTTGGATAAGTTGGTGTCCCAAAACCAGACGGCGTTTATCAAAGGTAGATCTATAGGGGATGGTATTTTGTTAGCTCATGAATTAATTAGAGGCCTTGGAAGAAAGGATAACAAATACATGTGTATTAAAGTGGATTTAAAGAAAGCATACGATTCGATTAATAGAGATTTTGTTATTCATATGATAAGAAGTTTGGGTTTTCCAGATAAATGGACTAAAATTATTGAAAACCTAATTAAGACTCCAGTTTTCTCTATCATTGTTAATGGAGAAGCACATGGTTTCTTTAAAAGTTCTAATGGTCTCAGACAAGGAGACCCGCTTTCCCCTATCCTTTTTACTCTGGTTATGGAATACTTTACGCTACTAATGGAGGAAAAAGTTAGGGGTGGTTTGATCTCACCAGTAACAGACTTTGGTAACAAATTGACTCATCTGATTTACGCTGACGACATCATTCTTTTTACTAAAGCTAACGTGCAAACTGCGACTGCTATTAACGAAGTGTTTAAAACCTTGAAAACGGTTACTGGTTTGGAATTAAGTGTTGAGAAATCTAACATCTTTTTTGGGCAAGGGGTGGATTGTTGCACAGACATCTGTTCGATCCTCAACATTCAATAATCAACCCTTCTTATAAGGTATTTGGGTATTCCTCTGTCTAGTGCTAACTTGAGGGATAAGGATTGTTCTCCTTTAATAGAGAAGATTAAAGTTAGGATTGGCAGATGGGAAACAAAAATGTTGAGCTTAGCAGGGAGACTGGAACTTATAAAATCTACCATATATCCTATAATACAATTTTGGATGCAATGTTTCTGTCTTCCAGTTGTTACTGTTCAAAAGATTAAACATTTGATTTTAAATTTTCTTTGGAAAAGTCGCAGTAGTAAGATCCCTTGGGAGGTCTTATGTAAACATAAAGTAGAAGGAGGTATGGGACTGAGAAACTTAGAAGAGATGAATAGAGCGCTATATATCAAATTGATTTGGAAAATTATCAACTTAGAAGGTATTTGGGCGGTTTTTATGCATGGCAAATATATAGGGCTTAAAAGTTTCTGGGATACTAACCAGCGTTCGGATGACTCCGGAGTGTGGAAATTCATTTTGAAGAATAGACACGAAGCTTTGAATTGCCTTTCCCTTAATATTGTAGACGGCAAAACCACTTCGTTATGGTATGATCCATGGTTAAATGGGAGTTCTATTATGGAACGCATTGGAAGGGATACTGCTTTTAGAACAGGTACAGAAAATTTGACGCTCAGTAGGATTTTAAGAAATGGTGAGTGGAAGTGGGACTTGTATAGCTTTTTATTCCAAATTCAGACATAAATTGAAGATGTCAAGATTCACAATAACAAGGAGAGGGATTTCTGGTCTTGGAAGTGCTCTAAGGATGGGCAATATCAGTTTAAAAAAGTTTGGAATTCGGTACGTACCAGGTTTGATACTAAGTTTTGGGCGCCTACGGTCTGGAACAAAATTCATGTTCCTAAAATGGCGGTATGCCTTTTTAAAGCCATTAATGATTTTCTCTTGACTTAAGAAAGATTAATTCAGAAGCAGATAGTGGTGGATCAGAATTGTGTGTTCTGTAATAGTCACATTGAAAATATAGACCATCTATTTTTTCAATGTGAGTTTACAGAAAAGATTTGGCTTTAGAGTTGTAAAAAGTTTTTCGTTAAGCCGAAAAGTCTATTTTCTTTCATTTTGAAGGAAGATTTATTGAAAATTGTTTCTATATCTAGCTCTCAAAATCTCAATTCAGATTTGTTTCAACTTTCGCTTTCAGTTTGCGTCTGGCATATTTGGAAAGAAAGAAACGAAAGGATTTTCCAGAAACGGTTTACTAATGGGTCGAAGATTTGCTTAAAAATTTTCCAGTCTATGAATATCAGAATGGCAAAATCAAAATATTTCAAGAACATCACTGGCATGAATACAGATATTGCTTTGAAATGGGGATTTACCTCCCAACGCTGAATTGGGGATTCAATTATAATTTCTGTTTCCTTTGCCACTTTCATGTTCCTATGTCTTCTGGCTTCAGTTTTCTGAGTACCTGTTTTATTTACAAGGCTTTTTCTTTCCCTCTCTCTAAATTACATTATAATTTACTTTCATCTAAAACTATTTAGTAGCTTTTAAGTATACAGATCTGCAGGTTGCTCTAAGTGACTGTGGTTTCGTCCTGGATAACAAGACATTGATTTATTATGAGGACAAATTAGAAGATTCAAAGGAATCAACTCTACTAAGGATAAAAGTAGCTGTTTATTTTGGGTTATCAAAGACTTATCTTGCTTAATGACGTCTCAAGGAAGTGTTGCTGTTCCTTTTTGTCTTGCAAAAATCTCAGATCTGTGTTGAAACTCAGATCTGAACTTGAGCATAAGTGATTGTCGAAGATTGTTAAGAATTCTTCAGTAACCCTGTCATGAACTTATAAACTTCGTTAGTCTGAAGCTCAAGGAACTAAGTAGAAGACAATTCAGATAGTATGCTTACTTAATGGTTTCTGGAGGGATCGTAGACCGTCTTTCAGCTGATTATGTTAGAGAGGTTGCTGCTGTTACGTCTCTACGAAGTAAATGGAGGAGTTTGATCTTTGATGGCAGCCATTTCTGTTTCTTTTAGGCTGTTTTGGAAATAATTGAGTTATGAAGTAAATGAAGGTGTCGTATTGCCTTTTTTTTCTACGAGATGAGTGTGGAACAATCTGGAGACTTCCAGTCTTTCGGGCCTGCTTTAGGGTTTTGGGCTGTATTAGTATGGGCCTATCTTGTATTGTTTTTTTTTGTGTTTTGTTTTGTCTTTGGGCCTGCTACTGGCTTTTGTACTTTTGTTTTGTTGGACCTGGTTTATTTTTAATAGAAAATTTGAGCCCTTTTTCAAAAAAAAAAATCTATTTCTGTGATTAGAGTATTTGTTTGATTATTTATATTTCAAAACAAAAATTGAAACCATCACAATAGATCAAAACAGATTAAAATTTCAACCAAAAATTCAACCAGAATACCATCCATGATCAACATATTTTCATTCAGAGAATAAAATCATACAGAAAAACTTAATGTAATTTTTATATAAAATAACTTGACTACCCTTAACTTGGGTCTTAATGCCTCAAATCTCATAAGTGATTAATCACTCACCTTCCTCTTCTCTTCCCCGAGAATGCTTAAGCTTAAAACAGTGTGAGTTTAGCTTTTCTTTTTTTCTTTCTATTTCTCTGTTTTCTCTCAGAAACAAACTGCTGCTATCCTCTCATTTTAAAAACATTTAGCTAGGGTTTAGTAGAGAGAAAAGCCCATTTTATCCTCATACAATTTAGAGAATTATGTATATGTGTTTATGGCTAAATGTGCCATTTTCTTTTTGATTTCTATTTCAGGTAGAACAGTTGTGTTTCTTCTTTTCTTGGTACATGCCATTTGCATGTTTCTTATGCACATTATTTTCATGTGACTTAGCTTCATTGTGTATTTCTTTAAATCTCAATTGTTCACTCATATCTCTCTTTATAAATTTAATTCCTAGCTATTTTTTTAACCATTTGTTTTTCTCTTGATTTATTTTAAAAATGTATTTATGCACAATTAATACTAAACTGGTTTTACTCAATTTAATTACCAGAAACACTTATTTTATCACTTGATATTTCTCTGGCTACTCATATTTAATATATATATATGAGATATGTGTATGTAAAACTCACTCATATTTTATCATTTTCTTCTCATTATTATTCATTGAAAAATCACTATCCTCTTATTTAATTATTTCACTTACTCTTAATATTTATTTTCAAACTATTCTATTCTTTAAATATTTCCTATTAACTACTTTTCATTTTTCTTTTCAAAATTATTTTCATCTCAATAATTTGGGTCTTCACATACTCTCCTCCTAAAAGGAATTGTGTCCCACAATTATTATATTATTTTTTTCATTACATAATATAATTTTATTTCATAAATTTCAGAAACTCATGCATTCAAAACCAATCAAATACACATAAGTAACATTTAAATCTATTATAATTTTAGGCATACCTTTAAGCAGAAAATAGATTAGGATATTTATCCTTCATTCTATCTTCAGCCTCCTATGTACAATCATTTTTATCTAAACTCCACTAGATTTTAACCAATTTAATTATTTTATTCCTTAATTTCTTTTCTTCTCTAGCTACAATGCCTACTGGTTCTTTCTTATAAATCAAATTTTCTTGAATTTCAACATGTGTAGGAGATTCAAGAATGGTCTCCTTATCATGCACCCATTTTCTCAATTGAGATACATGAAATACATCATGTATATTACCCAATTCCTCTGGCAACTTTAGCTTATAAGCCAAAGTTCCTATTCTTTGAATAATTTCATATGGACCTATATATCTTGGTGTTAATTTTCCTGCCTTGCCAAATCTCAGTATTTTTCTCATTGGTGAGACCTTGAGAAATACATAATTTCCTACCTCAAACTCCACTGGCCTTCTCCTTTTATCTGCATATGCTTTTTGTCTTTCTTGTGCTGCTCTCATTCTCTGCCTCACTAATTCAATTCTTGTAGAAGTTTCCTTGACATGTTCTGGTCCAAGCAATACTCTTTCACCTACCTCCATCCCACATGCAGGAGATAAACAAGGCTTTCCATACAAGGCCTCAAATGGAGCCATACCTATAGTGGATTGGTAGCTATTGTTATAAGAAAATTCAGCTAAGTAGAGATGATCTTCCCAGCTGCCTCCAAAGTCAAGTATACATGCTCTAAGTAAATCCTCTAAAATCTTGTTAGCAATCACATTGCCCATATATTTGTGGGTGGTAGGCTGTGCTTAAGCTTAATTCTGTCCCTATGGTTTCTTGAAAGCTACCCCAGAACCTTGAAGTAAATAAGGTGTCTCTATCACTAATGATAGTCTTGGAGATGCCGTGTAATCTTACTATCTCTTTCACAAATAATTGAGCTAACTTGTGAGCATTTCTGTTTGAATTCACTGGAATAAAATGTGTTGTTTTTGTGAGCCTATCAACCACTACCCAAATACTATCATTGCCTCTTCTTGTTCTTGGCAAGCCATCCACAAAATCCATTGAAATGCTTTCCCATTTCCAGGTAGGCACTTCTAAAGGTTGCAGTAGGCCTGAGGGTCTCTGTAATCTGCCTTGACTTGTTGGCAGGTTAAACACTTTGCTACATATTTTGCCACTGCTCCTTTCATTCCTGGCCACCAATAATTCCTTTTAAGATCATGGTACATTTTTGTACCACCTGGATGTATGGTGTATTTTGTTTTGTGATGCTCATCCATAACCTCTTGCTTCAGTTCTTCCACATTGGGTATGCAGAACTTCCCTTTCTTCCTTAAGTAGCCTTTATCATCAACTTCATAATTTTCCACTGATATACCTTGTGATATCTTGTCCTTCTTTTCTTTCAAATTAGCATCTTGACTCTGCATTCTTCCTATTTTATCAACTAGGGTTTATCTTAAGGAGATGAGACTTAATTTCCCATAGTCAATCATGTCACTGTGTGCCTTATCTGATGCATTAATTTCTTTCTTTATTTCTACTTCACTGAGGATTGTTAATTCCTTGAATTCAGTCATCATTAAACTTGCCAATCTTGCTTGATGCCTACTCAATGCATCTGCCACTTTGTTAGCTTTTCCAGGAGTATATAATATATCAAGATCATAGGCAGCTAAAAATTCTACCCACCTATGTTGCCTCATGTTCAAGTCTTTTTAGGAAAACAAATACTTAAGTGATTTATGGTCTGTAAACATTTCAAATTTAGTACCTAACAAGTAGTGTCTCCATAGCTTCAATGCATAAACAACATCAGCAAGTTCTAAGTCATCTGTGGCATACCTAGTTTCATTTGGCTTGAGTTGCCTTGATGCATATGCTATGACTCTTCCATGTTGCATGAGTACTTCCCCTAACCCAGACCCACTAGCATCTGTATACACCACTAATCCTTCATTTCCCTCTAGAACTTGCAAGACTGGGGCTTCCATTAATGCTTTCTTCAATGATTCAAAAGCTTGTTCACACTTTTCTGTCCATACATATGGTTGTTCCTTTTTGGTTAGTTTGGTCAGTGGAATGGCTATCCTTGCAAAGTCTTTTATAAACCTTCTATAGTAACCTGCCATTCCTAAAAATGATCTCACCTCAGTCACTGATTTGGGTCTACTCCATGATTGCACTGCCATGACTTTATTTGGGTCTACACTAACCCCCTGTTAAGATATAATGTGTCCCAAAATTTAACTTCATTTTGCCAAAATGTGCACTTAGTAAATTTTTCCTTTAAATTTTGTGCTCTTAATCTTGACAAAACCAGATGCAAGTGCTTTGCATGTTCCTCTTCTGATTTTGAATATACCAGTATATCATCAATAAAGACAACTACAAATTTATCTAGAAAATCTCTAAATGTCCTATTTATTCAATCTACAAAATAGGATGGTGCATTTGTCAATCCAAAATGCATTACTAAAAATTCATATAGACCATACCTTGTATTGAATGCAGTGTATTTATACTTTCTTCCTCTACCTTCATTTGATGAAATCCAGAGGCTAGGTCTAGCCTTGAAAAGATTTTTGCTCCATTTAATTGGTCAAATAAATCATCAATTCTGGGGAGTGGGTATTTGTTCTTGATGGTGACTTTATTTAATTCCCTGTAATCAATACACATTCTCATTGTACCATCATGCTTCTTCACAAATACCACTGGAGAACCCCAGTTTGAACTGCTAGGCCTTATGAAGCCTTTCTGCTCCAATTCCTCCAATTGCTGTTTTAATTCCACTAATTCTTTTGGACCCATTCTGGTAGGCTTCTTGATGATAGGACTTGCTCCTAGAATTAATCTTATTTGAAATTCAACTTGCCTATTTTCTGGACTCCTACAACCTCTCCAAAGACATCTGGGTACTCACTTATTACTTCTAAATCTTCTAGAGTCAATTCTTTTTCAATCATGCTCCATATTTGATTAAGGCAATTTATCTTGGCTGTTTCACTCATGACTATAATATTTTTACCATTTTCTGTTTTCAAAGAAATAGTAAAATTTTCTAAATTCAAAATTGCTTTGAATTTACTCAACCAATCTACCCCTAGAATAATTCCTATTCCAGGATATTTCAACAAAAATAAATTAGATTTAAACATATTTCCACCTATGTTTAATTCTACTCCGAAACATCTTAATCCTAGCAGGCAAGAGCTACCTCGGGGACTCTGAATAAACAAAGGCGTTTCAACTAAATTGCATGTGAGAGCCAATTTATCCACTATGTCTTGTGATATTAAAGAATGTGTAGCCCCAGTGTCATATATAACTGAGATTGGATAATTTTTAATTAGAAGTATACCTTCCAATTGTCCAGAATTTCCCACTGCACTTGTTTTTGCTTTGCCTTCTAATGCTCCTACCTTTGCTCCTTTCTTGAACTATGGGCAATTCCTTTTGATATGACCTTCTTTCCCACAATTATAGCAACTGAATGGGGTCTTCTTAGCTGCTTGACACCTATTGCTCATGTGTCCTTCTTTGCCACAGTTGTAGCAAGTAACTTTCTTCTTAATTTCCCCAGTGGCTGCTCCTTCAACTTTCTTATCTACATTCTTATGGTCATAAGGACGTGCTATATTTTTCCCTTTCTTTTGATTATTAGCCCTCATGTTCCTAAGTTTCTCTCTTGCATTATCATGTTGTTTAAAAGAAAGAGTGAGATCTATGACTTGATCAAATGTTTTGTCTTTGTATGGTAGCATTGCTCTACTTAAACCAGCATTAAGTCCTTGAATAAATCTTGAATTCTTTGATTCCTCATTCCCTATGAGCATGGTTCCATACTTAGACAAGCTCTCAAATTTTTGAGTGTATTCAGTCACACTCATTGGTCCTTGTCTCAACCTTATGAATTCCTCAAGCAGTGTTGCCTTAGCTGTTGCTGGGACAAATCTTGTCTCAAGCATCTCCTTGAATTGATCCCATGTTATCCCATTTTCTGGTCTTCCTGTGATGATTACCTCCCACCAATCTAGTGCTGCTCCCATGAGCCTTCTGGAAGCTATTTGCCTCTTCCTTTGATCATTTATTTGCATGTCTACAAATATTCATTCTAAGGTCCTCAGCCATGTTTGCACACCCATGACTACTTCAGTGCCTTCAAAATCCTTGCCTCCTAAATTTGAAAATGTTTTCGATAGCTTAGCTAACTCCTCATGAGGATTTTCTTCCCTCTGCACTGCTCCTTCCCTAAATGCCTTCACCAAATCTTGCAAATTGACCAATGGTGTTGCATTAGAGGATCCTGCTGTAGTGCTTGGTGGTCTTCCTACCATAATTCACTATTCAATTGCATAGCTAGTTAGTCTTGTTTCTAATTTAATTATTTCAGCAATTTATTCCTATTGAGAATATTATATTTATTATTTAAATTTTTTTTCATATGCTATGTTCTTGTTAACATAGCTCTAATACCAACCGTAGTGACCCACTTCTCTTATCATTTATTTGCAGTGATTTTCAGATGAGTTTTTTTTACACAATATAAAACAATGGATCACTTCTCTTAATTAATTCCCCAAGATCTAGAATTTTACCAATATAAAAATATTAGTATATAGATCAAATCATGTCATTTATATATATGAAGATATATAAATGTTTCTTTGCCTATCAAAGTAATTAAAATAGCAAAGAAATTCAATCACATAATATTTCTCACATTTGAGAGATTTTGTGTCACATAGCCATTTCTACTTTTTAATCTTCTTTTTTTTAAATTTAGGCCTGATAAATATTTAACTCAAATATGACCTCTTATTATTTTCTTGTTTTATTTCCCAACTTGTTCTATAGCCTAGATTATTTGATTCTTGGATTTACAAGCCATACATTTGATTTCTGGGATTTTGTATTTGATACTTATTGTTTTTTATTAAATAAAGGGTGTTTAAAACAACTCATGCATATTAGTTTAGCACGAGATTCTTATTTCAAACACAACATTTTTATGTCAGATAAAATGCTCATATTCTGGTTTATAAAGTATGCAATGATCATATTTATAATAAGGTAGTAAACTAGTCTAAAGGCCAAGCAGAGGAAAACAATACAATTGAACAAAATGCCAACTCAAACCAACATACTAAATGGAGACTTAGCATATACATGAAGACAGTATGCTCAAGGCAATGTCAAAAATCAGACCAATGCAAAACTTTCAAATGAACCTATAATGAAGGCAACTGATGTTCTCTAAGTAAATAATAAATGATAGTGATTAATATGCTGTGGAGTGATGGACATGCTTATTACAAACAAGATCACATGATACTACAAACTACAACAGGTTTAACTATAACCAAATGCAACCAGACTTGAATCAAGTATCTAGATAATGGGGTTTAGTTCATTATAGTTGCAGTGAAGCCTGCAAGTACTAAGCATGCATATGAACTTATTACCCAAAGCAATACAAGTTTTTATTGGAAAATCAAATGCCCAGATAGGATTACAGGCTATGTCTTCAAGCTTTTGCATGTGCTTGTATCAATTACAAGTCATGATTAGGCTCTACTGGTTAACCAAGGCTTTATTCTACCCATTCACTTAAAACTTTGGCACGTATTTATTCAAGAACAATTTCAATATTATAATTGAAGCAAAACAAATATGTCAAGGAGAACATATCCACATATCAGATTATATAGCATGTTCTCATCCATCTCAATCCATCAGATTACTTCAGAATCTATTACTTAAATCCATAACTCACAAGCACATCTGTTACTTAAATAAAAAATCCTCAAGCACATATAATACTTCAGTTTTTACATGTTCTTTTCAAAACCCAGTAAAAATCATATTCTAAGAAATACATAAGACAAAAAAGAGTTTGCCTAACTTATTTATTACAATAATACTGCTACTTTTCTTAAGCATTTTAAATTCATCAAGATCTTCAAATATCCATGCAAGCAAGCTACTCATGCATCTTTCCCTGCAGCAATACTTTGAATTGCCTCAATAAAATAAGACACCCCAAATATTGCAAAGGCAACAAATAGGGTCAGAAATAAATTCTGGTGTGAGTGAAATCAAGGATTAAAAATAACTTGTAAATTACTATGACTGGGTAGAAAGCTCATATATTTGATGCTATTCATTTTCATATTAAAACTAGAGTATATGTATATTTAAACTTTATCTAACAATCATACATCCAAGCATTCATCCATCCCACTTCATTCAGTTGTACATGCACAAGCTCCTATGGAATAACATCCTAAATTCCATAGCATAATTTCTCAACCTCATTTTCATTTTATTTGGTCTGAAACTCTTGCCATTGAACACCATGTGTGCATTGTAAAGGGGCTCAGTTCTGTTAACCTTTTACACAGAGGCCTATAGGACTTAAGCAACTCATGCACATACCCATCATCCACCTGATGATGAATAGATCCAGGCACTACTCCTAAATTATTTTATAATTTAGAGACCACGCTTATTTATTTTCTGAGGAATTTTTCTTTTTAATTTCCAGAAATGCTTATGTTCTTTCCTTCATTACATAAATCAAAAATTATGGATCTCACTCAAAGATTGCATCCAGGCACTCAAAGCATTCATACAAAATTCCACAACTTATTTCAAAGTCACTTTTTGCTTAATCATATTTTCTAAAACCAGCTTATATATATTTATATATTTATTTATTTCTAGAAATTTTTCCATTGCTTGCATAAATCTGGTGAAATCATATAAAATACTATATTTATTTTACTGTGGACATAGGATATGGTTTTTGAGAAAAACCCATAAAAAACATATTGGCTTGTGATCTGAACAAATCAGCACATATTTGTAATATTGCATTGTTCATATCATTTTTAATATAGACTAGGCATAAGCATGAATCTCATTATTCACACTGCCTATTTCTTTTCTTTCATTGATACCCTATTTCTTAGTAAAACATTTAGTTCATTTTCATATAAAAACTAGAATATAAAATCTATTTCTATGATTAGAGTATTTGTTTGATTATTTATATTTCAAAACAAAAATTGAAACCATCACAATAGATCATAACAGATTAAAATCTCAACCAAAAATTCAACCAGAATACCATCCATGATCAACATATTTTCATTTAGAGAATAAAATCATACAAAAAAACTTAATGTAATTTTTATATAAAATAACTTGACTGCCCTTAACTTGGGTCTTAATGCCTCAAATCTCATAAGTGATTAATCACTAACCTTCCTCTTCTCTTCCCTGAGAATGCTTAAGCTTGAAAACGGTGTGAGTTTAGCTTTTTTTTTCTTTTTTCTATTTCTCTGTTTTCTCTTAGAAACAAACTACTGCTATCCTCTCATTTTTAAAACATTTAGCTAGGGTTTAGTAGAGAGAAAAGCCCATTTTATCCTCATAAAATTTAGAGAATTATGTATATATGTTTATGGCTAAATGTGCAAATTTTTTTTGATTTCTATTTCAGGTAAAACAGTTGCCTTTCTTCTTTTCTGGGTACATGCCATTTGCATGTTTCTTATGCACATTATTTTCAAGTGACTTAGCTTCATTGTGTATTTCTTTAAATTTGAATTGTTCACTCATATCTCTCTTTATAAATTTAATTCCTAGCTATTATTTTTAACCATTTGTTTTTCTCTTGATTTATTTTTAAAATGTATTTATGCACAATTAATACTAAACTGGTTTTATGCAATTTAATTATCAGAAAGATTTATTTTACCACTTGATATTTCTCTGGCTACTCATATTTAATATATATATATATATATATATGTGAGATATTTGTATGTAAAACTCACTCATATTTGATCATTTTCTTCTCATTATTATACATTGAAAAATCACTATCCTCTTATTTAATTATTTCACTTACTCTTAATATTTATTTTCAAACTATTCTATTCTTTAAATATTTCTTATTAACTGCTTTTCATTTTTCTTTTCAAAATTAATTTCATCTCAATAATTTGGGTCTTTACAATACCAAAAGGTTCATACTTAACCCATTAAAGCTATGCATTAAGGACTATTAGCAAGGGCTAATTGGTTTGTAGTGAACCCATGAAAACTATATCCGGATTAAGAATTGACATCAGTCAATATGTTCCTAGTAAACCCATGAAAACTAGGATAACAGAGTAACTAATGGAAGTATTAGTGGGTTCCTAGTCAACCCATGAAAACTAGGATGTGAAGTGAGTTACTGGATAGGTCCAAAGGTTCCTAGTCAACCCATGAACACTAGGATAAGGTAATTATTTATTGGAATGACTAATTGGTTCAGGGTGACCCATGAATTAATTAAGTTAATCGGCAGGAGCTTTTAGGTTCTTAGTGATCCCATGAAAACTATGAGTAGGACAGGGTGCTCTTTAATTATTTAAAGGTTATTAGTAAACTCATGAAAACTATAAGAAAATCTTAATTATTTTCAAGTATGTATATCATCATAATAGTTTGAAAATGTATGTTTTAACCATTGTGGATGCGGAGTATAGTATATGGTTTTATAAAGGCTTTAGGATATTAGTGAGGGGAAACCATTGTGGATGCTTGAGTATAGTATAGTATAGTATGCGGAGTATAGTATATGGTATCACTAGATATTTAAAAAGGATTGAGATGTTAGATTATTATTCATACCAGGCTTTATGTCTGACTAGAAGTTTTTGTTTTCCCCTTAAACTTTCGGGTACTCAATTGATTTTGAGTAGTTTGAGATTTAAGGCTTTCGGGTTTCCTCTTAGACGAACAAAGCTTCCGAAGGCGTGTAGGAGGCAGATAGTTAATTAAAGTTTTGTTTCCGTTGTGTGTTTTGTTTGTAAAGGTAGATTTATTGGCCTTACTATATACTCTGATCAACCAAGGGGGCATCTTCATATGTCGCTCTTGGCGTATTTGTTATAATTAAATTTTGCTGAACATGGTTAACTTAATTTGGGGATTTTGTAATTAACGTGAAATGTTTTGATTTGAATGTGGAAATATGTTTTTGAATTGTTAAATTTTTTACATATTTCTATGATCTGTGTATCGATGAATCTAACACCGCCGTATTTGGTCGCCGAAGATTAATAACTATAGATGACTGCAGCATCCATAGCTGTTAGTTTTGGGCCTCCAAGTAAGGGGATGTTACAAGTTGGTATCAGAGCATAGGTTTATGAAACTTTAAAAGAAAAGTTAAACTTAAAAGCTTTTTCAAACATAATCCAATGAATTTAAAATTTAGATCGGTGTTTGGGTTAACGCTATAGTATCGTACTTGTATTTGATATATAGGTATATATCTAAGTACGTATTCCCTTCTCTCTTAGACCGTTCTTGTGTATCTTACCAGGGTTCATATGCAAATATACGAGAAATAAGAAATGAAGGCTAGAAACGGAAGAGGAAATCTGGGTGGAGGAAGCACCACAACCAATGGAAATGCTCGACCTAATACTCGGAGAAACCAAGGTCAACAGGCTATTGCTAATCAAAATGATGAGGCCAATATAGGTGCTGGAAATCCACCAATAGATGTTGGAATGTTGTATCGGTTGTTGGCTAATCTTTTGCAAGCAGGAGCTGTTGGGAATGTTGGTGAAGTTAATCTTGTAGTTTCAGATGGTTATAATTATGCTAAGCTGAGCCAAGACAACATCAGTCTTGGTGGGAAGCCGTTTGTTGTAACGAAAGATGCTGTTGAAGTAGAGAATTAGCTATTGAACTGTCACAGTATCTTTACAGACTTAGGCTTGAATGATGGAGAGAAGAGAAGGCTAGCCTCTAGACAGTTGCAAGGGTTAGTGCTTTAGTGGTGGAACAGTGAGATGGCCGGAGTGCCAGAGGAAGTGTTGACATTGGCTGACTTCAGGAAGAGGTTTGAGCAGAGGTTTTTGTCTGTGGTTGCCAAATCGGCGTTGATGTGGAAGGTTATGGATCTTATCCAAGGACAGATGTTTGTGATCGAGTATGCTGCTAAGTTTGATGATCTATCTCAATATGGTTATGCTTTGGTTGACACTAATGTCAGGAAGAATGAGAGATTCATTAGAGTTTGAGGCCAGAGCTTGGCAGAATAGCTATGACTCACATTAGGGAACCTTATCATGTGATGGTGGAGATGACCGTCCGCCATGAGGAGATGCTTGCTGTTTCAGCTAGGGAGAATTCAGTGGAGTTCCAAGATTCTCAGGGAAGAAAAGGGAAATTCTTTAAAAGAAAGGAGTCCAGCAGAGGGAGGCTACTAAGAAGGCAAAGGCTGATTTGGTGTGGTATAAGTGTGATAAGAAGGGCCATTATGCCCATGAGTGTAGAACTGGAAAAGAAAAGAAGCCTACGGAGAAGAAGAACGTAAAATGCTTCAACTGTAACCAAGTTGGGCATTATAAGAACCAGTGTCCAGAACCAGTCAGGGCGGACATAGGGAAGGTGTTTGCTATTGGACCACCGTCTTTATAGACCTACTACAATAAAGAAAGAAAAGTGCATGATGGAAGGTACGCTTTTGATTCAGAGTATACCAGGGTACTTTTTGATACTGGTGCGTCGCATTCATTTATATCACAGTATTTGGTTGATAGGTTATGTACAGAACCCACCTACCTTTTTACTACCTTAAGGGTTGCGAATCCAATAGGAGGATATGCAACTCTTTGGATGAGATGTGACCAGTTAGAACTTGATTTGTTATGTCATAAGTTTGCATGCAGCTTGTATGTTTTTGATTTTGTGGATTTCGGGATAAACTGGGTGGCCGTGCTTATTAAAAATCTAATGGACTTATATAAATGGTTAAGAAATTAAACATAAGGGCATTAGGGTAAATAACCATTCTCCCCACTCTTATAGTATTCTCATTAAGTTATACACGTTCATTTTACTTATAAACAAAAACTTATAACCATAAGAAGCAAGCAAGGCCAGCCATTAGAAGAGAAGATAAAATCAACTAAAAGCTAGGATTCAAGTTAGAAGGAATCAGTCTCAATCATACTTCAATTTCCTTATCCAATCTAAGGTGAATAATAATTTCTACATCTTTATTTTGACTTTTACATCATATGGTTTCAGATTTAAGGATAAATCTGTTTTATGATATATATTGAATGATGATATGCTTGTTTATTATTTATATGTGTCTAAATAAGGTTGTTTAATAAGGGATATACACGGTTTTAGGGCAAAACCAAGATGAAATGATTCTTAAAAGCCATGGGAAAATTTTATGTTATAGAAAACATGATTTTGGAGATGGGTTTCGATTGCCATAATTTTCTGAATTTATGTGGAATTTATATAAATTTTCTAGTGAAGAAAATGATTTATTGGGTTATAAATTATTTACGGCTAAAATAATTATAAATTGGGTTTGAAATTTTTGTATGTTGGAAAACATATTAAATTAGATTTTCTGGTACTTTTCCAAATTTTTCCTAAATGTTTTGATGAATATATAAAATTGTTTAAGGTATGGGACTTAAATGTTTTATATGTTTATTAAGGAAAAGGGGCAATTTATAAAATAAAATTATTATTTATTTCTGAAATTAGTGGGTGCACTTTTCTGAAAAGTATTTGTTAACCAATCAGAATTTGACAAACAAAGGCTAGTTTGTTGGAAAATTATCCTTTTTAAGTAAAAAAAATAAAGAAATCGTACTTTTAGCATGTTTCAGCCTTTTACAGCATTAAACCTTCTGATCCAGACCTTTCGACATGGTCGAGAGGTTCATAGCTTTCGACAAAGTCAAACCAATGCATATGGTATCAAGTTACTTAGTAGGTAATGAATTGGATATGGTCGAAGGGTTCTTAGTTGAAAGGTTGATGGCCAAAGAGGTTGGGGTATGTTTGTTTTATAAACTAAAGCTTTCACCTGCTTTGCTTTCGAATTAGAGCTTTCGAATTAGAGCTTTCGACTTGGTTGCTTTAAACCAAGTCAAATGTTTGAAATAAAGGTTTTAAACCTTTCGACACAGTCGAAAGGTTATTACTGCTTTACCACCATTTTGTTTTGAAACCTTTCGACATAGTCGAAAGATTACTGCCACTTATCAGCGTTTTGTTTTGGACCTTCCAACACAATCGAAAGGTCTTTTCCGCTTTTTCCAACCTTTCGAAATCATTGCTTTCGACAAAGATGAAAGGTTTACTATCTTTAAAAACCAGCTGCTTCTCCCATTGCTTTCGAAAGGTATCAAAGCTTTTGACTTAGATGATTTACCTTGTTTTATAATTGAAGTATAACCAGCTTTCAAAGAAGGTGTTTTAAAAGGCGGAGGTCTATTGTTTTGAATGAAATGTTTTAAAGCTTTCAAAGCAGACATTCAACACGGTCGAAAGGTTGCTTCCATTGTAGTTAAAAGGTTTTACAAGAGGATCTTCCGCATGTTTTAACTTGAACCCAGTAAGTCTTCGAAAGGTTTATACTTCAAGAGTTGAATGCTTTCGAAAGGTTTGAATTGCTGAATGGTTTCGAAAGGTTTGGATTCAAAAGGTTGTTTTAAAGACCATTCAAAAAGGTCGAAAGG
Organism: Allium fistulosum; assembly: GCA_030737815.1. Taxonomy (NCBI): domain Eukaryota; kingdom Viridiplantae; phylum Streptophyta; class Magnoliopsida; order Asparagales; family Amaryllidaceae; genus Allium; species Allium fistulosum. The sequence goes on from CM060905.1 coordinate 672,694,364, forward strand.
TTAGGTTTTGAAAGGTTTGAAAAACCATACTCTAAATTATAAGGAAAAACCCGCAGCTTATATGTATATGAGTTTTGTAATGCTTTAAGTATGTAATTTTGAAGAAGTATATCCTTGATAAAAATATAAGTTAAAAGTGTTAACTATGTTATGATATGTAATTCATGGACTTAAACCAACAGGAGTGGTATTGTTAAATTACTGATTTGCTTCTTCAATTATCAATATATTCACATTATAACCTATAATTGGATTTTGGGGGAAAACGGGTAGAATAACCAGCTAGGTTAACTCAATAGTGAATATAAATTACTTAAACTCCTAAATGAGTAGAATTACATCCAAGGAGTCAGGGTGACCAAAAATATAGGATGCCTAAACTTTGTAGTTATTGGAGGTAAACCCAAAAGTTTTATAGTAAACCCATAAAAACTATGATAAGGTAGATATAGGTGCATACCAAACGGTTCATAGTAAACCCATGAAAACTATGATAAGTAGTTATTGGTGCATACCAAATGGATCGTAGTAAACCTGTGAAAACTATGATAAGGTAGTTATTGGTGCATACCAAAAGGTTCATAATTAACCCATGAAAACTATGCATTAAGGATAGTTGGCAGGGGCTAATTTGTTTGTAGTGGACCCTTGAAAACTATATCCAGATTAAGAATTGACATTAGTCAATAGGTTCCTAGTAAACCTGTTAAAACTAGGATAAGAGAGTGGCTAATGGAAGTATTAGTAGGGTCCTAGTCGACCAATTTAAATTAGGATGTAAAATGAGTTACTGGATAAGTCCATAAGTTCCTAGTCAACCCATAAAAACTAGGATAAGGTAATTAGTTATTGGAATGACTAATAGGTTCTGGGGGACCCATGAATTAATTAAGTTAATTGGCAGGAGCTTTTAGGTTCATAGTGATCCCACGAAAACTATGAGCAGAATAGGGTGTTCTTTAATTATTTAAAGGTTATTAGTAAACCTATGAAAACTAAAAGGAAATCTTAATTATTTTCAAGTAAGCATATCATCATAATATTTTGAAAATGCATGTTTTAACCATTGTGGATGCAGGAGTACATTATATGGTTTTATAAAGGCTTTATCTTATTTATGAGGGGAAAACCCGTTCTGCTAAGCAGTGTCGTCTCACTAGATATCTAAAAAGGATTGAGATGTTAGATTATTATTCATACCAGGCTTTATGTCTGACTCAAAGTTTTTGTTTTCCCTTTAAACTCTCGGGTACTTAATTGATTTTGAGTAGTTTGAAATTTAAGATTTTCTGGTTACCTCTTAGACGAATAAAGCTTCCGGAGGCATGCAGGAGGCAGATAGTTAATTAGAGTTTTCTTTGTGCTATTTGTTTTGTTTGTAAAGGAAAATTTATTCGCCTTACTATACACTCTGATCAACCAAGGGGGCATCTTCATATGTCGCGCTTGGGATTTGTAATAATTATATTTTGTTGAACGTGTTAACCTAATTTAGGGATTTTGTAACGAAAATGAAATGTTTTGATTTGAATGTGGAAATATTTTTTTGAATTGTTAAAATTTTTACATATTTCTATGATCTGTTTATTGATGAATCTAACACCGCCATATTTGGTCGTCGAAGAATAATAACTACGGATCACTACAGCATCCGTGGCCATTAGTTTTGGGCCTCTAAGTAGGGGGATGTTATACAATGCCGACCCAGAGCAACACCATGCTGACCCGAAGTAGAACCTGAAGTAGAACCCGAAGCGAACCCTATGCCGACCAGAAGTAGAACCCGAAGCAACTCTATGCCGACCTGGAGTAACAATGCTGACCCAAAGCAACACCATGTCGACCCGTAGTAGAACCCGTGCTGTGCCTTTCTCCATGTCCTACGTCTTTTAATCATCGACTATACTTAATCCTAGCTTCATATCCGTAATTGATTATCCATCCTTCTATTTGAACCAAATCCAAAATATTCCAGCCTCGATAACCGTGAAATCTATTGGGTTAAATCCACTTGTATACTGCCTTGCTAAAAGTCGGGTTAACATAAGGGAAGCAAAGGAGGGAATCTTCAAGATCCAAGAAGAACCACCATTCAAGAATCACAAATTCACATTTCAAATGTCTAACTTGACAATAACTCAACAAAAATTAAGGGAAGCCCACCATCCGCATAATGACCTCCTAATAATAACTTCTCAAATTGGACTCTCTGTGGTGACGAAAAAATTGATAGACATTGAAAGTGCAAAAAATGTCATTTCAAACATGCATTTGACCATATAAATATTCCGGAAGGGAAGATGGAACCAAGCCTTGAGCCGAACTTTGGGTTTAGTAATAAAGGATCGACTCTAATGGGGAAGATAAAGCTCTTTTTGAAAATGGGAATTTCTCTATACTCTAGAACCTTTGAAATGCTTTTCATAATCATGGACCAAACCCCCTATTATAACATTTTCTTTATGAGTCCTTCTTTAGATGAAGTGGATGCGTTTGTTTCACCTAAACATCTCATGGTGAAATTCTTAACAAAAATTAGCTAAGGAACCATAAGGCGGAATAGTTTAGTTCCTAAGCTGTATTTTCCTATGCTTGAGAAATTTAAAAGAGAAGCACTTATTGTTACAACTCGAAGAAAAGTGACTTGAACCAAACTAAAACTGAGTAGCCCTTGAGTGGTAGCCTATCAAGCCTACCATCCAAGGCAATTAAGCAAAAAAAATGATCAAAAAGCTCGTTAATGCGCTAAAAAGATTTAACTTCTCCTAGAGGAAAAGAAAGCGGAAAAAAGCAAGCTAGATGACAGATGAAATTTTGGGAGAAGAAATCATTACCAAATTAGATTGTAGAAGTGAGCAAGAAAGGATGAAATCTACCGAGGACCTAGGATAAGCATGTTTAGATTCACTTGATCCAACAAAAATTGTAAACTTTGAAAAGAGCTAGGCAACAATCTTAGAAGAGAACTCATTTGCTTCCTCCAATCTAGCAAAGATGTGTTTGCCGGGACTCATTCGGACATAGTTGGGATATACCTAGCACTTATGAAACACATTCGGAATATAGATTCAAATATTGTCTCCATTCAAAAAAAGAAATGGTAGTTTGATAAAGTTCAAGCTAATGCATTAAAGGAAGAAGTTAAAAGATTACATGATAATGGGTTCATTAGGAAAGTGTCTTAACCAAAATGGTTCGCCAATCCCGTGTTAGTTGAAAAGTCCAATTGAAAATGGAGAACGTGCATCGATTATACTGATCTAAATAAAGCATACCCCAAAGATTGTTATCCTTTGTCCCGAACAGACCAATTGGTTATGCCATAAGTGGACATAAGCTGTTATCATTTATGGATGCATACTCGAGGTATAATCAAATCTCCATGTTCAAACCATATGAAGAAAGCACTAGTTTTATAATAGATTGGGAATTTCTGCTACACAATTATGCCATTTGGGCTGAAAAATGCGGGGGTTATGTATCAGAGGTTAGTAAACAAAATGTTTAAGAAACAAATTAGATGGAACATGGAAGTGTATGTTGATGATATGGTAGTTAAGTCCCATAAGGAAATTAACCACTTAAAAGGTCTTAAGGAAATATTTGGAGTACTAAGAAAGTAAAAAATGAAGTTGAATCCACAAAAGTGTTCTTCAGAATACAATTTGGGAAATTTTGACGATATATCATCGGTACTCGAGGAATTGAGGCAAATCCAAACCAAATCAAAACGATTATGGATGGCAGAGCTAAAAACAAGTAAAGATGTGATGAGCCTAAATGAAAGGGTGGAAGCTTTAAACAAATTTATCTCTAAGGCCAGTGATAAGTGCATCCATTTCTTTGATGTGATTAAGAAAAAGAATAACTTTGAGTATGGAGAAGATTGCCGAACATCCTTCAAAGATTTGAAAGACCATCTTGAAAAACACCCAATCTTATCTAGCCCTAAAGAAGGGGTAAATTTATACCATTAAATGGACGTTTCCGAACATGTAGAAAGTTCAGTTCTAGTGAGAGCAGAAAATAATGCTCAGCTTCTAGTATACTATGCTAGGAAAAGGCTAAAAGAGGTAGAAGTTAGATATACAGTTATAGAAAAGCTGGCACAATGCCAAATTCTCACTACACGAACACTAAGTGCCTACTTTTAAGCGCAGCCAATCAAAGTCTTAACTAATTTTCCACTAACAAATCTTCATTAAACCTGAAACATCGGGTGACTAGTAAAATGGGGATATAACTGAGTTAGTATAAGATTGAATTCTAGCCCCAAGTGGCAATCAAAGAGCAGGCTCTGGCCGATTTCATTAATGAATGCACATGGTTTTTTGAAGAACAATCAGAACGGGAGAAAGGTTTAAAGCCTAAACGACAGTTCTACTTTGAAGGAGCCTCAAACAAATGAGGTGCTGATGTGGGATATGTAATCATTATCCTTGATGGACACTGATTACAAATTCAATGAATTTAGGTTTTTCTACCACCAATAATGTGGCTGAATATGAATCAATGGTAGCTAGACTTACCATAGCACTTCAGTTAAAGATGTCGAGGACTGAAATCTTTAGCGATTCACAATTAATGGTTAACTAACTAAATTAAATTTATCAAACAAAGGATGGAAGATTGGTCCTTTATGTCAAGAAGACATTAAAAATGTTAGCTCAGTTTAAAGAATTTTCGATACACCAAGAACCCCGAGGAAGGAATTCATATGCCGACCCTTTGGCCAAATTAACTAGCTCACAAGGGGCACCAAAAACTCAAATTGTGCCAGTAGGCTTCCAACAAAATCCTGGTATTGAAAAAAAAAGTACCCAAACAAGAAAATGAAATCATGGTGTTGACAAGATCCCAAATTCTTATACATGCAGAAAACAAAAATGATCCAAGAAGTAGTAATGGTGAGAACCAAGAAAGAACCATTTATATAGAAATAAATAGTCAATATGAAAACAATTGGATGACACCTATTGTTGAAGACTTGGTGGAAGGGAGACTAACGAAAGATAAAAAAGAATCAAGAAGGATAATTCACCAAGCCCCAACTTTTACTATAAAGGATGAAAGACTTTATAGAAAGGTATATTTGGTACCTTAGTTAAGGTGTGTTAGTCTAGAAAATGCCTCAAAATTGTTAAGAGAAGCCCATGAAGGGTTCTGTGGGGATCATTCGAATGTAATGAATTTGGCCAAAAAATTCATGAGACAAGGCTTTTTATTGGCCGCATATGAATAACGACATTGTGAATTCTGTAAAGAGGTTGAGAAATGTCATAGATTTTTAACAATCCCATATATGCCACCAAATGAGTTAACCTCGGTTTCAAGTCCATGGCCTTTTGATGTGCGAGGGAATCGACTTAATAAGACCATTGCCTATATGAAAAAATGGAGCCAAGTTTGCAGTAGTAGTCATCGACTACTTTACTAAGTGGGAAGAGGCAGAACCACTTCCAAATATAACATCAGGAAAAGTACTATATTTTTTATTAAGAACATAGTCACCTGGTTTGGAATACTGAATAAGCTAGTATCTAACAATGAAACCTAGTTTAAAAGTGAGGAATTCACCAGGTTCTGCAATAAGAATGGGATAATTAAAAAAATTCATCCATAGCTAATCCCAAGGCTAATGAAGCTGTTGAGGCTGCCAACAAAACCATTAAGACTCTCCATAAGAAATGACTAGACAGGGCAGAAGGAAATTGGGTAGTAGAACTACCACTCGTGCTTTGGGCATACCTAACTTCTACTGAGACTGTAACAGGACATACTCTATTTTTTTGGCGTATGGATATGAATTAATGCTTCCAATCGAAGTCAAAATACTATCTCATCGGATGATTGCATATGCTTTTAACCCTAGTCAAGAGCTAAGAAAAGAATCCCTATATTTGATCAATGAACCGAGAGATGAAGCAGCCATATGAATAACCGAATATCAATGAAGGATATCAAGATACTATAACTCCGAAATTAAGGAGAGATCATTCCAAAAAGGAGACTTGGTACTCTTAGAAGCGATGGAATATACCAAAACCCGACAGACGGGTCACTTGGACCAAACTAGGAATGACCCCTTATTATTCACAAAGTAATCCTACCGGGATCATATCAACTAAGCCAACCTGATGGTAATGTAATAGCAAGAACTTGGTATTCCGAGCATCTGAGGCCTTATTTTCCTATAATAGATGAATAAATAAATTAAGACAAGTATATCTACGGAGTCAACAACCGATAGTAGGAAAGAACTCATAAAATAAAGGAAAAGCTTTTGATCCCACCACAAGGGCCTAATTGTAAGCCTTTGTTCTCGCCTATAAGGGCCGACCACAGCACCTACTAGAGGAAGGTTGGAGTAACCCTCTGGTTCTTCCTATATGGCTTGGTTAGAGCATCGCAAGACGTCGGTCCCACCTACGTGTTCTGGTCGGAGGGCCTCTTAGAGCGAGGATAGTATAAGCCTTTGGTCATGCCTGTGATTTCCTGGCCAAAGCACCGACTAGCCTTCGGTTCCACTTATAAGGATTGACTGGAGTGCCTCCTAGAGAGTGGACAGGTAAGACTTAGTTTTTCCTAAGATGGCTGACTAGAGCACCGACCAGCCTAAATCCTTACCTAAAGGTAAGAAGGGGAACAAGAAGTCAATCAGAGCCTAAATCCTTACCTAAAAGGTAAGAAGGGGCACAAGAAGTCAATTAGAGCCTAAATCCTTACCTAAAAGGTAAAAAGGAGAAATAGAAGGCAATCAGAGCCTAAATCCTTAGCTAAAAAGTAAAAGGAGGCAATAGAAGTCAATCAGAGCCTAAATCCTTACCTAAAAGGTATGAAGGGGCAAAAGAAGTCAATCAAAGCCGGAAAGATAAGAAGAAGTCAATCAGAGCCTAAAAGATAAAAAGAGGCAAAAGATGTCATCAAAGCTAAATACTTACCTAAAAGGTAAGAAGGGGCAAAAGAAGTGAATTGGAGCCTAAATCCTTACGTAAAAGGTAAGAAAGGGCAAGAGAAGTAAATTTGTGCTTAAATCATTACCAAAAGCTAAGAAGTGGCAAAAGAAGTCAATCAGAGCATAAATCCATATCTAAAAGGTAAGAAGGGGAAAAGAAATTAATCAGGCAAGTCTAATCCAATCTTAGAGATGGGTCAAAACAATCTTCCATAGGAAGAGCAATTAAACACAATCGATCTTGCCCCAAGGCAAAGTTACAGCAAGCTTCAAAGGAAAGGTCGGACCGCAGCTGTGGTAGGATATTTTTCAAAGGAAAGGCCAGACCGCAACTGTGGTAGGGTATTTTTCAAAACAATGGCCACGAAGGAAATTATGAAATTTTCTTATCAAAGCATTAGTTATTATCAGAACCTAAGGCATTATTCTCTGAAGTACCTAGTTAAGATAACTCTCAATCTTTTATTTCTAAATTAGAATCCAAATAATAGGAATCTTCATTATTGGTTGGATGTATGTCCCTCAGATTAGCCTGAAAGAGAATTTTATCATTAAAATAAAAATTTACAGATGAATTTATAATTTTCTTACCTGCTGGATTTATGGTCATTTTATAGATGAATTTCTAATTTTCTGACGGATTTATGATGTTCTTATCATATGGATTTTTAGTTTTCTTATCAAATGAATTTTGGGACCTCTTATCGGATGTGTTTCTAGATTAAGAACATTGCCCTCGAAATGAAGTTTATGGAATCCTTGCTCTTATTGCCAAATCCTCAATCTCAAGGCACGAATTCAGACTTATCTCCATGTGGCAACGAATTTTCTTTGGATTTTTGGTTTCCTTATTATTGAAAGATTGGCTCTTGCAATCCAAGCTCACCATTATCAGTAGGTTAATTGGTATGACTCCTTAAGCTAAAGGTATCGCTAATCCTTCTTATTGGATTGTTCCATTTTGGGTGTTGAACTTTGTCTTACACTAAAGTGTAAAAAACTTATTTTATACAAGGACGGGGGCAAATATTATCCACATATTTTCCAACTATCAAATAAGCTTGAGAAGTCATCAGAAGAAAAAAGAAGAAGCAACTAAGTCCATAGGAAAGATATGGAAACATTCCAAAAAGCTGGTATCGAGCCTATAAGTGCACGACCATATGGCAAACCAATAACTCTACGATGATATGTTAAGTTTATAAGTTAATAAAGGAGGTGGTGTTGAGCCTCAACAACTATAAGGGTTGTTGAGCATATAAAGTAGAGGAGGTATCGAGCCTCAACAACCGTAAAGGTTGTCAAGCGTCTAAAGAAGAAGATGATGTCGAATCTTTATAACAATAAGGGTGTCGAGCATTCAAGCAACTAGCGAGCTCCAACAAGAAGTAAAATCATATCGAATCTCTAGGGGGTATCGAGCCAAAATAACATTAAGCATTTCCAAGCATCCAGAAGTGAAAGATGATGTTGAGCATCTAACAACGAAGAGGGATATTGAGTTTCTTGAGATGATGAGCCTATGCAACAACAATTGTTACCAAGCCTCTAAAACAGTAAGTGCTATCAAGCATCTATAAACAACAGACAATATAGAGTTTATATGAAGAAGTGTGGCCAAGTTTCTACAAGTGGTAAAGGATGTCGAACCTCAGAAAACCTGAAGGATATCGAATATCAAAAATATGAAGAGGATGTCCAATATCAAAAATATGAAGGGGATGCCGAATATTAGTAGTACGACGAGGATGTTGGGTATTGAAATACGTTGAGATTACAAGTATCTAGCTGAATGGATATGTGTTAGCCATCCCACCTTTTAGTCATCTCTATAAATAGACCCCATCTTCCACTTAGAGAGAGGCGAATCATTTTCTTTCTCCTTTTCTCAGTTACAAGTTGTAATCGATTTGAGGATTTCTATAGTTGATTGTAACTCTTGAACTTTTTGCAAATAAGGACATGGACATTTAACTTTGCATCGCCTATTTCCCCAAAATGCGTAAACTAGACTATTATTGAATAATGGACATGCTTATGACTTATTTTGGGACTTGGACTTGCATAGTGTTAATTTGAACAAGGCCACTTAATTAAGCCATTGCCTAAATTAGAGTTTACCTTGCGTAATTATTATTATGCTTTTTGACATATGAATAAAGGATTGTGATATATGTCAATTGCCTATTTTTCCAAGTAATGGACTATCGCACATTTATGCAACTCTCCTATTTTACCTTTGGACATATGAATTGAACTTTTAAACAAGTTCATGACTATATTAAAGCCCATGGGCATAATTGCGACAATTTCAAATAATATTACCTTGTACAACATCTCGAGTGTTGAGCCAATTTTTGGTTCAACAATTTTAAAACATTTTTACTCGCCTCAGGGAAGTGGAACACATAGTCACTCTTAAAATACAAATCTTTTATAATCACCCTTCTTCAGTTGAACATTAAGAGTAGCTTAAAGCCCGAAATTTTTTTAACAAGGAACTGGAACTATATGAAATATATTAGAAACAAAACACTAGGATTAATTGGATCATTGATGTGGATGCTAATACCAAATTATTTCATGCTTTATTTAAGAAAAAAAGAGTAAACTATGCTTCTCTAAAATTAAAAATAATATAGGGTCATGGGTGGATTCTCCTTAGGAAATTGAGAATTCTGTCTCATAGTACGTTAAATCTATAATGGAAAATCAACCAATTATCGATTTTGATAAAAACATCCTTAGTTTTATTCCAGCACTTGTAAGTATGGAGGATAATGAATTTCTTAGCAAGTCCCTAAGCACAATGAAATTAAAAAAGTAACTTTTGATATGTTTAAAGATAGTGTGCTGGTCCCTAATGGTTTTAATGGTCATTTCTTTCAAATATGTTGGCAATTCATTTATGTTGATTTTGCTCTTGCATTCAACCACTTTTCGTTGGGGAAGAAATTCCTAAGAGTTGGTCCTTAACCAACATCATTCTTATACGCAAGTTTACAAATCCAAAAGTTTGTGCTGATTTTAGGCCTATATGTCTATGCAATTTTCTAGTAAATTTATTTCCAAAATTTTAGTCAACAGACTAAATAATTTACTAGAAAATATTATATCGCCTTCACAAGTTAGATTTGTTAAAAACAGGCAAATTAAAGAAAATAGTCTTCTTGCCCAGGAATTACTTCCCACATTGACAAAAAAATTTGGTTCTAGTGCAATCATAAGACTTTACATGGCTAAGGCTTATGAGAGAATTTCTTGGCCTTTTATCATTTGGGCTCTTAGATCCTTTTGTTTTAGAAAAATTTATCGATATATTTTGGGGAATTCTCTTAAACTGCCGATTTTTAATTCTTACAAATGGAAAATCTCAATGCTAATCTTTACATGATGTAAGACAAGGGGATCCTTTACCATCTACTGTCTTAATAATTGCCTTAGAAGCCCTAGTCCATATATTACACTATCATATGTCTTATGGACAAATAGGTCGGTTATCTACCATCGGGTTGTCCTCTCGTTTCCTCATTTTTATTCGCTAATGATATACTCGTTTTTGTCAATGGTTCTTCCTGATCTGTCACTAACCTAATGAATTTTCTCAACCAATATGAAAGCGTATCTGGACAAAAAATTGATAATGAGAAAAGTTTCTTTGTTATTTCTATGTTTGCTAGAACTGCTCAATTGATTGGGCGAATTCTCCCCACCGGATGAAGACAGTCAACCGGTCCACAACTCCCCACCGAATGAAGACAGTCAACCGGTCCACGACTCCCCACCGTATGAAGACAGTCAACCGGTCCACAACTCCCCACCGAATGAAGACAGTCAACCGGTCCACGACTCCCCACCGGATGAAGACAGTCAACCGGTCCACAACTCCCCACTGGATGAAGACAGTCAACCGGTCCACAACTCCCCACCGAATGAAGACAGTCAACCGGTCCAAAGCCCATCACCAGACCTACTCTATGCCGAACCAAGATACCGGACCTACTCTATGCCGAACCAAGATACCGGACCAACACGTTCCAGGCCAGATTGCCTCAGCCCAGGCCCGCCAGCAGCCACATACATCCAGGACCCCTATCCCCAGCCTCACTCTATAAATAGAGGGGTAGGGGTACAGCAATGGGGGACAAGTTTGAGAGCTCAAGCACGGAGAGAACTTTCAAACAACTTTCTTTTACTTGTATCAAAGCTTTGTACTTGTAATCTAAACAAGAGAGGAGAAATAACATATAAAGTGGACGTATGCACATTCTGGCTGAACAACTATAAATCTGCGTGTCTTTTACAGTTTAGCCCCTGCTTTTCATATATTTGCATAAATCACCCAAACCACTAAAAATAACATAAGATCTACTAAATCATACGACTTTGAGGTGTTTGTCCATTTTTTGTGCAAACATTTTTGGTGCTTTCATTGAGAGCAAGAAGCTCGAAGCTTCAGCTTCATCCACTTAACAGTTTTCCTAACAGCATCGTTCGCTACTTGGAAAACATGCCTCCTAAACAGAGAAAAGATGTTAACAATGGAAAAAACATCGCATCCAGCAGTCTTCCAGATCTAGCTGTCACGAACCAAGTAAATCGTCCTCCTCCAGCAGCAGTAACAAATGAAGGACAGGCTAACCCAACCACTCCTGCCACAAAACAGCCTGCAGCAATTACTAGGGCAGATTTGGACAGAGTTGTGGTTGAAGTAACTAACCGCTTCACGTCCCAGCAGGAAGCCTTGGTGGACCATCTCATGTCACGCTTGAGGGACGCTGAAGAATCCAACCGCAACACTGAATCATAGGGCGAGTCCCAGTCTGGAGGATCTCAGAGACAACAAAGATCTTCCTTCTTCGAAGGAGCTAAAGGCAGAAGTAGCCATGGTAGGAGCCGAGACCGAGCACAACCCGAAGTTAGGCCTGAGGAAACGTTTGGTACCGAACCCAACGGGGGAGGTACCGGACGGAGGTCAACTGTAGCTAAGCCTATCATACTGCCTAACCACGGAAACGCCGGTGAACGGGGCCGAGCTAGAGTCCAGCCCGAAGTTGGACCCGAGGAAGTGCTTAGATCAGAACCCAGCAGGGGAAGATCAAGGCAAGGGCCAACTGTAGCTGACCCTAGCATGCTCCCAGAAGATCAAAGGCAGCCGCTGGAAAATATGAGGAACGATAGGCGGTACCATCCCTACAGGTCATCTGGACGGAATCAATCCCACAGAACAGAACCAAACTCATTTCTATCTGCTCCAAATTCTGATGAAAGGATGGCACGCTTATTCAGAGAGTGTGTCCAACGGGAGCAAAGAGATCGAGGGATAGGCGCTAGGGTAACCAGCCTTTTCGCCCGCAATATCAAAATTGCTATCACCCCCCGAGAATGGAAGATGTCAACAATGGTACCTTACAAAGGAACCTCCGACCTCGTCGTACACTTACAGAGGTACATGCAACATATGCTCATGAGTGGAGCAACAGAGGGAGTACTGTGCAAATGCTTTCCGCTCTTCTTAGCAGATCTCGCTACCTCCTGGTTCTGTCATCTACCCCAGGGATCCATCAGCTCGTGGGAAATGTTGAAAGAAAAGTTTATCAATCAGTTCCACATCCATGTGGAACAACCTAAGGACGCTTATTCCTTATCCAGCGTCAAACAGAAACCTGGAGAAAAACCGCAGCAATACCTAACCCGATTCAATGCCGCAGTAGCTGCAGTCCAAGATGCCGATGAGAAGCTTATCCTAATGGCCCTCTGTAGTGGTGTGCATCCGGACACTAAATTTGCTAGAAGGTTGACGAAAGAAAAACCAGCTACTTTACCCGATTTCTTCCATGAAGCCGGGAAATACATGAGGCTTGAGGATGCTGCCGTTGAGGGGCAGTCAGGACAGCAAAATAAGACAACTCACAGCAACGCCCATTCTGTGGCAAGGGACGTTCGAAGAAATGATTCCAGAGACAATGCTGGGGGCAAGAAGGGAGAAAAGCGCCTATATCGGCCTGGGCCGAGATTCGACACTTACACTCCTTTGAACGAGACCGTCGAAAATATCTTCCTTGCCACCCAAGGCGAAGTTAGATACAAACGCCCACCATACAAGAAGGAATCAGATAACGCGCAAAAATCTGGAAAGTTCTGCCGCTTCCATGAATCTCACGGGCATGATACCAATGAATGCCATCATCTCCGGGATCTGATTGAGGAACACATCAGAAGAAAGAAACTGGAACGTTATGTAAAAAGTCAGGACAGGGCTCCAGCTCCTGCCAATGAAAACCCAAGGCTACCCTCACCGGACACCGGCAGAGGAAACCGCAATGCTAGCAGCTCTAGTCAAGAGAAGATAGTGGTCCATACCATCTCAAGAGGACCGCACATCGCAGACAGAAGCTGGAAAGAGATGGAAAGATATGGAAAGTCGCTTAGAGACAATAAAGACTGTGTCAATTCGGTTATAGAAGAGCGCCACCCGAAGCGGAAAGAAAGTAATGACATCACATTCGGTAAGCGCGACTTAGAAGGAAGGCAGTACCCTCACATGGATCCCATGGTCATCTCTGCCCGACTCGGTCCCGCCGAAGTTTACCGAATCCTGGTAGACACTGGAAGCTTAGTTAACATCCTGTTCAAACACGCATTCGACAAAATGAAGCTATCAACGAAGGATGTATCTCCCTGCGATAAACCACTACACGGTTTCACCGGGGATGCAAAGATGCCCCTCGGGCAACTGGACCTCTTTGTTGAGATTGGAAGCCATCCCCGCTCCGTTGTACGGAAGCAGACGTTTGTGCTAATAGAAAACCATTCGGCCTACAACGCCTTCTTAGGAAGACCAACCTTGTTTGACTTCCAAATTGTCCTAGTCCCATGGTGCCTAAAGATGAAATTTCCAACGGACAATGGAATAGGGGAAGTAGAAGGGGACCAAGACGTTGCTCGAGACTGCTATGTGACTGAACTTCGCAACAACCACAGGAAGGATAAAGGGAAGGGTGTAGAGATTGCCCTCTGCACAAAAAGTCTAGAAGCATAGCAACTAAAGAAAGCCCCTCCTCTTCGATATACCAGCGACCCTTTCAATGAATTAGACCCTAGGGACAAAGAGGAGGAGGCCACCGCCGAGCCTGCAGAGGCTATGGAGTTTATATCTGTAGACAAACACGACTCAAGTAGACTATTGAAAATTGGGTCCCAACTAAAAACCGAATTGAAGAAACAACTCATCGATTTTCTCCGCCACAACTTGGATGTATTCGCATGGTCACACGCTGACATGACCGGAATCTCCCCCGACATAGCATGCCACGTATTAAACATTGATCCTACCAAGGCACCCGTAAAACAAAGAAAGAGAAATATGGGGGCCGAACGATCAGCAGCCCTCGATGAAGAAGTAAAAAATCTACTCGCCAATGACTTCATACGAGAAGCTCTCTACCCGGAATGGATCGCCAACCCGGTACTTGTAAAGAAGGCTAATGGGAAGTGGCGAACCTGCATTGACTTTTTCAACCTAAACGATGCCTGCCCAAAGGATTGCTTCCCACTTCCTCGAATCGACTAACTTGTAGACAGCACAGCCGGGCACGAGCTCCTATCTTTTATGGACGCATACTCAGGATATAACCAAATTCCTATGCATGCTCCCGACCAAGACCACACTAGTTTCATTACTGACCGGGGATTGTACTGCTACAAAGTAATGCCTTTCGGACTTAAAAATGCAGGAGCCACCTACCAGCGCCTCGTCAACAAGATGTTTGCGGGGCTAATAGGGCAAACTATGGAAGTATACGTGGATGACATGCTGGTAAAGTCAAGGAAAGCTGACGATCACGTAAACCACCTAGGCGAGATGTTTCAAGTACTTCGACAGTATGGAATGAAGTTGAATCCTCTAAAATGCTCCTTCGGAGTGTCATCAGGAAAGTTCTTAGGATTCATCGTCCATGCTAGAGGGATAGAAGCAAACCCTGAACAAGTCCGAGCGCTAAGGGATATCAAGATACCTTCCACTCGGAAGGAAATGCAAAGTTTGAATGGAAAAATGGCCGCCCTAAGCCGATTCATCTCCAAGGATATGGACAAGTGCGTCCCCTTTTTCGAAGCTATAAAGAAAGAAAAAGGAAGGTTCGAATGGACTGACGAATGCTTAACCGCTTTCCTTAACTTAATCGAACATCTCCATAAACCACCGGTACTCTCGACTCCAAGCGAAGGCGAAGAATTATACCTATACCTTGCTGTATCATCTCACGCCCTAAGCGCTGCCTTGGTAAGGGAAAACAACCGCACGCAGCGGCCAGTTTACTTCGTCAGCAAGAGGTTTACTGGGGCAGAAGTCAGATATCCCAAACTTGAGAAGCTAGCATATTGTTTACTAATCACATCACGAAAACTACGTCACTACTTCCAGTCCCATTCCATCAAAGTTCTGACCGATCAACCACTGAGGCAGGTACTCCATCGTCCCGACACTTATGGGCGACTACTTAAATGGTGCATTGAACTAAGTCAGTATGATATCACCTATCACCCTCGCACCGCCATCAAGGGTCAAGCCATGGCTGATTTCATTGCAGAATTCACTACCAACAAAGATAAGGAGCAATTGGAAATAGCAGAAGACATCAAGTGGAATCTCTTTGTGGATGGCGCATCGAACGAACAAGGCTCGGGGGCAGGTGTGGTAATAATCACTCCCAGGGGAAACAAGTTGCACTATGCTATAAGGTTGGAGTTCGCTGCCACCAACAACGATGCAGAATATGAAGCAGTGATAGCTGGATTAGAACTCGCCATAGAAATCAGAGCCAATTCTTTGTGTCTTCATAGCGATTCTCAACTTATTGTTAACCAAATACTAGGAGAATTCTAAGCTCGAGAAGAACGACTCATAGCATATTTAAAGAAGACCAAGTTACTTCTCAACCGATTGGACCACTACTTAGTCAAACACATCCCTCGGGAAGAGAACCAAGAGGCCGACGAATTGGCGAAGCAAGCAAGTGTGAGAGACATCGCCATCTTCGGGGCAGTAACCATCTCAAAGCAACAGGCCCCAAGTTTTGAGCAAGTGAATCTGATAGCTGCAACCGAAGAAGCAACTTGGATGACTCCCATCCGAGACTACCTACAAAGCGGCACGCTACCCAACGGGCGTAACGAAGTCAAGAAAATCTTGAGGAAAGCATCCCGCTACACAATACAAGAAGACACCCTCTATCGGCGTGGATTCTATAACCCGTTATTAAGGTGTGTCGCTGGGAGGGAAGCCAAGGAAATCTTATCCAACATCTATCAGGGAAGCTGCGGAGATCACACCGGAGGGCAAACATTAGCAAAAAAGATACTCCGATATGGATATTTCTGGCCCACCTTAAGCAAGGACGCCTTAGATTTCATCAAAAAGTGTGACAGATGCCAGAAGTTTGCTAAGATTCCGCGGCTACCAACAACTGAGATTACTCAAATGACCAGCCCTTGGCCCTTCGCAATATGGGGAATTTACTTAATCGGCGAGCTACCAATGGGCCGAGGCGGGGCCAAATATGCTATAGTGGCAGTCGACTATTTCACCAAATGGGTGGAAGCGGAACCTCTGAATAAAGTATCTTCAGCCAAAGTTATTAACTTCTTGATCAAAAATGTTCTGTGCAGGTACGGAGTCCCACTCAAAATCATATCAGACAATGGACTTCAGTTTGACAGCGAGGAATTCGCCAACTGGTGCCGAGAGCACGGAATTCATAAAAGCTTCTCATCCGTAGCATATCCCCAGGCAAACGGACAAGTCGAAGCAGTCAACAAAATTCTGAAAACTCTGATCAAAAAGAAGCTCGAAAAGTCAAAGGGCGCTTGGGTGGATGAACTCCCTACGGCACTATGGGCCTACCGCACATCTTTTAGAACATCAACAGGGCACACTCCTTTCTCTTTGTCATACGGATCGGAGGCTATGCTCCCAGTTGAAACCATTGTGCCTTCCCACCGTAGGATCCACTATAACCTGGAAGAGAATGAAGAACTCCTCCACATGTCTTTGGATCTAGTTGAGGAGAGAAGAAATGATGCAGTCCTTAAAGCAGCAGCCCACAAGCAGAAAGTGGCAGCACAATACAACTCCAAAGTCAAGCATCGTACCTTACAAGAAGGGGATCTTGTCCTCAAGCGAATCTTCCCTCGCCCCGGAGCACTAGACCCAATCTGGGATGGACCATATGTAATTCATAAAGATCTCCACAATGGAGCTTATATTTTGTCAACAGTGGACGGAGAGGTGTTCCAGAGGGCATGCAACATCCAGCACCTCCATCGATACTTTTCTTAACTTGTACTGCCCATATGAAGTGAATTAACAAAGAGAATCAGTGGACGTAGGCCTTTTCATGCCGAACCACTTTAAAAAACCTTGTCTCTTTTTAACTAGTTCCTTTATATCTTGGTTGCTTGTTAACATTATCCTTTTCTGTTGGACAAAATCCTGTGCATGTAGCATTTTCACTCGATGCACTCCACAGTGCAACTTCACCTGGACAAGACCTAACAGGTACTACGTGAATCTATGCCCTCGCCAATGAGACACTTTTGCTCCGGCATCCCTCTGTTGCGGGTTAACTCATTGCTCGCGACGGCCCTTAAAGCCAACTGTAATGAGCCGATTATAAGCCAACGAGAAGGCCGACTATAGCCGAGGCAGCTCATTATGGCGTTCGGCTCGCCGGCAACTGTGAACCGACTATAAGCCCCAACATAAGGTGTGGCTAGCCAGGGGCAGTTCACAGTTGACGATCGGCACCCACGCTAGCCGGCCACAGTAAATCGAATAATGCCCACGATTACGGGCCATAATGGCGCAGGTAGTTACTGTGCGCGATCTCGGCTCCGATGTGTCTTAAGTGCGGTTGTGGTAAAAAAGAATTAACTCCCCGCGGAGGCGTAAGATGGGTGACAAATGTCTCCAAGACCCACAGCTAGGGAAAGTGACTACAAAGCCCGTTTGCCACGAACTTAAGCACATCGAAGGCCTTCCGTGATTGGAAGTTTTACTTTTTCACATATTTCAATTTTACTTAAGAAACTTCCCTCCTATCCTCTATAACAATCCCTAAAGTACAGGATACAGAGTAGGAGATACTCGCCAATGGGTGTATGGACTCACAATTGGATGGCAGGGCATTGAACTACGTTCCATGCTCGGTCATACGAGATATTCAAAACTGCCATCTACAATTAGAACATGGAAGGCGGTATTTTCTTCTTTTGTGTACAAATACATGACTATAATTTGTTCACACCACACGCTAACATTGCAAGTCATGAAATTATGTTTTAAACAAGAACCTGACATCAAACACAATTTAATTACAAGAATATACATAGCTATATTCCTCATTCGACATGTCAAAATAGCAACAAACATTCAGAAGACGACAAAATCAGCTTAAGTTAAAGAATTACACGTCAAGAATAGAGCTATTTATTACAAGTAGCAAAATATTACAACCTAAAAGTTACTTTACTGTTTTAAGACTAACATATACAACCCTGTCAAATCCACAAAAAGAGTTTTTCCAGGTATAATCAAGGGGCCGGCTGCATTGGAGTCTTATCCTTGTCATGTTGCCCACCTGTCCAGACAGAGAAAGGATTCATTAGTGAGAAGCAACAAAGTTAATGGGGAAACTAAAAAGGAAGACTTACCAGCACCTGCTTCTTGGCCATCCTGGTCGTCATCCTCTACTTGCACACCTGCCTCCTCAGCAGCAAGCAACCGCATACCCTCCTTCACCGCCACCTTCTCCTCCTTGGCAAACTGGGCAGTGACCACATCCATGCTGAAGGCCACGCCACCATCTTTATCCGCATCAGCCTTAGCCTCCTCCAGAGCCCGAAGATAGATCTTAGCCATGACCATAGGATAATCATCCATCCAGGATAGATTGCCCTGCTTCCAGGTTCGGAAGTACATGTCCTGAAGCATTTCGTCCATCATCCCCTCATTCTCCTCAAACTCCCTCATCCGGGCCTCGGAAGCCGACAACCTTTCAACGGCGGCATCTCTCTCCGATCGGTATCTCGAGCAGTCAGCCAGAAGGGACTTCCGCATTGCCTCCATCTCCTCCCTCAACTTGGCTTGAGCAAGCTCTGCAGCCTCAAGTTTCCCGGATAACTCCTCTATCTGCTCAAGATCCGCTTTCCGAACCTCGTCCACCGTGGCAATAGCCATGTCGATCCGTTCCTTGCAAGTAGCTTCCATTTTCCGCAGTTCGGCCCGACTGGCCTCTTCCATGGTTTTCTTTAGTCGTCCGGAAGCAGCCTTATGCTGAGAGATCTGAATGGCCTGATCAGCAAGCTGTTTGGCCTGATCCGAAACCACCAATCGTAGTCGGATGTTGGCACTCCCAATCTCCCCTCCAGCCTTAACCAGCCGGGCATGATGCCCCATCAGCTTCCTAGTCTCCTCCGCCACCCGATCAGTATTAACCTTGGCCTCGTCTCCCATGGTAATTATCCGAGTAGTAAGTAAATCGAGATCCAAGGACTTAGCCTCATCAAGCACCCGTACCATGGGATTGCGGGGAAGAAGGTGCTCACCGGTAACCTCGTCAAAGGTAATATCATGGGAACTTGGATCCAGGTCAGGATTACCCGCAAATGGATTCCGAGCCAAGTCAGGACGATCAATCTGAGTGACGGTAGGATTTTCAGACGGGTGCGGAGAGAGTACGAATTCAGTATCCTCCTCCGTGATATCATGAAGAGGCTGAACTGGGGGCTGAAGACCAAGTGAAGATTCAGATAAGGGATGGCTCCTCTTTCTCTTTTGAATGCCCTCGTCAATGACCTCGAGAAGAGGACGGTAGCCGACTACATCCCCGGAACGGTGGGCCGAAGGCTTCGGCTTGGCGGAAGCTTTGGAGAGCTTGTACTGTTCAAGCCTGTGCCGAAGATCTGAGGCCTTGGCCGTTTTACCTGCTCCTGATATGAAGAAAAAGTGTCACAAGCTTACATTGATCCATAATTCGAGAAAACACGGTAAATTAAAAAGATAAAAGAAGAGAGAAAACACATCTGTGGTTGTACAAACCCTGGGGAGGAGTAGGATACTGCAATAAGTCCTGGATTTCATTCCAGGACGGGAGAGGATCATAAAATATTCCTAAGTCCCTATCATAAATGGAGCCCGCAGGAGTCAAAAGTTCACCTTGAGTCGTCGGAGCCACCTTGGCTGGAATAGTCTAAGGAGGCTCGCTTGCACCAGTCCCAGCCTTGTCAGCTTTCCCGGATTTCTCTATCAAAGCCGGTTCCCCGTCCAGCCCCTCAAAAGCTTGGTGGAATGCATCATCCGTCCACTCCTGAATCTCGCCTGCTTGCCCAGGAAGCAAGGCCCCGATGCCATCACCACTGTCGCCTCCTTCCCGGTCACCTCCACCCTCGCCTCTCTCCTCCTCTACGTCTTCCTCCCCCCGGGTAAGTGGACAATTGCTGGGGGAAGGACCGTCCGACTTCTTAAGTTTCTTACCTCCGACGGCTGGAGGTTTTGTGAAAGGTTTCCTCTTGCCACTCTCTACCGTGACACCTCCCTTAGCCTGAGCAGCCGCCCTCTCCTCCGCCGTTTCCCTCAGCTTGACTACTGACTGCTGTGGAAGGATCAAGTTATACTCCAGAAGGGTCGCGTTTCTGATCAAGTAGGCAGTTGATCTATCTCTCCCGAGGATAGCTTCTATCTCAGCCGCCGTCTGAACCAGGCGATCAGTCTCCACAACCGCAAAGCCACCTGTCGCTAGCAAAAAATGAAAACGTATGAGAAGGAGCATCGCAGTCAGAATGGAAATTATAAATAAAGCATCGTCTTACATCCAGAGGTGAAACGCCGAATAGAAACAGAGTCGTCCCTGACGAAGAACCACTCCTTCTTGAACATGCTGTATTTGGAATACAGATCCAAGACCGGCTTGAAGGTTACCGCTGACTCCAGGCTGATGTATGGGGACCCCTTCTTATAGCCCCTCAGATTATATAAGTACCGGATCTCTCGGTTGGAAGGAGCACGCCCATACTTCCTCTGGAAGATGACAAAGAGGCTCACCAGTATAGCATAGGAGTTGGGTTGAAGCTGGAATGGGGCCACCTTTAGATATGTAAGGAAGCTGGCTACCCAAGCATTAAGAGGCGGAATGGCACCACACATGCAGTGGTATCTGCTGTAGGCAAAGTACCCTTCGGGAGGGTCATATGGCATAACTTCTCTCCCTGGCAACAGCATGCGCGCTCTATCGATTCCATAAGAACGGGAGATGACATCAAGCTGCTCCTCCTTGAGGGAGCTGGGAAAGCAATCGGGCTGGGAGTTCAGAAGCTCCTAAGGGCCGTACCCGTCCACCAGTGATCTCGGGGCAGTTCCGTGACGTTCCGGTCATGGCTGAGCAGGGGGCACTTCAGAAGATTCTCCTTCACCCTGGAGCTTCTTTTTATCTGATCGAGTTTCCGCTTTGCGAGACATTATCTACAACACCGGAAAAACACATTGTTAGAACAGAGGATGTAAACGAGTAAGTGTATAATGAGAGATTTCACTCATAAAATCAAAACGCTCAAAATCACATTGTCATTCGGTAAAGTGGATATAAAATTTCATTCGGTGTCGGAGTCTCGAAAACCATTCGACACTCGGAATCCCCAAATTCATTCAGTAAATTCGAACCAAAAGCTCATTCGGCCTCCCAATATGAAAGTTCATTCGGTCACTTGGAAGTCCAAAGTTTCCGAGTTCATTCGGTGTTTAAAACGCACCGAGCTCATTCGGTATTCGAACCCCTTTTGCCCATTCGGTAGCCTAGCCCTAGAAGTTCGTTCGGCAGAAACAAACTCACCTAGGATCGGCAGTGAAGAAGGATTCGGTACTCAGACGATTCGGTCAAGCTTGATTCTGCACTCAGTGGATCGGCTATCTCACTCGGTACGTATTGATTCGGTAGTTAGAAAGTTAATTCGGTTCTCGCGTTTGGTAAGGAAACACGAAGGTTTGAGGCTCCTATTTATAAAGAAAGGTTTGATAACCTCGGGCCGAATATGATGGCTCAGCTGAAACAAAGCAAGACATATGCTAAACATATGCCCTACTTTAGGGGGCAAATGATTGGGCGAATTCTCCCCACCGGATGAAGACAGTCAAACGGTCCACAACTCCCCACCGAATGAAGACAGTCAACCGGTCCACGACTCCCCACCGGATGAAGACAGTCAACCGGTCCACAACTCCCCACCGAATGAAGACAGTCAACCGGTCCACGACTCCCCACCGGATGAAGACAGTCAACCGGTCCACAACTCCCCACTGGATGAAGACAGTCAACCGGTCCACAACTCCCCACCGAATGAAGATAGTCAACCGGTCCAAAGCCCATCACCGGACCTACTCTATGCCGAACCAAGATACCGGACCTACTCTATGCCGAACCAAGATACCGGACCAACACGTGCCAGGCTAGATTGCCTCAGCCCAGGCCCGCCAGCAGCCACATACATCCAGGACCCCTATCCCCAGCCTCACTCTATAAATAGAGGGGTAGGGGTACAACAATGGGGGACAAGTTTGAGAACTCAAGCACGGAGAGAACTTTCAAACAACTTTCTTTTACTTGTATCAAAGCTTTGTACTTGTAATCTAAACAAGAGAGGAGAAATAACATATAAAGTGGACGTAGGCACATTCTGGCCGAACCACTATAAATCTGCGTGTCTTTTACAGTTTAGCCCCTGCTTTTCATATATTTGCATAAATCACCCAAACCACTAAGAATAACATAAGATCTACTAAATCATACGACTTTGAGGTGTTTGTCCATTTTTTGTGCAAACATCAATAAAATCTTATAATTAGAAAAATGTGTTTTACCCTTAAATCTCTTCCTATTACATATCTTGAAGTTAAACTTTTAAAGAAAGGAAACAACATAATCTTTTTCATACTATATGATTAATGCTACAAAATTAGTTAGGAAATGGAATTCTTCTCTTGTATCTCAAGCTGGTAGACTTGTTCTGATCAAATAAATTCCAAGTGCAATTGGTTCTCATAATTTCTCTACACTATCTCTTACTCTCTCTTTCATTAAGGAATTTGACAAAATTTGTGTCAGTTTCTCATGAGGATCATTTTATAATCTTCGAAAACACCACTGAATCCCTTAGGATATTATTTACTAGACTAAGGAGGAATGAGGACTTAGTATTAAATCCCTTAAAGATGTTTGTCAATCTTATTCCTTCAAACATTGGGCTAGATTCCTACGTAAAAATTCATTGTGGTCCACTTTTCTTCCTTCAAGATATAGACGCTAGCTACGATGATTACAGTGGTCTTCCATCGCGCTAGTGAAATTTGGAAAATGCTAGTAAATTCCAAACTAGTTTTTGATAATCTTCTTAATACTTCCGTTGGTCAAAAATGGATTAATGGACACTTTAATTTTAAAGAAGCTTAGATATTAATCCATTACAAACATAATCCACAATTTAACAACTCATTGATTTGGGACAAAAAAATTCTTCATAAATTTCAATCGTTAAGAGGAAATTTCAACATGACACACTACCAATAGATAAAAATATTCAAAAAAATACAAATCCGCTTTGTGTCAATATGTATGTAACAACCCGAATTACAGTGGTCCGGATTTTTCGCAAAAATGCTAAAAACCAAGCCCACTGAAGCCTAAGTTGGGTATTTGGTGTCCTGCAAATAGGCAAAGACAACTATATCAGAGCTCAATAATTTATCTCACGGCGAGATTGACAAAAATATAATAGTAAGTAAATACTCACCCAAATAATAATACTTTCTAAGCAAGTGTCATAAAGCTGAGAAGTCTCTGCCATCTACCTAACCTGTAGTATGTTATAAGGAGGGGGTCAGAACAAAAGTTCTGGTGAATGAATAAATTATATACTTCTAGGCTTAATTCTACATATATCATTTTATTTCCATTTACTCTTATTAGGTTCATTAGGTTACAATACTCTCACCTCTGTTTGTGAACCATGCCCGTCTACTCCATAGTAGATTAAAACCTAATAACTAATATATACGTATATGTAGCTATATGCCCAATGACCATATTGGTCCTAGGTATCTTCCATATCCTCCTCGAAAAAGGCCCCATCGTCTTGCTTCGGGAGCATTCCATAACTACATCTATAAAGGACTGCTTCATAAAGCCTACAATACATATGCTCCATCGTCTTGCTCCGCGAGCGTTCCATAGCTACATCTATAAAGGACTGCTTCATAAGGCCTATAGTACAGATGCTCCATTACTTACTATGAAAACGTAAATCGTGTCTACACTAGTCTATGCCAGTGCTCGGGCCTCCACAATGTACCACCTAGTACATAGTTTGAGGACTATGTAATCGTTCTGTCTACTATTTGAATCCCGCCAACAAGGTCTTCCTTATACGGAATTCAGTCGGCGATTTTCTATATCTGTAAAGGACTGCTTCTTTAATCCTACAATACAGATATTCTAGTTGGTCTGTCTCTTTTTCATATTGGCTATGGCCCCATGCAGCCACCCCTCAACTAACCGAAAAACTTCTAAAGAGTTAAGTGGTCGTGCCCTACTGCAAACAATCTAACATCCAAATGACGGTGCCCTTCATCTAATGTCTCGATAATGAAAGAATCATTGGCCTGTTGGTTTAACTCTAGTCTTTCTTGAAATCGCTCTTGGTCTTGATGCTGGACAATATCTACATGAGACTATCCTTAAACTTACCTACAAGTACTGGACATACGAATATCCTAATCCGAACACCAAGCCCTTCTGACTGCCTACAAAGGTCTGCTTCGTTAGGACTACAATGCAAATGCAGTCAAGGCATACTCTCTTGATGGAACACCTACAGACCTGCCTTTGGGGGTGCAGCTTCGTTAGGCCTACCCAGAGGTCCATCCTAGAGTATCCTCACGTCCCGTTGAAGTCTCGTACTTCCTTGAAGCCCAAAAATACTAAGTTTGACGTGCTTCTCCATTTCTGAATCTGTGATAAACTGCTACGTTAAACGCTTCACCCTTTGGGCTGCTCCAAATGCATCTCAATTCTTTTATTAGACCCGAACTCTAATCTTTTAATTTGCGTTTAGTTTACTTTCTTATTCTGTTGGCTACTTATTGACCCTAATTAGCATATTCTTTCCCTCGTCTCACCTCTATTTATTGTGAGATTTCTAATTATTTAATAGGGAATGTTGTTGGTATGAGCCACATTCATTACCTTGCTTATTTAACTTAATAGAAATCTTAAGTTCATTAAAATAAGCCTCTTTTATCATTCCTGCTTTATTTTCTTATTGACTTAATATAAATTATATAAATAAGCTTCTACCATTATTATTGCTCATTAATTTATTCAGTCTCAAAATAAGCTTTTCCGTTCTTATTACTTAATTATAACCTATGTTATAATTCTACCAGTAATTGTCATTTTCTCTTCTTTTATAGTCCATACATATTCCAACATTCCTTTTCTATTCTAATCTGCCTTCTTTTATTATGATTTAGAATATTCTTTTATTCTCTTATATTATATAATTCACTTATCATAATAATAGTCTGCGCAGTGAATGTAGACCTAGGTTCATTATCGTTTACAGCTTCAAGTTCTTATCTAATAATTTACATGATTCATGTCATACATTGCTTTATTATCTTCTATTCTAGGAGGTAATTCTATTTTATTTGGTTGGTTATGAAAACTATATTCAAAAATCCATTTCCATATTTTAATATTAAATAATACTATAAACAATAATCCGTAACAGCTAGATATTTCTTTTACTATTTTGGAATAGTGTAAAATACAGTGGTTTCTCTATTTTACACTAATTCCCTATTTCTTTCTTTTATTCTAGCAATTACATTCATTGTTGTCTTTTAAATATTAAATTATAGAAATGTATCATATTTTCTAAACCAACCAATTAACCTTTTAGTTACTCCCAAATCTAGTTATTAGATTGATTAACTTTTCTCATTTTAACGTAATTTATTACAATAATTCCATTCCTCAAACTTTTATTACTTTACATCTTATTTTCTTTATTTCAGTATTCTTAATTATTTAATCCATATTCACGTTTAATCTATTCAAATCCATACGCGAAGAAAGAGGAGAAAATAGAAGAAGAATGACGCTTGTATAAAAATCCAAAACGTAGAAACAGAAGTAAATAAATACTAATACTTTAAATAAACTGTAAATTCCTTATAGTTCAGCATAAATTAATTAATAGGATTAATTATTGAATAAAATTATCTAAACGGGAATTTAACAATAATATATCTTAAACTTAAAAGATATATAAATAAATCCACTCACATTGCTAGCTTTCCAAATCTCCCTGTTTTTATTTTAGATCTGTCCCTAACATCTATATTCACCTCCCTTGTAATCCCTATTTGGAATTACAAATGATATATTTACAGATCTATAATATTTGAAAGAGAAAAGGAAGAGATTTGGATTAGAAATAGCAAATAAAACTCAGATCTAGGGTTTTACCTTTGACATAGCCTTCTGATTTGAACCAATTCCTAATTCCCTAATTATTTCTCTTCACTTTCTATTTAGATCTAAATTTGTGTGAATTAGATCTAAAATTTTGTTATTAAGAAAGTGTAGAAGAGATAGAAAAATGGCAGAGCTTCTGCAGGCAAGAGAAAAATAATGAGAACAAAAACGAGGCTCTGCATCTATATTTATATTGGTTCAAATCAGTGCTAACCATTAGATATAAAACCATAAAATCCAAATCGTGCACTCAGTCTATGGACATTAAATTAATATGTTTTCTTCTGCGTTTGTTTTTACTTCAAATTGATTCTCCAACAATATTTTCATTAATCACTTTCCCCTTCTCTCTCGCAATTTATGGAAACATATATTTTTAAATGTGACGTTTCTTTTAAATAAGCTTCCCCTATTAATCACCCAATTAATAGATTTCATATATAACTAGAATTAAATTACTATCCAATTAATCCCTGCCTGCACTATGATTTCTTACTAAATTAATATGCCAATCAACACAAATCAATTTGTCACATATATGCATATTAATTTATTTTATTCCCATAATTATTGCATGCATATATTCTACAATTGAATTTTGAATCACAATCCTAATTATATATATTACCATGACTCTCCATGTTTATTGATTGACAATTGATTACTTACATTAATTACTCTTCCTCCATTCTATTCTCTTGCACTAACATATATGTTTTTAATCATATCAATTAGTTGCTACAATATATGTTCCCTTTCTTGTCAGTTCCTAACAATTAACCATCTCTACTTATTAATTGAATACTAATTTCCTTTTCAAACAAACACCGTCAATTAATCTTCCCTATTAATTGATTTTATATAATTTCTCTCTCTAATTTATTTGTTACACAAATATATATGTATTCCAAATAATATTAATTAGTTTCCCCATTTAGAAACATTTCTTTGTTTTAAAATTTCAAACGTATATAATTTAATTAAATTATTTTCTTATATAATTGTAATTTAACGCAGGGTGTTACAATGTAGATGTTGTTCCACTGTAAGAAATGAAAATTGGAACCACTTATTTGGACATAATGTTATAGCCAAATAAATTTAGTGTACTTTGAGTGCTTAATGGGAATAAATGGCTTGGTGGTTTATTTAATGCATATCCACTATTTTGCTGGTCACATGCACGAGGCAAAACACTTGTTCGTATTCTTTTAAAATTGTTCTTTACTTTATTTATTACCATATTTGGTTTGCTTTCTTTGTTTACACAAGACATTATAACATGGATTAACAAGGATATTATCCTTCTTTTTCAGGCATTTCCATAAAAAGGTCCTTGCAATGCTTATATCAACCCTTTTAGTCGCGACTTTTATATTGATTTACGTTTAATTTTTTTTACACATATTGCTTTCTTTGTTTAATGCTTTTAGGTAAACTCCTAACAACTTCTAGACAAACATAGGGAGTGGATCTCCGCAAATAATGATTCAAAGAATGGGTTGCTTTTTTGAAGATTTAACCAATGCGTAAGCTATATCCTCCAAAACTAGTTTTATAACAAAATGACATACACAGAGAGTGGGCTTTATCCCTCTAAAGATTTATTCAAATACTTCAAATCTGGGAAGAGTGATAATCAAAGAAAATCAAACAAAATATTTTAAGTCTAAATATGAAATCTTTCTTATCTAAACTTTTTGTCACGAAATGTTCGACATGCTCAATAGTAATGATCGCCCTTTTCGGCCCTCAAAAGTCGACACTAATACATCCACAGTATTCACATGCTGAGCATCCAAGTGTTGGAAAGATAGATTGTTCGGGTGAAAGAAAAGAACAGACAGAACAAAATCCCATATTATTATGCGTAATATATAATATCCTAATGATTTTTACAAAAAGAAAACTTTAATATACATAAAACAATCAGAATAAACTAACCAATCATCAGCCTGGACAGTTATGATAGTCTGTCCTCACAAATGTTAATAAATACAAACAAGTAATGCAACAGAAATAAAATACGTGAATATGTCTTGGAGGCATCCATCTCGTCTCCTGAATCTCCAAGGCATCCATAACTATATTTGGAAATAAACTTGGGTCTGACTCAAGTATAATAAGAAAATAACACCAAGATCGTTCCGATAAACCAGCATGAGAAACTCAAATCATATGGATTTTTACATTTACAAAAATCTTCAAAATAAAAAGGTATCTTGTAAGACCACGTCGCACATAAACACGGATGGGTTTTTACCTTACGATAACCAAACCATTTCTATTAGAAAATCTTGTGGTATTATAATAATGTTTAGGGTTTAAAATAAGTATATAACATAGCCGAAATGGTTACATTAATTACATTCAACAACATATTTATATACAACTAAGTCCTTAAGAAACGTATTGGAAAATGGATTCCATACAATGACCAGATAATGAACTACCTTTCGTACAATACACTTCTAAAGAGAGTGAACCGAGGCTGTAAACATTGCACCTCTGTAAATTCGGACTGGCCTAACCATTCCTGGATAGTACCGAATATAATCATTCGTCAGTTTCCAACATGACAAACGGTATTGGACCCAAAGTATACATAAATCTATAAATGCCGACATAGATCAGGTGATGACAATACCCTAGTCGGAACGACCCATATAGCTTTACGGCAGAACTCATGTTTTAGTCATTACCAAATGTGAGGCTTGAGGCTACGTTTTACATCTTTAGCAAATCCTACTTGGAATACTAATGTTGCCCTCCTTGCAACAATGATATGCTTGCATCCATTCATACAAGTTGTTCAAGATATGAACAAACCGAAGGCACAACTTCTAATGCATCTTCAGGGTGAGTAGCAAGTAGCCCTTGCACTTCAAAGAACTCCATCTTTGATTCCATCATCTTAAAGATGTCTTCAATTCGAATGCTTATGTTGGTTCGAAGTGGTTTTCATATAACACATACTTATCCGATCCCAGCCTCTCCTAACCAACAATTAATAGTTTTAAAACTGCCCAAGATTGGATAGTTGGTTATTTAACTATCAAATAAGTAAATAATCCAATCCAAGATTTAACCAATCATAACTATGAACATAAGCAACAACTAAGCCTCTTAATTAATTCTTTCATTAATTAAAACCACTTTGTAAATAGTTGAAAAAATATTCATATACTTAACTCATCAGTATATGTATATTCACAAACACTATACTTTCAATACTTACAAAATGTATTCATATACTTATCCTAATGGTATAAGTATATTCATAAAATCTTAAGAAATATTTCATTTCCAAAAAACATACTTAATTGGCTTAAGACAAATGTCATTTAAAAACATTGATAGCCATAAACCAAAAACTCTTTAGGTGTAAGTAAATGTATCGTTTAGAAGTTAAACGAAATATACTCACCACCATTTTCCAATTTCAAACTTTTATTATCCTTCAATTAATAATGTAGTTGGATAAGTTAGTGTATTATCCTTACCTCGACGTACATTCTTAAACTCTCATAGATAGAGACGAGTTTCCCTATCTTGGAATTTGGTGTTAAGTATGAAAATAAAACTTTCCATACCACCATAAATCATAAAGATCATTTATAGAAATCAAATCTCCTATACTTGTTAGGTTTTTGATATTTCGAATTATTCTATTGCTCGCCCGGAAACGAAGCCAAGTAAGTTGGTGCACAGATTTCTCTTGGCCTTACCTTAGTTAAAACACTCTGATTCTAGATCTCACAAATAGAGGATCGATTTACTCATCGGATTTTAGTGCCAAGTATAGGATTACTTAATTTCTATAGATAACCAAATCTACACAAGAAAATAATACTTTATGTGCTTAACATCAATCTTCGATTTCAAACTTAAACTAACCTTTGTTTAACAATAAAGCCATTGAAGTTGGGGTATTATTACCCCTTAACACTTGAGTCGATGACATTCTTATCTTATAGGATAGGTAGAAGTTTCTCTACCTCAAAGCTTAACGTCAAGTATAAAACTTCATAAATTTGGTATACTATTTATAATAAACGAATTATTATAAATCAAAACTTTTTCTCATCTTTTTCGGAAAACATTTATTATAACAACAAATGTTATAGCCATGGTTTCTTTCTTCTTTAAACATAACTTTAAAACCATTTTTTAATTATAGGTATAAACTTTATTTAAAAACATCACCTACGAAAATCCATTACTTAAAAAGGAAACTTGACTTTTAAAAGTAAAGACATTTCCTTTATTTAAAATCTATTCTTCTTACTTACATATCTCAATTTTATTTAAAAATATAGTTTAAATCTCAAAACTACTTCTTAAACAATTCTTTATTATAATAGGAAAAACTTAACAAAAGGGTTAAAGAAAAATAATTAAAATTTAAAACACTTTCCCAAATAATTTCAATGCCTAAAGGAAAAATCAAACCCTTTTATAAAATATTAAAATTTTGAAGTCATTTTAAAATTCAACTATTAAATTCCATTTCCAAACCAAGTATCTTCCAAAACCAATATTTAAAGAAATAACCTTTTTCCAAAGTTTTCGAAAAAGATACTTAGTAATTTACTTTTGTACAACTTCAAGTACTGATCACTATTCCTCAGGTCATAACAACATTTACATACAATAAGCCAGAAACCAAGCTTCCAACACATAAGCCATTCACATAACAAACAAATAAATATACAGAAAGTAAAATCAACATTTGCGAGGGGTCCCGTTAGATCCGTCCATAAATCTTTCGAACTGTATTCGCTGTGGACTTTCCACTACGAACCACTTTGACACTTTTCCATAGTCCTCTATCAAATCCTATGTGTTTCACATAGGCTCCTGCAAAATACAAGTCATTTGCCTCCACTAATCGAGTGGGAATAAAATTCCAAATCCAGTCACATGTAATTTTACATACATACATACATATGAATACAATATCATAATCAAACAACTAAATAATTATTACATCATTTATCATCGATAAAAATATAGCAGTATTTGAGAAATCTTACTTACAAAATGTGATGAAATGCAAGCTCAATCTCACTGCTTTAGCAACCAACCACCTAACTAGCAAACCGTGACATCCCCTCTTCCATAAACACACAAATGGACTCGGGAGGCCAAAATGTATGCATAGCAAAGGGTTGAAATAGGAAGTGGGGTGCTAAAGTTGATGACTTTGTTGAAGGTAGTGGCTTTGAAATGGAAGCAGAAAACTTATTCTAAGGTTGGGGCCGAATTGAGTGTGGTTTGACTTTGGTTTTGACAACGGAAGGGATGAAGAAGAGTATAGCAAAATGGAAGAGAAGATGTAAAAATGAAATGTGAATATGTTACACACTTATATAAACAAGCATAAATGGAAAATGACCAAGTTAACCATCCTACTATCTTTTCCTAAAAGTCACCTCACCTACCACCCCCCATGTGCCAAGTACATGAAGCCACACCCCTTAGGATGATTAGGAAAAGACAACTCACTTTATAAATAATTTAATACTTTTAATTATATTTTTAAAGCTTTTAGAAATATCTTTGTTCAAATATTTTATCTCATATGACATGTCATAAGGTGTTTAAATATATGTGTGCAAATGGGAACATAAGGGCGCAACAACGTTACGACAATTTCCATTCGATAAAAAGTCGAAAATCCAAAATACAAATTTCGGTCACATTTTCAAATTTTCACTTAACTATTTATTTTTATAAAAAAAATCAAAAATAAGTTTTCATTCATAGATTATTAGTTAAAAGAGGTTTATTTCATTATTAAAACCCACTAATTAAATATTTAAAATAAATTAAATATTCACGAATCAAAGTGATAAAATTCCAGGTTATTACATTCTTCCCCCTTAAAAGAATTCCGACCCAGAAATTGCCTTTTAATCAAACACAGTAGGAAACAAGCTAACACACGAATACTTAACATTATTCATAAGCCCGTATGATGTACATAGAACATCCATATGCAATATCTGATTTGATCACTTACTCAAATAAATAACTTTTCTTCCAAACTTGTATGGCTCATTCGACTTCCCAAGTGCGGACTCTGATCGGGCTCCTTTATAAGAAATATCTATCCTCCTTACATTACCTTATACTATGATAAAAGACTTTGGTTCTATATCAGGAACCCTCTCTAAGTGTTTGCTGTCAAGAAATGAGTGATAAATCCTTATACGAGTCAGTGTGAATCACCTCAAAGTTATGTACTTGAATATTTGGTTAAGAACCGTTATGCGAATAAAATTATCCAAGTCCAACTTATGATTTTATCCCTTTAGAATAAATAATTATACTACTCCAATTCTTATTTACTTCCCAAAATATATTAATGATAACATTTTGCAAAAACTTAACTTGAGTTTTAAACATGTATAATACTCGACTACATCCTGAGAATATACAGCTATCTGATTTAATATTTTATCCTTTTTCCTTTATATTTAGATGCAGGCCAAAAATAAATTTGGATTTTAAAACTGAGTCGACCTCTTCAACCTATTTACCCATCCGATCTTGGTAAGTAGCTAAGAAGAGTATGATGTTGGTATCCAAACTCAGTCCTAGAGTCTACCTTTCCTTAGACACCTCTAAGATAAGGATGTTTATTAGTCAGCCTAATAACATCACACACTTTACTTAACAAAAATGCTTAACAACTTTAAAACTTGTCTTAACTTGTAACGTTGTTCAACAATTATTAAACCCTCTTTTAATCAAAGTAAAATCCTTTTAAACCTTTATTTAAGAATCATTTCACAAAAAATTTCTTTATTTACCTAGGTTACAAAATTACTTAAATGCCTTTTTTATAAATACTACTTAATCAGAAAAAGGAATTTTTAAAAGAGAAATCCACCATAAACCACATCATACAATACAAGGTATAACTACCAGGGTTTTTTTAGACATACAAGACCTAACTAAATACCCATCAATTGGAGTCATAACCCGTACTACGGGCTTACCTAATATGATACATATTACAGACATACATATATACAAGATACAATACTAATACGCCAAAAGAACAACCCTGGTAGACACATTCCAACACTCTCACAGAGGGCTCTCCTCATCATAGTCCTCCACCAGAGGCTCCTCCAACTCCATGGATTCTGCCTCATCATTAGATATCTAACCACCCAAAAGCTCAAGCCCTTTGGGCTCTACCACCTCATCTACCCACATCCATTCCATATTAGGGACCTCCTCTAGGTTCTCTTCCTCTACTGGGTGCTCCTTTATTGGTTCCTCTATCTCCAATATAATTTCCTCGTCATCCTAAGATACTAGTTCCTCCTCCAAATCCCCAGATATCGAAAGATAAAGAACCTTCATACCATGTTTAGCCATGGTCTGCTTGAATAACTCCCTAGCCCTCAACCGATACTCTCTCTACTCTAGGTACTATATCCTAAAAGCAAAATAACAAGAACCCTAAGAATCACACGCTAAGCCTTTTAAATTATCCCCATCTTTTGAAACCAATTATTTATCCTTAAATTCATGAAATTCTTTATGCTTTTAAGTTCCCCTTTTCAATTTTACTTTTTGAAATAACACTATGTATTTCTTTCATATGCAAAATAATCATTAACAATTTATTTACTAACACTTACTTTAGGTTCATTCGGGTTCGAACTCGTTTCAGTTGTACAATGATAAAGAAAATAATTTACTAAGTGCACAGTAATGTTCGCCTAAGCAAAACATCTGATTATCACTTAGAAGATTATTCATCTTACTACAAAACTAATCGATACTTTTTCCTACCACGTGCGTTTACTAAATCGTTTAATTCTCCTTCTCATACGTTCGAATAGTGCAAAAACGTATATTTTATATAGAAAATAATTTTTTTGAGAAAAAAAGCTTTTAAAATAATTTTGACGTAATTTTTAAAATAAATTGGCTTTTGAAAGAATTATTATATAATATTTATAAATTATTTTCAAGCTATAAAATCTATATATTCTCTATAATAAGAGAATTTCAAAAGTGTTTTCCAAAATGATTTTGAAAATTGTTTTAAAAGCTTGTTTTCTCAAATAAATTATTTTCTATATAAAATACACATTTTTGCACTATTCGAGCATATGAGAAGGAGAATTAAACGCACTATCCAAAGAAAATGTATCTTACTTAAAATTCTCTTTGAAATATTATACCTATAAATAGTTTTAGGAAATACTATTAATTTTTTTCCGAAAATCATTTGAAATCTTTTCCAAAAGACACCAGGATTTAAATTTCTAAAAATCGTCTTCATATATAAAACATAATTTATAATCCCAACTGATAAAATCATTAGTGTATATAAAATCATTCCTTCTTGTATCAAAATAAACTTTATAACAACATTACTATTGAACACCTTATAGTCAAATTGTGAAACTTAATTCATAAGGTGTTCGTATTAAATCTAAATCAAACAATAAATTCTCATAAACTGGCCGAGCATAAATAATCCCATAACAAACAACAGTAAATACTCTTAAAGTGGACGAGCATGACTAATCAACAATAAATGATAACAACTAAAAATTACCATTTCCTAACAAACATACACATCATAAATAACTATATAATTTTTTTTTAAAATTGACATTTTATATATAAAAATAATCCTAGATAAAATTATTTCATTTACCAACTTTCAAAAATAATACTGTGTCGGTTTTCTTTGTCCAAGTGTTTAGAAATCACTATCGATACTGTGGCGTCCGATGTCTCGAAAAAAATTCATAAACCACTTAACAAACTAATCAACATAATATAAAAAAATTTATAGTATTAACAAATACGCTCATATATATAATACACCCAAACCTATTCTAGGGTATCACTTACCTTATCTTTAATGATTTAATCCCACCACAGCCTAGGATTTCGCTCAACCTAAGCTCTGATACCATTTGTAATGACTAGCCGTTTCGATCCTCCAAAGTTGATACTAATACATCTACGGTATTCATGTGGGGAGCATCTAAGAGTTGGAATGATAGATTGTTGGGGTGAAAGAAAAGAAAAGATAAAACATAGTCTCACATCGTGATGAGTAATAAATAATACCCAAATGATCTTTACAAAAAGAAAACTTTAAGATACATACAGCAATCAAAATAAACTACCCTATCATCTATCTGGACAGTTATGACAGCCTGTCCACACAAATTCTGATAAATACAAACAAGTAATGTAGAAGAAATAAAATATGTGAATACGTCTTGGAGGCATCTAGCTCGTCTCCTGAAGCTCCAAAGCATCCATAACTAAATCTGGAAATATACTCTGGTCTAACCCGAGTATTAGAAGAAAATAACACCCATATCAATCTTGTAAACTAGAATGAGAAACTCAAATCATACGAAGTTTTATATTTACAAAACCCTTCAAAATATAAAGGTATCTCATAAGACTATAATGCACATAAACACGGATGGGTTTTCACCTTATGATAACCAAACCATTTTTATTAGAAAATCTTGTCATATTATAATAATGCTTAGAGTTTAAAATAAATATATAACATAACCAAAATGGTTACATTAGTTACATTCAACATCATATTTAGTATACAACTAAGTCCGTAGAGCACGTATTGGAAAATGGATTCCATACAATGAAAAGGTAAGGGACTATTTTTCGTACAGTATACCTCTAGAGAAAATGTACCAAGACTGCAAAAATTGCACCTTTTAAAATTAGAACCGGACTACCCCTTGCTGGATAGTACCAAATATGATCATCCCTCGGCTGCCAACGTGACAAACCATACCGGGCCCAATGCATACATAATTCTATAAATGTTGATCTAGGTCAGGCGACCACCATACCCTAATGGGAGCGACCCACATAGCCTTGCAACACAACTCCGGTTTTAGGCATTACTGGGTATGAGGCTTAAGGCTATGTTTTACCTTTTTAGCAAATCCTACTTCGAAAGCTAACACTGCCCTCCAAGCTACAATGCGATGCTAGCATTCATCCATACTAGTTGTTCAGGTTATGAACAAACCGAAGGCACTACTTCTACTTCATCCTTAAGATTAGTAGCAAGTAGCCCTTGCACTTCAAAGAACTCCTTGTTCGATCCTATCATCTTCAATATGTCTTCAATTCGGATGCTTATGCTAGTTCGAAGTGCTTTTAGAATAACTCATGCTTACCTGATCCTGGTCTCTCCAAACCAACCGTCAATAGTTTCAAAATTAGAGAAGATTTGATTATCAGTTATTTAACTATCAAATAAACAAACAATCAAATCCGAGAATTAAACAATCATGGTTAAGCACATAAGCAACCACTAAGCCTTTTAATTTACCCTTTCATTAATTAAAACCACTTTCTAAATACATGAAAAAATATTCATATACTTAACTCGTCGGTATAACTATAAATCTCTATACTTTCAGTATTTTGAAAAAGTATTCACATACTTATCTCAATGATATAAGTATATTCACAAAGTCTTAAGAAAGATTTCATTTCCAAAAGGCATACTTAATTAGCTTAAAACAAATGTCATTTAAAAACATTAGTAACCATAAAGCCAAAATACTTGTAGTGTAAGTAAATTGATACTTACCACCACTTTCCGATTTCAAACTTATACTATGTCTTGAATAACAATGTAGTTGGACAAGTTAGCGTACTATCCTTTGCTTCGACATACATTCTTAAACTCTCACAGATAGAGACAAGTTTTCATATCTAGGGATTTTGTTTTAAGTAAGAAAAGAATACTTTTCATACCACCACAAATTATAAAGATCATTTATAGGTATCGAATCTTATATATTTATCATATTTATGATATTCCTATTCACTCTATCCCTCACCCGAAAATGAAGCCAGGTAAGTTAGGGCACTGATTGCTCCTAGTCTTGCCTTGGTTAAAACACTCTGATTCTAGATCTAACATATAGGAGATCAATCTACTCATCGGATTTTAGTGCCCAATATAGGATTACATAATTTCCGAAAGTAAACGAATCAGTATGGGGAAATAATACTTCATGTACTTAATATCAATCTCTGATTTCAAACTTAAACTATTCTTTGGTTAACAATGAAGCGGTTTAAGTTGGGGTATTATTACCCCTCAACCCCTGACTCAATAACATTCTTATCTATCAGGATAGGTAGAAGTTTCCCTGCCTAGAAGTATAACTAATGTCAAGTATAAAATTTCATAAATTATATATACTATTTATAATAGACAAATTATTATAAAACAAAACTTCTTTTCATCCTTTTCAAGAAACATTTATTATAATAACAAATGTTATAGTCCATAGTTTCTTTCTTCTTTAAACACAACTTTAAAACCTTTTTTTTAGTTATAAATTAAAATTTTATTTAAAAACATCACTTATGAATATCCTTTACTTAAAAACGTAACCTGACTTTTGAAAGTAAATACATTTCCTTTATTTAAAATCTATTCTTCTTACTAACATATCTCAATTTGATTTAAAAATATAATTTAAATATCAAAGCTACTTCTTAAACAATTCTTTATTATAATAGGAAAAACTTAACATAAGGGTCAAAGAAAAATAATTAAGTTTTAAAACACTTTCCCAAATAATTTCCAAGCCTAAAAGCAAAGTCAAACCCTTCTATAAAATATTAAAAATTTGAAGTTATTTTAAAATCAAACTTTGGAATTCTATTTCCGAACCAAGTGTCTTCTAAAATCAATATTTAAAAAAATAACCGTTTTTCATATTTTCCAAAAAAAAGACTTAGTAATTTACTTTAGTACAACTTTAAGTACTTATGACTAGGCCTGTCAATGGGTCGGGTTCAGTCCGGGTGTTCAGTCAAGGTATTATAACACCTGGACCCAAGTTCGATTACAATAATTAAAACCAGAGCCCAATTCATATCCATAGGGTATTTGAACCCAATATCCGAGACCAGTCCGTCAGGCTTTTTAATCCCATTGGGTAATACCCGTATACCTAACTCAGAATATTTATGTTAAAACCAAATTTTAAAACTGCAACTTAGGTCAAGTTTGTATTCAAACAATGTAAACATATAAATTGAGCGGTGATGTAGTCAAGCTCACAACAAAAGTATGTGAAAACATCTACATGTAAAAAAACAAAATGGTAAATAAATAACATACACACTTATGTTTTAATTAGACGAAAAACTAATAGTCGAGTCAGGCCCTAACCGGGCCGGGTTTTGATAAAACCGTACCAGACCCGGGTCGGGCCTGAGTCGGGCTTGGGTAGTAAAAGACAAAACCTGTACCCGCATTAATAGGGCGAGTTCGAGCCGGGCTCGGGCCGAAACCTGTACCATTGACAGGCCTTCTTATGACTATTCCTTATGCATAACAACATTTACATTCAATAGGCCGGCTACCAAGCTTCCGGCATGCAAGCCATTCACATAACAAATAAATAAATATATAGAAAGTAAAATCACATTTGTAAGAGAAAACGTTGGATTCCTCCATAAATCTTTCGAAGTGTATTCGTCGTGGCCTTCTCGCTACGAACCACTTCGACTCTTTTCCATAGTCCCATGTCAAATCCAATGTGTTTCATATAGTCCCTAGCAAAATACAAGTCATATACCTCCGCTAATCAAGCACCAATAAAATTCCAAATCCAATCACATATACTTTTACATACATACATATGAATACAACATCACAATCAAATAACTCAATAATTATTACATCGTTTATCATTAATAAAAATATATAGCAAAATTTGAGAAATCTCACTTTTCAAAAATGATGAAATGAGAGCTCATCTCACTACTTTTGCAGTCAACCACCTGACTACCAAACCTCAATATGCTCTCTTGCACAAACACACAAATGGACTCAGGAGGCCCAAGGGTGTGCACGGCCAATGGTGGAAATGGGAAGTAGGAGGCCAAATTTGATGACCTTGTGGAAGGTAGTGGCTTTGAAATGGAAGTGGAAGCTTATGCTAAGGTTTAGAGTTGATTTGAGTGTGGTTTGACATTGGATTTGACAATGGAAAGTATGAAGAAGAGTAGAGAAAAATGGAAGAGAAGATGTAAAAATGAAATGTGAATATGTTGCACACTTATATAAACAAGCTCAAAAGGAAAACCCTCCCACCACCTTTTCCTAAACGTCCCCTCACCCACAACCCCCTAGGTGCGAAGTACATGAACCCATGCCCCTTAGGATGATTAGGAAAAGACAATGTACTTTATAAATAGTTTAATACTTATAATTGTATTTTAAAAGTTTTTAGAAATAACTTTGTTTACATATTTTGTCTCATATGACATGTTATAAGGTGTGTAAATATATGAGTGCATATGGGAATATAAGGGTGCAACAATGTTGCGACAACTTCCATTTGATTAAAATTCGAAAATTTGAAAATTGAATTTCTGTTACATTTTCAATTATTCACCGAACTATTTATTTTTGTAAACAAAAATCAAACATTAGTTTTCCTTCATTAGTTATTAATTAAAAGAGATTTTTTAATTATTAAAAACTACTAATTGAATATTTAAAATAAATTAAATATTCATAAATCAAAGGGATAAAATTCTGGGTCATTGCATCAATCTTAAAAGAGCGGTGCATGTTGTATTTCACTTGTATTAGTACCCTTTGTATTAGACCTTTGTATATTTAATAAAGGTACGAATCCTGCCCAAAAAAATGTTAAACATGAAATTTAGATTTTATATGTAACTAGTGTGTGACCCCTGCTATGCACATGGGCACAGTATATAACCATATTGCAATATATTTCTGTGTCAAGTTTTTTGTTAGTTTTATGTTACATTATCATTATTTTGTGTAGCAAGAATGAATTTTGAAAGCGTGTGCCTAATTTGTATGTTTTATATAAGGGGAATGGGGACTACTAATGTTATCATGGTTAGTTTGGAATGTTCTTATTTCATGCCTTGTTTGTATATGTGGGTTTATTATCTTACCATTGGGTTTTTTTGATATCTTTGTTATATTCGTACATATCGTTAATACTAAGATGACATATACTTTTTATATCTCTTTTTCGCATTTAAATATCTTCATGAGCCATTTATGTTTTATTATAGTATTTTATTCATGTAATCTCATTTAAATGTCTTAATGGGCCATTTATGTTTTATTATAGTATTGTATTCCTATGGTCTCATTCAAATGTCTTCGTGAGCCATTTATGTTTTATTATAGTACTGTATTCCTATAATCCTTGTAGTATATAGTAGTACGTAGTAGTTTAAATGTTTGTATAAATTATGTAAACATTATTAAACTTGTTATTCATAACGTAAAATGGTTGTTTAATTCAATTAAATTGTTGTAGCATGAATCTAGCCAAAGTATCGTATATAATCAGTACAATACCATTAACAATTATCATATATAAACAATATGATAAAAATAATTCAAATCAATGTATTTAAATCAATAGAATACTAACAACAATTATCATATATAAGACAATATGAAAAGATAAAAATCAAGCTAGATTATCATATATAAATCAATACGATGCCAATACCATTATCATATATAAAACAATATGATAAAAATAAATCAAGTTAGAGTATCATATATAAACCAATACGATACTCATAACAATTATCAAATATAAAACAATATAAAAATAAGTCAAGCCAGAGTATCACATATAAACCAATACGATACTCATAACAATTATCGTATATAAAACAATATGATAAAAATAAATCAATATTATAAAAATGCAATAGGGTAATAATAAAGCAATAGGGGATTATGGGATGAATATAACTCGGCTCATAAAATACCAAATAATCAGACGCTAGTATTGTAAAATTACAGTGGTAGAGCTTAAGCGCGCATCGAGACATCAGCACTATAATCTACTATCATGAAATAAAATAAAGAAAGGTTAAAACTTCACTCACACTAGAAATAGTCTGACCCATGTGATTTTTTTAATCCACAAGTCAGTTTAACGATTGTGATTGCAGGTTTGGTTGCGTGGACTGTAGCAGCATTCTTATCATTTTCCACGTTTTGGGGTTTTGGACTTTACAGCTTTAGACTTAGTAGTGGTTAATATATATTATGGTATGTATGTTATTATGTATTTTGGGAGTTGAATTATGTATTTTGGGAGTTGAATTATGTATTATGGACTTTGTATCATGGACATTACTATTATGACATGTATTATGCATTCTGCTGTTTTTGTCGTGCTGAGTTGTATGTTCTATTTTATTCTGTGCTAGGTAACCTGGAAAAATTTAACTTGTACCGTTGCTTTAAACCGAGACTGAGCACGAATGGTAAGTTAAAAAGTCATAAAAATTTTCGTGCCAGTGTTAGTTCAAGGGAGTGAGTACAGCATTTAGCCCTATCGAGTCCCAATCTCCATGATTTCTGATAGTAATACTTTGTATTGCTCTTGGTTGGCATGGGTATAGAGGCCGGGCGTTACATTGTTGGAGTATCGTATATAATCAGTACGATACCATCAACAATTGTCATATATAAACAATATGATAAAAATAATTCAAATCAATGTATTTAAATTAATACAATTCTAACAACAATTATCATATATAAAACAATATGATAAGAATAAATCAAGCTAGGGTATCATTTATAAACCAGTACGATACCCACAACAATTATCATATAAAACAATATGATAAAAAAATCTAACCATAGTATCATATAAAAACACATACGGTACCCATACAATTATTTTAGTTAGTGTCATACTGATTTATATATGACACTTTGACTTGATTCTTTCCTATCATACTGTTTTAATGTGACAATTGTTATTGTTCATTATCCATAGATCTTACTTCACTCACACTAGAAATAGTCTGATCCGTGTGATTTTTTTTAATCCTTGGGTCAGTCTGAAGATTGTGGTTGTAAGTTAGGTTGGGTGTTACTCGATGCTGCACAGCAGCGCAGCATTACTACTTGACGAGAGAAAAAAATCTAAAAATTAAAATTTTAAATTAAATTAGTTTTGGGAAAAAAAATTATATTATCGATTAATACGTGTTTTGAACAAGAAGAAATTTTATTTAAAATTTTGAAAGCTCTTTTTTACTAAACTATGTGCTGTTTTGCTTTTAAATTTAATAAACAGTTATGATTTTTTTAGCTTAATGAACTTTAAATAACTTTAATCCAGTAGATTAAGTTTTTGTGTTTTGCCTTGATACATAAGTATTATAGGGTACTTGTGTATTAATGCGAAACTGAGGTTTAGTTATATTTCCATCTATGGACAAGTGTTTCATTAATCTTTAATTAATTAATGTGAAATATACTGGGTTTGATAATGGATTTTTTTGAAGAATGTTGCTATGGTTTATTTTTATTTCAAAAAGTGTTTTGATGTTTTAAACACTTTAGATTACATGGCACGATTTTATAATAAAATAATATTTTAAAATTGTCTTGATTTTGGGTTGGGATAGATTGGACTCTGTCGTACCAATGGGCCAAATTCCATCTTGGTCGACCTGATTCGGGATCGCTACCTGAGTCGGTGGTATGTCTTATGCCCTTCTACCACCAAAGGTCAACGGTCTGCTACATAGGGAAATCTTATTCTTCGATCGGGATTCCCGATCAGCGGGTCACGAAATATGATGGATGGAGGCGTAGGTTCCCATGTATTTTTCCATGAACGGGTAGCATATGGCCTTTGCCTTAGAACGTCTTGGTTATCCTGGGTTGATCACCAGGTGTGTTATGGCGTCATGAGTAGGTTACGGTGCTGATGTCTCTGCACGCGCTCGAGCTCTACCATTGTGATTTTACAATACTAGCATCTGTTTATTTGGTATATTTTATAAGTCGGGTTATATTTATCCCATAATTTCCATAATGCATAGTTTTTATCTTATTACATATATTTTATATATAAAGTGGAAAATGCTTAAGATATTTTGGAAAACCTAGTATCTTTGGAGAAGGTGTGTACGAACTTATTTATTATCATATTGTTTTACATATGATAATTTGGGTTGGTATCGTATTGGATTACATACGATATTTTTTGTTTAAAACCATTGTTTAATTAAATGAGTTGATTATGAAACTAAATCTATATGTTTGGTACACATACCTATGCCTCATGTTGACTTATACATTTGGTGCCTTTATCCTTTTTTTGATTGAGTTGTTCATTGTCCATTGATCTTACTTCACTCACACTAGAAATAGTCTGACCCGTGTGGTTTGTTTTTATAATCCTCCGGTCAGTCTGAGGATTGTGGTTGTAGGTTAGGTTGCATGGACTTTAGCAGCATTCTTATTGTTTTCCACGTTTTGGGGTTTTGGACTTTACAGCTTGGACTTAGTAGTAATTAGTATATATTATGGTATATGTGTTATTATGTATTTTGGGAGTGGTATTATGTACCATGGACTACGTATCATGGATATTACTATTATGACACTGTTAATGAGTTACAAAATTATTCGTGCCACTGTTAGTTCAATGGAGTGATTACAATATTTAGCCATATCAAGTCCCATTCTCCGTGCTTTTCGATAGTAATACGTAGTATTACTCTTGGATGGCATGGGTATAGGGGCCGGGTGTTACATTGTTACATATGTTTTTAATGCACAAAAATTATTTCAAAAAAAACTTACTTATTGGTCGAAAGCACGGTTTTTTTTGGTAAAAATTAATTTAATTTAAAATTATATATATAGTTATGGATCTTTTTGGCTTGACGAACTTTAATTAATTTTAACTTAATAAATGAAGTTTTATATTCCGTTTTAATACACAAGTATTATGGGGTACTTGTGTATTAATGCGAAAGGTAGACGTAACTATATTTCTTTCTATGGATGATTGTTTTGCTAAATTTTGTTTGCTTCTTAAATAATATACTGGGTTTATCAAAGGATTTTTGGAGGACGTTGCCATCACTGATTTTAAGAA
Source organism: Allium fistulosum (assembly GCA_030737815.1). Classification (NCBI taxonomy): domain Eukaryota; kingdom Viridiplantae; phylum Streptophyta; class Magnoliopsida; order Asparagales; family Amaryllidaceae; genus Allium; species Allium fistulosum. The sequence continues at coordinate 672,738,892 of CM060905.1, forward strand.
GTGTTTTGAAGTTATAAACACTTTCATTTTTATGACATGTTTTTTATATAATAAAACTTAAAAATCCATTTGATTTTTGGGTCGAGATAGATTGGACTCTATTGTACCAATGGGTCAAAACTCCATTTTGGTCGACCAGATTCAAGATCGCTATCTGAATCGCTGGTATGTCATTTACCCTTGTACCACCAAATGGTCAACGATTTGCTACATGGGGGTAATTTTATTTTTCGATCGGGATTCCCGATCGACGGGTCACGGACTATGATGGATGGAGACGTGGTGGTCCCATGTGTAGTTCCGTGAACTGGTAGCATACGGCCTTTGCCTTAGACCGCCTTGGTTATCCTGGGTTGATCGCCAAGTGTGTTATGGCGTTATGAGTATATTACAGTATTGATGCCTTCGCGCACGCTCGAGCTCTACCACTGTGATTTTATAATACTAACGTCTGTTTATTTGGTATATTTTATGAGTCGGGTTATATTTATCCCATAATTCCCATAATGCCTAGTTTTTTGTCTTATCGCATTCTTTTATATAAAAGTGGAAAATGCTTGAGTTGTTTTGGAATACCCAGTATCTTGGGAAAAGGTGTGTATGAACTTATTTATTATCATATTGTTTTACATATGATAATTTGGGTTGGTATCGTATTGGATTACATATGATATTTTTGGTTTAAAACCATTGGTTAATTAAATGAGTTGTTTATGAAACTAAATCTATATGTTTGGTACACATACCAATGCCTCATGTTGACTTATACTTATGGCGCCTTTTTCCTTTTTGTTGATTGAGTTATTCATTGTACTTAGATCTTACTTCACTCACACTAGAAACAGTCTGACCCGTGTGATTTGTTTTTATAATCCTCAGGTCAGTCTAAGGATTGTGGTTGCAGGTTAGGTTGCGTGGATTGTAGCAGCATTCTTATCATTTTCCATGTTTTGGGTTTTGGACTTTACAGCTTGGACTTAGTAGGAGTTAGTATATATTATGGTATGTATGTTATTATGTATTTTGGGAGTGGTATTATGTACTATGGACTATATATCAAAGACGTTACTATTATGACATGTATTATGTATTCTGCTATTGTTGTTGTGCTGAGTTGCATGTTCTATTATATTCTATGCTATGCAACCTGGAAAATTTATCTTGTACCATTGCTTTGAACCGAGACTTAGCACGAATGGTAAGTTAATGAGTCATAATAAATTTCGTGCCATTGTTAGTTCAAGGGAGTGATTACAATATTTAGCCCTATCGAGTCCCATTCTCCGTGCTTTTCGGCAGTAATACTTAGTATTGCTCTAGGTTGGCATGGGTATAGGGGTCGGGCGTTACATTGTTGGTTGCTCCAGCTATTTACAATGAAAACAAGCTGTGAGTCCAACTTTGAGAACTCATATCTTTCACGTTTCTTATCTGATTTGTGTCAAACTCTTTTTTGTTGATAGTATTGTTGTTGAACTATATGCATGTCAATTTTCAGGTAATTCCGACCTCTATTGCTTATAGAAATTTACTGTCGAACTTTGAATCGGAGCGTGTTTTGCTCCAATTTGAAAATTTCTGAGTGGTTTCACATGAATTTTTGAAGCTATTTGCTGCATTTTCCTGAATCCATTTGGGATGATTTTAAAAGGAAATCAACTCCATAATGGAGTTCCGGCATTTATAGCAATTCGCCAAGCGAATTGACAATGTTTGTGTTGAATTTTGGACTATTGATTTCATTGTTTTCTGATGATTTCGCACACGATTTATAAACTATTTTCAAAGTGAATTTCCATATATAATTAGATTTCAAAATAAATGTTTTCAAATTGATTTCTAAAAATAAAAACATATTCACAAGCTATTTTAAAATATATAAATTATATTATCCCCGATATAGTGGGAATTTTCAAAGAAATGGTTTCAAATAATTTTCAGAAAATCGTTTTCAAACCCCGTTTTCTAAAAGTATGTTTGCTATATAAAATGATACATTTTTGCACTCTTTGGGAGAACAAGGAAGAGATTTAAACAATGTAATAAACATAGTAAATTGTTGTAGCATCATTCAACTAAATTGTTGTAGCATCATTTGTCATTTTAGTTGGTATCATAGTAAATTACCATGTTTTTTTCTTAAGTATTTATTCAGATTTGGTAGAGATCTACTTCATCCAGTGTGTGTACTGTTATGTTTCAAATACATATGTGGATCAAGTTCTTAAGTTGTATAAATTAATCAATGTCCCACCCTAATATCTACATCATTATTTTATAGTTGAGAAAAACATGTAGCAATTTCTCAATAGTTTTCAAACTAAGTTTGGGCATCGTACATTATTTAACGTTCTAAATATAACATAGACTAGTTATGATATAAATTAATGTGCAAAGTTAATTCAATTTATAATAAGATAATACATCCATCCTTCATTATTTGTCAAATAAATTTATGCTGAAGAATTCTAAATGTTGCATAAATTAATTTTGTTTAAATTGCCATAAAAGTAACCCTTACTGTATTAGTTTTTTTTAATTAAGTATATTTATGCAAAGGTATGGACGAACAAAAGTAATATGTGCATATAATGGTAACTTAATAAATAGTGTAACATGTTTAGTATACATAATAAATGAAGCCTACGACTTAATAGTAAAAAAAATTCAACTTCTTTTAAGCCGAATAAACCAATATGAAGAATTATCAAAAAGTGATTAAGGGGAGGGAAACAATAATAATTATTTGAGGCTTAAATGATAAATGACTTCATATGATATTGAAGTAAGTCATTAAACAAATACTCTTGGATAGTTGTAACATCCCGCCTTTTTGTACGCTTTAAGCAGACACACATGTCGACTCAAACCATACAGAAGGGCAGATGGTTATTGGGGTGAATAAGAAAAAAACAAAACTGTTTGCACAAAAAATGGGCAAACACCTCCAAGTCGTATGATTTAGTTAATTTTATGTTGTTTTTAGTGATCTGGGTAATATATGCAAATATATAAAAAGCAGGGACTAAACTGTAAAAGACACACAGATTTATAGTGGTTCGGCCAGAATGTGCCTACGTCCACTTTATATGTTATTCTCCTTTACTATTCAGATTACAAGTACAAAGCTTTGATACAAGTATATGAAAGTTGTTTGAAAGTTCTATCTATGCTTGAGCTCTCAAACTTGTCCGCCATTATTGTACCCCTACCCCTCTATTTATAGAGTGAGGCTAGGGGTAGGGGTCTTGGATGCATGTAGCTGCTGGTGGGCCTGGGCGGATGTAATCTGGCCTGGCAACGTTGGTTCGGTGATCCCTTGGTCCGGTGGAGAGCGGAGAAAAGGGATGGTTCGATGATTGGTTGGTCCGGTAGTGGTTGGGATTGGTTCTGGTTCGGTAGTAATACTTTGGGTTTGGTTTGGCAGGTAGCGGAGTGGCTGGTTCGGTAGGCATGGGAAGGGAGTTGGTTCGGCAGGGTCTTGGAGATAGCTGGTTCGGTAGGCATGGGAAGGGAGTTGGTTCGGCAGGGTCTTGGAGATAGCTGGTTTGGTAGGCATGGGAAGGGAGTTGGTTCGGCAGGGTCCTTCCTAGTCTTGATTCGGCATCAGTGATCTGATGGTCTTGGTCCGGTGGAAAATTGGTCAACATTTGCCCCCCAAAGTGGGGCATATGCCTGCATATGTCGCGCTTTGTTTTTAGGCCATTCAATCCTGAACACTCTCATCCGGTCCCGAACGCCGAACCAGTTGGTCCGGTCGTTTATATTTGCCTATAAGTATGGGCCTAATGCTTTCGTTATTCCTTATCAGCCGAACCAAACTCTTGTCTTTGCCGAATCGAACGTATTATCGAACTAGACCTTAACTGCCGGACCAGGTGAGGCCCTCTTCTGTCAAATGAGTTTTTGTTTTGAACTACCGAACAAACTCGGGGATTCCAAGTACCGAATGAACTCAAAGACTTGACTTACCGAATGAACTCGGGGTACATTAAGTACCGAATGAACTCGAAGTCTCTGGACTACCGAATGAGCTTCGAAGTCTTAGGATGACCGAATGAATTCGAAGCCTTTGGACAACCGAATGAATTCGAAGTCTTTGGTCAACCGAATGAATTCGATGTCTTTGGACAACCGAATGACGCTTCATGCTTGAACTACCGGTTGAGTTTGAATGCCGGATGGCCTTTGAGCTTTTTATGTCTTGAACCATGGATGAGGCTTCAGACTGTTAGGTATTTGTTTGTTCATATTTCTACAGTCCTTGTTCTAATAATATGTTTTCTCCTGTTGCAGATAATGTCTCATAAAGTCGAAACTCGTTCTGATAAGAAGAAGTCTAAGGACCAAGGAGAGTCCTCCGTCGTGCCCCCAGTTCAGCCGAATCCAAAACGACGTGGACCCACCCCGAGATCGCTAGTGGATGGGTACGGTCCTCAAGAGCTCCTGAACTCACCGCCTGACTGCTTTCCTAGCTCCCTCAAAGATGAGCAGCTCGATGCTATTTCTCGCTCTTTTGGGATTGACAGAGTGCGTATGCTGTTGCCGGGGGAAGGAGTGATGCCATACAATCCCCCCGAAGGATATTTCGCTTATACTAGGTACCATTGTATGTGTGGGGCCATTCCCCCGATTAATGCTTGGATAGTCAGCTTCATCACCTACTTGAAGGTAGCTCCATTCCAGCTTCAGCCTAACTCCTACGCCATCTTGGTGAGCCTGTTTGTTATCTTCCAGAGGAGATACGGGCGTCCCCCTTCCAACCGGGAAATCCGGTATCTATACAACTTAAGAGGCTACAAAAAGGGGTCTCCGTATATTAGCTTGGAGTCGGCCGTGTCCTTCAAGCCAGTCCTGGATTTATATTCAAAGTTCAGCATGTTCAAGAAGGAATGGTTTTTCATCAAGGATGACTCTGTTTCTATCCGTCGCTTCACCTTTGGCTGTAAGTTGAAGTTTATTTATAATTTCCATTCAGACTGCAATGCTTCTTCTTATGTGTTTTTATTTCTTGCTAGCGATAGGTGACTTTGCGGTCGTGGAGAATGATCGCCTGGTTCAGATGGCTGCGGAAATAGAAGCCATTTCGAGAAGGGATAGGTCGGCCTCTTACTTGATCAGGAACGCTACACTTCTGGGGCACAACCTGATTCTACCACATCAGTCCGTGGTCAAGCAGAGAGACACGGCAGAGGAGAGGGCTGTCAGGGCTAAAGGAGGGGCTACGGCGAAGAGTAGCAAAAGGAAACCCTTCTCGAAGCATCCAATTGCTGGGGGGAAGAAACTTAAGAAGTCCGATGGACCCTCCCCCAGCACATGTCCAGATGTCCCGGAGGAGGAAGATGTGGAGGAGGAAAGAGGCGAGGATGAAGGAGGTGAGGCGGAGAGTGGAAGCGGTGGAGAAGGTGATGGTGATGGTCATAGCGATGATGGTGGCGATGGACAGAGCGGTGGTGGTATTGGGGTTTTGTCTTCTAAGCAAGCAGGTGTGATCCAGGAGTGGACAGATGATGATCTCCGTCTAGCTTTTGAAGGGTCGGAGGAAGGATCGGTTTTAGTGGAGAGGCCTAAGGAAGCTGACAAGGCCGAGATCAGTGCTGATTCTTCTAAGAGCGCTTCAGCTAAGGCAATCCTGCGATTCAAGGTGAATTTTCTGCCAACTCCATTTATGATAAGGATTTAGAAATATTTTACGGCCCGCTCCCATCCTGGAATCAGATTCAGGACTTATTGCAGTATCCCACGCCTCCCCGGGGTTTGTATAACAAATGCATCGTCTCTCTTTTTTTTAACTTGATATATTTCTTGAATTACGGTTCAATGCATGCTTGTGGAACTTGGTTTTCATTCCAGGAGCAGGCAAAGCGGCCAAGACCTCAGATGTTCGGCACTGCCTCGAACAATATAAGTTCCTCAAAGCTTCTACTAAACCGAAGCCTCCGACTAACCGCTCCGAGGATGTAGTCGGCTACCGTCCTCTTCTTAGGGTCATTGAAGAGGGTATTCAGAAGAAGAAGAGGAGCCACTCCTTGTTCGAACCTTCACCTGGTCCTCAGCCCCCACTCCAGCCTCTTCACGATATCACGGAGGGGGATACTGAGTTCATACCTTCTCTGCATCCGTCTAAAAATCCTACCGTTACCCCGATAGATCACCCTGGCTTGGCTCGTAATCCGTTTGCGGGTCATCCAGATCTGGATTCGGCCTCTCATGATATCTCCTTCGACGAGGCTACTGGTGAACACCTTCTCCCTCGCAATCCTATGGTACGGGTGCTTGATGAGGCTATGTCCCTGGACCTTGATTTGCTTACCACTCGGGTTGTAACTCTGGGGGATGAAGCTAAGGCGAACATTGACCGGGTCGCCGAGGAAACCAAGAAGTTGATGGGGCATCATGCCCGACTGGTCAATGCTGGGGAGGAAATCGGGAGCGCCAATATTCGACTGCGGTTAATGGTTTCTGACCAGGCTAAACAACTTGCTGATCAAGCCATCCAGATTTCTCAGCATGAGGCTGCATCTAGGCAATTAAAGAAGACTATGGAAGAGGTCAGCAGGGCAGAGTTGCGGAAAATGGAGGCCGCCTGTAAGGAACGGATCGATATGGCTATTGCAACGGTGGATGAGGTTCGGAAAGTGGATCTCGAGCGGGTAAAGGAGTTATCCGGGAGGCTTGAAGCAGCAGAGCTGGCTCAAAACAAGCTAAAGGATGAGATGGAGGCAATGAGGAAATCCCTCCAAGCCGACCGCTCGTGGTACCAATCGGAGAGGGATGCTGCCACTGCACAGCAGTTGGCTTCTGAGGGCCGAATAAGGGAGTTTGAAGAGAATGAGGGGATAATGGATGAGATGCTTCAGGATATGTATTTTCGCACTTGGAGACAGGGCAACTTATCTTGGATGGATGATTATCCCCGAGTCATGGCTAGGATTTATCTTAGGGCCCTGGAGGAGGCTAAGGCCGAAGCAGATAAGGAGGGCGGTGTGGCTTTCAGAATGGATGTGGTTACTGCTCAATTCTCCAAGGAGGAGAAAGCGGCGGTGAAGGAGGGTATGCGGCTGCTTGCTGCTGAGGAGGTAGGTGTGCAAGTAGAGGATGATGATCAAGATGATCAAGGAGCAGATGCTGGTAAGTCCTCCTCTTTAGTCTTTCCGTTAACTTGGTTGCTTATCACTAACGAATTCTTTCCTTGATCGAACAGGCGGTCAACAGGACAAGGGTAAAGCTCCGATGCAACCGGCTCTTTGACTTGACCTGGATATCTTTTTGCTTACCGAACATTGTTGTATATGTTAGTCTCAAAATAGTAACATAACTTTTAGGTTGTAATTATGTTACTTGTAATAAACAACATTATTTTTGGCGTGTAATTTTTTAACTTAAGCTGATTCTGTCGTATTTGAATGCTTTTGTTATTTTGACATGTTGTATGAGAAATATAGCTATGCATATGCTTGTAATTCAATTGTGTTTGATGTCAAGTTCTTGCTTAAAACATAATTTCATGTCTTGCAATGTTAGTGTGATGTGTGAATAAATTATAGCCACGTATTTATACATGAAAGAAGAAAATACCGCCCTCCATATTTTACGTGTAGATGGCAGCTTTGAATGTCTTGTGTGACTGAGTATGGAACGCGGCCTAGTGTCCCGTTGTGAGTTCCCACTCCTATTAGCGAATGTCTCCTATTCTGTATCCTGTACTTTAGGGATCGTTATAGAGGATAGGAGAAAAGTTTTTTAAATAAAATTGAAATATGAGAAATAGTAAAACTTCCAATCACGGAAGGCCTTCGATGTGCATAAGTTCGTGGCAAACGGGCTTTGTAGTCACTTTCCCTAGCTATGGGTCTTGGAGACATTTGTCACCCATCTTACGCCTCCGCGGGGAGTTAATCTTTTTTACCACAACCGTACTTAAGATGCATCGGAGCCGAGATCGCACACAGTAACTACCCGGGCCATTATGGCCCGTAATCGTGGGTATTATTCGATTTACTGTGGTCGGCTAGCGTGGGTGCCGATCGTCAACCGTGAACTACCCCTGGCTGGCCACACCTTAAGTTGGGGCTTAAAGTAGGGTCACAGCTGCCGGCGAGCCGAACGCCGTAATGAGCTGCCTCGGCTATAGTCGGCCTTCTCGGTGGCTTATAATCAGCTCATTACAGTTGGCTTTAAGGGTCGTCGCGAGCAATGAGTTAACCCGCAGCAGAGGGATGCCGGAGCAAAAGTGTCTCATTGGCGAGGGCATAGATTCGCATAGTACCTATTAGGTCTTGTCCAGGAGAAGTCACGCTGTGGAGTGCCTTGAATGGGAATGCTATTTGCATAGGATTTCGTTCAACAGAAAAGGATAAAGTTAACAAGCAGCCAAGATATAAAGGAACAAGTTAAAAAGAGACAAGTTATTTAAAGTGGTTCGGCATGAAAATGCCTACGTCCACGGATTCTCTTTGTTAATTCACTTCATATGGGCAGTACAAGTTAAGAAAAGTATCGACGAAGGTGTTGGATGTTCCATGCCCTCTGGAACACCTCCCCGTTCACTGTTGACAAAATATAAGCTCCATTGTGGTGATCTTTATGAATTACATATGGTCCGTCCCAGATTGGATCTAGTGCTCCGAGGCGCGGGAAGATTCACTTGAGGACAAGATCTCCCTCTTGTAAGCTGCGACGCTTGACTTTGGAGTTGTATTGCGCTGCCACTTTTTGCTTGTGAGCTGATGTTTTGAGTGTTGCATCGTTTCTTCTTTCTTCAATTAGATCCAAAGACATGTGGAGGAGTTCTTCGTTTTCTTCTGGGTTATAGTGGATCCTACGGTGGGAAGGCACTATAGTTTCAATCGGGAGCATAGCCTCCGATCCGTATGCCAAAGAGAAAGGAGTATACCCCGTTGACGTTCTGAAAGATGTGCGATAGGCCCACAGTGCCGTAGGAAGTTCATCCACCCAAGCACCTTTTGACTTTTCGAGTTTCTTTTTTATTAGAGTTTTGAGAATTTTGTTGACGGCTTCAACTTGTCCATTTGCCTGGGGATAAGCTACGGATGAGAAGCTCTTGTGAATTCCGTGCTCTTGGCACCAGTTGGCGAACTCCTCGCTGTCAAACTGGAGTCCTTTGTCCGATATGATTTTGAATGGGACTCCGTACCTGCATAGAACATTTTTGATCAAGAAGTTAATAACTTTTGCTGAAGATACTTTATTTAGGGGTTCTGCTTCCACCCATTTGGTGAAATAGTCGACTGCCACTATAGCATATTTGGCCCCGCCTCGGCCCATTGGCAGTTCGCCAATCAAGTCAATTCCCTATACTGCAAAAGGCCAAGGGCTGGTCATTTGAGTAATCTCAGTTGTTGGTAGCCGCGGAATCTTAGCAAACTTCTGACATCTGTCACATTTTCTGATGAAATCTAAGGCGTCCTTGCTTAAGGTGGCCCAGAAATATCCATATCGGAGTATCTTTTTTGCCAAAGTCTGCCCTCCAGTGTGATCTCCGCAGCTTCCTTGATGGATGTTGGATAAGATTTCCTTGGCTTCCCTTCCAGCGACACACCTTAATAAGGTGTTAGAGAAGCCGCGCCGATAGAGGGTGCCCTCTTGTATTGTGTAGCGGGAAGCTTTCCTCAAGATTTTCTTGACTTCATTACGCCCGTTAGGCAGTGTGCCACTTTGTTAGTAGTCTCGGATGGGAGTCATCCAAGTTGCTTCTTCGGTTGCAGCTATCAGATTCACTTGCTCAAAACTTGGGGTCAGTTGCTTTGAGATGGTTACTGCTTCGGAAATAGCGTCGTCTCTCATGCTAGCCTGCTTCGCCAATTCATCGGCCTCTTGGTTCTCTTCCCGAGGGATGTGTTTGATTAAATAGTGATCCAATCGATTGAGAAGCAACTTGGTCTTCTTTAAATATGCTACGAGTCGTTCTTCTCGAGCCTGGAATTCTCCTAGTATTTGATTTACAATAAGTTGAGAATCGCTATGAAGACACAAAGAATTGGCTCCGATTTCTAAGGCAAGTTCTAATCCAACTATCACTGCTTCATACTCTGCCTCGTTGTTGGTGACAGCGAATTCCAACCTTATAGCATAGTGTAGCTTATTTCCCCTGGGAGTGATTATTACCACACCTGCCCCCGAGCCTTGCTCGTTTGATGCACCATCCACAAAGAGATTCCACTTGATGTCTTCTGCTATTTCTGATTGCTCCTTACCTTCGTTGGTAGTGAATTCGGCAATGAAATCGGCCATGGCTTGTCCCTTGATGGCGGTGCGAGGATGGTAGGTGATATCATATTGACTTAGTTCAATGCACCATTTAAGTAGTCATCCAGAAGTGTCGGGACGATGGAGTACCTGCCTTAGTGGTTGATCGGTCAGAACTCCGATGGAATGGGACTAGAAATAGTGACGCAGTTTCCGTGATGTGATTAGTAAACAGTACGCTAGTTTCTCAAGTTTAGGATATCTAGCTTTCGCCCCTGTAAACCTCTTGCTTACAAAGTATACTGGCCGCTGCGTGTGTTTGTCTTCTCTCACCAATGCGGCGCTTAGAGCATGAGAGACACAGCAAGGTATAAGTATAGCTCTTCGCCTTTGTTCGGAGTTGAGAGTACTGGTGGTCTCTGGAGGTGTTCGATTAAGTTAAGGAAAGCTGTTAAGCAGTCGTCAGTCCATTCGAATCTTCCTCTCTCTTTCTTTAGAGCTTCGAAGAAGGGGATGCATTTGTCAGTCGCTTTAGAGATGAATCTGCTCAGGGCGGCCACCTTCCCATTTAGGCTTTGCATTTCCTTTCGAGTAGAAGGTATCTTGATATCTTTCAGAGCTCGGACTTGTTCAGGGTTTGCTTCAATTCCTCTGGCATGGACGATGAATCCTAGAAACTTTCCTGATGATACTCCGAAGGAGCACTTTAGAGGATTCAGCTTCATTCCATATTGGCGAAGTACTTGAAACATTTTATCCAGGTGGCTTACGTGATCGTCGGCTTCCCTTGACTTTACCAGCATGTCATCCACATAAACTTCCATAGTTTGTCCTATTAGCCCCCACAAACATCTTGTTGACGAGGCGCTGATAGGTGGCACCTGTGTTTTTAAGTCCGAAAGGCATTACCTTGTAGCAGTACAATCCCCGGTCAGTGACGAAACTCGTGTGGTCTTGATCGGGGGCATGCATAGGAATTTGGTTATATCCTGAGTATGCGTCCATAAAAGATAAGAGTCCATAAAAGAATCGCTCCTATCCAGCTCTATTCTTCTCATTAGCAGACGGTATTACCTTGTAATACTCTTTGCTAATGTGGGTCTCAGAGTGGGGTGTTACAGCTTGGTATCAGAGCTGAGCTCAGAACAAAATATGATAAACACAGAACAGAAACACATATTATAGTACATCCACGTATAATACAAGTGATAACATAGTTTCCCACTATCGTATTCCTCAATCGTACGTTTATCTAATCATTTAATTCTCCTCCCTCTTCACTCGAAGTGCAAAATTATGTGTTTTATATAGAAATTAGGTTGAAGAAAACGAGTTTTAGGAACGCTTCAAAAATCGCTTTAGAAATTCTCCTATTATGGAGTAATTAATTTAATACTTAAAATTAATATTAAATAATAATTTCAAAAGTCAATTTGCTTGAAAAACACTTTGTAATACTTTATAAAACCCGTGCACGAAATCTAAAGAGAAAACTCAAGAATTCGGGAAAATATCAAAAATGGCGAAAATTATTCAAGTATAGAAACCGCTGAAATCAAGCTGTGATCACTAGTTCGATAGCAGGTTTGGACCTGAAACCAGAGTCCAAATGACATGAAATTTGGCAGGAATATAGTTCAACATTCCTACTTCAATCTGCAAAAAGAATCATTCAAATCCGATTTGAAACGAAGAATCTGTGTCGTTTCAAAGTCGGACCAAAACAAGGTAAAATCGCTGAATTTCAACAGGCTGTGGGTTCAAGTTCGATAGCCGTTTTGATATAGCAAACCAACCCAGATTGTTATGAAAATTTTCAGAATTATAAATCAATACTCCTAATTCAATTTAATCATTGTCTACAAGCTGATCGATTCGGGGAAGTGGGAAGCAATCCTTCGGGCAGGCGTCATTTAAGTTGGAGAAGTCAATGCATGTTCGCCACTTCCCATTAGCCTTCTTTACCAGCACCGGGTTGGCGATCCACTCTGGGTAGATTTCTTCTCATGTGAAGTCATTGGCAAGTAGGTTCTTTACTTCTTCAATGAGGGCTGCTGATCGTTCTGCCCCCATACTTCTCTTTTTCTATTTTATTGGCGCCTTGGTAGGATCAATGTTTAGTACGTGGCATGCTATGTCAGGGAAGATTCCGGTCATGTCAGCGTGTGACCATGCAAATACATCCAAGTTGTGGCGGATAAAATCAATGAGTTGTTCCTTCAACTCTGCTTTTAGTTGGGACCCGACTTTCAATAGTCTACTTGAGTCATGCCTGTCTACAGATAAAAATTCCATAGCCTCTGCAAGCTCGGCGGTGGCCTCCTCCTCTTTGTCCCTGGGGTCTAATTCATTGAAAGGGTCGCTGGTATATCGAAGAGGAGGGGCTTTCTTTAGCTGCTATGCTTCCAAACTTTTTGTGCAGAGGGCAATCTCCACACTCTTTCCTTTATCCTTCATGTGGTTATTGCGAAGTTTAGTTACATAGCAATCTCGAGCGATGTCCTGGTCTCCCTCTACTTCCCCTACTCCATTGTCCATTGGAAATTTCATCTTCAGGCACCAGGGGGCAAGGACAATTTGGAAGTCAGACAAGGCTGGCCTTCCTAAGAAGGCGTTGTAGGCCGAATGGTTTTCTATCAGCACAAATGTCTGTTTCTGCACAACGGAGCGGGGATGACTTCCAATTTCAACAAAGAGGTCCAGTCGCCCGAGGGAATCTTCGTATTTCCTGTGAAACCGTGTAGTGGTTTATTGCAGGGAAGAACAACCTTTAATGACAGCTTCATTTTGTCAAAGGCATGCTTGAACAGGATATTCACTGAGCTTCCAGTGTCTACTAGAATTCGGAAAACCTCGGCTGGACCGAGCCGAGCAGAGATAACCATGGGATCCGTGTGAGGGTATTGCCTTCCCTCCAGGTCACGCCTACTGAATGTGATGTCTCCATTCTCTATCCGCTTTGGGTGGCGTTCTTCTATAATAGAATTGACGCATTCTTCATTGTTTCAAAGTGACTTTCCGTACCTTTCCATCTTTGCCCAGCTTCCGTCGGCGATGTGTGGCCCTCCCGAGATGGTATGGACCACTATCTTCTCTTGACTAAAGTCGCTGCTGTTGCAATTTTTTCTGCCTATTTTTGGGGAGGGTAGCCTTGGGTTCTCATTGGCAGGAACTGGAGTCCTGTTCTGGCCTTTTACATAGCATTCTAGTCTTCTTCTTCTGATGTGTTCTTCAATCAAGTCCCGGAGATGATGGCATTCGTTGGTATCATGCCCATGGGATTCGTGGAAGCGGTAGAATTTTCCAGACTTAATTGCGTTATCTGATACCTTCTTGTGCGGGGGGCGTTTGTATTTAACTTCATCTTGAGTGGCCAGGAAGATGTTTTCGATCGTTTCATTCAACAGGGTGTAAGCCTCAAATCTCGGTCCTGGCCGATATAGGCGCTTTTCTCCCTTCTTGCCCCCAGCGTTGTCTCTAGAATCATTTCTTCGAACATCCTTTGCTACAGCAGGCATGTTGCCGTGAGCTGCCTTATTTTGTTGCCCTATCTGCCTCTTAGTGGCAGCGTCTTCAAGTCTCATATATTTCCCAGCTTCATGGAAGAAATCGGGTAAAGTAGTTGGTTTTTCTTTGGTCAATCTTCTAGCAAATTTAGTGTCCGGATGCACACCACTACAGAGGTCCATTAAGATAAGATTCTCATCGGCATCTTGGACTGCGGCTGCTGCGGCATTGAATCGGGTTAGATATTGCTGCACTTTCTCTCCAGGTTTCTGTTTGATACTGGATAAGGAATAAGCGTCCTTGGGTTGCTCCACATGAATGCGGAATTGGTTGATGAATTTTTCTTTCAACATCTCCCATGAGCTGATGGATCCTTGGGGTAGATGGTAGAACCAGGAGGTAGCTAGATCTGCTAAGAATAGCGGAAAGCATTTGCACAGCACTCCTTCTGTTGCTCCACTCATGAGCATATGCTGTGTGTATCTCTGTAAGTGTACAACGGGGTCAGAGGTTCCTTTGTAAGGTTCCATCGTTGGCATTTTCCATTCTCGGGGGGTGATGGCAATTTTGATATTGCGGGCGAAAGGGCTGGTTACCCTAGCGCATATTCCTCGGTCTCTTTGATCCCGTTGGACGCATTCTCTGAACAAGCGTGCCATCCTTTCATCGGAATTTGGAGTAGATAAAAATGAGTTCGGTTCTTCTCTGTGGGATTGATTCCGTCCAGATGACCTGTAGGGATGATATCGTCTATTGTTCCTACTATTTTCCGGTGGCTGTCTTTGGTCTTCTAGGAGCATGCTAGGGTCAGCTACAGTTGGCCCTTGCCTTGATCTTCCCCTGCTGGGTTCTGATCTAAGCACTTCCTCGGGTCCAACTTCGGGCTGGACTCTAGCTCGGCCACGTTCATTGGTGTTTCTGTGGTTAGGCAGTACGACAGGCTCAGCTACAGTTGACCTCCGCCCGGTACCTCCCCCGTTGGGTTCGGTTCCAAGCGTTTCCTTAGGTCCAACTTCGGGCTGAGCTCGGTCTCGGCTCCTACCATGGCCGCTTCGGTCGTTAGCTCCTTCGAAGAAGAAAAATCTTTGTTGCCTCCGAGATCCTCCAGACTGGGACTCACCCCATGATTTAGTGTTGCGGTTGGACTCTTCAGCATCCCTTAAGCGTGACATGAGTTGGTTCACCAAGGCTTCTTGTTGGGATGTGAAGCGGTTAGTTACTTCAGCCACAACCCTGTCTAGATCAGCCCTAGTAATTGCTGCCGGCTATTCCGTGGCAGGGGCTGTCGGATTTGCCCGATTTCCATTTTGTACTGCTGTTGGAATAGGACGATTCTCCTGATCTGTAGCCACTGGATCTGGAATACTACTAGTTTCGATGTCTTTTCCTTCGTTAACATCTTTTTTCTGCCTGGGAGCCATGTCTCTCAGGCAATGGGTGATGCTGTTAGGAAGAGGGTTAAGTGGGAGAAGCTGAAGCTCCGAGCCCGGCTCTCAGTGAAAGCACCAAAAATGTTTGCACAAAAAATGGGCAAACACCTCCAAGTCGTATGATTTAGTTGATTTTATGTTGTTTTTAGTGATCTGGGTAATCTATGCAAATATATAAAAAGCAGGGACTAAACTGTAAAAGACACACAGATTTATAGTGGTTCGGCCAGAATGTGCCTACGTCCACTTTATATGTTATTCTCCTTTACTGTTCAGTTTACAAGTACAAAGCTTTGATACAAGTATATGAAAGTTGTTTGAAAGTTCTATCCGTGCTTGAGCTCTCAAACTTGTCCGCCATTGTTGTACCCCTACCCCTCTATTTATAGAGTGAGGCTGGGGGTAGGGGTCTTGGATGCATGTAGCTGCTGGTGGGCCTGGGCTGATGTAATCTGGCCTGGCAACGTTGGTTCGATGATCCACTGGTCCGGTGGAGAGCGGAGAAAAGGGATGGTTCGGTGATTGGTTGGTTCGGTAGTGGTTGGGATTGGTTCTGGTTCGGTAGTAATACTTTGGGTTTGGTCTGGCATGTAGCAGAGTGGCTGGTTCGGTAGGCATGGGAAGGGAGTTGGTTCGGCAGGGTCTTGGAGATAGCTGGTTCGGTAGGCATGGGAAGGGAGTTGGTTCGGCAGGGTCCTCTCTAGTCTTGATTCGGCATCAGTGTCCGGTGGAAACTTGGCCAACAAAAACAGAATCTCGCAGCGGAATGACAAAATATAATAATCAAATAACAGTTCATGAAGCTGTATAAAAAACATTTAATTATACTTATATAATATAAAATCAGAGTTACGCATATAAGAGATAAATAAATAATGCAGCGGAACAGTATGAATGCAGTGGAATAAATATAGTAGATAATAGTAGTACAAATCTTCGTCTTCATCCTCCAGAAATAAGGTCTTCAAATGCTGAAATGCTCAGGCTGACCCGAGCGAATTGAAAAGACAAAACACTCGAGTTAGAACTAAAAGATCTAATGTAGGTTAAATCAATGGTAAATAAATATGAGTGTAAACGGTGTCGGAGATGTTTACGGGGTTTGACATCTCCTATCCAATGTCTAACGTGAGTGCAGTAACTTAAGAGATGTTCGAGATTCACATCTCCTAAGGATCCGTTAAACTATCTACTATGTAGTACAATACACTATTATAATATGTCTACAGTAAAGTAAAAGTATTAAAATAGCGTTAAGGCGTTGCCCATATCCCCCTTAACACATTTTATAATGCCAATAGTCTATACAGTACCGTAACTCCCCGTAAACTGGAGCCGCCATAGGATACCACATAGGTACGACCTAAAACAAACTCGTAGAAGGCGCGCTAGGGTAGATGACACGGCACAACTAGGCAATGCCAGGGTAGATATACCAATTACACTTCCAGACTGTTGGTAACGCATAGCCGCAACTACCGCCCAACTCAGAACACACTCTCGAATAAAAAGAATCGAGGGTGGCCACCAAATAAATCGCAAAGTCAAAATATAGTATCGATGGAATGTGCCCGATTGGAGGAATGACCTCACTTAGCCCGTCAATTGCTCCTGTTTTAGCCACCTTAAGCCAACTCACGGGAGTCGGATCCACGTATATACCTCATATAGGATCGTCGCCACCATCCTACTTCATTCTGGAATCTCCATCGCGTACACAGCTGTCAAAGTGGTTTTCGGTATCGACGGAGAGTATGCCCATATCTGATCCCGGTCTCTTTAACAACCAATCACTTATTTCACACCGGATGGTTCTTTTACATTTCCAAAATCATATTATAATCGATATCAAAATATCATATTCAATTCAAATCATATCATTTTCGAAATCATTACTTACTTCCGAAATTATATCACATTGAAATCATAGTTCGACATTATATTTCCTTTCAAAAGTAATATTTCCAAAATAGGCTGAACTCTCATTTCAAAATATCATATTAAACCAAATATGTTATTTAGATCCCAACTTAGGTTATAATGTCGCTTAACCACATTCACTTTAATAATCGAGAATTTGAATATAAACCCATCCATTTTACTTAGTTTGGAATTTAGAAGCAAATAGTTTTAAATAGTTGTAATTAGTTATAAATAGTTAATATAGATTCAAAATAGATTAAATATAATTAAAATAGATTAAGTAGCTTCAAAATAGATTAATTAAATTCAAAATAAGTCAAATGGTTTAACTAGTTTAAAATTCTGAAAATCTTAATAATTAAAGTCTTTTAAAATAATATATTTAAAACAGTTTATATGAAAAATATGAATTTGAAATTTATATCAATTTAAACTATTTATTTCATTCCAACGCATTTGACCATTACAATGTCTCGAAACCCAATTTCAAATTTTTCCGATTCAGAATTCTAAATAAATATTAAATTTAATATCGCTTAAATCCATGTTAAAACATCGATTTAATTACTCCAATTTCAACATATTTCAAAGTTATACTTCAATAATTTTTTATAACTCAATTTTGATAAACTTCACTTATATTTCAAATTCACTATAAAATTTCAATTTTATTCCTTCAACAAATCTTTCAAAAAAATTCAATTTTAATATAAAACTCGAAGTTCGATAAAAATTCGATTTATATAACCCAGATTTTATTTCAAAATATCATTTAACTCAATGCAAAATTTAAGGATTCAAAATCATTTAAATTTAACCAATCCGTTGTCCGTATATAATTCTCTACCCTAGGGTCAAGTGATATGGATATTTATCATTTCAATCGGCAATTTAAAATTTTATGGTTATATATCTTTTCAAACCGCAATCCCGAATTTAATAACAAAATCCATAAAATCGCTCGAGTCTATCATTTCAACCCAGAACGATTTTTCCTCAATCTATTGATCATTCGGGTATGTATCATTTCAACCCATAGAGAACTTGCAGTTTACAATGATATAAAATAAAACATCCATTCATCCAATATCAACAATCAACATCCATTACAAACATCATCCAAATCAATCAATAAATATCAATATAGAACTGATAATCAATAACAGGTATTTAACTGGCAATTTATATTCAATAATAAATTAAGTAATGATTCAATTCAAATAAATTCAAATTAACTGAGATGATGATTCAAAATATATCAAACAGTCATAAATAAATTTCTAATCACATCACAAATTTAATTTAACAAATATAAGAAATTTTAGAAGTTGTGAGTGGGTTAAAACATTCACCTTTGAATTTAAATCGAATTTAAATCCAATTTAAGCCCAAAATTTGAACGTTCTCAGAATTTGTCCAAACCAGTGTCAAAATGTCTAGAATTTCAATACGATCCTAGCGGAGAAAACCGCACGTAAATCGGACCTCGTATGCAAAAATTACTTGTGTTAGAAGATTTTAAAATCAAAAATTAAAATTAAAACAGAATAAACAACATTCACTCAACTTTCTTGCCACGTTACCAGGCCAACAGAACCCTACAGTAACATCTCGAACTCGCCGAAACAAGGACCGGCCGCCACCATTCACGCGAAAATCGCCACTGCCACCCATACTTTCGACACGATCAGACTCCATTGCCAAAACCCCTTCACCTAGCCGACCCCAACCCCTAGGCGCGGTCTTGTACAGCGCCTCCAGGTGGTGGCTTCCACCGTCGCCTTTGAACGCCGCTCGAGGCCAACTCCAACCACCATACGACCAGCGAACACTACTACGCGGCCTGCTCGACGTCCTCTATCGTCCTACACAACCCGATTGAGCTATCGACGCAAATCCACCGTTGGATCGAGATTTGGCCTATGAACGACCGAGGTTCATCCTGAATTTCTGGAAAAACGATGTATCAAATTGGAAAACGAATCACAGATCTAAGATGCGCCCGTCGAGAGCTTCAGATCGATATATAATTCGATATAGTTTGAGGAGTTTGAAATTTTTGATTTGAATTTGATTTTGAATTTGCAATTGGGAATTTGGGTTTGTCTGCCAGTGTAAAGAGAGGAACAAATGAAATTGTACGTACAGACAAACTGAGTTGAAGAACCCTTGGGTTTATAACAGGCTATTTATAGACAAACTAGAAAACAGAAAGAACGGATAAGATTTGATTATAACGTTGAACGATAAATGGCCCGAAAAGCCTGTTCTGTCTTAGGATCGAAAATGGGTTATCCCATATATCAAAATAGATGGTTTCGATAATTTCAAATTCAATGGAACAAGTTTTGTGACGCCCCACCTCTATACTCACACTACCCAAGGACACTACAGGGTAATGCCGTCGACTAGCACAAAGAATAAGAGTGTTGTGGAGCGACCATCTGTGTAATTGCTTTGTGCGAGTATCGATTTGTCGGATAATATGACTTGCATTTCATTTCAAGAGGAAATCCAACATATCAAATACAAACTCAAAGCTACCACATAGTGGCTATGTGGCCTTCGGAAACAAATATAGAAATAAGCATAACACAAATCAGGCATAGATATTAATATCACAAAGGCGGAAACAAATATGAATATAACACATAGAAGTGTACATCAAAGTAGTGGTTATACAAGATCCACTACATCACAAAAGAATAGGTACAAGTGCTAGACAAAAGAATAAGTATACATCAAGGAGTCTCTATCTCGAATGTATAAAAGCAAAAACTACTAATCCAAAGTAGTTAGCCAAAAATCAAATGATGGACCCTGATAAGAAGTCAAGCAAAAGCACCTGAAATACCTCGGTTTGACCCGAGTATTATTTAAGAAGAAAAATAATAAATGGATCAATCTAGATATAAATATCATATAAAATGAGATAGGATAAGAGATATCACAAAAACGTATGATAACAATAATCCATACTGTGACAAGTATACATCAGATAACAACAAAAATCATACAATATCTCAAATATTCACAAACACCAAAAAGAATGTCATATTCATTAAATTATTCACCAAAACACAAATATTGATAGAGCTTATCAATGCATATTATCAAAATTGGTGAAACGCAAATTCTAGAAATCAACAACCAGAAACCCAGAAAACACAAAGGGGGAGGCCTATCACAAATGGGAGCATGAAAACTCACCAACACGTGTATCACAAACGGAACGCTATTCCATGGTCACTAACCATCAAGTTTGAGCAGAAGCTCCACAAATGGCCCAAAGGCCATGGGTCGCAACCCTACCAATTTGAACCGAAGCTCCACAAACGGGATTTTTAGTCCCCCACACAAACAAAGAGACATCGCACATCACTAGTCTAAATCACAAAATGATCATCAATGATCAACAAGTGTAAATTACACTAAGCTAGAAAATAAATGAGTTTAGCCTCATGTCCCATAACCATTATCTTAACTTAAATATTTACAAACAAATTGAAGATTTCCACTCGAAAATTGTCACGAGAGTTCAATCAAACAAGTCCAAGAATTAACCGACAAAGTAAACACAAGCGTTTTATACCACTTGTTTTGCTAAGCCGTTTAATTAGATTTCTCTTACGAATGAGGTACAGGTTTGTATATACTAATAGATTGGAAAACGGTTTTAAAAGCGAGCTTTATATTTAAAATAGTGTCGAAATCGTTTTAATGAAAGAGTTTTAGTATTTACTACTAGTATCAAAACCTTTGTATTTTAAAGTGACAAATCACAAAAATGATTGTAAAAACAATCAATCGCCAAAATGATTGTAAAAACAATCAATCGCCAAATGATTGTAAAAACAATCAATCGCCAAATCACAAAAATGATTGTAAAAACAATCAATCAGTTTTTGTCTGACGCAGCGGATTAAACACAACAATCTTCAATCGGTGAAAGTAATAATCGATGGATTGAAAGATACTGAAATGCCCAAATTCGTTGATCCGAAGATACCGAATTCTAGCTATCCCGAACTCGTTGATCGCGCACGATACCGGGTTCAAAGATCTTCAATTCTTCAAGCGTTGATCAAGCGCACTTGATTCCACGAATAGGCTTCTGCAATCGTTGAATCGAGCACAATCGATTAACCGAAAGAGGAGATAGGAGATTACACTCAACTACCAATTTGAATGAAAGCACAAAGCTAACAAAAGAGAATTTTATTCAAAAATCAACAACCTTTACAAATGATATAACTCGCATATTTATAGGCTAAAACATGCAAAACAGAAAATTATACAAGTCTTAAGTCGGTAACGACTTATCCCCTACGACCTACGACTCATCATGAGTCGTTCACAACTTATCAGATTACAATCACGACTTACGACTTATACAAAACGACTTAACAAGATGTACAAAATAACAACTACAACCAACAACACACGACTCAACATACTCCGACTTATGACGCAGCCAAAGTATACGACTTATTACAAACAGACGACTTAAAACATAGTAGCATCTTCACGCGACTCAGGCTTGGACGACTTAGGAAATAACTTCAACGACTTAACCCAGTTTCCGACTTATAGAATCCAGTCGACTCAACTAAGTCGTAACTCGTTGCCGACTTATCACCTTCGAAGCTGACTTAACACTTGTGTATTCTCCTCCTTGAGTCGTGGGCGACTCATCTCCCTGTTAAGTCGTAGACGAGTTATAGTTGCTTCGTTAAGTCGTAAACTCGTCGCAACTTCCCCTTTGGTTTTCCCGTTGAGTCGTGGACGACTCATCACCGCCTCCTTAAGTCGCGTACGACTTACGCCTTGACGACTCATCACTGCTTCCTTAAGTCGCGTACGACTTACACCTTTATCTCGTGGCGCTCCTTTAAGTCGTGGACGACTTATCTCGACTTCCTTAAGTCGGATACGACCTAGCGCTGCATCATTTACTTAACAGCCTTTCGAGCTTGTTAAGATGACTCAGATGTCCCTTCGAAATACTTCCTTTCGAAGCGGTTGAGATACTCGAATGGATAACTTTAGAAACCTCTTGATAAGGTTTGTCTTAATGGTTTTCAACCCAGTCGAAGGCTTAAGTTTTTGAGTAGTAAAGGCTTTGATCAATAATATAAGATTGAGGATTCAACCTTATCGAAAGCTGAATTCTTAGGCACCTTGTGTTAGGTTGGGGTTTCTAATGTTTAAGAGAATTGAGTTTAGGTTTCGACCTTGTCGAAAGTAGTAGCCCAAAGGAAGTTAGCCTTGAGTGTATAACTGAAGTTACTTGAATATGTCAGGTTTCGGTTGAGTCGGAAGAGACCTTTCGATATAGTCGACACCTGCAGCACAAGGTTAGACCTGATAAAAGCTTTAGAAATAGTTAAGTAATCTGAAATATTGAAGACTTCCCTTTCTCGGCTCAAAGAAGACTTTTTTACTCCAAATCCCCAATTCAATTTACAAATTAGGGTTTTAAAGCATTTCCGTACGGAAAGTACAAGTTTAGAATAACTGAATTCGAATCCTCAAAACATGACCCCTTGGATCCTATTTATAGATGCGGGTCAGCACCTTTCGACCCCAATGCTTTCGTCTTGGTCGAACGGTGGCTGCCATATTGACTCTAATATGCTTCCACCTTTGTGGATAGGAATGGTTGCGCTTTTCTCCTCTCTATTGCTTTGTAAGAGCTTTCGAATCTATCGATAGACTTTATTCAGTGGTTTCGAAAATGTTGAGAAGCTGATGGTTTCGATGCTATTGGTTGCTTTTGAACTCTCGCATGTGACTTGATGCGGAACCTCCATGGACAATAATGTCTTCGACCAATTCGTAAGGCTTGGTTTAGCTTTTGAAAGGGTTGTCCAGGCCAATACACGCTTCTGAGTAGTTTAAGTGAAGGCAAAACCTTTGGTTTCGAAAGGCTTGGTGCTTATGTGAAGAGTTGTCCATCTTTGCCTTCGAAAGGAGTTGCTTTGTCTCATTCGAAAGGTTTTCATACATGTAGAATCATATTCTTCCAAAGGTGGTCACTGAAGCGGAAGGGTGCTTTCGACCCCTACGAAAGGTTCTAAAGCTTTTGGACTTTGGTTGTAGCTTCCCTTTGACTCCTTCGGAAGGTCTAGCAGGAGCCTTTTCCTCTTGTTCTTCTTTGCCTTCTACTCAAACTAGTTTCGACTAAGTCGAAAGGAATTTTTAGGTAGTAACAGTAATGTTTACCTTTCATAGAACATATGCCACTTTGAATTTCACATTGCCGTTTCCAACAACTCACTAGTTGATTTCCACAAATGTATAACCTCTGAGCTCGTACATCTCAGAGAAGGGCATTTAGTGTAATACGTTTGTAAAAATCAATGTATGTTTGTAAAAATCAATGTACGTTTGCAAAAATCAGTATACGTGTATGTTAGAAATGCAAAGTCAGACATTCGTTCATACAAGTTGTCTAGGAACAGGACAAATCGAAGGCACTCTCCTACTACATCCTGTCGAGAATCAACCTTAGGATTAGTAGCGAGTAGTCCTTGGATCAAAGATTTTCATAACAGAGCACTACTTCCATCGCATATATATGGAATCGCGGGGCAAGTGGCAAGCAGCCCTACATCATAAAGACCTTCATCTTCAAAAATCATCATCTTCATCAAATCTGCACTTTCGAACGCATACGTTGGTCTGAAGTGGTTTTCAAATAAATTTGATTCCGGTCTCACTGGACCAACAATCGATAAGAGGTCCTCAACCTCATAAGGAAACAAAGTCTCGTAGACTTATCATGTTTCCAACTCTCAACTTGTTATCCTTCAACCAAGAAGGAAGCTCAATTGATTGGAGTACCATAGTCATTCTGTACTACTCGAATCGTCATTCTTAACACCAACTAACAATCAAGCCTACTCAGTTGGCCTCGTACTGAGTGCACGACCAATCAGTTCCCACATCAAGTCAAGGAACCAAATGTTTCCTGGAGATTTGACCAGGCAACTAGTGCTCGGCATCAGGTAGCACTCGGCGTCAGGGAGTACTCGGCATCTAGGAGTGTTTGGCAAAGTACCCGGCTTCCTAGTGGAACTCGGCGTCATAGAATGTCCGGCATCTAGGAGTACTCGGCGAAGTACACAGCATCCATAGAATGTCCGGCATCTAGGAGTACTCGGCGAAGTACACAGCATCCATAGTGTCCGGCATCCAGGAGTGTTCGGCGAAGCACACGGCATCCAATGGGACTCGGCACCAGAGAGTGTCCGGCATCCAGGAGTGTTCGGCGAAGCACTTGGCATCAAGTAGTGTTCGGCGTCAACTAGCACTCGGCGACAACCAATGCTCAGCATCCCTAGCGCTCGGCATCCCTTGGTACTCGGCGTAGTACTCGGCAACAGGAGTACTCGGCACTCCAAGGTACTCGGCGTAGTACTCGGCAACGAGAGTACTCGGCATCCAGAAGACATTCAGTATGCACAACTACTCAAGGTGACAATGTCGTTCGGCCAGCGTGCACTTTTCGTTCAAGAACTTCGGATAGGGACACGTTCGGCCTCAACTGATAATCATCCTGCACTTCCCACACATCCAGCATACCGTTCGGCATAGAAGGACTGTTCGGCATCAGAGCGTTCGGCATACCAGGTTCGGCATGCAGCGACCACTGTACTGGGGCTAGAATGTTCGGCCATCCAGCCCATTTGGGAAGTCCAGCCCATATTTGCCTATAAATAGAGGGGCAGGGTCACAGTGAAAGGGATCCTTTTTTCAGGAGAGAACACTGGGGAGACTCTGCCATTTTCAAGACTCATCTTCTCTACTTAAACAACTTCATTCAAGCATTTGATTCACGAATTGTATTTGTAATCAACTATAAAGAAGATCAATAAAGTTTAACCTCAAAGTGGACGTAGGCAATTACGCTGAACCACTATAAATTCGGTGTTCTTACTTTCTGCAATTAAAATTAGCATTGTCTTCTCTGTTTAATTTACTTTCATCACTTATATCTCTACACAGTCTTTCTCTACGAGGTTAGTGACCAATTTTTGTGCTAACACTTTGGTGCTTTCACTGAGAGTTGAATTCTCAGACCTCAAGGATCTGCTTTGAAGCTACTGGATTGAACAAATCCCCCAAAGAAGATCCGACTCACTGATAGGACATCCGTTGATTCTACTCAGAGTTCATACCAATAACTCTACAATGGCAAGACCACGTACCAGGTCAGCTTCTCATAATGCGGATGCCCACGAGACTGCTAGCGTGCAACAAGCAGGGCCTAGCAATCAACCAGCAATTCCAAATGCAGGAGTTGCCGCTCAAGAACAAACTCCAGTTGTCACCAGAATAGAGTTCAATGACTTGATGAGAGAACTCAGGGAAAGCAGGAGACAACTAGGAGAGCAGATGCAAGCTAACGCCTACCTGATGGCATAACTCACTCAACAGCAGCAACAGAATGCTGGGGGCAATCCCGCTCCTTACTCTTCATCTGACAGCTTAACATCCTCTGATGAACCTCCCAGGCGCAGACGCCGCAAGACTGACGCTGCACGAGCAGAAGTTGCTGCTCAAACAACTGGAGACCGTGACCAAGCAAGAGCTGGAAACTTCAGGACCGGGGTACAGATGTAGGATGGAGGCTCGGATCATCAAAATGCTAACGATGTCGAACCTCAAGACGCACGATTGGCAGACCGTCAGGAGAGGAGGCATCAGCATGGACAGGCACGTAGGACAGACACTAACCTTCTACCTTCCATACAGACACCAGATCTGACAGCCATGATCAGGCAGTTGATAAAGGAAAATCAGGGGTTATCGAATGATGATTGGGGAGTGTCAAGAAGTCATACTCCGTTCACGGATGTTGTGTTGCAAGCGGCGTACCCCAGGAAGTTTAGTATGCCTACTATCCCTGCGTATGAAGGGAGGACTGACCCCAGACAGCATGTCATGAGGTACGAATGGATGATGGATTCAGCTAGAGCGAATGATGCCACCAAGTGTAGGTGCTTTCCGATTACTCTATCTGGGATCGCTACTATGTGGTTCACCTGACTTCCTCCGCGATCCGTATCAAATTTCGAGGAATTGGCAAAGGAGTTTGTTGAGCAGTTCAAGATACACACTACACGCCCAAAGGACGTGATGTCTCTGTCAAGCGTAATCCAAAATCTCGGGGAGTCGTTGAAGGAATATTTACAAAGATTCCACGTAGCAGCAACTGAAGTCAGTAATCCCAATGACCATGCAATTCTGATGGCTGTGATGAGAGGAGTGGATCCAGATTCTGAGTTTGGAGACTGGTTGGCAGGAAAACCCCTGGCTACGCTAGAGCGTTTCTACTCAAAGGCACACCAGTTCATAAGAAGAGAGGAAGCTAGGTGGGTACGACGAGATAAGGCTCCAGGACCTGTCCAAGAGTCAATAAAGAGCAACATTGCTGTGAAGCAGTCTGGAGACAGCTCGGGAAAGGTCCAACTCAATGTCCATAATAAGCCTGGGCAGTCTAAGGAGTCCGGAGGAAGGAATCAAGGGAAGAAGAGAGAAGCGGGGAAGTGGAAGTCGAGAATTCCAAGCTACAGCGAGTATACTCCGCTGAACGCGCCACTTGAGAACATCTACCTATCCACCTGCAATACTTTTCAATACAGAAAGCCACGTCCGAAAGAATCGATCGAGGAACAAAAACGGACCGGGAAATATTGTCACTTCCATGAGACTTATGGGCACAATACGGAGGAGTGCAGACACCTACACGACGCTATTGAGAAGTTGATCAGGCAGAAGAAATTGCAAGAATTTGTGAAGGATCCTCAGGAAGGAGGACAGGGAACGTCCAACCCAGGTCGTGCGCCAGCTCCGCGTCATCCCGAGGAGCCTGCCTGAACCGTAGGTAGACTAGTCATAAATACAATTATCGGCGGACCTCACCCCACAGATAAGAATTGGCAAGAGATGGAGCGATATGCAAGTTCCCTGAAGCATGCAGATTTTGAGTGCTATTCGAACACGGAGGACGGGGCCCCTGCTAAGCAGCAGCGCGTAATGACAAACGATATTGTGTTCAGAAGTAGAGACGCTGATCAGATAGAGGCTCCGACCATCGACCCCATGGTCATATCTGCAACGATCGGACCAGCATATGTGAAAAGAATTCTGATTGATTGTGGAAGTTCAGTCAACATCATCTTCAAGAAGGCTTACGATCAAATGAAACTAGAAACAAAGGACTTGAAACCGTCCAAGGCTCGTATACACGGCTTTAACGGCGCAGCGACCGATGCCGTGGGGTATGTTGAGTAACCAGTTGAACTGGGACAGGGCGAGCGTCGGAGGGTGCGAATTCTACCCTTCATAGTTCTGGATGTGGATTCTCCATATAACGTTTTCTTGGGCCGGCCGGCCCTGGCTGAGTTTAGGGCAGCGTTAGCCCTGTGGTGTTTAACTTTGAAGTTCCCGACTGACAAAGGAGTAGGTATTGTTCATGGCGATCAAGCAGCTGGTCGTTCCTGCTATGTGGCTGAGCTCCGAGAAGCCCATCGGAGGGAGAAGGGAAAGGTTGCGGACAATCCCGTCCGCATCCTTAATGCGGACAATTGACAAGTAGTGCCCGAGCCCTGGCTCGGGCATAGTTCTCGGATCTTCGGAGATATAGATCCGAGAGACGACGATGAGAAACCTAGGGAAGAGAAGGCGGCACCGGCTGAATTAACAATTGACATTTCAGTTAGCCGTGACGACCCTTCGCGAATACTGAAGATCGGATCACAGCTTGGCCCCATGATGACCGAAGACCTTAGCGACTTCCTCCGGGCAAATCTTGATGTTTTCGCCTGGACGCATTCTGATATGTGTGGGATTTCTCCCGCCATTACGAGTCATATGTTGAACATAGACCCGAAATACGTCCCAGTTAAACAAAAAAGGAGAGGAATGGATCCGGAGAGATCCGTCGCTCTTGGAGAGGAGGTGGACAAACTCAAAGCAAATGGGTTCGTCCGCGACGCCCTCTACCCTGAATGGGTATCCAACCCCGTGCTAGTAAAAAAGGCAAATGGGAAATGGAGGACTTGCGTAGATTATTCCGACTTGAACAAAGCATGCCCTAAGGATAGTTTCCCGTTGCCTAGGATCAATCAATTGGTTGACTCCACTGCAGGACACGAGCTTCTGTCATTCATGGACGCGTACTCAGGGTACAACCAAATCCCGATGCATATTACGGACCAAGAACACACCAGCTTCGTTACAAATGTCGGGCTGTATTGCTATGTAGTGATGCCCTTTGGATTGAAGAATGCAGGAGCAACTTACCAGCGTTTAGTGAATCGAATGTTCAAGGACCAGCTGGGTAGAACGATGGAAGTCTATGTTGATGACATGCTCGTGAAGTCACGATGGTCAAACGACCACATTCGAGACTTGGCTGAAATGTTCGACATACTCAGGTTTTATGGGATGAAGATCAACCCTTTGAAGTGTTCCTTCGGCGTTGCATCAGGGAAGTTTTTGGGATTCATCGTCAATGCTAGGGGAATCAAAGCCAACCCAGAAAAGATCCAAGCTATTCGAGATGTGCAAGCGCCCAGGACTATAAAGCAAGTACAGAGCTTGAATGGAAAAGTAGCTGCGCTAAGTCGATTTATATCCAGGGCAACTGACAAGTGCATCCAATTCTTCGATATAATAAAGAAAGGGAAGAGAAATTTTGAATGGACGTCTAGTTGTGAGGAAGCATTCCGGAATCTGGTGAAGCATCTGGAGAGTCCACCAATGCTATCAAAACCAGTTGACCACGAGATGTTGTACGTATACTTGGCTGTATCCCCGCATGCGATAAGTGCGGCTTTGGTTCGTGAGGAGGATCGAGTCCAGAAGCCGGTGTATTATGTTAGCAAGCGTCTGACAGAGGCCGAGAGGAATTACCCTAAAATCGAGAAATTGGCTTATTGCTTAGTGAATGCATCACGTAAGCTGCGCCCGTACTTTCAAGCACATTCAATCGGTGTTTATACCGATCAACCCTTGAGGCAGGTACTCCAACGGCCGGAAACTTCTGGGAGATTGCTAAGATGGAACATCGAGTTGAGCCAATTCGATATCGCGTACTTACCACGGAGAGCCATCCGAGGGCAAGCATTAGCAGACTTCATCGCTGAGTTTACCATACCCATCAAACCGGATGATCACGACATCATTCCCCCCGTTCGATGGAAATTGTATACTGACGGTGCATCAAACGACCGTTGCTCCAGCGCGGGCGTAGTTCTTATAACTCCGGAAAACCGATCAATCTGTTATGCCCTGAAGCTCGACTTCTCGGCTACAAATAACGAGGCCGAATATGAAGCACTGATCGCTGGCTTGAAGCTCATCAGAGAACTCGGGATCAAATCAGTCGAAATCTTTTGTGACTCACAGTTGGTGGTTTACCAAGTACGGGGGGACTACCAAGCAAAGGGATGAAAGCTTGCTCCGTACCTCGTTCAGGTCCAAGAACTACTATCAAATCTTGAGCGTTATGACATTTCACATATCCCGCGCGAACAGAACAAAGAAGCCGACTTATTGGCTAAGTTTGCGAGTACCGGCGACGCGCAGCAAATGGGATTGTATCCCGTCGAAGTATTGCATGCCCCGAGCATAGACGAGATGAAAGTCGATCACGTGTTGGAAACAGAAATCGAAAAGGAATCGTGGATAACCCCATTCAAACTGTACCTAACGACCGGGGCTTTACCAGAAAAAAGAAGCGAAAGACGGCAGGTCCTTCGAAAGGCCGCGCGATACGTAATGCAGGATAGATCAATGTATCGAAAAGGATTCTCGGTCCCATTATTACGATGCATCGCTCATGATGAGATAAAGCGGGTCTTGAGAGAGGTTCACGAAGGGGAATGTGGCGACCATACTGGGGGGCAAACGCTAGCAAAGAAGATCCTCCGCTATGGATATTACTGGCCAACCGTAAACCGGGACGCCGCAGACTACGCGAGAAAGTGTGACAAGTGTCAAAGATATGCGAAAATCCCGAGGACTCCATCAACGGAACTAACAAAAATGATTAGTCCCTGGCCATTTGTGATCGGGGGAATCGACATAATCGGCTCTTTGCCTATATCCAGAGGTGGCGCGAAATACGCGATAGTTGCAGTCGACTATTTCACGAAATGGGCTGAGGCAGAACCTTTGGCCACAATCACCTCTAAGAAAGTCGTTAACTTCGTTGTACGAAACATTATATGCCGCTTTGGCCTTCCTCGCACCATCATCACGGACAACGGGACGCAATTTGAAAGTAGAGAGTTCAAAGAGTCTTGTTTAAAGTATGGCATCGAGAAAAAGTTCGCCGTCGTTGCACACCCGAAGGCTAACGGACAAGTCGAGGCCGTTAATAAAATAATCAAGTCCATACTGAAGAAGCGTCTGGAGAAGGTTGGAGGCAAGTGGGTAGATGAACTCCCGACAGCATTATGGGCGTATAGAACTACCCACAAGTCCGCGACCGGCCACACTCCATTCGCCTTGGCATACGGCTCTGAAGCCGTTATACCCGTGGAACTTGAAGTTCCATCGCACCGAGTGACATACTATGATCCCAAGACGAACCAAAACCTCTTGCTGGAATCACTGGACTGCATCGACGAAAAGCGTGAAGAAGCTGAATTAAGGGCGGCAGCGCACAGACATTGAGTCAAGCGTTACTACGACGGCAGAGTCCGCCCAAGAATCTTTGATGTGGGTGATCTCGTTCTGAAACGAGTCTTCCCGGTACCATCATGTATGAATCTCAGCTGGGAAGGTCCGTACGCCATTGAACGGAAGCTTGGAGAAGGAACATTCAAGCTAGCGACCGTTGATGGCACGACACTCCCCCGAGCATGGAACAGTGAACATTTGCGGCACTATTACATTTAGCATGTTTTCCTTCTTGTTTTAGGCACTGTTATTTCCATTCAGTCATAACTTAGTTTCTTTTCAAAAGTTGTAATCGAGCAGTTTAGTTGATTTTCATTAATAAAGGCTTGAAGTCATATTTTCTATGAATCACTAACGTTTCTATATCTCATAATTGGGTGACAAATTACATTATCCTGTACGACGCACAGACTCGTGCAAACTATTTCAAATCTCTGAATCCCCAGAGTGTGGATCGAAGTACTCTAAGTCCCCGGAGCGCGGACTAGAGTATAAACGATTCCAATTCTCCGAATCCCCAGAGTACGGATCGGAGTACTCTAAGTCCCCGGAGCGCGGACTAGAGTATAAACGATTTCAAATCTTCGAATCCCCAGAGCGCGGAGCGGAGTACTCTAAGTCTCCAGAGCGCGGACTAGAGTATAAACGACTTCAAATCTCTGAATCCCCAGAGTGCGGAGCGGAGTACTCTAAGTCCCTAGAGCGCGGACTAGAGTATAAACGATTTCAAATCTCCGAATCCCCGGAGCGCAGAGCGGAGTACTCTAAGTCCCCAGAGTGCGGACTAGAGTATAAACGATTTCAAATCTCCGAATCCCCAGAGCGCGGAGCGGAGTACTCTAAGTCCCCAGAGCGCGGACTAGAGTATAAACGACTTCAAATCTCCGAATCCCCATAGTGCGGAGCGGAGTACTCTAAGTCCCAAGAGCGTGGACTAGAGTATAAACGATTTCAAATCTCCAAATCCCCAGAGTGCGGAGCAGAGTACTCTAAGTCCCTAGAGCGCGGACTAGAGTATAAACGATTCCGAATCTCCGAACCCCCAGAGTGCGGAGCAGAGTACTCTAAGTCCCCGGAGAGCGGACTAGAGTATAAACGATTTCAAATCTCCGAGTTCCCGGAGCACAGAGTCAGCGAAAAGTCCAAGTACTCGAGAGATGTGGTACGAGAAGCACACCATGTCTAAAAATGTCTGAACAGCACGAGAATGGACCGGGAGATAGTGCAACTCATAAGAACTTGAGTTATGGCTACAATTAGTCAGCAAACCAAAGAAAGACAAGAGAATCATTCAAGCAAAAAAGAAACTAAAAACTTTATTCGATAAGTCCAAAATGGGGTTACATGATCACTCCTACAAAATTCAGACCTGTCTATACAAACTACAAGCTATGGAAGATAAAAGAAATTACGAGACTTAAGCAAGAAACTCGTTGAACGAGTGTATCGATTATTTCTTCGATTTCTTCTTCTTGTCTTCTTTTGCTGTTTCCGACGATTCCTCTCCCTCGCGCTTTTTCTTGGACTTCTTGCTTGCTAAGGAAGCGGAGTCAGGAGTAGGAGACGGAACTTCAAGTGGTTTGGACCTGCCCGGGAGAATGATTTTCAAAGGTCTGTTCCGAGGATCGGTGAGTTCCAGGATTTCAGGTTCAATTTTGACCTCGACCTTTTTCTTCTCCTCTGCGGCGAGGCGGTCCTTCATGCTTGTCTATGAAGTATGCTCAGAGGCGCCGGTGATTTCAATTTCATCATCCCCTTCGGTAGGAGATGAAGTGTCGAGCTTATCATCATCCAGCGCCCCGATCACCTGAGCATCGGGACCAGGGAGTACTCCCGCGTGGACAGCATCGCTTGTTTTCCCTGCCTCCTCCTTGGCGTCATCGCTCCTCGGAGTTTGCTCGGCGTCAGAACAACCTGCACGAAAACATAAAGAATGAGCGTTAGAACGAGTAGCCACTGCTGAAAAAAGACGGGATCTTTCAACTTCTAGAGAAAGAAGAATTTCCTACCAGGTTCCGGTTGGCTATCGGTGGTGCGTGGGGTTTCACCCTCCAGGATAGGTGATAGCACATGAGCACCGAGCCCGGGGGCTTT
Source organism: Allium fistulosum (assembly GCA_030737815.1). Classification (NCBI taxonomy): domain Eukaryota; kingdom Viridiplantae; phylum Streptophyta; class Magnoliopsida; order Asparagales; family Amaryllidaceae; genus Allium; species Allium fistulosum. The sequence goes on from CM060905.1 coordinate 672,771,753, forward strand.
AGGGTCATAACCAACATGCTGCTCGAATGGATCAAGTGTCGGCCGACCGGCCGATTGAGCAGCGGATTGAGCAGTAGTATGAAGAGCAGTAATATTGGCCTCAAACGGGCCAGCTTCATCATTTTTCTCTTTCAGAAGAGGAGAGCCTTTGCTGTAAAGTGCCAATGCTGCGGATAAATCCGATGGCTCATTCCCCCTAAGGAACTCTTTCACCAAGGCCTCCTCATCAACCTCTTCTAAGCCCGACTCGATCTTCCTGATCCTTATCAAAGTTTCCCAGGCCTCAGCTAGGGACTCAAGGTAGCCGTCGCCCAAGAATGTTAAGTCGCGATGCATAAGGACGCGGGCTCCATATTCAGCAATCAACGGGTCAAACATGTTTTTGACCTCTTCCCTGCCGGCTTCCGCGGCCGCCTCGAGGCGAGAATCAATCTCCTCTGCAGCCTCTCTTTTGCCCTCCTCACGGGCCTCATCCTTCATTTTCTCAACCCCAGCGAGTTCGTCATCGAGCTTTGTTTTCAGGAGTCGGGTAGCAACGATCTCATCACAGTATCGTTGTGATTCTTCTTGAGCAGCTACCTTATCCTCCTTCTCCTTGGAGAGTAATTCTTTCAGCTCTTTGACTTGGGTGGCGAGCGCGTCCCTTTCTTTTTGGACAGAATCTTTTTCTAGGGCGAGGGCAGCGCTGCGCTGCACAGCTTCGTCGAGCTCTTTTCTGTGAGCCGCCTCTAAACGAGTAACTGCCTCAGCAGTATCTTTTGCGCTTTGTTCAGCGGCTTCCAGCTTCGACTTATACGAAGCGAGCTCTGCGTCTTGGTGCTCGATGATGTTTTTGTCGCAGCCAGCTTCCAGTTTCAGGCGATCAATCTCATGTTGACGCTCGACGGATACCTCCGAGATCTTCTCAACCAAGTGCACAAACGCGTCATGTTGAACATAGACGTCGTTATTGCAGGCAATGGCACTCTGCTTCACATGCCCGGGAATATGATGAATGGCCGGGAGGAACTTTAGACCATCGAAGCAAATTTTTGGAAACTTGGCCTTAAGATCGACCATCTTTTCCGCAACAGTTGGGTCCACCGCAGGAGTAGGAGGAGGAGGCTTTGAGAATTCCGCTCTTTTCCGTTGCTCTCGAACTTGCCTTGTACTCGATGAACTGGAATGTTGTTCTGGAGGAGCATCAGATTGATAACCCTTCTGTAAAGACTTCTCCCTATCCGGCTCAGTTGGAGGAGGAAGATCACAGGACTGGGAAGATTGAGAATGTGCCTTCTTGCGGTGAGACGACTCACGGGGACGATTGTCCCATTCTTCATAATCGCCTCTGTCCCTACATCTGCCTGAACCAGAATCCCGTCCAGAGTGATGAAATACAGAAGAGCCCTGAAGACGATCGAGTCCGTGAGAACGCCCCATATCACCTGCAAAGAATGGAGATAACAACGAGTTAAGAAAGGTCCGTGAGATGAGAAAAAACTTGAAGTGTATGATGGAATGCATATGTGCGTGTGTGTCCTAGTGTTCCTCCCGACGGACCAGTTCGTTTATCTTTACTAATCGGGGTGTTGTCTCCTTGGACCGGGAGTTGAACTCCCGCATTGCCTCTAGCGGGCGAAGAAAATTTGAGGGCTTCAGGGTCATCAAACCCGTAATTAAGTATATCTTCGGGAATAGAAAGGTTCGATAGACCCCTCAAGGAACTTTCCAGATGCTATGAGGAAGCCTCTTTCTCAGGCGGGACAAGCGTGACTTTTGAAGTGCCACCAATTTTCTCCTTTTGAACTTTATACTTTAACTTCTTCTTTCCCTTCGAAGGGGAGGACGACGTCTCAATGTCATGAACTTCAACTGCTGGATTCCAAGCGGGACCCACGTTCTTGCCTTGAGTCTCAGGAACATCATCTTCTCTGTGCTCACCTTCTCCGTGTGTATCGGGAGTGCGGCGCGACGACGATCCGGCTTGTTTTTTCCCTTTACCGGATGGAGGTTTGGGAATGGTGACACCTTCTGGAAGGCTGATCCGACGACCAGGGGCTAGCAAGCCAAATCCCGACAGTGATTCATTTGAAATGATAGTCCGGATGTCTCGATCCTCAGCAGGAAGAGCTCTAATGGCTTCAACAGCCTCAGAATATCCTCGGCCTTCCGGATGCGGGATGGTACCTGAAAAGATGAAATGAAGAGTTAGGAAAAGCATGACTCCGATTAAATACAAATAGTGACTCGGCAGAAAGACTTACTGCCTTCAACCCATCTCCTAGCGAAACCAGAAGGGCAGCGCACATAGAACCATTCTTGTTTGTACAGGGCGAATTTACTACATGCCCCTGTCAAGATCTGACATTTGTGGTATGGCTCGAGGAACATAAAGGAAGGGCTGTCTTTCCGTCTCTTGAACATATAAATGTATCTGATATCACTGGCGGTTGGAGGTCTGGAGAAGACGGCCATGAAAAGTAAGTAAGTCCCATATAGAAATGCATGGCCGTTCGGGTGCAGCTGCGACGGAGCTATGTCTATATACTGCAGTACATCCCGGAGAAATAAATTGAATGGAGGCACGCTGCCTATCCAACACATGAACTTGTTGCAGGTAGTGTACCCGACTGGGGGCAGATGAGGAAGATCGTGTCTCGAAGGAACTAACACGTCGGCAAAAGGAATCCCATGAATGGAGCATATCCGTTGTAGAGCAACTTCGTTGATCTTCGAGGCTTGTGAATCGATCGGATTGTCTAGTAGGATGGTTGCCTCCAGAGCATCAGGTGCCAAGTTATGAGCAGGAGAAGTCGACGGATTAGAAGTATCAGCGGCTCCTTGCCTTGATGACGGCCCAGGCCTGTCGGATATGGTGGCAGAGCTAGATTTTCTCGACATCCCCAATAAATAACGAACCTGGCTAAGTGCTTGAGAAAACTATACTTAAAAAACGTTGAACGTTAGAATTAGCAACACGAGTTTTCCCCCCACGTGGTGTGTGAACTAGTGCAAACAATTGTGTACAAGCGATAAGAATCTAAAGATTTCAAAGATATAAAAATGAGCTTCGAATCGTTGCCTTCGAAGACCGTCATCGCTGACCGTCTCAAAGAGCCCGCCTGGTGGTGATTACAGTTCCAGATTCAGAAAACATATGATTTATAAAGTAACCGGCCTAAGTGTAGTTTGACATTTATACTGTTCGGCATTTGAATGTTGTTCGGCAATTGTATTGTTCATCCTAAGTATAGGTCAGCATGTATGTTTGTTCGGCATGCCACAGTGTTCGGCTAAAGGCCTTGTTCGGCTAAGTCTGTGTTCGGCTAAAGGCCTCATTCGGTTAAGTCATTGTCCAGTTAAAAGTTCTGTTCGGCATTCAGATTGTTCGGCCTAGGTATAGTGTTCGGCTTTGTTTTGCTCGGTCTAAGTTCTGTTCAGCAATCGTATTGTTCGGCCTCGATACTATTCGGCATCTAAGAATGTTCGGCTTTGGTTCGTTCGGCTAAGTTATTGTTCGACATTTTAGTAAGTGTTCGGCTTTGGTTCGTTCGGCTAAGTTGTTGTTCGGCGTTCTAGCAAGTGTTTGGCCTTAGTTTATTCAGACGAAATACTATTCAACAGCCTCTATCATTCGGCGCATGACAACATACGCCGAACCATAGCTATGCCATCCAACACCCTTACCACCTCCAACGTTTTCCTTTTCTTTCTTTTTTGACTTTGGTTCGGCGCGATGGAGCTAAATACAATAGCCACATGTGAAAACACCTCAAATCCTTCCTCCTCGCCTCGTATTATCGTTCGGCAATGAGGGCAACCTACTCGAAAGCTTTCTACATGACACGCTTGACCACCTCATTTGAAACCTATTCGAGTTATACGAGGAGCAGTACCTAGATTGCAGTTAGGAGCTTAGGAGGGAATGTTCAAGTTGTAAATCTGTTCGGCTAGAGAAAATTGCAAATCTTGGAAGAGTGACAGAAATGAAAAGGTAAAGGAGAAGGGACGGGAAGGACCTGGTTATATAGAGGGAGGTAGAAGTTGAAGAGGCTATACCCGGTAGAACCGGTCAATGCCACGGTGTTCGGCATCAAAACGAAGTGTCGTTCGGCACATGAGGGCTATCCGGCTTCGAACGTATCGTTCGGCGTCCAAACCACGCTCGTCACGCACCTCCGTCACAGGCATTCTCGAGAAGGCATCATCAAGGAAAATTGAACTAGATTCAAAGCGCATCACGTTCGGCCACGCGATACACTTTGGGGGGCAAGTGTTTCCTGGAGATTTGACCAGGCAACTAGTGCTCGGCATCAGGTAGCACTCGGCGTCAGGGAGTACTCGGCATCTAGGAGTGTTCGGCGAAGTACTCGGCTTCCTAGTGGAACTCGGCGTCATAGAATGTCCGGCATCTAGGAGTACTCGGCGAAGTACACAACATCCATAGAATGTCCGGCATCTAGGAGTACTCGGCGAAGTACACAGCATCCATAGTGTCCGGCATCCAAGAGTGTTCGGCGAAGCACACGGCATCCAATGGGACTCGGCACCAGAGAGTGTCCGGCATCCAGGAGTGTTCGGCGAAGCACTTGGCATCAAGTAGTGTTCGGCGTCAACTAGCACTCGGCGACAACCAATGCTCAGCATCCCTAGCGCTCGGCATCCCTTGGTACTCGGCGTAGTACTCGACGCAACAAGGTACTCGGCGTAGTACTCGGCAACGAGAGTACTCGGCATCCAGAAGACATTCAGTATGCACAACTACTCAAGGTGACAATGTCGTTCGGCCAGCGTGCACTTTTCGTTCAAGAACTTCGGATAGGGACACGTTCGGCCTCAATTGACAATCATCCTGCAGTTCCCACACATCCAGCGTACTGTTCGGCATAGAAGGACTGTTCGGCATCAGAGCGTTCGGCATACCAGGTTCGGCATGCAGCGACCACTGTACTGGGGCTAGAGTGTTCGGCCATCCAGCCCATTTGGGAAGTCCAGCCCATATTTGCCTATAAATAGAGGGGCAGGGTCACAGTGAAAGGGATCCTTTTTTCAGGAGAGAACACTGGGGAGACTCTGCCATTTTCGAGACTCATCTTCTCTACTTAAACAACTTCATTCAAGCATTTGATTCACGAATTGTATTTGTAATCAACTATAAAGAAGATCAATAAAGTTTAACCTCAAAGTGGACGTAGGCAATTACGCTGAACCACTATAAATTCGGTGTTCTTACTTTCTGCAATTAAAATTAGCATTGTCTTCTCTGTTTAATTTACTTTCATCACTTATATCTCTACACAGTCTTTCTCTACGAGGTTAGTGACCAATTTTGGTGCTAACACCAAAAATGGCTAAAAATAAAATTTGGCACACAAGCAATCACTGGGCATGTTTAATTAATCTTTTATTAATTAAATCAATTTCCAAATATTTATCTCAAAATATCTTTAAAAAGATATGTTCTCAAAACTATTTTAATCTTTCGATATTTGGAAAATATTTCCATATATTTATCTCAACGGTATAAGTATATTCACAAACCATTTCATTTTCAACACTTATAAAATATCTCTATATACTTAAATCCGTAATAAGTAGATTTACAAACCTTTTGAGCAAAGCTTCATATTTTCCAAAACACGCTTCATTGGGTAAAATCAATTGTTGTGTAAAACATCGTTACGACAACCAAAAACAATAGTATAGGGATTCGACTATTTATATTTATATAAATCCCGTATACGATATAAAACATTTCCTTTTGGAAATCACTTACTATAACAACAGTGTTATAGTCTGTGCCTTCCTTACTTTCTCGAAAACAGCTATCACAACAATAAATGTTGAAATCGATATCTCATCCCTTTGTACATTTTAAATCATCTTTTAAAACAATTTAACTCCATCAAAAAATATCAATTTCAAAACATTCCGTTAAAAGATTATTTTAACTTTTAAAACGTGAATGTATTTCCTTTATAAAAATCCATATTCAAATCTCAATAAAAATCATTTCCATATTTATAAAACTATGTTTATAAATCTCCATTCTATTTTATAAAACTTCTCTTTATAAAATCTCTTTATTTATAAAATTCTATTCATAAATCCATTCCTTTATGAATCAAATTTACTAATAAAATCCCACTTATAAATCTATTTACCAAATATCAATTACAAATTCATTTTTAATATTTATAAAACTCTATTTATAAATCTATTGCTTTATTTATAAAATATTACTTTATATATAAAATATTACTTTTATAAATCTTTTATATAAACCATTTTAGAAATATTTGTTTCAAACTATTTCTATATCTTTAAAACTATATTTCCTTTAAAATAAAAGATGGGCTTATTTATTAAGTTTTTAAAACCTTTATAATATAGTTCAAAAATATCTATTTAACATATTTCACAAACTATCAATTTATAATATCAAAAATCATCCTTTTTATTTTATTTAAAATAAACACCTTCTTTTAATAATTCAAGAATAATTATTAAAAACATATGTTATTTCAAAATTACTTTAAAATCCTTTTAAATCAAAATCTTCACTTTATATTATTTCGAAATACCAAACATAAGGCCAAGTGCTACTATAGCACTAAATAAGAAAAATCATGTCCATGTCATCAAATATGACATCCAACAAATCATATATCATAATATATGAAAAGTAAAATCAATAGTGGTGAGGAATCATGTTGGATCCCTAAAAACTATCCCCTACATCACATACAGTATATAATCTTATAACATGGGTCATCCGCAACCAGGCGGGTATGTATATAAAGGTCATCCACTCTAAGGCGGGAATAAATCCAAACCAACTGATAAAACAGTAAATCATCCAAGCAAGCAACAACAATCATAAATAAAAATATCCACACTTATATAAAATATAATTGGGTTAGAGAGGTGAGTTAACTCACTTTATAAACTGACATTGCCGATGCGCTTCTTCTCAACGCAGCAATCGAACGCCATTCGATTTTGACAAAAGTTCCTACTAGCTCCAAATCCATCAAATTCAATTACACGACGTAGTATTCGTTGTAATGAGGGCAATACGACTGACCGCGTCCAAATCCGATCTCGTATGGACAAGATACGGGCATTAGAACTTAGAGATAATTAAATTATAATTAACATTGGTTAAATTAGTTTTAAACTTAATCACTTTCTCCTATAATACATTTACAAACCCAGGCCACGTTCTCAACTCATCATCGTGACTTTGTCGCTCAACTGCCACCGCTATGGACCTCGAGCCACCGTCGCACTGTTCCTGTCGAACGCCACGACCTCCTCGAGCCTCATGCCACCAGTCCGACCTCATCTAGCGCGGCCATCGATGAGAAAAATACCCAAATCCCACCACCATTCGAATTGCCATAGCCATCGCGGTGGTTCGCTAACGTCGATCTCCACCGTTCAATATCTTCATCTTATTCTCGCCGGTGTTTTTGTAGTTGGAGTCGAGGCCTAAATCGGCCTGTGGTGGCTTCGATCGAAGATGGTCGTTGGATGAAGGGCTTTTAATAGTGGCTGCATTTTATTTTTTAGCGTTTTGAAATGTTGAGGTTCTTTTATAGAAAAATAACCACACTATTCACGCTTTAAATTTTCGAACTCTAAACGAGACGTGTCGTTTGGCGTTCCATATGTAATACACATATTCTAAACACAATGGAACAGTATCGGGATCCATTTTCATCATTTACAGAAGTTAGCTTTCAAAATCAAATTATATTAAATTAAATTCCTTTAACTAATTTCAACGCGCTTCAAGTTCGCACGACTAAACGAAACATCCGATCGCCATGAAATTTGTTAACATACAATAATTCACTATTACGGAAACAAAAACACTGGTTTTGTCAAAATCTTAGACATTACCAAAGAAGGCTATTTTCACACGTTAATTAAAATGAATTGTTATTAAAACCATTCTAATCACTTTAGTTACAACTTAAAGTTTACACTAACCCGTTATCATTTAAAACTGAATTTAACAATCTTTTGAAATTCATTTATTCAAATTAAATTCAAGATTCAATTATTTAATCAATTTCAATTATTAAATTTAACAATTCACATTATTAAATAAATCGCTATATGTGAAATTTAAGTAGTTTGACTCATAAAATTAACTTTTCAATATTTCAAATTCAAATGATCGAAATCTTGGATCGTTGCATCTCTTTTATTTAGTACTATTCTGTAACCTCCTAATATCAGCCACATGTTTTTATTTACATATTTGTTCTTTTTCTCTCATATCACATAGATCAAATATTTAAATATAAATATGTGGTTTATATCAGGAGTTACAAATGGTGCTAAATTAAGTGGGCTATTGATCCAAGCTTATACATACTTGTGTGAGTACAAAGCATATGAAAGACATTTGGAAATCTTGTCGGGTGTTTGGTTGTAAGAAAGACCAATCAGATGTCCGCAAGCATTTTTTACACATATTTTGCTAACTATCCTTCTCGTGTCGAATGTAGGCAAGGTGTCGAGAATCCCAAATTATTGTGTATAGTAAGATGCCACAAGAACTAAACTTGATTTTAAATATGTTTTTTGTCGATGCAAACAAAACTTGTTAGAGTTGGTCGAGTTTTAGAAATTGGGTTCAAGCAGCATAAAGCTCATTAGACACCTTTTCCCATGACAATTCAATATGTGTCTTTATCTCAGGCAACGAGGTTTGTAAGAGAGGAGTAAACTAACGTTGTATTTACCACCCATTCCCAAAATTTTCATTTATTTCTGTACAAATTTACTATGGAGATGCACAATCATTGTTGTATTTGCAAATTAATTTGTAGGTGGAGTGGATGAGCAGTCAACTAACTTCCACTGGCTTTCTGGCCGGAATAAAGAATGAAAGAGGAAGAAAAGGGAAAAAAATAAAAAATCGTACCATTTAACATGTTGATAGATTAATTTTAGTATGATTATTTGCTAAGCGAGTGAAGAATCTGAACGGAGAATGTACTCGTGTGCTGTGAGTGGATAAAATGAATGGTGTATTTGAAATTTATATTTTAAAATAAAATTGATTTATATTTTACTAATTGTTTGTTTTTTAATGAATAATAATACAGTAAATTATCGTCAAGAACAAAATTTCTCAACGTTTTAGCCTCATGAACATACCTTATTATTTTAACATGTGGGACAACATTCTTTAGGTATCAGTTTGTAGTTATCGGTAGCAGTTTTATGTATCAGTTTTTAGTTCGGTAGCAGTTTTGGAAGAATGTTTGTCTTTACGAATAATTTTAGAAGAATGTTTGTCCTTATGGTTAATTTTTAGAAAATGTTTGTCTTTGTGATTAAAATATTAATGTCGTGTCCTTGAGGATAAAAATATACAAATTTTTATTCTTTAAGTTAGTTCCTATTTGCAAAAATTAATTAATTAATTAATTAATTAAATTGTAAAATATTTAGTTATTCGGATTCAGTTCAAACTAACTATATAATGTAGAGTACGTTGATACGATCACAATACAATGTAAATTACGTTGATACCATCACAATTCAAAAAGCCAAGTCTCACAGATTTGTAGCCATGTGGGTACATAATTAATAATACAAGAATACATGAACGTCTGATTTGCCACAGACATAACATGACATATTTTGTCTACTCGTTGTAGCCATCGTCTCATCTCATTAAATATATATTAACTAACAACATCTGACATCACATATTGAATTCGTCTCGTCTCATTAAATATATATTAACTAACAACATCTGACAACACATGTTGAATACAACCCTCGTTAAATCAAAATACCAACACTGGTTTAGAAAATAAATTGAAACTGTTAACCAACATTGCCACTTTCATTTAACCTATATACATAATCTTCTGCATGTACATTCGTCAATAATAAATGTTCACATGTAAACAAAATTTAAGTTCTGTGTATAAAAGTTATTTTGTAACCAAGTATAATGTAATATACAAGCTAGAAAGCTAGATATATGGATCAAAACTTATACATGTAACTGATAATAACTGTACCATAAATGAAAATTGGTTCATAGTATCTTAGAATATTTTTAAACATGAACGAAGTTTTATATTCAAATTAAAATTATTTTTTTACTTGTCCTAAATCTGACATATATCTTTGTAAGATGCATAAAGGTTGATAAATATTAGTATTGTAAATGAAAATTTGATTTGATGTACAAACCATTTCAAATCAAAATTGCTATGTACATGCATATATCAGAACTTGTATGTACGTATGTATACACACATACACATACGCGCATATACATTTCAAAGACGGTCTTTATAATAAATGAAATTTTGATTTAATGTGGTGTGTTGCTATTGGTACCCCGGTTTTCTCTTTAATTTGGCCACCGTTATAATTTTAATAGAAATGATTATTTTGTGTATGTTTCAGGTCACCGTATTATATTTATTGATCACTCAGTCGTTAACAACCGGTCATTACCACAAGTAAACAACAGATGGTGGCCGAACAGAGAAAAACATCAATTTTTTGCCGCTTGAAACCTTGGACGGCCAATAATAATCGACCATCGTTTATTGTAAACGACGGTTGCTAGCCGATCAGAAAAAAACATCCTTTATTTATAAATTGAAACTTCGAACGGCAAATAACAACCGACCACCAGTCATTGTGAACGGCAGCTGGTAGCCGAACAGAGAAAAGCTTTTTTTTTCCAGTAAACTGAAACTTCGAATAATACATTACGCATAATCTAATCTAACTCCATCCATAATACATGCAAACTTCAGAATTGTTAGTTTATTTATTGTGATGTAAATATAATTTTCAAATGAAAGTTATAAATATTACTTTACAATATTATGTAAGAAATTCTTTACTGTTCGATCTTTCATGATTAATAATGAACAATTCAAGTAATAGCCCAAAGATCATAAATACCGAATATTTCACAAACAAAACTTAATATGATTTTTTGTTTAAGATGACGTATCTTTATTAACAGCGGAAGATGTAATGGCTATCATCTTCTTCTTCTGACTTCTAATAATTACTCTTTTTCTCAGAATTCAGTTTATCTCTCTAACCCTATTTCATTTTGTGTTTCTTGATGGAGAAGAATACATTTGTTTTCTGGAAGAGAGAGGACTCAATCCTTTATATAACATTTAACTATAATTCTGGTACGTCCATCATATACCAATTCAACGCTTAAGATTAATCACAGACCTAATGTTCTAATTATAGAACGTTCTATTATGACCTAATTAATATGATCACATTAAGATTAGAAACTGCATAACGTTAAGAATAAATGAAACGATTGCAGTTTCTAATAGCAGATTTCTAACATATTATATTTTTCAAGTGAGAGTCCAAAAAGGTGGTAGAACGTGTTTTTGTGATGTAAATATAATTTTGACGGACGTTGTAGGAGAAGAGGGAAATTACGTGTTTTTGTGATGTTGCCGGGGTGCCTGCAGATTTGGAGAAAAAAAAGGTGGTGTTAAAAAGAGGAGAGCTCATTATTATAGAGTGGTCTTTAATGTAGTTGACCAGAAGAAAAAATCGGGGTTTCAATAGCAGTACATTTAGTGTATCATAATTTAGTTTATAGTTGAACATAGTTTTCTATATAAACTAGAGAACTACTATATGTGTATATTTGTATGTGTGTTAGAATGACATATATACATACATATGCACTCACACGTACATTAAAGTTGATAAATAGAGGGAATTAATTTAAAGGACAAAAATTTGTATATTTTTAGCTTCAAGGACACGACCTCAATATTTTAACCACAAGGACAAACATTCTTCTAAAAATTATTCATAAGGACAAACATTCATTCAAAATTATTCATAAGGACAAACATTCTTCCAAAACTGCTATCGAACTAAAAACTGATACCTAAAAGTTGCTACCGTTAACTACAAACTGATACCTAAAAACTGTAAAAACTGATACCTAAAGAAAGTTGTCCTTTAGGCTAAAATACTGAAGGTCTGTCCTTAAGGCTAAAATGCTGAGAAATTTTTTCCTTGACAATAATTTCCTGTTGATAAATATTGGTATCATGAATGAAAATTGGGTTATATTGCAACTGTCTTGGCAAACCCTTTAAACTCAGACATGTCTAGAGTCTCTTACTCCCTAGTTTGGTTCCTTCCTCTAGAATGTTAATTTAACTCAAAATGAAATTTTATTTTATTTTATTAAATTACTATACATAAATTTCTAGCAACAATTTACCATAAATCGACATAGCAGTTTCAATAAATCCACTGCAGGTGATATGATATTAGCACCGAAGAATGTACCATGTTCAAGGTTAATTTGTGACCATCTTTCAGAATTTTTACTAAATTTGCACATTAATACTTTACAGAACTTATAGATCCAAAGCTAAATATTTTCCATAATTTGATAATACGTTTTTATCGATGCAAACTAAACTTGTTATCAGGTTTAGAAATTTGCTTTAAGTAGCACAACACTTGTAAGAACATCTTATTTTAGTTACATATATATGTATATGAAGAAGAATATAAGCGCTCTTCTTCACCTCTTGGACACTTTTTCCCAACGCATTTCGATGTATATCTTTAGCTCAGGCAATGACGTGTATAAGAGCATTTCTAGCCGCTTCAGTTTGCTGGAAAACGGAGAAAACTCTTTTGTTTCGATTTCTCACCTTCCAACAGTATCGAGTGTGATGAAGAAGAAAAAACGTGAGTATCTTACATTTTATATTTTATGAACGCCACTATTTAGACGGTTTTCTAAAAAATCGTATAAGTTTCACTACAACAAAAATACCCTATTACAACGCCCTTTTTACAACGGGCATTAGTTGCCCGTTGTAATAGAATGCTATTACAACGGTCCATTCAGGTCCGTTGTAAAAGATGCCATATACAATGCCCTTTTTACAACGGCATTGGTTGCCCGTTGTAATAGAAGGCTATTACAACGGTTAGATGCCAACTTTACAACGGTCACAAAATACCCGTTGTAAGAAGTGCCAATTTTACAACGCATATTACGCCCGTTGAAATATATAAAACTAGAAGCGCTATTTATAATATAAAGGAGCTGGCCCAACTAAAAATTATTCCCCTGTTAATTTTTATATTATCTTCGGCCTGATTCATTTGGGAAAAATGGCAGCTTTGCTCTTCATTCGTTCCTCTTCAATAAGTTAGGATTTTGTGGCGCCGCTTCAATTTGTCGATGATGCTTCAAATATTTTCCTCTATCAGTGATTGCCTGCGGCTGCCTCAATTGAGTCGAGTTCGATTGTCAAAAACGGTATGCGATTTTTCCTTTTTTCGATATTGATTCTGCTCGACCTTTGATTCGAGTTCAATTCTAGAAATTGTTTTACTCGTTATTTCCCAGATTCAATATGTAGGCACGTATTATTCGTTATTTTCTAGTTTCGACTTAAATATGAAATCACTACAAGGATTACTGTTTATTCCAACGGGGGGGGCAACGGCCGCCAACGGCATTGACCAACGGCTTCCAACGGCTTCCAACGGCAAGTATTTTCCGGATTATTACCAAGAGATTAAAAAGTTGACTGTTGGACGCCGTTGGAAAATGCCGTTTGCGGCCGTTGGTAGCCGTTGGAAACCCGAACCAAAATAACCTGCAGCACCTTCTTCCTCCCCATTTCGTTTTTTCCCAAATTATTTCCAAAAACCCTTCATCCCCCTCCCCAATTCGCCAACCACTTCCATTCAAGCCTCCAACGTCACTCGGTAGCATCTTGAACCCCTCTCCAACCCCTAATCTTCTCCAATCAAGGTATAAACCCTAATTCCTTTTTTATTAAATTAGGTAATTTAGTGTTAATTAGGTAATTTAGTGTTAGATTTGCAATTTATATGTTTGTATTGACTATTGTATGTGTAGTTTAGTTTATTGATGTTTAATTTTTATTATTAACCTATGTATTGTAAGTTAATTGTATATTATAGTATGGTGTATAGTGTATTGTGTGTATAGCGTAGTGTAGAATGCTGCTTGTATGAAAATATAGTGCGATAAGTTGAATGATGACATTAGATTATAAAATATCGAAAATGATATTTAATTTTATAATATACGGTTACTTTGATTATTTTTAATAAGTAATATAGTGTAGTAATTTTATAATGTACGGTTAAAAAATATCGAAAATGACAGTAAGTATAGTATCGAACGTCAATTTTTTTTATAAATATAATATGTTACAGAATATGTAATATATTCGAAAACCCTTAGAATGTTTTTCGGCCCCGTCTGATAAGTACTGTATATGATCGTTATGTGGATATTCATTTTTTTAACAGAACGGACATCTGTATTCATCTTATACAGTATTTGTTGGATTTGTCCCTGTATTGGACAAGTTACGAATACAATAACGTAATTAAATCGCGTAAATTATTTCATTTTAAATGGTTCACAAAATTTCGACAGCGCTTTGTTTATGTTCCCTGTGTACACGCAAATGTGTACTGTTCAGGGAACTAAAGCGAAGCGCTGCCGAAATTTTGTTGAATCATTTAAATTGAAATAATTTACGCGGTTTAATTACGTTATTGTATTTGTAATGGGAGGTAGGACGACCCATCACCATAGAGTCAATGATCAGTTATTATAAAATTCACCTATAAACTGTTTTAATAATATGTCAATGCAAATTAATATCGTACTTTTTAACTATATACGTAGGATAATGGACAATTATTTTACTGATCGGAGCTGGATGTACAAAAAAAGAAGAGTTGAAAGTGAAACGTCAATTAGTGAACATTTTAATAATGGTGTTCGCGTATTTATTGATTTCGCTTTAAGTAATAACGGAAACGACAAAGAAATCTGTTGTCCATGTACTAAATGCAAATTGTTAAAGCATTTGGTACCAGAAATGGTAAGAGTTCATTTGCGTCAGTTCGGTTTCGTGTCGAACTATTTGGTTTGGGATCGTCATGGAGAACCGTTAGCATCTAATCGTGTTGAAGCTGAGAAGGTATTGCGTAATGAAATTGGTACGACAAATCTCGTAGAACATATGGTTGAAGATGCTGCACGTTCAATGTTCTCTGTTTCTCAATTAACCGATGACGATGGTAATACTGAAGACGAACCAAATATTGGTGCAAAAAAAATATATGATTTGTTAGAAGCGGCGAAGAAACCCATTTGGGAAGGTTGCACAAGCGGAACCCAATTGTCAGTGACTGCTGAGTACATTACGATGAAATCTAAATACAACCTCACAGAATCTGGATTTACAGCTGTTGTACAAGCTGCGAAACGGCATATGCCTCCCAATAATTTAATGTGCGAAAATCATTATGAAGTAAAAAAACTAATGTCGGCTTTTGGTTTACCATATCAAAAAATAGATACATGTCTAAACGGTTGCATGCTGTTTTGGAAGGAAGATATCAATCTTAGACATTGTAAAATATGCAATCAGGAAAGGTACAAACCAAGAAAGAAAAAGGGAAAGGAAGTCCCGTATAAGCGTATGCATTATTTACCAATTACTCCTAGACTTCAAAGGTTATATGCATCTTCTGTAACTGCGCAACATATGAGATGGCACAGTATGAAAATACGAGAGGAAGGTACGTTAACACACCCAGCTGATGGGGAAGCATGGAAGCATTTTGACCAAAAGTATCCTGATTTTGCATCCGAGAGTCGTAATGTTAGACTTGGTTTATGTACGGATGGATTTTCCCCATTTTCTCAATTTGGTTCTAAATATTCGTCCTGGCCTATAATTGTCACACCTTATAATTTACCTTCTTGGATGTGTATGAAAACTCCATACATGTTTCTTACAGTTGTTGTTCCTGGTCCTGATGATCCGACACAAGGAATCGATGTTTATTTACAACCTTTGATTGAAGAATTAAAAACATTGTGGTACGAAGGAGTAGAAACATATGATATTTCTAAAAAAAAAACTTTCGCATGTATGCTTCTTTGTTATGGACAATCAGCGATTTTCCTGCGTATGCAATGCTTTCAGGTTGGAGTACGGCTGGTCGCCTAGCTTGTCCTTACTGCATGGAAGAAACAAGAGCATTTCCTTTACCTCATGGAAAAAAAATTTCGTGGTTTGACTGTCATCGATGTTTTCTTCATGTTAATCATCCATTTAGAAGAGATAAGAAAAACTTTACAGCTAATAGAGTTGAAACTTTAAGCGCACCTACGGTTTGGTCAAGCGAAGATATTTATGAACTTGTAAAGGATTATCCAAAAATACATGAAACCGGAAAGCAAATTGAAATTCAAGGTAAATCATCGATTCATAACTGGTGCAAACAAAGCATATTTTGGGAGTTGCCTTATTGGAAAAATCTCCTGATTCGTCATAATATTGACGTGATGCACAATGAGAAAAACGTGTTTGATAATGTGTTTAATACAGTTTTGAATGTCAAGGGGAAGACGAAAGATGATTTGAAATCAAGGCGTGATATCGAAGTATTATGTAATCGTCCTGAGCTTCATATGAAACCAAATGAAATAAAAAAGCCAAAAGCGTGCTATGAGCTAGACAATAATCAAGTTAAAATATTTTTAAAATGGGTGGAAGGATTAAGATTCCCGGATGGTATATCTTCTAATCTTCGTAGATGTGTGGACTATAAGAACAATAAACTTAGCGGGATGAAAAGTCACGATTGTCATATTATGATGGAAAATTTATTACCCGTCGCTTTTAAAGAACTATTGCCCGTAAAAGTTTGGACTGTTTTAACAGAACTTAGTCTGTTTTATAAAGAGATTTGTTCTACTACATTAAAAGTTGATCGTCTACGTAAACTTGAGGAAGAAATCCCGATATTGCTATGCAAATTGGAAAAAATATTTCCTCCTGGTTTTTTCAATGTTATGGAGCATTTACCTATTCATCTTCCATTTGAAGCACGTCTTCGAGGGCCTGTGCAATATGGATGGATGTATCCATTTGAAAGGTATATTCATATTTAGTTCATTAAATATTGGTTTAATTATATGTATAAAAAAATTGATTTAAAATAATTTGAAATAGATATTTAAATCATCTAAAGAAAAAAGTGAGGCAGAAAGCTCGAGTTGAAGGCTCGATTTGCAAATCATACATTGAAGAAGAAGCTTCATTTTTTTTCTCTCATTATTTTAGTGACCATGTGAACATATCATTTGAAAGTGCTCCGCGTAATGATGAAGGCAATGATCAAGATGATTGTCAATCGACTATATCTATTTTTAAAAAGCATGGTCGGCCTTCTGGTAAATGTGTGGAAGTATGGTTGGATGACAGAGATTATCATGCAGCACACACATATATTCTTCTCAACTGTGCTGAAGTTGCACCATTTGTTAGGTAATATACTTATATATGTAACATTTCTTGTATCTTAATTAATAAATATACAAATATGCACACATGTATCTTAATCAAAATATAACGTTTCAGGACGCACGGACATTGATGCTCCAGGACACCGGAAGAGCAGAGTTGACCATTGATGAGGAGAACGCAATATTTGAGTCTGTCATGGATCCAGCGACCCACGGAAGGCGCTTTGGATTTGGAAGCCAATCGGTATTTTAATTTAAATTTAAAATAATTTTTATGAAGCATGTTCATTTCGATATCATATATATAAACACTTTAGATGTGAGCTTAGCTAGAGTAAATATTTAAACGTATTTACACATATATTTACACATATTTACAAATATTTACAGGTTGACGTAGTGCAGAAGAACTACCAGCGGGCTCAAGATAAGGAGGAGATCGCACAGCTACGAGCCCAGATCGCCACGCTTCAAGACCGCGATCGCCGCCGTGAAGAACAAATGGAGCAGCTAAACAATAAAGTGGCGGAGTTCATGGAGCAATACGGGCGGTTTCCTTCCTCCGGTGGTTCTGCTGGCGAGTGAGTTGAGGTATGTTTGAGATGTTTTCTTATGTGTGGAGTGGTGATGGTTTGTATTTATTATTGTATGGTGTTAGACATTTGGTGATGGTTTAGATGTGTTAGGCATTTGGTGATGTGTTTGGATGTCTTAAACATTTGGTGATGGTTTGGATGACGATTGGTGATGGCTTTTTATGTGTTGTTTGTATATATGATGACGGTTGGTTTGGATGACGTTTGATTTTGACGTAGAAACTAATTTGATGGATGTAGAATTTAGTTTGTTTTGATGGTTTGGTTGTTTATGTGTATGATTTGATTATTATATTGTGTTTGGTTATATATATGTGATTGTTATTGGATATACGCTCAAAATGGAGCAGTTTTAATATTTATGATATTGTGTGTGGCCGGAGGTGAGTAGGAGCAGCCGAGTAAAAAAAAAGTTTCAGATTTCCAACGGCTTCCAACGGAAACCAACGGCCAATTGGTCATTTATAACCAACGGCTTCCAACGGCAAAAACCAACGTTTTCCAACGGCGAACCAACGGCAAGTTGGTCAACGAAGTTTGCCACGTGGCCAGATGAGCCGTTGGTAAGCGTTGGTATAACGCCGTTGGGGGCGTTGGGAACCATTGGAAGGCGTCGAAATGTATTCCAACGGCCTTTCCAACGGCTCCCAACGGCTTACCAATGGCCGCCAACGGCTTGGAGCCGTTGGAAAGAGCTGTCTGCCTTGTAGTGAATGTAATATACATGGGCCGTATGCAGAACTGCATATAGCTTTATTTATTTCATCATAAGCAATAATAATGTTTTCAGTTAGTATGCAAATTCCTCGAAAAATATGTTCTTTTATATATTTCTCATTGCTAGTCAATTTATAGTGCACTAGATTTGATTATCCTTTCTGATCTTTTTTTTCCATATCCTGATGTTATTGTGTATTCCAGTATATATTAGTTCTGATGAGCTTTCAGTATGTAGATTGATGCAGTAATGTATCAGTTCATATTAAGGACATATTTGAATACGGAAAGGTGACCTAACCACGATGCTTGTGGCAAGATTTAGTCGGATGAACCACATGGAAAACAGGATCTGAACATAAAAGAACCGATGGAGGATGATGGCCATGATTTGGGTTCAGCCGTCAGATGGTAATTAGGTTTAAGTTTAATACATGACTAAGATTATCAGAAAAAAATGGACGATACATGAATAGAAAACCGGTTGGGAGAAATATCTAATTAATTGATGAGCATAAAATTGAAATTGAAATTTTAACATTACATGTCAAAAGTAGTCATTCATATGTTTGTTTTTCACATGTAATGTTAAAATTTCAATTTCAATTTTATGCTCATCAATTACTATTTATATGTCGTCCATTTCTTTCTGACTGGTCTTTTTAACTGTCATTTTTTACTGATTGAAATTTTTAATGATGTATTAAAATTTTTGTGAAGGATAAAGCAGTCATTCAACAGCAAACTTCATGTTTGTTGTTTAGTAGGGATATTGTCACAAATTTTGAAAGACATTGAAATTTTTGTGGAGGAATGTTCCTCGTTTTCATTCCACGAGAACCATAATCTAAGAACTTTAAAAAAATGAAGATTCGACAAAAAAAATTCAAAAAAGAGGAAATAAAGGAAGAACTCAACCACTGAAATAAATCGTAACCCTAACCGATGAAGAAGGGCTTGCTGGTTCGTATATGGTGTTATGGGAGGGTTGACAGCAGTAATTTGGAGATGTTGAAGGGTTGAAGTGGTGAAGGGTCTGTCTGGTGGTTTGAATGACAGTTGTACCTGACAGGAAGAGGAGCGGTATATAGGCAGAGGGGTTACAAAGACATCACTGAATAATAGATTAGTAAGTTTTACTTATTTTATACCTCTTATATAGATTGTTCCAGATTAAGATGATTCGCTGATGCTATTTTTTTATACGATTAGGAATCAGCTACCTAGCCATGAAAAAATCATCAATTAAAACCATTTTTAATCTTGATGCCAAATGTGGAGTTATGAACCTTTGAAATTGGTTTTTTTTGGTTGAGAAATGAACATAATAGATATTCTATATTTTTTATAGTAGAATCACCTTTGACGACTTTTAGCAATACTGAAAATGTCAGTCTATTCTATTGAAAAATGAATACAAATGCAAGTTGTTGTACATATAGTCAACTCTGTAATAAAAGATATATTTATTGGCAGACAAAAGCTGATACGGGAGGAGAATTTTTCAGAAGATAAATGGAAGAAGATATACTACTTGTCTAATGGAAATGGATCAGAAATGAGATGGTTGTCTCCTTTCATATGATCCATGATCAAATATGCCTTTTCACAGGTATCTTGTATACATTTTTTTTAGAAATCCTTTTCATAATCGAATAAGATTTCATCTTGCTCATGAATGCACAAAAATATGCAGGCTCATCTACTCACCTTAAAGATTTGAAATATGATAATTTGACAAAATGCCTCGAAGTATTTGGCCTGTTATTTATTCTTGTATTGTCTGGAAATATAAAGGCGTATTGTGTCTTCTTTGATGTAACATGTTATTTTTTGCTTTTCATAGATGGTCATTCTTTTGTCCTAGTTTTACATCAGTGCAAGTAATATGATAGGACTAAGATGTTACACAGCATTGCATCGAATTCAGAGTGATGAATAAAATTTTCGTGTGCCTTGAATAATTTAAAATTTAAAATATGATAGGCTTATTTAATGATAATAAAACAAGATACATAGGCAAACTAAAAATACATTATTTAGAACAAAAAGAAACAAATATGTGCTCTTAGAAAAGTACGGTTACTACATGAGAATAGGTACTCTACTACTCCAGCATCTCCTTGAATTAAGCTAAGCCCATGAACAATTCATATGCATATATAACAGCTGGTTCAATTTCATCATTCCTCCTTAATGCAAAAACTCCCAACATTGAGACATAATCTGAACTTCACAAAATTTGGATATGATAAAGCTTTTTGTAAATCCATGTTATTTTTTGCTTTTCATAGATGGTCATTCTTTTGTCCTAGTTTTACATCAGTGCAAGTAATATGATAGGACTAAGATGTTACACATCATTGCATCGAATTCAGAGTGATGAATAAAATTTTCGTGTGTCTTGAGCAATTTAAAATTTAAAAGTTCTACAATATCCTCAAGCAATTTTTATGCTTTTACTTTACTACAACTACGAAAATATATAAATGATAACTTTAATATGTGAGTTACATATATATTTGGCTGGTTAATGTGAATATAAGGGATGTTGTTGCTTGGGAAATTGTGGCTAGAGGGCATGAGATTTCAGGTAAATTTTTAAGGCAAAGTAAGGGTTAAAGAAGAGTTAGTGGGATACAAATTATGATTAACATTTTAGGTATAACTTGCAATTCATTACTAAGTGGTATATTTTTAGTGAAAAAAAATGAATTAGTAGTGAGAGCGAAACGTTTTATTGCCGAAATAATTGGATAAATTACAGTAAAATACCTGAATTGTTAAAATATAGTGGACGTTGAGGTTCAAATAACATCACTCTAATTATATTAGTATGTGTGCAATCGGACATGAACACATTTCTTTTTATCTATTCCATTACATATGATTGGACACTGTTTTAACTGTGGAAATAGATCTCGCTTTCATCAACGTTTTTTTTATGAATACGTTAATACGATGGTGTGGCAAGAAAAAGAAACAACTAGTATTTGAACGGAAACGAGTGGCTGTAATCAAGGGGCTATATTAGAAGTTGAATTCAGGGGGGCTGCTGATTCTTCCACTATATATATATATATATATATATATATATATATATATATATATATCTTGAAGTGCTTATCTGAATTATGATTCTGTGACTTTTTCTCCTTTTTTACCAGGGAAGTAATACGTGCAAAATTATTTCAGGTGTCTTTTCTACTTGGATTTGTTCCATTGTTTGCAGCATGGTTATATGCGGAGGTGCTGGAATGTAGGAGAAAAGCAGCTACTTTTAAAGGGTAAGATGTTAATTTATTGGGGCTCTACGCTAGTTTAAATGTAGGACTGGTAATCTAATGCTGGAATGTAGTACCATTGTGTTATAAACTGTTTATTTTGTAATGAAACTTCGTGGTTTCAGTGTAAAAAATGATATTATGCAATTCATTTGAACATCCATATAAAGAAATGCATTGGATAGTTATTAGAGAGATAACTTGGTTTGTTTTGTATATCTTAAACATTGTAGGTGCAAATTATGAGTATCTATTGTTGAACCAGTTGATTGTATATAATAATGAACTGCATAAATAATCGAAAATAGATGATCAACACATATTAGGTTCTGATGTTTAGCGATGCAATTAACGTCTTAATTCCCATATTTGATGTCTAGCAAGAAAATAACCAAACACTTTCCCTCGTCAACTCCGATTTTAGTTATAATATATGTTGTTATATTTGTTTCCGGTTTCAAATGACTTTCTAACTCTTAAAATTGGTGGTTGTATATACAAGTGACCCTGGCTACATGTCCACTATAATTTTGATAACCTTGGTATACACTTTATCCAGTTTGGCTTTATTTTAGTGTTTTACAAAGAATTAATGCTTACTTGACATCTAGTTTGCGTAATAGTAGTGGCTATAATTTATGGTTCCTTCCATGTGTTTAATATGCATATATTCTGGCAACTTCTGCAGTTGAGAGTTTTTACATGTTTGTTGAGAGTGCATAAAAGCTGTAGAGCATTCATATAAAGATTGTCACTAATGTGTGTACGTGTTAACATTGAGTACAAAATACCTTTTAGCAGTGGTCGAAGTTCAGATATCAATTTGGTTGACTTGGAAAATGCCCCTAAAGAGGAAGATGATCGAGCTTTACTATTAGAGGGTGTTCTTCCAGCATCAGCTCCAAAAGCTCAGAGTTTGTCCACAACTGCAAATATTGTCAAGTATGATGCTTAATGCATAATTAGTTGTTGTCACTTAGATGATTGAAAAGGTAGTTTTTACTTATTGTGGATGTCAATGTTGATCTCAAATTCTTCTTAATGGATGACACATTCTTGCTAGAGAATCGATTAACCTTGAGAGCAATGTAAGCAGCTTTTTTTTCCAGAAAGTCTTTCATTTGAAATTCAACTTATTGTAACCTTATTTGCAGTAATGTTTTATAGATCAGAATTTGGAGCTTATTTGGTCTACTTCTACATATGTGATCGGACAAATTTATTTAGGCAATCAGAAAAGGTGTTTCATTTGCCTGTGGTATAGTATGATTGTACTTAGAACATGATATTTGTAGCGGACTGTTATGTGTTATTGCTTTATGTATTTGGCATGTAAACTTATCTAACTTTTTGGAGTGTTAGAATTCTATGACTCTAGCTTTTAGTCTTTTCGTATGTGATTTTAATTATTTTACGACAATATTTAGTATTAGTATGGATGTATTGCATGGATGCTGCTGTCATTTTTTTTAAATTTGCATTTATTTTGCAACGGGCAATGTGCGTTGTAATATGAGCATCTTACAACGGTCACTACACGTTATATAAGATTTTTACAACGGTCAACACACGTTGTTAAATAGATATTTTACAACGGTCAATACATGTTTTTACAACGTGCTTTGCCCGTTGTAAAATGTGGTGGATCTATTACAACGAGGCCTATTACAACGGGCACATGTCCGTTGCGAAAACCATATTACAACGGGCATTGCCCGTTGTAAAAAGACTGTTTTGTTGTAGTGTTTATACCATAAAGGATTTTCAAAATGCCATTTAAGAAAGAACTAGGTAGTGTTTGCTTTATTATTTTTAGTTTTGGGTTTTCGTCCGTACAAATATGCACACAACGCATGTATATTGTCGAAAACAACCAATTTAGAAAACGAAATTAACATACAAAATATTACTTTTATAAGTCTTTTATATAAACCATTTCAAAAATATTTGTTTCAAACTATTTCTATATCTTTAAAACTGTATTTTCTTTAAAATAAAAGATAGACTTATTTTTCACAAACTATCAGTTTATAATATCAAAAATCATCCTTTTTATTTTGTTTAAAATAAACACCTTCTAATAATTCAAGAATAATTATTAAAAACATATTTTATTTCAAAATTACTTTAAAATCCTTTTAAATCAAAATCTTCACTTTATATTATTTCGAGATACCAAACATAAGGCCAAGTGCTACTATAGCACTAAATAAGCAAAATCATGTTCATGTCATCAGATATGACATCCAACAAATCACATATCACAATATATGAAAAGTAAAATCAATAGTGGTAAGGAATCCTGTTGGACACCTCCAAGCTATCCCCTACATCCCATATAATATATAATCTTATAATATGGGTCATTCGCAACTAGGCGGATATATATATAAAGGTCATCCACTCCAAGTCGAGAAAAAATCCAAACCAACTGATCAAACAGTAAATCACCCAAACAAGCAACAACACGCAACAACAAGAATAAATAAAAATATCCACATTTATATAAAATATAAGTGGATCAGAGAGGTGAATTAACTCACTTTATAAACCGACATTGCCGACGCGCTTCTGCTCAACGCAGCAATCAAACGTCGTTCGATTTTGACTAAAATTCCTACTAGCTTCAAATTCAATTCCACAACGTAGTATTCATGATAATGAGGGCAATATGACTGACCGCGTCCAAATCCGATCTCGTATGGACAAGATACGGGCATTAGAACTTAGAGATAATTAAACTATAATTAACATTGGTTAAATTAGTTTTAAACTTAATCACTTTCTTCTACAAACCCAGGCCACGTTCTCAACTCATCATCGTGACTGTCGCTCAACCGCCGCCTCTATGGACCTCGAGTCGCCGCTGCACTGTTCTTGTCGAACGCCACGACCTCCCTGAGCCTCATGCCACCCGTCCGACCTCCTCCAGCGCGACCATCGATGAGAAAAATACCCAAATCCCACCACCGTTCGAATTGCCATAGCCGTCGCGGTGGTTCGCAAACGTTGATCTCCACCGTTCAATGTTTTCATCTTATTGCCGCCGGCGTTTTTGTAGTTGGAGTCGAGGCCTAAATCGGCCTGTGGTGGCTTCGATCGAAGATGGTCGTTGGATGAAGGGCTTCTAATATGGCTGCATTTTATTTTTTAGCGTTTTGCAAATGTTGAGGTTCTTTTATAGAAAAATAACCAAACACTATTTACGCTTTAAATTTTCGAACTCCAAACGAGACGTGCCGTTTGTCGTTCTATATGTAATATCCATATTCTAAACACAATGGAACAGTATCGGGACCCATTTCCATCATTCACAGAAGTTAGTTTTCAAAATCAAATTATATTAAATTAAATTCCTTTAACTAATTTCAACGCTTTTCAAGTTCGCACGACTAAACGAAACATCCGATCGCCATGAAATTCGTTAACATACAATAATTCACTATTAAGGATACAATAACACTGGTTTTGTAAAAATCTGAGACAGTATCCCGAAAGGCTATTTTCACACGTTAATTTAAATAAATTATTATTAAAACCATTATAATCACTTTAATTACAACTTAAAGTTTACGCTAACCATTTATTATTTAAAATTGAATTTTAACAGTCTTCTGAAATCCATTTATTCAGATTAAATTCAAAATTCATTTAAACAATTCCAATTATTAAATTTAACAATTCACATTATCAAATAAATCTCTATATTTGAAATTTAAGTAGCTTGACTTATAAAATTAACTTTTCAATATTTAAAGTAAATTAAATATTTCAAATTCAAATGACTGAAATCTTAGATCGTTGCACCTCTTTTATTTATTACTATTCTGTAACCTACCGATATCAGCCACATTTTTCTATTTACATATTTGTTCTTTTTCTCTCATATCACATAGATCAAATATTTAAATATAAATTTTTGGTTTATATGAGGAGTTACAAATGGTGCTAAATTAAGTGGGCTATTGATCCAAGCTTATATATACATGTGTGAGTACGAAGCATATGAAAGACATTGGGAAATCTTGTCGGGTGTTTGGTTGTAAGAAAGACCAATCAGATGTCCGCAAGTATTTTCCACACATATTTTGCTAACTACTCTTTGGACATTGTAAGGGGATTATAATTAAGGATGCGTTTGCGATGAATGAAAACATGACATTTGAGCGAGAAAGTTGAGTAAACGAGAAATATGTTTGCGGCTACGAACGGAGTATTTGAGTAGGGCATTTAAATTATGAATTATAATTTAATTGATCTATAATTCATTAATTAATTATTTGTTTTCTAATAAATAATATGTGACAATGATTTGAAAAATTAAATATACAAATTGAAAAATTATAAATTTTTCGGATTCAGTTCAAACCAAATCCATAATGTACAACACTAATTTGAAACGATCGCAACGTGAAAAACCGCATCTCAAACGTACCTCATTTACACAAGTTATTAACTTTATAAATTTATAAAAATATAAATTTTATTAGCGCACACGTGAGCGGGCTAAATTTACTTGTGTCGAGAATCCCAAATTATTGTGTATAGTAAGATGCCACAAGAACTAAACTTGATTTTAAATATGATTTTAGTCGATGCAAACTAAACTTGATTTTAAATATGATTTTTGTCGATACAAACTAAACTTGTTAGAGTTGGTCGAGTTTTAGAAATTGGCTTCAAGTAGCATAAAGCTCATTAGAGACCTTTTCCCATGACATTTCAATATGTGTCTTTTATCTCAGGCAACGAGGTTTGTAAGAGAGGAGTAAACTAACGTTGTATTTACCACTCAATCCCAAAATTTTCGTTTATTTATGTACAAATTTACTATGGAGATGCACAATCATTGTTGTATTTGCAAATTAATTTGTAGGTGGAGTGGATGAGCAGTCAACTAACTTCCACGAGCTTCCGGGCCAGAATAAAGAATGAAAGAAGAAGAAAAGGAAAAAAAAAATAAAAAATCGTACCATTTAACATGTTGATAAATTAATTTTAGTATGATTATTTGCGAAGCGAGTGGAGAATCTGAACGGTGTATTTAAATGTAGCATTTGAAGGAAGAATGTACTCGTGTGCTGTGAGTGGATAAACTGAATGGTGTATTTGAAATTAATATTTTAAAATAAATTTGATTTATATTTTACTAATTGTTTGTTTTTTAATGAATAATAATACAGGAAATTATTGTCAAGGACAAAATTTCTCAGTGTTTTAGCCTCAAGGGCATACCTTCATTATTGTAGCCTGAAGGACAACTTTCTTTAGGTATTAGTTTGTGGTTATCGGTAGCAGTTTTATGTATCAGTTTTTAGTTCGGTAGCAGTTTTGGAAGAATGTTTGTCTTTATAAATAATTTTGGAAGAATGTTTGTCCTTATGATTAATTTTTAGAAAAATGTTTGTTTTTATGATTAAAATATTAATGTCGTGTCCTTGAGGCTAAAAATATACAAATTTTTATCATTTAAGTTAGTTCCTAAATATTTTGCAAAAATTAATTAATCAATTAATTAAATTGTAAAATATTAAATTGTTCGGATTTAGTTCAAACTAACTATCTAATGTAGAGTACGTTGATACGATCACAATGCAATGTAGAGTACGTATGTTGATACGATCACAATTCAAAAAGCTACGTCTCAAAGATTTGTAGCCATGTGTGTGAAGAGGCAAGCAACGCATATTTTACATATGGGTACATAATTAATAATACAAGAACACATAAACGTCAGATTTGCCACAGACATAACATGACATATTTTGTCTACTCGTTTTAGCCATCGTCTCGTCCCATTAAATATATATTAACTAACAACATCTGACATCACATATTGAATTCGTCTCGTCTCATTAAATATATATTAACTAACAACATCTGACAACACATGTTGAGTACGACCCTCGTTGTTTGTGTGTGTGTATATATATATATATATATATATATATATATATATATATATATATATATAACATGATCCAAGATTTGCACTCAGACGAGGTTAGATGAAAATGAAGGCAAAATTAAAATACCATCACTGGTTTAGAAAATAAATTGAAACTGTTAACCAACATTGCCACTTGCATTTAACCTATATACATAATCTTCTGCATGTACATTGGTCAATAATAAATGTCAGTGACATATAAACAAAATTTCAGTTCGGTGTGTAAAAAGTTATTTTGTAACCAAGTATAATATAATATACAAGGATCAAAACTCATAAATATAACTGATAATAACTGTATAAATGAAATTTAGTTCATAGTATCATAGAATATTTTTAAACATGAACTTAGTTTTATAAGAGCATTTCTAGCCGCTTCAAAAAGTAATTTTAGATCTTAATAAAGCGTTTTGAATTTGTAAAGCATGTTTAATTGTTAGATCCTACTTGTAGGGGAGTTTGAATTTGTAAAAGAAGTTTAATATTAAATTCTAATTTTAAGTGATTAAGATTTGATAATATATGAAATGGCGTTTTTGATAGTTCACGTTAATACCAAAAAGTGTGAGACCAAAACTATTGCAACTATTATTAAAAATAAAGATATATATGTATACGAAGAGGGATATAAGCGGTCTTCTTCACCTCTTGGACACTTTTTCCCAATGTATTTCAATGTATATCTTTAGCTCAGGCAATGGCGTTTATAAGAGCATTTCTAGCCGCTTCAATTTGTTGGAAAACGAAGAAAACTCTCTTTTTTTCGATTCCTCATCCTCCAACAGTGTCAAAATGAGCGTGATGTAGAAGAAAAAAATGGAAGTTTCTTACATTTTATGTTACGAACGTGAGTATTTAGACGGTTTTCTAAAAATCGTTTATACCATAAAGGATTTTCAAAATGTGATTTAAGAAAGGTATGCTATGTTTGGTTTAACGTTTTTAGTTTTGAATTTTCGTCCATACAAAAATACGCACGACACATGTATATTATGAAAAATGATCATTTTAGAAAACGAATTTAACACACAAAATAGAAAACAACATTTATTCATTTTTGTGTTTTGAGAAAAACGGAAGCACGAATAACAATTCATCCTTCCGTCGTTCTTTCATCCACTTCGTGGTCCCCTCCAATCTTCCATTTATCCCTTCCGACCTCTCTTCATTCTTCTCATATTTTGTAATTAATGTTGAAAATTCAAAACATAAAATACAAAATAAACCAAACTACCCCGTAGTGTTTGGTTTGTTGTTTTTAGTTTTGAGTTTTCGTCCATACAATATGCACACAGAAAACGACCAATTTAGAAAATGAAGTTAACATACAAAATAGAAAAAAAATTTATTTTTTTATTTTTTGTGTTTTGCGAAATAACACAAGCATGTGAAACAATCCATTTTATCGTCGTCCTACTATCCCCTTCGTCCTCCCATCCGTCTTTCTTTCAGTCCCTCCGCCGTCTCTCCATTATACTCATATTTGACATAGAAATTTAAAACCAAAAACACAATTCTGTTTTAAACCAAACACCATCTTAGGCGGCAGAAATTGTTATTTTTTATTTTGGATTTTCGTCCATACAAAAATGTACATGATACATGCATATTGTGTAAGACGACCATTTTAGAAAACGAAATTAACATAAAAAATAAAAAACAACTTTTTTATTTATTTTCCGTGTTTTGAGAAATGACAGAAGCACGAGAAACAATCCATCTGTTGTTCCTCCATCTCATTCGTCGCCTCCTTCCTTTTCCTGTATTTTGTAATCTTTCTAGAGTTCGCCATCCTCTTGAAGATGCTCCAATAGAGGTGGAAACTATCATTGTATTTATTACTCTACTTCTAATTTTTCATTTATTTTTATACAAGTTTACCACCGAGATGCACAATCATTGTTGTATTTGCAAATTAATCCGTCGGTAGAGTGAATGAGCAGTCAACTAACTTTCACGTGCAAAACATGAAAATATAGAATGAAATAATTTTTTTGTACGATTCGACTTGTTGGTAGTTCAATTTTATTGTCAATTCAACGAAACATGAGAACATAAAATAAAATAAAAAAAATTAGTACAATTCGACATGTTGATAGTTCATAATCGTAATAACTTTTAGAGAGAGACAAAAAAAAAAAGAACACTTGATTCATGCATGTACTGGCAAGCAACGCATATTTTGCACATGGGTACATAATTAATAATACTACAAGAATACAAAAATGTCAGATCGCCACATTAATAATATGGCATATTTTGTCAAATAATTGTAGACATGGCCTCCTCTCATTAAATATACAATACTAACTAAAAAGCGTTCTCAACCGTGTTGGTTGAGATACGTCGATTCGAGACGAATCAAGAAAAATCCAACTCCAACTAAAGAAAACTTAACCGGTTTTAATTTAGCTGGTTGCAGCAGGCTTTTTTTTTTGTCCTACTAAGAAAATATATAAATTTAGTCGGTTTATTTTTAGCCGGTTAAGAAGCAACACTCTGATTTGCTTTGGCAACCTTCCGGGTTGCCAAAGCAATCCAGAAGCGACATTGCACTCGGTTGGAAATGCTCTAACAACATCTGATGCCACATATCGAATATGCCTCGTTGAATATAATCAAAACATGATCCATAATTTGTACTCAGATAGATTAGATGGAAAAAAAATAGTGGTTAATACTATAATAATTAGACAAAGTTAAAATATCATCAGTAGTTTAGAAAATAAGTTGGAACTGTTAACCAACATTGCCTCTTTCATTTAACTTATAAGGTAAGAGTCTATTAAATATCAGGGTCAATGTAAATTTTCATCAATGTTTATTTCATACCTCATGCACGGTTCATTGCAGAACTCCATGCACGATTCAGAACTTTGAATCAGTGATCCAACTGTCTAGTTTACATGAATAAATCGTAGTCTTTCTATTTTCCCTTAGAAAAATCAGTTAGAATCAATTTACAACCTTCTATATTTGTTTTTAACCAATAGTAAAATCTAGCTTTAAACTTAGGAATTTTTTTGTAAAGCACCATCTATAAATTTCAAAATACGGAGCCGTTCCCTTCTAAAAATATGTTATTAAAACAACCTTCATCTTTAATTTTCAGAATATTTACAGAAACCTTTGCAAATATTTGCAAAAAAATCTACAACTATATATTTAATGTTTCCGCGCTCTGCATATTTTCTACAAACACGTGAAGTTTTCGCGCTGCAAATATTTGTATATTCGGTTCTTTTATGAAATTCGAAAAAATTGTTTCTACCATAAAATGAAAAGATTTGTTTGTACCAAAATTAGGTACAACGCTCTTCAGACGTATTTGAAGAGATTAAAATGAAGAATTTAAATGTAAAAAGAGGCTAATCTAACAAACACGCCAATTCATGCAAACAGAAATAGAAATAGAAACGGATTTATAGTGGTTCAGCGTTGTAGCCTACGTCCACTTTGAATGATTTGATGTTTATTGCTGATTGCTAACTAGTTACAACAGAGAATAACTCAAACACTCAAGTGACAATGGATCTCCGATAGAGTAACAGCGTAACAGCATCAAAAGGTCCCATTTGGGTTGGCATTGGAGTGTTATTTATAGGTGTAGTCTGGAAATATCTAGCTTAGATATTGGAATACCCCTTCTCACACTTGGGTGGGCCCACCAGATCGATTTGAGGTTATTTGGGATCGATCCCTAATCGATCCATGTGTACTTTGTATCGATCAAGGTATACTCCTCTTGTGCTACGATCGATCAGAGGCATTCTCCAGATGGTAAGTAAGCTCCTGCGAAAATTTGGTAGCATTTAGACTTGTAGATTTCGAGTTATGATTGATCCAAGATTGAATTGGTTGATGTGTGCATATCGATAATTTTGTATCGATCGTCCTCCGTATCGATGTTCTTTTCGTATCGATCAGTTGTGTGGTGATGACGTGGAGCGATGACATAGTGGAGATCCACTTTTTATGCCGCATTACCGTTTCCTTCACTTGACCATGCCTTCTTCGTATCGGTCTCGGGGACTACACTTCGTATCGATGGAAAATGATGGCATTCATATCGATCTATTATTTACTCTTCATATCGATCATTGGCTCTCTCCTTCACATCAATCAAGTGAGTGATCGATACGACACATGCCACTCTTGTATGATGGATACGAACTGAAGAACCATGTTGGATGGATACGAACATGGTTATTGCAAGATGATGGATACGAACTGAATGGATACGAATCAAACTTGCCTCTCTTGAAACTTGACCGATCCATATCTTGGGCATGCGAACTCCAATTGACTTGAAACTTGGAATTTTGCCTTCCATAGCTTTTTTTGCCATACCATGCTATTTGTAGCTCGATCCGGACTCGGACTAAATTTTCTAGTACCATAGTGAACCTGTGTAACTGATCTTCGAGTCGAGTTGTCTTTGGTTTCCAGCCAAGTCCTTATTATCACGGCCTTGCTAAAAGGCGGGATAACATTTGCCTCCCAAAGTACGTCTTGTGTGAACATGACATGCTTTGAAAAGCTGCAATCTTCATTTTGAAAAAGCTCTATTCGATTCGTTGAATAGTCGTTGCCTTTTCATCAAGAGATGTAACCTTCGTTGATCTTCAGTAATATAAATGTTGAATTGTTGACTGCCAATGATGTAGTGTTTTGTTGCAACTGAGTGTCGAGTGCTAGCGATTTATTGTTTACTGTTTTGATTATCATCAGGTGAACATTCAATTCCTGTAAATTTTGAAAATTGAATGTTAGTTCGTCATACATGCACGTATGTTAACTTGACTCCTGTTCACGTTTACACGTTCATAGGTCGTTGTCAAGTTCTTTAGTTTTTGTTTGGATCGAGTTTCGTATCGATCCTCTCTTGGATCGATGTGAAAATCGAGTTGTTACAACGTTTGATGGTGGTTTTAAGGCATCCCTTCGTATCGATCCTTTACTAGATCGATCTAAGAAATTGGAATGCACGCTTTGTATCGATGGCTATCGATAAAAAGTAGATAGTGTTTGGAGATAATCTGTATCGATGGATACGAGTTCTTATGGTCTTCAAACAGATGGATACGAAATGCTAACTTTCGGACCGTTCTGGGTTGATGGATATGAACGAGTCTCTTCGTATCGATTGAAGCGTCGTCCCAGGTTTGACCGCTTAATCACTTTCGTATCGATTGGATTCCAACCGCTTCAACCGGTTCATGTTACTGGGAGTCGAAACATTTCTTGCTTGGATACGAAACCATATAAATATTATTTGGACTTAGAAAAATTTCACCGGCTATCATTTTTATTTCTGCCTTCGTATCGATCGAGCACTCGAGAAAGAAGAAATTGTCTTCGTTCCTAAATCAACATAACTCATTAATCCCTCAAATTGATCCTTTAATTTAGGTAATTAACCAATTAATTTCACATTAAAACGATAAGATTCGAGTTTTAATGCCAATTCGTTCAAAGTCGTGGCCGATTCCGACGATGTTGATGCCGGTGTTGGGTCGGAGCGAGGTCGAGGAGAGAGTAATGGCGTTTAGGCTACTTGGGGAAGGAGAATTACTAATGGATACGAGACAGTCATTGGAAGAAGCTTTGCCTTAGATCTCGTATCGATGGAGGATGCATCGTTCGTATTAGCTTGAGATGTTAAGGATCGGATCGATCCAAAAACGATGGATGGAGGGAGCTACTTCATATCAATTGGAAACAGTTGGAGTTCGTATTGATCTGGAGTGATCAATACGAAGTTCTGGACCTGATGATCGATATGGAGAAGCGGCCCATGATCGATACAAAACCGAAGGTTTTGGATTGATACAAACTGATCTTCTTGTGATCGATACGAAACCCCAATTTCTCGTGGAACGACCCAAGTTTGAACCCTTAATGGATACGAAAGCTTTGCACTTTCAAACATTTGACCCCGACGAGCTTCAGCCTTGCATATCTGGACTTAACTGTTAAACTACATATTTGGATTCCCATCGAAGCTCATCGATGGAACTGTTACTCGATAAACTTCATGAACTCTAACACAGACCGTTTTCCAAAGTCAGGTTGGCACGGTTGTGACGGGCAGTGATGACGGCCACACCGGTTGAATCTCAAATTCTTGTCGTTTTATTATCTTTTGAACTTGAAGAAATTTAAAGTATTATGTAGCACTACACTACACAACACGACCACTCACTTCACAATCACGGGGGGAACACGGGTTTCTTGCCATATAACAATGGTTTTTACTGAGTTCAATAGCTATGGATCCCGGAAGCTCCGAGTCGCAGGATATCCAAAGTCCTCCACTTCCAGTTATAGAAATGCTAGAGATTGCAGCTGAAGTAATAAGTCCCGCTCCAGACGAGATGCCGGGTGCAGCTTTTTTCATGAATTCCAGGACTCTGTCCACTCTAAAATATGTGAAGACATGTTAGGCAGGATTTGCCTTAGGCACGGACTATCTCTAACTGATGTTTTAGTACTGGGCAAGGAAGATAGAGCCCACAATCCTCCAGAAGGGTATATGGCTTGCAATAGGTTCATGTGTGTAGCTGGAACACTTCCTCCCTTCAATTAATTTATTCGGGAAGTGCTGCTTTTCTTGAGGATTGCTCTGTCCCAATTGCATCCGAATGGCTATGCTTTGCTCAATATTCTATTCATCATCTTCGTGGAGCATCTCTTTCGACCTCCGACCAACGAGGAGATCAGGTTTCTTTTCAACATCAAAAGTCGCGGGGACCATCCTTCTTTCACCTTCTTGGAAGCGGTTAGAAATTGCCAAGTAGTGGCAGGAGCCTAGAGAAAGCTAAGTTACTTCAAAACCGAATGGTTCTTCGTTCGGTGTCCATCGGGATTTGCCAAACGGTGGCTAGTTAGACGTAAGTGTTCTAACTTCTTCGTCGATTAACTGAGTAATTCAAGTTGATGTTGAGCCTAACACTTTGCTTCTTTACAGCTTCGATCCCACGGCCTGAAGGAGAGCGATTCAAAGAGATTGTACGAACTCCTAAATCGGTGTCGGCTGAGCTTAAAGAGATTGATGAAGTTCTCACCAACAAAAACTTAATCGTCGTTGGGCTTATAGAAAGAGGCCAAAGCATTGGATCAGCAAGTGTCCTCGAAATGGCTTCGGTGAGGCACGGAGGAAGAAGAGCCCCTGGAATCGCAATTACTGAACAGGGCGATGATGAGAGCGTGCTCGCTGGAGATGAGCCTGCAGCTGTGCCTTCGTAGAGTCTTCGATCTTTAGAGTTGAAAAGAAGAGCCAAGACTATTGCCTACAAAGCTACGAGATGCAAAACTATCATGATATCTCCGCCCGTTACAACTGGTATAAGTGCCGAGACTTCTCCTCCGCAAATGGAGAGTTCTTTGAAAGGATTGGCGGACATCCCCATTCTATATGACTTGTCTCCATATCAAGACCTTGGATTAGAGGGACTTCAAAGTGCTTTAGATATAGGGGAGCCAACTCCTACAAGCACGGCTGCCGCAACCTGTTGGTTTGAGGGTTTGCAAATGCATGCACACACTTCATGGCATTACACAACTTCTAATCGCACGTTTCTTGATCTTTGGAGATAACTAACTCTGCTTCTCTTTTCATTTTATAGATACGACGGTGAGACAAGGATCTACGCTTGGCAGTCCCCATTCTGCGCGTCGTTCTTCCAACCCATATTCCAAATCCCATAGGCATGAATCTGAAAGAGATCATGATTGCGGCCACCACTCTAGCCAGAAGCGTGATCGCTATGAAAGGGAGAGGGAGAGGCAACATCAAAGTAGGTGTCGTTCCCGATCGTGATCTCCACCACCTAGAGGTCCCTCGAAACCATCAAGCTCTGGCTGGCAACCTTCTGAGTTTGCACGCCAAGTAGTGCCTCCCCATACTTCGACATCTGGCGATCAACGCCGTAGAATAGATGCAGAAAATCCCATTGTCACTGCACCAATTGCTATGGAGCCCACTGGGGAGGCAGCCATCAGAATTGCTAAGTTAAAAACTGACTTCCCAAATATCTACTTCGATGGCTTCCATTTTCCCCAAAATTTAAAGCGAATTCCCAATGATGCAGAAACGACGGTTTATAATTACGTGCATGATGTCTACAATGAGTATCGGGAGTAGGTGAAAACCGCAGAGAAAGCTTCAGCGGTGGCCTTTGAGCGGGCAAAAACAATCGAGAAACTGGAGAAAGATCTCGCTCAGAAGGACCGTATAGTACAAGTGCTTAACAATGATGCCGAATCTTCCAAGAAATCAGAAATATATGCTAATAAGAAAGCCGATGAGGCGAATCGGTCTATGGAAAGGATGCGACAGACGCATTTTGGCTTGTTTCAGGAGATAGGCCATCGAAATACTATCGTCGTGGTAGAAAGAGATGCTGCGCTGAAGGAGCTTGAGGAGTTAAAGGTGAAGTTCGTCGAGGTCGTCAGGAAGAAAGATGATGCTAACAAAGCTGCTCAGAAGGCATGAGAGCAGACGGTGTTGCTAAAGGATGAAAGGGATGCGGCAATTTTAAAGGCTCAGGAAGCC
This sequence comes from Allium fistulosum, assembly GCA_030737815.1. Taxonomy (NCBI): domain Eukaryota; kingdom Viridiplantae; phylum Streptophyta; class Magnoliopsida; order Asparagales; family Amaryllidaceae; genus Allium; species Allium fistulosum. The sequence continues at coordinate 672,808,219 of CM060905.1, forward strand.
GAGGCGAGGATTGAGCGGGAAGTTAAAGCGGCGAAGGCCAGGATGGAAAATGAGATTGAAGTTCTCCAGGTTACCTATAACGTCAATGTCTTAAAACACCGCAACCTCAATTGGCTCGAAGATTATCCCTTCCATCTGTATAAGGTTTGAAGTCGCTTGGTCGAAGATGAGAAAGTGGACCGCGACACTTCAACTATTGAAGACTTTGAACTTGAAAACCGAATATTAGTTGGTGATGAGGCAAAAGTTCTTCACGACACCATCGTCGCCCACGAAAAGGAAAAGCTCGCCGCTATGTATCCCGATGTCGAGGAAGGATCCGGAGTTGAACACCATGAAGTAAGTTCTGAAGTGCCTGTAGTGACCCAACCTGAGCTTGCTTCATCCGTTGATCCTCCCGCTGTTCCGGCGTACGACCCTAACAGGCCTCGCCTATCTTTGGTACACAAACATGTTTCTGAAGGCGCATCGGCTAAACATGTGAGTCAATCTAAGGAAGGTACTCTGAACACTTCTTCCATTCATCTAAATGCAGGAGCATTTTCGAAAGATGTCACTAATATATTCTCCTATCTTTATTCAGTTATAGACGTTGCATCACTTGATCCTCCTACAGCTCAAGGAATGCATTATGAGCAGGAGGCACTAATGATGGAAGCAACGACTACATCCATTTCCGCATCGGCCTGGGAGATGCACGAAAGCATTTGCATTTTTGATGAACAAATGATGGAAGCACTCCTCGGTTATCAAAGCGACCCGATCACCGAAATGCCTTTCGTCATTGATTAAGACGTGATGATTACTAGCTCCTTTGGCCCGACTAGTAGCATGCCAATGGGGGTTCGCGCAGATCGGGTTGAGGAGATAATGGTGGAAATTAAACCGGAGATAGAGCAAGCCAAGCAAGCTAGTAGTGTCGGTGGTGGCATGGCGGGTCCTGGCCGATCCCTATGCTAATTGTTTCTTCGGGGGGCACCATCATTGAACCAGCGTGCCTCATTCTTCCAACATTGAGGGTGCCGCCATTCCTCCAGTGCCACACACGGAGGGTATTCCAATCTCCGTAAGTTCCGAGGAGGAGGCAGTTCAGGTTCCCTCGGTTAAAAACAAACCAGCTAGCACATGCCGGGGAGGCAAGGGCTCGAAGAGACATTCGAGCGGTAGTACAAGCGGGTCTACGCCGAAGAAGAAGAAAAAGTCAAAGGCGTAGACTTGCACTTTTGTTTCCTCTTTTTGGTAGATAGATGGAATAGGACTTCCTTTTGCTTTTGTAGGCCGTGTATAGATGCAGGTTCGGCCCCTGCTTATAGGAATTTTATGAATAAGTTTTTGCACTTATCTTTTTTCAAAGAAGATTGGAAATAAAACTTCATTTTGTTTTTTCCAGCATAACTCTGCGTTTGTTTACTTAAGTATTTCAGCATTCGTACTTCCATTCAATGTACTTGTGATACTTCAGTCTCTGAGTCGAACTTGAGTCCGGTTGTTAAGTCCCGAAGTCATGACTTCAGGTCATAACCAAACGTCGAGTCGAATCTCAATATTGCACCGTCTTGGTTAGTGGCTGGTACTTGAGTTACGCCCCCAGTCTTGGGGATAAATTGAAGTAATTGGTCGGCAATCATTTTCCGCCTTCACCGATTTCAATTTAACTTAGTCGGAACAAAGTTAAAGGGAGATGTGTTTGAGTGGTCGGATCACACTTACTCATTTGCTAGTATCGATATCCATACTCCGAGGATTGAACTTGTATTCTGACAGTCGGTCGTGGCTACTTGTTATTTAGAACCATATCCATGCTCCGGGGACATAGGATAATTTACAGGCGGTCGGTCACACCTGCTTAATACTTGGATCATATCCGCGCTCCGGGGACATGAGTTGATGTACATGCGGTCAGTCACACCCATTTGATGCTTAACCTCTGGTCTGTGCTCTCGGGGCCAGAGTCAGTCGATGGAGGTCAGTTGCGCCCAGTTAGTGTTTTAGGATTGCGTCCGCACTTCGGGGACATAAGTTGTTTTGCGGGTGATCGGTCACACCCGTTTAATGTTTATACTCTGGTCCGCGCTCTTGGGATCAGAGTTAGTTGGTGTTTATAATCCAGTTCGCACTCCGGGAATCTGAAGTTGGTTGATGGGTTGTCAGTCACACCTATTTAGTGTTTATACTCCAGTCTGCGCTCTTAGGACCAGAGTCAGTTGGTGGGTGGTCAGTCACACCCGATTATGTTTATACTCCAGTTCGCACTCCTGGAATCTAGAGTTAGATGACCGATGGTCAATCGCATCTGTATAGGTATTTGGATCTCGTTCGCACTGTGGGAATAAGAAGTTGATCAATATTGTGGATGGTCGAATCACATCCACCTTGATTTGGCAAGCGAAGTCGTGGATGGACGGGTCCATCCACCTCGAGCTTGGATTTGGAATTTGTACTCCGATTCGCACTCTGGGAACTGGAGCTTGTTGGAGGATTGTCGTGTTTCAATCCTTTTTGACTTTAGTGTAGTTTGCCCCCGAGTTTGGGGTTTCATTTAGCAAGTGAGAGGGCGGATCACGATCACTCCATATTTGAATAAGTCCCACCGTAAGATGGAACTTAGCTCTTCGTATATCGTGGTGGTCGTGCGATACATTTCACAGATTGCTTACCTGGCTTGATGAGTTTGCATTTTATTGCTGAAATAAGAAAGTATGGCAAAGTCATTTGCTTGATTACAAGTTCAAATTTCGAAATGCGTAAACAAATTTCAAAAGGAAAAAGCAGACTGAATAAATAGATAAAGCCTGTTAAGTGTAATAGCTACGAAGACTCTCGCTGTTCCATGCTCTTGGTAAAGTGAGACCGTCAAAAGTTGATAGTTTGAATGTGCCATCTCCAAGTCTTCGTTCGATAACATACGGTCCTTTCCATGTCGGTTTCATATGTGAAGGGACCAAATAAATTCTCTTAAGTATGAGATCGCCAACTTCAAAGGTTTTAGGTCGGACCTTAGCGTTGTATAATCGGGCGACTCGACTGCGGTGTGCGGCTGCCCTCAAATCAGCCTCTTCACGCTTCTTATCCAGCAAATCCAGAGATTCTACAAGTAGAATGGAATTTTTCTTTGGATCGTAGTAGGTCACATAGTGAGAAGGTACTACTAGTTCAACTGGAATAACGGCTTCGGAGCCGTAGGAAAGTGCAAACGGAGTGTGGCCGGTCACGGACTTATGGGTAGTTCGATATGCCTATAGGGCCAGGGGAAGTTCATCGACCCACTTGCCTCCGGCCTTCTCTAGTCGTTTCTTTAGAATGGACTTGATAACTTTGTTGACAGCTTCGACTTGTCCATTCGCTTGAGGGTGAGCTACTACCAAGAATTTCTTCTGGATATGGTAGCATTGATAGAAATCTTTAAACTCGACACTATCGAATTGGGTCCCGTTATCAGTTACAATCGTGTGTGGGAAGCCAAAACGACAGATGATGTTGCGAACAACAAAGTTGATTACTTTCTTCGTCGTGATGGTAGCTAGTGGCTCAACTTCTGCCCATTTAGTAAAGTAGTCAACTACAACGATGGCGTATTTCGCACCACCTTTGGCCTGAGGTAAAGACCCTATTATATAAATGCCCCATGTGGCAAACGACCATGGATTGACCATCCATGTGATTTCGGTATGTGGGGCTCTTAGAATCCTGACATGCTTTTGGCATCTTTCACATCTCTTGGCATAAGACAACGCATCTCGATTCACGGTTGGCCATTAATATCCATATCTGAGTATCTTTTTCGCAAGGGCTTGCCCCCCAATGTAGTCACCACATTCTCCCTCGTGCACATCGTGTAACACTCGTTTGATTTCATCATGGGCGATACACCAGAGTAAAGGAATGGAATACCATCTTCTGTACAGGACTCCATTCTAGATAATGAATCACGAAGCTTTTCGGAGAATCTGTCTTTTCTCGCTTCTGTGCTCGGGTAAAGCTCCATGCTCAAGATAGTTTTTGAATGGAGTCATCCATGACTCCTTCTCGGGTATTGCCTCGTGCACCCAGTCCATCTCTAATTGATCGATACTTGGAGCGGTAAGTGTCTCAACGAGGACGAGTCCTATTTGCTGTGCTTCGCCAGTGCTAGCCAGTTTTGCCAAAGATTCGGCTTTCTGATTTTGCTCTCAGGGTATACAATAGATAGCATAGTGGTCGAACTGATTCAACATCACTTGGACCCGAGTAAGGTAAGTGGCTAATCTCCGATCTCTGGCTTGATATTCTCCACGAACTTGGCATACGACCAATTGTGAATCACCGTAAATATCCACAGCAATAATTCCGAAGTCTTTGACAAGTCTGAGTCTAGCGAGTAGAGCTTCGTACTCTGCTTCGTTGTTAGTTGCACAGAAGTCAAACTTTGGAGCATAGCATATGGATCGACCTTCTGGGGTTTCGAGTACCACTCCAGCACCTGAGCAGCGGTCGCTTGATGCATCGTCGGTGTATAGCTTCCATATGTGTTTGGGAGATTCACAGATTTTGAGCAAGTCCTCCGGAATGGTGAATTCAGCTATGAAGTCTACCAGAACTTATCCATGAATGGTTCGTCTCGGTGTATAAGCGATGTCAAACTGACTCAACTCGATATTCCACTTAAGCAATCTACTAGGTGTCTCAGGTCGTGTAAAGACCTATCGTAACGGTTGGTCGGTGTAGATTGTGATCAGATGAGCCTAGAAATATGGACGGAGCTTTCTTGAGGCTATAACGAGGGAGTAAGCCAGCTTTTCCAACTTCGTGTAGTTTCTTTCTGCCCCAGTTAATCGCTTGATGGTATAATAGACCGATCTTTGGCTCCGATCCTCTTCCAGAATCAATGCGGCACTGATCGCGTTTGCTGAGACCGCTAGATAGATGTATAATCTCTCGTGATCAACCGGCTTCGACAAAATAGAAGGTGTTTCTAGGTGTTAAACTAGTGCTTGAAATGCGCTTTCACACTCCTCCGTCCATTCAAAATCCCGCTTTCCTTTTCTAATCAGATCGAAGAAAGGGATGCACTTGTCTGTAGATCTGGAGATGAACCTGCTTAAGGCTGCCACCTTCCCGTTGAGGTTTTGTACTTGCTTTATAGTTCTGGATGTTTTGAGATTCCGAATCGCCTAGATTTTCTCAGGATTGGCTTTAATTCCTCGAGCGTTCACAATGAACCCAAGGAACTTTCCCGAGGCAACTCCGAAGTGGCACTGTAACGGATTGAGCTTCATTCTGTATTTTCAAAGTATATTGAACATTGTTTCCAAATCTTTGACATGATTGACGGACAGTCGTGACTTCACGAGCATATTGTCCACGTAGACCTCCATGGTTTTCCCGATCTGGTTAGCGAACATTCGGTTCACAAGCCTTTGATAAGTTGCCCCAGCGTTCTTAATTCCAAACGGCATTACTTTGTAGCAATAGAGTCCCGGATCGGTGACGAAGCTAGTATGCTCTTGATCAGGCAGGTGCATCGGTATTTGGTTGTAGCTGGAATACGCGTCCATGAAAGATAAGAGCTCGTGCCCGGCTATTGAATCTACAAGTTGATCAATCCTGGGGAGTGGAAATCTGCCTTTGGGGCATGCTTTATTTAGATCTGAGTAGTCCACACATGTTCACCATTTCCCGTTTGATTTTCTGACAAGCACTAGATTTGATACCCACTCCGGGTATAATGCATCACGAATAAACCCATTCAACTTGAGTTTATTTACTTCTTCCTTAAGGACGGCAGATCTCATTGTATCCATACCGCGCCTTTTTTGTTCGACCGGGACATGCCGCGGGTCAATATTCAATGCATGGCTCACGATGTCCGGCGAGATCCCACACATGTATTATGGAGTCCATGCAAACACATCGAGGTTTGCCCAGAGAAAATCAACCAATTCCTGTCTCATTTAGGGGCTGAGTTGAGATCTGACCTTTACCGTTCTAGAATTGTCATCATCGTGGATCGGAACATTGATCGTCAACTTTGCCAGGGAAGCCTGATTGTCTTTGACTTCCTCTTCATCACTATTGTCTCGCGGATCAAGATCTTTAAGGAACTGGTGGTGGCACCCAGGCCTAGGCCCAGGCGTTAGCTGTCAATTCTCAGAAAAAAGGACGTAGAGAGATTCCTCTACACCCTTACCCTTCTCCTTACGCTGCGCATCCCATAGTTCAGCAACATAACAGGCGCGTCCAGCCGCCTGATCTCCATGAACCACTCCAACCCCGTTATATGTGGGGAACTTTAGAGTCAAACACCATGGGACAATAGCTTCCCTGAATTCAGCGAGGGTCAGTCGGCCTAAGAAAGCATTATAGGGGGAATTAATGTCTAACACAACAAACTGTAGCATCCAGGCTCTTTGGCGCTCTCCGATACCTAGCTCAACTGGAAACTCTACCATCTTAGTGGGTATAGTTGCACTTCCATTAAAATCATGTATGCGAGACTGACACGGTTTTAGATCTTTTGCTTCCATTCTCATCTAGTCATAGGCTCGCTTAAAAAGAATGTTTACGGAGCTTCCGCTGTCGACTAAGATTCTCTTAATCAAAGCAGGACCTATCTGGGCTGAAATGACCAATGGATCGATAGTGGGGCCTTCGACTCTATCGGCATCTCGGTTTTGGAAAACGATGTCATCTTTCATCATTTTCTGTTGTTTCGCTGGAGCCCCATCGTCAACATTACTACAACATTTGAAGTCCGCATGCCCAATCGAACTGGCATATGACTCCATTTCCTTCCAGCTCCGATCAATTGGAAGAGGACCACCACTAACTATATTTATATCCAACCTCCCGCCAGTATGCGCAGGTTCCTTATGCCTAGCATGGTCTTGGCCTTGATTCGGGTTAGATGGGCACGCACCTCCATTATGCGGCGCCCAAACAAACTGTTCCAACTTCCTCTCCGTGATCAACTTCTCAATGATGCCTTGCAAGTGATGGAACTCATTGGTGTTATGGCTGTAGCAATCGTGGAATCTACAGAAATTTCCAGTTTGAATTTGCTTCTTAGATTATTGTTTCAGGGTTGGTTTCTTATACTGCCCGGTATTACAAGTCAGCAAATAAACATTCTCCAGGGATGTATTCAAAGGGGTATATCGGTCAAACATGGGAGCTCTGGGTCTCGATCCATGATTTGGGTCTCGCTTCTTCCCTTGACCTCCGTTACCTTTTTGTTGACCTTGCTTGTTCTGTATATTCAATTGCACTTTACCAAAACTCTCACCGGTCTATTTCACAGCAACATTACTTTGAATGCCTTCAACAATGGACCTCGCATCGTCCTGCTTCCTAGATTGTCTAGCGTCTTCTCTCCTAAAAAACTGGGCCACCTTAGCATAGAAACAATCCAACGACACGGGGGGTTTCTCGGCCAACCAATTGCCAAACTCGAAATTGGGATCGATTCCTTTAGTTAATGCTATTAAGATAGATTTGTGATTAGGATTGCTAACCTCAGCATATGCAGCATGGAACCTTTCCAGATAACGTCTAAGTGTCTCTCCTGGAGCTTAGGTAACACTGGATAAGGTGTTGACATCCTTTGGCTTTGTAACATGCATATAGAATTGTTTGACAAACTTTGTAGCCAACTGATCGAAACATGATATGGATTTGGGTGGTAGTCCAGTGAACCACATGGTTGCAATACCTCCTAAAGAAATAGGAAAAGTCCTGCACTTAATCGCATTGTCAGCTCTAAAGATGTTCATGAGCCATTCATACTTTAATATATGCTGGTTAGGATCCGAACTTCCTTCGTACACAGGCAGGGTAGGCATCCTAAATCGACGAGGTGGCTCAGCATAAAGAATATCGTTTGCGAACGAAGTATGACTTCGGGAGATTCCCCAATCGTCATTGGTAAGACCTTGACTTTCATGGATCATTTGGCGGATCATGGTTGGAATGTCAGGCATTTGGACATTCGAGGCCAAGGCATTGTCGTGTTCCATGTTGCGGAGACTGTCCAGGCACTGTCGACGGTCCGTGCCTCGTCGCTTTGGCTCCCGTTCTTCAGGAACGTAAGGTTCATGAGCATGGATGTATTGACAAAGGGTCGGATCCGCTTGGTTCCAAATCTCAGCTTCCAAGTTTATAGTGGTTGTAGCTACATGGTCATCCATAGCGTGATAAGGACGTGCCCATCTTTGGGAGGAGGGCCCAGCTTGGTTTCCTTTAGAAGGACCAGCCCCGGCTTATCCGAGATTCACAACACGCTGATGCCTGGAGGCTTGTGCATAGTTTCCACCCAGCCATTGGCATGTAGATCTATGATTGAAATCAAAAAAAGCCAAGCTTTTGGCTGATGAGTAAGAAGTATGATCCCTCCTAGATCTCCTTCGTCTTTCTTCGTTTAGCTAATTCTCTAGCTCCGTATTGGCACGGATCTGTTGAGTGAGCTACTGGCGGCTCTGAGTTAGCTCTTGCATTAAGATTTGGAACTCCTCCCTAGTGACAAGACCTTGTGGATCTAGAACTCCGGCTGAGGCTTGACCTATTGTGGCTAGCTGCATGGGGTTTTGCCTATCCTTTCCTTCTGGATCCATAGCAGTTGTAGCAGTTCTGGTAGTAACCATGTTGAGTGACATAGCTCTTTCCTAGATCCGGTGGAGTCTGAATAGAAAGGAAAGAACTACTGGATGACAGATCTTGATCTCCTTCTTAGATTTTATCAATCCAACGATGGCAGAGGATCCACAGAGCAGGAGAGAACAAGGTATTCTCAGAGAAAGCACCATAGTATTTGTACCAAAATTGGGCACAACATTCTTCGAACGTATTTGAAGAGATTAATATGAAGAATTTAAATGTAAAAAGAGGCTAATCTAACAAACACGCCAATTCAAGCAAACAGAAATAGAATTAGACAGGGATTTATAGTGGTTCGGCGTTGTAGCCTACGTCCACTTTGAATGATTTGATATTTATTGCTGATTGCTAACTGATTACAACCGAGAATAACTCAAACACTCAAGTTACAATGGATCTCCGGTAGAGTAACGGCGTAACAACATCAAAAGTTCCCTTTTTTGTTGGCATTAGAGTGCTATTTATAGGTGTAATCTGTAAATATCTGGCATAGATCTCAGAATACCCCTTCTCACAAGTGGGTGGGCCCACTCGATCGATCCGATGTCATTTGGGATCAATCCTTGTCGATCCATGTGTTCTTCATATGGATAAAGATCTACTCCTCTTAGGCTGCGATCAATCAGAGGCATTCTCCAAGTGGTAAGTAAGCTACTGTGAAAATTTGGTAGCATTTGGACTTGTAGATTTCGAGTTATGATCGATCCAAAGTTGAATTTGCAATTGGCTGATGTGTGCGTATCAATCATCCTTCGTATCGATGTCCTTTTTTGCATCGATCAGTTGTGTGGTAATGAAGTGGAGCGATGGCATAGGGGAGATCCACTTTTTATGCCGCATGATCATTTCCTTCACTTGGCCATGCCTTCTTCGTATCGGTCTCGGAGACTACTCTTCGTATCGATGGAAAATGATGGCATTCGTATCGATCTGTTACATACTCTTTGTATCGACCATTGGCTCTCTCCTTCGTATCGATCAAGTGAGTGATCGATACGACACATGCCGCTCTTATATGATGGATACGAACTGAAGAACCTTATTGGATGGATACGAACAGGGTTATTGCAAGGTGATGGATATGAACTGAATGGATACGAATCAAACTTGCCTCTCATGAAACTTGACCGATCCATACCTTGAGCATACAAACTCTGATTCACCTGAAACTTAGAATTTTGTCTTCATAGCTTTGTTTGCCGTACCATGCTAATTATAGCTCGATCCGAACTCGGACCAAATTTGCCAGTATCCATAGTGAACCTGTGTGTAACTAACTGATCTTCGAGTCTTGTTGTCTTTGGTTTCCAGCCAAGTCCTTGGTATTAAGGCAGGATAACACGATTACTATTCAGATTTAATTTAAAAAAAAAACGATTTTTACTTTACCAAAATTAAAAAATGAGGTGTAAGTTAAAATTTATTTTTTAGAAGGGATTTTCACGTATCAATTTTGAAAATAAGGGCGAAAACAAATTTCCACTTAAACTTAGCAACGGATCGTCTATATTCAATTTTCTTCTTGAATATCCATTTACATTTCATCGCTTTACCATTAGGAGGTAGTAAGTGAGAATCCACGTTTGGCTTGCCAAAATTGAAATCATTTCATCATTGATAGCTTCTTTCCAAAAATAACATCTTTTAAACCTATAGCATCAGAATAACTTTTAGGTTCCTCATCAATATCCATTACGTTTCTAGCTATATTGAGAATTTCATCCTTCCTTCCTTCTACTAGATACGTTGTAACGATCCACCTTTCTTACTACCAAAGACGACACTTAATACATTCTCTATATTCGTTGTTCCGATCATTTAGTCGTCCGAAAGATAGGTCATCAGGGGTGAAAGAAAGAAAGATAGAACATAATAAACTAAACAACACAGAATCTCTCAATGCAACAGAACAATATATATAACTCAACATAATATATTACAAAGTCATTTCAAAATGTTACATTAGAGTCATATTAATAAAAATTCTACCTAGGACAGTTATAACTGCCCATCCCTACCTAACTGATATAATATACATATAATACAGCGGAAACAAGAAAAATAACTAGCTATCGATGATGCCACCTACTCCAAGCTTCTCCAAGATGAATCCGCGAAAAACCAGAACTACTTGGCTGCCCATTCAAATTTGAGCACCCTAGAGTTTAGGGAAAAAATAAACTCCGGGTCAGACATGGGTCTGGTATGAGTAAAGCATAAGTCTTTAACTTTATAAAAACCTTTAGATCAAAGGTATCTCGTAAGACCACGCCAGAAACATGGACGGTTTTTTTCCTTACGATGACCAAGACATTTTCTATAGAAAATCAAGTGATATTATCATAATGTCTAGGGTTTTCAAGTAAATAATTAACATAGCCGAAATTGTTACAATAATTAAATTCCAACTTAATAGGTATACAACTAAAACCGTAAAGGTTCGTATTGGAGAATGGATTCCATACTATGACAAGATAAGGAACTACCTTCCGATGGTACATCTCTAGATAAAATGCACAGGGGTTTGACAAGAACATCTTGTACCTCTGCCACAAAGGACGTACCTACCACTTGACTAGTAGTACCGAATATGATCACCCCACTTCGGGCCCTAAAGCATACATGAGTAGATAATAATCGATCTAGATTTGGAATGACCATACCCTGATGGGAGCGATCCATATGGCCCTGCTGCATACTCGATTTTTGTCATTTCCCGGTTGATGAAGCTTGAGGCTACGTTTTACCCTTTCTATATAGCACTTCCCACTTGGAATGCTAACACTGTCCTCCAGGAAACAATGCAATGCCAGCGTTCATCCATACAAGTTGTTCAGGAGATGGATAAACCGAAGGCACTACCCCTACTACATCCATTTCGGAATCACCTTAGAATTAGTAGCAAGCACCCTTGCACTTCAAAGAGCCCTGTCTTCAATTCCATCATCTTCAAGATGTCTTCTCTTCGAAATGCCTGAATTGGATCGAAGTGGTTTTCAGATAACATATCTGATCCCGATCTCTTCGAAACAATGTTTGATAGTTTCCTATAAACTCAACCCTGGTTCTTTAGGAATAAACAGTCAAAGATAAGAGCGGAGATCACCTCCTAACCGTTAGTGGACCGATTTCCTTATTATTTGTCCTAGGAGAACGAAACGAGATTTGTACGCACAATACAACATTATTGGAGATGATTGTGCCATATAACCCACACGTTTCTCCTAGATATTTCCAAAGTTACGTTTTGGGTCCATATTTGATAGTCGATTATTTAACTATCAAATAAACAAACAACAACCAATTCCATTTGAGATTTATTTATCCATAGCAACAACTAAGCCTAAAAAAATCTTTATTTAATAAATCTCTTTTCAAAATGTTTGTCAAAAACATTCATATACTTATCTCTCTAACATAAGTATATACACAAAACATTTGTGAATAACTTCTTACTTCCAAATCATTTTAAAAGGATCAAAAAAATGTTGTTTAAATTAGAGGTAAGGACAACCTTAAACACTATCCCCTCGGTATTAAGTGTGGAATGGATGTTTCATACCATCATTTTTAAAAGGACAGTTTAGAGAAACCCAAATCTCAAATTCTTTTTTTCTTTATTTCTTTCGATAAATCCTTTTTAATCAATTCTATTATATTCATGAAATCACTTTTACTTGAAATCCAAATCCATTTAAGAATACTTTCCAAACTTCCAAATTCATTTATAACCGCTTTTATAAATATTCAAAATCAATTACATACATTGCTTTTATAGACAACCAATTTTTCATATAAATTTCTTATAAATATCCAACCCTTTTTATAAACTCTCTTTATAAACATCCAAGTCATTTTCTTAAACTTCTTTTATAAATACCCCAAAATCAATTATAAAACTTCTTTCTGAACCTTTCCTATTTAAACACTTCTTAAATAACCTTAAATAAATTTAGCTTCGTTTGATAAGCAAATCCATTTTATAAATCTTCCTTATTTATGAAATCTTCTTTGCTTAAAAACTCAAATTCATTTACCTAAAAATACCTTACAAATTTCCAAATTTCTTTATAAAACTCTTTATAAAACTTCTTTTTATAACATGGAAAACCATTCCCATTAGTTAAAAACAACTTTAGTAAAACCATTTGTAAAATCATTCTCTAAATATCTTGTTCAAAATACAATAACTTTGATACCATTTCAAAAGAAAATGAAATATTTATCTTTACAAAATCAAACGGAGGCTTAATAACCACAATGGCGCTTTAATTTTGGTTTTACTTATCCAGTCTAACATGACATCACATACCAACAAATATATAAGGGATCAACATATAACAATCAATCAACTTAAGTAAATATCCAAGTTAATTGTAATAGCAGAATGGTGTTTTGTTCCGCTAATAGATGTCATCTAGTTTTTCCTAATCATACAGGGTTACTTAAGGGTAAGTGACATAGAAATCCCTTGATTTTTTTTTTTGAAAAGAACGTAGTTTAAAATAAAACTTATTGGTTAAACTCAAAGCGATTTTAAAATAAATTAATACCCTTGTAAATAAGAATAATCCTTGTTAAATAGTAATTAAACTCTAGTTAAAAGAAACTAAACCTCAATTAAACCTTATTAAAACATAATTAACTTAAATCAAAGATTAATTAAATAAAAACCTTTTCAAAATAATAATTAGTTAATAATTATCTTAAATAAATAATTAAATAATAGTTAATTTACCCTTAATTAATAATTAACTTTAATTAAGTAACAAATCATGGTTAACTTAATTGATTAACATTTAAGTTTAAAAACCATTTTTAACCAATGAATAAGTACTAATTACTTTTATTAATTAATATATCACTTAAATAATCATTAAATAAATATATATATAAATAATTGTTCTCTATTTACTAAATCAAAGTTAGAAAATATTTCCAAGTTTGAATTTGAAAAATAGTTAGATTTTTCGAACTGCGCGTATAGCGACTATAGCTATACGGACCCATAATTTCAAAAACTTGAAATTTTTTTCTACCTTTTAAGTTTCCCTATTGAACTCTTATCCTCTTTGAAACATGAAAGTAAACTTTTGAAAACCAAATCAAAGTTTTAAGCTTGAAAACCTTTCACTTTGACACAAAAATCAAACTTTCGACAAAAAGCTGATTTCTACGTCGATTTTGGTTAGCGAATTGCTAGCTTTGTGTCATGAACCCACATACAATAAATATAAAATTCCAACATAATATCACATCATAAAATTACAGAAAAATCATAAACAAAGTATTACTTTACAATACTAACTAACGTTTCAAATATTCAATGTATAATCTTTATCCCGTACTCAAACTTCGACATAAGCAATCAACACCAAATCAACATATATGCATGCATACACAACATATAACAGTACTACATACAGAAGTAATATTTTGACTCATAAATTTACAACTTTAAAATTTTAGTAACTTGAGCTTTAATAACACGAACTTTACTCACCGAACTTTCACTAAATCAAATTGAACTTGCTCTCAACCTAGCTCACTTGCTCTTAGCTCAACAAAGTGAAGATGTGGACTCTTGGAAGTCTAAATGGCTTGGCCTAGTGAACAATAGGTACGACCATGGCTAGAACAAGGCTCAGCCTTGGTGGTTCTAAGGTGTAGGAGCTTGTATTGTGAAGAGAAGAGGTTTAGAAGTGAATAGAATGTGTTTGGTTATGTTTTAACACTAAATTTTCTATCTTTTCTCTTAGGAATTTTAATTTGGTGGCCATTGAAGTGGACATGAACAAGAAACAAAGAAGTGAAGAAATGATGTTGGATTTGTAAAATGAAAATTATTAAAGGGAGATGGTATATATAGGCTTAGAAATTTAATAAAATATATAAAGTGATCTTAAATAAAATAATACAAACATGCATGCAACCATACCTCCCCTCTCCCTCTTGTTCCACACATTCTCCCCCCTCCATACTTTAATGTACTAGCCTACATGTTTTTAGGTGGCATTTAGGTAGTAACTTAGGTTATTATATATATATATGTATGTATGTATGTATATAAATATGCATAAATAGTCATATGATGAATGTATATGTATATATGATTAAGTATTCATGTATGTATACATGTATATTATTTACAAATTTGATCTAACCCTAGTTTATAAGTGTGTACATGTTAAACAAAAATGTGCACAAAGTTTCCTGACAACCTTTTGGTGTCGAAAGTCGAAAATTCGAAAAATGTTCTTCGGTCACATTTTCTATTTTTATTTGAACTATCTATATTGGTAAAAAAATTTGAAAACTACTTTATCATCATTATTAAATTATAAAAATAGGTTTATTTGCTAATAAAAATATGTTTATTGATTATATAAAATATATTTAAATAGCCTATTTCAAAGCGGCAAAATCCTAGGTCGTTACAAATCTATTTTACCATCATTTGTTATAAATTAAAGGAGTTATATTTTAATAATAAAACCTATTATTTTAATATTTAAAATTTATTAAATATTTGCATATCTAGGCGGTAAAATTCCTAATCGTTACATATGTAGTTAAATTAGGATCATGGTCTTTTCTAATTCTATATCCTTTATTTTTCCTACATTCAGTATTTTCTTTAGGTATTGAGATATGCTCACCTATTAAATAATAGTAAAGTGGAAGAATTTCTAGCTCTCACATTAATTTTAGCAAATTTCTCGACACTACTTAATTCTCTTTATATATTTATTGATATTTAATTTTAAAGATCTAATATAATTTATGATTTTTGCAATTATTTACGAAATTTTATTAATTTGCTATCATCATTACATTAAAAAACCTACACTTTTAGATTTCTGCTATTATTTTAAAAGTTCTCAATTTTCATGTATAATTTTGAGAATTTAAGTGCATATTTTTAAATTAGTTGAATAATTTAAATATAAACTAATCAAATAAATTTAACTAACCATTATTTATTAATTTGTGTAATAAATCCTAAAAAATGACAATGTCAACATGCAAACTATGTTCATTGTAAGAAAATGGTAAAAACTAAATTTTCGCTCAAATATAAGAATATATAAATCACATAACAAACAATAATAACAACTTTAGGGTATAACTATTTTCTTTATAAATCATCATTTAAATAATAGAAAGGTTTAGAAACTACAAACCATCTCAATAATTCTGCATTTGAAAGTGTTCTTATAGTGATATCCACTACATTTGATGTGCACGTAAATGTGCATATTTTTACTAGCATATTTAATCTAATTTAATTAAATATATGAGCATATAGGGTATTTTAACATGTTTAAACCAAAATTCAAATTATTTTCAAATCGTTATTTATTCATCTTCATATAGGGGCAAAATAGTCATTTTTATGCATATATTAATTTGAGAATATTTATCTGCACATTTTATTTTTATTGGTAGGAAAAATGGATCAAAATTATAAGAGGCTACATGAAGAATTGTGCATGCACAAGAGAAGGAAACAAATGAAGATGGCAATAATTTATTTCATGCATCATGGAGGACCCTACCTATCCACTTACCTTAATCTACATTTAGAAGTTAATGCACAAGTTAGTGGAGGTTAAAGTTACATGCATACTTGATGATGGATTAATTAAAGACTAATGATAACTAGGTGGCCACACTTCCTCATGGGCAATTTGGGCGGTCCTCAAAAATATGCGTTAGGGTTTTGGGCTTGTATAAATACCCCATATGTTCATGTAATTAATCCCTTAGCCTCCTTTGAGCCTCCTCTTTAGTTATTTTAGTTTTAGGCTCAAAAATAAAAAAAGACTTTCTTTTCTTTGTTATGGCTACTTAGCCATTTTCTTCTTATGTAATTTTTTTATATGCAATTTTAATTCATCTCTTTTCTATTTACATGCTTTCTTTCCTCTTATGTTAGTAACTTAGTTTCATTTCTTATGCAAGTAGATTAGCTTTTATTTCATTTTAGTTAGCTCTCTTTTTAATTAGCTTGCATTTTATTCTTATTTATTTTTTCATGTTGTAATCTACATTTGTTGAAATGATAACAAATATGAAAAGCTAAACCCCTTCAATTTAGGGGTAATGAAGCTCTCTTAATCATGTAGATTCAACATTTTGGTAATTTTTTATCTCTTTTTGTGCTTAATTGAAATATTTGAATGGGTTAAGCTTTGTTGCTTTAGCTTTGAATTTGATAGCCTATGTTCTTGACACCAAATAGGCTATGCTTAAACAAACACAAACACAAATCACCTCTTCATCTACCTATGATTATGGTAATGAAGTGAATATTAAAATCAAAGTTTGATGGTCTATATTTCTAATCAATAGTTAATAGATCATGCTTAGAATAGATTTCATTTTCAAGCTCATTGTCATTTTCATGAGAGTTAAAAAGTGGTTTAATGGGTGTGTTATAGTTTGTTGGTTTATGTTGGGCTAATTAATAGCACAAATATTCCAAACTTATGATAAATACATCAATTAAATACACTAATGACCAACAAGAGAGATAATAATTTCATGTCATGTTGATTATGTGACGATGAGAGTGGATTTATCTCTAAATTATCTTTTAATCTCATAGTATTCATTCACTTTTGCAGTAGTTAGTTTTTTCAATTTTTTGTAGTTAACTCAACTTCAAATATTGGTTTAATTTGATTGAATATAATTTTTAAAATCAATACAATTCCCTGCGGATTGACCCGTACTCACCACGTACTAGAATTGTACGTCGTGCACTTGCGGTTAATTTTTAATTTAAATTTAGTTGGCTATTTTATAATCCGATAGATATTTAGCCGGTTAAACAAATGCACTTAGGAATTGCCTAGTGTTCGACAATTTCTAAGAAACTTTGTAGAGAGACCCTTAGGAGTTTCTCGCCATATGTATGATGTATATTGTGTATGTTTGTTGTTATAAAATGATTGGGTGATAAAAAGTTAAGTAACATATCAAAATGAGGTCAAACTTTCACTTATGCAAAACAGCCCCGTTTTAGCCTTTGTTTTGAACTTTACAGGTTTGAAAAAAATATATAAATTTAACTACTTTATTTTGTTCTTTTTATAACTATTTACTAACTCTTATTAGAGTATTTTAAAAGTGTTTTGAAATTTTTATGCCTTCTAAAAATTAGTTATGAAGTTTTAATGAAGATCATTTACTTTTAAATATAAGGAAAATAGGGTTTTTCCAAGTTTTTAAGTAAATTATAAACTTATTATTTTCAAGTAATATTTTGAACTATTTGATTAAAGTATAAATATCTTATGTAATATAATATCTTTTAAAACTATTTGATTAAATATCTAGTTTTATAAATTTGTACACACACACGCACATGTAAGTCTATAGGATCTTTACAAATAATGCTATTTATATGTATACGTGTGAGGATGTATATTACTAACTATATTAAGAAGAGAACAATAATTAAATATAAATAAGATAAATAATAAAAACGATCACACTAGATATTTTATACTGGTTTGGACATCCCGTCCTACGTCCAGTCCCGAAGCTCCCTTTCGGTATTTCCTTTAACCAACTAACATTAGCTTCGCCCAAAGGAATAGGCTAATACAAAAATATATCTTTGACAATCTTGTGTTCCAAATAACATGGATTTTAACTGATAGTACAAATCTTCCTATGATCTCCTTTAAGTGTGTGAATGTGAATGCTTTGAGTTGTACGAAGTGGTTTAACCAAAATTATATTTTGGTTATGATAGATTTAGAGTATGTAAGTAGTTATATGCATAAAAGTAATAAGAAATCAAGAGAGAATAGTTTTTATTAATTCAATTCAGTTAATCTCTAAATCTCAATCATGGTTGTAATTATTGATTTAAAGAGATGTTGATGAAGAGTTGTTACAATTAGATAAGGTCTATTCATTTTAATGGCTGCAACCTTACAATGAAGAGATGATTTCTATTTGTTCAACAGAAGTGTCTATTTAGAGTTTTGAAGTATTTCAAATGATAGACATCTATGGGGAAACCTAAGACGTCTGTGACTTTAGGAAATAATTTCCTGAGGATTGTCATAGACGTCTGTGATTTTTCCTTAGACCTTTGTGAATGTTAAATTGCAGTTTTTCACTTTATGTTTAGTGCATATGAAATCATGTGTGATTGTGTGTGCATATATACTCAAGGAGGCCTTACAACATTTTATCTAAGACTCATTACACTAGAATAACCTTACTAATTATAGTATGGTCGATAGATCTTTGTTTGTCTTCGAGTCCTAATAACTTCGAGCATGATGTCTTCTTTTAGTATATACCTATTACCTTGATAAGATGTATATAGTATAAATGATTATATAGTTGTTGTCATTGAAACATTGAATGGAGGTTCTACCATTCTCCACCTTTTGATGATGATAATTGTACAATTAAATTAGAAGAAATATTAATCAAAATAGAATATGTTCGCATAAAGTGAATTTTTTCTCCCTATGTATATGCATAAATTTCTCCCCATTTGTCATTATCAAAATAGAAGAAAGGATATAGAATATTTAGATAATAGCCTGTTATAGATAAGATCATGAATAATTAAAAGTAAATAAGTAAGTCCAAGCAAAAACAGAGACTAATGTAGCAGGAGTTTTTAAATAGACAACCATAAACATAAATGCTAAATAAAATAGTGAAAAATAACTAAAGGAGATGCTAGTTGTACTGATTGGAAGAGTAAGAAAGGCCTCCATAATTTTCATAGTATTCCAAATTAGATGAATGATATTGGTCGTATGTTCCTAGCTAGTTGGTTTGATCGTTATACTCCTCATCTGCTTGAATGGGGAGTCCTTGGAACGCCATATATGATTGATGTTGATATTGCTGAGTATTAGACATGAATATCTCATCACTATCTTCTTCCTCCTTACGTTGCTCTTGCATAGGGGTCTTTCCTCTATCGTGAGAAGGTCCTTTAGGAGAAGTATGAGGCCGATATATTGGTGTCTATGCTCGAGGAGGTGGTGTTTGTGATGGCGAAGATGATGAGCGAGGGAACGATCTGCCATGGACTTTTCTCAAAGCTTTTACTAAACTGGAAACAACCTTTTCTAAAGTCTTTACCATTTTAGTCATCCTCGTCGAAAAAGAACGTTCCAAACTAGTCATCTTTTTGTTCAAAGCCTATTAGTTGATCGTGATTTGTTTTTGAGTTTTAAGCGCTAAATCACGAAGTGATTCATTTTGCATCGGTTCAATGCGAGCTTCTTGAATTTTCGAATCCGAATAATATTCGGTAGCATGACTAGAGAAGGTAGGTTGTTGAAAAGAATGAGGTTAATAAGTATGTTGAGGAGCAGGAGTGGGCTGTGGATCATGATGTACTTGTTGCTGTTGTTGAATAGTCCATTGGTTGAAGGGGATGATAGGAGGCGGGTATTTGGGAATTTAAATCAAGGATAAATATCTTGGACCGCTATCTTTCGTTGAAATTATCTCGTATTGTGATAAGTACGAAGGAATGCCAAGATGTTGCAAGATACGCATAATATACGGAGCATATACAATTGCTCGACGATGTTGAGTCCTAAAACCTTTAATTTGGTCATGAACAAATTTTGCCCAGTTTACCGGGAGATGACCAAATATTACATATAAAGCTTGATGATCATGAGGATAAACTTGTTTGTGGCTACCTAGACGTGGATTGATTGTGTTGATTATCATTCTATTAAGTAATCTAGCATGTGGTCGTAGGTAAATTGATTTCCATTGGGGAATCCTATCTTTCCAAATTTGATGGGTGACTTCATCTCAGGGTAAAAGACTATGGTCCGGTATTTCTTTTAAATCGGTTCCTTCATGAGAACATCCTAGTATATGTCCAACTTGTTTTCATCATAACTAATGAGATCGCGGCTACCAGCATCCATTTTTAATCCTTGAATATCGTATTTATTACATTTCCAAGGCAATAGAAGGGACCAACAAGGATTTTCTTCTTGGAAAGCATCTAAAATCGATTGATGGCAGTGAGATTGTTTCAGAGCCATTGATTTATGTGAGATTGGGTAATAGGGGATTGAGCAGAGGAGGAAAATTGTCCTTGTTTTTGCTTTTTAGAAATGGTTAGCTTCTTTGGAGCCATTGATTGCTGAAGTTGAAGTTAATGGAGGCTAGGTTTTCAGAATTAGTGAAGAGATTGGAGGTAAAAGTTAAAAGTGGGGTAAAATCATTTATATATGGCAATTGGAAAAGTAAGGCCAGAGTCATTATAGAAATCTGTAGGGGAGTCACAAACGTCTGTAATTTTAGTAAAAAATAAATAGAAACATATGACATACGTCTGTGAGTTTTCCATAGCGTCTGTAGTTTTAGAAAAATAAACATAAAGATAGGGCAGACATCTGTGAGTTTTCCACATACGTCTGAGGTTTCAGAAAAATGTTTCCCCGAAACCATTGACAAACGTCTGTGGTATTGTCACAGACGTCTGTGGTCTGTTTTCTTCTGAAATTATGCCTAAAATTTAAATATCAATCATTTTTATAGAAATATCAAGAGAATAAAACAATATATATATTAAAAGTTAATAAAGAAACTTATTTTGACAAAATTCTTAGCATAAATTTAGTTTTTGTCAGAGAGGTCATAATTTTTAATTTGTTGCATACCATGAATTTGGTTTAACCTTTGTATCATCAATCAACAGCTTTGTGGAGACCAAGTCGGACGGACTAGTGTGTTAATCCAATCTTGGTTTGATGATCCTATCTTGCATAGATTTCTTAGAGTAATGTTATACCCTTTTATTGGAGTTTCTTGTAATTGAGGAGATTTTTGATGTGTGCAATTATTTGTTGGTGAATAACCATAAATTGATATAATGCATTTTTTGAGAAAATTTAGACGAGATCCTTGACGTCGTTGCTCGTAATACATTTCACGTTGAACTCCCATCATTTCTTGTTCATAGTGATATATTTCATCAACTTTGTCTGCGAGAGATATTGATTGCAGTTCAACTGACCGTTTGGCTTTCTTTTTCTTAAGAGAGAAGCTAGAGTGATACGTAGGTGATGCAATAATGGTTAGAGAGGCTAAGTGATTTGATGGAGATGAGGGTTTAGTTGGTGAAACATAGGTGCTGTTTGATGAGGGTTTTTTTACAGTCGACAGTTGAATAAGTAGAGTCATGATCCGAAGTCCAATATTTTTTTAAATTAACAATGGTCTTAATAAACCATTTGTATTTAGTTAAGAGGAAAATAGCTTGATTTATTTATAAGAGAGAATTTTTACCATACTTAGAATTTTGTTTTAGAAAAATAAGTTTAACCAAATAACTTTTAACATAAGGTAGTTAAGTTTCATGTGATTGGTATTATTTTAAGTGTACAAATTTTATTCTATGTAGTTTTATATAAAAAAATTGTATGTGTACAAATCTAATCCTACAGATTTAGTTAACTAATTTATTGTAAGAACATATTCCTAGATCTCGTCTTAATTTAATTAAAGTTAGTTCGCTTAATGGTTTAGTAAAAATATCAGCTATTTGAATTTCGGTATTTACAAATTCCAGTGATATAATTCCTTTTTCCACATTATCTCATAGAAAATGATGACGAATATC
This sequence comes from Allium fistulosum, assembly GCA_030737815.1. Lineage (NCBI taxonomy): Eukaryota > Viridiplantae > Streptophyta > Magnoliopsida > Asparagales > Amaryllidaceae > Allium > Allium fistulosum. Next base: position 672,830,486 of record CM060905.1, read on the forward strand.
AATATGTTTTGTTCAAGAATGGTTAATAGGATTTTTTTGATAAATTTATGGCACTAGTATTGTCACAATATATTAGAGATTTTGTTATGATTTTACCAAAATCTAGAAAAGTTTGTTGCATGTAGATTACTTATGCACATTCTAAAGCCGCTAAGATGTATTCGGCTTCACATGTCGAGAGCAAAACACGGTTTTGCTTTTTATTAAACCATGAAACTTAATACTAACCAATAAAATGACATATGTCACTTGTGCTTTTTCTATTCGTTTTACAACCTCCCTAATCAGCATCACTATATGACACGAGCTCGAACGAGCTTCCATTTGGGTAGAAAAGTCCATAATTTTCAGTATTTGCTAAATATCTTAAGATTCGTTTTACCACTCGATGACGTGATTCTTTTGACTGTGCTTGAAGCCGAGCACATAAGCATACATTCATCATAATATCTGGACTATTAGCTGTTAAGTATAACAGAGATCCTATCATACTTCGATATAATTTTTAGTCAAAATCTTTTCCATTTTCGTCTTTATCTAAATGTAGAGTAGTGCTCATTGGAGTCGGTTCACTTGAAAATTTTCCATTCCAAAACGTTTTAATAAATCTTGACAGTATTTTTCTTGATTTATAAAAATTCCATTTTCTAATTGTCTTATTTGCAAGCCTAAGAAATAGTTTAATTCTCCCATATGTGACATTTCAAATTCATCTTTCATTATGTAATAAATAATCAGTACATAATTTTTCATCAGTGGATCCAAATATAATGTCGTCAACATATATTTGTATGGATAAAATATTATTATTTTCTTGTTTTATGAATAAAGTGGAATCAATTTTACCAATTTGAAAGCTAGAATTTTGTAAATGAGTTTTTAATCTTTCATACCAAGCACGAGGTGCTTGTTTTAATCCATATAAGGCCCTTTTAAGTTTAAATACATGATCGAGATATTTCTCATTAACAAATAAAGGAGGTTGTTCAACATACAGTTTTTCTTTTATAAATCCATTTAAAAATGCACTTTTTACATCCATTTGAAAAAGTTTTAAATTATGATGACATGCAAAAGCCAGTAATGTTCATATTGCTTCGAGTGGTGCTACATGAGAAAATGTTTTGTCATAATCAATTCCTTCTTCTTGATTATATCCATGAGCTACTATCGTTGCTTTATTTCATACAATATTTCCATTTTCATCCGCTTTATTTTTAAAAACTCATTTCGTTCCGATTACAGATTGATCTTTTAGTCTTATTACAAGTTCCCAAACATCAGTTCATTCAAATTGATTAAGTTCTTCTTGCATTGCAATAATCCAAAAATAATCTTTTGATGCTCCTTTATAATTTATTGGTTCAAAATTTGATATAAATGCAACATGACTCATTTGATTTAACTGTTTTCTGGTTAATACTCTTGTATTTAATCCCTAATAATATTATTAATAGGATGGTCTCTTAGTATTCTAGGTGATCGCGTTATCATATTATTATTATTGACATTATTATTATTTTTATGCATAGGTATATGAGTTTTATTCATAATTTCTTTATCATCATCATATTTATTATGTTTAAAGTTTTCATCAAATGAGACATGAAGACTTTCTTCTGTAATTTTGTTCGTTTATTAAAGATTCTATAAGCTTTGCTTCGATCTAAATAACCAACAAAAATTCCATCTTCAGCTTTAGAATCAAATTTTCCTAGATAATCTTTAGTATTTAAAATGAAGCGTTTTGACCCAAATACGCGAAAATACGATACTTTTGGTTTGTTGTTAAAAAATATTTCATAGCATGTGTTTTTAGTCATTAGTCCAAGTGTTACACGAATTAATAAATAACAAGCAGTAGCAACGGCTTCCACCCAAAAATTCTTTGGTAGGTTACTACTTTTTAGTAGAATTTGTGTACATTCTTGTAAAGTTTGATATTTTCCTTTCTACAACACATTTTTGTTGTGGTGTTCGAGGAAACGGAAAATTATGACTAATTCCCTTTTGTTACAAAAATTAGTAAATAGTTCATTTTCAAATTCACCTCCGTGATCACTTCGTATACTTATAATTTTTAAATTCATTAATTTTTTTATTCATTTAGCAAAAATTTTGAACATTTCAAAAGTATAACTTTTATGTTTTAAAAATAGTGTCTAAGTATATCTTGAAAAATCATCAATAATTACAAAAATGTATTTATTATGATTTATTGAACATACTTTAGTTGGTCCGAATAAATCTAGATGGAGTAATTCGAGAGGTTGCTTTGTGGAAATTTCCTTTCTAGATTTAAAGGATCTTTTCTTTAATTTACCAAATTGACAAGCGTCACATAAGTTTTTAACCTTGTAGTTGATTTTAGGTAATCTTCTAACTAATTCATTTTTAGCTAGTTTGTTGATATTCTTAAAATTCATATAACAAAAACATTTATGCCATAACCATGGATCACCATGATTAGCGGCTAAGCATAAATTTGTATTGTTTTTGAAATTCATGTTTAAAGCATATATGTTTCGATTTCTAAATCCTTCAAATATTAAATATTTATTTTGATCGAAAATTACAATTTTATTTTGATAAAAAAAATTGCATTTATTTTTCTCAAAATCAATTTTTAATCCTTTATCACATAATTGATTATATTTAATAAGTTATGTTTCAAATTTTCTACTAATAAAAAATTAGTAATTATAGGAGAGTTAGAAATACCGATATTGATGACTTCTCTAATTCCGATGACAAATCCTTTTGAGTTATCTCTGAATGTTACAATGCCACTGTCGATATATGTTATATTTGATAACATATTAGCATTTCCAATCGTGTGCTAAGAACAACCGCTATAGAGTATCCATTTCTCTTTAATTTTTAATTTAATTTTGGGTACCTAATTAGTGTTAACCATAAAACACACATTTGCTTGTTCCGAGTCGCTTTCACTATCACTATCTAAAGAAGAAGACGAATCTGAATCATCCCATGTTACTTGAAAAGCTCTTTTCTTTTTCTTGAATTTCTCGAATTTACTTTTATTTTTATCATTATTTAGCTGTGGACAATCCTTCTTCATGTGGCTAAAATTTTCACAATCATAGCATTTAATTGATGTTTGATTTGAGGAGTTTGGTTTGCCACCATTTTGAAATTTGGTCATCTTCTTGAACTTCTTGAATTTGTTGTAGTTCTTGGCAATAAGGACTATCTCCTCTTCGTCTAAGTCTAAATCTTTGTTACTTGCTTGGAATGCTATGTTTTTCTTTTCATGATTTTGATCATTTCTAGCCTACAAGTGAGCTTCATACGACATCATAATTCCTATTAGATCTTCGACTTTAAGTTGAGAGAGATCATTAGCTTCTTCGATGGCTAAAACTTTCTTTTCCCATTCATTTGTCAAATATTTAAAATTCGCATGACTAAATTGGAATCTGTGAATTTGAATCTAAGTATCATGAGATCGTGTTGAATTGTTTGAAATTTTGCATACATATCAGTAATTGATTCACTTATTTTCATGTTGCAAGATGAAAATTGGTTTTGTAAAATCAAAATTTCTGTTTTCTTGACTTTATTTGTGCCCTCGTGTGTGACTTGTAAAGTGCTCCATATGTCATATGCAGTCTTGCAAAGCATGACACGTGAAAACTCATTTTGTAAAGTGAGCAAAACAATACATTCATAGCTTTGGCATTGTTAGATGCCTCTGCTTTTTGTGCATCAGTCCATGTGCTAATATCGATGTCAGGTGCTTCATTTTTGTTTTGAGTTGCTAGCCATATTTCTAAGCCATTGCTTTCCATAAAAATTCGCATACGTGTTGACTAATAAGCATAATTAGAACCAGTAAATAGTAGAGGACGAGCAGTTGATTGACTTCTTGAAATGTGCTTGCCATTTTAATGATTTTTCAATTACGTGTTACTGTATATTGAAATGACCTTGCACCGATACCAAATGTAAGTTTATAGGTCTTTACAAATAATGCAATTTATATGTATACGTGTGAGGATGTATATTACTAACTATATTAAGCAGAGAACAATAATTAAATATAAATAAGATAAATAATAAAAACGATCACATCAGATATTTTATACTAGTTTGCACCTCTTGTCCTACATTTAGTTCTGAAGCTCCCCTTCGGTATTTCCTTTAACCAACTAACCCTCGCTTCGCCCGGAGGAATAGGCTAATACAGAAGTATATCTCTGATAATCTTGTATTCCAAATAACATGGACTTTGACCGATAGTACAAATCTTCCTATGATCTCCTTTGAGTATGTGAATGTGAATAATTTAGGAAGTGGTTTAACCAAAATTATATTTTTTTACGATAGATTGAGAGTATGTAAGCAGTTGTATGCACAAGAGTAATAAGAAATGAAGAGAGAATAGTTTTAATTAATTTAATTCAGTTAATCTCTAAATCTCAATCATGGTAGAATTTATAGATTTAATGAGATGCAGATGAAGAGTTATTACTATTAGATAAGGTCTATTCATTTTAGTGGCTGCAACTTTTTAATGAAGATATGATTTCTATTCATTCAACAGAAGTGTTTATTTAGCCTTTTGTAGTTTTACAAATACAAACATATGTGGGATAACCTCAGACGTCTGTGACTTCAAGTAATAATTTCTCGAGGATTATCACAGACGTCTATGAATGTTAAACTACTGTTTTTCACTTTATGTTTAGTGTATATGAAATCATGTGTGATCATGTGTGCAAATATACTCAAGGAGACTTTACAACATTTTATCTAAGCCTCTTTACACTAGAATAACCTTACTAACTATAGTATGGTCGATAGATCTTTGTTTGTCTTCGAGTCCCAATATCTTCGAACATGGTTTCTTCTTGTAGTATATACCTGTTATCTTGATAAGATGGATATAATATATATGATTATATAGTTGTTGTCATTGAAACATTGAATAAAGGTTCTAACATCATACACACACACATATATATATACTTATATGTATATATATATATCATTTCTAAAAAGGGTTTAAATTACAAACAAATTATTTAGAAAGGGGTTAGGAATTGCTTAGTGGCTAAATCATGTTTTGTTTAATTACTTGTTAATAAAAGTAATTAACTATGCTTAACACTTAAAGCCGAGGAAGTTGACTTATCTATTTGTGAGAGTTAAGATTATTGTTCGAGTAGAGTAGAAACAATAGTGCTCTAACCTTTTTGCTTCACTCTTGACCAAGGAATAATAAAGTTGGAAATTTCGAAAATGTGTTAATCATGTTGTTTCTTACTCATTAATGGGAATTATTTAGTCGTGTACATTGCACTAAAAGTCCACTAAGTAGACTTGTCTATCTGTTAGAGTTAAGAATGTAGTGTCTAAGCAAGGCTTTGATATGAAACCATTACTCTAACTTACCTAGATTCACTATTGACAGAGGGATAGTATAAGTTGAGAAGTTTAGAAATGTGTTAAGTGTACTAGCCTTGATTCTATAAGCGATCGTCTTTAAAACTAGATAGTTGACTAGTCAAATACCGAATTTGACCAAATATTAATTTGTATCTTTAAATGAATGTTTTTAATAGATAATAACTTGTATAAAATTGGTTTTGGGTTTATTGTGACAATGTGTTAGTAACATTGGTTTTTAACCCTTTTTTATTATACTTAGAAGAGTAATTAGATCTTAAAAAAGAATGCTTATTATAAATAGAATGGTTTTGGATTTATAGCAACGATGTTTTGATGACATTTGTTTTTAACCCATCAAAATATACTTTTGCAAATGTGAAATCTTGTTTTAAATTTATGATTATTCATATACCATTTGGGATAAGGATATGTAAACTTTTCGTAGTATTTAAAAGAGTAGAAAGGAATAGTGAATAGTAGTATACATGCATATATGTTTTGTAAAGGTATTTTAAATATATATACAAGTATTTACAAGAGAGTTTTAAATTAATAAAAGGATTAATTAAATATAATTGGTTAGGATTTGCTTAAGTAGCTTAATCAAAACTGGTGTGACTTAATCGTAGTTTGTGTGGCTTAATCATGCTTTATTTGTTGCTTGTTTATGGAAAGTAATTAGTCATATACTTAGCACTAAAAGCCGATGAAGTAGGATTATCTATCTATGATAGTTAAGAATGATGTTAGAGTAGGGTGTAGAAGCAATAGTGCTCTAACCCACCCGCTTCAGTCCTGACCGACAGATAGTGTGAGTTAAAAAGATTTTAAACATGATAAGTATATAAGACTTGGTTTCAATTTTTGATTGTCTATCTTGTATTTGACGTCAATTAGTCGACTATCGAAATTGACCTGAATAACTTAGGAAATATCTAGAAGAAACCCAAGGGCTATATGGTATAGTTATCTTTGGAAATGCTATATTGTACGTACGTACTTGTCTTGCTCTTCTAGGATAAATGATATGGAAATCCATTAAGATAGGAAATGATCTCCACCCTTATGAAGTGTCAGTTTATTTTTGAAAGAACTGGGGTTAAGTTAACTGAAAATCTATCAATTGGTTTTGGAGCTTCCAATAAGCGGGGGAGTGTACTTATATCAGATGACTCAAACCCATAACCATTTCAAAACCATATACAAGTTTATGTTTAGGAAGCGTTTGTGAAGTGGAATATTGTAGAGTTGAACTGTTTATCTTAGGGTTAAGTCCAAGGGGAAGTCAATGCTAACATTTCAGACTTATGCTATAGAGTTGAGCTTTCTATCCTAAGGTTAAGTTCAAGGGAGAGGTCAATGTTAGCATTGGAGAAAGTGGGCTTATGAAAGAATCCATGGAGTGATTCATGTTATGTATGAGTGATGAAGACTCATGTGGGAGATGTCGAATATAGCCTCAACATCAGTAAATGACAAAAACCAGAGTAGGTTATCTATCCGTAAAGGGTTTAGCGAGCCTAAAAGGGTATATCAACTATATATCTGGAGATGCTATCGATATTGCTAGCGGTAGTTGATGATATTAAATGTAAACGTTTCCAGGCATTGACCAGCTATGGCTTACCTTATAGTATATTTTATCTAGAGATACATGACACTTGGAAAAATGCCTCTAATCCTTGTGCAGGAGGTTGGATTCGGCTTGACCGAAGAGATCTCTATGGAAATCCTATAGAACTATTCACATGCACCTTAGCAGTTTTTGATTGTATACCAAGTTCATGTTGTGGTGTATACATACCAAGGCTATTTCTTACTTATATTCTACACCCTAAACATTATTTTTTATATTAAAATATGTACTTAATAAATGGTTATTTTAGGGGAAAACCAATATGGTGATTCGGCTGGTATCAAAAGGTGATGTTATATGTCACACATATTTTTTGGGTTTCTCAACCAAACTTATGTCTGACACATTGTTTTATATTTCTCTTATTTCCATGGGTGCTCCTAGTCTAGTAAAGGCAAGTTTTCGTCGATGTTCTTTGGAGCTTTTGGAGATGAGATGGATGCTTCCATTCACCTACCATAATATCCTTATTTCTGCCACATTACTACATTGTGTATATCAACGTATGTGAGGACAAGTTATTATAACTGTCCAGGGTGATGATGATACTTATGATTGTAACTCTGAAATGCTATGTATCTTAGACTGGTAGTTTGTACTATATTTTTATTTTATATGTTATCGTTTCGTTATGAGATTCTAATGCTGTGTTCTCTTCTTCCTTGTTCTATTTCCTTTTCTTTTATTTTACCCTAACAATTCGTCTTTCCAAGACTTGAGTGCTCAGCACATGAATACCGTAGATGTATTAGTGTCAACATTTGAGGGTCGAAAAGGCGAGTCATTACAAATACGCTACTAAAAATGGCCAAAATAGCAATGGATAGTTCCAAGGGACGCCGACGGCTCCATTATGACTATTTCATTTCGACGGCTGACTACTTTAAGTAGTTTAATTTATCACATTATTATAACCTATTAATTAAAGAAATTCGAAATTTGTTTAAAAATACTAATTTAATTTCTAAAAATTAAAGAAGAAATTTTTTATTCAATTCTTCAAGTTTACGATGGTTTGTGATTAATTAAATTAGTATTTTCGATAATCTTTTATTGTTTAATTTGATATTTAGATTTATTGAAAATAAAACTCAAGCGATTAGTCTGTGTAACTTTTAGTCCGATCATTATGCAACTTCGACGAAATTTATAATGCATAACGGTTTTATGAATTTAAATATATTTTTTAACCATTGTGTAACAAATTATGAATTATTAAATGTATTAATATTATAAATTCATATAAAAGAAAATATTTGATAGAAAAATAATTTTTTGAATCTTATATCGATTCAAAGTATTTTGGACCTCTTCCAAAATATGATAAAAATGCAAATAAGTTTAGAGTGCTGATGTTGATTCTCAAATTTATAGCCGTTCTTCTACATTTGGACTAAAAACCTTATGTTCGAAGACCAAATGATCTTCAAACGAGATGAAATTCAGGTCACACATACTTTATAATGTATTTATCCAACCCGTATTGCTAGAATTGAAAATTAAAAGGAAAAAAAATTAGACTCAAAATATATCATTATATAACGAGTTGAATAGCACTTAATATATTGGTAGGACAACTTCTATGAAAATGACCTATTTGAAGCCTAAATTTTATTTATCTATTTTTTAAAATCCAATCATACGGATTAGATAAATACATAATATAGTATATATGGTTTGAATTTCGTCTTGTTTGAAGATTGTTTGACCTTCGAACCATTCGTTTAATTTAATATCTTAAATTGCCATCGAAAGTCGTGGAAGGCCATCGATAACCGTTGGAATATCGCAAATATGACCTCTACCAAAACCCTCAAACCCAAATTTCCTAACCCCCAATTTGCCTATATCCATCCCCAGCCGTACTAATCTGCCAAAATCCATTGCAATCTTCATCAAATTGAAATCTCCAAGATTTTACAGCTTCAATCCATCAAAAATTAGGTATATTCTTTAACTAAACTATTTATTTCGAATTGTGGTAAAATTACTGTTAATTTGTGTTTAGATTTATTTATAATAGCCCATTGATTGGTTGTAACTATATATTGGTTGATTTGGAAATGTTAATTAGGGTTATTAGTTCTTAAATCCGAAAATTAATGTATAATTAGGGCTAATTTATGGTGATTAGTGTAATGACCTGGAATTTCAAACACTTCTTATTTAAATATATGAATTATTTAAATATTTATATGTTGCATTTAATGTGATAAAAATTGATTTAAAAACCTTGTTAACCCCCTTTATGCATAATAACTAATGATATGAAATTAATTTTTAGATTTTTTTATGAAAATAAATAGTTTAAAGAAATATCGATAATGTGACCGAAAATCTTCTTATCGATAAACGAATTTTTGCTAAAAACAAATTTTTTCACTTCTTGTACATGTCATAGAAATAAATGAATACATAAATAACAAGTTAAAAAATGCAAGTTAATAGCTAGATTAATAAAAAAAACGAAGTGCTTCTAGAAGGAGACTAAGACCCTTGATTTGCGGAGTGATTTAGGGTGTGATTTAAGGGAAGTATAGTGTGTGCAAGAGGCATGGTGTGCATGTTCATGGAGAGAAGGTTGAGAGAGTTTGTGGTCATTTGGCACTTTATTTTTTAGGCGATAAATAAGTGGGCAAGGCTCCTTTCATTAATTAATTTGCCAAAGTTTTACAAAAAGAAAACAAATTCAAACAATCTTTTCTCTCTTTAAATTTTCAAAACAATATAAATTAAAGTCGGTTCTCCTCCAACTTTCACAATGGTCTAATATCATCACTAGAACATGGTTTAGCATCCAAGAAGTTGAAAAGTGATGGGGCAAAGGGGAGGTTGGACCTAGACCATGAGCATCAAGGTGGTGGAGGAGGCTTGTTCTTGTGTTTTAGTGAGCATAGGAGGTAGCTTTGGCTTTGTTGTTATGGTAGGAGGTGGTGGAGGAGGCTTGTTCTTGTGTTTTGGTGAGCGTAGGAGGTAGCTTTGGCTTTATGGTTACGGTAGGAAGTATGCCTTGGTTCTAGTGGCTTGTGATGTTTATTAATTTTTTTAAGGTGAGTTATCTCACTGTCTTGCAAGTATATGTTGTATTATTAATGTTTGATTGCAATAATATAAATGTTAGTTGGAAACAGTTCATGTTATCACTTATTGGACCCCTCTTGCTTTTTAAAGCAAATGACAACATATATGTATTATAGCTTCTCTTATAATCCCTCTAAAACTTTTAACATGGTCAGGGCTTGATGTATACATGTTTGGATATGTTGTATGTGATGTAAAACTATGTTTGCGAATGTTTGAAGCGAGAAAGTCGCTATGAAATTACTTTGTAATCCCTTAACTTTAACTTGTGTTATTTGGTGATTTATGGACCTATCTTGATATAACTTGTTTTGGTTGTTAACTGTACTTCTATAAGTATAATGGATAGAAAAGAATATGTTTGGAAAGTTGGGGAAAATGTTGAACAAAGTTGTAAAATTTAATAGCGAAATAGTCGCCATAAATGTAGTTTGAATAACTTATCTTCTATCTTACTTTTTAAACTCTATTTTTGAATGATTTGATTTATTTGCTTTCTACACTTATAGTAGTATAAAATATAGTAAGAAACTGAGTTGAAATGTTATTTATTTTATAAAACAAAGCTGTAAAATTTATGGTCCATATAGCGATAATTACTATGGATACACTTTGAAAATCCTTATTTTTAATATAGTATAAAGCAGCTGTTTTCTTTAGGTATTTTATAAAATCTTTTCAAAGGAGTTTTATAAAGATATACAAGTATTTTAAAAGGTATTTCAAATATGTGTGTGTATGTATAACTTTATAAAACTAGCTTAATAATTTATTATAGTATAAAGAAATTTCCTTTCATTTTTCTTCTTTAAGTTTATTTTAAACTCAATTAAATATAGTAATAACTAAACTATTATACATACATATATATATACACATACCATTTTGCAAATATTTCTAACTTATTTACAAGTATTTTGAAAGACTGTTATTTTGGAAGAAGGGATGAGAAGTTTTTTTTTGGAATACGGGTTCAAACTTTTCTATTAAAGAGGAACTATAAGCAAATATTTACAAGAGTCAAAATACAAGACCAAAGCAAAGCTAAGCCAGCTTCTAAACAAACAGGACAGACCTGAACAATTCATTCAACCCTATCGGCCCAAAGCCCACCAAGCAAAGAGCAAATGCCAGAAACTTCGAGACTGTTCTCAAAGCAAAAAAGACAATACGACACTTCATCTACTTCATTTACTTCATTTACTCATCTCGAAAGAAAAAATAAAAAAAGAACAAAAATGGTGGCGAGCGAGGAAGAACGAGAAACACATTCTAAATTACTACAAGATCGAAGCTACTGTCGAAGATCTACTAGTACTCGAGGCTTCCTCTGCTACTTCCAGATCGGAGCTTCTATCAAATCAATTCCAGATTCCTCGTGAAGAACTATACAAATCTCAGCAGATAAGTCTCTAACACCTAAAAAGGGGAAGTCTTTAAGCTTTGAATGAAATACTAACATATTTCCTTTGGAACTGAGGAGAACGACAACAAGGAATCGAAGGACAGCAACTAACAAGAGATCTTCGATCCATCCAGAACTGACAAGACAGGTATAAGATCTGAGAAAACCTTCTAAATAAATCTCATAACTTCAGACTAAAACTTCTTTTGTGACCAGGACGTGGTTACAAGCACTCGGAGCAACCTAAATCACTTCAAGGTCGACTGTTGCTCGAACCTCATCTTCTGCTTCCAGATCTAAGCTACTATCGAAAAAATGGAAGCAAATCTAGAAACCATCACTTCCTCATGAAGAACAGAGAAGATCTTAATAAGATAAGTCTCTAATACCCAAAAAGGAAACTTCTTTAAGCTTTAAGTGAAATAATTTCCTTTGAATCTGCTTCCAGATCTGTAATGAATGCAATTCTAGGGATATCGAGACTGCAATCATGAATCGGAGGATGATAGCAAGCCAAGGATGTTAGATCCCTCCAGAATTGGCAAGATAGGTATAAAATCTGAAAAATACCTTCAAAAATAAATCTCATAACTCAAGCTAAAAATTCTTTTGTGACCAGGACGTGATTACAAGCACTCGGAGCAACCTGCAAAACTGCAACCTTATAAACTAATTCAATAATTATTGTTAATTGTAAATTATTATGTAATTTAAGTGAGAGGAGGTGAGGACACTGTAAATAATACAGGTTCGCGGAACCAAGAGCCAAGAAACAGGAAGATGGCAGGAGAACAATACTTATGATAAAGAAGATGATGCCCCAATTCAGCGTTGGGAGGTATATCCCCATTTCAATGCTATTGCTTCATTCATGCCAGTAATGTTCTTAAAATGTTTTGTTTTGTTCATTCTGATATTCATTGTCTGGAAAATTTTGGTACAAATCTGCGACCTTTGAGTAAAACGATTCTGAAAAATCCTATCATTCCTTTCTTTCCAAATATGCCAAACACAAACAGAAAGAGATAGTTGGAACGAGTCTGAACTGAGACTTTTTAAGCTAGAGATAGAAAAAAAATTCTGTAAGTCATCTTTCAAAGAGAAAGAGAATAGACTTTTCGGCATTTGACAAAAAATTTACAGCTCCAAAGCCAAACGTTTTCTGTAAAATTACATTGAAAAAATAGATGGTCTATATTTTCAATGTGATTATTACAGAAGGCGCAGTTATGGTCCACGACTATCTGCTTCTGAAGTAATCTTTCTTTTGTCAATAGATAGTCATTAATGGCTTTAAACAGGCATACCGCCATTTTAGGAATGTGAATTTTGTTCCAGACCAAAGACGCCCAGTACTTAATTTCAAAACTGGATCTAACCGTGTTCCAAACTTTTTTAAACTGATACAAACCATCCTTAGAACACTTCCAAGACCAGAAATCCCTCTCCCAATTCTTGTGAATCTTGACACCTTCAATTTTTGCATGTATTTGAAATAAAAAACTATACGAATCCCACTTCCACTCACAGTTTCTTAAAATCCTACCGAGAGACAAATTTTCCACACTCCTGAGTCGTCCGATCGCTGGTTAATTTCCCAAAAACTTTTATGACCGATATATTTACAATGCATAAGTTCCGCCCAAATTCCTTCTGAATTGGTTACTTTCCATATCAATTTGATATATAAAGCTCGGTTCATCTTTTCTGAATTTGATATATAAAGCTGTGTCTCTACCAATATGTTCCATAATAGTACTTCCATTTAGCCATGGATCATACCATAGAGAAGTAGTTTTACCATCTGCAATGTTAAGAGAAAGGCAATTCAAAGCTTTATGTCTATTCTTCAAAATGAATTTCCACACTCCTGAGTCGTCCGATCGCTGGTTAATTTCCCAAAAACTTTTATGACCGATATATTTACAATGCATAAGTTCCGCCCAAATTCCTTCTGAATTGGTTACTTTCCATATCAATTTGATATATAAAGCTCGGTTCATCTTTTCTAAATTTCTCAATCCCATTCCTCCTTCTTCTTTTTGCCTACACAAAACCTCCCAAAGAATCTTACTGCTGCGACTTTTCCAAAGAAAGTTTAGAATCAAGTGTTTAATTTTTTGAACTGTAGAGGCTGGGAGACAAAAACATTTCATCCAGAATTTTATTATGGGGTAAATGGTAGATTTAATAAGTTCAAGTCTCCCAGCTAAGCTAAGCATTCTTGTTTCCCATCTACCAATCCTTAACTTGATCTTCTCTATTAACGGAGAACAATCCTTATCCCTCAAATTAGCACTAGACAAAGGAATACCCAAATACCTTATTGGGAGATCCGATTGCTGAATATTGTGTAAAAATGAACATGTAGTTAATTTGCATATGGAATGATAGTAATACTATACCTAAAAGTCGAACGATGTAGACTTCTCTATTTGTGAGAGTCAAGATTGGTGTTTGAGTAGGGATGAGCAATACCCCGCTCCAACCTACCAACTTCCCTCTTGATCGAGGAATAGTTAAGTTGGTATGTCGACAAAGTGCTAAATATACGAACCTTGATTTCTATAAGCAATCATTTTTGGAACTAGATAGCCGATTAGTTGACTATAGAACTTGAATAGATAGCATAAGTAAAAGGTTTTGGGTTATAGTAGACATTTATTGAGTAACAATTGTCTTTAACCCTTAAATATTATTAAATATTTTAAAAGTAAGTTTTAATAGAATGGTTAAGTGTGAAATGCGTTTGGGTTTTTTGTGACAAATGTTTAAATAATATTTATCTTTAACCCTTATAAATATAAATTAGATCTTTAAAAATGGAATTTTAAAGATAAGAACAAGTGTGGAATCTTTTACAAAACGATAGAAAAAGTTATATTTTTAATTTACAAAGGGGAAGGAGTTTATAGTAACAATGTTTATGTAACATTTGTTTTTAACCTCTTTGATTGTATCTTAAAGGAATTAAATCTTGTTAATGATTAATGATATAATCATACCATTTGAAATAAGTATATGAACACTTTTGAAGTATGGTAAAATACAGTATAAGTGAATAGTAAAATACAGTATAAACAAATAGTAAAATACATGAATAGTAATATGTGAATAGTAAAATACAAGTATATATCTTTTATCAAGGGAAATTATCTATATACAAGTTCAATGAGAACTTTAATTAAATAAGTGAAGTTTTAATTAATAAGGAGTTTAATTAACAAATGATCTTAATTAATAAGGTGTTTAATTAATGAAGAAGTTTAATTAAAAAAAGTTTTAATTAAAGGAAGATGTTTTTAAATTAATAATAAGTTTAACAAAATGAAGAAGTTTTATTAAATAAAAAGAGTTTTGCTAATAAAAGAGATTTTAACCATAAATGATTAATTAAAAAAGGGAATAAAAGTTGTTCACGTGACTTGATTGTGCATTGATGTGTTAATAGTGCTTTATGTGATTACTTGTGTATGGAAAACATTTAATCATGTGCTAAACACTAAAAGCCAACGAAGTAGAATTGATTCTGCCTTTGAGAGTTTGGAAGGTTGATTTGAGTAAGCTGTAGAAGCAATAGTGCTCTAACCTACTAGGCTCATTCTGACCGTGAGATAGTAGAAGTTGAAAATGTAATAAGTATATGAGACTTGGTATCCATATGAAATCATTTCTAAAAATTCGTCGATTCAGTCTTGAGGAGACTGGGATCGGTAAGTGTTTGCTTATCGAAAACCATTTCAAGACTGAGGTACATGTTCTATCTCTTGGAAGTGGATATGGTCGAGATGTTGGAATCCAATTGGGGATTCGTGGTCTGTTCGAGTAATGTTGGCTAGTGTGTTGAGATACTAAACGTGCCTTCACCATCGATCAATGAATAAAAACGGTAAAGGATGCATAGCCAATGGGTAAAGTTAATCCAAGGGTATATCAACTCCATATCTCGAGATGTTTTCAATATGTTGGGCGCTAGGAGTTGTTGATATTCAGCATCATGTGTTAGGGCATGGTCCAGCTATGGTTACCTAGTGGTATATTTTATCTAGAGATGCATGTGGATTCAGAAGGTACTTTCTGACCCTTGTATAAGAGATTCGATTTGGCTTGACCGAAGAGATCTCCATGGAAAATCCATTATATATGTGCACCTTAGCCGTTTTTGTTTATATACCTATAAATATTGTTATAGTGTGATTAATGTAAGCATCACAACGATTTTTCTTATTTATATTCTTCACCCTAGTCATTATCTATTATATCATAATATATTTTTGTTAGATTATGGTTCTTTTAAGGGTATAACTGTTATGGCATTCCATGCTATCCAAAAGTACCGTTATATGTTGGTCGTATATTTCTTGAGTTTCTCATACCAGACTTTTGTCTGACCCATTGTTTAATTTTTTCCTTATTTACATGGGTGCTCTTTCGAGCAGTCTGAGAAAGGAAGGTTTTCGTTGTTGTTCGTTGAGCTCTTTGGTGAGGAGCTAGATGTTTATCTACCATAGTATTCTTATTTCCACACATTACTTTATGTATATAAATCAGCAATTGTAAGGACAGGCTGTTATAAATATCTAGGCTGATGATAGTACTCTGATTAGTAACTCTGAAATACAATGTATATTAGAGTAACTCTATGTAGTATCTTTTGATATTATATATTATCATTCCGTTATGAAATTCTCGTCTTCTTTTTCTCCTCTTTCTTATTCGTTTTCTTTTCTTTGTTTACTTTTCTTCGTTTTCTTTACCATAATGTTCTATCTTTCCGACACTGAGGTGCTTGGCATGTGAATACTGTGGATGTATTAGTGTCGACATTCGTGGGTCGAAAAGGCCATTCGTTACAATTAGTTTATGTGGTTATTAGTGTAACATAATATAGTGTTAATTAGTGTATGCGTTAGCAAAAATTTTGACAAAAAAAGCATATCGGGCAGATCTTCAGATAAATAATGA
Source organism: Allium fistulosum (assembly GCA_030737815.1). Classification (NCBI taxonomy): domain Eukaryota; kingdom Viridiplantae; phylum Streptophyta; class Magnoliopsida; order Asparagales; family Amaryllidaceae; genus Allium; species Allium fistulosum. The sequence continues at coordinate 672,846,988 of CM060905.1, forward strand.
AATAATAACAACTGATGATCATTCTGATTTTGGGCCTCTAAATGATGAATCAAATGTTTTAGTACGCATTTGAGTACAGAGGAAAATGACATAGACTACGAGATTGATTTTGAATACGAAAACGATGAAGACTGATTATCAATGTATGCTTTGATAAAAGGTAATTTATATGATTATTAATGTTACATGTTTTCTCATAAAAAATGATACGTTTTCCTAAAAACGTGATATGTTCTCCAATAAAAAAATGATATCTCTGTTACAGTTATTATATTTCCATATCGGAGATCTTCCCACTCATCAGAGTCTCCCTCCTCTAGTAAGATAGGCAGCTGCGTGGGAAGCAATGGTGGTAGCCTATTACATGTAGATCGTCCCGGTTACATTAGCAAGTAAAGCGAGTGGGTAAGTTTCAAATTTTTTGCAACATCATAAATATTTTATGTATGGTATATTATTTGTAAGGACCCTAATTTTCGATGTTTAAATTTGTTAATTTAATAGGATTTTGATAATTAAATCTAGAAGAAATAAAAATTTGTAATTTGTTAATGAATTAATAACGGGGATGAAGGTAATAATGTTAATGCAAGTTAATAAATAACTAATTTAGTGCAATCCTAATTAATTGAAACAATTGTAAGGTTATAATTGATTGTAAATAGTAAATTGGGAAATAAATTCAAAGTTATATTAATTTATGAAATAATACGTAATAAACTGTAATTTGATAAAATCAATGTTAGATAAGTAATTATAATATTTGTTTGTTGATAATAAAGTATGAATGGGATTAAATTAGGCAAATGATGATAATTATTAATTGTTTACCCATTTATTTAATCTATTGAATTAGATCTAAATCCATTGCAATTAAACGTAATTAAATACTACGTTAATATGAATTTAGTTAATGATTGTAAAATAGTAAGGTAATTGGATATATAGTGATGTTAAGTTTATCCATAAGATGATGATTGATTGAATAAAGAGATTGAAACCAAATTGAATTAATTTATTTGAAATTAAAAGTATAATTTATTTGAATTTACTTAAACTGAAGGTAAACACTGTAATTTTGCAAATAAATGAAATTAAATATTTGAATATTACGGTAAAGGAGATTAAGATGAAATTTGAAAAGATTAATGTAATAGATCATGAACCAATGTTGATTTTATCCATTTGATAATAATGACTGAATAATAGGATGAAAGGTCAATTAAATGGAATTATTGAAAATCCAATTTATAATTTCTGAATTTAATGAAATTGGAATTAAACACTGAAATTGATGGATTAATCAACTTTAAATTGACATCTAAATTTGTTTAAATTATTGTAAGTGATTAAGAAATCAAAAATGAAACAAGTTGTAAATTTTTAAAATTTAAATTGAAAAAGTGATTTATTTAATTAACTGAAATATAGCCATTTTGGCCACTGACTCGGATTTCGATGAAACCAGTTTCATCGGATCCGTAACAGTGAATTATTGTAGGATTTCAAGTTTCGTAATGATCGAACTTGTCGTTTGACGTATGAGCTTGAAACGCCTCGAAATCAATTTAATTGAAATCAATTTCAAATAAATTGATTTTACCATAACTTCTTTATACGATGGAATTTCAACTTGAAACCTGCTCCATTGAATTTAAAAATATCGATAACATCAATTTTGATATATGGGTTGATCCAATTTCGTTCCGGAGACAGAACGGGCTTTTCGGGTCATTTATCGTTCAAACCCAAATCGATCTAATCCATTTGTTCTATTTCTGATCCATCTATAAATAGCTCGTTATAAACCCTAGGTGGTTTCTATTCTCATTTGTTTGTACGTATATTTCTTTCTCAACTCCACATTCCAATGGCAGACAAACAAATTCTAGATCCAATTACAAATCAAAAACCAAATCAAAAATTCAATCTCCTCAAACAATATCGAATTATATATCGATTTGTAGATCTCGACAAGCGCAAGTAAAATATGTGATTCGTTTTCTGCTCTGAGTCACTATGTTGCCGGAACTGGGTGAAACATTCTCGGCCGTTCAACGCTTTCCGGTGAACTACGTCGAATCGTTAAATCATGGATGCGGTATTGTGGAGATGGCCGAGGGGAGTTCATCGGTATGCTTCATTTTGCGAATTGATGGTTGGATCATGCTGTATAATTTGATTAGGGTTTGGTTCAAGGGCGGCTGCTAGTGGTTATCGCGTGAAAACGAGTGGCCTTGGTCGTCTCGAAGGCCGTGGGGAAGACCGCGGTGGTTGCGACATCAGGAAGGGGTCGCGGTCGGCCCTGGCTGGTGGCGCGATGAACAGAAGCGGTGGCGACTTCAGTTCGATCTCGGGAAGGAGCGCATGGGGAGGGTTTCGCGTATGCAAATAGAAGATAGTGACGTGGCCTGGTATGAGTTGTCAGCGAACTTTGTTTTATTTTATTTAAATTTGAATTTTTATAATTCACATAACTTTTACATACGAGGTCCGTTTCACGCACGGTTCGATCCACTGAGATCGTATCGAAATTTCGGACATTTTGACGTTTGTTTGGATGAATTCCGAGACTGTTTGGATTTTGGGTTTAAATAGGATTTAAATTCAATTTAAATTCAAAGGTGAGTGTTTTAACCCACTCACAACTTCTAAAATTTCTTATGTTTGTTAAATTAAATTTATGATGTGATTAGAAATTTATTTATGACTGTTTGGTATATTTTAATTCATCATCTCAGTAAATTTGAATTTATTTGAATTAAATAGTTATTTAATTTATTATTGATACAAATTGCCAGTTAAATACCTGTTATTGATTATCAGTTTTATATTGATATTTATTGATTGATTTGGATGTTTGTAATGGATGTTGATTGTTGATATTGGATGAATGGATGTTTTATTTTATATCGTTATAAACTGCAAGTTCACTATTGGTTGAAATGATATATACCCGAATGATCAATAGATTAAGGAAAAATTGTTATGGGTTGAAATGATAGACTCGAGCGATTTTATGGATTTTATTATTAATTCTGGATTGCGGTTTGAAAAGATATATAACCGTAACATTTTAAATTGCGAATTGAAATGATAAATATCCATATCACTGGACCCTAGGGTAGAGAATTATATACGGACACCGGATTGGTTAAATTAAATGATTTTAAAGCTTTAAATTTTTGGAATCCTTTTAAATGATACTTTGAAATAAAAATTGATTTATACGAATTGAATTATTATCGAAATTCTAGTTTATGATAAAAATTGGAATTGGTTTAAAAGTATTGTTAAAAGGATTTAATTGAAATTTCAAAGTTCAATTTGGAATAAAAAGTGAAATTGGTTAGAATTGAATTATTTTAAGTTGTTTGAAATATAACTTTGAAATATATTGAATTTGGAGTGATTTAAACTAATGTTTCGAACATGGATCGGAGGCGATATTGAATTAAATATTTTATTGAGAATTTGAATTGGGAAATTTGAAATCGAGTTTTGGAATATTAAAAATGGTCCAAATGTACTGGAATTGAATAATTAGTTTAAATTGGTATAAATTTCAAATTCATATTTTTATATAAACTATTTTAAAAATATATTATTTAAAAGACTTTAATTATTAAGATTTTCAACTTTTAAACTAATTAACCCGTTTTAACTTATTTTAAATCTAATTAATCTATTTTAAAGCTATTTAATCTATTTTTATTATATTTAATCTATTTTAAAATCTATATTAACTATTTATAACTATTTAAAACTTTTTTCTTCTAAATTCCAAAATAAGTAAAATGGATGGGTTTATATTCAAATTCTTCATTTTTTAAAGTGAATGTGGTTAAGCGGCATTATAACCTAAGTTGGGAATTAAAAAACATATTTGGTTTAATATGATAATTTTGAAATGAGAGTTTAACCTATTTTGGAAACATGACTTTTGAAAGGAAATATAATTTCGAACTATGATTTCAAATGTGATATGATTTCAAAGGTAAATATGAGTAATGATTTCAAAAATGATATGATTTGAATTGAATATGATATTTTGATATCAATTATGAAACGATTTTGGAAATGTAAAAGAACCATCCGGTGTGTAATAAGCAATTGGTTGTTAAAGAGACCAGGATCAGATATGGGCATACTCTCTGTCAATACCGAAAACCACTTTGACAACTGTGTACGTGGTGGAGATTCCAGAATGAAGTAGGATGGTGGCGACGATCCTAAAGGTATATTTACGTGGACCTAACTCCCGTGAGTTAGGATAAGGTGACTAAAACAGGAGCGATTCCGGGCCAATGAGGTAGCTCCTCTGATCAGACACATTCCATCGATACTATATTTTGACTTTGCGATTTATTTGGTGGCCGCCCTTCGATTTTTACTTGGGAGTGTGTTTCGAGTTGGGCGGTAGTTGCGGCTATGCGTTACAACCAGTCCAAATGCGTAATTGGTATATCTACCCTGGTATTGCCTAGTTGTGTCGTGTCACCTACCCTAGCGTGCCTTCTACGAGTTTGTTTTATGTCGTACCTATGTGGTATCCTCTAGCGGCTCTAGTTTACTAGGAGTTACGGTACTGTATAGACTATTGGCATACCTATAAAATGTGTTAAAAGGGATATGGGTAACGCCTTAATGCTATTTTAATAGTTTATATTACTGTAGACATATTATAATTGCGTATTGTATTACATAGTATATAGTTTAACGGATCCTTAGGAGATGTGAATCCCGAATATCTCTTAAGTTACTGCACTCACATTAGACACTGGATAGGAGATGTCAAACCTAGTAAACATCCGACTCGAGTGTTTTGTCTTTCAATTCGCTCGAATCAGCCTGAGCATTTCAGGATTTGAAGACCTTATTTCTGGAGGATGAAGACGAAGATTGTATTATTATTATTTACTATATTATTCCACTACAACATACTGTTCCACTGCATTATCATTTATTTATCTCTGATATGTGTAACTCTGATTTTGTATTGTATTAAGTATAATCAAATGTTTTGTATACACCTTCATGAACTGTTATTTAATTATTATATTTTGTCATTCCGCTGTGAGATTGTAACAACCCGCATATTTGTTGATTTTATATTTAAATATTTTATTTAAATATTTTATCGTTAGTCGGATGTTAGTCCGAAAAGCTACTTTTTTCATACGGTCAAATTAGGACTCGAGACCACTTCCATTGAGTTCAAAATGACGTTTGCGATCTTTTTGAGTGTAAACATCGATATGTTTGGAGATAGTGAAATTTTCGTCACTTTTTGGCTTAGGACTTTGGTTTGGGCTGAACACACACTAACTTAGCCCAACCCCCTCTTCTCTTCATTAATTCACAAACACTTCAAGCTTCTTCAAAAATGGTGGAAGGAATGGGAAATTAAAATTCCTAGCTCATGTCTTCATTGCTAATCCAACATCTACTCCAAATTCAAGTGAAGAACATAGATTCAAGCATGCTGTTGCTCTTGCTTAACTTTTAAGCTTCTCCATCATCAATTTCGTGGAAAAGGTGAGATTTTTAATCTCACATCTTGCCTATATCTGTCATTGGACTGTTTGGGATGTATTCCTATCACTTTAGCACGAGTACTTACATTTGGTTTGGATTGGATTGGCGAAAAACTCCAAATTTTAGTGTTTTGGTGAATTTCCTGCAGTTAGGTCGTTCTGCCTCGGAACTGGCTAGTCCCACTTAGGTCGTTCGCCCCTAGGTCGTAGGTCGTTGGGCCATAGGTTGCTCTGGCGTGGGAATATTGTTTACGACACTTAGGTCGTAGGTCGCTCGGCCACATGTTGCTTAGGTCGTTCTGCCTTGAATATTTAGGTCGTTCGTCTTTAGGTCGCAAGTTTTAGGTTGTGTGTCTTTAGGTCGCAAGCTTTAGGTCGCGAGTTTTAGGTCCCGTGTCTTTAGGTCGCGTGTCTCTTTTCCCTAGGTTGTTAGACCTTATTTTCCTTAGGTCGCTAGGCCTTGCTTCACTTAGGTCGTTGGACCTTATATCCATTAGGTCGCTGGACCTCATGTCTCTTAGGTCGCTTGACCTGTTCCACTTAGGTCGCAACCCCTTCTCCTTAGTTCGACCGAGTTAGGTCGTTCATCCCTTAGGTCGTGCCACTTTAGGTCGTGCCACATAGGTCGTAGACCCTTAGGTCGTAGGTCGCTCGACCTTATTACCTTGTTAGGTCGCGAGTCCCTTAAGTCGCTCGCTTCTCTTAGGTCGCTCGCTTCTGCTAACTCGCGAACACCTCTAGGTCGCAACCACTAGGTCGCTTGTCTTCACTAGGTTTCCCTCGCACCCCCACCTTGGGGGGTTGCCACCCCCCCTCGGACCCCCCCTCCATAGGGGATCTTATCTGAAAAACATTCAACATAACTTCCACTTTGATGTATTTTGAGCTGATTTCCTTGGATTTTATTCACGTCTTCGTATGTGAATTTCTGTGATTGATTGTTCTACAATCATTTTTGTGTTTTGTCACTTTTAAAATATGAAGGTTTCAATACTAGTAGTAAATATCAAAGCTCTTTCATCAAAACGATTTCAACTCTATTTTGTTACAAAGCTCTTTTTCCTAAACCGTTTTCCAATCTATTAGTATATACAAGCCTCTACTTCACTCGGATGAGAAATCTAATTAAACGGCTTAGCAAAACAGGTGGTATGAAATGCTTGCGTTTACTTCGTCGGTTAATTCTTGGACTTGTTTGATTGAACCTTTTTGTGACAATTTTCTAGTGAAGATTCACAGCTTGTTCGTAAATATTTAAGTTAAGCAAGTGGTTATGGGACATGAAGCTAAACTCATATATTTACTAGCTTGGTGTGATTTACACTTCTTGATGATCATTTTTGTGATTTGATTTAGACTAGCAATTGTGCGATGTCTCTTTGTCTACGAGGGAGACTAAACCCCGTTTGTGTGATGTTTCACCATCACATATGTGGGGTAGCGCCCCATGGTCTTCGGGCCGTTCGTGTGTCAAAATTTATTGGATAACATCCATGAGATAGCTTCTCGTTCTTGTGTTACACGTGTTGGTGAGTTTTCATGCTCCCGTTCTTGTGATAGGCCTCCCCCCTTTTTTATGTAATTTCTGGATTTCGTGTGTTGATTTCTGGAATTTGTGCCACACCAATTTTCATGATTTTCATTAATATGTTTATCATTTTTGTGCATTGGTGAATTCGTGTGTCATTGACTTGTTATGAATACAAGTTTAGGGTATGATGCCCTATTTTATCTTTGAGAAGATTCTTGTTATATTGATTAATCTCTTATTGATTTTCAATTACATACTTATAGTAGTATGCCATTACTGTTATTACATGTTCATGCCATGTCTTTTATTCTATACCATATCATCTGATATTTATAGCTAGACTGATCCGTTTATTATTTTCTTATAAATAATACTCGGGTCAGATCGAGATGTTACAGGTGCTTCTGCTTGACTTCTCTCTTGGGATTACTCTGACTTTTGGCTAACTACTTAGATTAGTAGTTTTTGTTGTATACATTTGAGATATCGACTCATAGATGTATTCTTTTGTGTAGCACATGTTGCTATTCTTTTGTATTATCGTGGATCTTTCTGACCACTACTCTGATGTACACTTTCAAGTGTTATATATAGATTCATATCTTTTTCCGCCTTTGTGATATGGATGTTTGTGACTGATTTATGTTATGATTATTCCTATGTTTGTTTCCGAAGATTATATATAGCCACCGTGTGATAGCTTTGAGTTTGTATTGGTATGTCGGATTTCCTCTTTAAATGAAGTACATGCTATACTATCTGACATATCGGTGCTCGCACAAAGAAGTTACATGGATGGTCGCTCCTCAACAGCCTTATTCTCCGTGCTAGTCGATAGCATTACACCGTAGTGTTCTTGTCTAGCGTGGGTATAGAGGTGGGGCGTCACAGAGATTATGTTTTGTTTTTATTTCTTTCTCTTTTTCTTATTTACCCCAAATAACAATATGTCCTTCTGTATGGTTTGAGTCGGCACGTGTGTCTGCTTAAAGCGTACAAAAAGGCGGGATGTTATAGTTGGTATCAGAGCTTTGGTTTAGCGATAACCGTGGCTTTGTGGGGTCTGACTCTTTTAAAATAGGGTAGTAATACCCTAGAATGAGTCACTAAGTGTATATATATGAGAGAGCGTATTTGTTAGTTTTATAAAAGGTTTTGTATTGGGATAATTTGTTCCGTTTTGTATTTATAAATTCTGGTTGATGCATAGGACGCTATGACATCGACAGGGATTTCTGAACACTTAATAGGACAGACCGACACAGTATTATTTTGAAATATAGGTAAATGAAATATTTTTGCCTATGGTATATTTTTATATGTAAAATAATGATTTATAAATGACATATTTGGTTGTATATATTTGTTGTTAGATAGTGAAATTTATAAATATTAGTTGGGAATAAAATAAATGAAAATTGGAAATTTAGAACTTAAAGTTCTGGGGTTTTTGAAAAATTTCTTTCGAATGATTTTTGAATATAATACTTATATTATTTGGAAGTATTTTCTGATATATATATATATATTTCAATGCGATTTGAAAGGAATGTTTTAAAGAGATTTTGGAAAGGAATAAGTTCTGTACTCCCCTTTTTGTCGTTGGAAAATAATTTCGGTGATGAGTGCATGCATCATCGACATTCATTTTCGACTTTCAAAGTGGGAAGGCTGCTGTAGTAGTTTACTACACAATTGTTTTGATGAATTAATCTAAAATTTTAATTCCAAGTATGATTTGATATATATAAAGATATGATTATATATATATAATATATTATTTTAAAAGATTTGAAAAGGAACCCGGTATTTAGTTCTTAAATTTCTATAAATTAGAGGTTTTTAATTATTGAAAATGAAATGGAAATTTTAACTATTTAATAATTGAAACTTCTAAATGAAAATAAGAATTATATGCTAAGTTATAACTGAAATATATAAGGAATTTGAAATTTGTAACTTGTAAACGAAAAGAATATGAAAATAAGAAATGATAATTATTGAACCTTAAGTTAATTTAAAATAAGTAAGTCAAACTTGTGTAACTTTCAATTGCATTCTTAAAGACATATATATAACTTACCAATTATAAAGAGTTGAAATGTTAAAAGAATATGTAATGGAAATTTTTACAAGTAAAACTTATGTAATGGAAGTGTTCAATGAAATTTACTTTTATAAGAAATTTGATATGAAAATAGTTATAAACTTGAGTTAAAATTGTAATACTACTAATTAGATGAAATAGAAAATGAGTACTGTAAGTAAAGGATTTTGAACTGAAGTTAATATTGAAACTATTTATAATTAAAGTAAATCATAAAATGAATGTAATGCAATAAAAGAAATTGACATGATATGAATAAATGAAAATGAATTTTTGTAAGTAATAAAGGAAAAAATAAATGAAATAAAGACTGAATGAATGAATGGGAATAAATTTTGTAAGAGATAAATGTAAGTTAAAGAAATAATCCTTGTATGAATGAAAAGCAAAAATAAAAACTGTAAATGTTGTGAAAGAAATTTAATAAGAATAACTCAAGTACATGGTAAATTATTGTTTGTTTTGGTTTATGGGTTGTTTGGGATATGATATTTCTAATTGTTTAAGATGTATGAATAATCAATCGAGTTCATCTAAGACTGTTGAGTAAATGGTGGACTCAGTAGTTTATTTGTCATTCTAGGCGGTTAAAAATTTCCGAACCCGAACAAACCATTTGTTTGTTTGCTATGGATGGATAGTTGATTATATTGATTCCATATGATGATTGTATGTTGTGATTACAAGTGATTGTTGTTTATATTGATTTGTTTGTTAGTGGTTGAAACAACTTTAAATATTTCATTTTATATAATTATTAACTCTTTTGGATTATATAAGTGAAATACAGGTTATGGAAGCAATTGTTACTACTTTTGGTTTCATAATTAAGCGTTGTTTGCTCGACAAATAGGTACGTTCTCGTATTACGGTTTTCTAGCGGTATTATATATTTTCCCGTTGTTGGGATATATTATTTTAAGATATTGTGATATATATTGTTATATTTGATATTATATTTTTCTCCCGAGCCTCTCCGTACAAAGAAGACTCTACCGAAATTTTTCATAAATTTTGGACTTAGAAATTTTTCTGAAATGTTTTTCAAACTTTTGTTAACTTGAAAATAAAAGATTTAATTGTTTATAAATTTATATATTTTGTTTAAATTATTTTATTTTGAAAATTTAAGGTTTATGAATTTAATATTTTAAATAAGATATATTAATTACTTAATTCCTTCTTTTTCCTTTTCGAGGACGAAAAGTTTTGAGTGGGGGAGAGTGTAACGACCCGTAATTTTCGATGTTTAAATTTGTTAATTTAATAGGATTTTGATAATTAAATCTGGAAGAAATAAAAATTTGTAATTTGTTAATGAATTAATAACGGGGATGAAAGGTAATAATGTTAATGCAAGTTAATAAATAACTAATTTAGTGTAATCCCAATTAATTGAAACAATTGTAAGGTTATAATTGATTGTAAATAGTAAATTGAGAAATAAATTCAAAGTTATATTAATTGATGAAATAATACGTAATAAACTGTAATTTGATAAAATAAATGTTACATAAGTAATTATAATATTTGTTGGTTGATAATAAAGTATGAATGGTATTAAATTAGGCAAATGGTGGTAATTATTAATTGTTTACCCATTTATTTAATTTATTGAATTAGATCTAAATCCATTGCAATTAAACGTAATTAAATACCACGTTAATATGAATTTAGTTAATGAATGTAAAATATTAGGGTAATATAATATATAGTAATGTTAAATTTATCCATAATATGATGATTGATTGAATAAAGAGATTGAAACCAAATTGAATTAATTTATTTGAAATTAAAAATATAATTTATTTGAATTTACTTAAATTGAAGGTAAACACTGTAATTTTGCAAATAAATGAAATTAAATATTTGAATATCACGTTAATGGAGATTAAGATGAAATTTGAAAAGATTAATGTAATAGATCATGAACTAATGTTGATTTTATCCATTTGATAATAATGATTGAATAATAGGATGAAAGGTCAATTAAATGGAATTATTGAAAATTTAATTTATAATTTCTGAATTTAATGAAATTGGAATTGAATACTGAAATTGATGGATTAATCAACTTTAAATTGACATCTAAATTTGTTTAATTTATTGCAAGTGATTAAGAAATCAAAAATGATAGAAGTTATAAATTTTTAAAATTTAAACTGAAAAAGTGATTTAATTAATTATTAATTTATATAATTAACTGAAATATAGCCATTTTGGCCACTGACTCGGATTTCGACGAAACTAGTTTTATCGGATCCGTAATAGCGAATTATTATAGGATTTCAAGTTTCATAACGATCGGACTTGTTGTTTGATCGTATGGGCTCGAAACGCCTCGAAATTAATTTAATTGAAATCAGTTGAAATTAATTTGAAATAAATTAATTTTACCATAACTACTTCATACGATGGAATTTGAACTTGAAACATGTTCCATTGAATTTAAAAATATCGATAACATCTATTTTGATATATGGGTTGATCCAATTTCGTTCCGGAGACAGAACGGGCTTTTCGGGTCATTTATCGTTCAAACCCAAATCGATCTAATCCATTTGTTCTATTTCTGATCCATCTATAAATAGCTCGTTATAAACCCTAGGTTGTTTCTATTCTCATTTGTCTATACGTATATTTCTTTCTCAACTCCTCATTCCAATGGCAGACAAACAAATTCTAGATCCAATTGCAAATCAAAAACCAAATCAAAAATTCAATCTCCTCAAACAATATCGAATTATATATCGATTTGAAGCTCTCGACGAGCGCAAGTCAAATATGTGATTCATTTTCTGGTTTGAGTCTCTGTGTCGCTGGATCTGGGTGAAACATTCTCGGCCATTCATCGCTTTCCGATGAACTACGTCGGATCGTCAAATCATGGATGCGGTATTGTGGAGATGGCCGAGGGGAGTTCATCGCTATGTTTCATTTTGCAAATCGATTGTTGGATCATGCTATATAATTCGATTAGGGTTTGGGTCTAGGGCGGCGGCTGCTAGTGGTTATCGCGTGAAAACGCGTGGCCTTGGTCGTCTCGAAGGCCATGGGGAAGATCGCGGTGGTCGCGGCGTCAAGAAGGGGTCGCGGTCGGCCTTGGCTGGTGGTGCGATGAGCAGAAGCGGCGACGACTTTAGTTCGATCTCGAGAAGGGGCGCATTGGGAGGGTTTCGCGTATGCAAATAGAAGATGGTGACGTGGCCAGGTATGAGTGGTCAGTGAACTTTGTTTTATTTAATTTAAATTTGAATTTCAATTTTTATAATTCACATAACTTTTACATACGAGGTCTGTTTCACACACGGTTCGATCCACTAGGATCGTATCGAAATTTTAGACATTTTGACACTAGTTTGGACGAATTCCGAGACTGTTTGAATTTTGGGTTTAAATTGGATTTAAATTCAATTTAAATTCAAAGGTGAGTGTTTTGACCAACTCACAACTTCTAAATTTCTTATGTTTGTTAAATTAAATTTATGATGTGATTGGAAATTTATTTATGACTGTTTGGTATATTTTAAATCATCATCTTAGTTAATTTGAATTTATTTGAATTAAATCGTTATTTAATTTATTATAGATATAAATTGCCAGTTAAATACCTGTTATTGATTATCGGTTCTATATTGATATTTATTGATTGATTTGGATGTTTATAATGGATGTTGATTGTAGATATTGGATTAATGGAGGTTTTATTTTATATCGTTATAAACTGCAAGTTTACTATGGGTTGAAATGATATATACCCGAATGATCAATAGATTAAGGAAAAATCGTTATGGGTTGAAATGATAGACTCGAGCGATTTTATGAATTTTATTATTAATTCGGGATTGAGGTTTGAAAAGATATATAAACGTAACATATGAAATGACAAATACCCGTATCACTTGACCCTAGGGTAGAGAATTATATACGGACACCGGATTGGTTAAATTAAATAATTTTAAAGCTTTAAATTTTTGGAATCCTTTCAAATGATACTTTGAAATAAAATTGATTTTACGAATTGAATTATTATCAAAATTCAAGTTTATGATAAAAATTGGAATTGCTTTAAAAGTATTTTTAAAAGGATTTAATTGAATTTTCAAATTTGATTTTGGAATAAAAAGTGAAATTGGTCAGAATTGAATTATTTTAAGTTGTTTGAAATATAACTTTGAAATATATTGAATTTGGAGTGATTTAAACTGATATTTCGAACATGGATCGGAGGCGATATTGAATTAAATATTTTATGAAGAATTTGAATTGGGAAATTTGAAATCGATTTTTGGAATATTAAAAATGGTCCAAATGTACTGGAATGGAATAAATAGTTTAAATTGGTATAAATTTCAAATTCATATTTTTATATAAACTGTTTTAAAAATATATTATTTTAAAGACTTTAATTATTAAGATTTTCAACTTTTAAACTAATTAACCCATTTTAACTTATTTTAAAGCTATTTAATCTATTTTAGTTATATTTAAACTATTTTGAAATCTATATTAACTATTTATAACTATTTTAAACTATTTTCTTCTAAATTCCAAAATAAGTAAAATGGATGGGTTTATATTCAAATTCTCGATTTTTTTAAAGCGAATGCGGTTAAGCGGCATTATAACCTAAGTTGGGAATTAAATAACATATTTGGTTTAATATGATAATTTTGAAATGAGAGTTTAACCTATTTTGGAAACACGACTTTTGAAAGGAAATATAATTTCGAACTATGATTTCAAATGCGATATGATTTCAAAGGTAAATATGAGTAATGATTTCGACAATGATATGATTTGAATTGAATATGATATTTTGATATCAATTATGAAACGATTTTGCAAATGTAAAAGAGCCATCTGGTGTGTAATAAGCGATTAGTTGTTAAAGAGACTGGGATCAGATATGGGCATACTCTTTGTCGATACCGAAAACCACTTTGACAACTGTGTACGCGGTGGAGATTCCAGAATGAAGTAGGATGGTGGCGATGATCCTAAAGGTATATTTACGTGGACCTAACTCCCATGAGTTAGCATAAGGTGGCTAAAACAGGAGCAATTCCAGGCCAATGAGGTAGCTCCTCTGATCGGACACATTCCATCGATACTATATTCTGAATTTGCGATTTATTTGGCGGCCACCCTTCGATTTTTACCCTTGAGCGTGTTTCGAGTTGGGCGGTAGTTGCGGCTATGCGTTACCAATAGTTCGGATGCGTAATTGGTATATCTACCCTGGCATTGCCTACTTGTGCCGTGTCACCAACCCTAGCGCGCATTCTATGAGTTTGTTTTATGTCATACCTATGTGGTATCCTCTAGCGGCTCCAGTTTAAGGGGAGTTACGGTACTGTATAGACTATTGGCATACCTATAAAATGCGTTAAGGGGAATATGGGTAACGCCTTAACGCTATTTTAATAGTTTATATTACTGTAGACATATTATAATAGCATATTGTATTACATAGTAGATAGTTTAACGGATCCTTAGAAGATGTGAATCCCGAATATCTCTTAAGTTATTGCACTCACGTTAGACCCTGGATAGGAGATGTCAAACCCCGTAAACGTCTCTGATGCTATTCCACTCATTATTTATTTACCGTTGATTTAACATACATAAGATCTTTTAGTTCTGACTCGAGTGTTTTGTCTTTCAATTCGCTGGGGTCAGCCTGGGCATTTTAGGATTTGAAGTCCTTATTTCTAGAGGACGAAGACGAAGATTGTATTAATATTATTTACTATATTATTCCACTGCAACATATTGTTCCGCTGCATTATCATTCATTTATCTCTGATATGTGTAACTCTGATTTTGTATTGTATAAGTATAATCAAATGTTTTGTATACAGCTTCATGAACTGTTATTTGATTATTATATTTTGTCATTCCGCTGTGAGATTCTATTTTGTTTTTATTTTTTTTCTCTTTTTCTTATTTACCCCAAATAACAATATGTTCTTCTGTATTGTTTGAGTCGGCACGTGTGTCTGCTTAAAGCATACAAAATGGCGAGATGTTACAGTATTCATGAAGTATTAAATGTCTATTCATAATGAATATATCGTCTTTAAATTGGGGCCCTTAGATACTATTCTTGATATTTCTAAGGCTACGTACATAAGAAGAATGATTGGTTGCTGGCCTAAGTAGGAGAATATCCCACCCCACGTTGCAGAGTATATTTGGCAAGATTTCTACGTAAGTGTAAATGTGTATTTCATTTTATATATAACCACCGTGCAATTTATTGGCTGCGTATAAATGTATTTTATTTTCAATGTGCAAGGGGTAGTAGATTTACATGCAGCCGAATATTCCCCTTGCAGAAATTATTGGACCAAAAAAATGTGAAAAAATTAATGCGATACAACGTCGAGCATTAAAAATTGGAGAAAAAGCATGGCTAGATGAGTGCAACCATATGGAAAGTTTTAAATGCTTACTAGAAAAGTCCATAAGCGATTGTAAGTTTATTGGTCTCGTATATTTATTAAAAATTTAGTAGAATTAGTATAATAATTGCATAAATTTACAAATGTGAAATAAATTGTTTATGTTAAATTTATAGGAAAAATCTGAGTGGAATCTGCAAATAGGAATGCAAATCCTATCACACATCGTAGGGGTTCAATATCATTCCAGTATTACTGTCAAGAACTGTTTAATTTATAATTGAGATTATATATACTTATAACATTGTATAATCTTATATATATAATAATAATAAATAATAGTTATTTCAGGAAAGAGAGCATGGTTGTCCCGTCTCTTACTTGGAAGTGTTTACCCATACTCACGCTATCGAGCATGTCAATGTAGATAGCTCAAAAACATACACATAGCGTGACATAAAATTAAGAAGAGGACATGGTAAGCATATTTTAAATTAAAAGTTATTATCAATCACTTTAAATTATAATTCATAAATAATTAATATGATGTAATATGAATTTTAGTTGTAATTCTATTTTTAATCGTAGGATAAATTCATGAAAGAATGAGAAAAACCACTCGTGGGAACAGGTCGAGACGAGCTGATTGCTGAGGAGGTGAACATGATTTTTGAAGCTAACATGGAACATCGACGTGGAATATGCGCTATGGTTTTAGGAACCAAGAGGTAATTTTTTTATAAAATATTTATAAATAACGTGTAACACGTTATTTTATTAATCACACTATATGAAACTCATACACATTGGTAAAAAATGTTATAGGATAGACGAAGGCAAGCTAGCTATAGAAGAGCTCGGGATGATCAGGAGATTCCAGACTTGAGAGCTCGGATTGCTGACCTCAAGAAACGTTGGACTACGAAGATGTACCAGTTGGTGGATGAGCACATTACTACGTATATGCAAAAGCATGGTAGATTTCCTTCAATACATGGATCTGGAGGTTATGATGAGTCGGCATGATTTTTTTATTTATGTTAAGATATTGTATGTATATATGCAATATGATGTTGTGAGGTGGTATGAGAGTTATATATGGTTTGAGATATTTGAGTTTGATTTGATGTGATGCATGATACATTTTGAGATGGTTGAGTTTGATGTTGTGTGGATACTTATGTTTTGTGGTATGTTAATGGATTTTTGAGGTTGGTTTATTGTATATATTGATGTTTTTTTATTATTGATGTGATACATTTTGGGAATAATGTGATATATGTGATTTGGGATTTAATACATACGGTTTATATGTGTGAAATTGGGTTGCGATATATTATTATATATGTATTGTTTGAGGCATGAATAGCGACTGGAATAATAAAAAGTTTCAGATTTCCGATGGCTACAGACGGCTATCGACGGCCTATTTGTTCCTGTTTTTCTATGTCTAGTGACGGCTACCATCAGTCAATTGGCCAAAATGGGAAGTGTCCATGTTTACCACGTCTGCTCGACGAAGCGACAAAAGCTGTCAAAAAGATATCGACGGAGCTATCAAAAAGTCTTCTAATGGCTAACAGTGACAACCGATATATGATGAGTGCAGCCATATGGGAAGCTTTAAATTGGCCAATTGCCTATCTTTAAAATAAAGTAAAGTGGCTACAGGATATGGGAACCTTTAAAAAAGCTCTAGATTTCTGGCGGATAGCGTTGCCAATCGATGGCCTATTTATTCTAGTTTTTCGATAGCTAGAGACGGCTACTAATGGGCCAAAATGTGACAATTTCCATTGTTGCCACGTGTATTTGATAAGTCGGCAAAAGAAATCAAACGATATAATGAAAGCGATCGAGAAAATGTCGACAGAGCTGTCGAAAGGTCTGTCGATAAGCAGTTGCTTGACGGTTGATATTTCAAGGATTATTTCTGATGGATATTATAAGCAAGATTTCTTGTCAACACCCCAAGGTAGTGCTAAGGAATAAAGATTATTCTTTAGGCAAATAGAGTAGGAAGGAAGGAGTGTATCCTTCTTGAATTTCCTTTCAAAAAGGCTTTAGTAGGCAAAAGTTTTCCAAATTGACCTTTCGACTCGGTTGAAAGGGTTGGTTTCTGTGTTTAATGACCTTTCGACCCTGTTGAGTCAGTGTGGATTCTCTTTCAAAAGCCTTCCTTCTTGATTCAGTTAGAATATCATGAATTAGGTTCACCTCAATTGGTTTTGAGCTGGTCAGAGGTTTTAAGCAGTGAACGACTTGGACTTTAGGTTAAGGATCTGAAATAGGCATTTCGACCTTGTCGAAAGCAGTGAACTTAACCTTCTTGGGTTTGAACTTGTAATCTCAAGCTACAGTGTTTTGGTGAAGGGTTTCGACCTTGACGAAATCTAAAGCTCGGAGGAAAGTTACTTGAGGTATGAACTTGAATTTGTTCAAATCTGCTAGGTTTTGACTATGTCGACTGTGGCCTTTCGATGAAGGCGAAACCTGAAACACAAGAGTGAAACTGACAAGAACTTTGATGAAATGATAAGTAATTTAAAATACTTGAAACTTACCTTTCATAAGCAAAAAAGATGGCTTTATCGCTTCAAATCCCCAAATTAATTTTGTAATTAGGGTTACAACACTTTTGATTTAAGAAGTACAAGTTTTGATAGGAAAGAATCAGATCCTCGAACCTAACTCTTTGGGTCTTATTTATAGATGTTGGTCGGCATCTTCCGACCTTGATGATTTCGACTTGGTCGAAAGGTGGCTGCCGAATATCTCAAATTTGTTGCCACCTTTGTCGAAAGGTAAGATTACGCTTCCCTTTTTTATATGTTTTGTAAGTGCTTCCGACTCTGTCGATAGACATTGTCATTTGGTTTCGCTGACGTTGGTTACGCCCGTGCTCTTGTTTTTGATCTGATGTGGAACCCTCCTGGTCCACATTGGCTTTGACCTTTTCAAAAGGTTTACTATAGCTTTCGAATGGGTTGTTCAGGATATTACTTGCTTTCTAGCAGTTTGAATGAAGGCGAAACCATTGGTTTTGAATTGATTTTGGTTTTTTTTCTTTCTCTGGAATGAATTTGATTTCGATTGCTCGATTTTTATTTGAATAAGTTTGAAATGATTAAGGGAAAAGGAGGATGTCATGTGTTTTATAAGGGAACGAGACGTGTTGAAGGGCCGCTCAACTATTCCTTTGATCTGACCATTTATATTTATTTGTTTCTTTATTTTTAAATATCTCGAATCACATACCGTGAAATCTTGACCTCCTATTGAGGCGTGCCGCTAGGTGTTCATAATGTTATACCCCTATTCTGAATGCAATGGAAAAGGTTTCGAGTCCTAATTCGATCATATGGAGAAGATAGCTTTTTGGACCCAATTATCATATTAAATTTTGATATTAATTTCAACGCGTTTGTATCTCGTACGATCAAACGATAACTCCAAACACTACGAAATTTGGAATCCGATAATAATACACTATTATGAATCCAATGAAACTAGTTTCATCGAAATTCGAGACTGTGTCTCGGATCGCTATTTTAATGCATCGATTAAATCGACGATTTTAGAAATTTACGAAATCGCTTGAAATCCTAGTTTTAAAAATTTATTAGCTCAATTAAAACTCTAAATCAAATATTTAAACCATTTAAATATTTAAAATTAAACGATAGAAAAATCCGGGTCGTTACATTCCTCCCCCCTTAAAAGAATTTCGTCCCCGAAATTACTAAGGCAGTAAAAATGCTGCAAACCCATTAACTTATCAAAACCCACTTAGTGAAAATTTGATGTTCACTTTTCGAATCTTCTAGTTTCGACCAAAACAATTAGTTTCCAATTCTAATTCCAAAATCCTTTATTCCAATTACAATTCAAAATTAAATTGTCGTTAAGAAAAATTTCCCAAAATTTTTCTAACACCCTAAATTTCTGAAATTTTTTGGCAGGGTCTCCTTTGTAGAGAGGACCTTTTGCAATATGACAATGGAGATAAATATATATACATCGACCCACATGGTCGGAAAACAAGATATATATATATATATCCATATTTATAATTTTGCGGTATTTAATCCGAAAACATACATTATTTTAGCATTTTTAAGCAAGCGGCTTATCTTATAAGCAGTTTGCGCGACCAAAAATCAAGCAAACAGCTCCATATATCTGTACTTACTCAATTTTAAACACATAAGTACAAAAACATGAAATTCTAATAATGTTTCATCTATTCAACTAGTTAACACATGAATTTCATAAGCAATGCATGCTAAATGTATATTTATAAGCAATTATGAGGTTCCAACACCAATTTAATTTCTTCCAATCGATCCATATATCATTTCATTCAACTCGAATGACTTACAACCAAATTATTTGCAATCAATTCATTTTTATTTCAAACACATATCCATTTCAAATTGATTTAAAAATTAATTTTATTCACTTCTATTAATTCATAGAATTTTTTTACTTTCGTTTTCGTCAAACGACAATTTTCTTTGCAAATTCGGCGATATTCATTTAATAAAATAACCATTTAAGCTTATAGCTATTTTAAATTGATTCCAAATCAATTTATATTCAATTATATTCCATTTCAATTTATTCTCAATCAATTCAATTGCATTCCATCCATATCTACTTTCATTACATTTATATCCATTTTATTTAAATTGATTCCACGCTAATTTGCTTATGAACCATTTCATAAATTTATTATAGCCAAGCTTCTATCCAATATTATTTACTTAAGTTAATTCATTTACTTAACTCATTTTAACCATACAACTTAAGTTCTTTTCCATTTGCAATCAAATACCATTTCCATTTTAGATTGATTCCTATTCAATCGATTCCAATCCATTTACTAATTTATTTAATTTGTATCCAAGGCCACATTCAATTTATTTATACTCAAATTATATTTATTTATAACTTAAATCATCACTATTTCAAACCATTTCTATTTATTTTTCACGGCATTTCAAAATATATTTAATCTGCTTGCTATTAAGTCGAACTCTCTTTATAACTCAAGTTTCAATTCCAATATTCAGTCTACTAACTAATCCATCTAATTAGTTAATTTTATTTTTTCCATTCCACAATTAGATTTTTATTCCAAAAATGACACCATTTAATTTATTTGAGTTCAATTTCATTTTAAAATTCAAGTTTGGACTTTATTTCTTCACTATAAAATATTACACCATTTTTATTTTGGGATTTCTATTTCACTTTTCAATTTTATAAGTCACACAACTTTTTTTTTTCACATTTCCCTCAATTATATACTCGAATATATTCACATTTTATTCTTAACTCAAGATTATACATTTATTTATAGCCTAAGTATATTTTTATCCCACTAATTTCAATTTTTATAAGCTATTCCAAATTTGTTTATTCACAATTCCAAATTTTCACTTAATTTTTTTTCCATTCAAGATTTATACCTTATGGTTATATAATATTTCACAACTCAAAATTTATATTTACTTCAATTCGATATTATTTCTAATCTAATCCAATTTTATAATTTTAGTTATATAGTCACTTTATAATTCGCATTTACATATTTATTTCAAACCCAAATAATTCAAATCCAATTCACCCTTTTTATTTAAATTTCAATTTCCTTTAACCAACATTTCAAAACCAAATTCGAGTTATTCATACTTAAATTAATTTCTCTTCAAAGAAATTAATTTTTAATTCATTCAGTTTAAATCAAGTAAGAATTCAATTCCAATTTCAATTTTTTTTCCTTTTTTCTTTCCACTTCCTTACTTATATTTATATAGCAATTTCACCATTCGAACTTTATTGTCTCAATTCCCAATAAATTTATTTAACTTTTCTTAAGTTAAATTCAATTCACACAATCTATTTTAAATTACTTAAGTTAAAATTTGTTTCCCAAAACTCAAATTCCATACTTTCCTTCCTTATTGAAATCATCCTCACTTTATAAGTTCATAACTTATTTCCGGAGTTTTCCCCAACTTTTATATTAAAATTCCAGAATTCAAATACCCGGTATATATTTCAAATCACTTTGAAGTCAAATATATACATATATACTCTTTTTGGTTTAACAAACCACTTTCTTGGTTCAAAATTCACTTGGTCCTATTCCAGAACAATTTCCCTTCGGAATTTCCAAAACAACAATTGTTTTCACCAAAAATCACCATATCAATTTACTACGGAAGCAATCCATCACTTAGAAACTCGAAAATGAATACTAATGATGCTGTAGTCATCACTAGGATTATTTTTCAGCGACTGAAGTGAGTTTGGTGTTATATCACTTCCAAAATCCATTTAAAACATTTTCTATCTAAGAATATTCAAATTTAACACCATTATTCTTTCAACCCCTTGGAAAACATTTTTAAACTTCCGCGATTTTCAAATTTTTTCCAATACTTAGTTCAAACCCATTTAAAACATTTCTCAAAGCTCCCGGGATTTAAATATCCAAAATCTGGTTTGAATCCATTTTATAGTTTTTAACTCATTTGTATAATTTATACTTATACAATTTCAATTTGCTATATTTAACCATTTCAATTTTTATAATCTTTTTTCGATTATATAATAACAACCAAGCACATTACTATAATAATTTTTCAGAAAATTATTCTCTTTTATACCAAAATATAGTTTGGGTAAAATTATTTCATTTACCCACTTCAAAACAATACTGTGTCGGTTTACAGTGTTTAAGTGTTTAGAAACTCCTATCGATTTAGTGGCATCCCACTACTCGACCAGAATTTATATACCACTCAACCAATAAATCAACATAATACAAAACCATTTATATTCACTAACAAATACGCGCTTATATCTATTATTACACTCAACTCATTCTAGAGTACTACTCACTCTATCTCTAATGAGTAATTCCCACCAAAGCCAAGGTTCTCGTTTAACCTTCAGCTTTGATACCAAATGTAGCGACCCGTAGTTCCGTACCCTTTGAGTTGATAATAATTCACTCCTGTTCAACCCTAATTGTACGAAAGAGTGAATAACTACGGTAAAAAAGAAGAAAAAAGGTAGAAGGAAAATTAAACATCAACACAGAATCTCACAATCGCAGCGGAACAAGACATAATATATAATAATAGAGTTTTATACAAGGGAAACTGTATCTGTTAATATACATACAACCATCAAAGTACAACAATTCAATACATCAAAATGGACAGTTATAATAACTTGTCCTCACACAACAGAAATATAACCAAGTACGGAGATACGTCTCTGTCATCCAGCTCGTCTCCTTAGCTCCATAGCATTCTAACCTAAAACTATAAAACTCAGTCTGACCCGAGTATTATAATGAAATAACACCCAAGTCAGTTTGGAAAACCAGCATAAGAAAACACACTCAATTTGAATTATTAGAGTTATCAAAATCCTTTGAAAAACAAAGGTATCTCGTAAGAACGCGTTACACATAAACACGATGGGTTTTCCAATTACAATAACCAAAACAATTTGTAGAAAATCCTTTGATATTATAATAGTGTCTAAGTACAAATACTTATCCAAATAGCCGAAATTCTTACATTAATTAAATTCCAGCTTACTAGGCTCTATAAACAAAACTGTAAAGGCTTGTATTAGAGAATGGATTCCATACATTGACTGGGCCACTAGGGTACCGCCCATCACAGTACACCTCTAAAACAATGTACCGAGGACCTCGCCGGGATCACCTACTACACAAGACTGGCCTACCCCTAACCTGGATAGACCGAATATGTTATCACCCCGGGTGTTCCCACCCTCAAAAATCGAGCGCTCCTTCTTTCATGCACAACCATATCCTGTCTAGATGTCCCTTTTTATTTCAGCTTAGTGGTGCGGTTGTTGATCACAACCGTGGGGTGATTTTATTCGGAATTATCTAGTAAGGGATGGTTCCGGCCTTGTGTTGTAGGGGAGCGGGCGTACTCCTCGGTACTGTGATCTAGGCTACGTACTGTGACAGATGGTACCCCAGTGCCTAGTCATTGATGGAAATCCATTCTCCCTACGTGCCTTGTACGGTATTTGTTTGTATTACCCACGATTGTGGCTAGTATGCTGGAATTTAATAGATGTAACAATTTCAGCTATTTGAATAAGTATTTGTATATAGACACTATTATAATATCAAAGGATTTTGATAAAAGTGTTTTGGCTATCGTAAGGTAAAAACCCGACATGTTTATTTATGGCGTGGTCTTACGAGATGCCTTTGTTTTCAAAGGATTTTTGAAACTTTAATGATCAGTTTGGATGTATTTCTCTTATGCTAGTATTCCAGACTGACTCGGGTGTTATTCCATTATAATGCTCGGGTCAGACCGAGTATTTCAGGTTCAGGATTGGATACTTAGGAGCTCAGGAGAGGAGCTGGAGCTCGAGATGTATTATTCGTACCTGTTTATTCCGCTGCTATAGTTGTTTGAAATTATCAGCAAGTTGTGAGGCAGGCTGTTATAACTGCCAGGCTGGTAATTGTTGTTCACTTATGATATACTCTGATGATGTATTGTATAAAACAGATATATTTTTCCTTTGTGTAAAGTGCTGTTATTATCTATTATATTTTATTCCGTTGCGATTGTGAGATTCTGATGTTGTTTCTATTTTCTTCTTCCACCTCTTTCTTTTCTAAGCCTAATGGTTCGTATTTCCATTCACTTTGAGTCGATATGTGGGAGAATAGTGTGGATTCAAGGGGTATGGGTTTGCGGGTCGTTGTAGCATACATCCCTCGTATAGTTTGCAAATACACAAAACATCCCTCTGTTTTTTTAATAAGTTTCTGGTTCCTGTTTTTAAAATTGGATCATCTAAAAGACAAAAGTATACTTCCGTTGTAATTTCTCTCTACACTTCATCGTTCCTACGAAAATGAAATCAGTAAACAAAATCGAATCATAATCTAGTGAATAAACTGAAATCAAGGTGACTAGAAGATTGATTTAGAAAAACAACGAAACCAAATACTCATTTTAATTAATCGAGAAGAATCTAAAATCAAATAATGGAAAGTATAATCAATTAGAATATTAAAATCAAACGGTAAAATTGAAATAGCAAAAGAAAACAATAACTTGTATGAAAACGAATTCATTCTTCACAAAATTAAAATTTTCTAATACATCAGCAACAATTTAAGAATTTTTGCAGCTAAAACTGCAAATATTCTTAATATTTGTAATTTTAGTTGCAAATACATAGAGAATTTGCAGTAAAAAATTTGATTACTTGATAAAACACTCTTACAACTCTAACATTTATTATTACATGTTTACTACAAAAATTGTACATATTTGCAGTATTGTAAGCAAAAATTCACAATATTTGTTGATTTTTCTACAGTTATTCAGAATAATTGTAGCAATATCTGCAAGTATTCATAATAATGGAATAAGAAAGTAAAAATAATGAATACTTGCTAAAAAAAACACTTGCAGCTTCAACATATATTATTATAATTTTTTTGCAAAAATACTGAACATATTTGTAGTATTATAAACAAATATTCTCAAATTTTGCAGACTTTTCTGCAATTATTAAAAATAATTGCAACCATAACATCAATTATTTATAATATTTGCATAAAAAAGTAAAAATATTCATAATATTTACATTAGATTTTTTAATGCATAAGTTGACACTATTTAAAGTTTTTTATGTAAGTATTCTCAATATTTGCATATTTTTCTGCAGATATTGATAATACATGCAGAAATATTGCAAATATTGGAATATTTACATAATTTTATGCATGTATTTTCACTAATTGCAGTTTTTAATGCACATATTTGAAAATATTCTCAGTAAATGCAGTTTTTATTCATGTATTCTTAATTATGAAGATAAAATTCATCTTCCTAATGCAATATATTGAAATTAACAATTGCAGAGAAAAATTCCTACAGAAATGCATATTTATATATAAAAATTTCCAATATTTGCTGACTTTTCTGCAATTATTCTGAATATTTTATCAAGTACATCTCTCAACAAAATGTCTTTCAATCACAGAATAAAAGCATACCTAACCCATAAATTTTGACAGTAATGTTATTATTTGCTAACCAATGGCGATCAATAGTAAACTTACTGAGTAATTAACAATGGCGTTAGTGAAATGGATCCAGATATATAAACGTGTAAACCACAATCTAGGATCGAACGAGATGTGATTCTTTTTGGGTTAGGACATAAATAATAAAAATGAATTAATGAGAAAAATTTGAACAAAAAAATAGAAGGAAAATGATTGTTAGTATCGCCTATCATGTTAGGTACTCAACTGCCTATTTTCCCCAAATTCACTATAGCAGGAAATTCTTTCAGTTTATATTGCATATAACGCAAAATAGTGATAGACACAATCCTGCATTTACATAACAATATCAACTAAACAAAGAAAGGCTAAATAGTATCATCTTTCGCAACAAAGTTTGTATATAATATCCGATCTGTGTTTTAAATGACAATTATTTTCTTTGATTGAAAAAGTTCAGTGAATGAATTAGAATATAATACAGACTATTTAAACTTATGCAAACAAAGGACAAACGATACACAGACTATAACAAAGTTTCTCGATTCGATCAGATAAAATAATATGAAATTTAACTAAGATGATTTACTATTTAATCCCAATTTAGAGCTCACAATGCTTTCATATCATCTGAATGTAATGACCATGAATTGATTAACATAGCCTTGGAGGAGAAAGACCATTGTTCTTGCAGGCAGAAATTCAAGTGAAGGTCATTTTCGGCCCAGTTCACCAGAGAATGGCAAAGGATCGTCAGAGTTGGTGGCTGGAGTTAGTAGGGAGGTGTCAGGTACTGTAGGGGATGGAGACATGGTCTGAGGTGGTAGCTATTTATGTGTATCAGTGTGTGCATGTGTGCACGAGCACACCTGATACGGCCAAATTATGGGTCTGTGTTGAGTGGTATCAATTTGCAGTGCACTATTAGTGGAAGTGGGTTTGAAGTGGGTCTGTTATGTGTGTTGAACTGGGCAATAGAAGGTGTTTGGGCCTGGTTGAATTGAGTTGTAAATATGGCTGGATATGTGTATATATAGGGGTGAACAGGTATTGTAAAAAAGTGTGAAGAAAAATCTGAAATAAAATTGCATTGTGTTCTCTGCTAATTCTCTTGATATGTTGCCGATAGTAATTCATCTTCATTCTTTATCCAGTTCAACTCTCTTATCATTTTTGATGCTTTAATATTGATCTTGCAATATCCTGTTAGTATACTTCTGTTCTTAGTTGTTCCATATCTCTGTGCATTTATTTCATTATGCTATTATATGATCATTGTTACTCATTTGCAACTTAATTCTTGTTCTTGAATCTGATACTTAATATTTCTTTTTGATCTATAATTTTTATCTTAGTTATCTTCATTTTATCAATATTTCTATGTTCTCATATATTTGTCAGTTGCCAATCTTGTAATACTTCAATATCCTATAATCTCTTCTATGTTAAATAATTGGATCGTTTGTGCTTATCTTCTCAATTTCTTTGCTAATTTCTGTAAATTGATTCTATGTTCATCTATATTTGTCAATGGCCATTCTTGCTTATATTTTCAATAGCATACAATCTCTTTTGTGTTGATAATTGAAATAGTGCAATTTCTGTTATAATCTCAATCTTTCCTTTCTTGTTATATTTGGTAACAGTTTTATTTCTTGATAATAGAGATTCGATTGTATATATCTTACTTGCATTTGGTATAGAAATCTGCAAACTGTCAATTCATATTTCTTTATCTTTGTTTTTTTAAAATGATCTGCAGATTCAATCATAAATTCTTGGTTCATATTAATACATTGTTTATTCTCTATCACAAGTATAAACCCATACTGTCAATTCTTGATTCATCTTATCATTTGCACCATAATTCATCTTTTAAACTTCCTATTTCTTGCTGTGTACATAAGAACTGTGCACACTTTCTTGTATTAGGGTGTCTGCCTGGTATCAGTTCTCCCTCTTCCTCCTAAAATATCATATAATTTCATTCTTTTGTCAATAAATTTCATCACCTCAGCACTCTGTAAACACAAAAACCAATCTATCTTCATTTTCTTTGTCAAAATTATCCATCAACCCATCAAGAAGTGTAACCCAAGAGCATGGAAAAGGGTGTAGATCAATCTTCATCTTACAAATTGGTATCAGAGCCACAAACTGGGGAAACCTCTGACAACCAGTCAGGTCCTACCCTCACCACCTTCTCTTTCCAAATCTTCCCTCAGAATCAAGATCTTTGGGCAAGGCAGGATGTCGTTAATAACAGAACTACTCTCTTTTTAAGGAATTTGGAGCACACTACCCAAAATTTGGATCTTACTACCCAAAGGCTGGAGCAATCTCATTGGAAATTGGAGCAGTTAAATCAAGATTTGAATACAAAATTCGATGGCATGCACATTCTACTCACCACTTTAGTTCATGATGTTCAGCAGATCAAGAATTAGCCTCTAGTGATACTCGGCAACCACACATGTATACCTATGAACTTCCTACTCCTCAACCACCTCTTGCACCACCACAGGATCCAAATCCATACCCTGTATATCCTATGCCAGCAATCCACCCACCAGGTACACCTCCAGCACATTATCAAGAACCATATGTTCCAAATCCCTACCCAATGCATATGCCTATATATCCTCAGCCAACACCTCCACCTCCTCCAAGAATGCCTGCAAACCCTCCAATAAATCATCAAATTCCCCAAAATCATCCTCAAGAACCTTATCAAAATTTTCATCATCCCAACCCTTACCCAAGAAACACACCTTTGACAACCCTAAAACTAGACTATCCAGTGTTCTCTAATGAAGGGAGAGTGATAGATTGGTTGAGACAGGTTGAGCAATACTTCAGATTTCATCAATAGATGAAATATTTTGGGTGGATATGTGTTCATTTTATCTCAAGAAGGAGCCAATGCGATGGTATAACTGGTATACAAAGAATGTGCAAAATCATAGGTCATGGCAGGTATTCAAGGAAGAAATTATGGTTAGATTTAATCCCGAGGATATGGAGAGACCGCATGAATCATTAGCAGGTCTGATGCAAACCACCGCTGTAAAGAAAAGCACCAAGAGCCTTGCTGCTAACCCCATCACTCTAAGAACTAACACCGCAAATTCCTCCCAGTATCCTAAAAACTCTCCTAACACTAATCCCAATCCCATTACAAATCCCGGAGGCACCCAACTAGAAGCTTTGGCCAGGAGTAAACCATTACATGAGGAAGACTGTTCAGAAGATGATGAGTTCCATGATATGTCTGGGTTTGAAACTAAAGTTGAGGAAACTCCATCTTTATCCAATATTAAATTCAAGGGAAATATTCAAGTGGTAGCAAATGGAGAGGAGCTATCTAGGTCTGAAATGTGTAATGATGTGGTGTTCAAGTGTCGGGGGTGTACTATGCATGTTAATCTTCTCCTGTTTCCTCTTGAAGTATGTCAGGAGGTATTGGGAGCTCAAGGAATAAAGAGCTTGGGTGAAGTCAACCTTAACCTGGAACAATTACAGGGACAATTGGCCATGATGTTGTGCTTTCAAGTTGCTGCTAGAGAAAAGCCTATCTCTCCTATGCCCTCAAAAATTGAAGAAACTATTTTCATATTTGATCCCAGTGGCGGCTCATTATCTGGTGTAGTGAAGTTGAAGTGTTTAAATTGAATGGTGCATAAAAAATTTTAATTAAAAAGGATAGGTTGATCATCAAACCTTGAGGACATGGTCATTCTTGAAGGGAAAGGGAGATGCAAAGACCATGAATTGATTGCGATAGTCTTGGAGGAGAAAGACCATTGTTCTTGTAGGCAGAAATTCAAGTAAAGGTCATTTTCGGCCCAGTTCACCAGAGAATGGCAAAGGATCGTCAAAGTTGGTGGCTGGAGTTAGTAAGGAGGTGTCAGGTACTATATGGGATGGAGACATGGCCTGAGGTGGTAGCTACTTATGTGTATCGGTGTGTGCATGTGTCCACGAGCACACCTGATACAGCAAATTATGGGTCTGTGTTGAGTGGTATCAATTTGTAGTGCACTATTAGTGGAAGTGGGTTTGAAGTGGGTCTGTTATGTGTGTTGAACTGGGCAATAGAAGGTGTTTGGGCCTGGTTGAATTGAGTTGTAAATATGGCTGGATATGTGTATATATATGGGTGAACAGGTATTGTAAAAAAGTGTGAAGAAAAAACTGAAATAAAATTGCATTGTGTTCTCTGCTAATTCTCTTGATATGTTGCCGATAGTAATTCATCTTCATTCTTTATCTAGTTCAACTCTCTTATCATTTTTGATGCTTTAATATTGATCTTGCAATATCCTGTTAGTATACTTCTGTTCTTAGTTGTTCCATATCTCTGTGCATTTATTTCATTATGCTATTATATGATCACTGTTGCTCATTTGCAACTTAATTCTTGTTCTTGAATCTGATACTTAATATTTCTTTTTGGTCTATAATTATTATCCTGGTTATCTTCATTTTATCAATATTTCGTTGTTCTCATATATTTGTCGGTTGCCAATCTTGTAATACTTCAATATCCTATAATCTCTTCTTTGTTAAATAATTGGATCGTTTGTGCTTATCTTCTCAATTGCTTTGCTAATTTCTGTAAATTGATTCTCTATTCATCTATATTTATCAATGGCCATTCTTGCTTATATTTTCAATAGCATACAATCTCTTTTGTGTTGATAATTGAAATAGTGCAATTTCTATTATAATCTCAATCTTCCCTTTCTTGTTATAGTTGGTAACAGTTTTATTTCTTGATAACAAAGATTCGATTGTATATATCTTACTTGCATTTGGTATAGGAATCTGCAATCTGTCGGTTCATATTTCTTTATCTTTGTTTTTTTAAATGATCTGCAGATTCAATCATAAATTCTTGGTTCATATTAATACATTGTTTATTCTCTATCACAAGTATAAACCCATACTGTCAATTCTTGATTCATCATATCATTTGCACCATAATTCATCTTTTAAACTTCCTATTTCTTATTGTGTACATAAGAATTGTGCACACTTTCTTGTATTAGGGTGTCTGCCTAGTATCAGTTCTCCCTCTTCCTCCTAAAAATATCATATAATTTCATTCTTTTGTCAATAAATTTCATCACCTCAGCACTCTGTAAACACAAAAACCAATCTATCTTCATTTTCTTTGTCAAAATTATCCATCAACCCATCAAGAAGTGTAACCCGAGAGCATGGAAACTTTAAATTTTGACTAAGAAAATCTACTGATTAAATCCTGATTTAGAGCTCAGAATGCTTTCATACCATCTGAAATTCCAGATTCACGTGGTAGAAATCCAAATCACCACAAACCAAATTTCTTCTTTGCTTAACAACATGGCATCAACGCCTTTTTTTAAAGAAAAAATTAAAGAAATGTCGGGAAAATACAAAGAGAAATGAAACCCTACACAGACGTCATCCACCACGAATGGATGAGATGACTATTAGAGCAGTATGGTAAGTATTTATATGAAACTACAGATTTAGTATCAGAATGTGGCCTTATGTTGGAAGGATCCAGCCTGTCGCTCTTATATTCATAAATGGACCGGAGTATGTTAGTTACATTTTCAGCTCAAAGTTCCCCCTTGTGTTAACGTAAAAATCGACGCTAACACCCCGGTGTGAGTATTAGTAATGTGAAAGCACCACCCGTTGGTACGGGAACAGAATGTAAGCATAGAATAGCAGAAAAGTAAAGAGACAACAGTTTTATAGTGGTTCGGCTTGAAATTAAGCCTACGTCCACTTTATCTTCTTTATCACGGATTCGATTATAAGTTTTACAACAATTCCTTGATTACAATATGATTTCAACACAATTGAGGCGAGTAGCTAAAACTTCGATGTAGAAGAGCTCTTTGAATTCATGCTGAATGTGTTAGATCTCCTCTTGAAGTTTGTTGAAGCGTCTTTCATGTTTGAAGTGTTGGATGAGTTGAGAAAACAGTAGAGTATAGGTGTTCCAGAAGTGAGCCAAAAGTCCTTTTGAAGTTGGAGTAGGTGTAGTATTTATAGGGAGAATCTGGAGTTAGGTCGTAGGTTGTGAGCGACCTAAGGGTAGGTCGTAGGTCGTGGGTGACCTAGTGGGCATGGTTTGCGGCTTAACGGGGGAGTACTTGATCTGTCTGAACGAGGTGATAAGTTGTAGGTCGTGAGCGACCTACAGAGTAGTCGGCGACCTAACTATGTTGAGATACCTGGTGGAGCGACCTAAGTTGGTTCGACCTATGCTAGGTCGCTTGGTTGTTAAGTCGCTGGGCCTCTAGGTCGCTAGGTCACTGAAGCTTTAGGTCGCTAAGTCGCTTGTGAAGTTAGGTCGCTGGGGTCGTTCCATCCTTTAGGTCGCTAGGTCGCTCCATCCTTTGGGTCGTTAGGTCGCTAGTGAAGTTAGGTCGCTAGGTCGCTAGAGTTTTAGGTCACTTCAAAAAGAGGAGTTAACACTTGACCCTCGAAGTACAGGCCTATGTCATAGGTCGTGTGCTTTGATCTAACTCTGCTAGGTCGTGAGCGACCTAAAACATGTGCTAACTCGCGTGCCCATTCGCCTTCTTCTCTTTGCCCCATATAAATTGCTAGGTCGCTGCTTCTTCCTTACTTAACTGCTTTGATTTCCCGCTCTTCCATTAACGAATCTTCAAGCTTCCAAAGGCGAATTCAACCTATCCAGTCGTCAATTCACCTTTACCATCATATTGCGTAAGTAAACTCAATCTTTATCCAACCATGATCGCCGCCAAATCGTGAATCCCCATCCTCTGACCCCAGTCCAACTCTGTACGTTGCATTTCTCTTTCGAATCGTGTTGTGATCGATTTCCGATCGCCATTAGTTATGTTGTTGTTGTGATTCACGAAAGCACAGCAATGAGTTGGATCTATGATAGATCGGAGATGTTTTGAATCGGTTTTCGGGTGATTTGGTGGTATGAGGAGATAATGGATTTCACGAAGAGGATGATGGATTTCATTGTGTAGGTGATAACAGGTTATCGGGTTAACAGTTAACGAGATAGCGAGCTGTTGAGTGGAGAAGAAGTTAGCGATTTAATAGATCTGAGCGACTTAAAAACCTTCACGACCTAAAAAACCTGGCCGACCTAACGGACCAACCGACCTAAGAATTCTCACGACTTAAGGAAAGCTAAACGACCTTTGAATCTGCGACTTAATCTTTAGGTCGCGTAAGCGACCTAGTACTTAACCAAATTTGCACTGCCTTTACTTGAAGTCTCATGCCTTGAACTCCTTGACTTGAACAATGCGACCTAAGCAAGTTCGACTTATGTTAAGTCGTTTGAGCACAAACTGGACGACCTAAAGAATCCGACCTATGCTAGGTCGCTTGAAAACAGTCTGGACGACCTAGGACTTGTAAAATTCTGAAAGGACTTGACTAAACTGCTTAAACTTTGAACTATTTGAACTTTGTTGCACTTCCTTACCGATTATACTAACTTTTAAGCTAACAACCTGTTAAACACAACATTTGCAGAAAACTAGGGCGAATATACTGCCATTGATTTCCCACATCGAATGACAGATTAGTCGATAAAGAATAATCAACTTAAATGAACTATGCGAATGAAATGCTGTGAATCAACAAGTTCAAGTGAAGTATTAAAGCAAAGCTAAAAATAATCAACTAAAGCTGATTAGTTTGCATCAACACTGTACTTGGGCTTAAAATAACAAGTCCTGAAACTTTATAATTGACAAACGTCAACTAATTTGATTCCAGTTATATTTGCTTGTCATTTTACTAGTTTTGCGCAACACTTCACACTTTTAGGAAACGTGCACCTTCATATTTGAATATCCAGTTCCTTGTGTAGAATGACTTCTCAACAAGAAGAAATAGAGCAAGTTGGAGAGGCTTTTCCGGTCGCTAACCCGTTGAATGGTCCTCCAGAAAGAACTTCGACCACCTTGAATCACAAAGCTTTCAGTTAGTTGTGCATTCAGTTCGGTATTGCCAAAGCAGACGCTTTGTTTCCTGGAGTAAACGATACTGCTGACAGGCCACCTCTTGGTTTTGTCGCAGTTAATCGTCAGATGTGCTTAAGTGGAGCTATTCCTCCCTTTAATGGTTTTCTTCGACAGCTTCTTCTTCGATTAACTATCTCTCCCTTCCAGCTACACCCCAATGGTTATGCCATCTTGATGGGGTTGTGTGTGCTGTTCAGGAGGACGCTCGACCGTCTTCCAAGTTTTGAAGAGATCTGCTACTTGTGCACATTTGCAAAGAATAAAGACCATCCCTCTATTATACTTGTGAGGGGCACGCGGAACCAGAAACTGATTCTAGACTTGCCTGAGAGTGTACACGGATTTTTATGTCAATTCTTCTTCGTTCGCCGCCCCCCAGAGTTCTATGCTGTCTGGAGGATCGGAAGTAAGATTGCTTATCTCTGCTCACTTCATTTTTCTGATTTTCTTGAAACTTGAATTGTCAAGTACTGAACTTCATTCTTTACTTCTGTAGCACTTCCTCCTCCGCTTGGAGATCCCAGCCACAAGCCCACCTTTGAAACAATAAGTGTTGTGGCTGCTGAAGAGAGAAGCATTAAATTTTTGTTGAAAGACGAGTTTTTGCATCAGTTCGGACTTTTACACTCCTCTCGATCTACTCAAATTCACGAAGTTTCTAGTTCTGAGACTGAAACATTAGTTGCCTTGGTTTCTACCGAGGAAGTCGTATCGAAGGAGCTCGACACAGGGGCTTTGTTAGTGAAATGTTCCACCCCCGCCGATGTCGCAGGGTCGTCTGGCAAGCTCACACTCTCCCCGGTAATCGAAGAAGAAGAACCTCCTCAACACTCCGGGAAAGCTGATGATAAAGGAGTTGAGAGAAAGAGTCCCGCTAAGCTTGACGGTGACGACACTTTTGAGGGATTGGGTGATTTAATAATTACTTCACAGGAGCTCTTCAAAGACGACAATTACACAACTAAAGTTACATCTCCTGCAGTTGAGGTGACATCTGCCTTGCAGCAAACTTCGTCAGCCCAAAAGTTGACTCCTGCTTCAAAATCTGTCATCACTCCCCAACCAAAGAGTGATTTGTAGTTTGACGCGCGTAGCTTGCACATCACACACACTTAGGATTTTTGTCACTTATACGCACTTAGCTTCTTTACTTCGAAGATTTTTAAGACTTGTCTTTTTCACTTTCAGGTTCTCCGATGGGGCGAAGTAGCTCATATTATGACGACTTCCAGC
The DNA here is from genome assembly GCA_030737815.1 of Allium fistulosum. Taxonomy (NCBI): domain Eukaryota; kingdom Viridiplantae; phylum Streptophyta; class Magnoliopsida; order Asparagales; family Amaryllidaceae; genus Allium; species Allium fistulosum. The sequence goes on from CM060905.1 coordinate 672,881,926, forward strand.
ACTATGGAAAGCGTGGCACTTATGACGCCAAGCGTTATCTCCCTGCCCCGAGGGAAACCGATGAAGAAAGAGCTGCCAGAAAAGCTCGTGAAAGACAAACTTACGAGGAGTGGCAAAGAGGAAGGGATGATGACTCCCACAAGAGAAAATCTTATGATGTTAAAGGGAAAGGTCATATTGCTGAAGATCCGAGCAAACGGGCCAAACTTAGTGAAAAACCGGCGTCTGCAATTTCTGAAAAGACCACTGCTCCTATCTCTCTTGACATCCCCTCCGGTTCTCCTGCTCTTCCGAAAACTGACATTCAGACGATTATTAACAGGCATCGGTATCAAGTCAGGGATGCTCCGCCTACACTCCAAAGCCGATTCCCAAATTGGTGCTTAAGAGGAGTACGCTTTGACTTGGATTTGGTTCCTATTGATAAGCAGGCTATGCTAAGGAATCTTGACGCTGGTAAGCTTGACATCGAGAGAATGTCTGGATGGCAAAAGCTGGTTGACGAGCTTCAAAGGGTTAATCATATGAATCTCGAAGCCATGTTAACCATGGAAAATGATCATTCTGAATGGAAGAAAGTTCTTAAACAGCACGATACAGAGATGAAGAGCATTGCCGATCATAATGAGGAGCTCGAGGCTAAAGTTAAGAAACTTGAAAACGATCTTGCCGCCTCTTCCACCTCTTTTACTCAAAAGGAAGAGGTACTTCAAAAGCAAGTACGGGATGCTCATGCCAGTCAACGAGAAGCTGAGGCTAGATATGAGGCACAGGAGAAAATTGTAGAGAGTTACCGCACTGATGTTGCTCGGTTGCAAGAAAAAACTAGCTCCCAAGGCATGGAGATTGAAAGGTTAAAAGCTCGACTTTCAAAAGTAGAAAAAGAGCATGATGAGGCATTTGCCGGCCAAGTTGCAGCCGAAGAATCTCATGAGGCAACTAAAGCCAATATCAGCTCTACTTTATTTGATTTTTACTTGCACAACGTCCTGGGGCGTGGTAGTCTCTTATTTTTGGGCCCTAAGTATGAGATTACTTTGGCTGAAGTGTGGGAAGCCGTACTTGATATGTTTGGAGGTGCTGGCTATGAAGAGGCAGATCTTGAGGTGCTCTATCTGGATGATGAGGCACGTACTGCCCTTGCCAGGGGAAAAGAGCAGCTTGCTAAAGAGTGTGCTGGAATAGCAGAAGGAGAACATTTAGGGGAGATACCTTCGACCGATCCCACTCAACCTTCAGTTCCGGCTGACATTGATATCATCGGCTCCAGTTCCCATTCCTCGCCTCCTGCTAAAGCTGACATTGAAATTGCAATTGCTCATACTTGAAGATGAGGCTCAAGAAAGCGCTGAAGCACAAGACTTTGAAGTTGATGTGATAAAACCAACTTCCCCAGGTAACTTCATCGTTGAATCAAGTTGAGTAGACTACTCATTCGCTTCAGCTGAGCTTGATGAATTTCTTGCTTATTACTCAAGTCTTGATGAGTCAATATCTTCTCTTTTTTCGGAGAATACTGATTTTAACTTTTCTTCTTCTGTAGCGGAAACACTGAATGCTGCTCAAACTTCTCCTCCTCCATCTGTTCCTCCTCCATCCCTTCAAATCACTCCTACTTCTCAGCCGAGATCGCAGGAAGAACAAATAGGAGCCCTTCAAGGCTTGGACGATCCACCTGCTTCGCAAGAGCAGAAGGCTGGGGAACTTGAAGAAGGTGAAAAGACTCCGGAGCAAATTATTACTGACGACACAAAGTTGTCCGAACTCATCACTCCGGGCAGCGAATCTTCTTCAAGGAAGAAAGGTAAGCGCACAACTTCGAAGAAGAGAAGGAAAAGCACTTCTGCTACTGGAGAGGAAGCGGAAGTTGACCCAGCCATACCTCCTTCTCCTTCTTCCCCGACCCGTCAACGCCGGCTTCAGAAATAATCATCAAGCCGGGCAAGAGCTCCAAAGGTGGTGGGAAGAAGGAGTGATGAACTTGACTTTACACTTCTTGTTTTGCTTTTTTGCTTTTTGCATGTATTGACCGAAGATTGTGCGGGTACCGGTCCCCGCTTGAATCCTGCATATGTACAAAAACTTTATAGTATGGAATAAAATGGTTCTTTTTACTTGTACAATTTCTTGCCAGTATATGTGTGAATGCATTTATTCCTTGTTTTTGCACAAGTTTTTTTATTTACTTTATATGATACTGCAGTGAGCTCGTGGTATGATGTTTGAGCGTTGCTTTTATTAATTTAGCTATATGCCCCCATACCACGGCTTACTGCAATATTCTAAAAAGGCTTATACTCTTATTTTAGAGAATAATTCTTCCATTTTGAGGAAATATTATTCTGCTTTTAATAGAGTACGCTTTGTATCAAAGAAGTTTTTCTTTCTCTCTCTTTTTAAAGAACACTTCAACTTTCGGGGATGATCACTTTTACTTGTTGAAAAGTGGATTCCCCTACGCAGTGAAGCGGGATTCTGAAGAATGCTTTGATTTATTTGTCAGAAAGTTATAGTTCATCGTTGAATGGGTCCACGGGACAGACGTCAGCTGTTTTATCGGATATTTGTTTGTACAAATAATCATAAGTATTCAGCTGCGGCCTGGAACCTTCTTTTTGAGAAGGTTCCCCTTTGGTGGTTCCATCGATGAAGTTTTTAGATGTGCCTTGTTAAAGGGCTTCTCTTGTTTAGTGCTTCTGAAGAAGGCTCTGTGCCTCCGAGGAGGGCTTCTTAATTTGTGCCTCAGGAGAGGGCTTGTTTGATATGCCTTTGGGAAGGGCTTTTTGTTGTGCCTTGGGAGAGGGCTCCTCCGAAGAGTTGTGCCTCCGAAGAGGGCTTGTGCCTCGTTAGAGGGATTTTGTTTGGCACTTCAACTTGGTGAAGTGTGCCTCCGAAGAGGGCTTTTGTTTGGCACTTCAACTTGGTGAAGTGTGCCTCCGAAGAGGGCTTTTGTTTGGCACTTCAACTTGGTGAAGTGTGCCTCCGAAGAGGGCTTTTGCCTCCGAAGAGGGCTTTGTTTGTTTTGCCTGAAAGTTACTTTCTCACAGTTAAATGGTCCCACGGAGCAGACGCAAGCTACCCGATTGGATGTTCGTTTGCACAAACGATCATAATCAAGTAACAAGGGCCTGGAACCTTCTATCTTGGGAAGGTGCTCCCTTGGGTGGTCCCACCAACATTCTTGGGCGAGGGAAGCATTTCGATTTGGGCATGCCTCGTTGGAGGGCTTTTGCCTCCGAAGAGGACTCCTCCGAAGAGTTGTGCCTCCGAAGAGGGCTTGTGCCTCGTTAGAGGGATTTTGCCTCATTGGAGGTCTTTGTTTGTGTGCTAGGAAGTTTGCATCTCACAGTTAAGTAGGTCCACGGGGCAGACGTAAGCTTCCCGACTGGATGTTCGTTTGCACAAACGATCGCAATCAAGTAATCAAGGGCCTGGAACCTTCTATCTTGGAAAGGTGCCCCCTTGGGTGGTTCCACCAACATTCTTGGGTGAGAAACAAGATTCCATTTCGGCTGTTTTTTTCTGCTTATCCGTGCCTTTGCATCAACTGTCGTCGGGCGATTCCTCGTTATCATTCTCAATTTTATACTCTTTTCTTTGACAAGCTGTTTGATTTTTTCGGAAAAGTGTATTTCGTGGTTGAGTGAATCCACGGGCAGACGCAAGCCACTTAACCGGATGTCTGTTTGAACAAACGATCATAGTCAGTTAGCAAGGGCCTGGTGCCTTCCTTTTGGGAAGGTGCCCCTTTGGTGGAATCACCAACCGTTTGTAGGAATTGAGTCTGGAATTTTTGTGGCTTGACATTTGTTCGTTGAGTGATTTATGGGAATCGCTTGGGTTTGTGACGTGTTGAATAGGTAAATTTTGCTTTGATTGCCTGTAATATTAAATCGATATTTTAGGAACATATTTAAGATATTTGCACATCGAAATAAGATAGGCAATTTAAAATAGTAAAAGACACAAGATTTATAGTTCTTTATTATTGATTCGCACTGATTTCTCAGTAGTTTACAATACAAGAGTTATACATCCATCATCAAGCATTGCTTAAATTTGTAAAATATGGACGCAAGTGATTGTTGTTCCAGAATCTCGGGATTGAATTTCCATTTCCACTGGGTTCATAGTTTTGGATCCATATGCCAAAGAGAATGAAAGGTTCCCAGTTGCAGTTTTATGGGTAGTTAGCGTTCGTCCCAACTTCTGCCTGCTGGGTGAGGACCCCCTGTGACAACATTAATGACAAGCTTCTCAGATTCCTGCGCTACAGTCTTGTTGCCTGAGCCGGATTGATGAGTAGGAAGTTGTTGCCTCTGAGTGAATGAGGTTGGGTCGACTTTGTTTTTCTTCACATATTGTTGCAGTTTATTCTGTTTCAGCAACTCTTCAATCACGTTCTTTAACCGGAGACATTGGTTGGTGTCATGGCCAGGTTGATTGTGAAATCGACAGAATTTCCCATTATGCACTGCACCTCTCCCCATCTCAGGTTGTTTGGGATACTTGACAACATCCTTTGTTGCGAAGAAGATATTTTCCGGTGTATCGGTTAAGGGAGTAAAATCTGAAGGATTAAAGCGGCAAGGTTTCTTCTAATTTCTCTGCTTCTTTCCTCCGTCATTTTCCCTTTTCTGGTTTCCAGGTTCTCTCTTGTTAGAAGCAACATCGTTATTCTTAACTTCGGTGACAACTACACTCGCTGGTGCAGAAAGGCTTTCTAGGCGCATGAATTCGTCAGCCTTTTTATAAAACTTCTCAAGTGAATTCGGTTCCTTCATTTTTAACCATTTTCTGAATTCTCTTGATTTGTCGATGGCTCGCATCAAGTAAGTCAGGATCGTATGGGGTTCTGCATTATCCACTTCGGCCAAGGCTATGTTAAAACGGTTCAAGAAAGATTTGATAGATTCTCCAGGAGCTTGTTCAAAGTTAGATAGTGACTGTTAACGCTAAATAGTATAACGCTAACACCCTGGTGTCTGGAGTTATCTAGTGAAAGCACCACCCGTCTACACGGGAACTAAAAGTAAACAGAAAAAGAGAAAAACAGTAAAAGAGACAGTGATTTTTATAGTGGTTCGGCCTAAAGTTAAGCCTACATCCACTTTACATCCTTCATTATGTTCTTTGAGCACACTTTTACAAGATTACAACACTTTTACAACATAATTTCTCGATTACAACACCTTTACAACACTTTTCAATGATTACAACACAATCGAAGCAAGAGATTAGAACTTTGATGATGGATTGCTCTTTGGATCCGTGTTGGATGAAGTAGAACTGTTGATGATGAATCTTCGATGATTGAAGTGTTGTAGTTGTCCCAAAAAATGGCAGAGTATCGGCGCTTCAGAGAATGATCCAAAAGTCCCCCTCAAGTTGGAGTTATGGCTGTATTTATAAGGGTGATTCTGGGCGGAATTCAGTCTCCATGTGTTAAATCGTGGACGACCTAAGGTAGGTCGTAGGTCGGCGATGATATAAGAGATGGGATGGGATCCGACTTATTCTGATTGCCTTTGATTCTTTTCTTGAGCGAGTCATTAGGTCGTGAGCGACCTAAGATAGGTCGTGAACGACCTAAGATAGGTCGTGTAACTTTCATCTGCTTTAGCTCGTTAGGTTGTTGCATTCCTTAAGTCGTTAGCTTCTTGGATCGTGGCATATCTTAGGTCGGTAGCTTCTTAAGTCAGTATTCTTTTTAGGTCGGTATGCTTTTTAGGTCGGCAGCTTCTTAGGTCGATATGCTTTTTAGGTCGGTATGTTTTTAGGTCGGAGAGTGTTAGATCGGAGGAAGTTAGGTCGGAGGAAGTTAGGTCGGAGGGAGTTAGGTCGTTCCTCAGTAGCAAATAGCGGGGGTGTTCCCCCCGCACCCCCACCTTAGGGGGTTGCCACCCCCCTGGACCCCCCCTCCATAGGGGATCTTTTTTGAACAAACAGTCAGCAGGACTTTCTCTGTTGAGATGTTGAATTGACCATTCTTCGAGATGAATTATCTTTGGCTTCTCGATCGATTTTGTGGTATCACGGCCATGCTAAAAGGCAAAGTAACAGTGACATCATATCCTTAACCTTTGAAGCATACAACCTGAACTGATCCTTGAATTTTTGGGTTAAGTCGGAGAATTGATCTATGGACCGAACTGGTAGCTTTGTGAACCAAAGTAGAGCCACTCCTTCCAAGTACACTGGAAAGTATCGGCACTTAATCTCATCTGATGCTCTTGCACCGGTCATATGCCAATCATACTTATATAGGAAATGATTAGGGTCACTTGTCCCCTTATAGGCCGGGATAGCAGGAGGTACAAATTTCTTTGGAAATTCTGCCTTCAAGATCCTTTTAGTAAACGGAGTTTTGCTTGGAGAAAATCCCCAGTCGCTCTCATTTTCTTCCCTCTGCATGCTCTCTTTCATGATTCGGTGAACCATCCCTGATAGGTACTCCTTATTGTTCAGAGGCATCGCCGGGCAAATATTCGTGAAAAGTTGGCTGCGGCCTTGAACCTTCAGCTTGGAAAGGTGGCGCTTCGGCAAAGGTTGTTTCATTGTTTTCCGATTGTCGATTTTCCCCAAGCAGAGCGTTTAATTTGTCCATCATCAAAGCGTTTTGAGCTTTAATTTGTTGGTATAATCCAGACACTGCATCATCTAATTCAGCCCTCATGACTCCAACGGTAGGAGTAGCCTGGTTTGCTGTTGGGGAAGCGGAGGTCCCTTCATGAGCATTTCCGGATCTGGTTGATCTACCCTTTCTTCCCGGAGCCATTATTTCAGAAAGACTTCTGGTCTTTAGAGAGATTCTTTCTGCAAATCTTTGCGAAGCAATGGTGAGAACACTCCTGAGTTCAATTCTCAGTGAAAGCACCAAAAATATTAACATAAAAATCGACGCTAACACCCCGGTGTGAGTATTAGTAATGTGAAAGCACCACCCGTTGGTACGGGAACAGAATGTAAGCATAAAATAGCAGAAAAGTAAAGAGACAGCAGTTTTATAGTGGTTCGGCTTGAAATTAAGCCTACGTCCACTTTATCTTCTTTATCACGGATTCGATTACAAGTTTTACAACAATTCCTCGATTACAATATGATTTCAACACAATTGAGACGAGTAGCTAAAACTTCGATGTAGAAGAGCTCTTTGAATTCATGCTGAATGTGTTAGATCTCCTCTTGAAGTTTGTTGAAGCGTCTTTCATGTTTGAAGTGTTGGATGAGTCGAGAAAAGAGCAGAGTATAGGCGTTCCAGAAGTGAGCCAAAAGTCCTTTTGAAGTTGGAGTAGGTGTAGTATTTATAGGGAGAATCTGGAGTTAGGTCGTAGGTCGTGAGCGACCTAAGGGTAGGTCGTAGGTCGTGGGCGACCTAGTGGGCATGGTTTGCGGATTAACAGGAAAGTACTTGATCTGTCTAAACGAGGTGATAAGTTGTAGGTCGTGAGCGACCTATAGAGTAGTCGGCGACCTAACTGTGTTGAGATATCTGGTGGAGCGACTTAAGTTGGTTCGACCTATGCTAGGTCGCTTGGTTGTTAAGTCGCCGGGCCTCTAGGTCGCTAGGTCACCGAAGCTTTAGGTCGCTAAGTCGCTGGTGAAGTTAGGTCGCTGGGGTCGTTCCATCCTTTAGGTTGATAGGTCGCTCCATCCTTTAGGTCGTTAGGTCGCTAGAGTTTTAGGTCGTTAGGTCGCTAGGTCGCTAGAGTTTTAAGTCGCTTCAAAAAGAGGAGTTAACACCTTGCATATAGGTATCTCTACCTCTGTTATGTTCTCAAACCAAATAAAATTGAAAGTAAGCCACATCCTTGTTGTCAACCTTTTGAAAATTACACGATGGCTTCCTACAAAGACAGAAATTTGATTTTCTTTTTTCCAAAATGTAAAGTATACCAATGAAGGAATTCAGAGTGCATTTGCCAACAATTTTCAACCGTTAACGTGTGCGTACGCGCCAGATGCGTCTGACGTAGGTTTACAAAATTCACCATTTGAACCAACCGTTGAAAAATCAGTGGTTAGTTTCAAACGGTTTAGACGCATCCGATGTAACTTCATTTTCGACCTCTTTCGTGCTTATTTTCCGTGCTTTTTCCGTGTGCCCTTTTTTTATACTAGAACGCACTTTCATTTCGCGAATCATTCCCTTTTCATGCTCATTTCCCGTGCCTCTTTCGTATATAAGAGTGCATTATCATTTTGCAAATCGTTCCCCTTTCAAGTCTCTTCGTGTGCCCCTTTCGTATACAAGAACGGATTCTCGTTTCTCAAATCATTCCTCTTTCTCCTATGTCATTTTTGTGTGCCCATTTTGTGTCAGATAAGAACGCACAATTACTTGAAATTTGGTAATTTGATGTGTGGTTCCTCTTAGATTTCAGGTTGTGGTGTAGGATTTGATAAAACTCAGATTCAAGTATAATAGCATTTTTGTTCATAAAACCTAAATGTACAAGAGATGCATGTGACCTTAGTTTGACTTTTTGTATGTGCTATGCCATTTTAAAATGATGTTAATTACATGTAATCACGGGAAATTCAGTTATGCAATATACAAATTAAAAAAATATTAATGACAAGTCCATTTATTCTATACTTCTCGAAAAATATAAAAAATAGTTGAGCTCAAATCTCTTATCCTCAATTAATCATGTTAACCAGCAAATCTCATCCATTTGAAATTTGGGATTTGTATATATACTCTTAGGATATAAAGGGTATTATATAAATATAGATTTAAGACATGAACTATTTATACATTTAAGTAACGTTGTAAGAGATAATTCAAAAAAAAGGATTTAGTATGAAGTGATAGCTATGAAACGTAAGTTTTAAAGGGTTGATTAAACCAAAGTTGTGTTTGTGGGTTTTTATAAACTTGCGTAAATTTTTAGGGAAGGGTTGCTAAGTGTTATTAGTACCAAAGGGAAATACTAAGAAAAAAATGAATGTAAATAATAAAGTATATGAATAAAACGAATTTGGTATGGTTAAGAAAAACCAATATGAATAAATATGTAAGTTATACGCAGATCATTTCGTCACAAGAATTTGATCTAAGATTCAGTATGGAACTTTGAGGTGTTTACATGATTCGAAAAAGAATTTATCACTCGATTCTTGGCTGCGAACATTGACGAGGGTTTGTGGTTGGGCACCTGTGTTTTCTATTATAGTGAAGAACTTTTTAAGGGAAGCAAATGTTTTTGATCAAGAAGTCTGATTAGAGTCCGCACTAGAGGATCGTGGGATCAACACTAGTTCGGAAGAAAAGTTGTGTATCCGCCAGGCCTTTGCTGCTCCGCCTTAACCGTTTGACACACAAGACACTTAGCCACCAACTCTGCTACATCCTTCTTTATGCCACTCCAACAAAACACTCTCTTCATGTCCCTATACATCTTATCACCACCCGGATGAATAGTCATCTGAGAATGGTGTGCTTCTGCTAGAACTGCACTCATCAAATCACTAGTGCGGGGGACACAAATTCTTTCGTCTCTCCTTAACCACCCTTTACTATCGATGGAATAGTGTTGGAGATGTCTAGAGACCTCTCCTATGCTAATCCTATCCAGAATATCCATAAGCTATGAATCTTCTCGCTGCCTTGATTCAATCTGATCTATGAGGTTAGGCTTAACATCAAGTGCTGCCAATAATCTAGGAGTAATGTCCGTAGAGGACTTAAAATCAAAGGTGGAAATAAACTCTAAGCTTTTCCACTCCATGAACATTGGGCTAAGGGTTGTTCTCTTTCTACTTAACGCATCCGCAACCACGTTCCCCTTACCAGGGTATAAGCTATCTCCAAGTCATATGATGCTAGAAACTCCATCCAACGCTACTGCCTCAAGTTTAAATCCTTTTGTGAGAACAGGTACTTCAATGATTTGTGGTCAGTGAAAAGCTCGAACCTCTTTCCTAGCAAGTAATGTCTCTAAGACTTGAGCGCGGAAACAATAGCAGCTAGCTCCAAATCAGGGGTGGGGTAGTTCTTCTCATGAGTTCTCAACTGTCTACTCCCAAAGCATACTACCCTTCCCTCCTACATCAATACTGCCTCAAGGCCAGTCCCACATGCATCAGCGTATACTGTAAAAGGCTTAGCTCCATCGGGTAAAACTAACATTGGTGCACTAGTAAGGGCCTCCTTTAGCATCGTGAAGGAATCCTCACAATCCACGTCCCACACGAATGTCGCATTCTTCTTAGTGAGGCGAGTAAGCGGTGCTAAAATCTTAGCAAAATCTCTAATAAACTTCCTATAATAATCAGCCAAACCTAGGAAGCTTCTAAATTGGGTAGCGTTCTTGGGGCCTTCCAATCCAGTACCGCTACTACCTTAGCGAGATCCACTGCTAGACCCTCTCTTGAGACTACATGCCCCAAGAAACGCACCTCCTCATGCAAAAAGTGACACTTTGAGAATTTTGCTTTCAACTGATGAACACGAAGTGTATGAAGAACCTTCTCAAGATGAATAACATGCTCTTTCATACTCTTGGAAGACACCAGAATGTCATCCACAAACACTACAACGAACTTATTTAGGACATCTCGAAAAACACGGCTCATTAGATCTACAAAATAGGATGGGGCATTGGTTAGCCCAAACGGAATAACCAACCACTCAAAGAATCCATCGGGTGTCCTAAATGTCGTCTTATCGATGCTATCGTCAAGGACCCTAAGCTGATGAAATCCAGTGGCTAAGTCAAGCTCAGAAAATACTAAAGAGCCAACCAACTGATCGAAAAGATTGTCTATCCTAGGAAGTGGGTAACGGTCCTTCTTCATGAGCTTATTCAACTCCTTATAGTCTACGCAAAGTCGAAGGAAACCATCCGCCTTTGTAGTGAAGACGACTAGCGCCCCCCACTCAGATATGCTCCATCTGATGAAGCCTTTCTCTAATAGCTCACTAATCTGCTTACTTAACTCCTTCCTCTCTCTAGGAGCCATATGTCTCACGGGCAATGCCACTGGCTTAGCATTGTCATTCAGATAGATCCTAATGTTGATCTCTCTCTTATGGGGTAGCCGACTAACCTCCTTAAAAACATTTGGGAAATCTCTAACAAATGGAACTAAATCTAACTCTCTTAGTGATGAATCAAGGGAATAAAGGAAGCTCAATATGACTGACCCCCGTGGGTCGAAAGAAACCTCAAGGGTCCGTCCGCCAAATATCCGTAGCCTGACGACTCTCCTCTCGTTGTCCAACATCACACCATAAGTGGATAACCGGTCCATCTCCAAAATCATCCCATATCCCAAAAATCCCAGTACATAGGCGTCACAATCAAATTCTACGCCTAGTATAAAAATTTTCAAACCCCTACAAATCATGGATAAATGTGTCGATCCTCCTATGGGTTTTGAAACAACTATAGGGTCTACAACTAGAGAAATATCTAATTGCAAACAATCAACCAAGGAACTAGAAATGAAAGAATGCGATGCTCCGGAGTCAAAAAGAGTCCGAGTAGGAAAATCTGAAATAGAGATTAAACCTTCTACAGAGACTTTCCTATCTCGATCCCGTCCACTACTAGAAGGTGTTGCATCCAAAGCCTGTACTTGCACCGTAGGTGCGCCTGCTTTCTGCCCTGTCCTTTGAGGCAAACTCTACTGAGGTGTCCAGGCTGCCCATAGCTATAACATCTCCCCTTCATCGTGTCCTTCTTACAGTCCTTTGAGTAATGCCCAATCAATCCACAATTATGACATTTCTCGCCCTTCTTAATCAGTCCCTTTTGAGGTCGGCCTCCTCCTTTCTTCTTGTCCTTATCCTTCTTATTCTTCCACCACTGCTTCTTAGAGTTTTCTGATTTAGGAACCCCCTTAACCTCTTCTTCCTTAGCAACATATGATATGAGGGCCATTCCCACAAGTGACTTATACGTCGGTCCCATAGGTACATGTATCAATGCCAACCTTGGAGGAGCTGGTTAAAACCTTTAACAAACTTGGTGGCCTTCTTATGCGGTGTATTAACAAGCTCCATCCCGAACCTTGATAACTCATTAAACTAATTTATATACTCTTTCACTGAAAGACTCCCTTGCTTCAGACTAATGAACTTCTCCAACTGCATGCTTTCCTTGACTAGCGACAAGAACTTTCTCTCAAAACTTTCCCAAAATCCAACCCAACCAATGTCTCTACCCTCCATCCCTACAATCTCCCACCAGTAAGAAGTTTCTTCCTTCAGCAGCCAAGATGCAAGCTGAACTCTCTATCGGTCCTCCAATCCTAACAGCCCAAATATCCACTCCGTATTCCTCAACCAAGTTCGTGCCTCTATGAAATCATCAATGCCAAAAAACGTCTTGCCTCCTAGACTAGTGAAGTCCTTGCATAGCTTAGAAAAATTGGCTATTGCAAGTGGATTAACGGGACCTCCACCCGCCGGTGCTGCATTGGGCGCTTGCCCTTGCACCTATGGTGCCGTAGCTTGGAGGTATCTACGGAACCAGCCATGGACTTGGACACCCTTTGGAAGATTTGGGGCGTCCGCCATTCTATGCAAAGAAAAGAAAATTTAGGCTCGAAAGAATCTAAAGAGGGTTGAACTGGATTTGAGGAGATTTTTATAAAAACTCTCTTATACATGAAAACTATTTCTATAATAAGAGTTTCTTTCTGAAAAATACTTTTAGTTTGAAGATATGTTACATTTGAAAAATACTTTACTTTTAAAACAATTTTTTAGGAATTCTATAACCTGGCTCTAATACCAATGAAACACCCTCACACACCTTAGTATCACCAAAAGGGCACACTAAAGGATGTGGTGCGTTATAGGTATAGCTAAAGCACCACAGAGACTAAGATTCACAAGATAAATAAGTAAAAGCAACGGAAACATTTAAATAATAACTTATCATTCAGAATTAAACTTCATTTCAAAATAAGTCATAAAAACATAACATGTCTCAAAAACCTCTTATGTCTCATGAAAATACATCTCAGTCTCACAAAATCAAAGTACGACAATAATAATAATCATAATCCCTCTCACAAGTGTCATAAGCCAAATGAAAAAGTTGAAAAGCAGAAGAATACATCTGAAATGAGAAAACTTCGGAATGAATCTCCAAGCAACCTGAATCAACTATCCTCAACTCTGCTGGCCTACGGAGGGAAAAGGAAAGATAGAGGAGTGTGTCAGACAATAAGTCTCGTGAATGAAAGTAATTACTAGCATTTCTAAGCAGGGTAAAGATAATAGACTAAGCAATAGTTCTAGCATGAAAGGTGTTAACGCTAAAAAGTGAATGCTAACACCCGGTGTGTGTAATAGAATCGTGAAAGCACCACCCGTTGGTACGGGAACAGATTACAAGCAGAGAATAGCGGTAAAGCGGTAAATGACAACAGATTTATAGTGGTTCAGCCCGTAATTGAGCTTACGTCCACTTTATAGTCTTTTATTGCTGATTCGATTACAAGATGATACAATATTCTTCACAATACAATACAATTTGATCACAGAAACACTCTCGACTGCTAACTCAAGCTTCGATGATGAAATTCTATGAATCCAATCGGATGTATGAAGTTCTTCCTGAAGCTTGTTGTAGTGTCCCGAGTATTTGAAGATCTTTGTGTGTTGATTGAGTTGAGAGTTCGGTAGAGTAACAATGCTTGAAGAAGTGATTCGCCAAAAGTCCTCTGCTCGTTGGAGTTTGGGGGGTATTTATAGGGTCGAATCTGAATAGAAAAAATTCTCTAAGTCCTTAAGTCGTAGCCGACTTATAGTAAGTCGTAGGCCCTAAGTCGGCGACGAGATAGGAGCGCATTCATCGGTTACTCCTGAATATGCTGTTATAGGTCGGAAGCGACTTAACATAAGTCGTAGGTCGGTGGCACCTTAAAATGGTAGGTCGGAGCAACTCCTTAAGTCGTTAAGATAGTAACAGCCTTGAGTCGGAGACTTCCTTATCTGGTAAACCCTTAAGTCGAAGCATCTTCTTAAGTCGGCGCATTTCCTTAACTCGGAGCGTTTCCTTAACTCGGAGCATTTCCTTAACTCGGAGCCTTCCTAAGTCAGTCTTAGTTCTTAAGTTGTAGATTATCTTAAGTCGGCTCCTGTTAAGTCAGGCCTATAGCTTAAGTCGTGCGCTGCCTTAAGTCGTGACCTGTTAAGTCGGCACACTTTATAAGTCGGTCATGCCTTTAACTCGTTATGTCGTGGCATAACTTAAGTCGCTAAGTTGCACACCCTCCTTGAATCATACCATTCTTAAGCCGTGAGGAATTAAGGGTTAACATTTGCCCCTCGAAGTACACGCCTAAGTCGTAGGTCGTGTGCTTCGACTCATCTTAACTCGTGTGGGCTGATCCAAATTCCGTTGCTCCGAGGTATAAAATGCTTGAGTCGTTCCTTTTATCCATTGCCTATCTTCTAAGTCGTTTCTACTATTAACATTCTCCCGAGCTTCCTTCAAGGCGATTTTTTTCCTTTCTTCAACAGTCGATCGATCACCGATTCCTTATTGTGTAAGTGTTCTCGCTCCCTCCTTGATTCCCGATCACTATTAGTTCGTGAATCCTCATCCTTATACTCGATCCATCCTCTCATGCAATGCTTTGTCGCGAATTCCACGGTATCGTCAGTTTGTGCACTCGATCCCGCTCGATTTAGCTTTTGATGATTGGGGCGATGGAGATGATGGATTACCGCGTTTCAGGCTTAACTGACTAATTTGGCGAGGCTTTGGCGATATAATCTTGGTTTTTTGGGTGATTTAAGCAGTGTGAAAAATGAGGGTTTCCAATCATGGAAGGGTTATTGGGTTAACGGGTTAGGAGGATATCGGGTTAGGAATTTAGGGGAAAAGTCAATAAGATGTTAACTCGGTTACGATTTAGTAGCATCGTACGACCTATGCGCCCTTCCGACTTAAGCCTTCACCGAGTTATCCTTTTTACGTCATAAGCTTTAAGTCGTGGACGAGTTAGGACTTCGGAGTTTTTCGTTGCAGAGAATTGAAGCTTCTTCTATACTTCACGACCTACGACTTAGAGAATAGTTGACCCTAACCTGCAGGAACCAATTCTTAAGTCGCAGCCGAGTTTGTGCCTAAGTCGTTGTCGAGTCAATGCTTGAGTTATGGGCGACTTATCACTTGAGTCGTTTACGACTTAGTACTTGTTCAAATTTTTGCTTGAATATGTACCACGATTTAAGAGTTACGACTCAACCTGACTTGTAGCATATCCTTTAGACCGTGGGCGAGCTAGAACTTGAACATATTTCTCACTGCCTTGAACTTTGAACTGTTGAACTTTGTTGCATTCTTCTACAGATTATCAATAACTCTGATTGCCTGTCATAACATTCACAGAAAACTGGGACGAATATACTGCCACTGACTGCCCACATCAAATGACAGATTAGTAGATAAAGATAAAAAATCAAATTAAATGAACTGCATGAATGAAATGTTGTACAATAACCGATTCAAGTGAAGTATTAAAGCAAAATCGTAATAGCCAACTGAAACTGATTTGTTTGTATTAATACTGTACTTAAATATTAACAAGTTCTGAACTCTCATAATCAATCGATTGTCGACTAGTTTAATTCCAGTTGTGTTTACTTGTTATTTTTATTGGCTCTGCACAACACTTCACACTTTTTAGGAAACGTGCACCTTAATGTTTGATCATCCAGTTCATTGTGTAGAATGTCATCTCAACAAGAAGACGTGGAACCAGCTGGAGGAACCTTTCCAATTTCTACTCCATTGAACGACCCTCCGGAAAGGACCCCTACCACTCTGAGCCATAAAGTTTTTCGTCAATTATGCATTCAGTTTGGCATTGCCGAAGTTGACGCTTTGTTCCCTGGAATCAGTGACACTGCTGATAGGCCGCCCCATGGCTTTATCGCAGTTAACCGCCAAATGTGCTTGAGTGGAGCTATCCCACCATTTAACGACTGTCTTCGAGAACTTCTCCTTCGATTATCTATCTCCCCTTTTCAACTACACCCCCAATGGCTATTCCATCCTGCTGGGACTGTGTGTACTTTTTAGGAGAACGCTGGACCGTTTTCCCAATTTTGGAGAAATTCGTTTCCTGTGCACATTTACAAAGCACAAAGACCATCCTTCCATTACAGTTGTGAGAAGTGTTAGAAATCGTAAGTTGATCGTTGGTCTCCCCGACAGTGTTCACAGTTTCCTAAGTCAGTTTTTCTATGTCCGCTGTCCTCCAGGATTTTACGCCATCTGGAGAGTAGGGAGTAAGATCATTTGCCTCTGTTTCTTATGTTTTTTTTTCGAACTTGCCGAAGTCCGAGTTATCAAGTGTTAACTTTGCCCTTTTCTTTTCAGCACTTCCTCCTCCTTCTAGAAATCCCGGTCACAAAGCGACTTTTGAAAGGCTTTTGGCAGTACCAGTCGAAGAAAGGAGTATCCAATTTCTATTGACAGACAAATTTTTACATCGATTCGGGCTTCTACACCCTTCCCGCTTTACTCAGCCACAAGAAGTCCCTGATTCTCCAGCTAAGGAGTCAGATGCCCCCGCTCCTGCTAAAGAACTTTCACCGAACGAACTTACCATTGAGACTTTATTGGTAAAGTGTTCTACTTCTACCGACATTGCGGGGTCGTCCAGTAAGTTAGCACTTGCCCCGATTACTGAAGAAGAGGAAAATCTTCTTATTTCTGAAAAGACGGCTGAGGCAGAAGTTGAAAAAGATAATTCTCCCGTGCATCACGGCGACGATACTTTTGATAATCTGAGCGATATCATGATAACCTCTCAGGAGCTCTTTAAAGATAATATTTCGAAAGCGATCTCCCCCGTCGTTGAAGCGACTTCCTCTTTGAAACAAGCCTCGACACCTTCTACACCAGTCGTCTCCGTTTCCACATTAAAACGTGGTTTGTAGTTTGACGCGCGTAGTTTGCATGCCGCACACACTTAGGATTTTTTGGTACTTATACGCACTTATCCTTTTTTCCTAGAGATTTATAAACTTCACTTCTTTTTATTTTCAGATTCTCCGATGGGGCGCTCTGGCTCACATTACGATAGATTTCAGCGCTATGGGAGCCGCGGAACTTACGATTTCAGGCAATATCTCGATGCCCCGAGGGAGACGGATGAAGAAAGAGCTATTAGGAAAGCTCAGGAAAGATGGGATTACGAGAATCAATACGGGAGGAGAGACGAACGATACGACTCTTCCCACAGAAGTGATAGTTCTCATAAGCGAAAGCCTTATGATGATAAGGGGAAGACTCATATTGCTGACGAATCAAGCAAGCGGTCCAAGCATAGTGACGTGTCTGCAATTTCTGAGAAAACCGATGCTCCTACTTCTTCTAATATCCCGGCCGGTTCTCCTCCTTTAAAGAAGTCCGACATTCAAGCAATCATTACAAGGCCACAATATCAAGTTAAAGACGGCCCTCCAACACTTCAAAGCCGGTTTCCGAACTGGTGCTTAAAAGGAGTTCGCTTCGATCTAGATTTGGTCCCAATTGATAAACAAGCCATGCTTAGAAATCTAGATGCTATCAAGCTTGACATTGAGAGGATGTCGCAATGGCAAAAGCTTGTTGATGAGCTCCAAAGAGTCAATCACATGAATCTTGAGAATATGTTGACTCTGGAGAACGATAAAGCTGAATGGGATAAATGGTGCAAGCAGCATGATGCAGAAATGACAAGCATTGCAAACGACAACGCAAGACTTGAATCTGAAGTCGAGCGTCTTAAGGAAGATCTTGCCACTTCCTCTGCTTCGCACACCCTGAAAGAGGAGGTGCTTCA
This sequence comes from Allium fistulosum, assembly GCA_030737815.1. Lineage (NCBI taxonomy): Eukaryota > Viridiplantae > Streptophyta > Magnoliopsida > Asparagales > Amaryllidaceae > Allium > Allium fistulosum. Next base: position 672,899,728 of record CM060905.1, read on the forward strand.
AAAACAAGTGTGGGATGCGCACGCTGCCCAGAGAAATGCCGAGCTAAACCTTGAGGCAGAACGTCACGCGACTGAGAAATATCGAACAGATGTCGCTCAGTTGATGGACAAGGTTAGTTCTCGGGATTTGGAAATCGAGATGTTAAAAACTAAGCTCCTTAAAGTGGAAAAAGAGCGCAATGAGGCTATTGCTGGTCGGGTTGCAGCCGTTGCTGAAAAAGAAGCAGCTGAGCAATCACATGAAACAACGAAAGCTAATGTCAGCTCTACCTTATTTGACTTTTATTTAAACAGCGTCCTGGGGCGTGGGAGCCTATCCTTTCTGGGTCCTGAATACGAGATTACTCTGGCTGAGGTGTGGGAAGCCGCAGTTGATATGTTAGGTGGTGCCGGCTATGATGAGGCAGGGCTTGAGACACGCTACCTTGACGATGAAGCTCGTGTTGCTCTTGCTAGAGGAAGAGAGCAACTTGCCAGAGCGCGAGCTGAGTCTACAGGAGATGAACACCCGAAAGAGGGAGCTCCTTCAGCTGCCCCTGCTCATACTTCGAGTCCGGCTGATGCCAATATTATAGATTCCAGTGCCCATTCTTTGCTTCCTGCCAAAGTTGACGCAGAAATTGTGACCACTCCTACTGAGGACGAGGCTCTAGAAGATATTGAGGCTGAGAAATTCGAGATTAATTTTTCGAAACCGACTTCCCCAGGTAACTTTGGTGTCAACTCGGATCCAGTCAATCACCTATTCAATTTAACCGAGTTTGACGAGCTAATAACTTCACTTTTTTCAGAGAATATCGATTTTAACTTCTCTTCTTCTGCAGCGGAGGCACCAAGCGCTATTCATTCTTCTCCTCTCCCAGGTTCCTCCTCCAACTCTTCAAGTAACTCCTGCTTCCCAACCGGGTTCACAGGAAGAGCAGATAGAAGCCCTTCGAGGCTTGGAGGATCCGCCTGCCTCGCAAGAACAAAAAGCGGACGATCTTGAGGATAGCGAGAAGACTTCAGAGCAATCCCTTGATGAAGACACTAAGCTTTCCGCGCTACTTACTACTCCGGGAAATGAGTCTTCCTCGAAGAGGAAGGGGAAGCGTGTCATGAAGAAGATGAAGAAAGATACTTCCGCTGGAGAAGATGAGGCAGAAGAAGATCCAGCTGCACCCTCTCCTCCTTCTTCTCCGTCCCGTCCCCGCCGGATTCAAAAGCTAATCATCAAACCAGGCAAGGGTACTAAGGGTGGTAGGAAGAAGGAGTGACAATCTAGATTCTCCTTTTCTTATCTTGCCTTTTGCTTGTATCGACCGGAGATTGTGCGGGTACCGGTCCACGCTTCTTTTTATAATCTGTACAATGTAAAAACTTCAGTGGTATTGAATAAAATAACTCTTTTTCTTGTACAAATTCTTGTGTATGTAAGAATACATCTGTTTTTTATTTGAAGTGTAGAATAAATGATTCTTTCTACTTGTACAAATTTTCTGTCTGTGTTTGAGAATGCATTTTTTCTACATCATTTTATGCGATATTGTAATGAACTTGTGGTATGTTGCTTGTATATTACTTCTATTAATGTAACTGAATTGTATAATGTTGCCCCCATACCACAAGTGCATCGCAATATTTCCTGCTAAGACTGATACTCTTATTTTAGAGAATAACTATCCCGCTCTTTGAGGGACGAGTCATTCTTCTTTTAATAGAGTGTATTTCTTTTTCGGAGAAATTTTTACTTTCTCTTTTCTTTCTTGAAGAACACTTCAACTTTCAGAGAGGGTCACTTTTATTTGTTTTAAACAAGTGAATTCTCCTACGTGATGAAATGAGCTTCTGAAGAAGATTCTGATTTTGTGCCTCGGTAAAGAGCTTATATTATTATTATTATTATTATTGGCATTCCAACTTTTTAGGAAGAGTCTTTTTGAGATAAAATAAGTTAACTTTCCTTTGAGAGTTGAAACGTGCTTCCGGAGAAGGCTTTTTTTTGTTTGAGAATTCTCTTTTTGGGACATATCTCTGAAGAGTTGTGCCTCCGAAGAGGGCTTGTGCCTCCAAAGAGGGCTTGTGCCTCCGAAGAGGTCTTGTTTTTGTGCTCCCGAAGAAGTCTTGTGCCTCCGAAGAGGTCTTGTGTGCCTTGGGGAAGGTCTTCTGCCTCCGAAGAGGGCAGTGTGTGCCTTTTGGGGAAGGCTTGTGCCTCATAAGAGGGCTTTCGCCTCCGAAGAGGTCTTGTGCCTCCGAAGAGGTCTTGATTTGGTTGCCTGGAAGTTACTTTCTCACAGTTGAATGGATCCACAGGGCAGACGCAAGTTATTTAATTGGGTGTTCGCTTGCGCAAACGATCACAATTGGTTAACAAAGGCCTTGCCTCAGTGGTTCCACTAACCTTTTGTTGAGAAAAGCTTTTCCATTTATTGGTGTGCCTCCGAAGAGGTCTTTATCCTCCGAAGAGTTGTGCCTCCGAAGAGGTCTTGTGCCTCCGAAGAGGGCTTGTCTTGATCAACTTGCCCACATGCCTTCGTTGTTTGCTTATTGACGATCCCCTGTTATTGTTTCCGAGCCTTTGTTCCTTCTTTTTGCAAGCAGTGTGCTTTATCCAATGAAATGCACCTTACTGTTGATTGATTTCATAGGACAGGCGCAAGTTATTCAATTAGATGTTTGTTTATACAAACGATCATAATTAGTTAACAAGCGTCTAGTTCTTTTTCCTTGGACAAGTGTCCCTTCTGTGAAATCATCAACTTTTAATATAAAGTTCTTCTTATGTTGGATTTGACTTCAGAATTTTATATGGCTTGCAGTCTGTTTATTGAGTGATTTACGGGGTTCACTTAGCATTGTGATGGGTAAGCTTTGTTTTAATGACCTGCAATAGTAAATCGATATTTTAGCAATACGTTTAGAGTATTTTTACATCGAAATAAAACAGGGAATTTAAAACATTAAAGAACACAGGATTTATAGTGGTTCGGCCAAAAATCGGGCCTACATCCACTTTATAGCTCTTTCATTCATCATTACTAATTTTACAATGGTTTACAATACAAGATACATCCATAATCATTTTACAATTTCAAGCAAAGCTTTTTTAAGTATAGTATGGGCGCAAATGATTGCTGTTCCATGCCCTTGGAATTGGATCTCCTTCGACAGTCGTGAGTTTGAATGTGCCATCAAGAAGTTTACTGCCTATGACATATGGCCCTTCCCAATTTGGTCCGAATACTCCGACTGCTGTCATGATCCTTTTCAAGACCAAGTCCCCGACTTCAAAGCCTCGTGGATGGACTTTAGAGTTGAAATGCCTTGCAATTCTTTGCTGGTGAGCCGCAACTCTAAGTCTGGCTTCTTCCCTTCTTTCATCAAGAAAGTCAAGTGCTTCGAGTTGCAACTTTTCATTTTCGGCTTGGTTGAAATGAACTCTCCTGTGAGAGGGGACTTCTAGTTCTACCGGAATCATTGCTTCTGATCCGTATGCCAATGAGAATGGAGTGTGCCCAGTTGCAGTTTTATGAGTTGTTCTGTATGACCATAGTGCTAGTGGTAGCTTATCAACCCATCCACCTTTTGCTTTTTCAAGTTGCTTTTTGATGGTTGACTTGAATTGTTCACTGCTTCCACTTGCCCATTTGACTGTGGATGAGCCACTGCTGAGAAACTTTTTCGGATTTTAAAATGCTTGCAGAAGTCCTGGAACTCCTCGCTTTCAAACTGAGTACCGTTGTCTGTGATTATCTTTTGGGGCACCCCATACCTGCAAATGATATTTTTTGTTACAAAATTTATCATCTTTTTAGAAGTAATAGTGGCCAAAGGTTCAACTTCAGCCCATTTGGTGAAATAATCAACAGCGACAATAGCATATTTGATTCCTGACTTGGCGATTGGCAAAGGACCGATTAAATCTATCCCCCAAATGGCGAATGGCCACGGACTGACCATCTGTGTTAGTTCAGTTGAGGGTGCTCTTGGGATTTTTGCAAATCTCTGGCATTTGTCACATTTTCTGGAGTAGATAGCAGCATCTCGATTAATGTCTGGCCAGAAATACCTGTATCGGAGAACTTTCTTGGCTAGAGTTTGGCCACCTGAATGATCCCCACATTCTCCTCCGTGTACCTCAATTAGAATAGTCTTGGCTTCTTCCTTGGTTACACATCGGAGTAATGGCATTGAGAATCCTCGTCTGTATAATCGGCCATCTTGAATTATATATCTTGATGCTTTCCTCAATAGTTTTCGACGTTCTTTAGAACTTTCTGGCAGGGAACCATTGAGCAAATATTCTTTGATTGGGGTCATCCATGACTCTTGTTCTTGGAATACAGCCATGATCCAGTCGATATCCATTTCATCTGTGCTTGGTACTGAGAAAACTTCCATAGGAACCAATCCCAACAACTGAGCTTCTCCGGAGCTTGAATATTTTGCTATAGAATCTGCCTTCATATTTTCCTCCCAAGGTATGTGGCTTATCGAATAATGATCAAAATCATTGAGGAGTTCAGAAGCCTTTGACAAATAAGCGGGCAGATTTCCTCCTTTAGCTTGAAATTCCTTCTTGACTTGACACACAATAAGCTGAGAATCACTGAAGATTTGCAATGCTTTGATGTTCAATTCCTTTGCAATTTTTAGTCCAGCGATTAGAGCTTCATATTCTGCTTCATTGTTTGTAGAAGGGAATTCCAGTCTTAATGCATAACACAATGATCGTCCTTCGGGGGTTTCAAGCACCACCCTAGCTCCGGAACAGTAATCATTTCTCGAGCCATCAACATATAACTTCCATTTGGTTGGGATGTCAAGTGTAATCTCTTCCTCTTTGTCACCCTTATTTGTATATTCTGCAATGAAATCTGCTAAGGCTTGCCCATTGATCGCTCTTCGGGGATGATAAGTGATATCATACTGGTTAAGTTCGATATTCCACTTTAAAAGTCGGCCTGAGGTTTCAGGGCGAAATAGGACTTGCTTCAGGGGCTGGTCGGTGAGAACTTTGATAGGGTAGGCTTGAAAGTACGGTCTTAGCTTTCTGGAAGCAATCAGTAAACAGTAGGCGAGCTTTTCTAACTTCGAATAATTCATTTCTGCCCCAGTGAGTCTTTTGCTGATATAGTAGACCGGGCGTTGAACTTTTTCATCCTCTCGTACTAATGCTGCACTTAGGGCATGTGATGAAACTGCCAAGTATATGAAAAGGTCTTCGCCGTTGCTGGGCTTGGAAAGTACTGGAGGCTTCTCCATATGATGGATTAACTCATCGAAAGCTTTCTGGCATTCGGGCGTCCACTCGAAGTTTTTCTTTCCTTTCTTTAAAGCGTCAAAGAAGGGGATGCATTTATCAGTAGCTTTGGAAATGAATCGACTTAAGGCAGCAACTTTTCCGTTTAGACTTTGCAGTTCCTTCTTTGTCCTAGGGGCTTTGACTTCTCGTAGAGCAATAATTTGAGCAGGATTGGCTTCAATGCCCCTAGCGCTTACGATAAAGCCCAAGAATTTCCCGGACTCTACTCCGAATGAACATTTCAAAGGGTTGAGCTCCATTCCGTATTTTCGGAGGATTTCGAACATTTCTGCTAAATGGTTCATGTGGTCAACTGCTTTCTTCGATTTCACTAACATATAATCAACATAGACCTCCATTGTCTTCCCAAGTTGTGATTTGAACATTGCGTTAACAAGCCTTTGATATGTTGCCCCTGCATTCTTCAATCCAAAGGGCATTACTTTGTAGCAGTAAAGACCAACATGTGTAACGAAGCTCGTGTCTTCCTAGTCTGACTCATGCATCATTATCTGGTTATACCCGGAGTAAGCATCCATAAAAGACAACAATTCATGTCCGGCTGTTCCATCGACCAGCTGATCAATCCTTGGTAACGGGAAGCAGTCTTTTGGACAGGCTTTATTTAAATCTGAAAAATCAATGCACACTCTCCACTTTCCATTGGCCTTCTTCACCAGTACAGGATTCGAAACCCAGTTTGGATATATAGATTCTCTGATGAAATGATTTTCCATGAGTTTGTCTACCTCTTCCTTTAGTGCTGCTGACCTTTCTGGACCTTGGGTCCTTCTCTTTTGTTTCACAGGCGTGAATTTCGAATCAATGTTCAGAGTATGTACAGCAATCTCTGGAGATACTCCACACATATCTACGTGACTCCAAGCGAATACGTCCAGATTTTCTTTCAGAAATGATATTAGCATATTTTGGACTACCATACTAAGTTGCAAACCCACATTTAGCACTTTGTTCGGGTCCTTAAGATCAACAGATATCGGTACCGTTACTTCCATCGGCACCACTCAATTTTCCTCTGCACTGGCTTTTCTGGGGTCCATTTCTTTCCTTGCACCACTATGCTCGCCAGTGCAGGGACCACCCTGTATTTGCTATAAGGTTGGGTTTTTGATGTGGAGGGGAGCTACCGCATCTTTACCCATTTCTCTTTTCCTGGCTTCTCGAAGCTCTATAAGGTAACATTCGCGTCCAGCATTTTGATCTCCCTTGATGACACCAACACCATTTTCTGTAGGAAACTTCATAGTCAGGCACCACGGGGCCAAAATGGCCTTGAATGCAGCTAGAGTTGGCCTGCCTAGGAAAGCATTGTAGGCAGAAAATCCATCAACAATTACAAAGGTTTGTTTTCGAACTACCCTTTTCTGCCCTTCTCCTAGTTCCACGAACAACTCGACAGTTCCGATTGGTTGCTGCGGTTCCCCAAGGAAACCAACAATCTTTTGTGATGAAGCTTGAACATCATTCATAGGAATCTTCATTTGATCAAATGTTTTCTTGAAGAGTATGTTGTAGGAAGCACCGCAATCAATGAGAACTCGTCTGACAATAGCTGGCCCAATCCCCGCAGAAATGACTAGGGGATCTATGGTTGGGGCTTCGATACCCATAGAATCCTTAGTCTTGAATATAATATCATCATTAGAAATTTTCTGTTGCTTCAGAGGTGCAGTGTCTTCTATAGCAAAGACTTCCTCTTCCGCCGGGGTGTACTTCAAAGCGCGGGCATATCGTTCCATTTCACCCCAGCTTCTGCCCGCTGGGTGTGGGCCTCCTGTAATCACGTTGATAACTGGTCTTTCAGATTCGTGTGTCGTATTGCCTTTACCTGATCCAGATGGTTGAGTAGAAGGTTGCTGCCCCTGAGTGGATGAAGTTGGGTCATTCCTGTTTTTCTTGACATACTGTTGCAGCTTGTTTTCTCTCAACAATTCTTCAATTAAGCTCTTCAAGTGACGACATTCATTGGTATCATGACCGGGTTGGTTGTGAAAGTGGCAGAATTTTCCATTTCGCATAGCACCCTTTCCCGGTTTTATCTCAACAGGTTTGGGATAGTCCACAACATCCTTGGTGGCAAAAAAGATGTTTTCAGGAGTGTCAGTTAAAGGAGTGAAATCTGAGGGCTTGAAGAAGCGAGGTCTCTTTAAATCCTTTTGTTTCTTCACATCATTATTTTCCCTTTTCTGACCTCCAGAATATTTTTTAGCCGAAGTGGTAATGTTGTTCTCTACCCCCGTCGCTACCATTTTCACTGGTGCTGAAAGATTCTCTAAACGTATGAACTCGTCAGCTTTCTTATAGAACTTCTCGAGCGAATTGGGTTCTTTCATTTTCAACCACTTCCCAAATTCACTTGACTTATCGATTGCTCGCATTAGATAAGTCAAAACCATTCGTGGTTCTGCATTGTCAACTTCAGCAAGAACTATGTTAAAGCAATTCAGGAATGTCTTAATAGGCTCTCCAGGATTCTGCTCAATACTAGACAATGACATAATATCCTTCGCCTTTGAGGCGTACAACCTGAATTGCTCTTTGAACTTTCGGGTCAAGTCGGAAAACTGATCTACAGATCGGACAGGAAGCTTGGTAAACCAAAGAAGTGCCACTCCTTCCAAATACACTGGGAAATACCGGCACTTAATCTCATCAGTTGCCCTTGCACCGGTCATGTGCCAGTCATACTTATACAAGAATTGATTTGGATCGCTTGTTCCCCGATAAGCAGGAATAGTGGGGGGAACAAACTTTCTAGGAAACTCAGCCTTTAGAATCTTCTCAGTAAACGGAGTCTTACTCGATGCGAATCCCCATAAACTCTCGTCCTCATCTCTCTACATGCTCTCTTTCATTATTTGCTTAATCATGCCAGAAAGGTATTCCTCATTGTTTAAAGATTTTGTGGAGTAGACTTGGGCCATTTTCTCAGAAGTTTGCCCGGGTAAATGTTCGCAGAAAACTGGCGATGGCCTAGATCCTTCAGCCTGGAGGGGTGCCCCTTCAGCGGCACCTGATCCCCCTTGAGGAATGTTCCTCCCTTCGGAGTCGCGAAGAGCATCAGCGATGTTTTCTTCATTACCCACTGGTCTCTGGTTAGTGCCGAGCAGAGCGTTCAATTTTTCCATCATCAGATTATTTTGTGTTTCAATCTACTGGTACAATCCGGATACAGCAGCGTCTAGCTCTTCTCGCATCACTCTGACGCTTGGAGCTGCTTGACTTGGAGAAATAGAAGTGGCGGTATTATCATGAACATCTTCAGATCTGACAGCTTTACGCTTTCTTCCAGGAGCCATTATATCAGATAGACTTCTAGTCTTGAAAGAGACTTGTTCAACGAACCTTTGTGAAGCAATGATGACAATCTCCCTGAGTTCAACTCTTAGTGAAAGCACCAAAATGTTAACGCTAAAAAGTGAATGCTAACACCCGGTGTGTGTAATAGAATCGTGAAAGCACCACCCGTTGGTACGGGAACAGATTACAAGCAGAGAATAGCGGTAAAGCGGTAAATGACAACAGATTTATAGTGGTTCAGCCCGTAATTGAGCTTACGTCCACTTTATAGTCTTTTATTGCTGATTCGATTACAAGATGATACAATATTCTTCACAGTACAATACAATTTGATCACAGAAACACTCTCGACTGCTAACTCAAGCTTCGATGATGAAATTCGATGAATCCATATCGGATGTATGAAGTTCTTCCTGAAGCTTGTTGTAGTGTCCCGAGTATTTGAAGATCTTTGTGTGTTGATTGAGTTGAGAGTTCGGCAGAGTAACAATGCTTAAAGAAGTGATTCGCCAAAAGTCCTCTGCTCGTTGGAGTTTGGGGGGTATTTATAGGGTCGAATCTGAATAGGAAAAATTCTCTAAGTCCTTAAGTCGTAGCCGACTTATAGTAAGTCGTAGGCCCTAAGTCGGCGACGAGATAGGAGCGCATTCACCAGTTACTCCAGAATACGCTGTTATAGGTCGGCAGCGACTTAACATAAGTCGTAGGTCGGTGGCACCTTAAACTGGTAGGTCGGAGCAACTCCTTAAGTCGTTAAGATAATAACAGCCTTGAGTTGGAGACTTCCTTATCTTGTAAACCCTTAAGTCGAAGCATCTCCTTAAGTCGGTGCATTTCCTTAACTCGGAGCGTTTCCTTAACTCGGAGCATTTCCTTAACTCGGAGCCTTCCTAAGTCGGTCTTAGTTCTTAAGTTGTAGATTATCTTAAGTCGGCTCCTGTTAAGTCGGGCATGTAGCTTAAGTCGTGCGCTGCCTTAAGTCGTGACCTATTAAGTCGGCACACTTTATAAGTCGGTCATGCCTTTAACTCGTTATGTCGTGGCATAACTTAAGTCGCTAAGTTGCACACCCTTCTTGAATCGTACCATTCTTAAGCCGTGAGGAATTAAGGGTTAACAAAAGGAAAATACAGAAAAGATAAAATTCACATAAAATACTGTTTTTGATTATGTTTGACTGTTTGCTTTGATTGTTGCTTTGATTGTTTGCTTTAATTGTTTGCACTTGTCTTAAACTGCTGTGATTAGGCTGAAACCCTAATCCTATCTCAACTGCTAATCTTGATTAGGCTGAAATCATAATCCTACCCATTGACCGGCCTTTCCTATCTCTGTTGTGTCACTGTGAGTCAATCCTATTGGTCCCACAGCAAAAGACACCTCTTAGCGCTTAGGACGCAATAGCAAATTATTTACCCTAATCGATGTCTCACGCTCGATCATCGCTGGTACACACTAACTATCGCCCTCTATTTGACCCTTTATTTACCCTAATCAGCATAAGCATGCCCAGCCCCACCCACATGTGAGACCATTAGTCCTCGACCAGAAAGGGAATGCTGTCGGTACTGGTCCTAACAAACAAATCTTCTAACATTGCGCCCGTTGCCCAAATCCCCAAATTTGAGCCTCTATCTATTGGCCACTTATTTATCCTAATCAGCATAAGCGTGCCCAGCCTCACCTACGTGTGAGACCATCGGTCCTAAACCTAAAAGGGAATGCGGCCGGTATGGGCCACTACTACTATATTTGCTTATTAACTTAATCCAAGATCTAAGTTTTAAAATAAGCCCCTTCTGCTATTTCTTTCTTTCTAATCATAGCCTACGTGTTATAATTGTTCTTGCAACTGTTACTCTTCTACTTTCTCTTTTCAGTTATAACCACTTGTTATAATTATGTTGCAAATATCTCAAATTTTCCTATTTCAGTCCATCTCTATTTTATTTCAGTTTTTCTCATTTTTCATCTGGTTTCTGTAAGTTTAGTCTTTTTCTATTTTAATCGATATCCGTGAATTCTTCTCTTTTTAATATTTTATTCGCATAAAAAGGATTAAATTTCTATAAAAAGAAACTAACATTTACAGTCTAAATTCCAACTTAAAACAGATGTAAATAACTAAATAAAATAGCTAAATAAAAATAGACTGAAAAGACTTTTGAAATATACTTAAAAAGTGGCTGTAAATAAACTTACATAAAAACTGTCTCAAAATTGTAGAAAAACTACAACTATTGAGAACCCTATTATTTTAAACAGGAAATTATTGTCAAGGACAAAATTTCTCAGCATTTTAGCCTTAAGGACAGACCTTCGGTATTTTAGCCTAAAGGACAACTTTCTTTAGGTATCAGGTTACAGTTTTTAGGTATCAGTTTGTATTTATCGGTAGCAGTTTTTAGTTCGGTAGCAGTTTTGGAAGAATGTTTGTCCTTATGAATAATTTTGAAAGAATGTTTGTCCTTATGAATAATTTTTAGAAGAATGTTTGTCCTTGTGGTTAAAATATTGAGGTCGTGTCCTTGAGGCAAAAAATATACAAATTTTTGTCCTTTAAATTAATTCCCCCTTACTTTAAATTGCTTACAAATCTAAAATAGTTACAAAACACTCATCTGTGGTCCTTAGCTCTAATCCTTGGCCTTCCTGGATCCACTTCTAAGGCGTAAAATATTTTTATTAAAAAGATTTCCTCCCTAGAAAATTTTTCTATTTAGGATTTAGCCTCAGGCAACGAATCTAATTGTGAGAAAATCTGAATGAGAAAAATAGATAGGTCTAGAGTTCTATTTATAGTGTGGCTTAGGGATCTCAGGCCATTGGATTTGAAGATTTAACCTGGTGCAACCACATCATGGGCTCACTAGGAACCATCGGATGCAGCTACGAATGCACATGATTTCATAAAAATCGTCCAGGGAAGGCGCGGGTCGACCCCTACGGGTCTTTTTTTTCCGTTTATTTATAATATAATTCTGGTTTCTTGTTTCTCTCGTAACTTCTCCATACTTGCTCGGATTTTGCCAAGTTATATATGGAAATTGATCAGTAAATTGTCACGGACCCAATGGTGCAACTCCCATAGGTAAATTCTGACAATTCCAAAAATGGTCATTTTCACCGTTTAATAATTATTTGGATTATTTAATTATCTAAAAATGCGGGGTGTTACATGTTCAAGTTTCTAAATCTTAACTGCATACTCATTTATGCGCTGCGAGTGTCTCACTTTCTGTTGTTAATCAAAATATTTCATCATCTCAAATTTGACTTTCCTGCACCATTCTCCTACTACCTTCTCGTCTAAGCTAGGAGGAGGATTAGTCATAGCAAGAATCTTTTGGATGGCAAGGGAAGTAGACCTTGTTGATTTTGCAACAGATGGAATAATAGGAGAAGCTGGTGAATCGACATTTGAAATGTTATTCCCCATAATGAATTCTAGCAAATCACACTGAGGTTACTATCTTTTAACTTAATCTTCAAATCACCTCTTTGCTGGAGAAGTTCGGACATCTTATGGTCAAAATCAATCAAAGGATTTGATTTAATTTGGCACTTCAATATGGAAATCGTTTCGTTCTTACTCTTAACGTCCGCTTCTAGATTGGCGATCTGATCATTGAGATTTCTAACAATTATCTTTTGAAGCAAATATCTTATGTGCCATTCTGGAGCTTTGGCATTGTTTTGAAAGTGAGTAAACAAAGGATCGCTAAGAAGCTTCCTCTTTTCAATATCTGCTAACAACCTATCCCTGATACTGATAAAGCGAGATGTTGAATCTAGCGAGAGTGGCATTGTAGATAACTATAACTCCTATTTAAACAAATAAGACAAAAATAAAGTCAAGACTCAAATAATTAATCTCTTTTATTATAATAATAAAGGATTACAACTTATGTAGAAATGAAACAAAAAGAACAACTCCATTGGACACTTGTTTCACGTTGAAAGTTGAGAAACGACCTTTTTGACTTTATTGAAGGAATTAACCGAGAGGGTAACCGTCGAATCAAAAGGGGCATTAAATCCTTCCTGGGTAATAACTAGAGGATAATTGCTATAGTCTCACTCCCCGACGGGAGAACTATCACGACCACATATCAATTTGGTATGATATGTCCAGATTTCCTTAAGAAGTTTTTCTTTTTCTTCACCAAGAAAATCGAAACGAAGATGAGGATGTTCCATGTAAAGTCTTTGCAAATCTCTAAGAAAGCAATATTTGGCTAATTTTGAAGATTTCAAAAGTGAAGCATTTTCTAGATAATCTCTTCTTTGTATAACATACTTGCTTAAATAATCTCTAGAAACAAGGCCGCCTAGGGGACATTCATTCTGTGATAACGTAATAAATACAGCTAAGTATAAAAGGAAACTAGAGCAAAAAATTCACAAACCAATATTATTACAGAATTATGAATATTCATCCAGTTCATACAAAATTCACTTTTTGAATAACTTTGAAACAAATTTGTCCTTATAGTATTTAAGTTTTTTAGGAGGCAACTCTTGGGAAATCAATTTGACTCGTGGTGAGTTCCTGCATGCTCTCGGATGTGAATCAGATCCAAATACATCTAAGTATCTCTTGTGTAAATGCCTAAGTAGACCCCCACTAAAATCACCTAAGTATGAAAAATTTATTGTTGGGTGTCTACAATAGGCTTCGTATAAGAAGTCTACAAGGATGTTCCTCTCTTTAACCAACATCCAAAAGAGCGTAATTAACTCCCGATTCTCTTTCAAAAGGCTATCATATCGAAGGTGTGCCCTCCTCAGTCGTGGGGTAGCTTCTTGATCTTTGAAAGATGCTAACACTGTCGTACTTCTGTTAAGCCTATAATACTTATCGGAGAGGATATTGTGTTCATTTAACTGCTTATCTAACTCTCTATACATGCTATTTTTATTTCTGCTTGTTTTTTTTCAAAATTAGTTATGTAAGGGTGAATGGATTCCCTCCTTATCTAAAATAAACGATGTAAACTATTATTATTTTGGAAGTGAAAGCCATTTAGATAAGGAATCCCATATTTGTGAAATGGAAATTTGGTTTGAGAGATCTGCTTTTTCTCTATTTATTCTTTAACATTGATGTTCGCGATCTCTTCTTGAACATCAGAAGGCTTAGGAGGTTTAGGTGGCTTTCTTCATGGATAATTAATCAGGATTGACCTTTTTTGAAGCCCCGATGCTGTCATCGTCATCTTTTTCACGAACATCAGTGTGACCCACCCCCTCGCCACCTGAACCTTGGCCTTCCTCTTCACTATCATCATTATTATCATCATCATCTTCATTGTCATCATCGTCATTGTCGCCTTCTTCCTCGGTGGCTTCATCTTTATCACCTTCATCCTCAAAATCAGAATCTACTTCAAGGGAAGGGACTTCGAAGAGTAAGATTTTGGAGGCATCAATCTCCTCTCTTTCAATAAATTCAACCCACTGCTTCATTTCTTTGACTTTGGCTATTAATCCGTTAACAAGAGCAGGGTCGAGTGAAGGAAAGCTCAAATCTGGGCATTTTTCTATGTTGTCGGCATAAACAAGCATCAGGGCATCCTCATGTGAGTTAATAATAATGTCATCTAGGGAAGTATTTAGGAATTGAGACATCCGTAGCTTAGCATCAGAGATAACATTGAGACCCAACTTTAAATAATTTTTCTTTATCTCCAACTTTTTCATGAGAGAGGATTGTTTTGCAGCCATTTGAGCTTTTCATCTTCGGACTCTTTCAGATCCATTTTCAAGGCTCGATTTTCATCAGCTAGAAGTTGATGTGCTTTTCTTTCCTCAGAAATAATAGACTTTGATTGAGCAAGAGAGGCTCTCAATCTCTCCAGTTCCATCGTAGCTTCATTTTTACCAACAGACAAGGAGATGACTTGGCTATTCAAGTTTGAAATTTCATCTCGAAGCTTGGATGTTTCAGTGGAAGATGTTAATGCATTTTCTTGTAGAGAGAGCCAGCTTTTGGATATCTAAAAGGAAAAGTATGATGCAAGTCAACATTCAGAGAGAAATAATGATAAGAAGGATAAATAATGTGAAACATACTAGAAGTTATTGTTCTATAAGAGATCGACAGTGCCCCGTTGGGTCAGGAATAGAAGAAGGTGGATGAATAGAAGCAAAGGATGAAGAGTTCAAGATAGATTGAACTATCTTTTCAAAATCACTTGTAGGCATGGGTGACGTGGGTCCAGAGGGAGTTGAAGTTCCCAAATCCTTTTACATCTGCTCAATGACGTGAGGAAAGCAGAAAATGATGAGAGATAAAGGATCATCCTTTGAGGGAGTCATATTGGGTCGATCAATAGAAGCTTCAATAATTGGACCCTCCGAAGTTTTATTCATATCAACAGCCTCACCCTCTTCTAGTGGCAGAGAATATGGAACTTCAACAATATTGTCCTTCTTGAGGGATGGTTCCGCTACGGTCACTTTACCCAATTTTCTTTTAGCAGCCATCTTTGACCTAGCAATGGCCTGATTCAAGGATGATGCACGTGATGTAGAAGTTGGAAGAGCCGAATCACTTGTGAATGGTTCAACTAGAGGAATAGTTGTTGAAGATTTAAAAAATTAAAAGTCATTTAAGTGATTTAAAAAGTAACACAACATACTGCAAGTACTACACTTAAGCCTATCGGAGTGATCGAGGCAAATTAGAGATATTAGGGAGAAGTACTTCGGATCACCTAAAGATAGGAAGCATTTGCTCCAAGAAGTGTGTTGAACTAGGGGAAGTTGACCAAGTACCCTTTGACCTGTTGGTAGGATGGAATGCTTTTGAAGGTTTGAGGGATTCCACGAAGTCGGCCTATTTCCTATGCTACTCGAAGCAGCAGTCAATAGCTTGACAGTTCTCTTATCCTTGTCATTTAGATTGTTAGCGGAAGGACCTGACAAAGAAGCGTAGATTAGCCAATGAAAGTAAGTGAATAAAAATAAAGACTGTGATCAACTTACGAGGAGAAGAGAAGGCTCCACTGACATTGGGAAAGCATTTGACAAAGAAGAATTGTGTTTCTCAATCTATGAATTTGTTTACCCCCTCGAAAATTAGCTTTTGGTGGGGTGGCTCTAAAAATTTGATTGTTCAAGTTGCTTAGTTTAACTAATCGAACTAGATAGTTCAAAACTTCAGCATTTAGTGACGGAATCCCTGACTCCAGAGCCATAAGTTCCAAGGATAGAAAATATGTATACACATTTGGAGATAGCTGGATGGGAGCAATGCCCAGGAGGGCCAGAAATTTGGCCAAGAAATTCGGGAAAGGCAGGAAGCCACCGTGCCAAATATGGCTAGAAGTGTAGGCGAAATATCATTCGAGAGGATTTTGAATGGTGTCGCTATCGTTCGGGGGAATGGCTTCTACCCCAGTGATGCTGAAGTAATTTAGAATAGCGTCCACCTCATCCTGGGAGGATATTAAATAATGTTTATAAATTGCTTCAATCTTCTTTGAAGAAGATTCCATCGTCGGTACTACATCTCTTTTTGGTTTTTGAGAATTTTTTTCTCGTCCATGATCCTGCCAGGTGAAGTCATTTCAGTAAAAAGTTATAATTTGTTATATATAATCAACAATTTTCAAGGATATTGAAAACCTATTACAACAATTTAAATATCAACCAAAATATGAAATTTCATATCCTTGAAAGGATGTTAGAGTTAGTTTAGGAATGAAATTCGTTGAGCTTTCAACAGTGTCGAAAGGAAAAATGGAAGTGGAACTCTAACAAACACCCTTCGATAATGTCAAAAGCCCAAGGAAAACTTTATTGTTGAAAGGAGTTGTTAAAGCCTACACAACTAATTTGGATATATTCGATAGATAAGACAAATAAACCTTTTGACACAGTCGAAACCAATGAACTTTGTTTTACTGAGAGAATATGGATGCTGTCGAAACCCTATATGCCAATTGAATCGAAAGGTTTGAGTTTGAGTAATATTAATATAAATGAAAAGGCTCTGGGACGTTTCGATAATATTTGTATAAAATGATAGTCGAATCCCAATTAGTTACAATGGATGTCGAGAAAGTCGAAAGGGGTACATGGTTTCGAAAGCATACCAACAACCAAACTTTATTCGATACAGTAGGTTTAGATCAAGTCGAAAGGTTTGATTTGATTTTCAACTTAAACAAAGTATGTTTTCCTCGATCCAATTTATAAAAAAAAATGAATCTTTAACTCCACACATCTCCTAAAATAAATTAGAAGTAGGCATGTACTAGAGGTTTCAAAACCTATAAAATAAAATTTATGCTTTCGAAATTATGTACTAGGTAATCTTTTAGTAAAGCACGTCAGGCTACTTCTCCGAAAGGTATCAGAATATACTAAAGTATAGTTATGCTTTCGAAGAAGTCCACTTCATGTTAACTACATTAACCTTTCGATGATATCAATTAAGAGATATGTTAGTCCATGAGATGATGGTTTTGATGACAACAACCTTAGAATAGATTATAAAATATAAATACTAACATTACAAGTTTAGATATGTATGTATATGCAGGATCTAACCATGCAGGTACCAAGAATGAAGATTGTACAGTATAGAGATTCAAGATATAGAGATAGAAGACTCATGAGTATCAAGATTATCAAGATTATCAAGAGTTCAAGATTTCAAGGTTAAGTTTGTTTTATTAGGAATATTTGTTAAAACTCGTAGAAAAGCACAGGCATCTTAATATCCAATTTATTCGTGGAATGGAATCCACTTCGAGCCTGTTAAAGGGATGGAACCCTAAGTAGGATGGAACCTACGAAAATCTAATGGGACATTGTTTTGTATCCACTAAGCTTAATTCAAATGATTTTTCAAAATTATCTTGTTTTCGAAATGATTTCAAAACTTCCCCTTTAAAAAGATTCAAAACTCTCGATTCCGTTTTTAAAATAATTTTAGCCTCAAAACATCTTTATTTTCAAAGTCAAAATTTCTTCTGATTTTAAACTATCTTTTCAAATAATATATTTAACTTTTAAATTATTTATACTTTGATTTAAATTATAGTTAAATAATATATATATATATTGTTCTTTATATTTACTTATGAATTTCAACTATATTCAAGTATATTTATAAAGTTGTAAATAGTTTTTATATAAGATAAATATTATTTTTATAAAAATTCAAAACATCAATTTTGGCTAAGGGATGTTGACATGCCCATAGGCACCATGTCGACATAGTGACAGTTTTATTCAAATTTCAAAATAAGTGTCTATTCGCCATAACTTTTCATGAATGGTCATGACTGTTGTTCTTCTATAAATAGGGGTCAGTTTCAACGAATTTTACAATACTTTTCTCTGATTTAACTTCTCTTCTTCTTCCACATTTCTTAATACAAAATCATACCATTACTCTGCCGAAATCAATATCGAATCATACTCGATTACTTCTAGTTTGATTCTCCATCACTATCTCTACAAGTTTCTCAGTGCTATTCAGAGTTATAGACTTCTTTGTAATATATTAGCGAGAAAAGGTGTGATTGTTGCCTTGGAAATCAATCAAAAGGAAAACGGTGTGATTGTAGCCCTGGAAATCAATTGGGTGAACTTGTTGCCACGGAAATCAAGTATCTCTACCCAGAGGATTGTGATTCTGGAGGGTGTACCTCGTAGCCTTGAAACCGATGGTTGTAATTGTTGAATTGATTGTGAAAGGAAATTCGTACTTAGTTGTGCGGGACTGGATGTAGGGTAACTCCGAACCAGTATAAAATCCGGTGTGTTCTTTCCTTTACTACTTTTACTTTATATTTGCATCTGTGTTTGATTCTGTGTTCATATCTGTGTCTGATTAGTGTATACATTGTTAACAAAGTAAGATAAACTCAAAAAGATTAACAAAATTCTTAAAACACTATTCACCCCCCTCCCTCTAGTGTTAATTCTAGCCTTAAGATCCTTAATCGCATTTCTCATATTTGGTATCAAAGCTTTGTTTTCAAAAGTTTCATTATCTGAATTTTGAAAAATTTCAAAATGGCTACTAACACTAGTACTGCTATTACCACCAACACTAGTTCATTTGTAGAAGGTCAGTCTACTGCTAGACCACCACTTTTTAATGGCAGTAACTATGCATATTGGGCATGTAGGATGAAAATATATTTACAATCTATAGGATTAGATACTTGGAATATCACACAAACTGAATATTCTGGACCTACAACTAATTTGCACAGTGGACCACTGAGCAAAAGGTTGTTGCACAAAATAATTCTAAAGCAATGAATATTCTCTTTTGTTCACTTGAAAGAAATGAATTTAATAGAGTGTCAGTTTGTAAGTCTGCATATGAAATCTGGAAAACTTTGCAAGTAACTCACGAAGGAACAAGCAAAGTTAAATAGACCAAAATTTCCATGCTCACAAATCAGTTTCAGTTATTTAAAATGAATACTAATGAGTCTATTTCAGATATGTATAGTCGATTTCAAGATATTATGCATTCTTTAATATCTTTGGGAAAGGAATTTTCAGAAGAAGATCAAGTCAGAAAAATCTTAAATTCTCTCACTCCAGAATGGATCAAAAGACACTTGCAATTGAAGAGGCAAATGACATCAGTACGTTAAAGATAGAATAATTGATTGGAAATCTAATGTCGTTTGAAGTTCAAATGATTGGGAGAAGAGAAATTAAAGCATCTGAAAAGAAATCAATGGCATTCAATGCATTAATCGATGGATCAGACTCAAACAGTGATAATGATGAAGAGATAGCATTTATGACCAGGAATTTTCGAAAATTTCTGAAGTACAGAAAATTGAATAGTTCAAGGAGAAACAACTTTAAGAATTCCGGTAATCAGACTACAGTACCAAATTTTATCAAATGCTTCAATTGTGACGAACCAGGTTATATCAAAAGAGACTGTCCGCATCTAGATAAGCAGAATCCTCTTATGAACAATGAACCAGCAAAGAAACGAAAGCGTGCATTTACTGCTACTCTAGATGACTCAGACTCGTCCTTAAGTGATGATGATCAGAAGACGGATAATTCGACTTTGTGTTTCCCGCAGTTCACGACTCCGACAAATTCAGAGAAACGGACTCAGAAAAAGGTACACGTTTACAATACAATTGGTTGAAATTGCTTGCATAGAATTAGTTGCTTGATTGATTGATTTTGAATTGATATGTTGTTTGAATTTTAAAATTTATTTTCTATTTATTATTATTATTTTATTATTTTATTATTATTTTTATTATTTTTGACACATTCTGAAATATATTATAAGTACAATAATATTTCAGAAATATAGACATTAATAATAATATTTATATATATGTATATTAGATAACTTAGGAAAAATCATGTCATGAAAATTCAAAGCCACATGTCGACATGGCCCCTACCACGATGTCGACATGCCTACATGAATTTGAATTTCAAATTTTGAATTCAAATGTTTGAATTTCCCTCCACCTTTTCACTTCATTTATTTCTCTGAAAATATACCTTTTGACAAGAGAATATCTCCTTTGAAAGTCTATTTATCCACTATCTTTTATCATATCTTTTCACTTTCATTTTCAAATTCAAACTCTCTCTTCATATCTTCAGGCTCTCTACTCTCTACTCTAATGGCTTCTTTAAGCAACCCCTCAACCATGAGAATTTCTAGAAAAATCAAAGAGCAATTATTCAATAATCCGGAGGCAATTAAAGCATACATCAATTATGCTAATTATGTCAAAGTCCATCCCGGAAAATTTGCTATTTTTCAAGATTTTTCTTCTTATGAAATTGATTCTCTTTTTGCAAACAATGGTGTTTTAAGTCTTATTGACTCTTCTCAAAATGATTTTGTTTGCTATCCTAATCTTGTCAAAATCTTCTATGCTAATTTAAACCGTGGTTTTTATATTGGAAATGAGAATGAAATTTGGAGTAGTGTCAAAGACACTCAAATTTTTTTGAATTGTGATCTTTTAGGTACCATTCTCAATTGCAAAAGCACGGGAATGGATCTTTCTAGTTTTAAAATCGATGAACATGATCGTGAGACATTTCATCATATTTTTGAAGGAGATGAAAACTTTGAATTTAAAAACCGAAACTTTCGTCCTAAAGCAAAAATTGTCAATCTTCTCTTACAACATACTTTGACCCCAAGATCGGGAAATTTTAACAATCCTACTTCAAAAGTGTGCAAAGCACTTTTTGCTATTTTCGGAAATTATGATATCAATTGGGCGGAAGTTATTTTGGATGAACTTCGTTAAAAATTTTGAAATGGGAGAAAACACTTTATATCATGGAATTTACCTTACTTGGATTTTCAACTATTTTGGAGTAAATTTCAAAGGAGAAGAATTTATTTCAAGAAAAGTTTTTAATATCTCAAACATTTCTCTCATGAAAATTCCATATGTTTTTCAACCTTATGAGACTCTTGCCAAAAAGGAAGAACGCTGGGCTCATGAAGAAATAGAAGAAGAGGAAGAAGAAGAAGAAAGGGATGAAATGGAAATAGAAGAAGAAGGTGAAACATCCCTAGAAAGTATTGAATATCCATCCAATCCTTCCAACAAAACCCTTCTCAAAAATCAAAAGATTATTGTTGAGAATCAACGGGTTCTTAAAAGATCCGTTAGTAAGAAGTTGGACAACATATCATCCAAGATGAACAAGTTTTTCTCTAAAGCCAGCAAGAAACTTGGATTATCTTCATCTTCATCATCCTCTAACTAGTTCTGTATTTTCATATCATGTCGAATTAGTTTAAGTTTGTTTTAATTTGAGTGTTTATGTAGTTCTTTATGTTTAATCATTGTATTATCCTATTATGCAATGAAATCGGATTTCCTTCCTGTCATCTAGCTTATTTTATATATTGAATAAATGTTAGTATATTATAGAAATATATATATACATCATTATTAACAAAATAAAATTATCATCAAAATTCACTATAGTATGTCGACATACGCCCCTTGACCATGTCTACATATATTGGTCAGAAATGACAATTCATTTTGAATTTGAATTTTGAATAACTACCATATGTCTATTCATTTCAAACGAATTTCTACACCTATATATACCTTTTTGTTCCAGAAATCTTCACTGAAATTTATTTCTCATTATCTATATCCTTTATTTCTTTCTCTAATTCAATTATGGCCAATCCTATTCACAATCTATCTGAAAATCTTGAAGAAACACTCAATTCATTCAAGAATATTCTCTCTTTTATTCTACGAAACCAGCGTCACTTAGAATTGAGTCAAATACAGATGATCAAGGAACAAGAGAGACACTTCGATGCAATACGATGGATGATCTCCACTCTACACAAGGATGATAATGAAGCACATCCTCGTGTCTCTCTCACCAATGACAATGAAAATTGGGATGCAATTAAAGCAGACCCTATATTTGGAGAAGATGGATGGGTAGATGTTCCTCGTAACGTTTAATTTCTTTCTTTGTTTGATGTGTTTGAATTAATTTGTTTGATTTAATTTGGTTTGAATTGACACTTTGTGTGGATTGATTTTATTTGGTTTGAAGTTTGGTGTGTGAAACATATATATATACACTGAAATGAATATAGTCTTTAATTAAGTTATTATGCTCATAAGTATCATTATTTCTTAATCTATATATTATATATTCCGTTGTATAGTTTATCAATACAGGTACTGAAGCCCAAGAATAAGGGGGAGTTAGTTTTTTGTTGATGACAAAGGTGGAGAAATATAAAATAAGGTAGTTAGGCATAGATTAAGGGGGAGTTGTTAGTTTTAGGGGGAGTTATTAGGATAGAAGGAATATTTTATAAACAAAGGTTATCATCATCAAAAAGGAGGAGATTGTTAGTCCATGAGATGATGGTTTTGATGACAACCTTAGAATAGATTATAAAATATAAATACTAACATTACAAGTTTAGATATGTATGTATATGCAGGATCTAACCATGCAGGTACCAAGAATGAAGACTGTACAGTATAGAGTTCAAGATATAGAGATAGAAGACTCATGAGTATCAAGATTATCAAGAGTTCAAGATTTCAAGGTTAAGTTTGTTTTATTAGGAATATTTGTTAAAACTCGTAGAAAAGCACTGACATCTTAATATCTAATTTATTCGTGGAATGGAATCCACTTCGAGCCTGGTAAAGGGATGGAACCCTAAGTAGGATGGAACCTACGAAAATCTAGTGGGACATTGTTTTGTATCAACTAAGCTTAATTCAAATAATTTTTCAAAATTATCTTGTTTTCGAAATGATTTCAAAACTTTCCTTTTAAAAAGATTCAAAACTCTCGATTCCGTTTTTAAAATAATTTTAGCCTCAAAACATCTTTATTTTCAGAGTCAAAATTTCTTCTGATTTTAAACTATCTTTCAAATAATATATTTAACTTTTAAATTATTTATACTTTGATTTAAATTATAGTTAAATAATATATATATATATATATTGTTCTTTATATTTACTTATGAATTTCAACTATATTCAAGTATATTTATAAAGTTGTAAATAGTTTTTATATAAGATAAATATTATTTTTATAGAAATTCAAAACATCAATTTTGACCGAGGGATGTCGACATGCCCATAGGCAACATGTCGACATAGTGACAGTTTTATTCAAAATTCAAATTTCAAAAGAAGTGTCTATTCGCCATAACTTTTCATGAATGGTCATGACTGTTGTTCTTCTATAAATAGGGGTCAGTTTCAACGAATTTTACAGTACTTTTCTCTGATTTAACTTCTCTTCTTCTTCCACATTTCTTAATACAAAATCATACCATTACTCTACCGAAATCAACATCGAATCATACTCGATTACTTCTAGTTTGATTCTCCATCACTATCTCTACAAGGTTCTTAGTGCTATTCATAGTTATAGACTTCTTTGTAATATATTAGCGAGAAAAGGTGTGATTGTAGCCTTGGAAAACAATCAAAAGGAAAACGGTGTGATTGTAGCCCTGGAAATCAATTGGGTGAACTTGTTGCCCCGGAAATCAAGTATCTCTACCCAGAGGATTGTGATTCTGGAGGGTGTACCTCGTAGCCTTGAAACCGAGGGTTGTAATTGTTGAATTGATTGTGAAAGGAAATCAGTAATTAGTTGTGCAGGACTGGAGGTGTGTTCTTTCCTTTACTGCTTTTACTTTATATTTGCATCTGTGTTTGATTCTGTGTTCATATCTGTGTCTGATTAGTATATACATTGTTAACAAAGTAAGATAAACTCAAAAAGATTAACAAATTTCTTAAAACACTATTCACCCCCCTCTAGTGTTAATTCTAGCCTTAAGATCCTTAATCCGCATTTCTCACAAGATATGTGTTCGACTTCCTTTCGACCCCATCAAAAGAGATTGAAGAAGCAAAACAAAGTTAGCCGCCTTAACCCCTTTCGAAGGGATAGAAAGGTAAAATTACAACGCCAAATTGTGATTCATACGACTTAAACTTCTCTATGAAGTAAATGGAATACTCTTTCTTCCCCAAATTCAATTTTAACCCAATACTTTAAAAAATTAAAAAAATTGACTTGAGCATGGATTTACAACCAATAATCATAAAAATCCCCAAAATGTAAATTCAAACCTTAGGAAAAAAAGGAAAAGAAGAAAAAACCCAAATCATATGAATTTTAAATATAAATTGACATGGGAAATAGAACAAAATAAGCCATAAAAATGAATCATTGGATACTTTCAGGTGAATGAAAAACCCAAATTATCTTTATGAAATTAAAGCAGTAATTCAAATTCAAACCTCGTGAATTTTAAAATCAAAATTTAGTGTAGAAAATTAGCTCGAAAAGCAAGATAACAATAACTTACATTGAATCTATGCTTCTATTTTCTGGAAATAGGAGTCTATTAAGAAATTAAGAATTTTAATTCTTGTTGAAAGTTTCTTTCAATCATAGATAAATGAAAGATGGAAAGGAAGAAGCATGATTTATAAGAAAAGTCAGCATGAAGGATAAACCGTATGATCAAATTTAAACAAACGGTCAGGATTTGTACAAGAATATGAAAAGGCGAGAAATCTCGGTGCTAAAATAAAGAGAGTATCGAAGTAGATGACTTGAAAAGTCAAAGGCATCCCTTCGCAAGGGGGGCAAGTATTACCACCAATTCACACTTCAACCTTGTCAAAACCAAGATAAGTAGAAGAGAAGGATGTACGAAAGATGATAGCATCAACAAAGCCTTTCGAAAGAGTCAAAGGGATGATACAACAAAGGGGCGGATGTGTTACAAGCTTTCGATGGGGTCGAAAGCATCCTTCTGCTTCAATTGCTTCCTTTCAAAACAGATGCTTTCGCCTGCATGAAGAAGTTTCGAATAAGTTGAGAAATACCTTTCGAAGGCAGAAAATAACAGCCACTCACATGCACACCAAACCTTTCGAAACCGAGGTTTCGCCTTCATTCAAATTACTCAAAAAGATGCTTTGTTGGAACAACCCCTTCGAAAGCATAACTAAGCCTTTTGAACCGGTCGAAGCCTTTCACAACTAGAGGGGTTCTGCATCAAGCCGCAAGTATGTTTTTGGAGGTTACCTTCCACATTGGAACCTACAGTATTTCAATACCTTCGAAACCCCAAAGATGTAGTTAACAAAGTCGAAAGCTCATACTCCTTCTTACTTGTAACAACAAAGCAATACAAGGTGAAAAGGCGCACCTACCCCTTTTGATAAAGACGGAAGCATTCTAATTCATTCAAATTCAATGCAGAAGGATGCACAAATGTTAAAGGTGACGAAAGGTCTACAAGGCCACCTTTCGACCAGGTCGAAAGCACTGAATCGAAAGGTGCCAACCCGCACCTATAACTAAGACCCTAGGGGTCTGGTTTTGAGATCCGAATTCTTTCACTCCAATCTTATATTTTCTTAAAGTTGTAAACCCTAATTTTTAAAATTAGAATGAGAATTTTATCAGTCTGTACTATTTGAGTCTAATGAAAGCAACATTATGGATTTTTTAGATATTTAGCAGACTTGATATCTTTGTTAGATTCAGTTATAATTTTCTTGTGTCAACGTGATCGAAGGGTCACCATTAGAGTGAGTTGAAACCCTTAACTTAACCAATATCCTTAGAGCCTTAGCACCTACACTCAAGTTGCCGAAAGTTTAGCTTTCAAAGAAGTCAGAACCAATCTATCCAACCCACATCCTTAACTCATTAAACCCAACCTTAGGGTCTCCGCAACTGATTTGATAGGGGGGTTTCAATAGAGTAATGAAGTAGATTAACTCATTCGAATGGCAATATAAGAAGGATTTTAGGTGTTTCGTCTTAGTCAAAAGGTTAGATAAGAAGAAGTTCCAATACTATAACCTGTTCGAAAGGAAAATTGGAGAAAATAAAATGGATTATAGATAATTTAACCTGATTGAGAGATATCAACTGCTTCAACCTTTTTGAAAGAGGGTCTCGAAAGAAGTCATCTACATTTTGAATTCAACTTTGAGGTGTTGACAAGTTTTCTTGTTAACAGGTACCAATTTGAAAGACTCAGATCGATACCGATCCAGGACTTAGCCTTGGACCTTGGAACCTCGGCTTTGGCCATATAGACTATTCTGATGGGTAGGCGATCTTCACGAATACTTGGAAAATTATTGCTATATCTTTTGAACTTCACTTAGAAATTGAAATATGGGATTATCGTTCTAGATTTCTAAACTACAATCTGACCATTCGATTATTCTAACTTGTCCAGTTAAGGCTTGTCTACAAAGCTGGATAACAATACATATACATATACATGTATATATAACATTAATTCACATAAATTATATAATATTTTACAGTATTTCTTATATAGATATAATTTATGTATAAAATCTACATATATGAATTATATACTGAATTTACATGCATATACATTATAAATTCTATATAATATTAACTTATTTAACTTTTTGTTATATGATTACATGCATAAAGGTATAAGAGAGGTATACCATAGATTTGTATAATAATCCAGAGCTATGAATCAAGCTAAAAACCATTGGATTGTAATCCTTCCATTTAAAATCTTTAGAATGATGAGGTGGCATTAGTTGTGATCCAGCTTTAGGAAAACCCATCCAAAAAATTTCCTTATGACCAAAATCTATGAACATACTTCACGTCTTGAATTGAATTTATTTTCCCTATAATGTATTTGTGCAAAAGAATAAATTCAGTTCATGACTATGAGCGCACTTTCTTAAATCTGTTTATTAGCATATTTTAATTCATAATATTTTTAAAGCACTAGGATGTCAAGGTTTGATGAAACCTCAACTAACTTGTCATTTGAAACCCAATAACAATCCTAGTATATTAATTTTTTAGGCTGTAAAGTAATAAGTATAGATCTTCAGTAATACAACTGCGTGCATATAATCATTTGTCAACTAATTTTGCCTGCATCAGAAAATGAAAAAAAAAGAACCAATTAAATTTTGTACGAAACCATAGTATTTGACTACTTTGAATCATTTTTTCCACTAAATGTATCTTAAATTAGATACGACAAGACGTAAAAGAACTCAATCAGATACACTGGCTTGCATATCTACTAGTTATCTTATGCAATACTTGTGTGTTGTAGTAGCTAAATAAAGCATAACTATTTTCAATCAACTTATTTCGCTAACGGAGATTAGAGAGATAATTCAGAGAATAAGTCAACTTTATAATAGAAATTTCAAATATGTTCATTATGAAAAAATAACATAACCGACTCCAAGCTACAAACTGAGCATCAAATCTACAGAAATTCAGCAAAAAGGAACAATATGAGGAATTGGAACATGAGGGGAATCCATTTGAAGCCATCTTTTGAAAATTTGGTTAATTCTTCCTATGGAGCTTACCATTGCATAAATATCAAGATATGTTGCACATAAAATATACAACCTAGAACTTGAAATATAAAACAAGTTGAAATTCTGATAGAAAAACAATTATTAAATCCTTATATATACTGGTGTAGTGAAACTAAGATCGATTGATGTGTACTTAGATTAGTTTCTATCCTTGAAAAAGCTATATTATCATTGGATTTTAAATTTAAAGGTAAGATTCATATAATGCTTGTGCAAGAAAGTTAAGGGTGAATTTTTTACCAAGCGACATATAACAATAAACCCAAAAATCAGCCTTCCAAGACATGACTGCAGACAAATTTGAGTTTGTTGTCTTCCAATTCTTTAAAATATAATTTTCTCAAAATCAACTAAGAAGCTCAATAGCACGATACTTGTAAAATAGGAAAACAAATTAAATAGACATAAGTATCAAAAATTGGATAAGAAATCAAGCTTAAGTTAGATATCAAAAGATAGATTCAGAAAAATGATCACCTGTAAAGTATGTGAAGTGTGAACATAACGTTGGCTAAACTAATATTATACAAAAATAGTTTTGACATAAAAATTTGTCAAGGTAATTCAGCTTAAAAGGACTCTGGTTGGGGTAGGATGGATGAGCATGCAACTGGACATAATGCGCCACAAAGAAGCTTGAATCCGTTGGTTGATTTAATATCCTTTTTGATTGTTCGTTGGCTAGCACAAAGAAGCTTGAATCCGTTGGTTTTACAAGTGGTGACATTAGGATAAACTCGTAGGTAACAAATATGCCAAGGTACGCAAGATTACATAGCACTTTAGCGATCTCGGTGGTTCCTTATATAGATGAGCATGAGATTTGAGAATAATATATAAATTCCATGCCTACTTGTCACCTTACAAATCTACATCCAATTGCCACTACTTTTCCTCTCTCAAATGCACAGATTATGCATCTCCTGTACATGCACAGACTAATGAACTTCAGTTTCATGCTTCAATTTACGATCATCAAGCTACTGCTTATTCCCCTTCCACAACCACAACTATCCATTGTGTAGTCTAGGTAGATCTTACTACAACAGAAATTATGTTACATGGTTTTCCACCTACTGCTTATCGACTTACCCAAGCAGCTTTTACTCAGACTCAAACTACACTAGTTCATGTCGTCCCTCAATTTTCTACTACTTCTCCTGATGTACAAACGTATGAGCAATACGCTCTAGTCCAAGAAACTATTCAAGATAATACCATGTTGCATGCACATGCTCAATCATATGTTGTAATTCCCTGCTGTACACAGAATACTGAAGCTTACCAGGTTGTCTCTCAATTGTCGCAAGCTCATGCCAATCAAATTTTCATAGCTCCTGCTCCAAATGCCCATGATTAGTTGGCTGCAATTCATCCTCACTCAACTGCAGGTGTTCTAGTCTAAGTTGATGTGCAGCTTGAAGCACAATTAATTACTCATCATGGCCAACCTAATTTGCTTATGGTTATTCTCAATGATTCAGTTTTCATTCTCCACTGCAACAAGCTTTTGTTCAATATGCTTAAATTAATGCCAAGTCAGACTTATTGTCTTGATAAATTTGATTTTTTTTTTCAATATGCTTATTTGGTTTAGCCTAATCAAACTAACAGTTCGGATTTTCCAATAAAACATGTCATTCTAACTTGTTGTTCACAATACGAGCGCCAGTAAATTCACATCAGCAAACCATTGATAATAACCATGCCATCAGTTCATTACTGTATATTCCATACCAATAGATTCTAGCTATGTGGAAATAATTAAGGTTGTTCACATCATCCTTCATAAAATACTTGATACATGGTAAACCATTAGCAGTTACCAACCAAACTTTGATCCTTGTGCTCTCATTTAGGTATGTTGGATCAAGAAACCTTGTAATCATTCATACCTGCTACAAGAAAAAATAAAATTCGAATCGTAGTTTTTTGAAGTAAATGTTTCACTTTCTAATTAACATGTGTAAAATAATTAAATTTCATGTAAAATTACTTATGGTTGATTTAATGTGCCGAAATGAATAATTAACATAAATCACTAGCTACATAATGTACACTTTGCGTATGATAAGAAAAACATGACAACTTGTGTATGATTTGTGCACTTCTAGTAAGACATCATAAGGAGGTCAGCAACCATCAAGCAATAATGTTGTCAGAACATCTGCTTCCCAGGAGATTGTCACAAGGATGGAATTTGATAAGATGATGCGGGAGTTGAATCAGAAGATGGCTGATAGTCGGAAGGCGCTATTGGACAAGATAGATGCTAACATAGCTTTGCTAACCCTACAGTCATAGAGAACTAGGAGAAGCGAGAAATTTCACCGAAATAACATGCTAATATGCATGTGTTTTGAGAGTATATTTTTAGAAACATAATTAATTACTTTTATTAAGTTGGTAAAGGTTAAAAAATCATGCATGTTACTTGCTAAATTGTTGCTATATTACATGTATTTTTTTTTAAATGACTATTTGTTTCAATTTAATTTATGAACACGATGAAAATTACTCATAAATTTGCAAGTACTTAGCATGTGCCACATTCTTCAGTTAGTTTAAACCAATTACACATAATTGCCTCACAAAGTACTCTAAAATCACATGTTAAATCTAGAGTATTACCAAGATAAACCTACAATGTATTTACATGCTAAATCTAAAGTATTCACGTGCTAGATCTAGAGAAACGATTAGTTCCACAAATCAAACTAATAGTTTATTGTGTGCTTATTTGTTGTCCCTAAAATAATGTTCATTTGAATTTCTAAAGTAAAGACGATTGGTCCAACATACTATGAAGTCATTGCTCCAAATTCCCTTTATCTACATACTCGTATGCAAGCATCTTACACAGTCATAGTTTGGAATATTATTAGATTAGCAGATTAATATACATGATCAAAATGCATGAACTGCAATGGTCTTATTATCACATATAGTATAGTGATCAACACTCTATGTGCTTCATGATGTATATACCCTGCAGAATAATCTTTTTTATGAATATAAAGGATATCATGATTCATTACTATAATGAATATTTGCCCAATAATTGAAAAATTGCATGTTAATACCTCTGTACATCTTCTGCACAATATCCAAGTAATCTAACAAAGTTATTATGTTGAATTCTTCCAATCGCTTCTACTTAAACTTTGAATTTCCACTGTTCCTCCCATACAAATTATTTTAGTAAAAAAAGCAGATATTTTACAAGGACAAATAGTAAGTTTAATGAATCTCAATAAAATTATGCTATCATTGTTTTCATCGGTTTTTTATTTGTTACTAATATGTTCTCCTCTTGTGGATTACAATTTTGACCATTTTCAATAACTAGCATGTTCTGTTGCACTCTCCCTCTCTTAATTTTGCACTGAACGAACGAGATTCGCACCTAGATAACCGCAAACCAAGCACAGACTAGTTTTTTATTAAAAGAACATAGAATTCGCCATAGACTTCGCCATTTTAATTAAAATGGCCAAGTCTTCGTCGTTTTGTTTTCCTAGACCTAACCAACCGCTACTCATTTTCTTCTTCCTTCGTCCCTTCTTCATTTTGTTCAAGAGGCGAGAGCAAAAGTCTAAATATATTTTCAACATTTTCATACCCCAAACCCCCAAATCAAATCATCAATAGATTCAATACACAAATTAAACCTTGATTTTGAAAATCTACACGTGTTGAAATGTTTATATTGCTCAAAAATTTCACGAAAAGGTTTATGCATGGAGAAAGTAGTAATGCTGACGGCGGTGACAATAGCAGTAATCGGCCTAGAGAAGATATTCTTATTGTAATATATGGACAAAAGCATGGAATAGAAGGCCTACTTAAAAGGCCATGGAAAATCTCAAGCAGAAGAAGGAAGACAACGGTGGTTACGGAGGTCGACGAACCCATAAAACCGCAGGGTAGCTACATAATATCAAAATGTTCAAAGTTTTAATACAAACCTAATGGCAGAAATAGCATGTAAAATGAAGTTTGTATGTTAAACTTGTATATATTTAAATAATTTTGATTATATAAGTATTTTGAAAATTCACATGGATCAAAAAGGCAAAAAAAAATTCATTGTTTTAGTAAACTCTGATTGTTGTAACGGTTCAAAATTTTACCGTTCTTTTGAAAAGAAATTCGATTAGTTTTGATCATGATTTATGCTGAGAATTTAAATTTTGAATTTTAGTGTGTATTAGGTATGATTGGTTTAAATTAATAGAATTTAAACGGAAATATAAAACGGAAATTTTAGGCGATTTGAAATTTAACGTAGAAATCTATCGTTAATATAAACGGTGAAATTATTGGTTTTTGAAATTTAAATATTTTAGAAAATTTATAATAAAAACATCGACGTTCGTTTCGTCGAATTCCGATTTTGCTAGCTCCTTTTAAATCGATTTATACGATCGAATTACGGTAGTGACAACCGATATTTAATAAATAATGAATTTTCACTCGAGCGTTAAATAATCAGATTCCTGTGTGCTAACACGTTCTTATCAATGCACTGAACACAACGGTGTTTTGTTTCGCATGTTTGGACTCTCAGTTTGTACTGTGCGTCGTTTTTAATCCGTGTTATCAGTGCTTACTATTTTATATATAGGGTATTATAAGCTACTGAAATTGTAACATATGTTTATTATCAACAGCCATTCAAATAAAAGAAAGAAGTATATATATCTTATTGAAGTAGTACACGTTCAAAAGGTTTGAATTGGTAGTGTATCCTTGTTTGAGACAGTAACCAACGTTCCACTTCCTTGTAATACGTGTGTAGAAAGATTCTCCCCCCCCCCCTTTATTAATTCCATTAGCTATAATATAAAAACAAAACAAGTGCAGAACCGGAAAAAAAAGCTTCTTCTTACAACCGCGACCTCCACCCTCAGCTCCTTCCACCGCCAGCCTTCACTGCCGCCAACCTCCGCTCCTCCGAACGTCGCCGCGCCAGCCTCCGACCCCATGCCTTCCAGTCCACCGCTTCCAGAAGGAAAAAAAAACCTAGTTGCTACTGCCGCCACTTCCAGCCGAGACCTCTGCCCTTCTCCTTCCACCGTCGTACGTCCACTGACGAGCCACGGCGACCTCAGCTCCTCCCCTACAGCCGCCTGCACCAGCTCCGGCCGACCCCCTTTCCTCCCTTCCTAGTTCAACTGGAAAAAAAAGGACAACTATGTTGCCGGTCCTCCCTGCCACCGTCTCCGCCACCTGCACCAGCAACCATTGCCTCCAGCCCATCCTGACGTGTCGCATGAACCAAACCCGCATGTTGTCTCCAACTCGACCTCCTTTCCTCCTCCTTCCAGTTCGCATACATATATAAAAAAGAAGAAGAAAGAAGTTTAGTTGTTGTCCATATTGTCACTCACGCATGTACAAGCTTAGGTCGTGCGCAGTTGATTCCGGCCGTGTCGCGCGCGTAAGCCGTAGCGTGGATTATCTCGTGTTTATCGTCATTGAGGTGAGTAATTGTTCATTCACACTTAACTAATGTCGTTATGCAAGTTAATAAAGGTAAATTGTCACATATATGTTCGTTGTTTAATTTAGATCAATATATAAATTTGTTGGATGGATGAATTATTGAATTGTATGTACACATGCTGACACGATATATACACGTCATTTGTATGTACACATGTGTAGAAAATTAATATTGACATGTCGCGTTTCATCATGTTATTGATATCCAATTATGTTATGTACCATATAAATGACGTGTCATTATAAATTTTCCCATCGATACTTAGACATGTTTGAACATATTCGTTTGTGACATTTGCAAGGGTTGAAATGATATATACCCGTATTTAAATTGTAAATACTCCACTTGGCCTAGGTAGAAAATTTAAATTTAAAACGGCGCTTGGTCAAATAAAAATATTTTATAAACTGAGATCGTTTTGGAAATTAATATATAAATGATTTGAATTTTAAAATATATTTTAAAAAAATATTTCATTAATTAAATCGATTTATTGTGAAATATGTGATTTTACGAAATATACGATAATCTGTGAACAAATGTTTTGAAATGACTTATTTAAAGAAAACCTAGTTTTGGACTTAAATCCAAGAAATTTATTCAATTTATAATTTTGGATATTTTGAATACGAAAATGTTAAAGTTAAAAATCAAGTTTAAATTTTGATCAAGATTTAATCCTGAATTAAGCAACATGTTTTCTTAATAACGAAATTTTTGATAATGTTGACTCTATTTGGAAATAAACAATTAAATTAACCAGAGGATGATTTAAATTGGTTGAATTTAAATTTGGAATTTATTATAAAGGAATTGGCGGTTAAATTTTAATGGAATTCATAAATGAACTTGAATTTAAGTTTGACTTAAGTGATTCGGTTTATTGGATTTAAATGAACATTATGATCGAATGTTTAAGAAGGAAAATAGTTTCGAAACCGAAATGTTTTAAAATGGAATTTAGGAAAATGGTATAATTGGATTATGAGAACTTGTAATTGGATTATGAGAACTTGGAAATTAAAATCCCAATCCATTTAAATATAAATTGTTTAGACTATAATGACCAAGTGGTGTGTAAAACAAACGTTGGGTTGTTAAAGAGACCGGGGCCGGATATTGACATACTCTCTTTCGATCGCGGAACCACTTTGATAACCGTGCACGCGATGGATGATATCCAGGTTGAATTGGCAAGCGTTTCCTGGAATGAAGTAAGAGAACGATGATGGATAGTCTTGACACGTGTGTCATAATTAAAATTACTAAAACAGGAGCCTATGTATGGCCAACGAGGTTAGCTACCTCTAGCGATGTTGATCCCTCGTATTACTATCATGATTTTGAACTCGAGGGGTGCACCCTTCTGTTTGGATTGATGGTCACGGTTGGCCACGGATGGGTTACGACCAGCCAAAAAGGGTAAACTGGTATAATCCTACCTTGGGCATGACCTCACGTGCCTTGTCATATTTATCCTTGTACGAGCCCACTACGACTTTGGTTTAGTATTGTACCTATAGGGCACTCACTAGCTACCAACGTTACTAGTTGTGTTACAAGACCTGCATAGACTACATGCTATAAAAATATGTTAAGGTGGATCAATGTAAAGCCTTAAAGCTATTTTGATATTTATTTTACTAATAGACATTATCTATTATAACATATACTATTATATATAAATAGTTTAACGGATCCTTACGAGATGGAAAAAAACCGTAACATCTCCTAAGTTACTATGCATTGATTTATTAATTTACATGAGGATGTTAGTTCTGACTCGAGTATTGTGTTTTTCATTATGCTCGGGTCGATTTGAGTATTTTCAATTTGAGAGAATTTGTTATGAAGACGAAGGCATTACTGGAGACTCCCTTCTATTTCTGCTATTTCATCAGTTTAGTTTGTTTGGTTATGTCAGTTTGGACTTATTTCATTCCTAGTTATTTCATTTCCAGTTGTTTAGTGTGAGAATAAATGTAAACTTATTTGGAGATTCATGACTTATTTATGTACTTATTTATTTTCCGTTGCCAGATTCTGAGTTGTATTTATTTCTGTGTCTTTGATTGATTCTATTATTACCCTAAATGTTATCTATCATTTAAGCAAATATCTTTGTTTAAATGGTGGATCGTTA
Source organism: Allium fistulosum (assembly GCA_030737815.1). NCBI lineage: Eukaryota > Viridiplantae > Streptophyta > Magnoliopsida > Asparagales > Amaryllidaceae > Allium > Allium fistulosum. The sequence goes on from CM060905.1 coordinate 672,934,920, forward strand.
CAGCTGTCATCTAACTTATTCAAATTTTCGTCATTGCCAAAATCATCGGAGAACCTCTAAGCATCACTATTGTGCTCAATGTTGCAAGATGATTCCATTCCGTGTCTTCAGGTCCAATGTAGTGTGCCGAAACCCCAATTTGACACTGAATCGTTGTCATACCTATGCTCATCATCCGCATGCTCTTGCCATCAAGAGTTGATTTCATTAGGTGTGACAATACAATTTAAGAGATGCACGATGATGAATTTCTCATCATACATGTCCAATGTATCAAAAAATCATTTTTAATTTAAAATATATACATGTTTATATATTATTTAATTTAATTTTGGAATAAATTTAACTTTAAAACTTTTTTTGGAAAATCCAACCGATCAAATACACTTAAACCGTTGACTTTGACTTTGAGAGAATTGATCCCTAACTCATTGATGGTGTTACAAAATCCATCATTAAAATAATTTCTTCTAGAAGATAGAATGAATGTGACTATTAAATGTGGCATCCAGGTTTATTGATTGCACACTATGTATAATATTTTATCGAAATTCAAAATTCAAGGTATCACTTATAAAAAAAATTATCTTGCTTATTTCATAAAATTCAATTTGTTTATACCCACATTAATGGACCATGTATAATATTTTATTTAGATTCACTATTCAAAAGTATGACTTATTATACAAAAAATTATTTTACATCATTAAATTCAATTAGTTTAAACCAAACATTTTTAAATCCGACGTATTTTAAGATACATGAACTATGAATTAACTAAATGAATTTAATTAACTGAAAAATATCATTTATGATAAAATATAGAATAAATAGTGAAAATAAATAAATATTATACATTATCCACTAATATGTTAAAAACATAGCTAGACAAAAATATTCTATATCCCCAAAAATAAATTATATCATAAAGGGGAACTTAGCAACTTCACTATGGAGTTAACACAATTTTTTCATAAGTAAAACTGACAACTTCGACTCCCCCTTCACGAATCTTAATATCAAAAGATTCACGAATCTTAATATCAAAAGATGATTTAAAACGCACCTCAATTATGGAGAAAAAACTAGATTTGTACTACATCTTCAAAATTATCACACACTATCAAATGCCCATGTAACATATAATATAATTTATATCCACGCATATTTGTAATTTTTCGTTAAGCTTAGGAGTGAACGAGAATAAAACAAATCTAGTAGCATATAACATAATTTAAAATCCATTTGTATTACTTATAGATCATCTCCTCTTCTTCAGAAATAGAAATGTCAAATTGCTTATCACAATCAATACCAAATATGTCGAACACACTTCACTCTAATTAAATAAGACATCTATAACTGTTTGGCTACATAAAAAATTTACTCTAGATTCACTATGCAGTATATAAAAATCTATTTAAATTTTCACTTAAATATATGATTCCCTCGTATGTCCCCATGATTTGATATGAAATGGAAATAATTTATAATCATCAATCAAAACCACTCATTATGCATTCATTTTATACCTTCAAAAATAAATTATATTATAATACTAAACTTTGTCGTTCCACCATTGAGTTAGAATTACATTTTCATATTTACAGTTTCAACTTTTTCTACCTCATCCATAATAAATTATGTAAACAATTAGATCAAGTTAGAAAAAACAACCTTTTCTACCTCCTCCATAACTTTTTCTACCTCCTTCATAGTTAGAAAAATAGTTAGAAAAATCTATGCTGATTATACTTGAACATCGTCAAAAAACTATATTGCACAGTATCAAGTGCTCAATTCTAATCAATAAATTGTGAAATAGTCTATAAACACAATGGAGATGGAAGTAACTATCAATTAGAAGCAACCGTGAATTAGAATGCATTAAATCTAATAGCATGTAACACAATTTAAAACAAGTCTGTATTTCCTATGGGCCATCTTCTATACCTCAAAATAAAAATATCTTAACTCCTTAAAAAGATCACTTACGATTACTGGATACTTAATATAATTTCATTATAGAGTCCCGTCCCATCCCAATTTTATTGCACAAATTTCATTACACTATCTATTGTTTTTTAAACTATTTTCATTGGCAATTTGAAAACAACGATCAGCTCTATTAGTTCACAAATTGGGAATGCAGTCTACACTTTCAATTAAAGTAACTTAAGGCTTTGTTTCATGAAAAAGCAAAAAAGAAAGGTTTTGATTGAACTAAAGATATCTATGGCCTGTCTTGTTCTAAATTTGTAGCCTAGTCAACTCCATCATTTTCAATCAAATAAAACATAACATATGTTTGCAAAACATAACATATGTTTAAAATACATCCTTCAATCTAGCAAGGAATATAAATTTTGTCATTACAAAATAACTGCCAAGTTAAAAGAATCTTAAATTAGGAAAAAAACTAAACATAGTGATTTGCCATATATATTCATTCAAATCGTTAGTTAATTTATAATAGATCTTACAAAAATATACAGATATTAAACAGAATCTCGTACTCAAACTCCTTTTAACCATAACTAATTTACACACAAAGTAAAACAAAAACAAGTAACCAATGAGAAAATAATGTACAGTTATTTTATCACTAAACTGCTTCACTATTTCACTATATTCTGAACAAGCGTGCCTAACTAGTAAATGTAATTAAATTTTAATAAGCACGTCTCTCTACAAAATGTCTTTCAATTATAGAATAAAAGCATATCTAATACATAAATTTTGACAAAAAAATGTTATTATTTGCCAAACAACGCCACTCAACTGTGAGCTTATTAAGTAATTAATAATAATATTTGCGAAATAGATCAAGGTTTATAAACGTGTAAACTGCAAACTGAGATCAAAAGAGATGTGGTTTATTTTGGGTTAGGACTAAAACAGTAAAAGTGAATAAATGAGAAAAATATAACTAAAAAATATGAGGAAAATGATTGTTAGTATATTGCCTATCGTTTTAGGCACCCAACTGTCTATTTTCTTTAAATTTACTATAGCAGGAAATTCTTTCAGTTTGTATTGCATATAATGCAAAATACTGATACACACAATCATGCATTTACATAAAAATATCGACTAAACAAAGGAAGGCTGAATTGTATCATCTTTCGCAATGAAGTTTGTGTATAATATCTGATCTGTCTTTTAAATGACAATTATTTTCTTTGATCGAAAAAGTTCGGCGAATGAATTAGAACAATATACATACTATTTAAACTTATGCAAACAAAGGACAAACGATACACTGACTATGATAAAGTTTCTCAATTCGATCAGATAAAATAATTTGAAGTTTAACAAAGATAATTTACCGATTTAATCCGAATTTAGAGCTCAGGATGCTTTCAAATCATCTGAAATTCCAGATGTACATGGTAGAAACCCAAATCACCACAAAGCAATTCTCCTCATTGCTCAAAAACATGAGATCAACATATCTTTTTAAGGGAAAAATAAAACAAATGCCAGGAAAATACAAAGAGAAAATTTAAAAATTAACTAAGATAATCTGCTGATTAAATCCTAATTTAGAGCTCAGAATACTTCCAAAACATCTGAAATTTCAAATGCGAATGGTAGAAACCGAAATCACCACAAAGCACTTTTCCTCATTGTTTAAAAACATGACATCGACAACATTTTTTAAGGAAAAAATAAAACAAATGGCAGGAACAAAGAGAAATGAAACCCTACCCAGATGTCAGCCGCCACGAATGAATGAGATGACTATAACAGCGGTATGGCGGTGTATTTATATGACACTTTAGACCTGCTATCAGATTGCGGCCTATGTTAGAAGGAACCAGCCCATTAATCGCAAATGTATTTGAGTACGTAAATTACATTTTCTGCCCAACATTCCTCTTATTTTACATGTATCTCTACTTCTACCATGTTCTCAAAACAAATAAAATTAAAAATAAACGGTGTCCTTGTGGTCAAACGTTTGAACTGTACATAATGGGTTCTTAAAAGTAGTCTGCTGCAATGATAGAAATTCGATTTTTTTCAAATTGTAGAGCATGCAAAATAAAGGAATTCATAATGCATTCCCCAACAATTTTCTACCCGTTCATGGTTGCGTACGCGTCTAACGCAAGGTTCACAAAATGCACTGTTTGAGGCAACTATTAGAAAATCGGTAGTTGGTTTCAAACGGTCCAAACGCATCTAACGCCACTTCCTTTCCGGCCTCTTCCATGCTCTTTTATCTTGCTCATTTCATATGCCTCTTATTGTATGTGTCGGGATCCATATTTGAACTGTATCACATCACGTCGGTATACATATATACCGGGACTCCCGTTGTGCCGGGCTCGCATACTTCATCAAGTACCACTAGTAATGTGCGTCCGTCGTAGAACCTCATGTGATTGTTATTTGCGATAAAAATCGTCTCAGTCGAATAATCGAACCCCCATTGGGTAAAAAGTATTCACCCAACACCTCAATGTCCTAACTAGGGATGGCAAATGGGGCGGGTCTTGGGTCCAAATCCGGTTGATCCGCCCCTGTTTTGGCCCGCCCAGACCCGCCCCATTGGGTCAACGGGGCGGGTAGACCCGTGTCCCGTTTTTTAGAGCTCCGGGTCTAGGTCGGGTCGGGGCTTGGCTGACTCGCCCCAACCCAACCCAAACTACTATGGTCTCATGAAATCGCTTCAGTATTATAATGATGATTTGTTAATCTTTATATATGTGTGTGTGTGTGTGATTATGACATGGATATTATAGTGTTCCAATCAATAAGCTATAAAAAGTTTATAGTATTAAGTTGCATCATTGATGATTATACAATAACATATGCATATTTTTTTGAACTATTTTGTACATCATATTTTTATTATCTTCATTTATCATTGTAAACACGTTGTTATTTGTATTTAATGTATCATTTAGTGACAACAAATATAGATATATGTACATTACTACACAATTTTGAATCAATACAAAAAACTTCACCGGGTCTCAGGGCGGGGCAGGTCTACCCTGGCCCGTACGGGTTTCGGGTTTGGGGCAAAATTACGAATCTGCACCGGGTCTATGGGGCAGGTCCGGGGCGGGATCTAAAAAACCCAGGGCGGGCTTGGGGCATAAGAAACCCGCCCCATTGGCATTCCTAGTCTTAACGTCATCTCATAGGGAACTAGCCCTACTACTCCTAATATACATACATATAGTCCTAAATAGGCTCATACAACAATTAACATGTCTATTATTTTATTCTTAACTTTGACCTTTAGCCAAGGTTCGAATTCTACATTTCAGGCCATAACCGATCGACGGCTATACACTATCAGTCGACCGATCAGGGTGAGTGGTTGATCGGTCGTAGTATAAAATTTGGGGTTTGTTCGTTTTTCTGATTTGATTTTTAATTATGGTTAATTATATTAACCATGGAATTTACAATGAACATTAAACAACTACATTGACCAGTCTATATTCCCAATTTCATAGATTTACACAATTTTCATTGGTTTAATATTCATGCATTTTAATAGGTTACTTATGCTAACACTTAACCAACTTTTAGTGTTTCAATTCAAAAGCGGCTTTCAGGTTTATCAATGTACAGTAACTTTAATTTCTAATCCAGATTTCATGTTTTGTAATTAGTGTTTACAATTTACAGTTTAATTACTAATACCCTAAATAAAGTAGAATATATTAAATTCAACTGTAATAATCAACCTATCAAACATATTCCCACTCATCTTAGATCCAAGCTATACCAGCATGCTCTGTTCAATAATCGCCCCTTCATTGAAAATGCATAATAATCTATAGTAATATGGCTAACTAGTGTATATATGTGTATATGTAATATCAAGCTATACAACAGAGTAAACAGTAAAGTAAAGTAAGATAAAAGCAATCACAGCGAGGTTTTATACTAGTTCGGACCTCCCATCCTATGTCGAGTCCCAAACTACATTTGGAATTAACTAAGCAATCCTCACTTAAGTTGGAGGAACATGTACCTTACAAATGCATGAGCAGGCGAACAAGACTTCAATCTTTGCATGAAGATCTCCAATAGGACTTCACAATATATGAATAAATCTCTAACTTCTAATGAGTTCTTGATAACTCGAATATAGTCAAATGTTGTACAAGACTTCTTATAATCTCGTCTTGAGTTGAATGAGTGTGAGCCCATGAGTTTTGAGGAAGTAAATCACCAAATATTATAAAATGGATGTTGGTGATATTGAAAGAAATATAATGTAGAGTTCAAGAGAAAAGAAAGTTGAAGCAAGAATTGAATTATAAAACTCTTGGAATTGCTATCTATATATAGTTGCCAAAAGTTACTTTCTAAAGCTGCAATTATTCAAAGAAAAACCATTGATAAAAAGTTGTAACTGTTGAAGAAGAAGAGACGTGTCTTTCAAAATAGCAGGTATAAACAGCTCAGACATTTGGATTTTCTAGTCAGACATCTGGATTTTAAAAATATTTTTTCCAGAAAAGAAGCAGTTTAAAAAATCATGAATTCAGATGTTTGAATTTTATAATCAGACATCTAGATTTTAAAAATGTTTTTCCAGAAAAGAAATAGTTCAAAAACTTATGAATTCAAAGTTTGGATTTTGTAATCATAAGTCTGAATTTTTCTGACTCTTGAAAATAAAAGCCCTAAAATGTATTAATTGTTCTCAGAAGTTTGAATTTTGTTCCTAGATGTAACGACCCAGAATTTCTGTCAATTAAAATTTGTAATATTTAATTGATTTTAAATATTAATAAGTGAAATTAATAAGTCAAATAATTTATTTTTCGAATAATTGGATTTAATTGAGTAGTTAAATCGATAATTTAATAGTGAAATTCCAGAAATAATTGAAATTTGGGTTTAATGTGATTGTAAATGATTTATAAAGTTATATTAAATCATATTGGAGTTATAGTGATGTTATAGAACTTTTAAAATTGAATTTAAAGTTAATTTGTGAAAATTGAATATTTTAATATTTAATCGACTAGTGAAATTAGCCATTTTTCGAACAGTCTCAGAATTGGACGAGACTAGTTCCATTGGATCCGTAATAGTTTGTTATTATCGGATTTCAATTTTCGTAGCAAACGGAGTTGCCGTTTGACCGTGGCAGCTCGAAACGCATCGAAATTGTTTTAATATTAATTTGGCGAGTTAAAAATGGTCATTTTTCAAAAGTCTCGGATTTCGACAAAACTAGTTTTATCGGATCCGTAATGTGAAATTATTGTATGGTTTCAAATTTCGTATCAATCGGATGTACCGTTTGTCCGGGGCAAGCCAAAACGCATCGAAATCGGTTTAAATCGGTTTAATTTAAATTTGATCGTTTTTCTCCGTAACTCGCACAGATGACCGAATTAGCTCTCGAAACCTATTCCATTGTGTTCGGAACGCGGGGTAAACCTTAGAAACGCCAGCCGGCACGCTCGATTTGGAGTTCGAAATTTTCGGATGAATAGTGTTTTCGTTGTTTTTCTATAAAAGCCCCTCCATCATTTCATTTTTTCACAAATCCCCAACCAGGCTAGGGTTAGCCGCCACCTATCTCACCAATGGCCAGAAATCACTCTCCTTCTTCCCTTAATCTCTTCCAATCCGTGAATAATTAGACGAAACGTTCAACTACAAAGTTGTAGAGGACTATGAGAGCTTCGATTCTATACGGTGATGATCGGATTTGGGGCGTTGTAGTGGTCGCTAGGGGGGCGCATTTGGCTGCAGCTCGAGCATGGTTTCCAAGGCCATAGGGGGGGGCCGAGCTTCACTATCTTCTAGCCGAAGGTGGCTCTGGTGATGGTCTTCAGCGTGGTGGTGGAGTGATGGAGTTTCGAGCGATGAGGAGGGAGTATAATTAAACCCTAAAGGGCGGCTATGGGTTAGGTTATACGTGAATAACCTGGAGAAAAACGAGTTGGGAGGGAAGAAGAAAGGTGCGGCCCAGATCTGGTTGCTCAGGAATCAAGGGCTGAGATCAAATCTTGGTTTAGAAATTGTAAATATATATATATTTTAATACGTTCAAACTTTAAACTATCATAACTTCTTCATACGAGGTCCGTTTCGGACGAAATTTTTTGCGTTGGAATCGTATTGATGAGCACTACGCAATGGAGCTAGTTTGGAGTCAATTGGAGTCAGTGAAAATTTTGGGTAAAATTAAACGCGTGTTTAATTTTATTCGAAATAAAACGCTACAACTGTTATTGGAAATCAAGGTGAGAACTTCTCACTCAATCGAATTTTATTTCGATTTATATTTATAAATAGTTAGATTTAAAATTGTTGATTGTATGCCTGGATGATAAATTTTATCTGTTGTGGATTGAAATAGACATTATACGCCGTTATTAAGCGGAGGTTATTTATTAAAAACATATACCGCGATAATTTCACTTTGATGTGGAATTGGTATTATATATGTATTTGGAGTTGATTTCCCACATTATATAGCGGATGAGACCCTATTGCGCCGTATAATAGCGGATAATATTTATTAAACCCATATACCGCGATATGCCGTACTGGAGCGGAATTGGTATTAGGCTAATATTTGTGGATGCAGGGAAAAAGATTGGAGGGATCCGACTGGATTCCTCACCGTATTGATTTATTTACAAATATTGTGATATATTCTGTTATCATATGATGATATATGATGTTTGATTGCCGTGATTGATTATTGGGTGCTGTTGCATCATCGGATCCATTTTTGAAGTTTAAAAATAACGATATTGATTTATAAAGGATTTTTGAAATAAATAGTTGATTAATTTATAAAATGGTTTAAATTGGGATTTTTGAATTATTATAAATGATTTATATAAAAGATGTATAAAATTGATATTTTATAAATTAAGAATACTGGAATTATAAAACGAGTTTTTATAAGTGTTAAAATGAAAAAAATTGATTTCATAAGTGAACGAAATATATAGACTTATGATTTGTGAAGTTATAAAATGAATAGATGTTGTAAATAAATGGATTATAAGTTCTTCACTTATAATATAGACTTCCGGTATATGATTGAGTTAGATAAATTGAATTTGTTAATAATGAGATTTATAAGTTGAAGTTTTTATAAATAGAAATGGAATTTATAAACGTTGTTTTATAAAATCCGAAATCAATTGAATTTGATAAATAAAACATAGAAGTTTATAAAAGAGGATATATTCGCGATTTTGGATAGCTAATTGTCAATTATATGATAGGTGTAGTAATGAAGAGTTTGGATGGGAATTTTATTCACGATTTTGGACAGTGGAAACTCTTTAAGTAAAATGCGTAGAAATGTTGAAATTGGTTAATGAAGTATATTCACGATTTTGGACAGTGAATACATTTTGTTGAATAAAATGGTTATGTTTTGGGAAAGCGATATTACAAAATGAAGTTAATTATTTTAAAAGATGTTTTAAAATGTATTAACTATCGAAACCATAGATTTCAACATTCATTGTTGAAATAGACGTTTTCGAGAAATAAGGAAATGGTGGACTATAACACTGTTGTTATAGTAAATGGTTTCCGAAAGGAAATGTTTTATATAGTATTGGGATTTATATATCTATCTAAATTTCGAATCCCTATACTAGTGATTTTGAGTTGTCGTAACAATGTTTTACGTAACATTCGTTTTAACTCAAATAAAATTTGTAAAAGAGAATTATTTCCTTAAAGAATGAAGTATATACTTAATTTTGATTTAAGTATAACGAATATTTTCCAAGTGTTGAAAATAAATGATTTGTGATTTACTTATTTTTAAATAAGTATGGAAATGCTTTTCCAATATGAAATGAAAAGTTTGAAATTTTATCTTTTAAAGATAATTTGAAAAGTGAATATTTGAAATTTGTTTCAAATGGTTAAATGTGGAAAAATTATATATCTTATGAAGATATTTTGGAAATCAAATAATTTGGAAAATTATTTGGAATCTGATGATGTTGCGCATCTTTATTGATAGTTAAATAACCGACTATCAATAATTACCTTGAATGGGTATTTGTTGTGAATTGGATGAATTTGAATGCCACACTTATTTTTGAATAAGCGCTCACTATTCGGGTTAGCCGGGAAAGGACCTTTGGGTCGTAAAACCCATTCCGAATATGTGATACGTCGTAATGGATTGTATTTGATGATCGGTGTTGAAGACCGGATATTTTTGAAAACGAAAGGATTACCGTCGAGTTACTCTACATCGGCTGATCTCAAATATAGAGGTTTTACCACCCTTAGTGACGAGAAGTCCGGACGTGATTAGAAAATTATCCGGATTTGCAAGGGCTTCGTGAGAAGTGCCTTCGGTTCTATTCGATCCCAGAACAGACTTGTATGGATTGTATGTCTGACATTACAAATTGAAATATAAAGCTGGTTTCTTTCTAATACATTTCTGTTGGTGGCGGAGAATTTATTCTCTTAGCTTAACACCCTTCTCTTAGACGTACGAGCTCAGAGGTTATGTAGTTGAAATTTATCAGCGATATACTCCCAATTTGGTAACGTGGCATGTTGAGAGTTGCTGTGAAATGATCATTGTTTGATCATTTGTGATATGATCATTTGTTTGATCATTTATCTTTGTGATCATTTCTTTGATCATTTTTTTGACCTGAAGCATGGCTTTGTGACAAAGCGTAGCTTTGTGGACGAGACTTCATCGGACCTCACACCCCGGAAATGGTCAAAACAGGAAAGATACGGCAAGGTTATTAGGGGGTAGCGCCCCTTTAGTGTATGTCATTCCTTCTGGATAGAGGTGGTATCATGGTATGGAGCCCAAATACTTAACCTATGTTGTTGCTGCATTATTATTCTTATGTGGTTATTGGAAATCGAGGATCCTCGGATATAGATCGGTTACGATCGGGGGATGACATATTCGTGTCAGTAGTTACCCAGTTATGGGTAACCCGGCCTTGTGTTGGCAGAGATCTAACCGTAATGTTAGGTTATTTCTCGGGTCGTCTTTCCAGAGGCGTACCTATGTGGCAATGGGAAGTTCCTTGGCCTGACCATTTGTTGGAAATCCAAACTCCAATACGAACTTTGTACGGTACTAGTTGTAGAACCTGCCATTTACGTACGGTGGTCACCACTGTTTAGATGGTAGCTATAGTAGGCATACAATAATGGTTGTATGTTGGCTAAGATTTATATTATACTTTCGAAATGATTTTCTACACTATGCACTAATAATAATATCAAAAATGATTTGATTTTGCGTAGTAAGCATCTTTGACTATCATAAGGAGAAATCTCCTCCGATTCTGCGTTTGCATTGTGTGTGTGTGCGGGAGGCCTTATGGTAGTCTCATTTTCCAAAAGCATTGCGAAATTGACTTTAAAATTTTCCTGTTGTTTGTTTTAAAGATTAATAACTGTTTTTGTTCTCACACCAGTCACATGACTGACCTGGATTTTATTTTTCTCTTCCTAAACTCTGGGTGCCCACCAATTTCCACACGGGCAGCCTAGAGTTATGTTATCAGGATATTCTGGATATTCTGGAGCTTTGGAGATGAGCTGGATGGCGAGACGTATCACCCATACTATGTATTATTCCGCTGTGTATTCTGTATAAGGACAAGTTTATATAACTGTCCATTAATGTATTGTGTTGTATATTGACTCTGATGATGTGATGTAATGTATAAACTGCTATAGTTCTTTTGATTAAAGATTATTCATTTATGTATCATATGTTGTTCCGCTGCGATATGTGAGATTCTGATGTTGTTCTGTTGTTCTTCTTTTCTTTTCTTCTGTCTTTTCTCCTACCTCTTCTTTCTTAAACCCTAAGTATTCGATTTTCCGGCATTCGATGGCTCGGCAGTCAATACAGTGGACGTATTGATGTCGATATTCGGAAGTCGTAGAATCGGGTCCTTACACTAGACTTCTGGAATCATGGGACATTTTAAAACATGTTGAAAATTGTTTCTTGAGTATTTGGAATCATTTTGATGAAAATGGGTTAGCTCATATCACTCATGGGAGATTGTACACGTATATCTAAGACAGTAACAAAAGATATACGGCTCTTAAAAACATTTGTCCTCATTTGAGCTCTTTGTTGATATGTGGTTGTAGCTTATTAAGTCTTTGATGTCTTTGTTTCTTCAAATTTGTGTGTTCAAAACTTCTTTTTGATCATCATGTACCTGCATGTTAGCTTAGAGATTCTTCGATGTGATTGTATATTTGTTTTCATTAAAATCCAAAAAGAGGATTTAGCATTCTCTTCCTTTTTGATGATGACAACTATACAATTCTTTACACAATTATTTCATTCAAAAAAATACTATAATAAGATTAAAAAGCTCCCGGTAAGTACTACATCTCCCTCTATCAATAGGCAGACATATTTCTTCCCCTTTGTCATTATCAAAAAGCAATGGGAAAAATATATGTAAATTATAGACAATATTTTAATGGACAATTAACTAAATCCCTTCCTAACTTAAAAAATATCTTCACTTAAAAGTTTAGATGATTATTGTATGTGAATTACTTGAGTACATGCAACTTTGCTTCACAAGTTATAAAGAGAGGCAGTTTTAAATAAAATATTGTATTATAGTGTTAAAAAAAATAATTTTCAAGCCCACTTATTGCGTTTTGTATGAAATGCTATTTGAAATGCTATGAAAACTATTTTAAAAAATAAAATAAATATTACCTTGGATATCAAAATATTAGAAATGTTAGTGCATGATACGCTATATTTACTAGGTTCCTACATCTTAGGAAACCATACCTATGCATGTGTGATGCTACCTTCGTAAATATAGTTTAGATAATGAACTTTAGATAAAAAAATCTTATATATGCTTCTATCTAATTAACGTGTTATTACACTTAGGAATCCAAACTTTAATGTTGTTATATAATAGTTTTGGTTTTGTAAAGTTCTAGCCCTAGAAGCATGATTAGATTCCATTTTAGTAATACTGTTAAATCCAAGTCCATTCTTATTTGAACAAGATTTTGAAGGACATATCAAGATTGATAAATTATCGTTTCCTTTGTTGAATTTCGAAACATTGTTAGGGATTTGTTCTAACTTTTGTTTTAACTCAAGAACATCCTTTTTAATAGAATCTAAATTAGATTGGAGTTCACAAACTTCTTTGTTAAGCTTATCATTCTCAATTTTACTTGCTTAGATTTCATCAATTACGGCGGTATTTTGAGAATTTAAACTTTCACATGATTTGTGTGAAATTTCTCTTCTAAAATACATTTCTCATCTTTAAGCATACCAATCTCTAACTCAGCCCTATTCAATGTTTCGCTAGTTTCTTTATATAATTTCCCTAATTCTTGTAGTTTATCATCAAGCCCAATACAGCTTTCAGTAATATCGTTATAAGATAAATCGTGTGAGTTGTTTTATTTTCGATGATTTTCGGGGTTGATAGAACAATTGATTGAAGTTTAAGTTTATTTTCACCAATTTGAAATTCAAACTTATTATTGAAAACTTCTTCAAATTATTGATTTCAAATTCAAAATGGTGGTTTAAATCTTCCCCATCAGAATTTAACAACTCATTTTCGAAAAGTCCTAAGAAATCATGTTCATTACATTCATCTTCCTTTTTTGAATTATTCACAACTTCATTGCAAATATCAAGCTCAAAATCCAAACGTATTCAAATTTTCAAAATAGGAAAAAGGAAGATCGAATTTTAAATTTGGTTTCACATTTTCAAAAGAATTGAAATCCAACTCGATTACCATATTTTCAACAACTTCATTAAGATTATAATTTTCAATTTCAAAAGTTATTATTTGAAAATCATAAATTTTGGTAAAAGGTGGATTATTACTTGACTCATCACACGTTGGGATCTGATTTTGTTTCTTACGTTGTTTCAGGTATGTTACAAACAACAAATCTGTATGATCTTTGTAAATTTTGTTCATTAGCTCAACAAAATCTAATTTATAATTATTAACTTGAGAATTTTCGTTTTGAACTTGTTGAAAACAAAAAATTTCATCATCATTGTAGTCAAGATTATTCCCATTGCCAAAATCATTTAAAATGTTGTTTCCATTTTCATTTTGACTCTGAAACTCATTTTGAAGTTCGAAATTGAATTGGCATGAGTTATAGTCAAAGTCATTTGAATATTGAAGTGAATTCAAATTTTGATTTTTGCAAATTTTGATTTGAATCATTGCACAAATAGATAAGACCACTTCGTCGGCTTATTAGTGTTAAGCATAATTAAAACAATTTAATCATTTGCCCACTAAGCAATTACTAACCTCTTTCTAAACGTTTTGTTTTATAACGTAAAACAAGATTTTTATATGAGATATTTTTCAAGATATTTATAGAGAATATTTCCAAAATATTTATATAATATATTTATACTCCAAAATACTAATTATACATTTTAAAACATTCATACAAATTATCACTTAAAAATAATCGTTTTGTAATTTACTTGGAAAGATAGAAAACTGTATTTTCCACAAAACACCCTTTTTATATAAATTCATAACTAATTCTTAAAAATTCATATAAATCTCAAACTACTTTTAAAAAACTCTAATAGGAGTTAAGAAATAATTTTAGAAAAATGAAATGAAGCGCTTAAACTTAAAATCCTTTTTAAAGAATTTGAAGTCCAAAATCAAGTTTAAACGAGACAGTTTTGCACTAGTGACGTTTTGGCCGTTTACAAGATGTTACTTAAATTTTACTATCCAATCTTTTAATACCAAAAAACATACATATAAAACAATGTAAATATGGCGAGAAACCCCTAAGAATGTCTCTACAAAGTTCCATAATTGTAGCGCCCCACCTCTATGCTCATAATAACAAAGAGTATTAAAAGGAATACTGTCTATTATTACGAAGAATAAGGCTGGATAGGAGCGACCATCCGTAATTGGCCTTACACTAATATTGGTTATCTCGATAGGAGTGGTATATACTTTTTAATTTTTCATCTATTAATTATTTACTCCCCTCGACATATCCAATTATCAGTATAAAACAAACTACGATAGTTCATAATAGTTTAGGACATTAGATATAACAATAACACAGATAATATAAATGCGGAACACAAATAAAAACAAAAGTCTCAGATATATATAACTGATGTCAGTTAATACATAGTTGACACTATACATATGATACAACTACAACTGTCGACTCTAGAAGTTATATATACAAGTACATTATCGACTAATATACATGAATACATATCATTCTATACAATGACACGACTACTACAAAATGACTGACAACTTCAGAAGATGTGAAAAGTCTTCAATCCCGAACAGCAACTCAAAGAAAGAAATCTACAACCTGAAATACTCGGGTCTGACTCGAGTATTACATTCAAAAGAAAATAATACCCAGGTCAGTCTAATTCAAACCAGTTTATTAGTGCATATAGGCAATAATAATAAAATAGTCCAATAGATGACAGTCACAGAAATCTCGTATACCCGACTCCTCGATAAAAGAATCGGATAACGACAGATATAACACTATACAGTGTTAAACAACAAAACAACAATGCCAATTTAAAAACAACAATGCTGATTGGCTGCAGTGCACGCTAACGTGTACTGCCTCGCCAATACAGTCTACCAAATACTCAGAAGCTCAATGAATCTAAAAGCCAACCAATCCAATTCAAATCAAAATGAACCATTTCAAACTACGCTTAATAAAACGGCAACAGATAGCGTCAAATTAAATTAAATCTCGGTGTGGCTGCAGTACACGCACGCGTGCACTGCCTCGCCACTACCGTACGTCGAAATTGCAAAGGTCAAGTCACATTAGCGTGACTCAACACAGTTGCAAACAATTTGAATGCAACAGATTAAACAGTGGATTACAAGACAGTTTGCAAGCAGTTCGAGGTGGAAGTGCCATCAGAGATCAACTAAAAACAAAGTAAGTCCAAGTGATCAATGACAGGAATGCAACTGTCCGTTCAATATCCAAGCAGGTCAAACACTGGATCAAGCAAGTTATAAACCAAAGACTTCACAAGCAAGAACAATGAATTAGCAAACTAAAGATGAGAGCACCAAGGATATGGCACTACAACATTCAACAGAAAAAGACGCAGATCAGCCTCCATAGGAATTAAGGTCATCGGTAAAGCACAATGACCAAATGCAAATAGATACAATGCATCAATGCAATGTATCGGATTCGAGAACAGAGGCAGTGCAGCAGCATAAAACTTTATCTAAGAGAATGCTAAATATGTACACAAGTGATGGTACATTCCAAACTGCACAAGGCAATTGAATCAGGGGTACAACGGTGAATTAGATCAAATAACACCAAGTAAAGAACTCAATCAGAGAACAAAACTGCAACTCAACTACAAGGGTTCGACCACTCCAGAGAGTAGTTCAAATGCAAATGAACTCGAATAGTAACCCAGGCTACAAAGTGTGCAAAGTACAGACTGCAACCAAGACCAACAACGCCAATTGGACTCAAATGGTAAATGAAGGTCTAAAGTCACTGACTCAAGAGTCCTAGTAAACATCAAGCAATCACAGTTTGAATACAACAGTTCAACAAGACGAGTGCAGACAGACAAGGCACAAAGTGCACAGGAGATACAAGTGCAGGCCCAACAGTGCACATGTACAACAGAGAACATATGAAAAGTCTGGATGGTCAGCAATTTGAAAATGCAACATATTCAAGTGCAATGAACATGTACAAGTGAAACAGTGGACATAAGAGATGAACAAGAAGTTCATCATCAAAGTCAACAGTGTTAATAACAAGAATACCATAGAGAAGTTAGTCAGAGACGTGAAACAGTTTAAAATTGTTTAAGGAATCCAAAAATCAATCTACAAAGTCAACTACAGGTCGCAGAATTTACAGATGGCCCGAAGATGACCAAAGTCAGGGATAAACACCAGAAGTTCACGCAACATATAACAGAGAAGCCAAAGTCAGATATGAACATAGATGGTCAGAGAGAACCATAAACTGGAATGCAGACTAAAGCTCACCATCAACGACAACAGTGAAAATGACTGTAGTCAAGTGATGATTCGAGTAGATAATTGTCACAAAAGCAAATGGCCAGAGAAGATGACCAGAACCAGAAACAAGTCAAATTTCAAAACTTGGCTAATGCATCAAAATATCGCATAAACAAAGTCGAGCAAAATAACAGTGTCGAACTCGATTTCAAAAGTCAACAAAGCCAATTCGAACATATATATACATATCAAATGATATATATACATACATTACTGCATGCTTATATATGAAGACTAAATGCAACTGGGTGCAAACAGTCTCCACAAACATGAATCTACAACTTGTAAACCCATAAATATAGTACTGTAACTGGACAGTACAAGGTTTCAAAACAACTAACTCGAATGCAAAATAATGCAAGTACGAGAATGTCTGTAAGCATATCTATGAATACGCAGACGTATTTATATCAAGATAGACCATCACCGGCAAGAATAAGGCACAGTGCTAAAACGAAAAGGCAAAGGCCCGAAACATTTAAATGGTCAGAAACACTATCAAAGAAATGGTACCAATTGACTGTAATACAAAGTCATGAAATTTCATTGACTAAATCAAGTGACAGAGCAAAATCAACAACATCGAACGAATTCGAACAAGTCAAGAAACCCAAAACCCAACAAAATCAACTTCGAACCAAAATCGAATGCCGAGATAAACTAAACCAATTACTCAAGCAACAAAATCCCAAATTGGAACAAGCTAGGACATTAGAGGCTCGAATTAGATGTGAGTAGATAGTGCTACTCACCTTAGAACGAAGAGGCAGCCGCGATCGAAGAACGGAAGTCGAAGCCTGGATTTCCAAAACGCCACGAAAGTCGACGAAGCCAAAGCTCAGATTTGCCAGATAGAAGTCGAAGCCGAAGCCCTAACTATTTGGAGACGAGCGAAAATAGACGAGCCGCCATTAATCTCGTTTGTTTGATTTTTATTCTAGGGTTAAAAAAATGAGAATAAAATTTTGAGGGATGGTTTACATGGTTAACACGGCAATTCAAAAGAACAAAGGGCTAACTTCTCTTTAAAGCCCAACAACCTTTAACTCAACATTTTAAAGAATTTTACAGCCAAAATATTTCAATACGATTAAAACTGAAATTAACAACGATTCAATCGTTATTTTGTCGATAAATAAAATTTACAAAATCCCGGGTTGTTACAGACTCCCCTCCTTATAAAAATTGCGTCCCCGCAATTTTCATACTTAAATTTGTCTATAACAATTATTCCTCTAACATAAACTGGTTAAGCTAGAAAAATAAAGATTGAGAACACAAACGCCAAGAAATTCTTCAATTTCATAAAAGAAATTCACAAATTTTCAACAAAATTTAATTATCAAAAGATAATCAGAAGACAGCAAACGGAATAAATGCAAACATCAGCGATATTCAATTATCAACAAGATAATTAAAATACAGAGAATCATAAAGCAACAATGTCTAATCATCGATACGATAATTAGAAAACAGTGATTCAATAAAATCAGCATATTCTAGAATCTAATGGAGACTAGAAAATCTCATATCAATAAAATCAGCAACCATTCAATCATCCAAACGATACTCAGAAAACAAATCAACAAATGTCAAATTATCGAAGACGAATATCACAAAACATCAAATTCAACAATTATTCGATTATCAAAAACGATAATCAAATTTCAAATTCAACAAATATTCGATTATCCAAAACGATAATCAAATTTCTCAAATTCAACAAATATTCGATTATCAAAAACGATAATCAAATTTCAAATTCAACAAATATTCGATTATCCAAAACGATAATCAAATTTCTCAAATTCAACAAATATTCGATTATCCAAAACGATAATCAAATTTCTCAAATTCAACAAATATTCGATTATCCAAAACGATAATCAAATTTCTCAAATTCAACAAATATTCGATTATCAAAAACGATAATCAAATTTCAAATTCAACAAATATTCGATTATCCAAAACGTAATCAAAATTCTCAAATTCAACAAATATTCGATTATCCAAAACGATAATCAAATTTCTCAAATTCAACAAATATTCGATTACCCAAAACGATAATCAAATTTCTCAAATTCAACAAATATTCGATTATCCAAAACGATAATCAAATTTCTCAAATTCAACAAATATTCGATTATCCAAAACGATAATCAAATTTCTCAAATTCAACAAATATTCGATTACCCAAAACGATAATCAAATTTCTCAAATTCAACAAATATTCGATTATCCAAAACGATAATCAAATTTCTCAAATTCAACAAATATTCGATTATCAAAAACGATAATCAAATTTCAAATTCAACAATCATTTAATTATCTAAAGCGATAATTAAACTCCAATTTAGAAAATATTTAATTATCTCAAACGATAATTAAATCCCAAATCAACAAATATTTAATTATCTCAAGCGATAATTAAATCTAAAATCAACAAATATTTAATTATCAAAAGCGATAATTAAATCTCAAATCAATAAATATTTAATTATCTAACAGCGATAATTAAAAACAACAAATATCCGATTATCAAAAATGATAATCAGAACTCATATCAACAATTATCTAATTATCACAAGCGATAATTAGAAACAACAAATATCTGATTATCAAAAACGATAACCAGAACTCATATCAACAAATATCTAATTATCACAAGCGATAATTAGAAACAACAAATATCTGATTATCAAAAACGATAACCAGAACTCATATCAATAAATATCTAATTATCACAAGCGATAATTAGAAACAACAAATATCTGATTATCAAAAACGATAACCAGAACTCATATCAACAAATATCTAATTATCACAAGCGATAATTAGAAACAACAAATATCTGATTATCAAAAACGATAACCAGAACTCATATCAACAAATATCTAATTATCACAAGCGATAATTAGAAACAACAAATATCTGATTATCAAAAACGATAACCAGAACTCATATCAACAAATATCCAATTACCTGCAGATAATTGGATGCAACAAATATCTAGAAATCAATTAAGAAGACTAGAAAATCAACATAAAATCTTGGATCGATCCCATCAGATGGCGAGTTTTTAATTCGCCGCACGTGCATCAACAAATGGCCGAAGCCTACCAAGTACTCAACATAATTTTGGCGCCCAACAAATGACCCGAAGGTCCAACAAATGACCCGAAGGTTTAGTACTGGTATTTGACCCGAAGGTCCAACAAATGACCCGAAGGTCCTCATAGTGGCTCGAAAGCACACGAAAGCATCAAAATGTTTCAATTAACGAGTCCGGAATTAACCGAAATAGCAAACGCACATGTCCCATACCACGTGTTTTACTAAATCGTTTGATTCTCTTCATCGTTTCCTTGAAAGTGCGAAATTGTGTATTTTATAAAAATACATTTTACGTTCTCAAACGGACAAGTCCGGAATTAAGCGAATCAGTAAAAGAAAGGGGTCATAGTCCTCGATTTTGCTGAAACGTTTAAATCGCTTCCTCATTCTTTTGAAAGCGTAAACTGTTAAATTTCTGAAAACAATTGTTATTTATTTTGTAAAAATAACAATTCACCTTCTCAACTGGACAAGTCCGGAGTTAAGCGAAACAGGAAAAGAAAGGGGTCATAATCCTCGATTTTGCTGAATCGTTTAAGTCGCTTTCTCATCCTTTTGAAAACGCAAACCGTTAAAAATTTATAAAACAATTTTCATTTTTAAACGAGTTTCCAATCACGTGATTAAAGCAGCCATTTTAGTAACAATTTCGATAAGGAAATTGTACTTCTCAAAATACCGTAAAAACGGTCACAAATCAGTATTGCGGAATAACCGCTTGAAAATCCACTTTTAAAATTTGACGGTTACTGAAGCCAAAGCGACAGTAATTTTAAAACGTCAAAATCACATCAAAACAATTTACATCTAAATGTACTATCAGAGAATTTTCATTCATCAAAATGCCACAAAACACCGTACTTCAAAATATAGCATTGGTGTAAAATTCCGTTGTAAAAACAACGGCAACAAAATACGTTTCATAACCAAGCATCGGTTCAACGTAAAATAAATGCAATAACGTGCAATTTAAATTTTTGCACGTACTACAAAATGGACAAAGAATCATTCAAATGTATCTTCAATGAAGATAATTCAAAACAGCAAAAATCTAATCACTAGATGATTAGTACAAAAGAAAGCCAGCGGAAATTTCAACAAAAATCACATATCTGCAATTTCCTCGAATCCTCAATTCGGATTCGAAGTTCTCAAAGAAATAAAATAATTACAGCTATGTAAACAACAAATGAAATTCATATCGATTTCGTATTTTGATTTTTAAATCAAAAAGATTATCAGTTGTACTCAGCGAAGACGGTTTCACTGTTTCCGCTGCGCACTCTGATAAATAGAACACAAATCAATCATATCATCAGAACACAATTTCACTATTATTTTTAAATAAGGATATTTAAAAATTTCATCCAAATTTCAAAACTTTAGTTTTGACTCAAAGTACAAATAAAACATCGACCAATAGTTGTAACATATGTTCCATCCAAGTTATGTTTTATATTATGTCCATAAACCCCAAGCTCTGATACCAACTGTAGCGCCCCACCTCTATGCTCATAATAACAAAGAGTATTAAAAGGAATACTGTCTATTATTACGAAGAATAAGGCTGGATAGGAGCGACCATCCGTAATTGGCCTTACACTAATATTGGTTATCTCGATAGGAGTGGTATATACTTTTTAATTTTTCATCTATTAATTATTTACTCCCCTCGACATATCCAATTATCAGTATAAAACAAACTACGATAGTTCATAATAGTTTAGGACATTAGATATAACAATAACACAGATAATATAAATGCGGAACACAAATAAAAACAAAAGTCTCAGATATATATAACTGATGTCAATTAATACATAGTTGACACTATACATATGATACAACTACAACTGTCGACTCTAGAAGTTATATATACAAGTACATTATCGACTAATATACATGAATACATATCATTCTATACAATGACACGACTACTACAAAATGACTGACAACTTCAGAAGATGTGAAAAGTCTTCAATCCCGAACAGCAACTCAAAGAAAGAAATCTACAACCTGAAATACTCGGGTCTGACCCGAGTATTACATTCAAAAGAAAATAATACCCAGGTCAGTCTAATTCAAACCAGTTTATTAGTGCATATAGGCAATAATAATAAAATAGTCCAATAGATGACAGTCACAGAAATCTCGTATACCCGACTCCTCGATAAAAGAATCGGATAACGGCAGATATAACACTATACAGTGTTAAACAACAAAACAACAATGCCAATTTAAAAACAACAATGCTGATTGGCTGCAGTGCACGCTAACGTGTACTGCCTCGCCAATACAGTCTACCAAATACTCAGAAGCTCAATGAATCTAAAAGCCAACCAATCCAATTCAAATCAAAATGAACCATTTCAAACTACGCTTAATAAAACGGCAACAGATAGCGTCAAATTAAATTAAATCTCGGTGTGGCTGCAGTATACGCACGCGTGCACTGCCTCGCCACTACCGTACGTCGAAATTGCAAAGGTCAAGTCACATTAGCGTGACTCAACACAGTTGCAAACAATTTGAATGCAACAGATTAAACAGTGGATTACAAGACAGTTTGCAAGCAGTTCGAGGTGGAAGTGCCATCAGAGATCAACTAAAAACAAAGTAAGTCCAAGTGATCAATGACAGGAATGCAACTGTCCGTTCAATATCCAAGCAGGTCAAACACTGGATCAAGCAAGTTATAAACCAAAGACTTCACAAGCAAGAACAATGAATTAGCAAACTGAAGATGAGAGCACCAAGGATATGGCACTACAACATTCAACAGAAAAAGACGCAGATCAGCCTCCATAGGAATTAAGGTCATCGGTAAAGCACAATGACCAAATGCAAATAGATACAATGCATCAATGCAATGTATCGGATTCGAGAACAGAGGCAGTGCAGCAGCATAAAACTTTATCTAAGAGAATGCTAAATATGTACACAAGTGATGGTACATTCCAAACTGCACAAGGCAATTGAATCAGGGGTACAACGGTGAATTAGATCAAATAACACCAAGTAAAGAACTCAATCAGAGAACAAAACTGCAACTCAACTACAAGGGTTCGACCACTCCAGAGAGTAGTTCAAATGCAAATGAACTCGAATAGTAACCCAGGCTACAAAGTGTGCAAAGTACAGACTGCAACCAAGACCAACAACGCCAATTGGACTCAAATGGTAAATGAAGGTCTAAAGTCACTGACTCAAGAGTCCTAGTAAACATCAAGCAATCACAGTTTGAATACAACAGTTCAACAAGACGAGTGCAGACAGACAAGGCACAAAGTGCACAGGAGATACAAGTGCAGGCCCAACAGTGCACATGTACAACAGAGAACATATGAAAAGTCTGGATGGTCAGCAATTTGAAAATGCAACATATTCAAGTGCAATGAACATGTACAAGTGAAACAGTGGACATAAGAGATGAACAAGAAGTTCATCATCAAAGTCAACAGTGTTAATAACAAGAATACCACAGAGAAGTTAGTCAGAGACGTGAAACAGTTTAAAATTGTTTAAGGAATCCAAAAATCAATCTACAAAGTCAACTACAGGTCGCAGAATTTACAGATGGCCCGAAGATGACCAAAGTCAGGGATAAACACCAGAAGTTCACGCAACATATAACAGAGAAGCCAAAGTCAGATATGAACATAGATGGTCAGAGAGAACCATAAACTGGAATGCAGACTAAAGCTCACCATCAACGACAACAGTGAAAATGACTGTAGTCAAGTGATGATTCGAGTAGATAATTGTCACAAAAGCAAATGGCCAGAGAAGATGACCAGAACCAGAAACAAGTCAAATTTCAAAACTTGGCTAATGCATCAAAATATCGCATAAACAAAGTCGAGCAAAATAACATTGTCGAACTCGATTTCAAAAATCAACAAAGCCAATTCGAACATATATATACATATCAAATGATATATATACATACATTACTGCATGCTTATATATGAAGACTAAATGCAACTGGGTGCAAACAGTCTCCACAAACATGAATCTACAACTTGTAAACCCATAAATATAGTACTGTAACTGGACAGTACAAGGTTTCAAAACAACTAACTCGAATGCAAAATAATGCAAGTACGAGAATGTCTGTAAGCATATCTATGAATACGCAGACGTATTTATATCAAGATAGACCATCACCGGCAAGAATAAGGCACAGTGCTAAAACGAAAAGGCAAAGGCCCGAAACATTTAAATGGTCAGAAACACTATCAAAGAAATGGTACCAATTGACTGTAATACAAAGTCATGAAATTTCATTGACTAAATCAAGTGACAGAGCAAAATCAACAACATCGAACGAATTCGAACAAGTCAAGAAACCCAAAACCCAACAAAATCAACTTCGAACCAAAATCGAATGCCGAGATAAACTAAACCAATTACTCAAGCAACAAAATCCCAAATTGGAACAAGCTAGGACATTAGAGGCTCGAATTAGATGTGAGTAGATAGTGCTACTCACCTTAGAACGAAGAGGCAGCCGCGATCGAAGAACGGAAGTCGAAGCCTGGATTTCCAAAACGCCACGAAAGTCGACGAAGCCAAAGCTCAGATTTGCCAGATAGAAGTCGAAGCCGAAGCCGAAGCCCTAACTATTTGGAGATGAGCGAAAATAGACGAGCCGCCATTAATCTCGTTTGTTTGATTTTTATTCTAGGGTTAAAAAAATGAGAATAAAATTTTGAGGGATGGTTTACATGGTTAACACGGCAATTCAAAAGAACAAAGGGCTAACTTCTCTTTAAAGCCCAACAACCTTTAACTCAACATTTTAAAGAATTTTACAGCCAAAATATTTCAATACGATTAAAACTGAAATTAACAACGATTCAATCGTTATTTTGTCGATAAATAAAATTTACAAAATCCCGGGTTGTTACAATAATAATCGCCAAAAACAATACAATTAACAACTGCATCTATAGCGACTATCGCTATAAGTGGAATTTGAAATCGGGGTCCAATGTAAACCAAAGTACACCTATAACCAATGTGCTTTGTTCAAGGTCTATTTACATGTCATATAAGTACATTTAAGTCCATTCCAAGTTTGTTCAAGTCCATGTACATGGATCACATACGTCTCTTACTTTAAAGTAAGAAGTTACAACCATTGTTTTAACACAAGCTAACAACAATTCAAACAACTTTAACACAATCAAACACAACATAGATGTGTTATATTTTTCATTCAAAGTGAGGTGTTAACTCGCCTTTAATCCAACCAAAACCAAGATCTAAGAACCAAAGCCTAACCTTACTTCCTTCCTCGTTTCCTTTGCTTCACCTTACTTTTCCTCCCTCACATACTCCATAAAGCTCACAACCATATCTTCCCATGAGGTTTTGGCTCTAGTTCTTCATGTTTTAGCTTAGTGGAAGGGTTCTAATATGTCCTAAGTCTTGTGGCAAAGTTTGAAGTTGATTTTTAAGTATTTCTTTTTAGAACATAAGAGAGAAAGAAGAAGAAAAGCCATTGATTTTTACAACTCAAGCTTTGTAATTTTTGTGATTTATTCCGGAGGTGTACCCCTCCATACATAGGCTTGGGAATGTGAATGGGGAAAGACCAAAAATCCCTCAAAAACCCTAACACCATTAATTACACACATCATTTCTCCATCATGTCAAATTTGCTTAAGGGTTAAGGATTTTCCTTATTTTCTCATTTCCTAAACATCACCCCTTAGCACATGCATGACATCATCCATAAAGTTATTTCTAAGCAAATAAGTGTATGTAAAAAAAGTCAGAACAACTTCAGACGGTTAAAATATTGTTTATCGATAAAACGATTTTCGGTCACATTATCAATATTTTTACAAAGAATATATTTCTGTAAACAATTTTCTAAAATGAGTTTAACATCATTACTTATGATTTAAATGGGAGTTAAATCATAATATTATTCCAATGATTGCTATGTATATAAAAATCTATGTTGTTTGGAATATCATATGATTGTATAGACTTTAAAAGTTCTCATCAAAATATTATTCCAGACTTAATATATCCAGTTAATATTCGAAGAAAACAACAAGTGATTAACAAGTGAAATTGGAAATACAAACAGAAATAAGCATAGAACATTAGAACATTAAAAGGGAAATTAAGATAAACTTGCATTAGTTTTAGAAAGGGAAAAGTGATGAGAATTTGATGATGATGGATTTAAATGCAAGCTTTGAGATTTTGAATTTTGTAGATTACATATCTTAAATCTATATAAGAGGAGTAGTATTACATTCAGGTAATAGAATTACAGAAGCATGCGCATGTTAACCATTACGAAAACTAAAGAGCTCATACACATGTTCACACTTACGAAAATTAAAGACCTCATAGAGCCCGCTTCATAATACTTATGTAGTATGTTTCACTTATATTTTTAGATTAGTAATACATATTCTACATTAAAGAAGAGAGATCAAAGATGTCAATAATCAAGCTTTACACATCAATCTTATAATAATACTAAAGCCTTGTCCTACAATATTGCTAAAGATGTCGATAATGGTAAAGCATTTTTTACAACAATTAAAAGCATGAAAATCTCTTAGTTAAAAAATGAGAGAATAAGCAATAAAATATGAGGGAATAAGTTTATCCTGATTGTTATAACAATCTATCTTACAATAATGCAGAAATGTCAAACCCAAAAAAGTTGGTGCCCTCTCTCAAAATATTAAACATTTTTACTGTATGAGGTTCAGTCCTAATTTTGTGTGCGTGCGTATGTGACTGAACCGCATACAGTAAAATTTAGGACTGAACCCCATACAGTAAAAATGTTTAATTTTTAGAAAGAGCACCGACTTTTTTGGGTTTTGCATTTCTGCATTATTGTAAGACAGATTATTATAACAATCATGATAGACTTATTCTTTCATTTTTTTATTGTTTATTCTCTCATTTTTTTAACTTAGAGATTTTGATGTTTTAAATTGTTGTAAGAAAAGGATTTAGCATTATCGACATCTTTAGCAATATTGTAGGACAAGGCTTTAGTATTATTGTAAGACTGATGTGTAAAGCTTGATAATCGACATTTTTGATCTTCTTCTCTTATTTAATGCAGAGTATGTATTACTAATCTAAAATTATAAGTGAAACATACTACATAAGTATTATAAAGCGGGTCCAATGAGGTCTTTAATTTTTGCAAGTGTGAACATGTTATGAGCTCTTTAGTTTTTGTAATGGTTGACATGTGCATGCGTCACTAACTCTATTATCTGAATGTGGTACGACTCCTTTCTTATATATTTTTAAGATATGTAATCCACAAAATTCAAAATCGCAAAACTTGCATTTAAATCCATCATCATCAAATTCTCATCAATTTTCACTTCCTAAAATAATGTAAGTTTACCTTAATTTCCCTTTTAATTTTCTAGTATTCGATGTTTGTTTCTGTTTGTATTTTCGGTTTCATTTGTTATTGTCTTGTTGTTTTCTTCGGATATTTACTAGATATATAAAGATCGGAATAGTGTTTTAATGAGAACTCTTAAAGTCTATACAATCCTAGGATATTCCAAACAATATAGATTTTTATATACATATCAAACATGTATCTCTTTATTTTGTATTTTGTCATAATAAATTATTGGGTCCTGCTATTTTGGATAATTTAATCAATTAATATCATGCCCAATTTAAATTAAATATCTCATTTCTCACTCGCTATACGTTCATTCTTTCATTTGCTTACTTTTCCTTTATTACAAACTCCTTAACCTATTTGTTTTCTCAGTATTACTTAAAATTGAATTGCATATCTTCATCGTTAATAGTCAAAATGCAAATTATATCCTTATTCTACTGATTACAACCCATCACTATAAGGGAAAAAGGCTATTCCAACGGCTCCCAGCCGTTGGCGGCCGTTGGGAGCCGTTGGAAATGGCGTTGGAATAGCATACCACGCCTTCCAACAGCTTCCAACGGAAGCAATGGGGTTATTCCAACGGCTACCAACGGCAGATAACCGATGGGCGCCGTTGGAAGCCGTTGCAATAAACTGACCAATAAGCCGTTGGTAGCCGTTGCTAATCTGGGTGAATTTTTTTATAGCAGCACGCGATTCACCTTCCAGCCACACACAATCAATATATATCAATTTCCATTCCATTTCCACTCCATTTCACATATATATCACATATTCAACACATTATACCACAAACAATATAAACAACCAAAAATCAACATCAAACATTACATATTCAAGTCCAACTCCATATTCAAACATTACAACCAAACCCTCACCAACTCCAACTCCATATTCAAGTCAATATATACAATGAAAACACTTAAACCTCACCACCTCAAAGTCAATACATACACAATAACCATCAAACACAATCCTCACCACCTCAAAGTCAATATATACAATAACCAACCACAAAACAATAATCATCATACCTCCCAAGCATCATCATCACCTCCGGAAGCACCAGACGACGAAGGGAAGGAACCATGCCTCTGCGCGTACTCCGCTAAACGTTGATTCAGCTGCTCCATTTGTATAGCGCGAAGACGGTCCTGCTCTTGCAACTGCTCAACCATGGTTCTAAGCTCTTTTATTTCAGCTTTGTCACACGCCTTTTGAGATGCCCGAACCTGCAAATAGAATATGAGATGTTCACATTTGTATTATAATCATTTTCTTAAGCAATGTATATTTTAAAATATAGAAACGTAAATGACATGATCTTAAGCAATGTATATACCACAAATAAATGCATATTTTTATTACAATATATAGGTTAACTTATTAAATATATAGGTTAACTCAACTAGAAATCATCATATGTATAGTGTATCTATAGGTTAATTTATTAAATATAATATTGCACTGTTTATAAGATTACCGCTTGGTTTCCATAGCCATAGCGCCTATTCTGCTGCGTCGGATCCATAATAACGTCGAAAATATTATCTTCCTCCTCTACCGTCAACTCATCGCGATCCGATTCCGAAAGCAGCTCTGCCCGTGCCTCTTGAAACTTTGCTTAAAATAAAAAACAATTACAGGTTAAAATTAGTAGAATAGGATTTAAACATATCGATATTAATAAAATAAGTTTTAAAATATGCATACATATGCAGTCGTCGCCTTATCATCACCATCCCACTGATATGTAATATTGCCAGCATTGTCTGTTTATCTTGATGCGTGGGTGCGGGTAAATACCTCCATCATAGACACGCGACGTCCAACCGATCTTTCCTGCAATAAATAATTTATATATTTTAATTTTTCATAGCTAATTACCGAACTAATTAATATACCTTCTTCAGGTGTTCTCACACTGTGCCATCTCATATGATGCGCTGTTACAGATGATGCTTATAACCTTTGAAGTCTAGGAGTGATAGGTAAATAATACATACGCTTGTATGGAACTTCTTTTCCCTTTTTTTTCCTTGGCTTGTATCTTTCTTGATTACATATTTTACAATTCCGAAGACTGACATCATCTTTCCAAAACAACATGCAACCATTTAGACATGTATCAATTTTTTGATACGGCAAACCGAAAGATGACATTAGTTTTTTCACTTTATAATAATTTTCGCACATTAAATTATCTGATGGCATATGGCGTTTAGCAGCTTGTACAACAGCCGTAAATCCGGCTTCTATGAAGTTGTACTTTGATTTCATCGCAATGTACTCTGCAGTTGCCGATAATTGAGTGCCGCTAGTACATCCATTCCAAAGAGGTTTCTTAGCAGCATCCAATAAATCATATATTTTTTTCGCTCCAACATTTGGTTCCTCTTCGACGTTAACATCTTCGTTATTAAA
Organism: Allium fistulosum; assembly: GCA_030737815.1. Classification (NCBI taxonomy): domain Eukaryota; kingdom Viridiplantae; phylum Streptophyta; class Magnoliopsida; order Asparagales; family Amaryllidaceae; genus Allium; species Allium fistulosum. The sequence goes on from CM060905.1 coordinate 672,964,971, forward strand.
TTCAATAGTAGGGAATATTGATCGTGCTGCATCTTCAACCATATGTTCTATGAGATTCGTCGTACTAACTTCATCACTAATGACCTCTATTGATTGTTCTTCGTTACGTGTTATAATTTCTCCATGACGATCCCACACCAAATAATTGGTTACGAAACCATATTGACGCAAATGAATCCTAACCATATTCGGTACTAAATGCTTCAACAATTTGCACCTACTACATGGACAACGAATTTCTACGTCGTTTCCAATATTACTTAAAGCAAATTCGAAAACACATTTACCCCGTTAAGAAAATGTGTACTTATTGAGCCTCCCATTTCTCTTCTTTGATACATCCAGCTTCGATCAATAAAATAATTGACCATTTTTCCTACTGTAAAACCTATGATCAATAGTAAAAAAACTATTAATCAAATTCGATAAACACATTTTAGATTTTACTGTTTTTTATAATCCATTTTCGTTTATATACAAAGTTATATTTCTTGCTATTTTGTTTACATTTTTGTACCTTTTGTGATGGTCGGTTATCCTACTTCCCATTACAAACACAATAGTAATTACATTTCTTAAATCATATCATTATAAACGATTTTCCAAAATTTCGGCAGCACTTCCCCCGTGTTCCCTGTATCGTACACAATGCATGTACACAAGGAACAAAAAGGAAATGCCGTCGAAATTTTGTGAACCGTTTATAACGATATGATTTACGAAACGTAATTACTTTATAGTGTTTGTAACTTGTCCAATACAGGGACAAATCCAACAGATATTGTATCAGATGAATATGAATATCCGTTTTGCAATAAAAACGAATATTCATACAACGATCATATACAACACCTGCCAGACGGGGCCAAAAATTTACTAAGGGATTTAAATTTGGTTTTTATGTTACCGTTTTATTAAATATATAAAATAAAGCATATTATGCATTATTATATGAATTATATTCTACTATTTTACTAAATATATATATAGTAAATTATATGATTTTTACTATTTCACAAAATATATAATTCATGTGTGTGTATATATACTAAATTATATACTTATTTATTTAATGCTAATATATTTTGAAAAAGATATAATTAATGTTCGTAAAATAGTCCACTAATTCATGTTTTTCTAACATTTTACAAAACATACACAAAATAATTTAAATCAATCCTAACTAATCTAATGCTAATTCACATGCGCATTTATACTAAATTATAAACATATTTACATATTTACATATGTGCATAATATATACATACACAAACAATTTGGACATTTGGATGGCAATAATTGTAATTAGCATTTAGTTTGGTGTAATAAACAAGCAATATGCCATTGGATACAAATATAACAGCAAATCAACACAAAATTAGAAAAAATAAAAATTGTAGGGTTTTAGACAAACCTGATTTTGGAGACTTCTAGGGATGGAGAGAGGATGTTGGCGTTGAGTGATGGCGTTGGAGCAGCTGCTGGTTGCGTGGGGAAGCTTGGAGCAAGAAAGGAGGAGGGGAGGAGTAGGGTTTTGGGGGAATTGGGGAAGAAGATAATAATGTTTCAATCTCGGCCTGATGCAGGTATACGCAAATTTCCAACGGTTCCCAACGGCCGCAAACGGCGTTATTTCCAACGGTTATCAACGGCTACCAATGGCAAGTTAAAAAATAACGAGCCGTCGGTAGCCATTGGAAAATGCCGTTGGCGGCCGTTAGAAAGCCTTCGTGGCTCACAAATATTATTATTTGAAAACCGGGTTTTATCAATTTGTAAATTCTCCATTTATAATCAAAAACTAAACACTAAAGCTCTAACTATTAAAAGGATTTTTAAAACCAAATATTATTTCCCTAAATTTCCCCTCAACTACATCAATTTCAACCAGATGAAGCATAAAATATCTCACAAAACTTATCTTCAATTTAGTCAAGAATTTAAATCTTGCCGTTACAAAATAACTATTGAATTAAAAGAATCTTGATTAAATACAAAATTAGTTAAACATGATGATTTGCTTGTACAATGCACATAGATTCATTCAAACCATTAGTTGTTTTGTAATAACAAACTTAAATTCCCTAGATTCAGTGATTCCTATGAAATAATATAACTATTTTGTTATCTAAGTACAACCTATAAAAGAATATAGTTAATATGTTATCTAAGTACGACTAAATGGATATTTAAACATGAAAAAAATAATTCTTTAACCATAACTAGTTCACACAAACCAAAATAAACAAGAAAAAACTATATCATTAAACAAAATGAAAATGTTCACCGGTAAGAAAATAATAAGCTGTTATTTAATCATTAAACCACAACACCATTTCAAAAGTTTCATATTTTCAATACAATCCTAAGAAAAGTACATCTACCAAATATTATGTAAACCAAACTCTTATTTTCTCAAAATAAAAAATGCAAAATGGCTTATGCAATTCTAATAGAAAATACAAATTAATTTACAATTTTTCAAAATTTTCCTAAGATTAAAATTGAATTTATTTATAGCTTCACGTTTCACTCTTTACTTTACAATGAGAAGTATATGAAGTAAACTAAAATTATAAGCATTCTCAAACAACTTTAAGTTTACTGTGTATCAAAGGCATAATTATTACCAAATTAATGAAAAAATAAATTGTAACAAAAAAATCGCTACAGTAATAACAGTAACAAATTTTCTATCTACTTGCACAACCCACCAATTCCTCTGTTCCCAAATTGGTGTGCCCCCATGCCCTTCGAAATCCAACCATTTATTTTATGCTTAGACACCACATTTTTATTTATTTATCCAAATAGTAAATGAATGTGATTTGATGGACACATAGAAACACACAATTTGGGGAGAATTGAACTCCTTCCACAAAGTTCTTTCATCATTGAACTACTTCTTAATTAACTCATAAAATAAAAACATATCCAATCAATGAGTAAATATAAAAATATATGTATAACCAACTCTTAAAAAAAGGTTCCAGGAACAGACAACTGTAAATGCAGTAGCAAACGTAATTAAATTTAATTAAGTACATCTCTATGCAAAAGACTTCTTTCAATTATAGAATAAAGAAATATCTAACACAAAAATTTTGACATAAACATGCCGTTATTTTCGAACATCAACAACACTCAACTATGAATTTATTGAGTAATAGTGAAACAAAACAAGATATAATTACCTCTTGATATACTTGACCAAAATATGAAACAACTAGGATGATACTCATGCTTTGCACATGGGCAATTAGTGGTAGTAAATAAATTGAAGGATGTTGAATAGTGGTGTAAACATATAATATTAAACATCAATTGTGGATATGTCCGCTTTGAATATGTATATTGCTAGACATTTGGATGTAGGTGGTTTAGACACGCGATATTTGTATAGTATTTACCGATGTTACTTCTACCAGTCAGATCATACAGTAGATTTGAGAGATCTACGAAAATATTTTGTCCTTTTTTTTAAAGTAATATTTAAGGGAAAATCTTACTTCTTTTTGGTGAGCTGACAAATATTAAATTCTTGATACAATAATAAAGTATACCTTAATTTAATTTTGCTTTCTATGTGTGCAAAAATAAAAGACTAATTAACTAGAAAGAATGTACCTTATTCTCAAATATGAAATGTTACGCATCATTCTCCACTGTGACCTCATTCTGCTTCTCTATATTGGAATAGTTTTATCTTCTGAAGACTGTATAAATGAATACGATTGTCCATCACCTCAAAAGCTGTATAAAAGAATATGTTTGGATTTAGAGAGTGATTTGACGTAATAAACACTTAACACACAAACAATTACCTTCCAAAGGATCGTGCATTATTCAAAAGAATGACAATTTTTCCTTTATTTTATTCACAACCTGTCAAATTGAAATAATAACATAATCAATATTTTTTTTTGAAATTGGGTACATATATAGTTGTACATAATAGTTAAACAAGTCTTATATAGTATAGAACATAATACATGTCAAAATATGTTCGAATCATACTCCGCGTGTTTCAAACCTAAGATCTCTCGCACCAAAGTCGAAGCGGTTAACCATCGATACAATGGTCCCGATTAATGTTTAAAAAAATATAACCAACATAATACATGTATACTTTTTTTTGACAACAGACACATAAGTTACTAACATTGCAACAGTAGAAGACACCAAAGATACATACTATTTCACCACTTTCTTTATTTGTACACACTAGCACCAAAACTCTAGCATCTTAATGCTGCTTCTTTCAAATTGCAACAGATTCATCATTATATGATTTTCTAACCAATATGCATTAATTTATCGGTAGATAATACATAATCATGTCATATTATATAGTGAGAATAAAAGTAATCTTTCCAGCAGTATAAGTCATATTATTTGAAATGTTCTCATACCAAAATAATGTTAGAAATTAAAAGAACTTTTGAGAATTAACCAAAGCAAAAAAAATTGGCCAAAAATCAATTGCAAGCGAAAGTGTTCACCCTGTAACAAAAAATATTTTCATTGACAGCAATGGAGGAACAATTTTAAATTTATATATCGAGGCGGATATAACAAGAGAAATACAACCGAAATAATTATAAAATCATAAACTTCATAATCATAAAAGAATTTCAATAAAATATAAAAGCTATTGTATTCAAAAATGTTAATCATACTCCCAAATGGCGTCATATATAAAGACGAAGTATTAAATTAACCAAAAAGGATAACATGGATTATCAACCCATGCACAACACATACAATAGCTAGCTATACATTAATTCAATCAAAATTGACACAACCATCCTAAAAAAACATAGTAACAAATAGAATTAGGTCAATAACAAAAATTGAATCGAAAATCTCATAATGATAACTTAAATCCTTTAACGATCTCATAGCGATGTAAAGAAAGTAATTCGCCTTTGAAATTGGACGTTCTGATTTGGGAACTAATGCGGAAGAGTTAAATGAAAAGTGGAAATATGGATCAAAATGGAATGGTGAATGAGAAAAGTTTATAAAACAGTTTGCACCAATTACAAAATAAATTAAGAGTGCAATAGATGTTCAAATTTGAAACACCAAAAAAGCACGATGACACATCAGCATTGTTAGATTTCACATTTTATATTTAAGTAATAGATAAATAAATTATTAGCATCCATCATTAAACCACTTAAGAAAAAAGATTGAATAAATGCCCTGAAAACTCAAAATTTCAAGACATTATTATTTTATTTACAACCCACTTGTTAAATATTTATTTTGAAACCCCTTGAATATCGATTAGAGTTTGAATAGCTACTCCTAAATGATTTTTAAAGAAAACACTTGAATCTAATTTATCTTTTAGGTAGAAATATTTGATCATTATGAATTATATAAATCGCAACAATTAAACACTTCTCAAATTTCTATTTACAAGTTACCTTTATAAGCTTGATGTTCTAAAACACTAAAGTTGGCCTTTTCATAATTTCTAACTATTTAAATATCAAAACTACCAACTAAATAACGCCAACAAATACATTTCAAATCACAGCAATTTACAAATAAGCTAAAATCAGATAAAGCTTCACAGCAAGTTACAAAATATGCTAAAGTTAGGTAAACTCTCACAGCAAGAACAAAAACAATAAAAATAAATATATGAGAAATTTTAACCTACAAAATATTAAAAAAATGAATGTCAACATCGTCTACCAATTTAGGTACACAATTACTCATTTTTCCCAAATTCCTAAATTTATTATAGCAGAAAATTCTTCAATTTGTATTCGAATAAATTTAATTATAAAATATTTTTTGAAAAAATCCAACCGACCAAACACCTAAACCGTCGGCTTCGGGTTTGAGAGAATGGATCTTTAACTCAATGACAGTATTACAAAGTCCATCATCATGATAATTTATTTTTAGAAGATTGAATGAATGTAATTATTAAACGTGACATACAAATTTATTAATTGCACGTTGAAAAACTTAGGATAATACTTTATTTAAATTAATCTTTAACTCAATGACAGTTTCAACGTCGAGAAAATACTAAATTGATACATGAACATCACAAAATTATCGTACACAATATCAAATACACAAGTTGTTCAAAAAAGGAACAAAAATATCTTTAGATTCACAATTCAAGATATGACTTATTATAAAAGAATTTATCTCCAAAAATAAATTATATTATAAATGATAAACCTAGCAATTTAACAGAGTTAACACTGTTTCTTCACAATTGAATCTGACAGTTTCAAGGTTGAGAAAATACTAAATTGGTACCTAAATATCACAAAATTATCGTACACAATACAAATACCCAAGTTCAAAAAAGGAAAAAAAAATCTAAAATCATGATGGAGGCTAATGTAATTTTTCATTCGACTTAGAATAAATCGAATCCAATAGCATATAATATAATTTAAAAAATCTTTTTATATTATCTATAGGTCATCTCTGTTCTTCAAAAATAGAAAAGTCAAAATTGCTTAAAACAATCAATCACAACTGCTCGAATTGCTTACAACAATCATTTACAATTCCTCGAATTGCTTAACACAATCATTCACAATCCTTAGGTGTTGGATACAACTTCATTATCGAACACACCTCTCAAACAAAATGAGACATCTATAACCATTTATATCATTTATTGTACATTAATGAACGTATAATATTTTATCTACTTTCAGTATCTGAAATATATAAAACTATTGAAAATTTTGCCCATATCCAAATGATAATTTTATTTTTCCATGATTTGGTACTAAATGAAAATAATTTATAATCAGCAATAAATCATGTTATGATCAACCAAAACCAACTCATTACACACATTGACAACTAAACAACTTAATAGAAGCACAAAACAACCAACATTAAATATCAAAAAATCAAAATATGCATCACTTTACTAATTACACTAATTTAGTTAATTACTCTGATCCGTTTTAGTTTAAATTACTCGAACTATGAATTAATTAAAAAGAACTGATAAAAATAAGTAAAGATTTCACTCAAATGGACATAACTTAAGTAGTGAATCAAGGTTAGTTATTCTGCACAAGTTGTAATTCACTAGTTATTCCAGATGCTCATCAAATCTGAAAAAAAAAGTTACACCCACATAATATTCATGACCTATTATTGACCAAACTACTTGAGCACTATCCATCAATCAGTATACATTAAACATGACTAAACAAAAAAACTGATTTTATATCTTCAAAAATAAATCATATTCCAATAATAAATTTGCAGTTTAACCTTTGAGTGAAAGCAATACTCTAATTTTTCATACAGACATTATCAACTTTTTCTGCCACCCCATAGCAAATTTTGAAAATGATTTAAGACGCACCTCAAATGTAGAAGACAAGATTGGAAAAAAAAGCTAGACCGGTTATACTTGAACATCATCAAAACTATTACTATCATACATAATATCAAGTGCTCAATTCTAATCTGCAAATGGTTAAATAGTCTATTAACTAATAGTTGTAACATGTTTGGTGTAATACTTTTTATATAAATATGAACTACCACAAATACCCCTTTATGTATATTACCAAAATTTCAGGATAGCTAAAAATAGAATCTAACATGTAAATTTACCTTAAAAATAAAATCTAAAAGTTAAGGCCCCGTTTGGTTTTCAATTTTTAGTTTTGCGTTTTCATCTAAACAAAAATTAGCATTTATTATGTATTGTTGAAAAACAGACAATTTTGAAAAATGAAACATAACATAGAAAATAGAAAACAAGTTTATTTGATTTTTCGTGTTTTGAGACATAACAAAAGAATGGAAAACAATTCATCTCCTCCATTTTCCATCCATCATCGCGATGGCTAAGAATTGTAAATTTTTTTCCACATTTTCTTGTATTTTATAATGTGTGTTGAAAACGCAAAACACAAAACTCAAAACGAAACCAAATGGGGCCTAAATTTTCTTCGCCAACTGAAAACATCCATCTAAAATCAAATCATATTACCTAAAAATAGAATTGAGCAAATAAATTTTTTTCAGAATTTAATTAATAACAAAAATAAAAATTGAAACAAACAAAAATCAAATAGCACAACTTAAAAATAATAACTAAAACTAACTACAAATTATTAAATGTAAAAATATGATTTAAAATATACAATTTGTGAAAAATAAAACAATTCATACGTATAGCACATGGCATGACGCTCGTAGTCTATTAACACAATGGAGATAAGCGTAATTATTCATTAGACACAAGGGTGTATGAGAATGCATAAAATCCAAAAAATCCAGTACCATTGTCTAGTATGAAATTGAGTTTATTTGTAGCATATCCAGTATGATATTTATAACCATTGTCTTGTACGAAATTTAGTTAATTCCTTCAAATTAAACATTATCGCATAATTATTTTATTGTTCAATATTATGAGTAATTCAAGGAGGGAGAACAAATTACCACAAGACATATTTTCCTATCAAAAAGTGGAAAAAAAATGTATATACAAATATACATAGTTCTTCGACCTATAGCTAATTTACACAAAACTAAAACAGACTAAACAAATCAAATATCATTAAACAAACGAAGAAGACAAAACAAGCAAGTATTAAGCGGTGAGAAAATAATGCACAGTTATTTAACTGTTAAACAGCTTCGCTATTTCATTAAGGTCCATCTTCCTAATATGTATTAAAATTATATGTATCAAGGATTTTGTAAAAAAAATCATTACCTTTGTTTAAAACAAAAGGCAATTATCTAATAGAAAATATAAATTAATTTACAGTTTTCCAAAATGCTTCACAAAATTTTAAACATTAATTTTCTTTATTTTCAAGTAGAATTTTATATAATTTTTGAAACAATTTTTGAGAAACGCAAGTGATCTTAAGTTTTTTTATTACAAATTACCCTTCAATTTTTTTCCACAAATAAGGAACTTACATATTAAACGTTACCGGACATAGGAACTTTTTTCATAATAAAATCAAAAACAAAAATAAAAGATACCTTTTAAATATACAAATATACATAACAATTCTTAATAAATTAACCAAAAAACACATCACATTCACTGACGAGCGGCATATTTATAAAAAAAACAGTTATGACCAGATGTAACATGACAAAATAACACAAAGGGAATTTACCTTTATATTTCCCATATGTCTTACAATTTGAAGTAGAAGAAGCAGACTTATAATGGCTATTTTAGCTTCATGTTTACCACATTTTTTTGAAAATATGAAGTAGGCAGCGTAGACTAAAATTATAAAGCATCCTAAACAATTTAAAGTTTACTATGTGTCCAAAGTCATAATTATTAATATCATAACTATTAAAAGTTAATAAAACAATTGTAATACAATGATGAATATAACGATAATAATTAGAGATTTTCCAGCAGCACTGCCACAAAGCAATAACAAAGCAACTATGTATAAACAGCTATCTAGAAATAGTTAGAGATGCAAACAACTGTGAACAAACTAGCAAATGTAATTATATTTTATCAAGTACATCACTCTACAAAATATGTCTTTCAATCACAGAATAAAAGCATACCTAACACATAAATTTTGACAGTAATGTTATTATTTGCCAACCAATGGTGATTAACATTGAACTTATTGAGTAATTAACAATGGTGTTAGTGAAATGGATCCAGATAAATGAACGTGTAAACCACAATCTAGGATCGAACGAGATGTGATTCTTTTTGGGTTAGGACCAAAATAATAAAAAGAATTAATGTGGAAAATCTGAACAAAAAAATATAAGGAAAATGATTATTAGTATTGCCTATCATGTTAGGTACCCAACTGCCCATTTTCCCCAAATTCACTATAGCAGGAAATTCTTTCAGTTTATATTGCATATAAGGCAAAATACTGATACACACAATCCTGCATTTACATAACAATATCGACTAAACAAAGAAAAGGTTAAATAGCATCATCTTTCGCAACAAAGTTTGTATAGAATGTTCGATCTGTCTTTTAAATGCTAATTATTTTCTTTGATCAAAAAAGTTCAGCGAATGAATTAGAATAACATACAAACTATTTAAGCTTATGCAAATAGAGAACAAACGATATACGGACTTTAACCAGGTTTCTCAATTCGATCGGATATAATAATTTGAAATTTAACTAAGATAATCTGCTGATTAGATCTGAATTTAGAGCTCGGGATGGTTTCATGTTTGTTTGTACCGCAACCATTTCCCATGTTGCATCAATCCTTGCAACTACCACCCCCCAATAAAGGAATTTTTTAAATCTAGCCAATATGACCCATGTAGTCCAAAGTGACTCTGCTATGTAGGAAAATCCGGGCAAATAGCTTTCTCGGGTCATAATGCAACTCGACTCCAAGCAAGCCCATAGCATTCACCTGTTGTTCCTAGGGCAAGCATTGTGTCCCACCGGACTTCCACCAAACGTTGTTGGAATTCCTTTAAGTTGAATGAAATATAAAGTCCCACATCTCCAAATTGTGAGAGCTATATTGGTTTAAATATAGCTTTCTCATGAGGAGGTTGGGGGCCTGGGGCTCCCAAATGTATGCTTCGTTGTGAGGAGGGAGATCATGCATCTCTACCACACACGCGCGCGCCGCCGCCGCCGTCCGTCCGACCGAATCGGGCCGGGCCGGGTACGGGTACGGGTCTAATATGATACTCATATTTTTACTGCAAACTGGACCGGGCTTTCTGACAGTTGCAGGCCAGACGAATAGATGCGGATCTGTTCGGGAACGGACGCGGGTTGAATAACAGTGAGCGGGTGTGAAACAGATCCGTTAGAGGGGCATAGCAGACAGATGTGCCTGTACGAAGAGGTACGGACGCGACTGTTTGAGCGAACGGGTGCAGACACGACCGTTCGGAAGGGATACGGACCACTATAAATAAAGAGGAAAACCGATCACTTTCCTCACTTATTTTTCAATTCCGAATCTCTCTCTTCTCCTCTGATAAATACTAATTCAAATCACAGAGTGATATACTCATCACAATTTCAAGCAGAATTCGTCTGTTGTATCTTGGGAGAATTTTGAAATAAAATTCTTAAGGAAATCGTTACGACGAGCCTCAGACATATTTCGGTTAGAATTCTACATTCTATCCTTTAATTTGGTTATACTATTTATTCAAAATAGCATAACGCTGTTGTTGTAATTTATTTACAACATTCATATTGTTATAATAATTAACACAGAATTCCAGTGTAGTGGAAATCTGAGTTATAAACTTGTGCGACGAGTTTATAATTGATTATTCTCTGTTTTGGTATACTAGACGTATAACAAACGTCACCCGGCACCGCTCCTGCGTCTCACCTACGTCCCCCCGCACCACCCACACCCCCCCTACGTCCCCCCGCAACCCCCTACACCCCCCTACGTCCCCCCGCACCCCCCTACACCCCCCTACGTCCCCCTGCACCACCCCTACACCCCCCCGCACCCCCCTACACCCCCCGCACATCTCAGATGGACGTGGTAGAAACCGAAATCACCACAAAGCAATTTTCGTCATTGCTCAACAACATGATTTCGACGTTTTTTATAGGAAAACAACAAAATAAATGCCAGGAAAATACAAAGAGAAACTTTAAATTTTGACTAAGAAAATCTACAGTTCAAATCCTGATTTAGAGCTCAGAATGCTTTCATACCATCTGAAATTCCAGATTCACGTGGTAGAAATCCAAATCACCACAAACCAATTTTCTTCTTTGCTTAACAACATGGCATCGACGTCTTTTTTTAAAGAAAAAATTAAACAAATGTCGGGAAAATACAAAGAGAAATGAAACCCTACACAGACGTCAGCCGCCACGAATGGTTGAGATGACTATTAGAGCAGTATGGTAAGTATTTATATGAAACTACAGATCTAGTATCAGAATGTGGCCTTATGTTGGAAGGATCCAGACTGTCGCTCTTTTATTCATAAATGGGCCGGAGTACGTTAGTTACATTTTCAGCCCAAAGTTCCCCTTTGCATATAGGTCTCTACCTCTTCTATGTTCTCAAACCAAATAAAATTGAAAGTAAGCCACGTCCTTGTTGTTAACCTTTTGAAAATTACATGATGGCTTCCTACAAAGACAGAAATTTGATTTTTTTTCCAAAATGTAAAGTATGCAAATGAAGGAATTCAGAGTGCGTTTGCCAACAATTTTCAAGCCGCTAACGTGTGTGTACGCGCCAGATGCGTCTGACGTAGATTCACAAAATTCACCATTTGAATCAACCGTTGAAAAATCAGTGGTTAGTTTCAAACGGTTTAGACGCATCCGATGCAACTTCATTTTCGACCTCTTTCGTGCTTATTTTCCGTGCTTTTTCCATGTGCCCCTTTTGTATACAAAAACACACTTTCATTTCACGAATCATTCCATTTTCATGCTCATTTCCCGTGCCTCTTTCGTATATAAGAGTGCATTATCATTTTGCAAATCTTTCCCCTTTCAAGTCTCTTCGTGTGCCCCTTTCGTATACAAGAATAGATTCTCATTTATCAAATCATTCATCTTTCGTGCTTATTTCCTATATCATTTTTGTGTGCCCATTTCGTGTCAGATAATAACGCACAATTACTTGACATTTTGGTAATTTAATGTGTGATTTCTCCTAAATTTCAGGTTGTGGTGTAGGGTTTGATAAAACTCAGATTCAAGTATAATAGCATTTTTGTTCATAAAACTTAAATGTACAAGAGAGGCATGTGACCTTAGTTTAACTTTTTGTATGCGCTATGCCATTTTTAAAATGATGTTAATTATATGTAATCACGGGAAATTTAGTTATGCAATATACAAATTAAAAAAAAATTAATGACAAGTCCATTTATTCTATACTTCTCGAAAAATATAAGAAATAGTTGAGCTCAAATCTCTTATCCTCAGTTAATCATGTCAACCATCAACTCTCATACATTTGAAATTTGGGATTTGTATATGTACTCTTAGGATATAAAGGGGTATTATACAAATATAGATTTAAGTCATGAACTATTTATACATTTAAGTAATGTTGCAAGAGATAATTCAAAAAAAAAAGGATTTAGTATGTAGTGAATAACTATGAAACATAAGTTTTAAAGGGTTGATTTAAATTTTTAGGGAAGGGTTGCTAAGTGTTATTAGTACCAAAGGGAAATACTAAGAAAAAAATGAATGTAAATAATAAAGTATATGAATAAAAAGAATTTGGTATGATTAAGAAAAACCAATATGAATAAACACGTAAGTTATACGTAGATCATTCAGTCACAGGAATTTGATCTAAGATTCGAGTACGGAACTTTAAGGTGTTTACACCAATCCGAAAAAGAATTTATCACTCAATTCTTGACTGCGAACATTGATGAAGGTTTGTGGTTGGGTACTTGTGTTTTCTATTATAGTTGAGAACTTTGTAAGGAAAACAAATGTTTTTGATCAAGAAGTCTGATTAGAGTCCGCACTAGAGGATCGGGGGATCAACACTAGTTCGGAAGAAAAGTTGTGTATTCGAATAGGAGATCGAATAAGATATTTCATGCAGATGATCTATGTATATCTAAAGGAATCGAGTTCAAATATAATTCTTTGGGCAAACTTTTTGGGGTTTAATTTCGAGTACGAACCCCTTTTAAGAAGAGGAGAATGTAACGACCCGTAATTTTACCACTTTGAAAATAAAAATATTTAACAAAATATTCAGATATAGGATTTTCAAATTTAAATAATCATGTTTTATGTTATAAATAAGAATGATAAACTTAATTTTAGAATTTGATTACAAAATCAAAAGGTTTGGATTGTCGTTGAAAAGTGACAAAAGTCGGTTTTCGATAAAATTAGATATACGTTCAATTTTTGTTTTCAATGATAAATAATTTTTTTTAAATGTTACATAATGATAATAATTAGTTGATAAAAGTTTTATAACTATACACACACACACACACTTGTTTTATAATGATTGACAAATTTCGTCGCATTTTGACAATTCGACGTCGTATTTTCGTAATGGAATTTTAATATTATTTAATATGGTTTTATAGCTTAAATGAACTTGTTTTAATTATTTAAAAATGATAACAAGTCAACTTTTAAGTTTTATTTACATAAATAAATAGTTTGATTTAAAACTGAAAATGTGACCGACGATCGTTTTGTGGATTTTTGACCTTTCATCGAATGGAAGTTGTTGGTGGGGATTGAGTCTTTGTATTGCTTTGTTGTCATAAGAAGTAAAGGTACGAGCTTCTGGCTCTGTCGATGGGTAGTTTCCTGGCGTTTTGAAGGTGTTGAAGCGTTGATGGTTTCGACACATCAGGTAGTTTCTGAATGCATGCTTGCGAATTGACGATGCATCTTTCCTGGATGCTAAAGGCTTCGACCAATTTGAAAGGCTTTATTATGTTTTCGAAAGAGTTGTTTTGATTAAGACATCTTTCTGAGTAATTTGAATTAAGGCAAAACCTTTGGTTTCGAAAGGTTTGGCACGCATATGAAGGATTGTTATTTATTGCTTTCGAAAGGAGTTTCGAACTCATTTCTGCTTTTCTTATATATACAAATTTATTTGCATCGACAGGTTTTAACGAGGCGGAAGGGTAGTATACTTTAATCTTTTCAAAAGCATTTGCATTGTTTATCATTTGTGATGACGCCTAGTGCTTCGAAAGTCATCTCAATGCCTTCAAAACACCCTTCCATAAACCTTGACGAAACCCAAGTCTTCAACTTTGTTCTTTAGGGGATTTTATGGTCAACAAGGAGCTTCAGCCTCAACGACCAATTTCATTTTCAAAACCTTTTGAAGCTCATATGTAGGTAATGTTCCGTTTGTTGCTTGATGCCATTTTCGTGCAAAGGTATAATAATCAGTCATCTTACTTTCTTCAAAGATAGTGCTTTTGGTATAGAATTGAATTGTCTTCTTCGTTTGATCAAAATGTTATCACTCTTATCTCTTGTTCCCTCTAAAGAAAAGATGGGTGTAGGCCAATGTGAAAGGGGTTTAAGCTCCACTTGTCTGGATCATAAGATTCAGCTTTCTTTTCCTTCATGATTCTCAAAGCCTCCAATTTTAATATTTGCTCTTCATATAGTTTAGAATCTTCAATAGTTACATGGGAAAATCCAATTGAGTATGTCTTTGAGGATTCTTGTTCGGACTTTTTAACTTTGTCAAGCATGGTGGTGTAAGGTCTAAGGTAAGCTTGGAATAGAATCGGGTTAAAAGGAAAATAAAGTTGGGAATTCAACAAGGACAGAGGTTCGAGCCCTCCTTCTAGCGCCAAAAATGTTAACAAAAAAACTCATCAACACCCCCAAAGTAGAAAAGTGAGACTTGCCTCTTCGAAAGCACCTCTATAATAAGTAAAGGTAGTCCAAAACTCTTTCGAAAGGACTTTTCAAAATGGTTGGGATGAGTAGAACTCCTTCGAAACTACCTTTTGAAGTAGTTGCGATGATTTAGGACCCCTTCAAAACCTCCTTTCGAAGTGGTTGAGGTGGCCTAAGGTTGGAACATATCGTATCTAAGGTTTTTAATTGGTTCGAAAGGTCTCTATTCTGTTGAAACATAACCTTTCGATTAACATTGATTCATGTAATCCATAATTAGAACCATATATAAGTAGCAGATTGAAATCATTGTATCTAAATATATCATGCACTTGCTTTATTAATAATTTTCGTGATTACAAGAAGCTTACAAGAGAGTAAAATACCGTATTTGATTTAAAGATTATGGCTCTCAAATTTAAGAAAAGAATAAGCATAGAATGAATGACTTCTGATCCCCTAAAACAATACCTCTATGGTCTTATATATTGGTGCAGTTTGAATCAGTCCTTTCGACTTAGTCAAATGGGTGCCTTGAAGACCTTTCATTGCTGCCAAATTCGGGACACCCTTCTAACTTCACTTGTGAATGAAACTTGACTGCTTTGGACTTCATCGAAAGATATAAATGCGCCCTCCACTTTGTTGTTGATGTGCTGTTGCAAGTAGAAAATGATGCAGGCTTTCGATACTGTCGAAAGGTGTATCATTGGGGCTTCGAATGAGTTGGAACATAGTAGGAGGCTTGAATGCGGAAGGTGGCATTCGAATGCACTATTGTTGATTGATGAGAAATCCCATCCTCTGTTGTTTGGGGAAGCCATATTGAACTCATGTAAGCTTTAATTTATAATTGTGGATGGTTTCGACCGATTCGAAAGACTAATCTATACTTTCGAAACAGTAGCTTTGGCCAATTGTTCTTCTACGGAAGGTAAATGATGGCAAAACTCACTACTTCAAAAGGTTTGGCACACATGTGGAATTTTGTAATCTGTTTCCTTCGAAAGGTGTCTTTAACATATTCAAAACACCTTTATGCATGCGAAAGTAACCGTTTCGAAAGAGACCAATTGAAGCGAAAGAGTGTCCCTATCCCCTTTCGACCTCTTCGAAAGTACATTGCTCATCTACTTTTTGCAGAAGCATCCCTTTGATTTTTCGAAAGGGCTTGTTATTATTATCATTATTTATGGATCCTCCTTTTGTATTCTTTAAGGTTTCGTTCAAGTTGGAGTTGATTTTTTAATAATAACAATAGCGATCAATACTCTATGTGTTTCATGATGTATATATCCTACATAATAATTATTTTTATCGATATAAAGGATATCAAGATTCATAACTATAATGAATATTTGCCCAATAATTGAAAATTTGCATGTCAATACCTCTGTGCTTCTTCTTCTTATGCACAATATCCCAGTAATCTAACAAAGTTAATATGTTGAACTATTCTAATCGCTTCTACTTAAACTTTGAATTTCAACTATGTCAAAACAAATTAATTGAGGAAAAAAAGAAAATATTTTTCAAGAACAAATATTAAGTTTAGTGAATCTCAATAAAATTATGCTCATGATTATCATTGTTTACATCAGCTTTTTATATGTTACTAATTAGTTCTCCTCTTGTGGATTACAATTTAGACCGATTCCAACAGATAACATGTTTTGTTCCACTCCCACTCCCCAATTTGCACTGAACGAACAAGTTACACGCCTAGATAACCGCAAACCAAGCACAGACCAGTTCTTTTAAAAAAGGAACATAAAATAAAAGGATGTAGACTTCATCGTTTTGATTAAAACGGCTAAGTCTTCACCATTTTATTTTCCTAGACCTAACCAATCGCTACTTATTTTTTTCTTCCTTCCTCATTTCTTCATTTTGTTTAAGAGGCGGGAGCAAAAGTCTAAATATATTTTCAACATTTTCATACCCCAAACACCTAAATCAAATCATAAATACACAAATTAAACGTTGATTTTTAAATCAAGTGTTGTAATATCTACATTGCTAAAAAAATTCACAAAAAAATTTATCCAGGAAGAAAGTAGTAATGCTAACAGCGGTGACAATGGTAGTGGTCGGCCTTCAGAACATATTCGTATTGTGATGTATGGACAAAAGCATAGAATCGAAGACCAACTTAAGACCGTTGAAAATCTCAAGTAGGAGAAGGAAGGTGACGGTGGTTATGGAGGTCGACGGACACATAAAAGCCGCAAGGGTGCAACATAATATCAAAATGTTCAAAATTTTAATACAAACCCAATGACACAAATAGCATGTGATATGGAGTTTGTATGTCAAACTTGTATATATTTCAATAATTTTGGTTATATAAGTATTTTGAAAATTCACATGGATCACAAAGCAAAAGGGCATTTTCATTGTTTTAGTAAATTTATTTGCCTTCTAATAATTGATTTCATTGAATGCGACAATACGAGACATGCATGATGATGAATTGCTCATCATACATATCTGACCTACCAAAAAAATCATTTTTAATTTAAAATATATACAAGTGTTTGTATATAATTTAATTTTGGAATAAATTTAACATTGAAAACTTTTTTTTGGAAAATTGAACCGATCAAATACGCTTGAACCTTTGACTTTGACTCTTAGAAACTTGATCTCTAACATCATTACGGTATTACAAAATCCATCACTAAAATAATTTGTTTTTAGAAGATAGAATAAATGTGACTATTAAATGTGACATCCAGGTTTATTAATTGCACAATAATGGACTATATATAATATTTTATCGAAATTCAAAATTCAAGGTATGACTTATAAACAAAATTATTTCACTTATTTCATAAATTTCAATTAATTTTCACCCAAATTAATGGACAATGTATAATATTTTATTTAGATTCACTATTCAAGGTATGCCTTATTATATAGAAAATTATTTCACAAATTTCATTAAATTCAATTATTTTGTACCAAACATATTTAAATCTGACATATTTTAAAATATATGAACAATGAATTAACTAAATGAATTTAATTAATTAAGTGAAAAATATCATATATAATAAAACATGGCCCAAATAGTGAAAATAGATAAAATATTATACATTATCCACTAATATGTTAAAAACATAGCTAGACACAAATGTTCTATATCCCAAAAAATAAATTATATCGTAATGATGAACTTAGCAACTTCTCTATAGAGTTAACATGCTTATTTCATAAGTAGAACGGACAATTTCTTCGATGTCGCCTTCATGAATCTTAATGTCAAAATTATCGTACACTATCAATTGCCCATGTGACATATAATACAATTCGTATCCACGTATATTTGTAATTTTCCATTAGGCTTAGAAGTGACGAGAATAAAAAAGATCCAGTAGCATATAATGTAATTTAAAATCCGTTTCTATTATCTATAGATCGTCTGCTTTTCTTCTAAATAAAAATGTCAAATTGCATATCATAATAGTATGTCGAACCCACTTCCCTCCAATTAAATAAGACATCTATCTGTTTGGGTACATACAAAATTTACTTTAGATTCACCACCCAATATATAAAAATATATTTAAATTTTCACTTAAATATATAATTCCCTCATATTTCCCCATGATTTGATATCAAATGGAAAAAATTTATAATCATCAATAAAAACACTCATTATGCGATAATTTATATCTTTAAAAATAAATTATATTATAATATTGAACTTTGCAATTCCACCATTGAGTTGGAATTACATTTTCATATTGACAATTTCAAACGGTTTCTACCTCATTCATAACAAATTATGAAAATAATTAAGTCAAGTTGGAAAAAACTAGATCGAGTTAGAGAAAAACCTTTTCCACCTCCTCCATAACTTTTCTACCTCCTCCCTCCATAGTTAGAAAAATAGTCAGAAAAATCTAGGTTGATTATACTTGAACCGTAACACCATAGTACAAAGTATCAAGTGCTCAATTTAAATCAATTAATAGTGAAATAGTCTGAACATAATGGAGATGGATGTAACTATTAATTAGACACAACAATGAATTAGAATGCGTTAAATCCAACATGTAACATAATTTAAAATAAGTCTATATTCCCCATGAGCCATCTTCTATACCTTAAAATAAAAGTATCTTAACTCCTTAATTAGATCACCCATGATTACTGGGTACTTAATATAATTAAAAATAAGTCAGTAATCCCTATGGACCATCTTCTATACCTCAAAATAAAAGTATCTTAACTTAGGTGTAACAACCCTGTTTTTGATGATTACCTCTAATATTAAATTATAACGGTGGTTATAATTTAATATTGGAAAATAAAAAAATAAATTAGTGATTTAAAATCGTTTATTTTGAGTAAACAGTAAAATTGGAAGGAATAAAATGGAGTAAAAGATGATAATGTTGGTTATAAATGGTGAATATTGGAAATATGATGATTTGGACTTTATTGAATTAATTAAATGAGATAAAATGATTTAATCAACATTAATTTGTTGAAATAAGTGTAAAATGATGAGAATAAAGTTTTAAAAAGCTTTATTATGTTAGTTCGGAGGAAAATGAATATTATATGGTTTAAATTTGATAAATTGCAATAATTTTACAAATTATTGCCAAATGTTGATTTTTGTTATTTTTAACAAAATATTATAGTTAAAAAGGTGGAATTTTGTTTAAATTAAGATTTGGATGTAAGAATGATGTTAATAAGGTTTGTTATATTTAATTTAACAAGAAAATGATTTTTGTGTAGATTTTGGTTGCTAAATTTTTTATATATAAATTATAGTGTAAATTGAGTATTTAAGTAAAAAAATAAGAGTTTTAATGATGGAATATAATTTTGATGACTAAAATATCTTTTATATGTTGTGAAAATATTTTGTTAAACATAAAATAAGTTTGTGTGATTTTTATAAAGTTGAAACTATGGAACTGTAAGTTGTTTTGGCTAAAATATGTGAATAAAGGGTAAAAACATGAATAACTTAGTTGATTTAGATTAAGTATCAACACAAAGACTATTGGGTTTTGGGTTTAAAGCCCACTCACCATTTTAACTAAGGAGAAATAATCTCCTTCTCAAACTGAACGTATGTTCAGTTTACAGTAAACAGAGCGAAGGAGATTGAAAAACCCTCTTTCCTCTTAAAACCTAGAATCCAAATATTCAAATTCTCCAATTTCTCTGCAAAATTAAAATAATCTGAAGCAAATTATTTCAGATAATCAATCCAAAACCAAAGATAATTTCATCAATTTCTAGTTTTGAGAACTTGTGTTGTTTTTAATTTCAACTTCTCTTTGCATGTCTATGTATTTCTTTTTTTCAGGTTCCCAAAGCATAATCAAGGCATAAGGCTATCATATTCTTCAAGCTTGCTTATATTTGCTTTAAATTTTGCTAAGGTGAGTATCAAAACTCACATTTTCTAGCTTTGATTGAGATTTCAAGCTAAGAAATCTCAATTTCGTTTGTTGCATGTTCAATTCTATATTGCTGTCAGTAAACTAGGCATATCTCTTACGTTTTAAATCGGAATTTGATTTTCTTTAACGTTCTGGAAAGTTTGAAAAGAGTGAGATAACTTTTACGTTAAACACATTCGAAAATTTTAAGCATAAAGGGCCGAAAAACCCAAATCAAAATCGCTGCCCTGTCATTGTAAAATTGTGACTTTCTGTGCTATATGTTGTTGGTAATTTGATCATAACATTTTCGTTTGATGTCCAAATTTGACGATTCTTGATGTTTGGGAAAGCCCGGACCATGTTCTAAAACTTTCATGTTGTATATTTCGGGATGATCTGTGATTTAAAGGATTAAAATTGGGTTTGAAACTGAAATATGCTCTGTTGTGTCAATTTTCTAAGTTGAAATCTGAAATAAAAATGATCATAACTTTTGATTGGTAATTTGTAATTGAGTGAGGTTTTTATTTTCAGTTGAAAAGAATTTTTATATGGAACAAGTTTTATGTTTTGTGCTTTGCATAATTTTGAAGTTTAAATGTTCAAAAACTTGTTTTTTTTGTCGCTAGCCTGTTGATTAAATGACGGAATTAACAAACTCAAATCTGAGAAATTGTTTCAATCATAACCTTTGAATCATATGTCGAAATTAAATGAGATTTTTTTTTCTTAGAAGATAAATCATTTATCTACAATTTTCATGTATTGAGTTTTCTGTAGTTTTGAAGTTAGCTATGTCAAAATTGAATTTTGTTTCAGCTATTCAGAGAGCAAAATGTATATTTGCTCTATGTTTGAAGCTGAAACAAAATTAGCCATAACTTCTTCGTTTCTTTACCGAATTTGATAATTTTGGATGTTTTGAAAAGCTTAGAAACATAGCTACAACTTTTGATTTATTTATTTTGTCTGATTTCGGAGTTATCTATGTTAAAATTCCAATTATTCGTCGCTGTCCTCCAAATGCATAAGTTCAGTCTAAGTTTGATGTTTTTAGTAAAATGATCATAACTTTTGAACCAATGATCGGAATTCGATGATCTTGGTCATTCTGGAAACCTTGAATTATATGTAACAACTTTCATTCAGATTGTTTTAAAAAAATTCAATGTTTGCTAGCTCAAAATAGCGGATTTTATCCGCTGTCCTGTGTTTTGTTCCATGTGTTAGTGCACTTATTGTTTTCAAACCACTTGAAAATTGTTTTGCATCCATGAACATGCATATGCATGATCTGGCTTGGTAATTATGGTGTTAAATATTTTTAAGAGTATTTCTAAATAATAAAAGTAGATATACTATATTTATTTTATATAAAAAGTAGAATTTTAATAAAAGGATTTCTTTGGGTTTCGAAAAATTTATTTTAAAACCTGGTTACCTTAGTAAATTATTGTGCAAAGATCATAAACTATTTTTTTATTTTCGGACGTATAAGAATGAGAATTAAACGATTTAGTAAGGATATATGGTATGGGACATGTGTTCTTGCTTTATCGCTTAATATCGGACTTCTACGACCGAAACTAATTTGAATTATTATTTTTAGATGATTTAGAAGTTACCAAATTTTAACGAACATTATTGGTTGGAGAATTACTCTTTTTGAGTACGTTTGATGACGAACCTATCTAGATGTTTTTTTTACAATCGCTGATGAGATGAGGTGACCAAGACGAAAATTTTCCGTTTGAAGAATTATGATTAGAAATAACCGTCATGATGTTGTTTTACTTACCGATGAGACGAGGTAAGTCTATTTATGAAATATTCATGAAGTTAAGATGTTTATGATGATTTATGAAGTTAAGATGGTTATGATGATTTTTACTTGTCGATGAAATGAGACAAGTCACGATGGAACCATTACTCGTCGATGAGAAGAGATGAGTATGGTATTATATTAACTCGCCGATGAGATGAGGCAGAGTGAGTTTTATGTTGGTTCTGATGTTTTATGATGTTTTCTAATGTGGAACCAACTAACGATTAGTAAAACATTAGGGTAGAACGTATAGTATGGGATATACGTTCTCGCCTTTTGGGTTCCTATTCGAATAGTTGTGACACATTCAAGATGTTACTAGTACTAGACCGAGTACGATTGGAGTCACCACGATGTTCACGATGTTATTACTTAACTCCAATCACCACGATGTTTTTACTCGGATTTTTGACTAGGTGTCATCAAAATGTTCCGACTAGTCAATCACGATGTTATGAGACCCCAAGTCATCACGATGTATGGTACCAAATTACTAGTACTAGTCAAGATGTAAAGCACGTGCTGTTTTCCATGAAGTTTAGATGTTTCATTTTCACTGTTTTGATGATGATGCTTTATTATAGCCTTATGTAAGAAAATGGCTTATTTATATACATGGTTTTATGGTGATTTCGAATATGATGTTTTGGATTCTTTCCGGGCACTATCAAGATGGATTTGAGACATTATATATATTTATACCAATGAGATGAGGTATAAATTATGGTAATGCTTTTATGATGAGTGTTGATAATAGATTTAAGATAGATTTATATTTATACCAATGATATGAGGTATAAATGATTATGGAGATTCCTTTATAATGACTTTAATGATGGATTTGAGATGTATTTATATTTATACCGATGAGATGAGGTATAATAATTAAGAAGTTTCTATTAGATGAGTTTTATTTATGATGGATTCTTGAAGTTTAATTATCTTATGAAGATTTACTTTATGGTCCATATCCTCACCCATTTCATTCGGTTATACATATAATTAGATAAACCATGTCTATCTAATATACATATTGTATTCCTCTATGCAATCATGATGAACCATTGATGTATTACTCTAGAGATAACTTGATGACCTATATCATTCCATTGGTAATGATGGAATTGTTTTCCCCTTATCTCTTATCATCACCTTTACTAATGATAAGTTCTAGCTAGCCTGACCCGTGTGTTTTCACTCGGGTCAGACCGAGTTGTTTCAGGTATCATCTATTGGGCTTAGCTTGAAGTTGATGTTGGATATCAGCTCTTTTTTTCTCTTGAGTAGCTTATTTCTTCCGCATACTCTGATGTTTATACATTTGATTCTATTTATATGGTATGGTCGTGTACCACCTTTATTGTATTCATATTGTATTGTACTAAACATGTATCAGTGTATATGTATATATATGATGTTGATTACTGTTCTGTGATGTGCTTTACATTTAGTTATTGTATTTTGTTCTGATAGATCCGTTAGCCACCTATAGTTTTGGATTAAGCCTTTACTGTGTATGTCGATCCATTGAGATAGAAAAGAAAAATCATAGTGCATTTGTCGACGTATTCAGTAGATGTTTAAGACAAAGTTATAGATGGTCGCCCTTAACCAGTCCTATTCTCCGCTTTAGTAGACGGAATCACTCGTTAATTCTCTTTACTAAGGTGGGTCTCGCGGTGGGGCGTTACAGCATGGTATTAGAGCTGTGGTCAGAACAAAGTAGAATAAACACAGAACAGTACGTATATCACGATACGTCGAAGTACAATACGAGTGAATCATTGTCCTTTATCCGAGCTTGTTTTCGAATCGTGCTTACGAGTGAATCATTGTCCTTTGTTCGAGCTTGTTTTCGAATCGTGCTTTGATTCTTTTTCAATTTTTGGGATATGTTGAGATGGAATATGTCTAGGAATATAAATTGTATTCCGTAGTATTCCATAATTGAGTTTGATGTTATCTTATCTTATGAATAATCTTATTTGGGATTATTCTATTCTTTTTTTTTTATCGATACGAGTGAGTTCGTATCGATGGAGTTGATTGATTTCTTTAAGCATTCTTGTTGCATTCCTTTGAGAGTTGTGAATCCTATTGAAGGGATCCACAATGATTGGCTCATTGTGGGCATTCTGAGATTTTTATTTGATGTTGCTTTTGTGAGTATTTGTTTGTTACTCACAATCTTTAGATGTATCTGATTTGAGATGGACTAACTTATTTGATGTTAAGTCTGATCCTTTTGTTGTTATAGGATCCTGTATTTATTTAGGCATCCTAATTTGATTGGGTTATTATTTCTATCACTTTGGAATGTTAATGATGATTTCGAAGTTTCTGTATTCACTCTTGAGTATCGAGATGTTGATGATATATCTCGAATTCCAGTCAAGGTGACTTTGTTGAGTTTTGATAAGTCCGTTTGGATTTGACATCCAATCGACAAATCGAGTGTTGAAGTAACCTTATTCCTGGCTCCTAGTTCTTCCGTTATCCTTCCACGAGGAAATCCACTGAGGAATGAAGTGAGTTTCTAGATTGTTCGAGTTTGATTCAGTTTATCATTCAATTTCTTTGAGTTATCCTTTTCGGATACTGAATCGGTGTTATTCTTTGTAGCATTACTTTGTTTGAAGTAATGATTTGTTGTTGGGTGCTTCTTCTCCTTCGAGAAGAATATCTTGCTTATCTTATGCCTTGATAATTTCCGAGAGTTGCTTGTCATCTTGTAGGAGTTGACGAACACTTTATCTCCTTCTGTTGATTTTGTGAGTCGAGTATTCTAGGAATATCTCGATGCATTCTCTTAATATTCTTTGGCTTGAGTTTTTGAAGCTATATATATATATGAGTTTTAAAAAGAGAAATTGAAGTTTTGAGATATTTTAAAAAAAAAATCAAAGAATTTTTGGAGAATATATTTTATATGAGTAGTATTCTTTTATAGAAATAATTTGAGAGTGTTGGGTTATCCATCGAGTAGTTAAGAGTTCTAGTCAATACGCCTGATCAACGTTATCGATAGAAATCTCCTAAATGCTATAATGACGCAATCAGATTGAAATTTTGAAAATAATATTTTGAGTTTAAATATTAATTTTTTTTTTGAATTGTAATTGCAGACATTGATTTTAGAGATGAGTAATAGAGTGGCGAGGCAGTTTTGATCATTCGGTCAACTCTGCAGCCAACAAATATATTTATTTATTAGAGACTCAATGACAAGGCAATGCCATTTATTCATTTTTAAATTATAAAGATGAGAATATAAATGAGATTATTTTTGAGCTATGCTTTATTGAAAGAATATTTTGAGATTTTAGAATCTATATTATATACATTGGATGTTTTAAGGGAAGTGTATAATAAGAGAATTTGAAGATTGTTTTAAAAACTATTTAAGTGGTTTAATAGAAGAGTAAAGAGGATTTAAACCCTTAATTTATTTTGACGAATATTATTATGGATTTACAAAATTCTTTGAAAATTAATTTTGAAGTAAGAGAAGAAATTTGAATTTTAACTTTAAGTTTTAAATTACTTACTAAGTGATATAGTAAAGAGTTTGAGAAATTTTCAAATGTTGAAAATTGGGAAAATAAAATAAAATAAAAAGACGTTGAGATTTAAAATTCTTAATATCCTTGATTAAAAGATAATTCGAGCTTATATCCTTGTTCTTGAGTATGTTCTATCTTTGAGCTATTATCTAACGACTTGCATTTACGCGGTTGTTTGGGTTGGTGGTATTGAAGAAACCACCTACCTCTTGTTTACCTATATTGTTGACAATCTTTTATTAGTGTGATTCCTTTCGTAGTGACACACAAACGGTCATGTCAGTAATTATCTGGTTGGTTAGAATCGGGATAAAGTTATGTTAAAATTCCGACTCTATTTGAGAAGCTTATGAGAAATCAATCTCACTCAATTAATCTTTTGTGTAGCATTTTGTCTGTGTTCTTGTTTCGAAGGTGTGACGTCTTCGAAATTATTGCATATTACTCCTATTTTAAAATCAATGGTTCGACAATCCCAATGCCTACGCTTAGGAAACCATAGAATTAATCGAGAAATTTTATCTTAGTTTTCTATCATCTTGAGTTGAGGGTGATAAATTTTTAAAACTCGAGCTTGTCTATCTTTCTTTTTACTTGATGAAATTAAATCATGGTGTTTATAGCCCTTCTCTAGAAATTGCGAGGACGCAATTTTTATAAGGGGGGAGGTTTGTAACAACCCTGTTTTTGATGATTACCTCTAATATTAAATTATAACGGTGGTTATAATTTAATATTGGAAAATAAAAAAATAAATTAGAGATTTAAAATCGTTTATTTTGAGTAAACAGTAAAATTGGAAGGAATAAAATGGAGTAAAAGATGATAATGTTGGTTATAAATGGTGAATATTGGAAATATGATGATTTGGACTTTATTGAATTAATTAAATGAGATAAAATGATTTAATCAACATTAATTTGTTGAAATAAGTGTAAAATGATGAGAATAAAGTTTTAAAAAGCTTTATTATGTTAGTTTGGAGGAAAATGAATATTATATGGTTTAAATTTGATAAATTGCAATAATTTTACAAATTATTGCCAAATGTTGATTTTTGTTATTTTTAACAAAATATTATAGTTAAAAAGGTGGAATTTTGTTTAAATTAAGATTTGGATGTAAGAATGATGTTAATAAGGTTTGTTATATTTAATTTAACAAGAAATGATTTTTGTGTAGATTTTGGTTGCTAAATTTTTTATATATAAATTATAGTGTAAATTGAGTATTTAAGTAAAAA
This sequence comes from Allium fistulosum, assembly GCA_030737815.1. NCBI lineage: Eukaryota > Viridiplantae > Streptophyta > Magnoliopsida > Asparagales > Amaryllidaceae > Allium > Allium fistulosum. The sequence goes on from CM060905.1 coordinate 672,992,372, forward strand.
AATAAGAGTTTTAATGATGGAATATAATTTTGATGACTAAAATATCTTTTATATGTTGTGAAAATATTTTGTTAAACATAAAATAAGTTTGTGTGATTTTTATAAAGTTGAAACTATGGAACTGTAAGTTGTTTTGGCTAAAATATGTGAATAAAGGGTAAAAACATGAATAACTTAGTTGATTTAGATTAAGTATCAACACAAAGACTATTGGGTTTTGGGTTTAAGCCCACTCACCATTTTAACTAAGGAGAAATAATCTCCTTCTCAAACTGAACGTATGTTCAGTTTACAGTAAACAGAGCGAAGGAGATTGAAAAACCCTCTTTCCTCTTAAAACCTAGAATCCAAATATTCAAATTCTCCAATTTCTCTGCAAAATTAAAATAATCTGAAGCAAATTATTTCAGATAATCAATCCAAAACCAAAGATAATTTCATCAATTTCTAGTTTTGAGAACTTGTGTTGTTTTTAATTTCAGCTTCTCTTTGCATGTCTATGTATTTCTTTTTTTCAGGTTCCCAAAGCATAATCAAGGCATAAGGCTATCATATTCTTCAAGCTTGCTTATATTTGCTTTAAATTTTGCTAAGGTGAGTATCAAAACTCACATTTTCTAGCTTTGATTGAGATTTCAAGCTAAGAAATCTCAATTTCGTTTGTTGCATGTTCAATTCTATATTGCTGTCAGTAAACTAGGCATATCTCTTACGTTTTAAATCGGAATTTGATTTTCTTTAATGTTCTGGAAAGTTTGAAAAGAGTGAGATAACTTTTACGTTAAACACGTTCGAAAATTTTAAGCATAAAGGGCCGAAAAACCCAAATCAAAATCGCTGCCCTGTCATTGTAAAATTGTGACTTTCTGTGCTATATGTTGTTGGTAATTTGATCATAACTTTTTCGTTTGATGTCCAAATTTGACGATTCTTGATGTTTTGGAAAGCCCGGACCATGTTCTAAAACTTTCATGTTGTATATTTGGGGATGATCTATGATTTAAAGGATTAAAATTGGGTTTGAAACTGAAACATGCTCTGTTGTGTCAATTTTCTAAGTTGAAATCTGAAATAAAAATGATCATAACTTTTGATTGGTAATTTGTAATTGAGTGAGGTTTTTATTTTCAGTTGAAAAGAATTTTTATATGGAACAAGTTTTATGTTTTGTGCTTTGCATAATTTTGAAGTTTAAATGTTCAAAAACTTGTTTTTTTTGTCGCTAGCCTGTTGATTAAATGACGGAATTAACAAACTCAAATCTGAGAAATTGTTTCAATCATAACTTTTGAATCATATGTCGAAATTAAATGAGATTTTTTTTGCTTAGAAGATAAATCATTTATCTACAATTTTCATGTATTGAGTTTTCTGTAGTTTTGAAGTTAGCTATGTCAAAATTGAAGTTTGTTTCAGCTATTCAGAGAGCAAAATGTATATTTGCTCTATGTTTGAAGCTGAAACAAAATTAGCCATAACTTCTTCGTTTCTTTACCGAATTTGATAATTTTGGATGTTTTGGAAAGCTTAGAAACTTAGCTACAACTTTTGTTTTATTTATTTTGTCTGATTTCGGAGTTATCTATGTTAAAATTCCAATTATTCGTCGCTGTCCTCCAAATGCATAAGTTCAGTCTAAGTTTGATGTTTTTAGTAAAATGATCATAACTTTTGAACCAATGATCGGAATTCGATGATCTTGGTCATTCTGGAAACCTTGAATTATATGTAACAACTTTCATTCAGATTGTTTTAAAAAAAATCAATGTTTGCTAGCTCAAAATAGTGTATTTTATCCGCTGTCTTGTGTTTTGTTCCATGTGTTAGTGCACTTATTGTTTTCAAACCACTTGAAAATTGTTTTGCATCCATGAACATGCATATGCATGATCTGGCTTGGTAATTATGGTGTTAAATATTTTATTTTAAATATTTTTAAGAGTATTTCTAAATAATAAAAGTATATATACTATATTTATTTTATATAAAAAGTAGAATTTTAATAAAAGGATTTCTTTGGGTTTCGAAAAATTTATTTTAAAACCTGGTTACCTTAGTAAATTATTGTGCAAAGATCATAAACTATTTTTTATTATTTTCGGACGTATAAGAATGAGAATTAAATGATTTAGTAAGAATATATGGTATGGGACATGTGTTCTTGCTTTGTCGCTTAATATCGGACTTCTACGACCGAAACTAATTTGAATTATTATTTTGAGATGATTTAGAAGTTACCAAATTTTAACGAACATTATTGGTTGGAGAATTACTCTTTTTGAGTACGTTTGATGACGAACCAATCTAGATGTTTTTTTACAATCGCTGATGAGATGAGGCGACCAAGACGAAAATTTTCCGTTTCGAGAATTATGATTAGAAATAACCGTCATGATGTTGTTTTACTTACCGATGAGACGAGGTAAGTCTATTTATGAAATATTCATGAAGTTAAGATGTTTATGATGATTTATGAAGTTAAGATGGTTATGATGATTTTTACTTGTCGATGAAATGAGACAAGTCACGATGGAACCATTACTCGTCGATGAGAAGAGATGAGTATGGTATTATATTAACTCGCCGATGAGATGAGGCAGAGTGAGTTTTATGATGGTTCTGATGTTTTATGATGTTTTCTAATGTGGAACCAACTAACGATTAGTAAAACATTAGGGTTGAACGTATAGTATGGGATATACGTTCTCGCCTTTTGGGTTCCTATTCGAATAGTTGTGACACATTCAAGATGTTACTAGTACTAGACCGAGTACGATTGGAGTCACCACGATGTTCACGATGTTATTACTTAACTCCAATCACCACGATGTTTTTACTCGGATTTGTGACTGGGTGTCATCAAAATGTTCCGACTAGTCAATCACGATGTTATGAGACCCCAAGTCATCACGATGTATGGTACCAAATTACTAGTACTAGTCAAGATGTAAAGCACGTGCTATTTTCCATGAAGTTTAGATGTTTCGTTTTCACTGTTTTGATGATGATGCTTTATTATAGCCTTATGTAAGAAAATGGCTTATTTATATACATGGTTTTATGGTGATTTCGAATATGATGTTTTGGATTCTTTCCGGGCACTATCAAGATGGATTTGAGACATTATATATATTTATACCAATGAGATGAGGTATAAATTATGGTAATGCTTTTATGATGAGTGTTGATAATAGATTTAAGATAGATTTATATTTATACCAATGATATGAGGTATAAATGATTATGGAGATTCCTTTATAATGACTTTAATGATGGATTTGAGATGTATTTATATTTATACCGATGAGATGAGGTATAATAATTAAGAAGTTTCTATTAGATGGGTTTTATTTATGATGGATTCTTAAAGTTTAATTATCTTATGAAGATTTACTTTATGGTCCATATCCTCACCCATTTCATTCGGTTATACATATAATTAGATAAACCATGTCTATCTAATATACATATTGTATTCCTCTATGCAATCATGATGAACCATTGATGTATTACTCTAGAGATAACTTGATGACCTATATCATTCCATTGGTAATGATGGAATTGTTTTCCCCTTATCTCTTATCATCACCTTTACTAATGATAAGTTCTAGCTAGCCTGACCCGTGTGTTTTCACTCGGGTCAGACCGAGTTGTTTCAGGTATCATCTATTGGGCTTAGCTTGAAGTTGATGTTGGATATCAGCTCTTTTTTTCTCTTGAGTAGCTTATTTCTTCCGCATACTCTGATGTTTATACATTTTATTCTATTTATATGGTATGGTCGTGTACCACCTTTATTGTATTCATATTGTATTGTACTAAACATGTATCAGTGTATATGTATATATATGATGTTGATTACTGTTCTGTGATGTGCTTTACATTTAGTTATTGTATTTTGTTCTGATAGATCCGTTAGCCACCTATAGTTTTGGATTAAGCCTTTACTGTGTATGTCGATCCATTGAGATAGAAAAGAAAAATCATAGTGCATTTGTCGACGTATTCAGTAGATGTTTAAGACAAAGTTATAGATGGTCGCCCTTAACCAGTCCTATTCTCCGCTTTAGTAGACGGAATTACTCGTTAATTCTCTTTACTAAGGTGGGTCTCGGGGTGGGGCGTTACATTAGGGCTTTGTTTCATGAAAACCAAAAAAGAAAGGTTTTGATTGAACTAAAGACATTAATAGCCTGTCTTGTTCTAAATTTGTAGCCTATCATGTACGACGTTATACCTAGTCAACCACATCAATTTCAATCAAATAAAACATAACATACGTTTGCAAAACATAACACATGTTTAAAATACATACCTTCAATTTAGCAAGGAATATAAATTTTGTCATTGCAAAACGACTGCCAAGTTAAAAAAATCTTAATTAAGAACAAAACTATCTAAACATAGTCATTTGACAGATAAATTCCTTCAAATCGTTAGTTAATTTGTAATAAGACAAATTTATTTGACTCAGCAGATCTTACGAAAATATACAGATATCAAAACTCCTTTTAACCATAACCAATTTACACAAACTAAAACAAAAAACGCAAAATCAAGTAACCAATGAGAAAATAATGCACATTTATTTTATCACTAAACTGCTTCACTATTTCACAAAGATGCCTGAATCTGACATATAATTATAATGATACTTAACAAGAGACCTATATAATTTTTGCTATTTCAAAAATTATACAAAATATACTTTACTATTCATTATAAATTAACTTAAAAACACACTACATTCGCTGATGCACGACATATCTATAAAAAGAATATGCTATAACCAGACAAAATAACATAAAAAAGGGAATTTACCTGCATGTTTCCCATATTTATTACAATGAAGTAGAGGAAATAGACCTAAAATGGCTATTTCAGCTTCATGTTCACGACGTTTTTTTTCCAATGTGAAGTGGACTAAAATTATGAAGCATCCCCAAACAGTTTAAAGTTTAGTGTGTGTCCAAAGCATACTTTTCATGACCGTGTTGTGCCTTGAATCGTGATGATTGAAGGTTTAAGGTTTTGATGGTTCAACCGGTCGAACCGTCAAAACTGTGATTTATTTTTTTGAAAAATTTGCACATTTAACTACAAACTATGCACAAAAACATTGAAATAATAATGCTATGTACACAAGCTGTAGATGTTCTTCAAGGTATACAACTGAAGTTGTGTGATGTTGCAGTGCACAACTATAGCTTTGTATATAGTAAAATAATGCACAACGATGGAAGTTTAATGGATAAGAATGGATGGAGCAGATCAAATGGATCGAAACGGTAACAACGACGCGAAAATCCCGTTTCGTCTCCGAAACAAAAATAGGTCATTCAATATATCGAAATATATGTTTTTAATATTTTTAAATTCAATGGAACTAGTTTCAAACCCAAATTCTATCATATATAGAATTTAGCTCTTAAAATCAATTTATATTCATTTAAATTCTTTTAATTGATTTCTAAGCGTTTTGAGCTCGCATGATCAAACGATAAGTCTGATCGCTACGAAACTTGAAATCCTTTAATAATTCACTGTTACGGATCCAATAAAACTAGTTTCGTCGAAATCTAAGACAGTGCCAAAATAGACAAATTTTCACGTCAATTAAATGAATTATTAATTTAAAAATCAATTTTATCAATTTTTAAATTCTAAATTAAAGGTTAAAATTTTCATCATTCTTGATTATACAGAAATTAATAATCTATTACAATACTATTTTCCATGTTATATCCAATATTTAAATATTACATAAATTTCAGCGTTCAATTGCAACTATAGTAAATCAATTCATTATAATTTAAATTTCATTAATTTTTTTTATTTTGATTTAAGTTCTTATTATTAAATCATCAAATACCTTATGAATATAATTAACCTAAGTTTTCGTTATTCCAGTATTAACATCTTTTACCATATTAATTAAAATAATTCAATTACATTAAATTTCAATTGATTTCCAAATTAATTTCAACTGATTTAATTAACGAGATGATTATAAATCGTTTGTTACAACTTAGTAATTCGTATCTATTAATTCATTGTTTACAACCAAGGTTTATAAATTACTTACCCAAAACTAATTTCTATTCTATAATAACCAATTTCAATTTATAACATAAAACTTCTCCATTAAATCCAACATTTAATTTATTCCTTATTTATAATTATAACTAAATTAACTTTACAATATTTTCAGTTGCTTGAAATTTCATTTAAAATTGTTGTCAATAACATTCAAACAACATTATTAAATCATATTCTAATTATTTTTCTCATTAATAAATCATAAATTTTAATTTCTAACAATATCAAATTTCAAAATCTTATTTAATTTAATAGTTTTAATTATCAAAAATACGGGTCGTTGCACTCTCCCCTACTCAAAACTTTTCATCCTTGAAAAGGAACAAGAAAGAATCAAGAGGTTTGATATAAATTTATTCAAAATATTCAATTTATAAACAATTTTAACTTACCTAATTAAGTATTTTAAATAAAATATATCAATTTATAAACCATTAAATCTTTCATATTCAAGTTTAATAAAAGTTCGAAAATATTTTCACTTTGACAAAAAAATTTCAATGTTCTAAATTTACGAAAAATTTCGGCAGAGTCTTCTTTGCAAGGTTAGGTCCAAAAAAATAATAATATCAATAATTATACTATATATATATCATATTTCAAAAATAAAACATCCCAACCCATGGGAAAAACAATAAAATATCGTTCCAAAAACCGTAATCCAAAAACGTACCTATTTGTCGGGAAAACAAACTTTATTTATAAAACCAAAAGCAATAGCTATTGCTTCCATAAACCTATATCTTACTTGCATAATGCAAAAGTGTTAAACTATATAAAAAGAGTAATATATTAGTTGTTTCAATTAATAGCACAAGCAAAATAGCATATGTAATAACTATATGCAAACAAAAGCAGTACAATCATTATATGCAACAAAAGAAACCATCATACATCCATAGCAATCAAAACTAATGGTTTGTCCAGGTTCAGAAAATATTCATCGTACATGGATGATAAATAAGCTATCAGGTGTACCTTACGCTCAACAGCCTTAGACAATCACTTAATAGATTATTCATACAACCTTAAACAATTTGAAGTATCATTTCCCAAACGTCCCATAAGCCATCGAATAAAGAATTCTAAATATTATTTAAGTTTATTTGATTGGTTTCTTTCACATTATTTACTTTTTATTTATTTTAATTCTCATTCATTCATACAGGATCATCTTATTAATTTACATTCATTTACCTACATAGATTATTTCCTATTCAATATTTAAAATCATCAATGAATAAATTTGTGACGACACGACTTTTTCTCCACAGAAAGTCGTATCATCATGAAGAAAGAAAGGGATAGAAGAAGAAAGGATAGAAAAGAAGAAACAACAACACAAAAGAATCTCACAGCGGAAACGAATGAAATATAATATATCACATAGAATATTACATAGTATCATATACATCGGAGTACACAACTTATACATCACAGAATAGACAGTTATAAACTTCTGTCTATTATACAACACAAGTACATCAGTACAATACAGACTAATACAAACACAGCGGAATCATCATATATCTACACGATGAAGCCTCCTGCTCCAAATCTCCTCCAGAATTCGTCAAAGCTAACCTGAATCCCTCGACTACTCAATACAATATTGAGTACCCAAGAGTTTAATAAAACAGAAAATAAACACTTGGGTCAGACATGGGTCTGGTGTGAGTAAACGGTTAGATTGCTTAACTTTGAAAACTTTTGAAAACAAAAGTATCACGTAAGACTCCCCACAAATAAACATGGGTAAGTTTTTACCTTACGCTAACTAAAACGTTTCATAGGAAATCTGATTGTATTATAATAGGGTCTAGGGTTTTCAAGTAAATACTCATATAGCTGAAATTGTTACATTATTAAATTCCAGCATACTAGCCACAAAGTGGGTTATACAATCAAAACCGTAAGGGCACGTAGGAAGAATGGGTTTCCATCAATGGCAGGGCTACTGGGGTACCGCCCGTCACAGTACGTGGCCTAGATCACCGTACCGAGGAGTACGCCCGCTCCCCTGCAACACAAAGCCGGAACCATCCCTTACTGGATAATTCCGAACAAGATAACCCCGTAGTTGGCGCGACCAACCACACACTAAGCCGAATGAAAAGAAAAGGGACCTCTAGACAGGGATCTATCTTGCTCTCAGTGGGTGCTACCCACGAAGCCTTGCTGCACCTCCCCTGTTTTAGCCATTCCCGGTTGATGAGGCTTGAGGTTACGATTACCTTTAATCAGAACATATCACTTAGAATGCTCATCGTCCGCCTGACGATGTGCTGAAAGCATTCAATCCATACAAGTTCGTTCCGGGTTCGAACGAAACCGAAGGCATTATCTCGTTACACTCGTTTTGGAATCACCCTCAGAGTTAACGACAATAACCCTTGCACTCTGAATCTTCATCTTCACTTGAGATTAACGACCTATCGTTAATTTGGATCGATGTGGTATTCGGGTCTCCAGACCTGGAATACCGGTATACGGAAACCCGATCCCGGTCTCATCGAAATCTAAAACGTATCTTTTAAGGCCAAGTTGTTTAAAGGTTTAAACATTTAAACTTATATTTAGGATGATATAACAGATAGATAAATCACATTATCACAATAGATAATTCATATCAACATTCATCTCACAAAGCAGCATGTCACATAGATATCATATCCAATCATCCAGTATCAACCAATCACCCAATATCAATCATCTAATATTAACTAATCATTCAAAAGCAGAATTGATTAACTCCTAAATCAATTGGATTACCTAAATCCTTTTCCATTTATTTATTTCAAATAAATAAATTAATCATCTCTAATGATCTTCTTTAATTAATCTTTTTTTATTAATCAACCTTGATTAATTATATTAATTATATTAATTAATATTCCTCTAATTACTTCATTAATTAATTACCTTCTAGTTAATTAAATAATTAACCTTTAATTAACTACATTCATTAATTAACCTTAATTAATCATAAACAATAATTAACCATCTTGTAATTACTTACCTTAATTAATTAACTCCTTAATTAATTATATTAATTCATTACTCATTAATCACTTATTATTGATTAATTAATCTTAATTAATCAACCCTTAATTACATCATTTATTATATAAATTAATGATCTTTAATTACTCCCTTAATTAATTATTCTCTTTTAATTAATTACCTTAACTAGTAATTAATCACATTTTTAATTAACCTTAATCCTTTAATTAATTAATTATAGAAATTAATTATCCTTGATTAATCTCCACTTTTAAAGATAAACTCTTCATTTAAATTAAATACTTATTTCTATCTTTAAACTTCATTTAACCCATTTAGAAAACAATTATATATTTGAAATATATAATTTTACTTAAGAACAACACAATTTAAACATTTAAATTTGATATATTTAAAATCTTTGAAAAGCCCTTTTCAAACTTACTTAAATAAATTTTATTCTTAAAAACTTAATTATAATATCTTTTAAACTCACTACTTAACATATAATTTAAAACTTGTTAAATCTTTATCTTTGATAAACTAATCACTTTGCTTTTGCACTTGAAAACATTTGTAAAATCCAAGCTCTTAGTTTTAAAAATCCAGAACACTCAAACCAACAACCCGAGTAAAACCCCAAAAACACACGAGTCTTCCCCGAGTTGATCCCTACGCTCGTCTACTTCGAGTCGTAACTCCAACTTGAACGAAACTGCACCGAGTCGCACTCTTCTTCCCCAAACTCTCGAACTCCAGTACACCCAAAAGTGCACACGTACACGTGCACGATCATCCAACGCCACTCCGATCAACGTCACTCCCTCTAGCACATCATCGGCGACCAGTCCAACACCCTGACCACTCAGCTTTGACAATATCACTTCGGCATCAAAATCGAACCAAATCGACCAAATTCTGGAATTGCCACTGTCGGAATTTCGCTTCTTCCCATCGCGTCTGACCTCTAGATCATCTGCCGATCCACCCAAAGCCACGCTACACTCCGACATACCACTTCACCTCCTCGCGATCCACTCCAGCATCCCCTCGGCGACGAATTTGCTTCGCAAAACATCTCGACCAAAACTAACAGCTAAACCCTAGTTTGCCTCAGCACGACCACCACGGCGAACAATAAAATCCACCATTATTTTTCCTATATTCTCCAACCTTCCAGCCTCCTTTACCATTAATCCCGAGGTCCACTATTGCTCCGATTGCCGAGAATTTCTTAAAATCCTTTTCACGTTCAACTCACAAATTCTCACGATACTCTTAACTAAAATTCATGATTTTTCTTTTAAAAATCATAATTTCCAGAAGCAAAACATATTATATCAAGGAATCAAATAATTAAGACACTTGAATTTCGACGTATATATAGATTTACTGTTTTATCTTCTTTTTCCAGATGATATTCAAAACCATCATTCTTAAATATATTTTTAAATCTTAGTTTAGGTTTAAACACAAACATCTTGTTTGAATTCCTAAACCTATAAGAGATTGGATGAGGAGATTTTGAATTTTCTATTTTGTTTAAACTCTGTTATGTATAAACAAAGGCAAGTTTTGCCTGAGAACAGACATGCACATTTTAATTCACCTATATAAATACATATATACTTGCTAATATTCATACCATATTTTCAATCATCACCATCACAGACATAAAAGATCAAAAGAAACTGGTTTAAAAATTAAAGTTTGCTCACAGGATTTTGAAACAGAGAACAGAGGCACTTCATGTATATATATATACATGCATCTACACATATGAACACATGCAACCATATTCTACAGAGGTTCATCACAGACATTTTAAGCCAAATCACAGATTTAAAAACTGTTTTTAAAAGAAATTTACTCACCTTATTTTGTATGCAGAGCAGAGAAGTTTAAATTCATCCCAGGTACTTGAAATCTGGGTTATTTTAAGTTGCCTTTGATTTGCTTTTGATTGAAAATCCTTTGCATGCTTACAATATGATGTTTTAAAGGTTGAAGCTGCTGTTGATCTTCATTTCAATTGCAGGTTGATTTGAAATTGCAAGTTGATCTCATTTTTGAAAATGCAGGTTGAAGCTGAAATCTAGTTGGTGAGTTAGTTGCTTGATCTTTTATTTGTTTGCAGATTTGATTTTTGTTTCTGTTTTGATTTTGTTTTTAGTTTCAGAAAAGAGGAGAAAAATAATTCAGAAAGTATGTTTTGAACGATTTTGAACTGAATAAGAAAATGAAGATCATCTCTTATTCTATATTTACTTATAATTAAATTTCAAAAGAAATTAAGTATGCCACTTGTATTATTGCATGCATATACAAATGTTAAGGCATATTTAGTTTTCTTACAAATGTTATTACCATGTGTTAAGATATTAACACATGTCCTAAGTAAATTAAAAAAAAAATTATTTAATTTAAATGTTAATATCTTACCTTTCATACTTACTTTAATTAATTAATAACATTATCTTAGTATATATGTATATATATAATTACTTTTAGAGAAAAATATTATAAAACAAATCCTAGTTCAAATAAATTCTTATACATATATCTTTAACTCAAAAATAATTATTTTTATTGTTTAAGAGATAATTTTTAAAAGAAAGTTTATTTTAAATCTTAATATATAAATTTATAAACCATTTTAGTCTTATACTTATTAAAAGAAACAAATTAAAACCTTTATTAAATTTTAAACACTTTAAAGAATACAAAATAAAACTTTATTTAAACTATCATATTTAAAATAAACAATTATCTTATATTTTGAAAACAATTGAATAAATCTTAAAGTAGCTTTTGGAAAAAATATTAATTTAAAACAAAGCTTTAGATCACAATATATACATACATATATATTACAATTTGAAAAATTCATCTTTTAATTAAAACAAAAGATCTCTCTATCCACAATATATATAAAATATATATATTATAAATAGAATAATATTTTATTAGCTTTATCAAACAAATTTTATCAATTTTAAATTATTAGAAAATATCAAGTATTACCAAATTAAATATAGCCAGATTAAATATTTATTGATCTTTAAAAGATTAAATTACCAAATTAAATTAAAATTATAAAGAAAATTATCAATCCAGTTAAATTATTAATACAGATTATTAAATTTAAATTGCCCAAAAACCCGGGATATCACATTCCTTCCCCCTTAAAATAATTTCGTCCCCGAAATTAAAAGCAAAGTTAATTTAATAACCCAGCAAAGATTTTTAATTTCAATTAGCAAATCATACCTAACATCTAATAACTAACAACCATAGCAACCAATCAAACAATCAAACCTAACTAACTATTCTGATACAAATCAGGATAGACTTATTAATACTATCTAGAGTTTCCCAAGTATAAATCACCGGGAGACTCGCTCTACAGAAGCTAAACAAACTACACCACTATGATCCAGAGCTCCTCACTTCTCTAGATCCACTAATCTGAACAAGATATCAGATCATACCCATGTCCAACTCAACTTCCAAATCCATCTGAACTGCAGATTCTACAATCAGTAATAGATCATACACGTACTCCCTCAGAGATACGTGAAATACAACGAATTTCCAAATATCCAAACTGGCCATTCAACCCTGTAGACAAAGAATTACTCCTCTCAAGAACACAAGAAAATTCCAAAATATTTTGGAGCTAGCTTCCAGACTTACCAAATCTTATAGCTCTTATAATCGAGGAAAATTTAAACAGTTTCCAATTTCCAACTTCGAATTCCAAACTCTGACTCATATCTGCATAGCTCACCAGACGATCTCGAGCTACCTCATCTCTTCCTGATCAGCTCAACCTTTGCTGATGCTTTTTGAAACAATTATGAACCAAGCACAAAATGATCTTCAAATCTGCTGAAATCCACAAACTCTACTCCACAAGAAATAGAAGACTGAACTTCCTTCTCCCAGATTCCAGAAAATTCTATACACACTTAGAAATTCACATAAACTTCTTGTAGAAATCTGAGGTTACTTCCTTTCTTGCACAGCTACTACCTTTGCTTCCGCTGCACAACTCTTATTCTGAAGTAAATGACAATGTTGATGAACTTGAGCACAAACTAGATCCACAAACAAGCGGAACATTGGTTATCTTAAAAACATAACCAACTACTCAAAGGATAGACGAGTCCTCGGTCAAGGGTACTGTCTTCAGCTATCCTTGGCTAGAGGAAACTCGAAACTAGAAGTAGAAGAGAAAACACAGATACTCCATAAAATTCTAAGATACTTCACCAAATCCTTCTCTAGGAACCAAATCGATATAAACTAAATCTTTGACCTCTTCGATAACTTTTACTTCCTCTTGAGATGTCTCAATTTCATACAAAAGATTACTCAAGATGAACTCTCAAAATAATCGCAATTCACTTTTGCGATACTACCTAGTTTGAATTCCAAAGAAACTGTTCTCTCTTTACTAATTAGAGGAGCCTTAAACTTTTCCGAACAAGGTTAACCCTTCAAGAAAACATTCACTATCTTCCCGGACTGCTGATAGAAGAACCACAAAGATTCCGGAACCATCGAAGAAACGAACCACACTGCTGCTTCCAAACTCTATCTCGACAGCACACCGAACACTCCGAGCTGCACTGCTATCACAGCTAACCAAGAACTTCTAATCCAAAGGCTTCTCAAAACTAAAACCATCAACAAACCTCTCAACGAATCTACGAGATGGCAGACATCCAAAAGAAACTTGGGCTCCAAACCAATCGCCAATAACTTACTCTTCTTAAGGGAACAATGAGACCATGTCCGAAGAACAACTAATCGACCTTAGTCCCATACTTCAAAATAGACAAAACTCTCTTACTTGATATCAGAGAATTCCTATACAGTCGAGTCTTTGCTGCGGTAGACATCAACTGTTCCTCCAATACCTTCTTAATCTTGTTCCAAAAGAAAATATCCTTCGGGAACATCCATAGATACTGCGTCTTATCACACAACTGCTCCTTCCTGAAGTCGCAAAGCTACCATCACTTACTTCTGCACAACTGATAGATTCAACTCTAGAATATCTGCTCATCCGAGCTCAACCAATCTTACATTCCAATAATGGACTCCGAATCTTGAAAAAGATTTCCTTCAGAGATCCGAGAAATTCTTACTCCATACTGCCAACTTACTCGAGACGATATTGGGTTTACAGTCTCGATATATACTTCCAACCTCAAACATTCAAACTCCAACTATTGGTAATTGTGTTACACACACTACCACCTTATCTACCTTTATAACTTATATTGGAAAACCCGAGCAGGTAACCCAATAAATAGGTAGAAATACATAAATATATATATTTAAAATGATATTTTTTTTTATATAGAAATTATTTCTGGGTAAAATTATTTCATCTACCTCTTTAAAACAATATTGTGTCCGTTGGCCCGGTTCAAGTGTTTAGAGATCCCTATCAATAACGTTAGCTACTCGTATTGACCAGAATCCATATACCACTCAACCGATCAATTAACACAATATAAAACCATTTTTATATAACTAACAATTACGCGCTCTCAAGATAGACACCACTTCAGAGCCTAGGTATTCACTCAACCTACTGCTCTGATACCAACTGTGACGACCCGACTTTTTCTCCATAGAAAGTCGTATCATCATGAAGAAAGAAAGGGATAGAAGAAGAAAGGATAGAAAAGAAGAAACAACAACACAAAAGAATCTCACAGCGGAAACGAATGAAATATAATATATCACATAGAATATTACATAGTATCATATACATCGGAGTACACAACTTATACATCACAGAATAGACAGTTATAAACTTCTGTCTATTATACAACACAAGTACATCAGTACAATACAGACTAATACAAACACAGCGGAATCATCATATATCTACACGGTGAAGCCTCCTGCTCCAAATCTCCTCCAGAATTCATCAAAGCTAACCTGAATCCCTCGACTACTCAATACAATATTGAGTACCCAAGAGTTTAATAAAACAGAAAATAAACACTTGGGTCAGACATGGGTCTGGTGTGAGTAAACGGTTAGATTGCTTAACTTTGAAAACTTTTGAAAACAAAAGTATCACGTAAGACTCCCCACAAATAAACATGGGTAAGTTTTTACCTTACGCTAACTAAAACGTTTGATAGGAAATCTGATTGTATTATAATAGGGTCTAGGGTTTTCAAGTAAATACTCATATAGCTGAAATTGTTACATTATTAAATTCCAGCATACTAGCCACAAAGTGGGTTATACAATCAAAACCGTAAGGGCACGTAGGAAGAATGGGTTTCCATCAATGGCAGGGCTACTGGGGTACCGCCCGTCACAGTACGTGGCCTAGATCACCGTACCGAGGAGTACGCCCGCTCCCCTGCAACACAAAGCCGGAACCATCCCTTACTGGATAATTCCGAACAAGATAACCCCGTAGTTGGCGTGACCAACCACACACTAAGCCGAATGAAAAGAAAAGGGACCTCTAGACAGGGATCTATCTTGCTCTCAGTGGGTGCTACCCACGAAGCCTTGCTGCACCTCCCCTGTTTTAGCCATTCCCGGTTGATGAGGCTTGAGGTTACGATTACCTTTAATCAGAACATATCACTTAGAATGCTCATCGTCCGCCTGACGATGTGCTGAAAGCATTCAATCCATACAAGTTCGTTCCGGGTTCGAACGAAACCGAAGGCATTATCTCGTTACACTCGTTTTGGAATCACCCTCAGAGTTAACGACAATAACCCTTGCACTCTGAATCTTCATCTTCACTTGAGATTAACGACCTATCGTTAATTTGGATCGATGTGGTATTCGGGTCTCCAGACCTGGAATACCGGTATACGGAAACCCGATCCCGGTCTCATCGAAATCCAAAACGTATCTTTTAAGGCCAAGTTGTTTAAAGGTTTAAACATTTAAACTTATATTCAGGATGATATAACAGATAGATAAATCACATTATCACAATAGATAATTCATATCAACATTCATCTCACAAAGCAGCATGTCACATAGATATCATATCCAATCATCCAGTATCAACCAATTACCCAATATCAATCATCTAATATTAACCAATCATTCAAAAGCAGAATTGATTAACTCCTAAATCAATTGGATTACCTAAATCCTTTTCCATTTATTTATTTCAAATAAATAAATTAATCATCTCTAATGATCTTCTTTAATTAATCTTTTTTTATTAATCAACCTTGATTAATTATATTAATTATATTAATTAATAATCCTCTAATTACTTCATTAATTAATTACCTTCTAGTTAATTAAATAATTAACCTTTAATTAACTACATTCATTAATTAACCTTAATTAATCATAAACAATAATTAACCATCTTGTAATTACTTACCTTAATTAATTAACTCCTTAATTAATTATATTAATTCATTACTCATTAATCACTTATTATTGATTAATTAATCTTAATTAATCAACCCTTAATTACATCATTTATTATATAAATTAATGATCTTTAATTACTCCCTTAATTAATTATTCTCTTTTAATTAATTACCTTAACTAGTAATTAATCACATTTTTAATTAACCTTAATCCTTTAATTAATTAATTATAGAAATTAATTATCCTTGATTAATCTCCACTTTTAAAGATAAACTCTTCATTTAAATTAAATACTTATTTCTATCTTTAAACTTCATTTAACCCATTTAGAAAACAATTATATATTTGAAATATATAATTTTACTTAAGAACAACACAATTTAAACATTTAAATTTGATATATTTAAAATCTTTGAAAAACCCTTTTCAAACTTACTTAAATAAATTTTATTCTTAAAAACTTAATTATAATATCTTTTAAACTCACTACTTAACATATAATTTAAAACTTGTTAAATCTTTATCTTTGATAAACTAATCACTTTGCTTTTGCACTTGAAAACATTTGTAAAATCCAAGCTCTTAGTTTTAAAAATCCAGAACACTCAAACCAACAACCCGAGTAAAACCCCAAAAACACACGAGTCTTCCCCGAGTTGATCCCCACGCTCGTCTACTTCGAGTCGTAACTCCAACTTGAACGAAACTGCACCGAGTCGCACTCTTCTTCCCCAAACTCTCAAACTCCAGTACACCCAAACGTGCACACGTACACGTGCACGATCATCCAACGCCACTTCGATCAACGTCGCTCCCTCTAGCACATCATCGGCGACCAGTCCAACACCCTGACCACTCAGCTTTGACAATATCACTTCGGCATCAAAATCGAACCAAATCGACCAAATTCTGGAATTGCCACTGTCGGAATTTCGCTTCTTCCCATCGCGTCTGACCTCTAGATCATCTGCCGATCCACCCAAAGCCACGCTACACTCCGACATACCACTTCACCTCCTCGCGATCCACTCCAGCATCCCCTCGGCGACGAATTTGCTTCGCAAAACATCTCGACCAAAACTAACAGCTAAACCCTAGTTTGCCTCAGCACGACCACCACGGCGAACAATAAAATCCACCATTATTTTTCCTATATTCTCCAACCTTCCAGCCTCCTTTACCATTAATCCCGAGGTCCACTATTGCTCCGATTGCCGAGAATTGCTTAAAATCCTTTTCACGTTCAACTCACAAATTCTCACGATACTCTTAACTAAAATTCATGATTTTTCTTTTAAAAATCATAATTTCCAGAAGCAAAACATATTATATCAAGGAATCAAATAATTAAGACACTTGAATTTCGACGTATATATAGATTTACTGTTTTATCTTCTTTTTCCAGATGATATTCAAAACCATCATTCTTAAATATATTTTTAAATCTTAGTTTAGGTTTAAACACAAACATCTTGTTTGAATTCCTAAACCTATAAGAGATTGGATGAGGAGATTTTGAATTTTCTATTTTGTTTAAACTCTGTTATGTATAAACAAAGGCAAGTTTTGCCTGAGAACAGGCATGCACATTTTAATTCACCTATATAAATACATATATACTTGCTAATATTCATACCATATTTTCAATCATCACCATCACAGACATAAAAGATCAAAAGAAACTGGTTTAAAAATTAAAGTTTGCTCACAGGATTTTGAAACAAAGAACAGAGGCACTTCATGTATATATATATACATGCATCTACACATATGAACACATGCAACCATATTCTACAGAGGTTCATCACAGACATTTTAAGCCAAATCACAGATTTAAAAACTGTTTTTAAAAGAAATTTACTCACCTTATTTTGTATGCAGAGCAGAGAAGTTTAAATTCATCCCAGGTACTTGAAATCTGGGTTATTTTAAGTTGCCTTTGATTTGCTTTTGATTGAAAATCCTTTGCATGCTTACAATATGATGTTTTAAAGGTTGAAGCTGCTGTTGATCTTCATTTCAATTGCAGGTTGATTTGAAATTGCAAGTTGATCTCATTTTTGAAAATGCAGGTTGAAGCTGAAATCTAGTTGGTGAGTTAGTTGCTTGATCTTTTATTTGTTTGCAGATTTGATTTTTGTTTCTGTTTTGATTTTGTTTTTAGTTTCAGAAAAGAGGAGAAAAAGAATTCAGAAAGTATGTTTTGAACGATTTTGAACTGAAGAAGAAAATGAAGATCATCTCTTATTCTATATTTACTTATAATTAAATTTCAAAAGAAATTAAGTATGCTACTTGTATTATTGCATGCATATACAAATGTTAAGGCATATTTAGTTTTCTTACAAATGTTATTACCATGTGTTAAGATATTAACACATGTCCTAAGTAAATTAAAAAAAAAATTATTTAATTTAAATGTTAATATCTTACCTTTCATACTTACTTTAATTAATTAATAACATTATCTTAGTATATATGTATATATATAATTACTTTTAGAGAAAAATATTATAAAACAAATCCTAGTTCAAATAAATTCTTATACATATATCTTTAACTCAAAAATAATTATTTTTATTGTTTAAGAGATAATTTTTAAAAGAAAGTTTATTTTAAATCTTAATATATAAATTTATAAACCATTTTAGTCTTATACTTATTAAAAGAAACAAATTAAAACCTTTATTAAATTTTAAACACTTTAAAGAATACAAAATAAAACTTTATTTAAACTATCATATTTAAAATAAACAATTATCTTATATTTTGAAAACAATTGAATAAATCTTAAAGTAGCTTTTGGAAAAAATATTAATTTTAAAACAAAGCTTTAGATCACAATATATACATACATATATATTACAATTTGAAAAATTCATCTTTTAATTAAAACAAAAGATCTCTCTATCCACAATATATATAAAATATATATATTATAAATAGAATAATATTTTATTAGCTTTATCAAACAAATTTTATCAATTTTAAATTATTAGAAAATATCAAGTATTACCAAATTAAATATAGCCAGATTAAATATTTATTGATCTTTAAAAGATTAAATTACCAAATTAAATTAAAATTATAAAGAAAATTATCAATCCAGTTAAATTATTAATACAGATTATTAAATTTAAATTGCCCAAAAACCCGGGATATCACAAAATTCTTAAAGTATTACAAAATTTTCTTGCAGTTTAATTCATATTTATTATTATATATAACTTGATTTTAATTTAATATTAATATTCACTAGTGAATCAATTCATTCTTAAGTTCCTTTATTCTTTGATTCCTATTTGTTTCTTCATATATAGTATCATTTAATATTAAAACTATTTATGAATCATTTCAACATTTTCTTTTAAGTTTATAATCATTTACTTAAATAGTATTCACTTTTAACTATTCAATTATATTTTAAATCACTTTAAAACATTAGCTTAAGTTTATCATATTCTTGTAACATCTTAATTCTTTTACTTATAAACATATGTTCATTTAAGAACTTTTGTTATCAAGCTTTTATTTATATAATATTCTATTGCATAATCATATAAACATTTCAACTTTTTAAACATTTTTGGTAAGTTTTATATATATTTTTAGAATGTAATTGATTGTTATACAAATTTATCTTATTAATTTTAGTAAAAAAGTGTTCAATGGTTTACATCTTCTTAATTTCATTACGCTTTTAATTTACAAGTGACAAATCTCCTTTTATTTACAGTTTCATTAATCACTTAGCTTCTAATTTCTTATTTCTCATTTTAGAAGTTTCCAATATTAAAATAGTTAAGATTTCATTTCATTACAATAATTAAAATCCCTAATTTATAGAAACTTAAGAACTAAATACCAGGTTCCATTTCAAATCATCTTGAAACAATATATATATACTCATATCTCTTACATATATCAAATCATATTTAGAAAAATTTAAATCAAAATCTATTTATCAAAACAAATGGGTAGCAAAGCTACTACAGTGGCCTTCCCACTTTGAAACTCGAAATGAATGTCGATGATGCTACGGTCATCACCGAAATTATTTTCCAGCGACATAAGAGGGGAGTAAAGAATTTGTTTCCTTCCAAAATTCTTTTAAAACATTTCCTTCAAATAAATATTTCTATCAAAATACTTCCAAATAATACTAATTATATCTTTCCAAAATCTTTTGAAAACCAATTTCAAAACCTCAGAACTTAAGTTCTCAAATTTCCAATTAAACTCATTTTATTTATAAATCATATTTATAAACCATATTTATAAACTTACTTTTCTTATACCATACAATAGTCAATAGTTTTAAGGACCTTGACTATCCAAACAATAAATGACAATGATTGAATATTATCATTTCCTAACAAACAATCACCGAAAATAACAAAATCAGTATATGAAAAATTATATATATTTATATATACAAAATATAGTGCTAGGTAAAATTATTTCATTTAATTATTTTTTTAAACAATATTATGTCGATCTGCCCTATTAAGTGTTTAGAAATCCCTATCGATACCATGGCGTCCATGTTCTAACCAGAATTTATAAATACTAAACAGAACAAATTAACACAATATAAAAACATTTTTATAGCGCTAACAAATATGCTCTCTCATATATACACACTCAGATTCACTCTAGGGTATTACTAACCCTATGTCTAATGAGTTTTACCCCAACAGGCTAAGATATCTCTAAACCAAAGCTTTGATACCAACTGTGACGACCCACCTTTTTGGATGGTTTAAATCGACAATAAACCACAAATGTCTAACTCAAACCATTCAAAAGGGAGGATTGTCAATGGGGTAAATAAGAAAATAAGAGAAAAGAAGGAAAAAACAAAACATAGAATCTCGCAGCGGAATGACAAAATATAATAATCAAATAAACAGTCCATGAAGCTGTTTTATAATATACATTTGATTATACAATTTTTACCACAATCGGAGTACAATTACAACATACCCAATAACGATGCAGCGGAAAATTACTAATAATATAATATACCAAACTCCATCTTCGTCCTCCAAAAATAAAGTCTACAACACTGAAAAGCTCAGGCTGACCCGAGCGTAATGATAAGACAAAACACTCGAGTAAGAACTAAAAGATTTTATGTAAGTTAAATCAACAACAGGTAAATATGAGTGTAATGGCTTCAGAGATGTTTACGGGATTTTATATCTCATATCCAGTGTATAACGCGTGTGCAATAACTTAAGAGATGTTCGGGATTTTCCATCTCCTAAGGGACCGTTAAACTATTTATATGTAGTACTATACGCTATATATGTAGTGTCTACCAGGAAATTATAATATTGAAAATAGCGTTAAGGCGTTACCCATATCCCCCTTAACACATTTTATAGGCATCGTAGTCTATATAGTACTGTAAACTCCACCGTAAACTGGTAGGCTATCAGGGAGCACTCCATAGGTATGACATAAACCAAAATCGTAGTGGGCTCGATAAGGCATATGACAAGGCACGCGAGGCAATGCCCAGGGTAGGATTCTACCGTATTGCATGCCTGGACTGATGGTAATGCATAGCAGCTACAACTGCCCACCTCAAGATAACACTCCCATAATCAAAGGTGCACACCGATCAATCGCAAAGCAAAAGGTATGGTTTCGAAGAAGCGTGTTCGATAGAAGGAGCGACCTCACTTGGCCCGGGATAGCTCCTGTTTTACTCATATCAAACTAACCCGAAGGTTAGGGCTGCGTTCTTACCTCATACCAATAGCGTTCGCCAAACCATCCTACTTCATTCTGGATTTTCCACCATGTACACAGTTGTTAAAGTGGTTTCAGAATTGTCAGAGAGTATGACAATATCTGACCCCGGTCTCTTTAACAACCAAATGCTTATTTCACACCGTGATCATTTTATAAAACATTTTTAATGATAAATCCATAAAACAGTTTATACTTTCATATCAAGATATCCATATACTTATTCCCAAAGTATAAATATATTCATAAATACCGAGGAAGATTTCTTTCAATCAATTTCGAAAGTAATTTGCAAATCTCTCCTAAACCATTTATAAACTATTTATATGCTTTAGGACCATTTATAAAGCTATTTATGAATTCCCAAAACAGTTTACAACTCTTCCCCTTTTCATAAACTTCTACGCAAATTCCTTTAAATCACTCCCAAATCCACTTATACAAGTTCTTTTATAAAACCCTTTATAAAATCCTTTATAACCTTTATAAACTCCTTTATAAAACCATTATAAAATCCCTTATAAAAATCTTTTATAAAATCCATTATAAAATGTGTTACAAAACTTTTATATATTCCTTACAAAACCTTTTTACAAAATTCTAAAAATCTTTTACAGAAATCTTTTATCTATTAATGTTATTATAAAAGTCTGTATTTATTATATTAAATTAAATTTTAAATAAATCTCTTATACTATATTAAATATAATCTTAAACTATTTTAATTATGTATTTAAAACTAAATAAGATTATAAGTTAAAATCTTAAATTTACATTTAAAACCATATATTAACTTGTAATTTGAAACTTCAAAACATATAAAATAAATTATTTTCCAAATATTTTTTTTAAATAAATCATTAAATTAAAATTAAAAATCAAATTTAAAAATCAAACATACTTTACCATTTAGAAAATAATTTAAAACCGACCAACGGTGTCCGTATATAATTTTCTACCATATGGTCAAGTTATTGGGTATGTATTATTTCAACCCAAAATAGTCAAATTTTCCGACTATATATCATTTCAACCTGTATCCCCAATCAAAAAATTTCAAATCTATAAAACCGCTCAGGTATGTATCATTTCAACCCATAACGATTTTACCTAGTCTATAAGATCATTCAGGTATGTATCATTTCAACCCATAGTGATTTTCCTATCAACAAACTAAGGGAACTTACAGTGTGATTTCGATAATAATTAGATAATATAACTTATCAAAATACATCGTAGAGCATATCATATAACATGTCAACAAATAAACATCCAACGCAATCAACGTCCAAACCAGCAAATAAATCACAACAATTAACTGATTATCAATATCAAGTATTTAACTAGCAATTCAATTTCAATGTTAATTTAAATGGCAATTTAATTCCATAAAATTCAATTTAAATTAAAATTTCAGTTTAAATTACTAAACAGCAACCCATAATATTCTTATCATATCATAAATTTAATTCAACTAACATAAGAAGGTTTAGTATTGTGTGAGTGGGTTAAATCACTCACCTTTGATTTATCATCGATTTAAAATCCAATAAAAACCTAAAATTTGAACAGTCACCAAATCCAACCAACCAATTCTATGTTATTCAGAATTTAGATACGATCCCAACGGAATAAACCACATCCAAATCTTAGTTCATATGCAAAAGTTATGAAGGTTAGAACATTAAAAATTTAAATTTTAATTAAATTAAACTGAGGGCAAAAATGTAATTAGTTACCATCTGAAACCCTCGTCAATACGCACGCGCCTTGATCAAGTACCCACGAATAGCCGCCTCACTTTGACCATCGATTGCTCCACTGATGCTCCGCTATGCCAAGATCAACCATTGCCGTTGCATCGCCCATGCAAGGTCGCCTCAACGACCACTACGCGCGCCCTTCGGGCCTCCCCTATAAGCTCCGCCGCCGCCACCGTTATATCGCCGATTTTTGGCAATCTTGAAGTCACCACCCCAAACGAGCCACG
This sequence comes from Allium fistulosum, assembly GCA_030737815.1. Lineage (NCBI taxonomy): Eukaryota > Viridiplantae > Streptophyta > Magnoliopsida > Asparagales > Amaryllidaceae > Allium > Allium fistulosum. The sequence continues at coordinate 673,016,613 of CM060905.1, forward strand.
TCAATCGACCAAGCACCTCATCCTCTATCCAGTGGTCACCTCCGATCATCCTATCGATGAAGATCCACCGTTGAAAATAAAATGCTAATTTCAACGACCGAGACTTCTTCACTATTTCTGGCCAAATCGAACCTTGATTGCGAAAATGAACCGCAGATGTAGGTTACGTTCGTTGAGGGCTTTGCGATGATATATAATTCGATAGGGTTAGAGAATTTTCAATTTTCAATTTGAGTTGGAATTGGGAATTTAGGGTTTTCTACCATTGGAAAGGAAGAGGAGATAGAAATGAGAAATACTAGTACTGTAACAACCCGAAATTTAAGCTATAATAATTAATTAACGAATTAATTAAATAATAAAATAACTTTATGAAATTATCAGAATTGAGCCATGGGAGTTGCATCATTGTGTCCATGGTAATTTTCTGGTCAATTTCCATATATAGATTGTCAAAATTGGAGCTAAAACAAAGAAGTTACGGAAGAAAGAAGAATTCAGAAAATAAGTGAAAACAAAAAGGAAAAAAAATAAAGGGGCTAGGTTGAACCTCCCATCAGCTAGGTCGACCTATAGGTCGACCTAACTCAAATAGGGGTCGACGCCTAGGTCGACCCACATGCATTCTTGGATGAAGTTTTGTCCAGGTGAACGAATATTGTGTTTTTCGATTTTTATTCCATCTCGTGCATCCATGCTTCCATCCGACGGTTCCGTGACGTGGTTGCGCTAGATTTAATCTTCAAATCCAACGGTCTAAGATCCACAAGTGACACTATAAATAAGACCCTAGGTCTAGCTATTATTCTCATTCAGATTTTCTCCATCTGGGTTCATTCCCTGAGGCAGGACCCTAAAAGGAATATTTTCCCGAGGAGAAGATCTTTTTAATTAAAATATTTTATATGCTATAAGTGGATCCGGGATGGCCAAGGAAAGAGCTAAGGACCACAGGTGATTGTTTAAGTAATTATTTTGATTTTTAAGTAATTTAAAATAATAGGGTTATCAACAGTTGTAGTTTTTCTACATTTTTGGGACCGCTTTTATCCAAGTTGTTTACAGTTAATTTTTAATGTTCTTTTCAGTCTATTTTATTTAGCTATTTTTATTTAGCTATTTTGTTCATTTATTTAAAGTTATTTAGTGTCATTCATAGTTATTTGTATTTTATTTACATCCATTTTGTGTTAGATTTCAGCTTGTAAATTTTAGTTCTTTTTACAGGAAATTATTGTCAAGGACAAAATTTCTCAGCATTTTACCCTCAAGGACAGACCTTCAGTATTTTAGCCTGAAGGACAACTTTCTTTAGGTATCTGTTTTTACAGTTCTTAGGTATCGGTTTGTAGTTATCGGTAGTAGTTTTTAGGTATCAGTTTTTAGTTCGGTAGCAGTTTTGAAAGAATGTTTGCCCTTATGAATAATTTTTAGAAGAATGTTTGTCCTTGTGGTTAAAATATTGAGGTCGTGTCCTTGAGGTTAAAAATATATAAATTTTTGTCCTTTAAATTAATTCACCCTTCTTTTTATTCCTTTTATGCGAATAAATTAATAAAAAGTGGATAATTCGCTAATATGGACTAAATTTTAAGAACACTAAAATTACAGAAATATGTACGTAAATAAGTAGAACTATAATAAAAGAATATAGACTGAAATAGGCAAATTTGACATTTGCGAGAAAGTTATAACTAGTAGATTATAACTAGAAAGACAAGATAACAGAGAAATTATAACATAGGTTATAATTAAATAGAAAGAACAGAAAGAGGCTTATTTTAAAGACTTACACTAAGTTAATAAGCAAATATAGCAAAGATAATAGAAGAGGCTTATTTAAAAGACTTAGAATAATTTAATAAGCAAATAGAGCAGAATGAACAGAAGAGGCTTATTTAAAAGACTTATATTAAGTTAATAATCAAAGATAGAAGTAGGGCCCATAACCAATAGCATTCCCTTTCAGACTAGGACTGATGGTTTCACAATAGGTAAGGCTGGGCCTGTGCAGTCAGTTCCCCGATATTGCCCCAATTAATCCCGTAGCGGACTTTTGGGGCAACAATATTCCTTTAAAGCGGCTCAATATAGCGGATCCGCTATTATCCTTGATATTGCAGCAATAATCCGCTATATCCCCCTTTCCTATAAATAAGCATTTTTCTTGATGTCTAGCTTTTAAGTTTTATGGTAACTTCAAAGTTGATGTAACAATAATATACGTTGTTGGTTTTTATAACTAGTTCTAATTTTTTAAGTGTCAAATTTGTTTATCTTTACTTTATTATAACTTATTTTGCTTGGTGGGAAATAATAAGTAATACTTGTTCCTCTTTTTAATGTAGAATGTTCATCATTCCTCTTTATATCGTCGTCCGCTATATCCTGCTATATCCCCGATGTATCTCCGCTACAACTTTTCGCACCTCAAACGCTATGGAGCGGCAAGGCGCTTTAACTGCACAGGGCTGGGCATGACCCTTTCAGAGTAAGGCTGATGGTCTCACGGTAGGTGAGGCTGGGCATAACCCTTTCAGACTAGGACTGATGGTCTCACAGTAGGTTAGGTGAGGCTGAAACACGCTTATGCTAACTAAAGTAACTAAGGGGCCAATAGGTAGAAGTTCAAATCAGGGGATTTGGGCAAGGGGCGCAAATAAATCTTTTTTGGTAGGACCCGAATTCAGACTTTTTTTGAGTTCATGGGAAACCTTAAGATCATGATATTCATTGATACTCACTTAAGTAAACCACGCCGTGTGTCTACCCCGCTTTTATTTAGTCGTCGCACACGGATGCTTAACGTTGAAACTCCCACTGATGGTTTGGTGCTGGGATTCGAACCTGCCCGAACGCAGTCCTTTGGTTCCCATACCCGAATTCAGACTTGGACTGATGGTCTCATAACACACTTAGGTGAGGCTGGGCAGGATACTTTCAGACTTGGACTGATGGTCTCACAACGGAGGAGGTGAGGCTGGACATGCTTATGCTGTTTAGTGTAAGAGGGAGCAACAGATAGTGCGAGCCTAAAGGTGGTCATGCATATGGCCTCGATGCAGGGAGATAAGTCGTTATTGAGTTCCAGAGCGCTAGCAGGTGTCTTTTTGGTGCGGGAACCACAGGATAGGACTAGCTTACAGTGGCACAACAAAGATAGAAGGCCGATCAAAGGGTAGAATTAGGACTTCAGCCCAATTAAAGTAGGATTAGGAATTCAGCCTAATCAAAGTAGTTATTTAAGGCAAGTGTAAACAATCGAAATAATCAAAGCAAGCGGTATTTTATTCCAGCTTTATATTTTCCTTTATTTCCTTTTTATACTAGAATTGCTGATAAGTCTATTATCTTTATCTCGCTTAAAAATACTAGTAGTTACTTCCACTCACCATATTTTTAGTCTGACCCACTCCTCTATTTTCCCCCTTTTCCCCATTTTCCCCCCATAGGCCAGTAGAGGCAGGGACAGTAGATTTCGCACTATTGGAGATTTCAGCTGCGAAGATTTTTCTTCATGTATTCTACTTCTTCTTTTTCAGTTTTTATTTCATTTTGATGTACTGGTACTTTTCTTTTAGAGGGATAGTTATTTAATGTACTCTGTTGTTATGACTTAGACAATGTTTTTCACTAGACATGAATATTTGATATTTTGAGACATATGTGGTTTTATGAAGTATTTATGATGTTTGACTTTTAAATAAGTTAATGTTTGAAATGTTTTCGTTGTTTTATTTATTTTGTTTTGTGAATCTTAGTCTATGTAAAGTTTTTAGCTGTACTTATAACGTACCATATCCTTTAGTGTGTCCTTTTCGGTATACTAAAGGGTGTGGGGTGTTAAAATTGGTATCAAAGCCTAAGGTTACATGATTCCTAAAACTTGTTTGAAAATAAAATATTTCTCCAAAAGTAACCTATTTTTAAAGTAGCATATCTTCAAACTAGAAGTATTTTTCAAAAAGGAGCTATTATTATAGAAATAGTTTTTCAAGTATAAAAGAGAGTTTTTATAAAAATCCCCTTAAAGTCCAATTCAACCTTCTTTCGATTCCTTCGAGCCTAAATTTTCTTTTCTTTGCATAGTATGGCTGACTTGTTCCGTAGAGCTACGGTACCAGAGGTGCAAGGGCATGTGCCCAATATAGCACCGGTAGGTGGAGATCCCTTTAATCCACCTAGAGTAGCCAATTTTTCTAAGCTATGTGAGGACTTCGCTAGTCTAGGAGGCAAGACATTTTCTAGCACAGAGGATTTCGAGGAGGCATGAATTAGGACACAAAGCGAATGTTTAGGCGACCAGGATTGGAAGACCGACAGGGAGTTCAGCCTGCATCTTGGCAGCTGAAGGGAGAGCTTAAAGAGATTCTTAAGTCGGAAAGCTCTAAGAAGCCATAGTGAAATAACAAGAAGGATAAGGACAAGACGAAAGAAGGAGGTCTTTAGAAGAGGATCAAGAAAAGCGGGGGATGTCGTAGCTATGGGTTGGTTGGTCATTACGCAAAGGACTATAAGAATAAAATGATGAAGGAGAGGTGTTTCAACTGTGGGAAGCCTGGTCACCTTAGTAGAGCTTGTCCTCATAGGATGGGGCAGAGAGCAGGCGCACCTACAGGCGAGTATAGGCTTTGGATGCAACACCTTCTAGTAGTGGACTGAATCGAGGTAGGAAAGTCTCTGTAGAAGATTTGATCTCTATTTCAAATTTTTCCTATTCGGACTCTTTCATTCTAGTCGATTGTTTGCACTTAGATATCTCTTTAGTAGTAGACCCCATAGTTGTTTCAAACCCTATAGGAGGATCGACACATTTATCTATGATTTGTAGGGGTTTGAAAATTTTTATACTAAGCGTAGAGTTTGACTATGACACCTACGTATTGGGATTTTCGGGATATGGGATGATTTTGGGAATGGATTGGCTATCCACTTTTGAAGTGATATTATACTGTGAGAGGAGAGTCGTTGGACTGGAGACATGCAGCGGTAGGACTCTCAAGGTTTCGTGCGACCCACAGGGATCAGTCATGTTGAGCTTCCTTTATTCCCTTGATTCATCACTAGGAGAGCTAGATTATGTTCTAGTCATCAAAGATTTCCCAGACGTCTTTGAGGAGGTTAGGGGACTACCCCCTAAGAGAGATATCGACTTCAGGATCTATCTGAATGACAATGCTAAGCCAGTGGCATTACCCATGAGACACATGGCACCTAGGGAGAGGAAGGAGTTAAGTAAGCAGATTGGTGAGCTATTGGAGAAAGGCATCATCAGACGGAGCATATCTGAGTAGGGAGCGCCAATCATCTTTGCTTTAAAGGTGGATGGTTCCCTTCGACTTTGCGTAGACTATAGAGAGTTGAATAAGCTCACTAAAAGGAACCGTTAACCACTACCTAGGATAGATGATATTTTCGATCAGTTAGTTGGCTCTTCAGTATTTTCTCAGCTTGATTTAGCTACTGGATTTCATCAGCTTAGAGTCGCTGACGATAGCATTAATAAGATAGCATTTAGGACACCCGATGGATTCTTTGAGTGGTTGGTTATGCCATTTGGGCTAACAAATGCCCCGGCCTATTTTGTAGATTTGATGAGCCGTGTTTTTCGAGATGTCCTAAATAAGTTCGTAGTAGTATTCATGGAGGACATTTATCCAAAATTATGAAAGAGAGTGCTATTCATCTAGAGGAGGTTCTTTGTACGCTTCGCATTCATCAATGGAAGGCAAAATTCTTGAAGTGTCACTTTTGGCTTAAGTAAGTGTGTTTCTTGGGGCATATAAAAGGTCAACACATGGAAAGAGTTTGAGAAACGGTTTCGTACATTTAGGTTTGGATTGTGGAAATCCAAAGAGTGGTAGGCAAAGATTGGAGATGTACAATAGATTCAGTTAGAAAGTCCATGTGTAGATAATTGCAAAAATTATAATTGTTTCAGATAAGTTGATTTAACGGTAGTGCCTTAGAATAAATATAAGCATAAAAGAGGAATAGGAACAAAAGATTTAGCAAGAAAATTAAGTTTCCCAGGTTTAGGAAGGGTACACCTAGGATAGTAAGAAGAGAATCCACTTTGGGTTTTTGAAAAAAAAAAGTGGTATGAAATTTAAATTGGTTTTTATATAGTGTAAATTTTGTTAAAAGTGAAATTCTTTTAAAATTATAGAGCGTATATGGCTCGCTAGTTTCTTCGAAAGTAAACAAAGATTTTAAAAACCTAGAGTATGTTAAGTATCAGAAACATAGGTTACAACATTTATTGTTGCAATAAATGTTTTCGAGAAAAAGTAAAGGGAGCAAAGACTATAATGCTATTGTTATAGTAGGTGACTCCAAAAGGAAATGTTTTTACATAGTATATGAGATTTATTAGTATTTTAATTAAATCCATACACTAGTATTTTTGGGTTGTAGTAACGGTGTTTTACGCAACATCTGTTTTGACCGAATAGAAATGTGCTTTGAAAATAATTTCTAAGTATAAAAATAAAGTGGTTTGTGAGTACACTTATTATTTAAATAAGTATAAGGAAATGTTTTCTAGTTATGGATATGTAAAATAGTTTTTAAAAAGGGTTTTTTTGAAAAAGAAAAGTGTAAGTTAAGTATTAGAAATTAATAATTTCATAGAAATTGACTATTGTAAGAGTGTATAGATTAAACATACTTTAATCTATTGGAACGAAATGAATAATGACAAAATTTTCTATGAAACCAAATTATAAATAAAGATGTTTTGTGAAAGTTATATGGAATACGTGAGAGAGATGTACAAGGTATAGGAAACACCATATTTTGTATAGCCTATTTCGAAAAATATAAAATAAATTCCATAACATGAAGCCCTCTTTTAAAGGATTCATAGAAGGTTTTAGCAGTAATAGTTTCTTATAAAAGAAAGTAGTTCCAATATATTAAGGTATAAAGCCATTAAGTGTAATAATTAGAGATGGTGTTAGTTAGGAGAGATATTATAGAGAGCCTTTGTAGAAAGTCCTGATTTGTAGTTAGAAACTCCACCAAGGTTAGGTAATTGGAAAGTTAAGGAGTTTTTAATGAAATAATTGTTTTTATCTACTCCCGTTTTTGCAAAATTGAAAATATATGAAAATAAGATGTTTTAAAACCGTGTTAGAACATTTTAAAGATATTTTAAAGAAAAATGGTTTGGTGAAAAAGTAAATAAGTTTTTGGAAGCGAAAAATTTAGTAATAGTTAAATTTAAAAATCCCAATTTTTATAGAAAGGTAAAATGTTAAGTAACCAAGTATCACTTTTAAAGACAAATTTTTTGGGATTTGATGTTTTAAAATTTTAGAAGCTTTAGTTTTTGAAATGATAAATACCAACCCAAACTTTTAAATGTGGAGTAGATAGGAATCATTTCCTAGGTGTAACAGAAAAAGTGTAAGGCTATAACAGAAATTACTTTTAGAAGTAATAATAGAAGTTTCCATAAATTGTATAGGACACTAATGTGAACCTAGGATTGTTGCTTCATGTGTGTAAACTATAGAAGAATAGTAAAGTGATATTAGTAAGATGGTAAGACACACGTGGTTGAGGATGTGTATTCTTAAGGAACTTGGAAGGAGCATCTTTCTTTAGTGGAATTCGCATATAATAATAGCTTTTAAGCTAGCATTGGAATGGCACCTTTCGAAGCTCTTTATGAAAGACCATTCAAGTCGCCTTCATGTTGGTTGGAGTCTACAAAGAGATTGCTACTTGGTCCCGATATGGTTAGAGAGACTTCGGAGAAGGTTTATTTGACTAGGAGAAAATGCGTACCTCTTATCCGCATCTCTTTGATAGTAAATTCTGAATTTCCTATTTCCATCTTTAGTTTTGAATAGGTTCTTTCCTTTATTATCCTTTGGGAGGTTAGATCTTAGGACTTAACCTATGGATGGTAGGATTTGATGTAAACATGTTATTAGAACATGTTATGTATGATGGATACTCATGGTTGCAAATGGTAGCTAGTGGATGCTAATGGATGCATATACTTACACTAGGCACTATTATCTCTTAGGCATCGGCCTAATTAGGACACTAGAGCATATGCATATGGATGTGTGCGCATTTGCATTTTATTTTTATCTTATTTCCATAGTTGCTATAAATGGATGATTATCATATGATTGTTGCATTTGGATGATGATTGTAGCACGCATATATAACTATCAGTTATCATTATGGAATTTGCATTCATTTGGATACATGGCACAGACATTATTGCATAAAAGAAGGTCGACAGAATTAGTAGACCGCCTAATCTTTTGCATTAGATAGGGACGTTGACACTACACTAATTGCATATGTATCATAAATCGCATTAGAAAAACTTAAGGACAATGGGTGTAATGGATGATGGTTGAGTAGTTGGTTGTAAAATTTGGATGAAAACATTTACTTCATTCTTCTATCCTTAGAGATTTCGGGGACGAAATCCCTTAAGGAGAGGAGAATGTAACAACCCGAAATTTAAGCTATAATAATTAATTAACGAATTAATTAAATAATAAAATAACTTTGTGAAATTAACAGAATTGAGCCATGGGAGTTGCACCATTGTGTCCGTGGTAATTTTCTGGTCAATTTCTATATAAAGATTGTCAAAATCGGAGCTAAAACGAAGAAGTAACAGAAGAAAGAAGAATTTAGAAAATAAGAGAAAACAAAAAAAAAAAAAATAAAGGGGCTAGGTCGACCATAGGTTCAACCCTCCCATCATCTAGGTCGACCTAACTCAAATAGGGGTCGACACCTAGGTCGACCCGCATGCATTCCTGGACGAAGTTTCATCCACGTGAACAAATGATGTGTTTTTCGATTTTTACTCCATCTCGTGCGTCTATGCTTCCATCCGACGGTTTCCATCGAGCCAATGATGTGGTTGCGCTAGATCTAATCTTCAAATCCAACGGTCAGAGATCCACAAGTGATAATATAAATAAAACCATAGGCCTAGCTATTTTTCTCATTCAGATTTTCTCCATCTGGGTTCATTGCCTGAGGCTGGACACTAAAAGGAATATTTTTCCGAGGAGAAGATCTTTTTAATTAAAATATTTTATACGCTATAAGTGGATCCAGGAAGGCCAAGGAAAGAGCTAAGGACCATGGGTGAGTGTTTAAGTAATTATTTTAGATTTTTAAGTAATTTAAAATAGTAGGGTTTTCAACAGTTGTAGTTTTTCTACAATTTTGGGACCGCTTTTATACAAGTTGTTTACAGTTAATTTTGAATGTTCTTTTCAGTATATTTTATTTAGCTATTTTTATTTTGCTATTTTATTCGTTTATTTATAGTCATTACTGTCATTCACAGTTATTTGTATTTTATTTACATCTGTTTTGCGTTAGATTTCAGTGTGTAAATTTTAGTCCTTTTCATTTCTTTTACGCGCATAAATTAATAAAAAGTGGATAATTCGCTAATATGGACTAAATTTTAGGAACACCAAAATTACAGAAAATTGGACGTAAATAAGTAGAACTATAATAAAAGAATATAGACTGAAATAGGCAAATTTGACATTTGGAAGCAAGTTATAACTAGTAGATTATAACTAGAAAGACAAGATAACAGAGAAATTATAACATAGGTTATAATTAAATAGAAAGAATAGAAAGAGGCTTATTTTAAAAACTTACACTAAGTTAATAAGCAAATATAGCAGAGATAATAGAAGAGGCTTATTTAAAAGACTTAGAATAAGTTAATAAGCAAATAGGGCAGAATGAACAGAAGAGGCTTATTTAAAGACTTATATTAAGTTAATAAGCAAAGATAGAAGTAGGGCCCATAACCAATAACATTCCCTTTTAGACTAGGACTGATGGTTTCACAATAGGTGAGGTTGGGCATGACCCTTTCAGAGTAGGGCTGATGGTCTCACAGTAGGTGAGGCTGGGCATAACCCTTTCAGACTAGGACTGATGGTCTCACAGTAGGTTAGGTGAGGCTGGGACACGCTTATGCTAACTAAATTAACTTAGGGGCTAATAGATAGAAGTTTAAATCAGGGGATTTGGGCAAGGGGCGCAACTAGATTTTGTTTGGTAGGACCCGAATTGGCAACATTTCATTTTAGACTAGGATTGATGGTCTCAGAACACACTTAGGGCTGATGGTCTTGCAATGAAGGAGCTGGGTTTGGGCATGCTTATGCTGTTTAGGGTAAGAGGGAGCAACAGATAGTGCGAGCCTAACGGTGGTCGTGCATGCGGCCTCGGTGCGGGGAGATAAGTCGCTATTGAGTTCCAGAGGGCCATCAGATGTCTTTTTGCTGTAGGACCCACAGGATGGGACTAGCTTACAGTGGCACAACAGAGATAGAAGGCCAATCAAAGGGTAGAATTAGGACTTCAGCCTAATTAAAGTAGGATTAGGAGTTCAGCCCAATCAAAGCAGTTATCTAAGACAAGTTCAAACAATTGAAATAATCAAAGCAAGTAGTATTTTATTCTAGCTTTATCTTTTCCTTTATTTCCTTTTTATACTAGAACTGTTCATAAGTCTATTATCTTTATCTCGCTTAAAAATACTAGTAGTTACTTCCACTCACTAGACTTTTAGTCTGACCCACTCCTCCATTTTCCCCTTCCCCACCCTCCATAGGCCAGCAGAGGCAGGGACAGTAGATTTCGGACTCTTGGAGATTTCAGCTGCAGAGATTTTTCTTCATGTATTCTACTTCTTCTTTTTTATTTTTTATTTCATTTTGATATACTGGTACTTTTCTTTGAGAGGGATAGTTATTTTATGTACTCTGATGTTATGACTGAGACATTGTTTTTCACTAGACATGGATATTTGGTATTTTGAGACATGTGGTTTTATGAAGTTTGACTTTTAAATAAGTTAATGTTTTAAATGTTTCCGCTGTTTTATTTATTTTGTCTTGTGAATCTTAGTCTCTGTAAAGTTTTTAGCTATACCTATAATGCACCATATCCTTTAGTGTGTCCTTTTGTGGATACTAAGGGTTGTAGGTGTTACAAGTACGTATAGAAATTAGAAATAGAAGCTGCTCAGGTTTCAAAACATATCTATTTGTATAGACAGAGATGGATAAGAATGGATGGAGCAAATCGAATGAATCAAAACGGTAACAACGACCCGAAAAGCTCGTTTTGTTCCCGAAACGAAAAATTGGTCATCCAATATATCGAAATATATGTTTTCGATATTTTTAAATTCAATGGAACTAGTTTCAAACCCTAATTCTATCATATATAGAAGTTATCTTTTAATATCAATTATATTTATTTAAATTCTTTTAATTGATTTCTAAGCATTTCGAGCTCGCACGATCAAACGATAAGTCTGATCGTTATAAAACTTGAAATCCTATAATAATTCACTGTTACAGATCCAATGAAATTGGTTTCATCGAAATCCAAGAAAGTACCCAAAAAGACAAATTTTCACGTTAATTAAATGAATTATTAATTTAAAAATCAATTTAATCAATTTTTAAATTCTAAATCAATGGTCAAAATTTTCATCATTCTTGATTACACAGATATTAATAATTTATTACAATACGGTTTTCCATGTTATATCCAATATTTTAATATTACACAAATTTCAATGTTCAATTACAACTGTAATAAATCTATTCATTATAATTTAAATTCCAATAATTTCTTTTATTTGATTTAAGTTCTTATTATTAAATCATCTAATACCTTATGAATATAATTAACCTAAGTTTTCATTATTCTACTGTTAACATCTTTTACCATATTATTTACAATAATTCAATTACATTAAATTTCAATTGATTTCCAAATTAATTTCAACTGATTTAATTAATGAGATCAGTGTTTTAAATCTCGGATTTTAGCCAATATCTCGAGAAAATATCTCGGCTATCTCGGGCGATATTTAAAACACTTATAACTAAATAGGCTGCCAAATCTCGGATTTTGGCTGATATCTCGGATTTTTCATCTCGGCCATCTCGGGGAGATTTAAAAGCCTGAATGAGATGATAATAAATTGATTGTTACAACTTAGTAATTCGTATATATTAATTAATTGTTTACAACCAAAGGATGTAAATTACTTACCCAAAATTAATTTCTATTATATAATAACCAATTTCAATTTATAACATAAACGTTCACCATTAAATCCAACATTTAATTTATTCCTTATTTACAATTAAAACCAAATTAACTTTACAACTATTTCAATTGCTTGAAATTTCATTTAAAGTATTTGCCAATAACATTCAAACAACATTATTAAATCATATTCTAATTATTTTTCTCATTAATAAATCTTAAAATTTAATTTCTCACAATATTAAATTTCAAAATCTAATTTAAGTTAATAGTTTTAATTATCAAAAATACGGGTCGTTACATTGGTTCACTACTATTGAGGTTCCTCCTCCTTCCTCAAGTACTTCTACTCAAGGCGGCAAAGGGTCTCGAAAAAGACGCTAAACCGATTCAACCCCTGAAAAGCCAAAGAAGGAGAGGAAGTCAAGGAAATAGTCAGGGTCTTGTATTATTTTGCTTAGTCCAAATAAGTTAGACTTGCGTTGTTGTTTTTCCCTCTTTTCTTTCTTTTTAGTAGCACATATACGGGCGTGGCCATAGGACTATGTCCGGGCAGGTTCGAATCCAGCGCCAAACCATCAGTGGGAGTTTCAATGTTAAGCATCCATGTGCGACGACAAAATAAAAGCGGGGTAGACACACGGCATGGGGTTTACTTAAGTGAGTATCAATGAATACCATGACCTTAAGGTTCCCCATGATCTCAAAAAAAAAACATATACGGGCGTGGACCCCGAACCTTCGGATGGGTTGTAAGGAAATTTTGGAATTGTAAATAAAAGTTTTGTTCCTTAGTCAATCATCGAGTGAATTATTATTTCAATTTGAGTAACTTTTCCCGTTCCAAGTACTTGTGATAATTTTCCAAGTTTTGTTGATAAATCATTATCTTAATCTTAGAGCTCCTCTGCAGGCTCCATCTTAAGTCACAAATGATACCAAGCCGGAATCGTAACCAATAGTCGTATTCCGCCGCTAATAATTGGAGCGCCTTCGGTCGATCTTAGACCAGAGTTCGTGGGATAGCGAACGGTCGAAAGCTCTCTTGTCTTTCCGTCAGTGTGGACACTTGGAAAAAAAAAATTAGCCCACTTCATGGACTTAGAAGTTTTCCTCATGTTGTTTGTACTCTAGTCCGCGCTCCGAGGACTCCGAGTAATCTGATCCGCACTCCAGAGATTTGGAAATTTTTGTTAAATCGTTTATACTCTAGCTCGTGCTACAGGGACTCATATTACTCTAATCCGCACTCTGGGAATTCGAAGGTTTTTCTCAAGTCGTTTATACTCTAGTCCGCGCTCCGGGCCTCAGAGTACTCTAATCCGAACTCTAGGGACTTGGAGATTTTTTCAAGTCGTTTGTACTCTAGTCCGCGCTACGGGGACTCAGAGTACTCTAATCCGCACTACAACGATTCGGAGGTTTTTTCAAGTCGTTTATACTCTAGTCCGCGCTTCGGGAACAGAGAGTACTCTAATCCGCACTCCGAGGACATAGAGATTTTTTCAAGTCGTTTATACTCTAGTCCGCGCTCCGGGGACTCAGAGTACTTTAATCCGCACTCCGGGGACATAGATATTTTTATCAAGTCGTTTATACTCTAGTCCGCAATCCGGGGACTCAGAGTACTCTAATACGCACTCTGGAGATTTAGAGATTTTTCTCAAATCGTTTATACTCTAGTCCGCACTCCGAGGACTCTGAGTACTATAATTCGCACTACGAGGACCTAAATATTCTTCTCATATCGTTTATACTCTAGTCTGCGCTCCGGGGACTCTGATTACTCTAATCCGCACTCTGGGGAATTAGAGATTTTTCTCATATCGTTTATACTCAAGTCCACGCTCCGGGGACTCAGAGCACCCTAATCCGCTCCTCGGGGATTTAGAGATTTTTCTCATTGCGAAAATTGCCTTTTCGATTCACCCATGGAAATCGCTTGCCGACCAAACTCACCAATCAATCCCCCTTGTTCATTTTCATCGGGGGTCGGTGTAATTGGTCGATTTTTAATTCTATGTGTGTATTCATACACCACAGATGTCAGTATTAATCAAATCCAATGCATAATTATCATAATATGAAATAACAGTAGTCCGTGGAAGAGAAGCTTCAAGCTTTTATTCATCATAAAAAAATAGGGAAAGAATAACTTGTCTTATTACATATCAAAAACAAAATCAAATACTAAAGCAAACGTCGATAGCATATACTACTGGAATGTAAAAGAAACAATCTAGGTGAAATTGCGACGAAAATGTTCGCTATTTCATGCTCTGGGATGTGTTACACCATCAACAGTCGCTAGCTTGAAAGTTCCTACTTTAAGCCTCTGTTCGATGACGTACGGCCCTTCCCATGTCAGGTTCATGTGTGATGGGACCAGAAAGATTCGCTCCAAGACAAGGTCGCTAACATTAAAGGTTCTTGGTCGGACCCTCATATTATAGTACCGGGAGACTCGGTGTCGATGTGCGGCCGCTCTCAAATCGGGTTACTCACGCTTCTCGTCAGTAAAGTCCAGCGACTCTAATAAGATATCTTGGTTTGTTCTGGGATCATAGTTAGTCACCTGGTGGGAAGGGACTTCGAGTTCCATGGGAATGACTGCTTCGGCTCCTTAAGCCAGGGCGGATGAGTGTAGCCAGCCGCAGACTTATGAGTGGTCCTGTAGGCCCAGAGTGTCGTAGGAAGTTCATCCACCCTCTTTCCTTTAGCCTTTTCCAAACACTATTTTAAGATGGACTTTATAATCTTGTTTACAGTTTCAACTTGTCCGTTCGCCGTAGGGTGAGCGATTGCTGCAAACCTTTTCTCAATACAATACCTCCGACAAAACTCCTTGAACTCGGCACTATCAAATTGAGTTCCATTATCAGTTACAATAGTCCATGGAAGACCGAAACGACATACAATGTTTCAAACAACAAAGTTAATGACCTTTTTGGTTGTGATCATCGCTACTGGCACCACTTCGGCCCATTTGGTGAAGTAGTCAACCGCGACAACTGCATATCTCGCAGCACCTTTAGAAATCGGCAACGAGCCGACAATATCAATGCCCCATACCGCAAACGGCCATGAACTTACCATTTGTGTGATTTCCGTTGGTGGCACTCTTTGGACTTTTGCATATATCTGGCACTTGTCACATCGTCTCACATGATCTGCGATGTCCTGATTTACGATCAGCCAGTAGTACCCATAACGGAGTATCTTTTTAGCCAACATTTGCTTCCTAGTGTGGTCGCCACACTCTCCTTCATGGAATTCTTTCAAGACCCACTTTAAAGGGAACCGAGAATCCCTTTCGATACATAATTCCATCTTGCATAATATATCGTGAGGCTTTACGAAGGAGTTGTTGCTTTTCTTTCCTTTTCTTAGGCAAGATTCCTTGCAACGGGTATTTTTAAATAGGGACATCCATGATTCCTTTTCGGGTTCCGATTCTGGTGCTTGATCAACTTACATCACATTTATACTTGGAGCATGTAGGGTCTCGACCGAAACCAAGCCCATCTGTTGTGCATCGCCGGTGCTCGCAAACTTTGCCAACAAGTAGGCTTCCCTATTCTTCTTACGCGGGATATGTGAAATGTCATAGTATTTGATGTCTGCCAACAATTCCTAAACTCGAGTAAGGTATGGGGCAAGTCGTTGCCCCTTCGCCTGGTAGTCCCCTCTACCTTGGTACACCACCACCCCGAGCTCTTTAGCAAGCTTCAGTCCAGCAATCAACGCCTCATACTCAGCTTCATTGTTCGTAGAAGGGAAATCAAGCTTCAAAGCATACCAAATTGATCGGTTCTTGGGGGTTACAAGAATGACGCCAACTCCAGAACAATGATCATTGGATGCTCCATCGGTATATAGTTTCCATCGTCCGGTAGGAACTACATCACTCTCACATGGCTCATCCTGCATGGTAAATTCTACTATAAAAGCTTCCAGTGCTTGTCCCTGGATAGCTCTTCGAGGCAAATAGGTGATGCCAAACTAGCTGAGCTTTATGTACCATTTAAGCAACTTTCCAGATGTCTTGGGCCGCTACAGGACCTATCGCAAAGGCTGATCGGTGTAGATGTTGATT
This sequence comes from Allium fistulosum, assembly GCA_030737815.1. Classification (NCBI taxonomy): domain Eukaryota; kingdom Viridiplantae; phylum Streptophyta; class Magnoliopsida; order Asparagales; family Amaryllidaceae; genus Allium; species Allium fistulosum. Next base: position 673,032,793 of record CM060905.1, read on the forward strand.
GGATGTGCCTGGAAGTACGGGCGAAATTTGCGCGACGTGATCACCAAGTAGTACGCCAACTTCTCTATCTTCGGGCAAATTCTTTCCGCCCCCATTAATCATTTGCTAACGTAATACACCAGTCTCTGGATCCGGTTCTCCTCATGAATCAAAGCGGCACTTGTGGCATGTGGCGATACGGCTAGGTAAATATACGGATCCTCATGATCGACAGGCTTCGACAAGACAAGGGGTCTCTCCAAATGACTCACCAAAGCTTGGAACACACCTTCACAGTCTTGCGTCCATTAAAAATTCCTCTTCCCTTTCCTTATCAAATCGAAGAAGGGAATGAATTATCGGTTGCCATGGAGATGAACCGACTCAAACCAGCAACCTTCCCGTTCAAGCTATGTACTTGCTTAATAGTTATGGGTGCTTGTATATCCCAAATGGCTTGAATCTTCTCTGGATTCACTTTGATTCCTCGTGCATTGACAATGAAGCCCAGGAACTTTCCTGACGCAACACCAAATGAGCATTTCAACGGGTTGATTTTCATGCAATAAAATCGAAGGATATCAAACATCTCCACTATGTCTTGAATGTGGTCGTTTCATTACCGTGACTTTACAAGCATATCGTCCACATAGACTTCCATCGTGTTGCCGATATGATCTTTAAAAATTCGGTTAACCAAGCGCTGATAAGTTGCTCTTGCATTCTTTAATCCAAACGACATCACTATAAAATAGTATAACCCAACATCCATGGCAAAACTGGTGTGCTCCTGATCCGGGATATGCATTGGGATTTGGTTGTACCCTGAGTACGCATCCATAAACGACAATAATTCATGTCCCACGGTCGAGTCAACCAGCCGATTAATTCTAGGCAAGGGAAAACTAACCTTAGGGCATGCCTTGTTCGGGTCCGAATAATCAACACACATTCTCCATTTCCCATTTGCCTTCTTTACTAGTACAGGGTTAGATATCCAATCGGGATAGAGGGCATCGCGAATAAACCCATTAGCTTTAAGTTAATCCACCTCCTCTTTAAAAGCAATGGATCTCTTTGGGTCCATGCCTCGTCTTTTTTGTTTTATAGGGACATACTTTGGATCAACATTCAATGTGTGGCTCGCGATGGTAGGCGAGATCCCACACATGTCAGAATGAGTCCAAGCGAATACATCAAGATTCGCTCGGAGAAAATCAATAAGTTCCCTCATCATCGAAGAGCTGAGTTGTGATCCAATCTTCAACACTCATGATGGATCGTCGTGGGTGACTGTGATATCAATCGTCAGTTCAGCCGGTGCCGCCTTGGCCTCCTTTGGTTCCTCCTCATCATCCCTCGAATCTATATCTCTATAGAACCAACTATGGTGCCCAAGCCAAGGCTTAGGCACTATTTTTCAATCTTCAATAACTTGGATGTGGACAGACTTGTCCACACCCTTTCCTTTCTCTTTCTGTTGGGCCTCTCTCAACTCAGCCACATAACAAACACGACCAGTCGCCTGATCGCCATGCACAACACCTACTCTATTATATGTTGGGAATTTCAAAGTCAAGCACCACGGGGCATGAACTACCCTAAACTCAGCCAGGGCCGGATGACCTAGAAAAATATTATACGATAAATCAACATCCAAGACAACGGTAGGATTTGCAACCTCCTCCGTTCACCTTCTCCTAACTCAACTGGTAACTCGACAGAAGCTCTGCTTCAGTAGCAACACCATTGAAACCATGTATATGAGCTTTAGATGGTTTCAAATCCTTTGCCTCCATCCTTATTTGATTAAAAGCCTTTTTAAAGATGATGTTCATAGAACTTCCACAATCAATCAATATCCTTCTCACCAGCGCAGGGCCAATCATGGCAGAGATAACTATCGGATCAATAGTAGGAGCTTCCACTCTATCAGCATCTCTACTTCTGAATACTATGTCATCCGTTATTGTACGCTGCTGCTTGGCTGGAGTTCCATCCTCCGTATTCAAACAACATTCAAAGCCCACATGTCTCATTGAACTAGCATAATGCTCCATTTCCTGCCAACTTCTGTCTGCAGGATGCGGTCCACCAACTATCGTGTTTATTACCAACCTTCCACCGATTTGAGCGGGCTCCTCGGGCCGGCATGGAGCTTGTCCTCGATTGGGATCGGACGTTCCTTGTCCACCATCCTGTGGATTCTTGACGAACTGTTGCATCTTTTTCTGGCGAATTAATTTCTCAATGGCATCATGGAGATGCCTACACTCATCAGTGTTGTGCTTGTAGGATCTGTGAAAACGATAATACTTCCCGATTTGCTTCTGTTCCTCGTTCTATTCCTTCGGATGTGGCTTCCTATACTGGAAAGTGTTACAGATGGAGAGGTAGATGTTTTCTAGAGAGGCATTCAAGGGTGTATAGTTGTTATAAGTAGAAATTCATGGCTTCCATTTTCCAGGCTCCCTCTTCCGATCAGAATTTCCTTCTCGTTCCTTTTTTGTTGACCTGGCTTGTTTTGAACATTGACCTGAACCTTTCTAGAGCATTCGCCAAATTTCTTTACTACAATGTTGCTTTGTACCGCTTCTCTAATTGGTCCTATAACATTGCTCCTTCTGGACAATTTGGCCTCCTCCTTTCTCATGAACTGGTTTGCCTTTGAGTATGAACACTCCAACATGGCCGGCGGGTTTCCAGCTAGCCAATCACCGAACTCGGATTCAGGGTCAACTCCCCTTGTCACAACCATAAGTATGGCGTGGTCATTTGGATTACTTACCTCAGTAGCAGCGACATGAAATCTCTGCAAGTAATCCTTCAGTGATTCCCCCAGAGCCTGGATTACACTGGATAGCGACATCATGTCTTTGGGGTGAGTAGTGTGAATCCAGAACTTCTCCACAAATCTTGTATCCAGCTCATCAAATCTCGAGATTGATCGTGGGGGTAACCTTGTAAAATACATTGTGGAAATCCTAGACAAAGTTATAGGAAAGCATCTGGTTGCGTCATTCGCCCTGGATGAGTTCATCAACCATTCGTACCTTAACGTGCTGTCGGGGGTCAGTCTTCCCTTCGTAAGCAGGCATATTTGGCATATTAAACTTCTTAGGGTATTCAGCCGGTAAAATATTGTCAGTAAATGGAGTATGACTCCTAGAGACTCCCCAATCGTCGTTAGCCAAGCCCTGGTTCTCCCTCATCAGTTGCTTGACCATCGCGGATAAGTCTGGAGTCTGGATAGGAGGTGCCAGGTCAGGCTCCATCCTGCATGAATGTTCCGGCCGGCGTCTCAAGAGCATTTTCCGCCTTCTTGGCCTATTGTCCTCCAGATGTGTATCCTGAGGATTCACTTCAGTATCATCCTAGAGAGGTAATTGATCAGCATCCATGCATGCTCCAGTGCCCAAGTTCCCGGTTCTAGGTTGAGCATGTCTTCCCAAGTGCAATTGAGGAGCCATCCTCCTGGTTAAGGGATCGGTACCTACCCCAATTGACTGCCCAAGGTGGTTTGCCACAAGTTGCTTCATTGCTCCAACTCGTGTCATTTCAATCCTGCGATACCTATGCATGTGGTGTCCATCCGATGAAGTTGAGCTACCAGACGCCGAGTATGAAACGGGACTTCCTCCGGCGTTTTGTCGCTGCTGTTGAGCAATCTGGTTCATCAGGTTGGCATTTGCCTAGATTTTCTCATTTAGATGTCTACGGCTCTCTATTAGCTCCCTCATCAAATCAATAAATTCGGCCCTGGTAACGTAATCGGCGGATTTCTGGACTGCAACGAGCTCAACATTTGCATTAGCAGGCTAGTTACTTGGCCCCCCTTATTGGACACTAGCAGTTTCTTTGGCGTCAACGTTGTGGAAAGTAGATCTGGTGTGCCTTACCATTTTAAAATCCTTTGATTAGATATTGGAAAATCTGAATAGTATCTGCAAGCTTTTGAAAATGAACCCGGATCTCCTTTGGTGGATTTCCTCAATCCAGTAGCAACAAAGGTGATCCTAATAGCCTGAGAATCGAGTTCTTAGTGAAAGCACCAAAATGTTTGCAACCAAATTGGTCACAAACACCCGAGAATAGGTTTAGGTAGTGAAATAAATGAATAAATTAAATGAAAACAGAGGAATAACACTTGATATCAAGAAAAATGCAATAGAAAACAGAAACAACAAGATTTATAGTGGTTCAGCGTTAATTGCCTACGCCCACTCTAAATACTTTCTTTATTGCTTTAACAATCAGTTAATTACAATTACAATCCACAAGAAGAGCATGAGAACAAGTTAGAACAAAATGAAATTGATTGAAATAATGGCAAAGTTTCACTTGTCGGCCCAAAAAAGAGTCCCAAAAGTGACCCCATGCCCTAGTATTTATAGATGAAGGCAGCCTTCAACTTGATTAACATCTCAAAACCTGGACCCCCCTGACCACTTGGGCCCACCAAAAGGAAACTCTCAGGCCAACACACTATGTAAACCTAATTATCATGCCAACCCAATGTCATGTTATGCCGACCCGATGTCATGCTGACCACCTTGTCTCCAAGCTCTATGCTGATCCAACCATCACATGCTATGCCGACCCGAACAACACCATACATTATGGTGGCGAGATAATGTTATATACTATGCTGACCTGATAATGTTATACACTATGCCGACCAGATAATGTTATACACTATGCCGACTTGAGCCATATTGTGCCGACCTGATGGTCATCGTACTCTATGTCGACCCGATGTTCTTCATACTCTATGCCAACCCGATGGTCTTCATGCTCTATGATGACACCAACAATACTACCTAGCCATATCGCCTCATTACATATTATGCCGATCCATCTACAACATGTGGTATGCCGACCTGACCAATGTCACACCATACACTTTGCATACCCGGTCCATTTCATAGGCTATGCCAAGCCCACCATATCATACACTCTGCCGATCCAACCTCTACCATGTTGAACCTCCTGGGTTTTATTCAATTTTCCTAATCCAACTAAACTAAATTCTAAGAATTCGACATCCAGTGCAATCCATTTGTCGACCTTATTTACCCTAGACTTGATATAACTGTTTGGAAATCATGCTCTGGTCACATAAATGTCGCCTCGTGGCCATCTTTCCCATCAATAGTCAAGTTTGGACTTCATGACCAACTTTACGTAGCCGTGCCAATGTACCGAGTGACAATTCTTGATGGAAACCAAGGGTTGGTAGTTTACACTAATGCATGTGAGACTAGATTGGGAGCAGTACTGATGTAGAAGGGTAAAGTTATTGCCTACGCATCTGGACAGCTTAGACCGCACGAAGTTGGATATCCTACTCATGACTTAGAGTTGGCTGCAGTGATTTTTTCCTTGAAGATTTATAGGCATTATCTCTTAGGGGAGAGATTTGAGGTGTACACCGATCATAAGTCTTTAAGATATTTATTCTCTTAGAAGGAGTTGAATATGAGGCAGCATAGGTGGCTGGAGTTTTTGGCTGCTTATGATTTTGGTATGGAGTATACTCTTAGGAAAGGAAATAAGGTAGCAGATGCACTTAGTAGAAAACATTAGAATGTGATGTTAGATATATTGGCAATATAGAAGGATCTAGAAACTTTGGCTAGTTATGGAGTACAGTTAAGATCTACTGCTAGTTCTAATCAAGGTACTGCCATGTTGTCTTGTTTAGAAGTTCGACCAGTGTTGATTGAGAGCATAGCTTCTAAGCAAAAAGAGGATTCAATATTAGCCTAAAGGATTAGAAGGCTTGAAGTAGGGTCAGAGATCAATGATCTAAAGGATTTTTGTCTTGGCCAAGGAGGATGGTTGAGAAAGAAGGGACGATTATGTGTTCCAGATGTAGAGAACTTAAGGAGGGAAGTTCTTGAAGAATGTCATCGATCCAAGTTTACAATTTGTAACACCCCACACCTCTTAAGATAACCAAAAGGACACATTAAAAGGTGTGGTGCTTTGTACATATAACTAAAGATAACATAGACTAAGATTCACAAGACAAAAATAGATAAAAACAACGGAAACTAAATAAGTATTAATTAAAACAAAGCCTCAAAATTAATTCATAAATAAGTCAAAAGCCAAATACAACATTCAAAAACCATAGTGTCTTATGAAATAAAACTTCAAGTCTCAAAACCAGAGTATGTAATATCCCTCATAAATAAACCAATGCATACAAGAACAACAACAGAAAATAAAAGAAGTACATTAAAGAAATCTCCTTCAAGAAGAACTCCAAGCTGCAGCAATCTACTAGCTTCTACCTTGATTGCCTAAGGAGGGAAAAAGGGGGAAATAGAGGAGTGGGTCAGACTAAAAGTCTGGTGAATGATAGTAATTACTAGATTCTTTAAGCAAGATAAAAGTAATAGACTCTACAACAGTTCTAGCATAAATAAGGATAACAAAGGAAATATGAAAGAGATAAACTAGAAATAAATACGATTAAATATTGCTCAAGATAGGTTAACTTTGATTGCTTGCACTTGTTCTGATTTAATTAGGCTGAATTCCTAATCCTGTAGTTAGGATGTGACCCTAATTCTACCCTTTTTGATCGGCCTGCTACTCTATAGACCTTTCCATGGACCAGCCGCTGTATAACTCCTTGCACAGCAGCCAATGGTATCTATGAAAGATGCTCAAAGCAACTACTGTGGATCCAGACGACATATATAGCTCCCTACATAGAAGGCAATGGTGCCTACTAAGACGCCATACTAAGTGCTTAGAACTCAAAGCTATTACAAAGCACCCGAATGGAAGTCGCACGCGTAACTGCCACCATGCCCATGCTACCTTTTGCTCCACCCATTGGGTCTTCTTATTACCTCTAACGTACAACATAGCATGCCCCTCATCTCACTTCAGGCTAATGCGAGATCACGATGTATCCATAGAAAAACTGGGGGAAATGCTATTGGTACTGGCTCTTCATCCAAACAATATCTAGTTGCGCCCCTTATCCAAATCCCCGTGATTTGGACTTCTATTTGACCAATTATTATAGGATCGATTTCACCCTATAGGGGGAGTGAATAAGGTCATACTATTAATTATAAAAATTTAATGCGAAAATATATAAAATAATTGCAGCACTGATAATAGCAGAATAATAGCAGCACAGATAATAACAGAAATATTAAAAGCAGAAATAGAACAACATAGATTTACCTAGCTTCGGCAAAACCCTGCCTACGTGCGGCCCCTAAGGTTTCTACTAGAAATTGAGTAGTCGGACGCTTACACACATAAACTCGAGACACTCGCTATCGAATAACCTAACTCTACGCTCAAAACCCTGCCACAACTCAGCCATTGAGTTGTGAATTCTCGAACTACACCATCGTAGTTTGTCCCCTAGTCACACGACTAGAATTTAATAAAAGCTTAAAATTAAATTACAAAATAAAAAGAAAATACAAAACCCTAAATACAATTTAAGCCCAAATTAATAAAAGGAACTGGCCCAAAATAAAACTCAGTGATAAAAAAATGCACCTTTTTCTTTTATACTATCGGCCATATTTTCCTTTGTGAAAAATGGCTGCCTCTTCGTTCCTCTTTGTTCAGAAAAATTAGGGTTCTACTTTGTTGAAGACGCCGCTTAAAATTGATGCTTTTAATTCACTTCGAGGCTTCCTTGATTAGTTGACTTGTTCACAACTGGTTCAAAATTGTCGAGCTTGAATGTTAAAATGGTATGTGATTTAGCTTTACCAATTTGCTTATGCTCGACTTGATTCGAGTTTTAATGATTTATTGCTTCTCTATTTTGCTTGAACTCGAATGCCTTAATTTGCCGATGATGTTAATGGTTTAAATAGGGAATAAAACCCTAAATGTTTGATTCGTATATTTTCGGTTTGAATTCTTCACTTGATATGCTTGGCCACTGATTTTTGATTTAATGCTGGTGATTTATCCTAAATAGTTCAATTTGTATATTTTATATTTGCTTGGTCACTACGGCTTCATGAATTTGAACTTGCTCCATGAATTTCTTTTCTCCTGTGACTTTGTTATGGAGTTCGACTTGTTCTATTCTTGTTATCACCTTGGCTTTGACTCTAACTTGTTCGAACTCATTTTGACTGCTGTTTCATTCATTTTTTAAATCATGACATTGTTATAATTTTTTGTGTTGCTCTCTGACTTCTTCGGCTTGATCAATTTGTGAAATAAAAACTACTGTTTTTCTTTGAACAGTGACTCATACTATGTTCATGTGGTCTGCACTTGATTCATGTGCATATATATGTATATGTATATATATGTATATGTGTATATATATATATGTATGTATATATATGTATGTATGTATGTTTATTGCATCATGTATATACTAGACTTTTCTTTGAGCTTATGTATGCACTGTGTATATACATGTGCTAGTTGCAATCCTGAAATGTTGTGTATATATATATGTATGTGTGTATATATATGTATATGTGTGTATATATATATGTATAGGTGTGTATATATATGTATATATATATGTATGTATGTTTATTGCATCATGTATATACTGGACTTGTCTTTGAGCTTATGTTTGCACTGTGTATATACATGTGCTAGTTGCAATCCTGAAATGTTGTTTGAGTTGAACCTGAACTGCACTCTATCTTGGTTGAAGTGTTGCATTCACCACTTTGTATATTTGAGAATGCTGAACTATTGTTGGGTCTGTGCTTGTTTCACTTCATTGTTCACTGGTCCCTGGTATGGTGCACTTGTGTCATCACTGTTCATCCATGCTTATACCTGACCTTTGTATATTTGAGCATGTTGAACTTATGTTAATTTGGGAATTTTTATATACATCATTTTGAGACCTGGATGCTTTGTTGACCTTGCCTTTGTGAACATTTCATGTGTGTTCATTTGAAATTTTTGTGATTATTGATTTGAAAAACTGCCTTGTATTTGCATGCTTGAAGTCTTGATACATTTGAGTCTTCATGTATATTGATCATGTTACATGATTGTTGAGCTGGTCTCTTTCACTGGTGGTCTTGTATTCTCTGGTCTGATACATTTTTGCATATGTTAAGTCTGGTGTTCCTTGTATCTTAGACTAATGAAATGTTGATCAAGCACTCCCATACTGGTCAGTTTGTTATATGTGCTTGCGTACTTCATGGTTCACCTGAACTTTGTTTCACTTGAGTTTGTTTTCACTTGTTCCTCTTGGAGTCTTCACTTGGTTATTGTATATCTGCACATGTATATATGTACTGACTGTCTTGGTTTAGTTCATCCTGATTTGCGGTTCACTTTGTGTTGAGTTTCCTTGTTAGACTTGAAGTGATTTGGTCTTGCATTTTTGTTCATCGTGTAGTCTGCTTGGAGCTTGTTGACAGATTTGGTTGCTCTGACCAGTTCATTGTTGAGTCTACGTGTTGTTGTGGTCTTGTTCCAATCATTGAAACTTGTACTTGTGATTACTGGTTTAATGTGCAGTTTGTATATTTCCGATTTCACTTGAATTTTCATATTTCTTTGACTCCACTATCGAGTCTGTTCTCATGTATACACATTTGTGCACTTGTTAGCATGGTCTGGTTTTAGATTCTTGTTGCATGAGAACTTGTACTCGACATTTTTGTGATGTTTTTGTAATGAACCTGAGTTGAATCCAGCCTTGGCTCGGGTTTGACCTTGTGCTCACCTGTCCCTACAGTTTTATCAAGTGTATATCGGTATGCACGGCCTTGTGGCATGAAAAGTGCTACACTGTGCATGTCACAAGTTGTTCGTGTAGATGAATTCAAAAATCAATATGATGACCAACAACCCAATGACTGAGGCAAATAATATTTTCAAAAATACACATTTTATTTTACACTGCAAAAATATTTCTTTTTCAATTTTACTGCGTTGGTGTTTATTTTGCAGATGCTGGATACAAATTGGAATACAGTTGAAGAACAATTATGAGTCAATGAGTGATATGTAGTGAGGTGCTAATGTAAATGATAACTGTATAGTGAAAAATTGTGTAGTAATTTGAAATGTTGTATATATAGTGAGAGCTCAAATTTTGTACTATTCAAAAATTGTAATAAAATATTTGTTTGAATAAAATATCTGTTTGAATTTAAATTCTGTGCTATTAATTTTATTCAGCAAATATTTATTTAATTATGTGAAAATAAAATAGTACAATAACATATACATTTAAATGAATATATATATATATGTTTATTATCATCAAACAAAAATCATATACTTGCATATTCAACAATTACTACCATTCTTAGCATAAGCGTGCCCTGGGGAATGCTATTTGGTATAGGTCCTACTTTCATCATTGCTTATTAACTTAGATAAATTATTTAAATAAGCCTTTATTACCATTTTTACTTTCTACACTTATTAATTTATCCTAAGCCTTAAAATAAGCCCTTTCTATTCTTTTTCTTATTATAACCTACGTTATAATCATGCTTATTACTTAACCCAAGGTCTAAGTGTGAAAATAAGCTTCTTTCATCTTTTACTTCATTTAGTTATAATCCTAAGTTATAACTATGCCAATTATCTTTAATTAGTCCAATTCTAATTATAATTATGCATAAATTCAGTACAATTTCATTATTTAATTACAATCTCTGTAATTTACATCTTATCTTCTTCATTTAATATTCTTACTTATAAAATCCATATCCGCGTTTTTAATTTAATCTAATCCATACGCGTAGAAAAGGGGAATGAAGAGAATAGATGCTTGCATAAAATCCCGAATGTCGAAAAGATGTAAGTAAGAAATAAATAACAGTAAATAAACTTAAATACTGTAATAGACTATAAAATTAATTAAAAGCTATGCTTAATAGTAATAATTTATAATTAGCAGAAATGATATTAAATTACTGAAAGGAATAGCTAAATAGATTGAAAATAATTAAAAACTGTAAATAATTACTGAAAAAGGCTATTCCAAAAATCATAGAAAATTACAACTATTGGAAACCCTATTATTTTAAATTACTTAAAGAAATCTTAAAATAATTACAATAACTCACCTTCGGTCCTAAGCTCTTCCTTTGGTCTTCCCGGATCCACTTGGAGTTGTAAAATAATTTTTATTAAAAAGATTCTCTCCTTGGAAAATTATTCCTTTTAGGGTCCTTCCTAAAAAGGTGAACCCAGGCGGAGAAAATCTAGAATGAGAAAAAGTGTTGGGTCTAGAGGTCTATTTATATGTGTAGAAGTGGATCTCGAACCGTTGGATTTGGAGATTGAATAGGATGCAACCACGTCATAGGTGGAATATAAGCCATCGTATGCAGCAACGGAGGGACTGGATTAAATAATACGGTGCAAATAACGTGTTTCGATGTCTCTAATTCGTTCGAAAGAATTCTCGTTCGTTCGGCTGCAAATTTACCAAGCGGGTTGACCGGTCGGTCGACCTGACCATAATTTTTTTTGTTATATTTTTTCTTATTTTCTTTCTTTTATAACATGGTCATATTAGCTCAGTTTCTGACGCTATATATATGGAAATTGACTAGAAAATTACCACGGACATAATGGTGCAACTCCCGTGGCTCAATTATGATAATTTCACAGAGTTATTTTATCATTTCTTTTATTCGTTAATTAATTATTATAGTTTAATTTTCCGGGTTGTTATAGAATTCATCTTGGAGGGACCAAGATGTATCAGGATATAAAGAGGAGCTTCTATTGGGAAGGCATGAAGAGGGATGTTGGCTTGTGGGTTAGGCAGTGTGTGAACTATCAACAAGTGAAGGCCGAACAATAGAAGCCGAGTGGATTACTTCAGCCTTTAGATATTCCAGTTTGGAAATGGGATTTGATATCGATGAATTTTATAGACGGGTTGCCAAGGTCGAATAGGGGAAATGAAAGCTTATAGGATATAGTGGATAGGTTGACCAAGAATGCCCATTTCATTTCAGTCAAGTCAACCAAGACGGCACCTGTTTTGGCGAAGTGTTCAAGAAGAATGTAGTTAGACTCCATGGGATTCCTAGTAGCATAGTCGGCGACAGAGATGCATTATTCTCTAGAGAATTTTGGAGAAGTCTTTAAGAGGTATTAGGTACCAAGCTCAAGATGAGTACAGCATATCACCCACAGACGGATGGATAGATAGAGAGTCAATAAGGTACTCGAGGATTTATTGAGAGCTTGTGTATTGGATTTGGTGGATCTTGGGAGGATCACCTACATTTGATTGAGTTTTCCTATAATAATAGTTATCAAACTAGTATTGGAATGGTGCCTTTTGAAGCTTTGTATGGAAGGCCATGCAAATCACCAGCATGTTGGTTAGAGACAGGAGACAGATTGGTCTTAGGTCCGGATTTGGTTAGGGAGGCGTCAGAAAAGATTGAGTTAATATGAGATCGGATGAAGTAAGCTCAATCCAGACAGAAGAGTTACATAGATAAGAGGCGTAAAGACCTAGAGCTCTCAGTGGGAGATAGGGTTTTCATTAAGGTATCACCGATGAATGGTGTGGTGCGGTTTGGGATATTAGGAAAGTTGGCCCTGAGATATGTTGGTCCATTCCAGATTTTAGAAAGGATTGGAAAGCTCGCGTACAGACTAGAGTTGCCGAGCAATTTTGCAGGTGTCCATAATGTATTCCATGTGTCTCATCTTCGCAAGTATGTACATGATCCAGAGGGTACTATTTTTCCGATAGGGTTGGAAGATTTGGTAGTAGAGCCTGATTTGACTTTTGTTAGACAACCAGTTCGGGTTATAGCGAGGTATAAGAAAAGATTAAGGACCAAGACAGTCATGTTGGTGAAAGTTTAGTGGAGCGACAACGAGAAGGACTGTACTTGGGAGACAAAGGACATGATTCGAGATGCTTATCCTGAAATGCTTTGATGGTATGTCTATATTAGATTTATATAAATTAGTTACTAGTCGGGTAGGCTAGTATGATTGCTATGTACGCTATGTAGTCCTTACTGAATTTCGAGGATGAAATTCTTTAAGGAAGGGACCCTGTAACACCACTAATTTTTGATAACATTATTCAGGAGATTTAATTAGAATAAATTAAATTGAATAACGTAGAGTGATAAGGAGATTGTGTTTGGTTAATTAATTTAGTGGTTGTACTTATTAAAATGAATGAGATTAAAATGGTTAAGTGTTAACTAAATAAACATAAGGGCATTAGAGTAAATTGTCGTCCATATTTCCACCCTTGTACTATTTTCCCATATCCATACACGTTCATTTTAACAAAAGCAAAATTATAAACATAAGAAGAAAAGGAGCCGGCCACTAGTAGGAGATAAGAAGAGAAATCAAAGTAAAGCTTAGGATTCATGCTAGAAGAAATCAATCTCAATCAATCTCTAATTTTCTTATCTAATCTAAGGTGAATAATAATCACTACATCTCTATTTTTGGTTTTATAACAATATGTTTTCAGATTTAAGGGTAAATTCATTTTTATGATATATTGGATGATGATATGCTTGATATATAATTGGTTTAAATTTAAAGAAGGTTGTTTAAAAGGGATATGCATGGTTTCGGGGGTAAAACCGAGATATAAAGATTTTTAAATGCCATGGGAAAATTTTATGCTATGTAAAACATGATTTTGGAGTTGGGTTTCAATTATTATAATTTTCCAAGTTGTGGAGAATTAGTTATAAATTTTCAAAGGAAAATATGGTTAATTGGGTTTATAAATTTATTTCCAAAATTTTATAGAGAATTTTGGTCTGAAATTTTGATATGTTAGATAACATGATTAATGTGAATTTCTAAAATTTTTGGGGATTTTTACTAAGTGATTTAGTATGGAAATTAAATTATTTTGAAAGGAGGAACTAATTGATTTAATTGTTTTGTAAATGGGAAGGGCTTATTTGTCAAATGTTCTTTGGTTTTTAGATCTGAGAAAATGTAGCAAATATTACCAAAATAATTTGAAAGTTTATTATAACCAATTAGGTGTTTACAAGTGGGCAAGTTAGTTACAAAAAGTTTGCTTTATTTAGTAAAAACAGCCTATTGCTCAGAAAAGTGGGTTCCACCTCCTTTGGAAGGAGCTTTCAACCCAGAGCTTCTGCCATCAACCTAGTCGAAACTATCTACCATGAAACCAATACAAATGGTATCATTTAGTTGGTATGCAGTGGATTGGAGAAAGGCGGAAGGTAGGGTGTCGAAACGTTGCTTCCGATGGTGTCGATACCTTTGCTTTGTTTTTAGAAGAAAAGTGCTTGCCTGTTTACTAAAGGGTTTCGAAGTAGTCGAAACTGATGGCTGCGAAAGGGTATTTCGAAAGAGGCTTTCGAAGGAGAGTTTTTGATTGAAACTTTAGGAAGGGGTAGTTTCGACTAAGTTGAAACCATTCTATGATTTGATGCCTTTCGATAGCATTGAAGACATCAATGTTGTCAAAAGGTACTGTTTGTTTTTATAAATATAAGCCACTACCTATTGCTTTCGCAAAAGGGTTAGGGATTTTGAAGGCAATTGTTTCGAAAGGGGTTTCAAAGCCAACCTTCAATTGTTTTACTCAGATGTTTTAAAATTTCGAAAGGATGGTTTCGACACCATCGAGTTTCCCCAATACTTTTATGAAATAAAAAATAGTTTTGAAAGAAAGACATTCGCATATGTTCACTTTGAGCCTAAATGATGTTTTAAAAATAAACCCAATGATTTTAAAAAGGGGACTTTCAATGGTTTCGGAAGGTATACTTCCAATGGTTTCGAAAGGGGTACTTTCACTTGGTTTCGAAGCTATGCTTCTAAAGTTAAAATTTAATACAATCGAAAGGTTTCAAAAGAGAAGTTTGAAAGTATTCGAAAGGCGGGAGCCTAATGTTTTGAAGATAGATTTTAATGCTTTCGAAGGAGGTCATCCTATCAGGTCGAAAGCAAGGTTTCGAAGGTGTCGAAAGGCTTTTTAAACCCAAACTCATTTTTAAAGGAAAACCTCATGGCTAAATAAAGGAGTTATGAATTGATTCAAGTATGTAAATTTGAAGAAGTATTTCCCTGATAAAAGTATAGGTTAAAGGGATTAACCATATTTTATATGTTAATAATTTCAAGGATATTAAACCCACAGGAGTGGTATTGTTAAGTTATTATGTTTAATTCTTCAAATATGAATATATTCACAAGATAAAGAACCTATAACTGTATTTTGGGGATCAAAGGGCTAGAGGAACCAGCTAGGTTAACCCAGTAGTGAATACAAATTGATTAAACTCCTTAATGAGTAGAATTGCATCCAGGGAGTCAGAGAGACCAAAATATACGATGCCTAAACTTCGATGTTGTCCAGAAGATAGGTTCATCATAAACCCATGAAAACTATTATTAGGAAGTTATTGGGGGTAACCAACGGGTTCGTAGTAAACCCATGAAAACTATGTATTAAGGATGGTTGACAGGGGCCAATTGGTTTGTAGTAGACCCATGAAAACTATATCTGGATTAAGTATTGACATCAGTCAAAAGGTTCCTAGTCAACTCTTGAAACTAGGATAAGAAAGAAGTTATTAGAGGCATCAGTAGGTTCCTAGTCAACCCATGAAAACTAGGCTAAGAAGGAAGTTACTGGAGTAATCCATAGGTTTCTAGTCAACCCATGAAAACTAGGATAAAAGATGAGTTATTGGGATGACCAATAGGTTCAAGGGAACATATGAATTAATTAAGTTAATTGGCAGGGGCCTATACGTTCTTGGTGATCCCATGAAAACTCTAAGGGTGTACATAAATTATAATAAGGTTATTAGTAAACCCATGAAAACTCTAAAGGTGTCCATAAATTATAAAAAGGTTATTAGTAAACCCATGAAAACTAATAGGTTAATAGTGACCCTAGAAACTATAAATATAACAGGGAGTCAATTAAAACCGGGGATGGGAAATCCAAAATGTTTATGTATGCATATCATCATAATATTTTGAAAGGCTATCTTTCTAACTATTGTGGACGCAGGAGCACAATATATGGTTTTATAAAAGGTTTTAGGATATTAGTGAGGGGAAAATCCATTCTGCTAAGCAGCATGGTCTCACTAGATATCTAAATGGATTAAGATGTTAGATTATTATTCATACCAGGCTTTATATCTGACTCGAAGTTTTTATTTTCCCCTTAAACTCTCGAGTACTCAATTGATTTTTAGTAGTTTGAGATTTAAGGTTTTCAGGTTCTCATCTTAGACGAATAAAGCTTCCAGAGACGTGTAGGAGGCAGTAGTTATTTAGTGTTATCTTTTTCCGCTGTGTATTTTGGATGTAAAGGCAGATTTATTAGCCTTATTATATACTCTGATCAACCAAGGGGGCATCTTCATATGTCACTCTTGGCGTATGTGTAATAATTATATTTTCTGAACATGGTTAATGTTTTTGGGATTATGTAACAAACATGAATGGTTTTGAATGGAATGTGGAAATGTGTTTTTAGTTTGTTAAATGTTTTCCATATTCTTGTGATCTATATATCAATGTATCTAACCTCGCCATATTCGCTCACCGAGAATTAATAACTATGGATGACTGCAACATCCATAGCCGTTAGTTTTGGGCCTCCAAGTAGGGGGATGTTACAGAAACCGGTAGGTTAGAGCTCTATTACTCATATCTCTACACGACATCAATTTCAACTCTCACAAATAGATAAGCCTACTTTGTCGACTTTTAGCGTTAAGAAAATTTAAGTGCTTTTGAAATAAATAAGTAAATAACAAGATTAATACATTTTTGACATTCCAACTTAACTATTCCTTGGTTAAGAGGGAAACTAGTAGGTTAGAGCTCTATTGCTCATATCCCTACTCGACATCAATCTTAACTATCACAAATAGAGAAGTTTACCCCATCAGATTTTAGTGTTAAGCTTAGTCAAGTACCATTTTCAAAAATTCTAACATACTTGTAAACATGTTTTAAATATCTATGGAAATTATTACTTGAAAATAACAAATTTATAATTTGAAGTAGAACATGTTTTGCATTATAAAACCTCTTTGCCTGGAAAATACATGTAATTAGTAAAAATATATTTGACCTTCAAATTAATTGTAAAATAGTTCAAAATGTGTTTGAAAACATCTTTAAAAAAATTAGAGGAAATCACCAAATTTTGATATCATTTTGTAAACACTTAAAACCATAAGCGACTAACTACAATGTTTATAATTGCTGTTAAAAGTCCTGGTTAAAGAACAACATTGAAAAGCACAATCTTTGTGACCAGTTTTAATCACTTTAAAAAATGTTTTAAGACTTCAACTTTTTATAGTAAGTAAACTCCCTTATGTTACTTAAAATCCATTAAAAGAAACCCCTAAGAATTTCTTCCCATTTATTTAGTAAAATCCCCGAAAACAGGCTATATCTATAAAATGTATTTATGACCACCTTTTTGTTTAGACTTTCATAAATTTTGCTCAGAATTTTTTAACTGACCAAACCATTTCTTTAATTTCCAATACACAAAAATATGTGTAGGCAGCAGCTGAATCAAATTATTCCAAGTTACGATCATAAATATCCAATTTATACAAGTTAAAGTAAAAGGATATCGATGTGCACTTATAACGAATATTCTCACCTCAAACAACTTTAATACATAATTCAATTCAGCGTACAATCCAAACAACCTTTTAAACATCAAATCAAGACCATGCCATATGTTTAGAGGATATTAGAATGATGTTTATAAAATATAAAGTTGTCATCTGCTTTCAAAAGCAAGAGGGGTCCAATGTTTAAAACTTTAATTAGTTAATGTCACTTTAATTTTATATTTCAAAAACCATATATATAAATAATATAAATAGACAAGATAGTGAGATAAATCACTTAGATCCAAGCTAAATAAGCAAAAAGCCAGAAGAATCAAAGAACCACCTCGTACCATCACCAAAAGCATAAAGATTCAACCTTTAGCACTTTCAAACCAAGGCAACACCTCCCTTCCTCCTTCACTTTTCTTCCACTTTGACTTCAGATCTAAGCATTCTGTGGTGTCCTAAGGTGTTGGTGAATGATTGGAAAAGATTAGGGTTTATTTGATTTATACTTGAAAACATTAGAGAAGAATTAGTTGTTTAATATTAATCACTTCCACCATTCTTATTCTCTTATTTCATTTCAAGCTTTTGTGATTTACTCTTATATTAAGGGTGTATTTATAGGTTTGCACAAGATGTCATTACCACCTTGTACCTTCCATGAAAGGTCACAAAGGAGCCTCCCTTTCACATGCTACGTTTACACCTACACATCTTTACTAAAAAAGTTAAGTCTTTCAATAAAAGCACATTTTCAAAGTGTCTTTGATGACATCGCCCATGACGTCATCAAAAATATTATTTTCATAAATGGTAAAAAGATTATTTCATTTTATTGATTTCCTAAACAAATAAGTGTATGTAAAAAATCTAAATAACTTCTAACGGTTAAAAAATTGTTCATCGATAAAACAATTTTCGGTCACATTATCAATATTTCTTCGAAGCGTTTATTTTTGTAAACATTTTTCCAAAACAAGCGTACCATCCCCTATCTTGAGGCCCAAAGCTAAGCGCTACATATGCTACAGTCATCTATATTACTAACTTACGATGACAAAATACGGCTATGTTAATGGTATCCATAATATCAGAGCACTTGAATATGAAACAAAGTCGCAAATTTCAAAAACAACATTTCTGATTACATTTCCAAAACTTGTTTCAATTCCACATTACACAATCCCATAACGCTTCCCAGGTTCAGATAAAATATAATTATTACATAAATACACCAAGAGCGACATATGATGATGCCCCCTTGGTTGACCAAAGTACTATATTGTCATATCTGACTTAATACAACACAACAAAATAAAATAAACAAAAGCATCTACTCCTGAATAGCTATCCATCAGCCTTTTGTTTGTCTCAGGAAGCTTTATTCGCCAACCTACTAAAAACCTGTAACTCCTTAACCCTTAGCCAATTCAAATCAATTTTGAGCACACGAGAGTTTAAGGGGAAAAACATAAACTTTGAATCAGACATAAAGCTTAGAATAATACTATACATCTCGGTTATTTGAAATTAAGTGAGACCAGCCGCTTAGCGGAACGGGTTTCCCCTCACTAATATCCTTTTAAAACATATCTTTTGCAAATCATAATTCTGCAACCAAAACTGGTTAAAACTGTAAAGAAAAATCAAGTATTCATAGAAACCTTTCGAAAACAATGAAACCTTTCCTTTGAAAGATTTCAAACCTTAGACATCCTATCTTTAAAACACTTAAACATTGCCTTTCGAAAACATTGGAAACGTTCCTTTTAAACCTTTCGCAACCATTTGGGGAGCCGCCCATTTGAAACCATTATTTAGACTTTTCGAAAGTATTAAAATCCTTTATAAACATCAAACCTTTCGAAAGCATTTGGGTTCAAGTAAAACATGTGGAACGCCTTTCGAAACCATTTAAAACTATCTCCTTTGAAACCTTTAGGTTCTACCTTCAACAGAGCAAAAGGGTCAAAAAACATCTAAGTCGAAAGCACTCTTTTGAAAGCAATTCCTAAGTAAAGAAGTGATGGTATCGAAACCAACCCTTCTAAAGCATTGAAGAAGTGGCTTAGATTATTAAAAGGAAAGTAACCCTTTCGAAACCATTTGCTTCGAAAGGCAGAAAGCGGCAGCTAGGAGTTTTGACCTCTTCGAAAGCATTTACTTAAAACAAAGGCGCAACCCATTTTGAAACCATTCCTTTAAAACAATTTGACCCAGTCGAAAGCCAACCAGGTCGAAAGCATCTCTTTCGAAAGCAAAGCAAGTGCATTTTCATTTAAACACAAAGTAGCGTTTTGACCCCATCGAAACCCCATGTTTCGACCCAATACCTTCCGGCTATATCCAATTCACTATGTACCAAATCATTTATATTATGTGCATTGGTTTCGAGGGTGATGGAGGCAAAAGTACTTAGTTGGAACCACTGGTGCCGAAAGTGGCGAAACATCCAAAAAGCATGTAAAAACTGTTTTTTAATTTTAAAAAGAAATTCTTTTCAACTAACCTACCTTGTTCATCAAAATATTATTGGTTGCAAATTTTCTTTTCTAAAAGCACTGCCCAAATTTCAAAAATAAACAAATTAATTTATTTACAAAATACCCCTTCTCCTTTTATAAATATATAAAACATTTAAGTCCCATACCTTAAATAATTTTATATATTCATTAAAACACTTAGGAAAATTCTATCATTTTAAATATGTTTTCTAGCATATATAAATTTCAGACCCAAAACATTTATAAAATCAATTTTAAACCCAAATAATCAATTTCCTCATAAGAAAATTAATATAAAATCCACATTAATTTAGAAAATTATGAAAATTGAAACCCGTCTCTAAAATATCATTTCTAATCTAAATCTAAAATCGCAAGGCATTTGGATGTAATTTAGTAGGATTTTCACAATAAAACATATCATAAAATCTTTTGAATAAGCATAAATCATCAACAAGCAATATAATCATTTCATCATTCAAAAACATGGCAAAACTTTGCAAAATGTTTCGGATTTCATCATAAAACCGAAAATAAGAAAAATATGAGATGTACTCTTTATTCACCTTAACTTGGAGATTACAGAGTTGAGATTTGAATGTATTTGATTTGATTAATCTTCCTTCCTTTAGCTTATCTTTCTCTTGTTCTTGCTTAATGGTGGCCGACCTCTTTGCTTTGGTTTTAGATTATGAACTTATGAAATGAACGTGTGGAATGAGATGCATGAGGACTTAGGGTATATGGTTATGTCTTATTCCTACTTTGCCCCTCACTTATTACCTTTACCCATTTTATTTTAGTTCATTTGTTGTCATGGCAGGGCTACCCCTTATTAATCACAAATCTCAATCCCCTAATCATTACATTATTTTATTTAATTTAGCTAATTAAATATCCTAAGTAACGTTACTCAAAAATAGGGTAATTATAGACTCCCCTCCTTAAAGAAATTCATCCTCGAAATTATGATAAGGTACACTACAAATCAAACATATAGGTAAAACATACCATCAAACAAATCAGGATAAGCGTCTCTAATCCTGCTATCAGTCTCCCAAGTACAATCTCTCTCATTGTCGCTCCATTGGACTTTAACTAATCTGACTATCTTGTTCCTAAGCCTCTTCTTATCTTTCGCAACTGTATGAACTGGCTTTCTAACTATAGTCAAGTTTGGTTCTACTAACAAGTCATCTAACACTGTCGGTGCTATAGTAGACTCCGGATTTTAAACACACTTCCTTAGATGAGAAACATGGAAAACATCATGGACTCCTGCCAAACTATTCTATAACTCTACTCTATGTGTGAGTTTCCCGATCCTTTCTACAATAGGAAACGGTGCTACGAATTGCGGTGCCAACTTCCCTGATTTCCTGAATTGTATCACACTTTTCATCGGTGACACCTTTATAAACACATGATCTTAGACAGAGAACTCTAGGTCTTTCCTTCTTCTGTCTGCATAACACTTTTTCCTAGACTGAGCTTCCTTCCTTCTAGCTCGAATTAACTCAATCTTCTCTGCAGCTTCTCTAACCAAATCTGGACCAAGAATCAACCTATCCCCGACCTCTAACCAACAAACTGGAGATTTGATTTGCATGGCCTTCCATACAAAGCTTCAAATGGTGTCATCCTTATACTAGTCTGATAACTGTTGTTATATCAAAACTAGACTAAGTGTAGATGGTCTTCCCGTGATTCCCCAAAAAATACCACATAAGCTCTTAACAAATCCTCCAAGAAATTATTAACTCTTTATGTTTGCCCATCGGTCTGTAGATAGTAAGCGGTACTCATCTTGAAATTGGTTCCTAAAATCTCCTGTAGACTCTTCCAAAACTCAATAGTGAATAAGGAATCTCTATCACTAACTATGCTACTAGGAATTCCGTGCAGTATAACCACATTCTTTGTGAATAACTTAGCCAAAACAGGTGTCGTCCTAGTCGACTTAACTGGAATGAAATGTGCACTCTTGGTTAATCTGTCCACTATGGCCCATACGATTTCATTTTCTCTGTTAGATCTTGGCAACCCGTCTATAAAATACATAAAAATAGAATCCCATTTCCACACCGGAATATCCTACGGCTAAAGCAACCCACTAGGATTCTGATGTTCGGCCTTTACCTGTTGACAGTTCAAACACTACTTCACCTAAAAGCCTACATCCTTCTTCATACCTTCCCAGAAGAAACTCCTCTTCATGTCCTGATACATCTTAGTTCCTCCCGGATGAATAGTGAACTTCGAACGATGGCATTGCTCCAAAACTTTCTTCCTAATGTCTCCCACATTTGGAATACATAATCTTCCTTTCTTCCTTAACCACCCATTCTGGTAAAGACTAAAATCCTTCAAGACATCGCTCTCTGTTCCTTCCCTTAACTTCCTGATCCATTCAACCAATACTGGATCCTCCTCCTGTTCAGAAGCAATCCTTTCGATCATTACCGGTCGAACTTCTAAACAAGACAACATAGCAGTATCACCACTAAACCTAGCCTTAGATCTCTACTGCACTTTGCAAGTCGTCAACACTCCTAAATCCTTCCACTCAGTTATCATCGCCATTACTGCATTCTGATGCTTTCTGCTGAGCAAATCTGCCACCATATTGCCCTTCCAGGTATGTACTCAATCCCAAAGTCATAAGGAGTAATAAACTCTAACCATCTTCATTGTCTCATATTCAGCTCCTTCTAAGAGAACAAATACTTCAACGACTTATGATCTGTATATAACTCAAACCTCTCCCCCAAAAGGTAATGTCTCCACACCTTCAATGCAAAAATCACTATAGCCAATTCCAAATCATGCGTTGGATATCTGACCTTATGCGGTCTAAGCTGTTGAGAAGCATAGGCAAGCACTTTACCTGTCTGCATTAACACAGCTCCTAACCCAGTACCACATGCATCTGTATAAACTACCAAATCCCGATTCCCTTCCGGAACAACTAGTACATGTGCATGAGTTAATAAGTGTTTCAAGCTCCGGAATGCTTCCTCACACTTACGGTCCAAACAAACTTCACATTCTTTCATGTTAGCTTTGTCATCGGTGTTGCTATCCATGAAAAATCCTTAATGAACCTCCTATAATATCCAACCAATCTAAGAAAACTCTTTATCTCAGTCATTGTCTCGGGTCTCTTCCGGTTATTCACCGCTTCAATCTTAGTCGAATCTACAGACAACCCTTTCTCTAAGACTAATTGACCAAAAACTTCACTTCCTTCTTCCAGAAATGACACTTTGAAAACTTCACCTTCAGTTGATGCTGCATCAGCGTCTCTAGCACAACTCTAAGATGAACTTCATGCTCCCTTTCATATATAGAGTGTATTAGAATATCATCTATGAAAACCAACATGAACCCATCCAAGTGCTCTTAGAAAACTTTGTTCATCAAATCCACAAAGAATGCCAGCGCATTAGTTAGTCCGAACGACATAACTAACCATTCGTATGATCCATATCGGCTTCTAAACGTCGTCAAAGGATTACCATCCTCTACTACTCTAAGATGATGGAAACCTGTTGCTAAATCCAATTGAGAAAATACCTTGGCTCCCCTCAACTGATTGAACAAATCGTCAATTCTAGGCAGCAGACATCGATTTTTTATCATCTTCTCATTTAACTTACGATAATCGGTACATAACCTTAACGATCTGTCCAGCTTCTTAGCAAATACTGTGGCTTCTCCCCAAGGGAACTACTAGGTCTGATAATATTCCTGCCTTCCAAATCCACCAACTACACCTTCAACTCTCTCATCTCGGTAGGTGTCATCCTACTTTACGGCCTACTCGCTGGTTCTGTTCCACGCACCAAATCTATCTGAAACTCAATGACTCATTTCGATGGCAATCCTACTACCGGTTCGAAGACATCTGCGAATTCTTTAACCACGAAAACTCGATTCAACTTGTCTTCTATCTCCATAATACCTAACAAAGCATTCAGCTCACAGCTAGGGTTTTCTACTATATATGCAATCCGATCACTATAGTCACGGTGTCTAAGAAATATTTTCCTATAATGGAAAAATATCCTAGCATCGTACTTACTTAACCAATCCATGCCCAAAATAATTCCGAACCCTATAGAGTCAAACACATGCAAACTGCAAACAAAGGTATGACCTAACAAATCAAACTCTAAGTGGTCACACTTCATCCTAAGTGTCGCATACCCTCCTATCGGATTTGCAACCCTTAAGGAAGTAACTAAGTATGAGAGTTATAGGTTAAGCTTATCTACCAAACAATGAGATAAAAAAGAATGTATGCACCAGTATCAAACAGAAAACTAACAGACATACCAGAATCTGAAGCGTACCACCCAACACTGCCTTTCCTTTCTCCTTTGCCATTGTCCTTGAAGTAGCTGGCTCCAATGCAAATACTTTGCCCCTTCCATCCTTAGCAGGCTCTTTGCACTGGTTCTTATAATGGCCAATTTGATCGCAGTTGAAGCATCTGATATTCTTCTTCCCGATCACTTCCTTCGTCTTTCCAGAATGATATTCATTGGCGAAATGACCCTTCTTATCGCACTTAAAGCAAACAACCTCCGACTTTCCTTTCTTCATGGCTCCACCTTTCTAAGCACCCTTCTTATCAAAGAACTTTGTCTTTTGACCCTGCCCCACCTGGACCTCCTTTACCTTATTCTTCTCTAGAAAAGCAAGCATCACTACAACAAAAAAGACTTTTCACAGCGTTTGAAAAACGCTGTTAAAAGTTTTCACAGCGTTTTTAAAAACGCTGTATAACGACATGCGGTCGTTGACCCTAAATTTTTAACTGCAAAATATAAACGCTGTCAAAAACCCACTTTCTACAGCGTTTTTTAAACGCTGTTAATAATTTTTCTACTACAAGGTATAAACGCTGTTAATAGTTTTCTACTGCAAGGTATAAACGCTGTCGTAGGGATATGCATTTTTTTTCCCAATGAATTGACAGCAATGTATAAACGCTGTCGTAGGGATATGCATTTTTTCCCAATGAATTGACAACAATGTATAAACGCTGTCGTAGGGATATGCATTTTTTTCCAAAGAATTGACAGCAATGTTGTGCCATTTCAATATTCACACATATCATTAATATAAACTACATTTAATTATATTTTAATCATTTAATGTACATAACATAAACAAATCAAACTAAAAATTGTAAAATAAAAGCATAACTATTAATCACTTCCATAAAATAAGTTGAACACAATATCCATGAACAAAGTTTACATAAACCCGTAAAGAGAGATAAAGTTTATAAACCAACTGCATACAAAATTAGACAAATGCACAATATCTAGAAAGCAAGTTTGCATCTAATATTATCGACAAAACGTGCATAAAAGTAGTTCAAATACAGGCTGAAAATGAAAAGTGGCAGTACGAAGATAGTTAGACATTGGTTTACTGAATTGTTGCCAACAGGGCAGTCTGAACTCGGCAAGATTCCTCCTTCCGTCTTTTTTTCTTGACTTTTTGTTGTTGAGCTATCACTAACCATGGCTTTGTCAACATCCTGTGAGTAGTAATTACAGTAAGCTTTAGACGTATAACTGTTAGTTAAATATAAAGAGTACAATTTCCAGTTGAAAAAATGTGTTTGTCAATAAACATGTAACTGGAAGTTCTATGCAATATTTGCACAGTGATATATTTAATGCATATTTTTCAAGTTGCAGTAATTTTATCAATCACATACTTTTACTTGATAAGGCAGTTCTAGTGAATATATCAAATCGGTTGAAACGTCAACCAAGTTCCAGCAATGTTGATGGGCAATAAGGATTGATACTTTCCTCTTTCTGCATTAAAAGAGACAACATCAAACAAAACTAATAACCATATTTAATAAATTTTCACTTCATAACTAGATTACAAGGTTGTGCTCCTAAAATGTCAATGACTACATATTTTGCAATATCAAACAGGCTGCCTACAAAGTAAATTCATAAACTTTCATGAAAATTCCAAAAATGAGTAAAACATATGTGAAAAGAGAAGAAAGTCACAAGGTCAGAGGTTCAAACAATACAAAAATCACCGTAAAATATTGAGTAAAGTGCAAACCATTTTTCTCTTTTTCTAGAAAATGTCAAAATGTTTCAAAAGATTTTAAAGAAAAATATAAGATCTTCAAAAATAATTCAAATACTTTCCAAACTTCAGTTCTTGTTTTCTGCAATTCACAGTTCTTTATCTTTTCAAACCCCAAGCATTAACCCCAAGCATTGATCAATATTTTCATTTATTTCTCGGTAATTCTTACTGTATACAGTTCATCAAATTCTCACATTAATACATTGCTTTTGCTCCATTAATCCCCAGTAATTCTTCCCACTTCAACTTGCATATCATTGATTAAAATCAAAGTGTGTCTGGCAACATATGAAGAAGAATCAAATGAAGTTTCAGAGTATTCTTTGGCCCTCCCCGTTGTTTTTAAATTAAAATCCTTCTCCAGTAACCAAGTTAACAGCCATATTCTATTATCCAACTTAATTTTGTTTAAAGTAGAATATCAAAAGATGGAAAAAAATACAAAGCCTGACATAATGATTGCTCCAATGATAAGATTCTAGCTTCGAACATTTCAACTACCTAGTGCATCTTTTGAAAAGATTGAAAATGTCTATACAAGTGAAAAGAGGCTTGCTTAAGATGTCACGCAAACTGTTATGTAGGCCAAAGAAAAGAAGGTGGAGTGCGACTAAGAAACTTGAGACTTTAAGAAACATATGCAATGAAAATGTCCTGGAAAATCATATCTGGAAGAGGACTACAGATATAATGGATGGAAAAATCTACAGTTTATGGATTATGGAGGAGGACAATAACGGTTTTGGTGCTTGGAAAGCAATTCTAAAAATGAGAAATGATTTGGCACAGCAAATATGAAGAAGTTAGCTAATTGTAAAAACACAAGCTTTTGATTTGATCCATGGGTAGATGGTAAGAGTTTTGTAAAAAGACTAGGATGTGATACATTATATGGAGGTAGAGATTCAAAGTCAGCCAGTTTATTCAGAATAACCAGTGGAACCAAAGCTCAAATACCGCCACATCACAAGCAACACAAGAAACTAAATATATCTTGTTATTCACAGGAAAACAAGAAGACATTTGGATTTCGAAACAGGCATTCACCATTAAATGGGCACAGGAACAATTAAGAAACAAAGACGAGGAACTAGAATGTGCAAAGTTCGTCGCGGATAAAGCTAACATACCAAAAATGTCATTGACTGCCTATAAGGCTTTACTAAACAGTCTGCCTACATGAGACAGACTATACAAGTGGAATATAAATATAATACAACAAATTGAATGTACTCTATGTCAACAGAGCAATGAGAATCATAAACACTTTGTAATTCTACAGAATACATGTGGAGTGGACTCACCAAATAAACAAGCTAAAGCACCATTTTCAAATGGAAACTGAAAAGCATGAGGTTCAAAATAGCTGCCATTGCCTCGACTTCAACAATTTGGCATGTTTGGAAAGAATGAAACCCTTGAGTATTCCATAAGAAACCAGAACCAAAGAATAAATTTGCTACATGATAATCAATGATATGCAAGTTGCAATGGGGTTTGAAAAGATAAAAAACCGTGAATTGCATAAAACAAGAATTGGAGTTAAAAGTAAATATTAATATAACTAAAAATTGATATAAGAGCTCTAAATGGCAGATATGAAGAACATGGAATTAAATTGCAAAAGATGAACAAAAATTAAGGTAAGATATAACAGGAAAATGAAGAAACAAGATATAGCTAAATAACAAGATTAAAATGTAAAGAACTGAGAAGATTAATTTGAATTAAACTGAAAATGGAAATGGAGATAAATTGCTAGCCAGGTTTCCAAATATATAGACTATTTCTGAAAGAGGTCTGTTGTTTTTATAGAAAACTAATAATATTAATTCTTGTATTAAGAATTCCATGTTCATGTTTTTCTCTCTCATTATTTGTTTTTTTAAATAAAATGCCACCTAGTTAAAACAATTGATGATCCCCACTTGGGGACAAGGAAAATATACATGATACTGTAAAACAGATATTGAATATGGTCTTAGAGTGCACAGTTCAAAAGGAAAGAGAAAATTGCACTGTCAAGGAAAGAGGAAAGTGGAAAGAATTCATAGTGATCATGATAAAGGATGTTTTTCTAGCGATCAAAATGATCTAAACAAAACAAATAAGCCGAGGAAGAAATACGCGATTCTAAAGAATGTTTTTTTGAAGGATTTGCAAAGGAACTCAAAAACCATATACCGTACCATATTGAATTTGATGCAGGCATGCCAAATTTTTGTTCCTTCATATTCAGTTGTGTGTTCCTTCAAAATGTAAACTGCTTTGAAACATGAAATACAATTGTAGTGCTTAATAATAGTTGATAAATAGTTGGGACTAGACATTATTGTATATTAACTTTTATTTATCAGCTCTAAGACTGTAAAAGTTGAACGGGTATAACAAATATTCATTTCAAAAAAAAATAGTGAAGGTCAATAACAAAACATTATTCTAACATGGCAATATATAGTAGCAAAACAATATAGAAAATAAGCAAATAAAGCCACAATCACATAGTATATATCAAATCGAGAAGCATAGGAAATTAGATTGTATAGTATTCAAGGTGCTTTTTCACCACAACATTCAAAGCAGCCAGCACCATGTTGCGATGTGTAGGTTTTTTTCTTTGCAAGTGGATCGATCCATATGGTCTAGAGACAGATTTTTAGCATAGGGACCAAATCTTTGCTTTTATATATCAATTATATGAAATATAAATTAACAATTCCGTGTAGGTATGGAGTATATACAAATGTATACTCTGAACATCCTAATCAAGTAATTATCTAAACCGAAAGATGATCAAGTCGATAGCAATATTTGATCTTTTTTACCAATATTCTTCTACGAGTTCGGCCCACTAATAAATTGGGCTTAGATATTTCATATAGGTAAGTTCGGTTATATGATTCTGCCAATTTCAATATATATTATTGGTTTAGAACCCTTTGCCAATAAGAGGAAAATTGCTCAGAGTTGGAAGCCAAACCTCTAGAAACAGCTCAGGCTACATGTATCGGTTGCCCCAACTTTTGGTGAAATCTTGCCAAAGACGCCTAGGGCTGAATGTAGATCCACATAAGACCATGTTTGGACTTCTTTTGATTGAAAATGGTATTTTGGATTGAGTCATGAACCCAAGTTTTAGAGTATTGTTGTGGATCTCTAAGTGGACTGGAAAACCCACAACCATTAATCATGAACTCAATAACTAGAAACATCCTTTACCATGATCACTATGAATTCTTATTACGCAATTATTACAGGTGGCGTAGACTTTAACCTCGATCAGAATAGAAAACTTGGCTAAACTTTAAACTCGATCAGATAAGCAAGATATTGATCCTTTACAATGTTTCAAACTTAACTGAAAACTAGGGTTAAGAAAAAAACGCTCACCAGTTCCCCCAAGTTTAGGGCAATCAATTCCAAAGTCGATGCAGATAGAAGCACCAGCGACAGAGATACTCAAAATCGACACGGAAGATGAAGGAAGATGCAATCTGGTGCTGGGAGAATTGAAATCGAAATGGACAGGAGGGAAAATGAAAATCGATGGAGAGGGAAATGAATTATTAAGAGACGAGGGAAAATAGAATTTTCTTTAGAAGTAAATGTGAGTTAGAGGCAAACCAAAATAAACTCAGAGGACTACTTTTTTCAGCATTTATCTCTAGGAATAACTCACTCAAAAATATAAACTATAGCATTCAACGTTTGAACGCTGATGGTAAATGCAGTCAAAACATACTTTTGTTGTAGTGCATCTCCTCATGTCTTAATGCCATCTCAACTACAACATCGCAAGGATCCCTGATATGCGGTAATGTAGCCTTGGCCAACTTAGGCTTCAACACCCTTATGGACTTCTCGTTCCTCTTGATCACGGTATCCACAGTAGTATATCCATATCTAGCCAACTCCTCAAACCTTCTAGCATACTCCAACAAAGTCATCTCTCCCGGCTCAAATTCAGCAAACTTTCCGAGCAAGGTAGACTTAGCCATCACAGACAAGAACCTCTCCTCTAACCTCCTCTTAAACTCAGCCCATGTCATCCTCTCTTCATTCGCTCCAACAGTCACACTATTCCACCAGTATAAAGCTGCTCCTTGAAGATGTCTCAAAGCAAGCCTTTTCTTCTCCTCATCATTGAGCCCCAAGTCTGCAAAGATTCTCTCACAATGCAGTAATCAGTTTTCCACTTCAATCGCATCTTCAGTTCCGATGAATGGCTTTCCTCCCAGCCTAACATAGTCTCTACACAAAATAGCACAATTGTTGACTACCAGAGCTTTTTGAACTCCTACTTCAGCATTTCATAAACCTATGCTCTGATACCATGTTGTAACAATCTTTAAGCCCAAAGCTAAGTGCTACAGATGCTACAATCATCTATAGTATTAACTTCCGGTGATAAAATACGGCTATTTTAATGGAATCCATAATATCAGAAACACTTGAGTATGAAAAAGAAATCATAGATTTCAAAAACAACATTTCTGATTACATTTCCAAAACATATTTTATATCCAAATTATATAATCCAATAATGTTTCCCAAGTTCGGATAAAATATAATTATTACATAAATACGCCAAAAACGACAAATGATGATGCCCCTTTGGTTGATCAGAGTACTATATAGTCATATCTGACTATATACAACATAGTGGAATAAAATAAAAAAAGCAGCAACTCCTAAATAGCTATCCATCAGCCTCCTGCTCGTCTCCAGAAGCTTTATTCGCCAACCTACTAAAAACCTGTAACTCCTCAACCCTCAGCCAATTCAAATCAATTTTGAGCACAAGAGAGTTTAAAGGGGAAAAACATAAACTTTGAATCAGACATAGAACTTGGAGTGAATAATGCTATACATCTCGGTTATTTGAAATTAAGTGAGACCAGCCACTTAGCGAAACGGGTTTCCCCTCACTAATATCTTTTTAAAACATATCTTTTGCAAATCATAATCCTACAACCAAAACTTGTAAAAACTGTAAAGCAATATCATGTATATATACAAATCAGGTAATAAATTGACTATATGTCCAAACATTATAGTTTTGTTTGGCTAATTACTAACCTTTTGGCTGACTCGGGCCTACTAGACAATATAAACAAATAATCTAACATATGTTAGATACTCCTCTTCTTGGCGGTCTGTCCCTAACTTACTTCTCCAGGTCAACTGATCCTAATGGTTTTGCAGGCTCACCAATAACCTATCTCTGTATAAATATATTCTTTTCTGTGTGTAGCCATCATTTAAGTCTTACCTGTGACAAAGCCCTACACACAAGAATTTTGGACTAAATTAGCTAAGGGCTAATAGCTAATTTATAGGGCGCGACCCTATACCAGTGCCATCTAGTATTCTAATATCCGAGTCATTTTACTTAGGGTAATCTTCCCTTGAATTTTCCTTGAAATCCTTTTCTTCTCAAATTGATGTAAACCTTTAAATCACACTTAAACAAGGAAACTATAACCTATGCTTTACTCAAATCACCTTGCCATGTTATATTTACTTTACACAAACCATTGTTGATGAAAAATTTTAAACCTTTGATGATACCCCTTTCGAATCCATTGAAAGTATCCCTTTTGAAACCAAGTAAACCCTTTATAACTTAGGTCGAAAGGCCAAAACATTCCTTTCGAAACCATTCATAGAAACCTTTCAAAAACATTGAAACCTTTCCTACGAAAGCTTTAAAACCTTAGACATCCTATCTTTAAAACACTTAAACATTGCCTTTCAAAAACATTGGAAACCTTCCTTTTAAACCTTTCGAAACCATTGGGGAATCACCCCTTTGAAACCATTATTCAAACCTTTTGAAAGCATTAAACATTTCGGAAGCATTTGGGTTTAAGAAAAACATGTAGAACACCTTTTGAAACCATTTAAAATTATCTCCTTTGAACTTCTGGGTTCTACCTTCAACAGAGCAAAAGGGTCATAAAACATCTAAGTCAAAAGCACTCTTTCGAAAGCAATTCCTAAGTAAAGAAGTGATGGTGTTGAAACCAATCCTTCGAAAGCATTGGAGAAGTGTCTTGGATTTTTAAAAGCAAAGTAACACTTTCGAAGTATTTGCTTCGAAAGGTAGAAAGCGGCAACTAGGAGTTTCGAGCCCTTCGAAAGCATTTACTTAAAACAAAGGCGCAACCCATTTCAAAACCATTCCTTCAAAACAATTTGACCCAATCAAAAGCGAACCAGGTCGAAAGCATCCCTTTCGAAAGCAAAGCAAGCGCGGTTTCATTTAAACATAAAGTAGTGTTTCGACCCCATCTGAACCCCATGTTTTGACCCAATATCTTCCGCCTATATTCACTTCACTATGTACCAAATAATTGATATTCTGTGCATTGGTTTAAATGTTAATGGTAGCAGAAGTACTTAGTCGGAACCTCAAGTGCTGAAAGTAGCGAAACATGCCAAAAGAATGTAAAAACTATTTTTAACTTTAAAAAGAAATTCTTTTCAACTAACTTGCCTTGTTTGTCAAAATACTATTGGTTGCATTTTTCATTTCTAAAAGCAGTGCCAAAATTTCAAAAATAAACAATTTAATTTAGTTACAAAATACCTCTTCTCCTTTTATAAATATATAAAACATTTAAGTCTCATACGTTAAATAATTTTATATATTCATTAAAACACTTAGGAAAATTCTACAAAAATTCCAGTAAATCATTTTTAATACGTTTTCTAATATATATAAATTTCAGACCCAAAATATTTATAATTTTGCCGTAATCAATTTTAAACCCAAATAATCAAATTTCTCACTAGAAAATTAATATAAAATCCACATTAATTTAGAAAATTATGAAAATTGAAACCCATCTCTAAATATCATTTCTGATCTAAATCTAAAATCGTATGGCATTTGGATGTCATTTAGTAGGGTTTACACATTAAAACATATCATTAAATCTGTATGAATAAGCATAAATCATCAACACACATATATATTCATTCCATCATTCAAAAATATGGCAAAACTTTGCAAAATGTTTCAGATTTCATCATAACACTGAAAATAAGAAAAATATGAGATGTAGTCCTTATTCACCTTATCTTTGATATTAAGGAGTTGAGAATTGAATGGATTTGATTTGATTAATCTTCCTTCCTTTAGCTTATCTTCCTCTTATTCTTTCTTAATGGTGGCCGGCCTCTTTGCTTTGGTTTTAGACTATAAACTTATGAAATGAACGTATGGAATGAGAAACATGAGGGCTTAGGGTATAAGGTTACGTCTTATTCCTACTTTGCCCCTCACTTATTACCTTTACCCATTTTATTTTAGTTCATTTTTTGTCATGGCACGGCTACCCCTTATTAATCACAAATCTCAATCCCCTAACTATTACATTATTTTATTTAATTTAGCTAATTTATAACTAAATACCGGGTTTTATTTCAAATCACTTTCAAATAATAATACATAACATATATCTTTGGTATAACAAATCATACTTTTCAGACTCAAATTAGATTCTGTTTTATTATAATAACCCTAGAGCATCCCCCACTTAGAAACCTAAAAATGAACGCCATCGATGCTGAAGTCATCACCAGAGTAATTTTCAAGCTATAGATGTGAATTTAGTACATCTAATTTATGCCTTACAGACGTAACTGCAATTGTTTCAAAACGATATCAAATAATTCGTAAATATATTAAGTAACATGATCCCAAATTTATAAACCAATTTCCCAAATATTTACTTTCAAATAATATAACTATTATTTTCTCCATAATCTTGAAAAACATTTTTAAAGACAACGGGATTTAAGTTCTCAAAATATTATTTTAAATCCTCTTTATTTATAAGCCATATTTCATAAACCATACTTATATAAAATTAATTTCTTATACAAATTCTTTTCACAAATGTTTATTCGCTATACTTGAAGAAACATGTTTATTTACTATACTAATATATCCATAGTATTTACATGTCGAGCACTCAAGTGTCTGAAAAATGAATTGTTAGAGTAAGTAAAAAGAAAAAAAATAGAACAAGAAAGATGAGAATACAATATCAAAATCTCAACGCGGAATGATAATATATAATGTCAAAAGAATAGTACAAAGGTTACTCCGATACAGAAACTTCAGAGTTGGAAAATCAAAGCACTCTCAACAGCCTAGACAGTTATAACAACCCGTCCTCACAAATGTTGATATGTACAATATAGTAATGCAACAAAAATAAGAATACTTTGATAAATGAAACATCTAGCTCGTCTCCTCGAGTTCCAATGAACATCAACGAAAACCTGCCTTTTTCAAACTACTCGAAAGAGTATGCGAGGATTTAGGGAAAACAATAACCAAGCTTTAGACATTAGTCTGGTATGAAAAACTCAAGAAATATGTAGTTAGCGTATAACAATACATTTGAGCCCATATGGAATACCATAACGGTTATCCCCACAAAAGAAACATTATCAAAAAAATACATAAGGTAATATAATAGATAATGTCTAGGATTAAAAATAGAAATATATAACATAGCTAGAATGGTTACATTGGTTTCATTCAATAACATATTAGAGGGTATAATCAAACCCAATAAGGAACGTTCGCATATTAGATTTCCATGGAGACGCCTCCAGTAAACTGAAGCATATCCCCATGCACAAGGATCGGAAAACACCTTCCAAGTGTTGTATATCTCTTATTAAAAATACATAAGGTAAACACAACTAGCCCACACCCGAATGAGCAAACCCGAACCACGTGGGACCAAGCATCATCAACTCCTGCGTGCAACAATCGATAAGCATACTCTAGATATGGAGTTGATATACTCCATCGTGGGACAGCAAAACCCCATATTATCCATCCTACTCTGTCTTTCGCCAGTTCTGATGTCGAGGTCACGTTCGACTTCTTCACATGAGTCTTCATTACTCAAACTGTAACGACCTGCCTTTTCGATCCTCAGAAGTCGACACTAATAAATCCATGATATTCACTTGCCGAACAACTAAGTGTCGAAGATAGATTATTAGAGGAAAGAAAGGAGACAGAAGATAGAAGAAACTAAATAATCAAAGAATCTCACAATTCAATGGAATAACATATATTAATCAACAAAAATACCTTACAAAGTCATTTTAAAAATGATACATCAGATTCATACTAATAAAATTCTACCCTTGGAAAATTATAATAGCCTGTGAAGCCTTCTGCTCCAAGCTCCTCTAAAATGCATCCATGGTAAAAACTGAATAGCAATCTCACTTGATGAGGCTTGAGGCTACGCTTACTTTTTGAATAACAATCCCACTTGGAATGCTAACACTGCCTTCCAGGCAGTAATGCAGTGCCAGCATTCGTCCATACAAGTTGTCCAGGATAAGGAGAAACCTAAGGCACTACTTCTACTACATCCATTTTGGAATCACACTTAGGGCTAGCATTAAGCAACCCTACAATTCAATTCTCCATCTTCGATTCCATATTCTTCAAGATGTATTCAGTTCGAAACGCTTGAGTTGGATCAAAGTGGTTTCAGATAACATATCCAATCCAAGTCTCTTCGAAACAACTTTCGAGAGTTCCTGGTATACTCAACTGGAACACCCCACACTCCTTAGTATACCCAAAAGGACACATTAAAAGGCATGATGCGTTGTAGGTATAACTGAAACTAAGAGAGACTAAGATTCACAAGACAAAATAGATAAAGACGGCGGAAACTAAAATAATAACTTATTTAAAATAAAACTTTCATAATTGCTTCATCAATAAGTCAAATACCAAATACAACATCCAAAACCCATCATGTATTATGAAATAAAAATTCATAGTCTCAAAATCAGAGTACATAATATCCCTCAAAATAAGCCAGTACACAAAAAGAACTAAAGCTGAAATAAAAGAAATACATAATAGAAAACTCCTCCAAGAAAACTCCAAGCAACAGCAATCTACTGACTTCTCCCTTGATTGCATATAGGGGAAAAGGAAAAATAGAGGAGTGGGTTAGAATAAAAGTCTGGTGAATGATATTAATTACTAGAGTCTTTAAGCAAGATAAAAGTAATAGACTCTACAACAGTTCTAGCATAAATAAGGATAACAAAGAAAATATGAAAGAGATAAACAGGGAATAAATATGATTAAATATTGCTCAAGATAGGTTAACTTTGATTGCTTGCACCTGTCCTTGATTTCTGCTTTAATTAGGCTAAATTCCTAATCATGTAATTAGGTTGTAACCCTAATTTTACCCTTTTTGATCGGCCTGCTACACCATAAACCTTTCTATGGAACAGCCGCTATATAACTCCCTACACAGTAGCCAATGGTATCTACGAAAGATGCATAGAGCAACTACTATGGATCAGGATGACATATATAGCTCCCTCCACAGAACGCAATGGTGTCTACTAAAGACACCCATATTAAGTGCTTGGAACTCATAACTATTACAAAGTACCCGAATGGAAGTCGCATGCGTAACTGCCACCATGCCCATGCTACCTTTTGCTCCACCTATTGGGTCTTCTTATTACCTCCAACGTCCGGCATAGCATGCCCCTCATCTCACTTCAGGCTAATGCGAGATCACCATTTGTCCATTGAATAATAGGGGAAATTCTGTTGGTACTGGCCCTTCATCCAAATAATATCTAGTTGCGCCCCTTATCCAAATCCCCGTGATTTGGACTTCTATTTGACCAATTACTACCATCCTTAGCATAAGCGTGTCCTAGGGAATGCTATTTGGTACAGGTCCTACTTTCATCTGTGTTTATTAACTTAGATAAATTATTTAAATAAGTCTTTATTATCATTTTAACTTTCTACGCTTATTAATTTATCCCAAGCCTTAAAATAAGCCCCATTATGTTCTTTTTCTTATTATAACCTACGTTATAATCATGCTTATTACTTAACCCAAGGTCTATGTGTGAAAATAAGCTTCTTTCATCTTTTAATCTATTTAGTTATAATTCTAAGTTATAGTTATGCTAATTATCTTTAATTAGTCCAAATCAAATTATAATTAGGCGTAATTTCATTCCAATTCCATTATTTATTACAGTCTTTATAATTTACATCTTATTTTCTTCATTCAATATTCTTACTTATAAAATCCATATTCGTGTTTAATTTATTTTGATCCATATGCTTAGAAAAGAGGGATGAAGAAAATAGACGCTTGCATAAAATCCAAAACATCGAAAAAGATGTGAGAAATAAATAACAGTAAATAAACTTAAATACTGTAAATAGACTGTAAATCAACAAAAACCTATACTTAACAGTAATAAATTATAATTAACTGAAATAATACTAAAATTACTGAAAAGAATAGCTGAAAGGAAATAGACTGAAAATAATTCTAAAAACTTTAAATAACTACAATCCAATCGTAGTAAACTACAACTATTGGAAACCCTATTATTTTAAATTACTTAAAGAAATCTTAAAATAATTACAATCACTCACCTCCAGTCCTAAGCTTTTCCTTTGGTCTTCCAGGATCCACTTGGAGTTGTAAAATAATTTAATTTATAATGATTTTCTCCTTTGAAAAAATTATTCCATTTAGGGTCCTTCCTAGAAAGGTGAAACCAATTGGAGAAAACCTAGAATGAGAAAAAGTATTAGATCTAGGGATCTATTTATAGGTGTAGAAGTGAATCTCGGACCGTTGGATTTGGAGATTGAATAGGATGCAACCACATCATAGGTTTATTAGGGGCCATCGGATGCAGAAATGGAGGGAACATATCGAAATAAAGGATGCAAATGAAGTGTTCGGTGGCCGCTAAATCATTCGAACGAATCAACGTTCGTTCGCCTGCTAAAATGCAAGGCGGGTCGACCGAGCGGTCGACCGCCCCCTTGCCCAGGTCGACCTGCCAGTTGACCTGACTATATTTATTTTTCTTTTTTTTCTGCTTATTTTGTTTATTTTATAACTTGGTCATATTAGCTCAGTTTCTGACGTTCTATATATGGAAATTGACCAGAAAATTACCACATACACAATGGTGCAACTTCCGTGGCTTAATTCTGATAATTTCACAAAGTTATTTTATTATTTAATTTATTAACAAATTAATTATTACGGGTTAAATTTTGGGTTGTTACATTCTCCCCACCTTAATGGATTTCGTCCCCGAAATCTCTAAGGATAAAAGAATGTACTAAATGTTTTCATCCAATTCTACAACCAACTACTCAATCATCAACCATTCATTCATTGTCCTTAAGTTTTTCTAATGCGTTTTATGATACTTATGCAATTAGTGTAGCGTAAATGTCCCTAACTAATGCAAAAGATTAGGCGGTCCACTGATTCAGTTGACCTCCTTTTTATGCAATCATGTCCGTGCCATGTATCCAAATGAATGAAATTTTTTCCTAATGATAACTGATAGTTCTATATGCGTGCTACAAACATCATCCAAATGCAACAATCATGTGATAATCATCCATTTATAGCAATCATGGAAATAAAATAAAAATGCGCACACATCCATAT
Organism: Allium fistulosum; assembly: GCA_030737815.1. Classification (NCBI taxonomy): domain Eukaryota; kingdom Viridiplantae; phylum Streptophyta; class Magnoliopsida; order Asparagales; family Amaryllidaceae; genus Allium; species Allium fistulosum. The sequence goes on from CM060905.1 coordinate 673,071,526, forward strand.
GCATATGCTCTAGTGTCCTAGTTAGGCCGATCCCTAAAGAATAATAGTGCCTAGTGTACCTATATGCGTCCATTAGCATCCACTAGCAAACACTTGCAATCACTAGCATACATCATTCATAACATGTTCTATTAACATGTTTGCATCAAATCCTACCATCTATAGGTTAAATCCTAAGTTCTACCCTCCCAAAGGATAATAAAGGAAAGAACCTATTTAAAACGAAAGATGGAAAAATGAAATTCTAAAACCTATTATCAAAGAGACATGGATATGAGATACGAATTTTCTCCTAATCAAATTAGTCTTCTCCAAAATCTCTCTAATCATGTTGGAACCACGAAGCAACCTTTCCGTAGATTCCAACCATCATGAAGACGTCTTACACGGCCTTCCCAAAAAGAGCTACAAAAGGTGCCAATCCAATGAAAGATTCTTTTCCCAAGTTCTTCCAGAATCAAGAATACTCATCCTTAACCATGCTTGTCTTACTATCCTACTAATTCCATTTTATTGTCCTTCATGAATCCACATTCCTAGGTTCTTAGTAGTGTCCTATACACTTTACGGAAACTTCCCTTAATACTTCTAAAAGTAATTACTGCTATCTCCTTACACCTTTTCCATTACTCCTAGGAAATGATTCTTACTTACCTCACATTTAAGAGTTTGGTTTGGTATTTATCACCTTGTTTTAAAAACTAAGGTTTCAAAAAAAATTAAAACATCAAATCCCAAAATATTTGCCTTTAAAAGTGTTATCTTTTCAGTTTCTCTTAATTTCAAAAATACTTAGTCACTTAATATTATTTCCCAAACCTAGAGGGAAAAACTTCCAAATTTTTAAGTCTAAAACTTATATCTCTCTTTCTTTCAAAGACTTTTACGGTTTTCTATAAAAATTTGAATTTTCAAATTTTACTTTTATTAAGTTTTTCATTTCAAAAACTTATTTAATTTTTCATCAAACCATTTTCTTTTAAAATATCTTTAAAATATCCTTTAACCGTTTTTATGTGTTTCAAAACATCTTCTTATTATACCTTACGGTCTCATACCTTAATATATTGGAAATACTTTCTCAAATGAGAAATTATTAACTCTAAAATCTTCTATGAACCTTTTAAAAGAGAATTCATGTTTATGTGAAATTACAAGGAACTTATTTTATATTTTTCGAAATAGGCTATACAAAATATGGTGCTTTTCATACCTTGTATATATCTTTCATGAATTCCTTGTAACTTGCACAAAACATTTTTATTGGTTTCATAGAAAATCATACCATTATTCTTTTCATTCCAATAGATTAAAGTGTGTTTAAATTATACACTTCCATGATAAATATTTTATAATATCTAACTTACACATTTTCCTTTCTGAAAAACTCATCTTCAAAACTGTTTTAATATTTCCATAACTGAAAAAACACTTCTTTATACTTATTAATAATAAGTGTACTTTACAAACCATTTTGTTTTTATACTTAGAAAATACCTTTTAAAATACATTTTTATTTGGGTTAAAACTGATGTTGCGTAAAACACCGTTACTACAACCTAAAAAAATTCATGTCTGGATTTAATTAAATAAATACCAATAAATCTCATATACTTATGTAAAAATATTTCTCTTGAGAGTCACTTACTATAATAATAGTGTTATAGCCTATGCTCGACTTATTTTCCATTAAAACATTTATTACAACAATAAAAGTTGTAATCTACGTTTTCGATACTTGATACACTCTATGTTTTTATGTTTAAAATCTTTGTTTACTTACAATTAAACTAGTGGGTTATATATATACTCCATAATTCTTCAAAAAAAATCCAATTTTTCATTATATAAAAACCAACTTAAATTTCATACCATTCTTTAAAAACCCTATGTTTATTTTCTGAAAGAAAATATTAACAATGAAAATTTTCAATTCCAACAATTATAGATTTTTTTTTCAACTTTTTTTTAAAATTTCGAGAATTTCATTTTATTGGGCTTAGCATAAAGTGGGTCTTCCTACTTACTACTCTCGGAGTACTTTTCCTAAACTAATGGCTTTTACTCCTATTCCTCTTGTATACTAATATTTATTCTAAGGCATCACCGTCAAATCCACTTGTCTAAGACAATTATAATTTCTTCAATTACCTACACATGGACTTTTTCTCTGCTTATCTAATGAATTTTCTTGTACATCTCTAACCTTTGCCTACCTCTCTTTGGATTTCCCTAATCCCAATCCTAAATGTACAAAACCATTTCTTAAATCCCTACCATGTGTAGACATTCTCTATGCCCCAATAAACGCACTTCAAAAGTGATACTTCAAGAACTCTGCTCACAACTGACGAACACGAAGCATACAAAGAACCTCCTGTAGATGAATAACATGCTCTTCCATACTTCTTGGAAAAAACCAAATTGTCGACCACGAATACCACCACGAACTTTATTTTAGGACATCTCTAAAAACATGGTTTATCGAATCTATAGAATAGGCTGGGACATTGGTTAGCCCAAATGTAACGACCCGCATTTTTGACCATTCAAGTCCACAAAACATACACACACGCCGACTCAAACAATCCAAAATACAGATAGTTATTGGGGTTAAATAAGAAAAGAAAGGAAAGAACAGAAACAAACTCAGAATCTCAGAGCGGGAGGAACAAGATATAATAATAAAATAACAGTTCATGAAGCTGTTAAATAAATAAATTTGATTATTATTATACATCATAAATCAGAGTTACATACATATCAGAGATAATACAACAATGCAGCGGAAAATAATACAGTAGTAGAATACAAATGATGTAATACCAAACTCCGTCTTCGTCCTCCAGAATAGATCTTCAACCTAATCTGAGATGCTCAGGCTGACCCGAGCGTAATGAAAAGACAAAACACTCGAGTCAGGACTAAAATATCTCATGTAAGTTAAATCGAATAAGTAAATATGAGTGTGACGGCGTCGGAGATGTTTACGGGTTTTAGACACCTCCTATCCAGTGTTTAACGTGCGTGCATTAACTTAAGAGATGTTCGGGATTTCCATCTCCTAAGGATCCGTTAAACTATCTACTATATAATAGAATACGCTATATACAATAATGTCTATCATAAAGTAAAATATCAAACTAGCGTTAAGCCATGGCCCATTCCACCCTTAACACATTTTTATTCCCATGAGCTTATACAAGACCGTAGTTTCCCCAAAACCGGAAGTCACCAGAGGGCAATCCATATACTAAAGGTACAAACCAAAACGTAGTGGTTGCGAATAGGATAATCAGTATGACAAGGTACATGAGGCGATACCAACTAGGATACTAGTAGTTGCGTGATTCAGACTGATATTGGGCATAGCAGCTACTACCCCAACACCGCGAAACAACACTCCCAAAATCGAGGGGTGCACCCAAATCGAATCACAACAGTAATAGATATGGTAACGAAGAAGTGTGCCCGCTAGAGGTGGCGAACCTCAATGGCCCGGCGCGGCTCCTGTTTTAGTCATGTCAGGGGTCATCCAATATCGTTCTCTTTCTTCAGTCAACACGTTCATCAAACCATCCACTTCATTCTGGATCAACACTCCGCGTATATTAGTTATTAAAGTGGTTTTCGGTATCGACAAAGAGTATGTCCATATCCGATCCCAGACTCTTCAATAACTACGTAATTATTACGCCGATGGCTCTTTTACATTTTCAAAATCAATTCATAATTGATTATCAAAAATATCATATTCGCTTCAAAAATCAAAGCCATTTCAAAATCATCATATCTACTCAAAATATACGATTTCATTTCAAAATCATTTTCGCCTCAATATCTCATTTCAATTTCAAAATCGTCATATCTACTCAAAATATACGATTTCATTTCAAAATCATCATATCTACTCAAAATATACGATTTCATTTCAAAATCGTTTTCGCCTCAATATCTCATTTCAATTTCAAAATCGTCATATCTACTCAAAATATACGATTTCATTTCAAAAATCATTTTCGCCTCAATATCTCATTTCAATTTCAAAATCGTTTCGAATTTCAGTTTAGGTTGCAACTTCATTTAACCCAATTCGTATTTAAATCCAAGATTTAAATATAAACATTTCACCTTATTGACCAGCTTGAAATTTTGGAAAATAGTTATATTTCAAAACTAACATATCATTGCCATTTCAAACCATATCAATACGATGTCACTTTCACTTCAAATAAATCCATTTCCAAAATCATATCACATTCCGAAGTTCATATCACATTCCGAAGTTATACCGCTTTCGAAATCATAAGTCTTTAAAAATCAAAACACTTTGGAAATCAAAACCTTGAAATTCATAACACTTTGAAATCATAGCTTGAAATCATAACATTTTGGAATCCTACATTTTCCTCTTAAACAGTTTAGATATTAAAATTTGTATATATAGAAAAATAGTTTATACAATAAAATGGTTTATATAAAATAGTTATAAGTTAAAATAGTTTATAATAAAATAATTTAAATTGAAAATGATTTATATTAAAATAATTTTAAAATTTATAAAGTAAAATATAAATAGTTTTAGATATAGTTTAAAATACTTTATATAACAATAGCTTCCTCCAATTTCACAAATCGATTCACATAAACTCGAATTCCAAAATTAAAATTTAATCAAATCTCAAATCTTCAATTTCAACTCGATTCAGCTTCTCAATAAACCATTTCAAATTATCAATTTCAAATACATATTTGAACCACAAAATAAGCCATTTCAATTTCCATATATCTCAAAGCTTTAAATATTCACATTTCAAAAATAATTTGATCATTCCATTTATATCTCAATTTAATTTCAATTCAATTCCAAATTAATTAAATCTCAATTTCAAATTAAATTTCAATTCCAAACTCAAACTTGAAATATCATTTCATATAAATTTTCTTAGAAATATTCAGAGTTCGATTAAAAGTCCAATCTTTTAAAACAAATCAACTTTCGAAAATTTACGCCGTATTTCAATTTTTTCTTAAAATCTAAACTTCGAATAATTAAAAAAATTCATTTACCAATTTTAGATTCCAACATCTCGAGCTTCAATTCAAAATAATTCAATTTCCATAAATTGGATTTTATTCTTAAAATCAATTCATTTAAATAATTTCAAAACAACTTTTAAAATCATTTAATTTAACCAACCTGGTGTCCGTATATAATTTTCTAACCTGTGGCCAAGTGGATAATTATTTCAATTCTAATTTCAAGGATGGATATATATCATTTCAGTCCAAATAGATGTCATAGGTATATCATTTCAACCTATTCCTTAATTTATTCGAAATGATTCAGTTTACAGTTTTATATGCAATAAACAATATACATGATGATAGCATGATATATCAAAATAAATAAACAACCAATATCGACCAATAACATCCATCACACCCAATCAACCATAAATCCAATAACATTCACAACAATTTTATAATTATCAATATCGAGTAATATACTGCCAATTTAAATTTAAATTTATTTTAACGGTCAATTTAAATTCTATCAATTAATTCATATATCAAGACAGATGATAATTAAACCTACCAAACAACAGCCAATAAATTTCATATCACTTCATAATATAAATTTAACTAACAAAAAATTATTTTAGTCAATTGTGAGCGTATAAACAATCACCTTTTGATTTATCGACGATTTAAAAATCCAAATAAAGGCCCAATTTAAACAGTCTCGGAATCTAACCAAACCAGCTCCATATTGTCCGGAATTTCGATACGAACGCAACGGAGAAAACCGCGCGTAAATCCGAGCTCGTATGCAAAAATTATGCGAGTTAGAACATTTGACTTTTAATATAAATTAATTAATAAATAAATAAATAGAAAGCACATACATCCTCTTCCTCTGCATCACGTACACAGCCTACCAATCACGCACGTCCAAGCCTCCAAGCGCATGCCAACAACGTCGACCGAACGATGATCAGGATGTTCCTACACGAGCGTCCCCGGGAGAGCTACCCACGCTAGAAGTTGCGCATCACCAGTCGCCGCCGTTTTCTCGAAAAACGTGAAAATACGCACGACATTCAAAGCGAGATTTGGACCAATCCGTGATGAATTAGCATGAATCAACCATATAGATTTGAAGAGCTCGTCGAGATCTACACTTTTGCTTTTAGAATTTTTCGATTTCGTTTAACGGATTGAGAGATATTAAGGAAAGATGATCGGCAATTTCTGGCCATGGAATAGGTGGCGGCCATGGTTTGAAATTAGGGTTTCTGAAATGAAATAATGATAAAACTGTATCGGTTAGCAAGCGTATTTATAAAGGTAGGTCCAAAATCATCCGAACTCCAATCGAGACGTGCCGCTTGGCGTTTATAAGGTTTTACCCATATTCCGAACGTAATTGAACTAGTCCCAAGGCCTAATTCAATCGTATGTGGAAGATAGCTTTTGAAGTCGATTATTTTAATTAAATTCGACATTAAATTTCTACGCGTTTCAAGCTCGCACGGCCAAACGACAAGTCCGATTACTACGAAAATTGAAACCTTACAATAATTCACTGTTACAGATCCGATGAAACTGGTTTCATCAAAATCCGAGACAGTTGTAAAAATGGTTATTTCTACAGTTTAATTTCAATATAAAATTCCCAATTTTAAATTATTAACTTTTAAATCAAATTTCAATTGTTCACAAATTTCATTTTTAATTCCACAGTGATTAACAATCTTTTACAATGCAGTTTTCCATTATAAATCCAATATAAAAGATTATATTAGATTCAGCATTCAATTATATTATAATTCAAATTCAAGTTATTTAATTCCAATTGAATTCTTTTATTTCGATTTACACTTTCATTATTGAATCAACCATTTACTTAAACACTATTATCAATAGTTTATAATTCATTTACTTTCATTTTCTTCAGCTGTCATCTTATTTAAATTCACAGTAATATTAAATTACATTCATTTACGTTGATTTCAATATTATAACCTCAATATTAAATGTAACATTTTATTTATTTCGTTGTTTACAATCAAATTCAATTCGTTTCAATTACTTGCTACATTCAAATTTAAATCTTTACTTACGTTCAATTACAAGTTAACATCTTTATCAAATTACAGTTTCAGTTATTATCTGATTTCAATCAACTGTAATATTAAGTTACAATTATTTATATTAGTTTCAATAACATAAACTTCCACTATTAAATCTACCATTTTATTTATTCTTTGTTCACAATCATAACCAATTTGGTTTACAATCAAATTCAATTTATTATTTACATTCAATACAAGTTAACATCCATATTAAATTTACAAATAAGTTTTTTCAGAATTCAGTTTTGTATTTTAACTTGTAATTCACATTTAACAACACAAAATTTTATTTCCTTTGGATTTTTATCCAAAATTTTTATTTTAATTCGTATTTTTAAAGTGTTAAAAATACGGGTCGTTACATTCTCCCCCACTTAAAACTTTTCGTCCTCGAAAAGGAACGGAGAAGGGAAAAACATCATTTAGATATAATTCATTCAGAATATTTGACTTATTTGCAAAATTTTGTTATAGGATTTTTAAAATCTCAAAATTTTCTAACTCCCGGATTTTTGAAAAATTTCGGCAGCACCTCCTTTGCGTGGCTAGGACCGAAAAATTTCACAGTGGTAATAATTGCATGATATACATCTCATTACGAGAATGAGGCGTCCCAAAACATGGGGAACACAATAATATACCACAACATAAACCGTGATCCGAGAACGTACCTTTTATTAAGCGTTTATTAGCATTTTAACATACATTTTGCATTTAGCGTAGAAGCGAGCTCAACAACGAAGCGCAACCCCTTTGCTACCAACCAAAATGCTCAATAACCAAGTTAGAACCATGCATATAAAGATAGATCGATATACTTAGCATAAACAACATACATATAACATGTTTAGCTTCAGAACTGAAATTCCAATTCCAGGACAACAAACGAATCTTAGTTTTTGGTCACCTAAACGATAAAATTTGGCAATGAAATATAAACAAAAGTTATTTCATTCGTTCCAAGATTTCTGGAATGTCCAAAATCATCGAATTCGGACCATCTGTTCAAAAGTTACGACCGTTTTACTAAATGGATACGCCTCAGCCTAGGCAATGAATTGCGCAGGTCAGCGACTTCACTCATGTTTTCGACCCTCTAAATTACAGAAAAACACAAAACATTTAAAACAAAAGTTTTAGCTTAAGTTCTAAGCTTTTCAGAAAGGGCAAGATCGTCAAAATCCGATAAACCAGTAAAAAGTTATGGTAAAAATACTAAGGGTATATGCTACTGATTTTGCTTCCTTTTTACACAGGCCAGCGAGAAGATTCAAATTCTAACTAAGTAAATGAAGAAATTTCTCAAGACACTCTAAACAACAGTCGTGCTACAGTTTCTAAGTTTTCCGAAAAGTCTAAGATCGTCGAATTTCGTCCAGCCATTTAAAAGTTATGGTTGTTTTCGTTTCAGCATATATTGGACAATTTTGGATTTTTCAAAATTTGCTTTTATTATTTCAAAGTACTAACCATCAAACTTCAAATTTTCTAAAGAAACAATCATAAACACAAAGCCGTTTATTTTCTTATTTATCCATTAAATAAGTTTACATTCGATTTGTTTCCGATTTATTCAAGTTTGTTTCATTCATAATTTAAATTCAAGTCAATTTGCTTAAATTTAATTTGAATTCAATTATATTTAATTTCACTTTGCTTCAAATTTGAATTTAATTTTTTAAAATTTTTTTATTCCGTTTATTCAATTCTATTTACACTAATGAATTCTATTTAATCAATTACCATCCATCTAACAACCAATGCATATCAAACATCAACATCCATCAAAAATCTACACTAAATCAATTATACATTTCCAAGTCAAAATTTTAATTTCATACACTTCCAAGTTTATTGACATTTAGTTTTATTCAAATTTAATTAGTTTCCATTTACTAATTTTTATATTTAATTAATTTTAAATTTAATTCATTTTACAACTTAAATTTCCTTTATATTTACAACTATCAATAGATCTTCACATTTTATTATTCACAATCACACTTGTATATTATTCATTTACTTATCCTTATTAGCATTTTAAACTTTTTAAGTATTTGGTAAGTTATAACTATGCAAATAGAATGTAGTTAAACAATATACAACTTCTTTTCATTCAATTTGAGTGTTATACCTATTAAAAATTTCCAAATTAAGGGTTACTACTACAAATTTTTTTAAAAAAAAATTTCTTACACTTAAATTCAATTTCACCCTTTCAATTCATAAGTTTCTAACAATTCAAGATTTACTTTAGTTTAATAATTAAAATCATTCCTTATTAGAGAACTTAAGAATTTCAACTCCGGATTCGATTTAAACCATTTTTTTTCTAAAATATATATAGATATATATATACTAATATCTTTATATCTCAAATCATATTTTTTAGAAGAATTTTAATCAGCATTGAAATATATATATATACACTTATTTTCATTTCATACTTTAGAAAATTTCAATTCAATTTCTATTTAATCCAAAAGAGTACAGAAAACTTTTAAGTGGTCTCCCCTACTCAGACCCTTGAAAATAAACGTCGATAATACGTGCACTCATTACCGAAATTATTTCCAAATGACAAGAGGGGAATACACCACTTATTTCCTTTCAAATCATTTGCAAATCATTTCTATTCAAATTACTTTCACATAAGAATATATTTTTTTCAAACCATTTACAAAATTTTCAAAGCACCGGAAATTTTAATTGTTAAATCCAAAATTATATTCATTTAATTTCATTATCACTATATTCACAGAGTTTCATTTTCTTTTCATTCAATAGTCAATAGTTTAGAAATATTGACTAATCAACCAATGGACGATGATAATCTAATATTATCATCTCCTAACAACCAATAAAGTCAATATATATTCATAATTATATTTATATATAAAATATAATTCAAAACAATATTATGTCAGTTTGTTCTATTCGAGTGTTTAGAAATCACTATCGATGCCTTGGCGTCCCAAGTACCGACCAGAATTCATAAATACTCAACGGAACAAATTAACACAATACAAAACCATTTTGTATCAAAATTACAAATACGCTCTCTCATATACACTCAAACTCATTCATAAGGTTTAACCCTATTTCAATGAGTTATTCCCCACTTGAGCCAAGGTAATCTAAACCAAAGCTCTGATACCAACTGTAACGACCCGCATTTTTGACCGTTCAAGTCGACAAAACATACACACACGCCGACTCAAACAATCCAAAATACAGATAGTTATTGGGGTTAAATAAGAAAAGAAAGGAAAGAACAGAAACAAACTCAGAATCTCGCAGCGGAAGGAACAAGATATAATAATAAAATAACAGTTCATGAAGCTGTTAAATAAATAAATTTGATTATTATTATACATCATAAATCAGAGTTACATACATATCAGAGATAATACAACAATGCAGCGGAAAATAATACAGTAGTAGAATACAAATGATGTAATACCAAACTCCGTCTTCGTCCTCCAGAATAGATCTTCAACCTAATCTGAGATGCTCAGGCTGTCCCGAGCGTAAAGAAAAGACAAAACACTCGAGTCAGGACTAAAATATCTCATGTAAGTTAAATCGAATAAGTAAATATGAGTGTGACGGCGTCGGAGATGTTTACGGGTTTTAGACACCTCCTATCCAGTGTTTAACGTGCGTGCATTAACTTAAGAGATGTTCGGGATTTCCATCTCCTAAGGATCCGTTAAACTATCTACTATATAATAGAATACGCTATATACAATAATGTCTATCATAAAGTAAAATATCAAACTAGCGTTAAGCCTTGGCCCATTCCACCCTTAACACATTTTTATTCCCAAGAGCATATACAAGACCGTAGTTTCCCCAAAACCGGAAGTCACCAGAGGGCAATCCATATACTAAAGGTACAAACCAAAACGTAGTGGTTGCGAATAGGATAATCAGTATGACAAGGTACATGAGGCGATACCAACTAGGATACTAGTAGTTGCGTGATTCGGACTGATGTTGGGCATAGCAGCTACTACCCCAACACCGCGAAACAACACTCCCAAAATCGAGGGGTGCACCCAAATCGAATCACAACAGTAATAGATATGGTAACAAAGAAGTGTGTCTGCTAGAGGTGGCGAACCTCAATGGCCCGGCGCGGCTCCTGTTTTAGTCATGTCAGGGGTCATCCAATATCGTTCTCTTTCTTCAGTCAACACGTTCATCAAACCATCCACTTCATTCTGGATCAACACTCCACGTATATTAGTTATTAAAGTGGTTTTCGGTATCGACAAAGAGTATGTCCATATCCGATCCCAGACTCTTCAATAACTACGTAATTATTACGCCGATGGCTCTTTTACATTTTCAAAATCAATTCATAATTGATTATCAAAAATATCATATTCGCTTCAAAAATCAAAGCCATTTCAAAATCATCATATCTACTCAAAATATACGATTTCATTTCAAAATCATTTTCGCCTCAATATCTCATTTCAATTTCAAAATCGTCATATCTACTCAAAATATACGATTTCATTTCAAAATCATCATATCTACTCAAAATATACGATTTCATTTCAAAATCGTTTTCGCCTCAATATCTCATTTCAATTTCAAAATCGTCATATCTACTCAAAATATACGATTTCATTTCAAAAATCATTTTCGCCTCAATATCTCATTTCAATTTCAAAATCGTTTCGAATTTCAGTTTAGGTTGCAACTTCATTTAACCCAATTCGTATTTAAATCCAAGATTTAAATATAAACATTTCACCTTATTGACCAGCTTGAAATTTTGGAAAATAGTTATATTTCAAAACTAACATATCATTGCCATTTCAAACCATATCAATACGATGTCACTTTCACTTCAAATAAATCCATTTCCAAAATCATATCACATTCCGAAGTTCATATCACATTCCGAAGTTATACCGCTTTCGAAATCATAAGTCTTTAAAAATCAAAACACTTTGGAAATCAAAACCTTGAAATTCATAACACTTTGAAATCATAGCTTGAAATCATAACATTTTGGAATCCTACATTTTCCTCTTAAACAGTTTAGATATTAAAATTTGTATATATAGAAAAATAGTTTATACAATAAAATGGTTTATATAAAATAGTTATAAGTTAAAATAGTTTATAATAAAATAATTTAAATTGAAAATGATTTATATTAAAATAATTTATATTAAAATTTATAAAGTAAAATATAAATAGTTTTAGATATAGTTTAAAATACTTTATATAACAATAGCTTCCTCCAATTTCACAAATCGATTCACATAAACTCGAATTCCAAAATTAAAATTTAATCAAATCTCAAATCTTCAATTTCAACTCGATTCAGCTTCTCAATAAACCATTTCAAATTATCAATTTCAAATACATATTTGAACCACAAAATAAGCCATTTCAATTTCCATATATCTCAAAGCTTTAAATATTCACATTTCAAAAATAATTTGATAATTCCATTTATATCTCAACTTAATTTCAATTCAATTCCAAATTAATTAAATCTCAATTTCAAATTAAATTTCAATTCCAAACTCAAACTTGAAATATCATTTCATATAAATTTTCTTAGAAATATTCAGAGTTCGATTAAAAGTCCAATCTTTTAAAACAAATCAACTTTCGAAAATTTACGCCGTATTTCAATTTTTTCTTAAAATCTAAACTTCGAATAATTAAAAAAATTCATTTACCAATTTTAGATTCCAACATCTCGAGCTTCAATTCAAAATAATTCAATTTCCATAAATTGGATTTTATTCTTAAAATCAATTCATTTAAATAATTTCAAAACAACTTTTAAAATCATTTAATTTAACCAACCTGGTGTCCGTATATAATTTTCTAACCTGTGGCCAAGTGGATAATTATTTCAATTCTAATTTCAAGGATGGATATATATCATATCAATCCAAATAGATGTCATAGGTATATCATTTCAACCTATTCCTTAATTTATTCGAAATGATTCAGTTTACAGTTTTATATGCAATAAACAATATACATGATGATAGCATGATATATCAAAATAAATAAACAACCAATATCGACCAATAACATCCATCACACCCAATCAACCATAAATCCAATAACATTCACAACAATTTTATAATTATCAATATCGAGTAATATACTGCCAATTTAAATTTAAATTTATTTTAACGGTCAATTTAAATTCTATCAATTAATTCATATATCAAGACAAATGATAATTAAACCTACCAAACAACAGCCAATAAATTTCATATCACTTCAGAATATAAATTTAACTAACAAAAAATTATTTTAGTCAATTGTGAGCGTATAAACAATCACCTTTTGATTTATCGACGATTTAAAAATCCAAATAAAGGCCCAATTTAAACAGTCTCGGAATCTAACCAAACCAGCTCCATATTGTCCGGAATTTCGATACGAACGCAACGGAGAAAACCGCGCGTAAATCCGAGCTCGTATGCAAAAATTATGCGAGTTAGAACATTTGACTTTTAATATAAATTAATTAATAAATAAATAAAAAGAAAGCACGTACATCCTCTTCCTCTACATCACGTACACAGCCTACCCAATCACGCACGTCCAAGCCTCCAAGCGCATGCCAACAACGTTGACCGAACGATGATCAGGATGTTCCTACACGAGCGTCCCCAGGAGAGCCACCCACGCCAGAAGTTGCGCATCACCAGTCGCCGCCGTTTTCTCAAAAAACGTGAAAATACGCACGACACTCAAAGCCAGATCTGGACCAATCCATGATGAATTAGCACGAATCAACCGTTTGGATTTGAAGAGCTCGTCGAGATCTACATTTTTGCTTTTGGAATTTTTCGATTTCGTTGAACGGATTGAGAGATATTAAGGAAAGAAGATCGGCAATTTCTGGCCATGGAATAGGTGGCGGCCATGGTTTGAAATTAGGGTTTCTGAAATGAAATAATGATAAAACTGTCTCGGTTTGCAAGCGTATTTATAAAGGTAGGTCCAAAATCATCCGAACTCCAATCGAGACGTGCCGCCAGGCGTTTATAAGGTTTTACCCATATTCCGAACGCAATGGAACTAGTCCCAAGGCCTAATTCAATCGTATGTGGAAGATAGCTTTTGAAGTCGATTATTTTAATTAAATTCGACATTAAATTTCTACACGTTTCAAGCTCGCACGGCCAAACGACAAGTCTGATTGTTACGAAAATTGAAACCTTACAATAATTCACTGTTACGGATCCGATGAAACTGGTTTCTTCGAATCCGAGACAGTTGTAAAAATGGCTATTTCTACAGTTTAATTTCAATATAAAATTCCTAATTTTAAATTATTAACTTTTAAATCAAATTTCAATTGTTCACAAATTTCATTTTTAATTCCACAGTGATTAACAATCTTTTACAATGCAGTTTTCCATTATAAATCCAATATAAAAGATTATATTAGATTCAGCATTCAATTATATTGTAATTCAAATTCAAGTTATTTAATTCCAATTGAATTCTTTTATTTCGATTTACACTTTCATTATTGAATCAACCATTTACTTAAACACTATTATCAATAGTTTATAATTCATTTACTTTCATTTTCTTCAGCTATCATCTTATTTAAATTCACAGTAATATTAAATTACATTCATTTACATTGATTTCAATATTATAACCTCAATATTAAATGTAACATTTTATTTATTTCGTTGTTTACAATCAAATTCAATTCGTTTCAATTACTTGTTACATTCAAATTTAAATCTTTACTTACGTTCAATTACAAGTTATCATCTTTATCAAATTACAGTTTCAGTTATTATCTGATTTCAATCAACTGTAATATTAAGTTACAATTATTTATCACTACAACAAAACAGGCTTTTTACTACGGGCAATGCCCGTTGTAATATGTGTTCCACAACGGGCAGCGGACCGTTGTAATAGGCGATGTTGTAATAGGTCACCCATATTTTACAACGGGCAATGCCCGTTGTAATACACCTTTTTACAACGGGCAATGCCCGTTGTAATATGGAATATTGCAACGGATTCTGACCGTTGCAAAATAAATGCAAATTTTAAAAAATATTACAGCAGCATACCTTCATACCAATAATGAATAATTTAACGAGTAATAAATATTATCATAAAACAACCAAAATCACATTCGAAAAGACTAAAAGCTAGAGTCATAAAATTCCAAGACATTCCAAAAAGTTAGATAAGTTTACATTGACATAGTTCTAATATACACTATTTTTCATTTATTTAGTTCTCTACCCAATTCTCTACCTAGTTCTCTGCACCATTTCACATTTACAAACAAACCACCCACCACAGTCATTCACTTCCTCCATATTTAACTAACTTCTCCCTCATACAACTGTGCATTTCCCTTCTGCACACTTTAAACATTGCACTACCCAAACCACTTCGCTACTTAGATAGGCACTGTGCATGTGCCTTCAAACATCAGCAGTTTCATCTCTTCCTACAACTCTTCACTTCCCCATCTAACACTATAACATTCACAGTCACCATCAAAACCATCCAACTACCTGATCACCACTCCTCCTTTTCACCAAACCAAACAACAACTTCATCAAACAATCACTGCAACTGTCTACTTCTATAACCACCATCACAATCACCCCCTTAGCAAACAACCATCACCCACATCCATCATACACATCGCTTGTCCCTCCTCCTTCAATACTACAACTCTTCCTACGAACAGTGCATACAACTACACAGCCTACATCAACTCCCTGACCAACAGTGCTTCCATCATTGGAGAACATGTGAACAAAAAATGAAGTTTGAAAGAAATTAAGTATCACTTTTGCTATAAAAATTTTTGCATATGCATATTTGATGTGTTGTTTAGAGACCAGGCTCATGATAGGTGTTTGGTGAACGAATTTGCTTATCGTTATAAAAAGCAGTTTCAAAATACTAAAAATAAAAATGCTATTAAAAGACCCTGGATGCAATAAGTGCCTTCATTGTTTACATTTTCCTTTAAAGCACTAAAATTCTTCCTTGGTTACTATTCTCGAACTTAACATCCTTATTTTTAACATGAACATATGCATATCTTATGGAATGAGTATAGTCTAGCAGAATGGAATAGATAACAGAAAATTAAATTCTGCAAAGATTCGATATTGCTGCATACATCTAGAAAAAAAAACGTAAAAAGTACTTTGTTTCTATCAAAACAATGAACTTGTTGATTTATTTGATGCATAAATGATGATGAAATATGATGTTTAAATAAGAAAGAAGAACAATGCATAACATGGTAGTAAATGCAGAGTTCAAATTCAAAACATATGTTGTAAGATCATTGGCATAACTTTCACTTGGTTTAAGGTATGATTAATGTATTGATACATTGGAACAATGGAAGCTAGTGTCACAGCTGGTGTTTGGCTACCTAAAGCCAAAGGTTGCTAAAGAACTATCCAATAAAGACTAAGACTAGATTACTTTAATCGTAAGGAAGCATTAGCATTTTCACTATTTCTAACCTAAGTAAGAGTACACAAAATTCATAGAAAAATACAGAATATTTAAAGCGAGGCAATAGTTGTATTCGTAATTTAAATAACTGAGAAAAAATATGGAACTTGCTTACAAATTTTCAAGTCATCTAATATGAGAATGAGAGCAGTTATACAAAATATTGTGTTAGGAAGCTTTGCCAGTTGACAGGTGTATCATAGGGATAGGTGATGTCATGAAACTCCTTTAGATTTATCATCTTTTGTTGGTTTCATAAACTTGATCAACAAAATAAATATCATTTCCAATACTATCAGATTTAAATCTAACACAGTGATAAAAGTGAAATATGCTATGTATAGAAAAGTTGTTCCTATTTAAAGCTAAATGCTTAATTGATATATGACTTTAGTACACCAAAATTTATGGGGACTATTAAATTTTCCTTCAATGCTACTGGACTTTCTTCCCATGTTGGTTTCTCATTTTGTAGTCAAGAGTAACATATAAGCAGCTTGCATTATGAATATGAAGTACAATTAGAGTTTATTCACCTTTTAAGGTCTCATTTACATCAATAACAATCGTCTAGTTTTAAACCTTTGGAACTCATAAAATCAAATTATTTTCTACTTAAATTATAGTCATGTTATATATAGTTTCGTATTATTCATGTTTTAATTTTGATAATAAGAATGTGCCTTAATAGAAAGATATCCAATGTATGAACCTTAATCATTTTTATATGAATATGCAATTTTAATTTGTCCTAGAAATGTTCATTATTTAGAAAACATTTGGAGAAAATGGTATAATTAAACTTTTGTTTCTTGAATGTAATAAGACAGTAACAAAAAGATGTATGCAAATTTGTTTCCAAAAAATTGGTAGCAAGAAACTTATTTACTTTGGCATGATGTATTTTTATTAACAGATTCTGTTGTTATGTAACAGGCTTGTTTTCGTCACAAATATTGTAGTCAGCAAAGAAGAATAAAAACTTAACTTCATAGTTGATAAAATTTTCACTTTAGTGGCATTTATATTTGATGCTCCAATCAGCAATGAATAAATGTTATTTTACACAGACTCCATTTGAGTAAAATATGAGCATGAAAGGAAAAAGCGATTAAATGATCTAAATAAATAAACAATAAAGAAAAGTGAATAAAAGCTAATAGATTTAAATTATAACGGTGTAGAAAAAACAAATCGGGATAAAAAAATTTGAAGTAAATATATTAACTAATAATTTGGTTTTCTTTTCTTTTCGTAATCGCACAAACTCTCCTACTCCTTTGTCCATGGAACTAAGAAAAAAACATTGAAACCTATATACGTGGAGCTGGCCTTATTTGTTGGAGGAAGGATCAACCAAATCCAATTAACCAGCTTCTTAGCAGCCAAATTCAATCCTTAGGTCATGATATAAACACTCAACTTCTCAGCTACCAATTGAAACACTTAACAAACTAAGTTGTCAAATACAATACTAAAATCATTATAGATTTATTCAAAGTCCCCATGATTCCATGCTTGTTGCTGTACATTACACAACTTAATTGTAGTATATACAAAGAAATAAGTAGTTAGTATCAAAATTTGGGCATCATAGCCAATTTTATAAGTTAATATGTTTATACAATTATGTATAAAGCACGACTTTGGTTTTTTATCGTAGTCAAGTCAATGTACAAAAGATTAAAAAAAAATCATTGCATTGTCTAAGTGAATATAAGGAACAGAACATTCAAACCATTAGGTATTAGGTGGCAAATGAGTTAATATGTAAATTGAAAAGAATCAAACATAAGTAACTTTTTTGTAGGAATTCCAACTGTACACTGACAAAGGAGCATAATATGCAACTTTATATGCACAATGATTCAATTTGGATATTACATGACATATCTTCTGGAGAAGTGAGCCTGTAAGCTGAAGATAATCATGATAATATTTACACTCAATTCAACTTTACTATACGATTTTGTACTTGTTTGCACCATAAACTTGCCACTGTGTTATTCTTGATGCATTTGACATGCCAGGCTAAAAATAAAATATAAATTTTATTCAATAAAAAAATATAGTTATGGATTGTCACAACATTAAGCTACATTTAATAAAAAATATAGCTATGGATCGTCATAGCATTAAGCTACATTCAATAATAAAATTTCATCCATTACAGTTGGTGATCTATGTACAACTCACCGCAGGTTGTTGGTCCTTGGGAACCAGAAATAGAGTAAATAAGATATATCTTTTCAAGGAGCATCAAAATCAGGAGGCAAAAAAATCAATAGCAAAGTCAAAAAAATAATTGTCAAAGAAAAAAGTGGAGTAAATACATTCGAAAGACTATACAGCATCAAACCAAAACGTAAAATGGTGTAAGTTAACAGAATCCCATTTAAAAACATAAATGTTTACCTATAACTACAAATGTACAAAAGGAAGGCAAAAATTAAAATCATTATTCACCTCAATTTCTTTCAAACTGCGTTTTTGAACCTGATAGATTATCGGATCTAGATCCCCGAGCAGACAATGTTTACTTTCGGAGCAACGGAAGCACAAAGAGATAATTTAGCTAGATATTTTTGGAATTTCAACAGAATTTCTGACAAAGTTAAGTGAGGGGTAGCCGTAGACGATTTGCAGCAAGCTCAAGCTCCCCAGATCTCATGGATCTAACCATAGCCGAAAGTGCCAAGCTCGAAAATCTGAGCAGAAGGAGAAGCATTGTAACGGCGTCCGGAGTGGGTCAATGATGAAGCCTCAAAATCCAGATCTGAGTCCAAAGAGGTGGAAATGGGCTTAATTTTCTTCTTCTTCGGCATGGCTAGATGAAGGGGATTGGAAAGGGAAGGATGGAAGAAAGGCGATAGGAGAAAGAGAGGAGGTCAGATGAGTGCCATGGAGAAGAGGTCGACGAACCTAGGGATTCCAGATAGGAACGTTCGATTTGGGATTTAGGGTTAGCGAAGGGAAGAAAGCAAACAGATGGGGGGCTAAGTGGACCGATAAAATAAAGGCTAAGGCTATTACAACGGGCATTTTTGACCATTGTAAAGTTGGCATCTATTACAACGGGCCTGAGTGGACCGTTGTAATAGCCATCTATTACAACGGGCAAACAACGTCTGTTGTAAAAAGGAGTTGTATATGGCATATTTTACAACAGCCCTGAATGAACTGTTGTAATAGCCTTCTATTACAACGGACAACCAATGCCCGTTGTAAAAATGGCATTGTAATAGGGTATTTTTGTTGTAGTGTATATTAGTTTCTGTTTGCACAAAAAATGGACAAACACCTCAAAGTCGTATGATTTAGTAGATCTTATGTTGTTCTTAGTGATTTTGGAGATTTATGCAAATATATGAAAAGCAGGGGCTAAACTGTAAAAAAGACACGCAGATTTATAGTGGTTCAGCCAGAATGTGCCTACGTCCACTTTATATGTTATTTCTCTTCTCTCATTTTGATTACAAGTACAATGCTTTGATACAAGTAAAAGAAAGTTGTTTGAAAGTTCTCTCCGTGCTTGAGCTCTCCAACTTGTCGCCATTGTTGTACCCCTGCCCCTCTATTTATAGAGTGAGGCTGTGGGTAGGGGTCTAGGATGTGTACAGTTGCTGATGGGCCTGGGCTGACGTGATCTGGCCTGGTACGTCTTGGTTCGGCATTGCTTGGTTCGGAGGTGGTTGGAGTGTAGAGTGGACCGGTTGTAGGTGATTCGGTGCTATGTGGTAGTACCTTGGTCCGGTAGGAGCTTGAGAAGTGCAATTTGGACCGGTAGTTGCTTGGTCCGGTGGTGGGATGGTGAGATGGTTCAGCGAAGCATGGAGGTGAGTTGGTTCGGCGAAGCATGGAGGTGAGCTGGTTCGGCGAAGCATGGAGGTGAGCTGGTTCGGCGAAGCATGGAGGTGAGCTGGTTCGGCGAAGCATGCACGTGAGCTGGTTCGGCGAAGCATGGAGGTGAGCTGGTTCGGCGAAGCATGGAGGTGAGCTGGTTCGGCGAAGCATGGACGTGAGCTGGTTCGGCGAAGCAGTGGTTCGGCCTACGTGGTTCGGTAATGGGATGGAAAGGCCTTGGTTTGGCGATGGGGGAGATGGTATTTGGTTCGGCAAGAACCGGATGAACTATATCCAACACTTGTCCCCCAAAGTGGGGTACGTGCTTGTAAGTGACGCACTTTGTTTTCCTGTAGCTGAGATAGCTTCATTCGGTCTTGGGTGTGCAGAACCGGTTGGTCCGGACGACTTGTTTTGTTTATAAATAGAGGCTTTAGGTTACTGTTATCCTTTATCGTTTTGAGATAGCCGAATCAACCTGATTACCGAACCAACCTGAGTACCGAACCAGGTATGTTTGGATGCCGAATGGGCCTATAAATTTGATACCGAATGGACCTTCGTATCTATCCTACCGAATGAACCTTCGCACCTGACCTGCCGAATGAACCTTCGTATCTACCTGCCGAACGAACCTTTGGTTGTGAATGCCGAATGGACTTGATAGACCTCTTGATTTTTTATATTGCTAGCGAGATTTCAGACTGCACACACTTGCTCTTTTACTTCCTCTATTTTAACGACGTTCTTCTTTGTGTTTGTAGATAAATGTCTTGAAAAGCAGAAACTCGATCGGATAAAAAGAAGTCCCAGGGCGAAGGAGGACCTTCCGTAATGCCCCCTGCTCAGCCAGGACCGGAACGTCATGGATCTACCCTGAGATCACTAGTGGACGGGTACAGACCTCAGGAGCTCCTGAACTCCCCACCTGATTGCTTTCCCAACTCCCTTAAGGAAGAGCAACTTGATGTCATCTCCCGTTCTTTCGGAATTGATAGGGCGCGAATGCTGTTGCCAGGGAGAGAAGTTATGCCATACGACCCTCCTGAAGGGTACTTTGCCTATAGCAGATACCACTGCATGTGTGGTGCCATTCCTCCTCTTAACGCTTGGGTGGCCAGCTTCCTCATATATCTAAAGGTGGCCCCATTCCAGCTTCAACCCAACTCCTATGCTATACTGGTGAGCCTCTTCGTCATTTTCCAGAGGAAGTATGGTCGTGCTCCTTCCAACCGGGAGATCCGGTACTTATATAATCTGAGGGGTTATAAGAAGGGGTCCCCATACATCAGCTTGGAGTCAGATGTAACCTTCAAGCCGGCTTGGATCTGTATTCCAAATTCAGCATGTTCAAGAAGGAGTGGTTCTTCGTCAGGGACGACTCTGTTTCTATTCGGCATTTTACTTCTGGATGTAAGTCGATGCTTTATTTATAATTTCCATTCTGGCTGCGATGCTCCTTCTCATACATTTTCATTTTTGCTAGCGACAGGTGGCTTTGCAGTTGTGGAGACTGATCGCCTGGTTCAGACGGCGGCTAAGATAGAAGCTATTCTTGGGAGATATGGGTCATCTGCCTACCTGATCAGAAACGCGACCCTTCTGGGGTATAACTTAATCCTTCCACAGCAGTCAGTAGTCAAGCAGAGGGAAACGGCGGAGGAGAGGGCGGCTGCTCAGGCTAAGGGAGGTGTCACGGTAGAGAGTAGCAAGAGGAAACCTTTCACAAAACCTCCAGCCGTCGGAGGTAAGAAACTTAAGAAGTCGGACGGTCCTTCCCCCAGCAATTGTCCACTTACCTAGGGGGAGGAAGATGTGGAGGAGGAGAGAGGTGAGGGTGGAGATGACCGGGAAGGTGGCGACGGTGGTGATGGCATCGGGGCCTTGCCTCCTGGGCAAGCAGGCGAGATTCAGGAGTGGACGGATGATGCATTCCACCAAGCTTTCAAGGGGCTGGATGGGGAACCGGCTCTGATAAAGAAATCTGGGAAAGCTGATAAGGCTGGGATTGGTGCAAGCAAGCCTCTTCAGATTATTCCAGCCAAGGTGGCTCCGACGACTCAAGGTGAACTTTTGACTCCTGCAGGCTCCATTTATGATAGGGACTTAGGAATTTTTTATGATCCGCTCCCGTCCTGGAATGAAATCCAGGACTTATTGCAGTATCCTACTCCTCCCCAGGGTTTGTATAACAAATGTGTTTCCTTTCCTCTTTTAACTTTTAATTTGCCGTGTCTCTCGAATTATGGATCAATGTAAGCTTGTGACATTTTTTCTTCATATCAGGAGCAGGTAAAACGGGCAAGGCCTCAGATCTTCGGCACAGGCTTGAACAGTACAAGCTTTCCAAAGCTTCCGCCAAACCGAAGCCTTCGGCCCACCGTTCCGGGGATGTAGTCGGCTACCGTCCTCTTCTCGGGGTTATTGACGAGGGCATTCAAAAGAGAAAGAGTGGCCATCCTTTATCCAAATCTTCACTTGGTCCTCAGCCTCCAGTCCAGCCTCTTCATGATATCACGGAGGAGGATACTGAGTTCGTACTTTCTCCGCACCTGTCTGAAAATCCTACCGTCACTCAGATTGATCGTCCTGACTTGGCTCGGAATCCATTTGCGGGTCATCCCGACCTGGATCCAAGTTCCCATGATATTACTTTTGACGAGGATACCAGTGAGCACCTTCTTCCCCGCAATCCCATGGTACGGGTACTTGATGAGGCTAAGTCCCTAGATCTCGATTTACTTACCACTCGGATAGTTACCATGGGAGACGAGGCGAAGGCTAATATTGACCGGGTGGCGGAGGAGACTAGGAAGCTGATGGGGCATCATGCCCGGCTGGTTAAGGCTGGAGAGGAGATTGGGAGTGCCAATATCCGACTATGATTGATGGTTTCAGACCAGGACAAATAGCTTGCTGATCAAGCTATTTAGATTTCCCAGCATGAGGCTGCCTCCGGGCGGTTGAGGAAGGCTATGGAGGAGGCTAGTAAGGCAGAACTACGGAAGATGGAGGCTGTCTGCAAGGAGCAGATAAATATGGCCATCTCGACAGTGGATGAGGTTCGGAGGGCGGATCTTGAGCGGGTAGAGGAGATGTCGAGGAAGCTTGAAGCCGCAGAGCTTGCTCAGGTTAGGCTGAAGGAGGAGATGGAGGCGATGCGGAGGTCCCTTCAGGCTGACTGCTCGAGATACCGATTGGAGAGAGATGCCGCCGTTGAAAGGTTTTCGGCTTCCGAGGCCCGGATAAGGGAGTTTGAGGAGAATGAGGGGATGATGGACGAAATGCTCCAAGACATATACTTCCGAACCTGGAAGCAGGGCAACCTATCCTGGATGGATGATTATCCTAGGGTCATGGCCAAGATCTATCTTCGGGCTCTGGAGGAGGCTAAGGCTAACGCGGTTAAGATGGTGGTGTGGCTTTCAGCATGGATGTGGTCACTGCCCAGTTTGTCAAGGAGGAGAAGGTGGCGGTGAAGGAGGGTATGCGGTTGCTTGGTGCTGAGGAGGCAGGTGTGCAAGTAGAGGATGACGACCAGGATAGTCAAGGAGCAGGTGCTGGTAAGTCTTCCTTTTTTAGTCTCTCCATTAACTTAGTTGCTTATCACTAATGGATCCTTTCTTTGACTGGACAGGTGGTCAACAGGACAAGGATAAAACTCCAATGCAGCCGACCCCTTGATTAGACCTGGAAAAACTCTCTTTGTGGACTTGACAGGGTTGTATATGTTAGTCTTAAAACAGTAGAGTAACTTTTAAGTTGTAATTCTTGCTACTTGTAATAATCAACATTATTCTTGACGTGTAATTTTTTAACTTAAGCTGATTCTGTCGTCTTTTGAATGTTTTTGTTATTTTGACATGTTGTATGAGAAATGTAGCTATGCATATTCTTGTAATCAAATTGTGTGTGATGTCAGGTTCTTGTTTAAAACATAATTTTTTAATTTGCAATGTTAACGTGAGGCGTGAATGAATTATAGTCATGTATTTACATATGAAAGGAGGAAATACTGCCCTTTATATTTTGCTTGTAGAGGGCAGCTTTGAATATCCTGCGTGACTGAGTAAAGGATGCGGTTTGGTATCTTGTCGTGAGCATCTGCTTCCATTAGTAAATGTTTCCTGTCCTGTGTCCTGTACTTCAGGGATTGTTACGGAGGATAGGGGAAAAGTTGCTTAAGTAAAATTGAAATATGTGAAAAAGTAAAACTTCCAATCACGGAAGGCCTTCGATGTGCTTAAGTTCGTGGCAAATGGGTTTTGTAGTCACTTTCCCTAGCTGTGGGTCTTGGAGACATTTGTCACCCATCTTACGCCTCCGCGGGGAGTTAATTCTTTTTTACCATAGCCGTACTTAAGACACATCGGAGCCGAGATCGCGCACAGTAACTACTCGGGCCATTATGGCCCGTAATCGTGGGTATTATTCGATTTACTGTGGCCAGCTAGCGTGGGTGCCGATCGTCAACTGTGAACTGCCCCTGGCTGGCCACACCTTATGTTGGGGCTTATAGTCGGTTCACAGTTGCCGGCGAGCCGAACGCCGTAATGAGCTGCCTCGGCTATAGTCGGCCTTCTCGGTGGCTTATAATCGGCTCATTACAGTTGGCTTTAAGGGCCGTCGCGAGCAATGAGTTAACCCGCAGCAGAGGGATGCCGGAGCAAAAGTGTCTCATTGGCGAGGGCATAGATTCGCGTAGTACCTGTTAGGTCTTGTCCAGGTGAAGTTGCGTTGTGGAGTGCTTTGAATAGAAATGCTATATGCTCAGGATTTTGTTCAAAAGAAAAGGATAAAGTTAACAAGCAGCCAAGATACAAAGGAACAAGTTAAAAAAGAGACAAGGTTTTTTAAAGTGGTTCAGCACGAAAAGGCCTACGTCCACTGATTCTCTTTGTTAATTCACTTCATATGGGCAATACAAGTTAAGAAAAGTATCGACGGAGGTGTTGGATGTTCCATGCCCTCTGGAACACCTCTCCGTCCACTGTTGACAAAATATAGGCTCCGTTGTGGAGATCTTTATGAATTACATATGGTCCATCCCAGATTGGGTCTAGTGCTCCGGGGCGAGGGAAGATTCGCTTGAGGACAAGATCCCCTTCTTGTAAGGTACGATGCTTGACTTTGGAGTTGTATTGTGCTGCTACTTTTTGCTTGTGGGCTGCTGTTTTGAGGACTGCATCGTTTCTTCTCTCCTCGATGAGATCCAAAGACATGTGAAGGAGTTCTTCGTTCTCTTCTGGGTTATAGTGGATCCTACGGTGGGAAGGCACAATAGTTTCAACTGGGAGCATAGCCTCCGATCCGTATGCCAAAGAGAAAGGAGTGTGCCCCGTTGATGTTCTGAAAGATGTGCGATAGGCCCATAGTGCTGTAGGGAGTTCATCCACCCAAGCGCCCTTTGACTTTTCGAGCTTCTTTTTTATTAGAGTTTTCAGAATTTTGTTGACGGCTTCGACTTGTCCGTTTGCTTGGGGGTATGCTACGGATGAGAAGCTCTTGTGAATTCCGTGCTTTTGGCACCAGTTGGCGAATTCCTCGCTGTCAAACTGAAGTCCATTGTCTGATATGATTTTGAGTGGGACTCCGTACCTGCACATAACATTTTTTATCAAGAAGTTAATAACTTTTGCTGAAGATACTTTATTCAGAGGTTCCGCTTCCACCCATTTGGTGAAATAGTCGACTGCCACTATAGCATATTTGGCCCCGCCTCGGCCCATTGGTAGCTCGCCGATTAAGTCAATTCCCCATATCGCGAAGGCCCAAGGGCTGGTCATTTGAGTAATCTCAGTTGTTGGTAGCCGCGGAATCTTAGCAAACTTCTGGCATCTGTCACACTTTTTGACGAAATCTAAGGCGTCCTTGCTTAAGGTGGGCCAAAAATATCCATATCGGAGTATCTTTTTTGCTAAAGTTTGCCCTCCGGTGTGATCTCTGCAGCTTCCCTGATGGATGTTGGATAAGATTTCCTTGGCTTCCCTCCCAGCGACACACCTTAATAACGGGTTAGAGAATCCGCGTCGATAGAGGATGTCTTCTTGTATTGTGTAGCGGGATGCTTTCCACAAGATTTTCTTGACTTCGTTACGCCCGTTGGGTAGCGTGCCGCTTTGTAGGTAGTCTCGGATGGGGGTCATCCAAGTTACTTCCTCGGTTGCAGCTATCAGATTCACTTGCTCAAAACTCGGGGTCAGTTGCTTTGAGATGGTTACTGCCCCGAAGATGGCAACGTCTCTTACACTTGCTTGCTTTGCCAACTCGTCGGCCTCTTGGTTATCTTCCCGAGGGATGTGTTTGACTAAGTAGCAGTCCAATCGGCTGAGAAGTAACTTGGTCTTCTTTAAATATGCTATGAGTCGTTCTTCTCGAGCTTGGAATTCTCCTAGTATTTGATTAACAATAAGTTGAGAATCGCTGTGAAGACATAAAGAATTGGCTCCGATTTCTATGGCCAGTTCTAGTCCGGCTATTACTGCTTCATATTCTACATCGTTGTTGGTGGCAGCGAATTCCAACCTTATAGCATAGTGCAGTTTGTTCCCCCTGGGAGTGATTATTACCACACCTGCCCCCGAGCCTTGTTCGTTCGATGCACCATCCACAAAGAGATTCCACTTGATATCTTCTGCTATTTCCAATTGCTCCTTATCTTCGTTGGTAGTGAATTCTACAATGAAGTCGGCCATAGCATGTCCCTTGATGGCGGTGCGAGGGTGATAGGTGATATCATACTGACTTAGTTCAATGCACCATTTAAGTAGTTGCCCAAAAGTGTCGGGCCGATGGAGTACCTGCCTCAGTGGTTGATCGGTCAGAACTTTGATGGAATGGGACTGGAAGTAGTGACGCAGTTTCCGTGACGTGATTAGTAAATAGTATGCTAGCTTCTCAAGTTTAGGATATCTGACTTCTGCCCCCGTAAACCTTTTGCTGACGAAGTAAACTGGCCGCTGCGTGTGTTTGTCTTCCCTTACCAAGGCAGCGCTTAGGGCGTGAGATGACACAGCAAGGTATAGGTATAATTCTTCGCCTTCGCTTGGAGTCGAGAGTACCGGTGGTTTCTGGAGGTGTTCGATTAGGTTAAGGAAAGCGGTTAAGCATTCGTCAGTCCATTCGAACTTTCCTTTGTCTTTCTTTAGAGCTTCGAAAAAGGGGACGCACTTGTCCGTTGCCTTGGAGATGAATCGGCTTAGGGCGGCCACTTTTCCATTCAAACTTTGCATTTCCTTCCGAGTGGAAGGTATCTTGATATCCCTTAACGCTCGGACTTGTTCAGGGTTTGCTTCTATCCCTCTGGTGTGAACGATGAATCCTAAGAACTTCCCTGATGACACTCCGAAGGAGCATTTTAGTGGATTCAACTTCATTCCATATTGTCGAAGTACTTGAAACATCTTGCTTAGGTGGCTTACGTGATCTTTGGCTTTCCTTGACTTTACCAGCATGTCATCCACATATACTTCCATAGTTTGTCCTATTAGCCCTGCAAACATCTTGTTGACGAGGCGCTGGTAGGTGGCTCCTGCATTTTTAAGTCCGAAAGGCATTACCTTATAGCAGTATAAACCCCGGTCGGTGATGAAACTAGTGTGGTCTTGGTCGGGAGCATGCATAGGAATTTGGTTATATCCTGAGTATGCGTCCATAAAAGATAGGAGCTCGTGCCCGGCTGTGCTGTCTACAAGTTGGTCGATTCTGGGAAGTGGGAAGCAATCCTTTGGGCAGGCGTCGTTTAGGTTGGAAAAGTCAATGCAGGTTCGCCACTTCCCATTAGCCTTTTTTACCAGCACTGGGTTGGCGATCCATTCCGGGTAGATAGCTTCTCGTATGAAGTCATTGGCGAGTAGATTCTTTACTTTTTCATCGAGGGCTGCCGATCGCTCTGCCCCCATACTTCTCTTTCTTTGTTTTATAGGCTCCTTGGTAGGATCAATGTTTAATACGTGGCATGCTATGTCGGGGGAGATTCCGGTCATGTCAGCGTGTGACCAAGCGAATACATCCAAGTTGTGGCGGAGAAAATCGATGAGTTGTTCCTTCAATTCGGCTTTTAGTTGGGACCCAATCTTCAATAGTCTACTTGAGTCGTGCTTGTCTACAGATATAAACTCCATAGCCTCTGCAGGCTCGGCGGTGGCCTCCTCCTCTTTGTCCCTAGGGTCTAATTCATTGAAAGGGTCGCTGGTATATCAAAGAGGAGGGGCTTTCTTTAGTTGCTATGCTTCTAGACTTTTTGTGCAGAGGGCAATCTCTACACCCTTCCCTTTATCCTTCCTATGGTTGTTGCGAAGTTCAGTCACATAGCAGTCTCGAGCAACGTCCTGGTCTCCTTCCACTTCCCCTACTCCATTGTCTGTTGGAAATTTCATCTTTAGGCACCATGGGGCTAGGACAATTTGGAAGTCAGACAAGGCTGGTCTTCCTAAGAAGGCATTGTAGGCCGAATGGTTTTCTATTAGCACGAACGTCTGCTTCCGTACAATGGAGCGGGGATGGCTTCCAATCTCAACAAAGAGGTCCAGTTGCCCGAGGGGCATCTTAGCATCCCCAGTGAAACTGTGTAGTGGTTTATCGCAGGGAGATACATCCTTCATTGAAAGCTTCATTTTGTCGAATGCGTGTTTGAACAGGATGTTTACTGAGCTTCCAGTGTCTACCAGGATTCGGTAAACTTCGGCGGGACCAAGTTGGGCAGAGATGACCATGGGATCCATGTGAGGGTACTGCCTTCCTTCTAGGTCACGCTTACCGAATGTGATGTCATTACTTTCTTTCCGCTTCGGGTGGCGCTCTTCCATAACCGAATTGACATAGTCTTTATTGTCTCTAAGCGACTTTCCGTATCTTTCCATCTCTTTCCAGCTTCTGTCTGCGATGTGCGGCCCTCCTGAGATGGTATGGACCACTATCTTCTCTTGACTAGAGCTGCTAGCGTTGCGGTTTCCTCTGTCGGCCCCCGGTGAGGGTAGCCTTGGGTTTTCATTGGCAGGAGCTGGGGCCCTGTCTTGACTTTTTACATAACGTTCCAGTTTCTTCCTTCTGATGTGTTCCTCAATCAGATCTCGGAGATGATGGCATTCGTTGGTATCATGCCCGTGAGATTCATGGAAGCGGCAGAACTTTCCAGACTTCTGTGCGTTATCTGATTCCTTCTTGTATGGTGGGCGTTTGTATCTAACTTCGCCTTGGGTGGCAAGGAAGATATTTTCGACGGTCTCGTTCAAAGGAGTGTAAGTGTCGAATCTTGGTCCTGGCCGATATAGGCGCTTTTCTCCCTTCTTGCCCCCAGCATTGTCTCTGGAATCATTTCTTCGAACGTCCCTTGCCACAGCAGGAGCATTGCCATGGGTTATCTTATTTTGCTGTCCTGACTGACCCTCAACGGCAGCATCCTCAAGCCTCATGTATTTCCCGGCTTCATGGAAGAAGTCGGGTAAAGTAGCTGGTTTTTCTTTTGTCAACCTTCTAGCAAATTTAGTGTCCGGATGCACGCCACTATAGAGGGCCATTAGGATAAGCTTCTCATCGGCATCTTGGACTGCGGCTGCTGCGGCATTGAATCGGGTTAGGTATTGTTGTAGCTTCTCTCCAGGTTTCTGTTTGATGCTGGATAAGGAATAAGCGTCCTTAGGTTGCTCCACATGAATGCGGAACTGACTGATAAATTTTTCTTTCAACATTTCCCACGAGCTGATGGATCCCTGGGGTAGATTACAGAACCAGGAGGTAGCAAGATCTGCTAAGAAGAGCGGAAAGCATTTGCACAGTACTCCCTCTGTTGCCCCACTCATGAGCATATGTTGCGTGTACCTCTGTAAGTGTACAACGGGGTTGGAGGTTCCTTTGTAGGGTTCCATTGTTGGCATCTTCCATTCTCGAGGGGTGATAGCAATTTCAATATTGCAGGCGAAAGGGCTGGTTACCCTAGCGCCTATCCCTCGATCTCTTTGCTCCCGTTGGACACACTCTCTGAATAAGCATGCCATCCTTTCATCAGAATTTGGAGCAGATAGAAATGAGTTTGGTTCTGTTCTGTGGGATTGATCCCGTCCAGATGACCTGTAGGGGTGGTATTGTCTATCATTCCTCATATTTTCCAGTGGCTGCCTTTGATCTGCTGGGAGCATGCTAGGGTCAGCTACAGTTGGCCCTTGCCTTGATCTTCCCCTGCCGGGTTCTGATCTAAGCACTTCCTCGGGTCCAACTTCGGGCTGGACCCTAGCTCGGCCCCGTTCACTGGCGTTTCCGTGGTTAGGCAGTATGACAGGCTTAGCTACAGTTGACCTCCATCCGGTACCTCCCCCGTTGGGTTCGGTACCAAATGTTTCCTCAGGCCTAACTTCGGGCTGTGCTCGGTCTCGGCTCCTACCATGGCTACTTCTGCCGTTAGCTCCTTCAAAGAAGGAAGATCTTTGTTGTCTCTGAGATCCTCCAGACTAGGACTCGCCCCATGATTCAGTGTTGCGGTTGGATTCTTCAGCGTCCCTTAAGCGTGACATGAGATGGTCCACCAAGGCTTCCTGCTGGGACGTGAAGCGGTTAGTTACTTCAACCACAACTCTGTCCAAATCTGCCCTAGTAATTGCTGCAGGCTGTTCTGTGGTAGGAGTGGTTGGGTTAGCCTGTCCTTCATTTGTTACTGCTGCCGGAGGAGGACGATTTACTTGATTTGTGACAACTGGATCTGGAAGACTGCTGGATGCGATGTTTTTTCCTTTGTTAACATCTTTTCTCTGTTTGGGAGGAATGTTTTCCAAGTAGCGAACGATGCTGTTAGGAAAACTGTTAAGTGGATGAAGCTGAAGCTTCGAGCTTCTAGCCCTTTCTCAGTGAAAGCACCAAAAATGTTTGCACAAAAAATGGACAAAAACCTCAAAGTCGTATGATTTAGTAGATCTTATGTTGTTCTTAGTGATTTTGGAGATTTATGCAAATATATGAAAAGCAGGGGCTAAACTGTAAAAAAGACACGCAGATTTATAGTGGTTCAGCCAGAATGTGCCTACGTCCACTTTATATGTTATTTCTCTTCTCTCGTTTTGATTACAAGTACAATGCTTTGATACAAGTAAAAGAAAGTTGTTTGAAAGTTCTCTCCGTGGTTGAGCTCTCCAACTTGTCGCCATTGTTGTACCCCTGCCCCTCTATTTATAGAGTGAGGCTGGGGGTAGGGGTCTAGGTGTGTACAGTTGCTGATGGGCCTGGGCTGACGTGATCTGGCCTGGTACGTCTTGGTTCGACATTGCTTGGTTCGGAGGTGGTTGGAGTGTAGAGTGGATCGGTTGTAGGTGATTCGGTGCTATGTGGTAGTACCTTGGTCCGGTTTGGGGTTGGTCCGGTAGGAGCTTGAGAAGTGCAGTTTGGACCGGTAGTTGCTTGGTCCGGCGGTGGGATGGTGAGATGGTTCGGCGAAGCATGGAGGTGAGCTGGTTCGGCGAAGCATGGAGGTGAGCTGGTTCGGCGAAGCATGGAGGTGAGCTGGTTCGGCGAAGCATGGACGTGAGCTGGTTCGGCGAAGCATGGAGTTGAGCTGGTTCGGCGAAGCATGGACGTGAGCTGGTTCGGTGAAGCAGTGGTCCGGCCTACGTGGTTCGGTAATGGGATGGAAAGGCCTTGGTTTGGCGATGGGGGAGATGGTATTTGGTTCAGCAAGAACCGGATGAACTATATCCAACAGTTTCAATAACATAAGCTTCCACTATTAAATCTACCATTTTATTTATTCTTTGTTTACAATCATAACCAATTTGGTTTACAATCAAATTCAATTCATTATTTACATTCAATACAAGTTAACATCCATATTAAATTTACAAATAAGTTATTTCAGAATTCAGTTTTGTATTTTAACTTGTAATTCACATTTAACAACACAAAATTTTATTTCCTTCGGATTTTTATCCAAAAAATTTATTTTAATTCATATTTTTAAAATGTTAAAAATACGGGTCGTTACACCAAAAGTCATGACTAACCACTCAAGGAATCCATCAAGTGTCCTAAATGCGGTCTTATTAATGTTATCATCAGTGGCCTTAAGCTGATGAAATCCAGTGGCTAAATCAAGCTGGGAGAATATTAAAGAGCCAACTAATTGGTTGAAAAGATCATATATCCTAGAGAGTGGATAATGGTTCTTCTTTGTGAGCTTATTCAATTCTCTATAGTCAATGCAAAGTCAAAGAGAACCACCTGCTTTGGTAGCAAAGACGACTGGCGCTCCCTATTTCGATATGTTTCTTCTTATGAAACCTTTCTCAAAAGCTCATGGATCTGCTTGCTCAATCCCTTCTTTTCCCTAGGCACCATATGCCCTACGGGTAATGCTATAAGCTAGCAAAATAAATCCTGAAGTCAATATCTCTCTTGAGGGATAGTCCCCTAACCTCCTTAAAGACATTTGGAAAATCTCTGACGACAGGAACCGAATCTAACTTCGATGATGATGAATCGAGGGAATAAAAGAAGCTCAACAAAACTGACCCTTGTGGGTCGCAAGAAATCTCGAGAGTCCTACTGATGCATGTCTCTAATATAACGGCTCTCCTCTCGCAGTCTAATATGGCTCCATATGTGGATAGCCAATCCATTCCCAAAATCATCCCATACCCCGAAAATCCCAAAATATAGGCGTCATAGTCAAATTCTACACCTAGGATATAAATTTTCAAACCCCAACAAATCATAGACAAGAGTGTCGATCCTCCCATGGGATTTGAAACAACAATGGAGTCTACTACTAAAGAGATGTCCAAGGGCAAACAATCTACCAAAGAACTAGGGATGAAAGAGTGTGATGCTCTAGGATCAAAAAGAGTCTGAATGGGAAAATCAGAAATAGAAACCAAATTTTCCTACCTCGATCTGGTCCGCTCCTGAAAGGTGTTGCATCCAAAGCCTGAATCTGCGTTGCAAGTGCATTTGCTCCTTGCCCCATCTTTTGAGGACAAAACATACTATAGTGACCAAGCTGTCCACAATTGAAACACCTTCCCTTCATTCCTGCCTTCTTACAATCTTTTACGTAATGACCATTCATTTTACAGCGCTTACATTTCCTATTTTTCTTGATTCGCTTCTGAGGTCCCCTTTCTTTCCTCTTATCCTTCTTGTCCTTCCACAACTGTTTCTTAGAGCTCGTAGGAACCTCCTTAAGTTCTCCCTTCAGCTCCCAATAAGTAGGTTGAATTCGCTGTCGGTCCTCCAAGCTTAACCGCCTAAACTTTCTTTCCATATCTTCCAAACTTGCTTGTGTCTCCTTGAAATCCTTTATGCCAGAAAATGTTTCGCCCCCTATGCTAGAGAAGTTCTTGCATAGCTTAGAAAAATTGGCTGGTGTAGGTGGATTAAAGGTATATCCACCTATCGGCGTTGTATTGGGTGCTTGCCCTTGTACCTCTGGTACCGTAGCTCTATGGAACTAGTCAGCCATACTATGCAAAGAAAAGGAAACTTAGGCTCGAAAGAAGGTTGAACTGGACTTTGTGGGGATTTAAAAAAAATCTTTTATACTTAAAAACTATTTCTAAGAGTCTTTTTCTGAAAAATACGTTTAAAAAAAGTTATTTTGGAAAATACTTTACTTTTGAAATAAATTCTTAGGAATCCTGTAACTTTAGGCTCTGATACCAAGTGAAACACCCCACACCCCTTAATATACCCAAAAGGACACATTAAAAGGCATGGTGCGTTGTAGGTATAACTGAAACTAACAGAAACTAAGATTCACAAGACAAAAATAGGTAAAGACAGCAGAAACTAAAATAATAACTTATTTAAAATCAAACTTTCATAATTGCTTCATAAATAAGTCAAATACCAAATACAACATCCAAAACCCATCATGTCTTATGAAATAAAAATTCATAGTCTCAAAATAAGAGTACATAATATCCCTCAAAATAAGCCAATACACAGAAAGAACTAAAGCTGAAATAAAAGAAATACATAGTAGAGAACTCCTCCAAGAAAATTTCAAGCAAAAGCAATCTACTGAATTCTTCCTTGATTTCCTATGGGGGAGGGAAGGGAAGATAGAGGAGTGGGTCAGCCTTAAAGTCTGGTACTCCATAGACCTTACTGTGGACCAGCCGCTATATAACTCCCTACGCAGCAGCCAATGGTATCTACGAAAGATGCACAGAGCAACTACTGTGGATCCAAACGACATATATAGCTCCCTACACAGAAGGCAATGGTGTCTACTAAAGACACCCATACTAAGTGCTTGGAACTCATAGCTATTACTGAGCACCCGAATGGAAGTCGCACGTGTAACTGCCACCATGCCTATGCTACCTTTTGCTCCACCTATTGGGTCTTCTTATTACCCCCAACGTCCAGCATAACATGCCCCTCATCTCACTTCAGGCTAATTCGAGATCACCGTGTGTCCATTGAAAAATAGGGGAAATGTTGTTGGTACTGGGCCTTCATCCAAACAATATCTAGTTGCGCCTCTTATCCAAATCCTCGTGATTTGGACTTCTATTTGACTAATTACTACCATTCTTAGCATAAGCGTGCCCTAGGGAATGTTATTTGGTACAGGTCCTACTTTTATCTTAGCTTATTAACTTGGATAAATTATTCAAATAAGCCTTTATTATCATTTTTACTTTCTACTCTTATTAATTTATCCCAAGCCTTAAAATAAGCCCCATTATGTTCTTTTTCTTATTATAACCTACGTTATAATCATGCTTATTACTTAACCCAAGGTCTAAGTATGAAAATAAGCTTCTTTCATCTTTTACTCTATTGAGGTATAATTCTAAGTTATAACTATGCCAATTATCTTTAATTAGTCCAATTCTAATTAAAATTAGGCGTAATTTCAGTCCTATTCCATTATTTATTACAGTCCAATTCCATTATTTATTACAGTCTTTATAATTTACATCTTATTATCTTTATTCAATATTCTTACTTATAAAATCAATATTCGCGTTTAATTTATTCTAATTCGTACGCATAGAAAAGGGGGATGAAGAGAATAGATGCTTGCGTAAAATCCAAAACTTCAAAAAAGATGTAAACTAGAAATAAATAAAAGTAAATAAACTTGAATACTGTAAATAGACTGTAAATCAATAAAAAGCTATGCTTAACAGTAATAAATTATAATTAACTGAAATAATACTAAAATTACTGAAAATAATAGCTGAAAGGAAATAGACTGAAAATAATTCTAAAAACTATAAATAACTACTAAAAAGGCTATTCCAAAAATCGTAGTAAAACTACAACTATTGGAAACCCTATTATTTCAAATTACTTAAAGAAATCTTAAAATAATTACAATCACTCACCTCCGGTCCTAAGCTTTTCCTTTGGTCTTCCCGGATCCACTTGGAGTTGTAAAATAGTTTAATTTATAACGATTTTCTCCTTTTGAAAAATTATTCCATTTAGGTTTCTTCCTAGAAAGGTGAACCCAATTGGAGAAAACCTAGAATGAGAAAACGTGTTAGGTATAGGGGTCTATTTATAGGTGTAAAATCGGACCGTTGGATTTGGTTATTGAATAGGATGCGACCACGTCATAGGCTGAATAGGGGCCATCGGATGCAGAAACGGAGGGAACATAACGAAATAAAGGATGTAAATGACTTTTTCGGTGATCGCTAATTCGTTCGAATGAATTAACATCCATTCGCCTTCTAAAATGCAAGGCGGGTCGACCGCCCCTTGCCCAGGTCGACCGACTGGTCGACTTGACCATATTTTTTTTCTTTTTATTTCTGCTTATTTTGTTTATTTTATAACTTGGTCATATTAGCTAGGTTTCTGACATTCTATATATGAAAATTGACCAGAAAATTACCATGGACACAATGGTGCAACTTCCGTGGCTTAATTCTGATAATTTCACAAAGTTATTTTATTATTTAATTAATTAACAAATTAATTATTATGGGTTAAATTTCGGGTTGTTACATCAACCTTGGTTCTTTAGAAAATAATTTGACAAAGATAAGAGCAGAGTTAACCTCCTAACCGTTTGTGGACAGATTCCTTATCATTTATCCTAGAAGAACGAAATGAGATTATACGCATAGTACAACATCATCGGTATGACTGTGCCATATAACTCACGTGTTTCTATTAGATATTTCCATATTTACGATTATGTCCAGATTCGATAGTCGGTTATTTAACTATCAAATAAACAATCATTCAACATTGATATTATTCCATATGGGATCCACTAAGTCTTTATTAATTAATCTTTAATTAATTAAAATCACTTTATAAACATTCAATCTAAAGATCTTTTTAGAACACTATTTTCAAACCCCATACATCCCTTTTGTACTTGGAAAACATTTATACTTATCTTAGGGGTATAAGTATATTATCAAAACATTAGGAAAATTCCTCCTTCTAAATTCCTTTTTGAAAACATTACTTCCTATAAATCAATCCACTTATCATTTATAAAAAGTTCCCTTTTAAAAGCTCACTTCACATTTTAAGACCTTTATATTTTTCCAAAATCAATTTATAAAACACTTTTATAAGTCTACAAGTCAATTTACAAACCTCTAAATCATTTATAAAACATTTCATATTTAAAACTCCTTTGATAAATCTTCTTTATGAAAAATCCTTTACAAAATATCCTTTGCAAGTCATCCTTTTAATCAATTTACATAAACCTTTTTACTTAGTAAAACCCATTTTTATAAACAAGTTATTATTTATAAACACCTTTATAAAATAATAATATAACTTGAAAAATCATTTATGAACCTTAAAACCCAAAATTGATTAAAGAATTGATGTTAATTCAACACCATACTTTATAATTTCAAAAAGATCTTAGCAATCCCAATGGTAGTAATTTAAGTTACCATTTAACATCAATTTCACTTCGAAGTCACTTAACCATTTTTTTACATAAGTCAACATATATGCAAATGCAATTCGTATCCAAATCAAGGAATAACATGTTAATACAAACTACATGGCATTTACATATACAAATAACATAATAACAGGAAGGTGATTTATCCTGCTAAATAGATGTCCAAATAATAAAATAATTGACTTATAACAGAATGAGGATTTATTCTGCTAACATATATATCCATACAATCAAACAACCAACCTATAGAAGAATGGGGATTTATTCTGCTACCAAATGTCCACACAATCAAACAAACACATCATAACTCATTCACAGGCATTTGTCTACTTAATAGTACCAACATTTGAATTCTTTGAGTTCAAATCATCTCTGAAAAAGAAGTACCTTTAAAAAAATTCAATTCGTGGAGAAAAAGGATTTAAAACTGAAAACACCCTTTAAAATGATTAATTACAAGATAAACTCTTATTAAATCATAGTTAATCTTTATTAAATTTAAACTTAATTTAAATATAAATTAATAATTAATCAAACCTTTAATAAGTAATTTACTTGTATATAAAACCATGAATTAATCCTTTATTAATTATTAAATACAATTTAAACCATTATTAATAATTAATATTAATTAATCTCATTTAGTTAATAAAATAACCTTTAATTAAGACTTAATTAATAAATTAAACCTTAAATAAGTAATTTATTTTAAATTTAAGCCTTAATTAGTAAATAATTAAAAATAATTTAACACTTGATCAATTTAATAAAAAAATAATTAACCCTATATTTAATTAATAATTTATTAAAATTAATCTTATCTTTAGAGGATAATTAAGTAGAAACTAAACCTCGTTAATTAAGTTAAATAAACCTTGTTTAATACTTAATTAATTATTAATTATCAAAAATTAATTAATTAATTAATAATTTATTATTGAAAACTTAATTAACTATCTAAAACATCATTATCAAGTTTATAAAACATTTTCAAAA
The DNA here is from genome assembly GCA_030737815.1 of Allium fistulosum. Classification (NCBI taxonomy): domain Eukaryota; kingdom Viridiplantae; phylum Streptophyta; class Magnoliopsida; order Asparagales; family Amaryllidaceae; genus Allium; species Allium fistulosum. The sequence continues at coordinate 673,109,905 of CM060905.1, forward strand.
CTCTTTTAAGTACAAAAAACAAAATTTTCAAAAATTTGATTTTTTTTTTATCGAAACTTTATCCATTGCGACTATCGATACGGATGCAGTAACATGAGTTTGTTTTTCCAAGTTACTAACTTTCCAATTCTTCACTTTTTTTTTATTTTAAGCCATAAGGAAAAGTTAAGAGACTAAAACAAAGTTCAACTTTAAAGTTTTAAAAACTTAAACACTTTAAAACCATTTCCTTCAAAAGAATCCAAATCACCTTTTAACATCTCAATGTTAACTTATAAACATACCACATTACAACCAAGTTCACATTCATATCATATCCAAACTTACCACCAACGTCAAATCCAAAGTTTGTAAACTATATCATAACCAAAATTTACAAATTTACAACAATACTAAGGGAGATTTCATTTCAAGTCCACTTTTTCCATCTCGAATCATCCATATGCACAAATACCAAACATATAACAACTCAAACATATCTCACACACATCATAAAGCAATTTATGCAACATATATTCAGTTAAAAACTTTGAAATTTAAAACTAACATTTACTCAACGAAAGCTTGGAAATCACAAAATCTATTGGAAAATAGGTCATCTTCTCACTGGTTTTTTATCATGTTACCCTTGAAATTTGAACAAGTCATAAATAGAGAAGTTTTATAAAATTCTTTTCTCTTTAATTTGAGAAAAGTTATCACTAAATTTGGATAAGTTTTGAGTGAGATATGGTCAAAAGAAGGAGAGGTATTTTCAGCCAAGATAATTTGGGTCCAAAAATAAATCAAAAAGAAATGAAATTTTGATCTAAAAATATTCAAAACAAGGAAAAGTAAATCAAACAAAAGTTGGAGCCACTAGAATTATATATGGTTTGAAAAAAAGAAAATCTTAGTTTGGAGAGGTACGGAGGAGGTTATGGCCGAATGAAATGGGAGGAAAATGGAGAGGAAAGAGTTTTAAAATAAATTTGAATATCTAAAAAAAATTGAAAATTTTGATTTTTTAAAATCTTAAAAACTAACATAAGAAGCCATTAAAAGTTTCATAAAGCTAAGAAGAAGGTAGATATGTCATGAAAAATTGAAAAGCTAAAATGGGAATGGAAAATGAATGAAAATGGAAAAAGGAGAAAAAGCTTTTATATAAAATGGTATAAACGAATTACTAAAATACCCCTATGAACATTACCCTCCATTCAAGCCTTGCCACCTCGTAATCATGTCTCCTCCATCCTTGAAAATCACAAAAATCTTGTCCCTCCTTTAATGCTATGAGCCAACATGCATTTATGTGCATGTGTACCATTTTTAGACATGTTTAAACATGTCTCCCTATGATGTGACACTTATTTTTTTTACTCAATTTTATTTTATTTTTAAACCTTATACACCTAATATAACTACATATATACATATATTAATACAAACATATATACCCAAACTTATATATTTATATTTGTCTTATTTATGTAACAGAGTTTACAACATTTACGATAACTTTTAGCTGACAAAAGTCGAAAATTTGAAAAATGAATTCCGGTCACATTTTCGATTTCACTTCAAACTATAAATTTTTGTAAACAAATTTTGAAAACTATTTCTACATCATTATTTATCATTTAAAAGAGTTTTATTTTCATTATAAAACCTATATATTGAATATTTAAAATTAGTTAAATATTCGCAAATCAAAGCAGTGAAATTCCGGGTCGTTACACAAACAAAACAAGAATCCTCAAATGGATTCTCACATCTCAAACTGATCTTGAAACCACAAATGAATTCCAGCATCTTGAACCATTCCACTTCCAAGATATAGAACATCTATCTTGAAGTGGTTTTCAATAAGTAAAACACTTATCGATCCTGGTCTCATCAAGACTGAATTTACGAATTTGGTCGTATTCAACAATAATGAGAATGATCGCATATGGAACCAAGTTTCATATACTTATCATGTTTCTGATACTTTAATCTCACACTATCCCTAGATCAAGAGTACATCCGGTAGATTAGAGCTCTAATGCTCATATCCCTACTCGTATAGCAGTCTAAACTCCCATAGATAAACAAACCAACTTCATTGACTTTTAGTGCTAAGTATGTGACTAAATGTTTTCCATAAACGAGTAAATATACAAAGCACGATCAAGTCATACAAAGCATGATTAAGTCACATAAGTGACTTTTATTCCCCTTTTTGTATAATTAATCTGTTACTAATTAGAACCGCTTTTATTAGTAAAACTTATTTTGTCTAATGAAATATCATTTATCAATTTCTACTATTCATTTGTACTTTTTTCAATACTTTAAAAAGTATTCATACCCTTATCTCAAATGGTATAGGTATATTCACATATTATTAACAAGATTTCTTACTTGAAACCTTTACTTTTTATCTTTTTTCAAAGGTTTCCTTACTTATTAAGTTCCTTTCAAATATCCATTTTAAGGATCTAAGTAATTTCATAAATCCATTCAAAAGGTTTAAGACTAATGTTACTTAAAAATTGTCACTGCCAACCCAAAACCATTTCACTTATGCTTATCTTTAAAACATTCTTTTAAGGACCTATTTACATTCATAAGTATAATCAAAAAGGGTTCAAGATGAATGTTATTAACACATTTTCACAACAAACCCAAAACCATTTCATACTTGTATTATCTTTAAAAAACTTTCTTTTAAAGATTTAAGATAATATTTAGTTAATTTCGATAATTGACTAAGCTGCTATCTAGTTAAAAACAATTGCTTATAGAAATCATGGTTCGTATACTTAACTCATTATGATATTCCAACTTAACTATTCCTGGTCCAAGAGTGAAGACATGTAAGTTAGAGCATTGGTTGCATCAAACCATTGCCAAGACACTTCATTCTTGAACCTCACAAACAGATAAATCTACCTCATCATATTTTAGTGTTAAGTATAGTATTAATGACTTTCATAAAAGGGTTAGAAAAATAATATGATTAACACATTTCCAGCAATCCCGACTTAACTATTCCTCGGCTTAAAGAGAAATCGGTAGGTTAGAGCTCTATTGCTCATATAACTACTCGACATCAATATTAACTCTCACAAATAGATAAGCCTACTTTGTTGGCTTTTAGCGTTAAGTAAAGTTAATTACTCTTCAGACAAATAAATAAAAAATAAGATTAACACGTTTTCGACATTCCAACTTAACTATCCCTCGGTAAAGAGGGAGACCTGTAGGTTTAAGCTCTATTGCTAATATCCCTACTCGACATCAATCTTCTCACAAGTAGAGAAATCTACACTACAACAAAATTAAGATTTGACCGCACATATCCTCAACGTTTGAATGTCAAATGCGGTAAAAACTATTTTGGAGATAACTGGTTTTAGGGTTAAACGCCGACAAAACAATCCGTTAGGTTTTCATTGTTTGCCGCCTCCATCTCTATTACTTATGCTCAATATATTCATTTTCCCTCCGCATCTACCTCATCACTTCCGATGTCGATTTCATTTCAACTAACACTGGAAATCATCCCCTTCATCATTCAACACATCTACGTGCTAATCAATACTCTGCAGTTGCTCTGAATCGAATTGTGTTCGATTGTCTTATTGGAACTTGCGAACTCGGCAGAAACAGGTTGAAAACTTGGTGAGTTTTTTTCCTTACCCTAGCTCAGTTTGGGTTTCATCACTTACAAAATTTATTATCAGTTTTGATTAGAAAACATATTGAGTCTGCTCTTAGCCAATGGTGGAGTCAGCACTACTGTTGTGGTAGGGCAGAAATCTGAACAATCTTTTTTACTTGTCCAATTAGGAAAAAATCATATAAGTTTTGTTATCAAGATGCATGTGAATATAGGTGTATCTAGTTTGCTCAGAGAAAGTGTTAAAAGTTGTATCTAGTTTGTTAGTTCTGCCTTTTGTAACTTTGCTTATGGACTACAATGAGTTGGACATAATTTCAATGGACTAAATAGTAATACATGTAGGTATGATAATAACCATTCATATTACCAAATATCCCAATACCACTTGACAGTAGGTATTAAAGCTTGCGAAAAATTAATATATTTATGCTAAATTCACATTTATTAATAAAATAAAGACTGAATACTATAAACTAGTTATGCTAGTGTTCCACCTGCACTTTAATACAATGTTACCATGTCAGTTCATATAAGCTAATTGATGCATTCATGACAATTACAAAGTAGCAACCTGCTATTGGAAAAAATAATTACAAGACTTTAACATTTGCTCTACTAATACATGTATACAATTCATTAATATACTCCTCTAACTACTTAAGAGATAGGAAGCAAAGCTAAGCCAAAAATCTAGTGGTACGATTTATGAAGCAAGAGATATTCAAGTAATAAGAAAAGGAGTTCAAGGTTTTAATTTCCCACTTTAAATTTAGAATTCACATTTTGCTTTGTTTTAGATTGACAAACTCAGGCGCAGACTAAGCTAAGATTGAACATACCGTTATGTATCATAACATACTTTAAAATTTTAGAGCCTACATTGGGATTTGAATTTTGGATTGAGATTTGATGTCTAAACCACTTATGCTACCATTTTTTTATGGATTTTAGTGTGACTACATTACCATTTAGTATCATGCTGTGTTCTGGATGTGATTTCTGAAGTTTGGTGTGTTCTGGATGTGATTTCAACATCTGATATCCTGTTTACAAGTATGAGATAAATTTAAAATTGCATTTAGTTTAGCACTTTTCTTCTTTTTCCCATAATAAACATAAAAGAACATGCAAGTGAGATGTGAAGACAGAAGAGAAAGCAGTGTAACTTTAGTTTGTAGTATGTTTGTTTTCATGCTTCAAAACTAGTATGTTCAATTTGTTTCCATAGTCAATTTTTAGGAGTATGTTCACTTTATTTTTGTACTCTTGCTTCAGTGCAACATCTTGTTTCACTTAATTTTTTTTCAGCAACAAGTAAAAATGTTAGCTTTAGATGCATTTTAAACCCTTGTATGATGAGAATAAACTAAATGTACTACCAAATACATGTGTTATTTTAATAGATGATTAGGTACATTTTATCTGAAAATACCCTTTTACAGTTGACAGCTAATAACACATATGTGTGCATGTTTTAGCATATGTGGACACTTGGCAATCAAATTTTGTTACCTAACTTGTTAGGATTATCCATTTTGTTAAATATAATAACTATGTTGTCAAATTTTTTATTATAAAGTTTATCAATCATAATTTTGCATAAGTATGCGAGAAGATATGTTAGACACTGCAGATTTTGTAGCTGATTTATACATGATCAAAAGCTTTATGTTCATATGAAATATCAGTATATTTATTATGAAGTATAGTTTAATCATAGTGCAAAATATGCTGTATGTTTAGATGCCATGATAGTTTACATTCAAATATTTTTAATCAAAAGTATATATTATGTTATTTCAAGTGCAGCATAATCCAACTGCATTACAGTATCTAGAGAAAAAAAATGAAAAATAGCTAGAGCATAAAAACTTTTTGCTTAAATCTTGCTACTCATTTGTCGAATAAATTTCAATGGATATACCTACATCAAGAAGGAGAGCAGTACAATTATACGTGGTTTTATTCAATATCCAGGACTTTTCACATGCTTATTTCTAAATTATTCATTTCCAAGTAGAAAAGGAGGGCTACAAGAATGTATTTTAGTACTAGCATCACGACTAAATGTATAACGAAACAAGAATTAATTTGTAACTATGTATGCTACTAGGGTTGAACTTTGTTTCATTAATTTTTTATTTATTTCTTGCTTTGATTAATTTGAACTTTTGGCTTAGTGGTTATACTTGATGTTTCCGCTATTAAATACAAGAGGTTTTGAGAGAGTATGCAGGTTCATCCCCTTTATAATAAATGTGAGACATTCTATCCATCTTTTCGAATTTGAAAAATGGCGATTGGAGATGGAAATTAGTGTGGGGGGGTTTGAGGGGGTTGGGAGGAGGGGGAGTGGGGAGGGGTGTTATTTGTGGGTGTGTTAAATTTATAGAAATGGTAGCAAAAAAGGTTAGTGAAAGCCAAATTTGAACTACTATATTAAACACTAGTTCTACATATAAAACTAAAAGAATGGAAATGGTTAAAATAATTCAAGTTTTATAGTGGATATGAATTGGACAGAGAAGCGGCAAGGTGAGGCAAGGTGATAATGATACAATGGTTAAAATAATTCAAGTTGTACATGAGCTTGAGATTATTAATTATATAGTCAAAGTTTGATAGAACTACAATCACATCTAGATTTAGATCTAGTATGGCTAAAATTGGTAGGGGCATGTGTGCCTACAGATATATATGTACTTTTATAGTTTTATTTCAATTGAATTTTTTTATTTCAATTGTAAGCTAAAAGTTGTAGGGATTTCATGATGTTCAATTGAAGACAACGGACACTATTTGTAGTATTAAACTAAAGATATCTACATACTTCTGACTTTGATAGGTCTCTATTGTATAATTGTACGCATTAATAGGACACAGAAAAATGTCTAGTTCTAACTTCTCAAGTAAGCAGAAAAATCAAAATAGAAAATTTTACTCCAATTACTTGTTTGTTTTATACTTAAATTATTGTATCTGTAAGGTGCAACATATACACTTGCACTCTTATAATTTGGGTTGATAGAGAAATTCTGTGTTCTGGAATCTTTCTATAAAAATCTGTAGCTGTGAATATAAATAAGAAACTGGTTGTCTATTGCAAATTTGTTAATCATTATTAATAAAGGGAATGAAGTTTACATATGTTCTATTTTTCTAACAGCTGTTACCTTCATATATTTTTTGGAAACAATTTGGTGCTAATGTTGTATATGATTCTGACATTGTTGTATAAGTGGATAAAATTGTTGGTAATGGCGCAAGCCAAGTATCAGGAGAGGGGTAATGCATAGACATTACTCTGGTGCTACAAAATGGCGCCGTTGTAATGGCAAATTTTTTGAAAACAGTTTGGTGCTAATAACAAAATGACTAATTTGTAGAGTTCTGTCATTTTCAGTCTAATGTGGCCATGAAGTAGCTAATAACAAATTTATTTTATGCGTGCAGGCTTTGAACAGTTGATATTTGTAGAGTTCTGTCATTTTCAGTCTAGTGTGCTTAAACAACAAGGTATGAAACAGATGCTAAAAACTCTCAAGTATTATCATTATTGTCTATTAGTTTACCATCAAATAATTTCACAATTATGTTTTATTCCCTTCCATATTTCATCAAAAGGCTACTCTAAATTCATATCTTTTGCTGGATAAAAAACTGTAATGCCTTAAATCATGCTATTAATCAACAACCAACAAAATATCACTTTGATAAATAAAAATATAGTTGTAGGAGATTCATATATTGTTACCATATAGTAACCAAGTTTTATAAAAGTTAACTAAATTAACCAAGTTTTATAAAAATTAACTAAGTTTTATAAAAATTAACTTAGTCAATAAAGTTTTATAAAAAAATAACTAAGTTGATGAAGTTTTATAAAAATTAACTAAATTTTGCAAAAAACATAACCATTTAACTAAGTTCTATAAAAATTATACAAGTTTATAGAAATTAACCAAGTTTTATAATTTTTTCACCAAGCTAACTAAGTTTATAAAATATAACTATATTTATAAAAGTTAATTAAGTTTTATAAAAAAATTAACCGAGTTGACTAAGTTTATAAAACACTAAGCAGATGCTCCAATAATTTGCCTATCTTTTTTCCCTTGTAATGTTAGCTTTGGCCAAAAATAATGATCTGCATCTTGCTCTTTATCATCCTCTACCTTATGTTCTTGCAACGGTAGATGCTCATAGCTATGCTCTGTATGCCTGTATTGACTTTATCATTTATGCGACTATAATTTGATTTTAGCAATGCACCTACGAACTAATTGATGGCATTGGATAAATTTAGTTGTACATCTTTCTTGGATATCTACTTTGTTAGGGTTTTTACTTCAGCATGAAATGTCTTAAATGATTATATGTTTTTCTTCTTTTACTTTAAACTTGGAAAGCATATTTTTAATTCTCTAACCTGTCAATTTTAAAAGCATATCCTAGTTTTTCATATCTTTTTGGTTTGTGCGCACATGCCCTCTTGTAGCTAAAATAGCACATATAACAGACTATACGTTCTTCGCATATACACATAAACACTTACGTTAAATAATTGAGAACTCTTAATATTTATTTACTTCCTACTATAATCACAGCTTGAACTTGTGTTGGTTACGGAGAAACTGCAGGAGCTTCATTCAATTAGAATTCAAAAGCTGAACTATGTTGTGTTCTTGCATTTTGACAATATATTTTTCTCTTTGGATTTGTTTGTTTTGAGCATTTGTTTTGTTGTCTTTTATACATAAAAAAATTATTTGTCCATTTCTACTAAGAACTGTTTGGTCGTTATTATCATATATATATATATATATATATATTGTTCATAATCAATAATTAATTTCTATTTAAATTTTAGATTCTTTGTTGCATACATATATTGTATATGCTGATGGAGAGAGATTGGTTGCGTCTACATAGGTAATCATGTAGCAACTAATTTAGACTTAAATTTAGAATTGATATTTTGATAATAAAAGCTAATATTTTTGTTGTTTTCAAATTTTAATCATAGGACTAGTAGAGAGTATGGCCAAGGAGCTTGGAATTTTGTGTGTGTTGCGAAGAAAAATTTAGGAGATGTGGAAAAAATATTCTGTCCTTGTTTAGATTGTCGAAATCTTAGTCGTCATTATGGTGAAACCGTTGTTGAGCACCTGATTATAAAGGGAATGGATCCTAAGTATAAAGATGATATATGGTATAATCATGGAGAGAAAGTGAATGATGAAAAAAAATTTAAAATGGGTGAGATGTACGACTTGCTCAAAGCGATTCACTATGAAGATGAAGATTATTTCAATCATACTTTTTTTGATGACGACAAAGATAAGGACGATGCACAAAGACGCCATGATGATTTACTTAAAAATTTGGAAGATGCAGAAACCCCAATGTATCCTGGTTGCATAGATCATACAAAGTTATCTGCCATTACTATTTTGTATAATCTTAAATGTGAAACTGGATTATCTGATACTGGTTTTGATAAAATTCTTACCGTCCAACATTTGTTTTTACCAAAGAATAACGTACTTCCCAAGACTTTATATGAAGTAAAGAAATTCCTCAAACTATTTGATATGGGTTTTGAAAAAATTCATGCTTGTGAGAATGATTGTTGTCTTTTCCGTAAAGAGTACAAAAATTTAAATAATTGTCCGAAATGTGGTTTATCACGATGGAAGATAAATCAAGATACAAAAGAGATTATGCAGGGTATCCCAATTAAGGTGTTGCGATATTTTCCAATAATTCCAAGATTTAGAAGAATGTTTAGATCCGAAAAAATGGCAGAAGAGTTAAGATGGCATTTTAAAAATAAAAGTAATGATGGAAAGATGCGGCACCCCGTAGATTCCGTGACATGGAGCATGGTTGATGAAAATTGGAAAACATTTTCAGCCGATCCACGTAATCTTAGACTTGGTCTAGCTACAGATGGGTTCAATCCATTTTCTATGTTAAGCTCCAAGTATAGTTGCTGGCCAGTAATGCTTGTTACATATAATTTGTCGCCTTTGTTGTGCATGAAGAAAGAGAATATCATGTTAACACTTCTAATTCCAGGTCCAAAGCAACCAGGAAATGATATTGATGTATATCTAGAGCCATTAGTAGAAGACTTGCATTACTTGTGGAGTACTGGAGTTGAGACATATGATGCATTAAGTAAGACAGTTTTTAACATGAAGGCTATTTTACTATGGACGATAAATGATTTTCCAGCTTATGGTAATCTTGCTGGATGCTATGTAAAGGGTAAAAAAGCTTGTCCATTATGTGGTATCAATACCCACCGTCGATGGTTGAAATATAGTCGGAAAAATGTTTATATGGGCCATAGAAGATTTCTACCCCATTCAAATCCATTGAGAAAAAAAAGGCTTGGTTTGATAACACTGTGGAGGATGGGAAGATGCCTAGAGTTCTAACTGGCAAAAACATTTCTCTTATTTTGAAAGACTTTCTGAATAATTTCGGAAAAGGCGCTGAAAGCGAAAAGAAGAGTGCGAAGCGGAAAGGTAAAAAAAGGAAGATTGACGACAGTAGTGAAGATGATGATAATGGAGATAATGATCCTATTAAAAAAGAGCTATCAAGATGGAAAAAAAATCAATCTTTTTTGACTTGCCATATTGGGAGGTTAGCATTTATTTAGATTTCAGTTTTTATTATCGATGCGGGCTGGCCACGCGAACAAATTTTTTTGTTATTTTATTAATCCATGGCCCATGGGTTAAAAAATTTTAATAAAAAAATTTGTTAAAATAAATTATAGAACACTTTATCATTTAACTAATATTTTTTATAGGAACTTCCAGTACGTCATAATTTAGACGTAATGCACGTTGAGAAAAATGTTTGTGAAAGCACATTGGGTACAATGTTGCATGACAACAAATCAAAGGATGGGATTAATTGTAGACATGATTTAAAGGATTGGGGAATTCATCATGGTCTATATGCATAACCTCGTGGGACCAAAACGTATCTTCCACCGGCTCCATACACATTGTCAAGATTGGAAAAAAAAATATTTTGCAAAAGGCTGTACTATTTCAAAGGACCTGATGGTTATTGCTCAAATTTCAAAAAATCCGTATCATTGATGGATTGTAAAGTTAGCGGTTTGAAGTCACATGATTATCATGTTTTGATGCAACAAGTATTATCGGTCGCACTACGAGGTTTGTTGCCAACAAAACCTAGAAAAGCAATTATTCGTCTATGTTTATTTTTCAATAAAATATGTCAACGTGTTCTTGATAGAGAGAAGTTACAACAACTCGATGACGAGATTGTTAAAATATTGTGTGATCTTGAAAGATATTTTCCACCTTCATTCTTCGATATTATGATACACTTGACAATTCATCTTGGAAGGGAAGCACGGTTGTGTGGACCAGTTTATTTTCGTTGGATGTATCCTTTCGAAAGATATATGAAAACACTTAAAGATTACGTGAGGAATTATGCACGACCAGAGGGATGCATTGCAGAATCCTATCTTGCAGAAGAATGCATGAAATTTTTCAAAGAATTATTGAGTAAATCGATAAATGTGGAAAAAAAAGATCGAAATGAAGATTACGAAGATAACACAATACTTGAAGGGCGTCCAATTTTAATGTCAAATCCAGTTACGTTGTCTTTGAAGGAGAAAGAAATTGCTCATTTAGCGGTGCTAATGAATATGGCCATGGTAGAACCATTTTTGGAGTGAGTATATATTATGTTATGTTTCTGTTGATTTGTTGTGTTTGTAATCGCAATTATAAACTTAACATTGTTTTTATTATACTAGTTTGCACTTGGAGGAGTTGCAAAATTCAAACAAACGCTTAGAAAAAAACGCAAAAATACTTTGGTAACACCATGGAGATAATTTCGCTGATTGGATTAAAAAAAAGGTTTGTTAAAAATTTCTCTATTTTTATATGTGAATCAAGGGTACTATTTTTAAAATCCATTTTAAATATATTTTTAGATACCTATTGACTCAAATGACCATGATGAAATGTTAAAATGGATTGCATATGGTCCTAAAAATGCTGCACTATCATGTAAAGGATATATTATAAACGGTCAACGATTTCATACAAAAGACGTTGATAGAGAAACTCAGAATAGCGGAGTGACCTATGATGCGACTACTATGTGTAGAGCAAGTGCAAAAGACATTTCTCAAGTGGTTGATGTGATCACTTACTACGGAATATTGACTGATATAATTTTATTGGATTATAATGTTTTTTATATTCCTTTGTTTAAGTGTCATTGGGCAAACATAGGAAATGGGATGAAAGTTGAAGATGGATTTACGCTTGTTAATTTACATCAAAGTCAGGTTTCATTTTCAAGAGACCCTTATATCCTTGCATCTCAAGCGAAAAAAGTTTTCTATTCAAGGGAAAATGATTCTTCTAATTGGTATGTTGTGATGAAAGCACCGCCAAGAGGTTACCATGAATTAGAGATGAACGATTTTATTGAAGAAGTAAGCTATATTGGAGGAGATTGTGAAGAAATCGAGGATGACTTGGTCGAGGATGCTAGTTATGTTAGGGAGGATTGCGAAGGCATAATTGAGTAGTTCTAATATCACTTTTTTTGGGTAGTCGTTGCTATGTGACTGAAAGTAGTAGGCATATGTTTCGTGTGTGTGGTCATGGGGGAAACTTGTTCAGACATTTAATAATGGAGAAGGATGTATAGAAACAGCAGGTGCACAAGGTATCATGTATTACACCGTATCATGTATTTTTATTTGTTAGCATATTTTTTTTTAAACCCACAAGGTATCAGATTTTATATGTTCAGATTTTTAAACCCACACATGAATTCAGATAACTAAGTATTGCACTGTTATCAGCACTGCACTGTTATCTAATATACAAAAATCTTCAGTACTGCACTGTTATCAGCACTGCACTGTTATCTATTCACTGTTATCAGCACTGAATTCAGATTTTTAAACCGTATCAGCTCCAACAATTTTCAGTATACAAAAATCAATAAAAATCTAATATAGGACTGCCATTTTAGCACTGCACTGTTATCTAAATATTTTATGTTCATCATACCTATATTATTATTTGCATTTGAATGTCATGTATATCGCGTATCAACTGTTGCTGTATCTTAGCAGCAGTTTACAAATTGATCAGAAAACCAATTTACTCTTGAATTCCTGTGTCATGAATTCCTGTATCTTAGCAGCAGTTTACAAATTGATTAGCAAACCAGTTTATTTGAATATCATGAATTCCTGTGTCTGCCTGTAGAAAATGGTTAGAAGTACAAAGAAAACAACGAACAAGAAACTTACTCGCTATCAAAAAAGACTCGCAAAATTTGAAGATGCATCTGACAGGTCTAATGTAATGGAAGAGCATGTTGAGCCACCTTCGGAAAACATGGATGTTGGAAATGCAAGCCAGCCAATCGCATGCACAGCTCTGCAAATTGATGAAAATCCTGAAACTGCAGTGGAAGTGGATAGAGCAATTGCAGATGATGCAAAACAGGTTTCCAAAAAAAGGACCAGAGGCCCAACTAAAGTGAAAAGACTTCCTTCGAATGTTGCAAGCCGAATTGAAGTTGAGTTTAATTCATCGGGCGTACCTGTAGGAGAAGGATCAGTGAAATTATCTTCTTATTTAGGGCCACTTGTCCGTGAGCATGTTTCATTTACGCTAGATGACTGGAGGCTACTTAGTGACGATTTGAAAGTAGTTCTATGGAAATCCGTTCAGGTATTCAAATTAGTCTCATTCAGTTATGTTAACTCTCATTCAGTTGTACAAGTATTCATGTTTATTATTTCTGTACCGTTCAGGTGACGATTTGTTATGTTAACTCTCATTCAGTTGTACAAGTATTCATGTTTATTATTTCTGTACCGTTCTGCAATCCAAGCCTATTACTCGAGCTTCAAATTAGTCGAATTAGACATGTTTGCTGAAGTGATACCTTGCTGGCTTGCCATTTATTTTAAAATGTGTTTCAAAAATTAATCCACACCTAATTGATTGCTGGTTTCGTAAAGGCTAAACAATTTTCATACCTTTAAACATGCATATGGTTTTAAAAATGCAAGAACACAACATAGTTCAAGCTGTCAAAATGCAGTTAGCTTTTGTCTTTCATTATTAATACCAAATCTGTATTATGCACAGATGGAGTTGTAAGCACTTCCATTCACTTACAAAGCAGCTAGGGTTTCATGTACAACATTTTTTAATGATTTGTAAGTTGGTGAACATACATGCAAAATAGGTTAAAATTCCGTCTCTCCAGCTGTTATTTCATGTTGCTTCAAATTCGTTTCGAAATGCTATGCCCTACCAATTTGACATAGAGGCCGTGCTTTTTTATATTAATTCATCGTCACAACTGATTTTATGAATAATATGCAAGTTAGAGCCAATGTACCTTAAGTCAAAATTTTAGTGTACTCGATTGTTATGTCATAATATGCAAGTTAGAGCCAATAACTTTATGACTCGAGTACCTCTTCGATATCTAATCTATTCAATGGCATGATCTGTATGCATATTCTATTTATTCTTTATTCTACTTATTTGCCTATTTAGTTTGCATATCCTTTTTAAGTTTACGTTCATAACTATATCTTGTCCTGGAACAACATATTATTATATGTGGATATATTTGTAAATTCAGGTTTCACTAATGCACTCTTCACACCTCAACTTAACATGTCACGTTAGTGTCTTTTATTAAAGATACACAGTACTACTATAACAAACCTTTTCAAATAATAAATATACATACATACATACATACAAGTAGCATGAATGCATGTTAACACACGCATTAAAGGTTTCCAGTGCAACTTTATATTGGGGGCAAGAGACTAATGTTATTTTGCCTTTGCTGAGCAATAATGGATTCGAGCCAGTTATTACTTTGATATTGTAAATAGTTATATCTTTGTTCAACAGTCATATTGATTTGAGCCAGTTATTATTTTGATAGAAATTATAGCAACTGATATTTTCATCTAAACCGTTCTATTCCAAACGTGTTATTTTAGTGCATGTCAACTTTTCATCCAGGAAACTGATGTTCAAGTGATTACAGAGCAAAAGCATATTTTGCTTCATCTTATATTATTTAATGTAGTCTCTAAAACATCTGATTTTTGTCTTCTATCAGTACAGAAAAAGTTGTAAGGGTGCTGGTTTGAATTATTCTATTGGCGTGATGCCTGTTGTTTTGTTGTCCAACTTGTGCACTGTTGTGATCAATTTGAATGATTATCATTTTGATAAATGTTACAGGCTAGATTTAAATTGGATGAGGAATGGCAAAAGGCTCCCGTTTTTTAGCAAATGGGATGCATTTGGAGAGGTTCGAAAAGCAAATTCGTAAAAAAGATATAACATACAAAAACCAAGGAGGAACAACTTCAACTAAAACCAGAAAATGTTGGAAGTATGAAGGAATGGAAGAAGTTTATCGAGTCAAAAATGAGCAAAGAGTTTAAGGTAATTGTAATGTAATTTTTATTATTTCTTGTGTGTATATATATATATATGAAATTTAAGCGTACATAAAATGCAAATTAACTAATCAATGTGATAAATCTTGTAATCTAGCTACGAAGTGATAAATTTAAATCCATGAAGGACAAACAAATACCACACACGTGTAGTCGTCGAGGAATGGCTCGACTAACTGAAGATTTGGTGAGAAATATATTTGATTTATTACCTATGGTTAATAGTTTTATTAATGTTATGTTTCCTTTAATGCAGAAAGAGAAAAGTAGCAGTCCTTCTTCCATTTCTAGATCTGATGTTTGGATTAAATCCCACACTCGAAAAAATGGTGAACCAGTGAACCCGCATGTTGCGGATACTATCGTAAGTGCTAAGTTGTTTTTGTTTAAGCGTAATTTTTGGAAAACATATATTTTTGAACTCTTCTACAAAATATAATTTGTGTTCACTTTGTAGGAGAAAATAAAGAATGCTGAAAAGGAATCACCGTCTAGCTCAACTTGTAAGATCAAAGAAGATGCCCTCTCATTGGTGTTGGGAAAAGATAGACCGGGACGACTACGAGGAATGGGAAGGGGTGTAACCACGACCACTGTAGTTTTGTCACAAATCAAAGATAAACAAGTAGCTCAATGTCAGCATAGGATTTCAGAGCTAGAGCAGTTGATTCACACCGTAATGAAACGTCAGGTATGTCGATAATCACTTTGTGTAAATATCATGATGTTTTATGCGAAATTTTCTTGATATACTAAACACCTAACGAATAAGTAAAAGATCTTACTTCAACCCTCTTATTTATATCCTACTTCCTAACTTCAATTGAACTTCATTTTTCATGCTTCATTTCCAGTTAACTTAAGGTTTCAAATATAAAATATTTCTTACAATTATACATTCAGATATATATATATATATATATATAATATATGTCTGTGGGGGCGCGTGCGCGCACGTCACAAGAAAGGACTCTTTGTATATCAAGAAATCAGGCCATGTCACAACAAAGGACTCTTTTGTAAAATTTCTCATCCTTATCTGGTTACTCTACAAATGATGTATCATTTCCATACATAAGTTTGTCAATTGTTATATCAAAATTCATTCTGAAAATGTATTCTCTTTGAAATTTGTACTTGTTTTCATCATAAGTGGAATAAATATACAAGTTCACTACAGGTTCACTACAATTTCACTGCAGGTTCAAATTCTCTAATATTTTTGTAATATTATTGATTTGTAGGATAAAGAAAATTGTGGAGGAGAGAATGTATCTCAAACGGTAAAAATATACGATAGTAAGGTTAAAACATCATACATAATTTGATATCTAAATCAGAAGTTATGTATTTTATTTTTTATTAATTGCAGAGTAAGCATAATAAAATAGGTGACGGTTGTAGTTTGCTGAATTGGCACGGGAATGATGATGAGGTAATTGCCGAAGGAAAATCGTGTCAAGTGATCCAAACGATCTTCTCAATGGACTACCTTTAGGTCCGAATGCCAAGAAAATTTTGGTAGTCCATCCTAAAAAATCCAATGTTTTTTTGTGGAGGCCTTCACCTGGTATGGTATACATAGGAGACGCCAAGAATGAGAAGATAGCATGGCCAGCTGATAGAGTTGTTATCCGCATAAAAGAAAACTCCGAAAAAGAAAACGAGGTATGAAAAACTCTCTACAAATATAGCATTGATATGTGTCTCTGCATCCACCCTTTTGAACTAGAGGTGGCAGATTCCTAGTCCTGTTTTTGCCACTATTCAGAGCTTTGTTATCGTCATCTAGGAAACGATGTGGTAAATAATAAGATTTGTTTAGCATCTGCACATTAAAAATCTGTATAATGCAACGGTAAAAATATATTTATAAGAGAACCGTGGAATTAACATTGATATTATCCAAACTAGTCCATGTTCCCATTAGATTAGTACATTCTTTTACATATTAAAACTAAAATATGTGAAAATCCAACTACCGGAAGCATCGGTTCCATAGAGTCGAATACTAATTTATTACACATTTCTAGCTATGTTAGTATTATTATTTTTAATAACATTTGGTGGGTGAAATCAAGTTTAAAGTTTGACAAATGATTATTGAAAATTTAACAATGTTGATTTGCTTTGTATTGAATTGGTTGACACATGATAAAATGTTGAATGCAGTAAGACTATAGAAACAAGACTTTTATTAGATGACTATAATTTTTTTCTTTGATAGAGCAAAACCAATAGCACAGAAAACAAATGCAAGTTGTTCGATTGGGGTGGAACTGAAGTATTGGTTGCCGAAGGACGTGTGCACTCGAGTGATTCAAATCAGATTATTAATGGTGTTCCTCTTGGACCAGAAGCCGCAATAGTTTGGGTGGACAATCCGATAAAAGAAGATGCCTTTTTGTGGAGGCCCATAGCAGGTGTGACATGTATCGGAGAAGCCGTCGGTAAGACAATAGCATGGCCATCATCAAAATTGGTTTTTGAAAACACAATACCATCCACTCCTATGAGCAACGTTCCAACATCTCGTACGGTAATATATTATATTGCTAATATTTATATATACGATTTGTTGATAATGTATCAATACTTTTTTTAATATCATAGAGTGCAAATTACGCGATGAATAACAAGTGCAAGTTATTTGCTATGGAGGGCACAGGAAAAATTGTAGCTGAAGGCACCATATCTTCAACTAATCCAAATGATTTGGTTCATTCTATTCCACTAGGACCAAATGCAATAAGAGTTTGGGTGGATATTGTCAAAGACCCGAATGCGTCTTTATGGAGACCTACGTCATTCATGGAATGCTTATCAGATGCTATTGGTTCGACGGTAGCATGGCCTACTGCGAATGTTAGTGTGGACTCACCTTCAGCAGTTTGAAATATTTGTATAGTTTGGCAGTTTTCAGGTAACTACCCTTCACTCAACTCGTTGAGATCATTAATCCTAATCATCTTTACCGAATCACAATTTAATTTAGTATGTGATAATTATACATATATAATGTGATAATTATACATATATAAAAAGCATTTCTTAGTATTATTCTATTTGTACATCTGCTATGCATGAGATGATGAAATGTTTTAGATTATCTATTTAGAGTGAAGTTAAACCCCATTAATTAACATCAATTAAAACATGCAAGTTACCACTATTATAAAGATGGATAATAGTTGGGACGAGAGTTACAACTATTAGAGCACTTATCCTTCAAGTTTGCTTTCGTGTGGGTAAAAGTGAAATTTTGAACAATCAATCGTATTAAACCGGTTTATTTTATACACCAATTGCAGAGTGGCTCTTCATATTTCTTTTCATAGTGAATTATTTGTCACGTATTTCGAAGATTAAACGTTACAACTTTTAGTGGATCGATTACTTGACAGATCAAAATTTCCACTCGCACTTTCTTTTCTTATCCAAAATCAAAACTGTAAATTCTATTTATACAACATAAATTCTTTAGCCATACTATTAAATTTTCAATAAAAACAGAAGATAAGATTGCCTTTATATTTTAATAGCTTTAAATGCAAAGTTTAAATTTTAGCATTTTTAAATTCAAATTTGTTCCCTTCAAACTACTTTAAATATATACAGTTAAGCTAAGAAAAATTGAACGTATACGAGATTAAGCTAATAATTTGCATTTTCCCATTATAATTCATTAATATATAGCATGTCTTTTTATGTCGTGTCTTTTTATGTCGATTTAGTTGTCCTTAGTTTTCTTAAGGATATATTCTTTTACATCGCCATAAATTCTTATAAAAGATTTCATTTTTGTATACTTTCTTTGTTAACAAAGAATATTATCTTATAATAGCAATTTTTCTATTAAATTTACTACTTACAACAAAGATCAATGCGGTCCAACCATTTTTCTAATTTTTACCCATTTTTCTTCACTTTGATTCATGGTTTTCTTAGTTCAGTGTACAACATTTTATTTGCCCAATTACAGAAATTATAATTCATATAGCTTATAATACTAGTTTGTTAATTATCATATGTAAGATGTAAAGACAGACTAGAAACAGTTCAAACTATCTTTTAAAGTTTTCTCTGAAATACGAAAACGACAGCTATCTTTTTTTTCTTTTCCCATTGGGTAGTTCAGGCTTGTATAGAGAGAAACAACATGACCTATTGCAGCCTGCCAACATTTATGTACACGATATGAACTGCCAGTTTCTTAATACTCTCATTTAGTTTTCTAGTTAGAAAATTGCATGGTCCTGAATTTAGCACTGATAGATCAATCTGTTGTCAATTGTTTTTAGTCGTTCCACTAGTGAATGAAACTTTTTTTTTTGTTCTTCACAAAGGTCCGAGAGGACCTGATTGACCTTGTCAGCTCATTGGCTCATTAGGGACCAAGGGGATATAAGAAACTAGGGTCCTCAATCATGTTGCAAGTTAGTCATATAGTAGTTCATGCTAAATTGTATTGCTCGCAGTTTGAATTATATACAGTTCATGCTCACAGTTTAAGAACTTGCCTTCTTACTTATGTCTCAGAGCTACTGCAAGCCTGCAAATTGCTTGGTTGGATCGTGAATAACTGCTGCAACTTGCGGACGCGTTGTGATTCTATGACAGTTGACTTAGAGTTTTCATGCAACTTAGGGTCTATGACCATATTATATTTCATTTTCTTGCCGATATTTTAGGTTATGAACTATGTACAATACTGTATTGTTGCTGCCTGCCTTGTTGAACTTTGTACTATATGTATTATTGTTGAACTGGGGAGTGAGTACTATCTGAATTGGATTGCATATGGTATTATGTATTATTGTTGAACTGGGGAGTGAGTACTATCTGAATTGAATTGTACTATATGTATTATTGTTGAACTGGGGAGTGAGTACTATCTGAACTGAATTGCACGAAGTATTGTAATTGTAATGTGCTGAACTGAACTGAATTCTTTGGAAAAAAAATGCATATCCCTACGACAGCGTTTATGCATTGTTGTCAATTCACTGGGAAAAAAATGCATATCCCTACGACAGCGTTTATACATTGCTGTCAATTCATTGGGGAAAAAATGCATATCCCTACGACAGCGTTTATACATTGCTGTCAATTCAGTGGGAAAAAATGCATATCCCTACGACAGCGTTTATACCTTGCAGTAGAAAACTACTAACAACGTTTATACCTTGCAGTAGGAAATTTATTAACAGCGTTTAAAAAACGCTGTAGAAAGTTGGTTTTTAACAGCGTTTATATTTTGCAGTTAAAACTTTAGGGTCAACGACCGCATGTCGTTATACAGCATTTTTAAAAACGCTGTGAAAACTTTTAACAGCGTTTTTCAAACGCTGTGAAAAGTCTTTTTTGTTGTAGTGCTACCTTGTCAGCTTTTAGAGTTAAGCCTAGTCAATTACCCTTTTCAAAAAAATTATAATACTTGTAAATAAGTTTTAAATATCTATGTTAAATATTACTTGAAAATAACTAATTTATAATTTGATGAAAAACATGTTTTATATTATAAAACTTCTTTATTTGGAAAGTACATATATAATTATTAAAAATATTTTTAAACTTCAAACCAATTTTAAAATACTTTAATATTTGTTCGAAAACAACTCTAAAGAGATTAGAGAAAAATATCATATTTAAGTATCATTTTTAAACACTTAAAACCATAAGTGACTTACTACAGCATTTATAAATTATGTTAAAAATGCTTGTTAAAGAACAACATTGAAAAGCACAATTTTTGCGACCAGTTTTAGCCACTTTAACAAATGATATAAGATTTGGAATTTTTATAGTAAGTACTAACCTTATGGTACGTAAAAATAATGGAAAGAAACCCTTAAGAATATCTTCCCATTTGTTTAATAAAATTCTTGAAAATGGGCTATATTTACAAAGTGTATTTGTAACCTCCTTTTTGTTCTAATTTTCACAACTTTTGTTCACAATTTCTAATACTTTCCAAACCATTTCTTTACTATCCAATACAACAAAATAAGTTAAGATCATAAATATCCAATTTACACAAGTTAAAGTTAAGGGATATCGAAGTGCACTTATAACAATTATTCTCGCTTCAAACACTTTCAAACATACTTCAATTCAACACATAATCCAAACAACCACTTAAACATCATATCAAGACCATGCCACACGTTTAAGAGGGTAACAAAAGTGATGTTTATACATATAAAGTTGTCATTTGCTTTCGAACGCAGGAGGGGTCCAAAGTTTATAACTTTAATTAGTTAATATCACCTTAACTTTATATTTCAAACACAACATATATATACACAATATATACAAACAAGATAGTGAGATAACTCACTTAGATCCAAGCTAAACTCAAGCACAAAGCCACAAGAATCAAAGAACTACTCCTACCATCACCAAAAGCCTAAAGATTCGACCTTTAGCACTTTCAAACTAAGGCAACACGTCCCCTCCTCTTCCATTGCTCATGGCCCATCCAAGATCTCCCATTATCCTTCACTTTTCTTCCACTTTGACTTTAGAACTAAGCTCACTAAGGTGTTATAAGGTGTTGGTGAAAGTTTGGAAGAGATTGGAGATGATTTGGATTAGACTTAAAATGGTTAGAGAAGAATTAGTGGAATAGTGTAAATCACTTCCACCATGTTTATTCTATTATTTCATTTCAAGCTTTTGTGATTTACTCTTACCTTAAGGGAATATTTGTATGTTTGTGCAAGAGGTTATTACCACCTTCTACCTTCCATAAAAGGTCACAAAAGAGCCTCCCTCTCGTATGCTACCTTTACACCTTTACATCTTTACTTAAAAGTTAAGCCTTTCCTTAAAAGCTCATTTTCAAAATATCTCTGATGACATCACCCATGACATCATCAAAAAGTTTATTTCCATAAATGGAAAAAAGTTTTTATTTCATTTTATTGTTTCTTAAGCAAATAAATGTATGTAAAAAAATCTGAACAACTTTCGACGGTTAAAAAGCAGTTCATCAATAAAACGATTATTGGTCACATTATCAATATTCCTTCAAAGTATATGTTTTTGTAAACATTTTTCCAAAACAAGTTTACCATCATTATTAGTTATGATTTAAAAGTGGTTTAACAATGTTATTAAATCATTTTAATAACATAAATTCCAAGATTCAAATCTTTAAATAGTTCAGATATTTAAATACGAAGTGTCTAAAATCCCGGGTCGTTACAACTTTTGGAGATTGTTGGGTACTTGGGTCTCGAGGATGTATAGATATCCATTTCTCGAATATTTTGACTTAGAATATTTAAACAAAGTATTATTAACTTTTGATTTGATACTCATTGTTACAACATTTCTAACATATAATACTTTATTTAAGGATTTTCAATTTATTAAATAATTATTAATCATTTATTCATATTGCAACATAACATTATATATAATAGAAAATAAAAACCACAAGCATACTTTATTTCGAACGAGATTTTTTTTAAAGTTATTTTATGTAACGAATAGAAAATTTTCCTCTGGAGCATACTTCCTTAACTTTCAAATAATCATGTTACGACCATAATTGGGTACCCTTTGAACTACTTGAAGTGAAACACTACTCGGGTGAAGATTCGTTTCCTTTTGTAAATGGTTAGCACACTGTAATTGGTGATCAACTTAAAGTCAAAATCTCCAGCAAGAGTAATACTTTAAATAAATAATGTTATCACATAGAACCAAAGGCTTTAAAGTGACACCATGCAAATAGCTACAAATGTTATTGGAGTTTTTGACCATCAACCAAAATCTATATATCATAGTAGTATAGTAAGACAAAAAGAAAACGTGCACAAAATGTCACAACAAAAGGCGTAACTTAATACAGATTAGAAACTGGATTTCTCATAAATGATCTCAACAAAGGTGTAGCTTAATAAAGTCCACTTCTTGTTAGGCGTCATTTGTGTAACTTTTAGTTCTTGCGCATAGGCTGCTACTGTGTAGGTATAGCCCTTGCTTTTGTTTGAAACGTCTGTCAATAATGAATAAAGTAGTTTTCTTTTAAAATCCTAATTTCATCGGCTATGTATTTTGCTTATATAACTTTTTACACTAATTGCAACAGCATCCGAATCAGTGTAATAATCATCTGACATAATAGTGTATACATAGACGATTTCATACTACTACTGAGTTAGATTAACAGCTTTCTCAGCTTATCCCCAGTCTGGTTCTATTTGACTAGCGATAAAGTTGGATTTTCACATTAGTTCTTTTTATCGTGGAGTGGAATCTTGGATTTTTATCTATGGATATCCATGTTCGATCATACTTATCTCTGGTCATCAATCGCGATTGCCAACCATGAGTAGTGGTTTCGACATTTGAGTATGATCTCACCTAACTCTGGGCATTGATTGTATTCGACTAGGAGGATTATTTGTAACATCTCCCACTTGGAGACCCAAAACTAACGGGTATGAATGCTGCAGTCATCCATAGTTGTTAATCCTCGGCGACCAAATATGGTAATGTTAGATACATTGATATAACAGAACCACATGGATATGGAAAAAATTTAAAATTACCAAACAACTTTCACATTCCATTCCAATACATTTCAAATTCATTAGATAATCCCAATACGAAAGCCACGTTCAGAGAAAATATACTTATTACAACATACGCTAAGAGCGACATATGAAGTTGCCCTCTTGGATGGTCAGAGTATATATAGGCAATTAAGCAACATTGGCTTTACTACAAAATGTAGCGGAATCAAAATAGAAAGAACTCTTATTATCAAGCTTGCCTCCTGCATGTCTTTAGAAGCTTATTCGTCTAAAGAGGTATTTGAAAACCTCAACTCTCAAACTACTCAAAATCAATTGAGCACCCGAAAGTTTAAGGTAAAAACATAAACTTCGAGTCAGACATAAAGCCTGGTATGAACAATAATCTACCATCTCAAACCATTTAGATATCTAGTGAGACCAAGCCGCTTAGCGGAACGGGTTTCCCCCTCACTAGTGTCTTATCCAAAATTTATAAAGCCATATACTATGCTCCTGTATCCACAATGGTTAAAACATAACAATTCAAAATATTATGATGATATGCAAACAAGTAAAACAAATCTGTATTTCCCATCCCCGTTCATTTTTGACTATCTGTCTCATTTATAGTTTCTAGGGTCACTATTAACCTATTAGTTTTCATAGGCTTACTAATAACCTGTTTAAACCTTATGGACTCCCTGTCCGGTTTCATAGTTTTCATGGGATCACTAAGAACCTATTGGCCCCTACCAATAACTTCATCATTCATTGGTTCCCCCTGAACCTATTAGTATCTCAATAACTTCCCTCTTAACCTAGTTTTCATGGGTTGACTGGGAACCTATTGACTTCTGTCAATAACTTAATCTGGATATAGTTTTCATGGGTTCACTACAAACCTATGACCCCTGCCAGCAACTTTTTCTAATCATAGTTTTCATGGGTTTACTATGAAACTATTGGCCCCTACCAATAATTGTTCCTAAACATAGTTTTCATGGCGTTGACCCAAAAAATGGACCAACATCCTAGTTTGAGTTTGAAAGCACCAGCACTGTCCTGGCAGAGCAATATCATAAATCATAAATATAGAGAAAGAACAGTAAAAGAAAGTAGATGGAGAATTTTTATAGTGGTTCGGATGTTAATGAAGCCTACGTCCACTTTATAGTTTTATTATAGACTGATTCTTGTTATAAGAAAAAGGTTTAAATCATATGCAACTGATCATTAGTCAAACTAATGATCTTAATGATTTTCCTCATTGTCAATATCCATCATGAATGAGCCATCTCCATTTTATTCATATCCAAAATGAGTTACAAGAAATTGAGCTTTCTGCCCAACTCAATTTAGGGTTTTCCCAAGTACAATTATTACTATGAAAGTAGAGAAAAGAGGATGAATTCAATATTCAAAATTCGTCCCCCAAACTAGACCCCTTGGGTCTTATTTATAGATGCAAGTTGGCTACCATCCTACTGAGTCGAAAGGTCCCCCTTTATATGCCGCCTTAAACCTTTCGACTTCCTTGTAAGGTTATGATCCTTTCGACTGTGTCGAAAGGTTAGGATTCCCTTGTGCTTCTTGCCTTATCTCTTTTGCTTCCTTGTTTTCCACGTTGTCGAAAGGTCACTCTTTGTATGTTGTATTGAACCTTTCAACCTTGTCGAAAGGTTTGCCTTCCTCATGCTGTTATGAACACTCCGACCTCATCGAAAGGTTTGCCCTGTTATGAACCTTTCGTCCTTGTCGAAAGGTTTGTCCTTCATATTCCATTATGAACCTTTCGACCTTGTCGAATGGTTTGACACTCTTATGCTTTCATGAACCTTTCGACTTTGTCGAAAGGCTTGCCTTTTACATCCTTTTGTGAACCTTTCAACCTTGTCCAAAGGTTTGTCCTCACTTGTTGTTATGAACCCTTCGACTTTGTTGGAGGGTTTGCACTTCACTTGAATGTTGTCGAGAGTTGTGCTTCTCTTCAATGTTGTCAAAAGTTTGCTTTTCATTCTTTGCTGACTTTTGAGTGTTGCTTTCTTCATAGAACCTTTCAACGCTGTCGAAAGGTATCCTGGATGTGTCTAAACCAGTTCTAAAGGCTTGCTATGCTTTCAAAAAGGTCTTTTTGGGGTGAGACCTTTGACTTTGAAAGGTTTAATGTGTAGTTGAGAGGAACACTATCGATTGCTTTTGAAAGGGGCTCTGGAATCTTCATTGTTTTCTCATCTGCGTCGAAAGGTTGATTGTGGCGGAAGGTCTTATTTGTTTACATCTAAGTCGAAGGACTTTGCACTATCTAAGTGGTTAGACCTTTGAAACATCTTTCTCAAGCCTTTCAAGACGACTTGGCCTATCTCTTCATCAAAATTTCAATCTTATTATCCTTCTTTCATACTTCTGCTTTTGAGTAGATTTTATGGCTAAGATTTTGCACCCCCTCCCCCATATGAAAGAAGCTTTTGTTCTTTAGGACAATGTTTTCATAGCTTCTTACTCTACATAATTTTGTCTTTTCAGCAAAATTCAAAATTAAAAGCACTATTGTTACTATCATACTTATATGCATGCTCAGTCATTGATCGGTGTATTAATGTCCTTATTTTCTTGACTCAATTATATTATATCATCCATGAAATCTAACCCAGATTAGGGTATTAACTTGTGAAGTTTAAAGATTGATAACGTGATATTCAGAATCCAGATGACAATATCCCATAAATAGTTTTATGTATGGCACTTCTAAACCCAGATTCAGGTTTTTATGGCTAACTAAACGTGAATTAGTAGAATGATTCTCATATTAAACTTCGAGTCCAGATCAGGACATATTTGAGTTAATTCCCTTTGTAGAAAGAACCTTCGGTCCAGATTAGTGCACATATTTGTGTAGGCGGATGGTTGTTAAAATAGAAATCCCTTGCCTGTATTAGGGCATATTTGAATAACCAAAAGTTCACGAAAATAGTCTTCATAATAGATGCCATGGACCCAGATTAGGGTGTTTAGGCAAAATCTGATGATAATCCCGAAACCCAAATTTGAGTATCATGAACTGTAGTGATCGATAATGTTCTCATGCCTTGATTTTGGCTTAGTAAAGATGGCAATTGATAAAATCTCGAAACCCAGATTTGAGATTTAGACGTTAAATTTATATATGAGAATTACGAAGCTCAGATTTGAGCATTTGAGATGAATAGAAATCCAAAGATCTTGTACCCAGATTAGGGTTTAAAGAAACATCATTCTTGATACGCAGATTCGGGTATAGTAAGTCAGTAATTGATAATGTCCCGAAACATAGATTTGGGTTTTAATAGTTGACAATTAGAAATGAGAATCCTGAAACCTAGCTTCGGGTAATAGAAAATGGTATTTCGTTCTACTCCTTTGCTTTCGTCTTCTTTGACATGTATGAACCCTCCAGGTTTTGAATGTATATAGAAACAATTTGATTGGCTGCCTCTTGAGCTTGGACGTCTTAGTCCATAATTGGATAAGCTGCCTTTATCTGAGTTAGGACATCTTAGTCCTTAGTTGATTGTGCCTCCTCTCGGGCTTGGACATTTTAGTCCAATGTTGGTTGTGCCTCCTCTTAGGCTTGGACGTCTTAGTCCATTATTGGTTGAGCCTCTTCTTGGGCATGGACGTCTTAGTCCATTATTGATTGAGCCTCTTCTTGGGCTTGGACGTCTTAGTCCATTATTGTATGGTGCTCTTGGTTAGCTCATCTTAGAGGATGGAAACAAGGACTTACTCGACCTTCCTCCAGGAGGCGCCTTGCCTTGGCCCTTTTGTAGCACGAACAGGGGCTTGTTTGGTGCTCTACCCTAGCTATCTTATGGCGCGGATAAAGGCTTACTCCGTCCTCCCTCAAGGAGGTTCCTTAACCAGGCCATAGTGTGGCGCTGATAAGGGCCTGTTCGGTGCTTTAACATGGCCGTCTCATGGCATGGATAAAGGCTTACTTCGTCCTCCCTCCAGGAGGCGCTCTGCCCTGGCCATCTTGGCGTGGACAGAGGCTTTTCTACCATCTTAGGTAGACTACCATCTTAGTTAGTATCCAAATTTAAGGAGCATTTCACTCCCAACCATGTAGATTTTCTCTTTGCAAAAAGGAGTTCTTTATTAATCTATCTTTGGAAAATATGGCCTTAATGTTTAGCATTCCATGTCCAAGGCACCATATTGTCGTATGGGCGACATAGTTTGTAAGCTCGTTATGGGATTACTTTGCATATGATTAATGGACCCTCCCAGTTTGATCCTAGAGGTCCATCTATAGGATTCTTAGTGTTTGCCAGTACTCTGCGGAGTACCAAATCCCCCTCTTGAAATGATCGAGTTCTTATTCTTGAGTTGTAGTATTTAGAGATTTTCCTCTGATATTCGGTGGTTCTTATCGCTGCTTCATCTCTTAGCTCGTGTATCAAGTCTGGTGATTTTTTCTTCAATTCTTGATTCTTATCCAATGCATTGGCAATCCTTTGGTGTAAGGGCATTTAAATCTCAATTGGTAATGTTCCTTTAACTAAAGACTCAACAATGGGTGTCATCCATGTACTATCATATGTGCTTTTTGGACTAGGTTGGTCCATCTTTTCATTTGCTAGGTCTTGACCATCTTCTATTTCATTTCCCCTCTGAGATTTGGCTTGAGATCTCGTCATAACAAGCAACTCTATTCCTTTTTCGAATGTCTCCTTTTCAATACTTGGCTTTTCTTGGTATCCTACAGGGACAATTCGGATTTCTGGTGCTCCTCTTGAGTTGGCCAATTTTGCTAATGAGTTTGCTTGTGTATTCTCTGCCCTTGGAACTTGATTTACTGAAAAATTTTCAAACAAGGCAAGCATTTGCAGTATCCTTTTCACATATAAAGATAGCTTAGGGTCCTTTGTTTGGTATATTAGTTTCACTTGATTGACCATTAGCTGTGAGTCACTAAAAATCTATATTCGGGGGATTTTCAATTCTAATGCCAGAGTTAGTCCCATTACCATTGACTCATATTCTGCCACATTGTTGGTTGCACTAAATCCCAATTTCATCGCATAGTGCAATCAATGTCCATCTAGGGTTGTAATTACATATCCTGCTCCGACACCTTGCTCATTTGATGCACCATCCACAAATAGTTGACACATGAGCTTTTGGTCTTTCTCTTTTTCCGATTGTTCCTTTATAAAGCCAGTGCACTCATTTACAAATTCTGCTAGTGCTTGGCCTTTGATTGCAGCACTTGGTTGAAATTTTATTTCGTATTGGCTGAGTTCAATCCCCTATTTTACCAACCTCCCTGAAGTCTTAGGCTTACTAAAAACTTGCTTAAGAGGAAAATTTGTCAATACCCTGATCGAATGTGCTTGGAAATATGCTATGAGATTTCGAGATGTAAGAATCAAGCAATAAGCTAATTTCTCCATAACTGGGTGTCGGACTTCTGCATCTTTTAAATGCCTACTTACATAGTATAACGAGAGTTGCGCTCCTTTGTCCTCTCGAATGCATACTGAACTAACTGCATGTTCCGATACTGTCATATATAGATACAAAGTTTCCCCACTCTCGGGTCTTGAAAGTATCGGTGGTTTCTCCAATTGGCTTTTCAATTCCAAAAAAGCTTTTCTAGAATTTTCTCCCCATTGAAAGTTCTTTCTCTTCTTAATTACATTGAATAAAGTTATGCATTTATCAATAGCTTTGGAAATAAACCTGCTTAGCATAGCTACTCTTCCATTTAAGCTCATCACTTCCTTACTAGTTTTTGGTTCGGCCATATCCCTTATAGCATAAATTTGGTCGGGACTTGCCTCTATTCCTTGAGAACTCACCAAGTAGCCTAAGAACTTTCTTGAATGGACCCCAAAAGGCATTTTTGCGGATTTAACTTCATTCGATATCTTCGTAATGTCTCGAACATTTCCTCCAGATGCTTGATATGGCTTTCAGGTTCACTAGATTTTACTAGCATGTCATCAACATAAACTTCCATATTTCTGCCGATCTGCTCTTTGAACATTCGATTAATCAATCTTTGATAAGTGGCCCTAGCATTCTTTAGAAAAAATGGCATGGCTCCGTAACAATAAATTCCCCACTGTGTTATGAAGTTGGTATGATCTTCGTCTGGCTTGAACATCGGTATCTGATTGTACCCTGAATAAGCATCCATAAGAGATAACAACTTGTGTCCACTCGTTGCATCTACCAGCTGATCTATTCATGACAGTGGGAAACATTCTTTCGGACATGCTTTTTTAAACCTGTGTAATCGATACATGTTCTCCACTTTCCATTTGACTTTTCCACTAGAATTGGGTTGGATAACCATTTGGGTTAATAAACTTTCTGGATTAAACCATTTTCCATGAGCCTACCAACTTCGTCTTTCAGAGCATCTGTTCGAACTTTACCCAATTGTCTCTCTCTGTCTTATGAGGGTTGCTCCTGGGTTGATGCTCAGGGCGTGACACATATCGGTTGGGTCAATCCCCACCATATCGGAATGTGACCAAGCAAACACATCCTTGTTGTCTTTGAGGAACTGAATCGGATCTTTCTTTAACTCGCCATCAAGGTCTTTTCCCACTTTGACCACTTTAGAAACATCTTCAGAATCTATATAGGTTTCCTCAAGGTACTCTATGGGCCGTATTCTCTTTGTCTCACCATGACAATCAAACTCTGTGACTATTGGTACTTCTTCCATTGAATTAGTGTCAACCCTCTTTCTCTTGTTTCCTATAGAAATGTACTTTTGATACATACGCTTATTAGACTTTTTATCATTAATCTTTGCTTCGAATGTTGGATGTAAAGACCCATTAACCAAAGGCTATAAAGTAGTAGAATAATCAAAATAAGTATAATGCTCCCTTTTATAATGATCGAGCGTGGAAAAGTACATTTCATGGGAGCGGAATTGTTCTCCCCGCACAGTCCCCCGGCCTTGCTTTTTCAAGAACTTCACCTTCATGTACCTTGGCGAGACGAAATCATTAATTTCATCCAGGGCTGGCCTGCCGAAGAAAGCATTGAAGTAGGAGGGTTGGTCAATTATCACAAAGATAGTTTCAAATGTTCAGCAGGTAGGAAGCACTTCCATTTGTACCAGAAGCTTTATTTTCCCTACCGGAGTTGATCCCTTGTTGTTGAACCCATATATCGGTTCGGAGCTTGGCTCTAGCTTGTGCTCCGGGATATTCATTTAATCAAAAGCAAGCTTAAAGAAGACATTGGCTGCACTCCTTGTATCGACCAGAATTTTGGAGACAACTGACAATCCGATTAGTGTAGTGATCATAAGAAGATCGTTATGTGGATGATGGACTCCTTTTGCACAGCTCCTGCGGAGTGACCACCAAATTTGGCATCTGAATGTTAAGTCGAGGGCTCTTCGTTGGAGGCTCTTCATGAATAGAATAAATTCCTTCCTTAGCTTCCTTGATTTTTCTACTTTGAGCTCCTTTGCTATTCCCTGCCGGATGTGGCCCGCTCTGGATCACATCAATCCTGTTAATTAGAGGGCTTCAGATGAGGGGATCTTTATCTTCCAGAACATTTACAGCGTTGCCCGAACGCTTCTGGGGAGCACTTTCGGTTCTTTAGGCTTTGTGTATCTTCGATAAACTCTTTGAGATAGCCTTCTCGGATCAGCTTTTGAATTACGCCGGCCAGCACTCTGCATTCATTTGTTTTATGGTCGTTTGCCTTATGATAGGCACAGTACTCTCTTCCTTTCTTCTGCTCCGGATTATTCTTATCTTTGTAGGAGGTCGAAATGTTGACCCTTTCCTTTGTTGTGGCATATATGTAAGACAGTGGCCTGTTTAAGGCGAATGTATTAGCGACTGGCTCTTCCCAACTGACCCTTTTATGGCTTCGGTCCAAGCCAAATCTTCCTCCTTGCTTTCTAGGAAGTTTCTTTCTCTTGGAATAATAAAGCTCATCCATTCGGATGAATTTATCTGCCTGAAAGTGGAAGTCTTGAAGATCTTTGTAGCCATTGATGAATAGTTGCTTCCAGAAAGGAGTATTTTTGATTAAACCAGAATGGACGGTTGTGAGTTTGTCTCGGTGATTCATGTCCTTAGCCTTCAGAGCTTCTACGTTGAATCTCCTTAAATAATCTCCCAAAGATTCACCTTGTCTTTGCTTTATGTTGACCAAGACTATATAATCAATGGTTGGATCCTTGCAAATACAAAATTGTGCTCAGAATTCATAAGAAAACTATTTCCAAGAGTAGATGGTTTTTCTCTCTATACTGTCTGTACCACTTGGCCACCGCCTCGTGGAGAGTAACGGGAAACAGTCGGCACCTGACTGCCCCATAAGTGTTGTATAGGTCCATCTGGCTATTAAAAGCCATAAGATGGTCATCAGGATCCGTATTCCAATGGTATTTCATAGACAGGATCTTGACGTAAGGAGGAATTATTATCACCATGATCTCATTAGTGAATGGCGACACCTTCTCAATGTCATTTACATTTGCGTCCATGGTTCTTTTGCCTTTCGAATTCATGGTGTCCTTGATTGCTTTCTTGGTAGCATCTTTAAGGAAAGCTTCAACATT
The DNA here is from genome assembly GCA_030737815.1 of Allium fistulosum. NCBI lineage: Eukaryota > Viridiplantae > Streptophyta > Magnoliopsida > Asparagales > Amaryllidaceae > Allium > Allium fistulosum. Next base: position 673,142,211 of record CM060905.1, read on the forward strand.
ACCATAATTTTTTTGATATGGGTGATATTCATTAGAAGTTGAGCTGCCAGACTGCTCTAATGACTTGTCAAGAATTCTCCCTTGATGATTAGCTTTTGTTTGTGGGAGCACTTTCTTCTATGAGGAGGTCAAGTCTATCTCATCTTTGCATTCCTTGGAACTAGTTTTCAGATTTCTTCTAGGAGAAACCACTTCCTCTCCTTGAGTTTTCCTTGGATTTTTTGATGATCTTTGAGATAAAGCCATCTTTAATAGATCTTGCATTTCTTATAATTACTACTCCAAATGCTTGATTTTCTCTATATTCTCATCCTGTTGCGCTGGTGATGAAGTTTGACCTGTGATGACCCCATCCAGATTGAAAGTTGGAGCAACATTCTCCTCCAGATTGGAAGTGTGCACTACTCCCTTATTGAGTCCACTTAAACGTTTTGATCTCATTTTTCATAGGCAAGAGAAATGAACCATAATTAGTCTATACATAACCACAAGGGCGGAGGTTTGAGCCCTCCTTCTAGCGCCAAAAATGTTAACAAGAAACCTTGTCAACATCCCCTATGCTATATTAAGATAATTTTGTTTGAACATAACCATGTGGTTATGATGATTCTCGCTTTTGAAAGTGTATCTTTGGATAAAATGTCTTAATCAAATTGCTCTAGATGAAAAGAACAGTGAACGGTCATACCTTATAACCTTGTTGAAAGGTTTATGTGGCTTCTTCAACCCTTCGACCAGGTTGATAAAGTACTAAATTGTTAAACCTTTCGACCCTGTCGAAAGGTTATTAGCTTGACCACCCAACCTTCGATCTAAGTTGGTGTAGAAGGAAATATCTCAATCTTTCGACCTTATCGAAAGGTTGTTAACAAGATCACTCCAACCTTTCGACTAGGTTGGAATAGAAGTGAGTTGCCAAACCTTTCGACTTTGTTAAAAGATGTGACAAGGCTTTTCCAACCTTTCGATTAGGTTGATGTAATTCTCTATCATTTTGCTTTCAAAAATAAGTAATTTGTTGAGTTCCATCTGCCCTTGGAGTTGAAAGCAGTTATGGTTGATGCCTACTACTTCCTTTTTAATCATACCGAAAGGTGACGTGTGATACCTCTCGTCATTGTTGTAAGGAGAAGCATAGCTCATTTGTCAACCTTAATTGCTTTTAGCCCCATTGGTATCCATTTTCTTTCTATGGCATCCATTCGAAAGGTTTACTAACACTTGAGGAAGTAGAATCCCTTCTAATGAAGTCCATCACAAGTGATTATAAGATATATAACCCAGGATTCCATTAGGACCCAGGATTCCATTAGGAAGTAAACCCCTCCTTTCAAAGCAGTCCCAGTTTATATCTTTAACCCATTTACTCTTCCTATATAAGATCAATTTAGTTATTCCAATAACCATGCATTTAGCATATGCAACACGTCATCATCACTTTATCTTCCTATATTTAGTATGGATTTCAATGATGATGTGTTTCGATGGGGAATGGCCTAAGTCGATCTTATATATAGCATAAATCAAAAAAGATTATAAGAAAAAGGTTTAATTCATGTGCAACTGATCATTAGTCTAACTAATGATCTTAATGATTTTCCTCATTGCCAGTATCCATCATGAACGAGCCATCTCCATTTTATTCATATCCAAAATGAGTTACAAGAAATTGAGCTTTCTGCCCAATTCAATTTAGGGTTTTCCCAAGTACAATTATTACTATGAAAGTAGAGAAAAGAGGATGAATTCAATATTCAAAATTCGGCCCCCAAACTAGACCCCTTGGGTCTTATTTATAGATGCAGGTTGGCTACCTTCCGACTGAGTCAAAAGGTCCCCCTTTATATGCCGCTTTAAACCTTTCGAATTCCTCGTAAGGTTATGATCCTTTCGACTGTGTCGAAAGGTTAGGAATCTCTTGTGCTTCTTGCCTTATCTCTTTTGCTTCCTTGTTTTCCACGTTGTCGAAAGGTCACCTCTTTGTATGCTGTATTGAACCTTTCGGTCGAAAGGTTTGCCTTCCTCATGCTGTTATGAACCCTTCGTCCTCATCGATAGGTTTGCCCTGTTATGAACCTTTCGTCCTTGTCGAAAGGTTTGTCCTTCATATGCCATTATGAACCTTTCAACCTTGTCGAATGGTTTGACACTCTTATGCTTTCATGAACCTTTCGACTTTGTCAAAAGGCTTGCCTTTTACATCCTTTTGTGAACCTTTCAACCTTGTCCAAAGGTTTGTCCTCACTTGTTGTTATGAACCCTTTGACTTTGTTGGAGGGTTTGCACTTCACTTGAATGTTGTCGAGAGTTGTGCTTCTCTTCAATGTTGTCGAAAGTTTGCTTTTCATTCTTTGCTGACTATTGAGTGTTGCTTTCTTCATAGAACATTTCAACGTTGTCGAAAGGTATCCTGAATGTGTCTAAACCGGTTCGAAAGGCTTGCTATGCTCTCAAAAAGGTCATTTTGGGGTGAGACCTTTGACTTTGAAAGGTTTAATGTGTATTTGAGAAGAACACTATCGATTGCTTTTGAAAGGGGCTCTGGAATCTTCATTGTTTTCTCATCTGCGTCGAAAGGTTGATTGTGGAGGAAGGTCTTATTTGTTTTCATCTGGGTCGAAGGACTTTGCACAATATAAGTGGTTGGACCTTCGAAACATCTTTCTCAAGCCTTTCAAAATGACTTGGCCTATCTCTTCATAAAAATTTCAATCTTATTATCCTTCTTTCATACTTCTGCTTTTGAGTAGATTTTATGGTAAACAACAACAATTCATGGCCTAGTGTTAAGTCTACTAGCTGGTCAATCTTCGACGGTGGGAAGTTATCCTTTGGACATGCCTTATTCAAGTCTGAATAGTACATGCATGTCTGCCATTTTCCATTAACCCTCTAGACCACCACTAGATTAGATACCAATTCGGGGTATAGACATCACGGATGAAGCCATTGCCCCTCATCTTATCCACTTCATCCTTCAATGCTGCGGATCGGTCTAGAACCAAGTATCTGGGATTCACCTTCAATCTATGGCTTGTTATCTCCACTGATATTCCACACATATCGAAATGCATCTAGGGAAACACATCTAGGTTTGTCGGAGAAACCCTGCCAACTCCTTCTTCAACTTTATACTATGTTGAGGTTCGATCTTCTAGACCCGAGTTGGACCATTCTGATCAACCAAGATATTGATCGTCAACTCATCTGGAGCCGCCCTCACATCCTCTGGCTCTTTCCTCGGATTCATAGTTTTGCTAAATTTACTATGCCGACATAGTCAGGCTTAGGTGGTGGTCATTATACATCAATCGACTTGACATACATAGTCTTCTCTACGTCCTTCCCTTTTTCACGTCGCTCCGTCTATCTCAGCTCTGCGTCGTAGCATTCACGCCCTACATTCTGGTCACCATGGGTGAATCCTACATCATTCTCCGTAGGAAATTTCATTGTAAGACACCATGGGGCTAGTGCCACACGAAAGCTTGCAAGGGCTGAATGGCCCAAAAAGATGTTGTATGCAGAAAATGTATCCATCACAAAGAAGGTCACAACCCGCACTCTCTTGTTGTTACCTTCACCTAAACCCACCAGCAATCAACAAACCCAACATGCTATGCAGCCTCTATGGTAAATCCCAATATCCAAAACTAAAATGGCTTCAAATCTTAGCTATTCATCAACATCTAATCATAGGTTTTCTTAAACAGGATATTCACAGAACTCCCATAGTCAATGAGAGCTTTCCTCATAGTAGCTAGTCCAATCATGGTCATTCTCACCAAGGGATCAATTGTTAGGGCTTTGACCCTGTCTGCATCACGGTTCCTAAATACAATATCATCTGGCATAGTCTTCAATTACTTTACTGGAGCTCTGTTTTCGATGAAAAAACTACTTCTTGCATAACATATCACAAAGAACTTCCATGGCTTTCCATCTCATTCCAGCTCTTCTCAGTCGGTTGATTCCTGATAACGATCATATTAATTATAAGTCTTTTTCCAAGATGCCAAGGTTCATCCTCACTAGGCCCAATCTGGCCCCATTGAAGCATCTTCCTTAGGGATTGAACATCTCCTTGCCCACCATCCTATGGGGCTTTCACATATTGCTGAAGTTTCTTTCTCCAGATTAAGTCCTCGATTATTTCTCACAAATGCCTACATTCATTAGCATTATGGCCATGTATCTTATGGAAGCGGCAGTATTTCTCGGACATTTTCTCTCTTCTAATCAACTCCTTATGAGTCGGTTTCTTATACTTTTCAGTACCCTGTGTCATAAGGTAGATATTCTCAACTATATCATTCAGCGGGGTATAATCCTCATGCTTGAAAACCTCGAACATCTCTTTAAATTTGATTTCCTACACCTGTTACTCTAGTTACCTCTCTTTTAATTTTTGTTCTTATTTCCCACATTAACAACACAATTCCTGGAACAATCATTGGTTAGTTTCACAGCCACATTAACCTAAACCACCTCGGTCGATTGCCCTCCACCGACCTTTCTAGTAATTATACTTGCCTATTCCAAGCGCGAAAAATAACTTTCTTTTCTTTAAAATTCTTCCATGCTCGGTGGAGGTTCATCTTTAACTATTTATCGAAATCTGTATCGGGATGTATTCCTTTAATCAAAGTCATCAAAACAATGTCCTCCTTGGCATTGCTTACTTCCATCATAGTAGTGTTAAACCTATTCAAAAAATTCTTCAAAGACTCTCCCGAATTATGAAAAATGTTATATAATGACATTTCATCTTTTAGGAGAGCAGCATGCATCCTGAACTGTTCCATGAACTTTCTAGCTAGCCGATCAAATGAAGATATAGATCTCGGAGACAATTGACTGAACTACGTTGTCGCTACTCCTTTTAAAAATATCACAAAACATCCATAATATATAGCATCGGTAGCTCTGAGATATCCACATACCATTCATGCTTTTGCAAATATTGTCTCGGATCATTCATTCTATTATAAGTTGACATTGTAGGCATGCTTAACCTTCTTGGGTACTCCTCTCGCAATATCTCCTTGGTAAATGTGTTCCTACTAAGAGAACAACCATGGTCATTATTACTTCTATGCTGGTTTTCGTTCACCAGCTTCCTCACATATCTGCTAAAATTCGAGTTCTATAAAATCAGCTAAACAACGATCATCATGGCCTTGCCTGTGTATTTGGCACCACAAATGATCTCAGTTAGTTCTATGATATTTGGGTTCTCCTATCTATAGGAGAATCATTCATCCAACGACTGTGCTATGGGACAATAGCAGCTGTCTGAACTTCAACATTCTCGCCACCAACAACAGGGTCATCACCACTATCAACATCATCATGAAAATCAATGCGGTTTTCATCATTCAGGACATGACGTGTAAGATCGGTACCGATCTAAGATGGTGGTTCGACACCGACCTCTATTTTGCCGACCCGAGTTCTACCAACTCCAACTTTCATAGTTACACTCACTTTTCTCTTTATTTTATTTTTTCCCTCTCTATTATTTTTGTTGGATGAAGAGGGACTATCTTTTTCTGAATCGAATGATGATAATTCCTTCCTATTCCTTCTACGACCCAAAGAAAGTTGGGTCATCAAATCCAAGTTTTCTTTTATATGTTTCATCATAGCATTTTGACTTTCAAGTTTCTTATCGTTCATTTTTTTCATCATCCAATCTAGATTAACCTTGTTTCTAAAGCACTCTAGATTTCGATAGTTCCAAGCTAATTGGTTTCCTTTTAGTTTTGAGAGCTAGCATTTTCAGCACCATTGGTGGGCTTGGAGGTAATGAACTTTTCTCTAGTATTCCTTAGGGCTATAGCTTCGGTAGAACCTATGACAAATTTTTGGGAAGTCCAAATAATGATGGACCTATAGAACATAACTTGTAGATCTACTATGTGGATTAAAGCAAACCAAAGATTAAAAATAGATCTAAACAATGAAAAGTCGAAGTTTTCTTAGTGAAAGCACAAAAATGTTCACACTAAAATTAGCACAAATACCTGAATAGATTAAAGAAAATAATAAAATGAAGAAATTAAGAGGAAAATAAGTGAAAACAACACATAGTGGTTTGTAGTGGTTCGGTTAAACTCTGCCTTTCGTGCACTTAAGCTTTGTTAATGATTTCTACTAACTTTTACGGGTAAGATGTAATGAATCGGTGGTCTCAAATTGGCGATGATTCAAGATAGTACAAAAATAGAATAGAATTTACAAGTGCAGAAAATGGATCCTTAACTATCCCTCACATCACCTATTTATAGGTGAAGATCAGTGAATTTATCTCCACCGCTTTCTCCCCCACATTCTCTATGTCTTGAAGGTGGTTTCCTAAAGAGATCGTAGCCAGATAGGCAAGTTGCTTCTAGATTGGTAATGACTTATGTGCCTCGGATCGATGGCGAACCATGAAGTTGGCTCGTTGTGCTTTACATTGACGATTTATTTAAATTTGGCATTATGGTTTGGTAGCAAACCACACTTCTTAGACTGCCTATCTTTAGACTCTGACTAGCATGAAGTTGGGATTAACTTAATGTTGGCTTGATTTTAAAGTTATTTCCTTGGATTGATGACAATCCATAAGTCTTTTAATTTCTTACCTTGAATTTGCTTATCTGATATGTGTAAGTTGAGGGATTTCCACTATTGAATAGGCCTCCTAGATCATGTTGCTAGTATTTGCTTTTGGAGTTCAGTTCGTTTGAATATAAGTGTGGCTCTGGTTGCTTTTCATGTTTCGGCACCAATTTGAAAGGCTCGGATCGATACCGATCCTGGACTTAGCTTTGGACCTTGGAACCTAGGTTTTGGCCATATAGACTATTCTGATGGGTAGGCGAACTTCACGAAGACTTGGCAAATTATTGCTATATCTTTTGAACTTCATTTAAAAGTTGAAATATGGGATTATTGTTATGGATTTCTAAACTGCAATCTGACCATTCGATTATTCTAACTTGTCCAGTTAGGGCTTGGCTACAAAGCTAGATAACAATATATATACATATACACGTATATATAACATTAATTCATATAATTTATATAATATTTTATAGTATTTATTATATAGATATAATTTATGTATACAATCTGCATATATGATTTATATATAGAATTTACATATATATACATTGCAAAGTTCATATATATTAACTTATTTAACTTTTAGTTATATAATTACATGCAAAAGGGCATAAGAGAGGTATACCTTAGATCCATATAATAATCCATAGCTATAAATCAATCTAAAAACTATTGGACTGCAATCCTTCCATTTTAAATCTTTATAACAATAATGAGGTGGCATTAGGTGCGGTCTAGCTTTAGGAAAATCCATCCAAAAATTTCTTTATGGCCAAAATCTATGAACATACTTCACGTCCTGAATTGAATTTATTTTCCCTATAATGTATTTGTGTAAAAGAATAAATTCAGTTCATGACTGTAAGCGCAGTTTCTTGAATCTGTTTATTAGCATATTTGAATTCATAATATTTTTAAAGCACTAGGATGTCAAGGTTAGATGAAACCTCAACTAACTTGTCATTCGAAACCCAATAACAATCCTAGTATATTAATTTATTAGGTTGTAAAGTAATAGGTATAGATCTTCAGTAATACAACTGTATGCATATAACTAATTGTCAACTAATTTTGTCTGCATAAGAAAATGGAACAAAAAATAGAACCTGTTAAATATGTACGAAACCATAGTCTTTGACTACTTTGAATCATTTTTTCCACTAAATGTATCTTAAATTAGATACTACAAGACATAAAAGAACTCAATCAGATTCAAAGGCTTACATATCTACTAGTTGTCTTATGCAATACTTGTGTGTTGTAAGACCTAAATAAAGTGCGTAATTATTTTCTATCAACTTATTTGGCCAATGGAGATTAGAGAGATAATTCAGAGAATAAGTAAACTATAATAGAAATATCCAAGCTGCAAACTGAGCATTAAATCTACATAAATTCAGCAAAAAGGAATCATATGAAGAATTGTAACATGAGGAATCCATTTGAAGCCATCTTTTGAAAATTTGGTTAAGTGTTACTGTGGAGCTTACCATTTCATAAATATCAAGACATATTGCATATAAAATATACAACCTAGAATTTGAAACATTAAACAAGTTGAAATTCCGATAGAAAAACAATTATTTTAATCCTTATACATATTGGTGTAGTGAAACTAAGATCAATGGATGTGTACTTAGAATAGTTTCAATCCATGAAAAAGCTACGTTGTCATTGGATTTTAAATTGAAATGTGAGATTCAAATAGTGCTTGAGCAAGAAAGTGAGGGATGAATATTTTACTAAGCAAAATATAACGATAAATCCAAAAATGATCCTTCCAAGATATGACTACAGACAAATTTGAATTTGCCATCTTCCAATTCTTTAAAATAATTTTCTCAAAATCAACTAAGAAGCTCAACAACACGATACTTGTAAAACAGAAAAATAAATTAAATAGACAAAAGTATCACAAGTTAGATAATAAACCAAGCTTAAGTCAGGTATCAAAAGATAAATTCAAACAAATGATCACCTGTAAAGTATGTGAGGTGTGAATATCACATTGGCCAAACTAATATTTAAAAAATAGTTTTGACATAAAAATTTGTCAAGGTAATTCAGGTTAAAAGGTAAATGTATCGGAGTAATTCAGCTTAAAAGGACTCTGGTGGGGTTAGGATGAATGAGCATGCAACTAGACATAATGTACAGAACTATTAGAGTGCAGTAAGATCAGTTGATTTAATATCCTTTTTGATTGTTCGTCGACTAGCACAAAGAAGCTTGAATCCACTGGTTTTTCAAGTAGTGTCATTAGGATAGACTCATAGGTAACAAGTAGGCCAAGGTGGGCAAGATTACATAGCACTTTAGCGATCTCAGTGGTTCCTCATATAGATGAGCATGGGATCTAAGAATAACATATAGATGTCATGTCAACTTGTCACCTTACAAATCTACATCCAACTGCTACTACTTTTCCTCTCTCAAATGCACAAGATTATGCATCTCTTGTACATGCACAGACTAATGAACTTCAGTCTCATGCTACAATTTATGATCATCAAGCTGTTGCTCATTCCCCTTCCACGACCGCAACTATCCATTATGTAGTTCAGGAAAATCTTACTACAACAGAAATTATGTTACATGGTTTGCCACCTACTGATTATCGACTCATCCAAGCAGCTCTTACTCAGATTCAAACTACACTAGTTCACATTGTCCCTCAATTTTCAACTACTTCTCCTGATGCACAAATGCATGAGTAATATGCTCTAGTTCATGAAACTATTCAAGATAATACCAAGTTGCATGCACATGCTCAATCATATGTTGTGATTCCCTGTTGCACACAGAATACTAAAGCTTATTAAGTTGTCTCTCAATTGTCGCAAGCTTATGCCTATCAAATTTTCATAGCACCTACTCCAAATGGTCATGATTAGTCGATTGCAATTCACCGTCACCCAACTGCAGTTGTTCTAGCATAAGTTGATGTACAGCCTGAAGCACAATTAATAACTCACCATGGCCAACCTGATGTGCTTATAGTTACTTTCAATGATTCGGTTGTTCATTCTCCACTATAACAAGCTTTTGTTCAATATGCTAAAATTAATGCCAAGTCAAGCTTATTGACTTGATAACTTTGAATTTTTTTCAATATGCTTATTTGGTTTAGCCTAATCAAACTAACAGTTCAGATTTTCCAATAAAACATGTTGCTCTAACTAGTCATTCACAAGATGAGGGCCAGTAAATTCACATCAGCAAACCATTAATAATAACCATGCCATCGGTTCATTACTATATATTCCATACCGATAGATTCTAATTATGTGGAAACAATTAAGGTTGTTCACAACATCCTTCATAAAATACTTGATACATGTTAAACCATTAGCAGTTACCAGCCAAACTTTGATCCTTGTGCTATCATTTAGATATGTTGGATTAAGAAACCTTGTAATCATTCATACATGCTACAAGTAAACATAAAATTTGCATCGTAGTTTTTTCGGGTGAATGTTTCACTTTCTAATTAGCATGAATAGAATGACTAAATTTCATGTAAAATTACTTATGGTTGATTTAATGTGCCGAAATGAATAATTAACATAAATCACTAGCTACATAACGTACACTTTGCCTATGATAAGCAGAACATGCCAACTTGTGTATGATTTATGCACTTCTAGTAAGACATCATAAGGAGGTCAGCAATCAGCAAGCAGTAATGTTGCTAGGACATCTGCTTCGCAGGAGATTGTCACAAGGATGGAATTTGATAAGATGGTGCAGGAGTTGAATCAGATGATGGCTGATAGTCGAAAGGCTCTATTAGACAAGATAGATGCTAGCATAGCTTTGCTAACCCTACAATCATAGAGAACCAGAAGGAGCAGAAAATTTCACACAAATAACCTGCTAATTTGCATGTGTTTTGAGAGTATAGTTTTAGAAACATAATTAACTAGTTTTATTAAGTTGGTAAAGGTTAAAAAACATGCATGTTACTTGCTAAATTGTTTCTATATTGCATGTATTTTTTTTAAAAAAATGGTTATTTGTTTTGATTTAATCTATGAATGCAATAAAAATTACTCACAAATTTGCTAGTTAGCATGTGCCACATTCTTCAGTTAGTTTGAACCAATTACATATAATTGCCTCATAAAGTACTCTAAAATCACATGCTAAATCTAGAGTGTTACCGAGATAAACCTAGCATGTAATTACATGCTAAATCTAAAGTATTCACTTGCTAGATCTAGAGGAATGACTAGTTCCACAGATCAAACTAATAGTTCAATATGTTCTTATTTTTTGTCCCTAAAATAATTTTCTTTTGAATTTCCTGAGTAAGGACGATTGGTCCAACATACCATGAAGTCACAGTTCCAAATTCCATTTATCTACGTACTCGTATGCAAGCATCTTACACAATCATAGTTTGGAATATTGTTAGATTAGCAAATTAATATACATAATCAAAATGCATGAACTACAATGGTCTTATTATCACATATAGTATAGTTGTTAACAAGAAAACTTGTCAACACCCCAAAGTAGAAAAGTGAAACTAGCCTCTTCAAAAGCACCTCTTAAATTAGTAAAGGTAGTCCAAAACTCTTTCGAAAGGACCCTTCGAAATGGTTGGGATGATAAGAACTTCTTTGAAACTACCTTTTGAACCAGTTGATGATTTAGGACCCCTTCGAAACCTCCTTTTGAAGTGGTAAAGGTGATCTAAGGTTGGAACCTATCAGATCTAAGGTTTTTAATTGGTTTGAGAGATCTTTATTCCTTCAAAAGATAACTTTTAGATTGACATTGATTCATGTAATTCATAACCAGAATCATATATAACTAGCATATTGAAATCATTGTATTTGAATATATCATGCACTTGTTTTATTAATAATTTTCGTGAATACAAGAAGCTTTAGTACTACAAGAAAATAAAATCCCCAATTTGATTCAAAGATTAAAGTTCTCAAATTTAAGAAAAGAATAAGCATAGAATGTATTAATTCCGATCCCTTAAAATAGTACCCTTAGGGTCTTATTTATAAGCGTGGGTTGGACCCTTTCGCATGAGCCTTTCGACTTAGCCGAAAGGATGCCTTAAAGACCTTTCATTGCTGTTAAATTTAGGGCGCCATTCTGACTTTGATTCTAAACGGAACTTGAGTGCTTTCAACTTCATCGAAAGGTATATATGCACCATCCACTTTGTTGTTGATGTGTTGTTGCAAGTAGGAAAGGAGGTAGGCTTTCGATACAGTTGAAAGGTGTATCTTTAGGGCTTCAAATGAGTTGGAGAATGGTAGAAGGCTTAAATGCGGAAGGTGGCTTTCGAATGCATTCTTGTTGATTGATGCGGAACCCCAACCTCTACTGTTTAAGGAAGCCATATTGAACTCATGTAACCCTTCCTTTATAATTGTGGATGGTTTCAACCGATTCGAAAAGCTAATCTATGCTTTCAAAGGTGTAGCTTTGGCCAAATATTCTTCTACGGAAGGTAAATGATGGCGAAACCCACTGTTTCGGGTTTGGTGCACATGCGGAAGCTTGTAATCTATTGCCTTCGAAAGGTGCCTTTAACACATTCGAACACCTTTATGCATGCGGAAGTAACCGTTTCGAAAGGGATCAATTGAAGCAAAAGGGTGTCCCTGTCCCCTTTCGACCTCTTCGAGTGTGCATTTCTCATCAAACTTTTTGTAGAAGCATTTCTTTGACTCTTTCGAAAGGTCTTGTTGTTTAACGATGAATTTATTAAATGTTTAGAAAATCGCTGAAAAATTTATAATAAAAATAACCGCAAGCGCACGGCGTACAATGAGAGTACGTGGCGAGTACAGGTCAATCTGCAGGGAATTGTTTAGATTTTAAAATTTCTATTCAATCAAATTAAACCAAGAATTTAAGATGTGTGAAGCTAAAAATGTAAATAAACTAGCAAAAGAAAATGGATAAAAATATGAGAGTAGAAAGCAATTTAGAGATAAATCCATTCTGTTGATCACATAGTTCAACAAAATATGAAATTACGATCTCTCTTTTTGGTCATTAGTGAGTTTAGTTGATGTGTTTATCATAAGTATGACCTATTTGTGCTATTAATTTGCACAACATAAGCCATCAAACTATAATACATCCCTTAAACCACTTACTAATTCTCATGAAAAATGACAATCAAGTTGAAAATAAAATCTATTTTAAGCATGGCCTATTAACTATTGATTAGAAATACAGACTATCAAATTTTGATTTAATTTCACTTCATTGTCATAATTATATTTAGATGAAGAGGCAATTTGTGAATAATGTGTTTAAGCATAGCCTATTTGTTATGAACAACATAGACTATCAAATTCAACATGAAACACTAAATCACATAAACATCCATTTTTTCATTAAGCACAAAAGGAGATCAATAATTAACAAATTGTGTTGAATCTACATACTAGAGAGCTTCATTACCCCTAAAATTGAAGGGGTTTAGCCTCTCATTTTTGTTATTGTACCAACAAATGTAGATTGCAACATGAAACAAAAAGAAGAGGAAAAAGAGAAAAGTAAATAGAGAGCTAATTAAAAGAAAATGAAAGCTATTCTACTTGCATAAGAAATAAACTACACTACTAGCATGAAAGAAAATAACATGAAAAGAGCATGTATTAAAGTTGCATAAAAAGAAATTACATAAGAAGAAAATGGCTAAGTAGCCATGAAAAGAGAAAGAGAGCATGTAATTTATTTTTGAGCCTAAACTAAACTAAAGAGACTAAGAGTAAGAGAGACTAATTACATGAACACAAGGGGTATTTATACATGTTTGGAAATCCTAATCATATTTTTGGGAACTACCCAAACTACCCTTGAGGAAGTGTGACTTGGCCACCAAGTTATCATTAGCCTATAATTAATCCATCATCAAGTATGCATGAAGCTTTAACCTGCACTTAGTTGTCCATTAGCTTCAAATTGTAGATTTAGGTTAGTGGGTAGATGGGGTTCTCCATGATACATGAAATGAATTATTTCCATCTTCATTTGTTTCTCTTCACTCTTGTGCATGCATATATCTTCATGAAACCACTTGCATTTGAATCCAAATTCCTACAAAAAAATCATTAAAATGTCCAAGTAAATTTTCTCAAATTAATATATGCATAAAAATGACCATTTTACCCCTATATGAAGATGGATATATCATGATTTGAAAATAATTTGAATTTTAGTTTAAACATGTTAAAAAACCTAATTATATGATCATTTATTTAATTTAATTGGAAGTAAAAATATGCACATCTATGTGCACATCAGATAACCCCATACTTATCTTTTTATTCGTCCTCAAATAAACTTAAATTAAGATAAATCCATTTTCGCATGATTGCATTGAGTGTATGCAACAAGCCGTTAAATCTCTAGGTTTCCCTAGTAGGACGAGTGTTGTCACTTGAGGGTTTTCAGCGGATACTACCTACAAAATCCAAGCGAAAAATTCCTAAATGCAAGATTTACAAAGAGATGAATGCAAGTTTTTGAAAATATTTACAAATGAAGGATTTACTTTTAAGTTGACACAAATAAGTTAAATATAAGTTTTGGTTATTGTCAAGAAATTTAAGTCCTTTTACTTGTCAAAATTTCCAACAAAAATCAAGTTATCATAACAAATAGACTTTAGTTTGGTTAGTTGTTTCGGTTGATAAAATAGTGCAACTATGAAATGGATCCTTAGTTAATTATCAAATTTTTTCAAAGTGGTAATTTTATTTCTTTTCAATAACAAGTCACATCAAACAAGTCAAAATAGTACTTGGATTTCAATTTCTTACACTCTCTTTATTTGAAAGAAATATTAACATTATTATTATTTACACACCTAACTCGGGTAAACTAAGGCCAAATATACCACCAATGCACTGCCTTTCGGGCTTACGTGAGGGGAATATAGAGCATGGCGAGTGCACACACTTGCGTGTATACACCTATTGACTATAGGTGGTTTTTATTAGTTTTTATTTTATTTACACACCTAACTCAGGTAAACTGAGGCCAGATATACCACCCAAGCACTGCCTTTCAGGCTTACATGAGGGGAGTACAAAGTATGGCGAGTGTACACACTTGCGTGTATACACCTATCGAGTGTAGGTGGTTTTTATTTTATTATTATTCTTCTTCTTTTTCTTTTCCTATTTTTTTTTGAAAGAGAGAGTGTTTTGCGAAATTAACTTAGCACCATTTAACTTAGAAGATAAAAAATGTTATATCCTTTACTTTAAATCCACCACTTTTTTAAACAAAGATTTTCCATTAGGATAAACTTCATAATTATCACCCATGAACCTTCCTATATATTAGTTAAACCATTGTTACTTGTAATCAAACTTAATTTTTATTTTTGTTAAGACAGATAAATTTTCAGAAAATTTCAATTTAATAACCAAAATTTATACTAATCTTATAGTGTTTCTTCAAAAATAAATCAAAATGCTAAAGAAAGAAAATTTGTTTCTGGGAATTTTTTTTGTTTTTAAATTTTTTTGAGTTTTGGAAGGCAAATGAAAAAAAATTAACCATGAAAAATCAAAAAGAAGATGAGACTCCCCCTCACACTGGATTTCAACTGTGTCCCCATAGTTAACCCAAGAGAAAGGAGAAAACTAAAATAAAGATAAAAATATGACTTATATTTACATGAAAAGATTATTATTTACAAGACATCAGAAAATATGCTGTTAAAGAGTAAATGAAACGGTCTTTCAAAGATCGATTCATTTGTCTCGTCAAGTATGAGAGACACAGCTTAAGCACTGAAAACCAAAGCATAAAAGATTTCGAAATTGAATGTTGATTTGGAAAATCGAATGTCATTTTATTAAAAATCCTATGAGTTGTTTTATTTTTTGTTAATTTTTGGGGTTGATAAAATAATTGATTGAAGTCAAGTTTGTTTCCACCAAATTGAAATTCAAACTTATCATTGAAAACTTCTTCAGAATTATTGATTTCAAAATCAAAATGGTGGTTTCGATCTTCCCCTTCAAAATTTGACAACTCATTTTCGAAAAGTTCCAAAAATTTGTGTTCATTAAATTGGTCCTCCTTTGTTGGATTATCAACAACTTCATTGCATGTATCAATTTCAAAATCCAAAGTTGTTGTATTCAAATTTTCAAAATCGGGAAAAGGAAGATCGAATTTTAGATCGAGTTTCAGACTCTCAAAGGAATTGAAATCCAACTCAATTACCGTATTTTCAACAACTTCATTAAGATTTTCATTTTCAATTTCAAAAGTTGTTATTTGAAAATCGTTAATTGTGGTCAAAGATGGATTATTATTTGACTCGTTACAAGTTGAGATTTGCTTTTGTTGCTCACGAAATTTTTCGTAGGTTTTACGCAACAAATCTGTGTGATTGATATAAATTTCATCCATTTTCTCAACAAAATCAAATTTATAATTATTAATGTGACAATTTTAATTTGAACCTGTTAAGAACAAATATTGTCAATTTCGATAAACGGTGGATTATCATTTGATTCTTCACACGTTGGGATTTGATTTTGTTTCTCATAAATTTTTTTATAGGTTTCCGGTAACAAATTCATGTGATCATTGTAAATCTCGTTCATTTGCTCAACAAAATCCAATTTATAATTATTAACTTGAGAATTTTCAATTTGAGTTTGTTGAGAACAAAAATTATCAATCGCATTGTAATCAAGATTTTTTTCCATTGCCAAAATTATTTGAAAAGTTGTTTCCATTTTTGTTTCAGTTTTGAAATACATTTTAAATTTCGAAGTTGTATTGGCATGAGTTATAATCGAAATCATTTGAATTTTGAATTGAATTCAAATTTTTAAATCCTTGACTCGAGTTATTACACAGATATGAGTTACAAAACTCATTTACCCTTTGATTTTGTTGTGTAGAAAGTTCAAGTAGAGACGAAATCATTTCAATGCTATTTTCAAGATTTGAGGGTTGATCATCATTTTGAAAACTTTGTTGTTCAAAACTCGAATCGTTTAAACAATAGTTGTTGAACTATCCATAAGAATTTGGTGTGAAATTATATGGATTACATTGATTTTCACAACTATTGTAAAATTCTGGCGAGTAAGAAAACGGAAACTCGGACATTTTCAAGGTAATTTTTTTTTGAATTTTTTATAAAGGAAAAGTATTCACAAAGGAGAATTTATTTTTCAAAAAAGGAAATTTGATTTTTGCTTTGTTTTTGGATTTTCAATTTTTTTTGTTTTTGAAAAGATTTTTAATTTTTTTGGATTTTTTAAAAGAAACTAAGCTAAAAAATTTTGGATTTTTGATTTTTGATTTAAAAATTCTAAAGAAAGGATTTAAAAACTAAGTTAAGGAATATTTATAAATTTTTTTGTTTTTAATTTTGAATTTTTTTAAATATGCATGAACTAATGCAACTAAATGAATGTAAGAATTTAATTACAAATTTTCTACCCTAATTAGCTCTTAGCCCAAAATTGTATAATCACACTTTGTCTTAATTCAACAAGATAGTTCTCGGCCAGGTAACGGGCAGGATTTATCGGTGCCCCACGAATCACCGTAGCAATGCAACCGAAGGTTTAAGTACCTTCAAAGAAACAATTCGGTATAATATCTACGAATCACCGTAATATTTATAACTAATTATTGCTCTGTTGTAGCCTAGACACCAAGAATTTAAATTGTTCAAAGAAGACAAATTGTCTATATACAATTAAGCTTTTTCGATGTCTAACCGTTATTATTAATCAAAATTCTAGGATGAAATGAAAGCAGAAATTAAACATGTATTAACAATGCAACTAAAAATGTAATTTTTTTTCGTTTTTGAATATTTGAATTTTTTTAAATGCAAGCAACAAACAATGCAAACCAAATAAAAACAAGGGATAAAGAGCAGGATACCAGAGCGTGTAGAATTATTAGCAAATTATTTTAAAGCGGCAAATATTATTATTTTAAGCAGGCAAACGGAGCAATTTTATAGCAGCAAATCCTTATTTATCTGCTTTGACAACCTAAAAAGGAGTAGACAAGATCGATATTTATATAGATATATCAAAGAAGAAGAAAGCGACAAAAAAATAAAAAAAAGATTTATATATATCGAATGAAGAAACTTAAAACAAATGAAAAACAAAACAAATTAAATTAAAACATTTCTTTTCGTAATAACTTGTTATTTGTTTTTTTTAAAACAAGTAGAAAACGAAAACTTAAGAAAAATATAACTCAACTCACAAAAAAATTCTTTTTTTGTTGTAAAGAGAGATTTAAATAAACAAAATAAAACTTAAAAAAATAAAACTAAAAAAACAAAATACTCTCTTCGACCCAACAAGGAAGGAAAGCCCACGAGCTATTATTATACCCCAAACCATGTATATCAAACCCCAAAAAAAAGAAATTCTCCTTAACCACAAATAATCAACAATCCTGACAGAGATTTTCTCAAGTTTAGCATTTTTTTCCAAAATCAAACAAAGATTCATGCCATTCAAGTAACCAGAATTTGAAAATCGAAAACTTGTCCGTGGACAATTTTGCTCGCTGCGGTTGATTGGGGACAGTGGTTTGCTCGATTGGGTCACGATGGTTGCGGTTGGATTGATGATCGATTACTTGGTTTTAGAGGCGATTGGGTGGTCGGAGAAGTCATTTTGGGTTGTGGTGTTGTTGCGTGTTGATTGCAAAGGTCGTAGGTTGTAAGAGGTGCCATGATTGGTGGTTATAGGTTGTAGTGGTGTCGCGATTTGAGGCGAGTCAAATTCTGATGAAGTTATGGCGGTTCTTTTTTTGGTTTGAATATGGACGAGTGGGTAGCTGACTGGAAAAGTTTTCGAACGCAACTGAAGCGAATAGTCGATTGGGTTCTGGATTTTAGGTGAGGGATTTCGATGTTTTGGGTTACTATCCGGGTTTTTAACCCAGCAGATACCGGTAGTAAGCGAGGCAGCCTTAACCGGCAGAATGATTCAAGAACTAACCGAAGATGTTACGACTAGAGTTTGGAAAGGACCAAGCTACATGGTTAAGAGACAACGGGGGTCATCGAAGCCAAGAAACCAGCTTCCTTGCGTATCACCAAGGGTTTAAGTGTAAGCAGCCAATGACTTGCCATCAGCATGTGACCACAATGATGAATGCCTGAGAAGACATCTCCAATATCGGAATCCAGGATAGACCTCTGGGGCCGGAATGACAGCAACCCATGTACTCCCACAAACCACAAACAGACAAACTATGAAATACGACCAAAGAAGGAGGAATTCAGCGGGCAAAAATAGACTAAGTTTATAGGTCGCCAGCGACCCATAGACTATAGGTCGCCAGCGACCCATGGCTCATGGGTCACCGACGACCCATGAAGTTTAGCAACTTTCGACCGTCGAATCCCCCTAGGTCGCATGTACCATACTTGAGACCTAAAAATGATGGGCTTGGCCCAGAAGCCCTGCAACCTCTATAAATAGCATGCCTCCTGCAACACAAAAGGGGTTCTAAAAACTGATCGTTGAAGCTCTACTGGGACTCTTCTCTACCTCTAACCTCCCTCACAATGATCTCAAAAGGAATACACCGTGATTTTCTAATGGAATCTAACTCTAGAGATCCAATTCAGCTTAGAATTAGCTAAATTCTTGTAATCAAACAACTCCTGTAATAGCAGTCGGCTTATAATAAAAATATAAAGTGGACGTAGGCTTAGTTAACAGCCGAATCACTATAGAAATCTTTTGCCTATTTTCCTTTATTGCTTCTTTTCCATTTCTGTGATATACGATATTGCTCTGTGAAGATAGAGCTGGTGCTTTCAAATCTAAACTAAGGTGTTGGTCCATTTTTTGGGTTAACATTTTGGTGCTTTCACTGAGAAAATGCAACCTAGGATCCAGGTCTGGCTATTTACTTTGGATTGGATAGGTCCAGAAGTTAGGTCTCCATTTTCAATTTAGAATCCAGATCTAGCTGTCTACTTTGGATTGCATAAATCCATAAGTTAGGTCTCCAATCTTTGCTTGAAAATCCGGCTATCTTACAAAGTCAAATGGCTCCCGTAAGGAAAAGGACTGCCTTAGGAAGATCCATAGGGGCAGCAATAGCCGCGGAAGGGGTTAGTATGAACAGGATGAAGTAAACGCTACTAGTTTAGGGAATCAAGCACCAGGGTCCTCTAGTCAACATGAGGTTGGTACCATAGATGAGTTGAATAAGATGGCTAAGGAAATCGACCAAAGATTGAAAGAGAGTCAAAAGGCTCTAATGGAGAAGCTCAATGTCCTGATAACTCTTCAATCAAATCTCATTCAGAGAACCATCCCTGAACTAGCTACTGCCATGGAACAAGAAAACTCCTCAGTTTTCGGCGTACATAGGAGAAATGGAAAACAACCATTGAGAAGGGTGACAACAGGATATAACTTGGAAGAGAATGAGAACACCCCATTTGACCTAAGACAACCAAATCTGAATTTGAATCAAGGGGCTAAAACCCCACTGGAGGATGTAGCTGTGAACCTCTCTGATTCGGATGGCGGAGAGCAAGGTGATCAAGTAGTGGAAGGTGCCAATGCATTTGATGACATTAGAAATGTCCAGACTGCCCCAGTTAGGCCAAACGCAAGCCAATGGGGTCCCGTGGAAATGGCTCTCCCGAAGATAGGAGAGCCTAGGCATCAACCCATGCACTAAGATCTTTTGCTGAACCAAACACTTGGCGTAGTGATTGACTACCAACCATGGTACCTTAGAGGCATACATAGCAGACATGGTCAAGCGACTGATGGACGAGAGTAAGAGTCAGAAAGACGATGAATGGGGATCTGCCCCAAGTTGGACCCCATTTACCGATGATATCCTGAATGAAAGATATGTGGACAAGTTTACCATGCCAACCATTCCCTCCTATGATGGGACTAAGGACCCGAAACCCCATTTGTACAAATATAGTTGGTACATGGACGGAGCCAACGCTCCGGAAGCTGTAAGCTGCCGATGTTTTCCCATCTTCCTAGAAGGCGTTGCATCCATGTGGTTTACCAGACTTCCCCCAAAGTCCATCGCTACTTTTGACCAACTTGCAACAAAGTTCCTTGAATAGTTCAGACTTCATACCACCCAACCGAAGGACATCATGTCTCTATCAGGACTGGTTTAAGGACGCAACGAGTCGTTGAGAACATTCATGAATAGATTCAACACGGCGGTAACAGAGGTGAGTAATCCTAATGAAGACATGGTTTTTATGGCCCTAGTCCGCGCTATTCATCCAGAAATGGAGTTCGGGAAATGGATTAAGATGAAGCAGCCCACCAACAAGAAAGGTTTCAACCGCAAAGCAAGCCAATACTTGAGGTTGGAAGAAGCGCAGGAGCTGGAAAGAAAGGTTGCTGGAACACAACAGAAGAACACCAAACAGAATGGCATAACTTCTAACCAAAATTTACACAGTCCCGGGAATAGTCAAGGGGCTGCAGGAAAGAATAGAAACCAGAAGAGAGGAAATCAGAACTCTGACAAGAAGAATGGTGGTGGTCGTAACAAAAGGTTTAGAGAATTTGGACCAAGGAAATACCCCCCGAATGACACCCCAGAGAATATCTACCTTGCAACGCAAGAAACTAAAGATTATAGGAAACCCCTAAGGAAGGAGGAAATGGAAGAACAGAAGCACTCAGAGAAATTCTGTCGCTTTTATGAGACACACGGGTACAATACAAATAAACGCGCGCCACCTCAAAGACCTCATTGAGGGATTGATCTGCGACAAGGATCTCTAGCAATATGTAAAAGAATCGTGAAAACTTAGCTAGGCTATAGTCCCTTAACCGCCTAGGGAGCAAGGAAATCAGGCTGGAACTAGTGACTAAGGGTCGAAACGAACTGACCAAAGGCTCGTTATCGGAACTATATCCGGTGGATCGCATCCTACATAAAGAAGCTGGGGGAGATGGAGAGATATGCAAGTTCGCTAAAACATGTCCTAAAAGGGGCATGTTTAACAATAGATGGTGAAATCCAGTCAAGTAGTAGAAGGTGTTGAGCAATGATATAATATTTCACGACCGTGATACCGAAGGAATTGAGGCACCAACTCTAGATCCAATGGTGATAATAGTGGGAATCGGGCCCATAGTTGTCTGCCGAGTATTCGTTGACAGTGGAAGCTCGGTTAATATACTTTTCAAGTGCACTTTCGATCAGAGGAAGATAGGTATGAAAAGTGTATCTGCATGCCAAACGAATATCCAGGGATTTACAGGAGAACTTAAGCAGCCAGTGGGGACTATTGACCTACCCGTAGAACTTGAAGAGGGAGAACAACGAGTCACCCTCATTCAAACTTTTGTGATTGTAGACGAGATGTCAGCATATAATGCATTTCTAGGAAGGCCTGCATTAGCCGACTTTATGATAGCACTGGCTCAATGGTGCCTCACGATGAAATTCCCGACCGAGCATGGAGTCGGGATTGTGAAAGGAGACCAAAGCGTTGCTCGAGAATATTGCATTATGGAATTGCGTGAATCTAGAAGAAAGGAGAAGGGAAAGGATGTGGGGAAAGCTCTCCACATCTGAGAACCCTCTGAATAACAATTATAGAACCGCCCCTGGCTTGGGGAACATAGCCGATTCGATAAGGCTTTGGACCCTAGGTAGAAGAGCTCAGTGGAGGACAGAGCGGTACCAGTTGAACAAACGGTGTCTGTCCCAACAAGTAAGTACGGATCGTAACTTGGAAACAAGATGCGATCCGAGTTAACCAAATTCTTTCGTGGCAATTTAGATGTATTTGCCTGGACGCATGCCCATATGTGTGGAGTATCACTCGAAATTTCTTGTCACGCCCTTAACATTGATCCCAAATTCACTCCAGTAAAATAAAAGAGGCATAGCTTGGGCCCTGAATAGTCCCAAGGCATTGAGAGAAGAGGTGGATAAGCTAATGGCCAATGGTTTCATTCGGCATGCAACTTACACCGAATGGGTATCGAATCTGGTACTGGTCAAGAAGTCTAACGGAAAATGGCAAACCTATATTGATCTTTCAGACCTCAACAAAGCCTATCCAAAGGATAGCTTTCCACTCCTCAGAATTGATCAACTGGTGGATGGAACAGCGGGACACGAATTGTTGTCATTTATGGATGCGTACTGGGGCTATAACCAGATCCTGATACACGAACCAGATCAGGGAAATACCTGCTTCATCACTGACTTAGGACTATACTACTATAGAGTGATGTCGTTTGGTCTAAAGAATGCATGAGGCACGTATCAAAGATTAGCGAATATAATGTTCAAGCACCAGATCAGAAAGACTATGGAAGTTTATGTGGATGACATGTTAGTCAAATCTCAAGTCGTCACTAACCACCTAGATAATCTTGCTGAGATGTTCAAGGTAATCCGTAAATACGGAACGAAGCTAAATCCAATTAAATGTCATTTCGGGATGGCTTTCGGGAAATTCTTGGGATTCATAGTGAGTGCCCGGGGCATCGAAGCAAATCTGTAACAAATAACAGCATTACGAGAAGTCCAAGCCCGTAAGAATAAGAGAGAACTTCAAAGTTTGAATGGAAAAGTCGCAGCACTAAGCCGCTTTATCTCAAAAGTTACCGACAAGTTTATACCATTCTTCGACGCATTGAAGAAGGAAAAGAAAAACTTTGAGTGGAGTGAGGCTTGTCAAATAGCCTTCGAGGAACTTCCGCGACACATGGAAACTCCTCCGGTCTTATCAAAGCCCGTCGATGTAGAAGACTTATTCATTTACTTAGCAATTTCCCCGCACGCGTTGAGTGTAGCTCTCATATGGGAAGAAGTAAGGATCCAACGACCTGTGTACTATATTAGAAAACGATTCACCGGAGCCGAAAAGAACTACCCAAAATTAGAAAGCTGGCATATTGCGTTTTGATCGCATCTCGAAAACTATGGCCATATTTCTAGGCTCATCCAATTAAAGTACTAACCGACCAACCAGTGAAACAAGTTTTATACCGGCCAGAAACATCCGGGCGATTACTTAAGTGGAACATAGGATTGAGTCAATATGACATCACTTACCATTTGAGAAAGGCATTCAAATAGGCAAGCGTTAGTTGATTTCATTGCTGAGTTCACAATAAGGGATGATGAAGAGGAAGTTTGGTCTCAAGTAGACACACAATGGAAGCTTTTTGTCGATGGAGCAACGAACAACTCCTGTTCGGGCGTAGGTGTATTGCTTGAAACTCCAGAGGGGCGAGCCATTAGCTATGCTCTACGTTTGGAATTCCCAGCTATGAATAATGAGGCGGAGTATGAAGCACTGATCGCAGGGCTGAAAGTTGTGAAGGAACTCAAAATAAAGTCTGTTCATATATATAGTGACTCTAAGCTGGTTGTGTGTCAAGTGAAAGAAGAGTATCAGGCGCGCGGCGAGAATCTGGCTCCATATCACTCCAAAGTGCAAGGGCTATTGAGCGACATAGAAAATTACACCATAACCCACATACCACGGGAGCAAAACACCAAGGCAGACTTTTTAGCCAAGTTGGCAAGCTCCGGAGAAGCACAGTCACTGGGAGTTATCCCATTCGAAACCTTAACCAATCCAAGCATTAACGAGATGGATGTAGAATGGATTCTCGAGACCAATGTGGAACCGGGCACATGGATGACACCAATAAAAGATTATTTTCTGGCAGGAACTCTTCCGGCAGACCGAAACCAGCAAAAGAAATTACTCAAGAAGGCACCGCGGTTCATGATACAGGATGGAATACTCTATCGAAGGGGATTCTCGACCCCTCTTCTCAGGTGTGTGACCGAAGATGAAACGCACCGAATCCTGAAGAAGTGCACGAAGGCGAGTGTGGAGACCATGCCGGGAGGTAGATGCTAGCAAAGAAGGTTCTTCTGTACAGGTACTTCTGACCAACCGTAAACCGCAATGTCGCAGATCATGCCAGGAGATGTTATCGCTGTCAGAGATTCAGCAAGATTAAGAGAACTCCATCAACAGAGCTAACACAAATAGTCAGCCCATGGCCATTTGCGATATGGGGAATCGATTTGATTGGCGTCCTTCCGATGGTGAAAGGAGGGGCCAAATATGCAATAGTGGCCGTAGATTATTTCATGAAATAGGCCGAAGCGGAACCGATGGCCACGATAACCACAAAGAAAGTTATTAACTTTGTTACTAAAAATATCATTTGCAGGTTTGGCATGCCACAGAAAATCATCACTGACAATGGAACGCAGTTCGAAAGCGCCGAGTTCAAAGACTTCTGTAAGCGCTTCTGGATTGAGAAAAGCTTTTCTGCAGTGGCTTACCCGCAGGAAAACGGGAAAGTGGAGGCAATAAACAAGATCATCAAGTCCACCATCAAAAAGCAATTGACAAAAGCAAAGGGGAACTGGGTTGATGAGCTTCCATTCGCACTATGGGCTTACAGAACAACACACAAAGATGCTACCGGCCACACTCCTTTCGCATTAGTGTATGGTTTAGTGGCGATGATTCCTATAGAACTAGAAGTCCTCTCTCACTGAAGGCTGATTTTCAACAAAAAACAAAACGAGCAACTCCTACTCAAATCACTTGACAAGGTCGATGAAAAGAGAGAAGAAGCAGAACTAAGAATCGCCGCCCACCATAAAAGGGTCGCACGACACTTCAACTCCAATGTTCACAGTCAAACTTTCGAAGTGGGCGATCTCATGCTCAAGCGAGTTTACCCGGTCCCGGGAGGCTTCGAATCAAATTGGGAAGGACTATTCGTCATTCAACAAAAACTTGGAGATGGGGCATTCAAGTTGACGACCGTCAATGGGACCACAATTCCCAGAGCTTGGAACGGCGAGGCGCTCCGTCGATATTTCACTGAAAAGCAACTTTATGTATTTTTTCTAATTTTCAGCAAATAAGCCATTATGGGAATGCCGGTGGCATTGTAAGTAGGCAAAGAATCTGCTATGCTTTTCTTAATAAAGTTTGCTTTTTGAATCATTCAAATTGTGTGCATAATAATGACCTGACGATACGGTGGTGGCAAACCGACTCGAATCGTCGGATCAGCGGAACCCGATTGCGCCCCTCTGAAAAATGATGCCGCCCCGGCTACATCAAGAGGGCCACAAGCTCAAGTCTTTCACGCCGCCCAGAAATTGGTGACGCCAAAGAATTCAGATTCAAGTTTCTCATGTCACCCGGAGGTAGGCAACACCAAGGAACTCTCGATGCAAGCTTCTCACATTGCCTGAAGATAAGCAACGCCGAGGAGCCCCAGATTCAAGTTTCTCGCAATGCCCGGAGATAGGCGACATCGAGGAACTCACGACGAAAGCTTCTCGCGTTGCCTGGAGATAGGCAACACCGAGAAGCCCTAGATTCAATTTTCTCACATCACCCAGAGATAGGCAACGTCGAGGAACTCTCGACGCAAGTTTCTCACGTTGCCCGGAGATAGGCAACACCGAGGAGCCCCAGATTCAAATTTCTCGCACCGCCCGAAGATAGGCGACATCGAGGAACTCACAACGCAAGCTTCTCGCGTTGCCCGGATATAGGCAACAACAAGGAGCCTTAGATTCAAGTTTCTCGCTTCGCCCGGAGATAGGCGACGTCAAGGTACTCGTGATGCAAGCTTCTTGCATTGCACGGAGACAGGAAATGCTGAGGATCCACATATTCAAGATTCTCGCATCGCCCGGAGATAGGCAATGCCGAGGAATTATCGACGCAAGCTTCTCGCATTGCCTGAAGACAGGCAACAATGAGGAGTCCTAGATTCAATTTTCTCGCTCATACAAAGATAGGCGACACCGAAGGACCCAAGGTGCAAGTTTCTCGCACTGCCCGGAGATAGTCAGCGCCGATGAACTTCATATTCCAAGCTTTTCACATCGCTCGGAGATGGACAGCGATGAGAAACACCAGATTTACATCTTCTCGCGTTGCTTGGAGACTTTAGATACTTGGAGTTTGTTTGGAGTGAATAGCCATATGAACTGGGGGGCATATACCTGCATAAAGATAAAATCACTTGAATGCAAAGAGTCCACAAGTCCTATCACTTCAAACAACAATAAACTCACAAGTTTTATTTTAAAAGTTAACAAGAATCCTGCCATGCAAGCTCTATAGACTTCTAAATAGGACTAAGTAATTTCGAAAGTCTTTGGAAATTTTATGAACTTCTGAACAAAAATCCTCTAAGTGCTATCAGCAAAAGTATGAAATGAAACGTACGCGTGCACACAGAGTATGTATGAAAAGATAGACAAAGTTACAAGTCAATATACCATTGCACTGTTTGTAATTTTATGAACACAGAATCAAAATGTGGGGGGCCATACCCACACAACAACAGCCAACAAAGAAAAATTATAGACTCCACGACCAAAACCCAAAGTACAGAAACTTGGGCATAAGGACTCAAAAAGACACACAACAAGTCAAGTCACCCACGAGCTATACAACAAAACACAGTCCCTCCTCAAACGGGCCAACAGAGCTTTTTGCCACTACTTCCTTTCCCGCCTCTAGTGGGCAACTTCTGCTTCTTCTCTGGAGAAGTATCGCTGCCAGTAATGTTGACTTGGATTTCTTCAGTGATCTCCTCCTCCTCCGAGTGCTTTCTAGAAAAGCTGCCCGACCACTTACGCTTTCTCCGCTTCCGGAAACTCTTCGAGGCCTTGACTGCTCCACTTTCTCTTTCTTAACGACAACCAAGTCATGTGAAGCCTTTGATGGCTACTCTGTCGATGTCACCTACTCTTTGGCCTTAACGGTAGTCATATCACCTTCAAAGGACACTGAGGGATCATCCGGGCCATGAAGCGCCTCGTTCTTTTCAGCCTTCGGTCTCGGTTGAGAGCTCGGTGTTGATGTTGGGGCAAGAACTGACATAATTTCAGAAGATGTAAAGATAGCAATGTGCACAAGTTCCGAGGTAACGGCCGCATAAACGGGAGGAGTAGAGGGACCTATAAGATCAAAATGAAAAGCATTAAACTCTTCTGGCTCCTGCGGCGGAAGATGGAGTCCCTCCAATTCGAGGGGGGATGATCATTACCTGCACCGAAGGTAGGGTCACGGACGGCAACTTCAAACTCATTTCCCTTGTCACCTTTGGAAATCACCGCCACATAGGGAGCAACATCAAGCCCCGAACTTGTTGGCTAATCATGAAGCTGCCCCGAAGGTTCACCCGCATCAGAGATTAAGGACTTGTCAGGTGCAACTGCGGCAACCATCAGAGCCGCTTTGGCGGTTTCCATCTTCCGTTCAGCTCGAAGAATTTATTGGCCTTCAAGCAACGCCTTCTTGGATTGCTCATTAATGTAGGCATCCCACAGCTCCTGATCCGTATATACGTCACCGTCCTTGGTAAAACGAAACAGGATTTCCTCCAAAACAAGGATGAGAGTGTGTGGGAACTTTGGGCTAAGATAAGAAAGACTCCCCTGATGCAATATTGAATTGACATAAAAATTCAGAATCGTCGAGTCTAGTTTCTCCATCTTCCGGTCAAAAGTATGCTGGAGCTTTAGGTAATTTATCGTCACCGCAGCTTTCTCTATCTCAATTGCAGTTTTGTCAGAGTTAAGTTGTGTGACCTACGCTTGTGGTCCTGCAATTGTCCCTAACAACTCCTCAACTGTCTTGGCCTGATCGGAGATCGTTTTAGTATGCCCCTCTACAAGCAGATTGTGGCCGGCAATTGTCTTCTTCTGGGCTTCGATAATAGTGTCACGGGCAACCACATCTTCCTGCAGCTTGGCTTCTCCTGCATGAGTCTTCTTAAATTTGCCTCTCTAGAGTATTTCGGCTCTCTTGTGTGTAAGTTTCATCTCCTACATTAAGCCAGTAGTCCTCTTGCTATTCTGAAGCGCTGCCTCTTTTTACTCCTCAAGCTGTTTAATTTTAGCATCCCGCTCAGTTAGCGCCTTTTCAAAATCATATTTTTTGGCTTCGAAGAAGAGGATCTCTTGATAGTTGTTCCTGTTAGTATCATATAGTTGTTTACAGAGCCTCTCCTACTTCTCGCCTTGCTTTAAATCAGCCTGAATGCCTTGAAGGCACGACATATAAGTGTCCCTCCGAATAGGATGAATATCCATATCAAACTTAACGCCTTTTAGAAACCAACCTGGAAGAGCTGCCTCAAGCTTAGGTGGGCCTGCAGGAAGAATGTAAGTCGGCCTCTAGCGGGGATGAGAGGGGACAGGAGCAGTAGTAACAACAGAAGAGGATGGAACATGCATTGAAGGCGGAATGGGGGCATAAGAAGTGGTAATCTCTTGTCCCACCGAAGTATGTTTCAGAACAAGTTCGGAAGAATGGGAGCGATGATCGAGCTTAGACTTCTTCGATGACTCTTTCCTTTCATCGCGAGACCGTTTTCTCTCATAACTGCCTCTGTGTGGGTGATACTTATCCTTTTCCTCCTAATGGTGGGTCTTTGCCTCGAGTTCTTTTCTCCGCCTATATTTTCCTCCGACTCTCGGACATAATGGAGACTGTAAGAATTCTTTGAGTACCTTTGCGAGTCAGTGTAATCCTCAAAGTTGTCGTAAAGGCCACGCCCTCTCGTCATACCTGAAATAAAACATATAGGAGAAACTTCAGAAACATATAAAGAATCGAGCTAACATACGAGAGAATGGAAAACAAGTATGAGTGTGATCCTAATGTGTCATGTCGTGTATTCCTAAAATTAGCGTAAGACGTCGTCACAAAATAGAGCGAACGATTGTAGGTGGGGGAATGGGGCTGACTTCGATTGTCACAGGCAGAGTCGGACTGATGGATGGCGCAATACCGCTAGAACAAGATGGTGTCACATCAAAGTTGAAGTCATCTTTCATGAGGGCATTAAA